>JASGLE010000006.1:0-4800000 GCA_030179965.1 Cyperus esculentus | reverse complement strand
AAACTTTTCTCTTTGCTCTCAAAATTAGAAAAGTTGCGTGTAAAATAGCACTACCCTTTTTTTAAGAAGACCCCTGTATCTTTCCTTGGGCTCAACAAAAAAATATTTTTTTATTCCTAATTGCACGGAATCAGAGAGACATTGGTTGAATAAACTTAAAAAAGACGACGGCAATTAATAAGATTGTATCCGACAGTAGAGAATGTAAGTGCACAATCAAAAGGTGCACTCATGGGTGCACCCACCCCCGCTCCCTTTGAGAGAGGCTATCTGACTCTGAGAGAGTGAGGAGCCAACGAAACTACGAAAAGGAATGTCTGAATTCACTTTGATGAAGTGTCACACACTCATGTGCTTCAAATACAGTGTGACACATTTTTGACAAAGTTGTCTATATGATACCGCAAACAATAATATATATCTGTTAACTCAAGAGTAGAGTGAGGCTATTGTGCTTTGCCAAACGCAATGACGTAGTACGTTTCGGCTCGATATTGTAAAACCGTAGCTCAAATATTACCGTTCATTTTTCTAACCCCTACTCCAAGAATGTCGAGTAAAGGAAAGAAGAAGGAATCAAAACTGAAGATTCATAAATCAATTTTATTTAACTTGAAAGTGAAATTAGAAAAAAAAAACGATAAAAACAGTTTTCACAAACAATAGCCTCCCCTTTGGTGCAAAGCACCTCTAGATATAAGAAACTAAAATTTTTTTTCTAATACAATTATTACCATCAATGAAAATAAAATCTAATTTCTATAGTCCGCTTCTATTTAAGATATCCTGCATACAACCTTTCAACCTCAATTTTTTTAAATGAGTCTTAAAAAACACAAAATCACAAGTTGCGATTCTATTACACACAATTTTGATAATGAGGACAGGCGCTGGCGTCCAACCGAAATGCGAAGTACAGCAGTGCCCTCCTCCTCTAGGAGCGACGCTGAGATAACCCAGCGTCCTCACGGACACCAAAAGAAAGAAAAGGAACGAAAGAAGAAAGCAAGTATGTTGCTTTAATGTTCACATGACACCAATATACACATGTGCATTTAATGTTCTCTCTTTCAATTTTTTTTTTATTTTCTTTTTTGAGGAAATCTTTATCGTTCAAATTTGCAAGCTCTATCGGTTTTTGTGCAAAACCCTACTAATAATAAAAGGAGGAGTAATCTTGAGATTAAAAAAGAGTCTTTGTTCAGAGCAAATATGAGCCGTCAGATTAATGGATTTTGCTTCATCTTGTCCGTCGCTCTTTAATCGTCAGATTAATGGATTTTTTCTTATCATTCTGCCTCCTTTTTCCTTTTTCTTACCTCTTGAAGTTAATTTGGCCCCCCACCATGTCGATCTTGTGCATCCACAAGAGCCCGGTTCTGATCAACAATGTCGACGATGACGACGAGGCGGCCGTAGTCCTTGCCGTAGTTCACCAACGCAACCCTTCCGATCTCCACAAACCTCTTGAAAGTCATGGCTGCGAATCGGCGGCGACGAGCGGAGAAGAGTGGGAACGAACAAAAGTGAGAGAGAGATGCGGAGACACCCATCTGATACCGTACTTGGGTTAGGGTTATGCTTGGACTGGTGTTGTGATTGATTTTTGTGTCTTTTGTTTTGCTAGCTGAGTCATACGGGGGTTGGGAAAACTACAATTAAAAATGAAAATATTTCTTTCCTTTCCCGACATTGCTATTAATTTCAGTTTTGTTGTTAAAAATTGGGATTTTGATGTTTAAATTTAAGCATTGTTCCTCCATTGCTAAATTTCTTTTCTTTGATACGTGGCCTTCATCTATTCATTAACTACTTACAATTTTTCAGGAGGCTAATGTAAGAAGATGAAAATTATAAAGGTAAAGCCTAGATTTGATATGAGAGCCTCATACCTATGCAATTAGGTACATTTATCTTTTTGATAGATTCAAAATTATATAAAATTTATCTCAAGATGTCAATCAGGAAAGGAAATACTGCTAATTAGTTGCTTAATGTTTGCTTAATTTTCCAAAGTTAGACCAGGAAAAAGAACTGAGTCAGAAAACAGTTAATGAACTGGTACACCAAGAACAAAAAAAACTGCTCTATTCTGTGAATTGGACCACCTGATTTTATTTTATATTCTTGTAATACACATTTAGTTGTAGTTGCACACAAATTTTCATGAACAAATTCCAAGTTTAAGGCCCCCAAATAAATATTTTAAGAAAACAGCAGCACTGTTTCCAGAATTGCCCTTCCACTGAGATTGGTTCAGAAACACATCAAAAACAACACCAAATTGAAAAGTGTTTAACATGAAAAGCGTACTCAAAACACCCCTCTAAGTGTTTGTGAAATAAAAATGATGCCTTGTTAACAAAATTTTCAAATTATGGACTGATTTGTCCTGACAAGTTGCTGTTTCAGTTTCCTGCACACTGACAGCAGCTGAAAGATCTTGTTTCCTCCCATTTCTTGAACACAACACAATGGTATGAGATCACTGGCATGAAATGTATGGTCTAAAGTGTCCCTTGACAAAATTTCACATTTTTTTGAATTTTTGGTGATTTTTTGTGAATTTCTCAAAACTGCAACATCTTTCAATTGTCTCAGCTGAATAGCAGCTAATCTAAACAAAAATGGCTTAAGATGAAAAGCACAACTTGAGGGAGAATGGGGCTGCCAGGGGTATAAAATGTGCTGATCTTCCTTGAAGAAATCTCTTAAACAATGTTTAAACAAAAATGAAATCAAATTAAAGCCTTGAAATAGGCAGGACTTTCTTGCATAACTCCCTTCTTATCACAATTATTGAGCAACTTGCATGAACTTTCCAGATGAGTAGCATGGTTACTTCAAATGAAACACGAAAATTATAAAGGTAAAGCCTAGATTTGATATGAGAGCCTCATACCTATGCAATTAGGTACATTTATCTTTTTGATAGATTCAAAATTATATCAGAATTTATCTCAAGATATCAGTCAGGAAAGGAAATACTGCTAATTAGTTGCTTAATGTTTGCTTAATTTTGTAGGAAATTATGCATTACTAGCATTTATTAATAATATTGGATTGGAATACCTGCTATTTCGATGCTCATATTTGCACATTGAAGTGGCTCCAAAATCAATTTTTTTTTATGTTATATAAGCTGCTTCTGTTTTTTACTTATCGTAACAATGTAAATGTTGCCTTTTCCAGTGCTAACTCTAGCTTGTTCTTATTTTCTATTGACATGCTAATATGCATAGTAGGTGATTTAGGTGGAATCAGAGTCTAACCAAATAAATGAAAGCATAAGTACCACTAGAACAACAACAACATGGAGGTAAGTTATTTCTACTTCAGTGTGAAAATTTACTGGTAGAAGCTGGTTTGTGCCAATCGGTATGGGTAGACTAGGTACGATGGTTAGGGTTTAGGATTTCATAATATTTATTATACTCTTTTAATATTTAGATTTTATGTTGCTTCTTTGGTTTTGGTTCATGTTTAAAGTCCAACTGGCACATTTTTATGATAGAGGTTCTGTCTGGTCAGATTTGAAACATCTGATCCTGATCAAATTGCCATAGAATAATTCAAATGATAAACAACAAGAGGTAAAAGGGTGGTACTATCTCTTTAATTTGATATTAATCAAAATCATGTTAGTTAGCTGCTATAAAAGAATCTGATTTTTTTTTTTTTTTGTGCTTAGTGAGTTGCATGCCTGTGGAAATGGATGTCAGCGGAACTATTTATGAGGTGCCGGCATGTGGTCGTCGCTATATTATTGTACTGAAGTCTCAAGATAACAAAGTGGACTGTAAATCGAATATAGAGTTTGTTACCTTCGATACCTCCGCATGCCTCTCCGCTCTCTTTCCTCGAATGATGGAGCCATGACAAAAATCGAATACAGATTTTGTTACATTCAATATTTCTGCTGCAAGCCTTCTTCCTCACTGGTTTGTCTCACTTTAAACACTATATTTTTCATCTTATAGATGACAGAATCACGGAGGAAGGTTATTATTGAACAGAGGCATCAAATTGTTTCATTATTGATCTTTTATTCTCTACTTATGCTATGAATTTCTAGGTAAGGGAATTTTCTACCTTTTCTATTCTTTACTGGTACTGTTTCTAGCCCCTTTATTTCCTTTCTGATCTTTTGTTACTTATTTGTGTTATATCTATTTTTTTTTTATTTGTGACTGTTGCTTGTTGTAGTACTTTGACTACTATGTTTGTTTCCCGTACCACCTATATCATGTGTTTTGGTCACTTTTATGTTTCACCCACATTTACATTAAAGTCATTACTATTAGTTTGGAGAAACATGGTTTAGTGAATTCAGAAGTACAACGAAAACAAATGTTGTTTCTCTGTTAGTCTGAGATGTGGGGGCTGCTCCATTATTATTTCAATTATATGTTTCTAAAAATGTTTGACGTATGTGACATATCTTACAGGATAAAGATTGAGATGGCGGTAGGATGCATGACTTGGCAATAAATGTGCTGACATGCAACCTTTTCTATGCTTGCTTGACCAATTTGTTTTTCCCACAGCATAGGAAGACATTCTTTTGAGATTTTCTGTTCAAATCTCTATACCGAAGAATCAATAAATTGTTTAAGGAAGTTGAGCATCTTGTGATAATTTTACCATAATCATTGCATTTATTAATGAGATTTTATGAAAAAAATAGTTGTTGGATTTGTTCTTTGTATCATCAAATATCACTATTTTTAGTACTTACGTCATTATGAGATGGTAGAAATTTAAGTGTTATCCTAATTTTTTTAAAAACATGAATATTATGATAAGTATTCCACAGCAACGCGTGGGTACTATACTAGTAAAGTAAATAGAGAAGTAAACTGTAACTCCTCTGAGACCCGCATTTAGAAAATGCAAAACTACAAGTAGAGTCCATTATGCATTCGTAACACATTTTTAAAAGCATCTCAGATGAGGCAATTATTAATAAAATGAAAAAAGAATAATTAAAAGCAACATTTTATAATTTTTATTATTTAAATGTTATATTAAAATTAAATTGATGTGTATTTCATTTGTTTGCTTGGCTTCACATTAAAATAAGGTGTTGTTTAGTAATTTCTATGTTAGGTGGATATTTTTAAAATTTATGTATATGCTTACAGTTTGCTTAATTACCCTTTAAAAGCCTCTTTTCAATTTAATTTAAAATCAAATGACTCATACTAAGTACCATAACGATGCTACTTAAGTCAACTATCTTAAGTTACTTTTCAGTTATTTATATATTGATATTAATTCAGTTTGTAAAACAATTATTTTGTAAATTTTGCTTTGTTTTTTATGAGATTAAGTCCTCCAAAAACAAAAAATAAATAAATGCTGGAATAACATTAACATTTTGTTCTGAATTACATATCTTCATAATATTTATAGGTTTTGAATGTTTGAAAATGTTAATGGGATAATTAAAATTTTAATATAATTTTTTTTTTGTATTGACCATTCATACATGAAAGTATTATAAAATTCCATCATACCTGTAAAAATAAGGGTACAAATGTATATAAGAGCAAACATTATTTTTACAGAAATGGTGAATCCGGAGCTACCTTGTCTTTTGGACTTTGTGGGTCCCGTGAGTTCCTTTATATTATTATTATTTTCATGTTAGTGGCACTAAACTAGCCCCGTGTTTGGTGGATGTAGTAAAAGTGATTTAAGCTCTTAAATTAATTTTAAATCACCAAACGGAAGTGTTTTAAGGTGTAGTAAGTTAACATAGTTATATAGGTGTAGTAAACTAAATCACCAACATTTCACATCTTTTACCCATAACATCAACTTTACTTCATCTATTTACTTCACTACCACCAAACACCACTGATTTAAGGTGATTTAACGTTTTACTCCGCTTTAACTTACTACACTTGCCAAACAAGGGGTAGAGAAGTAGTGGCTCGGTAAATTCAAGTGAGAGAACACATTAAATGCACACCTGACATAATAAGTACTGTTGTGAGTGGCTTAGGAGGGCGTGATTGTCCTCTACTGCGTAGTACACTGTGCTGCGTAGCGATGACCTTTAGATCAATAGGAGGGTTTTGAGATTGAAGCTAGCATGAATCTTAAAGCAATCGGATGGCTCATCTGCTGCACAGTATGGTACTCGCAGTAGGTTATACGAATCCCTTAGGAGGAGGACGCCATCAGTCCTAAATATCAAAATTGTGTGTAATAGAGCCGAAACTTGTGATTTTGTGTTTTCCGAGGCCCATTTAAAAAAATTGAGGACCTTTCAATGCTATTAAAGATGATAAATTTCACTAAATCTTTTTTCTATACTAGAGCTGTAACTCGGGTTTCGCCTCAAAATATGATAACAAAAAAATAATAATGCTTATAAAATAAAAATATTTATTTTACACATAATTTTAAATTTTTTATGTGAATGATGATGATGATGTATAATTTATAAATAATAGTACATAAATGTTGGACTACTTTAAGGATTAAATTTTGTCTTAGACATATCATATTATCTTATTAAATGGGGAGGGAAAATAAATATAAACCATTGGATCAAAGTAGATGAAGAGATTTAAACAAAATCAATGGTTAATAATATTGATGATGTGGTATAGTTGAGGTGCTTGGAGAGTTACCCCTCTTTCTAGTTTATAGATTTGCAGGAACTGTAGATTTTTGTTGTGCCTCTCATATTGCTTAGTGACAGGTGGCCTTGCGAGAAGCTACACACGTGTCTCATGATCAGGACTAGTCTGTCATACATTAAGCAAAAATTATTTTCTATAGACTCTCAATTACTATGAAAACCTATAGGATTTTGAGTCCACTATTGTTTTCTTTCGGCCAGTTTCACTTAATTTCTTGGATTCTTACTAAATTCCCACAATTAAAACTTGTTCGGTAGTTACTGATCGACTGATCCTATAAAATTTTTTTTTATAAGAACAAGATTCCATGTTGCATTTGGTGAGAACCTATGAAGAGCCCAACATTGATACAAAAAAATAATCATGTCTTACCTAATTTATTTTTTTATGCAAAAACAAGTTTCTAAAAGAATAAATACCTATTAGAAATTGATAGTATTGTCTGCCGAACAGGTAATAGAAATTATTATTTCCTATGGAAACCTCTGGTATTTGAGTTTTCCGAAAAGACCCTTAGTCTAAGTTGTACTCTTTCAATCACCGTGAAACTAAAATTTTTTCTGGTTTCTTTTTTGATCCAAGAAAAAGATGAAAAGGAGGAAAAAAAAAAACTAACGACAAACCAATTAAATTGTTTAATGCGCTCAGACGCTCTGTCAAACATCATTCAGAGGCTTCTCTTTTCTTGCCTCCCCAAACACAAACAGGCGTACTATCCGGAGGGCAGAAATTAAATGATCCACAATTAACTGATTGGAGATCTAGAGTGAAAGGAATCTTTTGACTTGTGATTAAATAAAGACTTCGATCCGAGTTCGCAATTTTAAACTAGTTACGATAGAGCCAATAGCCATACTCTATTAACGCGCTGAAATCGGCTGAGATCCAAATCGGATCTGACAACTCTGAGATCCCGATCCGACGGTTCTCAGGGACCTCGAGATCTGGACTCAGCAGATACGGGTCCCGAGAACCGTCAGATCGGGATCTCAGAGTCCGGAGATCCAATTTGGATCTCAGCAGATACGGACGCCTCCATTAACCGAGGTAAACAAAATAAAAATTAAATGTACAAGTTGTAGACTTTTTCCTTCTTGTTCTACATATAAGCACTGGTAAGACATAGTATGGTTATATTCACAAATATGTCGAACCTATTGCTGAGTACCACAAAGAGATGGATTTCTCAATCTCCATTGAAAAGTCACGGTTTTCTTTTGGCAAGAGAGATGCTTCCCTGGAGGAAAGAGCTGCAGCAAACGATACACAAGGTATGCACTTCATTTTGTTATAAGCCTTTCCATTAAGTTGTGGCTTTTGTTGTACATATAGTTACCAATAATTGATAAAGTTGTTCGTCCAAATATGACATTCTTTTGTACAAGGTAACATGAGCCACATGAGTACATCTCTTTTGAGTTTTAACTGACTGAGAAGAAAACTAGAAAGGGGATTTTTAAGGGGAAGATGCATACAAGTAAAATAAGGTACATGAATTCGCCTCAGAAAAGAAAAATATAAGGTACATGAGCTGTAAGTATATTTATGTGAACATTACCAAACCGTTGCCCATATAATTTTTATTAAAGAAGAACATTTTTAGTTTCAAATTATATCAACGCAAATATGTTTTAGATTCAAATTAATAGCTGTAAATCCATTACTAAAACTGTGTATACATGTACAAAACTAATAGCTTTACAAATTTATCCCAAATCAGAGATTGTTAATTTGTTATTTTGTATAACTGACCGTACCAATATCTGCTTAATTCATCCTACCATTAGCTTTTGACACCCCTAACGGAAGAGAGATGATGAATAAACAAAACTTGTTATTTTTAGTTTTACAGAATAATCTCACACTTTTGCTCTTTACGCGTTGTAACAGTTCCATTTTAGCTCCATGTCTGAAAGTCTCAATGCCTTACCTGGGGAGCTCAATACATCAAACCAGAACACCATTTTTCGTGTTCCATATAAAATCCGGAAGAATTGTGAAGCCCTAATAGAACCGTCTGTGGTCTCTATTGGACCATACCACCATGGTCGCAAGCATCTGAAAGCTATGCAAGATTTAAAGTGGTCACTCCTCCAAGACTTCCAGTCTCGGGGCAACAACAAGGTTTCTATGAAAGCATGCAAAGAGAAGATTAAAGGCCAGCAGCTGCAGGCACGCAACTGCTATAGTGGAAGAATAAAGATGGCCGATAATGATTTTGTCGAGATGTTGATTCTCGATGGGGCTTTTATTATTGAATTTGCTTTGAAACTTCATGATCAGCATTGGTTTAGCAGCGAGGTTGGATGGAGCGCCACATTTATAGAGCATGACTTGATCATGCTGGAGAACCAGATACCGTTCTTTGTTGTTGAGAGTTTGTGGGAATTGATCTTTGGTAAACCACCTACCCACAGAGATCTCAAGGATATTGCTGATAAATTTTGCAATGGTTGGATGTCAAGACGGGTAACAACACCGCCAAAAAAGATCGATCATTTGCTCCATCTCTGTCACCACTATGTGGTCCCTGATATGTCATCCCATCAAGCATTGCCACAACAACGTCGTGGCTTGAATATGCGTGGTTTGCTCAACTATATTAGCTCTCAAGAATCTGCAAGGTCAAAAAATAGAGCATATAAAGGGGTATCAGGGCCGCAACTCCCATGCGCCAGCAAGCTGAGAGAGGCAGGGATCAAGTTCAGGAGTAAAAGCATTCCATGTGAATTGATGGATGTAACTTTCCAAGGAGGAACTTTAGAGATCCCCCACATTGACACCCACCATGGTAACAAGCCCCTTTTCAAGAATCTTTTAGCTCTAGAACAAAGTGCCTATACAAAAGGGCACCTCACTGCCTATACAGTGTTCATGGATTCAATAATCAACTCAGAGGATGACATAGAAGTACTGCAGAGGAAGGGCATAATAGAAAACACGATTTCAGGTGAGAGAGAGATTGCTCTCTTCTTCAACCAGCTTGGTGATGGCGTTACGACCTCCAGAAGTGATTACCTGTCTGATTTGGTTTACGAGGTGAATCAGCATTGCAAATCAAAATTCGGAAGATATCGGGCTCAATTAATGCACAACTACTTCCACAGTCCATGGGCAGCGATCTCATTTTTGGGAGCACTTCTAGCTTTGGTTCTTAGTGGATTACAAACACGCTATGCCTATCGTGCTCTTCACCACTCCTCCCCAAAATAAGCCTATGTGGAATTTGAACTTCTCTATGGTTTTCTCTTTTCTTTAGCATGAGGGCATCTATCATGTATCTTAATTAATTTGTAACAAAGTTTCATCCTAGTTGGATGAACAGACTTTGCGAGAATATTCTGGTTCTTCCTTTATATTTTTGCTTTGATTTTGCTTTTTATTTTTATTTTATTTTAAGTAGCTTTTGCTTGTTTTTGGTGGCCACCTTGATTTTGCATCACGAAAGCACATTATAAGGCTATCGAACGAAATTAGAGGCCAGAGTGTGCCACTCAATATATAAATATATTATGAAGGAGAATTTGTTTAAATCTAGTATACCAAAGATAAAAGTATTTAGCAAGATCAGCTTCATTTTCAGAGCGCATAATGTTAAACTTCTTCCCATATATACATTGAGTTCCATTGAAACACTGATTGCTACTTGCTAGACGATAAACTCTTTTCATTGTAAAGAAGAAGTACTTAGCATATAATTTGCATCATAAACATAGATGGAAAAAAGTATGAAGCATAATGTGAAGTACGTACATCCTTTTGTCACTATTAACATCGAGGACTCTGGTCCTACCCCAACTTGTGAGCTGCAGGTTTTTTACACCACAAGCTAGCTACTACGAGAGGGAGTCTGGCGTCAAGTAAGAAGCATACAGCTTACATTGGGAGAGGCAGCATAAGATCGGAAGAGCGGTAATTGTAGCACAGCATATATCCTTACTACTACTAATAAAAAAACATATTGGATTTTTTGACATTAAAGGTCTATCTTCCCTAAGGAATTAATAAACCTCAGTTTACTTAGATTGATCACCACCATTGACATACGTTAATGCCCGTTGACGTTCTTAGCCCATTAAATTAAAGACCCATATAAATTATCTCAATTTAAGGCCCATTACATATTATCTTAAAAGTTTATTATATAAGAAATAATAATTTCAGCCAAAGCAACGCGTAGACTTTATACTAGTTACTAATTAAAATATCTTTTTCATTTACTCCTCATTCTTGAGCTTATTAATTTGTGTAATCATATCCCTTTAATTTCCCTTTCTTCTTCTGATACAAATTAGTTGGTCTCTTGGTCTTGGGCAAATTTTGTCAGACAAGTTAATTAACAAGGATCTGCGTCATAACAAAAAAAGGATCTTGCAACTATAGACATTCAAAGGATTCTCCAAGAGAGAATCACATGAAGATATTTTTGTTCTAAGTAGGGCCATGATAATTAATTGAGCAGTGATCAGCACAGCAATGGTTGAGGTCACAATAATGGAGACAAGCTTTGTCGTCATATGGTATGATTTTGATGAGACAACAAATGTTTTATTTTTATTTATGCAAACGTTAATTTGATGGCTCTCGTTGAAGCTTCTCGCAATATTTATTTCTTTTGCCATTTTGGTGCTCATTTTGCAATCAACTAACTATGGTCTCTCATGACGTTGACTGCTATGAAATCATATAATTCTCTGATTATTTTTTATTCTATGGATAGGTATAGGCTTACGCTTACCTTACCAAAAATAATATATACTTGCATATTAAGAAACTAATAATGCAACAAAACATAAAGTCTGACAATAATTTAAATTTACAAAAATTTATAGAGAACAATAAAAGACTTGATCAATATGAAAATATATTTATACGCCTATAATTTAGTTGTAGGTAAAATTGGGAGAGAGTTTGGGGCAAGATGGCAGATAGAGACATCTCAAGGAAAGTCATCAACTTTCTTCACTTACATGATTTGCCGCTCTATAATTCACTTACATGATTTGCCGCTCTACAATTAGCTTATTTGACCAAATCAAACTATATGGTATCACCAGCGGTATCACCATAACATTTTCCATTTCTTCTATATTATGTCAAAGTTGAATGTTATTGTTGTAACGGAAAATTTAGTAGAGGAGAGTTCCATTGCCTTCATTTTTTTGTGTGTCAAAATTTAAAAATAATTATTCAAAACAAAACTGTTAAATTTAATAAACATTTAACGGTTTTGTTTTGAAAAATTAGTTCTAAATTTTGAGTTATTTGGAACTTGAAAAGTGGAGGCATGACGGAGGCACAAAAAATGGAGGTATTGGAATCTCCCTCAATTTAGTAAGAGGAGGGATCAAATGACACTAAATTATTTTGATACAAATGTTACACTAAATCATATAAATTTATAAAAAATTTTAAAAATAAAAAATCTTTTATAAACATATTCATTTACTTATAGATTGATTATGTGTCAAATTTTATTCAATTTTAGTGTCATTTGATACTCCATCAAGAATCATTAAATTTAGACCGTTCTAATTACTATATAAACTTGATGGTCATTGATGGAGTATTAAATGACACTCAAATTGAATGAAATTTGAAACACAATTAATCTATAAGAAAATGAACATGTTTGTACAAGATTTTCTATTTTTAGGATTTTTTATAAATTTATATGATTTAGTGTAACATTTGTGTCAAAATTTTGGGTGTCATTGTATCCCTCCTCATTAAGTAATACGGAAAAAGTTGAAACTTGGAAACAACTAGTTAGATGACTTTAGAAATTACGGTTCATTGACCCATTAACTGAACTTCGAAATACACTACTACCTCTGTCCCAAAATAGATGGATTTTTTGTAGTTCATTTGAACTACAAAAAATCCATCTAAAATGGGACAGAGGTAGTATAATTCATATAAAAACAAGAAGTAAATTAGCAACTTAAGATAAGAATTATAAAAAATAAACGGAAAATCATGTATTATTTTTTAATTTATCGAAATATAATCCTTACTATATATAAAAGCATATTGAAAAAAATGACATGAAAGAGCTATCTTCTCTAAATAAGACACCTGAGGCGCTGTTGATCAATTTTTTGTATAGATCAGAACCGTTGATTTACGTTAATGCTCGTTGATGTTAATGTTTCAGCTCATTAAAATTTAAGGCCCATATCAATTTCCTCAATATAAGGTCTATTACATATTATCTTAAAAATTTATTATAAAAAATAACAATTTCAGCTCAAAGCAACGCGTGGGCTCTTTACTAGTTTATAATAAAAGATGCATAATTTCACGTCTGAAGTTTGTGGATGATGAAATTTTTTTTTTTTTTTTGCACGTAATCTAAGAATCTGTGCTGGAAAATTGTATTTTTAATAATACTTCATTCATATTATTTTAAAATTTCAAATTACATTTATGCTTTAAACTAAATTTGTTTTTTTCTGGTTTAGTTTTTTGTGCCAAGAGAAAAGACGATAAGTGAAACAAAAAAAAATAATAACGACAAACCAATTAACATGTTCAATTCAAACAGGCGAACTGTTTGGAGAGGAGAAATTAATAATGCATGTTCAATTCTGTTTACCTCGGTGAATGGATCGAGTATGGCTGCATCGTTATTGGTTTAAAATTGCAAACTCAGATCCAAGTCTTCATTTAATCACAAGTCAAAAGATTCCTTTCACTCTATATATAGATCTCCAATCAATTAATTATGGATCATTTAATTTCTGCCCTCCGGATAGTACTGAGCGACTCAGCGCATTAAAACATATTAATTTGTTTGTCGTTTGTTTTTTTTTTTTTTTCCCCCGCCTTTTCATCTTTTTCTTGGATCAAAAAAGAATCCAGAAAAATTTTATTTCACGGTGATTGAAAGAGTACAACTTATACTAAGGGTCTGTTCGGCATAAAAGAATCCAGAAAAAAAATTCTTCTAGAAGACTTGTTTTTGCATTAAAAAAAATAAATTAGGTCAGACATGATTATTTTTTTCTATCAATGTTGGACTCTTCGTATATTTTCACCAAATGCAACATGGAATCATTTTCTTATAGAAAAAATTTCTGTAGGATCAGTAACTACCAAACATGTCCTAATTGTGAGAATTTAGTAAGAATCCGAGAAATTAAGTGAAACTGGCCGGAAGAAAACATCAGTGGACTCAAATCATGTAGGTTTCATAGTAATTAATTGAGAGTCTATAGAAAATAATTTTTGTTTACTGTACGACAGACTAGTCCTGATCATGGGACACGTGTTTAGCTTCTCGAAAGGTCACCTGTCACTAAGCAATATGAGAGGCGCAACAAAAATCTGCGATTCCTACAAATATAGAAAAAAGATTTAGTGAAATTTATCATCTTTAATAGCATTGAAAGGTTATATGAAGGATATCTTTAATAGTAGCAGAATATAGAATTAGATTTTATTTTTATTGATGGTAGCAATTGTATTAGGAAGGAAATTTTAGTCTTTCTCTTATATCTAGGAGTGCTTAACACCAGAGGGGAGGCTATTGTTTGTGAAAACGTTTTTATCTTATCTTTTTTTTTTTCTAATTTCATTTTCCAGTTAAATAAAATTGATTTTTGAGTCTTCAATTTTGATTCCTTCTTCTTTCCTTTACGTGACATTCTTGGAGTAGGGGTTAGAAAGATGAATGGTAACCTTTTACTGACATCAAATTGGTATCGGAGCAAAGCTTGACGTTACCGCTACGCACCACGAACAACCAAGATCCACCTGAAATGAGTTTGGCTGCTGTTTTTGAAGGCAATTCAGCGATCTAATGAGTTGTTTCAATGTAACCAGGAGCAAATGATGATGGCTCTCACAACCATGGTGGGACAACTTTCGACTCGACCTGGAGCACAACCGGGAGGGCGAAATCAAGAGGAAAGGCAGCAGCGTGATATGTTGCGAATCACCGGTGGGACGGTGATTTTCGAGTAGAGATTCCTGAGTTTAAACGCGGTCTTAGTGCTAATGAGATTCTTGATTGGAGCACAGCGATTAATGAGATTTTGTCCCTAAAGGAAGTTCCACCCGACATTAATGTACGTTAACGGTGGTGATCAATCTAAGTAAACAATCAACGACTGAGGTTTTTCTTTGGAGAAGATAGAACTTTAATATTAAAAAATCTAATCTCCTTTTATTAGAAGTAAGGATAAGACATATACATATCTCTTCTTTTAAAGAAAAGCAGAAGAAATTGAAGTTTCTACAAGATACCATGTCATTTCCACAAAACGTTTTATTTACAAGCATCCCTTCGTAACTTTGAAGACCCTGTAAAGCATCTCTTCGTGTGCTTTATAAGCAGGCTTAGGCACTTCTTCACTTTTTCCACACTACAGTCTTACATTCATTTTTCTTTTCTCATTTGTAGTGGACTCTTTTGGTGCCCTATGAAAGTCTGACCATGTCTCTTTTAGCGCCTCCTCCATCTTCTTCTAAAAACAGGTTTGCTCTCTGCTTTCTTTTTTTCCTATTCTTTTCATCTATACGTATAAAAATTCTTATTTCATCCTACTTTCAATCTTTATTGAATGAATATCATTTTCCTTTCTCTTCCCACATGTTTCCGTTGTCTCCATTCAATTCTCTATTAATGATTTTTACTCTTTTTTTTTTACTTTTTAATTTTTACATTTCGTGGGTTGGTTCATAACGAACTGAGGGTTGGACGATATCATTTATGATTTACAGTTTTTTCATGTTCCGATGTGCACATGACGTGCTTGATGGAATGCGTCACAGAAGCAACATATACTGTTAATCGTTAATGATCAAGGCATGTTGAAAATCGTTTTTTCTAGATGGATTACAAGTAAGTGTATAAAATCATTTTTTCTAAACTTCGGTTTTGAAAGGCTGATTGAGTGTTTTTGATTCAACAACAATTTTCGGTTATATTTAGTGATTTGTTCTTCTAATTTGTTGTAGGTTTATCAAGAAAACAGAAGGCACAAATCAGACTTTGAAGAGCATGGCCTCTCATACAACATTCATAATTATAGGTAATTTATTATTGAATTTAATATTCTGAGCAATTTAGCATTGCAGTATATATAAAAAAAGGAAGTTTCTGATATTTTGCAATTCGTGCACATATTCATTTTAAATTCAACAAAAAAATAAAAAAAAATTAACTTGCTACTAATATTTTTAACATTATTTAGTTCTTGCCTCCACTTTATTTTCATGTGTACTTTATGAAATGATTGAATCAATCATTCTTATTAGCTATGTTCAGTGTTGTCAGTGAAACATATGTTCTACTTAAATTCTATAAAATATTATATATCAATTCAAATTCAGTTATGTCATCACTATGATATAATTATTATTCCGGACATTGCACGGGTCAAATACTAGTTTATATTAAAAAATTAAAATACAAAATCCGGAATGGCATAACGCAAAAATGTGTTCCGTTGACAGCCCTGGGTCACAGCATTAGATTCAAAGTCAGCAGGAGTCTCTTTATATATAAACTGCCCTTCTTGTTTTTTTTTTTTTTTTTTTGGGAACCGATATATATAAAGTACTGCCCTTCCATTTGCAGACCCTAGCCGCTCTTTTGCTTCCTTTTCATTTCTCAAATCTCAACTCAGTTCTTCTTCCTTACCTAAAACAATCTATTTAACAAGGAAGCAACTACAACCATTGAACAACTTCAGCTTAGATCGATTGATCAAGGTGAGTAGCGCCTTCTAAATAATCTTTCACTGTCCATTGTTTGAGTGTAGTAGTACTACATCCACCTTGCTAATTAACTCAAGTCAGATTTCATTTCTAACTGCAGCTAGCTCCACAAAATTAAGGTACAGATCACTGTACGCGCGTAATGGCCGCTAAAATATCCTCCTCCGAAAGTGGTGCCCAGAGTGAATCGGTGCAGCGTCCACCGATGCCTTTTGATCTTTACTCAACACTCATGTCAGAAGGCAAGGATGGGCTGTCCGAAGATAAAGAAGTGAAGCTGGAGGTACAAAATATATCCTTACTCTTAGAGATCGGATTTTTTTAGCATAATAGTTCTATCTTCCCCAAAGAAGAAACTTAGCCGTTGATTTTTTATTTAGATTGATCACAACTGTTGACGTACATTAATATTTCAGCACATTAAAATTTAAGACTCATATTAGTTTCCTCACAATAGATAAGGTTTCCGCCTTTAATTATAAGATATAATAATTTCAGTTCAAAGCAAGGCGTGACTCTTTATTAGTTTTGAAAAAAATATATAATAGGAAAATGATCTAAATCGTGAAGTTCTCTATTGCAAATTCATTCAAATATAGTTATGTGAAAACAACAAACATTGTACCCACTACCACAAAAAAAGCATCAATAACCATTAAATAAGTGTTTTACTAACGGTTTACAAAGAGTTGGGATGCTAGGGTTGCTAATCCTTACTATATATAAAAGCATATTGGAAAAAATGACATAAAAGGGCTATCTTCCCTAAATAAAAAACCTCAGCCGTTGATTGTTTACTTAAATTGATCACCACCGTTGACGTACGTTAATGCCCGTTAACGTTCTCAGCTCAATAAAATTTAAGGCCCATTACATATTATCGTAAAAGTTTATTATAAGAAATAACAATTTCAGCCCAAAACAAGGAGTGGGCTTTTTCCTAGTACATAATAAATAACTGTTGTTGAATATGCGAAACCAACAACGGTTTTTAGACAATAACAGTTGTTGGTTTTAATGAATCAACAACGGTTCTTACTTTAAAACAGGAGTAGGGCTATAGTATTATTAATAGTACAAATTAGCTATACTATGGCTCTTATATTATAGTTTTCAATGTCCAAATGATCAATCCAAACCGAACCGCGCAACATGATTTCCATATATAAATATCATTGTAGACAAAATTTTATATTGTTTGGTACATTTTTACTATTTTTTAGATAATTACAAAATGACTTAATTTAAACATTATGAACCATCCAAAAATGTAGTTTTTATCTATCTAAAAAAATAGTTTAAAAATTATAAAAAAAATATAAAATTTGGTCTATAACAATATTAACATATGGAGATCACATTGAACGGTTCGGATCGGCCGTTTGAACTTCAAAAATAATAATATGAAGCCGTAGTACAGGACGCTATGTACAATTAATAGTACCATATAATCACTCTTAAAACAGTTGGAAAATTGCATTCCCCAATATATTCAATATTTAATTTTATCTACTTTGCCAATGGTTTGAAATAATAACAGTTGTTGATTCTTAGGAATCAACAACCGTTTTTTGTTAATAACCGTTGGGAAGATGATTTTTTTAAAAAAGAAAATTGTTTATTTATAGTGATTAGCCCTTTTGCTCGTTCAAATTAGATATTATATACCATATTAACAAAAAACATATACATTAAAAAACTAATAATAAATCCCAATAATGCCACAGATTAATTACCAAACTAAATCCAATATAATATCTTTTTGCGATATGCATAAATTATGACAAACAAGAATATCATTTCCAATAACAAAACAACATGGACCTCAAGTTTACCATGATCCAACAAACACAAAACAGAATTTTTTAGTCTCGATCATCTCATCACTCATCTGTTCACTACAGAACCTGAAATAGCATACCGCTAAACACTTACACTGTGCTCCAGAAATCACATCGGAGGGGTAAGGTAGGGAAAGGTAAGGAAGGGACCAGAGAAGAGTCCTACCCCTCCAAATCGGGGTGTAACCGTCGGGGGTAAAGTCTTCACAACTTTTGTACGTTTCTCCCCTCGTCTACCCTCCTCTCCCCCTGTTTCCCCTCCAAATAAAACGTTTCTGGAGCAAGTAACACTGGGTTGGGCAGGCAACTCGCGATCCGGTCAGCCCCTCTTTCCCCTCCCCTCCCCTTGGGTACCTTCTTCTGGAGCACAATGTTAGGGTCTGTTCGGATTGTACAAGGATTAGTGAAAAAATAGTAAAATAGAGAATAGTAGATGAGATTAGTACAAAAATAATGATTTTTGGATTAGCTAAAGAATAGTAGAAATATGGTGCTATTCGGGATAGTAAAAATGTTGTATGGATTGTTTAGAATAGCAATGGATGGTTGAAAAGAATAGTAGCTAATCCATGTTTTATGTGGATTAGTAGAATAGCAACTAATCTCACTATTCCGGATTAGTGATTGCGTGTTTGGATGCACTCACGAGTTATAAATAGCTTACTAATCCGAATAGTAGCTATTCTTTGGCAATCCAAACGCACCCTTAAAACAAAAACATGTCTAAACTTCAGTCGTTTAGTGCTCACCCTCTAACATATGGCACGGTGCCATGCTCTATGTGGGACGTTGGATCACCTCGAGATTTGGGTCAGCACGAATCTCAAGGACATCCAATGGCCCACGTGGACCATGGCACCGTATCATATGTTAGAGGATCTAAAATTTAAAATATTCTGAGAATATGACATCAACAAAATTCCTTGATCCTTTCTAATTACACACATCCCCCATGCAATTCACCAAACAACCACAACTATTAGGAAACATGCTACTGCTCTATAAATTGCTTCCATACCTCGTCTTTCAGACCCTTAAGCAGGGTCTTGACGATATGGTGCTCCTTGACGGGGAGAGAGTGGTGGTAGATCTGCTCCATGGAGGTGATATGGCTGGCCTTGACGAGCTGACCGAGCTTGGTCACAGGACCCACTTCTCCTCGGTCCTGTTGCCACATCGCCCGCCGCGGGCCCCGAATCCGCCTCTCTCCGCCATGTCTGGTTCTTCTAGATCAGGGTTTAGGAGCTCTTAGCTCAGCGCAAAAACTCACACCCGTCGTTGCCGCTACCAAGTAGCCCTCTGGCCGCCCGAACGGGTATAGGCTTTTAAACCTCTATAAACAACTCGATCGCAAGCGTACAATCTCGTTGAGTATTTGAGGGTCGAATCCTCAGGGACGGAGTTAACACCAGATTTTACTTTACTCTACCTCTAAACCCTAAGAGAATTTGGATTAAAGAGGGAATTGTTGGGGGGTTTTAACAAGGTTGGTTGACAAACAAGTAAAACAGGACTAGAACAAGTAAATAACTGAAAAGACAATTAATTAAAGGCGTTCTCAGGGTTGGCAGAATCAGATTGGTCTCGGATTGACTGCCTGCGTTCTGCAAGATATCTCTTGCGGACCGCCAGGAGGTGGTTATTTAGCAGTTATAGAACTGTCTGCGGATCACAAGTGTCCCTGTAACCATCAGGCAATCCACAACTACTGTCTTACACTCCTGGTAACTAACTGCGGACTGCAAGATGACTCTTGCGGACCGCAAGAAGAAGAACCGAGAGCAGTTTTGGTTCTGGTTGTGTTTCGACCGATGTCGTCGATTCCTATCAATTTAGTTCTGGTACAATTACAACAATTCTCACTGTTGGTCCTAATAACAGTTCTAAACTGAATCAAAATCCGTAGAATACGATATAAACTACGATCATGTCACTATGGTTCTATGGTCCGGTTTAAGGTTAGTCAAACCGCAGTTTCGCCTAACGGGTACTTTTGGATACAATATCAACCAAGGATGTGCAAGCAATCAAATCTGGTCAAAAGATACTACATTAACCAACTAGGTCTGGCCACAACCTACAGGTTTATCAATCGAATCAAACAGAATGCAAACACGTTAAAAAGCAAATCTCAAGTGATCATGAAAACGACATAAATCCAAACATACAGTCAATCTGTCGACACAATCATCATCATTCAAACCCTAAGAACAGATAGATCTACTCACTCATGACACAAGAAAACAAAGAAAACAAAGAACTGAAAGAAATCATGATGCAAAAGAACCGAAGAAGAACTCGAGTCGACACGATCTTCACTCCCGCGTGAGAATTCTCTCAAATCCACTTCGAAGAATAATGAACGGCCTTCTCTCTTCTTTCCTATGCCCTCTGGTTGTGAAAATGCAATGAAAGGGCGTGAAAATATGTGTGTCGATGTCTGGAACCGTCCCAATGACCGCCTTATATAGGTAGAGCGCCAGAAAATAGAAAACTGCAGTGCAGTAACCTCCCTGCGGACCGCAGGCACGGGCCTGCGAACCACAGGAAGAAGGAAATGGCGGTTTTTCTGCTCCACAGGAAGTTTTCAGCACCGATTGGAAGGTTGAACGTGCTGTAACCTCTGTCTGCTGGACGCAGGAAGGGTCCTGCTGACAGCAGGAAGGGTCCTGTGGACAGCAGGAAGGGTCCTGTGGACAGCAGGAGGTTCATTCCAGTTCCGACTTGTCGTCTAAGGCTCCGATTCGCGTCCAATTGGCTCCAAAAGCCCAATTGACCTGAAATTTGGACAAAAGTAAAGAAGTAACTGGAATCTAGACATCTTACTACCTAAATGCAAGTAAACTTAGGAATTTTAGGCCAAAATACTAGTGCAAGTCTGGTAAAATGCATATATAAATGCGGTGCATCACCCTCCATCCTACTCCATGGAGAGGGAAGGGTTTTAGTGGGGTTTTGAAATTGGGGGAAATAAAAGCAACTAAGGGCCTCAAGTTGAAAGTATGGCAGAGAAAAGGCGAAGCGGTGGGTAAGTTAGTGTACAGATCTGAAAAAATTTATCTAAAAAAAGAATCAACAACGGCTTTCATATAAAAACACTTGTTGAAATTTGGAGGCGGAAACCTTCTCCTGGACAATCACCAACGATTGTTAAGGCAAAAACGTTGTTAATTATTTTACAATAAATATTTTATGTTAAAAAGGAATCAACAATTGTTTTTAATAAAAACGTTGGTGAAGGCTGCATAATTTGCCAACTATTTTTGTATAACAAGCGTTGTTGATGCTTTTTATTTATTTTACTTAATTTTTATAACTTGCACCAACCGTTTCTTGTAAGGAACTGTTGGGAATAAAAACCATTTCCCAAACTTTTTTTAGGAACAGTTGTTGATTCTTTCTCACCCTTTTTTGTCATTTTACTGTAATTCTTTACCAAATGTTGTTCTTTAGAAACCGTTGTTGAATTGTTCAATAAAATTTCTAAAATGCCACTGAGCCCTTTTACCAACTGTTGTCTCCAATAACAGTTGCTAAGGGGGTTGGCAAAGACCCTTATTCTACCTTCGATAGATCTCAAGCAAATACATAAAAAATTTCAAAACGAAAAAAGTTTTTGTATATATCCATATGATTTTAAATTTTGAATCCATTGGTATTATTAATCGAAAATATGGACGTGGTTTTATATTTACTATAGCTGTAACTCGGGCGAAATATGATAACAAATAAATAATAAAACTTCTAAATTAAAAATATTTATTTTAAAAAAATTGAATATAATTTTAAAATTTTTGATGTAAATAATAATGATGATATAATAATTTATAAATAATAACACATAAATGTCGGATCACTTTAAGAGTTAAATTTTGTCTTATACATATCATATCATCTTATTAAATGGGGAGAAAGAATATATAATAACCATTGGATCAAAGTAGATAAAGAGATTTAAACAAAATCAATGGTTAATAATATTGATGATGTGGCATAGCTGAGGTGCTTGAAAAGCTACCCCCCTTTCTAGTTTATAGATTAAGGATGTGCTCAGTAGCTCACGGATAGGCTACATGAACTTAATCTCACAGCAGTTGTACTCTTACTGTATTATTAATAATACTAGAGCTGTGAATCGGGGCGAAATAATATTACATAAATTAAGAGATATTGAAAACAAATATATATTTTTCCTAAATATATCTTATTAAATAAATATTGAACTTAATATATTTTCTATACACTATATTTTTAGCTACATATTAATTAATTCATATAAAAAAATACAAAGAGTTGCAAATATTTTGATTTTTGAGTCTTAAATTATTTTTTAGATAAATTATATTATCTCTTTAATGAAAAAACAAAAAAATAATTTGAGCCATTTGATTAAGATAAAGAAGAGAGAAATAAAAAATCAATGGCTAAGAAACAAAATCAATGGTTATGAATATCAAAATTGAACCAGTTCTCCTCATTCGAAAAATATATCAAAATTGTTTCAAATTGTATAATTTGGTTTCCTAACAGATTTTGATAGAGATATTATGTTGTGCGATTCGGATTGACTATCCTAATAATAATAATTAATAGAGATACGAGTCCATATATAGCAAAGGTATGTATATTACCTGTTTTACTTTGCACGAGCATCTAAAAAACCGATACTCCAATGGCCAAAATGTATATGTTACATGACGTTTTCAAATATGTTCGACTTTTATACTTTGCTGAAATCATGTGCTGCCTAATTAAATCAGGTGCAAATGGAGGCCTCGCAACCTGACACTCAACAAACTGTGACAGAACATACTGTCGAATCCGAGCTTGTTAAAGTGCAACGTCTCTTGGAGACACAGTTCTCCACCTACTTGTTACTAAGCGACACAATGCGCTAGCTCTAAGAGTATTGCAACAGGACATGTCATTGTTGAAGGCTAAAAATAAGATGTTTGAGACACCTCTACATTGTGCGGCATAGGTTGGAAATGAGAAGATCATTGAAGACTTCATTCACCATCAGACCAGCTTTGTCAAGGATGTGCTCCAAGAAACAAATGACAATGGAGACACGGCCTTGCACATTGCTGCCGAATATGGCAATAAAGCTGTTGTTCGTGTGCTAATGGAGTTTACTCCAGAAATGAAGTACAAGGTCAACAAGCAAAAGTCAACTCCGCTGTTCGTAGCTATAGCAAACAAATTTGCACATGTGATGTTGTCGTAACTGCCGTATTCGAAGGCATGTCTCACCAGCAGCGACGCCGCTTCTTTCATGTTGCCTTCTCTGCTTTTTACTATGTCAACTGTTTCCTACAAAGGAGCCAGTAAAATAAGTTCATGTTATTACTAACACTGAACTATATTATTTAAAGCCATTGCAGTATTTATCTGTTTCTTTACCGGAACGACGCTTACCGTCGAATCAAATTTATACAATATTGAAATCAGAAGCATAATTTTTTGATGGGTAAACTCTAGAGATTCATCTATTGCCTCTTCCTGTTAGAACCAAAGTAATGTGAAAACACAATTACACTCTATCAGTTCAGCATAGAAAAGCACGACAAAAGAAAAACACAAGTTACTTGGATAATATAAATGAAATTCTTTTCTTACATACCACTGTATCAGGATCAGGTATGACAAATCGCTTCAAGCCCCGATCACCGAATGCCCGTGATATAGCAACCTTATCATTAATTCGCCAAGTCCCTATAGAAGAAATTATGAAAACTCTTACCCTGAATGATTGGAATGATTGAAAAGATCTTTGAAATAGGAAGTAATTTTATTTAGGACAGAACTTTTAGAAAAGTAATAAAACAAATCATTCAGGGTACCATAATATGCAGGCGATAACTAACAATAATGCCTTTCTCAAATCTAATATGGTATAACAAGTACTTTACTGCAATTGGTTGGTTTTAGCTTTCGCGAGGGAGCAGAATCCTTTTTGTTAACATTAGCAGAACTAGACGATACTCACAGAATAAATATAATACAAGGAAAAGGTACAAATTGGGCCAATGTTCTTTTATTTGGGTGCAAGAAATATTTCATTGTACAATTATGGAGTTCTCCAAGTATGGAATAGAACTTTTCCATAAAAAAGAGAATATTAGAGAAATAATGGAACAAATACCCTTGAACGTAACTTGGCCCCCAGCAGCCTCAATACGTAGTCGCTCTTCAGTCAAGTCCGGTCTGTGATCCATTGTTAATGCTTTTGCTGCACATATTAAACCAATTAAGACCGTTACAATGACACATTTTTCTTTGAATAAATCAATCGGTTTTAGTGAGACCAAAGAAAACCTAAGTGTTTTGTACCAAAAATCTGGTACCTGACAGAACTTTTCAATGTCAATCCTTATATTTAAAGTAAATCCTAATTACTGAAACCATAGTAATCAAGAGGAAATAATTCTGGTACAATAAATATGATTCCGCCTATGTATGACACTCGTACCCTCTTTGCCTTGGCGAGAAACTACAACTCGAGAATCGCCAATATGAGCCACGAAAAAACGATTTTGGAATATCACAACTGTTGAGGCTGTCGTCCCATCTTGAATTATACGGGTTGATAACAGCTGCTCATCCATTTTAGTATATGCCTCAACTGCAGATTGGTATCAGAGAATGAAATTGTCAAATGTCTTCATGATACACTTCAAAAAGTAAATTTTTTTTGGAGAAGTAATATATTGAAAAGTATGAGGGATGCTGTATATACTGTACCTAATGCTGATGTTGTGTCAGAATAGAGACTCGGGTGACCAACAATTATATTATACAGAGTATCTTTCACATACTCAGCAGCTTTTTTACCACCATGGCCTACATGTTTTGAGAAATTATATATAGAAACTTATTAAAAAACAGTATATCTTATCATGATGACGATGATAATCAGCAATTGACATACAGTAAAACTAAGCACCAGCTGGTACTGTAACAAATACCATTCCTGTTTGTTGGTCGTGAGGCTACTATAACAGGCAGATGCAAATTGCACCCCAAAATTAATGTAAATAATTCAGTATGGTAGCTCGGTACTGGTGGATCTCATTTGTATTAACCAAACAATACTTCAAGATCTGTTTCCCCTTTCAGTTATTTATATACCATTCAGAGTGTTGAGCATAATGTCGGGAAAATGGCAATATCCCCCAGATACATTACAATGTTAAACGTTGAAACAAGCATTGACACTGTCGTAACTACAAAGCAGAAGTCAGTGTTATAATTAACATACCGTCATAAACTGCGAAGAAGCCAACGACCTGACCGGAGACAGTTCCTATTCGAGCATCAAGGTAATCCTCCATATGCTCTCTTCTTCCTTGAATGCTGGCACAGCCATAACTATACTTCCCATGAGGACTGTTTTTTTTTTTTTTTTCATATAAAGTGAAAGTAACAGATTAATTGAATGAATGAAACATACAGGGCAAAATTATAAACAAAGACCAACCAACCAAATCATATCCATAATTCGCCAGTAGACAAGCATTCATAAAGAAAAGGTAAGAAAGCCGTAATGAGGCTCATGTACGCAGAGAGGAAACGGAAAGTTAGAAAGCATTATATCATATTTTTAATTGGGATGAGCAATATTTTATCAATAAGTATCGGTACGAAACGAAATGATTCATCAAATCCCGACAAGACCTAGGTTTTTTCTCGTTCTGGAGCCAGAAGTGCAAGAAAATTTGAAGGGATACAAGAATTAATTTGAAGGGTTACAAGAATAAATTTGGAATGGATAGAAAGTAAAATTGAAAATTGAAAATTGAATATTGAATATATATATATACATATCACCCAGAGAAAAGTAAAATTGATATGAAATCATGACAGGAAAACGTTTGAAACTCAAATCAAAGAACCCAATTTGAACAAACCAGGGCAAGAACACGATCCGAACATACCGCACAAACCCACATTCCATCCCAAATCAACCGCATTGCCAGAATTTGATCAACGAATTCGATCCCAATTCATTCAAGAACCACCCAACAAAACATAACATAATCAAAGACGATCAAACAAACCCACAACCCACAAAAATTAAATTCCCCAAGAAAAAGAAATGGCAAGAAATCGAACCTGGTGCCACCGCCATGGACGTCCTGCGAACGGTGGAAGGGTAACCGGTGCTTCAAGCCGCTGCTGCAAGCTCCCATGGCTGGCCTCGTTCATCTATCTATCTATCGCCCTGCCTGCTTGCCTGCCTGCCTGCCGAAGAAGACCCAAAACCGGAGGAAGGCGTGAAGAGAAGGAGAAAGAGGAAGAGGGAGGGATGGGAGAAGGAAGGTGGTTGTTATTATTTAGCGGGGATTTAGGCGCGAGAGGGACACGCGTCAAACGGTGAAGCTGCCTATTCTTGGCTCTCCGCGTGCCCAGTTCATTCAATTCAATTCTCAAATGGAATGGAATGGATCAATGGAATGTTTTTTTTGGTTTCTCACTTTCTTGTTTTCTTTCTTTATTGTGGTTCTGTTTGTAAAAAGGGATTTAATTTGGGCTTATTTTATGGGCTGATTTTATTTAGTGTCTACTGAGTAGCTGTTTATATGTCCATAGTGTACGGACATTGTAACGGTAACACTTAATTATGTAACAGTTATGTCTAATTTGTAACAATTTATATTTTATAGATTGTCCATTAATGGACACTAGGTATTACCCATCTGAAAACTTGTTATGGGGGGTTGACCTCTGCGAAGTGTATAGGTTTTTAATACCCTAAATAATGTCTTCGATCGCAAGCGTACGATCTAATGCAGTATAGTCGGGATCGAATCCACAGGACGGAATTAAATCTAAACTAAACCTTAAATGCAATTCAAAGTCCTTAAGAAGTATTTTTGGTATTTTTGTATAAGAATTGGGGGGGTTTTATTTAAAGATTGGTTCCTAACATTATCAGATGCTGAAAAGTAAATAACAGTAGATAAAGACTCTAAACAGATGCTAAACAATCGTTCCCAGGGTTTTCAGAATCAGTTTGTTGTTTGGCTCAATTGCCTGCGTTCCGCACTGTTTAAGTACTGATGCACCGCATTCATATATGCATTTTACCAGACTTGTACCTTGTTTTCGACCTAAAATCCCAAGTTCATTTGCATTTTAGTGTTATAATTTTTAGATTCCAGTTACTTGTTCAATTCTATCCATGTTTCAGGTAAATTGGGCTTTTGGAGCCACTTGGACGCGTTTTGGAGCCTTGGAAAACAAGTCTGCACTGGAACCCACTTCCTGCAGGCCGCAAGACCGACTTCTTGCGGGCCGCAAGACTCGCGGCAGCGCTGCTTTTGTTTCTGCCGCCCTTTGGCCTATTTAAACCATCTTTTTGGACGGTCTAGGAAGGCGTTTTTGGAGTCGATCTTCACCATCTTCCGAGGAGATTTCGAGAGGACTTCTTGGAGACGTTGAAGATTGAAGCCACGCTAGTTCTTCTTCGGTTCTTTAGTATCATGAACTTCTTCTTTGTTTTGCTTTCTTTGTTTTCCCTCGCCATGAGCGAGTAGATCTTTTGTTCTTAGGGTAGATGATGAAGTTTGTGTCGATGGATTGACTTTTTGTTGTGAGACTTACGTTGTTTTCATGTTACTTGTGATTTTCATGATTATGTGTGCTTGACTTGACTTGTTATGTGGTAGACCTGTAGATTGCGAGCAAAATCTAGTTGGTTAATAGAGTATCATACTTGTTGTGTGGTAAACCTATAGATTAGGCACAAAGTCTAGTTGGTCAATAGAGTACCCTACTTGCAAGAATTGTTGTTTACGCTATTTGGATTGATAACTTGTTGTCCAAGAGTAACCGAAAGGTAAAATTGCGGTTCTTACGAAAGTTGAACCGAGTCCTAGATATAAAAGTAACTTGAACGTAGATTTAGAAATAGATCTACGAATTTCTATTGAACTAGTATTGTTAGAAGAACCAAAATACAAAAGTTGAGGACTTGTACCATCGCTGGTTTGATTTGGAATTGATAACATGAGTCAAACACTGAACCAGAACCAGAACTGCTCTCTGTCAGTTGCCTGCGGACCGCAAGAGACATCCTGCGCCCCGCAAGCATCTGCAGAAAGTGTAAGACAGAGATTACAAAACTGTTTGCAATTCACAGGAATTATTCTGTGGGCAACAGGCAGTTTTGGAATCTCTAACCAACCCCTGCGACCCGCAAGAGACCTTCCTGCGGGCCGCAAGAAGTTAATCCAGAGACCAAACATATTCAGAAAACCCTGAGGACGCCTTTTAATTACCTGTTTCCCAACACTTACTTGCTTTTTACTGCCTTTTGCACTTTGAACTGTTGAAACCGATCTTTTAGCAAACCCCCCACTTTTATTCGCTTGGGATTTGAATCGTGAGTAGAGTCCGGTTTAGAGTTAATTCCCATCCTTGTGGTTCGACCTCGATTGTACTACACGAGATTGTACGCTTGCGATCGAGTGTTTGCTTCGAGTTACAAATTTAAAAGCCTATACGTTTTAGAACCATCAAGTACGGTCCGCAGGGTATACAATTCTCCTCTCTTTTGGTTACCAGCTTAATGGTTCGCAGTTGTTAACTGTGGTTCGCAGATAACTGTCTGAGAGATAGGTATTCTGTCAGTTACTTGCTTATACGGTCTGCAGGCTGTCACACTACGGTCCGCAAGGAATAGATAGAAAGCAGTTTTGGTTCAGTTCAGATAGGTTGATTAAAGTTACCGACTCCTAACTAATCCTAAGCAATTACAAGTCCCACAACTCTTGTTTATTGGCACTTTTAATACCCATTCTAGATCAATTAGAAACCTTTAGGATTATCCTAAGTTTAATTCATCTAATCCTAAGCTCAATTCACTTTTTATTCTAGGGTCTGGTTTAACTCTCGTTCAAACCACAATTTCTCCTCTCGGGTACTTTTGGACAACAAGTTATCTACCCAATTAGCACAAGTATCAATTCTTGATCGGATGACGTTATTTTTACCAACTAGATCTGCGCACAATCTACAGGTTCTTACCAAACGAACAAGAAACAATTCAAGTACAATTATTATTAAGCACAAAGCAAATTGAAAATAACTTTAATTCGTAAACATTAAAAACGAGTATTCAATTAATCCATACAAACAAACATCATCCTAAACCCTAAGAACAAAGACAACTACTCAGACATGACTAAAGAAAATATAATAAAATAAGAGAGAAAGAAAAACACCGATTGAAGGGCGAGCCGATGGAGCTTGACACGCCTTTTGACATTCTTTTCCGAGTAATCTCCCTCTTCTTATCAACTCTCTAAACTAAACTCTGAACTCAAAAGTAAGGACTCTTCAACTAAAACTAAAGACTCTAAAAAACTAACTCAACTCTAACATAACATAACATAACCTAACATAGACTTAACCTAACACAACACCACATCCTCTCAAGACATGATGATTATATAGGGATTGAAAGCTCCCAGAATTAGGCTTCTTTCTTCTGAAACCGACCTCTAATTTCTGGAGCAAGGAATGGAATTAGATACCTTCAATTGAAACTGCTCCAGAAAATAGAGGTCCAGCCGGTTTTGATCTTCCTGCGTTCTGGCTTTAGTCAGTGCGAACCGCACTCCCAAGGAATTAGGGAGTCGGTTGCACCAAAAGTGGATTGTCGGCGGTTGTGCTCGTCCCAGATTTAGATGCTCCAATTTTTTATCTGAGTGCGAACCGTACTCACGTGTTCGTAGTCCGCACTCCATGTCTTCTACGTGCTTCTTCACCTATTTTTGCTCATCTTCTCCAAATTGGATTCCAAAAACTTAATTGACTCAAATTTAAACTTCTAACTAACTAAATGTAACTAATTCTAAAAATCCTAAATAAAATAAAGGTACAAATCCTAAAATAAATAGATATAAATGCGATGCATCAAATCTCCCCAAGCTTAAACACTTGCTTGTCCTCAAGCAAAACTAATCCTAAAACTAAATCTACAAACTAAATGCATCGCAAAAATGAAAAACTTGAAAAATGATACTGAAAGATAAGAACATTTTTTTTTCTTTTTTTCCCTTTTTTTTCTGATTTTTTTTTCTCTGTTTTTCTGATTTTTTTTTTTTACAACTAAAATATATACAATCATGAATCTCGGTTTATATTCTCCTCCCTCCCCAAGCTAATCGTTGCACTGCCCTCAGTGCATGAAAAATAAAACGAGAGAATAAAAAGAAAGTAACCGAGATATGTGATGCCCTCCCCAAGCTCGCTAAAGCATAATCACTGAGGTGCGTCGGCACCTCCACCTCCTCCGCTGCTGGGCCCACCAAAATGGAACGAGTGCAAGGCATGCACAAGATCATGTATAGCATCAATGCGTTGTCCCTGGTACGCTTGACGCTCATGGATAGCACCAATGCGCTGAATCGCGTGTGTATGACGCTCATATAACTCAGTCTGTCGCTCGAGCAACTCCGTCTGCCTCGCATAAATATCATCCAATCGTGCTCTGTCGGCGGCCTGGCCGCTCTCGATCTGATCGAAGCGGGTCAGGTACTCGCTATGCCTCTCCTCATGCTGACCCAACATGTCGTGTGCGTGTGTCACACGCTCGTACATCTGGTTCCACTGCTGCTGAAAATATGGTGGAAATTGCTGGTATGGAGCAGCGGGTGGAATGGGCGCTTCTGGTACATAGCCCTCCGGAAACGCGTCCTCCATAGGCTCAGCCGGACCATGTTGTAGCCTCCATGTATAATGGCCCGTGAAATGGATCGAGGGGCACTGGATCGGCATCTGGTAAGTCCCTTGTGTAAGGGTCTTCCATGTGTAAATAGGACGCTGAGACCCTCTCTTCCTGGTCGTGATCCATTGCCAACTACTAAAAGCTGGCTTGTTCAGCACTTGAACCTCCTCACATTTCTCATAATCAAATGCACTCAGGTCTATGCGCATGCAAAAAGCTATGTGAGTGACATAGGACCCCATGGCAATAAGGCCTCCCTCTCTGCCGGTGCCGACAATAGTCAACCAAAATTCCACCATGTGCAGCATCAGATCGGGCCGCTGCAATTGCTTGTCGGGGCGTAGCATGGTGATAAGAAGAGATAGCTCATCGTGTCTCGGCCTGAGCGAGGTCTCCCCACGTGCAAAGATAGAGCTCCCCAGAGCACAACATAGAAATCGTAGGGCTGGATGAACGATCGCCGTGATCCCGGGGTCAGGGTCTGCTGCTGGAAGATGCTGACCGGTGAGGAGTGGCTAGAAATGTGCACGGTGGGCAGATGGGTGAACTGGGTCCTGGTTGTTGACTTGGTCTTCAGGAATGTACCGAAGATAGTCCGAACCTCCTTGTGCGAGATGAAACCATTGAGAGAGACGCGCCAGGGACCTCTGGTAATATTCACTGTTGAGCCTGAATCGGATCCCCTGGCCTTTGTTTGGGATCTGTACCAAAGAAAGCGAGGCCAAGAATTCCCTCGTTGGCTCTACATATGCTATGTGCCGGTCCGGTATCTCCCAAAATCTCTTACTAAAACCGACTCGAGAAGTGAGACGGTTGAACTCCTCAACTATGCCGATCTCCTCCAAGAAGTCAAAATCAATGCGTGGGGTGGAAACAACGGTTTTGGTGTTAAGAAATGTAAGGTTTGCGTTGAAGGTCATCTCTTCGTTTGTGGGTGAAGGTGGTGGTGGATTCTGAGATGACGAGGCCCCTTGAGTTTTACTTCTGGTTCGGCGGAACATGGTTGTTTCTCGGTTTGAACTGAGTACGAGTTGCAGTTCTGTGGGCACGGATCGTGCTGAGTTGCGCTTGCTTACTTCTGGTCAGGTTCAGTTTGATCGGTTTCTGTACCGAATGCGGATGGTACTACCACCGGTACGGACTGCAGTATGTGGTATCAGCCTGACTGGTACTGATTCGGGTTGGTCTGTTGTTGTTCTAACTGCGAACCGCACTTTCGATGGTACGGACCGTAGGGTACTGTTACTGAGTTTTATCCGGGTCAGATTCTGTGTAACGGGTTACCGACAAAATTACTGTTTCGGGTCTTTACTGATTACGAGATTCGTTTGAATCCTCTCAAATCAACCAGCTGTAAATTGAAATTGAGAGTAGATCGGTTAAAATTGAACCTTGATTTAGCAATGTAAACGCTGGATCGGGTTGTGATTTGTCGGATCGGGGCTAGGCAGCGGATCGGGTGTTGCTGCTGCTATATGTGGTGAACTGCTGGTAAGTGGTGGTGATGGCCGGCAGCGGTGGTGGCTCGAGGTGGTGGTGTCGCCGGTACGGTACGGATGGTGTTGATCACATATAGGGAGCAAGGAATGGAATTAGATACCATCAATTGAAACTGCTCTAGAAAATAGAGGTCCAGTCGGTTTTGATCTTCCTGCATTCTGGCTTCAGTCGGTGCGAACCGCACTCCCAAGGAATTAGGGACTCGGTTGCACCAAAAGTGGATTGTCGGCGGTTGTGCTCGTCCCAGATTTAGATGCTCCAATTTTTGATCTGAGTGCAAACCGTACTCACGTGTCCGTAGTCTGCACTCCATGTCTTCTGCGTGCTTCTTCACCTATTTTTGCTCATCTTCTCCAAATTGGATCCCAAAAACTTAATTGACTCAAATTTAAACTTCTAACTAACTAAATGTAACTAATTCTAAAAATTCTAAATAAAATAAAGGTACAAATCCTAAAATAAATAGATATAAATGCGATGCATCAGGGGTTATGGGTTTTTAATTTATGGATTGGAAGAAGGGTTAATTAGCTTAAATTTGATTGTAGAGGAAGGTTCTCTTAATAAGACCAATGTTGGATGAACAAACTTCTTCGATGACCGAATTTCATGTTTTTATGCTTTTTTTATGGTTGAAGCTTACATGGTTTTACAGGAATTCATATCCCCTGCTGTGCTGCATTGTGCAGTTAACAACGTCAGCCGTTGGATCGTCTCAAGATTCGTGCCAACACGGATCTTGAGATGATCCAATGGCTAACGTTGTGAACTGCACAATGCAGTAAGTTAGGGGATGAGCACTCGGCTTTACAGGATCTCAAAATGGGATCTTCATATTTTCCGTCATTAATTAATATGAAATCACACCCATTATCATTAGAGAAACTTTTTTTTTCCCAACACTGGTGCTTATTTTGATTGCATGTCGTTGAGGTTTCAGATATGATCATTTTAAAATTGTTTAGATTTCCCTCCCGTTTGATACTAATTGTTTGATTAATTATAGAGAAGACACCTTCTTCAAGCTTAGACACCTTTGTTTTTTATTTTTTTGGCAATGTCTTATTCTGTTCTTTCCTTCCAATATGATATCAATTTAATTTACATGTAGAATATGCTTCTAATTTTGTGTACTACACTGCTCACCCTTATCTTTATTATTACTTTGCTTACAAAATGAACTCACTCAATTCCTTATTCTAATATCTCTTGTTCCTCTTGTTCCCATCTATAAAAGGAAATGAAACACAACACATGTTAATTTATATTCTGATACATCAAACTATCAAAGCCAACCATCATATATAATTAAGGTACAAATCAATCACTGTACAGAATTAATGGCCGCTCAAATGCCACCCTCCCATAGTGGTGTTCAAAATGAATTGGTGCCAGAACGTCCACTCATGTCTGTTCGTCTATTCTCAGCTGTGATGGAAGGCAATGAAGAAGTTATGATGCAATGTCTTGGGCTATCAGAAGAACGTAAAGAAGTCAAGGTTAGAAACCAACTTCTTAATCGCAATTTAAATTCTGTAGTAAATATAATATATAGTACTGCTAAACTGCTAACATTTATATCATGAGAACACACTACGTAAAAGAATAACATACTCAAATAGTGTCCAATAAATATTCCACTCATTTATGCAACAAAACATAAATACTAAAGCTAAAATATCACAATTTATCAAAAGCTTAAAAACCTATTGCTTTTCTTCATAACAAGTGTTTCGCATCTCTTATTCTCATCCATACCTATATGGTACATTTTGAAAAAAAGTAGTAGATGACTCTACCAGTTTCATGGAAACTGAGTTTGAATTACATGACTACAAAAGAAGTGTAAGTCCTCATCCATCCGTACTGACTGTCAAACACCGATTCTAAATCAGATTCTTTTGTTTTTAGCCATTTCTCCTCATTCGAAAAAATAGCAAAATTGTTTGAAATTGTATAATGAGAAGGGATCCAAAAACCACAAAATTTGGTGCCCTTAATAACCACATTATTATTTATACATAAATTAATAAATCTAAACTGTTAGATGTAATCTAAATCATCTCAATAACATCCCTACTGATAATAAAAGGAGGAGTTCTTTTGGAGATCCAAATGGCTATCTGTCCAAACGAAGTTTGGACCGTTAGATGTATCGATCTATTTCAATCTCGATCGTTGATTGTGTGATTTGGTGATTCCATTTCCAAGCTATCTAACCCAGCCAAATTAACGTAAATGCGTTGAAGGGTATGAGGGGCCGAGGTAGGTGTCTAGCCACACAAAACTTTTTCTACCCGAACCTAGTTCTAGACCGAGGAGATGAAGAGATATACCTAATGACTTGGATTGCGATGGTTGCTTGCGCCACGTCTCCCTTGCACATCTACTCGTATCCACCTCAAGATGAGAGAAGAGAATAGTGAGAGTGGTAAGCTAGAACCTCTCACCATTCCACAACCATCTAGCCTACAGCATTCAAACTCCTTTGAATATATATTTTGTAGCTAATCCAACCCATGGAACCTAATTAGATGCATAGATCTATTTAAGTGGAGTGTTTTGATGTATAGAACATATAAAACAACCACCACCACCCGCGCCACCACTTCCAAGGCGGCGCCCGGCCAAGGGGAGGTTGAGGGGCGGCGGCGGCGGCCATGGCCGAAGCTCGGCCAAGGAGAGGGAGAGAGGAGGTAGAGGTAAGAGATGAAGATGAGAGGAGTGAATGAATTGTCATGTCAGGGAGGAGAGAGAAATGTAATATATAAGTATCCAATGACCAATATATTGAATTTACTAAATTACCCCAAGCATCATATGAACTAGTCTAGGGACTAGTTGGTAATTTAATCAATCAATGGTCCACTCATGCATGGTGCACCAAGGGTCCATCCAAGATTGGATACTCCAAGAGAATATGCCATGGGACATTCCAATGGATATTTCTTTGGATATTCCTTTTCATTCTCCTCCACATATCTTCTCATCCTCATCCAAATTGGGGACCACTCCAAGAGGAAAACGTGGCTCCTCTCTATGGCTGTCCAAAAGTGGGCTTTCGGCCCATTTTGGACTCCCAATTTGCCTCATATGGATCTCTATTGATCCATATATAAATAGCCCATTAATTCCTAATTAATTGCTATGTTACTCCTTTGTTTAAGCTCATTAATTCACCAATTAATTGCTTCATATTCCATACACCAAATATTATAATTAATTAGTATAACTTGTATACTTATTTAATTATAATTAAGTGCTTAATTAATTTGTGCATTAACTAGACACAATTAATTAACACATGCTCACATAGAATAAATAATTAAATTGTATTTTCCAATACAATTAGTTATATCTTTTATTATAGCAAGGAGTTGGAATTAATATGCCATGTCAACAAGCGTGCATATTATTAAATCATCACATTGATGAAGTTCTTCTCTCAGAGCTTGTGTAGATGCGACCGAATATGATTTATATCATGTTGGCAATGAGAATAGAACTTATATTCTCATAAGTCGTAAGTGATGTCTAGCATAACATATTACGACTACCCAATTGATATAAACATCGTGGTTAACATGTACATAACGCCTTATATACATGCAATCCTATTTATAGTGCAAAGTCCATTGCACTTGTATTTAATTCTTTGTCTTGTCGATATCTTAATAAGTTGCTCAATGCCAATCATGAGAACTTACACTTTAACTTGGTATACTAGATATGATTATTAATATATGATTAATATCCTTAATCATATTGCGCGCATAATAATCTTATCCACCAAGGGGGCCAGTTGATATCTTTTTCATGTATTCGTATAATGACGTTGCAAGTTTCATTATACATATACAGGTGACAAAAATTATCTTGATATTTGCGAACTTCTCCATATTCACTTACATATAGAAATATTATCTTTATGGCTCCTCGTTACAGAGAGCGTTGGATAATATTTACTGATATGCTCTTTCATATGAGAAAACCAAATATCTCAGATTATAACTAAATACTTGAAATACATTGTACATAAGTACAATTGGCATTGGATCTCCATCAATTGTATTTCAGTCGTCACGTCTAATATCTTATTCTCCAATAAGCACCCGTGAGATTAAATGGATACTTCTATCCTTTGATCTGTGAAACCTGATCAACATTTAATCCTCACGCCAACCTCGACAGATATTTAGTGTTCCTTGCTAATTATCATTAGTTAGAGACTTCTATGAATCTTTTATTTATTTAATCTTACGATTAACATTAGTGTTTCACAATTCAAGTCCTTGACTTCTAAATGAACTAATCAGTAAAAGATTCCAGGAAAACTGAACAACAGTCATCAATTATATGAATAAACGTATTTGAATTAACATTGATTCGGGGGCATAACTCCAACACGCGTTTTTTCATAAATCGAAAAAAAAAAGACCGCACCCGCTTGGGGAACAAGGGGGGGACAGGAGGGGTTTGGCATCCCCGAAATGTTCCACAATTTCTTCATTGGAGCCTTTAATTTGTATTGTTTTTAGCCTTTGGTACATTATTGGCCTCCCTATAATGCAAGAGGAATTTATTCGGTTCCCCTCCCCAAATCCCATTCTGGAGTGCGGATTGAGGAGTTATACAGATAAAAACTTTTTTTAGAAATTTTGTACAATAAATAAGTTACATATTTACATGAGCCTACTAATAGTAAATTACATAACTAACTTGTATAATCCTAAAATTTTCTATTTTTAGAAAATTTTAGCAGTTTTTAATGATTTTTTAAAGATTGCATTACAAAATTAATTTATTTTTAATCATTTTAAGAGCAATATCTCAAAAAATCATTAAAAATCTAAAATGGTAAAATTTGGAATTCTCCAACTTTATCAAGATTATTATGAGCTATTTGCATTAAAATTTTGAACGACAGATTTCGAATTTGGACTGTAAGCATTTCGGTCTGAAATGCTTATGAAACCACGGTAACCAGACTCTATTATTATTAATACTACTACTGTTGTTGTTCTCTATATCTTGAAGACGTAAAGACTTGAAGCATGAGATGCTTTTTATTATTGTTTTAAACTAATATTTAAGTAAGTTAAGTTCTTGATTATGTCATTGTGATATATTTAGAGGTTAGATGTTATTTTATTTTTTTAATTCAATAGTTTAAATAAATACAAATAAAAAATATTGATACCCCCACTGCAACGCGTGGGCACTAAACTAGTATATATATATAATAATGAAAATTTAACATTGTTTTCGATAGACATCAAGAGAGAAGAAAAATTCATAAAATTTCAACCGTTGATTTTTGTTAATACTTAATTCACATGTAAATAAAATCAAGATGATATAATTTTTTTATTACACATAAAATATGATATATACAAAATATTCTATCAATTGGTTTTGTTATTTAACCATTAAAAATGTATTTATTTGAGATTTAATTTTGTGGTTACCGATGGGTACCAAAAGTTGTGGTAATTTGATCTCTCCTCTTGTATAATTTGGTTTTGATAGAGATATTATGTTGAGCGATTCAGATCGACTATCTAGATAATAAAAACTAATAGAGATATGAGTCCATATAGAGCACAGGCCAAAGTATGATATGTATATCACCTGTTTTACTTCGCACGAGCATCTCAAAAACCGATGCTCCAATGGCCGTTCAAATATGTTCGACTTTTATGCTTTGCTGAAATCGTGTGCTGCCTAATTAAAACAGGTGCAAATGGAGGCCTCGGAACCTGCCACCCAACATACTGTGACAGAACATACTGTCGAATCCGAGCTGCAAAGTGCAACGTCTCTTGGAGACACAGTTCTCCACCTGCTTGTTACTAAGCGACACAATGCGCTAGCTCTAAGAGTATTTCAAAAGGATACTTCATTGTTGAAGGCTAAAAATAAGATGTTTGAGACACCTCTACATTGTGCGGCAAAGGTTGGAAATGAGAAGATCATTAAAGACTTCATTCACCATCAGACCAGCTTTGTCAAGGATGTGCTCCAAGAAACAAATGACAATGGAGACACGGCCTTGCACATTGCTGCCGAATATGGCCACGCAGATGTTGGTGGAGTGCTGATGATGTTCAATCCAGAAATGGCACACAAGGTCAACAAGCAAAAGTCAACTCCGTTGTTTGTAGCTATAGCCAACGAATCTTCAGTGATGATATTTAAAATGTTAAAGGCGGATGCCACCCTGGCATGCATCCAAGATTCAGATGGAATGTTTCCAATTCATGTAGCTGCACGCATGGGCTACAATGATATGGTAACACATATAATTGAGAAGTACCCTAAGTATGCCGAGTTGGTGGATCCTCATGGAAGGAACCTTTTTCACATTGCTGCAGAATATAACCAAGCTATAATATTTTTGTATGAATATGACAAAACGAAATTTGGAGAGATGATCGCAAGAATGAATAGTGCAACAGATTATAGAGGAAATACACCGTTACACATTGCCGCAATGAAGAGAAATAAGTTAATCATGAAAATGATTTGGCAAAAGGAGATACATCATGTTGCTGAATCAGTGCAAAACAATGAAGCTACAACACCACTTCTACTTTACAGGAAAAGAACGCATACTGAAATTAAAGATGAGGTATGGCAACAATTAAATAGTAGGACCTTTGTTTCTTGTGAATTTCTATTACTTAATATATATAACAGATATATATAAATATATACATCTACCTCTTTGCAGGATAGTCTGCTCACTCATGGAATAACTTTGGCTTATATCGACTCCCATGGACACAAATTCACGCAAAGGTGGTTTGACGATGCAACGGCACCATTAAAAAGTAAATGGGAGAGAACTCAAGTTATTGGACTGGGCTCTGTACTTATCACAACTTTAGCATTTGCTGCAGCAATCACCATCCCAGGAGATTACCAAGAAAATGGTACACCAGTTTTAGGGAAAAAATATATGTTCAGGGCATTTACCGTGGCAAATGCCATTGCATTCATAGCAGCATTTATAAGCTTATTTACTATTCTTGGGAAAGCAATACCTGAACCAACTAAAGTTTCCCTTCAATTTGCTACATATACATTTCTTGTAGCATCAAGTAGCATGGTTGTGGCATTTGGACTGGCGTTATATTTGACGCTTGCGCCAAATAATTTGGCTATCGCCATACTCATCCTTGTTGTCACTCTATTCCTTGGCTCTCCTTGCATAATTTATGTTCCTGATCTCGGAGGAAGGTTTTTTAATTTCCTTGATAATTTGGAAACCGTTAACATTACTGTTTTTGTTTTAATTCCTTCATATGTTTTGGTATTGTCCTTGATCTTTTTCCTGGCCTTCCTGTAACCAACAGTACATTATCTTTATAAATAATCTGTCCAGGAGTGAGGAGCAGGGAATAATAAAATTATTATTAAATGTTCATGTAAGATAGAAGACAACATGTATTTTGGACAATACTATTGTTTCTTTTCGGGTAAGTTTGGATAGTGCAAGGATTAGTGTAAGGATAGAAGAATTTAAACTAATAGAAGAATTGGTGATGAAATGGTATTTTGGGGATAGAATGAAAATTGTAAAAATATATGCTATGCTATTCCAAAGTAATGAGTATGTTGTCTGGATTGTTACTTTGTATGTTGTCTGGATTGTATGTTTGAATTAGTAATGAAATAATAAAGTAATGGCTGTTTCTTTATTTCTTCAGTTGACTCTTATTTATAAATTTGTTTTGGGAAGACTTTTAATTATTTTGGGATCCTGATAATGACACTCCTTAAAAATCTTTAAAAACGTGCTTTCCCACTACACATGCATGCCATCTCGAATTTGATAATTACACCCTTTAAAAAGCTCCCACTGCACACCAACCCCACGCGAAATGCCTCTTGGCATATAACGTGCTCCTACACAGAGCGACAGACAAAATGTAGTTATCAAAACATAGAAATTGATTATAGTAAATCACAAAGTGATTATACGAAAAAAATTAAGTGTGTTTTAAATTTTGATAATTTGATCACTGTGCCATTCAAAATAGAAAAAAATTGATCACTCCACCATTCAAAAATAGAAAAAATTTGATCACTGCGCCATTCAAAAATATATTATTTCGGAAAAAGTAATTATACAAAATGTTAGTAGTGGTTATATCAGATATCAAAGTATTTATATTAACTACAAGCACTGATCATTTAAATTTAAAGTAGTTACGCAATATGTTAGCATGATCATTGGCTATATTAAATATCAAAATGCTTATATTAGATGTTAGCATTGATTGTTTAAGTTGCTTATATATGTTAGAGATCCAAATTGGATGTAATAAAATTTGGAGGGGGGTGATTAAAGAGGATGGGGATTGTTAAGAGGGTAGTAAAGAAAACAAGAAGAGAATTTTTTAATAGAGATGGCTACTTCAAAAAAAGATTCTTGCCTAGGGATAACTAAGAGGCAATAAGAATTTCTCTAAAGCCTTTATAGGAATATTATGGAGGCATAACTAATATTGACTGCCTCGAAAGCATCTACCTTAATCAGAACTAAAATGCTGTCGTAAATAGTGTTCATAAACTGTTAATAGTTATACTTGTACCACAGAATGCTAGCTAAATAAAAAGTTTATCAAAAGTTTAGTACTTATTGCTTTTCTTCGCTACTGTTTGGCATCTCTTACATATATTCTCTTATCAAAATTAATATCCTTCATAAAAAAAATTAGTAGCAGCTCATCCCATGAATATTGACTATCTAATATCTATTTTTTTTTCTTCTAATAAATAGATTATCCATCCTAGTTCCTCAATGTAAGAACATAATTCAAACGTTTAATTTCAAATATGCTCAAGTTTTAAGCTTTGCTATAATTAATTAATCTCTGCTTGTTACTAACTAAGGAGCACAATGCACTCACTGGCTCTAGCTTAAGGTTTTTTGATTGAAAGGATATTTAATTCATTGTTGATAGAAGGATAAAAACAATTGTGTGCGGCAAAGGTTGGGAACAAGAACCGTAGTAGCATTGCTCAGCTAATGTCACTGGTTTTTGATTGCCCACCGTGTACTGTGAAAACTAGACATGTGCAGGCAGGCATTGAGGTTATGCACGCACGCAAGGTGTTCGACATAATGCTACAGAGAGGGTAGAGTCGAATTGCCCCTAATTTAAAGCTAAAATTTGAGTTTTAAGTTTTAACGACTTACCGCCTGATCAAGGAGCATGCGTCCACCACCTGTCGATCCATCCAAGTACTCGCCCGGATGGGACGGCCTGCCGCCCGAAGCATCTGGACTGGGCAGTTCTCTCACTCGTGAAGGGGGGGCTTAGCTAGGGCCTGCCTAGGGCTCCTGGAGAAGGAGAGGCGCCGGGGGTCGTTGGGCCGGCATGGACGGTGGAGGTGGAGGAGAATTGGAGAGCCTGGGTTTTCAAAAAGAGAGGGTTTGAGAGAGGCTATCTGACTCTGAGAGAGTGAGGAGCGAACGAAACTACGAAAAGGAATGTCTGAATTCACTTTGATGAAGTGTCACACACTCATGTGCTTCAGATACAGTGTGACACATTTTTGACAAAGTTGTCTGTATGATAACTGCATACAATAAGGGTATGTTTGGATTGCTTGGAATAGTGCTAAATTTGGAATAGCAATTGCTATTCCGATTTGAGTGCAATCCAAACAAACAATTTACTAGTTGGAACAGCTCAGATTAGTACTAATCCGCTAATCCTTGTGGAAGTCGGAATAGCAAGAACAGGGAAGACTCTTCCCTTTTAAAAAAGTAGGACAATTATTTAATTAATTTCCTTCCTCCTTGACCGCTCGGTGCCCTCCACCGAGGATTTGTATCTGCTGCCATAGTTTTCTAATGGCAGCGTCCTGCCATAAGACACTGACAGGTGGGTCCTTTATTTTTGTGGGTCCCACCTGTCAGTGTCTTATGGCAGGACCCTGCCATTGTTTTTAATTGCAGCAGATACGGACCCCTCCACCGATGGAGAGAGAAAAAGTTAGAAAACAGTAAGGAAAAGAAGTATGCCATTCCTCTACGGATTCTTGTTGATAGAAATCGAAATTGATATCGTTGATATCCTTACCAACCTCTCGACGCCACAACGATGCCATAGACACCTTGATTGCCTACCATTTTCTCTTTACTTGCCATTGACATGTCTCTAACCTCTGTTTGTGCATTGCCTTTTGACTCCATATCTCGCCTCACGGCCACTTCCTTCAGTCCTGGACTCGTGGCAACCATTGCCAGAGTTTTAGCCATGGATAAGTTTCCATTGTTATTGAGATGCATGCTTATGAGAATTTGAAACAACGGAATGTCAAGATTTTTAAAATGGTTCTTCTTGTTTCATAATGCATTGTAATGTAAATTATCATTTTTGAGTTGTTTTATTATTATTATTATTATTATTATTATTATTATTATTAATTTTTGTAACATTATGCACTTATTGGATCATTGAGATGAGAATAATTTTAGAGCAACGAACATGGTTGCATGGTTAGCAAAAAGAAAAGAAAAGAAAGATAACTATTATTTTTATTTATTTCGTCTACCACTATTCTAAACATACAATCCAAACAACATTGTTATTAATCCGAATAACACCATATTTCTATTATTATTTAACTAATCTAAAAACTATTTTTTTTTTACTAATATCATCTACTATTCTTTCACTAATCCTTACGCAATCCAAACGCACCCTAATATATATCTTAACTGAAGAATAGAACGAGGCTATATATTGTGCTTTGCAAACCGCAATGACGTAGTACGTTTCGGCTCGATATTGCAAAACCATAACTCAAATGTTACCATTCATCTTTCTAACCCCTACTCCAAAAATGTCAAGTAAAGGAAATAAGAAGGAATCAAAACTGAAGACTCATAAATAAATTTTATTTAACCGGAAAGTGAAATTAGAAAAAAAAAAACAATAAAAACGTTTTCACAAACAATAGCCTCCCCTCTTTTGGTGTAAAGCACCTCTAGATATAAGAGAGACTAAAATTTTTTTTCTAATACAATTGTTACCATCAATGAAAATAAAATCTAATTCTATATTCCGCTTCTATTTAAGATATCCTGCTTACAACCTTTCAACCTCAATTTTTTAAATGAGCCTTGAAAAACATAAAATCATGAGTTTCGGCTCTACTACACACAAGTTTGATAATGAAGACGGACGCTAGCATCCAACCGGAACGCTGGATACAGTAGTGTCCTCCTCCTCTAGTAGGGACGCTGTGATAACCCAGCGTCCTCCTGCACGGACACCAAAAGAAAGAAAAGGAACGAAAGAAGAAAGCAAGTGTGTTGCTTTAATGTTCACATGACACCAATATACACGTGCATTTTTTTTTTTTTTGAGGAGATACACATGTGCATTTAACGTTCCCTCTTTCAAATTTTTTTGTTTTTTTTGAAGAAACTCTCTATCGGTTTTTGTGCAAATAAAGTAGATAGAGAAGTAGGGAGAAGGGTAGGTCCGATGGGCATCGGACCTATCTCTGTCCGATGAGCACTCGTGACCGTGTGATATGATTTATCCAAATTGCTCTCTTGATTATCGGATCTGCATCCGTTAAACACTGCACACTCCAAAACCCAACCCAATCTCTTTTCAGATCCCCTCTCTCTCGATCGTTTTCTAATTTCCTCACCCGGCTCCGCCGCCACCCCGGCTCCGCGCCACCGCCCCGCCGCCCCGGCTCCGCACCCTAGACCCACAAGACCATGCCCTACCCACTCTCCCGTCTCTCAAGACCTCACTGTTGTGCTTTGGAAATCCCTCTATTTTGATTGAACCTTTTCAAGCCCCATGAATCCATCACCATCATCTGAGGAGCAACATCCCGACTCGCCCCTTGTTGCACCATTCTTTGATGAGGAAGTAGATAGAAGTACCGACGATGAATCAGATTCTCAGTCAGAACTCGGCACACTAGAATCCTCTCCACAGGGTTTGTCAATTTACTAACAATATGAAATTACAAATAAGAATACTAGATAATCGGAGTATTACTGGATGCATTACTTTTGAGATTATACATTGTTTTTGTACATGATAGTTTGGAAAATAATAGTATCAATTTTTTGTTTAGGAGTTACTGATAAATAGTTGAATTGTCCTCTTTTTCCTTTGTTCTTTTTATGGTGTTTAGCTAGATACTAATAAAATTGATATAGTTCTTAACAATTTCACTAATTGATTCACCTCAGTAGCTTATGTATTATTCATATGTACGTAATCGCTTCTGTAAGAAAATATCATATAGATTTTAGTTCTATCAAGTCAACAAGTTTCTTATTATTTTAAGATATTGTTGTCTATTTTTGTATAGATGCATGTTCAGATAAGGATAACCAAGCACCAGAGTCACTGGTACCAACTATGGGAATGGAATTTGCTTCAGTAGATGAGGCCTTCAAGTTCTACAATGCTTATGCATTAAAAATTGGATTCAGTGTGCGAAAAAATCTTGTTAGGAAGAACAAGACAAAAGTGATTACTATGAATTGCTTTACTTGTAGCAGAGAAGGACATCCTAGAGAGAGATCTGCTACCCAACCTGCACCAAAATACCAACCACATATGAAGATAAACATTTGCAGCAAAGGTATTTACACAGTAACTTCCTTTGAGCCTGAACATAATCATGTCACCACCACTCCAACGAAAACAAAGATGTTGAAGTCTCATAGAGAAATCAGCAAGGCACAACAAGCAATGGGAGAGTTGGCTGACTCGGCTGGTCTTCAGCCAAAACAGACATATGAGCTCTTAGCTAAGCAAGTAGGAGGATGAAGTCACCTTACATTTATCCCAGATGACTACAAAAATTATTTGAGAACTCAAAGGAAGAGTGATATGGAGTTAGGAGATGCCGGGGCATTGATGCAATATCTCCAAGATCGCCAAAAGGCAGATCCATCATTCTATTATGCAATTCAACTTGACAATGATGATCAGATTACTAACATCTTTTGGGCTGATGGGAGATCTTTGCTGGACTATCAATATTTTGGTGATGTTGTTTGCTTTGATACTACCTACAAGACAAATGAATATGGGAGGCCTTTTGCAATTTTTGTTGGCGTTAACCACCACAAGCAAATAGTAATATTTGGTGCAGCACTACTCTATGATGAGTCAGCTCCTTCATTTGAGTGGTTGTTTAAAGCTCTTTTAGATGCCACAGGTGGAAAAGCTCCCAAGGTGATGCATCTGTTTTTTTTTTTTTTTTTTTTTTGTAAATAAATGTCTTGGAAACTGGCTAAATTTACATGTCTAACGAATTTAACACACTATTTTTAGGTAATTTTGACTGATCAGGATGCTGCCATGAACACTGCAATAAAGAATGCTTTGCCAAATACTTTTCACCGTTTGTGTGTCTGGCATATGTATCAAAATGCTGCAAAACACCTGAGCCATGTATTTAGCGGTTCAACATCTTTTAAGAAAGATTTCAGCCATTGTGTGTATGATTGTGATGAGGAGGAGGACTTCCAATGTGCATGGGATAATATGTTGAAGAATTACAATTTATCAGATAACAAATGGTTGGCTGGGTTGTTCACACTTAGGAAAAAGTGGGCTCTTGTGTATGGCCGTCAAGTCTTTTGTGCCGATATGAAATCAACTCAGAGAAGTGAGAGTATAAATAGTGTCATTAAGAAATATTTGGATCCAAAGAAAAGGCTGTTGGACTTTTTTAACCATTGGGAGAGACTTCTAGAAGATAGATGTCATGCAGAATTAGTGGCAGATTCTCGGGCAAGTCAGGGCAACCCTAAAGGTCTTTATTCTGATATGCTTAGGCACGCTGCAAGTGTTTACACTCCGAGTGTCTACAAAGTGTTTGAAGCTGAGTATGGACGTTTCCTTAACTGCTCGATAAAGGATATGGGTGAAAGCGAGAATGTTCATGAGTACACTATTACAAATAGGTCCAGGGATCATATCGTTCGATATGATCTTTCAGCTGATAATCTCACCTGTACTTGTCTGAAATTTGAGTTTGTGGGCATCCAATGTTGTCATGTCTTAAAGGTTTTGGATTTCATGAATATTAAGAAGCTTCCTGAAAAATATTTTCTAAAGAGATGGCAAAAGAATGCCAAGTCTGGAAGAAAAGTACACATTCCTGACATTGAGATCGATCCTGCAGTTCATATGGCAAATCACTACAGTTTATTAATGCAGACATTCAATGGTGTTTTCTCAACAGCATCACAGACTGATAATGCATGCAAGTACGCTTTGCAGATAGCGAAGGAATTGATGTCAAAGGTGGAAGAGCTTGTTTCTCAAGATAACCAAAATTTTCAAAAGGAGAATTCTCAATCAACAAGGACTGAAACACCCCATGTGACTTCAGAAGGGACATCCAGAAAGCCGACTGGTATCAGAAAAAAAGAAAGAGAACGAGGACGTCGCCGCATTCCAGGTTCTCTTGAAAGTAGCAAGAAAAGAAAAAAGAAAGGTTACTAACCATACTTCTTAATAGTTCTATTTTTTTCCCTAACAGAATGTAGTAACTATTTCTCAATCATAATTTTTTTCTGTCCTCCTTTTTAGGTGAACCTGTCAATCCATCGCATCCGGAGTCCACAGGGATGCCATTGAGTTCAAATCCAGCTATTATTGCTCCCACATTTCCTCAAAACTTTGTACCAGAAGTATGCAAATTTTAATAAACTACACAACATTGTAGATAAATCTTTATATTTATTAAGTTGTATTGCCTTAATATGTAGGGTGCACAGGCCTTTGGATCTGCAACAGAACTTCTTAATGTAATACACACTCTAGGCACGGGATCTATTCAACAGGTATGGCATGTAATATATATTGATTATAACTGTTGATATCTTTATCCTATGTACTTACGTAAGAATATATTTACTTCATTTTTCCAGGTTTGAAGAAAGAATGACTGTTATTAAGGAACTCTACTTTTGTTGTAATGTAGTCTTTTGGTGCTAAATACTAGACGTGCCTTTGGTGTTTGCTGGAATATAGTTCCTTTTTTTATTTTTGTGTTCCAAAAGTTGTACAGGAGTATAGGACTTAACTACACTTTTTGGTATAAGCTGATTGTAATGTTGCTAGAATATTGTAATACCGATGAAATCGGCTGAGATCCAAATCGAATCTCAGGGTCCTGAAATCCCGATCCGACGGTTCTCAGGACCCGTATCTGCTGAGTCCGAATCTCGGGGTCCCTGAGAACCGTCGGATCAGGATCTCAGGACCCTGAGATCCGATTTGGATCTCAGCCGATACCGATGCTATTGTAATATGCAAAATTTGTGATGTTCCCTGTTGTTTTATATGAATCTATTAGTAAAAGGTATATCATTATTTACAACACTCCTAGAGCACTGTTTTATGAGGAGGGAAAATGTACAAGAAATTTACAATTGAAAATCTATATTAATTTGAGAAACTGTACAAGAAATTTGTCAATCATATGTTTCATTGATCTAAATAAAGTCGTACATATAAATTTACAATTACATGTTCCAATTGAAAATCTAAGCTAATTGTTCAATCAAATATATCCAATCAAAAAGTTATCTATAGCATCTCAGCAAACCAAATTGTACAAGAAATTTTATCTATAACCTCTCGACAACTGTACAATAAAATAAATCGAATTACTGACATGAATTATACTCTTTAGCAACCCAACATATATTCAATCTCACTTCATCCACAACTATACCCGTTAGCAACTAGACAATTGTCCTAAGTTGTACTTAAAAAACACCAGTAAACACCAATTCCCAAACCCTTGACCACTAAATTTGCATTCCTAATTGTATATGTCTCGATGGAGAACCAACGTAAAGGAAGTTCCTCTCTTGTATAAGGTGCAGACCAAGTACCTGCAAATGGTTAAAGGGCAAAAAGGTCAAAAAGAGTGAGACCATATGAGTTGGATCCAAACTAGCCATCACATACATTTATACATGTTTAAATGTATCGATCATAACAATAATCCATTTATTTCATTCTATATATTTCTTAAACATAATACATTTGCTGCACTGGAACCATTTAAGATATGAGAATTTAACTTGACTATGGATTGAGCAATTTTTTTTGTCAATGTACCATTCCTTCCCAATGACATAATTCTGGCCAAGTATTGAAATAAGTGAAAGTTAAAATTTATAAGGGACAAATCACTATCAAATATAAGTAAAAATGTATCTATCATGCTAAAGACTGTCAACGCTCAGTAAAAGAAAAAAAATCAAATGCATGAGTGGAATTTGATGATTCCTATTGGATGGTATGACCTAATTAGGCCTCAGTTTGAGCTTACCACGTTTCAATTTCATTTATTAAAACTTGCCATTCCTTTCGATTTCAGTCAGGTTAGATCTGATATCATGACAAATTATCTACTATTCAATTCCAATCGATCAAATTAACAACAATTTTACCAAAAGACTCAAATCCCACTAGAATCAGAGCACAGGAAGGCAACATACTTTGTACAAAGCTCAGATACCTACCCTCAACTTAGTTTAGTTCTAACTGACGGATTGAAGAATTATTGAACAAAATTTTGCACATTAGTTGGCTATTCAATTGACTGTATAACAGATCAGAGTAAAGAGTCAGCTAGGTACCTTGACCATATCGATGTGTTGGATGAAGCAGGTGGCGAGCACGCAGGTGGCAAGCACGCCGGAGGCGTCGCCACGCCAAGCCAGCGGTGTAGAGCCGGGGTGGCGGCGCGGAGCCGGGGTGGGCGGTGCTGAGCCGGGGTGGGAGCGGAGCCGGGTGAGGAAATTAGAAAACGATCGAGAGAGAGGGGATCTGAAAAGAGATTGGGTTGGGTTTTGGAGTGTGCAGTGTTTAACGGATGCAGATCCGATAATCAAGAGAGCAATTTGGATAAATCATATCACACGGTCACGAGTGCTCATCGGACAGAGATAGGTCCGATGCCCATCGGACCTACCCTTCTCCCAGAGAAGTAAACTGTAACTCCTCTGGGACCCGCATTTAGAAAATGCAAAACTACAAGTAGAGTCCATTATGCATTCGTAACGCATTCTTAAAAGCATCTCAGATGAGGCAATTATTAATAAAATGAAAATAGAATAATTAAAAGCAACATTTTATAATATTTATTATTTAAATGTTATATTAAAATTAAATTAATGTGTATTTCATTTGTTTGCTTGGCTTAACATTAAAATAAGGTGTTGTTTAGTAATTTCTATGTTAGGTGGATATTTTTAAAATTTATGTATATGCTTACAGTTTGCTTACCTTTTAAAAGCCTCTTTTCAGTTTAATTTAAAATCAAATGACTCATACTAAGTACCATAACGATACTACTTTCCACTATCTTAAGTTACTTTTCAGTTATTTATATATATTAATATTAATTCAGTTTGTAAAACAATTATTTTGTAAATTTTGCTTTGTTTTTTATGAGATTAAGTCCTCTAAAAACAAAAAATAAATAAATGCTGGAATAACATTAACATTTTGTTCTAAAATTACATATCTTCATAATATTTATAGGTTTTGAATGTTTGAAAACGTTAATGGGATAATTAAAATTTTAATATATTTTTTATTTTTATTGACCATTCATACATGAAAGTATTATAAAATTCCATCATACCTGTAAAAAATAAGGGTACAAATGTATACAAGTGCAAACATTATTTTTACAGAAATGGTGAATCCGGAGCTACCTTGTCTTTTGCACTTTGTGGGTCCGTGAGTTCCTTTATATTATTATTATTTTCATGTTAGTGGCACTAAACTAGAGAAGTAGTGTCTCGGTAAATTCAAGTGAGAGAAAACACATTAAATGCATACCTGACGTAACAAGTACTGTTGTGATGAGTGGCTTAGGAGGACGTCATCGTACCTTAGCAGCATCCGTCCTAATTATCAAAATTGTATGTAATGAATCCGAAACTCGTGATTTTGTAATTTTTTAGGCTCATTTAAAAAAATTGAGGACCTTTCAATGCTATTAAAGATGATAAATTTCACTAAATCTTTTTTCTATATTTGCAGGAACTGCAGATTTTTGTTGTGCCTCTCATATTCCTTAGTGACAGGCGGCCTTACGAGAAGCTACACACGTGTCCCGTGATTAGGACTAGTCTGTCGTACATGATACACGTGAGATATATAGGCTTTTAAACCCTAAATAATACCCTTGATCGCAAGCGTACGATCTATTGCAATATAGTCGGGATCGAATCCACAGGGACGGAATTAATTCTAAACTAAACTTTAAATGCAATTCAAGGTTCTAAAAAAGTATTTTTGTTGTTTTTGTATAAAAGTTGGGGGGTTTTGTTTGAAGTTGGTTCCTAAACAATTATCAGGTGCAATAAAGTAAATAACAGTAAATAAAGACTCTAAACAGATGCTAAACAGACGTTCCCAGGGTTTTCAGAATCAGTTTGCTGTCTAGATCAATTGTCTGCGGTCCGTACTTGATAGGTACGGTCCGTAGGGTGTACAATTTCTCCTCTCTTCGGTTACCAGCTTAATGGTCCGCAGTGATTAACTTTGGTTCGTAGATAATTGTCTGAGAAATAGGTTTTCTGTCAGTTTCTTAATAGCACGATCCGCACTCTGTCACAGCACGGTTTGCAGGGAGCAGACAGAAGGCAGTTTTGGTTCAGTTCAGATAGGTTGATTAAAGTTACTGACTCCTAACTAATCCTAAGCAATTACAAGTCCCTCAACTGTCGTTTGTTGGCACTTTTACTACTTTTAGATCAATTAGAAACCTTTAGAATTATTTCTAATCTAAATTCAATTTACTTTCGTTCTAGGGTCCAGTTTAACTCTCGTTATAACCGCAATTTCACCTTTCGGATACTTTTGAAACAACTACCCAATTAGTACAAGTATCAATTCTTGATTAAATTACGTTATATTAACCAACTAGATCTGGCCACAATCTACAGGCACTTACCAAACAATCAAGAAACAATTCAAGTACAATTATGATTAAGCACAAGCAAATATTGAAAATAACTTTAATTCATAGACAATGAAACACATGATTATTCAATTAATCCATACAAGCAAACATCATCCTAAACCCTAAGAACAAGTACGACCACTCAGACGTGACAACAATAAACATTATTAAAGAAGAGGTAAATAACATAAAGAAGAAAGGACCGATTAATTGATCGTGACGTTGAAACTTTGACGGCACTTGAATCCTTCTTCTTCAAGTAATCTCCCTCTTCTTATCGATTCTCTAAACTAACTAATACTCAAAGTAAAGGACTCTCAATAACTAACTAACTCTCAACTCTCAACTAAAACTAAGACTTACGACACATCACGATACCTGATCCTCTCAAAAGATGATGATTTTATAGGCATTGAAAGCTCCCAGAATTAGTCTTCTTTTTTCTGAAACTGACCTCTAATTTCTGGAGAAAAGAATGGAATTAGATACCTTCAATTGGAACTGCTCCAGAAATAGAAGTCCAGTCAATTTTGCTCCTCCTGCGTTCTGGCGTCGGTTAGTGTGAACCGTACTCCCCAAGGAATTAGGGAGTCAGTTGCACCAAAACGTGGATTGTCGGCGGTTGTGCTTAGCCATTTCGGATGCTCCTATTTTTGATCTGAGTGCGGCCCGCACTCTCGTAACTGCAGTTCGCACTTTGTGTATTCTGCACGTTTTTTCGCCTATTTTTACTCATCTTTTCCAAATTGGACCCCAAAAACTAAATTGACTAAAATTTAAACTTCTAATTGACTAAATGCTACTAAATCTAAGAATCCTAAGTAAAATAGAGGTGCAAAATCCTAAAATAAATAGATATAAATGTGATGCATCAGTACATTAAACAAAAATTATTTTCTATAGACTCTCAAATACTATGAAAACCTACAAGATTTGAGTCCACTATTGTTTTTCTTTCGGCCAGTTTCACTTAATTTCTCGGATTCTTACTAAATTCCCACAATTAAGACTTGTTCGGTAGTTACTGATTCTATACAAAATTTTTTCTATAAGAACAAGATTCCATGTTGCATTTGGTGAAAACCTACGAAGAGTCCAACATTGATACAAAAAAATAATCATGTCTTACCTAATTTATTTTTTTATGCAAAAACAAGTATTTAAGAAAAATAAATTCCTATTAGAAATTGATAGTATCGTCTACCGAACGAGTAATAGAGAATATTATTTCCTATAGAAACCTCTAGTATTTGAGTTTTCCGAACAGACCCTTTGTATAAGTTGTACTCTTTCAATCACCGTGAAACTAAAATTTTTTCTGGTTTCTTTTTTGATCCAAGAAAAAGATGAAAAGGAGGGAAAAAAAAAAAACTAACGACAAACCAATTAAATTGTTTAATGCGCTCAGACGCTCTGTCAAACATCATTCAGAGGCTTCTCTTTTCTTGCCTCCCCAAACACAAACAGGCGTACAATCCGGAGGGCAGAAATTAAATGATCCACAATTAATTGATTGGAGATCTAGAGTGAAAGGAATCGTTTGACTTGTGCTTAAATAAAGACTTCGATCCGAGTTCGCAATTTTAAACTAGTTACGATGCAGCCGTACTCCATTCACAAACCGAGGTAAATAGAATAAAACTTAACCTCTTTTGGTAAGTGTAGTAAGTTAAAACAGAGTAAAATGTTAAATCACCTTAAATTAGTGGTGTTTGGTGGGAGTAAAGTAAATAAATAAAGTAAAGTTAATGTAATGTGTAAAAGATGTGAAATGTTGGTGAGTTAGTTTACTACACCTATATAGGTGCGTTAACTTACTACACCTTAAATCACTTCTTTTTTAGTGACTTAAAATTGATTTAAGAGCTTAAATCAACTTTAAGTCACCAACCAAACGCAAGTAAATGTGCAATAGTTGTAGACTTCTTTCTTTCTTGTTCTACTTGTTCTTCATATAAGCACTAGTAAGATATAGTATGGTTATGCTCACAAAAATGTCGAACCTATTGCTGAGTACCACAAAGAGATGGATTTCTCAATCTCCATTGAAAAGCCACGGTTTTCTTTTGACAAGAGAGATGCTTCCCTGGAGGAAAGAGCTGCAGCACACAAAACACAAGGTACTTCAATTTGTTTTAAGCCTTTCATTAAATTGTGGCTTTTGTTGTGCGAATATATATGTAGTTACCAATAATTTATGAGTTCAAGTTCTCAAAAAAAAAAAAAAAATAGAAAGTTTTTGAAGGTTTTTCGGCCAAATATGACATTCTTTTGTGTGGGTATAAGAAAAGAAATAATAAGATAACATGAGGCACATTGAGTACATCTCTTTTAAGTTTTAACTGATTGAGAAGAAAACCAGAAAGGGGATTTTAAAAGGGTGATGCATACAAGTAAAATAAGGTACATGAATTCACCTCAGAAAAGAAAAATATAAGGTACATGAGCTGTATACATATATGAACATTACCAAAACGTTGCCCATCAAATTATTTATTAACCAAGAACATTTTTATTAGTTTCAAATTATATCAACGCATATATGTTTTAGATTTTTAGATAATCTAATCACCCTTTAATAACATCATGATTGTTATTAAGTATAACAGCTGACAGTACCAATATCTGCTTAATTCATCCTACTATTAGCTTTTGACACCCCTAACGGAAGAGATATGATAAATATACAAAACTAGTTATTTCTAGTTTTACAAAATTATAATCTCACAATTTTGCTCTGTACATATTGTAACAGTTCTCTTCTAGCTCCATGTCTGAAAGTCTCAATGCCTTACCTGGGGAGCCCAATACGTTAAACTGGAACACCATTTTTCGTGTTCCATATAAACTCCGTAAAAACTGTAAAGCCCTTATAGAACCATCTGTAGTCTCTATTGGACCATACCACCATGGTCACAAGCATCTCAAAACTATGCAAGATTTGAAGTGGTTCCTCCTCTGAGACTTTCTATCTAGGGGCAAAAATAAGGTCTCCCGGGAAGCATGCATAGAGAGGATTAAAGGCCAGCAGAAGCAAGCACGCAACTGTTATAGTGGAAGAATAGGGATGGGCGATGATGATTTTGTTCAGATGTTGATTCTCGATGGGGCTTTTATTATTGAATTTGCTTTGAAACCTCAGTATTGGTTTAGCAGCAAGGTTGGATGGAGCGCCACATTTATAGAGCATGACTTGATCATGCTGGAGAACCATATACCATTCTTTGTTGTTGAGAGTTTGTGGGAATTAAACTTTGGTAAACCAATTAACCATGAAGATCTCAAAAAAATTGCTACTAAACTTTGCAATGGTTGGTTGTCAACACGGGTAACAACACAACTAGAAAAGATCCATCATTTGCTCCATCTTTGTCACCACTATGTGGTCCCTGATATGTCATCCCATCAAGCATTGCCACACCAACGTCGTGGCTTGAATATACGTGGTTTGCTCAACTGTATTAGCTCTCAAGAATCCACAAGGTCAGAAAATAGAGCATATAAAGGGGTATTAGGGCCGCAACTCCCATGCGCCAGCAAGCTGAGAGAGACAGGGATCAAGTTCAGGAGTAAAAGCATTCCATGTGAATTGATGGATGTAACTTTCCAAGGAGGAACTTTAGAGATCCCCCACATTGACACCCACCATGGTAACAAGCCCCTTTTCAAGAATCTTTTAGCTCTAGAACAAAGTGCCTATACAAAAGGGCACCTCACTGCCTATACAGTGTTCATGGATTCAATAATCAACTCAGAGGATGACATAGAAGTACTGCAGAGGAAGGGCATAATAGAAAACACGATTTCAGGTGAGAGAGAGATTGCTCTCTTCTTCAACCAGCTTGGTGATGGCGTTACGACCTCCAGAAGTGATTACCTGTCTGATTTGGTTTACGAGGTGAATCAGCATTGCAAATCAAAATTCGGAAGATATCGGGCTCAATTAATGCACAACTACTTCCACAGTCCATGGCCAACGGTCTCATTGTTGGGAACACTTCTAGGTTTCTATGTTGGTGTATTACAAATGTGGTTTGCCTATTCTGCTCTTCACCACCCCTTCCCAAAATAAGCCTATGTGGTATTTGAACTTCTCTATGGTTTTTTCTTTTCTTTAGCATGAGGGCATCTATCATGTATCTTAATTAATTTGTAACAAATTTTCATCCCAGTTGGATGAACAGACTCTGCAAGAATGTTCTGGTTTTTCCTTTATATATATTATAGCTTTGATTTTGCTTTTTATTTTTTTTATTTTAAGTAGCTTTTGCTTGTTTTTGGTGGCCACCTTGATTTTGCATCACGAAAGCACATTATAAGGCTATCGAGCGAAATTAGAGGCCAGAGTGTGCCACTCAATATATAAATATATTATGAAGGAGAATTTGTTTAAAAGGATAAAAGTATTTAGCAAGATCAGCTTCATTTTCAGAGCGCATAATGTTAAACTTCTTCCCTTATATACATTGAGTTCCATTGAAACACTGATTGCTACTTGCTAGATGATAAACTCTTTTCATTGTAAAGAAGAAGTACTTAGCATATAATTTGCATCATAAACATAGATGGAAAAAAGTATGAAGCATAATGTGAAGTACGTACATCCTTTTGTCACTATTAACATCGAGGACTCTGGGGGGTTTTTTTATTAATAAAAAAATAAAAAATCAAAATTACAACAGTAAAACTGTTTTTTAAAAATTACAGAAATAGAAAAACCGCACTCTGAAATCGCGGCCTAGTCTCTATTCTGCTGCAGATTTATAAAGACATTTGAAGGGGCAAACGATGGTTGTTTTTTTATAAATGACCTACTGTTTGAAAGGTCTTGAAGTCTACTTTCCAATGGTTCAACTTTCAAGGCGTTTGGAGTTCTCTCCAGAGAGTTATTGCAGTTTTAGTGAAGAGGGGTCAGTTTTCTGTATTCTCTCTTTAATTACGAATTTCTAGAGTTTTCTGTTGGTTGTTTTTTATAAATACCTACCGTTGTAAAGGTATTGAAGTCTACTTTCCAATGGTTCAACTTCCAAGGCGTTTGGTGTTCTCTCCAGAGAGTTATTGCAGTTTTAGTGGAGAGGGGTCAGTTGAACAGGGGCTGTTCTGTATTCTCTTTTTAATTACGAATTTCTAGAGTTTTCTGCAAGTAAGACTGCTGGGAGAGGAAAGCATGGATTTGAACACATCTGTTATTTTCTTGTCAGCATCATTGAGATCAACAGCAGCACCGATCACTTTCAATTATTTTGCTACTCATTGTCTTTGTTGTTGCCAGGGAAATGAATTGCTGGATGATGGAAGTGTAGCAAAGCTCTGTGGCTAAGGTCACACCTATCTGTTTGAGTGCATCACCATAAGACGAGATCTTTCCATCATAGTATTGCTCATCAATTACAGAAAATCCAAGTAAAGATTGCCTTATTTAAAATTTTCCGGAAGGCTGGTAGAAGTCTTACTGCATCAATGGGTTTGTGCAACTCTGTCTTATCTCTCTCACACCATAGTTCTCACAAGTAAGAATAGCTTTCCCTTGTAGCAGTTTCTTAATATCTTCTCTAACACCATTAAGTACAGGAAAAGATGACTCGTGAACCGGCACTGAGAGTGAGCCGCACTAACTCCTGTACTTAATGGTGTTAGAGAAGATATCAAGAAACTGCTACAAGGGAAAGCTATTCTTACTTGTGAGAACTATGGTGTGAGAGAGACAAGACAGAGTTGTGCAAACCCATTGATGCAGTAAGGCTTCTACCAGCCTTCCGAAAAATTCTAAATAAGGCAATCTTTACTTGGATTTTCTGTAATTGATGAGCAATACTATGATGGAAAGATCTCGTCTTATGGTGATGCACTCAAACAGATAGATGTGATCTTGGCCACAGAGCTTTGCTACACTTTCATCATCCAGCAATGCATTTCCCTGGCAACAATAATGACAATGAGTAGCAAAAGAATTGAAAGTGATCGGTGCTGCTGTTGATCTCAATGATGCTGAAAAGAAAATAATAGATGTGTTCAAGTCCATGCTTTCCTCTCCCAGCAGTCTTACTTGCAGAAAACTCTAGAAATTCGTAATTAAAAAGAGAATACAGGACAGCCCATGTTTCAACTGACTCCTCTCAACTAAAACTGCAATAACTCTCTGGAGAGAACTCCAAACGCCTTGGAAGTTGAACCATTGGAAATTAGACTTCAAGACCTTTAACACGGTAGATCATTTATAAAAAACAACCAACAGAAAACTCTAGAAATTCGTAATTAAAGAGAGAATACAGAACAGCCCCTGTTTCAACTGACCCCTCTCCACTAAAACTGCAATAACTATCTGGAGAGAAAACCAAACGCCTTGGAAGTTGAACCATTAGAAAATAGACTTCAATACCTTTACAACGGTAGGTCATTTATAAAAAACAACCAACATAAATCTCTAGAAATTCGTAATTAAAGAGAGAATACAGAAAACTGACCCCTCTCCACTAAAACTGCAATAACTCTCTGGAGAGAACTCCAAACGTCTTGAAAGTTAAAACATTGGAAAGTAGACTTCAAGACCTTTAAAACGGTAGGTCATTTATAAAAAAACAACCAAAGTTTGCCCCTTCAAATGTGTTTATAAATCTGCAGCAGAATGGAGACTAGGCCGCGATTTCAGAGTGCGGTTTTTTTATTTCTGTAATTTTTAAAAAACAGTTTTTACTGTTGTAATTTTGATTTTTTATTTTTTTATTAATAAAAAAACCCCGGACTCTGGTCCTACCCCAACTTGTGAGCTGCAGGTTTTTTACACCACAAGCTAGCTACTACGAGAGGGAGTCTGGCGTCAAATAAGAAGCATACAGCTTACATTGGGAGAGGCAGCATAAGATCGGAAGAGCGGTAATTGTAGCACATCATATATCTTACTATTACTACTAATAAAAGCATATTAAATTTTTTGACATTAAAGGTCTATCTTCCCCAAGAAATTAATAAACCTCATCCGTTCATTGTTTACCTAGATTGATCACCACCATTGACATACGTTAATATCCGTTGACGTTTTCAGCCTATTAAATTAAAGACCGATATAAATTATCTCAATTTAAAGCCCATTACATACTATCTTAAAAGTTTATTATATAAGAAATAACAATTTCAGCCAAAGCAACGTGTGGGCTTTATACTAGTTACTAATTAAAATATCTTCTTCATTTACTCCTCATTCCTGAGCTTATTAATTTGTGTAATTATATCCCATTAATTTCCCTTTCTTCTTCTGATACAAATTAGTTGGTCTCTTAGTCTTGGGCAAATTTTGTCAGACAAGTTAATTAACAAGGATCTGCGTCATAACAAAAAAGGATCTTGCAACTATAGACATTCAAAGGATTCTCCAAGAGAGAATCACATGAAGATATTTTTGTTCTAAGTAGGGCCATGTTAATTAATTGAGCAGTGATCAGCACTAGCAATGGTTGAGGTCACAATAATGGAGACAAGCTTTGTCGTCATATGGTATGATTTTGATGAGACGACAAATGTTTTATTTTATTTATGCAAACATTAATTTGATGGCTCTCGTTAAAGCTTCTCGCAATATTTATTTCTTTTGCCATTTTGGTGCTCATTTTGCAATCAACTAACTATGGTCTCTCATGACGTTGACTGCTATGAAATCATATGATTCTCTGATTATTTTTTATTCTATGGATAGGTATAGGCTTACGTCTTACCAAAAATAATATATACTTGCATATTAAGAAACTAATAATGCAACAAAACATAAAGTCTGACGATATAATTTAAATTTACAAAAAGTTATCGAGAACAATAAAAGACTTGATCAATATGAAAATATATTTATACGCCTATAATTTAGTTGTAGGTAAAATTGGGAGAGAGTTTGGGGGCAAGATGGCAGATAGAGACATCTCAAGGAAAGTCATCAACTTTCTTCACTTACATACATGATTTGCGGCTCTATAATTCTCTCAACGATGTTCTTACAAATGCGCCTGTGATGTCTGTTTGGGTCCGTGATGTCTGTTCTTACTGATTATTCAACTTAACGTACTAGTTGTGCAACTCATAACATACTAATTGTGTAACTTAATGTACAAATTGTTCAACTCAACATCAACTTTATAGTTAATAATATGTTGATGCTAGTTGAACAATTAGGATGTTAAGTTGAACAATTAGTATGTTAAGTTGAATATTTAGCATGTTAAGCTAAAAAATTAGTACGTTAAGTTAAACAATTAGCTTATTTGACCAAATCAAACTATATGGTATCACAATAACATTTTTCCATTTCTTCTATATTATGTCAAAGTTGAATGTGATTGTTGCAACCGAAAATTTAGTTATAAAGGTCAAATTTAGTAGAGGAGAGTTTCATTGCCTCCATTTGTTTGTGCGTCAAAATTTAAAAATAATTATTCAAAACAAAACCATTAAATTTAATCAATATTTAACGGTTTTGTTTTGAAAAATTAGTTCTAAATTTTGAGTTATTTGGAACTTGAAAAGTGGTGACATGATGGAGGCACAAAAAATAGAGGTATTGGAATCTCCCTCAATTTAGTAATACGGAAAAGGTTGAAACTTGGAAACAACTAGTTAAGATGACTTTAGAAATTACGGTTCATTGACCCATTAACTGAACTTCGAAATAGACTATTATTCATATAAAAACAAGAAGTAAATTAGCAACTTAAGATAAGAATTATAAAAAATAAACGGAAAATCATGTATTATTTTTTAATTTATCTAAATATAATCCTTACTATATATAAAAGCATATTGGAAAAAAATGACATGAAATGACTATCTTCCCAAAATAAGAAACCTGAGTCGTTGATCAATTTCTTGTATAGATCAGAACCGTTGATTTACATTAATGCCTGTTAATGTTAATATCTCAGCTCATTAAAATTTAAGGCTCATATCGATTTCCTCAATATAAGGTTCATTACATATTATCTTAAAAATTTATTATAAGAAATAACAATTTCAGCTCAAAGCAACGCGTGCGCTCTTTACTAGTTCATAATAAAAGATGCATAATTTCACGTCTGAAGTTTGTGGATGATGAAATTTTTTTTTTTTTTTTTTGCACGTAATCTAAGAATCTGTGCTGGAAAATTGTATTTTTAATAATACTTCATTCATATTATTTTAAAATTTCAAATTACATTTATGCTTTAAACTAAATTTGTTTTTTTCTGGTTTAGTATTTTGTGCCAAGAGAAAATACGATAAGTGAAACAAAAAAAAAAGTAACGACAAACCAATTAACATGTTCAATTCAAAGAGGCGAACTGTTTGGAGAGGAGAAATTAATAATGCATGTTCAATTCTGTTTACCTCGGTGAATGGATCGAGTATGGCTGCATCGTTATTGGTTTAAAATTGCAAACTCAGATCCAAGTCTTTATTTAATCACAAGTCAAAAGATTCCTTTCACTTTATAGATCTCCAATCAATTAATTATGGATCATTTAATTTCTGCCCTCCGGTTAGTACTGAGCGGCTCAGCGCATTAAATCATATTAATTGGTTTGTCGCTAATTTTTTTTCCCCCCGCCTTTTCATCTTTTTCTTGGATCAAAAAAGAATCCAGAAAAATTTTAGTTCCACGGTGATTGATGAGATTTTGTCCCTAAAGGAAGATCCACCCGATATTAATATACGTCAAAGGTAGTGATCAATTTAAGTAAACAATCAACGATTGAGGTTTTTTTTTTTTTTTTTTGGAGAAGATAGAACTTTAATATCAAAAAATCCAATACCTTTTATTAGAAGTAAGGATAAGACATACACATATTATATTAAAAAATTAAAATACAAAATCCGGAACGGCATAACGGAAAAATGTGTTCCGTTGACAGCCCAGGAGTCTTTTATATATAAACTGCCCTTTTTTTTTTTGGGAGCCGATATATATAAAGTACTGCCCTTCCATTTTCAGACCCTAGCCGCTCTTTTGCATCCTTTTCATTTCTCAAATCTCAACTGAGTTCTTCTTTTCTTTAGCTAAAACAGTCTATTTAACAAGGAAGCAACTACCACCATTGAACAACTTCAGCTTAATTAGATCGATTAATCAAGGTGAGTAGCGCCTTCTAAATAATCTTTCACTGTCCATTGTTTGAGTGTAGTAGTACATCCACCTTGCTAATTAACTCAAGTCAGATTTCATTTCTAACTGCAGCTAGCTCCACAAAATTAAGGTACAGATCACTCTACGCGCGTAATGGCCGCTGAAATATCCTCCTCCGAAAGTGGTGCCCAGAGTGAATCGGTGCAGCGTCCACCGATGCCTTTTGATCTTTACTCCACACTCACACTCATGTCAGAAGGCAAGGTTGGGCTCTCCGAAGATTAAGAAGTGAAGCTGGAGGTAAAAAATATATCCTTACTCTTAGAGATTGGATTGTTTTAGCATAATAGTTCTATCTTTCTCAAAGAAGAAACTTAGCCGTTGATTGTTTATTTAGATTGATCACAACTGTTGACGTACATTAATGTTTCAGCCCATTAAAATTTAAAACTCATATTAGTTTCCTCACAAGAGATGAGGTTTCCGCCCTTTATTATAAGATATAATAATTTCAGTTCAAAGCAAAGCGTGACTCTTTATTAGTTTTGAAAAAAATATATAATAGGAAAATGATCTTAATCGTAAAGTTCTCTGTTGCAAATTCATTCAAATATAGTTATGTGAAAACAACAAACATTGTACCCACTACCACAAAAAAAGCATCAATAACCATTAAATAAGTGTTTTACTAACGGTTTACAAAGAGTTGGGATGCTAGGGTTGCTAATCCTTACTATATATAAAAGCATATTGGAAAAAATGACATAAAAGGGCTATCTTCCCTAAATAAAAAACCTCAGCTGTTGATTGTTTACTTAAATTGATCACCACCGTTGACGTACGTTAATGCCCGTTAACGTTCTCAGCTCAATAAAATTTAAGGCCCATTACATATTATCGTAAAAGTTTATTATAAAAAATAACAATTTCAGCCTAAAGCAAGGGGTAAGCTTTTTACTAGTACATAATAAATAACTGTTGTTGAATATGCGAAACCAACAACGGTTTTTAGACAACAACAGTTGTTGGTTTTAATGAATCAACAACGGTTCTTACTTTAAAACAGGAGTGAGGCTATAGTATTATTAATAGTACAAATTAGCTATACTATGGCTCTTATATTATAGTTTTCAATGTCCAAATGATCAATCCAAATGGAACTGCGCAACATGATTTCAACAATTGTTTTTAATAAAAACGTTGTTGAAGGCTGCATAATTTGCCAACTATTTTTGTATAACAAGCGTTGTTGATGCTTTTTATTTATTTTACTTAATTTTTATAACTTGCACCAACCGTTTCTTGTAAGGAACTGTTGGGAATAAAAACCATTTCCCAAACTTTTTTTAGGAACAGTTGTTGATTCTTTCTCACCCTTTTTTGTCATTTTACTGTAATTCTTTACCAAATGTTGTTCTTTAGAAACCGTTGTTGAATTGTTCAATAAAATTTCTAAAATGCCACTGAGCCCTTTTACCAACTGTTGTCTCCAATAACAGTTGCTAAGGGGGTTGGCAAAGACCCTTATTCTACCTTCGATAGATCTCAAGCAAATACATAAAAATTTTCAAAACGAAAAAAGTTTTTGTATATATCCATATGATTTTAAATTTTGAATCCATTGGTATTATTAATCAAAAATATGGACGTGGTTTTATATTTACTATAGCTGTAACTCGGGCGAAATATGATAACAAATAAATAATAAAACTTCTAAATTAAAAATATTTATTTTAAAAAAATTGAATATAATTTTAAAATTTTTGATGTAAATAATAATGATGATATAATAATTTATAAATAATAACACATAAATGTCGGATCACTTTAAGAGTTAAATTTTGTCTTATGCATATCATATCATCTTATTAAATTGGGAGAAAGAAAATTATTGGTTAATAATATTGATGATGTGGCATAGTTGAGGTGCTTGAAAAGCTACCCCTCTTTCTAGTTTATAGATTAAGGATGTGCTCAGTAGCTCACGGATAGGCTACATGAACATAATCTCACAGCAGTTGTACTCTTACTGTATTATTAATAATACTAGAGCTGTGAATTGGGGCGAAATAATATTACATAAATTAAGAGATATTGAAAACAAATATATATTTTTCCTAAATAATCTTATTAAATAAATATTGAACTTAATATATTTTCTATACACTATATTTTTAGCTACATATTAATTAATTCATATAATAAAATACAAAGAGTTGCAAATATTTTGATTTTTGAGTCTTAAATTGTTTTTTAGATAAATTATATTATCTCTTTAATGAAAAAACAAAAAAATAATTTGAGCCATTTGATTAAGATAAAGAAGAGAGAAATAAAAAATCAATGGCTAAGAACCAAAATCAATGGTTATGAATATCAAAATTGTTTCAAATTGTATAAATTTGGTTGCCTAACAGATTTTGATAGAGATATTATGTTGTGCGATTCGGATTGACTATCCGAATAATAATAATTAATAGAGATACGAGTCCATATACAGCAAAGGTATGTATATTACCTGTTTTACTTTGCACGAGCATCTAAAAAACCGTTACTCCAATGGCCAAACTGTATATGTTACATGACGTTTTCAAATATGTTCGACTTTTATACTTTGCTGAAATCATGTGCTGCCTAATTAAATCAGGTGCAAATGGAGGCCTCGCAACCTGACACTCAACAAACTGTGACAGAACATACTGTCGAATCCGAGCTGCAAAGTGCAACGTCTCTTGGAGACACAGTTCTCCACCTGCTTGTTACTAAGCGACACAATGCGCTAGCTCTAAGAGTATTTCAAAAGGATACTTCATTGTTGAAGGCTAAAAATAAGATGTTTGGGACACCTCTACATTGTGCGGCAAAGGTTGGAAATGAGAAGATCATTGAAGACTTCATTCAACATCATACCAGCTTTGTAAAGGATGTGCTCCAAGAAACAAATGACAATGGAGACACGGCCTTGCACATTGCTGCCGAATATGGCAATAAAGCTGTTGTTCGTGTGCTAATGGAGTTTACTCCAGAAATGAAGTACAAGGTCAACAAGCAAAAGTCAACTCCGCTGTTCGTAGCTATAGCAAATTTGTATTAACGGTAGTGGAAATGTTAGATGTGGACCCTACTCTGGTATGCATGTAAGATTCAGATGGAATGTTTCCAGTTCATGTAGCCGCACGCATGGGCAACTTTATTCTGGTAACACATATAATTGAGGAGTACCCTAAGTATGCCGAGTTGCTGGATCCTCATGGAAAGAACTTTTTTCATATTGCTGCAGAATATAACCAAGCTCTAATATTTTTGAATAAATACGACAAAAAGAAATATGGAGATATGATAGCAAGAATGAATAGAGCAACAGATTATAGAGGAAATACACCGTTACACATTGCCGCAATGAAGGGACATATGTTTATCATGAGAATCATTTGGCAAAAGAAGGTGCATAGTGTTGCTGAATCAGTGCAAAACAATGAAGCTGCAACATCACTTCAGCTCTACGTGAGAAAAAGTTTTAATGAAATTAAAGGTGAGGTATGGCAACAATTAAATACATAGGATCTTTGTTTCTTGTGAATTTCTATTACTTAATATATATATAACAGATATACGCATTTACCTCCTTGCAGGATAGTCTGCAAATTCATGGAAATACTTTGGATTATATCGAGTCCCATGGATACAAATTCACGCAAAGGTGGTTCAACGATGCATCGGCATCAGTTAAAAATAAATGGGAGAGAAGTCAAGTTATTGGATTGGGCTCTGTACTTATCACAACGTTAGCATTTGCTGCGGCAATCACCATCCCAGGAGATTACCTAGAAAACGGTACACCAGTTTTAGGAAAAAAATATATGTTCAGGGCATTTACCATGGCAAATGCCATTGCATTCATAGCAGCATTTATAAGCTTATATACTATTCTTGTGAAAACAATGACTGACCCAACTAAAGTTGCCCTTCAATTTGCTACATATTCATTTCTTGTAGCATCAAGTAGCATGGTTGTGGGATTTAGAGTGGCGTTATATTTGACGCTTGCGCCAAATAATTTGGCTATCGCCATACTCATCCTTGTTGTCACTCTGTTCCTTGGCTCTCCTTGCATAATGCTTGTTCCAGACCTCGGAGGAATGTTTTTTTAATTTCCTTGATAATTTGGAAAGTGATACCATTACTGGTTTTGTTTTAATTGCTTCATATGCTTTGGTTTTGTTGTTGATCTTTTTCCTGGCCTTCCTGTAAACAACAGTACATTATCTTTATAAATAATCTGTCCAAAAGTGAGGAGCGGGGACTAATATATAATCAGTAAATGTTCATGTAAGATAGAAGACAACATGTATTTTGGACAATACTATTGTTTCTTTTCGGGTAAGTTTGGATGGTGCAAGGATTAGTGTAAGAATACAAGAATTTACACTAATAGAAGAATTGGTGATGAAATGGTATTTTGGGGATAGAATGAAAATTGTAAAAATGCCATGCTATTTCAATGTAATGAATATGTTCTCTGGATTGTATGTTTAGATTAGTAATGAAATAAGTGAAAAATGTAATGACTATTTCTTTATTTCTTCCATTGGCTCTTATTTATAAATTTGTTTTGAGTAATTAATTATTTTAGGATCCTGATAAAAATGACACTCCTTAAAAATTTTTAAAAACGTGCTTTCCCACTACACATGCATGCCATCTCCAATTTGATAATTACACTCTTTAAAAAGCTCCCACTGCACACCAATCCCACGAGAAATGCCTCTTGGCATGTAACGTGCTCCTACACAGAGCGACAAACAAAATGTAGTTATCAAAACATAGAAATTGAGTAAAAACTATGGTGCTCCTAGGAGCACGGAAGCCTCCCGTACTCCTAACTCAAAAATCATACTAAACCATCCCAAAATTTCGATTTATGGGTCTCATTAAATTCTATATATCAAAATATCATAGGATACAAAAATTTTTCCATTTTTTTGAGATTTTTAAGTATCTGTTTTATATTTTTTAAAGATGACATAGCTTTATATATTATTTTATTATTATTATGAGGTCATTCTAAAAAAATTCAAAACATATACTTAAGAAACTCAAAAAATGGAAATTTTTTGTGTCCTCAGAGATTTTGATTTAAAGAATTTAATGAGAATGATAAACAAAAATTTTATGATGGTTTAGTATGATTTTTGAGTTAGGAGCACGGGAGGCCTCCGTGCTCCTAGGAGCACGCTAGATTTACTCGAAATTGATTATATACAAAATGTTAGTATGTGGTTATATCAGATATGAAAGTATTTACATTAACTACAAGCACTGATCATTTAAATAAAAAGTAGTTATACAATATGTTAGCATGATCATTGGCTATATTAAATATCAAAATGCTTATATTAGATGCTAGCATTGATTGTTAAGTTGCTTATATATGTTAGAGATCCAAATTGGATGTAATAAAATTTGGAGGGGAATGATTAAAGAGGATGGGGATTGTTAAGAGGGTAGTTAAGAAAACAAGAAGAAAAATTTTTAATAGAGATGGCTACTTCAAAAAAAGATTCTAGCTTAGAGATAACTAGGAGGCAATAAGAATTTCTCTAAAGTCTTTATAGGAATATTATGGAGGCATAACTAATATTGACTGCCTCCAAAGCATCTACCTTAATTGGAACTAAAATTCTGTCGTAAGTAGTGTTTATAAACTGCTAATGGTTATACTTATACCAGAAAATGCTACCGTTTGGCATCTCTTATATGTATTCTCTTATCAAATTAATATCCTTCATAAAAATAATTAGTAGCAGTTCATCCCATGAATATTGACTATCTAATATCTATTTTTTTTTTCGTTCTAATAAATAGATTATCCATCCTAGTTCCTCAATGTAAGAACATGCAATTAAAACGTTTTTCAAATGTGTTCAAGTTTTTTAGCTCGGCTATAATTGATTAATATCTTCTTGTTACTAATTAAGGGGCACAATGCACTCGCTGCCTCTAGCTTAAGGTTTTCCGATCGAAGGATATGCAATTCATTGTTGATTGAAGGTTAAAAACAAGACGTGCTGGCAGGCATCGAGGTTAATTATGCACGCACGCAAGGTGTTCGACAGAATGCCTCAGAGAGGGGAGAGTCAAATTGCCCCTAAATTAAATCTAAAATTTGTGTTTTAAGTTTTTAACGACTTACCGCCTGATCTAGGAGCATGCGTCCACCAACTGTCGATCCATCCAAGTACTCGCCCAGATGGGATGGCCGGTCGCACGAAACATCTGGACTTGGGCAGTTCATGGAGAAGGAGAGGCGGCTGGGGTCATTGGGCCGGCATGGACGGTGGAGGTGGGGGAGAATTGGAGCCTGGGTGTTCAAAAAGAGGGTTTGAGAGAGGCTATCTGACTCTGAGAGAGTGAGGACCGAACGAAACTACGAAAAGGAATGTCTGAATTCACTTTGATGAAGTGTCACACACTCATGTGCTTCAAATACAGTGTGACACATTTTTGACAAAGTTGTCTATATGATAACTGCAAACAATAATATATCTGTTAACTGAAGAATAGAGTGAGGCTATTGTGCTTTGCCAAACGCAATGACGTAATGCGTTTCGGCTCGATATTGCTAAACCGTAGCTCAAATAATCAATCCAAGTCGCTCAACACAATCTACATATTGAAACCTTATATTACCGATTTTTTTCATTTTTAGAATTTTCTAACTACTTTTTTTGGATTTTTAAAAGTTGTATAGAAAATACACCAAAATTTGTATATAAATAGGGTAATTTTTCAAAAATCCAAAAAAAATCTAAAAATGAAAAAAAAAACGGTAATCTACAAAGTTTCAATATGCAGATATAAGAGAAAGACTAAAATTCCTTTCCTAGTACAATTGCTACCATCAATTAAAATAAAATCTAATTCTATATTCAGTTACTATTTAAGATATCCTGCATACAACCTTCTATTAAAGATGATAAATTTCACTAAATCTTTTTTTTTTTATATTTGTAGGAACTGCAGATTTTTGTTGGGCCTATCATATTTCTTAGTGACAGGTGGCCTTGCGAGAAGCTACACACGTGTCCCATGATCGGGACTAGTCTGTCGTACAATAAACAAAAATTATTTTCTATAGACTCCCAATTACTATGAAAACTACAAGATTTGAGTCCATTGTTGTTTTCTTCCGGCCAGTTTCACTTAATTTCTCGGATTCTTACTATATTCCCACAATTAGGACGTGTTCGGTAGTTACTGATCCTACAAAAAAAAAATTTCTATAAGAACATGATTCCACGTTGCATTTGGTGAAAACTTACGAAGAGCTCAACATTAGAAGAAAAAAATAATAATGTCTAATTGTGCGACCCTTTTCCGCGCCGCCTCCGGCAGAGAGGGGCATGAAAGAGGACATGGTATTTAGATTTTTAGATTTATCAAACAATTGTATGGGACCATGATTCCAGCGAGCGCAAGCCCTCGCTGTTAATTATCTCGGGCTCCGAACTCTGAGAACCTTTGATTAAGACTAAACAGATTGATCAGATATACGCAAATAAGTGAGAAAACTTGATGACTAATTGACAATGCCGCATTTTATTTGGTTCAATTTGGGTTTGACTTCAATGTCACGTTCGATTTGGGTTTGACTTCAACGTCACGCTTACGTTAGGTTTAACTTCAATGTCACGTTTGCGTTGGGTTTGACTTCAATATCACGTTTGATTTGGGTTGACTTCAATGTCACGTTTGATTTGGGTTGACTTTCATGTCACGTTTGATTTGGGTTGACTTCCATGTCACGGTTTGTTGACTTCAATGTCACATTTGATTAACTTCAATGTCACGTTTGGTTGACTTCCATGTCACAGTTTATTTTGGGGTTGACTTCCATATCACGGTTTGATTGACTTCTATGTCACGATTTGGTTGACTTCAATGTCACGTTTGGTTAACTTCAATGTTACGTTTGGTTGACTTCCATGTCACGGTTTGGTTGACTTCCATATCACGGTTTGGTTAACTTTAATGTCACGGTTTGTTTTGGGGTTGACTTCCATGTCACGGTATGTTTTGGGGTTGACTTCCATGTGAAAGGATGTGTTTTGAAAGTTATTTATGTTTATGATTAAATGTGTTTTTTATATACATTTATGTTCCTTGAAATTTAATAATATCATTCCTTTAGAAGAATTCAGGAAGATGCTCTTGGTCCTGAATCATAGAACTCTAAAGATGAGATATGTATTTCTAAATTAGCTCATGATCTTGATAATTAAAGATGAACATTAATTATTAGTAAGATCATCATGTTGATAAAAGTATATTGTAGTTCTATAAATATAAAGTTTATCACTATAAACATGAGTGTATAAAATTAGATGGATATTTTATACATTGAGCATGACCAATTTAAATGAAACATCATATGGATTGTGTTTTGTGTCATTGATGTTTCATTGTGTCTTTGAATCTACGATATGAGATATGTATATTTTTCACATGAGTAACACATGATGTGATTATCATTTAAACCCTATCAAGTTATAGAATAAAGTGATAGTTCGTTGTGTGAAACTTGTGCGGGAGAAATCTATGTATCAACAGTATCATTGTCACTCAATATGAGTAGTGATATTACTGGGCCCCTTGGTAAAGTGGGATTATAATGCTAGCAATATAACTGGTATCAGTTATAATTATAATTCACTTATAGAGACCAAGAAAACGAATGCAGTGCAAAAATGACACGTTCCTATTTTGCGCAGCATTCAGAATATCACGTGACAAGGATAGACACAATACTAGAGGATTTGGCAAAATAATGTGCAGCATTATTTATGTCATTTGAAGGACTATATGTAGTGATAGAACCTCTGTAGTCATTTGATATAGACTAGTTATATCATAACTTCAACATGACATAAATCCCTAAACGGTCACACCAAATGAATAAGAAACAACTAGGTTCTATATCTTATAGATTATTTCATGGTTGAAATAATAAGGATAAGATATTAGAATTAACTTTCTAAAATTACTTTATAAAGTAATTAGATGGAATTATTGGAAGCGGTTTTAACTATCTAATTTAATTTATAAAACAAATAGGGGTGTATTTTTTTGTCATGCCGAAATGGGAAACAAAAATAGGGCCATGCTATATATATATTAATAATAATATTAAGAGCGCTATTATTAGTTTGGTGCTATTATTAAGTTTTTTCTGATCTTCGCCTATAAATATAGGCGATCAGATCACAAACAAGATCATCCGAAAAGTAGTAGTTATTTTCAACCTCCCTCTTCCTCCATTGTTCTTCTCATGTGTTGAGAATTAAAGAACAACTAATTCCATTAGAGAGTGCTAGGGTTAGGTGTTCATCTATCGTGAACACCGATCACGAGTTGTTTGTAGATTCAAGGTGAACTAAGGGCTCTTCCGCACCGCTGCCTCGCCTTGAAGTCGATCGATTCAGGAGGAGAAGAGGAAGAACGAGCAACGAAGAATAGCCAATCGCCTTATCAATTCCGCGCAAATCAAGGTACAATTCTTATGTCGTCTTTGTGAATTAATGAGAGTTTAATTAATTGAGAAGATGATTGGATTGCATGTGTTCTCCCATGCAATCATGATAGAATTGTTTTGTGTAATATGTTAGAATTACATGTGTTCTCCCATGTAATTAGATGTTTGATTGTTGCATTAACGAAGATCTTTTAGTATAGTTATGAACTTGGGGTTAAAAATTTTAAAAATTCGACCCTAGGCTATACATGACTTCCCAACACCATGTCACGGTTTGATTGACTTCTATGTCACGATTTGGTTAACTTCTATGTCACGATTTGGTTGACTTCAATGTCACGATTTGATTTGGTTCCAAACTGTGAATATGATGCGCTATGCCAATCCATAGTCCGAGAACGGATATCGGGAGCAGAGAGGATTTGGCCCTCTTGGTATGCTTCCTCGATCTTCCAAGCCATAGACATGAAGTGCTATGCCAGCCTATGACCCAAGTTTGGATTTGGTTGACTTCAATGTCACGTTTTGGTTGACTTCAATGTCACGTTTGGTTGACTTCTATGTCACGATTTGGTTGACTTCTATGTCACGATTTGGTTTTGGATTGACTTCTGGGTCACGCTTGGTTTGGTCGACTTCTGTGTCACGCTTTTGAAACTTGAATTTTCTTGATTCAGCCCGATTAGGCCAAATCAATTGGGTTTTTGACTTGAGTCGTGGGAATTTGGGATTGAGCTTCCAGCATTTGGGGTTTGTGTTTGAGTTTTAGTGTTTGGAGTTTGGGATTTGAGTCTTGGATTTTGGAATTTGGAATTCGGGTTTGAGTTTTGAGATTTTGGTACTTGAGATTTCGTGTTCAAATTCATTTGGTTGAACTCGTGAGAATTTTGTGAGTTTTGGAAACTTTATTGTGTCAAAATTATGTTTGTTTGATTGTTTGATCGAAAGTGAAACATTTGACCAAATTTTGATTTAAATGTTTGAATTCAAATTTAAAATGCTAATTTGGACATAATTTGATGGCAAACTGTTATTTAAGATCATTTCATGAGTTTTGGGGATTTTGATGAATTTGTGAAACTTTGGTTTCATGAAATAATTTGAAATAACAAATTTGTTCAAATGATGTCCACTTTGGTTTTGAATTTAAATTCAAACTTCTAAGTTCCAAAATTTGAATTTTGTGTTTCATAAAATTCGGTTTGAAATTTGTAAACTTTTGAAACTAATTTTGTGAAATTTGGATTTGAAATCATTTGAAAATCATGAAACAATTTGGCAACTTGATCAAATTCGGATTGGGCCATTCCCTTTCCTTTTCTTCTTTTCCTTTACTGGCCAGGTTGGCTCTTCTCCTTTCCTTTCTTTTTCCTTCTGTTCTTGTCGGGCTGCGCAGAGGGGCCTTCTTCCCCTTTTCTTTTCTTTCGTTTGGGCTGCACACAAAGGAAGAGGCAGAGGGGTTGCGTCCGCAGAAATCTTTCGGGCCGTTAGATGTAGATCTGAGGGTGCCGGTTTAATTTGGGCTGCTCCTGCTTCGCAAGGAGCCACGTGGCATCCATCCAGGGCGTCGATGGCTGATCTTCGGTTTCCGACGCCGGATCGAAGATCGGAGACCATGCTTGGAGTCGTCCTGACCAGGGGAGTGCAGCGGCAAGGTCGGATCGGACTGAAGATGGTCGGGGCAGGGGGGCGGTACCACCCCTGGTTTGGTGGTTTGGCACCGATAAATTGCTCTGGAGTTGGTTTTGCAATTCAAATTTCAAGCATCAAATGAACTCAATACATGGTCAAACTCCATTAACACATTGTACAACATACCTATTTTATATGTACCAGTTTTAACACATGGTTCATGTTCAAAACAAAGGAGAGATTGAAAGATAAAAATGGTGCAATGGTCAGAAAACTGTGCCATCATTAGAAACAGTCAAAAGAGGCGTGAGCGCTTGTTAAATTCACAGGAAATCACAAAAATCCCAAAAAATGTAAAATCTTGCTGAGAGCATCTAAACATCACACACAACATGTCTGCAGTCTTGAATTTGTGCATTATGTCCAAAATATGAGAGAAAAAAAGAGAATTTTATCTGCTGCCAGTATCAAAAAACTGGGACAGCAGTATGTCAAGGGCAAACAGGTCCAGCATTTGAACATTTTGTAAACAGTGCACCATTTTATTTTCATGGACATTTAGAGGAATGTCTTGAGAACATTTTTCATGTTGAACACTTTTTAATTTGGTGCTGTTTCGATGCAGCAGTATTGAGCCAATTTCATCAGAGGGGCAAATCTGGAACATTGCTGCTGTTTCGATGCAGTATTGAGCCAATTTCATCAGAGGAGCAAATCTGAAACATTGCTGCTGTTTTTTTCTTAAAATATTTATTTGGAGGCCTTAGACTTGAAATTTTTCAACCAAAATTTATTTTCAAGCACAACTTAAAGTGAGCTACAAGAATATAAAATAAAATGGGATGGTCCAATTCACAGAAGTGTGCTGTTTGTTCATTCTTTTTGCGTATCAACACTTTGGCAGTTTGGCCCAGTTCAGTATTTTGGTAGAACTTTGAAAAATCATTTCAATTCACAGAAAAACCCAAAAATGGTAAAAACTTGGCATGACTTTTACTTGTGTGTTATTTACATGTGCTCCAATTTTGAAGGCATTTGGACAACCAAAGCTACCCCTTTTCATTTTTTGTGTAAATAGTGCTCAAGAATGGTGCTGCTGGTCCCGGTGTGATCATTATCATATTTTTAGACGCAATTTGTTTTGGTTCAATGCAGCAAGTTAAAGTCTTATGTGAATTTGTCCAAGGATTGTGCTCCTATTACTCACACGAGTTGGTTGTGAGAGACTTTGTTGCAATTTTCTTTGGAAGATTCGGCATTATAACCCCCTAGAAGGGTGTTAGTCATGTCTTGAAAATTGAGTCCTTGCACTATTCGCTCTAGTGTTTTAAAAAAACTTGAGAGGTCCGAACTCGACCGAGAAACCCGGAGAAAATGGACCGACCGACCCGACCTGGGCGTCTAACCGAGGCAACCCGAGAGGATCGGGAGGGACGGTCCTCGCAAGGGTAGGTATCCATGTTCCCAAAAAAGTTCCTGTGGAAACCCGACCCGAGCAAACCCGGGACCCGACCCTACCTGACCCGGGGTACCGGGGCAACTCGGGGTACCGGGGCAACCCGGGACCCGACCCTACCCGACCCGGGGTACCAGGGCAATCCAGGACCCGACCCTACCCAACCCGAGGTACCGGAGTAATAACCCGAGGTAGCCCGACTTGGTTCCAACTTTTCCCGCTTATGTTAACAATTAATATAATATTATTTAAATTTTATTTTTCAAGAAGAATTTTTGTTTTACAACAAATATAATTATTAATTTTTTTCTGATTTTATATGTTATTTTTTCGGTTTAAATAATATTATTTTAACTTGTTTTTCATTTTTAATATAAAAATGCTATTTTCCTATTTTCCAAACTTTTAATAGTATAATATAATATATGTATATCTGATTGAAACAAATAATTTAATCTTTAATTATTTTTCGTTTTTTAAGTATATTTTTCAATTTTTGTATTATAAAATAGGTGTATTTTTTCTTTTTTTTTTTTGACATATAACTCTGGGACCGGGCAACCCGAGCAACCCGGACCGGGAAACCCGGGCAACCCGGAAGGGACGGTCCTAAGCTAAATCCAATCTCCTTTCCCCCAAAATTTTCCTGAGGTTTCCCGAACCGGGAAAACCTGTGGACCGGAGAAACCCGTGGACCGGAGTGGGTTTGGACCGACCTGGACCTACCCGGACCGTTTTTCAATCACTAATTCGCACATAGGACTTGGTGGAAGATTGGCACTATTCGCACACAATCTATTGCAACGAAATTTCTCGCACAATTCGTGCAAAGAAATGTGGAGCACGGTACCATTCGCACGCGTGCTATTTAATTAGAACCATACTATTCGCATTAGTTCTTTACGAAATTTCTCGCACAATTCGTGCAAAGAAATGTGGAACACGGTACTATTCGCACGCATGCTATTTGCTTAGAACCATACTATTCGCATGAATTCTTTGTATGTTTGATTCAAAGAAAATTTAAGAGAAAAGGTAAAAAAAAAAAAAAAAAAAAAAAAAAAAAAAAAAAAAAAAAAAAACAGATTAGTTAAGGAAATGACACAAAGTATCGAGTCTTACATTTGATCATGTTTCCATTACAAACTTGGTTGGAGCCTTGATACCATCTCTAACCACTGCTCCAGCAGGTGCTATCTGCACCATTGCCCTCATCAGTGAGTACTATTCGCACTAACTATGACGAGTGAGCTTCGGGTTAGAAACGGCATCAAAGCCCTTTCCCAAGTTTTCTATTACATGGCTTGCTTCCTACTTTGAACAAATACTCAAAATGCTGCTATTACAAGCTCTTGCTCTAATACTGCCTATTCACACTTCTCTTTTTTTTCTTTTACAGAACTGAAACAGAGAGAGGATGGAGAGAGTACTATGTTTTCAGAAGCTTGTGGGGGTTGTAGGCGTGTTGTATGGAACCTTGGGGGGGCTTTCTTCTTTGTTGGAAGCTTATGGGGGGGTTCAAGGCTTGTTGAATTCGAGCTCCTGGACTCCTTTTATAGCCTGAAGAGAAGCCTGGAGAAACTTGGAGAAGGTACTGGCGTAGCTTGCTCCATGTGGACCCGCCTTCTTTGACCCCTTGCATCCAATCACAATTAATTCCCTTGTCTGCCTTGCTTATCCTGACAGGAGCACAGTAACTGGCGGCCTTGGAACTCCTCAACGCAGCAACTTGCAATGCCAATTGATCATAGCTCCTATCAAGTCTTCTCAGTCCCTTGTTGAATTTCTGTGCCCAACTCCTCAAGCTCGTGAATGCCTCAAAATCAGAGAGACAGGAGAAGGTTTGCTCCAGGGGGCCAACACCAGTTTGCAACATCAGATCCGGAGCTTAAGAGAGGGGTCAAAGGCAGCAGCTTTCGGTGGGAGCTAGCCCCTAGCTCGAGCCTGACTCATTAATGGCTCGGTGTTGTCTTGTCAGAGAAATCGGAGGAGGGCAGCAACTATCGGGAGAGCGCAGCAGTAAATTCACACCATGTCGCCATTTCCTCCATCCCACTTTTTCTTTCCTTTGGATTTCTTTTAGCCCAGCACCGAGTGGATTCGGCAGAGGAGAGGCTGCTTCATTTCTTGGGCTCTGCTGAGCTTTGAATTTGATGCAGCAACGAGAATGGGCCAGCATCTTAATTTTGTTTGCTCAAACTTACAAAGGCCCAACGCCATCCTTTTTCTTTCTTTCAATTTTTGTTGCTGCGGCTGCTGCTTTGACGAGGGGAGCAAATTAATTGGCTTCCCTGCCTCCAGTGCACCATCAAAAAGATACGTCCATTTGAAGGTTTTAGTCCCATTCAACATAATACATCTTGATGCATTTTAATCATCACCATGTTTTACTAGCTCATCGTATGTGGATCCTGCTTGCCCATCAGTATCCGAATAGTCGTGAAAATCGAGAACGTGCTCAGCTAGACTTGATATTTTTAGGGTTCGGTACCCGACTATTTTACGGGGTGAGGAAACACTCAATATATCTATCCTTTCAAGGTTCGGTAGCCGACTAGTTTATGGGATGATCAAGCACTCAAGAGATTACATCCCGAATCGGGATTATATTTTTGAATTGCAAATTTTGTTTCTTGTCAATTCAAATAAATTTTTATTACACCCTAAGATATTTTAGGGATAAACACTAATCTAATTTATTTTTTTTATGGAAAAACAAGACTTTTAGGGCATGTTCGGTAGACACAGATCCTATAGGTTTCTATAGGAATTGAGAGTATATAAGAAATAATTTGTATTCACTGTTTAGCAGACCATACTATCAATTCCTAATAGGAATTTATTCCTCTAAAATGCTTGTTTTTAGCGGAAAATATTAATTAGATTGGACTGGATTATTTTTTTCCTATCAATAATGAGCTCTTTGTAGGATTTTACTAAATACAATATGGAATCATGTCCTAATAAATTTTTTTTTTCTGTAGGATTAGTGATGACTGAACATGCCCTAATTAGAAGAATAAATTCCTATTGGGAATTGAAAGTATTGTCTCCCTAACCGATAATATAGAGATTATTTCCAATGGAAACCTACCGTATTTGAGTTTGCCGAACAACCTTAGTAATACTAAGTTGTACTCTTTCAATCACCGTGAAACTAAAATTTTTTCTGGTTTCTTTTTTGATCCAAGAAAAAGATGAAAAGGAGGGGAAAAAAAAAAAAAAAAAAACTAACGGGCAAACCTATTAATATGTTTAATGCGCTCAGACGCTTTGTCAAACATCATTCCAAGGCTCATCTTTTTTTTGCCTCACCAAACACAAACAGGCGTACTATCCGGAGGGCAGAAATTAAATGATCCATAGTTCATTGATTGGAGATCTAGAGTAAAAGGAATCTTTTGACTTACGATTAAATAAAGACTTCGATCCGAGTTCGCAATTTTAAACTAGTTACGATGCAGCCAATAGCCATACTCCATTAACCGAGGTAAACAAAATAAAAATTAAATGTACAAGTTGTGTAGACTTTTTTCTCTCTTCTTCTACATATAAGCACTGGTAAGATAGAGTATGGTTATACTCACAAAAATGTCGAACCTATTGCTGAGTACCACAAAGAGATGGGTTTCTCAATCTCCATTGAAAAGCCACGGTTTTCTTTTGACAAGAGAGATGCTTCCCTGGAGGAAAGAGCTGCTGCAAACGATACACAAGGTATGTACTTCATTTTGTTTTGATCAGTCTTTTATTAAGTAGTGGCTTCTGTTGTGTGACTAGTTACCAATGATTGATGGCTTCATGAAATTCCTAAATAAAATATAGAAAGTTTCTGAAAGTTTTTCATCTAGATGTAACATTCTTTTGCATAAAAACTAAAAAAAGATATATACATGAGTTGTATATATGTACATTACCAGACAATTGCCCATCAACTTATCTATTAAAGAAGAACACTTTAATGCATTATAACAAATTAAAATTATATCAACATATATATGTTTTAGATTTATAATTAGCTGTATATTCAAGGCCCTAATTCACCCTTTTCTCCAATCAGAGATTGCTGTTTTTTTATTTTATTTTTCTTTTGGGAAAAAGTGGATTCTTTGTCACCCTTTCCCATTTCTTTATGGGAGAGAACAAGTAGTACAGCATACATCAATTATACAACTACAATCAATTGAAATCCGAGAAACATATTTGCCTAGTGCCAGAGGACTTATTAGTATGGAGTCTAAAGGAAACAAAATTATCTCCATTTGGATTTAAAGACAAATAGCAAATTAATTGTACTAGAACTGTGAATATACAAAACTAATAGCTTTACAAATTTATCCCCAATCACAGATCCTTACTACTAATAAAAGCATATTGGATTTTTTGACATCAAAGGTCTATCTTCCCCAAATAATAAATCTCAGTCGTCGATTGTTTACTTAGATTGATCACCACGGTTGACGTACGTTAATACGGCGCCCGTTGACGTTCTCAGCCCATTAAAGCCCATATAAATTATCTCAATTTAAGCCCCATTACATATTATCTTAAAAGTTTTTATAAGAAATAACAATTTCAGCCTAAAGGAAGGCGTGAGCTTTTTACTAGTTTTTATAAATGACCGTACCGATATTTGCTTGATTCATCCTACACCTACTAAGAGCTTTTGACACCCCTAACGGAAGAGAGATGATTAATATACCAAAACTTGTTATTTCTAGTTTTACAGAATAATCTCACACTTTTGCTCTTTACGCGTTGTAACAGTTCCCTTTTAGCTCCATGTCTGAAAGTCTCAATGCCTTACCTGGGGAGCCCAATACATCAAACCAGAACACCATTTTTCGTGTTCCATATAAAATCCGGAAGAATTGTGAAGCCCTAATAGAACCATCTGTTGTCTCTATTGGACCATACCACCATGGTCGCAAGCATCTCAAAGCTATGCAAGATTTAAAGTGGTCACTCCTCCAAGACTTCCAGTCTCGGGGCAACAACAAAGTTTCTATGAAAGCATGCAAAGAAAAGATTAAAGGCCAGCAGCTGCAGGCACGCAACTGCTATAGTGGAAGAATAAAGATGGGCGATAATGATTTTGTCGAGATGTTGATTCTCGATGGGGCTTTTATTATTGAATTTGTTTTGAAACCTCATGATCAGCATTGGTTTAGCAATGAGGTTGGATGGAGCGCCACATTTATTGAGCATGACTTGATCATGCTGGAGAACCAGATACCGTTCTTTGTTGTTGAGAGTTTGTGGGAATTGATCTTTGGTAAACCACCTACCCACGGAGATCTCAAGGATATTGTTGATAAATTTTGCAATGGTTGGATGTCAAGACGGGTAACAACACCGCCAAAAAAGATCGATCATTTGCTCCATCTCTGTCACCACTATGTGGTCCCTGATATGTCATCCCATCAAGCATTTCCACAACAACGTGGTGGCTTCAATATATGTGGTTTGCTCGACTATATTAGCTTTCAGGCATTCACAAGTTCAGAAAATATGGCATATAATGGAGTATCAGGGCCGCAACTCCCATGCGCCAGCAAGCTGAGAGAGGCAGGGATCAAGTTCAGGAGTAAAAGAAGCTTACAGTGTGAATTGATGGATGTAACTTTCCGGGGAGGAAATTTAGAGATCCCCCACATTGACACCCACCATGGTAACAAGCCCCTTTTCAAGAATCTTTTAGCTCTAGAACAATGTGCCCATACAAAAGGGCATCTCACTGCCTATACAATGTTCATGGATTCGATAATCAACTCAGAAGATGACATAGAAATACTACAGAGCAAAGGAATAATAGAAAACACGATTTCAGGTGAGAAAGAGATTGCTCTCTTCTTCAACCAGCTTGGCGATGGCGTTACGACTTCCGAAGGCGATTACTTATCTAATTTGGTTGAAGAGGTGAATCGGCATTACAGATCAAAATTCCGAAGACATCGGGCTCAATTAATTCACAACTACTTCCATAGTCCATGGGCAGTGATCTCATTTTTGGGAGCACTTGTACTTTTGTTTCTTAGTGCAGCACAAACGTACTTTGCCTATTGTGCCCATTACTACCCCTCCCCCTCCCCATCCCCAAAATAAGCCTATGTGGTATTTGAACTTCTCTATGGTTTTCTCTTTTCATTAGCACGAGGGCATCTATCATGTATCTTACTTTAATTGTAACAAACGATCATCCCCGTTGGATGAACGAACTTTGCGAGAATAATCTAGTTTTTCCTTTATATTTTTGCTTTGATTTTGCTTTTATTTTTTATTTTTTATTTTAAGTAGCTTTTGCTTGTTTTTGGTGGTCATTATAAGGCTATCGAACGAAATTAGAGGCCAGAGTGTGCCACTCGATATATAAATATATTATGAAGGAGCATTTGTTTAAATCTAGTTATACCACAGATAAGAGTATTTAGCAAGATCAGCTTCATTTTCAGAGCTAAGCATAATAATATTTAGGAAAATGCTATGGGGATACCGCAAAAGATACCATCAGGGATACCACCATACAAAGTTAATTTAACGTTAATCTGCAACATGTTGAGATCAAAATAAAACATCTATAAAGTTAATCTGAAACTTAATGAGATTAAAATGAAACACAAATGATATAATTTTCTCTTTTGTTACTCTTTCACTTCATCTTGCTCCCATACGTTCTCTCAACAACTTTAAGGTAATATTTATGTAATTTAGTAGTGATTCAAGTAGATGATTTAATTTATGATTTGTATTATTCAACTTAATACTACAATGTTTTAAGTTAATACATTAATTGTTTTAAAATAATTTGTTAATGTTTCAATTTGAATATATTTTACATCATAACTGGTATCTGTTTTGGTATCTTTTTTTGTATCTGTATATCTGGACCGTAATATTTAGACTTCTTCCTATTTAGAGTTCCATTGAAACACTGGTTGCTACTTGCTAGATGGTAAATTCTTTTCATTCTAAAGAAGAAGTACTTACGTACATACATGATTTGCTGCTCTTTAATTCTCTCAACGATGTTCTTACAAATGCGTCTATATATGTTCCTTGTTTAATTCAAAGTGGCAGCTGTTGCCATAATTTCAAAAAAAAAAAAAAAAAGATGCGTCTATGATGTCAGTTTGGTTCCATGAATGAAGGAGACCCCTTCACTTGCATTGCCGTTGTTTAATTGGATTTTTGTATATTCATCGAATGAGGATCAAATCAATTAATATTCTTTAAATCGAATTGTTTAGGTTTTGGGTTTTTGGATTTCACTATACGTAATGAAATAGAACCAATTTAAATTGGCAAAATACAAATATATATCTGAAACTAATTTTAATTAAAATGCCCTGCCCAATAGGTCTATTTAATTTCTTCCATCGCTTATCTCTGTAAATTTTCACCATCATTACCAATTTTTTAAGAACCCAGCTATTTTTTTAAGACGTTAAATTCTTAAATTACTGTCTCAACTTATTACGACTATATAAATTCAAATAATTAACTCTTTTGGAGCATTATTGGAGACCTCTCCAGCATCACAATTAACAAGTTTATGTTGCCTTGTGTACGCAATATGGAATATCCGGAACTCAGAGTCTCAGAGTCACATTGTAATTTGTAAATAAGTATTTCTATATACTAGTAAAAAGCTCACTCCTTGCTTTGGGCTAAAAATGTTATTTATTATAATAAACTTTTAAGATAATATGTAATGGGTCTTAAATTGAGATAATTTATATGGGCTTTTAATTTTAATGGGCTGAGAACGTCAACGGGCATTAAAGTACATCAACGATGGTGATCAATCTAAGTAAACAATCAACGGCTGAGGTTTATTCCTTGGAAAAGATAGATCTTTGATGTCAAAAAATCCAATATGCTTTTATTAGTAGTAAGGATATGTGAATGTTGGATGTGATTGTTTTTTTGAGGTAAGTAGGTTGGAAGCTTACTTAAATTTTCATTAAATATAAGAAAAAAGATATAGATGGAAAAAGAAAAAAAGGAAAAAAGAAAAGATCCCCCAATTCGAAATACAAGCACTAGAAAACCCGAAAACCCAAATAAATTTGTCAATCAAGACATAAGAAATGAAGAAAAACTATCTAATATGAAAAGAAAAGCGGCTACATGGAGAAATCAAATATTTGATTTTTCTCATCTCTCTTCTAGTAGAATTGTTTTGCCTTCGATCTTGTGCTACTTTGTCGACCATCCCAATCGTTGATGAATCACGTGTATCCTAGATTCAAACCGATCTCACCCAACATACTCCGATTCTCTCTAAATTAGAATCGGAAACCCGTCGGATCTAATTGACACAACCAAGACTGTCACAGTTAATTTGAACTTTTGCCAACCCTTAAACCCCAAACACTCCTATCTCATTGAGCAACTAGTAAGTAATCCCACAAAAGAACCCACCGTACAAACAAAGTAGCGGTTGATGCAGAACCCACCGTACATAAAAAGTAGCGGTTGATGCGGAATGAGAAGAATGGAGTGCAAACTTCAATGGTGATAGACCTCCATTATGCCTTCATTAATAAGTTTTAAGTAACTCAAAATTTAGAAAACATTTTTCAAAACAGAATCGTTAGATTTGATCAACATTTAATGGTTTTGTTTTCAAAAATTAGTTCTAAATTTTGAGTTAATTGAAATTTGAAAAGTGCAGGCATGATAGAGGCACAAAAAATAGAGATATTGGAATCTCCCTCAATTTCGTAATATGGAAACGTTGAAACTTGGAAACAAATAGTTCAATAACTTTAGTACTTACGGTTCATTGACCATTAACTGAACTTCGAAAACTAAAAACAAGGAAATTAGTAATTTAATATAGAATTTCAAAAAATAAAACGAAAATCATGTAATTATTTAATTTATGGAAATATAATTTGTAATAAAAGATGCATAATTTCACGTCTGAAATTTGTAGATGATGATTTTTTTTTTTTTTTTGCGCACGTAATCTAAGAATCTGTGCTGGAAAATTGTATTTTTAATAATACATTCATATTATTTTAAATTTTCAATCACATTTATGCTTTAAACTGAATTTGTTTCTGGTTTCTTTTTTTGAGCCAAGAAAAAAGACGATAAGTGAAAAAAAAAAGGGGAAAGTCCGTTTTCAGTCTCTAAACTATTGTATTTGGTTCAAATGAGTCCCTAAACTATTTTTTTGGTTCAAATTGCCCCCTCAACTCTTTCATCGGGTTCAAATCACCCCCTACCATCAATTACTGTTAAATTTTCCGTTTGGCACTGCTTTCTTCATCCCAACAGACCTTATCTTCCTCTTTTCAAGTTATAACTTATCATCATTTCCTATCTAACTTTAAAAGATATTATATTAATATAGTATGAGCAGAGAGTCATATCATACAGAAAAATCGATTATTTTCTAAGAGAATAGCATTGATTTTGGTCAATACAAACAATTACGAAAATTTCAAAGCAGTTGATCAAAATCACAATACTGATATTCTACCGATCTGATCGTTTTCTCGATTGGCCTCAGGTGGCAATGGGATTTCTCAACCACACGCACCAGCAAGATCGTTGTGCTCACGTGGTGCAGAACAATTGATCTCATTCATTCAAAAGACTGTTGAGCAGCCAGGATTGCGCATTGGGAAGCCGCTTCGACGGGATCGGCAGGATGCAAGATCGTGTGTTGATGAGTTTTTTTGGGTTGTCGGGTAATTAAGTTGATGAGATTAACGGGTTGCTACGATTTCACCTCAACGATGCTCGGGCGTCGATGAGATTACCAAGCTTGTGAGTTAATGAGATCGCCTAGCGGCCATGTTGATCATATCGCCTGTATCAAGCGACAATGAACTCTCATTTCTTGCTGCCAGAAGGTCAAATCAAACTTGAAAGAAGAAAAGAAGGATGAAGACAAAAAAGATGCACAATGATATATGAGCAAAACAGATGGGGGGAAGAATCATTTTCTATTTCTCTATTTCTTTTGGGAACAAAGTTGGGCAGAATCAAATTTGAGGAACGCTGCTTGAGTCAGAGACGCAAACAGTGTAGTAACAGCGGATTAAACTGAACAGAGTATGAACAAGACAGAAGAGGAGACGTCGAAACTTAACAGATTAAATTAACAGAAGGGGCGATTTGAATGCGATTGAAGAGTTGAGGGGGCGATTTGAACCCGCACTACAACACAAAAGGGCCTTTAACAACAGTTATTTTGGGCCTTTAACAACGGTTGTACAACCGTTGTAGCGTAAGGCGTTGCTAGATTGAATAAATAACCGTTGCAAACACTAAAAGTTTAGCAACGGTTATTAGTTAATAACCGCTGCTAAATGTGTCATTCAACAGCGGTTATTAACAAAAAACCGTTGCAGTTAGTTAATGTTTACAACGGTTATTTGTTAATAACAGCTGTTGAATTACACATTTAGCAACGGTTCTTTCTTAATAACCGTTGTAAAATAGATCCATAGTACGTACTAAAAATTAATATTATAATGTAGTTTGCAACGGTTCTGAATAAATAACCGTTGTTAGTTTTCAATTTTTTTTATATATTTTTTCTGTTTTATGTGACTAGCCCCAATGCTAGCCATATATATTAATATATTCATAAATAATGAACACCATATACATATATGCTAGAAAGACATTCACAAAACACAAATATCGAGAACAGATAATACATATATAATCCACAAAAACAAGCATATGATCCACAAAAAACAAGTATATAATCCACAAAACAAGTATATGATCCACAAACTAAAGTGCTAATTTTGTACCTTACAGAATTCTAGGATACGAACTAAAATTTTGTTAATGTGTCTTTAGTCTTTACTGTCATGCAGACGCTTCTTCACTGCAGGGACTGAGTGTCGAATTATTTCTTATATTAAGTGTGGGATGTTTCCAAGTGATATAGCATCCTAAATAGCTGAAACCTTTCCAAAATAAAAAAAAACAATTAAAATAAGGAGGAAAAAACTGCAACAGAAATTGCACACATTTAAGTCCATACAATATATCTTTGATTCTGGTTTTACGGTCATTTGTTTTTCTTGTTTCTAGCATGCTTCTATCTGTGTCTGCATTAGTATTCAGTTTCTTAACCTATCAGACAAAAAGAAATCATATTGTAACGTCAAACCAATGCTAAAATGCATGCCTTGGACACATCGGCAAAACATTGGCAAAACAGTGCTAGTACTAGTGATCAATAAGACAACAGTACACTGTAAGAGTAATTGGAAAAGAAAACTATCATTGTCAAAACGAAGTAGCTATGTGTACCTGTCTCGATCGACTACGGCCTTAGACACATCGGTATCCCTTGCAATGCGCTCGACCCTCCTCATGTGTCTTCCTTGCGAGTAGTCTTGTCATCTTGTGTGGACCTAAGGCACAAAAGCAGGCAACATGTGAGTTGCTAGATTAGTAAAAGAGGATGAGGACTGTAGCACTAACAAATAGAAAGAGAAAAGTATATTGCATTAATTTTCAGAAACTCCAATCATAGAATGTTAAATGAAACATACAATCCGATTGACATTACCAGAATAGAGGCAAATAGCAAGAGCTCAATTTGGCCGAAACACATATACACTAAAACTCTCAAATTATTCATGGCAAAGTGAAAACTACTACAAAAATTCAATTACTCAGGACAAATTGTGAATAAATATATTACAGTAAGTTTAATTCAAACCTGTCTGATGCATCACCGGGACTATAACTGCATTAGAGATAATTTTGTGGCATTAGCATGTTAATTTAAGCAACATGACAATTATGAAGAAGAGAAGCCAAAAAAATAAAAAAGACCAACCCTTCTTATACGGTTGGTCATGCTTTGATTTTGAAGGCACATGTCCTACTTAACCGTGCCAACTTCCAAGTTTATTTATCATCATACCCATCTTTCATCTTCGTGCACTATCCTATTAAAAAGAATTTCAATATATACATTCGTCTAAAATTCATTTTGGTTTATAGTGGCTAAAAAAAATTGTAATAGATTATCAATGAATGTACCTTCATTTCTACCGCATAATATAATTAAATTAAGAAGTTAGATATGAGAGCATTTTATACCTTGAGAGAGTGAGGTCTGCACATTTTCAACCCATGTTAGTAGACAACTCACATGCATAGCTCTAACTGAAAAATAACAAGCACCTCATTTTGCTAAGAATAAATTATCTCACAGCTTATCAAAAAGAAGAAAGTTACAGTACTAATTTCCAAATTATATTGAAATTACTAAGAGGGAGAACAAGGGCTGGTTCTAAACTAAATATAACTAATTATTTAGTGCTAAAAAATATAAAGTAAGGACCTGTTTCTCATTCTTGCTTAGAGAGTAACTAACAATTGTAACCTGAATAACCACTAATTTCTTCACAAATTTAACATGTTATACCAAAATCAAAAGCATGCTTACACAGATTATCCTACATACCTTTAGCTTACACATAGCTCATACTCAATTCAACAAAGGAAGCCACACACATGGCTACGATTTACTTGGAAATAGTATAAGGGCTGACAATAGTAATTTAAGTATATCAATAATGGGTTAAAGCACCATTTAGTAAATCAAAATTGACAAAACTACAGAAACAAAGCTGGATAATCACTGGTACCAGCAACTATGGCTATTTAGATGTAAGAAATTGTTGAAAATACTTATCTAGTTCCTCATTCGCACATAAAACAAGCCAACTGAACGGGTTCACATAGTGTCTATCATTGAAACCATTTTTAACCTACATTTTTAGCATGAAAAATTACAAACTCCACCATGTGCGATCTTGAATTAAACAAGCAAACAATCAACTCAAGTAACAATCAAACAAGAACACCAAGCAAGTAAGGATTTGGCTAATTTGTGATTCAATTGAAAGGAGAAGAAGAAAGGTGGCTGATTTGGGAAGATTGGTGCTAGAGTTTTCTATTATTACCAACTACAATACTAAACCAGATCAAACAAATTCAAAAACTGATTAATTCACATTATTTACATGTCTACCTTCAATGTTTACCTTGTAAGACTTAACAATTACAGCATCAATGTCACAGAACTAGCAAAATCATTATTTTTACCTTAAGAGCCAGATCCATCTGAAGTGAGGTTCTTTCGACCTTGCTGAGACGGTAGGTAGAGGGAAGGTGAGCGGCAAGCAGCGACCAATCTGGCCAAAGAACAGGGCATTTGGTTGGGTGGGGCTAGGGTTCTGCTAGCAAGAGACCTTGGGTTCTGCTAGGGTTCAGACGACGACGAGGAGGCGATGTCTGAGACGCCGTGGAGTGGCAAGGGTGGTGAAGGAGGAGGAGTCGAGGACGGTGACGGTGCCGTCAAGGGAGACGGAGGTGAGGAGGCGGCCGTTGGGAGGAGAGAACTTGGCATAGGAGAGATGATTTTGGGTAAGTGGGGGTTATGGTTAGGCTGTTGGGGGAAGAGATCTGGCTGGGCTTGAGCAAAACGTTGGGTAAATGTAATGGCGGCTAGGTATGGGTATGGCTGGTTCGGATTTGGGAGAAGCAAAACCTAAATAATCACATTTACAACGGTTATTAAAAAAGAACCGCTGCAAATTAATTAACAGCGGTTTTTTAGTAATAACCGTTGTTAAACTTTCAGCTTTACAGCGGTTGTTTAAAAGAACCGTTGTAAAATCTGTATATTTTACAGCGGTTATTTACTAACAACCGTTGTTAAATTCTGTCGGCCCATTTAACAGCGGTTTTTACATAATAACCGTTGTAAAACCTACACATTTTACAGCGGTTGTTTGTAAAAACCCGTTGCTAAGTCTGTTCCAGCGGTACGGATCAATCTTAGCAGCTGTTTTTAACAATAACCGTTGTAAACAGGGCGTTGCAAAAGGCCCTTTTTGTTGTAGTGCCGATTGAAGAGTTGAGGGGGCAATTTGAACCGAAAAATAGTTTAGGGACTCATTTGAACCAAACGCAATAGTTTAGGGACTAAAAATAGACTTTCCCCAGAAAAAAAATAACAACAAACCAATTAACATGTTCAATTCAAACAGGTGAACAATTTGGAGAGGAGAAATTAATAATGCATGCTCAATTAATTAATTGACGATCTAGAGTAAAAGGAATCTTTAGACTTGTGATTAAAAAAGGACCTCGATCTAAGCTCGCAATTTTCAACTAATTACGATGCTGCCATGCATACTCCACTGATCAAGGCAATTAAAAGAAACTAATTAATTACGATGGGGCAATACTCCACTGATCAAGGTAAAAAGAATGATGAACACACATGTACAAGCTGTAGACTTTTTTTTCTTTCTTGTTCTACATATCCTTGCTAATAATAAAAGCATATTGGAAAAAAAGACATGAAATGATTATCCTCACATCTAAGCTATTGATTATTTTCTTCGATATATCAGAACCGTTGATGTACGTTAATGCCCGTTGACGTTCTCAGCCCATTAAAATTAAGGCCCATATAAATTATCTCAAATTAAGGCCCATTACATATTATCTTAAAAGTTTATTATAAGAAATAACAATTTCAGCCCAAAGCAAGGAGTGGGCTTTTTACGAGATATTAAGCACTTGTAAGATATATGATGATTATATTCATCAAATTAATCTGGAACCAATTTGTGACCCCAAAAAGATAGATTTTTCTGTCTCCACTGAAATTAAAGACATTGTTTTATTTTGACTAGGGAGATGCGTTCTTGGAGCTAGCGTTAGAGGAAGGAGCTCCTGCATATGAACTGTGAAACTAATTTAGCTATCTCACAAATAACAAATAACCACACTATCATTTAGGACATAATGCCAATGGGGAATGGCCTGCTTCTTCCGCGCATGCATGATTGACCCGGAAATGGTGGATCGACTTCGTAAACTCCACTAGCCATGATTTAGGGAAGGGCGGAACTGTTAGAGTAATTATTTAATTAAAACACAATTGAGAACATATACTGATCCTTGCTTCATTAAAGGTAAATTTCATGGGAGGTCAGGAAACTTTGTCCCCAAACCATCAATCGATTGAACTTTGATGTATATCTAAAAACCATGAATTTATTGAACTTCGATTTTGATCCAAAATTTCATCTCTTGTTAAATTTTTCATCCGACTTGATAAAAGAATAACATAAATCCTATTTACAGGTTTAGAAATGTATATTCAAATAAAGCTACGTCAATGGACTTTCAAAAACATATCAAACCATCTCGAAATTTTAATTTATATGGCTCAATAAAATCTTGTAGATCACAAATATTTTCCATTTTTAAAAGTTTGTAAGTACTTATTTGCAACGCTATCAAAACCAGGCTAGCCATTGACTCGGTAAACTTTCAGGTCAATGGTTTATTGGTTAGACCACTAGGTCAATCAGTTCGACGGTTGATTTTTTTAGCTACACATATTATTTGAATCTACATGAATTGATCCGTATATGGATTTTGCATGATCCAAATCTGAATCTGTAACACCCTAGAATCTGCAGCTTCTGGACTGTTACTTTTTTGATATCCGTAGCATCCAATCCGGCCAGCAGCCTACGTCGCCAAAAGAAAACACACACACAACATAGAAAACGGAGTCAGCTTATAAAGTCAATAACCGGTTATTTTACGACGCAGCTTCTCTATAACAGGTTTAATAATATACAATTAATCCATTAAAGTAAAGAATAGTTCAAATGCAATTCTGTTGATTAAATACATGCACTGTTCTATAAGATGACTACATCTACTGTCCTAATCAACTAGATCATGCCAACATGTCCTTAAGTCACTTTTATCATGTAATACTGAAATCATGCTATAAGATATAAATAATAAGTACTAGAAATATCATGCAAATATTCTTTTATTAATTACAGATGCTGCCTGACCCAATCTATCAAATCGACATCACGCATACCAGAATTCAAACCTATCATGTAATCATGCATCAACTCCATAACTAAACATACCAGACAAGCCAATACATATCCCGTGCATACCAGCACGTATCACATACCATGCAAGACAAACAAATACAATCCCGTGCCTCAGCACATATCCTGTACCTGACGAACACAGAGATCCAAATATATATCCCGCACATGCCTGTACATGTATGTCCGTAAACCATAGCGCTATAGTGAAGTGATTTTGTGTCATTGATTCAAAGAGCACGTGAGTTCGAGTCATGGCTATGCTTATATCTTTTTTCTTCCTCAAAAAAAATATATTAAAACATTAAAATACAAAATACGGAACGGCATAATGCAAAAATGTGTTCCGCTGACAGCCCAGCATTAGATTCGAAGTTAGCAGGATTTTTTTTTTTTTTTTTTTTTTGAGATAAAGATGAGGGTCAAGCCACTAAAATTTAAATCTCTATAAAAGACCTCCCACACAAAGAGCATTGCTTTTAGCCACTAGATCAAAGGCTGGTTCTTAATTAGCCGGAGTCTCTTTATAAACTGCCCTTCTTGTCAGGGGAAGAATTAGGGGGGGACACAGGGGGCAAGACACCCCCCATAATTTTTGAATTTGTGTACATGATAGTGTATTTCATATTGTAATTTGACTATGTTCTTAACTTGGCACCCCCCATGCATAAATAAATTTTATCTCATTGGCCAATCAGTAATATTCAAAAGACCAGATGATGTATCTTGTCCCGTTCCCAATCTTCAATCATCTGAGATAATGAAGTCTATTATAATCAATTACGAATTTACAGTATGCTTCCTTTTTTTTATCACTGATGAAAATTATCATTACTTTGAGGAGGGATCCATTGACAATTATTATTTTGACAATTTGATATTTCAAAAATTTGTAAAAAATCATATAAATTATCAAAAATAGAAAAACTTTACAAAAATATTTCTTAACTTATAGATTGATTATGTTTCCTATTATACTCAATTTAAGTTATATTTGATAGCTTTTCAAAGATCCGTTAAATTAATTACTACATTAAAAAATATATAATTTTTTTATATAAGCCATCAAACAATATTCAAATTGATTGAAATTTGAAACACTATCAATCTACGAGTAAAGTAATGCATCCATAAATCTTTTTTCATTTTTAAGATTTTTTATGAATTTTTATAAATTTTTAAAATGTCCCATTGTCAAAATTGTCAACATAACCATTGACAAATGGATCCCTCCTCAATTACTTTACTGCTCATACCACATGCTGCATTGATCAGTTGTTCCCCAAAGCTTGTCTCTGACTTATGGTAAATGATTAAATGAGAAGGTTTCAAGCATTCAATCAGGAAGCAAAAAATTTATACGAAGCGTTTAAAAATCGATTGAAACTAGAGCCAACTCACAGTCTAAACTACGGGTTTTTGTTGCCCCTTGGCCACTCGGCCCCCCCCAAGTTGGAATCCTGGTTATGCCCCTGCTTCTTGTTTTATCTATATATATATATTTTTTTTTAATTTTTGGAACCGATATATATAAAATACTGCCCTCCCATTTGCAGACCCTAGCCGCTCTTTTGCTTCGCTTTCATTTTTCAAATCTGAACTCGATCAGTTCTTGTTTTCTTTAGCTAAAACAATCTATTTAACAAAGAAGCAATGTAACTATAGGTACCACCATTGAACAACTTCAGCTTAGATTGATCAAGGTGAGTAGCGCCTTCTAAATAATCTTTCACTGTCCATTGTTTGAGTGTAGTAGTACATCGATCCACCTTACTAACTGCAGCGATCGAGCTCGACACAATTAAGGTACAGATCACTGTATGTAATGGCCGCTGATCAAACATCCTCCTCCGGAAGTGGTGCTCAAGGTGAATCGGTGCAGCGAAAACTTCTGCTGATGCATGCCTTCTGATCTTTACTCAGCACTCATGTCAGAAGGCAATGAAAACGATATAATACAATACGATTGACAACAAATTGAACTCCTTTCAATCACCAAGAATGATGCGTGAAACTTAAAATTTTTTTTGAGCCAAGAAAAAAAAATGAAAAGAGAATAAAACTAATTAATGACAAACCAATTAACATGCTAAATTCAAACAGACGAAATCTCTGGAGAGGAGAAATTAAATAATGCACCATTAATTGATTGAAGATCTAGAGTGGAAGGAATCATTTGACTTTTGATTTAAAAAAAAAAAAAAAGACTTCGATCTGAGTTTGCAATTTTAAACTAATTACGATACAGCCATACTCCATTTTATAAATGTAAAATGAATAATAAACAAATGTACAAGTTATTGACTTTTTTCTTTCTTGTCCTGCATATATATAACCACTGGTAAGACATACGATGATCGATTATGCTCACAAAAAAATGTCGAAGTTGTTGCTGAGTACCACAAAGAGATGGATTTCTCAATCTCCATTGAAAAGGCACTGTTCTCTTTTGACAAGAGAGGCGCTTCCCCGGAGGAAAGAGCTGCGGCAAACGGTACACAAGGTACTTCATTATGTTGTGGCTTTTGTTGTGCAAATAGTTACAACTACAAACATTTGATGAGTTCAAATTCCTAAGAAAAAATAGAAAGTTTTTGAAAGTTTTTTGGCCAAATATGACATTCTTTTGTATAGGTAATAATTAAGAAAAAAAAATAATAAGATAACATGAGGCACATAATTAAGTACATCTCTTTTAAGTTAAAACTGATTGAGAAGAAAATTAGAATGGGGATTTTAAGAAGGCTGATCGATGCATACAAGTAAAATAATTAAGTCTATGTATAGATATCTAATTATGTTGACCCAATCAGAGACCAATTTTTTTTCTTTTTTCTTTATTATTGGAAAAGTGAATTCTTATTCACCCTCTCCCATTTCTTTAGTAGGAGAGAACAAGTCTTACAGCATACATCAATTATAAAACTACAATCAATTAAAATCCGAGCAACATATTTGCCCAGTTCCAGAAAGGAACTACCAAGAACCCATAATCTAAAGGAAACAGAATTATTTAAGGACAAACATCAAATTGTTAATTTTAAGGACAAACATCAAATTGTACTAGAACTGTGAATATACAAAGGAAGCTAATGTAAGAGGTAGCTATAACTGATGGTACCAATATACAAAACCTGTTAATTCTAGTTTTACAGGATAATCTCACACTTCTGCTCTCTGTGTTGTAACAGTTCCCTTTTAGCTCCATGTCAGAAAGTCTCAGTGCCTTACCTGGGAAGCCCAATACCTTAAACTGGCACACCATTTTTCGTGTTCCGGATAAACTCCATAAGAACTGTGAAGCCCTAATAGAACCATCTGTGGTCTCTATTGGGCCATACCACCACGGTCGCAAGCATCTTGAAACTATGCAAGATTTAAAGCGGTTACTCCTCCGAGACTTCCTGTCTCGGGGCGGCAAAAAGGTTTCTTGGAAAGCATGCAAAGAGAGGATTGAAGGCCAGCAGCCGCACGCACTCAGTTGCTATAGTGGAAGGATAGAGATGGTTAATGATGATTTTGTTGAAATGTTGATTCTCGATGGGGTTTTCATAATTGAATATATGTTGAAACCTCCGTATTGGTTTAATAGCAAGGTTGGATGGAGCTCCTCATTTGTAGCGAATGACTTGACCATGCTGGAGAACCAGATACCATTTTTTGTTGTCGAGAGTTTGTGGGAACTATACTTTGGTAAACCACCTAACCCTGCAGATCTCAAGAAATTCGCTACTAAACTTTGCAATAATTGGATGTCAAGACGGGTAACAACAGCGCCAGAAAAGATCCATCATTTGCTCCATCTCTGTCACCACTATGTGGTCCCTGATATGTCATCCCATCGAGCATTACCGCCACAACGTTTTGTCTTGAATATATGTAATTTGCCCGACTATATTAGATTTCCGTCATCATCAAGGTCACGAAAGAGAGAATACAAAGGGGTATCAGGGCCGCAACTTCCATGCGCCAGCAAGCTAAGAGAGGCAGGGATCAAGTTGAGGAGGAAAAGCTCTCCATGTGAATTGATGGATGTAACTTTCCAGGGAGGAAATTTGGAGATCCCCCACATTGACACTCACCATGGCAGCAAGTCCCTTTTCAAGAATCTTTTAGCTCTAGAACAAAGTGCCTATACAAAAGGGCACCTCACCGCCTATGCAGTGTTCATAAATTCAATAATCAGTTCAGAGGATGACATAGAACTACTGCAGAGGAATGGCATAATCGAAAATACCATTTCAGGTGAGAGAGAGATTGCTTTCTTCTTCAACCAGCTTGGTGATGGCATTACGACTTCCAGTGGCGATTACCTGTCTGATTTGTTTAAGGAGGTCAATCGGCATTACAACTCAAAATGCCGACGAAATCGGGCTCAATTAATTCACAACTACTTCAACAGTCCATGGGCAGTGATCTCTTTGGTAGCAGCATGTCTTCTTTTGGGTCTTACTATAGCACAAACGTACTTTGGCTATTGTGCCCATTACCACCCCTCACCAAAATAAGCCTATATGGCATTTGAACTTCTCTATGGTTTCTTTTATTCATTAGCATGAGGGCATCTATCATGTATCTTAATTTAATTTCGAACAAAATTTCATCCCAGTTGGATGAACGGACTATGCAAGAATTTTTTGGTTTGGCTTTTTTTTATTTTTTTAAGTACTAGTGTTTGCTTGTTTTTTGTGGGCACATTGATTTCCATCGCGAAAGCATTTGAAAAAGCTGTCGAACATTAGAGGCCAGAGTGTGTGAGAACCACTCAATTTATGATGATTTCAGAATAATTATTTTTAGCATTAGTTTTCACTTTATGAAGGAGACTTTGTTTAAATCTAGTATACCAAAGATAAGAGTATTCAGCAAGATCAGTTTCATATCCAAAGTTAAGCATAATATTAATTTAGACTTCTTCCGATTTAGAGTTCCACTAAAACAAACACTGGTCGGTAGATGGTGAATTCTTTTCTCTCTAAAGAAAAAGAATTAGTATATAGTTTGCAATTAAAGCATTTGCAAATAGCAAAATCAAAATCGAAGGTATTGTATCTGATGAAATGAAGTTTTCAGGCCATCTGGTTTTCAATGCGCGGTGTTAAACTCATAATTGGCCTTACTATATGCATGCTAATCGTAGTTGTACCACAAATTAAATATAGTCAAAGAAAAGAAACATAGCATTGCTCACCTAATCGCACTGGTTTTCTGCCTGCCGTGCAGTGTATTCACCAGACACGTGCAGCCATTGAAAGTATGCACGCAAGGTGTTCGACAGAATGCCTGATAGGGAGATGTCATAGATTGATAGCTACGATTTTTATGCTATCACGCGAATACAAAGATTGAGTTCTTACATTTGACCGAGGAACCTTTTCTTAGGAGAGTAGGAAAGTATGTAATGTTAATCTTTTCAAAAATATTAAAATATTCATTGAATTTCTGTGTCCCTGTTCAATTTCACTTTCATCGATCTTTTTATTAGTAACAGAAATAAATCAAGAAATCATATGAAATGAAGAAATGACAAGATAAGAAGCGTACACTTACATTGGGCGTCCAACATCGCAGAGGTAGCATAAAGCAGAAGATCTGTTATATAGCACAGCATTATAGGTAATACTATGCCCCAGCGCGCAGAGAGAATTTGGGGAAAGAAAGCAGAAAGACATCAGACATCTCAAGGAAAGTCACCAACTTTGTTCACTTCCATAATACATTTGCCGCTCATTAAGTATCTCAACGATGTTCTAGATCTTACTAGTTACAAATGCACGTACGATGTGTTGGGTCCATAAATGAGACCCCCATCTGAGTTCAGCCCACAAATATAGATGGGCCTGCCTAGCTATGAGAAAGAAGGCCGTATGAATGATCAGGCTGCAATCACTTAGGCCGTTATTTCTTTTGGGATGGAGATTGGATCTAGCTTAGAACCGTCCCTCCCGGATTATTTGGGTTGTTCGGGTTGGATTGCCCGAGTTGTTCGGGTTGTATGGCCAAAAAAAAAAAAAAAACTCCGAGAAACAAAAAAAAGAAGCAACAAAAATATATAAGAAACATTAATTATTTTATACTACAAAAATCGAAAAAATTACTTTAAAAAAATAGAAAATTAAAAAATATTTATTTTGAACTGAAATATATATATTTAATACTAAAAATTTATTTGTTTCAAACCGAAATATATATATTTTAATATATTTTATACTCTACTAATCGTCTTTGAAAAATAAAACTTAATCTCTTATAAATTTTGGGTTTGGGATCGGCTATGTTACTAATATATAGGGGATTCCGACTTCTTATTTTCTTTTTTTATTTTTTATTACCCCGGGTTTTTACCTCGGTATCCCGAGTTATCCCGGTACCTCGGGTCAGGACGGGTCGAGTCCCGGGTTCGCTCGGGTCGGGTTTTCTTGGAAAATTTTATGTGGGTTGGATTCCCTTCCTTGCGAAGACCGTCCCTCCATGTCCTCTTGGGTTGCCCGGGTCACACCCTCGAATCGGGTCGGTCGGTCCATATTCCTCGGGTTTCACGGGTCGGATTTGGACCTCTCAGGTTTTTTTAAAACACTAAATGAGACCCCATCTGAGTTCAGCCCACAAATATGGATGGGCCTGCGTAGTTGTGAGAAACAATGTTATCATAACTGGACTGGACATCGACCCGATAAAGCTTCAAGTCGATGGGTCATTGGTCGGATCGCTGAGTCAACCGGTTCAACGGCTGGTTTTCTCAAATATACTTCTGAGATATTAGACTTAAAGATTGTTATAAAATAATTATTTTCATTGTATAAGTATATGTAAAAACCTACTCATATATTTTGAATAGTGAATATAACGTTGAATTTGTCCACAAACATCAATAAAGTTACTTGTAAAATAGATTACAATATCAGCTTATAAACAAAGATTTGAATTTTCTTTGATAAATGTAACACTTTTGAAATTATTTAATATTATGATCATGAATAATAAAAATGTAACTTTTTTTTTGAAAATTTTGAACCTTCAAATAAAATACAGTAACTAAAAAATAATCATAATTTTTTATTATAGAATCATGTATGATTAATGTGTCTGTGTATGATTGTATGCTATAAATTAACAACTATGTTTTCTTGAAATTCAAAAAAGTAAAAAAGATTTGGAGTCTTGAGACCTGTTTGTGAGATCATAGAATGTAACATCTAAGGCTCATAGCCTTTTTTTTTTATTGGATTTACATCTCCCCTCGATGAGTTCAATCACGGGTGCCAGCTTCAGAAATCGGAAATCGCGTACGGTTTTTTCTGAAAACCGACTAATTAACCGAGGTTAGCACGCTTTTTACTGGTTCATTTACATATACAGTCCAATCAAAGAATCAACTCGGAAACTGTTCCGGTTCCAATTTTTTCTGATTAAACCGGCAGTCTGGTCCGATTCTGATAACACTGGTGAGAAAGAAGGCCGTATGAATGATCAGGCAATCACTTGGGCCGTTATTTTCTTGCAGGATTTTTGTATGTTCATCGAATGAGGATCAAACCAATTGTCCCTGCACCTTAATTTTAGAATCAGCGTTTCTATTTTTTCAGAATTTACATGAATATTAACTCTCAATTTTTAAGTTTTTATCTATCCTCTGTATTGCATGCCTTACTGTAAAATTATAGGCCGAGTATATATAGATTATCTATCTTTATGACTCGGTTTGATGTTTTGTGAACTAGATGAGCTTCAGAAACTAATTATCCAGATTTTCTATGAATGTTTTGCGTGTAGAAGTCTAAAATTAGTTCCTTTTAGCACAGAAGAATCGTACTATGGATTTCGTCATTTTTTGTTTGTCAAAGAATTTTTCCATTTAAAAAATATATATATAAAGGTTTTTGTTTTATACGATGAGATCCCTACGTACAGAACATAGGCATATTTTTTTAGTTTTCAATTTTTAATTTTTTATTTATAATAAGTTTAAAAAAACATTTTAGTGATATATTAAAGATGCATATTTTCACGTCTGCAAGTTGTACGTTGATGATGAATTTTTTTTTTCGCACGTACGTAGTTTAAGAACCATTTCTGGAAATTTCAGTTTTTAATTATACTTCACAAATTTTTTTAAAAAACGAAATTGGAAAACATTTTTTGCGGAAAGTAGAAAGATGACGGGATTTTTTCGGTGCAGTAGATAGACCCGATTTAATAAATCGGGTCCTTCAAAAAGATCCGATTTATTAAACCGGGTGGTTTTTTTTTTCACCGAATTCAATTTCGGCCACAAAAAGATCCTACCCGAATTAATAATTCGGGTAGGATCTTTTTTTTTTTTTTTAAATAGAGGGCCGGGTGGGGGAAGAAGGAAAGGAAGAAGGGGCGGGTGGGTGGGGCTCCCAAAAAAACCCTACCCGATTTATTAAATCGGGTCCACCCAAATTAATAAATCGGGTAGGTTCTTTTGTGGCCATTTTCGTGTGCTGCGGTGTGGTGTGCCCAAAGTACCTACCGATTTAATTTTTCGGGTCCTTCAATAGGACCCGAAAAATTAAATCGTGTCTATCTAGTGCACCGAAAATACGTTGTCATCTTTCTACTTTCGGCAAAAAATGTTTTCCAATTTTGTTTTTTAAAAAAAATTGTATACTTCATTCATAATATTTTAAAATATTAAACTAGCTACATATTTATGCTTTAAACTATCTTTTTTTCTGTATTTTTGTTTGAGCCAAGAAAAAGACGAAAACAAGTGGGAAAAAGAAAAAAAAAAAAAAAGCTAACAGAATCATTCACTAGAACACCCAATAAAAATCCCCAAAACATACGTCAGCGTACATTTAGTACATCAGGTACCGGTATGAACACCCTGATGCAAGATATATGAATAACCGATTGAATTAAGTATGGAAATACAAGTTAGGACGAACAGTCATTCACTAAAACATAGAATTATTGATGCATATGTATGAACACCAAATACGTTGACTATAAACTCTTTGTTTTTGTCATAATAGAATCATTCACTAGAATATAGAATATTGAACAAGCCGCGCGGAATTTTGGACGCATAGGTATGAATACTAAATACGTTGCTTAAAAACTCCTAATCCTGGGAGATATGAACACCTTGATAAGTAAGTATGAACACTATTTGATCACATATAATTATTTATCATAACATTATGATGCAATTAATAGATTTAATGGTAAGACTCAAAATTTAACTGATTAAGTGGTTCGCATCTCAATCTTAGAATGAGATCTAGGAATGATACGTTTAAGGGGATGGAAGAAGAAGACAGAAAGATTTTCTAAGAAGAAAATAATAACGATAAACCAATTGACATGTTCAATTTAAACAGGCGAACTAATTGAGAAGAGAAAGTAATAAATGCTAAACTATTGATTGATTGACGATCTAGAGTAAAAGGAATCTTTAGACTTGTGATTGTGATTAAAAAAGGACCTCGATCTGAGTTCGCAATTTTAAACTAATAACAATGCAGTCACATGCATACTCCATTGATCGAGGTAAAAAGAAACTAATTACGATGAGGCCATACTACAAGTTACGGACCTTTTTCTTTCTTGTTCATACTGTCATGTGTAATGTGTTGTTTGTTACCGGAGTAGGAATGAAGATAAGAAATCATGGATTTTCATCTTTCTTTATTCAAGAATATATTCTTTATTAAATAATATATGAATATGAAAAGGTAAAGGCAGTGTTACATATAGTCTATTTTTTTTAAGGTTTTTTAGTAGTTAATGGTTGTAGGTAGGTATTTTGTACTTGTTTGAGATTCCTTATACAAAGAAAGGGAAGGAGGTGAATAAAATCACTTTATAAAAAAAAAAAAAAAATTGGAATAAGTTCCAAATCCGGAACCTATTTTTGACATCAAAAAGATGGAATTTTTAATCTCCATTATTCAGAAGAGACATTGTTTTATTTTGACAAAAGAGATGCTTTCCTGGAACTTTAATGAATGATTCTGTTTACAATGGTATGGCAAAAACCATGGAATGATTCTGTTAACAATTTTGTCTAACCAATAAACCATTCATAAGAACCGTGAAACTTTAGCTGTCTCGCAAATATCACAATTAACAAATTAATAACTATACTATCATTAATTTAGGACTTAATGGCATGCTGCTTCCGCGCATGATTGATTGACCCGGAAATGGTGGATCGACTTCGAAAACTCCACTAGCCATGAATGATTTAGGGAAGGGCGGAACTGTTAGAGTAATTATTAAATTAAAACACAATTGAGAGCGTATACTGATCCTTGCTTCATTAAAGGTAAATTTCATGGGAGGTCAGGAAACTTTGTCCCCAAACCATCAATTAATTGAACTTTGGTGTATATCTAAATACCATGTATATCAAACCATCTCCGAATTTTGATTTATATATGTATAACTAATAAACCATTTTTAAAAGTTTGTAAGTACTTATTTGCAATGTTATCAAAACCAGACTGGCCATCGACTTGGTAAACTTTCAGGTCAATGGTTTATTAGTTAGACCAATCAGTTCGACTGTTTATTTTTTAGCTCAACATATGAACATGAATTGATCCGCATATGGATTTTTTTGGAACCGATATATATAAAGTACTGCCCTTCCATTTGCAGACCCTAGCCGCTCTTTTGCTTGCTTTCCATTTTTCAAATCTGAACTCAGCTCTCTTCTTTTCTTTAGCTAAAACAATCTATTTAACTAGGAAGCAGCTACAGCTTCGATTGATCAAGAAGGTGAGTAGCGCCTTCTAATTAATCTTTCACTGTCCATTGTTTGAGTGTAGTGCATCCATGCACCTTGCTAACTCCGCTCAGATTTTCTAACTGCAGCTAGCTCTACGCAATTAAGGTACAGATCACTGTACGCGAGTAATGGCCGCTGAAATATCCTCCGAAAGTGGTGCCCAGAGTGACTCGGTGCAGCGAAAACTTCCACCCATGCCTTCTGATCTTTACTCAGCACTCATGTCAGAAGGCAAGGAAAATGATATAATAGAGTATCTTGGGCTCTCCGAAGATAAAGAAGTGAAGCTGGAGGTAAAAAATATATTTTGAAAAAAATACATAATAGGAAAATGATCTTAATTGTAAACTTCTCTGTTGCAAACTCATTCAAAGTTACGCGAAAACAACAAACACTGTACCACCTTCAATAGATCTCAAGCAAATACGTAAAAATTTTCAAAACTGAAAAAGATTTTGTATATATCTATATGATTTTAAAATTTTGAATCTATTGGTATATATATTTAATCGAAAATCTGGAAGTGATTTTATATTTATTAGGGGTGCGCTCAGTCAGTAGCTCACGGAAAGGCTACATGAACTTAATCTCACAGTAGTTTACTCTATAATTTGGTGGCCCAGACTTAGGGTAGGAATAATATATTCCGGTCCAAACTTGGGGTATAGGAAAAGTATATTCCGGTCCCTCAAAAAGTTACCCTTTTTTTTCAAAATCCTGTGACTTCTTGGGAGACCGTGTTTGGGCTGGACTATAAAGTTCCTTCCAGCCTAAATCCAGAAATCGGAGTCCCGAGAACCTTCTTATTTATTTCTGATTTTTTATTTAATTAATAATAAAATTATCGGTTTATGGATATATATTTAAACTTTGGTAGCTTAGACTTTCAACTTTGCCTCGAAAATTTTTTGTTGATTTATTACTTTTTTATTAATTCAAAACGTAATTTAATTGTGTATGCATCGAGTTCAAAAATTCCAATAAAAATGTTATTTGTACTAATAAAGGTTATTGCTTAATTTCCCAACCAGACTTATATTATTTAAAGTTTTTAATTATCCTGAGTTATCATTAAGGCATTCCAACCACTGGAGCTTAGAGCTGGTACTCGGGTGTCGCCTTGAAAATTGGTAGGAAATAAATAATCTAAACTTTTGTAATATCTAGATATCTATAGTAAACAAAATTTGAATATATTTTGAATTCTTTTGATGTGAATAATAATAATATAATATCTTTTATGAATAGATATCATGAATGTTGTTGGACCATTTTAAGTGATAAATTTTGCTTTAAACATATAATTCTTATTTTATAGTAAGGAGAGAGAAAATATATGTAATTCATCAGATCAAAGTAGATGAGATTCTAACAAACCCAATGGTAAATAATATTTATAATGGAGCATAGTTGAGATGTTTAGAGAGCTATCTTGAGACTAAATTGTCTTGCAAGACTACTCAGTGTTGGAATAGTTTAGTAATCTGTCTTGCTAGTTTGCAAGACGTACCAGGGACTTGTCCCAGATAGAGAAGTTGTCTTGCTATAATACATTGTTACACCACATATAACAAGACTTTAAAGAGCCCTGCTATAGAAGCTAGCAAAAGCTATCTGAACCTATTGCCGATTGTAATTATTTCTAGTTGATTCAGCCAATAATAATTTCACAAATAACTCACTAGTTCTATTGGATGTTCACAATGTGCATACAGGTGCAGGAGGATGCAGCAGACCCCACTCCCCAAGGACCCCAACGAACAGAAACAAAAAAGAAGTTAATAATTAGATACGATATTCAATGCGCAACAGTAGAATCTGGAGACACTGCTCTTCATTTGCTCGTTCGTAAAGGGAATGACGACTTGGCATTAAAAGTTTTTCGGAAAGAAATGTCCCTGGTGAATGCACAAAACAAAAACTTGGAGACACCACTGCACATTGCTGCCAGAACTGCTGGAAGAAAGAAGATTGTTTGCGAGCTCATTAAACTCAATTCTGAATTTGTCAAAGTTGCTCTTGCCAAAGAAAACTGCAATGGAGACACAGCATTGCACATAGCCGCCAGACATGGCAACACAGAAATTGGTCGGGAACTGATGAGGTTGGATCCCCCAGTAGTGAGAAAGGCCAACCATAAAGGGTCATCTCCTCTTTACGTAGCTATAGACAACAGATGTAATAAGATGGTACAAACCATGCTACAAGAAGACCCAACTCTAGTATACACCCTAATTTCAGATGGAATGTATCCAATTCATGTTGCGGCGCGTAACGGCAACAAGAATCTGATAAAGCACATCATGGGAAAATACCCGACTTATGCCAACTTGCTTGATCATCTAGGAAGGAACTTTTTCCATATTGCTGCGATAGAGAACCAAGCAGACATATTCGAGATTTCACAAATTAAACCTGCAGAGTTGTTAGCTCTTTCACAGCATTGGAAAAGTGAGAGTATTGCTGCAATTTCTGAGAAAATGAATCAAGCAGCAGATTATGAAGGAAATACACCATTGCATATTGCTGCAACAAAGGGACACAGATTAACTATGAGTGTTATTTATAAAAATGATTTGGAACTCGTTGCACAAACAATGCAAAACCATGAAGGATGTACACCACTTGAACTTTCAGCGAGGCAAGTGGAGAAAAATTCAAAGGTATGCTTAAAAGAAAATAGATCAGACTTTCTATTTTGGTAATAGATCAAATTAAGAGCTAGTCTCGTGCAGAAATCTGCCGCTTATTTATTATCAAAATGTTGTCATCACTCATTTCTTAAGATTATTAGCAATATTGAATTATTGATAGTTACCCGCAACATGAAATATGTTTCATCTCATTAATAGTTTCCCGCAATATAAATAGTGTTTTGCATCTATGTGTTGACAGCCGGAAAATTAAGATCATGTGATGTGCTAATAATCATAAATCTTCATTAGAATACAGGTACATAATTTGAAAGGTCTATTGGTTTACTTACAAAAGAAATTACTTGTGTTTCTCTTGCAGATCAAAGACATTAAAGTCAGGATTAGCCGTTACATTTCCGATAACGGTGATAAATTTACTTCAAGATGGTTTGAGGATATTATGGCACCCTCAGACGAAAATAAATGGGAGAGAACTCAAGTTATTGGACTGGGCTCTGTACTTATAACAACTATAACATTTGCTGCTGCGTTCACAATCCCTGGTGGTTATGACCAGAACGATGGCACGCCGATTCTAGGAAGAACAATTGCTTATAAGGCATTTACAATAGCAAACATTCTATCATTTATACTAGCATTTACAAGCTTATATACACTCATTTCAAGTGCACTGGTAGATCCGGATTATGCCCATCTCAAGGATGCTACAGACACATTCACAGCTTCAGCAGGATTTATGGTTCTGGCATTTGGATTAGGATCCTACGTGATGCTTGTTCCGGTTAGTTTCCCAATCGCCATCATTGCCCTTATTATCACTATACCACTTGGGTCACCATACATGTCTCCTGCCGTTACATTTTATAAATCCATTTTCAAATTTATAATGCAATTCACAAAGGGAACACTTGAATTTTGCATTCCTCTGAGCATTCCTATAATAGGTTGTTCGTCGATATCGCTTGTCATTCTACTTGTACCATTTGCAATATTTGTTGGAATATTAAAATTGACTCTTAGATAATCAAGGATGTTGATTAAGATATCTAGCTAGGTCATCTAGGTGATTAATAGATGGTCAAAGATATTCCGCCTTCTAGATAATCAATTGTTTGGTATTATTCAGTTCTAGACTATTTTGGAAATGATAATTTATGTACTTAGTTCTGTTCCAAGAACAATGTCACTGTATTGTTGGAGATTATACAGGATTGTGATTATTATTTGGAATTTGGAGAGGAGTTTATATTGTTCTTTCCTAAATTATTTCACTCAAGTTATTACAACCGTACGTTATGATGTCTTGGTGGCTCTCTTCTTTCTGTTTTCATCACTGATCCGCTAGTCAAATACAAGAGATGGATGGCCTATTTGTATTCCTATATTTCTATGTAGATATCTATATAACGACCTCGACTTTTATAATAAAAATGAGTCATTCGCCACGCTTTTAGCACAAGACGTCAAATATAAGCAAATCATTAACATCAATTTCATATCCCAATTAATATAAGAACCCTAACTTAATTCAAAATAACATTAAAATTATAGTATATATAAAATAACATACATCAACTTTATACAAAATGTACCGTAAGTCTTTTAACAAATTATTAATCAAATGTAAAAGTTCGGTACCAATATTCTTTTATTCATGTAGCAACTCAGCAATTTCATCATCACCTATTAAAAGAATAGTTTGTATGAGAAACCTAAAATTTTCCAGTACAAACGGAATAGCAAATGAATGTGTAACAAACGGAGATCAATTTCAAAGTTCCATACTATTCGAAGTTTCTAACAGTCAACATATTAATTTATTTATAATCATCAAATTTCAGGAACTTATATTAGAAAGTTTGTGATGTATCAAATAATTACAATCAATTGAAAACACATCACAATCAACAAATATTTGATTGTTTAACGACAAAACAATCATCAAACTTGAAGTCCAATAATAATCGGAGGACCACGCACAGTTAATTTTGTCAATTCTTAGATCGTCACTTTGATTTGTGTTGTTTCCATCGCCTCTCGAGCACTCCAATGTCTGCTCGTGCAAGGGCAAGCAACACCCCACTCCATTCTCTGTCCGCTCTGTAGGTCTCTATTGTGTGTAGTGGCTGAGAGGGGTTGTGCAAAAAGAGCAGAGGATTTGATTACATGATTAAGGGATGTTGGCGGCTTGGTTTGTGGGTTATGGGAAACAGGGAAAACAACTACATAAGATTGGCTTCAATTAATGTTTTTATGATCAATCGTGCAACTATTCAAATGATCAGAAAAGACGAAAAGTTTAATTTATAGTATGCTTTGAAATCATGGAGTTTGAGCGAGCAACCGAGCACTGATTGGGTCGACGCTTTGATGGTGATCCAACAAAAATTTACAAGTTAGTAAGTTTCAAAATTTATCATACATATATATATTGCTTTTAGCTAATTATAGCTTCTAATAATACATATATCTTAATTTGTGTTCTTTACTTTTTATCATTTTAATATAGAAATTACTTCATAACATAAACTGGATCTAAATTAATTAGTATTTAGATGTCGTAATTAAGTAGTTGCATAGACTTGATGTATGTAAAATATGAAATCGTTTATCTCGTACTATTAATAACTAGGTGCATCATACATTGTGAAAAAAAAAAGATTTCACCAAATTTATTTAAGATCATCCCATTTAATAGATTTACTTTGAAAAATAACAATTACTTAAAATCAAAATATAATGAATGATATACTACAGCTTACGATAATTATAAAATAACAAAGCAGAAGTATTCAGATGTTACATAGTACGTACAAGTTAATTACTTTACAAAATTCTAGATGCACCTATAAGCACATAACCATTACAGACTATCTAAATTGATCCAGCAATTTCTGGAATGAACTTGATGCACCTGGGCCGTGGCCATCTCTAAAACCCAATTCTTAATAGAAAACGTTACCAGCATAGAACCTCTATACCCATACCGGCAGTCAAACTGCACATCAGGTAAGTTTTCAGCTAGCCCCAGAGGCAACACATAGAAATTGATAACTGATTGACACCTTAGGAAAAGGCCACAACCAAAAACTTAAATTTTTATATGGTTCACTGGAGTACCTTCTATCCTTGTATATAGCTAGAAGAAACTAAACAGTAGAGCTATGTATTACCTTGAGGAAGAGGATCACTCTCGCATGATGTTGATCTTGAGAATTGCAGACTTTTTTTCGGCCATTCAACTGGGCATAATGAAAAGTGTAGTCTGCCAGTGCCACCCTTAAGACTCGCTTGCCAAGTAATAACTGTCAAGCCTTCCACAACTCCTCACACCCCCTACGAGAAAAGCAAAGTAGCAAACTCTATATTACTTCATCTTGAAATCTCTTAAATCATAAAACCATTGATTAGGGTTGGAAGAAAGTAGGTGAGTAACAGATCACACTGAAAAACCCATGGTATTAAAACAGAAAATATGAAAAATAACAAAAGTGGCCTCGATAACAATAGGAACACTGTAGCCAAACAAGTGAAATTGTGTGGCTGTATTTCATAAGTCATGTTTTGAGCCATGATAACTTACATCTCCGGAAGCATGGTGATTCTTGTGACCTATTCCCAGAATGCTAGAGATGTGACCCCGTTTGGTTGCTGAGAAAGAGGGGAAACACATCAACAGGAAAGAAGAGAAGAAGCAACAGGAGAGGAGAGGAAGCACCATATTGTTTTTTCTTTCACTCGATTCTTACTTTCTTCTTTCTTTTCTTTCGTGTTTTCGTTATCTGTTTTCACGTTTCAGTACAAAGAGGAATAGAGAGAAGAAAGATCAAAGGAAAAGAAAAGCGGTGGGGAATAATCTAGAACACCCTTCAACAATAGATCCATAGAGTTTCCGTTCATACTTTCATTGAAGCCATTTTCCCCAAGTATACCTATATATTAAACATGGAGCTAGACTATTGTGCTAACGTTAGCATTTCGATCCGAAGTGCTAACGTTAGCATTTTGGATCGAAATGCTAATGCCTCAAAAATTGTGTTATCGTATTCAAAATTGTAATTTATGGTGTTCAATAAATTCTTCATATAAAAATACTAAGAAATACAAAATTTTTCCATTTTTGAAGTTTTTTAACTATTTGTTTTGAATTTTTGAAAATAGTTCATAAATAATAATAAAATAAAAATATTAATGTTTGTTCATCCTTCTTTCAAAAATACAAAATAAATACTAAGAAAAATCTAGAAATAGAAAATTTTTGTTTACCCATATATTTTTATATGAAGAATTTATTGAGCACCATAAATCACGATTTCAGATACGATAATACGATTTTTGAGCCGTTAGCATTTCAAATTGAAATGCTAACGTTAGCCCAATAGTCTAAGTCTTAAACATGATCTTAAATCAATTTAATAATATCGTTTTCAAACTGAACATGAAGTTCGTAATATGACTTTTCATTTATATCAAGAAAAATAAACATATTGAACATTGTTTGAAAAATCGTCCGAGTCCAAGTTGACTCGGCCGAGTCAACTCGGACTCGGCGTTGACTCGGTCGGTGACGAGCCGAGTTTATGGCGAGTCTTCGGAGTAGGCGTGGTACGAAGCAAAAATCGCCGGAATCATCATGACTCGGCCGAGTTTTCCGAGTCTTTATCCGAGTCGTCTGAGTTTTCGACTGAACAGTGCACATACTGTGCTTTTTTACTTTTTCAAATTGTTAAAAAACAAAAACAAAATAAGCTTATTTGAGTGTAATATTATGAAAATAAGCTTATTTGAGTGTAAAAAAGCTTATTTGAACTATTATTATTATTATTTTGCTCTTTTTTTTGGTATGTATTTGTATTAAATATGAGAACGTATTGGACTATCTATTTGGTTTGTTTTGATGTTTACATTAAATTAATTAATGGATTATTTGAGTGTAATATGTTGTTTTAACATTATTTTGCGATTAAACATTTTTTTTACATTTTTTCTATTTTTTTCAGTGAAAAATAAGTTTTTTTTTTGAAAAATCAGAGTTTCCGAGCCGAGTCGGCCGAAACCGAGTCCACTGTCAAGTGGCTGAGTCCGATTTCGATTCTGAGTTTGCGAACCTTGATATTGAAAAGATGATCAAAATATTATCAATTAATGGGCAAACTTCAGGTTACTAAAAAAAGCTACCGCACGGCCGTAGTTTGCATACAAGCCCCAATTATTTTGTTACATTTGATAGCAATGACTTGTGACTCTTGCCTACCAGGCCTCACATGTACAACCTGTAAACTGACACACACACTGCTATGCTAGTTCAATTGGTACCTCAGCAGCAAAACTGCAAATACACCATTTTGGTTGTGATAAAGAGGGGCAAATACACCATTTTGGTTTAGTTGTGCCGCCTACTTAGCTTGTTATTACTACTGAGAATGGTTGGTTTCTTCGCAATCGGGGGGGGGGGTTGGGGGGGGGGGGGGGGGGGGGGGGGGTGGGGGGGGGGGTGTCAAACACTTACTTACATTGGCGTCCAGCAATGCAGAGGCAGCATGAAATCAGGAGCGCGGTAATTCAAGCACAGCATTGTGGGTAAAAATCTGCGGTAGCAGAGAAAATTTGAGGAAAAGAAAACAGATAGACATCTCAAGGAAAGTCATGAACTTTCTTCACTTCACTCACCGACTCACCGTTCTTTAGTTCTTCAATTCCAACTACATTCCCCGAGCCCTCTCTGCATATGCGTTTCGGTATCATAAATAAGACCCCATCTGAATTGAGCCCACAATCACAATGTTCGTTAGGCCCTAAGACGGTAAAAATATATAATGGATCAAGTTGCAATCACTTGGGCCCTTATTTACTTGCATCCGAATAAGATCATCGCATGTTCATGGAATGAGGATCAAATCAATCAATGGTTTTTTAGATCAAAATATTTCGTACAATCTCTAAGGGTCTGCTTCAGAAGGGGGAGAGGAGGAGTCATGTTACTGGCTCTATAACTATAATTATTAGAGAGAAGAGGAGGATAACAAGACACAAATTGTAATTATGGAGTAACTAATATGACATTGGGTATTTAACTCCAAACTTGATCAACCCTCCCCTCCCTTCCCCTCCCCCCTCTCCCCCCTTCTGGAGCAGACCCTAACACTGTGCTCCACAAATTTGGAGGGGAGGGGAAAGGTATGGAAGGGAAGGGGAGGGGATGGAATGGAAAGAGGAGTTTACCTCCTCTGCACCCCAATTTGGAGGGGACAAATTGAAAGGTAGAGGAGGTGACTTTTTCTCTTGTGTCTTTTTTCGTGATTTGAATTGGTTTGGAGAAAGACGACAGTAAGTAAAAGGATATCAGTCAATTTAATGTTGTTGTCTTCACAGGAGGTTACTTTTCAGTGCAAAGGGTTTTTCAAATGTTGCTCCAACCAGACCGTGTTGAAGTCAGAAGACAATAAGATTTACTTTTTTTTCTGAAAAAAATTGAGGTAAAAGTATAAATAAGAATTTATTATATTATTTTCATTGATTAGATGTACTGTCATATTGCTCTCAGGATATAATGCAAGATCCAGTGACCAAATTATATAAGAGGAGGGATCCCTTGACAATCTTTAACTTGACAATCTTGACAATTTGATATTTCAAAAATTTATAAAAATTCATAAAAAATCTTAAAATTGAAAAAAAACGTATGGATGCATTAGTTAACTTGTAGATCGATAGTATTCCAAATTTCAATCAATTTGAACATCGTTTGATAGCTTATCAAAATTTTGTGTATTTTTTAACGGTTGTAATTTAACGGATCTTTGAAGGGCTATCAAATATAACTTAAATTGAATATAATCGGAAACATAATTAATCTACAAGTCAAGAAATAATTCTGTGAACTTTTTTCTATTTTTGAGAATTTATATGATTTTTTACAAATTTTTGAAATATCAAATTGTCAAGATTGTCAAGTTAAGGATTGTCAATGGATCCCTCCTCATTATATAAACAGGTTATTGAATGATCTAATGTCTTATCTTTGTTATTTCTGTGACACAGTTTTGATTAAAGGATAACTGATTCATAAACAATCATTGAACAAATACTTGAGTTCAATAGTAAACAAAGAGCAGTACTGCACTTTGAATTGCCTTTAATACTTGAATTGTATGGCCTCAATTAAAATCCACAATACCATTCTCTAAGTTAGACCACAATTAAAATCGATATCACATATCAATTGGCTTTGATAATCTATAGCAAAATGAAGACTTTAGCATCCATGTTTTAACTTTTAAGACAAATTTCGTATAAAACTAACTAAAATAAAAAAATCGGTTACTTTAATTAAGAACATCATAAGTCAGAAATAATTTATGGAAAACCTATATATTATTCACTGGGATGGAGGCTGAGGCTTTTTACTATGCATCAGATCAAAACCTGCAGCATTGCAGTCAATATAACAAGGTATTTATATTGTTTTACCTATTTGTAATTTAGAGTGAGAATTAAAATGTCGAAGTTACTCGCATTAGCATTCAGAATTTTCTTGCTCAAATTCCTCCATGTTTTTGTAATATTGGTCCTGACTCCTGATAATTGATTAAGACTTTTTATAGTTTAATCATAATTATTATATAGAACATAGTCCAGTCAATCAATGTGCAGGATCACAAGTGTAAAGCTAAGCAAAGGTGTGGTCTATGTGGAGACTGCAAACTCTAATGCCCTGATCGGAATGAACTCGCAAGAGTAAAACACAAATCGGAAATGGGATTCAATTCATGATCAGAACGAAAGAAGTGATGAGAAAAGAGTTCAGTCCACGTGAGTTGAGAAGGGCGAAATCGCGATGACAACTCTGCTCAAAATCGAAGGTATTTGGTGAGTAACGTACGGAGCGGAAGGAAGAGATGTTGCTGCATTGACGAGTTGTTTATTAATCGGGAGAATTGATTATAACACGATCCTTAATGGCATGCCCTGTGCATGCCCAAGTTCTAAATGCAAATGTTCATGATATAGTACTGAGTAATACCTAGCGTCCATTGAATATTTGTCCATAGTGTTCATAGATTACAAAATCAAATGTATCTGTTACAAAATCGGATGTATTTGTTACATTTTGGTTGTGTCTATGGACGTATGGACACATTTTCGATGGACGTAACATGTTTCTCACTGATATACACTCGAAATCGTTAATTCGAACAAAAAGAGTTCTGAATACATGTGCTACCAGAAAACATGTTAATGTGATACATTTAATTCATGTACACTAAATTGAAACTAACCAAGAGTACATCTGATTTATTTTCAGAATACAGAACCTAAAAAGTATCGATCGGACGTTAAAATTGCATCAGCTTTCGATCGAAACCAAAGTTAGGTCACTTATTTATTAATTTTATTCAGTAATGATGGAACTGTATTTTAAGAAAATTAAAAAAGGGTCCAATTAGGCTTTTCTTTTGTTTTTTTATTCTCTAATTACAATTGCTAAATTAATAGCCTGGGAACATAAAAGCTGGTATGTATGCAACTCCATTTTCGGTTTGAAGGCCCCGAAGGTGACGGAAGGAAAATTATTGAATAAGAGTACTGGAAACTTGAAACAAATTAACTGCAATATCTGTACATTACAAATATACATATGCTTACAATTATGATATTACATTGAAAAAATTAATAAACAACCAATTTATAACAACAAATATATAAAAATGAAATGGAAACAATATTATTGTAAAAGATTTGAACAATATTTATCAAGGAAAAAAAAAACATAAATCTGTAAGGATGTCCTTTTATTCTTATTGACCCAATTCTGAATGACATGAAATAATATGAAATGATTCTTTTGGTCTCTTGTTTCTTTCTTGTGCTTCTGTTTGTTGAGGAGGTTCTCGGCTTTTATGGATTGGAATAGGCCCAATGCCATGAGCCGATTTTATGTTTTCGTGCTTTCTTAATAGTACAGGCCCATTTGAAGGATCTGAAAACTTGTTATGCAGGTTATGGGTTTAACTTTTTATGTATCGGAAGAAGGGTTAATTAGCTTAAATTTGAATATTGTAGTGGAAGGCTAAACAAAACATCATGCCTAAGGGCCGTTTACCAAAAAAAAAAAAACAAAAAACAAAACAAAACAAAACATCACGTTTCAACAGAAAAACAAATAATAAAATTTAAAATACAAGTAGAGATTTCAGATGTTATGATTTTAAATTTTTTTAGTTTTCTTATCCGTTTGATATTAATTGCTTGACTAATTATAGACAGAAGAAACTTGTTTTCACGCCGAGAGACGCACCTTTTTTTTTAGTACCTTATTCTCTTCTTTCCTTCCAATGATATTAATTTCACATGTATATAGAATATGCTTATTCTTAATTATGTTCTACACAGCGCTTTATCTTTATTACTTTGCTTCAGAGACGAACGCACTCAATTCCTTATTCTAATTCTCTTTATTACTTTGTTCTATACTGCGCTTTATCTCTTTTTCTTTTTCATGTTCTCATAAATTTTGAGTGATAAGTTGTCTCAACGTAACCTGAAACAAATGATGATGGCTCTCACAGCGATGATGGGATAACTTGCAACTCAACATGGAGCACAACCGGGAACGCGAAATAAGGAGGAAAGGCAACAGTGTGGAGCACAGCCATGATGGTGATTTTCGAGTAGAGATTCCTGAGTTTAAAGGCGGTCTTAGTGCTGATGACTTCTTTGATTGGATCACAGCGGTTGATGAGATTTTGTCCCTAAAAGAAGTTCCACCTGACAAGCATTCTAATTGCCATTCATCTTAAAGACTGAGCAACTGCATAGAGTTCCGTTGCCTCCATTTTTATGCCTCCATTATGCCCTTATTTTTAAGTTTCAAGCAACTCAAAATTTTAAAAATAATTTTTCAAAACAGAATTGTTAGATACTTAGATTTGATCAACATTTAACGGTTTTGTTTTCAAAAATTAGTTCTAAATTTTAAGTTATTTGAAATTTAAAAAAGTACAGGCATGATAGAGACACAAAAAATAGAGGCATTGGAATCTCCTGAAATTAGTAAATATGGAAAACGTTGAAACTTGGAAACAAATATATAGTTCGATGACTTTAGAACTTACGGTTCATTGACCATTAACTGAACTTCGAAAAATTGTAACGGCCAGGATTTTCATAAAAGGAAAATAGGCAGTCCGCCACGCTTTTCAACGCAAGGCGCCAAAACAAACAAATCAATAATACAAAATTTCATTCCACAAGTTCGTGATACACTTTACACATAACATTTATTTTATAAACATACAACAATTTAAAACAAAATACAGCGGAAGTCTTTTTCTTATAACAAATAAAATATTAATAAAATTAAATCTTTAGAAGCAGCTTCAAGACTCTTCATTTATGTGGCAACTCAGTAATTTCTTCCTCACCTGTGAAAAAGGTGCACAAATGTGCGCATAAGAAACCAAGTGCCAAGTGTTTCTCGGTGCAAAAAGAATTCCAAACAAATAATACAAAGGGAGAGCAATTTCAAAGCATCATAATTGATCCATTTTAATTCATTTAGTCTAATAACAAAACTAATATCTAATATATAGCTTTGATTTTCTAATTTCATCAGTTATAATTCTTAGACGTATCACTTTACAATACTAATTTAAATGACCTAATTTACTTCAATATAATAACAAAACACAGTGACATTTTACTTCTAATTCTATGTCTAAAATAAATTTTCAATTTATCTCGTAATATCATAGACAAAGCTATACATATTTTCGATTAAATTTCGATTTCAGATTTTCTATGTCTTATACCAAATCTTCATAACTCGATGCATATGTCGATCTATTTTATCTCAAGTCCAGTTTTTATAGAACTGGTCAAACTGATGAATCTCAATCCAATTTTTATAGAACTGGTCAAACTAACGAATCTCAATCCAGTTTTATAGAACTGGTCAAACTGACGAATTATCTCAAACCCGGTTTTTATAGAACCGATCAAACTACGAATTATCTCAAGCCCGTTTTTTATAGAACCGGTCAAACTACGAACCTAACGAATCCATAATTCATATAACAACGTTCTTAGATTCATCTTACTAGCAAATTCTATTTCCACTATTAAATTTCACTTTCTTTCCATTTGATTAAAATATTTATTTAGTGATCTCAACATCCTTAGCAAAACCATATTTCATACATATAATTAAACTACATATATGCCAATTTTGCAAACTCTATTGATGCCCCATTTACAGTATACATATTATATGATTGCAATTGATCCTATTCAACGATCTATGTATCTCGTATTGTAATCACACCTAATTTCAATTAAGGTTCCTTATTCTTATACACACCAGATTTGTCTATTTCAAAATATACTCGCCTCAAATGTTGTTTCGTTCATATCCGATTTAACTCTATAGTTTACTAAAATATATATTTCGGTTATCTAAAAATATCATGTATTACAATACACATATCTACGCATTTTATATTTGGCCTGTGCCCAATTCATAGAGGCTAACAAAATGAGAATATAGTTTTGTATCACAAAATTTTATACCACATCTCAAAGTCCAATTAATTCATCCGATTAATCTCACCTTTTATATTTAATTGGCATCTAGTTTAGCAATATTTATTCTATAACTATCCTATAATAATCTTAGGATACTCTCTCTGTCTGTCACTTAAGTACAAATAATGGTTCGGATATTCAAAATTTAGTTATGCTATTTATATAACTTTAAGAAATTAGTCCACTTACAAAATATATGTATATCAAATAAGCATTAACCAATATACTAATCTATTGTACAATTGCTACTAATTATATAAGTCAATACAGTGTCCGAATCATATGAATTTAATTCTACAAATTAACAAAGACAATAACATCCGACTAACGCATATATAATCAGACAATGAAAATTCGGCACTTGATTATGTGCATCCCTACTAATAATAAAAGGAGGAGTTTATTTAAAGATCCAAATAGCTATATGTCCAAACAGATTTTGGACTGTTGGATATATCAATCTGATTTAATTAGTGCCGTTGATTGTTTGATTTGATGATTCGATTTCTTTCCGTCCGACGCAGACGCGTAACGCGTCAACGCTTATTAATGTCGCTGCCCCCATCCACAGAATGAATGCTCATCCTCTCCTGCGCAGTATTGTACTGCACAGCGAATCAACGATGTGAATTATAGAGGACTTTTCTTAAGATTAACTAGCACGAATCTCTAAGTAGATCCGACGGTTGAAACACAGCACAACAAATTACTGCACAGTAGAGGATATGAAATCCACACGCTTCCCCATGGGCCCCACCCCCACTTTTTTTTTTTTTTTTTTGTGTGCAGCACCTCCACTCCCATTTTGTGAACTTTTAATTTTATTATTATTATGTATGCAAAAAAATCCGAACTCTGAATTCATCAGATTAAGATTATACATAGTATATCTTGGTTTGTTTTAGAACATGTGAATATGATTATTATTATTTTGTATAATTTTTTATTTATACCGCATTAATTATGAGGAGGGTTCCAATGTCCTCTATTTTTTGTGCATCCATCATACCTACCTCCACTTTTCAAATTTCAAATAACTCCAAATTTTAAATTAAATTTTCAAAACAAAATCGTCAAATTTGATCAATATGATATTCTCTATCTGCACGTACAAATTTTTACACTTTTTTGTTTTTTTATATATAAATGAATGAGTTATAAAAATCAACGTCTAGAAATTGCTCAAATTAGTAAATTTTTTTGAAGCCCTTGATGTCAAACAAAATAATTTTTAAATTTGATGATTGTGTACATATACATAAATGAAATGATATAGATTAAATCTAATAGTTTTGTTTTAAATTTTGAGTTATTTGAAATTTTAAATGTGCAGGCACAAAAAATGGAGGCATTGGAAGTTTTGGAACCCTCCTCTTTAATTATACAATTATAAGAAATAGAATTTAGTTATATTTCCTTCCCTTTTCTACAATATATATTACTTTAATACAATATTATAAATCCCACTGCAAAGCGTGGGCAATTAGCTAGTTAATTATAATGTCTTTATTTATCTAAATATACTAATATATGAAAATAATTTAACTAATGGATGAAATTTATCAAATATGCAAATGTCAAAATTATGGGGTGTTACAAATATATTGTTATCCTTACTTCTAATAAAAGAGATTAGATTTTTTGACATGAAAGTTCTATCTTTCCCAAGGAATAAATCTCAGCCGTTAATTGTTTACTTAGATTGATCGCTACCATTGACGTACTTTAATGTCTCAACTTATTAAAACTTAAGACCCATATCAATTTTCTCAATTTAAGGTCCATTACATATTATCTTAAAAATTTATTGTAAGAAATAACAATTTCAGCCCGAAGCAAGGCGTGGGCTCTTTAGTAGTTGTAATTAGTAATAACATATATAGCATAATAGTACATGTTAATTTGATTAGTTCCAATAACTATCATTATCGATCTCTATTCTATTACTTTTTGGAATATATAATTTATTTATATGTTAAATATCATATTAAAATTTATTTTTCATAGCTATTTGATAGTAATAGTATCACAAAATTATTTTATAACATGTAATTTAGTCAAAAGTGATTATAATCTTCATAAATACATATGATTAATATAAGACATACACACAAATACAGCCCTATGAGCATTAGATTCAAAGTCAGCAGGAGTCTCTTTATATATAAACTGCCATTTTTCTTTTTTCCTTTTTCTTTTTTTTTTCTTTTTCTTTTTCTTTTTTTTTTTTCTTTTTCTTTTTCTTTTTTTTTCTTTTTCTTTTTTTTATTCTTTTTTTTTTCTTTTTCTTTTTTTTTTTTTGGGAACCGATATATATAAAGTACTGCCCTTCCATTTCCAGACCCTAGCCGCTCTTTTGCTTCCATCTCATTTCTCAAATCTCAACTCAGTTCTTGTTTTCTTTAGCTAAAATAGTCTATTTAACAAGGAAGCAACTACAGCCATTGAACAACTTCAGCTTGGATTGATCAAGGTGAGTAGCGCCTTCTAAATAATCTCTCACTGTCCATTGTTTGAGTGTAGTAGTACATCCACCTTGCTAACTCGAGTCAGATTTTCTAACTGCAGCTAGTTCGACACAATTAAGGTACAGATCACTGTACGCAATGGACGGTGAAATATCATCCTCCGACAGTGGTGCCCAAATTATTGAATTGGTGCAGGGAAAACGTCCACCCATGCCTGCTAAACTTTTCTCGGCACTTATGACAAAAGGCAAGGAAAGAGATATATTACAATATCTTGGGCTGTCCGAAGAAGTTACGGTATGTAATATTTGAGAACACAATTTCTTAATCGTAAAGTTCTGTTGTAAATATAGTTCTCATGCATATATAGTTATATGAAAACAATTTCTTAACCAATATTTTATGTATCATTTCCAAATTAGTACTTCCATCAAATACTAAAAAATATTTGAAATTTGAAAATCTTGTAAAATAAACAGAGTAAATCTATGTTGTTCTTAAGTTTGTGGAGGCCTTTCGTGAGCTTAACCCTAAAAAACATATCAAATTATATTCAAATTATAATTTATATAACTCAATAAATTATTTATATCAAAATCATGTGGCCTCCAAAAATATTCTATTTTTAAAGATTTTTAAGTATTCATTTCGGATTTTTTTAATATCAACTATACAATATTAATAAAATAATCAATTTTCATATATAACTTTTAAGAAATTCAAAATAAATACTTAAAAATCTCTAAAAATAGAAAAGTTTTGCATGTCATATGTTTTCGATATAAAGAATTTATTTAGCCATATAAATATAAATAAATATTTGGATATGATTTGATATATTTTTGGAGTTAAGCTCACGTAAGGCCTCTGTGAGCTTAAGAACACCGTATATTTTTCATTTTTAGAATTTTCAAAATATTTTTTTTATTTTTAAAAAATGACCCATTTTATGTATAAATTTTAATTCATTTTCTATACAAGTTTCAAATATCTAAATAAATAGTTAAAAAATTCTAGAAATAGAAAAAAAAAAATTGGTGATCTACAAGGTTTCAATATGTAGATTTTGTTGAGCGACTTGGATTGATTATTTGAACTACGGTTTTGAGATATCGTGCCGAAACGCGCTATCTCACTGCTCTTTGCAAAGCGCAATAGTCTCACTCTATACTTAAATATGGATGCACATATTTTACTGTGAGACTTAATAAATTATTCACATATTTCGAAAAAAGAGACTTAATAAATTATTCGTGATGTATTTTTTTATTTGGGTATAATTAATACATGTTAGAAACTCAATTGCTCTTTATTAATTACTCTCATATAACTTTCACCTATCATCTGGCATATCCCTCACATATTTTTAAACACAATTATACAAAGGCTTATTATATAGTCTGACATACACAAAATTATCTACCTAAATCTAGACTTTTGGCTACCTAAATGAATCAGCAACTCTATTTTAGCTATTACAAATAAGTAATGCTACCTAAAGAACATATCCTTCTGCTGGAAGCAAGGAAGATTATCCATCAGCAGATGCCAGATGGAAACATTCTTTTCGACCTTGTTAGATAAAATCGGCAACTCCGAAAGGATTTTATTAATTGCCCCCTCGTACAGCATCTCCAAGAGCATCCTTAAACCATTTCTAGAACCAATTATTGGGAATTAAGGACAAAAATCGGACTCCAACAGAATCCCTAAGCCCTTCCCAATTTTTGCGCTATCCCCAAATTGAAGCCAATATTAGCTATTTTTAGGCACTCCCTCCACACTCCCAATAATCCTCCCCTTCCCTCTCCGCCGTTTGATTGGCCAGACCCAGTGACGTGGCCCATTTTAAATTTATTGGGATCCATCTTTAGGGAAACTCTTGGAGTTTAAGATATAATTTGGATTCCAAAAATTTGGAGCAGCTCCCAATATAATCATATTGGGAATAAATTATTAAGGATCTCTTGGAGATGCTCTTATAGGGGGTAAAAAGGGGTCTCGCTGAATTTATCATGCATCCTTCATTTCTAACCCATATAGAGTCGATTGTGTGGCAAATCAAATTACCAGAAATCTCTGCTTGGTTTATTTCCTTTTTAAAGTTTTTATTAATTTAACATACCTTTGATGTCTATTGATAATATTATTTGTATTAATAAATTTTGTTGCTTAATTTCCCAACCCGACTTCTTTGATTTGAAGTGCTTAATTATGATGAGTCGTTAATCAATATATTTGACATGTCACATTTTGTTTGCAAAATAAATAAATAAATAAATAAAATAAACACTGAATAACTTGCCGATTGTAGTTAATAATAGTTGAGCGAAAAATTATTTCAAAATAACTCATTATTCTTCAAAAAAAATTTGTTCTTCAAAAATAACTCATTAATTCTATTGGATTTTCACAGCTGCAGGTAGGCAAAATGAAAGACGGTGCTGTCCAAGTCCAACAAACGGAGACAAATAACCAGACCAATATTCAAAGCGCAACAGAATTTGGAGACACCGTTCTTCACTTGCTCGTTCGTAATGGGCACTGCAACCTTGCATTAAAACTTTTTCAAAACAAAACTTTTCAAAAAGAATTACAGTCCCTGTTGAAAGCACGAAACAATAATTTGGAGACACCGTTGCATATTGCTGCGAGAATTGAATATAAGAAGATTTCCCGCCAGCTCATTGATTCCTTCCCCGAAATTGTCAAAGATGCTCTTGCCGAAACAGACAACAATGGCGACACCGCATTGCACATTGCCGCCAGACACGACAACACAACATTTAGTTGCCGGCTGATGAAGTTGGATCCCGAAGTAGCCAAAAAGGTCAACAATAAAGGGTTATCTCCACTTTACGTAGCTATAGACAACGAATGTACTTCGATGGTACGATGCATGCTCGAAGAGCTTCCTAATCTAGCATGCATCCCTAATCACGATGGATCTTTTCCAATTCATTTCGCCGCAGCCATGGGCAACATACATCTGGTTAAGCATATCATGGAATTTTATCCGGATGATGTCAACTATCTCGATCATCAAGGATGCAATCTTTTTCATATTGCTGCAAAAAAGGACCAAGCAGAGTTATTTGAGCTTTCACAATATTTTAGAGATCAGGATAAAATAAAGGTCAAACAAATGAATGAGGCAACAGATTATGAAGGAAATACACCATTGCATATTGCTGCAGAAAAAGGGCACAGGTTAATTATACGTGTTATTTGCAAAAATAATTTGAATTGCTTCTCAGAACAAATCCGTAACCGGCAAGGGTTTACACCACTTCAACTTTCAGCCAAGCAAGTGATGAATTGTTCTGAGGTATTCCTTTCACCCAAAAAAAAAAAAAAAGATTTTCTATTTTGTTAAGTTTACGTAAGTCGTGTGCTGCTACCAAATAAGGAAGTGCCAAGCACTTAAGTCGCAGAGACACAAACAAATTTGATAATTAGTAGATGCATAATAAATTTAGGAAAAAATATATTTTGCCCCCCAATTGCCCTACTTGTATGGAAAATTGACCCCCTAAAAAACCAAATTTGTGGGACCCGTATGTAATGACCCCATTTATCCTAACCGTCTTTCAATTAAGTATTTTAATCCTAAGGCTTAATTAACAATAGAAAAAAAATAGAATATTTGATCAGTTTTAGATTTCCATGGCAACAGGTAACAAATATATATAATTCATAGCGAGGCTCATGCTGGAATATGCCGCTTAAGCAGTGATTTGTCATCACTTATAAATTAAAACACTTAATACTTAATAGTATTGGTCCCCCCAACATGAACTTACAGATTTATAATTTTTATTAGTCCGTGTCATAATATAATTCCTCAAATACATATCATTGTTTTGCATTTTTTTATTATACTTTTTTGGATGCATGCAAGATGCTTAAATTTTATTTATCATACATTTTTGGATCTATATATTAACGGTAAAAATTAAGTTGTCATGTGCTTATCAGTAAACTACACTAGAACTATCTGAATATATGATTGAAGAAATCTCTTGATTCATATTATAATTTATAAATATAATAAACTATTTGTGATTTTTTTTGCAGATCAATGACATTAAAGACAGGATTCAAAAATATATCTCCAAAAACAATTATCGATTTAAAACAAGGTGGTTTGAGGATATAATGGCACCCTCAGACAATAGTAAATGGGAGAGAACTCAAGTTATTGGACTGGGCGCTGTACTTATTACAACCGTAACATTTGCTGCTGCGTTCACAATCCCTGGAGGTTACAACCAGAATGATGGCACACTGATTCTCGGAAGAACAATTGCTTATAAGGCATTTACAGTTGCAAACACTATATCATTTGCACTAGCATTTACAAGTTTATATACACTTGTTTCAAGTGCTCTGGTTGATCCGGATTATGCCCATCTGAAGAACGCTACAAACACATTCACAGCTTCGGCGGGTTTCATGGTTATAGCATTTGCATTAGGGTCGTACGTGATGCTTGTGCCAGTTAGTCTTCCAATCGCCATCACCGTCCTTGTTGTCACTATGCCACTTGGGTCACCATTCATGTCCCTCGTGGTTAAATTTTATAGATCCCTATATAAATATAGTAACTTGTTGTTGCAAGGGATACTAAGGATACTGCAATGGGTGTTGCATTGGGTGCTGCAATGGGTGCTGCGATGGGTGCTGCCATGGTATGTTGTTGAAACTCGGCTTCCTTTGGACTAGCTCGACCCAATCTCGAGTATACCTCAGCGCTTTGCTAACCGAGCGTATCTCGCACTATACGACTTTCCAAAGGACCTTACACTCGGGATTCACTCTCTCACCCGAATTGACACTCTGTGATGAACTGGAATATGGGAGAATAAAAACAGAATAAATCTGGATCTTTGATCCAGGAGAAGGAAGAGAAATAGTGGAAAAACTGTTTTGTATTAAACTCTGAAAGTTACAATGTTTTCTCTCTCTTATCTCTCTTGCAAATTTACACTACTCTACTCCTATATATACTACTAATTTCGAACTAGCCCTACTACAAAAATCTACTACTATCTACTCCTAGATACAATGCTGCCAAGTGTCCTGTGCTCCTGCTGAGCTATCTCCGACAAGTGCAGCTTGCTGTCAGACTGGTAGTTCTAGCTTCCACCTCGAGGTTCTTTAAGTCTTTGACTCGGAACATTACCGAGCTCCTGCTCTGCCATCCTTCTCGAGTTCGACACGACACCGAGACTCGGAAATCTTCTCGCTGCTGCTGCTGCTGAATCCCTTCGGGTTCGGGGTTGGGCCCGACCTTCTTGTTTGGGTTGTACCCGAGGTTCCTCCTCGGGTTTCACCCGAGCTCTTCGGGGTTGATCCCGAGCTTCCTCTTAGGGTTTCACCCGAGCTTCCTCTTAGGGTTTCACCCGAGTATCTCTCCAGGTTGCACCCGGGCTGCCACTTTGGGTTGCACTCGAACTCGAGTTACTCTTCGAGATTTCGAGCTTGTCATTATTTCCAACATCCTCCCTCAAGCTCAAATCTCGAACATCCATCATCCCCAACATCTGCTTGTAGTTTTCGAACAGAGGCTTTGCCAGTGCCTTTGTGAAAATATCTGCAGCTTGGTCATTGCTTTGCACATGTACCACCCGAACTTCCCCTTCCTTGATGTGCTCCCTAATTGAGTGGAACCGAACATCAACATGCTTCGACCTCTCATGGTGCACAGGGTTCTTGGCCAACTCGATTGCCGACTTGTTGTCTACTCGGATCTCGGTTGCCTCCAACTGCGGATGTCCCAGCGCTTGCAGCAATCTCCTGAGCCAGACTACATGGCTCACATCGAGTGATGCCGCCACATACTCAGCCTCACAGGTTGAAAGGGTCACTATGGGCTACTTCTTCGATAACCATGTGAAGGTTGTGCCCCCATGAAAAATGCAAAACCTGAAGTGCTTTTGCGATCATCTATGTCGCCACACCAGTCACTGTCCACATAACCTACAAGTTCAAAATGGTCAGTCTTTGTATAATGAAGCCCGAGTCCCTCTGTCCCCTTGACATAACGGAGTATCCTCTTCGCTGCTTTCAAGTGAGGATATCTCGGGTCCTCCATGAACCGACTTGCCACGCCGACTGCGAATGCTATATCCGGCCTCGTGCAAGTTAAGTATCTCAGACTGCCAATGATGCTTCGGTAATAGTTCGAGTCCACGGCCTCGCCGCCCTCGTTTTTCGAAAGTTTATTCCCGAGTTCCATCGGTGTTGCTACCGAGTTGCATCCTTCCATGCGAAATTTCTTAAGAATGTCCCGAGCATACACTTGCTGTGAGATGAAGATTCCGCCCTTCTCTTGTCTCACCTCGAGACCAAGGAAGTACTTCATGAGTCCGAGGTCAGTCATCTCGAACTCCCCAGTCATTGCCACCTTGAACTGGTCCACGAGCCTTTGGCTGTTCCCCATGAAGATGAGATCGTCCACGTACAGTGCGACCACCAACATCTCCTCTTTTTATACTTTTCACATAGATGGCATGCTCGTAAGGACATTGCTCGAACCCTTTCTTCTTCATATAAGAATCTATCCTCGAGTTCCATGCTCTCGGAGCCTGTTTCAGTCCATACAGTGCCTTCTTCAACCTAAGCACCTTGTGCTCCTCGCCCGACTTCAGGTATCGAGCGCTCCATAATGCCGACTTAATGTCCATCTGATAGATCGGCAATTCGAACTGGGCTGCTTGTGCGATCAGTAGCCGAATTGTCTCCATCCGTGCTATTGGTGCGAATACCTCATCGTAGTCAATCCCGGCTTTCTGCCGATATCCCTTGACTACAAGTCGAGCTTTGTACCTCTCGACTTCACCTTGTGGGTTCATCTTCTTCTTGTACACCCACTTGACACCTATGGCTTTACTCCCTTTGGGTAGTTTGGCCAACTCCCAAGTGTCGTTCTTCTCGATTGCCTTGATTTCCTCGTCCATGGCTCCCTTCCACTTTGAGTCACGAGCAGCCTCCTCGGCATCAGCTAACAGACATACCAGGTGCACTTCCCCGATTGTCTGATATATGTCATGTACACTTCGGTACCTCAGATTTCTCGGCATCTTCTTGCCTTCACCCTCTTCTTCGTCCTCGGAGCTTTCCGAGCTCCCTGAGATGGATGCATTTTCGAGCTGAACTGGGGTCTCGCGAACAGTTCGGTCCTCCCCACTCACCAACTCCTATGGCTGGTTCAACTCCCAATCCCATCCAGATTCCTCGTTTACCTCAACATCCCTGCTGACTACGAGTTTCTTCTTGATCGGGTCATACATTTTGTATGCTTTCGACTTCTCGCTGTAGCCGACAAGCACTAACTTTCTGCTCTTGTCATCAAGCATCTTCCTCTTCTCTTCGGGGACCTTCGCATAGGCCACACTCCCGAACACTCTTAAGTGAGCAACATTCGGCCTTTTGCCATTCTACTTCTCCTGTGGGGTCATCTGCTCGAGAAACGCATGTAGGCACCTATTCTGAATGTACACCACGCACGACACAGCCTCGGCCCAGAACTCCTTGGGCATGCTCTTCGTTTTCAGCATTGACCGAACCATATTGAGGATGGTCCGGTTCTTTCTTTCTGCAACTCCATTTTGCTGTGGTGTGTACGGGGCTGTGAGATACCTTTGAATTCTCTCCTCGCAGTACGAGATGAACTGCTTCGACAGGTACTCTCCACCTTGGTCAGATCTCAGTGCCCGAATCCGAAGTCCAATATTCTTCTCGATCATGGTCTTGAATACTTCGAAGACCAGGAACGCTTCAGATTTCTCCTTCAGGAAATATACCCAACACTTCCTCGAGAAGTCATCGATGAAAGTGATAACGTACCTCTTCCTTGTGAATGAGCCTGGGGTGATCGGTCTGCAGATGTCGGTATGAATCAGTTCGAGAGGCTTTTTCGCATGAAACTGTGCCTTCCCGAATGAAGCTCTCGTCTGCTTTGCCACCACGCAATATTGACAGGATTTCTTTTCAAACTTGAGATTCGGCAGTCCTTGCACTCCTTGCTTCTTGACTATCTCCTTGAGTCCAGTGTAACCCAAGTGCCCGAATCTCCTGTGCCACAGCCAGGCCTCATCCTCCTTGTCTGCCTTGAGACATTTCTCTTTGATTCTCCTCAGATTGAGTTTGAACATCCGGTTCGCACTCATCTCGATCCGAGCTATCTCCCGCCCGATCTTATCAGTCAGATGTAGGGTCATACCCTCCGATGATACACCAAACCCCTTTTCTTCCCATCAGCTGCCCCATACTGAGTTTGTTGCTCTTCATCTTCGGGATGTAGTATACATCCTTGATTGTTCCAACATTCCCACTCTTTTGCAGGAACTGGGTTTTACCTCGGCCTTCCACCTGGACCCTCGAGTCGTCACCGAAACCGACTGATCCTTTCTTCACAGTCAACTCTCCGAACATGTGCTTTAGGCCGGTCATATGATTGCTGGCACCGAAGTTGAGATACCATATTGTATCACCTTCGAAACACTTTGTGCTTCCCGAAGTCGAAGTGCTTTGAGACATCAACAACACCTCATCGTCCCCCATCACTTCTGCGTAGTTGGCTTTGCCTTATACCTTCTTGTCTGCCCAGCAATCCTGAGCATAGTGCCCGTGCTTCCCGCAATTGTAGCAATCTACTTCGGGTTTCTTGCCTTTGCCCTCCTGGCTTTGACCTCGACCTCGCGAGTTGGATCTCGACTAGCCCCTCGAGCTTCTACCTCGTCCACGACCTTCACCACTGGACTGGCCGTGTCCTTGTCCCCTCAGGACATACATAGCATTCTGTTCAAGAGACACCTTGGCTTGTAAAGCCTCTTCGAGTGACTCTTTCTTCTTCAACTTCTTCCTCTATTTGTGTGCCATGAGTGAACCTTGCAACTCGTCCACCAACAGTTCTTGTAAGTCCTTCGACTCCTCTATTGCACACACAACATTCTCGAAGGCATCTGTCAACGACCGCAGTATCTTCTCCACTACCCTATTCTCAGTCAGTTTCTCCCCATTCCTTTTCAGGTTGTTCACCACCACCTGCACCCTAGCGACATAGTCCGAGATCTCTTCGGATTCCTTCATGGTGAGTGACTCGAACTCTCTTCGTAGACTTTGCAGTCTCACCTGCTTGACTCTTTCAACTCCTTTATAGGCAGCTGTGCCACCCTTTTCGCTGCCCGAAAGGCGCTTTAAAAAGACGTTTTCGTCGGGAAAAGGACACGGTCACCCCTGTACGTATGCGTTTGTTAGTAGACATGGCGAGACATTCACTCTCAAACACTCGCGCACAAAGGTTTTATTATTTTCAAGTGATTGTGGGGTCTTGGATTCCAATGAGCGCAAGCCCTCATTGTTAATTACCCTGAAGCTGTTAAACTCCAGGCACCTCTGATTTAAGAATAGGAAAATGCTAAAATGTGTGTGCAAGTATATGATTTAAAATATACTAAAGTGAGTACGAAGTACACAAACGTGTTTTTAGTGAGAAATTATTTACAAGAAAATGACGAATGCATAGAAACGTCGTAGTCCAAGTGCTTCGCTACTTGGACATTTATTTGTTCACTTTTGAATTTATTTACTTGCTTTTGAATTTATTTACAAGAAAAATCACATTTGTATTTTTAATTTGAAATTTCATAGTGTGCTCAAATAAGCATAAAATTCCTTAAAATTTGTACAAAATGATGTAGAGGAATATTTACAAGAAAATGAAGAATTTTATTTTTGAAAATTTATGTTTTTGTCCTTTTTGGATTTAAATTTGAATTCGAACTTGAAAATTTGAAATGTTTTTATATAGAAAAATCAGAAAATTTCTAAAATGAATTTTAAAATTTATTTTGGAATTTTTAGAGTTCGGAAACTATTTTTAGAATATTTTTTATTGAAAAATTCGAATTAAATCAATTTATTTACAACTTGGGCCAATTTTAAATAATTTTTGGGCTTTAAATGAAATCAGACTTTTAATTAGATTGGGCCAGATTCGGCCCGTTTCCCTTTCTCTTTACTGGACGTCTCAGATTAATCATCGCATCAAGATCCGCACTTTCCTTTCTTTCTTTCTTCCATCGGAGTCGTCGGAGGTGGCAGATGATGGATCTCAGCGCTCGGAACTCCGATTGACGATCAGTCAGTTGCGTTGGAATCGTGGGAGTGAGGCGAATTCATCCATGGTGTTCGATTGAACTAAAACACAACAAGGAATACTCGCATTGGTTAAGCCCTAGAGGCTGACGAGCTTCCACTGACGATTTCCCATTCAATCTTCTTATTGAATTGTACATCAATTTTTATGAAATTTGCTTTGAACATCGTTGGCTTGGTATGTTTAATACAATTTTAAGTTCAATTTAAACCAATTTTGACTGTGTGTTATATGAAGAAATTGTGCCAGTTTTACAGCTTGTTCTGGTATTGGACAATCAGAATTTTACTGTTAATTAATCCACTTGTACTAATGTCCTAATCTTAATGAATACAATTTGTTTATTGCTATCTTGCTTCGCTAAGCAGCAAATTTTAAACAATAAATATCTGATTTGCCAGTAAAGAGGTATCAGTGTGTCTGTTAACTGTACATTTGAACTTTTATCAAACAGTTAATAGTAGAATCATTCTTAACTTAATTATGAATCTTATGGATCACCTTAATCACAAACTCTAATTAATTAGTATTGAGACATCACAAGAATCCTTATCAGTATAATTGTTTAAAAGAGGGATTTTCAGTTACTGTTACCAGTATAATTTTTCTGAACATGAGTGACTGATGTTTTTAAACAGAAACATGCATTATGAGTTTACAAACAACTTTTATATTTAACAATCTTTCTATTTTTTTTGTCATTTTCAAGAAATCAGCCATTTTTCTGATCAAGGGCAAAACTGTACACAGTTTGTCAGATTTTTGTTATTTTCATATGAATTTTTCTACAATGAATTAAGTTAAGTGTGAAACATTAAAAGTGCTTAGAATTGTGTCAAAAATCTATAAAAAATATGAAACATATACACTATGAAGAGAGGTCTGGACACCATTTTTTCATAAAAATTTCCAGAGAAAGGATTAAAAGATGAGCTGCTGCAGTTGCTACATTGCCATTTTTATAGGAATTTATCTACAAAGAATTAAGTTAAAGTCTTTTTATGAAACTTGTGTAAAAAATTATGATCTTTTCAAATAAAATATTTAAAATATGTGTCAGGAAGGCTGATTTTATACTATGCTCAATTATTTAAAGATCTGACAGTCAGGATTAAGCTGTAGATAGCAAATTCTCTGGTATTTGAATTTTTAAGACAAATATTTGAACATAAGTATATAAATAAACTTTACAGGGAGTTAGTTTATGTTGTTGTGAACATTTTGATAACAAATTTTCATATATTTAACTTAGAAAAGCTCATGTTTCGTCCATTTTTCAAAACACTGTCAGAATCTGGCATCCCTGTGCAACAGAACCTATTATTTTCATATGAATTTATTTACAAAGAATTTTACAAAAATTTTTATATGAAAACTGCTTAAAACTTCATTGTGAATAAGGAAAAATTATATAAAAAATACACTATGTTCACAGTTTCATGGGAAAGAATTAGAGTTTGCTAAAAATCATAACTCATCTCAGTTTTCTTAACCTGAGAGTATTTTGACAGCATTTCTTTTATATAAAACGATTGAATTGCTGTCAAAATCAACTCTTATGAATATACATTACATCTGGGGCAATTTTTGCAGCATATCTCCATATAAAATGGAGATTTGACATCAAAATTGTCTTCAAATGAATGTAAATTCATTTTCAGATTATGAGAGGGCCATGGTTTATTGAGAAACATGATCTCTTTCATCTCATTGATTCTGAGATCAATTTGGCAGCATTTCCCCTATGTAATATAGGTGAATTGTTGTCAAATATCACTCTTAAGAATCTATGCTTCATTTAGGATAATTTTGACAGCATTTTTCTATGTAAAATAGAAAAATGACATCAAATTTATCTCAAAATGAATTTAGATTCATTTCAAGAGACGAGAGGGCCATGGTTCTTCACCAAGCTCTAACTCTCAACTCCTTGCTTCGCAAGAGAGTTCTCCTCTCTGGACACGTCCAAAAGAGGGCCCATGGAGCTATGCTCACATGTATATTTTATATAATTCTCCCTTAGAACAAGTTCTTAAGGGGCCCATGGCTATGCCATGTTTAATTGTGTATTAATCTCCCTTAGAGCAAGCTCTTAAGGGGCCCATAGCTTAGCTATGTTTGTGTAAGTGTGTGTGTTAAAGAAGAACAAAAGAAAATTCAAAATCAGGTTATAAACTGCAAACATGCACTATTCTTTTTTTTTTAGTTTATTATTTCAAAACAGCTTTGCTGAATTCAATCAAAGAAGAAGGAAAATGCAAAGGTATCATCAAGAAGCTTAGACACTATCTCAGATCATTCAAAATCAAGTAATCAAGAGCAAAACATCACAGTTCAACAGATTAAAAGTATGAGGAATGAGCTATTGATTGAACTCTTCCTTTTTCATTCAAATTTCAACAGATTACATCAATCTCTCTCTGATTCTTACCTTTCTGGTTGAATTACTGATCTCCTTCACCTCAATTACAATGTATAGTAGCTATCCTATCAAGTATTGAGTGTAGGATGTGTTGTTTCTCTTTCTGGTAAGGTTTGAGTGTGGATTTTGGCAGAATTTTGGTAAGCTTAAGCTTGGGTCTGTTGTTGTTTTGAGCTGCTGGAGAGGGGTTTATATAGGGCTCAATTGAGGATGCTTAGGGGGGAAGGAAGCTCATTTTATTGGCTCAATTAGGTGTCCCACGGATCATGACAGCTCTGGTAAATTTCAACCCTTGGATTTGTGTATTTGTGCTTTCTCTCCTTTGATTAAGACCCTTGGATCAGTTTACAGCAGTGAAGGGAGGAAATTGGCGCCCAAGGCTTCTTTTGAAATGATGAACATCTCATTTAGACATGGTCTTGTGCCATCCTCACTATCTGTTAGAGAAGGAGACTTGTAATTGCTTCTGGCTATCCTGCACCAGTTGTAACCAAGAAGATGTAAATCGAAGAAGGAACTTCTAGAAGGCAGCTAGGAATTTTGAAGGGAAGTTGTGGCCTGAAGGGTGTCCAGGGAGCATGAAGTTCATTGACTACACATGGAGCATCATCATCTGTTCATGTAATTGTCTTTCCACCAGCTTGTAATTCTACACCAATTGTAGCCAAAGACAATCAATTGAGCTTTCTCTCTAATTGCAATACGAGGAGATGCTCCTGCTATTAGCTCCTTCTCTCCAATTTTCTACCTATCTACTATCTCTGGATTTTAGTGTTTGGAACATAATTCTCATCCCAATTTCGTCTCCAGCTTGGTATTCAAGCAGCTCTACTTGGGCAGCGAAGAGGGAAGAGGTGGAACTCGTGCCTAGAGACATTTATAGCAGAAATTACACGTTTTCACATCATCAGGGCACCGAGGTGAAGCTCCGGCAGCCTTCAATTGGAGTCGAATCCGCCCAGTTCGCCGGAACCATGTCTGAGCCCGGTGCCATGGCCGTCCTCTTTCTTTCTTCTTACTTTCCGATTTCCTGGCTTATAGCCCCTTATTATAATACCTCTAGGTAGAGTTCGCTCCTACAATTCCAACGAGCCCAAGAACACCCAAAATGGCCGCCGGACGAGGGAGAATTTTGCCGGGAAAGTTTCAGCTTGGTTGGAAGAGATGACCCGCGTATTTCTGACCCGTTCCAGCTTTCAAATCCTGCTTATGTCACTGTCGTGTGGACCCATCATTTTAAATCCTGACTAAGAACTCTCTATTGATTCTGTTGTCATGATCTGTGTAGCCTTTGGTATGGTGCGCTTTCTTGAATGTAAATGAGTTGTCAGTGACCCGCTGCACGATCTACTCCCATTTTCCTCCAAATTTCCCTTTCTTACTCTGACTGGTGGCCCCCGGTGTCAGTTTGACTGCCATGTGTCAGCATTTGATTGGTTGTTGAGTGTTTCTTGAATATCTTGAGATCCGGATCTCAGAAAATTACAAATAATATATCAAAATTCTCAGAATTTCATGAGGAATCTTAATATACTATAAGTTTTAACTTTTTTGCAACTTTACGATTCTCTCAGATCAGACTCCCCAATCTGTTCCGAGATTTCTTGCAACTTCATGATTCTTCCCGATCAGGCTTCCCAGTCTGTTTCATTTCCTTCACATTTCTTCTTCTTGATTCTCTTTATCACTTTTTCCAACTTCATTCTTCTTTCAATCTTTTGAGCCTTTTGAGAGGTCAACAGCAGCCTTGAGAGTTCCCCAAGCCTCTTTCAAAGTCACTGCCCCGGCGATCTTCTCAAAGCCAACTTCGTCTACGGCCTGATACAGGATGTAGAGAGCCGTCTTGTCTTTCATTCTTCTTTCTCGCAATGCCTTCTGCTGTGCATTGTTGAGAACTGTTCCGGCTGCGGGCTCAGTGAATCCTTCCTCAACTACTTCCCAACAGTCTTGCGCCCCTAGCAGTGCCTTGACTTGGATGCTCCAGTTGTCATAGTTCGACTTTGACAACTTCAGTATGGACATCCTGAGTGAAGTTCCTCCGAATCCAGCCATGGCTCTAATACCGATCTGTTGAAACTCTGCTTTCTTTGGACTAGCTCGACCCAACCTCGAGTATACCTCAGCGCTTTGCTAATCGAGCGTATCTCGCACTATACGACTTTTCAAAGGACCTTGCACTCGGGGTTCACTCTCTCACCCGAATTGACACTCTGTGATGAACTGGAATATGGGAGAATAAAAACAGAATAAAACTGGATCTTTGATCTGGGAGAAGGAAGAGAAATAGTGGAGAAACTGTTTGTATTAAACTCTGAAAGTTACAATGTTTTCTCTCTCTTATCTCTCTTGCAAATTTACACTACTCTACTCCTATATATACTACTAATTTCGAACTACCCTTACTACAAAAGTCTACTACTATCTACTCCTAGATACAATGCTGCCAAGTGTCCTGTGCTCCTGCTGAGCTATCTCTGACAAGTGCAGCTTGCTGTCAGACTGGTAGTTCTAGCTTCCATCTCGAGATTCCACATCTCGAGGTTCCTTAAGTCTTTGACTCGGAACATCACCGAGCTCCTGCTTTTCGGGGTTGATCCCGAGCTTCCTCTTCGGGTTTCACCCGAGCTACCACTTCGGGTTTCACCCGAGTATCTCTCTGGGTTGCACCCGGGCTGCCACTTCGGGTTGCACTCGAACTCGAGCTACTCTTCAAGATTTCGAGCTTGTCATTATTTCCAACACATCTACTGTTGTTGGCAGTGTTCGTACGTATGGGACATATTGAAGTGTTCGAACGTACGGGACTTATTGCAGTGGCCGGGGAAGAAATGTAACCTATATATGGATGGTTTGAAATGTTAGTTTTTACAAACTAGCCTTTGGTCTAGTGGCTAAGGGCAACGCTCTCCGTGTAGGAGGTCGCGGGTTTGAAACCCGGATGGGGTCTTTTATAAACATTTAAATTTGAGTGCTTTGACCCTATATTTATCTCAAAAAAAAAAAAATGTTAGCTTTGAATTTAATAACAGTGACCAGATTTTCTCTCTTTCTTACTGGTATATCATACAAGGATTGACCGCTTTTAGACTGTTTAGTATCAAGAGGCGGGTGACGATATGGGGCCAGCGCCCTGCTGCTGCTTTGTGCGCTTTAAGCGCGAAAAGAAAAAAAAAAGATGAAGCGGTCGCTTATTTATCTCATTCTTATTTCTATTCGTTTGCTGAAACAACTAGTGTATTCATTCATGTCATTCTTTATTGGATCTATGTTTTTTTAATTTCAAAGATGATTTTGCGGTGCCACATGCTAATTTTGGACTCAGCAATATATATTAATAATTTTGTTGTTTAATTTTCAGCAAAACATATATAGTCCACCTATAAAAGATAGCCATTTACACTCCTCTGTCACAATGTGATTTGTTAACTGAAATACAATATCTGTTAATTAAAATGCGGTGGATGAGTGTACATCCATAGAAGTGGACATTATCTATCACTCGTCTTATATATGGAGCTCGCTCTACTTTCGAAATCTAAAATATCATCAATGGCCGTGCAGTCTTCATATTTCGCTACTTCTAGGTGACTGCTATACAGTTAATTAGTTGAGAACTTCTTAGTTTATTACATAGCAAGATGTGAATGGAAATAAAAAGCAAGCTCCATGATGATGTTCGATATAAAACAGTGAAACCTAAAAAACATTTAACAACCATACAATATAATAACCCCTCAGAATCCTACATTGTTTTAAGTTGTTAACCATCACAAATTAAATGAAGATTCAGTGACAGATATTTAAAGCTCTTAGTGTCACATATTGTGTCCGTTATATTTGCAAAATAGGGGGAAAAAAAAGGAAATTATCTATACAGTAAAGCAGGCCAAATCAGCAAACCCAAAGTCAAAAGTACTGTATCTGGTACGCGGTAGGCATGAAGTTTTCAAGCATCTGGTTTTGCACGCGGGGTATTAACCTTATGATTGGCCCTTAGGCCCCTTACTACGTGCTAACCCTAGTTGTACCACAAATTAATTATAGTTATAGTTGAAGAAAGGAACGTAGCATTGCTCATCTAATAAGCACTGCTTTTTTTGCTCACCCGTGTCGTGTAGTGTGAAAACTAGACATGTGCAGGCATTGAGGTTATGCACGTAAGGTGTTCGACCATGTTGAAGATAATTCAAAGTCTCAAGATATCATAAAACTAAATTTACTTTTTGTTCAGGAAGTTCAGAAATAGCCGCACAAAAATAATAGTTGAGATCTAGAATTAGCATTATTTATTTGTAATAGCAAAAATAGAATTGTTGGTTAATTTAAGAAGTCAAGAGTCTAATTTAGGTAGATAATTTTGTGTATGTTAGGCTATATAATGAGTCTTTGTAATTGTGTTGAAGATGTGTATAATAGTAATCATGTATAGTTTATTTTCACCAGAATAGTTTTTGTATCATATAGTATTATCAGAGTGTTTGAGTTCTAGTTTTGAGTTTTTTAAGAATTGGTATCAGAGCTCTAATTTGAGTTCTAATAGACCAAATGTATCAAGGGGGAGAAGGATTAAATTGCCTCTTGGTTAATGCTGAAGTTCGTCTTTTAGAAGCGTGCGACAGTAAACACCACTTGATATCTGGTCAGTGGTCACATTCTTCACCGATGCGAGTCCAGTAAAACTGGAAAAACCATTTGTAGTTGTGGTTTCTCTTGCCGGACACAAAAGTCTACAGAGATACTATAGATTGATAGCTATAATTTTTATCCTATCATGCGAATATAAAGATTAAATTCTTAAATTTGACTGAGGAACTTTTTTTAAGGATAGTAGTAAAATATGGAATTTTATAAATTAATCATTTTGAAGATATTAAATATTCATTGGATTTCCGCGACCCTGTTCAATTTCATTTTCATGCTTCTTTTTGTTCCCGGTTTATTGTGCTTTTATTTCCGTTTTATTTCGCATATGTTCGGCTTTTTGTCGATCAAAAATTAAGGGCCCAATTAGCTCAATTTTGGTTGTCGAGAAAGGTAAAGTAGGTTACCCATTCACCCTCTCATATACACTCGTGTGTTTAGCACAATTGTATAAATTTTTACTGAAAATCATAGTATATTTATTCACTGAAAAATGATATCTATGGATCGTAAAGATATAAATATTTACTGAAAAATAATATTTGTTCATTGAAAAATACGTTAGACCGGTAGTAAGTAATAAGGGTGGACGGTATCTATTACTGTATATAAACAATTTTCTTCGTTGACCCAGTTTCATGTTTTCATTTTTTCTTTCTTATTGGGGCCAATATTTAAAACGTGATGAGATCTCAAAAGGTGGTTCTCGGAATGTGACTGCTTATCACATCTTCAGATCTCGCCTCTGCAAATTTTTAATATAAACGTATATCAATTGGCAGAGACAACATGCATGAGCTTAAGCTCACAATTACTTTTCATCAGCTCAAATTAAAATTATATCAAATTAACTCTAAATTTTGATTAGTATAGATCATTAAAAATCATACCAATTAATGAACTCTAAATTTTGATTAGTATAGATCAATGCATTCTTTATATCAGAGTCCTATGGAGTACAAATTAAAGCTTTTCATCTTTTGAAGATTTTTATGTAGTTGTTTGGGATTTCAAAGTGTTATATGCGTGAAATATTGATTATTTTACTAATATTACGTAGTCTTATTTAACTTTTAAGAATTCTTAAATAAATGTTTAAAAATTTTCAAAAAAATAAAAAATTTTTGTAGCCCATAGATTTTGATATGAAAAATAGATTGATCCTTGTAAATCAAAATTTAAAGGTTACGCCATCTTTACTCGTATATCAAATATTAAATATTCTATATTCAACTGCCATATTATATATATATCTGCAACATGTCGGATTTGTATCTGCTACCATAGTAAATTATGGTAGCCAGGAACCTACCATAAGAGAGTAACAGGTGGGATCAAAATTAATAATTAAAGTACTCTTTTATTAAAAAGGATCTCGGCTGTTGACTCAACCCTATGGGCCGTATAAACTATGGCGGCATCCTGCCATAGTTTTTCATGGAAGATACGGACCCCAATATATATGTCTATTATATATGCGATATCAGATTAAGAAAGAAACAATTTTATTTTTTAAAATTTAATGCCTCACCTCGGATGTGACTCTTAGTTGCATTACCATATATTTAACATCTAATTATAATTATAGGTTGATATTAAGTTAAATATTTAGCATGTTAAGTTAAACAATTAGTATGTTATATTAAATCATTAGTTCATTTAATCAAGTCAAACTATATGGTACAGTATCCTCAATGGTATCAATGTAGCATTTTCCAATTGGAGAAGTAGATTTTGGGTGGAAACGAATGGGATGAAATAAAAAGATGCAAAAGATATAAGGGTAAAAATGGAAATACGAAAATATAGATCAAATAATAATATAGTATGTTCTTTTTTAATTAGATATATACAAAAATGGTCAAGATATGTTGAAGATACCATTGGGGATACCATATACTTTGACATGGTTAAATGAACTAATTATCTAACTAAACGAACTAATTATTCAACTTAATATGCTAATAGTGGAAATTTGACAATTGAATTCGTTTTGGATGACATTTTGGCAAAATGAAATTTTATAGTGGCATTTTGACAATTTTCCTTAATAGCATTGGCCCCCTCTTCATTTCTTCCCAAGGTGCGCCACAACATGTAGATGATCTTTTTTTTTCTTTTCTAGAGATAAAGATAGAAGGTCAAATCACTCAAATTTGAATGTCTATAAAAAACCTCCCATCCGGGTTTAAAACCTGCAACCTCCCACACGGAGAGCGTTACCTTTAGTCACTAGACCAAAAGCCGGTTTGTGCATATAGATGATCTTGACATGGAGAGAAATGAGAAAATTTAATGTGCCTCTAATTTTTATTTGTTCTAATACGATGTCCCACCTCGGAATATGACTGCCAGTTGCACTATTAAAACCAGTTTATTTCTATTTTCTCTTTTTTTTTCAAACAACGCCCCACCTTTAAAGTCCGTATCTAATGCGATCCAAAGTGGATCTCAGGACCTTACAATTGTGGTACGATGGATGTGGTTTTTAGGAGAGGTTATTTGAAATAATCTGAGCCGTCTATAGTAGAATCTCAGGGTCCTGAGATCTATTTTGGATCTCAGCTGATTTCGACGTCCCACCTTTAAATGTGACTGCTAGTCCTTTTCATCTCCCAGTTTTCAATATGAAGTATGAACATATATCAACTATTAGAGTAAAACTCATTAGTAATTATCCTGCTCACGGAGCCCCGTTAGCATATATCCAAAAAAAAAAAAATTATATATATATATATAGAGTAAAACTATGGTGCTCCTAGGAGCACGGAGGCCTCCCGTGCTCTTAACTCAAAAATCATACTAAACCATCTCGAAATTTCGATTTATGGGTCTCATTAAATTCTTTATATCAAAATATCATAGGATACAAAAATTTTCCATTTTTTGAGATTTTTAAGTATTTGTTTTGTATTTTTTAAAGATGACATAGTTTTATATATTATTTTAATAATTTTTTAAGATGACATAGTTTTATATTCTAAAAAATTTCAAAACATATATTTAAGAAACTCAAAAAATAGAAAATTTTTGTATCCTAAGAGATTTTCATATAAAGAATTAATGAGAATGATAAATCAAAATTTCATCATGGTTTAGTATGATTTTTGAGTTAGGAGCACGGGAGGCCTCTGTGCTCCTAGGAGCACACTAGATTTACTCTATTTATATATATATAGAGAGAGAGAGAGTCTAGCTACGGTGAGTCATGACTCACGGGCTACTTCGCGAGTCACGATCCAAAAACATATCAAATCACCTCCAAATTTCGATTTATATGGCTCAATAAATTTTTCATTTTTAGAGATTTTTAAGTATTTGTTCTAGATTTTTTAAAAGTGACTATACAATATTAATAAAATAATCAATGTTTTATGTATCATTTTAAAAAATCTAGAAAAAATACTTAAAAATCTCCAAAAATGAAAATTTTTGTGTCCAATAAGATTTTGATACGAAGAATTTATTAAGCCATATAAATCAAAATTTGGAGGTGATTTAATATGTTTTTGGATCCTGACTCATGAAGCAGCCCGTGAGCGATGACTCATTTTAGCAAAATTCTATATATATATATATATGTATATATATAATCACCTTCAAATTTTGATTTATATGACTTAATAAAGTTTTTACATCCAATTTTTTTGGGACATTTATATTTTTGAAAATTTTGAAGTATTTGTTAGATTTTTAAAAATGATACATGAAACATTGATTATTCTGTTAATATTATATAGTCAGTTTTAAACTCTTATACAAATACTTGACAATTTTCAAATATGAAAATTTGTGTATCTCATAAGTTTTGATATAAAAAATTTGTTGATTCATAATTTCACATCAGTGATTTGCTGTGAAGTAAAATACTGTGGAGCACGCAAAAAGATTGAATATGCCACTTAATTTTACCCAACCTTGGGTATCTATGTGGTTTTTTTATGTTTTACGAGGGAGAGCAAAAAAAAAAAAAAAACGTCGTCTCAACTGGGTCCGTGCGAGGTGAGGTTCGGCGGATCAAGTTGGATAAAGAAACTTTGAGAAACATATTGCGTCGATTGAAAAACTATCCTTACATTCATAAAAGTGTACATAATGTAACAAATACATTCCGAAATGTAACAGAGTGGCAAAGCCACAAGGGGTTTTGGAGAGGCCATGCCACCCCCCCCCCCCCCCCCCCCCCCGGTTGGAAATTTTATTATGTAATTAGTATGGTAATTAACAAATTTGGCCCCCCTTAATTGCCGTGTTGTCCACACAATGAAATATCTCATTGATAGCTCATACATTTTAATGATTGCCTTCCAAAATAATTGATCAGACAATAAATGTCAAAATTATTTGTTACTTTTCTATTGACAATAGAAATTTATAATAGGATAGGATAGGATGCATGGTTTAATAATTGATTCACTGGCCAAGCCACACTGAATAATTTCATTTTTCAAAATTTTATTTTTTGATAAAGTTAGTTTTTCTAAATTAATATGGAGAAATACTATAGTACAATTCCAAAGCAATTACATTATTTTAGTTATTTCTAGTGTTTTGGTGTTGTTAGATGCTATAGGGTTATGGAATATGAAATATTTTTGTACTTTTCAAATTAAAAAATATTTAAATGTTTCAAAAAAAATTTCATTCAACAAATTTTATTGGTTTCAAAAATTTTTGGCTCCCCACATATAAAAAAATTTGAGTTGAGCTGTGGTACTATTAAGTATGGTTTAGTTGGTAGTGGCATTGGCTCCCTATGTGGAGACCTGGGATTGAACCCCGGATGGGGCGAATTAGGTAGGGTGTATGGTGTATGCGCGCCCTACCGGCCTACGGGCTGTAAAAAATAAAAAATAATAATAAAAGCTATGGTACTATTAATAGTACAAATTGCCCGTACTATTGGCTCATATCTCCAATTTCAAAATATTAATAGTTGATCCAAACTGCTCATTATGATATTTATATACAATTTTAGTTGTAAACAAAATTTTATATTTTTTAGAATTCTTTTACTATTTTTTAAGATATTTTGAAATGCCACTTGCTTAAAACATTATGAGCCATCCAAATAAGTGACATTTCAAAATATCTTAAAAAATAGTAAAAGAATTCTAAAAAATATAAAATTTGGTTTACAAGTAAAATTGTATATAAAGATTATAATGAATAGTTTAGATCGATTATTAATATTTTGAAATTGGAGATATGAACCAATAGTACGGTGCAATTTGTACTATTAATAGTACCATAGCTCAACTCAAAAATTTTTGGCCCTTGCTTCATTGTTGGTCTGGCTTCGCCACTGCAGATGCATTCTGAAATGTAATCTATGGACACTATAGACATTTTTTTTATGGACGCTAGGTATTACTCAAAAACTTTTCTTTTGCATGCTTTGATTGGAAGTTTGTATAGCAATTTCTAAAGTTAAAATAATTGCATATTACGTACGTATGCAAAGACACCTTTGACCTTCATAATATTTTGAGAAAATAGTGGTATCCATCAGTTAGTTGGGAGGGAACATTCATAACATTTTGAATTCAACTAGCTACTCATCAAATTAAATTAATGGAGGTCGTTCTTACTCGTTTCAAGGTAAATTGCCATATCCCTAAAAAAAATGTTTTTTGAGATTAATGCAATCACCCTTATAAGCCATACCCCGCTATAAAATCTTCTCTCATGGCATAGATAAAAATCAAACCACCATCAATCACTCACCTATTCTGGCTAACTAAATAATGTCTAACTAATTAAAAAGATGCCAATCTCTCGAAGTGAAGGTACGACAACTGATCGGACGGTGCCAAAGCACCGCTCAGTAATGCCCGCTGATCTTTTCATGGCAGCAATTACCGGCGACAACGATGTTTTCGTAAGGCTTCTTGGATTGCCTAAGGATGAACAAAATCAGCTCGAGGTACGTACTTGACATTTGAGGAACCAATATCTGAAGAATAATTTATGATTTGCTTCCAATGATATCAAGTTGGTATAAAAACTATTATTTGTCCCAAATAACCTTTATAAACAAATATTAAAAAAGAAAAGAAAATATTGTGTGTTTTAATTTTCTTCATGAAAATAAGCTAGGTTTTGAATAAGTAATTAAATTTTCATTATCCAATTAGGAGTTTAGGACTATTAAGTAGAGGTGGCGGTTTGTCAGGTCGGGTCGGGTCCGGGTTCGGGTCCGGGTCGGGTCAGGTCAGGTCAGTTTGACCGAATGGAAATGTCGGGTCGGGTTGACCGAATGGAAGTGTCGTTCGGGTCGGGATTGGGTCTGGTATCGGGTTGATGGGTGCCCATTGCCGGCATTTTCTTGGGTCCCGGGCTATTTCAGTTCGGGTATCGGATTGGCGGTTGTCGGAATTTTTTTGGGTCTCAGGTCATTACGGGTCGGGTATCGGGTTGACGACTGCTGGCAATTTTCTGGGTCTCGGGTCAGATCAGGTCAGGTCGGGTCGGGTATTGGGTTGACGGTTGCCGATATAATTTTGGGTATCGGATCCTTTCAGGTCGGGCCGGGTTGGATATTAGGTTTGGCGACGCTCAGGACATGTCAAGTTTTGGGTTGTTCCAATCTTGAACGTGTTATTCAAGTCTAGATTTGGTCTAGATCAGGTCATGGTCGGGCAGAGTCGGGTGGAGATCTCACTTGTTCTCCTTTTTATGAAGAAATTGTGATTGAGAACTTATACTTTCGAAAAGTTTAATTCAATTAAAAAATTTTAACTAAAAATGATCCTACTGTTTATTTAATTTCTCGATATGTTGTGCACAATTTATGTTCATTCAATTATATGCTTTAAAAATTTGTTGATCGATATCTTTTCGAGTTCGGGTCGAGTTTGGGTCACTAGGTTTCCGGGTCATCCTGGGGTTCGGGTCTAGTCGGGTTTGTCGTTCGGGTTCGAGTCACCAAGTTCTCAGGTTATCTGGGGTTTCGGGTCGTCCAGGTTTGGGTCAGGCCGGATTCGGGTCAGTTTGACTTTCCATGAAATAAGGCTCAGGTTGGGTTGGGTTCCATTCGGGTCTTTTTGACTTTCCTTGAAACACGGGTTGGGTCGGTTCAGGTTCAGGTCGGGTAGGGCGGGTTATTCGGGTTAGGTCAGATTTTGCCACCTCTACTATTAAGCTGGAAAGACAAAGCAAGTATTTTGACGAAAATTAAAGAGAAAATATATTTGTCCCCACTATTCTATCCCCTAATTTTCTCTCCCAACTTTCTACAAACTTTCTAACAATCTCTTCCTTTCTCTCTTTCTCTCTCCCACCCTCCTTCTTTGTTGCTATATCCAACGCCCATCGGCATCAACCACTGCCATTGCCCGTCACTCCGTTGCCTACTCTATCTCCCACAACCTCTTGCTCCTTCCTCTCCACAACTCCCACGCTCGCTCTACGACAAGATCCTCTCCATCGCTACTCCTTATGTCTCCTCTCCCATCTCTCTTCCCTCCATCCACCCCATACCTTTTCCTCCTCCCTCCAGACTTTCTGATTGAAATATCTCCCTTGTCTCCGACGATCACCATAATTTTTGAGCTCGATAATGTCACACCATACGTATGAAAAGATGTTCCGGATTGAAAAGGACCATGTTTAAACCCACGGCCTCTGAAAAGAATTCATCCATCCTACGATGCATTTTTTATTGAACAAAAAGTTGTTTTTCCATTAACATATTTTGAAACCACGTCCTACGAGTGGAGAAAAGTAATTATGACCCTTATATTAAAGCTGGATTTCCAACTCACAACCTTCATTCCCATAGTCCATTTCTAGATAACAACCTTGCTCTATGGCCGGAGTTTCAATTGACGACATTATTTACTATAAATATGTAAATGCATTTGCTGATCAGCGTGTGTACCACACACCGAAAGAGACTAGTCTCGGAAGTATGCTCAACTATTATATAGCGTTTGGCACTCAAAATTCATTAGAATAACAGCTAATCCACTGTCCTATTTCAAACTTTAGCTGTTAATTAAGCTAATCAAAGAGTACCCCCAATATATACTCAATCACTAAGGAGACCCTCTCCACTCCTTGTGATTGTGCATGCCATAGTATCTCCTTAAGACCTGTTTGGCGTTAGGATAATTGAGAACTAAAGTGAGAGATAGCTTAAACACCCGTTTGGTATTAGGATTAATGAGAGATAATTAAGTGAAGAATGGCTTTATCCCCGTTTGGTATTAGGATAATTACGAGATAAAACGAGGGCTCACAATTTTTTTCTCAAGACCGAACTATCCTAAAACTGGTTTAAATACTTTCCAATGTTTACTTCATTGAGGGATTCAATAAATAAATCAACTAATTTCTATTAATTTTACATGAATGAAATAGAAAAGTAAATATAGGTACGAGACAAGTCAGGATATTATTTTAGTCACCACTACAAACAATGCATGTAAAGACGGTTATTTGAACATGTACAGGCGGTTAAGTCCGTCGGTACAAAACTATATGGGCGGTTATATATCCGTCTCATAGCCGTTGCAACAATTTCCGTTTCAAAAAAATTTTGAGACGGTGGAATAACCGCCTCTAGATTTTTATCTTTGAGACAATTAGACCGCCCATAAGATTTTATCTTAAGGACGCTTTGGTTGTCTTAATATAATTTCTGTTGAGATAATTTGTATTCCGTCTATATCCATATAAAAGTTTCTAAGTACCATCAAGTCGTCTCTAATTAAACCTTATGAGACGGATAAATCGTCTCTTCCTCAAATTAATTACGATCTTAAATTTGAATATGTATTAATTACCATCTTAAATTGTGCCCAAAATCACGCATAAAATCAATTATTACAGATCAACACCTACTAATTAATCAGTATTTTTTTATTAATGAATATAATATTTAAATAGATTCACAGATTTGAAATTAATTATGGAAGCACGTGCTGCATGGATGTTGGCCATCCAGAAATGAAAGGAATAATATACATTTATGTAAATTAGAATAATATCGCATCCAATAGTCATACATTATTCAATTATTAATATTAATACAAAGGTACAATAATATTTGAAAAAAAAATCAGATGAATTATTCATAAAACAAACAATACTCTAAAAATTGAAAATATTCTACAGGTATTCTAGTTTTCAGCTTGATTAAGTATGCCACTAGGAACGTCATTCTGCACCTGGTACTTAGCAACCTGCAAGAGTAAAAAAATATATTGTTTGTGAGATGGTTATATATGTATATTTATTTGCAAATACGAATAACATATCCAGATTTCCAGAATAACAGGAGCATTTTGTTATTTTTAATAAGAAAAAAAGATTTCTATGTACCTGAGTTGTGTTTTCCCACCGATAAATCAATCTTTGTGCAAGCCCCTGGAAGAATAATAAAAAATAAAAAATAAAAAATAAATTGCATTAGTTGGTTGAAGATAAAATAGCTTGGAAATTTTGGAATGAACAACGGAATTCCAGTATGCGCACTGAGAACGAGGAAGGGATTTTCTTATTTCTGGTGTCTGGAACATTACTTGGCTCATTATGCATCAAGTTCACTTTTCAGGAGAGACTAGTATTTCTTCAACAGACGACGGACGTCTCTCCATAGACAAGTATATCACCGTTCTCCTTCATCTAAACGTTTTGCTCTTGCTTTCCTCTTCTCACACTCTATCCTTGCTTCCCTCTCTCTTTTAAATTTGTTGCGGTGTGGAGAGAAATCAGGAGTGATTATCTATTTTAATTGCATCCGCACCCCTTAATTGATCATTCATTTATTGTTTTTTATCCTTTTTTGCTTCTCCTCTTATATCAATTATACGGTACATAATAACTTATATCAATCATATACTAATACATAATAAATTATAAATCTTACAATTCTATTATTTAAAATTATATATATTTTCTTGCATTATTTCTTTCACTACAATTACATACTATTTTCTTATTCAATTTTCCAAAACAAATAAGAATAATTGTACCAACTTTGAGATCAACATATTAGTTAATATATATTTCAAAGGGAACTGATCATAGATATCAAAAGTGATACCAAACTTGAAACGGACAGTGTTAGCAATCATGTTAAATGAGTCGATATTCATATTTACTCACAAAATATTCAATCTATTAATATAATATATACGATGGAAAATGTTATGGTGATACCATATACCATATAGTTTGACTTAGTCAAATAAACTAATTATTCAACTTAACATACTAATTGTTCAACATAATATGCTAATTATTTAACTTAATATCAATTTATAAGTAGCACGTTAAGTTGATGTTAAATTATATCAATGATTAACTTAGCATGCTAATTATAAGTTGATATTAAGTTGAATAATTTGTATGCTATATTGAAAAATTAGTATATTAAGTTGAATAATTAGTTGTTTTTTTTTATTATGAGCACAATATATGTTAAGTTGAACAATTATTGATATAATTATACAAATGGCTTAGTTGTGATGCCATTATTAATATTACTAGTATACACCCACACTTCTCTGTGGGAGAATGTTCTTTAGGAGATGTTATCCAATTGTTATTAGAGTGTAACTATTGTACAAATTGTCCCGTATTATTGACTCATATCTCCAATTTTAAATATTAATAGTCAATCTAAACTGTTCATTATGATTTTCATATGTAATTTTACTTATAAACCAAATTTTATATTTCTTAAATCTTTTTACTATTTCTTAAGATATTTTAAAATGAGAAGGGATCCAATAACTACAAATTTTGGTGCCCTTGATAATTACAATATTATTTATACATAAATTAACTAATATAAACAATTAGATTTATTGTAAATCATCTCAATAACATATATACAAAAAAATGATGAAAATTTAATTTCGTTTAGGTAGTCATCAAGAGAGGAGAAAAAATCATAAAATTTCAACCGTTGGTTTTTTAATGCTTGATGCAAACGTAAACAAAATCAAAATGATACAATTTTTTCTGTACACAAAATATTTTAAAAATATTTTATCAATTAGTTTTGTAATTTAAAAATTTAAAATATAACTATTTAAAGTTTAATTTCATGTTTATCGATGGGGCACCAAAACTTGTGGTCATTTGAAAAATAGCTTTAGGTAGTTCATATGTTTGATCAAGTGACATTTTAAAATAATTTTTAAAAATAGATAAACAATTTTAAAAATTTAAATTTGTTTTATAAGTAAAATATATATATATGAAGATCATAATTAGTTCAGATTGAGTATTAGTATTTTGAAATTAAAGATAAGGGTCAATATTATGGGACAATCCGTACTATTAATAGTACAATAGCTTTAGTTTTATTATTATTGAAATGTAAAGTAAATATATCTTGTGAGCAATCATTATAGAGGCCTAATTTGGTATGTACCCATCAAAACTTTAATAATTGGAAATTTCTCCATAAATTCTTTATAATTGGATATTTACCTATGAAAACCCAATCAATCTGAATTATATCCATAAACTGAGTTGCACTAAGAAAATCTATATTCAAATTTTATAAAAATGTAATGTGTCCAAAATGTCCTTTCATTCTAATTACTTTCTTCCAAGACTCTCTTTTCTCCTGACTTTCATTTGTATCCCTCTAATTAAAAATTGATTCATAAATTAATTACATGAAGTCTAACCGGTTAATTGTTTTATATGCATCAAGAATCCAAGATCAAGAGAACGGAGATTGTGAAAGATGAAAGAGAGAGCCAGAGTAAGAGTACTACAGATGAGGGTTTCAAAAGGGAACAGATTTGAAGTTTCAGTATTGGAAATAGAATGAAAAAGAAGAGGAATTAGGCAGGAACGGAAGGGTATTTTAGTCTTATTGGATTTTTATAAGATTTTGTTGTAGACAGATAGTAATATGGATAGATAACAAGTAAAGTTGGTTTTCTATGGGAAAATATCCAATTATAAAGAATTTATGGGGATATTTCCAATTATCAAAGTTTTGATGGTTACATACCCAATTTGGCCTTATATAAGGCTATAAAATGTTCACTAAAATTTTCATTCAAAGAAATAATAAAATAAATGAACATTTGCAAAGTAATAACTGATAACACGTCACGACTAGTATCACTGATACAAAAATAAAATACCTACTAATGCACAAGAACAAAATAACACCCTACATAAAAAAAAAAAGAAGATAATATGTAAAAACAAAATATCAACAGATGATTATGAGTTTTGAGTCAAAATTTTTTTATTTATGATTTTGTCATCAAAGACATTAATTTGTGCGCATTATATTTCGATGGTTAATCTAATGCTTTAATCTTAAAATAGTATGCATGAGATTAAATGATTATTTTTATCCTTTGATTTCATAAAATCTAATCAACATTTACTACTCCACGAGCTAATTGTGGGGACGATCCACATTACACCAAGATTGTCAATTAAGTTAGTCATAATCATTTGATCCCTTTCCTTTCCGGTTCCCAGATTAAAAAAACACCATTTTATGCACAGCTAACTAAAATATAATCCGATTGATTTATGGTTGGTCTATGTTCTTTTCACTGGACCATTTCAATGTAATTTCGGGTCCACAACAAATGATATTCGAGTTATTCTTTGCTCCCGGTGTAAACAGCTTATATAAGGGAAAAAAGGATAGATATCGGTAAAATCAGGGACGCCTCATTTGCAAATCCAAATAATATAGAATTGTAGTTATAAATTCTTCCCATTGTGGAAGGAGATGACAAAAATTGGAGGCGCGGCGCTGGCGCAATACAAAATGGGAAAGAGAGCAGCGTGTGGCATACCTCTCCGATGACTTAGCTATTATACTCGCGCCAGATTGGAGCCTTGACGCAGAATAAAAAAAATAAAATTGCCTAAAAGTTCAATAAATACGGACGGGCTGGCCGTTGAATGGGAATATCACAGCGACGAAAATGGGTGCGCCTCAAGGTTATTGACTTTGTCGTCGCTAGTCGTACTTGTTTGGACGGTTAGGGGGTCCGTCCCAAATTATTCGTTGCAATAAGCCTTGTTTGTAGTAGTGAGTGTGACGATCTATCAAGTCGCATCTTCTCTAAGGATGGAATGGCGTCTTCTCGTAAAGAGTCATCACTAACCTTTCATTAGGTTTTGTTTGGCAAATCAACGAGTCGAGTTAGAATAGTGGCATTAGATTAGTAAAAGCGGAATAATGATATAACTGATTGTTGAAAGAGTAAAAATAAAAATGATATTTTAAACTATTATGAATTATGAAAATTAATATTATTGCTTGGTAAAAGTTCATGGAATAGTGAAATGATGTAGAATTAGAAAATTTTGAAATGTCCAAAATACCATATAATGTGTTCTTGTTTTACTTCGCTGCAAGACAAATTATCATAGAAATTTTTTATAATAAATCTTTGATAATCTTCTTTGAATACTTAAGAAAGTTTTAGATGGTCACAATTCACCATCAACTAGGGGTGTCAAAAAGTGACCCGACCCGACCTGAAGTGACCTGAAGATAAATGGGTCGGGTATGGGTCACGATTTTTTGACCCGTCATGGGTCGGGTCGGGTATAGGTCAAACCGACCCGACCCGACCCGAATAATTGTGTTATAATTTTGCTTATTTTAAGATTAAATATTATCAAAGCTTATATGTACATTAATTGAGATCAATTATATAAAAATTGACATGAAATTTCAATTCAAAATACTTATTTTAGTTTCATCCTATTATTTAACATTTGTAAAGAAAAATAAAATGACGTGCTGATAACTAACTATGTTGGATGCGGATTTATGACATTAATTATAACAAATCAATAAATTTTTGGAACCCACAAGTATTTGATTATGGCACATAAAATATGGTATTATTATTATTGGTCTTGAGTCTCGAATATTATTTAAATAATTGTTAGAATAATTTATCTATGATTATACGATACGTTTTGCTACGGATTGAATAAGAAAACGTTCATTTTTAATTAAGCAATTTTCTTATCACGGATAAATTGTCTCTCTTTAATTCTGATATATCATGTTCATTTGGTTCTGAGAACTGTCTATATTCATTTCGATCTATAGTAAAATCCATCTTACTATATTAATCTTGAATTTATATTACTTAATTATTCCATCATTATAACAATATATCTCGTAGTGATAACATCTATAGAAGATAGTTATAGATTAATTAAAGAAAATAGGAGATAAATGGTAAATTACACTTACGTTATATAATGAAATATAGCATGTGGTCACTTGAGCAGTAAAAGAAAAAAAAATTATCACTCAAAAAAAAATTATTACTAAAAAAAAAATGATGCGAGCTCCTCAGATTGTGAAGCCCACTCTCTTGCGTGTGAGAGCCAGTGAAAAGAATACTTCAAATAATTGAAAAACAGAGGATACAAAGACTCGAACTCAAGTCTTGGGCATGCAAACAGAGGATACAAAGACTCGAACTCAAGTCTTGGGCATGCAAAACCGATAAGCAAACCGCTAGACCACATTCATTTCATGCACATGTTTTCATATCAAACAATATTATAAAACAATACGGGTCTGGTCGGGTTGACCCGTGACCCGTCGGGTCGGGTGTGGCTCAGGTTTTTTTGACCCGTGACGGGTCGGGTCGGGTCAGACCCGTTTAAGGGAAATTAATAAAATAATATGACCCGACCCAAACCCGACCCGACCCGACCCATTGACACCCCTACCATCAACCAATAGAATGTTACTACAATGTCCATTAATTCCAAACTTTTACCTTTCTCATTCAACCCAAATTCCCAACTAGAACTCTTGGGTCTGTTCGGTGACCATTGGAATAGTCCGAGAAAAAGGGATTTGTGGAATAGAGAATAAGTTGCTTTTCCAGACTAATCCAATCTTGTTCGGCATGTGAAGGTTAGAAAATAGTTTAACTAGATATTCAGCTAAAAGTTACAGAGAACTAATATAATAATATGGTTTTTTTTACTTGGTTTCCTTGACTGAAGAAGACCTTAGACCCAAATTTCATGAGGCTTCTTGAGGAGACGCATGAAGTTGTCAAAAATGAATTGAAGAATCATCTGAAGGTAGTCAATTGAGATCTCATTCGAAAGAGGAAAATGTTCTCATTAATTTGATATATTTTGATTTTTAAGTTGTTCAATATATATAGCTTTTAAATTCATTGGAGAAACACCATTATTTTTTGGGTACCATGCAAAGCCATGAAGAACAAAAAGCTAAAAGCTTTTGATGCCATGTCAGCGAAGAAGAAAGCCAGGAATATTAAAAAAATCGTCCTCTCTGCTCTATTCCGACTAAAATCTCAATTCCATCCCCCGGTTGGAATAAAAAAGTGTGGAAAAGCAACTCTCTTCCGAGTTTCAATTCCAATCTATTTCTATCTTATTCATTAAGAATAGAGAGTCTTTTCCAACCAATTCCTCTATTCTGACAGCACCGAACATACCCCTTACAGTGAATCAAAATTATAGCATGCGACTCTCATCTTAATTCCTAAACAAGCTTATGCACATCTACAACAACTAATGGAATTAGAAAACACAAAATATGGCCTTCTCAGGTCTTAATGGAACTAGGAGTACTAAAGAGAGATCATATTTCGAAGTTAATCGTAAAACGTACGTACCCATTCGATCATTGGAGAATGATATTGCTACATCAAAAATGATCATTAAAGAAATTGCCAAATTGAGATTTTCTAAGTTTTGTTTTGGCATGCAGAAGCAGTTGTACATAGAGGAAACAAGAAACCAATAATTATATTTTCTTAGTTTTGGTTTAATTCAAGTGCATACAAGTTCATATATATAAGCATCATTTTACTTTTCTCCTTTGATTTGCTCTTCTAATTGCGTGGTGCTTGGTGGAGATATAGAACCAGCGTCTATCTGGGATTTGACTACCGGAAAACACATTAACAAAATGAATTATTTATATTTCCACTTAGAGTCTAATATGAAGCATTCATTGAATTAAATTTCTCGTGTCATATATAATCACAGGTGAAAATTGAAGCTCCTCATTCCCCTGTCCAATTACCAGTGGAGGACACAGCTGCCGAGTACAATCTCGATAGTACAACACAATTTGGAGACACCGTTCTTCACTTGCTTCTAGCTAAGAGTCACAATGAGCTTGCTTTAAAGGTTTTTGAAAGAAATAAATCTTTATTGAAAGCACGCAACAACAATTTGGAGACTCCGCTGCACTGTGCTGCAAAAGTTGGGAATGAGGAGGCCATTCGCAAACTCATTCTGCTTGATTCCGACGTCGTCAAGGATGCACTTGGAGAAGCAAACTCCAAAGGAGACACAGCCTTGCACGTGGCTGCAACATACGGTCATGGGGGCATTTGTTGTGAGCTAATGAAGTTGGATCACCAGATGGCATGTCATCCAAACAAAGATGGATTATCTGCGTTGCAGATTGCTACAATCGAAGGTTATAGTTCTGTGGTCGAAAGTATGTTACAAGTAGACCCAACTCTGGCCTGCACCCAATTCTCAGATGGAATGTTTCCGATTCTTCTAGCAGCAAAAATGGGCGACAAAGAACTAGTGATGCATTTCATTACAAATTATCCTCGTTATATCGAGTTTCTAGATCCTCAGGGAAAGAATATTTATCACATGGCTGCAGAACAAGAGGATGAGGAGCTGATTGTTCGACTTTGCAATTCAAGAGTACTTAATAGTGAAGGGGTAAAAAATATGATTAATGCAATAGATTACGAAGGAAATACACCATTGCACATAGCTGCAAGGGTTGGACATCGGCGGGTTATGTCGGCTCTTTGGAATAATATGAGATCTGATGCGAAGAAAGAACGAAACCGGAAAGGTCAAACACCGTTTGACATTTCAGCTATTCAAGTGAAAAATAGTAGCGCTCAGAAGGTATGAACAAATTAACTAAAATATCTACTAGTATTACACCTTTTTGTTTAGGATAAATACGCTCGTTTTCAGCCAAAATTTATTCTCTCGTTGATTTCTGTTTTGGTAAGGGTAAAGTCGTGTTTTTCTTTATTTCCTTTTTTATTATAATAAATTTCAAAGTCTATGTCCGCATTAAATTAAAAGAGTTCAGTCCGCAGTCTGTCATCCTATTGACCGAATGTATCAACTATTAGGGGAATTCTAATCTGCTGTTATTCTAAATAGAATAACAGGACCCTACTTTTCTATTTTGGGCCGTTGGATCAAAATATATGGATGAGTTTTATTCAAAAAATACCCCCTATAATCTACAGTCGGTCGATCTTATCCGTCCATTTGATCTAACGGCTATGATAAGAATAACAGGGTGTAATACAAGAGAAGTTATTTTTATTTAATAAAAAAAAACAAGAAGAAGAGGAAGTAAGACAAGTACAAATTTGATTAAAAAAATAAACTTCAATATATTCCCCTAACACTCCAAATTGTATACATTTTTTTTATGAATCCATAATAACGCCGTGCTAATTTTCTTTTGAAGATAATTTTGGGTTTTAATGATAATTATAATAAGAAGAGAAAGAGAGACACTCAAAGATAGGAAGAGGAAGATAAGAAGAAGAGAGAGATAGAAACAAGATAAACACTCAGAAACAATTCTATTAATCAAAGTCTGTATTCTCCTTTACAAAGACAACATTTGGCTTCTTATATAGCCTTACAAATAATATAGAAAACAACAAACAATAACTCTCTTTGACTCCTAAATTTACTAAATAATAACTCTCATAGAAAACCACAAATATTAATGATAAAGTTCATGCATCTCATTGTTCATGTATCATTTTGTTCATGCATCTCCTTGTTCATGCAACTCCTTTGAATGCTTAATTAATGAAGAAGTTTATCCAATGCACAAGCTGGTTCATCTGATACAATGCATGAGCTAGTTCATCTGATACAATGCACAATTACGTTCATCAGATACAAGAAGAAGTTTATTCAATGCACAAGCTAGTTTATCTGTATCTGGTTCCGAGATCGAACCTTCGTCATGCTCCCCCGGTTCGTTGAAGCTATGACGCATTGCGTCATACTCCTCGGGTTCCTCAAGCTTGCTTCATTCTTAAGTACTTGCACCTGGTACAAAGTTACTCCAAACTTCTGGTCCTTGTAGACTTCTTTAAAACAATACAATTTAAGATCAAACACCGTGAAATCTATGTAGACATCTTTTAAATGCTTTGAATGTCCCCAAACATAAACGTAGAACGTGAAGAATCTTTTAGGCTTCCGCTGCGCCACTCTGGAACTACAGTCAACTTGCGGTATTAGCGGGTTGGTTTTAGTCTCCTCATCTAGAAGGGAGCGTTCAACTCTCATCAATACGAACCTTTCATTTTCTAAGTTTGAGTTTGGTTGTAAGAATAGATCATTGTAGTTGGATTTAGGGACATCTTTGTTGCTCGAACATCGATGTTTTGCTTGCAACCCGTGATCGTCCCTATCCTCAATGGACAAAGTATTTGCAAGATCACTCAAACATGTCATTTGATTGCCAACAAATTTTTTAGCACCTTCTGAAGATATCTTAAAAGACTCCATTTCCTTCTCGAGTTTAGCGGTCACAATGTTGATATTAATTAGTTTCATCAATAGTGTTTTGACTTTCTTCAACCGTGACAAGATATCCAAAAACTCATCTGATTGTTCTGGGCACTCTTCTGTTGGAGTTGTTGTTGTTTGGTTGTTTTGATTGTTGGGTGGTGGAGGTGGTGGTGGTAGTGGAGGTGGTGGTGGTAGTTGTTGGGGGTTAATATTGAGTCGGTGGGCAATTTGAGTTAGCAAATCATGAGTTTGTTGTTGCCATTAAAAGGTTTGTTGTTGGGGATTAATGGTAAATCGGTGGACCATTTGAGTTCGCAAATCAAGGGTTTGTTGTTGCCGTTCAATGGTTTGTTCAAGGGTTTGTTGTTGTCGTTCAAAGGTTTGTTGTTGCCGTTCAAACAGTTCACGAAGGGTAGGATCGTCGGCCATTGGAATTGGAGTAGGAAGCTTCCGCAGACCTAAGCTGTGATACCAATTGACGCCGTGCTAATTTTCTTTTTAAGATAATTTTGGGTTTTAGAGATAAAAGAGAAGAAGAAGAGAAAGAGAGACAACATAAACACTCAGAAACAATTCTATTAATCAAAGTTTGTATTCTCCTTTACAAAGACAACATTTGACTTTTTATATAGCCTTACAAATAACATAGAAAACAACAATCAATAACTCTCTTTGACTCCTAAATTTACTAAATAATAACTCTCATAGAAGACCACAAATATTATGGTAAAGTTCATGCATCTCATTGTTCATGTATCATCTTGTTCATGCAACTCATTTGAATGCTTAATTAATGAAGAAGTTTATCCAATGCACAAGCTGGTTCATTTGATACATGCACAAGCTGGTTCATCTGATACAATGCACAACTACGTTCATCCAATGCACAATTACGTTCATCAAATACAAGAAGTTTATTCAATGCACAAGCTAGTTTATCTGTATCTGGTTCCGAGATCGAACCGTCATCATGCTCCCCCGGTTCGTTGAAGCTATGACGCATTGCGTCACATAATATCATCATATTTATCATTCCGAACTACTAAATCTCTAGTATTTACTGGTTTATAGTTTAGATGGGTAAATTAATATTTCGAGCTTTAGAAAAAATATGTAGTTTTAAGTTAATAGAGAATACACATGAAAGTATGTCATTTGAGAAGGTTTTTCATTCCCGAGTGCAATACTGAAAAGTAAAACACTTTGGTTTCTTTGACAGGATATACAAGACAATATTGACAGGTATGTGGAAGACAGAGGGCGTGAATTCACTAATACATGGTTTAAAGTTATAATGAATCCCCAACACGCCTACGACCAAGAAGAATGGGAGAGAGCCCAAATTGTGGGACTCGGCTCTGTACTTGTTACAACTGTAACATTTGCCGCAGCATTTACAATCCCTGGAGGTTACAGTCAAAACGATGGTGCACCTATTTTCGGAAGGAAATATGCTTTCAAGGCATTTATCTTGGCAAACACTATATCATTTGCACAAGCATTCACAAGCATGTTTACACTTGTCTCAAGTGCTCTATATAATCCGAATTTCAATGATATCCGTTATGCAACAGACACTTTCTTAGCAGCGGCATGTTGTAGTATGATTGTGGCATTCGCGTTAGGGTCCTATGTGATGCTTGTACCAGTAAGCAAGCAAATTGCCATCATCACTGTGTTGCTCGTGACTCCGCCAATGTTGACGCCTTCAATATCGAAATATATCAAATTCAATTTGTACAATTCCAAGTATACCGGTCTACTTGAGCGGTTCTTCTGTAGGTTGAACGCAATCAGCATGGTATGCTTTTTACTTCTCATATTTCTTTTTGCTTTCCTGTAATTTGACCATTGTAGTTATATGATCTTTATCTATCTTATGTTCATTTCACTCCAAAAATTGGTTAATTATTCAGCAAGTTTGTAATTAATTTGTCTCAGTCTTTCCAGCTGCCTTTTAATCAATTTATGCATCCAATTGAAAATTTACACTCAACTAGAGCTGTGAATCGGGGCAAATATTACATAAATTAAAAGATATCAAAATTAAATATATTTTTTAATAAATATATTTTATTAGATAAATATTGGACTTAATATTTTTTCTATGTAATATATTTTTAGCTACATCTCAATCTATACAAAAGAATATAAAACCTTGCAAATATTTTGAGTCTTAAGTTATTCTTTAGGTACATCATATTGAAAACAATTAATTTGAGTCATTTGATTAAGATAAATGAAGAGAGAGAAACAAAATCAATGGTTAAGATTAATGATAATGTGGCATAGCTAAAAAGTTTGAAAACTTATCCCTCTTTCTAGAGTATGAATTTGATAAGGGTAGTAAATTAGAGTAGAAGTTATATTGTTGTACGTCGTGGCCCAAGTTGGGCCTGGCCTATATCATGAGCTGGAGCTACTTGTGGCTGTTTGGATTTAATACCATTCCTCCTCCTCCTAGTTAAAATGGTGGGTTGGCATCTACTCTTGTATCCAGGGTTTCAAGTTTGAAACGATAGATCTTGGAATCTGTTAGAGAGTGAGAGAGACGCATGTAGTGAAAGAGATATCTTGGTTGTGAACTGAGAGGTGAGTGATAGCTTGGATTTAGTTATTGTACACAAATTTTATATCTCCTCTTTAATAATATATAGTGAAGTTATTCTGTTTGTGGCCATCCGGTGATGTAGGCCTCGGCCGAACCCCTCGAAATCAGTATATTGTTCTCTTATGCATTCTCTTGACTTGATTTATCCCGCAGTGATGTTGTTGTGTTTTCTCCTTGTTTCTTGTGGTGCATGGTGCTTGTTAATGCCTGCTGGTTAGTCTCTAATTGCTTGGTGAATGAGGTGTATGTCTAATATGGGTTGATTGCGGGATTTCCTATTGTGGTTGGTACATAAATTGTTGATTTACCAACTTTGGTACTTTGGGGTAGCTTCCATGTATAAGATATAATTGAGGAATTGTTGAACTCCACATCGTTGGTCATAAAAAATTTGTATCAGAGCCCAAGGTTGTGTCTAAGTTTCTTAGTATGGTTCCAACATGGATAAGAACACAAACATCAACATAGCCTCTTCATTCGGGATTGAGAAATTTGATGGAAAACAAAATTTTGCATTATAACAAGACTTGGTTTGTAATATTCTTTTGCTTCAAAGGCTATAAGAAGCCTTGTGTGACACCAAACTAGCTAGATAAATCGAAGAGGAGAAATGGAAAAAAAAAAAAAAAAGTGGTAAGCTCTTAGTACCAGTGAGGGCTCCATACATGACCGAAACCTCTCCAAGTGAGCTATGGAAGAAATTTGAAGGTATATATCTTTCTAAATCCTTAGCAAGTCAGACGACTTTGAAGAAAACAATTGTACCAGCTTAGGATGGATGAGGATATAGATTTAAGGGCTTACCTTAGTAGGTTTAACACATTGATACGAGATGCATTTAATGCCGATGGAAAAATTTAGGAAGAAGATCAAGCTTGTCATCTCATGGCTTCCCTTCCAAAGTAATATGATCTGATTAATTCTAAGAATGGCTATAACAGAGTTTCTTTTATTCGTATTAACAGCTACTCTAAGTTAACAATAATTATAGGATTAATTAAGAGCTGCGTATTGTTATTTTTTTTTTTGCATTTATTTATAGCCTATTATTTCCTCTAAATCTAAATTAAATATAACAATTAAGTGATAATTCATATCTAAATATACTAAAATATGAAAAAATAATTTAACTAATGGATTAAAATCATTAAATATGAAATTCAAAATTTTGGGATGTTACAAGAAAACAAAGCAATAATTTCACCACTAAACGCTACTTCGAGAAGACGTACCGGGGCCGGGGCTGCTGGCCCTGCTGGCACTGCTACTGGTGGCCGCTGGCGGTGTTGCCGGTGGCTGCTGCTAGCGGCAGGGGGCGAAAGCAAGAGGGAGCAGGACGGCGGCGGGGAAGGGGGTAGAGGGAAGGAAAGAAAGAAAGAAAGGGAGGATTACAAATATCTGACACTAAGCCGCACTCTAGGAGTGTGGCTCACCATAAGAGCTAAGCCGCACTCTGAAAGTGCGGCTCAGCGAGGGTGAGCCGCACTTTAAGAGCGCGGTTTTATTATTTTTGTAATTTTGAAAAAATAGTTTTTAAAGTGGTAATTTTGATTTTTTATTTTTTATTAATAAAAAGAAGCCTCTCTGCTGCACTTATCTATGCTACACTCACATTTTAAACTTCAAATTGAATGCTAGAGGTGGCGGAGGGTCCATGCTTGCCCCTACTTTGATCAGCACAATTTTTAATATGTCCTTTTTAGTTGAGAATTACATAACAATTATAGTTATAACACGAGTTAGGTTACCGTTATGCAGAAAGAAAATGATCTCGGTGTTATATGCTCGTATCTCAGCAACCGTAACTCTGATGGCCGATCCAATTTGATCGGTGCTAACTACGTATATCGAAATCTTGTAGGATACAAAAATTTTCTATTTTTGGAGACTTCCAACAAGTCATGTATTTAATCCTTTATGGACACAAAATAATAAATCTCCTAAAAAGAAATGGGAGATGGTGGAAAATAATTCCACTTTATCAAAAAAAAAAAAAAACATAAATGAAAAAAACACATGCGCGCAGTAATGTGACGTTGGATCCAGCTGGCTACATATATATAAAATAAAATGATCGAGGTCGACGTTTCTGGCTTATATATGTAAGTTGAACTAAAATATTCCTATTTCCTAGCTAGCTAACTAATCGAGGTCACCGACAGATCTTCCATAGATTGTAGTCAAACCACCATTAAAATTCACTCTCACTCACCTATCGTAAGTAGTGATCAGATCATCTAACAGATGGCAACCTCTCAAACTGGAGGAACAACAATTGAAATGGTGCCGGAGAAACGCCCCCTAATGCCAGCTGAGCTTTTCACAGCAGCGATGACCGGTGACACACAATTTTTCGCACCACTCTCTAATGAAGAACCTAATGATCATGTGAAGGTAATTACTATGCCCGCTGATACTAGCTTTTGTCTTCCTGGCACCTGCTTTCCGATCCAGGCATAATATTCAACGAAACCTTGATAAAAAAGAGTATATCAGTATGTAACTTCCTTTTATTTAAATTTCAACATCTTAAAAAGTAGAAATTTCTTACGGTGTCAACCAACAAATTGGATAGAATAAAATATATAATTTTGCAAATTGACATATCTCTTCTTTTAAAGAAAAACAGAAGAAATTGAAACTTCTATAAGATGCCACGTCATTTCTACAAAACGTTTTATTTACAAGCATCCCTTCATAACTTTGGATGCCCTCTGAAGACCCTGTAAAGCATCTCTTCGTGTGCTTTATAAACAGGCTTAGGCACCTCTTCACTTTTTTCACAGTCTTACATTCATTTTCTTTTCCCATTTGTAGTGGACTCTTTTGGTGCCCTGTGAACGTCTGACCATGTCTCTTTTAGCGCATCCTCCATCTTCTTCTAAAAACAGGTTTGCTCTATGCTTTCTTTTTTCCCTGTTATTTTCATCTATACATTTAAAGTTCTTATTTCATCCTACTTTCAATCTTTTATTGAATGAATACTGTTTTCCTTTCTCTTCCCACAGGTTTCCGTTATCTCCATTCAATTCTCCATTAACGATTTTTAGTTTTTACTCTTTCTTTTTACTTTTTAATTTTTACTTTTCGTGGGGTTGGTTCATAACGAACTGAGGGTTGGACGATATCATTTATGATTTACAGTTTTTTCATGTTCCCATGTGCATATGACGTGCTTGATGGAATGCGTCACAGAAGCAACATATATTGTTAATCGTTAATGATCAAGGCATGTTGAAAATCGTTTTTTCTAGATGGATTACAAGTAAGTGTATAAAATCGTTTTTCTAAACTCCGGTTTTGGAAGGCTGATTGAGTTTTTTGATTCAACAACAATTTTTGGTTAAATTTAGTGATTTGTTCTTCTAATTTGTTGTAGGTTTATTAGGGAAATAGGAGGCACAAATCAGATTTTGAAGAGCATGGCCTCTCATACAACATTCATAATTATAGGTAATTTATTATTGAGTTCAATATTATGAGCAATTTAGCATTGCAGTATATATAAAAAAGGAAGTTTTGGATATTTTGCAATCCATGCACATATTCATTTTAAATTCAACAAAAAAAAATTACAAATTTAACTTGCTACTAATATTTTTAACATTATTTAGTTCTTGCCTCCACTTTATTTTTATGTGTACTTTATGAAATGATTGAATCAATCATTCTTATTAGCTATGTTCAGTGTTGCGAATAAAATATATGTTCTACTTAAATTCCATACAATATTATACATCAATTCAAATTCAGTTATGTCATCACTATGATATAATTAATATCCCGGACATTGTACGGGTCAAATGCTAGTTATATACAATCTCTTGTACCCTCAGAGCAATGTTCATCTCTTGTTTACTGTGTGAAAAGAGATTAAGGGTCAACTCCGTTGCACATAGAACGAATATACTGAGTTGGCACAAGACATGCATGTTGCACATAGAACGAATATACGATGGAATGTTTCCAGTTCATGTAGCCGCACGCATGGGCAACACAGTGCTAATAACCGATTTAGTGACCAACTACCCTAGTTATGTTGGGTTGTTAGATCCTCATGGAAGGAATCTTTTTCACATTGCTGCAGAAATGGACCGTAGTAATATATTTTCAATGATGGACAGTAACCAATTAGAGGTTAAACGAATGGCAAATACAGCAGATTATGAAGGAAACACACCATTACATATTGCCCCCATGAAGGGTCATAAGGCAAGCATGATAGCTATATGGAGAATGAAGGTGCACCCCAGTGTAAAGGAAGTAAAAAACAAGAAAGGATTAAATGCAATGGATCTCTGCATGAGGCAACTGGAAGATACAGCCAAGGTACCCCTATATTAACAACAATATCAAGTTAAACTAATGCGCAAAATGGTAGTATTTCGGTCCGAAATCATGATTTATGGTGCTTAATAAATTCTTCATATAAAAAATATTGAGGAATACAAAAATTTTTCATTTTTTGAGTTTACTAACTATTAATTTTGTATTTTAGCACATGAAATTAAGAGTGGGGCTATTGCACTTTGCAAAGCACAGTGAGGTAGCGCTTCGGCCCGATCCGTCAAAATCGTAGCTTAAATTGTCAATTCAAGTTGCTCAACACAATATACATATTGAAAGCTTATATATTACCATTTTTTTTTAGAATTTTCTAACCATTTTTTTAGATTTTCTAAAGTTGTATAGAAAATATACTGAAATTTGTACAGGTCAGTTTTTTAAAATCCAAGAATGTAGTTATGAGCTCTTTTTTAAAATTGATCATAGTAAAATTATTGCAAAAACGTTTACATTTATTTCTTTTTTATATTGAGGGCTTAGAGTCTGGTTTATGGTCTTCACATGCTATAAAGACACTGATTTATTGAGTTCTCATAAATTGAATATGAAGAATATAGCTAGATATAATAACATGTTACTTTATAATTTCAAAAAATAAATTTTGCAATATTACAAAAATAGTTTTTTTAAAATATAATAATTTATAAGAATATTATCAAGCTATAAGAAAACTAATTTAATACCAAAAAAGCTTCAAAAATAAATAAAACATGGTTTCTTAATGTTTACTTCAATTTTCTTAGAATTTGATAGAATGTCGACAATGGAAATCACCTTTTTAATTTTAACACTATCGGAAACTCGATTGTATCAACAAGTTATATAGGTTATATAGCCGTTACTTGTCCACATCGTCTAACATATGGAAGTTTGCCATACTTAAACCTTCAACCGTTCAACAAAATCAATGATCAGATTTCTCTCGATAACTTTCCCTCGAACCAGAACCTCTTACCTAACTTGAAGAGGAGGATGGGATGAGCCGAGCCAAGTAAGAGGTTGTGGATTGAGCCTAAGTTATCAGGAGAAACCTGATTGTTGATTTTGTTGAACAGTTGAGGTTTGAAGTATGGAACTGCCATATGTTAGATGATGTGGACGCCAATAAGCGAGGCGCTTAGCTGTTTTATATTGTAAAGTCTCTACACTTGTATTCTCTTACATGCTGGTGATGATGTCAAACGGTATTACAAAATTCATATTTCATTCTTGTGTTCTCCAATATTAGAATTCTGTTTTAAATGATTAGACTGGTTAATTAGAGAGACCTTTGTTATTTACATTGCAAAATTCAAAATTAAGACATGGTTACTTATTACTAGTAAGTATGTATTCAATTTTTGTGCTTAAGGCCCAGTACATTTTTGTCCGTCAAGCTCGGGTACTAGCATGTCATCCGCTGCCATAAAAAAGCATGGCAGGATGGCAAAACTTTAGCAACCCTGATGGATAGCAAAACCTCAAAGAATCCTTACCATCTTATATAAAAAGAAAAAAGAAAGAAAGAACAAATGAAAGGAAACTTAAAAGCCAATTAACCAGAGAAAGGGACATCCCACATTTGAAGTGACCATAAGAATGAAATATCTAAAACCCAATTTAATCCAATCCTTAATAGATAACGTTACCGGTAGGACCTCTACCCATACAGGCAACTGACCTGAACATCAGGTATCAGCTAGCCTTGGGGAACTCTGGTAACACATATAGCAATAACTAATTGATACCTTGCGAAAAAGCCACAATTAAAAAATATGATTGATTGGAGTACCTTTTTGTTGTTGACAGCTAGAACAAGCTATACACTTGAGCTATGTGATCTCTGGGAAAAAAAACAGTCAGTCTTGCTCATAATGTTGGCCTTGTGAATTGCAGAGACTCTTTTTTTTTCTGCCTATTAATTTGACTGGCATAATAAAATTAAAGTGCACTCTGCCACACTGAGACTCCCTTGCCTCGTAATAACTTTCAAGCCCTCCACAACTCCTCGCACCCCGTACAAGAAAAGGAAACACTATAGTAATTCATACCGATAGAGCAAAACTATTTTTTTAAAAACATTTTACTGAGAGACCAATAGTATCTAAGCAGAAAACAAAAAAATAGAGCAAAAGTAGCCTTGATAAGAATAGGAACAACGTTGACAAACAAGTGAAATTGTGTGCCCGCATTTTGCAAGTCATGTTCCGAACCACGCTTTGGAAATCAGTGTCCATGAGATCATATTTTTACCAAGCGCATTCACCTTATGACATATGAATTTTGTAATACTGTTTGACTGCTCCATGTACTGGCCCCAATTGTTTAGTCACAGACTCACAGTTAACATCAAGGACTTGTGACCCTTGCCTACAACTACAGGGCTCTGAGTCACATGTACAACCTGTAAACCGACACAGTGCCTAATTTGCTAGTTCAATCAGTACTTCAGCAGCAAAACTGCAACTGCTTTACTGGTTCAGTTATCTCAGGTTCACTACTTAACACGATGGATGACGTAGATAATTGAGGTTGTGATAAAGAGGGGCAAATACATTACCACTATGGTTTAGTTGTACTTGTACCCCCTACTTAGCTTGTTACTACTGAGAAAGTTTAGTTTCTCCTCAATCGGGGGTCAAATAAGAAGCATAGACTTACATTGGGCGTCCAACAACGCATTGGCAGCATAGAATCAGAAGAGCGGTAATTCCTCCTCTTCTAGCACAGCATTGTAGCCAAAAATCTGCGGTAGCTGAGAGATAAAGATCTCAAGGAAAGTCGTGAACTTTCTTCACTTCACTCACCGCTCTTTAGTTCGTTCTTTCCAACTTCATTCCCTGAGCCCTGTTTGCATATGCGTTTCGGTACCTTAAATAAGATCCCACCTGAATTCAGCCCACAATGTTCTTTAGGCCTGCCTGGCTATGGAAAACAAAGCCGTAAGACAGTAAGAATATAGAACGTTGCTTCCATGCTCACACCACATAATTTTATCGGTTACAAATAAATCTTATAATGGGTAATATTCATTTATAATCGCCAGATCGAAAAAATATATATATATTTTTTGTGGGAGTATTAGAGTAAAATTTAAGAATATATAATTTTCTTGGATGCGAATAATGAAGGATCACCGCATGTTCATTGAATGAGGACCAAATCAATTAATGGTTTTTTTAGATCTTAATGTTTCATATCCAGGTTTCGGGATACTACTAAGGATACCGTCGGGATACCATGACTTTTAACCAATTCAACTAAACCTATATATTCAACTTAACACATTTTGCTTGACAACCAATAAAAACTCCACATAATAAAAACTTAATTGCAGCATTACACTTAACACATTTTACTTTACAGCCAATAAAAACTACTCTTAATTTAACTTGCAGGATTACACTTCCTAACTATTCAACTTATCCTCCTAAATATTCACCTTAACCTCCTAAATATTCAACCGATCACATTTTTTATTGGCAGTCAATGTTTAATGGTATCCCGACGGTATCTTTTACGGTATCCCATAGCATTTTCCTTAAATTAATTAATTTGATCCTCATTCAATGAACATACAATGATCCTTAACTATTCGCATGCAAGAAAATAAGGGCCCAAGTAAATTGCAACTTGATCTCTTATTCTTACGGCCTTCTTTCTCATCGCCAGGCAGTAGGCAGGCCCATCCAACTTTGTGGGCTGAACTCAGAAGGGGATCGCAGTTATTATAAGAAGTTAAGAACATCGTTGAGACTTGAGAGAGGGAATGGAGTTAGAGAGGAGCCGCAATGGAAGTGAAGAAAGTTGATGACTTTCCTTGAGATGTCTATTACCTTCCCCCTCCCAAATTCTCTGAGCTACGGCAGACTTTTACCTACAATGAATCAATGCTGTGCTAAAATTACCGTTCTTCTGATTTTATGACGCCTCTTCGTTGCTGGATCCCTAATGTAAGTGTATGCTTCTTATTTGACCCCCGATTGCGGAGTAGTAGTAATAAGTAGCTAGCTAGAGGTTCAACTAACCAGAATGGTATGTTAATTTGCCCCCTTTAGCACAAGCTCAATTCTCAACGATGTCCATATGTTAATTAGTGAACCTGAGATAACTGAGGTAGTAAAGCAGTTCTGCTGCTGAATGCTGAAGTAACAATTAATTAGAGGTGGCAAAATCTGACCCGACCGAAAAACCCGCCTGACCCGTCCGGCCTAAAACCCGACCCGACCCGACCTGAGTTTTAGGGGAAGTCAAACTGTCCTGAACCTACCCAACCCGTGTTCTAGGGAAAGTGAGACTGACCCGAACCCGATCCAACCCGACCCAACCCGTGTTCCAGGGAAAGTGAGACTGACCCGAATCCGATATGACCCGGGAATAGAGGTGCAAAATATGACAAAAAACGAATAACCCCCCCCGACCCGAGCCGAACCGAAAAATGTCGGTAGACGTTAACCCGATACCCGACCCGACCCGAAATTTTCAGTTGGTCAAACCGATCCGATCCGACCCGAACCCGACCCTACCCGACCCGGGAATCCGCCACCTCTACAATCTACAATTAATGAACTAGCAAAGCACCGTCACAAAAATCTTGTTTGCCCTTATCATTTGTAAAGGGGGAATAATTTTCAAAAATAATCCCCTTTATTTTTATTAAGGGGATTCATTGTACATGTGAGAGCCCTGTGTTGGTACGAAGAAGCTACTTTAGGTGTCCTGACTCCTGAAGGATGATACCATATCAACCCCTGTTGGCAAGAGTCACCGGTCCTTGATGTTAAAACTGTCACAAAATAATTAATTGGGGCTTGTGTGCAAACTACAGCCTTGCAGGAGCTTTTGTTGTTACAAGATCTGGAATAATGTTCCAGGAGCTTTTGTTGTTACAAGATCAGGAATAATGTTGCTGCGCGAATCTCTCATCTATTAGAGAGAGCTAGCACTGAAGGCCAGTAAAGCAGTCAAAAGGTATTACAAAATTCATATGTCATAAGGTCCGGCTGGTAAAAATAACTAAATAAGACCTCAACATGGACACCGATTTCCAAACCATGGTTCGGAACATGACTTGCAGAAATGTGGCCACACAATTTCACTTGTAAACACTGTTCCGATTCTTATCAGGGCTACTTTTGCTATCTCGTTTATTTTTTCTATTAATACTGTGTGATTCCCAGTGTGATCTGGTAATCATCATCCATTCTTCAATCCCTGATCAGTCTTATCATGACTTAAGAGCATTCAAGAAGAATTAGTGTTGTGTTTGCTTTTCCTGTAGGAGGTGCTAGGAGTTGTGGAGAGCTTGAAACTTATTACCAGGCAAAAGAGTCAAAATAGCTCAAGTGTTTTCCTGAAGGTATCAATCAATTTTTGCTTGTGGCGTTTCCCCAAGTATCAATCAGCTATTGCCTGAGTGACTATCTGATTGTGTCATAAAGATTTATCTTGACTATCTAATTTTAAATAATAAATTGTTCATATTTCTTTGTGATCTATAACAGAATCCATACTTTTTTTATTGAATATTCCATTTGTAAAACAATCCTTACAACAGTTATCAGCCCCTTCCACACAAATTAAGCAATAGATATGACAACATTTAAGTATTGACAAATCAGAAAATGACATAATATCATTCTAACCAATGAAATAAAAAAAGACAAAATATAAACAATGAAAACAACAACGACAGAAACTTATTATTATGAAAACATTCACCCATCAGTAAGTCTTCCTTCGAGACAGATTATTTCTTTCAATTTTGTTGTGATGTATCTTATCATTCATGAAGTCGCTACCTGCTATTTCCTCCAAGCAAGGGATATGTCTTTTGGCAAAGTTGTACAGAGGCTGCAAAATGCTGCTTGAAAAAATCACAAATAATAAAATCCCCACCGCAACCACGATCACATAAATTGATGTGGAGAGATGCCGTGCACAACCCGTTGCATAGGCAATCATCAAACTGACCAAGTCAAGCACCATGCTAATGTTCAACATTGCGACCCTGGCTGGGTTTGTGTAAAAGTTCTGATTCATCAGAAGTATTATTATAATTAATGAAGCCATGAATGCTGTTGCATTGGCATAGAAGAAGGTTGAATATCGAGCTGGAAACTTGTCTCGAAGAATTGCAGAGCCAGCTTTGTGACTATTGATGTCGTCTTGCCAAAAGCCACCGGGTGGGTTTAGACCAGTTGTGTATGTGACAGATGCAACTAGAACAGCAACGACCATGATCCCCCCTCTCATGTCTTCAAACCACTTTTTTCTCACGTCGTCATCTTTTTCCATTATTTTGTCAAACCACTTTTTAGTCAACTTATATTCCTTCTTAGAAACGTACTTGCGAATCTTTTTCTTCACCTCATCACTATCAGCCTGTCAAAGATTACATATGTGTCTGTTATAATATATATCATCCATATGGGGTTGAAAACCTTCCATCTACCCTTAGTTCCTCTCAGAAGGTTTAATAAAGAATTATTATATCCGTATGTTTATGACTATGGGGTTTAAAGTCATGTCTTTTTTTGTCCATGACTAAAACTGATGAATGATAAGGGCAATTTAACATTTTACCCTCCTTTCAAAATTTGTTTAACAAATTGCCCACCCAAAAAAAAAATTCATGCGTACCCTTCATTTACCTCCATTCTTCTTCCCCTATGTTAACTTTCTTTACTTTCTTTTAAAAATAAAAATAAATATTTTCTCTATTATTTTCTTTTAATATTTTCATTTTCATATCAAAGTTTTTATACAAAAATTTGTATGACATAAATTTTTGTAATATAATTTTTTTATAAAAAAGTTCTGAATTTTACAATCCTCATTTTCAGCCAATATTCAATTCGCTTTGATAAATAAATAATAAATAAAATTTTCCTCTTATCATAAAATTTTAATTTGTGATAGTATAATGAAAAACAAATTATATTAATATCCTTATAAATATAGTGAATAGAATATTTTGAAACAATATAATCTTTTCTTCACTATACTTCAATAATATATATATTTCATTATCATTAATTATATGAAATTTGTGATAAATATTTTTATATGACATATTGTTCTAAATTTGAAAAAGAAGATTTGTTTTTAAGAATACAGTATCCTATGATTTATATTATACAAATTTTTTTATATAAAAGTTTGAGAAAGTAAATGAAAATAAATGAATAAAAATAGTAATTAAATATATTTTAAATGACATTATTGAGGTAAATAAAGTTAAGGGAAGGAGAATGGAGGGGAATGAGTGGTACACAAGGGAATTTTGTTAAATTTTTGGAGGGCAGGCAATTTGTTTAAAAAATTTTGAAAGGATTGCAAATCGTTAAATTGCCCGAATGATGACAATATGTATACAGATTCGTTTGGTAGACTGCACATGTATCTATTTACCGTTTAAGTCTAAAGCTGGACATTTAATTATGTAATTTATGTTGGATCTACTTAAGAAAATTCTGAGAGCAGTCAAAAATCTGAATACCATTTTAAGTGATACAGTGATTATGCACATGTCTGATCTTGATACGTATCTTCATGTTCATTATAGTAGAGGAAGAGTGGGGTGATATATGCCATAGAGGGGTGCCTTTAGTAATGAACTATAAGCTGAGCAAAAGATTAATTTTGTTGTGTTGTAGTATATTAAGAACAAAATTCTCAAGGAGATTTACATTTGATTCATACAGTGATTTACAAATTATGAAGTATAAGCTGAGCAAAAGATTAATTTATGTGTGTTGTATATAACTATATATAGTACAATTCTCATTAAAAGTGATTTTCATTTGGATTCATTCAGTGCACTTTTGTTGAGAATTAAGGTGTATGAGTCAGTATGACCTATGCTTGGATTGTTAAAGTAATCTCTACCCTAGGAAGAGGGGTAAATTTCCAAGTCTTTCCTTCATGCCACATCACTTGTATTGATATCCATTAGATTATATTTTTTCTATTGATTTGTATTAATCTAATGGATCATATAGCTTGACCTTTCATATTCTATGTTCTCATTAAATAGTGGAAGTTGTAGAAAATATAATATTAAATGCTTGTAATTTCATATCATATTTTGTCATTTATTAATGTGATTTGTTTAATATTAAATAGTTCCACCACATGAATTTTTAATATTTTTATTTTGCAGATATACAATTCGTATTGCAAATATATTAATACTATTTTTTTATGATTTTTTCTTATACGGGGCGAAGCCCGGAGCACAGCCCTAGTTGTGATAATGATAAATTGAGAGTTGTAAATAGAATACTAAAGAAATAGTGATATTTAGGTTAGCATGCGAGGTGTGAAAGTAGCTATAGTATACCAGAAATAAATAAATGATGTTATATTAATGTGGAAGTACCTTATTAGCTTCTTCAAGTTGCCTTCTAGAAAGTTCCAATGGTTTTAAGCCTTGGTTGTTTTGAACTTCTTCAACCTCCTCATGCATCTTCTTTTGCCAAATTGCTTTCATTGTTGCCTTATGCCCCTTCATTGCAGCAATGTGTAGTGGTGTGTTTCCTTCATAATCTTTTGCACTCATCATCTGTTTAATCTCATCAGTAACAGGTAGTATAACATCATGCTTATCATCACTTGAACTTTCCTTACCACTACATAGCATCTGAAATATATCACTACAGTTGTTCTCTGCAGCAATATGAAAAAGATTTCTTCCACGAGAATCCAACAACTTGGCATAACTAAGGTAATTAACGATGAAATGCTTTACCAGCACCTTGTTGCCCATTCGTGTGGCGACATGAACCGGAAACATGCCATCTAAATCTTCAATGCATGCAATAGTAGCATCAGTGCTTAACATAGCTTTTGCCATTTCGGTATATCCGTTGGCTATTGCTATGTGTAGTGGGGAGCCTTCCTTGTTGACTTTGTATGCCGTTTCTGGACTTAACTTCATCAATTCGTCACCTACATCTGTATTGCCATGTCTTGCGGCAACATGCAAGGCAGTGTCGACATTATTGTTTTCTTTAGCAAGGGCATCCTTGACATCATTGGAGTTGTGTTCAATGAGGTTGCGGATGAATTCATCGTTTCCAACCTTCGCAGCACAATGCAGGGGTGTTTCTGATTTTTTATTTGGTGCTTTCAACAGAGACTTGTCATTTTGGAAAACCTTCAGTGCAAGATCATTATGCCTATGCATAACAAGCAGGTGAAGAATGTTGTTACCAGAATTTGTTTCACTTCGGATATCAACTTGGTGAGCTATTTGTCGAAGGGTGGTTGTCTCGGGGGCATCTATCGGCACCTATTTACACATTATAAATTAAGGTTTAGTCAAAGGATAATATAGATGTACTAGAAAAAAAAATATAGGGATTGCGAAAGTAATCTGGACCACTTATTAATGGAATTAGAATGGAGTTGTGATTTTGAAACTCAATCAGACTGGATCTGTCGTCATATTACCCTGTTTGATCTGAATTAGATGAATCGGTAGGGATTGACTAATTTGATTAAAAATATAATCATGTTTTTATGGAAGCAAATGGAAGAAATATATATATATAATTAGAGTAAACCTACGGTGTTCTTAAGCTCACGTCCGTGAGCTTAACACCGAAAACATTTCAAACCATGTATATCTAAATTTTGATTTATATGGCTCAATAAATTCTTTATATCAAAATCCTATGCTATGCACAAAATTTTTATTTTTGGAGATTTTTAAGTATTTATTTTAGATTTTTTAAATGTTACATATGAAACATTGATTATTTTATTAATCTTGTATAGTTTTTTTTAAAAAAACTATCCAAAAATCTGAAATAAATACTTAAAAGATATCCAAAAATGAAACATTTTTGTATGCTACAAAATTTTAATATGAAAAATACATTGAACCATATAAATTGAAATTTGGAGATGATTTGATTTATTTTTGGGTTAAGCTCATGAAAGGCCTCCTGAGCCTAAGAATACCGTAGATTTACTCCAGTGTTCATATCTCATAAAGCGCAGCTCAAATTACCAATTCAATTTGCTCACCATAATCTTAATACTGAAACCAAGTTGCATACCAAAATTTTCTATTTGTAGAGTTTTCTAACTATTTTTTTTATTTAAAAGTTGTATAAAAAATGCAAAAAAAATTGTATATAGAGAGTAAAAATACGGTACTTCTTAAGCTCATGGTGGCTTTCCGTGAGTTTAACACGAAAAACATATCAAATCATATCTAAATTTTAATTTATATAGCTCTTTAAATTTTGTATATCAAAATCTTATAACATGCAAAAAGTTTTCATTTTTTTAGATTTTAAGTATTTATTTCGGATTTTATAATAGCAATTATACAATATTAATTGTTAAAAATGAAGATTGATATGTAACTTTTAAAAAATTTTGTATATTAATCATATATAACTTTTAAAAAAAATCCAAATAAATACCTAAAAATCTTTAATAATATATATATATTTTTTTTGCGTGCCACATAATTTTGATACAAAAAATTTACTGAGCCGTATAAATTAAATTTTAGATATAGTTTGATATGTTTTTTATGTTAAACTCACATAAAACTTCCGTAAACTTAGGAACACCGTAGTTTTACTCTTAACACTATTATAATTGTTGCCCTCTCGACTGCTTATTCATCAGTGAATCTCATTGATCAATTGTTAATTTGTTATATATGTAAATGTTGAGGGTTTTTTTTTTTCCTTTGTTTTTTTTTTTTTTTTTGTGTTACATTAACTTTTGTTACAAACACGCGTACGCAAAATATAACTCTCAATTAGTGTTTTTAGGAGCACTGAGGCTTTTCGTACTCTTTAACTCGGAAACGTACTAAATCTATATCTATACTATATTAAAAAGCATGTAAGTATTGGACGTCTCCATTTTTTTCCTTCTCCTTCAAATTTCTTTAATTCCCATTCTACCCCTTAATCAACGGTACAGATCAAAATACATTGATTTCAAAGGTGTTGATGTTCTTCAATTAAACAACTTTTTCTCCATTTTGGTTTTCACAAAAATGGAAAGATATCAATCTTGGGATGAAATACATCAATGTTGATTAGAATTTATATTAATGAGGAATTAATGTTTTATATTGTAACATTCAATTAATTTAGTGTAAAGATGAAATTTAAATGGTAAATAATTAGCCAAAAACTAAAAGCACGTTATATGTATTACACGGTATGAGATCAGAATTTAAAACGCCTGCACAACGTGCGGGTTTCTTGCTAGTAGATAATAAATGTAGGGTGCTTGCATATTTGAAATTAATTATTTAATTATGACAGGATTAAGAAATAGTGCCTTAAATTATACCTGGATATGATCGGGTGATCCTTCACTGATTGGTTCATCAGCAGGCAGTCCGAGACGTTTTACTAAAGCATCTCTGTTGCCTTCTATTGCGTAATTGACAAGCTCAGCGGGCATTTCTGGGCGTTTGTTCTCCGGCGCCATTTCACTTGCTGTTCCTTCTCCCTGAGAGGTCGGCATCTTTTTGGCAATAAGATAGCTAGGTGAGATGAGTAATGGTTTGACTTTAATATTGTCGATGGTAGATTGGCTAATTGTTTGGAGGGAAGACTTTTATAGCGGAGTGTGAAAGTGTCGATTACCTCGAAAAATAAATTTGTCAGGCATATTTTAGTTCAACTTACATGAGTAATTAAATAATGATCATTAGTTTTATAAGTACGTAAACTGTCCAGCGATTATTAATTAAATTATTCATTATTTATAGAGAAATTATTGAGTAAAGAAAGCATGAGCTTTAGCTCATAGGGCGATTCCGTGAGCGCACCTCCAAAAACATATTAAATTACATCCAAATTTTGATTTATATGACTCAATAAATTCTTTATATCAAAATCATATGGGATATAAAAATTTTCCAGTTTTGAAAATTTTTAAGTATTTGTTTGAGATTTTTTAAAAGTAACTATACAATATTAATAAAATAATCAATGTTTTATGTATCATTTTAAAAAAAAAATCTCAAACAAATACTTAAAAATTTTGAAAAATGAAAATTTTTTGTTATCCCATATAATTTTGATATAAAGAATTTATTGGGTCATATAAATCAAAATTTGAAATGATGTGATATGTTTTTGGAGGTACGCTCACGGAATGACCCCGTGAGCTTAAGCTCACGCTATCTTTACTCGAAATTATTGGTATCCACCTTATCTATACACCTTATTTGCACCTCTATCCCCATCTTTAATCGCACTTCCATTACTCCGCCTCTTCAAAACATATTTAGTTATTTGTATAAACAATGTTAATTGTTAGTATATATAAACATTTTTGTGTGTTAGTATAACCACTTTTACTTCTATTATATGGAAAATATAAAATTATATTGGAATGAGGTTAAGAGAGTTTTGAAAGGAGTGCAGTTATCAACTCCTTATTTATATATGTTGTGTGGAGGATGGTGGGCAAATATGTGATATACCTATAAATTGCATATACAAATGCGCCTATGATGTCTGTTTGGGTCCATGATGTCTCTTGTTATTAATTGTGCAACTTAACATACTAATTGTACAACTTAACTTACTAATTGTATAACTTAATATACTAATTGTTCAACTCAACATCAACTTTATAGTTAACATGTTGACGCTAGTTAAACAATTAGCATGTTAAGTTGAATAATTAGTATGTTAAGTTGAACATTTAGCATGCTAAGTTGAATAATTAGTAATTTAGTACATTAAGTTGAACAATTAGCTCATTTGACTAAATCAAACTATATGGTATCACCAACGTCACCAATATCACCATAACATTTTCCATTTCTATATTATGTCAAAGTTAGATGTGATTGTTGCAAACTTGCATTAAAGTTCATCAAATTTAGTAGAGGAGGATTCTATTGCCTCCAATTTTTTGTGCGTCAAAATTTAAAAAACAATTATTCAAAAGTCAAACAAAACCATTAGATTTGATCAATATTTAACGGTTTTGTTTTGAAAAATTATTTCTAAATTTTAAGTTATTTGAAAACGTGGAGGCAATGATGGAGACAAAAAAAATGGAGGCATCCCCTCAATTTAGTAATACGGAAAAAACTTGGAAACAAATAGTTCGATGACTTTAGAAATTACGTTCATTGGCCATTAACTGAAATTCGAAAAATACTGTTATTCAAATAAAAACAAGAAGGAAATTAGCAACTTAATATAAAATTTTACAAAATTAATAAACGGAAAATCATGTATTTTTTTTTTAATTTATCGAAATATAATTTATAAAAAAAGATGCATAATTTCACGTGTGAAGTTTGTGGATGATGAAAATTATTTTTCTTTTCGCATGTAATTTAAGAATCTGTGCTGGAAAATTGTATTTTTAATAATAATATTATTTCAAATTTTCAAATTACATTTATGCTTTAAACTATATTTTGTTTTCCGGTTTCTTTTTTTGAGCCCAAAAAAAATAAGACGATAAGTGAAAAAAAAAAAAAAAAAAAACTAACGACAAACCAATTAACACGTTCAATTCAAACAGGCGAACTATTTGGAGAGGAGAAATAAATAATGCATATGCTCGATTAATTGATTTACGATCTAGAGTAAAAGGAATCTTTAGATTTGTGATTAAAAAAGGACCTCGATCCGAGTTCGCAATTTTAAACTAATTACGATGCTGCCATGCATACTCCACTGATCAAGGCAATTAAAAGAAACTAATTAATTACGATGGGGCAATACTCCACTGATCAAGGTAAAAAGAATGATGAACACACATGTACAAGTTGTAGACTTTTTTTTCTTTCTTGTTCTACATATCCTTTTTGAACACTTTTAAAGGTCCGTAGGCAACTAATTCATTCACTTAAAAAGATTACATCCACAAGAAAAGTAAAATCCTTTCTCAATCTAAATCCAAATGACGCAAAATATCAACCAAACTTTCTACAACAATAATCTAACTAATTTTGTCCCGATAAACTAACATAGAGAGACAAATTTTGAATAAGCACACAATTTGTTTTTGAAGTTACCGTCTTGGTTGTAATGAGTTCATCGTCTTTGGAATGATTGAAAAACTATCTCAAATTAAGGCCCATTACATATTATCTTAAAAGTTTATTATAAATTTCAGCCCAAAGCAAGGAGTGAGCTTTTTACCAGTAATATATTAAGCACTTGCAAGATATATGATGATTATATTCATCAAATTAATCTAGAACCAATTTGTGACCCCAAAAAGATAGATTTTTCAGTCTCCACTGAAATTAAAGACATTGTTTTATTTTGACAAGGGAGATGCGTTCTTGGAGCTAGCGTTAGAGGAAGGAGCTCCTGCATATGAACTGTGAAACTTTAGCTGTCTCACAATTAACAAATAACCACACTATCATTTAGGACATACTGCCAATGGGCAATGGCCTGCTTCTTCCGCGCATGCATGATTGACCCGGAAATGGTGGATCGACTTCGTAAATTCCACTAGCCATCATACAGGGAAGGGCGGAACTGTTACAAACTTACAATAATTATTTAATTAAAACTCAAAATTTTTTATTAAATTAATGTGCTTGTGTCGATTATGACGTTGAATAAATTGTTCGGCTCCAAGTGACAGAAGCTTTTCAGACCTTGAGTCGTTTCTCTCACGTATGTATATACGGATGATGATCCTCTGACCCGGGTCATGTGCCCCGAGGCACATGACCCGTTGGATCTCCTCAGGATTTGGGTTTGCCCGAATACCGAAGGGATTCAACCGAATCCCGAGGAGATCTAACGGGTCATGTGCCCCGATGAATTGTGTATATACGGACTAGCAAAAAGTTCACGCATTGCTTAGGACTGAAATTGTTATTTCTTATAATAAACTTTTAAGATAATATATAATGGGCCTTAAATTGAGATAATTTATATGGGCTGAGAACGTCAATGGGAATTAGAGTACATTAACGGTGGTGATCAATCTAAGTAAACAATCAACGGCTCAGGTTTCTTATTTGGGGAGGATAGCATTTTCATGTCATTTTTTCCAATATGCTTTTATCAATAGTAAGGATATATATACAGTGCATTGCAAATTGTTTTTATATTGCATATCTAATAGGTAATTTACATTGATAAATGATAATATATCAAGATCCTTGATTCATATCAAAGGTAAATTTCATGGGAGGTCAGGAAGTCTGTCCCCAAATTAACCATCAATTAATTGAACTTTGATGTTTTTCTAAATTTCATCTCTGTTAAACCTTATTTTACAGGTTTAGAAATATATTTTCAAATAAAGCTACTGCCAACGAAATTTTAAAATCATATCAAATCACCTCCAAATTTTGATTTATTTGACTCAAAAAGTAATATTATATATTAAAATATTGTAGGATACAAATGTTTTTGTAGCATTTATATGATAAGTTAATAAATAATCGTGGATGGAAAATGGTCAAAGATTGCCTATGACCATACTCAACATAGGCGATCCTTGACCCTTTTCCGTCCACGATTATTAATTTATTATATAAATGCCACAAAAAATCCTAACTTCAAACTGATCAGCTTACATCAAATGAAGCATCTATGCAAGAGGTTAAAAGTCATCAAGAGTCCCTTTATGAACTGCCCTTCATAATTTTTTGGTGTTTGAAATCGATATATATAAAGTACTGCCCTTCTATTTGCAGACCCTAGCCGCTCTTTTGCTTCCATCTCATTTTTCAAATCTCAACTCAGCTCTTCTTTTCTTTAGCTAAAACAATCTATTTAACAAGGAATTAAGCAACATCGCCATTGAACAACTTTAGCTTAGATTGATCAATAAGGTGAGTAGCGCCTTCTAAATAATCTTGCACTGTCCATTGTTTGAGTGTATAACATCCACCTTGCTAACTGGACTCAGATTTAATTTCTAACTGCAGCCAGCTCCACACAATTAAGGTACATATCACTGTACGTACGTAATGGCCGCTGACGTCCACCCATGCCTGATGAACTTTACTCAGCACTGATGTCAAAAGGCAAGGAAAATGATATAATACGATGTCTTGGGCTGTCAGAAGAACAAGAAGTCAAGGTAACTGTTTACCCCTATAATGGCTAAGGGTGTAAAAAAAAAAAAAAAAAAAAAAATCAACAAGTAATACAATTTGCAATCCCGAAATAATCCCGATCCGGGATAGAATGTTGTGAGTGCCTGCTTATCCGGTAACCTAGTCAGGTACTAAACCTTGAAATTACCAAGTCTAGCTAAGCACATTCTTGATCTTCACAACTGCTCTGATACTGTCTGACAAGTGGGACCCACATATCATTAGTGTGCAAACCATTGTGATAGTTTAAAATGCATCAAGAAAAAAAAATGTTATATTAAAATGGGCTTGCATCTCAACTTGCACTGGGCTCAAGCAAAACGAAGAACAAAGAAAATGAAATGCTGTCAATAAGCTGAGCCTGTCATTCCCTCATTGAAGAACACTCAAGCCCAATTGGAGCAGGTCACTCCAGCCTCTCTTCTTCCTTCGGCGCTGGGACAAGATCAAGCAAAACAAACAAAATAAAAGAAAAGATGTTGCTGCTGCTGTCCTCTCCCTTGACAGTGCTCGGTATGGGCTGATGACGGGAATTCAACGCCGCAAAAGTCGGTAGAGGTGACTGGGGGCTGACCGAAGCTCGATCATCAACTCTTCTCATTGAAGGAAGCTGCTACAGGCAGGGAGCTCGATCCTTTGCAGCACAACACAATTGAGTTTGCCAAGACCTTCCCTCTGACCTCTCAATGTGGCCTGCCTCACCAATATGAAGAAGGACAGAGCTGGCACAAGAAATCGAAGGCAAAGAGGGATTGCAACAGATTGAGATGACAAACATCCTGTGGCCGGCATCATCTCCATTTAATGCTCTCCACGTCTGGCATGGACAGAAGGGCGTGGGAGCTGAAGTTGGTGGTGATCAAAGTCAAGCCAGGAATTGAATTGGCTACAGCAGATCTTGCCACTTCAGCAGCCTCAGCAGCCCCTCTTCTGCCTATATAAGAAGCAGCCAGCAGCAGCTCGAGTTCTCCCCCCTTCCCCCCCAAGCTTCACACACGTATAGTACTCTACTTCTCTCAGTTCTGTAATTTCCTCTCTAAAAAGAAAAATGTGAAATAGCTAGATTAGAGCTAGAATTAGAGTAGGAACAAAGCTGTAATCTTGTTGATTGAGTGGCAAGTAAAAGTTCAAGGTAATTGCAAAAGAAAGGATAAAATCAGACTCATGGGTTGAGCTGATTCAGCTCTGGTGTGGTACCCCAGCACTGGGCACAATCTTTGCTGGTGCTGGAAATGGTGTAATCTTCACCATTTTGCCATATTTAGAGAAGTTTCAGCCAAGCCTTTATTTGTTTTGTGATGAAATGTGCATGTTGATTGTCCAATGTCCTTCTTGTTCCCTCTTTGCTCTTTTTCTTTCCATTCCTTCTACAAAATAAAATACCTTACAGCTTGAAGGATTCGCTGTGTGTGGTTTGTGCATAATCTTTGCACACGTCATGCATATGTGATTAAAAGTAACTCAGCCAACAAGATCTTTGTTGCTGAAAATCATAATCACTTTTGCACAATCTGTGCTAAGTGGTTTGGGTATAGGAAAAGCTTGCATAGTCTCTGCAAGCTTCTCTTAAGACCTATGTGTATGGCTAAGCATAATCATTGCAAAGTTATGCACACAAGGGTCTCCCAAACCATCCTAGCACAAGTTGTACAACTTGGCTATGATTTTCAGTACACAAAGTTTGTCATAAATAAAACCCTTTTTTTTAGGAAATGACTTACGAAAAGCAAAAAAAATGATGGTTGAATGGGTGCTGCTTTGTAAATACGGCATGATTGCATCTTTCTTTGGCTCTTTATTCTCTTTCTTTTTACTGTTTCTCCAACCCAAGAGTGTTGCTAAAAAAAGAATAAAAAAAGAAAACAGATTAAGAGATCCCTTGGTTGAGAATGCATAATCTTTGCATCTTAACAAAGGGGTAGATAAGTAAAGGAGAAACAACATGGCAACAGAACTAAAAAAATATAACAAAGAAACACTATGAATGGCCTGTGCATAATCTTTGCATAGACTATACATAAGTGATTAAAAATTCTCTCAACTAGCATAATCTTTGCTAGACTGAGGTCATATCTACTTTGCATAATCTGTGCTAGTAGCTTGGGAACAGATGGGGCTCGCATAATCTTTGCGGGTTCTTTATTGAAACACTAGTATAACCTATGCATAATATTTGCATAGGCTGCACACGTGTGAACTCCCAAGCTAATTAGCGCAAGATTGTACGATCTGGTTATGATCTCAGCCAAGCAAAGGTGTGCTGCCCTCTCTCTTTGAAAGTTTTCATTAAAAGTGACATATAAAGAGACTTGCCTTCATGAGGGCTGATCAGGGGCCAAAACTGTTAAAATGCTGGTATGCAGAAAAGAATGAAAAAATTGCACACTTATGTGAATTGGACCATCTTATTTTATTCTATATTCTTGTAGTACACATTAAGTTGTGCTTGGTCATAAATTTTCATTGGAAAATTCTAAGTCTAAGGGCTCCAAATGAATTTGCAAAGAAAATGGCAGCACCTTTTCTGGTTTTACCCCTCTGATCTAAATTGGTTTAAAAGTGCACCAAAACAGTAGCAAACTGAAAAGTGTTCAATATAAGAAATGTCCTCAAAACATTCCTCTAGATCTCTGCAAAATAAAAATGGGCTGTTGTTAACAAAATTTTTGAACAATGGACTGATTTGCCACTGGCAACGTTGCTGTCCCAGTTTCTGGTACTGGCAGCAGTATGAAATCCCTTTTTCCTCCCACATTCTGAACACAGTGAATACCAGAAAGTTGAGAAGCATGAAATACATGATGTGAAGTGTGTCTTGACAAAATTTTACATTTTTTTGGAATTTTGGTGAATTGTTGTGAATTTTACAAGCGGTCAGCCACTTTTTAACTGTTTCTGATGACAGCGCAGTTTTCTGGCCATGGTTTCACTTTCATCTTTGGATTTCTCCTTTGTTTTGAACATGAGTCATATGTTAAAGCTTGCACATGTAAAATAGGCATGTCGTACAATATGTCCAGGAAGTTTGACCATGAATTGAGCTCATTTGATGCTTGAAATTCGAATTGCAAAATCAACCCAAGAACAACTTGGTATCAAGCTGCCAGCCAACGGGTGGTGGTGTGCCGCCTAGTCACGGGACCGTCACCAGCCAGATCAGACCCTACCGTTGCGTTCCCCACGCCTGGACGATGTCGGAGGTGCTTTCTGATCTTCGATCAGGTGGCTGATGACCGGAGCTCAGCCGTCAACGCCCGGGAAGCCGTCACGTCACGCCTTGCGAAGCAGGGGTATTTTAGTTGGACAAAAATAAATGGAACCACCCTCAGATCGCGATCTGATGGCTGCAAATGATCTCCAAACATAAAGCAGCAGCACCGAATCCAAACCCCTTCTGCGCAGCCTAAAACAGAAGAAGGAAAGAAGGAAAAAGAAAATAAAAAAGGGGAAAACATGTTCTGGTCTAGTTTTGACCCAAATCAAGTTGCCAAATCGTTTCATGATTTTCAAATGATTCCAAATCCAAATTTCACAAAATCAGTTTCAAAAGTTCACAAATTTCAAAAAGAATTTTATGAAACACGAAAATCAAATTTTCAAAATTTAAAAGTCTGAATTTAAATTCAAAACCAAAGTGGACACCATTTGAACAAAATTTGTTATTTGAAATTATTTCATGAAATCAAAATTTAAGAGGTTCATCAAAACTCTCACAAATTCATGAAACGATTTTAAATAACAGTTTGTCATCAAATTATGCCCAAATTGGTATTTAAATTTAATTTCAAACTTTTAAATCAAATTTTTGTCAAATGTTTGACTTTCAGTCGAACAATCAAACAAACATGATTTTGACACCGCAAAGTCTTCAAAACTCATAAATTTTATCAAGTTCAACAAAATGAATTTGAATACAAACTTGGGTCCAAATCATGTCCAAATGGCCTTTGTACTTGATCTGTGACCAAATCAGGCCAAATCAAAACTCACAAAGCCTGGTTAAAACTCAAACACAATACCCCAAGCTCCGAAAAACTCAAACTCAAATCCCAAGTACCAAAAACTCAAACTAAAATCCAAATACCCAACAACCAAACTCAAATACCAAGAGCTCAAGTTCAAGTACCAAAGCTCAAACCCAAATTCCAAACGCAAAATACTGAAAACCCAAATCCAAATACCAAATACCCAAATTCAAACCAAAAATCCAAATACCCAAAACTCAAGCTCCAAATCCCAAGTACCCAAAACTCAAAACTCAAATCCAAATCCAAATACCCAAAACTCAAATCCAAATCCAAATCCAAGTACCCAAAACTCAAATCCAAATCCAAGTACCCAAAACTCAAATCCAAATCCAGATACCCAAAACTCAAATCTAAATCCAAATTCAAATACCCAAAACTCAAATCCAAACCAAAATACCCAGAACTTAAACTCAAATCCAAAAGTCCAAACATTAAAATCCCAAATACCAAAATCCAAATTCCAATACCCAAATACCAAGATCCAAATATCAAAACCCAAATCCAAGACTCAATTACCATACCCAAAGCCCAAATTCAAAGATCAAATGCCTAAAACTCAAGTCAAAGCCCAAAGCCCAAAACTCGATTCAAAGGTCCAATCAAACTGCCACTTAGACTGGATCGATCGAGTTCAAAAACCTCAAACATGACCTAGAAGTCAACCAAAACTAACTCATGACCTAGAAGTCAGCCAAAAACAAATCATGACCAAGAAGTCAGCCAAAGCCAAGTCGTGGCCTAGAAGTCAGCCAAAGCCAAGTCGTGGCCTAGAAGTCAGCCAAAGCCAAGTCGTGGCCTAGAAGTCAGCCAAAGCCAAGTCGTGGTCTAGAAGTCAGCCAAAACCAAGTCGTGACTTAGAAGTCAACCCAAGACTCAACCGTGACCTAGAAGTCAACTAAATATAAACATGACCAAGAAGTCAACTAAATCAACTATGACCTAGAAGTCAACTGAATCCAAACGTGACCTAGAAGTCAACAAAATTTAAGCGTGATACTGAAGTCAACCAAGTCCAAACGTGACCTAAAAGTCCACCCAAAGTCAAACATGACAATGAACTCAATCAAGTTCAAACGTGACCTAGAAGTCAACTAAACCCAAACTCGAATCAAAAGTCAACTAAAACCAAATCATGACCGAGAAGTCAACCCAAGCCAAATCGTGACCTAGAAGTCAACCCAAGCCAAGTCGTGACCTAGAAACCAGCCCAAGCCAAGTCGTGACCCAGAAGTCAGCCAAAGCCAAGTCGCAACCCAGAAGTCACCCAAAGCCAAGTCGCAACCCAGAAGTCAGCCAAAGCCAAATCGTGACCAAGAAGTCAAACCAAATCCAAACATGACCAAGAAGTCAACTAAATCAAATGTGACCTAAAAGTCAACTAAATCCAAATTCAAATCCAAACGTGACCCAGAAAATAAAATTTAAACGTGACCTAGAAGTCAATTTCAAATCAGGTATGACCCCGAAGTCATCTAAACCAAGTCGTGATCTAGAAGTCCACCAAATCCAAATGTGACCTTGAAGTCAACAACGACCAAAAGTGATTTTAAAGTCTATCCAAGTCAAACGTGACCTAGAAGTCAACCCAAGTTAAACATGACCCAGAAGTCAACCCCATAACCAAACATGACCATGAAGTCAACCCAAATCAAACGTGACATTGAAGTCAACTCAAATCAAATGTGGCCTGGAAGTCAACCCCATAAACACACGTGACACAGAAGTCAACTAAAACTCAAATGTGACATTCAAGTCAAACCCCAAATTTCAAACGCGACATTGAAGTCAAACCCAAATTAAACCAAAAATAAAATATGGCTCCGTCAATTAGCCTCCAAATTACACTCACTTATTTGCCCGTATCTGATCAATTTGCTTAGTCTTAATCAAAGGTTCTCAGGGTTCGGAGCCCGAGGTAATTAACAGCGAGGGCTTGAGCTCGCTGGAATCATGGTCCCACACAATTGTTTGATAAATCTAAAACCTAAATACCGTGTCCTCTTTCATGCCCCTCTCTCTGCCGGAGGCGGCGCGGAAAAGGGTCGCACAGTAACATATATTTAACAAAACAATTTCTTAATCGTTTTAAGTTCTGTTGTAAATAGTGCGCATACATATGTGAAAACAATTTCTTGATCAATAATTTAATATTTTATGTATCATTTTCAAATAATTTCGTGAGATTTAATCATCAGTAAGAATCGGACCGGACATTGATCCAACAAAGTTTCAGACCAATGTGTCGACACTGGTTGGATCGTGAGGTCAACCAATTAATAGATCTGCCATTTATCTCAAAAAAAATTAACTCTGCCATTAATTTTTTCAAATGCTTATATACTTATATATGTTTTATGAAAACATACGTAAGAACTTGTTCATCTATATTGAATAATCGAATATAAGATTTATTTTATGATTTTATCCAATAATTTAGAAACTTTTACGTGCAAAGTATAATTAAAATTTACAATATATATCGGCTTATAAACAAAAAAAAAAAAAATTGAGTTATTGACCACAGAAATGTGTGTACGCTTTTAAATACCCTAGGTATTCACTCGATCGCAAGCGCACGATCTCGTGTAGTACGTTCGGGGTCGAACCACAGGGACGGAGTTAATTCTAAATGATGCTTTAATCTAAATCTAAGTCCTAAGAGAGAATATTTTTGGTCTTTTTCATAAAATGGGGGGGGGGGGGGGGGGATTCTGAAAGGTCAATCAATCAAACAGCAACAGTAAACTAAACAGGTAGATACTCAAAGACAATTAATAAAAAGGCGTTCTTAGGGTTTTCTGAATCTGTTTGGTTTCTGGATCAATTGCTTGCGGCTCCGCAAGAGACATCTTGCGGACCGCAAGTGGTTGGTTAGGAGTTATGACACCGTCTGCTAGCCGTAAATGTCTCTTGTAAGTAGCAGATAATATCGTAACTCCTGTCTTACACTCTCTACATGTGTCTGCGGACCGCAGGATGTCTCTTGCGGACCGCAAGCACTTGACAGAGAGCAGTTTTCAGTTCTGGTTTGGTGTTCTGACTAACATCGTCAATTCCTATTCAATTCAGAGTTGATACAAGTCCTCAGTTTTCACGTTTTGGTCCTCCAACAAGTCTAAATCAATTCGAAATTCGTAGAATAAGTTCTAAACTACGTTCATATCACTTTTTAATCTAGGGTCCGATTCGACTCTCGTCGAAACGCAGTTTCGCCTTTCGGGTACTTTCGGATACAAATCAACCCAAATTGTGCAAACAACAAGTTTTGGTCAAATGATACTCTATAAACCAACTAGGTCTGGCCACAACCTAAATTTTTACCAAATGAACAAGCAAATCGCAAACACGTTATAATGAAAATTGCAAGTGATCATGGAAACAACGTAAGTCTACATATACAACTAATCCATCAACACAAACTTCATCATTCAACCCTAAGAACTAATAGATCTACTCACTCATGACACAAGAAAACAAAGAAAACAAAGAAATGAAAGAGTTCATGATGTAGAAGAACCGAAGAAGAACTCGAGTCGACACGATCTTCACTCTCGTGCGAGAATTCTCTCAAATCCGCTTCGAAGAATGATGAACAGCCTTCTTTGGTCTTTCCTCTGCCCTCTGGTTATGAAAATGGAATGAAAAGGCATGAGAAGATGTCCCCAAGGACCGCCTTATATAGGCAGGGCGCCAGAAATAGAAAACTGCAGTGCAGTAACTTCCTCGCGGACCCGCAGGCACGGGTTGCAGACCGCAGGAAGAAGGGAATGGCGGCTAAACAGCAGTGCAGTAACCTCCTTGCGGACTGATGCACCTATTTCATATATGCATATTAACCAGACTTGCACCTATATTTGTACCTAAAATCCTAAGTTCATTTGCATTTAGGTAGAAGATTGTCTAGAATCTAGTTACTTCTGTGTTTTGGCCCAATTTACAGGTATACGGAGCTTTTGGAGCTATTTGGGCCAGAATTGGAGCAAAAGAGCATCAGATGTCGATGGGCCACATTACCTGCGGACCGTAATCCACCAGATACGGCCCGCAAGCACTTCAAAACTGATGTGTCCATGTCATGCCAGCTCACAACCGCCATATCTAAATCATGGAAACGCGCAAAGAGCCAATTTAAGCGACAGACAGGCTATTTCAAGGCCAAGCTCTCTTTGGAATGCTAATTGCAGACCGCACTCCTATTCCTGCGGATCGCAGTCAGTTCAAAACAGAACATAACACCTATTTTCTGGCGATCCCCTTTGGGATTTTTCCCTTAATTTCGCCCCAAGAAACCAGAAGTTAGACAACCATATCTGGGACATCTTCTCATATAAAAGAGACCCCTTGGGGTGCTCTCATATCATCTTGTGTTAGGTGTTAGGTCTCATGTGTTGAGTTAGTTAGTTAGTTAGTTGTTAAGTTAGTTGAGAGTCGTGTCAAGGGTGGAGCTAAACGCCGCTAAAGTAAGAAGACGGTTACTCGCCTCTTCCTAAGCTTACTCGGTACTTTCTTTTCTCTTATTTTGTTTATTTGTTGTAGTCATCTCTAGGTCCGAGTAGTCGTGTTTGTTCTTAGGGTCGAGGATGATGTTTGTTTGTATGGATTAATTGAATACTTGATTTTCATGTTTATGCATTAAAGTTATTCTCAATTTGCTTTGCGCTTAATTATAATTGTGCTTGAATTGTTTCTTGTTCGTTTGTAAGAACCTGTGGATTGTGCACGATCTAGTTGGTTAATATAACTGCAATTGATCAAGAATTGATACTTGTGCTAATTGGGTAGTCAACTTGTTGTCCAATTGTACCCGAGAGGAGAAATTGTGGTTATAACGAGAGTTAAACCAAACCCGAGAACGAAAGTGAATTGAGCATAGGATTATATGATTTGAACTCGTGTTTGATATTATCCTTTGAATTTCCAATTGAACTAAAAGTATTTGCTAGGATTAGACGAATTGATCTTGGGTACGGGGATAATCTTTAGTTAAGGTTAGAAGAATTGAAAAGGGATAATTCTTAGCTAGAGATAGACGATCTAAACTTAGGAATAGGATAATCTTTGCAACTGCTTTGATTTTGTTAGGAATTGATAACTTTAGTCAACAATCTAATTAAACAAAAACTGCTCTCTGTCTATTTCTTGCGGACCGTAAACAGCAAGAAACAACAGAGAATCTATCTCTCGGACAGTTATCTGCGGTCCGTAGTTAACCACTGATGGACAATTAAGCTGGTAGCTGAAAGAGAGGCGAATTTGTATGTCTTGTAGATCGTAACCGAGAGGTGCGGATCGCAGGAAATTGATCAAGACAGCAAATAGATTCTGAAAACCCTGGGAACGTTTGTTTAATAATTGTTTTAAGTCAAGTCTTTACTGTTTTCTGTCATTAAATAACTTAGGAAACCAACTTCAAACAAAACCCCCCAAAACATTCACATTCCCTCTAGGATTAGAATAGAGTTTAAAGATTTAGAGGTATCACCGTCCCTGTGGATTCGATCCCGACTATATTGCATAATATCGTACGCTTGCGATTGATTGTATTATTTAGGGTAAAAGCCTATATACTCCATGCATATCACGGACCACAGGCACGGGCTTGTGGATCGCAGGAAGAAGGAAATGGCGGCTTTTCACTTCAAAGGAAGTTTCCAGCGCCAGGGAAACGTCTGAACGTGCTGTAACCACCATCTGCTGCACGCAGAAAGAGTCCTGCGGACAGCAGGAGGTTCATTCCAGTTCCGACTTGTCGTCTAAGGCTCCGAATCGCGTCCAATTGGCTTCAAAAGCCCGATTGACCTGAAATTTGGACAAAAGTAAAGAAGTAACTGGAATTTAGACATCTTACTACCTAAATGCAACTAAACTTAGGAATTTTAGGCCAAAATACTAGTGCAAGTCTGGTAAAATGCATATATAAATGCGGTGTATCAGTTGTCTTTAGGAAAAAAAAGGCATAACGTTTGAAAATAAAGAATATATAGTTATTGGTGAACTATTACAAATTTACAATAATAAAAGTTAAGTTTATAGAAAGTTGCAAACATTCAACATAAAATTACAACATTTAGCAGTAACTAATAACAATTATTTTCTTTCTATGAATAATGTTATTTAGAGAATTATCACGTACGATTACTAACATTATTCACAAGTGACCATAATCGGAATATCTGAATTTCAAAAAATGAGTCTTAACGCAAATCTTATAAAACCAAAAAAAAAAAAAATTATATGAAGGGTAATACCTAGCGTCCATAGAATATATATGTCTATAGCGTTCATAAGTTACAAAATCAGATGTATATATTTGTTACATTTTGAGTGTGTCTATGAACGTATGGATGTATTTTCAGTGGTCACAAGATGTTTCTTGTTTCTGTTATATGAATGTTGAGTCTGTTTACCATGATAGCCCCCGAATGTAATGTACCCATGTGAAATGACAAGTGGCAACAAAAATATTGCACAATTTTTTTAATTAAAAAGATTCCTAAATAACCAGAATTATTACCTTTTTTACCGGTCTATCGAATAATTATTTTATCTGAACCTAAAAAAAATCTTAATACTATCTCTATTTATAAACAAATCTCACAACTATACCTAGCTACTTGACATGCGGCCATGGCCACAATTCATTATGACCGTAACATTCAGAAAAGAAAAAAAAATTATCAAAGTTGTAATAAATTCTCAATTGAACATGCCATCATGATCTGGACGCAACGACTGAACATTGCGTCCGAACGCTATGTTTATATCTTTTAGAACTTTTTTTAAAATTGGATCATATAGGTCTCGTCATTAGCTTTTTATGGATAGTTACGCCTAAATCGGAATTTCTTATCAAAAGTTATGAACGTTTGAATGTGCATACACACAGCGTCTGGATTTCCTATCATGAGGGCTACATCTGAATACAAACACAATGTGTGAATGCACATTTAAATACTCACAACTTTTGATAAGAAAACTTTGTTTGGGCAAACGATGCTATTAATAACAAATCCTAAAATATGAATGTTGCAGCCAGACATATCAGTCACGTTCCCAGTTTGTTGTAAATTTTATAAGTTTTTAAGAACTTTTGTTTGAACACTGCTAGCAGAATGAACTGTGGCCATAACTAATTATCAAAAGGCATATTTGTAACAGTGGCGGAGCCAGAAAATTTTTAAATGGGGTTCAAGTTGTCATATCGATTGTAAATATTGATATAATAGTTATATAAATATATAAATTATATTTATGGGGTTCAATAGTATAATAATTATCATATTTTATGGGGTTCAAATATGCATTTTCTTAAGAAAAACTTGTATATCATTAAAATTACTATGTAAAATTGTTCATTTGGGAAAATATGGGGGACATTGTCCCCCATTCTCTTCATGTAAATCCGCCACTAATTTGTAAGAGTTATTTACAAGTAGGGTTAATAGGGTTAATATTAAGATTTGTTTTTATCTGGCCCTAAGAAAAAAACAAAGAATCTCCATGTACACCCTATAGTGTTTAAAAAAACCTGAGAGGTCCGAACCCGACCCGAGAAACCCGGGGAAAATAGACCGACCGACCCGATCCGGGCGTCTGACTGGGGCAACCCGAGAGGACCGGGAGGGACGGTCCTGGCAAGGGTAGGTATCCATGTTCCCAGAAAAATTTCCGTGGAAACCCGACCCGAGCAAACCCGGGACCCGACCCTACCCGACCCGGGGTACCGGGGCAACCCGGGACCCGACCCTACACGACCCAAGGTACTGGGGCAACCTGGGACCCGACCCTACCCGACCCGAGGTACCGGGGTAATAACCCGAGGTAGCCCGACTTGGTTTCAACTTTTCCCGCCTATGTTAACAACTAATACAATATTATTTAAATTTTATTTTTCAAGAAGAATTTTTGTTTTACAACAAATATAATTATTAAATTTTTTTTATTTTCTATGTTATTTTTCGGTTTAAATAATATTATTTAATTTTTTTTCATTTTTAATATAAAAATAATATTTTAAACTTTTAATAGTATAATATAATATATGTATATCTGATTAAAACAAATAATTTAATTTTTAATTATTTTTCATTTTTTAAGTATATTTTTCGATTTTTGTAATATAAAATAGGTGTATTATATTTTATTTATTTATTTTTTTTTTGACATATAACTCCGGGACCGGGCAACCCGAGCAACCTGGACCGGGAAACCCGGGCAACCCGGGAGGGACGATCCTAAGCTAGGTCCAATCTCCTTCCCCCCAAAATTTTTTCGAGGTTTCCTGAACCGGGAAAACCCGTGGACCGGAGAAACCCCTGGACCGGAAAACCCGTAGACCGGGGCGGGTTTGGACCGACCCGGACCTACCCGGACCGTTTTTAAATCACTAACACCCTATGGTTTTCATCAAAGAATTAACTTGGGAACTGCTCAGTTCCAGTTCTTAACACTAGAGCTGTAATTCGGGTTTCGCCCCGAAAAATAGTATGAAAAAAAATAAAATTTTTATATTTATATTAAACAAAATTTGAATATAATTTTTAAAATCTTTTGATGGAAAAATAATAATATAATAACTTTATAAATAATAACCATAAATGTTGTTGAACCACTTTAAGTATTAAATTTTATTTTTGACTTATCATACTCATCTTATTTAATAACAAGAGAGAAAAAAAAAATGCAAGTCATTGGATCAGAAAAGATGAAAATTCAAACAAAATCAATGATAAATAATGTTGATGATGTGACATAGTTGATGATGTGGCATACATTGAGAATTATTTATTGTTCCCATGCGAAGAAGGCTCGCACTGGATTTATCATGGATCCTCCGTTTCTTACCCATGGAGTCCATTGTGTGGCATGTCAAATTACTAGAAACTCTCTGTTTTTTTTTTTTTTTTTTTTTAAAAAAAAAATGTTGATAGTTGCTACGTTGATATTTAAAATCGAGTAGACTAGTACTAATAAAGTATATTGATTATAAAGTGGAGATAACCCTCGATAGTTTTGCTTTCCTGCTACTTCACAATCAAACTTAATGATCATGCATACACATCTTTTAAATAGATTGTAGAAATTCCATTGACAAAAATATGTGCACACAAAATAAAACAAAATAGATTATATACAATAAAAAGATTGAAAAGAATCGGTATCCATTGACAAAAATATGTGCACACAAAATAAAACAAAATAGATTACATACAATAAAAAGATTGCAAAGATTTCTACCGAAAAGAAGTGAAAAAACAATCTAGAATAAACCATCACCCCCATATAGGGAGAAACAATGAAGATAAGAGGCTATAAATAACATAAAAAGAAAAGGTAACGGATGAATATTTATTAGGTGAATTCAAGGCGGTCCTAATTAAGTCATGACCAAAGCATCGTTTTGTTTTCCATATTTTTTGGGTACATTGTTTGATATACTGAAACGCTTCAAATGCAAGTGCAGCCAGTATGAGTTAATGTGAAAGTTCATCCATTAAACTTATCAATAGAAAGGATTAATTAAAATATTTATAATTTAAAATCCCACGTGGCATAGCTAAATGGCCAAAAAATCCAACCCTCTTTCTGAGGTATGGATATGTCAAGTGTTGCTACCAAATACGGAACAGTCAAGCATGTAAATTGCAAACACACGCACTAGCAAATTTGGTATGCATAATTAATTTAAAAAGGTGTTGCTCCCGTAATCACACCCAAACAAGAAAATATTTTCATCCCAAACAAGAAAATTAAGTCCTGACCAAAGCATCGTTTTGTTTTCCATATTTTTTGGGTACATTGTTTGATATACTGAAACGCTTCAAATGCATGCGCAGCCAGTATGAGTTAATGTGAAAGTTCATCCATTAAACTTATCAATAGAAATGATTAATTAAAATATTTATAATTTAAAATCCCACGTGGCATAGCTAAATGGCCAGGAAATCCAACCCTCTTTCTGGGATATGGATATGTCAAGTGTTGCTACCAAATACGGAACAGTCAAGCATGTAAATTGCAAACGTACACGCACTAGCAAATTTGGTATGCATAATTAATTTAAAAAGGTATTGCTCCCGTGATCACACCCAAACAAGAAAATATTTTCATCCCCAACCTTCAATCCCCATATTATCCCCCAAACTCTACTCATCTCTTTTAGAAACTTTCTTCTTTAAATTTGAAATATCTTCCTCATCTCTCTTCACCATTTAAAATTCTCTCCTTGTGTATCTTCATCCCTCTGGTGATCTCTTCGGTGATCTCTCTGACGCTCTCTCCGATGCTCTCTCCGACAATCTCTTTTGCCTCCCTCCTCCATGCCCCCTCCGCCGCTCTCCTTCTCCACCGAGACCTCGGCCCTCCCGCTCCCCTACCACTTCCCCTTCGGCCCCTCCTTCGACCTGCCCTACCTCCTACCCCCAGGCCCTCTAATCAAGATCTCTCTTGCTTCTGGCGATCAACATTATTTTTGAGGTCGATGATGTCATATATGTCATACGTATGCACCTTTTTATTTCTATATAAACACTTCCGGTGATCGCGATCTCTTTTCTCTGGCGACCACAACCTCTCTTGTATCCGATGAACCTGATTTCTCTTATCTCTAGCAAGCGTAATATCTTTTTTGTATCCAATGATCCCGACCTCTCTACCGTTTTTTTGTGATTTCTAAGTCCATCTCATACTTCTATATAAACACTGTTTATATAAACACTTTTTATTTATCTAAATATTTTCTCTTGTTACATAAGCACTTTTTTTATTTATTAAAATAATTAAGTCACTTATCTAAACACTTTTTATTTATCTAAATACTTTCTCCTGCTATATAAACACTTCTTTCATTCATCAAAATACTTAGGTCACTTATCTAAACACTTTTGTCATCTATATAAACACTTAAGTGACCAATATAAGCACTTATGACTCTAATAACATAGCGCTGGAATACTTTGATTTAAGCATGTGGAGAATAAGCACAGCAAAAAAAGTCGCGAATTTGCCACTTTTAGCAATATCTTGAGTACATTTTTTTGTCAAAATAGGAAAGTTAGTTAGGGGGATTTTAAGGGGGATTTAGTTTGGGGGACTAATAGTTGGACTCTAGATTAATCTACTGTGAACTATAGTAACTTGTTATGGATATTAGTTGTACTGTTGAAAACTTGAAATTAATGTATTATTATATGAGGAGGGATCCAATAACCATGGCCTTTGGTGACCGTGGTGACCATTTCACTATTTATATATAAATTGACAAATCTAAACTGTTAGATGTATTCTAAATCATCTAAATAATATATACACAAAAAAATGATAAAGTTTTAACATCGTTTCAATAGTCATCAAGAGAGGAGAAAAAATCATAAAATTTGAACCATCGATTTTTGTTAATGCTTGATGCATATGTAAATAAAATCAAAATGATATAATCTTTTGTGTATACATAAAACATGATATATACAATACATTCTATCAATTAGTTTTGTCATCTAACAGTTTAAATTGTAGTTATTTTAGATTTCATTTCATGGTCACCGATTGGTCACAAAAAACATGGTTATTTGATCCCTTCTCTTATTATATTATGTTTTTAGGGAGTTTGACTATTATACTAACGTTTAGCATTTCGGACCGAAATACTAACGTCTCAAATTTTATATTATCATGTCCGAAATCATGATTTATGGTGCTCAATTAATTCTTTGTATAAAAATATTGGAGAATACAAAAAATTTTCATTTTTAGAGTTTTCTAAGTATTTATTTTGAATTTTAGAAAAGAGCTCATAAAAATTAATAAAATATTGATGTTTGTACATGCTATTTTCAAAAATGCAAAACAAATACTTAGAAAACTCTAAAAATGACAATTTTTTGTATTCCCCAATATTTTTATACAAAGAATTTATTGAGTACCATACATCACACTACAAGAAAAATGGCCTTTAGCAACGGTCATTTTGGGGGTTTAGCAGCGGTTATGTGACCGCTGTACTCGTCAGAGCTGCTAAGTTTTACTAAAAACCACTGTAAAGTTATAATTCTACAGCGATCATTTGGTACAAAGAACCGTTGTAAAGTTACCATTCTACAGCGGTAATTAGCCAATAACCGCTGTTGATTTTGAACTCTACAGCAGTCTTTAACAAATAACCGCTGTTGAGTTTTGAACTCTCCATAGCGGTTCTTTCTTAATAACCGCTATTAAATTTTTTTTTTTTGTTTTATTTTGTTTTCATAATTAGTCCATATGCTAGCCATATATATTTTTCAATGACAACAACAATCAATATCAAAAATTATTTTATTAATATAATTCAAATGTTTTACAATGCAAATTGATACACTAATTTCTCAAATAAGTACCATAATTTCTCAAATTGTGCTGCTGACTGCTGTTGCTGCTGCTGCTGAATGTTGCTGCTGAACTGCTGCTGTTGACTGCGACTGCTGCTGCTGCGTTGCTGCTGACTGCTGCTGCTGCTGAACTGCTGCTGCTGTTGAACTGCTGCTGTTGACTGTGACTGCTGTTGCTGCTGCTGAACCGCTGCTGGCTGCTATGCTGAACTGCTACTGTTGAACTGCTGCTGCTGACTGCGATTGCTGCTGACTGCGATTGCTGCTGACTGCTGGAGCTGTGGCTTAGGGCGCGCGGCTTAGGCTCAGTGGCTTATGGCGCGGGGTTGGACAGCGTGAGCAGCGGCAACATTAGACGGCGAGGTTTCTGTGGGAAAGCGAAAGGACGAAAGGTTTGAGAGGGTTTCATGACAGAAGAGGGGAGGATTGAAAGGAGGGAGTGTTTTCAAAATTTTACGAAGTATTGGGAGGGAAAACTGCTGTTAAATATAACTTAACAGTGGTCGATATGAAGCAACTGCTGTTAAATATAACTTAACAGCGGTTAGTCTGAAAAACTGCTGTAGAATATCAAGTAGTAACAGCGGGCTTTAAAGACGAACCGCTGTTAAGTATTATTGTACAGCGGTTGCTACTTGTCAACCGCTGTTAAGTGTATTTTACAGCGGTTTTGTACTAACAACCGCTGTAAATATGTAAATTTCTACAGCGGTTGCTACTTGTCAACCGCTGTTAAGTGTATTTTACAGCGGTTTTGTACTAACAACCGCTGTTAATATGTAAATTTCTACAGCAGTTATTAATAAATGACCGCTGGTAAACTATTTATCTGCGGTATTTTAGAAGATGGTCCAAAAGACCGCTGTAACATGGCGTTGCTAAAAGCCATTTTTCTTGTAGTGTCATGATTTCGGACATGATGATGTAAATTTTGAGGCGTTAGTATTTCAGTCCGAAATGCTAACATTAGTATAGTAGTCTAACTCGTTTTTAGGTTTGTATTTGGAGCGATTCTTCAATGAGGACTCCAAATTTTTTACTGTCCGATCAAATCGGACGGTGTGCAAGCCGGTTATCCTTCAAGCAGCCAGTCACGAAGAGCTTTCATCCGGTTTTTCCGAAAAATTAAAAAAAAGATAATTTGGTCATAATTGAAAAATCTTATGAGTCGCTTGGTTGCCTCCCTCCAGTTCGCTTTGCTCAACCCTTCCCTTCCCTTCCCTTCCCTTCCCTGTCGCTCGACCCTTTCTCTTTTGCATCCTCAAGAGGAAAGTGCTGCTTCCGCCTCCCACCAAATCGAGTCCTCCTTGATGGAAGAATTGTCGAAATTCCCAGAAGCTCGCTCCAGCTACTCCCACCTGGGCGATCTCCCCGCAGCCCTAGCCCCAAACTCCACCAAAAAGAAGCAAAATTTTGCATCACCTCTGGCCCGAATTGGAGCAAATGGAGGATTTCCCATGTTGGTGATTCTCTTCTCTCCAGCACCTTTCATGTCCTCTTCTCTTCACTGATTTAGAGGCACTGCTCTTACCTCTCAACCCTCGTATCCATTTAAAGGTGCTCGATGAAATGCTTGCGGCCGTGCAGGTGAATTTGAGAAAGTATATACTTGTTTAATCTTTTTATTATTTTTTTAGCTCTATTTTTTATAGGTTTTTAAACTTTAATCCTTGTATAACAATGTTCAATTATCTAAAATTATCTCAAGAAGTGTCTGTATTATGTAACCAATTTCAAACGTCAGAATAAAAATATGCCAATACTGAATTAATTGAGAATTAGAGGAGCAATTTAACAAGAATAGGCTGGATTCTATATTCTGTACTGCTGGTTCCAAACATAATGCCTATTCCCCAACCACTACTCTTGAAATGCAAATCCCTTTAGATAAAAGGACCATCACTTCCAGATTCCAGTATGCCAATTTTTTAGTTTATTTGACCTTTATGTCTTTAGTTCGGTGTAAGTGAGCAGTAAATATTTTCTTAAGTTGTGGATTTATGTATGCTGACAATTTATTGGCAGGTCCTCTTGTAGGTCTAGTGAGACAACTATTGCATATAATGGAGGCTCAAGATGCTCTTGCTCCACATCTCAGCTGGGTGCTAGGAGATGACACAGATTTTAGTCTTCAGTCAGCCGTGGTTTCACTTGTGGCGTGCAACTCGACCTAGAAGTGGAGCAGAAAGAAGAATGAAAGTTTGTCAGCTGATTAATCACCAATCAGGAAAATGGGAGGAGTCGATTGACCATCATTTGGGTTATTTTAATATGCAAAATAGCCTATTGTAATACCCTCAACCACCCTTGCAGCATGGCATGAAGGACTGCCTAGTATTCACATATGCTGCAGAGTGGGGTTTTACACTACGGAAGACCCATACTATGCTGACACTGCCGATGCACACAATGTTCTGTGACAATCCCCTTGCTGATACCGTGAGTTAAGATGTTTCTGTGGAAGCTGATCAGAAATGCCATACCGGTACGGGGGATATTTAATAGTTGACTTGTTTTTATTGAAACGGTGTGCCTCATATGTACAGAAGAGCTTGAAGAATCAATCACTCACTCTTTTTAGAAGTAGTAGATCAAGGCAGGTATGGTTTATGTCTTGTTTTGCATTGAGAAGTGTTTTTCTGACAGAAACTGCATAATAGATTCTGCAGTACATGTATCATACCTTGGAGTGGGGGCAATTCTGTCATTTTATATATACTATGTGAGATATTTGCAAAGCACGGTTTGTTTTAGTCTTTGAGAAAAAAAAAAAAAAACACAAACACATCCTCCACACATGGCGCAAGGCTTCATGAATAACATAGAATATGCAAGGTTCATGCCAATAAATCATGTGCAGTCTGAATGAGAGCAAAATGAGAATTAAGGAACTACATATGCACACTGCTGCTGGATTGATAGATTGCATGATGCAAGGTATAGACAAGGTCTGGGCTATGCTATTTTTAAAGAATCTAAGGTTAGTTTGCTATGGGGTTTGTTATGTGGGAGCTGCCACTTCACTGTAGACGGAAGCTGCTGCTCAAGTGGAGGCTATGGTAGTCTCAATTAGGATGGGAATTCAAAAGAATTAATTTTACGCAGATTCGCAGCAACTGGTTAAGTTCCTTCCTCACAACAAGCTCCAATCAGCACAGACTTGATAGCAGACAGAAATTTCTGAAGCTTGGATGGGTAGAAGTTTGCATTTTACATGTGTATACATAGGTAAGGAAGGAAATCAGTTGGCCCACGAACTTCCAAATTATGACGTATCAATTTTATCTGTTATGAAAGTTGCATCTTCACTATTTTCAATCTGGTTATGTAATGCTTGTAACTGAATTTCAATGATCAATGGAATGAGCTTAAGGGCAATTTGTCAAAAAAAAAAACAAAGAGAGTTCTGTATTTTTGGTGTCACTATGTATTGCAAGCTTGTTACATGTCTGATTCGACTTATTTCTTGGCAATTCAGGTGAATGATTATTTTGGAACTTCTAACCAACCTCCTGCGACCCGCAAGAGACCTTCTTGCGGGCCGCAAGAAGTTAATCCAGAGACCAAACCGATTCTGAAAACCCAGGGAACACTGTTTTAATATCTGTTTTCGAGTATTTTCTTATTGTTGTATACTGTTCACTTGTTTTATTGTTCTTACGACCAACTTGACAGAACCCCTCATTTTATATAGAAAAACCCAAAAATACTGCTGTTAGAACTTGAATTGCAATTAGGGTAAGTCTGGTTTTGATACTGTCCCTGTGGTTCGACCCCGACCGTACTACACGAAGATCGTACGCTTGCGATCGAGTGTTTGCCTAGGGTTATAATTAAAAGCCTATACCTTTTTGGACATCATATACCTTATATGAAAAATAAATTAAAAATAATAATCATGGATAAAAATAAATTTATGAAAGAAAATTAAATAAAAAATTTTAAATGGTTTTACATTCTCATATGTTGTATCCTCATAAAAAGGATCCAATAACCATGGGTATTGGTGCCCATGGTGACCATTTTTTTATTTATGCATAAATTGAAAAATCTAAACTGTTAGATATATTTTATATTATCTCAATAACATATATATAAAAAATGATAAAATTTGAACATTGTTTTGATAATCATCAAGAATGGAAAAAACATCATAAAACTTGAACCGTTGATTTTTGTTAACGCTTGATGCATATGTAAATAAAATCGAAATGATATAAATTTTTGTATACACATAAAATATGATATATATAACATATTCTATCAATTAGTTTTTTTATTCAAGAATTTAAAATGTAGTTATTTAAGATCGGTCACCAAAAACATGGTTATTTGATCCCTCCTCTACTTTTATATGAAAAAATTGATTTCCGAAGTTTAAATTAGAGTCATATTAATTATTCTGTTAAGTTGGATGAAAAAACTAATGGAGTGACTAAATTTAAATAAACATCAAAATTTAGTGACAAGAAAAGATAAATGAAAGTTCCATATAAAAACTATCTATCTGTTGTTTCCAAATTTCAATAAAATCCAGAAATTGATTACCATACAACGCTCATTATACCTTCACCCTTTTTTTGGCAATATTATTATTGGCTCCATTTATTGTGTCAAGACATTTATTGGCTCCATTTATTCTTAGGCAACAATACTGGAGAGATGGAGGAAAGAAGATTAATTCGTGAACTTGAGAGAAACATAGAGAGGTGGAGACTTGTTAACCGGCTAAGATTGAAATTACGTCTCTGTCCTTCTTATTTTTAGGAACCTCAAATCCTCATGGAAGAAGCGCTCTTGTATTTGTGTGTATAAGAGGTAAACTATTGGGCTCATAGTTAGTATAACTATTGGGCCAAGTTTAAAGATGTTTAGGTAGTGAAATTATGTATTGTGTGCTGGAAATGACCCGTGTGACAAATATAGGTTTATATGTCGTGTTGGGTGTGAAACTGGACAGAAAATCAAGAGTCTTTATCAATAGTTAATAATTATTTGATACTTATTGCATGGTGAGAATTAGTTACAAAATCAGAGTTTGAATAGGTTGTTTGTGTTGTTAACATAAGTATGAATTGATCACCACTAGTTTCTTTTTCTATTGTAATCAATCAGTTTATAATCATTTGCAAATTGCAATAGATAATTGAGGACGTTGTCAATCGCCAATTCTGATGTAAACCATCTGGCTCGTCAAGTTGTTTGAAATAAATCAGCATTTCTCAAACTAGATATCAGAATTAGAATTGACGAGTTGTTGGGGAAATCATAATCAGGAGGATCAATTAAAATGCGATTTGAAAGCTTAGATTTTAGGCCAAAATACTGTGTTTCTGAACTTCAAAACTGGAAGAATAAACTAACATATGGAATAGTAATTTCCAATTTAATTTCAATATAGGTAACCCCGTATCCATGTTCTAAATGCAAATGTTAACCATACATACAACATCTGTAAGTTTGGCGTTACAAAATTCTGAGTGTATGTCCTACCAGAAAACATGTTAATGTGGTACTTTAACTAACTCATGTACACTTTGCCAGTGATTAATAAAGAACCTAAAGGTCAATCAGGAATCAGGGGTCTGTTTTATTGTCTGAATAAAGAAACGAAAGGTACCGATTTGACGCTAAAATTGCATCAGTTTAGGACCAAAATCAAAGTAATTAGGTCACTTATTTATTAATTTCATTCGCTAAGGAAGAAGTTGGATTTTAAAGAAAATGAAAAGACTGGTCACATAAGGCTTTTTTGTTATCTCTAATATTTAAAATTGCAAAATTCATAGCCTGGTAACTTCAAACTGGTACGTATATGCCTAGAAGGTGTCCGGTACAGCAGCACTAGCAAGTATTGCTGTATAGGAGAGGAAGATAATACTAAAGGAAGAGGACACCGTCACACGGCCTATGTCAGATATAACACACAAGACGGAGTTAAGGTCATTGAGAGGCTGACAAGGCGGGACCCAGTCGGCAGCCAGTAGTTGAAGGCAGTAACAGCATCATGTTGAAGTCCAGTTCTGATAGTTAGGGCTGTCAAACGTTGATAACGACCACGAAACTAAGCATTGTCGTTAACTGTTGCGTTAAAGAGACGGAAATTTTTTTTCTGGCGTCTAGCGTTTCGTCATTTTAACGCCACTCAAATCCCTTGTGTTATTCGTTTCGTTAATCACAACGAAACTAAACGATTAAAACGTTCGAAAAACGAAAACAACAAAAAACAGTAAAAACTCGATTTATCAGTACTAAATTTGCAACTTTTGTGCTGGTAAATACAAAAACAATATTTACACAACTAATGGCAGTTAATACAATACATGCAGTACTAACAACAAAAGAAACATCACCAGTATAATACAAATCAAAACTCGATTTAAATTTAAATATCAAATTTGTAATCCAAAGAACAATAAATCAATACTGTACAAAATTCATCTACCAATTCGTAAATATACACCAACAAAGCTACTGGTACTGGTACCAAATCAGTACCAGAAATCTGTGACAGTACCAAATCAGTACCAGTGCTAGTACCTTCGATTGCAGCGATGTGAAGAGAAGACTCTCACAGCGAGACACTGATTATCGTCTGTAGGGCACGACTGCATCGACGGTAAAGCCTTCACAAGATGCCTCGATGGCTGTCGATTTGCTGCTGCACATTGCCGACATGTCACCAGCGCCATCAGCAGTTACTGCTAACCAAGCTGAAGACGACAACAAACTTACACCGGTAGAGTTCCGGTGAGGCGAGGCTCTTTTTTTTTTTTGTGCTCCTCCAGTGCGCGGGCGGCCGGCGTTGTCTGCCAGAGAGATGGTGAAAAGTGGAAGGGGACAAGAGGAAAGATCAAAAGGTAGGAAGAGAATAGGTGAGCGGTGGAATTTTTTAAGACAGTGAAGATAGACTGGTCAAACCAAGAGGCATCGATCCTTGATCCTCACAGTCACATGCAGATGCATCTGTTGGATTTTTATCAAATCCCATCGAAATGTACTCTGCAGTCTCACAAAATTGCAGTCCGGTGGAATTCAAACGAAAAAACGAAAAAGAACGCAACGAAATAATCTATTTTCGTATTTTGTTTCGTCAATAAAACGCAACCTGCGATGTTTGCGTTTTTCGTGCCGTTCTTTGAACGCAACAAAAAATCCATGCGTTAACTATTTCGCAAGGACGAAACGAAACGATAACACGTCAAAAAAACTGATCGTTGAGACGTCTCTTTCTGATTTTCGTCATTATTCATTACATTCTTTTATTATATTGAACTCCTTTCAATCACCAAGAATGATGCGTGGAATTTGAAATTTTTTCTTGTTACTTTTTTGACCAAGAAAAAGACGAAAAGAGAAAAAAACAAATGACAAACCAATTAACATGTTTAATTCAAACAGAGGAACTATCTGGACTCTGGAGAGGAGAAATTAAATAATGCACCATTAATTGATTGGGATCTCGAGTGAAAGGAATATTAGACTTTTGATTAAAAAAAAAAAAAAGACTTGGATTCAAGTTTGCAATTTTAAACTAATTGCGTAAAAAGAATAATAAACAAATGTACAAGTTGTAGACTTTTTTCTTTCTTGTTCTACTTGTTCTACATATAAGCACTGGTAAGATATACGATGATTATGCTCACAAAAATGTCGAACCTATTGCTGAGTACCACAAAGAGACGGATTTCTCAATCTCCATTGAAAAGCCACGGTTTTCTTTTGCCAAGAGAGATGCTTCCCTGGAGGAAAGAGCTGTTGCAACCGATACACAAGGTACTACGTACAATTTGTTTTAAGCATACATCAATTTTAAAACTACAATCAATTAAAATGTGAGCGATATATTTGCCCAGTTCCAGAAAGAAACTACCAAAAACCCCTAATCTAAAGGAAACAAAATTATCTCCATTTGGATTTAAGGACAAACAGTAAATTGTACTAGAACTGTGAATATACAAATTCAGCTAATAGCTATACAAAGTTATCCCAAATCTGAGGTAGCTATAACTGATGGTACCAAAATACAAAACCTGTTAATTCTAGTTTTACAGGATAATCTCACACTTCTGCTCTCTGTGTTGTAACAGTTCCCTTTTAGCTCCATGTCAGAAAGTCTCAGTGCCTTACCTGGGAAGCCCAATACCTTAAACTGGCACACCATTTTTCGTGTTCCAGATAAACTCCACAAGAACTGTGAAGCCCTAATAGAACCATCTGTGGTCTCTATTGGGCCATAACACCATGGTCGCAAGCATCTTGAAACTATGCAAGATTTAAAGCGGTTACTCCTCCGAGACTTCCTGTCTCGGGGCGGCAAAAAGGTTTCTTGGAAAGCATGCAAAGAGAGGATTGAAGGCCAGCAGCCACAGGCACGCAGCTGCTATAGTGGAAAGATAGAGATAGTTAATGATGATTTTGTTGAGATGTTGATTCTCGATGGGGTTTTCATAATTGAATTTATGTTGAAACCTCCGTATTGGTTTAACAGCAAGGTTGGATGGAGCTCCTCATTTATAGCGAATGACTTGACTATGCTGGAGAACCAGATACCATTCTTTGTTGTCGAGAGTTTGTGGGAACTATACTTTGGTAAACCACCTAACCCTGCAGATCTCAAGAAATTTGCTACTAAACTTTGCAATAATTGGATGTCAAGACGGGTAACAACACCGCCAGAAAAGATCCATCATTTGCTCCATCTCTGTCACCACTATGTGGTCTTTGATATGTCATCCCATCAAGCATTGCCGCCGCAACGTTTTGTCTTGAATATATGTAATTTGCCCGACTATATTAGATTTCCGTCATCGTCAAGGTCACGAAAGAGAGAATATAAAGGGGTGTCAGGGCCACAACTCCCATGCGCCAGCAAGCTGAGAGAGGCAGGGATCAAGTTGAGGAGGAAAAGCTCTCCATGTGAATTGATGGATGTGACTTTCCAGGGAGGAACTTTAGAGATCCCCCACATTGACACTCACCATGGCAGCAAGTCCCTTTTCAAGAATCTTTTAGCTCTAGAACAAAGTGCCTATACAAAAGGGCATCTCACGGCCTATGCTGTGTTCATGGATTCAATAATCAACTCAAAGGATGACATAGAAATACTGCAGAGGAGGGGCATAATAGAAAATACTATATCAGGCGAGAGAGAGATTGCGTTCTTCTTCAACCAGCTTGGTGATGGCATTACAACTTCCAGTGGCGATTATCTGTCTGATTTGTTTAAGGAGGTCAATCGGCATTACAACTCAAAATGCCGACGAAATCGGGCTCAGTTCATGTATGACTACCTGAACAGTGCGTGGGCAGCAATCTCTTTGGTAGCTGCATGTCTACTTTTGCTTCTTACTATAGCACAAACATATTTTGCCTATTATGCCCATGTCCACCCCTCCCCCTCCCCCTCACCAAAATAAGCCTATCTGGTATTTGAATTTCTCTACAGTTTCCTTTACTCATTAGCATGAGGGCATCTATCATATATCTTTATCTAATCTGTAACAAATTTCTGTCCCAGTTGGATGTACGGACTATGGAGAATGTTTTGGTTTTGCGCTTTTTTTTTTATTAAGTAGTTCTTGCTTGTGTTTTTGTGGCCATATTGAAAGTAGATTAAAAGACTACTGAACGAAATTAGAGGCCAGAGAGTGTTAGAACCACTCAATATATAAATTTCTTATGATTCTGAAATAATTAATTTTAGCATTAGTTTTCATTGCATGAAGGAGAATTTGTTTAAATATAGTATACCAAACGTAAGAGTATTTAGCAAGATCAGCTTCATATCCAAAATTTAGCATAATATTTAGACTTCTTCCTATTTAGAGTTCCACTAAAACAAACACTGGTCGTTAGATGGTGTATTCTTTTCTTTCTAAAGGAAAATAAGTTAGCACATAGTTTGCATCATAAACATAGATGAAAAGAAGTATGAAGTACAATTTGAAGAAATATATAGGACTATAGGAGATAGAAGCAATGGTACCGTAAAGCAGGCCACCACTAGCAAAGCATTTGAATATAGCAAAATCAAAGTCACTGAATATAGCAAAGCATTTGTATCTGGTGAAGCATAACATTGCTCACCTAGTAGCACTGGTTTTCTGTCCGCATGCGTAGTGTGAAACTAGACATGTGCAGGCATTAAGGTTATGCACGCAAGGTGTTCGACAGAATGCCTCAAAGGGAGAAGGATTCAACTGCCTCCTGGTTAATGCTGAAGTTAGTCTTAAGATTAAATTCTGAAATTCGACCGAGTAACCTTTTCAAGGAGAGTAGAAACACATAAAATTTTTAATCTTTTCAAAATTATTCAAATATTCATTGAATTTCTGCGGCCCTGCTGTTCAGTTTCATTTCCACCAAATTTCTTATTATTATAAAAACAGAAATAAATCAAGAAATCATATGGAATGAGAAATGGCAAGATGACATCTTTTGTCACTATTAACATCTGTGACTCTGGTTCTATCCCTACTTGCGAACTGCAGGTTCACACCAGAAGTTGCTACAGAGTGGTTGATTTCTCTGCAACCGGGGAGTCAAATACTCAAATAAGAAGTACTGTATATACTCACTGGGCGTCGAACAACGCAGAGGCAGCATGAAATCAGGACAGAAGAGCAGTAATTCTGGCACTGATTGTAGGTATAAATCTGCCGCAGCTGAAAGAATTTGGGGAAAGAAAGCAGATAGACATCTCAAGGAAAGTCATCATCATCAACTTTCTTCACTAGCTTTCATAATACACTAGTCAACAGAGGGACGATCCAGATTTGTAGTCAACCATGGACAGACGATTCTGATCAGTTTGTGGCACTGTTTATTTACCCCCACGGAGCTTTATATACAAAACATAATATACATTTGCTCTGAGAAATAAGACCAGAATAATAGTTGTCGTTGCAATCACTTGGGCCGTCATTTTCTTGCAACCCAATAAGGATTTTTCTATATTCGTTGAATGAGGATCAAACCAATTAATGGTTTTTTGATCGAAATGTTTTATACCATCCATAAAATAAATCGTGCCTAGACTCGCTACTATGTATTGATTTGGATTTGGATTTGGATTGGATTTGGATTTGGGTTTGGGTTTTACTACATAATTAACTATAACGTTTTGAATTTAGCAAATACAGAGATCTGAAAACATTTTTAATAAAAATGCTGTGCTCGATAGGTATACTTTCCTCTATGGCTAATCTCTATGATATATTTCCAATTTTGAACAATTTTCTTCAGACGTTAAATTCTTAAATGGAAAATGTTATGGTGATACCATTAATACTGTAAAGTTTGACTTGGTTAAACGAAATAATTGTTTAACTTAACATACTAGTTAATTATTCAACTTAACATGCTAATTATTTAACTTACTAATAGTTCAACTTAACATGTTAATTAATCAACCTAGCATCAATATGTTAACTATAAGTTGATGTTAAATCAAACATTTAGCATGTTAAGTTGAACAATTAATATGCTAAGTTGAATAATTAGTTTTTTTCTCCATTTTAAGCACAATATATATTAAGCTGAATAATTATATAACTTATAAATTGATTTAAGGTGAATACTTGGCATGTTAAGTTGAACAATTAGTATATTAAGTTTAACAATCGGTATGTTAAGTTAAACAATTAATATGTTTAATTGAACAATTAGTATGTTAATTTAACAATTAATACTTTGAGAAAATCAAACTATATCTACACCCCGAATGACCTCACCAGCATCGCAATGATCAAGTTTATGTTGCCTTATGTGCACAATATGAAATATCCAGAAATGGAATCACATTGTAACCAAGTATTTTTAATCTTGTCAAAGTTGGATGTGATGGTTCAGCTGAGGTAACAATCAGGCAATTTGGTTATCTCTAGAGAGGGCTGTAATTATATAAACTCAATTTGTTTAACCCGACTAATCAGATCTGAAAAGGTACAGAATTTGATTTTAAGTGTTTAGGTATGGATTGAATTTTGAGCAACTGGAAAGTTATAATTTGGTTAAGGATTTTATAAAAAATATAAGATGAAATCCAACCCAGCCAAAATATAAGATGTATATTGATTTATTTCTTTTCATCATAACTTATTTTTACTAACATTTTTTAACAATTAAATTTTAAATTGAAACCTGCAAAATACGTGAAACCCGCCACCAAAACTAAAACCCGGATTGAATGGTTTTTAATTTTTTATTATTAGTTGGTTATTTATGGATTGAAATTTGTACAACCGACTGGATTGTTAAAAAACTAAAACTAGAGCTCAAATGCTCTGATACGATATGATACAAAAACTATTCTGGTGGAAATAAACTATACATGACTACATGATTACTATTCCACACATTATGGTTTCTATTCCACACATCTTAAACACAATTACAAAGCCTCATTATATAGCCTAACATACACAAAAATATCTACCTAAATTAGACTCTTGACTTCCTAAATTAAACAACAACTCTATTTTGGCTACTATTACAAATAAGTAATCCTAATTCTAGATCTCAACTATTATTTTTGTGCGGCTATTCCTGAACTTTCTAAATCAGAGGTAAATTTAGCATTATGATATTTTTAGACTTTGAATTAACTTCAACACTCCCCCTTAATTCAAAGTTCATCACCTTCGTTACGTCATGGCACCAATCAAACTTCTTTGTAACTTCGTAATTACATCAGCACCAATTCCTCAAACTGATGTTTAACTATTGACATATTGTCTAAACATCTATTGTCCTTCAAACAAACATCGCCTCTTTTTTCACTTGCTAAGTGGCTTTCATAGAAAATCTCCATCTCTTCTGTGAAATATTGGCTTCTGCAGGACATGCTTGAGTTGGGCTTGACCTTGATCTCTAACCTTCGCCTCTATGTGTTTGTACCGGCAAACCAATAACAATCCCACAGCTACTGCTTGTACATCACAATCAGTTATCCTTTGTCCAGCTGCCCCTACTAAGCACACCAGATGCCTTGCTCTGGTTCTCTTCTGCGATCTGAATTGCTGCTCGGCTTGTCGACCACACCAGATGCCTTGCTCTGGTTCCTTTCTGACTAGAAGTCTGTGCCCGACTACTCATCCGCTACTCTACAATTTCTCTTCTCATCAATTTATGATGACGACCATGGCGAATCGAACTTGCTCTATGGTTTTTCTTGAAGACATCGCTACGACGCCTTGCCAAAAAACTAGCTTTCTTCAGCTCTGATAATTGCGCCCGTTGTGGTTCTGATACCAATTGTTAGAAACTTAGAACTAGAGCTCGAATGCTCTGATACGATATGATACAAAAACTATTCTGGTGGAAATAAACTATACATGACTACATGATTACTATTACACACATTATGGTTTCTATTCCACACATCTTAAACATAATTACAAAGCCTCATTATATAACCTAACATACACAAAAATATCTACCTAAATTAGACTCTTGACTTCCTAAATTAACCAACAACTCTATTTTTGCTACTATTACAAATAAGTAATCCTAATTCTAGATCTCAACTATTATTTTTGTGCGGCTATTCCTAAACTTTCTGAACCAGAAGTGATTCAGCAATATTATGATATTTTTAGACTTTGAATTAACTTCAACATGGATTGTCAATCTATGTGAAACCCGACAAAACTCAATCATTTAGACCCCTATTTGTACATATACCAAATTACATCTATATTTTTCATTTGCTAAATTACTTGTAAGCTCACATATAATTGCCATTATCGTTTGTCCTTTTGACTGATACTTTCACTTATACACTTGAAATGTATAAAATTTTAGAAAAAAATCCAATTTTGGTATTTGAACTATTGTATTTAGTTCAAATTGGTCTCTAAACTATTTTTTGTTCAAATAGGCCTGAAAATTATTGTGTTAGATTCAAATTGGTCCCTAAATTATTGTATTCGGTTTTCATGTATTTTCTAAATTAGCAGCATCCGTTAATCTTTAAGAGAAAAAAAATATTGCATTTGGTTTGAATTGGTCCGTAAGTTTTTTTTTTTATTCAACTTGGTACTTGAATTATATGATTTGGTTCGTATTATTCCCCATTTTACTTCCATTTGTGCTAACTAATATGGTTTAGAAACTATTTTGGTATCAATTAGTATAAACGAAAATAGTTAGGACGGACAATATGAACCACACTTAATAATTGAAGGATTAATTTGAACCAAAAAATAGTTCAAAGACCAATTTACATCAAATGCAATAGTTCAGTGCCCAGTTTGAACCAAAAAATAGTTGAGGGACTAATTCAAACCAAACACAAACACAATAGATGAGAGACTAATAAAACTGGACTTTACTCAAAATTTTATTTAAAAAAAAATTAAGCCGGCGACTATATTATATTAATTATTATAATGCATTGTTCGGTAGCAATAAGTAATGAGAGCATGCACCTTTCACTTGCTACATGTTTACAGCAAAGGCATGGTTGAAATATTTATTTATTGACTTATTTTGCAGGAAATCTTCAAAAATCTTTTATATTTAATATACGCCGAAGTTACCCTTCTATACAAAATATTGAAGAAAATACACCTTTCATAATAAATGTTTTAGCATGTCATAATTAAATTAGAGTCTTTTTTGTTTCTTCTAGAACTACAAAATTAGATCGAGTGACAAAACTGTGTTGTTCAATTTTTAAATAAAATACAAATAGTTACAAAAGTCAAATTAAGTAATGGGTGGGGATGGGTGACAACAAATCTTTGCGACAACTAGTACTGCTCATCAAATAAATATAAATAAAATCTCTAAAATAGAAAAGAAAAAGAAAACTAGAAAAAGAAGAGGGGGGGTTAGAAATAGAAAAGAAAATAAAGAAAAGTCTAGAAATAGTGTTGCCGTTCCCCGGCAACAGCGCCAAAAAGCTTGATACGCGTGGAGTGTATAGGCTTTTACCCTAAATAATACAATCAATCGCAAGCGTACGATATTATGCAATATAGTCGGGATCGAATCCACAGGGACGGTACTAATTCTATAACAATTCTTTAAATCCTAAACTAATCCTAATATGAACGTAACCGATTTGGGGGGTGGTGGGTTTGAAGTTGATTCCTAAACAATTATAAAGTGCAACAAAGTAAATAACAGTAAATTAAGACTCTAAACAGATGTTAAACAAGCGTTCCCAGGGTTTTCGGAATCAGTTTGCTGTCTGGATCAATTGCCTGCGGTCCGTACCCTTTCAGTTACGGTCCGCAGGGTGTACAAATTCGCCTCTCTTCTGGTTATCTGCTTAAGGTTAAGGTCAGGGTAATCTGCAAACCGTAGGTAACTGTCCGAGAGATAGATTCTCTGCTATTTCTTGCCACTACGGGCCGCAACTGTCACTATTGCGGTCCGCAAGGAATAGACAGAGAGCAGTTATTATTCAATTCAATTGTCGATCAAAGTTATCAATTACTAACTAACCAAATCAGTTGCAAAGATTATACAAAACCTAAGTATCGATCCCCTCTTATCCTAAGGATTATCTTCTAACCTAAGTTTAGTTCTTCTAACCTATACAATTCTTTTAGTCAATTAGCAATTCAAAGAATTATCAATAAGTCTTCTAATTCTAAGCTCAATTTACTCTCGATCTTGGGTTGGTATAACTCTCGTTAAAACCACAATTTCTCCTCTCGGGTACAATTGGACAACAAGTTGACTATCAATTCTTGATCAAATGGCGTTTTACTTACCAACTAGATTTATGCCTAATCCACAGGTTTATCAAACTAGTAAGAAATAGTACACACGCACTCTCATGCAAATAACAATTCTTGATAAGATGGTATTGTTGACCAACTAGATGCGTACACAATCTACAAGTTCTTACCAACAAACAAGAAACAATTCAAGCACAGTTATGAATAAGCTCCAAGCAAATTGAGAATAACTTTAATGCATAAACGTGAAAATCAAGTATTCAATTAATTCATACATACAAACATCATCCTAGACCCCAAGAACAAACACGACTACTCACTACGAAACATGACTACAACAAATAAACAAAAGTAAGAGAAAAGAAAGCACCGAGTAAGCTTAGGAAGAGGTGGGTAACCGTCTCCTTTGATTCCAACGGCGTTGAGCTCCTCTCTTGACACGACTCTCGACTAAACTATGAACTAGACTAATCTCAACGCATGAGACCTAACAACTAACTCTATGACTTGACAAGATCAAGATCAAGATCAAGATATGAGATACAAGATGAGAGCACCCCAAGGGGTCTCTTTTATAGGAGAAGATGTCTCAGATTTAGGCGTCTGACTTCTGGTTGCTTGGGGCGCAATTAAGGGAAAAAACGCCAAAGGAGATCGCCAGAAATAGCACGCGCCAGAAAATAGGTGTTATGTTCTGTTTTGAACTGACTGCGATCCGCATAAATAGGAGTGCGATCCGCAATTAGTATTCCAAAGAGAGCTTGGCCTTGAAATAGCCTGTCTGTTGCTTAAATTGGCTCTCTGCGCGTTTCCTTGATTTAGATATGGTGGTTGTGAGCTGGCATGACATGGAAATAGAAGTTCTATTCTTGATTACGGTCCGCAAATAGGGAGTTGCGATCCGTAAATAGATACTCCTTTGTACTCCTTCGCCTATTTTTGCTCCTTGCTCCAATTCTAGTCCGTAATAGCTCTAAAAGCTCCGTTTTCCTGAAAATAGGACCAAATCACAGAAGTAACTAGATTCTAGACAATCTTCTACCTAAATGCAAATGAACTTAGAATTTTAGGTACAAATATAGGTGCTAGTCTGGTTAATATGCATATATGATATAGGTGCATCAAATCTCTCCAAGCTTAAAGTCTTGCTTGTCCTCAAGCTAAAACCTAAAACCTAAGAAACAGACTGAACCTAGACTTATTCCTAATTTCCCAAGTAGGACACAAATGCAAAGAAATATTTTGTGAAAATGTTTAACTCAAGATTTATGGGTAAGTTTAAATTCTACTTCATCAACAATTGGGTACAATTACTTCATAAGACATGTGTTAATAATAAGTAAATCAAGACGAGCGACTCTTGTTCTATGAAACAAATAAGACAATTGTACTTTTTCGGACCTAGACCTTTCAATCAAACTACGAAGTTGTTGTTTCAATTCTGCTAACTCCACGTGAACAACTTTCTCATTCTATTCAACTCCATAGACTTTGAAATGCCTTTTATTTCTCTTTTTTTATAAACCGAAAGCCCGAATCAGTCCGGATGACAAAAAATAAAGGGTGAACTCGTCCGAACTGACCGCGACCTTGAATTAAATTCTCCGCTGCCCAAGATTTATCTCATCATTATGGACATTTACGGGAATTTTATTTTCTTTTTATTTTAAGACATTCATGCTATGACATTCCACTTTGCCAGACCCATGTTCACGTGAAATCAACAAAACTAAAAGAATTTCCTTTTTCATTCTCAATCAAATTTTTGATTTGCTACTTTTTCCAATTAGTACCTACTCAATCCATGTGACTAGTCACTTCAGAACAAGAATTACCAACTATAACACATATTTTATGAAGTTATCATACTCAATTTTTAACAAAATAAAATTCAAAAACACACAAAAATCTTGAATTTAACATCTACACAAAATTTTTCATAAATTCAATGCGTGAAAATTCGAAAAAATTTACTTAAAACTCAGATTTATTCTATTCTCCCTCCCCAAGCTAATCCATGCACTGTCCTCAGTGCTTAGAACATAGATATGAACAATAAATGAAAGAGAGAAAGAATACGACCTGACAGAATAGCTATGCACCGCAGTCGTAATCGGAGACTCCCCAAGCTGAGCTGAACTGTGCCTTTTCTGCTGACTGAACGGGGTCAGTTGGTATTGATTGCGGACTGTAAGGCATCCCCTGCGGATTGCAAGCAGTTGCAAGAACCTCGTTTCATCTTGATTTTGAGCTCCGCTTCTTGATGTTTCCTCGGGTTGACTCCTGGGACTACATGGACAAAACTAAACATACCTTATGCAATATTAGGATGAACTAGAATGAGACTTATTTGTATGGACAAATTGATACTTGATATCTAAACTAACCTAAACTAACCTAAACTACTTTATTCGTGCTTGGGTTGCCTCCCAAGAAGCGCTCGTTTCAGGTCCCGAGCTCGACCCCTAAAGTACCTTATTTATTGATGAAGAGAACTAGACAAGCGCCAGGCTATGCGTGGTGGGGACCTATCTGTCTCGTACCTGGTCAAACCTTCTTGCGGACCGTTCTTAGTGGCCTGCGGAACGCAAGTAGCATCAGTGGCTGAGTGCGTGACAGATGGTTCTGGTTGCGTCTGAGTAAGCAGTGTTACGTCTGGTGGATCTTCTTCATGCGGAACGCAAGCACGGACCTACGGACCGCAGGGGGTGATATGTGATGTTGCATCTAGCTGATCTGGTGCTTCAATTGTCTGATCTGAACCCAAATTCTCGTGTGTGCTGCTATATTTATCCATGATATGTCTGTACCTATTAATGAACCTTCTGAGTTTGGCAGACATGGGTCTCGGATGTTTCTCGGGCTGTGTTGTAATTTTTGCCTCAATTTCTTCTTTCTGCGGAACGCAAGGGTGTCTGCGAACCGCAAGCAGTTGATTTCGACTGATCCTGCAGAGAAGGTGGACTCGGATGCTTCGCTTCTCGCACCTCATGAACATTATTGTCGATCCTGTCCAATCGGTAGCAGTCTTCGGAAAAGTCGGGATATTTCATTGCTTCTTCTATTTGAAACTGAACTTTCTCACCACCGATGTTCATGGTGAGTGTACCATCATATGTGTCGAATACGGCTCGGGCAGTCCTTAGGAAAGGTCTACCTAGGATGATCGGTACATTTCTATCTTCTTTCATGTCTATAACCACAAAATCTCCCGGGACAAAGAATTTACCTACCCGAACGGGTATATCTTCAACGATTCCCAATGGTTTTCGTTCGGAGGTATCGGCAAGTTGAATCGTCATGCGAGTCGGTTTGAGGTCACCTGCCCCAATTCTTTGAAATACAGTGTAAGGCATAAGACTTACACTTGCTCCTAGATCGCATAATGCTTTCTTGATAACGGCTTTACCGATGGTACAAGGAATGGTGAATTTGCCCGGATCCCCAAGCTTAAGAGGTAACTCACGGCTTATGACCGCGCTACATTCGTGGTTGAGTTGCACCTTCTTACAATCTTTGAGACTTCGCTTGTTGGACAAGATGTCCTTCAAGAACTTGGCATAGGAAGGCATTTGCATGAGAGCGTCGGTGAATGGAATTGAAATTGTGAGTTGTTGAAGTACCTCCATAAACTTTGAGAATTGCTCGTCCAAGCGGTGTTTGGCGAGCCTTTGAGGGAACGGGACAGGTGGCTGATAAGGCGGTGTAGACTTGCCCTTGTCCTTTGCTGGTGCGGCGTGCTCGAAAGTTTCAGCTGTCAGGTCTGTCTGCTTCTCTGTTTGTACAAACTGCGGACCGTGGTTGGTCGGTTGCTGTCCGCGGTTTGTTCTAGTTTGACTTGTTTGCGATGTCGGTTGGATCGCAGCCGCCTCGGGTTCGGTCATCAGAGAGGAGTGCGGATTGCACTTCTGAGACTGCGGAACGCAGTCTGCTCTGTCTGAGGCAGTTTTCGTTGGTTTGTGCGCGGTTTCGGCATCAGCTGGGCCTTTGTCGGTCAGATCAGGTTCCTCTGGCAGAGGAGGGTCTGTGTATTGCGTGCCGCTCCTCAAGATATGAATAGCCTTTGCTTCTCCAATTGGATTTATCGGTTGACTCGGAAGCTTGCCCGTGTCTTTCGAATTTGACCCCGCACCTACATCTCCTCCCGTTAGCCTTGCCAACTTCTCATTCAAGGCTTGCATCTGTTCAAAGATCATATGATTCATCTTGCCTTGCTGATGCATGAAGTTGTTGACAACTGATGGTTTCAATTCTTGGTGTGGAGGGATGTATGGTGGGCAGTATGCGTTGTTCGGCATGGTATTGCGATTTTGATTTTGGAAGTGATTATTGCTATAGAAGTTACGGTTTCCACTTCCTTGCCCTTGGTTCTGATACTCAAAATTGGGACGGTCAGGTTGGCCTTTCCAGTTTTGGCGGTCAGATGGGTTGTTGGAGTATGTCTGTGAGAAAGGAGGCTTTGGGAAAAATGAGGGCTCATTGTGAATGGAATTGACGTGCTCATCTTCCTCAGGTTGACGCAGTGGGCAATGATCGTAGTCATGAGATTCCTCACCGCAAAGAGCACAAGATTGGACTTGCACCACTTTGGAGGTAGCCTTTTGCTTGTCAACTTGTAATTGAAGAACTTCTATTTTGGCTTGCATCAAAGCGAGTTGATCAACCTCATAGCGTCCTTTCGTGCCTCTGCTAGACTCACCGCTGGACCATTGTTGCTGTTGTGCCAACTTGTCAAATATTTCCAAGATCTCATGTGGCTCGCGATCAATAACAAATCCACCTGCACCATAATCAACCAAAACACGACTCTGTGAGTTCAGACCATTATAAAATGCGTCAACCAACATCCAATCAGAAAAGTTATGGTGCGGACAAGACTATCTCAAGTGGTTAAATCTATCCCAAGCATCACTCAATGGTTCATCATACCCTTGTTTGAAAGTTGAAATTTGTGCTCTAACTTTAGCAGTTCTCCTAACAGGGTAGTAATTTTCAAGGAATTGAATAGATAATTCGGCCCAGGTACCAATTGAGCCTGTGGGAAGATAATTAAACCATGTTCGTGCTCTGTCTCGTAGGGAGAATGGAAACAGAGCCAGTCGGACGTAGTCTGGACTTGCCATAATGTTCTTTACGGTTCGACAACATTGGAGAAAGTTGTTGATGTTATCATGTGGGTTCTCCGACTCCAATCCGTGAAAACAACTCTGTTGGATGAGGTTGACTATCCTTGAGCCAAAGTTGGGAGGATCCCCAACGATGTCAGGAAGTATGATGGGTCCTGTGCATCATCAGCCTTGGGGATGTGGAAATCTCTGAGAGTTTGTGGTTCATGACGTCGAGCTTCAGCCTCGGCTTCTCTTCTGCGCTGTTCTTCTTCTACCGCTTGCCTTAGTTGCTCGACTTCTGCTCGAAGCTGTTGCTTCTCGGTTTCAGCCTCTTCCAACGCGAGCCTTGCTACTTCGTCTGCCATATCTTGCGGACCGTGAACAGGAGGGTGCGCTCCGCAATCTGTGTCTCTGATCGACAGCTGCTGGAAAGTTGTGGTCAAGTCGGTCGGAACTGAGGTTGGGGTGTCTTCTGGTTCTAGTCTCGGATATTGAACACCACTTCTCAGCTTGTAGTCACCGACCAGCGATAGTCGGTCTAGCTTCTGTCACCTGTAACAAAAGAAAAAGAAAAGTAGAAAAGAAGAAGGGGGGGTTAGAAATAGAAAAGAAAATAAAGAAAAGTCTAGAAATAGTGTTGCCGTTCCCCGGCAACGGTCTAGCTTCTCAGCTTGCTGTCTGGATCAATTGCCTGCGGTCCGTACCCTTTCAGTTACGGTCCGCGGGGTGTACAAATTCGCCCCTCTTCTGGTTATCTGCTTAAGGTTAAGGTCAGGGTTATCTGCCAAGCGCAGGTAACTGTCCGAGAGATAGATTCTCTGCTATTTCTTGCCACTACGGGCCGCAACTGTTACTATTGCAGTCCGCAAGGAATAGACAGAGAGCAGTTATTATTCAATTCAATTGTCGATCAAAGTTATCAATTACTAACTAACCAAATCAGTTGCAAAGATTATACAAAACCTAAGAATCGATCCCCTCTTATCCTAAGGATTATCTTCTAACCTAAGTTTAGTTCTTCTAACCTATACAATTCTTTTAGTCAATTAGCAATTCAAAGAATTATCAATAAGTCCTCTAATTCTAAGCTCAATTTACTCTCAATCTTGGGTTGGTTTAACTCTCGTTAAAACCATAATTACTCCTCTCGGGTACAATTGGACAACAAGTTGACTACCCAAATACTGCAAGTATCAATTCTTGATCAAATGGCGTTTTACTTACCAACTAGATTTATGCCTAATCCACAGGTTTATCAAACTAGCAAGAAATAGTACACACGCACTCTCATGCAAATAACAATTCTTGATAAGATGATATTGTTGACCAACTAGATACGTACACAATCTACAGGTTCTTACCAACAAACAAGAAACAATTCAAGCACAGTTATGAATAAGCTCCAAGCAAATTGAGAATAACTTTAATGCATAAACGTGAAAATCAAGGATTCAATTAATTCATACATACAAACATCATCCTAGACCCCAAGAACAAACACGACTACTCACTACGAAACATGACTACAACAAATAAAAAAAATAAGAGAAAAGAAAGCACCGAGTAAGCTTAGGAAGAGGTGGGTAACCGTCTCCTTTGATTCCAACGGCGTTGAGCTCCTCTCTTGACACGACTCTCGACTAAACTATGAACTAGACTAATCTCAACGCATGAGACCTAACAACTAACTCTATGACTTGACAAGATCAAGATCAAGATATGAGATACAAGATGAGAGCACCCCAAGGGGTCTCTTTTATAGGAGAAGATGTCTCAGATATAAGCGTCTGACTTTTGGTTTCTTGGGGCACAATTAAGGGAAAAAACGCCAAAGGAGATCGCCAGAAATAGCACGCGCCAGAAAATAGGTGTTATGTTCTGTTTTGAACTGACTGCGATCCGTAGAAATAGGAGTGCGGTCCGCAATTAGTATTCCAAAGAGAGCTTGGCCTTGAAATAGCCCGTCTGTTGCTTAAATTGGCTCTCTACGCGTTTCCTTGATTTGGATATGGCGGTTATGAGCTGGCATGACATGGAAATAGAAGTTCTATTGTTGATTACGGTCCGCAAATAGGGAGTTGCGGTCCGTAAATAGATACTACTTTGTGCTCCTTCACCTATTTTTGCTCCATGCTCCAATTATAGTCCGTAATAGCTCTAAAAGCTCTGTTTTCCTGAAAATAGGACCAAATCACAGAAGTAACTAGATTCTAGACAATCTTCTACCTAAATGCAAATGAACTTAGAATTTTAGGTACAAATATAGGTACAAGTCTGGTTAATATGCATATATGAAATAGGTGCATCAAGCCCCAGCATAAGAACTGCATGTGAAACGTTAGCTGTGATCACATGCAGTTAACTAATTTGCAAATAATATTGTTTAGGACTTAATGACCTACTTCCGCGCATGATCGATTGACCCTGAAATGGTGGATTGACTTCGTAATTCCAGTTGGCCATGACATGGGGAAGTGCCGAAACTGTTAGAATAATTATTATTTAAACTCAAACCTTCCATTTAAGTTGCTCATATCATGACGTTTAATAATTTGTTCGGCCTCAATTGACAGAATTTTATATTGCATCTAGCTAATAGATAATCTACATTAATGATTAATGATAAATAATATGAGTATTGTTGGTGTACAACTAAAATTTTTTGTACAACTAACATTATGGTCCAACTTTTATTGTGAGCCATTCATTTATCAAAAGAATTATATATTGTCATGCTGTACATAAAATACAGTTATAATGTATTAATTATCTTCAATACAACTGTTTGAAGTCCCTAATTATTCTATATTTGCTGTTGTTAATAAATTACACATATTACTTAATAATTAATTAAGATGGCAAAAACAAATAAAATTCAAAATCGCATTTGATGTGTCCGTAATTGGTATTCCCTCTCTCTCTTAACAATTCATATGGTGACTTATATTGATTTCCCTGGCGACATGGCTATAATCGTTGAGCAAGAATTTTTGTGTCCGGCATGGCTATGATTTTCATAGAATGTTTTTGTACAATTCAAGCATGTCATACGTTCACATATGATTATATCTAAGTTCTTTTCACATTTCATTATTTTTGGTATGTCGGCTCGCATACTCTAACGTTAAGAACATGAATTTGGTACAAATTTAACAATTACATGTAGTAGGAGACAAGCTTTGCATTTGGTTTAGCTTCCACGAAATATACGTGCTAAGAAGTCCTACACCTGCTGCCATGATTTGGGTTGGGAGACATTAAATTAACCAAGGTTTTAATTTAATTTTAATGAGAATTTTAAATTTATATCAATTTATTGGCTTTCCTTTTTGGCCATGAAATATAAACAAATTTGCAAGATTGGTGCCGGGAGTAAATTGAGCAGTCTCTTTAATTAATTCTAATTTCCTTTTCGGTTCAGATATACAGATACCAAAACAGATACCGGTTGTAATGTAAAATATATCCAAATTGAAACATTAACAAATTATCTTGGAACAATTAATGTATTAACTTGAAACATTATAGTATTAAGTTGAATAACACAAATCATAAATTAAATCATCTACTTGAATCACTACTAAATCACATAAATATTACCTTAAAGTTGTTGAGAGAACGTATGGGAGCAAGATGAAGTGAAAGAGCAACAAAAGAGAAAATTATATCATTTGTGTTTCATTTTAATCTCATTAAGTTTCAGATTAACTTTATAGATGTTTCATTTTGATCACAACATGTTGCAGATTAACGTTAAATTAACTTTGTATGGTGGTATCCCCAACGGTATCTTTTGCGGTATCCCATAGCATTTTCCTTTTTATTTATTATTAAGGTAAAAACGCAATAAAAATGGTGGACCCTGCTATAAATTAAGAGAAAATGTTTTTATCCCCGGACCTCTATCCCCCAAGAAATCCCCCAAATCTGATTATTTGTCCCATTTAGCTCTCTCTCTATTTTTCTCTTCTCCTCTTTGAAATGACATTCTTCCTTGCTCTCCCTTCACCTCCCTCCGGTGACCGCAATCCATACCTCGTCCCCGGCGACTGCGATCCCTCCCTCACCCCCAGCGACCGCGATCCCCGCCTCGCCTTCCGGCGACCGCGATCCCGGCCGCACCTTCCAACGACCGCGATCCCGACCTCGCCTTCCGACGATCGCGATCGCCGGTGCCGATGGAGATAGGCACAGTGTTAGTACTTAGTACGTACTGCACAGTTAATTTTTGTTGTAATTTCTAGCATTTTAATATTTTTTATGTTGTTTTTGAAGTTTGTTTTGTATTTTGTTATTAAAAATTGTACATTTAAGCAACAGTTTGAATGAATATGCTTATTAAATCTCTATTCATTTTATATAAACACTTATAATTGTTGTATGAACACTTTTCAATTCCACATAAACACTTTTCATTTCCAGATAAACACTTTTCATTTCCAGATAAATACCTTTTCATTTCCACGTAAACACTTTTCATTTCCAGATAAACACTTTTCATTTCCACGTAAACACTTTTCATTTCCAGATAAACACTTTTCATTTCCACGTAAACACTTTTCATTTCCAGATAAACACTTTTCATTTCCACATAAACACTTTTCATTTCTAAATAAACACTTTTCATTTCCACATAAACACTTTTCAATACTACATAAACACTTTTCAAAACTACATAAACACTTTTCAATTCTACATAAACACTTTTCAATATTTCATAAACACTTTTCAATCTTACATAAATAATTTTTAATAATACACTTTTAAAGCCATATAAACACTTTTCAATACTGCATAAATACTTTTCAAAACTACATAAACACTTTTCAATAGTACATAAATATTTTTCAATCTTATGTAAGCACTTTTTAAAGATATATAAACACTTTAAGGGAGAAACTGGTGAGTGTTTCTGTAGGCCTGTCAATGTGTCGCTGAGAGAGCTAGTGGACAGGCTGGCAACGCGTTTTCTGTTTTTGGTAAGTTTGGGATGCGCGTTGGGATTGTCATTTAGCCGAAAATAGAAAGTCAGTTTGGAGGATTTTCGTGGAGGATTTAGTTTGGGAGACTATTAGTCTCTTCCATAAATTAATTAGCTGCGCATCAAAAGCTTGCTATTTTTAATTTTATTTTGGCCCATTATGCCTATTTTGTTGGCAAATAAGGAAAGCTGCTAACATCTTATAAAGAAATGTTTTGATAATAGTTGGTTGTACTGTATTGCTGATTGTACAGAGATTTTTAATTGTACACCAGCAATACTTAAATAGTATATTCAGATGAACGTACGATTCATTTAAGCTAAATTTTTTTGGGAGATTAGTGAACTGTCCCCAAACTATCAATTAACTGACTTAATTTAATACTTAATTAATTTATATCAAAATTTTATTTTACTTTTATGATAGTAAAATATATATTTTAAGGGTGGGGATCCGGTGACAACTAATATTTTGAGACAACCGCAATAATGGATCCTCAAATAAATATAAATAAAATCTCTAAAATAGAAAAATTTGTACAAACATATTGTGAATCCCATAAATTGATTGCATTTCAAGTTTCAACTAATTTGAGTGTTGTTTGATACTCCATGGGGCTCATCAAAATTTCTTAATATTTACAATGGTTCAAAAAATTATGAGTTTGAATGGAGTATTAAACGACACTCAAATTAGTTGAAATATCAAAGAAAATCAATCTATCAGATTCATAATATGTTTGTACAAATTTTTTTATTTTAGAGAGTTTATTTATATTTATTTAACGATCCGTTGACTCTGTTGTTGCAAATATTAGTTATCACCGGATCCTCACCCTATTTTTAATGAACTAAACAATCAAACATAGTGTAAAACATGTAGTTGACCAATCTCTATATATATCTATCGAGTTAGACTATTATACTAACGTTAGCATTTCGCACCAAAATGCTAACACCTCAAAATCTATGTTCGTATTCGAAATCACAATTTATGGTGCTCAATAAATTCTTTATATGAAAATATTAGGGAATACAAAGTTTTTTCATTTTTAGAGTTTTCTAAGTATTTGTTTTTATTTTTGAAAATATCATGTCAAACATTAATATTTTATTAATATTTATGAGCTCTTTTTTAAAAATCCAAAATAAATACTTAGAAAACTCTAAAATTAAAAAATTTTGTATTCCCCAATATTTTCATATAAAGAATTTATTGAGCATCATAAATCATGATTTCGGACACGATAACATAAATTTTGAGGCATTAGCATTTCGGTCTGAAATGCTAACGTTAGTATAATAGTCTAACTCTATATCTATCTACTTATTTGTTTATTTTGATAAAAAATTTACCATACATTCTAAATAAATATTTATAATCTTACAAATAACAGCTAGCCCTCGCCACGAAAATCCATACATGTATAATTCTTTCATCTTTTATATTCTTTTTCTCTTTTCTGGGATTTTTTTATTAATAAAAAATAAAAAATCAAAATTACCACTTTAAAAACTGTTTTCTCAAAATTACAAAAATAACAAAACCGCACTCTGAAAGTGCGGCTCACCCCCTGCTAAGCCGCACTTTCAGAGTGTGGTTTAGCTCTGAGAGTGAGCCACACTTTCAGAGTGCGGCTCAGTACTGAGTGTGAGCCGCACAGTCTGTATTCTGCTGCGGATTTGTGAAGATATTTGAAGGGGCAAATGTTACTTTTTTTTACAAATGGCCTACCGTTTTAAAGGTCTTGAAGTCTACTTTCGAATGGTTCAACTTTCAAGGCGTTTGGAGTTCTCTCCAGAGAGTTATTGCAGTTTTAGTGGAGAGGGGTCAGTTGAAACATGGGTTGTTCTGTATTCTCTCTTTGATTACGAATTTATGTTAATAGAATAAATTTCACCTCATCTTCCTCAAACCTAAATATTATTCCTGTTGATGAAAAGAAAACAATGTTATTATGTGCAGCCAATAAATACTTGGTAAGATCCAGGGAATAAGTTCATTTTTTCTAATTATTACTAACCTGTTTGAATGAGCCGGCATATATCATTGTAAAGAGAAGCACTGTCAAGAGGCAGCATGCTCGATATTGCACGTGCAATGTGAGTGATAAATTCAATGCTTGTATGGCGCTTCTCAAAAGTACCTCTGTACACAAAAATCGTTTGTGTGGCCTGGTCAAAGAACACAACTCTTCTTCCCTTTGCAAAGTATTCCTTCGAAGAAGGAAATACCAACTTGTGAGCAACTATCACAAGCTCATCAAACCGCAAACCCTAAGGTTCCTAATGCATGGACCATCAAGAAAACATAGAAGGATTTTCAAAAGGCCTGCAACTATAAGCTTGCTTTTCAATACTGGATCTTCATGACCGCGGTTCCTAATGTACAATGCAACCCAGACCTCACCATTTTTTAGAGTTTCTTAACCCCAATTTCAGAGTATATTTCAAAGAGCTGTCTTAAAGGAATGGTTGGTGAGTCCTCTAGTGGATACCAAACAAATAGTGCTTCTCTATTATTGTGCCTAAACAAATTTGTAAGTTCTAAATCATCAGGCATGGCTGAATTGTCTATATCCACCAATTAGATTACATTAGCTGTTGTACATGTACAAGGCACCTTCTTTATCTTTTCTTTAATGGTATTGGAATGCTGGATCCAATTTGCCACTATGTACTCCCAAACAACAATACAATGTTGTAGGGACAATTTCTCAGGACCGTCAGTTTCCCAGCTACTCTACAGGGAGATGTAAGCATCAATTGATGGATACTTGGGTATAACAAATGCAAAGGAGAAGTACTAAACCATCTTCTTGTTGTAGTAGTCCATAGGGAGATGTAAACATAACTCAGCAGCATGGCCACTTTGCTGCAAGTAAGACTGCTAGGAGAGGAAAGCATGGACTTGAACACATCTGTTATTTTCTTTTCAGCATCATTGAGATCGACAGCAACACCGATCACTTTCAATTCCATCACAAAAGACCGGATGTCATCTCTATAATTAGCTTCTTCTATCAAAGGCAACAACAACAACAACAACCAAGCCTTTAGTCCCAAACAAGTTGGGGTAGGCTAGAAATGAAACCAAGTAGAACCCAATGATGATCATAATCGTAAGAAAGATAAAATAGATAAATAAAGAAATAACAGTAATAACAGCGGTAATAGTGAAAAACTAGTCCTAATATGAATGATAGTGATGATGAGTATGATACTACATAATACTAATACGAATGATAATAATGATGATACTACATAGTAGTAATAGTGGTAGTAGTAATAATACTAATAATAATAATAATAGTAATAATAATAGTAATAATAGTGAAATAGTAGTCATAGTAATAATAGTAATATAATAGTAGCCGCTAGGGGTTTGATTTGTTGGTCATGGTTCCGGTACGTGGATTGCTAACTTCCACGCGTCCCTATCCAAGAGCAGCTCTTCGGATATACTCCATGCCTTCAAGTCTCTTTTTACAGCTTCCTCCCATGTCAGTTTTGGCCGACCTCTACCCCTTTTCGTGTTTTCGGTACGGGTTAGGACACCGCTACGTACTGGTGCTTCAGGAGATCTCCGTTGAACATGTCCAAACCACCTCAATCGGTGTTGGACTATCTTCTCTTCAATCGGAGCCACCCCTACTTTGTCACGTATGTCATCATTTCTGATACGATCTTTTCTTGTGTGGCCACACATCCATCGTAGCATACGCATCTCCGCTACACTCATCTTCTGGATATGGTTTCTTTTAGTAGGCCAACATTCTGCCCCATACAACATTGCAGGTCTAATGGCTGTTCTATAGAATTTACCTTTCAACCTTTGTGGGACCTTGCTGTCACAGAGAACACCAGATGCTTGTCGCCATTTCATCCAACCCGCCTTAATTCTATGGCCAACATTTGCATCAATATTCCCATCACTCTGTAGCATGGAGCCCAAATATCGAAATGTGTCCTTCTTTGGCACTGTTAGTCCATCTAGACTAACATCTCCATTCTCAGATCTCCCATCACTGAAGTCGCATCTCATATACTCGGTCTTAGTCCTACTAAGCCTAAAACCTTTCGTCTCCAGCGTCTTTCTCCACAACTCCAGTTTCGTGTCGACAGCTGCCCTACTCTCTTCAATTAGCACTACATCATCAGCAAAAAGCATACACCAAGGGACATCTCCTTGTATATCCCTCGTAACCTCATCCATCACTAAGGCAAAAATATATGGGCTCAAAGCTGACCCTTGATGTAGTCCTATCTTAATGGGAAAAGCATCAGTCTCCCCATCACATGTTCGGACACTAGTCACAACATTATTGTACATATCCTTGATAAGGTTAACATACTTTGTTGGGACTTTTTGTTTCTCCAGTGCCCACCACATGACATTTCTTGGTATTTTATCATACGCTTTCTCCATATCGATAAACACCATGTGTAGATCCTTCTTCTGCTCCCTATATCGCTCCATAAGTTGTCGTATCAGGAAAATCGCTTCCATAGTCGACCTCCCCGGCATAAAACCAAATTGGTTTTTTGTGATGCTTGTCATTCGTCTTAGACGATGTTCAATCACTCTCTCCCATAGTTTCATTGTATGACTCATCAGCTTAATTCCTCTGTAATTAGTACAACTTTGAATATCTCCTTTATTCTTGAAGATTGGTACTAATATACTTTTCCTCCACTCTTCAGGCATCTCATTTGACTGAAAAATGTGGTTGAACAGCTTAGTTAGCCATACTATTGCTACGTCCCCAAGGCATCTCCACACCTCGATAGGGATATTGTCAGGTCCCATCGCCTTGCCTCCCTTCATCCTTTTTAATGCCTCCTTTACCTCGGACTCCTGAATCCTCCGGACAAAACGTCTGTTGGCGTCATCAAAGGAATCATCTAACTCAATGGTGGCACTTTCAGTGTCGCCATTGAATAAGTTGTCGAAGTACTCCTTCCACCTCATCTTGACCTCCTCATCTTTCACGAGGAGTCGATCCGTATCATCCTTGATACATTTGACTTGGTTCAAATCCCTTGTCTTCCTCTCACGAATTTTAGCCATCTTATAGATGTCTTTTTCGCCTTCCTTCGTACCTAGCTTATGGTAAAGGTCATCATAAGCTCGACTCTTTGCTTCACTCACAGCTCGCTTCGCGTTCTTCTTGGCTACTTTGTACTTCTCCACGTTTTCAGTTGTTTTGTCATGATGTAACTGCTTGTAGCATTCTTTCTTCTCCTTGATCGCCTGTTGCACCTCTTCGGTCCACCACCAAGTGTCTTTAGGTTCCCTTTTGTTTCCTTTAGTCACCCCAAACACCTTTGCAGCCACATCACGAATGCATTTTGACATCTTCTTCCACATGGTATTTGCATCGTCGTCGTCCGTCCATGGTCCTTCTTCAATCAATTTATCCCTAAAGACCTGTGATGCTGCTCCTTTAAGCTTCCACCACTTTGTTCTCGTGATGTTAGCACATTTCTTCTTGTGCGCACATATACAAAAGCGAAAGTCAGCCACCACTAGCCTATGTTGTGGAACAATACACTCCCCCGGTATTACCTTACAATCTAGACAGGCTCGTCTGTCAGCCTTTCGAGTAAGGACAAAATCAATCTGGCTAGAGTGTTGACCACTGTGGAAGGTCACTAAATGGGACTCTCTCTTTCTAAAGCAGGTGTTAGCGACCATTAGGTCATAGGCTATAGCAAAGTTCAAGATGTCTTCCCCCTCCTGATTTCTATCGCCATATCCAAAACCTCCATGCACCTCCTCAAACCCCTCATTAGTTGTACCGATATGACCATTGAGATCTCCTCCTATGAAAAGTTTCTCACCAGCAGGCACACTTCTCACGATATCATCAAGATCCTCCCAAAATTGCATCTTGACACTTTCACTAAGGCCTACTTGAGGGGCATATGCACTGATGACATTCAAAACCAAGTCACCAACAACTAACTTGACTAGAATGATCCTATCCCCTTGTCTCTTGACTTCAACCACTCCATCCCTGAAGTTCTTGTCAATCAGGATGCCAACTCCATTTCTACTCCGAACTGTCCCCGTATACCATAACTTATACCCGGTACTCTCCACCTCCTTTGCCTTCTGACCCGTCCATTTGGTCTCCTGTACGCATAGAATATTTACACGTCTCCTAATCGCTGTATCAACTAACTCTCGCAACTTTCCCGTTAAAGACCCTACGTTCCAACTACCTATACGAATCCTACACGGCCCGGCTAACTTCCTTACGCCTCGCACCCGTCGAGTGAAATGCGAAGACCCTTGCTCATTTCCCACTACACCCGGGCGCCGGTGCAGTGTACCACATAGGGAGCGGCAACCCGATCTTAGCTTTTCATTTGGCACTGCACTCAGCTCAGGATACAGCGCGCCACTAGAGGGGTGACGACCCGGCCCTTGCTCATTTGACACCACATCCGGGTTCCGATATGGCGCGTCGCTAAGAGGGTTACGCCCCAACGATATTCTGTTTGGTTTCATTTCCATAAAGAGTGGCGGGGTTTTTTTATAGCTGGCTTGCCAAGCCTATCGCAACCCTCCTCCTTTACCCGGGCTTGGGACCGGCTATATTGAAACAATCAATGTTCTAAATAGCGCGCTATAGCGCCGCTATAGCGCGCTATAGCGTTTTCTGGACCCAAAACGCGATGCTATTGGCCAACACTGCGCAAGTTGCGCTATTTCCGCTATAGCGTAAATAGCGTGCGCTATAGCGCATAGCGTGATAGCGCCAGAATAGCGCGCTATGCTACATAACATATTTTTTCAGAAGATGAGGATAATGAGCCGCCAGTTAAGTCTGATACTGAGCCAACAGATAATGAAGTGTCTGAAGAATCTATAGAATAATATATAGTTTGACTTGAAATTAGAGTAAAACCTGATATATATGATATTTTGTATAGGGTTGATAATATGATTAGGGACCTTTTGTGCAGGAAATGACTTAGGATTAATGACTCTTTTGCGCAGGAATCCAGGAAATGACATTTTTTGTGCAGAAAATGACACAGCTTGTGACAGTTTAGATCATTTTGTATAGAAAACAATCCTATATCAGATATTTTGAATAGCAACTCGGACTTTGTACTAGTTTAATGCAAAAACATTAGTTTGTTAATTATTTTGTTTTGATTATTAGCTCTAGAATTCTTAGTAATGTTGAAATTTAATACAAAAATATAATACAATTCATAAATTAATGGACACGCTACGTACGATAGCTTCCGCTATAGCACGCTATAGCGGCGATAGCTTTTCCGAAGACCCGCCGCGATGACGCTATAATCGCGATTTAGAACCTTGGAAACAATTGCAACAACATAGGCGGAGTTCTTCTTCTATCAAAGGCATTTCCTCAAAATCTGTTAAGAGACCCCACTGAATGTCATAGAGTATGCATTCATGAGGTAGCTTAAAACCAACAACAATTTTCATCCATGGGACATTTCTTATTTTCTCCAGTATTCTCAGCTCTGACTTACCAAGATTCCTAACACACTTCAGCACAAATAGAGCACCTTCTTTACTAATACGAGATGTATCAGCTGGAAACCTCAATCTCATTGGAATAGAGCACTTTCTTTTCAGATTGAATGAAGTAAAAGCCATGCAGGGAGTGCAACCCCTTCGATGTAACTAACCAATTTTTCTGATTGAGCTGTGCTAATAGATCATCACCTAGCTGTTTACGTTTCTTCAAATGTTTGACGAGCTTTAGAAGGGCCAGAATTCTTTTGCTACTCATTGTCATTGTTGTTGCCAGGGAAATGAATTGCTGGATGATGGAAGTGTAGCAAAGCTCTGTGGCCAAGGTCATACCTATCTATTTGAGTGCATCACCATAAGACGAGATCTTTCCATCATAATATTGCTCATCAATTACAGAAAATCCAGGTAAAGATTGTGTCATTTCAAAGACGAGAGGGCGCTTTAGAAATAACTTTCCCTAATTGCTAAGATTTGCTGGAACAAGAGTCTTCTTTCTCTTGACATGTACAGAACCACAAGAATCTACAAGTGGTAACTTATCCCGGTAAATGTCACGTAATGTATACTCATTAATAATATTGTTGGCATGACTGAAGTATAAGAAGCATCCAAGGTGGCCATTTGCTTTGCATCAGCCTTGCTGGCTAACTCCATAAATTTGGTCATGTCAAGGTATTCCAACCTTTTTCTTTTATAAAGCCAATCTGCTATCTCATGGCCTCTCCTGTGTGCAGCAAAAGCAATTTGTGTTTCAGCTAGCATGAAAAAGGGGTCAGTTTGGGATATGAACACTCATAGACAAACCTTCTATAGACAATGTCGTCTCAAAAGAGGGTGGCTTTTAAATTTATAACCTAGGGTAAGCACTGTCAAGCCGCAAGCGCGCGACTTAATTGTAGTATATCTAGGGTCGAACACAAGGACGATTGGTAAACGAGACTCTACTTACTCTACTTAGACTAGTGTTTGTTTTGGTTGTTTTGCAAATCTGAATTTAAGAGAATAAATAACTAAAATAATGAGGTTGGACAACAAGGTTGGGAAGCGTTCTTAGGGGTTTGGATTCGGTTCTTCAGTTAGCTCATACAATGCATCTTACGTGTCTCCACGACTAGCCTGCACTCTAGTGCAAAGCCTGTGCAAAGTACGAAAATTTGGTACTACTGACTTTTTGGTTAAAACAGTTTGGTATTGGTAGATTCCTGCGAAAGGGAAAGTTACTGTCACTAACTGCCCAATAGGACTCTGCGCAATTCAAAGGTCGTTAGGAGGTCACTCTCACTTCATTTCCTAACTCACTAAGTTCTAGTGTTGGTTTCCTATAGATACGAGTTCTCCTCTCGGATTACTCGAAGTTCTCTCTCGAGTAACTTGGGTTTAGTGATTCCTCTCGGATAACTAATGCCCTACCATCGGTACACTGGACTCGAGTTAAATCTAAGCATGTCACAAGATACAGTACAAAGCAAGTCAAGTGATAAAATTACTACTCAACACATAGAAACCAAAGCAACAAATAAAAAGTCACATAGTACCAAAAACTAAGTTTAGAACGTCATCTTTCCCTAAGAACTAAGAAACTTAGCCAAACATGGCCAAGACACAAGCAAAAGACAGTTGGAATAACATCAAAGACATAGTATCAACAATATAACACATCAACAACAAACAGCGATAAGGAGATAAAATGGAGTTGTCGATGAAATCGTCGTCTCAGCCTCCGACTCCACTGCCCAGACGTCTCCTCCCAAAGCACTCCTAGCCGTCAGCTTCAAAACCCTAATCCAGCCTTCTCTCAACGCAGCACACCCTTCTGGTTATATAGGGCAGCTGCTCCATCAAACTTGCAAATCAGCTCCATGGAAATCAATTCCCAGAAACTTGCCGAAATAGACTGTACTCGGTCCAAGTAGAGATACAATCGGACCGAGTGCAGTTCAAACTTGGGAATCGATATGAGCACTCGGACCGAGTGTAGTGTGATCGGTCCGAGTGTGGGTCTTCTTGCCTTCAACGGGACACTTGGGCCGAGCCAATCCTCTGCCGACCCAAGTGGTGTCTTCAAGTTGGCACTCGGACCGAGCCAATTCTCTGCCGATCCGAGTGCAGGTGCTCCTGAGATCCAAATGCTCCAAATTATGCTCCAATCAGCACCGAACACCTGAGACATCAACAAAACACAAAGTAAAAGGAAAACAAACATATCCTAACAAAATGCAATGCATGCACATGATTTTTGGTCATTTTGGAGGTTCAAAACTAGATAAATTGTATATATGTTTTGGAGACATCAAATCCCCCCACACTTATTTCTTGCTTGTCCTCAAGCAAGGTTTACCTATCACCTAGTTCTGGTTTCCCAAATGATGACCATATTTAAAACATATTCTAAATGTAAAAGTGCGCAGGCTGTGCAAAAATTTCTGACAAACCATCAAGGGTCAATCACAAGCTTTCTCATGACTGCGGGTCTTTGGAATTCCTCTTGGTAATTCTCGATTATTTTTACTTTCACTCCACAAGTGCCTTTCTTTCAAAACAATTTTCCAAACCCTCTTTTGTAATTGTAGATCAAGGAGAGTTTCTCGATCGAATGAGATTTTCTAGACCCTTCGCCCCTGGATTTACCTTTTCGTTTTCATGGAATTCAATTTGAAAATTATTAGAGATAAGATAAAAGAGATACAGAGATAAAGGAAGAGAGTTTGATTGATTTTTGCTTTTTCGTTTTTTTTTCAGATAAGATTTACAACAGATACAGCTTAGAAGAAGAAGATAGAGTTCACTATTCCTCACAAGTGCAAGATTTTAATGTACAGTGCACTTTTTCACTCAATTTCAAAAAGATTAACTTAGAATTCCGAAAAGGTTTACCTAGGGTGTCCGACGGGTCTCTAAAATCTCATTTTCACAAAATACCTCCCCTCTCACACAAATTCATTCTAGGGCAAGGGTCCTAATTTCAATGCACTATGGGTTACTTTAAAATGGTTGCTCAATTTACTTTCTTAATTCCACTTAAGATCCGAAATGGGTATTCGAGTACCACTCGATCAATCCCTTGTTTCATGCCCCTTTTCAAGTATTATCAAAGACTCAAGCACAACCTACTAAAATTTGAAGACTAAAAACAAAGAAAATTAAGTCTGCTTATGCAATGAAATGCCATGCTGTACTCGGTCCGAGTGCAAAGCACTCGGTCTGAGTGGGACTCTTATTATGCAGAAAATGGTGTGTCGCTCAATCCGATTACAACCCATTCGGTCCGAGTGACACACAAACAAAGCAGAAAAACAGAAAAAGAAAAAGGTGGGTCCTCCTCATCTCAACAAAACAAACCCACAATTACCAGTCAAGTACCTCCACACAAACAGACAATTAGTTCAATCACAAAAACCATAAAAGACAATTAGTTTCATCAGATGTTACCGAAACTGAAAAAAAATCATTCACATTCACCAGAACAGAAAACAACAACCAGACTCCCCCAACGACAGATAGTATGGTTAACCCCCCACACTTAAACTGAGCATTGTCCTCAATGCTCAAATAATAATTGTAGAATAAGGGGAAAAAGGGTAATAACCATACCAGTGTGCGGTCTGTGCACACAGACGGCAAGAAGCTCAGTCGTCGTCTTCTCCGAATACGCATTGCAGGATCACGTATTTGTCTATCGCTTCTTTGAATCTTCTCTTGATTCTCTTTATCATCTCCTTTATTCGCGATTGGCGCTCTTGAATTTCTCTGATTTTTGCTCCATTGGCTTGCTGTTGCGCCTTGATTTCTCTAAGGATGTTTATCACTTCTCTTTCGGAGAAATTGTAGGTGCCGATGTCTGGAGATGTTGGGTGCCGAGGTTTTGGTGTTTTATCCGTGCCCCTGTATGGTGGTGGCGAAGTTGGTTCTCTTTCTAGTAAGGCAGGTGTGAACTCCAATCTCCACGTGTGGGGATCTTGCGGGAGTATCGGTGCTCGAAAAGGTAACTCTCGCACCGAGTTGTCATCCAAAATCTAGTATATTTTTGGATCGTGCGGTGGAGTAATCACTTGCACGAACCCTGCTTCGGCGAAGTACTGGGCATCCATGTTTCGTTCTTCCTTACATTGATCAGCCAGATAGGTTTCTGACCTATTTATGACAAATAAGTGCTACGTAAGCTGACATTGCAAGTGTCGAGTCCTTCCTTGCGGTTTGCCGCAACTTGAGCCAGTGGCGCACCATCATTAAGGCAATACCCGGTATGACCAACTGATCAGTTGGGCGAAGCATGTGATCTATCAGGATAAGCTCCACTTTTGTTGGGGTCGTGAGTTTATTGTCTCTGACCAGGATTGTTTCTGCAATTATTTGCCTTGCCACTCGCAACACAGGGTGCTTAATGGATTTTTCTCTGAAATCAGTTGCTCGTCTTGTTGCACGGCCTGTGAGTTCTTTCTAGCACTCGGAAATCGACCATCCTTCTCTGAAAGTCGGGTCCCCTCCGAGGTCATCGACAGAGAGGCCGAACCAGTGCCTTAACGATGTCAGTGGAATTCGGTATGTCGAAGCATTCACTACGAATTTAATGAAATGAATTTCGTGTTTAGTTTCCTTCAACTCGAGAGAGGAGAGGAATTGTTGTGTAGTATCAACTTCGCTTACGACATCATTTTGGATTTGCCAAAACTCATACCCAATCCCGATTTTCTTTGTCAGCTTTCAGAATTCGTTCTCAATTTCCATGGAACGTAGGAAGTCAAAGTCAATATTGTGTGTGGTTGAGACCCGAACTGCCTCGAGCCTCTTGTAGTTCTGGTAGTACATGATGTTCTTCCCACACGGGTAACTCTTGACATGGAGATCCTCTTGTTCCTCGGGTATCCTTCATATTCAATGAAAGAATCGTCCGATAAATCATCAGGCCTGTCCTCAACGAAGAATTCTCTTCCTGGCTTAGTTGCGCGCCGAGCTACAGTCTTCCTGATAGGTTTCCTGTTCATTGATGAAAAGAAAAGGTCTTAGAATCTGATTTGTACAGTACTACTCGGTCCGAGTGCACCACCACACGGATCGAGTAAGATAAGTACTTCACTAGTTTTTGGTGATCTGTCAATTGCTGCAAACAGTAGTTTATTTAAATTTTCCTCTTTTCCCAGATTGGTACAAGTTCATGCATTCAAAAGTTTTCTTTTTCTCAAAAATTCTCAAGTTCGGTCTCCTGTTGCCTAGTTTGGTTTGAGTGAAAGTTACCTGGTTTGAATATTATCGTCCGGGGTTTAAATAATTCAAGGTACCCTTTATCTACTACCCGACTATTGATAGCATCAATAATTCTCAATCAACAATTTCGAGAGAACTCGAAGTAAAGAAAAATTGTTTAAGAAAAACTCCCTCAAGTGGGCTCGTCGACGATCGATCCGAGAGCGTGTGCGGTCCGTCTGTGAGAGAGAGGATGAGGCCAATCGTCTCTGAAGATGGTTGCCTTTGATGCGTTGGAGATGAAAGTTGGCGGTGTTGAATCGGCACAGAGGGTGTTGGTGCGGCGGATGGGCCTAAGGTTAGGTCGGTTTTGGCTTTGATTTGTGAAGGGAGAAGAGATGATGAGAAGGAGGAGAGTTTGAGAGTGGGAGAGAGAGATAGGGAGAAGAGAAGTAAATGAAGAGAAAGAAAATGAAAAGTTGGCAATGAGAAGATTCTGTAGTCAGTTTTGGCAGTTATGATCACTCTTAGATTTTTGGGTGCCAATTTCGGATATGAATAGTTACTTGCCCCTTTGGATTCTTGGCACCTGTTGAGGAAAGAAATAAAAACCAAAAATAAAAAATCATTGCTTAAAAAGAAAGTATGAAAAATATGCAGTTTAATTAAATCTAGATGCAACCTAAATTAGAAAAATTCAAAAGTAGCAGAAATTAGAATGCAGTCTACATGCAACCCAAATGATCATGCAAGCATTGCTTTATTCAAAAATTCAAAAGAAAAACAAAAATTTGCTTGGGTTGCCTTCCAATAAGCACTCTTTTAAGGTCTTGAGCTTGACCCATGTTCTTACGTTCCTCCGTCTGTGGGGTTCTTGTCACCTCCCCCACAGTTCTTAGTGTCCTTCTTCTCGCTCCCAGTCATCTTTCTCTCGGTTTTCGTGCCCAGCTTTGGTGCAGTTATGTTGGCACAGGCTATGCAAAAGCCCTGCTCATCAGGAATCATGAGCATCTTCTCTACATGCAACGTGGACGCGCCGCCATTCACAGGGGTTTTTATGTAAGAATGCCCCTGTGATGAACTTTTCTCCTGGTTCCCATCCGTTGTCTCTTTCTCCAGTTTTCTTCTCAGCCTTTCCACCATAATTCACAACCTCTAACGAGTAACACCCATCAGTACCATGCGGGTATTTAGCGAAGTTATCGAATCGGAATTGCACTTTGTCTTTTCCAATTCTCAAAGTCAGTGTTCCTTCCTTCATATCGACTAGCGCTCCGGTCGTACGAAGGAACGGTCTCCCAAAAATAATAGGAACATCCTTATCTTCTTCCATCTCCATTGCAACGAAATCGCCCGGCACATAAAAATTACCAACTTTTACCGGCACGTCTTCCACAACCCCCAACGGCAAACGAATGGAAGTGTCTGCCAATTGGAGCATCATTCTCGTCGGTTTCAGCTCGCCAATCCCCATTTTCTCGAAAATTGATTGCGGCATGAGACTCACACTAGCTCCAAGATCACAAAGTACCTTCTTGATAACAGTTTTACCGATCGTGCATAATATCGTGAACTTCCCCGGATCTTCAAGCTTGGGCGGAAGCTCCTTGCTAAGTACCGCACTACATTCAAGACTACATTCAAGACTTAGTTGCACATTTTTGCAATCTCCAATGCTCCTTCATGAATTTGGCATATGACGGCATCTGGGTGAGTGCTTCATGGAATGGGATCGTAATGTGAAGTTGTTTGAGCATTTGCAAAAAATTTCCAAACTGTGCATCCAGCTTGCTTCTGGCTAGCCTTTGAGGAAATGGGACTGTTGCCCCGCTCGGCATAGCACTTTCAGTTGCCTTCTCCTTATTTGCAATGGATTCAGGAATAGGTTCTTCTCTGGATTCGGTTTGAATAGGCGGCACTCGATCCGAGTGCTGCTGCACTCAACCCGAGTGAAGTATTTTTGGGTCTGGGTGGTTCTCAATTTCAGCAGTCAAGTCTTCAATCTCTACTGTGTTTTGCTCGGTCCGAGTGTTAGAGTACTCGGTCCGCGTACTGCTGCTGTCGGTCCGAGTATTGGTGCACTCGGTCCGCGTGACCCCATTCTAAGTTGGTTCTGGCTGTTTCTCCACTTGCTCCTCTGAGGTTTGGGCGTCACTGTCCTTCTCTTGGCATCTTCGACCGTTCGTAAGACTTGTTGTTTCTCAACGTTATGGCTTTCGCTTCTCCCCGTGGTGCAACTTCTGTCTTCCTTGTAGCTTGGTGGTTGATGGGTTCGGCTGCGGCTCCGGCGGTTTTTGGATGCCTTGCATCAATTCTCCAATGGTGTCGCCAATTGCGCGATTTGCGCTTAGACCGCTTGCATCTGCTCAAACATCACCTGATTCATTTTGTTTTGGTCATTCATGAAATCAATGACCACTGGTGCTACATAGGGTGTCTTTGGTTGATTGAATTGTTGGGTTCGGTTTTGGTTGGGGAAAGCGGTATTATTGTACAAGTTTCGGTTGCCTCCACCAAAATTGTTCGAGAATGAGCCTCCAGTGTTGTTGAATGGTTGCGAATTGCCTTGGTTGAGTCCGGGACTGCTGCCTCCCTGGTTGCCTCTCCACTGCCAGTTGTGTTGATCGCCTTGATCCTTGTTGAAAGGACGGTTGAATTGTGGCCTTGGAAAGAAAGGTGGCTCATTGCTGATAGAGTTGACTTGAGCTCCTTCTTCAGGTCGCACAGGCTGTGCATGTGGGCATCCGGCATAGACATGACTGTCATCTCCGCATAAACTCGCGTTTACTGCTTTCACAGACTCCTTCGCTTCAAGAGCCTTCTGTAATGCATCAATCTTAGCGGATAACATCGTGATCTCATCAACCTCGTATCTCCCTCCTGAGTCTCGGCTACTTTCACGATCTGACCATTGTTGTTGAGCAGAGAACGAGGCAAACAATTGCAACGCGTCTTGAGGGTCCATCTCCATGAAGTTTCCTCCTGAGGTGGCATTAACTAGCCGGCGTGAGTTGTAGTTCAGCCCGTTGTAAAAGATTTCGACTATCATCCAACTCGGTGTATTGTGGTGTGGACAAGAGCTAAGAGGCTCTCTAAATCTTTCCCATGCCTCCGTCAGTGACTTATTTGGCCCTTGCTTGAAAGAAGTAATCTAGGACCGAATCTTAGTTGTCTTCCTGTGCGGGAAGAACTTATTCAGAAATAGCTCGGACAACTCGATCCAACTTGCCACTGAGTTTCTTGGGAGTGCATTGAACCATCTTTTTGCCTTGTCCCGCAATGTGAATGGAAACAGGACTAAGCGGATGTAGTCTGCCGGTGCTCCTTGATCACGGATAGATTGGCACATGCGCACAAAGGTTCGGATATGTTCGTGTGGGTCTTCATGCTCCATGCTGTGATACAAGTTCTGTTGCACAATGTTGAAAATGGTGGGACTGAAATTAGGTGGATCTCCTGTGAGAGTAGGGAGAATGATGGCATCCCCAATGTCATCAGCTCTCGGCACAGCAAAATCCTGCAAGGTTCGTGGCACAAAGTTATCTCCACCATTATGGTTGTGGTGGTTATTTCCACCGTTAGCTGCTGCTGCTGCTGCCTCTGCCATCCTCCTTTGCTCTTCCAGCTGTTCTAGGTTCATTCTGCCTTTTGAAGTGTCGCACTCGGTCCGACGGTCCGAGTAAGATACAATCGGTCTGAGTGAGGTGAGGTTTGCTGAGAAATGGTCTGATCTGCACCTTCTTCTTCAAGGCCTACGGTCCGTTTGCAAGACACTCGGACCGAATGAGAGAGGTCTTGAACTGAGGTCTCGGTTGTCACAGGATCTTTAGAACGGTTGGTTTTGACTCGGCTCCTCAAGTTGTACTACTTTCTCTCTGTTGGAGCCTTTTCCAGTTTGAATCCTGAAACAACAAAAGGTAAACAAAAACAAGAAAAGTTAAAACAAAGATAAATAGCCTAGGAAATAAAATAAGAAAAATCCCGTTTAGCGCTACCATCCCCGGCAACGGCGCCAAAAAGCTTGTCGTCCCAAAAGAGGGTCACTTTTAAATTTAGGCATAATTTTTGGTATATCCATCAAAACTTACTAAATAGCTAATATCTCCATCAAAGCACTATAATAGCTTATATACCCATCAAAATTTAACTTTCTTTTTTCTATCCCCATTTATTTATAAAACCTAGTATTTAACTTATATAAAATTAAAATAGACCATTATACCCTTTGTCTGAATGGGGAGCTCCCTTAAATTTCCTGGCTAACTGGAGATAACAATTATAGGAACAGGCTTTCACATTTTTTGTGTCTTGATTTTTTTTCGTCAAAATTTTCTTCATTCATAATCCTTCCATATCACTTCTCTTCATTCATAATCCATCACAAACAATACGTGCACTCACTGAAAGCCAAAATACTTGTCATACACCACATTCATTGATTCATCCCAATTTGAAGTTACAATACTTCCAAAAGAAAACATATAGTTCATTCTTTCTTTCATTTTCCCAAACAATACGTGCACTCAGAATGTTGTATACCATGCTGATACGTCCATGCATGTGGTTCATGAATTCAACCAGTACGTACCTGATTATCGGAACACATTAGCACTGATATCGTGCTGCATCAATCTATCAATTTTTTCGTTGCATATATTCCATGCTATTGCAAAAAATCGTCACCTGAGATTAGAAGTGACTGAGGAGACAAAGAAGGAATCGTATTCTTTATATTGTAACCAACTTACAAAAACAACTCCACTTTAATATTCAAAATGAAGGATAAAATAGTCATTTCAAAATTTAATAACATATTAATAGTGTATTTTATGAATAAATGGGGATAAAAGAAAGAAAGTCAAATTTTGATGGGGATATAAGCTATTAGAGCACTTTGATGGGATATTGGCTATTTAGTAAGTTTCGATGGGTACACCAAAAATTTGGCCTTAAATTTATAACCTAGAGTAACCACTGTCAAGCCGCAAATGCACGACTTAATTGTAGTATATCTAGGGTCGAACACAAGGACGATTGGTAAATGAAACTCTACTTTACTAACTAGACTAGTGTTTGTTTTGGTTGTTTTGCAAATATGAATTTAAGAGAACAAATAACTAAAGATAATGAGGTTGGACAACAAGGTTGGGAAGCGGTTTTAGGGGTTTGGATTCGGTTCTTTACTTAGCTCATACAATGCATCTTACGTGTCTCCACGACTAGCCTGCACTCTCGTGCACAGTCTGTGCAAAGTACGAAAATATGGTACTACTGACTTTCTGGTTAAAACAGTTTGGTATTGGTAGATTCCTGTGAAAGGAAAGTTACAGTCACTAACTGCCCAACAGGACTCTGCGCAATTCAAAGGTCGTTAGGAGGTCACTCTCACTTCATTTCCTAGCTCACTAAGTTCTAGTGTTGGTTTCCTATAGATACGAGTTCTCCTCTCGGATTACTCATCGTCTCGGCCTCCGACTCCATTGCCCCGACGTCTCCTCCTGAAGCACTCCTAGCCGTCGGCTTCAAAACCCTAATCCAGCCTTCTCTCAACGCAGCACACCCTTCTGGTTATATAGGACAACTGCTCTATCAAACTTCCAAATCAGCTCCATGGAAATCAATTCCCAGAAACTTGCCGAAATAGACTGTACTCGGTCCGAGTAGAGATACAATCGGATCGAGTGCACATCAAACTTGGGAATAGATATGAGCACTCGGACCGTGATTCAAGAATAACTCAGTAAGTTCGGGATTTATTTATCTTCTTGTTTTTTTTTTGAAAGAAAGTGGTACTAAGCTACCACTACTGCATTTTAATAGGTAGAATTGTTTTTACATTAGTTCTGTTAGGATGTGTTTAGCACCCAAGCTATAAACACAAACCACCCAAATGACAGAAGTAAAGAGAGTACAGATTAGCAAACTACATCGAAAATACATCAGCCAAAACAACAAACACAAAATTAATACAGTATCACACAGCAACTCAAACATAAAACCACAGAAAATATTCAAAATCTGTTGCAATGTGATTTTCTGCTTTTTCTCTCCTCCTTCAAATGGCTAATGCATATTCAGGTTGACCTCAGAAGCTAGAGTCTGCACTGTCAGAGGGGGCTGCCTCCAGCAGAACTCTCCCTAGGATAATACCAAAGTCACCTGTCCATAGAATAAGCAAATAAGTACAAACAACATAAAGCCCATCAGTTGACTTTGGTACCCCTCAAATGTTATTCTGTTTCTTTCCAGCCATTGTATACCCAAAGGGTGACACACAGAACATACAGGTGAGAAGAAGAAGAAGAGCTACAATTAATCCACAGAGCATCAAGGGATTCATCAGGGAAGGGTAAAAGAGAGAGAGTTTTTTAGCTAGGTCCATAATGGCCTGAACCAGTTGCAATGCAGGAACAGATGTTGAGCAGACTCTGGCATGTTGTAGAAGGAGCATGCAACATTGCCTCTCCATCCTCTCCTTACCATCTGGTCTCGTGTCAAGACCTTACTGTGGATTGCCATCCAAGTAAAGGTCTTAAGTTTTAGTGGTAGGTGTGCTTTCCACAAAGCATCAAAGGTATGATCTGGAACTCCACCATAACTGAGGAACTGGTACAAAGAGTGTACAGTGTACTGTCCCTGATGAGCACCAGGAAATATCCATACCAGATAGTCAGTACCAGTACCAGGCCCTCTTTCAGCAATAAGTAATCTTAACTCTGACCATTCTTGATTCAAGGGGCCTATGAGTGGTTTAGAGAACACCACTCTGAATCTGTTGTGACTCTCCCAATTCTTTGCAACAGTAGCATAAGGACATAGAGTAGCCACAAAAATACGAGGGAATAACACTGCAAGAGGGAGTGAGCTTGCCCATTTATCCAACCAGAATTTAGCCTGCTGGCCATCTCCAATTTCCATGATGGCACCAATGGAAATGAAAGTATTTTCCTTTTCAATCTCCCTAAGAAAGAGAGATTTGAAGAGATTGTTCTGGGGTTTGATCAGTATCAAGGTTTTCCACAAAGCCTGAGAGGCAGGATTTCTCAAATCCCAAAGCATTTTGCCAGTAAAGCCTAGTTCATGTACTGCAAGTTAGAAACTCCTAGTCCCCCATATTCTTTTGGTCTACCGATCTTTATCCATTTAACAAGGATATATTTCCTGTGCTCAATATTGGTGCCTTGCCAGAAAAACCTGGTTCTTATTTTGTCTATCCTCCTCATCACCCACTTAGGCATTCTTTGTACTGATAGCATGTAAAGAGGGACAGCACTAATCACTGAACTGAGCAAAATCAGCTTGCCTCCTTGTGAGAGATGTCTACTCTTCCAACTGGTCAGTTTTCTCATGATTTTAGCGATCAAGTTTTCCCATTCAGCTCTGGGGAGTCTCTTCCAATGAATAGGTATTCCCAGGTATGTAAATGGTAGACTGCCAATTTTACAACCTAGAATCTGTGCCAGTAATGTAGCTGACTCCTCTTCTATGTTTAAAGGAATGATCTCACTCTTGGAATAATTAATCTTGAGTCCTGAGATACCCTCAAACCCAATTAATGCCCATTTGAGAGAGTTAATCACACAAGGATCAGCTGAAGAGAAGAGCAAGGTGTCATCAGCATATTGGAGGGAGATAACCTGAGCACCATCAGGTACTGTGGGCCCTAATCCCTGTAATACCCCTGCTGCCTAACCCCTTTATAGAATTTTTCTGAGACCATCAACTGCAAAAACAAAGAGTAAGGGGGACAAAGGGTCTCCCTGCCTCATCCCCCTCTTACATTCAAAGAAATCAATTGCAGTCCCATTGACATTAATGCTAACTCTCCCTCCTTCAAGAATCTTTGAGATCTAGGAAATCCAGACTAAGTGAAACCCTCTGTTTCTGAATGATTCCAGAATGAAATCCCAACTGTTCATATCAAAAGCTTTCTCAAAGTCCAGCTTGAGAAGCACCCCAAGAGATTTTGAGGCATGTATGAAGTGGAGAAGTTCATGTGCACACACTGCACCTTCTAGGATAAACCTCCCTTTAATAAAGGCATTTTGGGTTGCCCCTACTAAGTCTCCAATCACAAGATTGAACCTATTGGTGAGGACCTTGGTAACAATCTTGTAACTGCAGTTCAATAGGCTGATGGGCCTGTAATCTCTGATTGAGGTTGCATTCATCTTTTTTGGGATCAGACAGACCGTGGATTGATTAAGTAAAGCAATATCTAGGTTGCCCTGATGAAATGCCTGGAATAAGGACATCAAATCACCTTTAACATCCTCCCAGAATGCTTGGTAGAAATGCATAGATAAACCATCTGGACCTTTATCTCCACTCATTTGAAATACTGCTTCCTTTACTTCCAATTCAGTGAATGGGGCTGTCAACAATGTGTTGGCTTCTTCTGAAATCCTCTCAGAGGGGTTTCAAACAGTTGAAGATAGGTTGCCTCTTCTCTCAACCACATCACCAAACAAGGATTTGTAAAACTAAGAAATGTAGGTCTGAATCACTTGTGGATCAGTGACAATGACCCCGCCTATATCAAGAGATTGGATGAGGTTTTTGAGCCTTCTAGCATTGGCACATTTATGAAAATAGGAGGTGTTAGCATCACCCTCTTTGAGCCATCTATCTTTAGCCCTTTGACACCATTTCATTTCTTTAGACTTTAGAATATCTCTGAGGGCATATTGTGCCTGGGTCCAATCTGAGCACTCCTTAGAGGAAAGCTCTCTGGTGTCCATAAGATCATCTAGAGAAGAGATAGTGTTTTGGAGTGAAATTTTAGCCCTTATGACTTCTCCTCCTAGGTTAGAATTCCATCCTTTCAATTTTCTTTGCATATAGAGCACTTTATTTTCCCAGCACCTCCCCAGATTGCCTCTCAGTTTGAAATCTGACCACCAGGTATGAATTATGTCAAGTAGATCCTCCTGTATTAGCTAATAGTTCTCAAATCTGAATGTAGAGGTGGGCTAAGGAAGGGCATCCACAGTTTCTAGAATTAGGGGACTGTGATATGATACTACTCTAGGCAGAGCCTTGAAACTGAAATATTGGAAACAATGCTCCCATTGATCATCTGTAAAAAATTTGTCCAGGAGAGCCATTGAGGAAGAAGAGGCTCCCCTAGCCCATGTAAACCTCCTGCCTGGAACCTTGCACTCATTCAGAGCTACATCTCCCAGCACCTTGTTAAAAGTGCTGGAGTGAGAGGGGTTGAAAGAAACCCCCTGTCTCTCTCCTCTGTGCCTAATGACATTAAAATCACCAGCCACCACCCATGATACTGACCAGCATCTTCTGAGAAACCTCAGTTCTCTCAAAAAGTTTTGTCTTGGGCTGATTTCCAGTGGGCCCATAAACACTTGTAAATCCCCATACAACACCATCCACCTTGTTCTTCAAAGCAACAGAGACTGTGTATCTGCCATTATATGAGAATAGCAGCTCCAGTTTTGCCTCATCCAAGCCAACCAGAATCCCACCAGTAGTACCCACAGCAGGTAAAAAAAAATCCATTTGGAAATATTAGGAGAAAGAGAATCTAAAAATCTAGAAGAAAAACATGATTTTTTTGTTTCTTGAATGCCAATTACATCCATTATTTCATTATTCATAATATCTCTGAGGTGCCTTCTCTTAGCAGCACCTCCCAGCCCTCTGGCATTCCAATTTAAGATTCTCATGGTTGAATTACCAGTCCCCCATCAACTACCGAGGCATACAGTAATGGTTTAGAGGTTTGGTGTTTTTTGGTACCTACTGTTGACCAACTTAGGGCTTCCTCTAATACATTTACAAACTCCTGTTTTTGTAGGCTTTAATCTGGAAATTGAGGCCTATTCTGGCCTCATCAATTGGGCCCAAACTAATCCCATAAGTGGAAAACAGTTTGCTAACATAATCATCACCATAAGTGGAATAAGGGAAAAGTTCTATGAGAAGATTCCCTGTACCTGAGGTAGAGCCCCTTTCCTGAATTCTCTTACTCCTTCTGGTTGGATGAGGTGGCTAAATCGCAATAGGCATGCCATATGGCTCCTCCAACATCCTCTCTGAATCAGATGACAGCTGGATGGGGGCTTGCTCAGCACCTTGAGTTGCTTTTCTGGCTTCCTCCTCAGCTAGAATAGTCTCCACCTCAGTAGTGATCTCCTCTGAATGCACCCAGCCGTGAGGGGTACCTCCAGTGCCGTCATATCCATCTTCGAGCCTATTGAGGAGAGCCATTCTGGGGGTTACCACAGTGGGTGTGCCGGCTCCACTCCCCTGGGAGGCAGAGGCTGCTGGTTTTGATGATTCCTCAACCTTCTTGATGATAGGTTTGACTTTTGGAACCCACTGGAACCGTTGGGGACCAGGATTGAAATCTGAATCCACTCCGTTCACTTTAGGTTCAATGGTGATGGTGATAAGCCCCACCCTAACCTTGTTTTTGATCTCCTCCAGTTTAAGGAGCGGCGGAATTCGGGTCAGATCTCCGGAAAATTGCACCCTCAAGAAACGATTATCTAATTTCTTCTTGTTATACCAGTCAATCGTCACCAGATCTACTCTAGATTGCATGAAACCAGCAATTGTCTTCTCAGATCGCATCTTTAGAGGTAATCCTTTGATTATGTACCACCCCTGAGATGCCGACATGATCGGGTTGATATCCGGACCATACGGCGGAGAGATCTTGAAGGATCGACCACCGGCAGTCACCTCCTAAGCTTGGATCACCGTATTACGCCATTCCCACGAGGGGGGATAAATTAAAAACCTCTGACTCGTCTCTTCTGTAGATCTCACTATCCATTCATGGAACGGAAAGGATTGACGTAGTGCCTTCTCAATGGAGGCTGGAGTTTCATCCGAAGTGTACGGCTCCAGCACCACGTAGCTCGCGATCCACTCTTCCAAAGCCCGGATCTCCTTGGTAACTGGCACTTCAACCACCGGGACTTCTGCCATTGTCGAAGGGTGCGAGGCAGGTGGAGAGGGGTAATGAGGATGGAAACAACTTCTACTCCTCTGAGCTGGACATTGCCAGGATTTATGACCCGTGAGTTTGCAAACGAAGCAAGCTACCGGGCGGTAACAAGATCTGGCCAGATGTCCGCCTTGTCCACATCTGAAGTAATGGTGGCGATCTGCCTTAACATGTTGTTGTTTCTCAACTGGATATCAACGGACCTCAAGTGGATCTCGACGGATCTCGCCCGAATCTTGACGGATCTCGCCCGAATCTCGACGAATCGGGGGAGAGTTGGTATCAGGCTTTCTCTGAGTCGAAACGGGCCGTGTTTGAGCCGAGGGAGATGAGATCCCTTGTTTTAGCACCTCCGCAAAGGATGCTTTAGTGCCGCTGCTACTCGGCCCAGCATTCGGCCCAGCTCTGCGGGTCGACAATGGTGGAGAAGATGAGGGTTTCGAGTTTTTCTTGGGCTCCAAGAAAGGGTCCAACTCAAACTCCGGAAGGTCCATTCAATTGTGGAGCTCAATTTAAGCCCTGAATTGGATTTATTTATCTTCTAATAATAAAATGACATAGCAATAAAAAAAGAATTTACAAAAAGAAAGTTAAGATGTGAAAAATTATTATTTAAGAAATAAGATTTGAGTTCGGCAAAATTTTATGGTTTCTGACTCACTACAAGGATAAGAGATTCAAAATTCAATTAAGAAGAAAAATAATACAAACGAAAAAAGATATGCAGAGAGAACAATTATAAAAACTTTTGCCACATATAATCCAAGTATGTTGAATTCAAGTTCGACCATTAATAGCTATTTAATGGAGAACATGTAGTGACCACCTCATTTCACTAGCCACCCCACCTATCCACCTCACGTAACACCATGAGAAATCTTTTTTTTTTTTTTTTGTGAGTTCCAAGAAAGAGCTTTGATTTGAAATAAAACTCTCTCTCTTTCTTTTCTCTCTTTCTTTGGATGAGACGCAGACTCGAAGCCGACAACACAACAAGGGAATAGCTTGGTTCATGTGCTCTATTGTTTGATACTAGTTTCGTTCATTCTTTTTTTTTTTTTTCCTGATATTCCTCATAATTTATTATGAGTCTTTTTTTTTCAGTTTGTTAGTTGTGGGTATTTGAATTTAATATCTCACTTTCCATTTTGTATGTCATAATGTTTTCATTAGTTGTTAAGTGTAATCATGCGTTTTTTAGATGTATAAATGTATAAAAATGTTCATTGACAATCATAGCTTTAATATTTTGTACATATTTGATGTAAAGAATATATTGAACCATATAAATTAAAATTTAGATATAGTTCGATATATTTTTGGTGTTAAGTTCACGGAAGGCCTCCGTGAACTTAAGAACACAGTAGATTTACTCTGAGTTAACATATAGACAATTATAGCTTAATATTTTCTATATCACTACCACAGAGATGGGCATTAGCAACCCCAACTTAGCAACTGTTTTCAAGAAAACCGTTGGTGAAAAGTGGCAGTGGCATTTTGGAAATTTAATTAAACATATCAGCAACGGTTTATCAGAAGGAACAGTTGGTAAAGACTACCCCGAAATCTGAGAAAGAATCAACAACTGTTCCTTTAAAAAACAGTTGGGAAAGGCATATCATTCCCAACTGTTCCTTAAGAAGAAACAGTTGTTGATTCATGTGCAAGAGTTAACAACGGTCCTCTACATAAAACCGTTGGAAAAGGTGGAGCATTCCCAATGGTTTATAAAACACAAACCGTTGTTGATTCTTGGTAACATAAAATATTCCTGTGCGAGAAGTAACAATGGTTCACTCTTAAAAACCGTTGGTAAAGGGATAATCATTACCAACGGTTCTTTAAAGAGAAACCGTTGTTGAACCTTGGCTGACATAAAATATTCATGTGCAAGAATTAACAACGGTTCTCTCTAAAAAACCGTTGGGAAAGTGCTAATCATTACCAACGGTTTTTCAAGTCCAAACCGTTGTTGATTCTTGGTGACGTAAAATATTCATGTGCAAGAATCAACAACGGTTCTCTATAAGAAACCGTTGCTAACCCGTTATCTTTCCCAACTGTTTCTAAAGAACAAACCGTTGTTGATTCTTGGGTAACATAAAGTATTCCTGTGTAAGAATTAACAACTGTTTTTTGTTGGGAACCGTTGCTGATTCCTTCTTGTGGCGGGAGAATTTCCCGCCTGTGGCCCATTTAACAACTGTTATTCATTTGGAACCGTTGTTGATTCTCTCCAAGCAACAACTCCACTTCTTCCTCACCCAGCAGCTAGCAAATTAATCATAAGGCATATATACCTTCTTCTTTTCCTCCCTCCTTCTCCAGCAGACCAGCAGGCAGCAGCGCCCCCTCCCCCTCCTCCTTTAATTTCAATCTAGCTCAAGAGGAAGTTGATTGGAAGGCATACCACTCCCCCCTCCGACTCCCATTTTCGTTTCGAGATATTGAGGTTAATTCTATTTATCTACTTGATTGAATAATTAGTAGTTATTATATAATTAATTAGCATATAATTGCATGCATGTTAGCATTTTTTATATGTGGGTATTGTCATGCATTAGAACCAAACTACCGGAACTTGAATAACTTTAGGTCGTTACCCGTTCGAGATTAATCCAATAGGGGTTAATCTCGAATAGTCCCCGTTTGGGACTGCTCTTTGAATACTTTGTCTCATTTAGGATTAGTGAACATGCGTTGGGCAATTTGTTGTTCGAGAAAAATTCGGTAGATCATTTCTCCATTTGTTCTCACGGGTACGTGCAATGGCGTACTCGGGGGAGCTAATGGGAAATGCTGCCGAATTTTTCTCGAACAACAAATTGCCCAACGCATGTTCGCTAATGAGATAAGGTATTCAAAGAGTGGGTTAGGATGGTTGGCCGGCCCGGAACCTATTAATTGTAGAACCAGCAGGGACCTAGTACTAATATTGCATGCATAATAAAAATTATATTTAATTATCTCTTACAGATGGATCGTAAGAGTTGGATGTATGGGAGGCGTGATACAAGTGCTTACTTGTTAGGAGTCGAAGAATTCATTAATTGTGCGAAGGAACATATGAGGCGTAGGGGTGATGAAACTATTTTATGCCCTTGTTCCGATTGTGAGAACTTGCGGAGATTTAGGGATGTCAGAGAAGTGAGGGGCCATCTGATCCGTCGTGGATTTAAGGAGCGGTACACTCGTTGGGTGTGGCATGGCGAGTGCTTCGAAGAATCGGCAAATGCGGAGTCAAGCAAGGCTTCCAATGTGTCCGAGACCTCTTTAGATCGGGAAAATGATGTACGGGAGGAAATTGGGGTTGAAAATATAGAAAATATAGATAGCACTAATTGTACGGACTATGATCAAGTAGATGAAATGATGCACGACATTCCCGACGATTTTGTGGACATACCAGAATTTTCTGAAATTAATCTGAGCAAAGATGCTAATGTAGAATTATTTCCCGGTTGTACGAAATTTTCAAAATTATCAGCGGTTTTCAAATTATTTAGCCTGAAAGCAAAAAATAATTGGAGCGATAAAAGTTTCACAGATCTGTTAAAACTCTTAGGGGATATGCTCCCAGAAGATAACGAGTTGCCGGATACAACCTACCAAGCGAAAAAAATTTTGTGTCCGTTGAGTTTAACAATTGATAGGATTCCTACATGCCCGAAAGACTGTGTACTATATCGAAAAGAGCATGTCAATCTTGATAAATGTCCAAAGTGTGGGCTTTCAAGGTACAAACCGGGAACTGACCCATCAAAGAAAGGTAAAAAACCTGCGGCGAAAATCTTGTATTATCTGCCAGTAGAACTGAGATTGCGGCGTCTTTTTGCAAATCCAAGAGACGCTGAGTTGTTACAGTGGGCTGGCACGTGTAGAAAAGACGATGGAATGCTCAGACATCCCGCCGATTCTTCTGAATGGAGAAAGATTGACATGACATTCCCTGATTTCGGTGGCGAACCTAGAAACTTAAGGTTAGGGCTATGTACCGACGGAATGAATCCTTACGGTAACATGAGCAGCCGGCACAGTACCTGGCCGGTATTCTTGTGCATTTATAACCTTCCTCCTTGGTTGTGCATGAAAAGGAAGTACCTAATGATGCCACTACTGATATCGGGTCCTAAACAACCGGGTAATGACATAGATGTGTTCCTAGCTCCTCTGATTGAGGAATTGGAGAAGTTATGGAAAGAGGGAATACGAGTGTACGATGCATATAAGAAAGAATGGTGTACCATCCGTGTTATGATCTTCTGCACGGTCAACGATTTTCCCGCGTTAGGTAACTTGTCGGGATGCAGAACAAAAGGATACAAGGCGTGTCCTGTTTGCGGAGAACAAACTTGTTCCATACGACTAAAGCATTGTAAGAAGATTGTGTACATGGGGCATCGTCGATTCCTTCGGGTTGGCCACGCATATCGAGGGAAGAAGAAAGAATTCAATGGCAAGTCTGAGAGGAGAAAAGCTCCGGTCCCGTTAATCGGCAAAGAAGTTTACACAAAAGTGAAGCACATAAGAGTCCAATTTGGGAAGGATGTTGTTGCTCACGATAATCCGGACGATTTATGGAAGAAGAGGTCCATATTTTGGGATCTTCCTTATTGGCCGCACATGGATGTTAGGCATTGTTTGGATTTGATGCACATTGTAAAGAACGTCGCTGAGAGCATAGTGGGCTTGTTGTTGAACACCGCAGGGAAAACAAAGGATGGCATCAACGTTAGAAAGGACATGGTTGAAATGGGCATTCGCCCAGAGCTAGCACCCCAAGAAAAGGGAGAGCGTACCTTCTTACCGGCGGCCTGCTACACTCTATCGAGAAAAGAGAAAATCAGTTTTTTAGAATGCCTGCAATCAATTCGTGTGCCATCCGGTTATGCTTCAAATATTTCCAGAAGGGTGTCCATGAAAGATATGAAACTGATCGGGATGAAATTACATGATTATCATGTCCTGCTGACTCAGCTGCTCCCGGTTGCCATTCGAGGTATCCTCCCCCCGCATGTTAGGAAGTCGATCACCAGGTTCTGTTCCTTCTTCAACAAAGTTAATTCGAAGGTGATCGATCCCGAAGGGCTGGACTTCTTACAGTCCGATGTCATGACGACCCTGTGTGAACTGGAAATGTATCTTCCACCCTCATTTTTTGATATCATGGTGCATTTAACAGTCCATCTCGTTAGAGAAATAAAACTCTGTGGCCCCCCATTCCTGCGACAAATGTACCCTTTTGAGAGAGCCATGGGTCAGTTGAAAGGGCTGGTCCGTAGTCGATCGAGGCCCGAAGGAAGTATGGTTGAAGGGTATGATGCTGAAGAGATCATCGGTTTCTATACCGATTACGTGGCCGACATTGACCCGATCGGCCTTCCCAAGCCTCGGCACGAGGGGAGACTCCAAGGTGTAGGTACTATTGGGTACAAACTGGTGAGGCCGGATCACGATTTGATCCGGACGGCACATCTCAAAATTCTTCAGCACCTTGCTGATGTAAGTCCGTACGTCGTCCGGCACCTAACAGAGCTACGTGAGAAAAATCCTTCAAGAAGTGAAAGTTGGGTCACCAATGAGCATAATCGAACATTCATAAGATGGTTCGAAGACAGTGTACATTCCAGACCATCCGATGAAGACGTAAGTGAGACTGTCAGGTGGTTAGCGTTCGGACCCGGGTCAACAGTGCACACCTACCAAGGTTTCGACATGAATGGCTTTACTTGGTACACTCGGACCCAAGACAGCAAGAGCACCGTGCAAAACAGTGGTGTGACGTTAGTAGCTCTAGCGGCTTCTGGAGATATGCCCCAGCCATTTTACGGTTGGATTGAAGAAATATGGGAAGTAGATTACGTTAAATTTAAGATTCCCCTATTTTACTGTAAGTGGATCGATAACGGACGCGGAGTCCAACGGGATGAGGATGGATTTGTCACCGTTGATTTCAGTCGGTTGGGATACCATGACGATCCTTTCATACTGGCTAAGCAAGCAAAGCAGGTGTTTTATGTTGTTGACCCGGCCGACAAAAAGAGGCATGTTGTTCTTGCCGGTAAACGGCACATTGTAGGGATCGGAGACATTGTCGATGAGGACGACTATGATAAGTTTGACGAAACCGGACTATTTTGTAATGGTACCGCCATCCAGCCAGTTGATGATGCGCCAGAGACAATCTACATCCGTACAGACCATGACGAAGGAACGTGGTTGAAGAGACGAAAAAAGAAGAAATCGAAGGGATCAAAGAAAAGAAAGAAAACCTCATAGAAGGTAAATGATACATTTTTTTAATTAATTAAATAGAATAATTACTTAAAGTAATTAGGTATACTTGAAATTAATTAGATATATAGATATATTAACTAAATTAATTCATTAATGCAGGTGCATGTTCAGCGAATGTATCGGATAGATGACAAGCTTGGGATCTTGCGCCTGTTGAGTTCTAATATTTCTTTTGTTTTGTTTGTGTGTGTTGCTATTTGTAATTAATGTACGTTTAGATAATTTGCTATTTGTAATTAATTAGATATTTCAAAATAGATTTATTATAAGCAACAAAATAATTTGCTCGTATTAAGATCTTCATGTTTGGTGAACCTTTTGTTTTGTTTGTGTGTGTTGCTATTTGTAATTAATGTACATTTAGATAATTTGCTATTTGTAATTAATTAGATATTTCAAAATAGATTTATTATAAGCAACAAAATAATTTGCTCGTACTAAGATCATGTTCAGTGAACAACAGTTGTTGATAGAGGTATCAACAACGGTTACTGACTGAGGACCGTTGTTGATGACAACAAAATAACTTTTTAAACTAAAACCTGCGAAAGAATCAACAACGGTTATTTATTAAAAAACCGTTGTGGATGGAAAAATTAACAACGGTTATTTATTAAAAAACCGTTGTGGATGACAAAATTAACAACGGTTATTTATTAAAAAACCGTTGTTGATTGTTTCATAGCGGGATTTCCTGAGACCCAAATAATGAATGAATTCCTGTTTCAGCCTAGCTGATAGAGGTAGTATACCAGAACACACATAACAAATAAGTGCCTTGCATGAGCAAATTGTCGTCCATTTCAGCCAACTCAGCTGCTTTAGCCGGCAGGACCAGCTGCAGCACCTTAGAAGAAAAGGCAATCTGATAAGTGCCTTGCATGAGCAATCTGCTTTAACCGGCAGGACCACACCTGCAGCACCTCAGAAGAACCAGAAGGTTCACAACTCAATGCCACACCTGCAGGCAAAACCTCGCAGAAGGGTTGATCCTACCAACTCAAGCTGTAGAGATAGCAGAAATGCCTCGAAATCTGCAAAGCATGGTCATAACTCATCATCTTATTAGAGTGACTTGGCTCTTTATGCATGGCCAAGTGACTCAACTCATCCCTGCAAGCAATCAAATCTCCAAGTATGTTTTAGTTCCGTATTAGATTAACCACACCTTTTCATATTCAGAAATCAACATAGTAACTAATCAAATAGAGAGATTAATTTATTTTATTTGGGTACTGTCAGTTAGTTACCAAGCAGGGCACTTGAGTTGGGTCTCCATCTGACGCAAACCGTCAGAGAATAGACTCAGACGGTGCACCAGCTCCTGGCATTTTTCCATCCTTGTTTTATTCCTTAATTACTGTTGCACTTATTAATTTGCTGCTAACTGGAGCTGCGCGCACGCCGGTCATGAGACATGGGCTAGGTAAAAATGGTCTTGCCATTTTTTACACACCTGTAGGACCCCTGTGGCTCCAGTAAAAATGGTCTTGCCATTTTTTATACACCTTGCAACTCTTCTCTTCCTGCCGGCTAAAGCAGCTGAGTTGGCTGAAATGGACGACAATTTGATCATGCAAGGCACTTAAGATTTTTATTTGTATTGTGTCACCATAATTTACCTCTATCAGATAGGCTGAAACATAATTTCATTCATTATTTGGGTCTCAGAAAATCCCACAATAAAATAATCAACAACGGTTATTACTCAGGAACCGTTGTTGATAACAAGAAGGTAATTTTTTAAATTAAAAGCTGAAAGGAATCAGCAACAGTTTCCAACTGAGAAACCGCTGTTGATGGTTACAAAAGTAATTTTTCAGATTTAAAAGCTGGAGAGAATCAACAACGGTTCTTACATGAACCACCGTTGTTGATTAGATTAAAAGTACTCTTGGCAACCGCATTAACTGGGTCTCGAGATTAGTGCCAGTGCGCATCTGAAGTCTCTGGAAACACCGCGATTCATATTTATTAAGGCGCGAAACAATCAACAACGGTTTTTAATTACAGAACCGTTGTTGATTGCAGTCATCAACAACGGTTACTCAAGAAAAACAGTTGTTGATGACAACAAAATAATTTTGTTAAATTAAAACCTTTGAATAAATCAACAACGGTTTTTTATATTGAAAACCGTTGTTGATTGATTTCATTAACAATGGTTATTAACAAAGAAACCATTGTTAGTGACAAGAAAAATTATTTTTTTATATTGAAAACTGGAAAGAATCAACAACGGTTATTTATTGAAGAAACAGTTGTTGATTGTTGCCATCAACAACGGTTTTTAAATGAGGAACCGTTGTTAATGACAAGCAAAATTATTTTTTAGAATTTTGAGATGGAAAGTATCAACAACGGGTATTTATGTATAGAACCGTTGTTGATGGTTATCATCAAAAACGGTTATTTAGTAAAAACCGTTGTTGATTGTGACAACAACGGTTTCTCTTAAATAACCATTGTTGATGCTTTCACAGTTTTTAATCGTTTGAACTCCTCTCTTTCATTTCAAATTTCACTGTAAAATCTCTAAGTCCCAAAACCTCTCTAAAACCCTCTCTCGCGCGTGTTCAAGCGATCAAGCCCTCGCTGCCACCGCCGCTGCTGCTGCCGTGCCGCCGCTGCCTCTCCTCTCCCTCCTCTCTGTAAGCTCCTCTTCTCTCTCCTCTCCCTGCCTCTCCTCTCTGTCTCCGACCTCCTCTGCCTTGCCTCTCCTCTCCTCTCCCTGCCGCCTCTCCTCTCCCTGCCCTGCCTCTCCTCTCCTCCTTCTCTGCCACCGCCCCCTCTCCCTGCCTTGCCTCGCCTCTCCTCTCCTCTCCTCTCCCTGTCTTGCCTCTCCTCTCCTCCCTCTCTGCCTCTCCGACCTCCTCTCCCTCTCTGCCTCTCCTCTGCTCCGCAGCCATGGACCCCGAAAACCCCGAAACCACCGAACAACCCGAACAACAACCCGAACAACAATCTGAACCCGAACAACAACCCCGGAGGCGACGAGGGCCAACCACCGGGGAGACTTACCGCAAGAAGGTAAAAGACCCCGAAAGGAAGATAGAGTTCGGGACAGATGGCAACACCACAGGGGCCGCCACGGGGTCGTTCGCGAATTATGTGGGCCAAACCGTGAGAGACCATGCGCCCATCAATTTCTCGGACTGGAAGAAGGTCCCGTTGGATTACAAGACGAATTGCTGGAACAAAATAAAGGTGTTTTCTTGAACTTTAATCTCAGATTATATTATTAATTGAGTTACCTTCGTTTGATTTTGTATAATTAATAGAAATTGCAAAATTTAATCTCGAACTTTATTCAAAATAGAAATTGCATAATTGATTGTACAATTAACCGAATTCGTTGATTAACTGAATAATTACTTTATATGTCCTGCAGGATTTCTGGCATCTCCCGGACGACAGGGAGAAGAGGAAGGTCTTGATAAAGGTGGGAGTCCGTTGGAAGGAGTTCAAATTGCACTTGAACCGAACCTACATTCTTCAGGAGAGTGAGGAGGACCCTTGCGCAAAGCATAACATCCCGCAACATGTGTGGGAAGAGTTTGTCAGGAACTGCAACACTGACGAGTTTAAGGTTCATTAATTAAATCACTGTTATTTAAAAATCTGCACTACTAATTACTTAATTTGTACTGACACCGCTGTTTCATAAATTGACAGAAAAAGAGTGCGCAAGGGCGAGAGGCGTCCAAGAAGAACGTGTACCCTCACAGGCTCGGCTCGGGCGGTTACGCGAGTGCAAGGAGGAAGAAGTGGACTCGCAATGTCGTAATTGCACCGACGGAACCATCGGGCACTCCTATCAGTGCCGATTTGGACGAACGGAGCCGCGACTGGATGTTGGCAAGGTCGAAGAGCATCGTCGATGGAGTTGCTGTTATCGACGATCCGGCTATTCAGGAGGTCCAGAAGAGAGTGGTATATATTCTTAACTTAACATTTTAAATTAACTGCACATGCTTTCGAGTTGTTCGATAATTAGAAAAATTTTTACACAATTGATTTTACTCAATTGATTTTAAATTAACTTAACATATATCCTGTACGTTAATTTTACTCAATTGATCACTGCAGGAAGAAAAAATAAGAGAGGCGAGTGAGGGATCATTCGTCCCCGACGGCGCAAATGATGTCCTCACTGCCGCTCTAGGGACGCCGGAACATCCCGGGAGAACGCGGGCCCACAGCTCCGAGTACACACGCCGGAAAGACGTCTTCGGGAAGCAAAAGAGGAGACGGGGCGCGACTTCTCACTCCGGTTGCTACTCCCAATCGGAGGTTGACGGGATGAGAGAGGAGTTCGAAGAGAAGCTGAGGAAGCAACGGGAGGAGATGACGGCGGAAATGACGAAGGAGATGAACGCAAGGATCCAGGACCTAATGGCCTCCGTCTGCGTCCCGGGTAACTTCCAACAGGTACTGCTCGGAGGTGAGCTCCAGCAGGCAGGTACCTCTTCGTCTGCGGCGCCGGCACCGCAGGGACCGCCCGCCCCCGAGAACAAGGTAATTTACCTTTCTACTTGTTGAAATAAGTGTCAGACACAATTTCGGTCCGAAGTGATGCACGAACGTAGGAGACGACAATCGACGAACAAGAACGAAATGAAATATTTCGGACCGAAATTTTGTCTGTCGAAACAGAAGACAGATTTCAGACCGAAATATTTTATTTCAGTCCGAAATATGGGCAGACGTTTTTTTTCTGTTTTATTTGTAGTCCAACACTACTCGACGAATTAAAAAATGTGGTTGAGTTAATTCAAAGCTTCTAACAATAATATTTACATTCCAGAGGTCACGCAATTGCAAACTCTATGTTGAGGCGGCGGATACTCAGATCGAGGTGGCGACCGGAAGGATGTTTCTACCCGTTCCGGGCACCACATGCCACGGTCAACCGATCCCGCCCGATCAAAGAAAGGTGCAGATAGATTTTTGCTTCGAGGCGAATCGGTCACACAAACTCCCGACTCCGGTGGCGGATCTTGTGGAAATCCATGAAGCAGTCGGGAGTTTTGTTCTGTGGCCGGTGCACTTGATAGAGACCGAGTCGACCGGTCAGGTATATATTTTTTTAAAAAAATAAAAAACTATTTATATACCAATTCGGTCCTGATTGCATAGGTTTCATTAATCGTAGGCCCGGAAAGCATCGGCACAGAGCCCGAGTACACCGCCCCCGAGGTCGTCACAAGCTGCGAGTCGGGTGCCACTACTTGAGGATTCTCAGGTGTACCGACTTCAGGAGCATGGCCTCGCGCTCTACCAGTTGCTGATGAGCCAACCGTCAGAGGTCGACACTTTCGAGGTCGACTACGGTGTGGAGGATCTAGGAATCGGGGGTACAACGGTGCTCACCACCACCGCGATCACCGACATGCTAAAGAATGATTGGCTCGAAGTAACAATACTTCAAATGTTTAGCATGTAAGATCGATTATTTGACTTTGATATTTCTTTCATGAAATATTAATCTGTAGTTAGCGTAAATATGATAATTGGTTTTCCAATGTAGTGCAAGCGCACGTCGGTGCAAGATGCTGTTGTTCTGCCGCTTCCGTTTTCTGGACCCCTACCGATGTGCGGCCGACAACATTGCGAGAGAGGGTGCTACTTACCTCACCGACTTCATTGAGCCGATGGAGCTCGACTCGATCGTCTTCCTCCCGTATCACGAAGGGTTCGAAATTACTCAACTCTACTTTAACAAAAAAAATATATAAATTCTTACCTTTCGTTCTCGTTGGTTTGGATGGCAAATAAACTGAAATAATTAATATTGTAGGTCTCACTGGCGGCTTCTCATCGTGCATCTAGCCGAGTCTCGGTGCTACGTCGTGGATTCCTTGTGTCCCACCGAGGTGCCGAAGTTAACGATTATGGGCTATTTGAATACGTAAGCTTAATAATCAACTAAATTCCGTTCTCCTTTTATTAAAAAACAAAATATGAATCATCGCACTAATTTATATTAATTGTAGGGCCTTCCGAAATTATTGGACCAAAAGAGGAGTGATCAAGAAGAACGGAGGCAAGCTCACGTATAAGTTGATCAAGGTATATACGTATACACGTAACTTATATATACAATTAGGCTTGTAAATATTCAAAAAAAGAAAAAAAGAAAAACGTACGAAATCCATATTGATTCTTGATCTATTTTCATTATTGTAGGGCCCAAGGCAACCGGACGGCTCCGAGTGCAGATATTACGTCATGCGGACGATGCATGACCTAATAAATACGTGCTATGAGGAGAAGTTACCTTCGGTATATATACCTATTTCGTTTATCAAGTATATATGTTTTGTTTCATATTATATATCAAACTAATTCAAATATATGCAACCTCTTAAATTTACAGGCTATTGCATCCGAAAGGTACGAACGACATCAACTCGACGAGGTAATAGAATTTTGTTGCGAATTTTTGCGTTACGAATTGTGATCTCGATCGGATTTTTGTAGTAGATATTATTAGGAGGATGTGTAGGTTTCGAATTGTAAAATAGGTACAATTAATTGATTTTGTATGTATATAGATTGGTTAATTAATTTAGATGTGTTAATTATGTGATTTATATTAATTTAGATTGGTTAATTTCTGAATGAAACAGAAAACAGAATATATGTGAATGTGTATGGTTCTCTGAATGAAACAGAAACAACATGCCCAGTTCGACAAAACTTAACAACGGTTATTTAATTGTTAAAAAAAACCGTTGGTAATAACGCTGTGTAATAAAACAAATGTAAATAATCAACAACGGTTCTACAACGAGGAACCGTTGGGAATTACGACAATCAACAACGGTTTAATAAAAAACCGTTGTCAAATGATGAAATCAACAACGGTTCCTACCAAAAAACCATTGTTGATTCATATAATTGCCAACAATTGACTATAAAAACCGTTGTTGATTAAAGTCGTTTCCAACGGTTATTTACTTAGGAACCGTTGTTGATTGACATCACCAACAACGGTTCCTTATTGTAAACCGTTGGAAAATATATTTTATTTAAATAATTTAGATCATTGATAACGTCATTTTCCAACGGTTTCTCTAAAATAACCGTTGTTGATTCGTCTCATTGCCAATGGTTCTTGGAGAGAACAGTTGTGGATTAGCTTCTTTGCCAACGGTTATTTCTGATAAACCGTTGGGAATTACGGTCATCAACAACGGTTCCTTCTGGTGAACCGTTGGAAAAGATATATTATTTAAATATTTCAGATCACAGATAATGTCATTTGCCAACGGTTTTTTATGAATAACCGTTGTTGATTGCGTAGGAACAGCAACTGTTATTCTCTTTTAACCGTTGATGATTAACGACATCAACAGCGGTTCTTTAGTAAGCATTAGCAACCCTCGTATTCCCAACCCTCGCTGAACCGTTGGGAATTGTCATAAATAACCGCCGTTGATGATTTTTTCTGTGGTAGTGTATATTCGTATACAAAAATGATGTTTGTTAATATATATATATATATATATATGTTTATATACAGAACAAATAGACAATTTGAGTAAACATTTATCTGTTTCCATTTTACATATATAACTGGAGCCATTATGTAAATTATTATTATTATTTTAATTTTTTTTTTTTTTTGATAAAAGTAGACTCTAAGTCTACCGTTTCTATTGCAGAAACCTTAAATATTATGTAAATTATTTAGTCTATTATAGCTTAATATTTTGTATATATTCGTATACAAAAATGATGTATGTAAATATATATGCATGTTTTCATACAGAACATATAGACAATTTGAGTAAATATTTATCTGTTTCCAGTTTTCATATATAATTGGAGTCATCATGTAAATTATTTAGTCTATTATAGCTTAATATTTTGTACATATTTGTTTACAAAAATGATGTTTGTAAATATATATGTTTTCATACAGCACATATAGACAATTTGAGTAAACATTTATCTGTTTCCAGTTCACATATATAATTGGAGCCATCATGTAAATTATTTAGTCTATTATAGCTTAATATTTTGTACATATTCGTATACAAAAATGATGTTTGTAAATATATATATTTTCATACAGCACTTATAGACAATTTGAGTAAACATTTATCTGTTTCCAGTTCACATATATAATTGGAGCCATCATGTAAATTATTTAGTCTATTATAGCTTAATATTTTGTACATATTCGTTTACAAAAATGATGTTTGTAAATATATATGTTTTCATACAGCACATATTTATCTGTTTCCAATTCACATATATAATTGGAGCCATCATGTAAATTATTTACAAGGGTATTTCAGATTTGTCAAACAACCAAAAGCTAATGTACGTTAGTAAATATATATGCTTTTATACATAATAAATAGGCAATTTGAGTAAACATTTATGTGGTTCGAGTTCACATATACAATTGGAATCACATTGATATCGTGCAAATTATATATATGGGCATTTCAAATTGAGGAGGGATCCATTGACAATGCTTAATTACAATGACAATGTTGACAATGGAGGTTTTGAAAAATTTATAATAATTCATAAAAAATCTTAAAAATGAAAAAAACTTTGATGGATGCATTCTTTAACTTATAGATTAATAGTGTTTCAAATTTTAATCAATTTGAACATCATTTGATGGTTTATCAAAATTTTATACATTTTTTAACGATTGAAATTTCACGAGCTTTTAAGAGCTATCAAACGTCACTTAAATTGAATATAATTTGAAACATAATCGATCTATAAGTTAAATAATATCTCTATAAATTTTTTTCTATTTATTAGAACTTTTAACTATTTTTACAAATTTTTCAAAATCTCTATTGTCAAGATTGTTAAGATAAGCATTGTCAATAGATCCCTCCTCTTTCAAATTAACCAAACAACCCACAACAATTAAATTATATTAGTTAATATACATGTTTCCATACTCATTTCTATTATTTGCTAGTTATAATCATATATTTGTTTATTGAAAAAATATATTTATTAGCTTTCCTAGCTAAACATATTTTCAATTCAACATATTAACTTCAATTCATTAATTGTTGACTACAATCAACAGATAATAAATTTCTTCATTTCCTTTGGCGCAACTTGGTTCAAATTGAGTACTGGCCTTTCTCCTCACACCTAGGGGTGAAAACGGATCGGATAATATCCGTCCGTATCCGGATTCGTATTCGGATTTTTGCAGATACGGATATTCGGATACGGATACGGATACGGATAAAATTTATGCGGATACGGATACGGATACGGTATTGAATATGGAAACAGATACGGATACGGATACGGATAATTATCCGAATCCGGATATTATGGTAATTCGGATATCCGTTTCAAAGGCTTATTATATGTCTTTCAATTGGATTTTTTTATGTAGATTTCAAATTTAATGAAGTTTATATCTAATTAGACTTTGAATTCATCTCTTTTATAATTATTTATAACTTGTAACTAATAAAATAATGAATATTATGGATTTTTTTCTTAACTAACATGTAATCATTTATGATAATAATGATCCACGATGAACTAATAACATATTTATGATTAGTGATTAATTTTTATAGTAATTTAACCATTTTAGTTAGTGATTTATCATGAAAAAGTTATATAAAATATATTTTTTAATAATAAGTCTAATATCCGAAGTATATTCGTATCCGCATCCGTATCCGTTTAATATCCGATCCGTATTCGTATCCGTTTAATATCTGATCCGTATTCGTATCCGGAACTATCCGTATCCGTATTCGTATCCGAAAAACTAAAGCGGATACGGATACAATTTTGCCCACTATCCGTTGATATCCGATCCGTTTTCACCCCTACTCACACCATATACACGTCACTTCTCTAAAATAAAAAAATAAAAAACCTATCATATCAATAGAGTGATAGTTGGATAGAATTTTTTTTTTCTATGCCTAAAATAAAAAGAAATCTTAAAGGTATTCCTTCTTTAATACAAATTACAGGACTATGCCTAATTTTTAAACGCCGGCGGTTAAGCGGTCACATTAAACGCCGGCATTCAGAGATTGATATAATCCCGGACTTGTATTTTTTTATGAAAATCATGTTTTTGAACGCCGGAGGTCGAACTCTGGAGTTTATATGTGTATTTCGAACTCCGGAGTTCGAACTCTGGAGTTTATATGTGTATTTCGAACTCCGGAGTTCGAACTCTGGCGTTCAGAGCATGATTTTCGCAAAAAATTTCAAGTCTGGGATTATATTCATCTTTGAACGCTGACGTTTTCGGTGACTTTTCGAACTCCGGCGTTTGAAAAGTAGGCATAGTCCTGTAATTTGTATTAAAGCAGGCATACCCTTGAGATTTCTTTTTATTTTAGGCATAGACAAAAAAAAAAATTCTAGTTGGATAGACTATGCGTACAAAAAGGAAAAAATAAAGAAAGAGGCTCAAGTTTCAAGACACCAGAAGCGCACAGCAGAGAAAAAAGGATCACGTGAGGTCAGAGCAAAAAAAATATTAAAAAATACCAAGGTGGCTCGGTGGATCAATTTTGCGGTGGACGGCAGTTACTACTAGATCTTAATGCAAGTGGGTGGTGGGTTGACGAATTAAATATATAATTCGTGAATAGTTGGTCTATTGAGAATATAATACGAGCTGAACGACTCATTCAACAATTTTTTTTATCTGAGGCTTAAATCAAATCGTGGACAAATTGCGAGTCTTGTGTCTAACTGATTATGATGCATGGCCGTAAGCAATCCTTAACCTTTTGTACATCCACGATTATTATATTAATGCCACAAAAGGTCCTATTAACTTCAACTCAGCTTCATCAAATGCGCCACCACGATCTGATATTCAAGGTCAGAAGTCCCTTTGTAATTGCCCTTCTTTATTATTATTTTTATTTTTTTTAAGAATAAAAAGGTATATATAATCCCCCACACAAAAAAACCTCAATGAAATCTCCCATCCCCTCTTTTCTTTTTTTTCAAAATATTGATGATGATATGACCGTAAGCAATCCTTAACCTTTTTTTCAAAATATTACTACTTTAATATTTCAAAGTTAGGGTGCTGGTCAAACTGAGGATTTGACCGGGTGATATGACTTTGAATATGTTTCTGTTAATTTTTAGTGATTCTGAACACCCTACAAAACTATGCTTTATAGGTATTTATTGTTTGTCTAATCTATATTACAAGTTGGTGTTATAAGTATTAATTGTTAGTTTTTGAGTAGTATTATTACTTTTCAATATGGAAGGTTTTGGCCTCAATTATAATGGGAATTTGTAATAGGGTATAGATATCTTATCGTTATAGTGATTTCAAACACCCTACGAAACTTTGTTTTATATGTGTTTAGTATTTGTCTAATCTATATCATAAGTTCATATTGTAAATATTATTAGTTTTCAAGTATGTCTATTATTTTCCACTATATAAGATTTTGACCTTTGTCAAACTGGAGGATTTCGCTGAGAAATTTGTAGAGGGGTATAGATATCTTATCCTTTCCTTAAACCTATATATTAAACTGCCCTTCCATTTGCAGACCCAAGCCGCTCTCTTGCCTCCTTCCCATTTTTCAGATCTGACTTCAGCTCATCCTTTCTTTCCTAAAACAATCTATTTTACCGATTTAGCAGCTACCACCACTAAACAACTTCACCATAGATAAATGAAGGCGAGCAGCGCCTTCTCAATAATCTTTCACTGCGCATTGTTTGAGTGTTGTAAATTGTAATACACCCACCTTGCTACATTTCCAAGTCTGATTTGTTAACTGCGGCCAGCTTAACACAATTAAGGTACAAATCATTACATATTGGCCGCTAAAATGTCATCCTCCCAAAGTGGTGCTCAAAGTGACTTGGTGTCGGAGAAACGTCCACCCATGCCTCCTGAGCTTTACTCAGCACTCATGGCCGCTCAAATGCCATCCTCCCAAAGTGGTGCTCGAAGTGACTTGGTGCCAGAAAACCGCCCACCCATGCCTCCTGAGCTTTACTCAGCCCTAATAGACGCTGAAATGTCATCCTCCCAAAGTGGTGCTCAAAGTGACTTGGTGCACGAAAAATGTCCACTCATACCTTGTAAGCTTTACTCAACACTGATGCCCGTTCAAATGTTGTCCTCCCAAAGTGGTGCTCAAAGTGCATTGGTGCCGGAAAAACGTCCACCCATGCCTCCTAAGCTTTACTCAACACTCATGGCCGCTGAAATGTTATCCTCCCAAAGTGGTGCTCAAAGTGAATTGGTGCAGGAAAAACGTCCATCCATGCCTCCTGAGCTTTACCTAGCACTCATGTCAGAAGGCATGGAAAATGATATAGTACAATACCTTGGGCTCTCCGAAGTATATGGGATCCTCGACGAACGACAAGTGAAGGTAATATTTAAGAAAATTTTTCTTAATTGTAAAGTTCATATGCAGAGAACCCTCATTTATAGTTACGTGAAAACAACTTATTTTTATGTTTTTTATTAAAAAAAAAACTTCTTTTTTATGTATCGCCAAAAATCTTAAACAAATACGTATAAATTTTCAAAACTAAAAAGTTTTTTGTATTACATATGATTTGATATATTAAAATATTGAGCCGTATATTTAAATAAAAAATCCGGAAAGTGATTTGATATTTTCTAGAGGTACGCTCACAAAAGGGTTCCGTGAGCTTGAGCTCAACTCAAGGTAGCTATACCTTTACTCTATTAATATTGTATATTTACTTTTACAAAGTCCCAAACAAATATATACTTACAATTTATTAAAAATGAAATTTGCCTCACATAAGTTTTTGATATAAAAAAAATATTGACTCATATAAATCGAAATTTGAAGTTTATTTGATATATCTTTTGCGATGCTCTCACAAAAAGGTTCCATGAGCTCACAATAGCTTTACTCGTAATCTACACAACCAAACTTATATATTTATATGTCATGTAATGAGTTAGACTAATATGAATGTACGTTGACTCAAATTATATTTATCCTGCCCAAAATTTTGATTCATGCTACCTATTAAATTCATCATACAGAAAAACAAGGAGCACACAAAATTTTCTATTTTTGGATTTTTTTGAAGTACTTATTTAAACTTTTTTTAAATCATTACAAATAAGCATTGGCTATTAATATTTTAGAGTCATGTTGAATTTAATAAAAACCATAGGTCAAATTTTGAACATGATAAAAATATAATTTGAGTTGTTTGCATTTTGGAGAGAAATACAATTATTTTTACAATAATTCTACTCGTCAAATGTAGCATATATTAGCAAGGAAGCTTAACACTAAATACCGTAATTTTGAATCATTATATAATCTCCAACAAATGGATCTAAGATCTTCTGTGGTAAGCTTGTTGTACAATAATGTCGCTTATGGTCTTCCTTCTAGCCTCCTTGCTACGGACTTGTAGTACTAATAATCTAATGGGAAACTTCATGCTTCCATGTATGGACAATCCATAGACTAGAGGTGGCAGAACTCGACCCGACCCGAGAAACCCACCCGACCCGACCCGACTCGAACCCGACCCGACTCGGAATTTTTCAGATAGTCAAACTGACCCGACTCGGCCCGACCTGATCCGAACCCGACCCGACCCGAGATCAAATAGCATCCAATCCAACTCAAATCAACATACGATCCAAAAAAAGTAGATATTAAAATTGACCCGACCCGACCCGCCCATCACCCTACCTGACCTGACCCAAGATATTCTAGAATGTCAAACTTACCCGACCCGCCCGACCCAAACCCGAACCCGACCCGCCCGCCCGATTTGCCACCTCTACCATAGACGCATCTTCACTGACTTGGCAATTACAACACAATACTATCTTAACAAAAATAGTCCACATCAGATCTCTCTTTCCTCTCATGTCACTGTGTAATCATTACACCTATTCTATTCTTCTTTCTATAGAAAGTTCAAAGCTAGCTACTATACTATTTACATTAAAAAATATGGAAGCAGAACAGTTCTCCTTTCTCTGTTATTTTTTTCTCCTATTTTTTTGTTTTGCTTTTTTAATGGAAACGGCTAAGAATTTGAATAACTCTAACTTTCTCTTCGAAATATTAAAAGCAAACCGAACAAAATTAAATGAATTAATGACTAATAATTATTTAGGTAATGTATGTTAGCACAAATGTAACATTACGCATCTAGAATGTAATAGTAGGCTAGCACAAATGTAACAGTAAGTCAGCAAAATGTAACTTCATTAAATTCTATAAGTAGATAAATTTCCTAATGCCATGCCACCTTTCCCCTCTACTGAAACTGTGTTTAGCGTGGCAAGTACTAATTTAACAATTCAAACAATGTAACTTTTAGCGAAGAAAATGTGACCATACCTCACATCATAATGTAAAAAATAATGAGAAAAATGTAACAATAGACTATGGAAAACTCGTCCATAGCATGTATCTGTTACATTTCGGGATGTATCTGTTATATTTAGGAATGTATCTGTTACGTCTATAGTTTTTAAGAAACAATAGTGTTGATATTAAAGTATTTTCCTTGAATTAACAAATTACAAGAACAGACATATAAATTAAAAATGGCATGATAAATATTTTTTAAGGGTTTATTATATTATGTTTATTGCTACTTTATTATTAAAAACGGGCACAAGACTAGTTACTAATATTATAAAACTAAAGTTGGGACTTGTCCCAAAGCAAAAAGGACAACAATATTATAAAATGCAACCTACAAACTGGGTTCCAGTCTAATCCCACGTGAGCTCAATAACCAAAGAGGCAAGGAGCAAGCTGAATCAGATTTCACCTTCCACTGTGGAGAGACACGTAGGCTTTTATAGATTTATGGACAGAAAAACCAATGGACGGTAGGTATCACTCCTAATCTAATTTGGGTGCCCGAAGAACGTATGGCACAATAATTTTCCTTGTAAATATTTTCTTTTTTTTTTAATGAAATCATCGGTCGGCACTTTGCCAATCACCTCAAAAAATAATTGGTTTCAGGTATAGATAATACAAAACTCGTAGTGTGGAAAGGAAAGACCGTTTCCCTCTACAAGAAGGATCTTATGGATTTCCAAAACAATAATGGTAACTTCCAAAACAATCAGGGCCGCTAGTATGTATGATATTGAATTATTGATAGTTAAGAGCCTGACAACTCAAATACTGCTTTACTGCAGCAGGAGATGTGAATTCATCCATATCCCAGTAGATGGAAACATCCTTTTCCTCCTAGTAAGATCTGTGGTTTCCTCCATGCATGCTTATGTTATTCTCGTAAGTCCCATGGGATTTGTTGCTCGATCCCATGCGAGAAAACGGTCTCACCGAATTTATCATGGATCCTTCCTTTCTTACTTGTAGTTCATATTGTATGACAAGTCAAAATATCATAAACTTATTACTTAAACTCCTTAAATCATGAGAATACGCTAATTTTGATCTAGCTAGTAGCAAACACAATGCTCCTAGGGAGGTTGTAGCTAGTTTTAGAACCTGGATGGGAGTCCTTCATAGATATTTAAGAGTTTGACAATTTAGACTATATATCAACCTTATCTCAAGAAAATTCCTTGGTTTATTTCCTTTTATTAGTTCAAAACATACTTTAATTATCTATGCATCAAATTCTAAATTCCAATAAAATATTATGTGTACTAATAAAGTTTATTGCTTGATATTTTACCAAAATATTTGGAATGTCATATTTTGTTTGCAAAATAAATAAATAAATAACTTGCCAATTCTGATTATTTCTAAACTCTAATTAATTTAGCCAATAATAATTTCACAAATATAACTCATTAATTGTTTTGGATTTTCACAATGTGCATCCAGGTGCAGGTAGATGCGATATCAGACACTACTAGTCTCCGACAAACGGAGACAAAAAACATGACAATTGTATCCGATATAATTAAATGTGCAGCAGTACAATCTGGAGACACTGTTCTTCACTTGCTCATTCATAACGGGCATGACGACCTAGCAGTAAGAGTTTTTCGAAAAGAACCGTCCCTGGTGAAAGCACAAAACAATAATTTGGAGACACCACTGCACATTGCTGCCAGAATTGGAAGAAAGAAGATTGTTTGCGAACTCATTAAAATCAATTCTGAATTAGTCAAAGATGCTCTTGCCAAAGAAAACTGCAACGGAAACACAGCATTGCACATTGCCGCCAGACACAGGAATGTAGAAATTGGTCGTGAGCTGATGAAGTTGAATCCTGAAGTAGCAACAAAGTTCAACAGTGAAGGGTCATCTCCAATTCATGTCGCTGCACGTAGTGGAAACAAGAAATTGGTAGAGCATATCATGGAGGAATACCCAAAATATGCCAAATTTCCTGATTCTTATGGAAGGAATTTGTTCCATATTGCAGCGATGGAGAACCAAGCAGACTTTTTCGATCTTTCACAAATCAAACCTGCACAGTTATTATATCTTCCACAGTTGTGGAACAATGAAAGCATTGCTACCATTACTAGGGAAATGAATATTGCAACAGACTATGAAGGAAATACACCATTGCATATTGCTGCAACAATGGGACACAGATTAACTATGAGTGTTATTTATAACAATTTTTCGAATCTCGTTGCAGAAACAATGCCTAACCTCGAAGGTTATACACCATTTGAACTTTCAGCGAAGCAAGTGGAGAAAAATTCTAAGGTATTCTTTTAAAAAATAATCAGACTTTCTATTTTGTTAAGTTTGTATATCCTGTGTTGCTACCAAATACGGAACTAATTACAATCATGAGAACTGCATAACTTTGTATCATCAATGAAGCAAATTAGGAGACACACAAGATATTTAGTGCCAACACTAATGCGACAAAATGCATATTAGTATGTACAAGCAAAATTTTACTTTATGAGTTTCGATCTATGTACAGCCCACAAGAAATTAACTCGGGTAAATTTTATGCCTCCTATAAAGGTGTTACACCACATGTTATATTACAAAAATATACTCGATGGTTTTTAGGCTTCCACGGAAACAGTAACAAATTAAGATCATGTGTTGTGCTAATAATAATTAATCTTCATTAGAACTATTTGATATACAGGTATATAATATTGAAAGGTCTATTGGTTTATTTCAAGATTTATGATTAATGAAAAAAATTACTTGTGTTTTCTCTTGCAGATCAAAGACATTAAAGTCAGGATTAGCAGTTACATTTGCAATAACGGTGATAAATTTACTTCAAGGTGGTTTGAGGATATTATGGCACCCTCAAACGAAAATAAATGGGAGAGAACTCAAGTTATTGGACTGGGCTCTGTACTTATCACAACTATAACATTTGCTGCTGCGTTCACAATCCCTGGAGGTTACGACCAGAATGATGGCACACCGATTTTGGGAAGAAAAATTGCTTATAAGGCATTTACAATAGCAAACACTCTATCATTTATACTAGCATTTACGAGCTTATATACGCTTGTTTCAAGTGCCCTGGTTGATCCGGATTATGCCCATCTCAAGGACGCCACAGACACATTCACAGCTTCAGCAGGATTTATGATTCTGGCATTTGGATTAGGCTCCTATGTGATGCTTGTGCTGGTTAGTTTCCCAATCGCCATCATCGTCCTTATTCTCACTATACCACTTGGATCACCATACATGTTTCTTGCCGTTAAGTTTTATAAATTCATATATAAAGTTATATTGCATTTCACAAATATAATACTTAAAGTGTGCAAGTATCTGAGCATTTCTGTGATAAAATGTTTGTTGATATTACTTATCGCTCTATTTAGAGCATTTAACATATTTGTTGCAATATTAAAATTTACTTATAGATAATCAAAGATGTTGATTAAGATATCTTGGTCATCTAGGTGATTAATAGATGGTCAAAGATATTGGATCTTTATGATAATTAATTGTTTGATATTTCAGTTCTAAGCTATTTTGGAAATGATAATTTATGTACTTACTTCTGTTTCAAGAACAATGTCACTGTATTGTTGGAGATTATAAGAGATTGTGATTATTATTTGAAATTTGGAGAGGATCTTATATTGTTTTTTCTTTTATTATTTCACTCAAGTTAATACAACCGTTACTATATCTTAGTGGCTCTCTTATTTCTGTTTTCATCACTGATCCGTACAAGAGATGGATGGCCTATTTATATTCCTATATTTCTATGTAGATATCTATATAACGACCTCGACTTTTATAATAAAAATGAGCCATTCGCCACGCTTTTAACGCAAGACGTCAAATATAAGCAAATCATTAACATCAATTTCATATCACAATTAATATAAGAAACCTAACTTAATTCAAAATAACATTAAAATTATAATATATATAAAATAACATACATCAACTTTATACAAAATGTACCGTAAGTCTTTTAACAAATTATTAATCAAATGTAAAAGTTTAGTACCAATATTCTTTTATTCATGTAGCAACTCAGCAATTTCATCATCACCTATTAAAAGAATAGTTTGTATGAGAAACCTAAAATCTTCCAGTACAAATGGAATAGCAAATGAATGTGTAACAAACGGAGATCAATTTCAAAGTTCCATACTATTCAAAGTTTCTAACAGTCACCATATTAATTTATTTATAATCATCAAATTTCAGGAACTTATATTAGAAAGTTTGTGATGTATCAGATAATTACAATCAATTGAAAACATCACAATCAACAAATATTTGATTGTTTAACGACAAAACAATCATCAAATTTGAAGTCCAATAATAATCGGAGGACCACGCACAATTAATTTTGTCAATTCTTGGATCGTCACTTTGATTTGTGTTGTTTCCATCGCCTCTCGATTACTCCAACGTCTGCTCGTGCAAGGGCAAGCATCACCCCATTCCATTCTCTTTGTCCCCTCTGTGGGTCTCTATCGTGTGTAGTAGCTGAGAGGGGTTGCGCAAAAAGAGCAGAGGATTTAATTACATGATTAAGGGACATTGGTGGCTTGGTTTGTGGGTTATGGGAAACAGGGAAACAACTACATAAGATTGGCTTCAATTAATGTTTTTATGATCAATCGTGCAACCATTCAAATGATCAGAAAAGATGAAAAGTTTAGTTTATAGTATAACAACTTTGCAATCATGGAATTTGAGCGAGCACTGATTGGGTCGACGCTTTGACGGTGATCCAACAAAAATTTACAAGTTAGTAAGTTTCAAAATTATCATACATATATATATTGCTTTTAGCTAATTATAGCTTCTAATAATACATATATCTTAATTTGTGTTCTTTACTTTTTATCATTTTAATATAGAAATTACTTCATAACATAAACTGGATCTAAATTAATTAGTATTTAGATGTAGTAATTAAGTAGTTGCATAGACTTGATGTATGTAAAAATATGAAATCGTTTATCTCGTACTATTAATAACCAGGTGCATCATACATTGTGAAAAAAAAAAAGATTTCACCAAATTTATTTAAGATCATCCCATTTAATAGATTTACTTTGAAAAATAACAATTACTTAAAATCAAAATATAATGAATGATATACTACAGCTTACGATAATTATAAAATAACAAAGCATAAGTATTCAGATGTTACATAGTACAAGTTAATTACTATACAAAATTCTAGATACACCTATAAGCACATAACCATTACAGACTATCTAAATTGATCCACCAATTTCTGGAAGGAACTCGATGCACCTGGGCCGTGGCCATCTCTAAAACCCAATCCTTAAATAGAAAACGTTACCAGCATAGAACCTCTATACCCATACCGGCAGTCAAACAGCACATCAGGTAAGTTTTCAGCTAGCCTCAGATGCAACACATAGAAATTGATAACTGATTGACACCTTAGGAAAAGGCCACAACCATAAAATTAAATTTTTATATGGTTCACTGGAGTACCTTCTATACTTGTATATAGCTAGAAGAAACTAAACACTAGAGCTATGTATTACCTTGAGGAAGAGGATCACTCTTGCGCATGATGTTGATCTTGAGAATTGCAGACTCTTTTTCGGCCATTCAACTGGGCATAATGAAAAGTGTAGTCTGCCAGTGCCACCCTTAAGACTCGCTTGCCTGGTAATAACTGTCAAGCTCTCCACAACTCCTCGCAAGCACCCACTACGAGAAAAGCAAACTCTATATTACTTCATCTTGAAATCTCTTAAATCATAAAACCATTGATTCGGTGATAGAAGAAAGTAGGTGAGTAACAGATCACACTGAAAAACCCATGGTTTCAAAACAGAAAATATGAAAAATAGCAAAAGTGGCCTCGACAACAATAGGAACACTGTAGACAAACAAGTGAAACTGTGTGGCTGTATTTCACAAGTCGTGTTTTGAGCCATGATTTGGAAATTAGCGTCAATAAAGTTGTACCAAGCGCGCCTTATGAAATTTGAATTTTGTAAGACCTTTTGACTGTTCTGTCCTTCAGTAGATGAGAGATTCCAAACATCATTCCAGGTCTTGTCACGCCCCCGGCACCAGCCACGGTATATGCCGCATCAAAATCCACATCCAATCAATCTACGTCGGAAATAAAAACAATGTCAGCAAAAATCTGAGTAACCCATTATTTAACGACATGTTTCCCTATGGGAGGTTTAATAAAATTTAAACTTTCTGAATAAATATTCCATACAAAATATGCAACTGTTACAACCTTCTAAAAAAAAATCCTCAAATATTATTTTCAATTTATCTTGCTATCAAATATTTTCAAAACAATACTGCACACAAAGGAAGCAACTGGATAAATAATATATTTTGAAAACACTTAATGCTTTCTAGTAGGTCAAACATTCAGATATTTAGAAAACAACTTCAAAATGCACAGTTTTTAATTAAATCTAACTCCTTAACAGATATCAGTCCCTTCATCAGAACCTTCCAAATTAAGTTCTTCCTTCTTATCATCTTAATACCATTTCTAACTTTATCAAGACATGTCATTTCATAAATACTTCCAATGTAATCCAAAATCAATATATCAACTATATGCCTTTGTGGTATTATGTTCAATAGTCCAACATCACATCAAGTGCCTGTGCACACAAGGCAACAAGGCACATCTCTAATACCACGGCACACGTGACTGGCGCTGAATTTTACTACATGACCACATATGCACATGCCAGTTATAAAAATGCATCCTAACGCAGAGGTCAACAAGGTTCACAAATCCATCAGTTTATAAAGTATTTCTTTAACATTATTAACCAAATTCCATCCAAAACAACAACCCCAGAAACCTTATTTTTCAGAATATAAACCTTTGGCTGACTAAACAACTTGGGGCTCAGGACATTCGTAGTATCCCAATAAAACTCTTAATTAAACAAATTAACAGGTTCATTGCAACCAATTCAAAGAACTAGTTATATCATCAATCAATTAGCAAAATAATTAAATTTAAATTATAGGGAAGTCCGGTCACCTCAAGATGTTAGAAACGAGAACAAAAGCAATCAAGTAGACAACCAGGACTCGCACTTTATTTGCTACAGCCTACACCCTTTGAGTCGTAAATTGATACCACCGATAGCATTCTCTCACTAATTCTTTGGAGAGCCCTGCAGCCAAGACAATATAGAAACATACGAACAAAGACCAGGGAATCAGTTAAAGTTTAACTAGCAACTCCACCGATTACTAGGAAGAGACACAAAACTAATGTCGGTATTGGGGCGCTGATGGTGGGGGAAGGGGGGAAGGGGGGAGAGGAGGGCTCGAGCTGCTGCTGGCTGCTTCTTATATAGCCGAATTGGGGGGCTGCTCCTGGCACTGATGACATAGTCAAGCTGCTGTAGCATACATCACTTTTCTTGGCTTTTGATCACCCACAGGCACCAACTATTGTATCTTCTTGCACTTTGTCAAGGGCAGAGGCGTGGCATTAAATGAGGCTGCCTTCTCATTCCACAACTCATTCCTCTTTGCTGAGCTTCCGTTCGATTCCTTGTGCCAGCTTCAAATTGGTGAGGTTGGCAGCATTGTGAGGAAGAAAGCAATACACAGCTTGGTCAGACCCCAAATTCGGTCTCATAGGATCTCAATTGAAGAAAGGGGTGATTGTACCAGCAAGTCTTCAATGATTAACAGCGCCTCACCAGTCATCACACCTCTCTGTCTCTTGTTGCTGACGCTGGAGTCGTGCTTAGAGAAGACTTTTGTATCATTTCCAATCCCTCCGTTGCAGCTCAGTGGCTTGACTGCTTGTCGAAGAAGAAGAGGAAAAAGAGCAGCAGCAACATTACTCTTTTGTCTTTCTTTCTTTTGTTTCGTGGGCCAAGGCAGAAAGCCCATTGAGTTGGGGTAAATTAGTTAACAGATGGAAACAACCCATGAAGCATTCTCTTTTTGTCTGCTGAAACTTGCAATATGGCCCAGCACATTACATTTGTTGTTAATCAATCTTGCAAAGGCCCAGCCTCATTCTTTTTCTTCCTTTCCTTTCTTTTGTTGCAGCGGCTGCTGCTTTGATTAGTACAACCTCTGATTATGAATAAATGAATTTTTAGGAAAAGTTAAACGAATTACTGAAAAAATGAAATTATTTTTATGCTCTCAATTTGTAATCATTACATAATAATTGTTCAAATTAAATAATATAGATAAAAGGGTAATCATTTACTAGACAACTAAGAGACAACTAAGAGACGAATAAAAAATAATATCGAATCGATGAAGTTTATTTAATTGGGGACAAGCGGTAAAGGGTATAAATTCATTTAATTGTAGATGGAGATTGTAGTAAACAAATAAAATTGTTTCCATGCCTTCAGTGTACTAACAAGAGGAGGGCTCATTTGTATTTTTTTTTTTTATCCCATTTTGATATAACATGTTTTAATGTATTTTAAATTATCATAATGGTTTGCACACCAATAATGGTGGGTCCCACTTGTTAGACAGTATCTGAGCAATTGTGAAGGTCGAGAATATGCTTAGCTAGTTTTGGTATTTTCAAGGTTCAATACCCGACTAAGTTACGGGAAAAGCAAGCACTTAAGACATTCTATATTTACCGAATCGGAGTTTTCTTTTGGAATTGTAAATTTCGCTTCTTTTTTTTTATTTTATTACACCCTTAACCATTTTAGGGTAAATAGAGGGAAATAAGATAGTGGGTAAATTAAAACTAGACCAACGAAAAAAAAAAAAAAAGAGTAACAGGGAGACAATGGAAGAGAGTGAGGGCGTAGGTGAGAGAGGGAAAGGAGAGTTAGTGGGGAGCGAAGAGAGAATGACAGTAAGAGGTTAAGGGGTGACAATAATTTCGCTATCACAAATCACTCGACCAAAGATATGAAAGAAAGACTAGGCTAGGATAATATTTCCGATCATTTACAAGAATCAAATGTTAGACACCTTTCATGTGAGAGGTCGCAGTTCGAAACTCGAGTGGAGAGTATTTTATAGACATTTAAATTTGAGTGGCTTGATCCTCACCTTTATCTCAAAAAAAAAAATATTTCTAATCATTCACGAGGTCGTCCACCTTTTCCTGTTCTTTACGCTTACCCATTGCAATTTTGGGGACCACCGGATACAATATTTAAATAAGAGGAGAGATCTATTGACAATGAAAATTTTCAAAAATTTGTAAAAATTCACAAAAACTCTTACAAATGAAAATGGTTTATGGATGTATTATTTAACTTATAGATTAATAGTTTTCAAATTTCAATCAATTTGAACATCATTTAATGGCTTATCAAAATTTTGTGCACTTTTGAACGGTTGTAAATTAACGGATCTTTCAAGAACTATCAAATGTCGATTAAATTGAATATAATTAGAAACATAATCAATCTATAAGTTAAATAATACATCCATAAATCATTTTTTTATTTTTAAGAGTTTTTGTGAATTTTTTCAAACTACTAAAGAGCCCACCCATTGCTTTCGGCTGAAATTGTTATTTCTTATAATAAATTTTTAACATAATATGTAATGGGCCTTATATTGAAAAAATTGATATGGGCCTAAATTTTAATGGTCTGAGACATTAACATCAACGGGCATTAAAGTAAATCAACGGTTCTGATCTATCCAAGAAAATGATCAACGGCTCAAGTTTCTTATTTGGGGGAAGATAGCCCTTTCATGACATTTTTTCCAATATGCTTTTATATATTGTAAGGATTTTTAAAAATTTTTATTGTCAAAATTGTCAAATTAAGTATTATCAATGGATCCCTCCTCTTTAAATAAAGTGATATATATTGGTCAAACCAAATAATTTACTTTTGAGATAAAGATGAGGGTCAAGACACTCAAATTTAAATGTCTATAAAAGATCCACCATTCGGGTTTCGAACCATTGACCTCCCACACGGAGAGGATTGCGCTTAGTCACTAGACCAAATGCTGGTTCTTAAAATAATTTATTTTTAAAAATTAGTTTTAAATTTTGAATTATTTAAAATATATATTTTTTTTGAACGAAAGGCTTAATACGCCCATTTTTCATTACTGAAAAACACACAGTACATGCTTGCATATTTACAGCCAGAATCAATACCATAGCAAATCATTAACTAAACTATCTAATCTATATATAACTCCAAGATTGCATGAGAGAACAACCCCCTATTTTCCCTCAAGAGAAAACAGGAAGCTCCCTCACTTCAAAATTTAAGACTATACGCAAAACTATCAACAACCGCAAACAACAAAGCATAGTTTTCAAAGTTGCACTATTTTTTATTCACAATTCCTTCATCAGCTAGTCTGTATTTTTTGACTCCAAAGATCTGAAGTCACTGAGAATGTGGGAGACTTGCCATAGGTGGTATAGTCTGCAATGGTATCATCTCAAACGAAACTGGCATCCATCTCTTGGTCCCTTCCTTGACCTTCTGAGCAGCCAAACCTGACCAATAATACACAAAAGACACAATTAATAAGATCACATTTCTAGCAGTGGGTAATTGTTTATTGTTAAAGATCAAATCATTTCTTATTCTCCACAGAGCCCAACAGACAGCAGTAAGAACCACTAAGAAAGCTTTCCGTTCAACAATATTCAGGTTTTGTGCATAATCAAAGATATCATCTATGCAAGTCCAATGTAGGCTTAAATCTTGACAAATTCCCATCCAAAACCATACCACCCTAACAAAACTACATACTACAAAAAGGTGGTCTTTTTTTTTTTTTTTTTCGAGAAGTTACTACAAAAAGGTGGTCAACTGATTCATCACCCCCACAACCTCGTTTTAGCAAATTATCTTTAGTTAATATCCTCTTTTTTGCAACTAGCCACATGAAAATTTTTAATTTGACTGGTATGGGGAGCTGCCACCAAATGTCACAATTGTCAGGTATCACACCCCTAAATCTCAACCAATTATACAATGAATGGGTTGTAAAGAGACCAGTTGGGTCCCATCTCCAAACAATAAGATCATCTTCACCTGTCAATGTAATATTTTGCAATGAACACAATAAGGTATTTAAATCAACTATAAGCATTAATTCCAGTGAGATGTCTCCTAAATTGCAATGCATGTCCATTTGAGTCAATTACTTCAGCAACTGTTATATCAGGCACATTACATAATGAGGAGGGATCCCTTGACAATCTCTATTTTGACAATCTTGACAATCTAATATTTCAAAAATTTGTAAAAATTCATAAAAAATCTTAAAAATGGAAAAAGATTTGTGGATGCATTACTTAATATGTAGATTGATAGTGTTTCAAATTTCAATCAATTTGAACATCGTTTGATGACTTATCAAAATTTTATGTACTTTTTAATGGTTGTAATTTAACGGATCTTTGAAAAGCTATCAAATATCACTTAAATTGAATATAATCGAAAACATAATCAATCTCTAAGTTAAGAAATACTTCCGTAAACTTTTTTCTATTTTTGAGAATTTATATGAATTTTTACAAATTTTTGAAATATTAGATTGTCAAGATTGTCAAAATAGAGATTGTCAAGGTATCCCTCTTACATAATTCAAACCATTGGGGGTAAATACTGTTTAGAGCACATTCCCCCATCCATATGTGTTTCCAGAATTTAGTATCCTTCCCATTTCCTACCTGCCTATTACTACCTGCCTCACCTATACAGAATAGCTTTCTAATCTCCCTCCATACTGGAGAGATGTTCCTATCAGGAGTGTTTTCATTATATTTAACAGTAATTATGTGTTTCCAAACACTATCATACTGAGGGTCTGTAAACTTCCACCACCAATTATTTAAAATATATGAAGTAGAGGTTTGATAGATACATTGGAACCTCCCCCTATTTTTAATTTCAAACCACATTTATGCTTTAAACCTAAGCTTTTTTCTGGTTTTCTTTCTTTGAGCCAAGAAAAGGACGGGAAAAAAAAAAATTAACACCAAACCAACTAAAATGTTTAATTCAAACAGGCCAACTATCCGGAGGGATAAAATAGATAATGCTCAATTGATTGATTGACGATCTAGAGTAAAAAGAATCTTTTGACCTGTGATTAAAAAAATGACTTAGATCTGAGATCACAATTTTTTTTTCTCCTTTTGAGAAATGAGATCACAAAACACATGTGTACAAGTTATAGACTTTTTTCTTTCTTGTGCTCTTTTTCTTGTTCTAAATATAAGCACTCGTAAAATATATGTTAATCATGTTCATCGAATGTCGAAACTATAGTTCGCAACTATAGTTCGGTTACCATAACTATAGCTGTACAAAAATTTTTATTTAGTTGTACACCAACAACACTCAAAAAAAAAAAAAATTATAAAGATATGTACAAATAATATGACTCGGAACTGAGTTTGCAACTATAATTTGTTTACAATTATTATTGTACACCAGCAAAACTCAAACGACAAGTTATATGACATTATTCTTTCTTTTTCACCAAATGCCAATCCTATTTCTAATCAGAAAAATATGAAATTTTTTCAGTCTCCACTGGAAAGTACATTGTTTTCTTTTGACAAGGGACAAAAAAGAAAAAGAAAAAAGCAATCAAAACTCTAGAGTGGGAGGTGACGCCGTTAGCCTCTCCGTTTCTATCTCCTACTCTCCTTCCCCGTCTTCTCATCTCTACCTCTACCCCCTCTACACTCCGATTCAAGAGTTATCTCCGTCACTGACCTTCATGCATGTCAGATATCTCCTCCACCTCTGATTTCTTGCCTCTTGTACATTCCAACCTAGCGAACCCCTTCCTCTCGTTGTATTTGAATACCCTTAAAACCCTAATCCTAACTACTTTTCGGATCTAATCACCACTCCAAGTCAATGCTTCCACGCCATCCCTTCACACTAGATATGGGCCTTCCTCCCACTGCTCTCATCATAACAGCCACCCTCCATCTATTGCCATCTTTTTCGCATAGCTAAGGTCAATGCCGAGAGAGAGGAGTGAAACCCTATTTTGATCTCTCCCTATACCCACCTCTCATTCCAGCTCTTCTTCTCAATTGTTTTCGATGGGTAATCGAAGATTCATGTTTATTTTATTTTAGGTAATCAAAGATTCCTCATTGGATACTCATTAGAGCTGGTAAAACTCGACCCGATCCGACTAATTCGTCCAAACCCACCCCAACCTGAGCCTACAACCCAATTTTTTAGAAAATCAAACTTGCCCAAACTCGAACCGACTCGACCAGAGATGACCCAAAACCCGATATGAACAACAATTAGGAAACCCAAAATCCGATCTGACCTAGTCCTACCCCGACTCGAACCCTAAGTCAACCTTAGATAATGCGCCAACCAACCTTGAGACGATCAAATAACACAAGATAATACAGCCTAAACATCTGAGGTCACTTGAGACTAGATGACTAAAAATTTGATTGGACTTGAAACCTGACTCGTCCTGACCTGACCGACGCGATAATAACCCCACTTGGCATATAACTTGAAAACTTGACTCGACCCAACCCAATCTAAATTGCGACCCAATGAAACAACGGTCGGCTCAACCTGAAATCCTGCCGACCCGTGACCAGATAAAAGCCGGCTATTATGGATCTAAAATCCGACCTACCTGACTTGACCTGCAACCCAAAAATCCCCTCGGTCAAACTAACTCGAACCCGACTAGATTGCCACCTCTAGTAATCATGGAATGCTCATACTATTTCCTTTATTTTGATTTTTCTGGCTATATTTGTATCCTGTGATGTATTTTTTTTCCCCTTGTTTAATGAAAATTATTGGCAGGAAGTTTACCTACCACTTCAAAAAAAAAAAAAAAAAAAAAAAAAAAAAGACAAGGGAGATGCATTTGGAATCTTAATGGAAAGAGCCACTGCATAAGAACTGCATGTGAAACGTTAGCTGTGAATGTGATCACAGTTAACTAATTTGCAAAGCAAATTAATATTGTTTAGGACTTAATGACCTACTTCCGCGCATGATTGACCCATTGACTTTGCAATTCCAGCTGGCCATGACATGGGGAAGTGCGGAAACTGTTAGAATAATAATTATTTAAACTCAAACTTTCCATTAAATTAAGTTGCTTATATCATGACGTTGAATAATCTGTTCGGCCTCAATTGACAGAATTTTATATTGCATCTAGCTAATAGGTATTAGGTAATCTACATTAATGATAATTGATAAATAATATATTCAGATGCACGATTCATTCAACCTAAATTTTTTGGGAGATTAGTATACTTTGTCCCCAAACTATATATCAATTAACTGACTTAATTTAAAGCTTATCTAAATTCGATCACTCCGTCAAATTTTTTTCATCCAACTTGACAAAAAATTACGCAAACCTTACTTTTGAGTAATTAGACATATATTTTTCAGGTAAAGCTAGTATTTTAAGCTCATAGAATCCTTCCGTGTGTGTTCCTTCAAAAACTTCTAAATGACCTCCAAATTTTGATTTATATGGCTCAACAAATAATATTTTATATCAAAAACTTATAGGATAAAAATTTGTAAGTTGTTATATGAGATTTTCAAAAGTGATTGTACAATACTGATAAAAATAATTAATGTTTGTACAAAAATTTTCTATTTTAGAGAGTTTATTTATATTTATTTAAGGATCCGTTGACATGTCGCGGTTGTCGCAAATATTAGTTGTCACCGGATCCCTACCCTATTTTGAATGAACTAAACAATCAAACAAACTTCTGCAAACATGTGTGTAAAACATGTAGTTGACCCATCTCTATCTATCTACTTATTTACTTATTTAATTAATAAAAAAATTGCCATACATTGTACATAATTATTTATAATCTTACAAATAACAGCCCTCGTAATGTATGAAAAATAATATATATAAAAAAATGAAAATTAATTGATGTCATACATTCTCACATATTGTATGCTTTATAATTAAAAAAATGTATGTTCAAAGTCGAAAATAAAACTAGTTATAATTTTTAGTTGGATGGAATGCTACTTGAGTCAAATTTAGATATACACAAAAGTTCAATGGCTACAATAAATGAAAGTTTAGTGATTACTTAGGATTCTAGGAATACAATCTATATATTATATTCCTTATTCTAGGGGTGTAAATAGGTCGGGTTGGTCGGGTTTTGTATAGATTGGCAATTCAAATTATTCTAGTCGGGTTGCACAAATTTCAATTCATAACTAACCAAAAAATTATAAAAAACCGTTCAATTCGGGTTTCAACTTTGGCGGTCGGGTTTAACGGATTTCATGGGTTTCAATAGAAGATATTAATTGTCAAAAATTATAAGTGAAACTAAGTTACGATGAAAAAAATACAACAAAAAAATTCAATATACACAAATTAAAAGTAAAATAAAATAAGTTTTAATTAAAAATTTTTAGTAAACAAAAAGTCATTACATTTCTATAACGATATTGTGATTTATTAAGAATAATATAAATTATTTTAATAAATCTAAACAAGTTGGTCGGGTCGGGTTTTACCCAACATATTTTATGAAATCCATAACCAAACTTTAATTATCGGGTTGCTCAAAATTTAATCCATACCTAACCAACTATAATCAAAATCCGTAAGCTTTCAGGTTGAGTCAGTCTGGTCAGTCGGATTTCGCGGGTTGAACGGATATATTGGACTTAGAGAATCTCCAAGAGACGTCGTAAAACACTCCTAAAACCAAAAATTGGGAATTAAGGAGAGAAAACCGTTTCCAAGAGATATCCAAACAACTGTCCCAATTTTTAGCACTCCCAAAACCGGAGCCAAATCGAGCTATTTTGGCCCAATTTTTAGCACTCCCAATATGACTTCCCAAAACCAGAACCAAATCCAGACCGTTCAAATGTATTGGGATCCATATTTTGGGAATCTGTTAGAGATTGAGGTGAAATTTGCTCCCAAAAAATTTAGGATGACACCCAATATAGGTATATTGGGATCCATTTTTAAGAAGTTTGTTGGAGATGCTCTTACACCCCTACCTTATTCTAACCAATCTAGAAGCATACCCACGAGGCCACGACATATTAACAATTCTATTAATGAAAATGACATAGCAATAATTTTTTTTAAAGAAGAAAATTAAGATGTGGAAAATATTATTAAAGAAATAAGATTTGAGTTGGACAAAATTTTATGGTTTTTAGCTCACTACAAGCATAAAAGATTCAAAATTCAATTAAGGAGGAAAAAAATACAAATGAAAAAAAAAAAATAGAGAAATTATTTAAACCTCCTTATCAATCTGCCTTAACCATCCCTCAAGAATTATGAATATTTTATTTCTCATTTACTTTCTCTTCCAATCATTCATTTTTTTTTTCCAGTTTTCTTTCCCTCTCCCTCAAGTTTTCCTCTCCCCCTCTGCCCTCCCTCCACCCCCCCTCCTCCCTCCGCCCTCCCTCCTCCTCCCCTCTGCCCTTCTTCAACCCGCTTCTTCTCACTATATACCATATGTTTTCTCATCTCTGATCATTTTACCAAGTTCCATATTAAAATAATAGATTTTTTGTACTATTTTAATTGATAACATACAATCAAACTTCCCATAATAACTGTCATATTGTGATATAATCATTTTTTTTAGGTTTTAGTATATATCCACTTATATAGTTATTAAAAAAAAAAATTCACTCAATGTGATGATATATACAATTTGGATGGTCACTTCATATATTTTGTATCTTAATTTAAATTTGGTATAATGAATCATAGAATCTGTATAAACATTTCTAATTTTTTAGTATAACCACTTTGGTAAGTCTTGTATAATACTTTTTGTGTGCATTTTGTACAAATATTTTCTAGTATAATCACTTTAAATATAAATATTTAGTATAAACATTTTGTATATTTACTTCTAATTTTTAGTATGAACAGTAATATTTAGTATAAATATTTTTTAGCATATAAATAATTCATTTTCTATCATTAGATTTTTCTTAATTTAAGTTTTAAAAAGTTGAAATACATCTGGTTTTAAGTTAAAACACACTGTACCATTTGTATAGTCACTCTGTATACTTAGTATAATCACTTTTTGACGCTTAAGCGCGCAGTGCTTGAACGCACTTTGCCTGAGGAAGCGCGTTAAATTGAGAAAATGTGTTAGAAAATACGTGAGTCAAGGGTTAGTTACGGGGGATTTTTAAGGGCTATTATTATGACCCAAAAATATGCAGAGAGAACAATTAGAGAGATTTTTGCCACATATAATCCAGGTGTGTTGAATTCAAGTTCGACCATTTATATAGCCTTTTAATGCAAGTGGGTGGTGGGTTGACGAATTAAATACTTCCCTTGAGAATATAATACGAGCTGAACGAATCATTCATCAATTTATTCTCTTTTTTTTTTTTTGTGAAGTTCATCAATTTATTCATCAAATTATAGGACAACTTGCGAGTCTTGTTTCTAACTGATTATGATGGCCGTAAGCAATCCTTAATTTTTTTGTACATCCACGATTATTATATTAATGCCACAAAACCCCTAACGTCAACTCAGTTTACATCAAATGCACTCTTCTGATATTGAAAAGTCAGGAGTCCCTTTCTAAACTGTCTTTCTTTATTTTTTTATTTTTATTATTATTTTTAAACCTATATTAAACTGCCCTTCAATTTGCAGACCCAAGCCGGCCGCTGTCTTGCTTCCTTCCCATTTTTCAGATCTAAACTCAGCTGTTCTTCTCTTCAGCTAAAACAATCTACCAAACAGTTGAGGAAGAAACTACCACCACTTAAGTTCGAACTACTTCGGCTTAGATATATAGATGAAGGCGAGCGGCGCCTTATAGATAATCTACCACTGTCCATTGTTGGAGGCTTTGAGCGTAGTACGTACGTAGTACATCCAGCTTTGCTACATTTCCGAGATCTGCTAACTGCGGCCAGCCAACACAATTAAGGATCACTGTACGCGCGTAATGGCCGCTGAAATATCATCCTCCGACAATGGTGCTCAGAACAATCCGGTGCCGGAGAAACGCCCACCCATGCCTGATGAACTTTATTCAGCACTGATGTCTGAAGACAAGGAAGCTTATATAAAACAATATCTTGGGCTGTCAAAAGAAGTCAAGGTAATATTTGAGAAAACAATTTCGAATCATAAAGATTTTTTTTTCCCGAGAGGTTAATGTCTAATCATAAGGTTAGGCTGTAAAAATAGTGCTTAATGCTTATGCATTGCAAATGGCCTAGTATCTCAAGTGGTAGCTAACTATGATGACTTCCAAGAGGTCATGGGTTCAATACTCCATGAGCACAAAATAAAAAGTTTCAATGAAACTGGTGGAGTATTCCACTTTCTTCAAAAAAAAAAAAAAAACCTACTTATGCACAAGTACGTGTAAACCGTTAAAAGATACAACCTCCGTCCATGAATAAATGAATTTTTAGGAAAAGTCAAATGAATTAGTGGAAAAATGAAATTATATAATAATTGTTCCAATTAAATAATATAGATGAAAGGGTAATCATAATATTGGAGAAACAGAAAATTTGAAAAAGTGAATGTGACGTATGAGTTCTTAACAAATACAACCTCCGTCCATAAATAAATGAATTTTTAGGAAAAATCAAATGAATTAGTGGAAAAATGAAATTACATAATAATTGTTTCAATTAAATAATATAGATAAAAGGGTAATCATAACATTGGAGAAACAAGTAGATTCAAACAAGTGAATAGAAAAATAAATTCAAATCGGTAAAGTTTATTTAATTATGGACAAGTTCTAAAAGTTATAAATTCATTTAATTGTGGACGGACGTTGTAATATATTTTATTTGGTTCTAATATTTCACTTATTTATAAGAGTAAAACTACCGTGTTCTTAAGCTTAAGGGGCATTCCGTGAGATTTACACCAAAACATATCAAACTATTTTAAAATTTGATTTTTATGGCTTAATAAGTTCTTTATATCAAAATCATGTAGCATACAAATTTTTTTTTTTATTTTTGGAGATTCTTAAGTATTTATTTCAGATTTTTTAAAGTTACATATGAAATATTGATTATTTTATTAATAATGTATAATTACTATTAAAAACTCAGAAATAAATACTTAAAAATATCCAAATATGAAATTTTTTTGTATGAAATAAATACTTAAAAATCTTCAAAAATAAGTTTTTTTTTTGCATGATATAAAATTTTGATATAAAGAATTTATTGACCAATACAAATCAAAATTTGGATGTGATTTAATATATTTTTGGTGTTAAATTCATAGACACTTTCCGTGAGCTTAATAACACGGTAGTTTATATATAGAAAAAATAGATATAATAGAGTGTTATTAAAAGTATAATTTAAATTAAAACAAATACTGCCTTTAATTTTTTGTCACTCTTTTCGGCATCTCTTATCCAATGTCACTCATGAAAAAGAAATTAGCACTCCAGTCTCCATATATCCATTATCTAATAATAATAATAGCTACTCTTTTATATATCTATCAAGTGAAATTAACAAATAATAACTATGGAAAAAATGGTTGTAAATTGGGATCCGTGTCCTCTGAATTAACTCACTAGACAGTGACACGATGATCCCAACAATATACACATCCGCTGCCATAATTTCATATGGCACATCCTGCCATAATTTTGTGTCTTTATGAACCTACATTTAAAAAGCGCTCTTATTTATAAACATAGTAGCAAAATTCGCGAATTATTCGTAAATAATTCGCGTTTAATTCGTATTTTAACCACTGCCGAACAAATGCGCGTATAAATCATGAATTTGTGACTTATCCATATAATTTGCGAATAATTCGCGTATATGACGAATTTTGGCGAATAATTCGCGTATATGACGATTTTAGTTTTGGACTGGTTCGGCTCATGATACCTTTAAAAATTCTTCAATCACATGGGTATGTAGGTGTACAACAGCTTATATGACAAGAGAGCTCTGTCACATTTGCCCATCGCGTGGGTGTGAATGATACTTTTCATCTTACAATCTTCTGTGGCAAGGGTCAAGCTATACAATTGTATTAATGTTATTTTATTTTCTTAAGTTTTTAGTATTTTTCATATATTTATATTTATATTATTAAACGAACTATTTCCGAATTATACCCGAATTATTCCTAAATCACAAATTTTTGACCTCACCGAACGATTTCCGAACTTATCAGTTGTCACTATGTTTCTAAGATCTAGACCGTTTAAAATCATTCCACAATTGGTATTAGGGTCACATGTAGTGTCCTAGTGTCCTCAATGTTAAGTTGTTCATATGTCCACATTGTTACAATATTTGAGTTAGGAGTTACAAAATTTGAAATAATAGTTACAAATTTTGTGTATGTGGACACGTGGATAGTTAAAATGAGAGCCTTTGAAAAGTTCCTTCGTATTAACTAAAATCGGTAGGATCATACCATAATTTTTTATGGTAACAGATGCGGACACTCATCCCCCCAATTATAATACTCCTAGGTACCACAAGATGTAATTTTTTAGGAAGCCACTCATATATTGCGTGCTTATTCTTTGTTGCGCAGTATTCTATTGCGCTGTGAATCAACGATATACATTATAGGGCTTTTTTGAGATTGAGTTGCACGAATCTCAAAGAAGATCCAACGGATGAATTACTGCACAGTAGAATACTGCACTTTAGAGGATATGAATTGCTCTTATATATAAATTAAATTAGAAAGGAAAACCCAAAATCAAATTAATTTTGTGGAAGAGAAAAAAGGCGATGCCTAAACCCATGTGAAACCCTATGCACTGAGGCCATCTTCTTCACTGTGCCGACTAAGCTGCCACGCGCACGAACCTTGTCTTAACCTCCTATCTGAACAAACCCCACTGTCCTGGGAAATAGGAGAAGTGAATGAGAGACAGAATGGGGAAACAAATTTTGTGGGAGAAACTTCCAAGAACTGAGAACTTGCATAATATCAGAGGCCGGGCGTCCCCTTCTCCTCTCATTCGTTGTCCACATCCTTCCCTTTCCTCATTTTTCTCACCTGTTATCACCTCTCATTGCCTCCCTTAAAAGAGCCGGCGGCCCCTCCAACCTTCTTTCCCTTTCTTCTCAACTGGAAACTTCTGGAGAGAAATAGAGATCAGACCATCTTGGGTTTTTTGATCAGACGGGAACGATACTGTGCAATACTCTTTATTGTACAGTATCGTCAATGTAGCAAAGGTCCGGATGAGGAGTCAACTCACAATCAATGGTGAAGATTTGATATGCTACTCGAAAAACTCTTTTTTATCATCAACTGGATTTTGGAGCTTTTTTTTTTTTTTTTTTTTTTTGAATTCCACTGGATTTTGGAGCTCGCACAGTAGTAAGTACCCCTGCCAGGTTTAAATTTTCATTCGTACGATGTCTCTTTTAATTGAAATTTTCAAGTTTGCGAGTTGCGAGCCTTGGTTTCCTAATTAATCTATCTCCTAATTCACCACTCCTAATTCATGATCAACTCCAATTCCGAGTTTGCAAGCCTTGGTTTTAACTCAAATTACAATTCCACCCACAACCACTATATATCAACCATCCCCTAAGCAACATTTCTTCAAGCCCACTTCAAAGCAGTCTTCTAAACCATCCTTCAATCCTTCTATTGAGCCGAAACTAAACAAAGACCCCAATTCATTTGCCAAATCTGTAAAAAGAAAGCCCACTCAGCCCCCGGGCACTAGGGGGCTGCTGGGGGGCCGCGAGGGGCTGCCGGGGGTACGAGGGGGCTGCCGGAGTGGCGCGGGGGTGCACGGGGATGCCGAGGGGCACGCTGTGAGAGATTGAGAACAATTTGGTCATTAAAAAATATTAGTGCCAATAATGTAATTTTATAAAGTTTGTAGTGACAAATTTGTAATTTCAAAGTTTGGAGTGACAAAGTTACAGTTGGAGGATTTTGGAGAAGCAAATATACAAATTTCCCTAAATATATATATTATTTATTTATTTCAACTTTTCAAATTAAATCCTCAATTATTTTATATCATAAAATATACCAATATTTACTTTTTTTAATAATTTTTGTATATTACAATCTATGACATTAATAATCTCTCGTTTACATTTTTAATAAAAATACCAAAATTTACTTTTTAATAATTTTGTAATACATTTTGGTGAATTACAATCTATGCATACTCTCGGGTGGATATCCTTCACATCTGCAATGGAACTGGGTTGCCCATTCATCACATCGGTCCTGGTTCCGTTTCCCTCTCTTCTATATCTTTGTCATTACAGAATGTATTACATAATGAGGAGGGATACATTGACAATGTCTATTTTGACAATATTGACAATCCCAATTTGAAAAAATTTGAAAAAAAAGTTAGAAATTCTCAAAAATAGAAAAAAGTTTACGGAACTATTGTTTAAGTTATAGATTGATTATATTTCCGATTATATTTAATTTAAGTGACATTTGATAGCTTTTCAAAGATCCGTTAAATTATAACCGTTAAAAAATGTATGAAATTTTGATAAGCCATCAAACAATGTTTTAATTGATTGAAATTTAAAAAACTATCAATCTATTAGTTAAATAATACATCCATCAACTTGTTTTCATTTTTAAAAATTTATATGATTTTATTTAAATTTTTTAAAGTTGGCATTGTCAAGATAGGTATTGTCAATGGATAGCTCCTCTTACATAATTTCTCTCCAAACTTATTAAGTGTATTTTGTCTTCTAATAGATAATATAACCTTTTCTATCTATTTCATTCTCCCAATCCTCTTGTTTCATGAAGGCAACAACACCAAGACCATAGTACTTCAAATTCCAAGTAACAATGGACCTTTTACATTTTCACTAGTCACTTCTACCTTTCCTCAAGCCTTGCTTGGTGTCCAAGCATTGGCTGATTTGTGGCATGCACGATTTGGCCATTTTTCTTACTCCACAACTCCCAATGTTATTTCTACGAGCACTTTACCTCACATTTCCAATAACATGTATGTTTGTCATTCATGTTGCGTAGTTGATCACTCGAAATAAAACTACTTTTAAAATCCTCGACGAACTATTATCAAGCTGTAAGTACACGACATAATTGTAGTATAGCAATGGTTAAATCCATAGGGACTGACTGAAAAACCAGACTCAAGTTACCTCACTAACTATACTAAAGGGTGTTTTTAGTATTTTGGGTAGACAGTCAACAATAAACAAAAACTATAACAAGTAAATGGATTTTGACAAACTAATCTTAAAGCATTCGCAAGGGTTAGAATATACTAATCTACTTAGGTCCATACTACACAACTTGTACACTTCGCGCCACAGGCCACAACCAATTGAATCTACTTCAGTTCTCAACAATTGGTAAAGCCGAATACTTTTATGCACAACCTGTTCATCGTATGAACAAGCAACTACTGTGGACTTTCCGATTCACATGTTTATCATGGTTAATCTAAAAGGAGAGTTGTGTCATCTACTTCCATTCTCTGACCTAACTATCCTAATATTTGAAACCATGCAAAGGGAAATAAGTTTCTTGCTTCCGCACACCACCTAAATTCTTAAGTTCCTGTGTCGGTTCTAGTGAGGTATTATGACACTCCCTTCCGAGCAGTAAAAAATTTCCTTCTGGCCTACTTAGTTATATCACTCCCTTCCGAGCAATGCAAACTAACCTACCTTTGACTACATAAGACCTACTCTATACAAGATAACTTGGCCTAAGGCAAGGTTGTGGGTCATACAAAGTATCAACTGTCACCAAGAGTAGTCTTGCAAGTCAGACCAAGTGTAATAAAAAGTCACATAGTACAACAAACTAAGTATCAAAGTATTATCATTCTTAAAAACTAGAAAACTTAGTTTGACTTTGCTAGTAAACAACCAACAAACAAGAGAGTACCAAAGACATAGTAACAAATACAACAACAACAACAACCAAGACTTTAGTCCCAAATAAGTTGGGATAGGCTATAAATGAAAACATAGTAACAAATACAAACAACATAATTAACTTAAGCAAATAAATAGATAAGAGTAAAAGAAGATTAATACTCCAGCATTGCTCTCTTTCTCTTCTCTCTCCCGCTTGGTTTGCACGCATCTGTGTTTCTCTTTAGACAAAACCCTAAATCGTCAGATCTAGGGTTAGGTCACCTCCCAGCAAACCCAACTCCCCTCAAAATGTCGGCCATTAATCAAGCAAACCCTCATATCTGCGATGCAATGCCATGTCCTAGTCATTTAACAACCATTAATCAAGCAACGACTAGTGCTTTGATTCATAACAACTAATACAATATTTATAATGTTAATTAATTTGCTCAATAACTCTCGTCAGTTACCCATATTATTGTTATCCAATGCAAAATAATTATTAGTAATCAAATTGCAATTTATGTTATTTAGTGTCCTAATAATCTAATATTAAGTGTCCTAACAATCACAGATTCGTCTCCGTGAATCAACTGTTTGCACTCCGAATCCTTCCTTTCAAAGCATCTGCAACACCAACAAAACCAAAAGTAAAGAAAAAACAACATAAAAACAAACTAAAATGCAAAGCACATTATTTGGGTCTATATGTTTTAGAACATTGTCGGCTGCAAATGGGTCTTCAAGATAAAGCCTTGCGCTGATGGAACCCTTGATCAACAAGGCCCGCCTTGTCGCAAAAGGCTATAATCAACATAAAGGCATTGATTACTCTAACATTCTCAGTCCTCCGGTATGCCCTACCACAATTCGGATAGTTCTGTTATTCGCTATTTCACAATCTTAGTCAATTTGGCAACTCAATGTTCAATATTCTTTCTTTCATGGCGACCTTCTAGAATACGTCTCAACCCCCAGATTTATTGACAATTATCAAATCATGCATGTCTGCCTCTTATCCAAATCACTCTATGGTTTAAAACAATCACCCAGTGCTGGAGGATGCTTCAGTATTGTTGAGTAGTTTCCAAAAAGAAAAATTACAAATATTGTCACTTTGTCTGCAAATGAAGCAAAGGCTTTGTCCAAATGTGGAACAACAAGGAAGAACAGAACCTTGGATTAGGGAGTTGAAGGAGAATGCCGATCCAAAATGAAGCATTAGGGCTTTGTACCTCAGTCTCTCTCACCATGACAGCACGGTTCTCTCTTTTTCGTGCTTATTGAAGAAGTCGAAACCAAAAGAGTGTAGCTCTCTTCTCCTCCATAGAATAGAAAGCAAGAAAGAAAGTTGGGCAGGTCTTTAAAAGGGGAGCGGAGTAGGTCCGATGGGCATCGGACCCAGCTCTGTCCGATGGATGGTTTAAGCCGTCCAATTGAATAGATTTTGATATGATGAAAGAGCGAGCGCCCCATCGAATTAAACCCGAATGCGCATAGAAAATACCCGTTTATTAACCCACCCGTTTATCTAGTGAGTTATTTTCTTAGTCCTTTCTTTTCCCAGTTCATCCATTTTCTGTTTTTGAAAAATGGACCACCACCCACAGCCACCGCCACCGTCACTCTCTTCTACTTCTTTCGGTCCTCTTTTTTCTCTACCTCTCCATCTCATGGTCGATCAACAGGGCTGTTTTCGAAGGATCTCTAGCACTGGCAAGATCAAGGCTAAGAGTTAGTGACCGTTCATAGTGCCATCAAAGATGCATTTGTTACTCGCTGAGATGAAAGAAAGTTTCAATTGCCCAACAAGACAAGCATATCAGAAACTTAATTGGAGCTTTGGACAAGAATCAAGCATCAAAGCTTATTGCAAGCAATTTGCGTGCAAATGAAATAATTTACAATGGGAACAATGTGGCAGTTAATTTAAAGATAGATGTAATCTGAATATTGAAAATTGTTTCTTATTGCAACTTCTCGAATTGGATTATTTAGTTGAACATCAAACAAAATAGAGAGAGGGCGCCAGGGGAGAGAATGGGAGGGGGTGCTTGGAGGAGTGGGAGTCACCATGTTAATTTAGTAGAAGTGGGATTTGGGGGAGAGATGTCATCGCAAAGAGGAAAATAAAGAGAAATGAGTTACAAAGATTAACGGGTTTTGGCTGTGCACATTCGGGTCTATTTTGATAAAGTGGAGCGCTCGCTCTTTACTCGGATCAAAATCGATTAATCGGATGGCTCAAACCACCCATCGGATAGAGATGGGTCCGATGCCCATCGGACCTATCCCGCTCCCCTTTAAAAGTACTTAACATCTGACAAATTGTATCATTTAAATTAGATGGACAGTGGACTGAGACTAACCCAAAATTTCAGTTACTTTAGAGGATATGAATTTATGGATGCGTTTGGATGCTTGAGAGTAGCGCTACTCCCAGAGTAGCATCGCTAAACCAGATCCCAGTGCGATCCAAACACAAAACATAACTTTTGGCTAGCGTTGGGTTAGTGCTAATCTGCTAACTCGAAGGGAAGACGAGTTAGCTGATTAGCGCACCCATCAACCCAAAAACAAAAATTAAAAAACAACTTTACAGCTTTATCTCTGACAATGTTCTCAATTTCTTGCTGCTGTCCCATTTTTTAATTGTAATATATTATTTTTAATTTCCTACTAATTATGTACCATTCAGAATGTTTTGGATTGGTTGATGTTATTTATAAGTTAATTATGTGCGATTATTCAAATCAGTTTGCATTAAAAGAATTGAATTGTTTTAACAGTATATCAAAAAATAATTCTTACATCGTAATTTTTTGTCACAGTCACAATATTATATTGGGTAATATATGCAAAATTTGTGTAGGGTTGTGATAAAGTTTTAAAAAAAAATTAAAACACGGACAAAAAAATTGTGCATGAGCTTTCTGACTTAATATGCAATGCATCAATAAATCAATAAGAAATAAATATGATATGTTAAAAGATAAACAATTCATTATTTTATTCATTCCCTCCATCACTACTCTAAAGTTATCATCCAAATAATATTTTACTAACCGGAATAATACAAAATTAGTTCTACTCACACGTTTTCCGAGTTAGCACTAACATCACACTACTCTCAATCACTAACCCAAATATCACTAACCTTGCACTAATCCTAGTACCATCCAAACACACCCTATATGTTCAGTAACTCCCATAGTACCAGTTAGCTAGAGTTCCATGAGGAAAAAAAGAAATTAGTCTAACTAAATTCAACACGGATTGTTCATTTCTGAATTCTGACCCGTGAAGTCCATTGTGTGGCAAGTCAAATTTTCAATAATTTATTATTTAAGTTCCTCGGTTTATCTTCTATTATTGACATACTTTAGAAGATAACTAAGACATTATTTGTACTGATAAATTTTAGTGCATAATTTTCCAAACCCACTCAGTTAATTTAAATTCTTAATTATCCTGAATTCTCAATAATGCATTCCAGAAATTTTAGTAAATTATTTGCAATGTCACATTTTTTTGGCAAAAAAAAATAAATAAAATGAATAACTAGCCGATTGTAATTAATCCTAAATTCCTAATTCATTCAGCCAATAATAATTTCACAAATAACTCATTAATTCTAATATTGGGTTTTCATATTATGCATACAGGTGCAAGTAGGTGAATCAGACCCCACTACCCAACAAACGGAGCCAAAGGACCAGAATATTGAATTCAATATTCAAAGCGCAACAGAATCTGGAGACACTGTTCTTCACTTGCTCGTTCAGAACGGGTATGACGAGCTTGCATTACAAGTTCTTCGACAAGAATGTTCCCTGTTGAAAGCACAAAACAATGAATCGGAGACACCGCTGCACATTGCTGCGAGAACCGGAAATAATAAGATTTTTGACGAGCTGAACAAAGAACCTAAACTCAATCCTGAATTTGTCAAAGAAGCTCTTCAGAAAACAAACACAAACGAAGAGACAGCATTGCACATTGTCGCCAGACACGACAATACAAAAGCTGGTCTTCAACTGATGAAGTTGGATCCCCAATTAACGAAAATGGTCAACAAGGAAAAGTTATCTCCACTTTTCCTAGCTATAGACAATAGATGTACTGAGATGGTGCAAACCATGCTACAACATGATGCCGATCTAGTACGTACCCAAGGTCGTGATGGCGTGTATCCAATTCATGCCGCAGCAAGCAAGGGCAACGTGGATCTGGTAAACTATATCTTGAAAAAATACAAGGAACCTAATTATGCCACGTGGCTCGCTCACGGAAAGAATCTTTTTCATTTTGCTGCACAAGCGAACCAAGCAGAGTTATTTGAGCTTTCACAATATCCTATAGAGAATGAAAAAAAGCTCAAAGAAATGAATAGGAAAGCAGATAATGAAGGAAATACACCATTACATATTGCTGCACAAAGGGGACACAGGTTAACTATGAGTGCTATTTGTAAAAATAATTTGAATCACGGTATACAAAGAACCAAAAACCTGCAAGGCTTTACACCACTTCAACTTTCAGCGAAGCAAGTGATGGATTCTCGTAAACCTGATGAGGTATGCTCAAAAGAAAAAGAAACATCTATCTTTAATTAAGCAACATACACGACATACGTTTTCAAAAACTATAGTGTTCTTTAGCTTACAACGGGCATATGTGAGTTTAAACTCAAGAATATATGAAATCATATCCAAATTTTAGTTAATATAGGATAATAAATTATTTATATCAAACTCATGTAACATGGAAAAATTTTGTATTTGGAGATTATTAAGTAATTATTTCATATCTGTATTTTGTGCAATGCTACTATAAGCTTAAGCTCACAAAGCACTTTGGTGAGCTTAACTCAAAAAACATACTTATCTCCAAATTGTGATTTATATCTTTCACAAAATTATTTATATCAAAATATTTTGGGATACAAATATTTTTATTTTTAGAATTTTTTAATTATTTGTTTCATTTTTTTGAAGAATTATCATACCATTATTTTATTAATATTTGTAATCTATCTTAAAAAAATATGAAACAAATACTTAAAAAAATTCTAAAAATGAAATTTTTTTATATCCCAAGATATTTTGATATAAATAATTTTATGAAAGACATAAATCACATTTTGGAAATATTTAAGTATGTTTTTCGAGTCAGGCTCACCAAAGTACTTAGTGAGCTTAAGCTCATAGTAGCATTGCTCTTGTTAAATCTACGACGTTCTTAAGCTCACAAAGTCTTTTTGTGAGCTTAACACCAAAAACATATCAAAACATATCCAAATTTTGATTTATATGGCTCAATAAAACCTTTATATCAAAATCATGTGACATGCTAAAATTTTTTATTTTTTGGAGGTTTCAAGTATTGAATTTGAATTTTTAATAGCAACTATACAATATTAATAAAATAATTAAATAATCAATATTTCATGTAACTTTTAAAAAATCCGAAATAAATACCTAATAATCTCCAAAAATGAAAATTTTTTGCATGCCACATTATTTTGATATAAAAAATTTATTGAGCTATATAAATCAAAGTTTGGACATGCTTTGATATGTTTTTGATGTTAAGCTAACGGATGTCGCTCGTAAACTGAAGAACACCGTAGTTTTACTCTACGTATATATATAATTGAGAACACCCTTGGTTCATATTATAAATTACAACCAAAACTACTAAAATAATTTTCTTTTGCAGATCCAGGACATTAAAGGCAAGATTGACAAATATATCTCCAGGTATGGCAATGAATTTACATCAGGGTGGTTTGAGGACATAATGGCACCCTCAGACAATAGTAAATGGGAGAGAACTCAAGTTATTGGACTGGGCGCTGTGCTTATTACAACTGTAACATTTGCTGCTGCATTCACAATCCCTGGAGGTTATGACCAGAATGATGGCACACCGATTCTGGGAAGAACAATTGCTTATAAGTTATTTACGGTAGCAAACACTATATCATTTGCATTAGCATTTACAAGCTTATATACGCTTGTTTCAAGTGCTCTAGTTGATCCGGATTATGCCCATCTCAAGGACGCTACAGACACATTCACAGCTTCGGCAGGTTTTATGGTTCTAGCATTTGCATTAGGGTCGTATGTGATGCTTGTGCCAGTTAATTTCCCGATCGCTGTCATCATCCTTATTGTCACTGTGCCACTTGGGTCGCCATTCATGTCTCTTGCAGTTAAGTTTTATAGATCCATATATAAAAATGTATTCAAAAGTATTCAGCAGATGTCACAATGGATCAAATGGATCAAATGGATGCTGGAATGGATACTAGAACGGGCTGAATGGATAACCCTAGTCATACAGATAATATTTATGCTTAGCACTCCATTTTTATTATATGCTTCATTTTATGCAATAATAAAATACTCCCCATAGATAGTCAAGGGATGTTGATATCTTATGTTGATTAATTAATTACGTGGATCTAGATTAATAGGTGGTCGAAGACTCAAATATATTGGGACACCAAGTTTATTACTTGTAAATTTGGTGCTTCTATGATATTTTAGCCTACCCAAACTTGGGATTAAAAGGCTGCGGCGTTGTTGCTGCTGTTGAGGGGCCGGGTTGGTTAAAAACATTTTTTTTAAAGAAAGTCCGATTTTTGTCTCTAAACTATTGTATTTAGTTAAAATTGGTCCCTAAATTATTTTCTTGTTTAAATTAGTCCTTAAACTATTGTGTTTGGTTCAAATTGGTCCTAAATTGTTGTATTTGGTTCAAGTTGGTCCATAAACTCTTTTCCGATTCAAATTGATCCCTAAATTGTTAAGTTTTTCTTTTTGCCCCTCCCAATTACTTTTGATTATACTAATTGATACCAAAATTAGTTCCTTAACTATACTAATTGATACTATTCGTTTCATATTGCCCCTCTCTCAAGTCTCGAGGATGTTCCTATAAATGCGACTTTCTTCCGAGTTCAGGCCACAAAGTTGGATGGACCTGCCTGTCTATGAGAAAAAAGGCCGTAAGGATGATAGATTAGGTTGCAATCACTAGGCCGTTATTTTAGCAGCTGAATAAATGTTCTTTAGATTGAAATGTTCATCGAATTAATGAGGATCAAATCAATTAATGTTCTTTAGATCGAAATAATGAGTGTTGTATATTTGTTTTTCCGGTTAGTTGATGAAGTTTATGGAAGAAACGTACATCAGCTTGATCTACTTGGTTCTAGTTTTAATATTTCGAAATAACCAGTTAGACGAGGGTTTCAATTTGATATGATATGTGCTACTCCTATGAAAGCATGTTTGTTTTCACATAGAACCATAGGGTAGCAATTGCAATTGCAATTGCATACAATGTATACATTACACATAATACACCATCACTAAGGTCCTCCACTAATTACAGGCTATATCGATGGCTCCAGCCTGATTTATAAGGTTTACGAAAACTGACAAGACTAATGTCAAAGCTAATTGAAGCTTTTATCCAAATCAAGTTGGTTACAAGGAGGTTGTTTGAAGTAATTTTGACAGCATCTGTCAATTCAAAATTGGCAAATGTCTCAAATACCAAACCCAGTGTATTGGCAAAGAAATTATGTAAAAGAAATAGTACCTTGAAGTGAGACCTATATCACCAATCAGACCAGCACAAAGGTCGCTGATGATGTTACCATAGAGGTTTGGCATAACCAAAACACCAAGTACTGCCGGGTTCTTCATCAATTGCACATAAACATGAGAAAGCAAAGTTACCTTATCATGTAAGGAAAAATCAAAGACAAAGAAGCATACCATCGTTAAGCAGTTGTTAACAATGGCGTCTTCATATTCCATATCTGTGTATTTCTCAGCAACCTCTCTGCAACACTAAATTATGAAAATATTATCAAAAACTTGAACCTGGTATAGGCAATTTAATATCTGGCAAATGTCTGGTATCTAGAGTTCAGATTTGCAAAACTTTAGCAACCCTGAAGGATGGCAAACCTCAAAGAATCCTTATATACCATCATATATAAAAACAAAAAAGAAAGAACAAAAGAAAGGAAAAAAGCGAATTAACCAGAGAGAGGGACATCCCACATTTGAAGTGACCATATAGTATGAAACATCTAAAGCCCAATTTAACTCAATCCTTATTAGATAACGTTACCGGTAGGACCTCTACCCATACAGGCAATGAACCTGAACATCAGTTATCAGCAACCTTGGGAAAAGGTGCGCCACAATTAAAAGATATGATTGACTGGAGTACCTTTTTGTTGTTGACAGCTAGAATTAACAAGCTATACACTTATAATAGACGAGAAATTCCCAACAATATTCCAGGCCTTGAAACAAGGAAAGCTGCCGCAAGGCTATAGTTTGCATACAGGGCTCTCACATGTACAACCTGTAAGTAAACTGACACAGTGCTTAATTTGCTAGTTCAATTGGTACTTCAGCAGTAAAACTGCAAACTGCATTACTGATTCAGTTATCTCAGGTTCACGAATCAATATGATGGATAACGTTGATAATTGAGGTTGTGATAAAGAGGGGCAAATACACCATTCTGGTTTAGTTGTATTGTACCCCCTACTTAGCTTGTTATTACTACTGAGAATGGTTGATTTCTTAGCTAGCAATCGGGGGTCAAATAAAAAGCATATACGCTTACCTTGGGCGTTCAACAGCGCATTGGCAGCATAAATTCAGAGCAGAAGAGCGGTAATTTTAGCACTGCATTGTGGGTAAAAATCTACCCCCGTAGCTGAGAGAATTTGAGGAAAAGAAAAGCAGATAGACATCTCAAGGAAAGTCCATATATGGTTATCGTTTGGTAGCATATACGCTTCACTCACCGCTCTTTAGTTCTTTCCAACTTCATTCCCTAAGCTGAGCCTTCTTTGCATATCCGTTACCAAACCCCATCTGAATTCAGCCCACAATGTTCGTTAGGCCTGCCTGCCTGGCTATCAGAATTAAGGCCGTAAGACAGTAAGAATATGTAATGGATCGAGTTGCAAACACTTGGGCCCTATTTACTTGCATCCAAATAAGATCATTGCATGTTCATCGAATGAGGATCAAATTGATTGATAATGTCTTTTTAGATCGAAATGTTCCATACAATCCGTAAAACAGATCGTGCGTCGTACAATCACTTGGTTTGGGTTTCACTTTCACTACATGATAAACTAAAACAATTTAGATTTAGTACATACTTTTTATTGGAATATATAATCCAGTTTAAAAAAAAAATGCCCTGCTCATATTTTCTTCTATCGCTATATAACCTCTGTAAAATATCCACCAACATTACCAGTTTTAAACGGAGCTACTTTTATCAGATGTTGAATTCTTAAATTGATCTAGTTATCTCAACATATACCAAAAAAATAACATAAATTTAGTTTGCTCATGATTTTGTTGTAAGCTCACATATTATTGTCACTATCGTTGGTTCTCTTGAGTGATATTTTCAGTTATACAATTGAAATGCATAAAATTTTATTAAACAAAAATTAAGCATATATGCACCTTTCACTATATGGTGTAATAATTATAATGCATCGTTTGGTAGCAATAATTAATGAAAGCATATATGCACCTTTCACTTGTTACATGTCACATGTGTACAGCAAAGGCATCGTTGAAATCTATATTTATTGACTTAATTTGCACGGAATCTTCACAAAATATTTTAAATTTAACATAAGTCCTTAGTACTCTTCTATACAAAATTTTGATGAAAATGCAATGATCATAATAAATGTTTTTTGCATGTCATCTGTCATCTGTGCTGTAAAATTTTTAAACAAAATATAAATAGTTACAAAAATCAAATTTAGTAGTAACGAAAATTTAGAACTTGGAAATAAATAGTTAGCTAGATGGCTTTAGAACTTAGGATTTTAAAATATCATAGAACATTGACTGCTTCGAAGAATACTGTTATTCAAACAAAAACAAGAAGAAAAATCTTATCTCAACAAAAAAACAAGAAGAAAATCACAAGTTAATTTAGAAGTTTTATAATTTTAAAGGAAAAATTTGTGTTTTTTAATTTATGGGAAAAAAATTTCATACTAAAAGATGCATAATTTATGGAAAATGCACTCTTAATCACTACACCAAATTTCACATATTATAGCAAATGGAGTAGTTGTAAAAACTTCTTATTTGATGCACTAGGTCTCTAAAGGCACAAATCAAAATTGTTACAATATTGTTGAAATAACTGCTGTTATAATAGCTTATTGCAAAAATTTTGGCTTGTTGAATTTCAGTTTATAACAAAAAATTTTGACTGGTTGAAATAACTATTGTGGTAATACCCCTTGTTCCAACACCAGTGGATGCCACTGTAGTGGGAGCGATTAGATATATAAAATTTTCTTGCATCAAATCAAGTTAAGATAGAGCTTCTCGGATCAGATCTAACTGATCGGAGGAGACTTCGTTGATGACACCACTCCAAATATTGAGGAGAGTCATGAAGGCTAGGAGAGGGGAGAGGGATGTGATAGGAGAAGCAGACAGATTCTACGACTACATATAAAGATTTTCGGTGAGGCAAGCAGCTTCAGACGGACATTCTGAAGGGGAGAAGCATTGTTGCTGCCATTGTTGCCGCCACCTGATCGGTAGCAAGGGGCCAGAGAGCGCATGGTTGTGGTGGGAGAGCAAGGGTTTTGAGAGACTAAGAGAGAGACATGAGGACTAGAGGTGGCAGATTCCTGGGTCGGGTCGGGTCGAGTCGGGTTCGGGTCGAGTCAGTTTGACCAACTGGAAATGTCCGGTCGGGTCGGGCCGGGTTCAAGTCGGGTCGAGTATCGGGTTGACGGCTGCCGGCATTATTTTCGGGTCGGGTATCAGGTTGACGTCTGCCGGCATTTTTTTCGGATTGATGTCTGCCGGCATTTTTTTGGGTTGGGTCGGGCAGGTTTTTCGTTTTTTGTCATTTTTGGTCTTTTTTGTTAGATTTTGCACCTCTATTCCCAGGTCGGGTCGGGTCGGGTTCAGGTCAATCTCACTTTCCCTGAAACACGGGTCGGATCAGGTTCAGGTCAGTTTGACTTTCCTAAAACTCGGGTCGGGTCAAAAATTGCCACCTCTAAGGAGGACAGTGTGAGGTGAATGGGTGTATAATGTCTAATGTGAAAGAGAGCTTTGCTGAAACCCGACTCCGATCAGATTTGAGTCGAAGAGAACAATTTTGTTAAGTTAATAATTAGATACTAGTATTTTGCCCGTGCGTTACTACGGGTGATTAATTAAAATAAAATTACAAACAACCATTTTGACAAAAAATATTAAAATAATATTGTGCAACTTCAAAGTTGAAATTCACGTTGACAACTGCTGTCAACTTTTTTTAAAAAAAAAAACTTCAAAGTTGAAATTGAATGAATAATTGAGACAAAAAAACAATTGTATATATCAATGTTATCAGAACCGGATCGGATCTCGACCCAGTATAGCTTCGGGTCAATGGTTCACTGGTCGAACCGTTGGGTCAACCGGTTTTGTTGCTGGTTTCTTTAAAGAGGAGGGATCCATTGACAATCCATATTTTGACAATCTTGACAATGTAACATTTCAAAAATTTGTAAAAATTTATATAAATTCTCAAAAATAGAAAAAAGTTTAAGGAAGTATATCTTAACTTACAGATTGATTATGTTTCCGATTATATTCAATTTAAGTGATATTTGATAGGCTTTCAAAGATCCGTTAAATTACAACCGTTAAAATGTACACAATTTTGATAAGTCGTCAAACGATATTAAAATTGATTAAAATTTGAAACACTATCAATCTACAAGTAGAGTAATGCATCCATGAATCTTTTTTCATTTTTAAGATTTTTTATGAATTTTTGCAAATTTATGAACTGTAATATTATCAAGATTAATTGTCAATGGATCCCTCCTCTTTAAAACAGTTCTATTCATCAAGTATTAGGACACTATATTGAAATAATCATATGTGTACGTTATTTTGGTGACATATTCTACAAATTTGAAGAATAACTATACAAAGTCATGATCCAGATAAAAAAAAAAATTAACATATCAAAATAAGGCTAACAACAATCATAACATCGATCTATATAGATTATATTATCCAATATTCCATCAAATTCAAACGTATCCGACGACTAAGACCACAAAACCAGTAAATAGAAACATCATCCAAATTTAAAGGTTGATTTAAGTTCAAAGATAAATAAGACCTAACTATAGCCAATAATACTGAAATTCAGTAAAGCATCAACTCAGTTTTTAAGACTTATTCTAGAGTGATTCCTCTTCTATTTAGCCACTCCAGCCTCCACACCTTAATCTTTCTCGATCTTGACCTCTTCTAGACTGTTTGTGCCAAAGTCTTTCATTTCATCTGAAGAACTTATCCATCTGAAGTCAAAGTTTCAACTACATATTATAACCAAGTAAATACAACTAGAAATATATAATGCACAAGTAATAGATGGATATAAGAAAAATCACCGTTTGTCTTTATTGGTTTGTATCTTAAGTCTTCTAAACCCTAAACCCTAAACCCTAGAAATTTATTAAAAAGATTATTAAATATAATCATACTTGAAGTTTGCTGTCATTTTAATAAATGACCATGCTTGCTACGTGTGATTTCTAAAATTAAAATTTATTAAATATATTGGTGGTTTCAAAAGTTAAAATTTGCAATGGAACATATCATATAAGAGGCATATATTTTGTGACATCTCCAAATTTTGGGCAAATACAAAAAAATATTTTAATCAAAAAATTATTTACAAAATAATAAAAGAATAATGGATTATGGTGAATAGCAATTAAGATTTCACTAACAATTAAAATTAACAATTAAAGTTTTAGACCTCTTGATACTATGTTAATCATATATTTCTATTGGAAAATCAAATTGACATGAGGTTAAATTCTAAATGTTCTTAAGATCAATGCCTACAACTTTTATATTTTAAGGTCCTCCTAATTCATGATAGAATCATCCTAAAAAAAAAAATGCACACCAATAAAGACCAGATTCTGGTTAAAGCTGCAGACCCATCAGCACCATTTTACATATATCTACTTACTGGATAATCATATTGATTTGAAATTAATTTTATTAGAATCTGAACAATAATTGCTATAACTTTTATGTTTTATGGCTTTTCAAATACATGACTTAAGTATTCCAAATTTCGTATCAAACCGAATCAAAATCCTGTTGACAGCTTACAGACCCCGCTAAACGTTTCTATTCATAACTCCTGATTAGATAATCCAATTAATGTGAAATAAATTTTGTTAGAATCAACGACACAAGATATACAACATTTATATTTTAAGATTTTCAGAAATCCTAACCATTTAATCACCAAAATTCACAAATGTAATATCATCTTTACTCATAAAATAAAAGTAATAAACAGCTTGAAAAAAAAAAAAAAAAAACGAAAAACGAAAACCCAAAATTTTGGTTCCTGTCATTCTTTCTTTCCTTCCTTTTCGTTTCTTCCTTTCTTTTTCTTTCTTTCTGTACGCACAAGAGGCAGGAAGCACCACCCGCCCAACCCCCACTCTGCACACCCCCACTCGCCGGAGCCGCCCCACACCACCGACGACCGCCGGATCCGCCGCACCGCACCGCACCCGCCCCTCTCTTTCCCCTCTCCCCACTCCACTTGGCTACCCAACCCGTCAACCCGCCCCATCTTTCAACCACCACCGCCGCCGCCACCTCCGGCCATCCCGCAGCCGACTGACACCACCAAAAGCCTCGCCTTGGTCGCCTCTTTCATTTCCACCTATCAATTTCATCCAAATTCCACTCCTCCACTTCACCTCTTCAAACCCTCGAATCATCATAACTCCGACAACACCGACATCGAAGACTCGACGCTCAATAGGTGGCTGAATTCTTGCTTCCGCCGGGTCAATCATTTGGTACGGCTCTAACTCAATCCATTTCCCCTTGTCTGGCCTTGTGCGCCATGGTTCTGTGACGAGGCCGAGCTTTGTGCTCTTTGGTTTTTGCTAATTGTGTTGCGATTAACATTTGTATTGTCATTCTTGCGGTAAATTGGAAAATTGGAGATTGGTATAACTTAGAAGTGGTACGACTTGGTACGATGGTAGACATGAATTTGCAAGTCGTAAGTTTGACCAAAATAATGTGTGTTTTAATGACATCTCTAGACAAACAATGGAGAAGCTAGTAAGCCAACATTTAAACAGTAAACACCAGTACATTAAACACTAAATTGGTTTGTCACTTGATCAATTAAAACGATAGTGTTGTTAAATTGCAATATTGAGCTGATTTGATAGTTGGAGGAAAATAAATTTGTGCAACAACAAACTAAGTCATACCTTATTTAGTGAAGTTTGTCAAGATAAGTAAAGTAATTAACGAACATGCCAAGTAAAATAAGCTGAGATCATTATATTAGAAATTAAGCTGGACTAAAACATAGAGAGCATTTTAATGGGAACAAGAAATTTCATATAGGAATTCTTATGACGTCACCAACGACTTGCTATCTGGTTTACCTCAACCTAACCAGCAACCAGACTTTATTTAGTTCTAAATTACATTATCTAATCAACCGCTGAATAATAGGTCCCCCAAAATACTCCACAGATGAGCCTGTTGTCATGGCCGCCAACTCTCTTGCTTGCTCTTCTATCAGCTTTAATATGTTGCTCGAAATCGATTCGAATCACCCAGAGATTTTGTTATCGTCACCGCTTGAATTCAAAATAAGGTAACCGGACTTCTCTATGACTCGATTTACTGTTTAGTAGTTAATTGTTATTTTCAGTTCTTAATATTAATTTGTTTGTGCATATAATTTGATCTTGAAAGTGTGAATTTGCTATGTGCATGAAAATGTTTTGTGAAAAATGGTTGTGGCATGAAAATAGATTTATGCATGAAACTGGTTTGTCGTGGTATTTATTTTATGTGCATGAAAAATGAATTTGGGACTTTGTGGGATTTATGACGGTATATTTATCAATCCCGTTCGTTGGTCTTATAGTTCTATGACATGACAGTACATGGAATCGCCAGAAAGGCCAGAAAAGGAATCCTGTAAATGACGGTATACTAATCTGGGAGACCGACGACTGATACGGTAAATATGCGGGAGTAAATGTTACATGTCCCGTACATCAATTTTATTTCATTAGTTAATATTGAAATTGAATGCTCTTTCAAAGATTTTGGAACAAAATAGATTTGCAACAGATACAAGATTTATAGTTGGTTTGTATGTGCATGTGTTACTATTTTGCAATATGCTATGATGTAAAGGAAGTAAAGTTTTCCTGAAAGAAATTAAGAATAATTAAAAATTACTAAATGTCACTACGGGAATATACAGACGGTGTCGGATATTATAACGCGATTATATTCCCATTATTACGGAATCTTAAGTACTTAAGTGAACGTCCCTTACGGTGCCCATACTAGTCGGGTAAGGGAACGGACGGTGTGACATACGGGTCAGATCATTTTTAAAAAAAGGGAATGTATTTAATCGGACATAACTGAACTACGGTTCAGTACGGGACAGATTACAACTTTCTACTTGATGACTTTTTAAATTACAAGATAAGCTTCTTTTTCCGATAAAAATCTGTTTAATCTGACACAACTGTTCTTATGTGAGGTATTAGACAAACTTTTTCTATGGATGAGTTCTTAAAATAAATTGATAATATATGTTGTGATAAATACATTGCATGGCACGTTTAGTTTTATTTCTAAATGTTGCATGTCTTGTGCATCAATTTTACTGCATTTGTAAGGTATTTTGTTTGTAAAAACTTGTCATAGAGAAGCGCGTCGTTAAATAACCCGGTTACTGAGCTTTTTAGCTGACTCCGTTTTGTTGTTTTCCTTTCTTTTTTGTTTGCGACGTAGGTTGACGGACCGTCGGATGGATGCACGGATACCGCACCGTAGCGCCCCGTGTCGGGGCGTTACATATTTTTTATTAAAACATAAAGAATAAAATAAAAATTTTGAATAATAAACCAATATCATCAATGGAATTAGAATATATTGGTTTAAGGTATAATTAGAATAAAGAATTACATTATTACAACTATGTCCAGTGTATCAGTACCAATGAAAATATACACTTCATATGTGTAGTACTGAACTTCAATAAACATATACCAAATGATAAAAAATAGTTTATTATGAGACCGTGATTAGTAATTAATCTCTTCGTGTAGTAACTTGACAGATCAATTACCTTGTATGAACTTACATATTTTAAAATAAAAACAGAAATATGCTTACCTTGTTTGGTAGATTATTTGTTTTTACATTTCATATTAACACTTAATCAACTTAATGACTTATCCCAAGTCAGATAATGCCAGTTGGTGTCTTTCTATATAATGTATTATAATTTTAAAATCTAGGTGCATTAGTTGTCAATCAAGTTAAATAACTTCCTTTATAAGCGACTGTAATGGAGAGAAAACGGTACAATATGACACAATTTTAGCCTTTGAATTAATAAAAAATGTAAGATAGGAATTAAAAAAGTATGAAAACACTAGAACAACAAATGGAGTGTATGATAGTTATGTGCTTTATAATATAGTATAGAAGTATAGATGAAGATGAGGGTCAAGCCACTCAAATTTAAATATCTATAAAAGAAACTCAATCCGGGTTTCGGATCCGCGACCTCCTACACAGAGAGCGTCAAGTTTCAGATGTTATGATTTTAAATTTTTGTAGTTTTCTTTTCCGTTTGCTTGACTAATTATAGACAGAAAAAACTTTTTTCACGCCGAGACGCACCTTTTTTTAAGGGTAAATCTTCAAAATCTTTATCCCCAAAGTCTTTTCAGCGGTTAATGCTCCACAAACTTACTATAACTGTCAATATATTTCTTTTTTATATTTCGGACTCGATCAAGACACCGTACCATCCTCGCTGATCACAACTCTCGCCATCAGATCTTCACCATTTATCGATCGCAACTTGCTGCTCGCCGATTTGAATTAAGAGATGTACGAATGAATCGCCAATTTGAAGAGATGAGATGAATGAGATTTTACTCGCCGATTTGGCACATGAACTCGAAGATCGTGGCCACATGCCACAGCATATCGGAGCTCCAAAATAATTAAAGAAAATTAAAAGCTTGACGAGAGGGAAAGGTTTACAAAGATCAGGGCAAATAAATTCTCTCAAATGAAATGTAAACGTCAAAGTGTACATGGTTAATTTGCTCTTTGATTGAAAGGTCATATTATTAATATTAAAAAATTTAAGTATAGATATATAATATTCTTGAGCATGAATATTTAACCAACATATATAAAATGATGTTACACTATTCATTTATAATAACACGACACAAAAATATTTATACTTCCAAATACAAGCATATTGACTTTAGATGTAAATTATTTTTACTTTGGTCAATGGACCAATAAAAATGTGAATATGTAAGCAACAGAGTACAAGTATTTCATGTTTTTTTTTAAATAGTACCATAAAAAATATTTAGATTGTGAAATATAATTATTTGTACTTACAATGTTTACTATTTATACTTTGTCTATTGAGAAAGTTACTTATACTAGCAGTTATTGGCAGTTACTTTGGTCAAATTGGAGATTTGACCTGGAGATTTTTGGGATAGAACATTATTTCAAATTCTTGATGTTAGGACGATTTTTTAAAAGTTTCATTGATAGATATTTATACTTTGAGTCTTTAACATTTATATTTCTTTCTATAGTTATTATTACAAATGTCAGTTTTTCTGAAAGCTATGTAGTAACTATTTATGCTTTGCACTTTGACATTGATTGTGGGTTGGTCAAATTTGGGGGTTTATATTTGGGGACAAGTATCTTCTCCCTTTTTTTAAAGTAACCTTATTCTCTTCTTTTCTTCCAATGATATTAATTTCACATGTAGAATATGCTTTTCTTAATTATGTTCTACACTGCGCTTTATCTTTATTACTTTGCTTCAGAGATGAACGCACTCAATTCCTTATTTATTCTAATATCTGTTGCTTGTTGTGGTGTAACACAGATTAGATACGGACGGATAATATATATATCGTATCCGTATTTGTTATAATTTTTTGAATCAGCATATACAGATAGTACCGGATCTTATATAAGACAGATAACCGAATAAATTGGACGAATACTAGATCGGATGTCAAAACGATTATGATAATAAAAAGATATTGAATACAGATCGAAACAACTCGCAAAAAGTACGTGGTTACACAAAACAAAAAATGTGGTATGTATAGTAAATGAAAAAAGTGATTATACAAAAATAAAGTGTGTTCTAAATTATGATGATCCTAAAGTATGAAAACAGCTCATTGTAATTAGGAGTGGCAAAAAAACTCGTGGCTGGTGGCTCGGGCTCAACTCGTTATTGGCTCGCTCGTTAAGCTAATGAGCCAAACTTGAGCTTGGCATGGCTCGGCTCGTTAAACTAATTTGGCTCGATAAACTATTACTAATTGTAATTTGTACTGCTCTTATCGTAAATTATTAATATATTATACAACATATGGTCAAATATATATGAAATTGTTATGTAAAATGTGTATGAACATATATTTATTAGTCCTTTTATATTAATTTTTATATAAATTTTGATATAACATACTTAAAATTTTATTATTAATAAATAAACGAGCTTAACGAGCTAGCTCAGTCAGCTCGTTAATTAAATGAGCCGAGCTCGAGCTTGTGTTTTTGGCTCGTTAATTAAACAAGCCGAGCTTGAGCCTAGCCTAGCTCGGCTCGGCTCGGCTCGGCTCGTTTACACCCCTAATTGCAACCTTTTAAAAATATATAATTTTAAATAAAAAAAAATGATTATACGTAATGTTAGTAGTATATATGTTAGAAACAAAATGTTTATATTAAATATTAAGACAGATTATTTAAATAAAAAGTAGTTATGAAAAATGTTAACACTAATTATGTTAGATATCAAAGTGTTTATATTAAATCATAGCACTGATTATTTAAATAAAATGTGCTCATTTTAATGCCTCAATTTCATATTTAATTGGAGTATTAAGTATATAATAAAAGTGAGGCTATTGCGCTTTGCAAAGCGCAGCGAGGTACTGCGCTTCGGCCCGATATCTCAAAACCATAGCTCAAATGACCAATCCAAAATTACTGGCTGTAATCTTAATATTGAAACCTAGTAGCATAGAGTTTTCTAACTATTTTTTTTTGAATTTTTGAAAGGTGTATAGAAAATGCACAAAAATTTATATATAAAATGAGTCTTTTTTCAAAAATAAAAAAAATATTAAAACTCTAAAAATAGAAAAATTTGGTACGCAACTAGATCAATATTAAGATTACGGTGAGCAATTTTGATTAGTCATTTTTGCGTTTTAATAGATATGAGGCCGAAGCGCACTAGCCACTGCGTTTTGCAAAGCGCAATAGCCTCACCCATATAATAATGTAGTGAGTAAGACCTACCTTCCATCAATGGACGATCCATAGAAGTAACAAATAGTATAACAAATGGACCCCATATGGGCCCATGATGTAACAGTTATACTTACAGTGTAACTTCTATGGACCGTCCATCAAATGAGGCATGCATGATGTTTCTGTAATGTAATTAAGATATAAACAAGGCAATCAATGATGAAAAGATACAACTCAGAATAAAAGGTATCTTGTCGTAAATACTGCTAATTAATAGTTATACGAGAAAATTCCAAAATGATAGATAACATAATCAATTAGTAATTAAGAACCGGCCAACTTATGGTCTAGTTGCTAAAGACAATGCTCTCCGTGTAGACCTGGCAAATCGGGCGGGTCGGATTGTATTTGGGTCGGATAAACTAAGATTCGGTTTGTTTTCGGATTCAGGTAGATATCGGATTCGGATTCTGTCGGATCGATTAAATTCGTGTTCGGTACAAAGACGGGTCGGGACAACTATATTGCTCGGATTTACGGGTTCAGGTCTTATTGGTTTTCGGGCCAATCTGGATACGGGTTGGCTCAGGTGCCGGATTCTTCTTAATCGGGCCTATATGGGTTACGGATATTTGAGGTGCGGGTTCCAGATACAAATCGAGCTGGTCGGGTTTTGTCTTTATTGGGTTAACTTATTAATTTATCGATCCCTCGTATAACTTTTGCATATAATATTATAAATTATATGATTCAAATCATACATTTTCGGGTCTTATCGGGTCTTTATTCGGGTTAATGTTGTTGGAATATAACTTTATAATTTAATATAAACCAATCAATCATTTGAAATAACATTTCTATTTGTGTGCATCATGTATGGATTAATTCTTACAAAATCATATGCACATTTCTGAATAAATTAATGCAAATAATATAAACAATTAATTCATACTTTTATCACATCTCGGGTATTAATCACTCTCGGTTCGGGTTGATTCAGATTCGGATAATTGTCGGTTTAGGGTCACATGATTCCGGATCGCTTCAGGTTTGGATTTTTATAGGGTAGCGGGTCGCATCGGTTCGGATAATTTGTATTCAGTTCTTAATATTTGCGGCTTTTTTCGGATTCAGATATTTTCAGATTCGGTCAATTACGGGTACGGTTGATTCAGTTTTCATAAGTTAACAAATCCGAGTCGGGTTCGGTCATCGGGTTTATCGGGCGGACTATTTCGGTCGGGTCAACTTTTGCCACCTCTATCTCCGTGAGGAAGGTTGCGAGTTCAAACCATGGATAGAGATATTTTATAGACATTTAAATTTGAGTAATTTTACTCTCATCTTTTATCTAAAAAAAACATAATCAATTTTAGTGTCCATTAATATTCCACACATTCCAGACCCTAGCTAGCCACGCGCACTTTTAATTGCGTTGCTTTCCAATTTTCAGATCTAAACTCAGCTCTTTCTCTTTTAGCTAAAACAACAGTTAATCGAGGAAGCAAAATACGACCATAACCTTCCACTCCACTGTCCATTGTTTGAGTTTATTATCTTTCCTTTTTGTTGGGGGTGATATAAAAGCCCATTGCTTACGTAGTACATGTACATCCACCTTGCAATATTTTCTAGACTGATCTGCTAACACAATTAACACTACCACAGAGAAAAGCATCAACAGCGGTTATTTAATGACAATTCCCAGCGGTTCAGTGACCGTCTGTAATACCGGGGTTGCTAATGCTTACTAAAGAACCGTTGTTGATGCTGTTAATCAACAATGGTTTATAAGAAGGAACCGTTGTTGATGATAGCAATTCCCAACTGTTTATAAGAAATAACCGTTGTTGATTCTTAAGAATTAACAACTGTTTTTTGTAAATAACCGTTGTTGATTCTTAAGAATTAACAACTGTTTTTTGTAAATAACAGTTGTTGATTCTTAGAAATTAACAGCTGTTTTTTGTAAATAACAGTTGGGATGATGATTTTTTTTTTAAAAAAAAATTGTTTATTTACAGAGATCAGCCCTTTGCTCATTCAAATTAGATATTATATACCATATTAACAAAAAAAATGTACATTAAAAAACTAATAATAAATTCTAATAATACCACAGATTAATTACCAAACTAAAATCCAATATAATATCATATTCATATATCCAACAAAATTAAAATCCATCATAATATAATAGAATTTCACAAATCCTAATAATATCCGTATACATCAGCACCTTCTCCTAATCTTGCACCATCACTTCCTCCTGATCTTGCACCAGTATCTCCTAATCTTGCATCAGCACCTTCTCCTGTGCCCGAATCTACAGGGAGTACAGTGAGTTTGCAATAATATATTTTTTTGCAAAATCTTAGAAACAATTTCGTACATGAATTATTTACAATTCAGTTTGTTAATTTTTTTCTTGACTTCAGGGGAAGAAAGTTTGACTACGATTTGTTTGAACTTTGAGAGAGCAAGGAAAGGAAGTGCCGGTGCTACCTTGAGAGAGCAAGAAAAGAGCAGTGATGGTGCTGCCTTCGCTGTCGGAGAGAGCAAGGAAAGCGAGGGTTGGTGCTGGCCTTCTTTGTGCGGAGAGCAGGGAGACTGAAGTTGGTGGTAGCCTCCGTTGCGGGACCTTTTCGCGGAGAATTGGTGCTAGCCTCTATTGCGCCGCTGTTGCCGCTATCAAGCAGCCCTCCATCATACTCCATGAAGAGGGAAGGGTTTTAGTCGGGTTTTGAAATTGGGGGAAATACAAATTGACTAAGGCCTGAAGTTGAAATTATAGTAGAGCAAAAGACAGTTTGAAAAGAATCAAACTGTGGAGGCGGGAAATTAGGGAAACTAGGGAAAGTGGTTGAAAGATGTGGAGGTGGGAAACTAAGAAAAACAATCACCAACAGTTGTTAAACAAAACAGTTGTTAAATGGCCCATAAGAAGGAATCAGCAACTGTTATTAATAAAAAACAGTTGTTAATTCTTGCACATGAATATTTTATGTTACCTAAGAATCAACAATGGTTATTAATAAAAAAACAGTTGTTAAATGGGCCATAAGAAGGAATCAGCAATTGTTATTAATAAAAAAAACAGTTGTTAATTCTTGCACATGAATATGTTACCCAATAAACAACAACGGTTCCCAATAAATAACAGTTGTTAAATGGGTCATAAGAAGGAATCAGCAACTGTTATTAATAAAAAATAGTTGTTAATTCTTGCACATGAATATTTTATGTTACCCAAGAATCAACAACGGTTATTAATAAAAAACAGTTGTTAAATGGGCCATAAGAAGGAACCAGCAACTGTTATTAATAAAAAAACAGTTGTTAATTCTTGCACATGAATATTTTATGTTACCCAAGAATCAACAACGGTTATTAATAAAAAACAGTTGTTAAATGGGCCATAAAAAGGAATCAGCAACTGTTATTAATAAAAAACAGTTGTTAATTCTTGCACATGAATATTTTATGTTGCCCAAGAATCAACAACGGTTTATACTTTAGAAACCGTTGGGAATGCTATCCCATTCCCAACGGTTTTTATAGTGAACCGTTGTTAATTCTTGCACATGAATATTTTATGTTACCAAGAATCAACAACGGTTTCTATTTTAGGAACCGTTGGGAATGCTCTCCCTTTCCCAACGGTTTTTTATTGTGAACCGTTGTTAATTCTTGCACATGAATTAACAACTGTTTCTTCTTAAGGAACAGTTGGGAATGATATGTCTTTCCCAACTGTTTTTTAAAGGAACAGTTGTTGATTCTTTTTCAGATTTCGGGCAAGTCTTTCCCAACTGTTCCTTCTGATAAACCGTTGCTGATGTGTTTTATTAAATTTCCAAAATGCCACTGCCACTTTTCAACAACGGTTTTCTTGAAAACAGTTGCTAAGTTGGGGTTGCTAATGCCCATCTCTGTGGTAGTGTAAGGTAGAGATCACTGAACGTAATGGCCGCTGAATTGACACAGATCACTGTAAGTGATGGTGCCCAAGGTGAATTGGTGCCGGAAAAGCGTCCACCCATGCCTGCTGAACTTCATTCAGCACTGATGTCAACAGGCGACGAATATTATATAAAAAAATATCTTGGGCTGTCAGAGCAACAAAAGGAGGTCAAGGTAATACTTGAGAAAACATGCAATTTATTTATATCAAAGTCCAATAGGATACAAGAATTTCCATTATTTGAGTTTTTTAAGTATTTGTTTTGGATTTTTTAAATATTACATAGTTTTATATATTATTTTATTATAATTTTAAGGTCATCTTATAAAGTTTCAAAACATATACTTAAGAAATTCAAAAAATAGAAAATTTTTGTATTATAGAAGATTTTGATATAAATAATTTAATGATTTTGTGATGGTTAAGTATATATGATTTTTGAGTTAAGAGCACGGAAGGTCTATGTGCTCGATAGATTTACTCTTTAAATCCGGGTGCAACATATCTTAATTACTATAAGATTTAATAAATTACTCCTGATGTACTTTTATTATATATTTTGGATTTAATTAAACAATACTGAACTCATAACATGGACCTTGGAACGAAACATCTATTCGTTCAAAAGGAAGGATAGAACATTTCCTTCTACCCGATAAGGGAGATATATTATATATCAGCAGAGGGAACACATCCATTTCGACCCTGTTAGATTTGTGATTAATGATCCTCCTTGCTAATGTTATTGCCCTAATTTCCCACGTAAACCATTGTCTGGCAAGCCAAATTACTAGAAACTTAGTACTTGAGGAGGATGCATTGATAATGCTTATATATATATATATATATATATATATATATCTTGACAATCTTGAGTCTTGACAATAGGATTTTCAATAAATTTGAAAAAAAGAATTATTAAAATTTCATAAAAATAAAAAAAAGGTTATCAAAACATTAATTTAATATATTTATATATGAGGAGGGATCCATTGACAATGCTTAATTTTACAATCTTGACAATGGAAATTTTCAAAAATTTGCAAAAATTCACAAAAACTCTTAAAAATGAAAAATGGTTAATGAATGTATTATTTAACTTATAGATTGATTATGGTTCCAATTATATTCAATTTAAGCGGCATTTGATAGCTCTTCAAAGATCCGTTAATTTACAACCGTTGAAAAGTGCACAAAATTTTGATAAGCCATTAAACGATGTTCAAATTGATTGAAATTCGAAACACTATCAATCTATAAGTTAAATAATACATCCATAAACCATTTTTCATTTTTAAGAGTTTTCGTGAATTTTTACAAATTTTTGAAAATTTTTATTGTCAAGATTGTCAAATTAAGCATTGTCAATGGATCCCTTCTCTTTATATATTATGTTTTCAATTTTATTTAAGTTATATGATGTTTGTTAGCTCTTCAAAGACTCGCTATAAATTGAAACTGTTAAAAGGTGCAAAAGTTTTGACAACCATCAAATGATGTTCAAATTGATTAAAATTTTAATAACTATCAAGTATCAATTTATAAATTAAATAATAAATTTACAATTTTTTTTAATTTTTAAGATTTTCATTTTTTTCAATTTTCTTAAGAATATTATTGTCAATGGATCACTCCTTTAGTCTTTTTACTTAAATTCCTTGTATTATTTCCGTTTTATCAATTCAAAATATACTTTAATTGTGTATACATTGAGTTCAAAATTAAAACTCCACATAAAATATTATTTGTACTAATCAAGGTTCTGAATAGCGGTTATTTCACCATAGCAGTGAATTTTTTTTTTAAATAGTATTATTGTACCAACTTTCACCAATAAAAAAGTATTTTAAAGAAAATATAATAAAATAGATAATTAATTATTATAGTAATAGTTATTGTAGTAATATCAAAACACCAATTCAAATTCAAAATATAAATTATGAATTGCGTACTATATATTTACTACTCAAACACTTCAAATATTAAATGACATATTATTTTCAATCAAAATATATCTTGTGTAATATTTTTTTGCTCTAAAAACTTAAAAAAGTTTGGAGCTTTTATGTAGCATAGCAGTAGCAATTAGGGTCTTGCATTGTATGTCATAGAGAATGTTAATTAACTGAATAACTAGTGCATACAGGTGCAGATAGAGAGAGAAGAAGACACTGTCCAACAAACAGAGACAAAAGACAAGATAAGTAGATTGATTCATTGCGCAACAGAATATGGAGACACTGTTCTTCACTTGCTCGTTGATAATGGGCTGGACAATCTTGCATTAAAGGTTTTTCGAAAAGAAAAATCCCTGTTGAAAGCACGAAATAAAAATTTGGAGACACCGCTGCACATTGCTGCAAGAACTGGAAGAATGAAGATTGTTAGCGAGCTCATTCAACTCGATTCTGAATATGTCAAAGATGCTCTTGCCATAACAGACTGCAACGGAAACACAGCATTGCACATTGCCGCCAGACATGGCAATAAAGAAACTGGTCGTGAACTGATGAAGTTGGATACCCAAGTAGCGAGAAAGGAAAATCATCAAGGGTTATCTCCACTTTACATAGCTATAGAGAGCAGATGTACTGAGATGGTACAAACTATGCTAGAAGACGATCCTTATCTAACATTTTCCCGAAATTCGGTTGGAATGTATCCGATTCATATAGCCGCACGTGAGGGCAACAAGAATCTGGTAAACTATATCATGGGAAAATACCCGACTTATAAGTATGTCAACTTGCTTGATCCTCAAGGAAGGAACTTTTTCCATATTGCTGCGAGAGAGAACCAAGCAGAGTTATTCGAGCTTTTGCAATATGGGAAAGTTGGAATAAGTATGGTTAGAAAAATGAATGATGCAATGGATTTTGAAGGAAATACACCATTGCATATTGCTGCAATCAGGGGACACAGGTTAACTATGACTGTTATTTGTAAAAATAGATTGAATATCAATGCACAAACAATCCGAAACCGGAAAGGCTATAAACCACTTGAACTTTCAGCGATGCAAGTGGAGGAAACTTCTGAGGTATGCTTAAAACAGAAAAAGATTATACTTTCTATTTTGTTAAGTTTGTATGTCATGTGTTGTTACCAATTATCAAATGCGGAACTACATAGTACATACCAAGCAAGGAAGTTGTGATTTATAAAAGAAATTAATTGTGTTTTCTGTTGCAGATCAAGGACGCCATCAAAGCCAGGATTAGCAAATATATTTTCTCTAATGGTTATAATTTTACAGCAAGGTGGTTTGAGGATATAATGGCACCCTCAGATAAAAGTAAATGGGAGAGAACTCAAGTTATCGGACTGGGTGCTGTACTTATTACAACCGTAACATTTGCTGCTGCATTCACAATCCCCGGAGGTTACAACCAGAACGATGGCACACCAATTCTGGGAAGCAAAATTGCTTATAAGGCATTTACAATAGCAAACACGGTATCATTTACATTAGCATTTACAAGCTTATATACGCTTGTTTCAAGTGCTCTGGTTGATCCGGATTATGCCCATCTCAAGGACGCTACAGACACATTCACAGCTTCGGCTGGTTTTATGGTTCTCGCATTTGCATTAGGGTCATATGTGATGCTTGTGCCAGTTAGTTTTCCAATCGCCCTCATCGTCCTTATTCTCACTATGCCACTTGGGTCACCATTCATGTCTCTTGCCGTTACATTTTATAGATCCATATTTAGATGTATACACAGAATTGTTAACTTTGCAAGGATGGTTGTGACAAATTTAGTAACTTGGTCACAGGAGGTTTACTCTGCGATCCGGAAGATTAAAATCCCACGTTCTCGAAAACAGCTATTTAAAATGGTTGTAGAACGGAAGCTGACACAGGGAAACTTGTTTTAGCAATACGGTCATTTGATTTCTTTTTTTCGGGTTGTTATGCAATGAAATTTTAGTTATTACACAACCTATATAGTCTAATTATGTATAGAAAACCAAGTTGTGGTTCATCAACCGGTACGGTTCAATGAACTTCAACAGGTTCACTGTGCATTCTTCTCTCTTTTTCTTTCCCTGTGATTGTTTTTTATGCAAATTAAATACATAGCTTATTATGCTATCTAATGAATTTATTGTGTAGCTTATTTAGTATGTATGCAGTTTATTGGTTGTAGAATGGTTATTAACAAATGTCTTGATATATATGCTACCTCGTTTCGTATTGTCTACCATACGGACGCTGAATTCTGCTACGATCCAAATCGGATCGGAGAACCCTCCAATCCTAAATGGACAATCGGGATTATTTCAAAAAACCCCTCTTAATTCTCGGGCGTCGGATTGGGGATTGGAGGGTCCTCCGATCCGATTTGGATCGTAGCTGATACGGACTCACCGTATGGTGCTGCATTTAGTTGCAAAGACATTTTTGAGAGTCAAACTGGTAAATGAGGAAATGAGGTTTCAGGAAAATGGTTGTTAACAACGCTATCTCTCTCTATATCTCTCATCTCTCTGCAAGGCACATAATTTAGAGGAGCATAATAAAAAAGTAAAAAACCTTGCGCACTGTACCTTGCACGACGCCCCTACACTTCGTCGCAAAGACCGGAAATTAGGAGCTCATGATCATCAAACTCATTGAACTTTCTCACGGAGAAGTAAAAAATGGACAAGTAGAGGTGGCAAATCGGGCGGGCGGTTCGGGTTCGGATCGGGCGGGTCAAGTCAGTTTGACTTTCTAGAATATCTCGGGTCAGGTTGGGTCGGGTCAGGTGATGGGCAGGTCGGGTCGGGCCAATTTTAATATCAACTTTTTTTGGATCGTATGTTGATTTCAGTTGGATTGGATGCTATTTGATCTCGGGTCGGGTCGGTTTCAGGTCAAGTGGGGTCTGGTCGGGTCGGTTTGACTTTCTGAAAAATGTCAGATCGGGTCGGGTTAGAGTCGAGTCAGGTCGGGCGGGTTTCTCGGGTCGGGTCGGGTTCTGCCACCTCTATGCACAAGGAAGGTGTGTCTGCGCTGCATACTGCTATAGTTAGAGGAAATACTCCTATGGTTAAAATATTGTTACAAGGGAATCGTAGTCAGGCATATGTCCCAGATTCAACTGGTTTATTCCCTGTTCATACCGCCGCTCGCAAGGGCAATTTCAACCTGGTCAATTATTTCATGCCAGAGTACCATGATTCCAGTGAATTGCTAGATCATCATGGAAGGAATAATTTTCACTATGCTGCTCCAGAAAACAAGAAAGAGGTACTTATTAATTAAGATTTCAGATCTGAGGGAATTGCATGCAAAAAACTGTTCGTGAAAAATTAGAGCAATCTTATACTAAGTTCAAAGCTAAAGCATATGAGACTCATCAAGACGTACAATTTGAAGTTAGAGAGTTGGTTTAGATCTATTTACCAAATGAGTGTTTTCCACGTGGTGAATACCATAAACTTAAAAGAAGGAAGATGAGACTGTGTGAGATTTTAGAGAAGTATGGAGCTAATCCCTACTATGTAAAGTTGCCAGATGACTTGCATATTTTCATTACATTCAATGTTAGTCATCTCAACAAATATTACACTGAAGATTTAAGCTTGAGGGCAAGCTTCAAACAACTCGGGGAGCATAATGCAATGCACATTTCCGAAATTGAATAGGATTCAGATAATGAAGACACAAGGTTCGAGACATTCAATGAAATATTTATGCATCTTCAGAAATAAACCATCTCAATGCATGCACAAAGAGTATATATTTGACTAGATAATTATGTTGGTGGTTTCAAAAATATGCATGAACTTTAGAATTAATGCAATTAAACTTTGTGATAATTAATTTAGGACAATTGTGGTGGTCTTCTAGGAGAGTTAATTAATATTTAGAGTTATTATTTAGTAAATTTTGGAGGCAAAGAAAATTATTATTTGTTATTTTCTATGTGGAATGTTCTAGTTAAATGCAAGGCTATATAAGAAATCAAGTTGTCTTTGTAATCTGAATTTTATCAATACAAACATTTTATGAGTGTTATATTGTTTCTCTTTCCCTTTTAGAAAATATCTTTCTTGTCTCTACTACTACTAAATCAATACGTGAGCTTACCAAACAATATCGTAGCAGGACCACTTTACATCATTAGCCCACAATGTTCGTTAGGCCCTGCTTGGCTATGGAAAAGGAAGTCGGAAAACGGTAAGAACATATAATGGATCAAGTTACAATCATTTGGGCCCTTATATACTTGCATGCTAATAATTCACATTTTCATCGAATGAGGATCAAATTAATTAATGGTTTTTTTAGATCGAAATGTTCCATACAATCCGTAAAACAGATCGTGCCCAGACCCGTTAATATGCACTAGTAAATAGCTCACGCCTTACTTTAGGTTGAAATTGTTATTTCTTATAATAAATTTTTAAGACAATATGTAATGGGTTTTATATTGAGAAAATTGATATGGGCTTAAATTTTAATGGGCTGAGACATTAACGTCAACGGGTATTAACGTAAATCAACAATTTTGATCTATCCAAGAAAATGATCAACGGCTCACAGGTTTCTTATTTGGGGAAGATAGCCCTTTCATGTTATTTTCTCCAATATGCCTTTATATATAGTAAAGATATATTGTCATTGTTTGAATTGGGTTTCACTTTCTCAACATATACCAAAAAATTAACATAAATTTAGTTTGCTTTTGTTGTAAGCTCACATATATGTAGTTGCCATTATCGTTGGTTCTCTTGAGTGATATTTTCACTTATACACTTGAAATGCATAAAATTTTATTAAACAAAAATTAAGCCGGCGACTATATGGTAATTTATACTCTAGAAAGAGGGGTAAGCTTCCAAGCTTTTTAGCTATGCCACATCATATTAATCTCAACCATTAAATTTTTTCTCTCTTTTTTATCTCAATCAAATGGCTCAAATTATTTTTTTTCTTTTTTCATTAAAAGATAATATAATTTGTCTAAAGAACAATTTAAGGAGTGACTCAAAATATTTGCAACTCTTTGTATTCTTTTATATGAATTGATAGGTAGCTAAAAATATATATTGTATAAAGTTATTCTAAATTCAGTATTTATTTAATAAAATATATATATATGAAAATTTTATATTTATATTTAATATCTATTATTTTACGTAATATTATTTTTTCGGGGCGAAGCCCCAATTCACAGCTCTATAATTATAATGCATCGTTTGGTAGCAATGATTAATGACAGCATATATTCACCTTTCACTTGTCACATGTCACATGTGTACAGCAAAGGCATCGTTGAAATCTTTATTTATTGACTTAATTTGCATGGAATCTTCGCAAGTATTTTATATTTAACACAAGTCGAAGTTACTCTTCTATACAAAATTTTGATGAAAAATTGAAAATACATTAATCATAATAAATGTTTTTGCATGTCATTTGTGTTGTACAATTTTTAAACAAAATATAAATAATTGCAAAAGCCAAAATTAGTCGTAAAGGAAAATTTAGAACTTGGAAATAAATAGTTATATGGCTGTAGAATTTAGGATTTAAAATATCATAGAATATTGATTGAACTTCGAAGAATACTGTTATTTAAACAAGAAGAAAATTCACAATTTAATTTTGATTTTTTTACAAATTTAAAGGAAAAATATGTGTTTTGTAATTTATGGAAAAAGTTCATACTAAAAGATGCATACTTCATGGAAAAAATCATGTATTTTTTCGCATGTAGTTTTGAGAATCATGGGTGGAAAAATGCACTTTTAATCACTACACCAAATTTCAACAAGTAACATTCAATTTAGATTTGTGCCTTTAGAGACTTAATGCAACAAATATGAAGTTTTTACAACTCCATTTGTTGTGTCATTGCATCCCTTCTCTTATAGAACAATTGGTGTTGTAAAAACTTCATATTTGTTGCATTATATAAGTCTCTAAAGGCACAAATCGAAATTGAATGTTACTTGTTGAAATAACGGGTATTGTAATAGCTTATTGCAACAAATTTTGTCTTAATGAATTTCAGTTTATTACAAAAAAAAATATTGACTTGTTAAAATAAATGTTGTGGTAATACCCCTTATTCCGACAGCAATAGATGCCACTGAAGTGGGAATGATGAGATAGAGAAAATTTTCTTCGATCGGATCAAGTTGAGATAGAGCTTCTCGGATAAGATCTAACTGAGAAAGAAACTTCGTCGATGACACCCCTCCAAATATTGAGGAGAGTCATGCATGTTGGGAGAGGGATGGTGGTAGGAGCAGACAGATTCTACGATTGCACACAAAGATTTTCGATGAGGCAAGCAGCTTCGGACGGACACTTCGAACGGGAGAAGTGTTGTCGTTGTCATTGTTGTTGCCGCACCAAATTGTTAGTAAGGGGAGAGCACATAGTTGTGGGTGGGAGCTAGATGGGGAACTAGGGTTTTGACTTTTGAGAGACTGAGTGAGAGGCGAGAGGAGGGTGAAGTGAATGAGTAAAATGTCTAATGTGAAAAAGAGCTTTGCTAGAACTCAACTCCGATCATCCGATCATATCTGAGTGACTGAGTCGAAGATAAAAATATTGTTTAGTCAATAATTAGATAATAGAGAAGTGTATCGAATTTAATACTAAAATGGGCTATTACCACAAATCCACAATTGATTTTTGCTAAATCATATTGGATTGTTGCAACAATTATTATCTTAAATTTGATTGTGTTGGATTTCAGCAATAAATTATTTTATTAACTGAGTTGGATCATTATAAAAAATTATTTTTGACATATTTGATATTGATATTACAACAAATATTATTAGAATATTATTTACTTTATCAGCAATATATATAATTGTTACCCTACACTTCTATTACAACTAATATTTTGTTGCTATCTTACATTTTCATGACTTCAAATAGATTTGTTGTGAAAATTATACATTATTACCACGAATGCATTTTTGTGGTAATAATTAGTGTTATATCCACAAATTAGTTGTTGGTTAATTTTTTTTTTTTTTGTTAGTACATCAATTTGGTTGTAGTGAATAGTATACTTCATTCGTATTATTTTACAGAGGATGGTTCTAATGCTTGTATTGTTTATGTTACCATCATGCTTTCACTTTTTAAATTTCAATAACTCAAAATTTTAAAATAATTATTTAATCAAAATTTTTAGATTTGATTAATATGAAAAATTATTTCATTTTTTTATTTTAAACGAATTATTTTGAATAACTCTTTGTGTAAGTAACAAATTATTTTATTTTTATTTTATTTTATATTATATGAATCAAAGAATTTAAAAATCGACATCTAAAAATTGGTTATATTAGCGTATTCTTTTTAAACTTTTGATGTCAAGGAAAAGAATATTTGGGATTTCATAATTACGTAGATATGTATGAATAAAATGATATTGATCAAATGTACATGATTCTATTTTGAAAAATTAGTTTTCAAAATTTGATTTTTTTTTAAATTAAAAAAGTGGAGGCATGATAGAGAAAAGAAAATGGTAGCATTGAACCCTCTTTATTTTGTAATTTCAAACTACATTTATTCTTTAAATATATTTTTTTTTTCTCGTTTCTTTTTTGAGTCAAAAAAGGACGGGGAGAGAGAAAAAAAAACATCAAACAGGATAACATGTTTAATTCAAACAAGCGAACGATCCGGACACTAATTGATTGATCACGACTTGAAGAAATCTTTTCACTTGTGATTAAAAAATGACTTAGATGCGAGTTCGCAATTTAAAACTAATTACGATGCGGCCGTGCTCCATTCATCCATTGATTAAACGTACATGTACAAGTTATTGACTTTCTTCTTTCTTAGTCTACACATAAGCAATGGTAAGATATAAGATATATATATTCATCAAATATCGAAAATTTGAAACTATACCATGATTATAGTTGTACAAAAAATTTTAGTTGTACACCAGCAAATTGAACTCAAAAAGAATATAATAAACAAATGTACAAGTTATATGACTTATTTTCTTTCTTGTTCTACGCACATATATAAGCAATGGTAATTAAGGTGCTAGACTATTATGCAAACGTTAGCATTTTAGACCGAAATACTAACGCCTCAAAATTAGCGTTATCATATCCGAAATCACGATTTATTGTTCTCAATAAATTCTTCATATAAAAATATTGGGAAATACAAAAATTTTCTATTTTTAGAGTTTTCTAAGTATTTGTTTTGAATTTTAGAAAAGTACTCATAAATATTCATTAAAAATTGATGTTTGTACGAGCTATTTTCAAAAATACAAAACAAATACTTAAAAAATTCTAAAATGGAAAATTTTTTTTATTCCCCAATATTTTCATATGAAGAATTTATTGAGCACCATAAATTATAATTTCGGATATGATAGCATTAATTTTGAGGCATTAGTATTTCGGTCCAAAATGCTAACATTTATATAATAGTCTTAGCTCGTAATTAAGATATATAGTGACTATATTCACTAAATGTCGAATCAATTTCTGGCCATAAATAGGGAACTAAATCCTTTTTTTTTTTGGAAAAGCAGGGCCTGCTTTTCGCTTTGTTAAATCTCAACCGTTGGATGGGAAAAAAAAAGCGGATTTGGTTCCCTAAATAGATGGTTTTTTCTAGATGTGGCAAATCGGATGAGCGGGTCGGGTTCGGGTCGGGCGGGTTGGGTTAGTTTGACCTTCTAGAAAATCTCGGGATGGGTCAGGTCGGGTGATGGGCAGGTCGGGTCGAATCAATTTTAATATCAACTTTTTTTGGATCGTATGTTGATTTGAGTTGGATTGGATGCTATTTGATCTCGGGTTGAGTCGGTTTTGGGTCAGGTCGGGTCAGTTTGATTTTCTGAAAAATGACAGGTCGGGTCGGGTCGGGTCGGGTTTGAGTCGGATCGGGTCTAGCGGATTTCTCGGATCGGGTCGGGTTCTGCCACCTCTAATTTTTTCGATCTCCACTAAAAAGATATTGTTTTCCTTTGACAAGGGAGATGCTTTTAAAGCCTTGGAGAAAAGAGCTCGATCCTGCATGTGAAACGTTAGCTGTCTCACAACGAACTAATTTGCAAACGGATGTTATAATTTGGGACTTAATGACCTACTTTTAATTCCACAAATGATCGATCATTGACCCTGAAATAGTGGATTGACTTCGTCATTCCAGCTAGCCATGACATATAGGGAAGTGCGACTGTTAGAATAATTATAAATTGAACCTCAAATTTCTAAATTAAATTTGCTTATATCATGACACTGAATAATTTGTTCAACTGTTTGTCTTCAATTGACAAAACTTTTTCTGACCTTGGAGTTGTTTATATATCTTACGTACCTATGTATACGTATATAGCAGAGATATATATACATTACATTGAAAATTGCTTTATTATATTGCATCTAATATATAATCTACATTGAGAATATTTCAGATCCTTCATTAAAGCTAAATTTTTGGGAAAGTCATGAAACTTTCTCCCCAAACCATGCATCAATTAACTGACTTTGATGTTTATCTAAATTCGGTCACTTCATTAAATTTTTTTCATGCAACTTGCTTAAAAAAATATAACCCTATATTTGGTTTAGACATATTTTTTTAAATAAAGTTACAATGAGCTTAGACTCCAAAATCCCTTCCATGCGCACACTTTCAAAAATATTTGAAATCACCTTCAAATTTAGATTTATATAGCTCAACATATAATATTTCTTTTAAAAAATAAATCTCAAGCACTCACTTAAAAATTTCAAAAATGAACAAATTTTTTAATCTCATAAGATTTTGATATAGAGAATTTATTAAGCTATATAATTGAAATTTGAAGGTGATATGATATATTTTTAGACGTGCACTATGAAAGGGCTAAGTGAGCTTAATTAGCTTACTCTATTATTTTCATATAAAACTTAATATGTAAGATTATGAAGACAAACTAATTTTTGATTCATTTTTCATTTTATAATAGTCCAATATTTTAACATTTTTACAATATGTGTTATTTCTTAGGATATACAACATTTCATAAGATACATAAATTTAAGCCTTTTTTTAAGGAACTAAATAATCAAGAAGACTTCTACAAACATGTGTGTATAACATGTAGTTGACTAATTTATATCTATATATCTATCTATTTAATAAAAAATTGACCATACATTCAAAATAAATATTTATATATGAGGAGGGATCCATTGACAATGAGTTTTTTGACAATATTGACAGTCATATCTTTCAAAATTTTATTAAAATTCATAAAAAATCTTAAAAATAGAAAAAAGCCTACGGAAGTATTATTTAACTTATAGATTGATTATGTTTCCGATTATATTTAATTTGAGCGATATTTGATAGCTCTTTAATGATCCATTAAATTACAACCGTTAAAAAATACACAAAATTTTGATAAGGCATCAAACGATGTTCAAATTGATTGAAATTTGAAACACTATCAATCTATAAGTTAAATAATACATCCATAAACCATTTTTCATTTTTAAGAGTTTTTGTGAATTTTTACAAATTTTTGAAAATTCCCATTGTCAAGATTGTCAAATTAAGCATTGTCAATAGATCCCTCCTCTTTATATATAAATTCTACGAAATAACACCTCGTGAAGTATTAAAAAAAATATATATATATCTAAAAGAAAAACAAATGAAAATTAATTGATATCTTCATTCTCACATATTGTATGTTTTATAAGGAAAAATGCATGTTCAAAGTCAAAAGTAGAGTTCATGTTGTTATGCCAATTTAACGTATGTTAAATTAAACGTTTAAAATATTGTAATGAGTTAGTTAAACAAGTGATCATTGAGTGTTAAATAAATATTTCGAGACACAGTTATTGTACAACCAACAAAAAGTATATAAAATCAATTAGGTGAAGTAATTAAAGTCTAAGCACCCTTTCACATCACATGCAAAATTTTAAAATTCTAAAACCAATCATATTCTTAATTAAGAGTTGAATGTTAATTATCTAATATTATTATAATCTTTAATCATATTACATACGCAATAATCATATTCTAAGAAATGAGCAATTTGATTTCACAACTTGTCTTCATATAATAAAGTTGGTGATTTCGTTAACTTATACACAAGAGACAAAATCATATCGAAGTTTGCGAACTTTTCGTTATTAAATATCCCATATGTCTTTGTAGTTCCCAGTTAAGTACAGAATTTGGTGGATTAGTATTTATACGTTACTTCATATTTTAAAAATAAACCTCTTACATTACAAATTAAGTACTTGAAATATGTTGTAAGATAATATAGATGGCATTAGATCTCTATATGTTTAACTCATGAAGGCTCTTAATTTGCTAATTATCACCAGTAAGAGATAATTGAAAATCTATAATTTCTTATCAATTAATTATTACTTTTGTGAGTGTTTCATTCATGATAATTAATATGCAATTTAGATATCACATATTTGCCCACAATATATTATCCACACAGCATATAGATAACTAACAATTTAATTAAGAGGAGAGATCCATTGACAATGCTTAATTTGACAATCTTGACAATGAAAATTTTCAAAAATTTGTGAAAATTCACAAAAATTCTTAAAAATGAAAAATAGTTTATGGATGTATTATCTAACTTATAGATTGATAGTGTTTTAAATTTCAATCAATTTGAACATTGTTTGATGCCTTATCAAAATTTTGTATATTTTTTAACGGTTGTAATTTAACGAATCATTAAAGAGCTATCAAATATCGCACAAATTAAATATAATCAGAAACATAATCAATCTATAAGTTAAATAATACTTCCGTAGGCTTTTTTCTATTTTTAAGATTTTTTATGAATTTTTATAAAATTTTGAAAGATATGATTGTCAATATTGTCAAAAAACCCATTGTCAATGGATCCCTCCTCTTTAATTAAACATAGTTGCATTATTGCTTACGTACTTAATTATAAAACTAATGATCAAGGTCGTTTTTTACTCATGCAACTTGAATTAAAATATTATACCTGACAAGTGACAAATTATTGTTCAAGGTCATCGACACCCTCACACACTCCATATATATATATATATATAAAGTTTTCCCTCATCAGTTAGCCAATCTAGCCATCTTATTGCCAAAGAGATCATGCCGGCCTCTCAGGGAGAAGGAACAGCAAGTAAAATGGCGCCGGAGAACAAACGCCCAGAGATGCCCGCTGAGCTTATCAAAGAAGCAATAGAAGGCAACAGAGATGTTTTAGTAAAATGTCTCGGACTGCCTAATGAACCAATCAGTGAAGATGAACCAATCAGCGAAGGAGAACCCGATCATATCCAGGTATAATTAAGGCATTATTTCTAACTAGAGCTATAACTCAAGCTTCGCTCCGAAATATGATATCAAACAAATAATAAAGCTTATAATTTTAAATATTTATTTTAGAAAAATAAAAAAAATTTTAATTTTTTATGTGAATAATAATAATAATAATAATAATAATAATAATTTATAAATAATAGCATATAAATGTTGGATTATTTTACGGGTTAACTTTTGTTTTAGACATATCACATTCATCTTATTAAGTGAGGAGAGAGAATATATATAAACAATTAGATTAAAGTAGATGAAAAGATTTAAATAAAATCAATGGTTAATAATATTGGTAATGTGACATAATTCAGGTGCTTGGAGAGCTACCCTTCTTTCTAGTGTATAGATCCTTCATATTTTATTGGGTTTAGATATGGAGATACTTATTATTCAACTTAATATCCTAATTATTCAGTTATAAGTTGAAACTTAAAAATTATAAGTTTGGGGGACCATGTATCCCTGAATTTATATGCGCCCCCTACTTGATATTTTATACTCATTTTATATATGGCAATTTATATATTTTAAAATTTCCATCGGCTTACAGAACTTGTTGGCCCCTACTTGATATTCACTTTGGCTCCGTCACTGGAATCAATGCCAATACTGCACCCATACAGGAAATTAAAATGCAACACAAAATTAAAAAATTCTATAACAATTGTCATTACTGAAAGGTTACATCAGTAACTATTTAAGAGTAAACATTGGGCCAACAAATTAATAACGGTCATTTAGAAGTTGTTACTTAACTAGAGAACATCTTGTGTCCATACAATGGATATCTATTGTAGACACAAGTGTTACATTGTGGGTCCCATTTTTCACTCTTTTTGTGTCTACATGGATGTCCATTGTATGGACACTAGGTCTTACTCACTTAACTACTGATACGTCCTACGTTAGGTGAACCTATAGTGAAAATCCCCGTATCAAATTTTCAACCCCTCTCAGTACCCTAACACTGTGCTCCAGTACAGCTAGGGGAGAGGAAGGGAATGGAAGGGAAGTGATGGAAGCAAAAGGGGAGATGAAATCTTACCCTTCAAATTAGAGGGTAACAAAATGGTACAATCTAAATAGATCAAGACTTCACTTCCTCTCCCTCCCTTTCCCTTTTCTACCCTCTGAGATTTGTGTTATGGAGCGAGTTAACAAAATTAGGCAAGTCCGGTCACCTCTACCCTCCTCTTCCCTCCCTCCCTTTACCTTCTTCTGGAGAAAAGGGTAAGTTGACCTATATGCTGAAGCAAGCCAGCCCAATGATAGACGGCCGTTTTGCTAAGGTGAACCTCTGGATGGGTCCACGTGCCCGTCCTGGAGAGGCACTTTTAGGCCCTGTTCGGACTCATCCCAAACTATGGGATTTCTACTATTTGTGTGGAAATAAATAAATTCTGTGAGAGTGAATTTATTTTTTCCCACGCAAATAGTAGAAATCCCACTGTTTGGAGATGAGTCCGAACAGGCCCTTAGTGAGTCTTGGAACATTCATGCAGCTTGGGGTTCTTTGGGGCCTTGGGCTCCATCCAAGGTAAATTAAAAGGTATTTGAGTTCATGGAGCATGTCTTTGTGGGTTAAAGTTATATATATGATTGGGCTATATAGCTAAAGGGCTTAAATGGACTTGGGTCTTAGGGCCATGGCCCTATCAGTTATTACTTAATAATACTCCTATAAAACTTAATTCAACTATATAACCCATAGTTCGCTGCGGTAATCAGTTATGACTAGTGATTTAAAGACAGTCCGGGTAAGTTCGGGTCTGTCCAAACTCGCCCCGGTCCACAGGTTCTCCGGTCTACGGTTTTTCCAGTCCACAGTTTCTCCGGTTCGGGAAACTTGGGAAAAATTTTGAGGGGATGGAGATTAGACCTAGCTTAGGATCGTCTCTCCCGGGTTGCTCGGGTCGGATTGCCGAGGTTATTCGGGTTATATGGTAGAGAAAAAAGCTTCGAAAAACAAAAAAAAAGAAGCAGAAAAAATATATAAAAAAATACTATACCTATTTTATACTAAAAAATCGAAAAAAATACTTAAAAAACAAAACATTAAAAATTATTTATTTTAAACTGAAATATATATATTTTATAATTAAAAATTATATGTTTTAAACTGAAATATATATATTTTATACTACTAATCGTTTTTGAAAAGTAAAAATTATCCTCCTTTAATTTTCGGGTTTGTGACCGGCTATGTTACTAATATATACGGGTGCTTCTTATTTTTTATTTTTATTTTTTTGTTAACTCGGGTTGTTACCCCAGTACCTCGGTTCGGGACAGGCCGGGTCCCAAGTTCGCTCGGGTCGAGTTTCCTCGGGTGGGACTGATTCCTTTCCTTGCTAGGACCGTCCCTTCCGACCCTCTGGGGTTACCCCGGTCACACCTTGGGTTGGGTCGGTTGGTCCATTTTCCCCGGATTTCTCGGGTCGAGTTTAGACCTCTCGGGTTTTTTTAAAACACTAGTTATGACCGTTGTTATTGGCCCCAAAAATATTCTATTTTTCTTATTGTGACTAATTCATACTTTTTTCCTAACATATTAGCAAAACAAAGATTGCTTTCGAAAAAAAAAAAACACAACTATATTTTCAATCAATTTAGTCAATCCCTATGTAGGAGGTCGTGGGCTCGAAACACGAATTGTGGGTTTTTTATTGACATTTAAATTTGAATGGCTTGACTCTCATATTTACATGTAATATGATGACTGATCCAGTGGTCCGATTAATTTTTTTTTTTTTTTTTTTGGAGGAAAAGATGAGGATCAAGCCACTCAAATTTAAATGTCCATAAAAGACCCCCATCCAGTTTTTGAACGCGCGATCTCTCATACGGAGAGCGTTGCCTTTGGCCATTAGACCAAAGGCTGGTTCTCTCCGATTAAGTTCTAAAATAATGACTCCATTCTAATTCCAATAATCTAGAACCAGCTTACTTTCTCAATCAAAATGAAAGATATACTTTTTTCCCAATACATCTCTTTTATCCTTTCACTAAACTTTTACAATGTGCAAATAGGTGCAGATAGATGCCCCCAAGACCACCCCTCAACAAATAGATCTCGAAGTTGATATCCAAAGTGAAACAAAATCTGGCAACAACATCCTTCACCTGCTTGTTACACATGAGCACAATGATCTTGCTCTCAAGGTTTTCCAAAAGAACAAATCTCTGTTGACAGCACAAAATAAAAAATCAGAAACACCCCTGCATTGTGCTGCGAAGGTTGGAAACAAGCAAGTCATCCGCAAACTCATTAAACACAACTCCGATGATGTCAAGGATGCCCTTGCTAAAGAAAACGATAATGGCGACACAGCCTTGCATGTCGCCACAAGACATGGCAATACAGATGTAGGTTGCCAGTTGATGGAATTAAGTCCAGAAACGGCATACAAAGTCAACAAGGATGGCTCCCCACTACACATTGCAATAGCCAACGGATATACCGAAATGGCAAAAGCTATGTTAAGCACTAATGCTACTATTGCATGCATTGAAGATTTAGATGGCATGTTTCCGGTTCATGTCGCCACACGAATGGGCAACAAGGAGCTGGTAAAGCATTTCATCGTTAATTACCTTAGTTATTCCAAGTTGTTGGATCCATGCGGAAGAAATCTCTTTCATATTGCTGCAGAGAACAACTGTGGTGATATATTTCAGATGCTATGTAGTGGTGAGGAAAGTTCAGGTGATGATAAGCATGATGTTATACTACATGTTGGTGAAGAGATTAAAAAAATGATGAGTGCAACGGATTACGACGGCAACACACCATTACACATTGCTGCAATGAAGGGGCATAAGTCAACAATGAAAGCAATTTGGGAAAAGGAATTGCATCAGGAGGCAGAAAAAGTTGAAAACAAGCAAGGCTTAAAACCAGTGGAACTTTCTGGAAGGCAACTTGAAGAAGCTTATAAGGTACCATACATTAACAGAACATCATTTATTTATTTTTGGTCAATATTTTGAATTGGATAACTGAATGTGTGAACTTTCAGTTTAATATTATAACTATGGATGTGTGAACATTCAGTTTATTTTCGGTCAATGGTTTATTTTCGGTCCATAGTTTATTTTTGGAAAACATCATGTGTCAACTGAAATAGTGGTCTATATATCCATTTAGTACAAATTTTGTAACAGTTATACCTCATTTGTAACACTTACACCCAGTTTTTTTAACATTTAAATTCCATGAACAGTCCATCTATGAATGCTAGATAACACTCTTCTATATAATATTGTCATCCCTCATCAGTTCTAGTCATATATAGACGAAAAAAGAAATGACTTTAAAACCTCATAGCCATAAAAAGACATGTATAATAGTTCTTCATCAAACCTGGATTGAGGGTATATATATGGAAATGTTCTCAACCTCTCGTGGATAATACATATTATAACATGCACATGTAATCTCTTACAGGGTGATAGTGATGAGCTGAAGAAAAAGATTGACAGGTACATATCTTCAAAGAAAGGATGTAAATTTACTGGGAAGTGGTTTGATAAAATAATGGAAAAGGACGAGGATGTGAGAAAGAAGTGGTTTGAAGACATGAGAGGGGGGATCATGGTAGTTGCTGTTCTAGTTGCATCAGTAACATACACAACTGGTCTAAGCCCTCCTGGTGGGTTTTGGCAAGACGACAACGACGGTCACAGAGCTGGCACTGCAATTCTTAAGGACAGGTTTCCTGTTCGATACACAACCTTCTTCTATTCCAATGCAACAGCATTCATGGCTTCACTAATTATAATAATCCTTCTGATGAATGAGAATTTTTACACGAACCAAGCTAGGGTCGCAACGTTGAACATCAGTATGGTGCTTGACTTGGTCAGTTTAATGATTGCCTATGCAACAGGTTGTGCGCGGCATCTCACCACATCAATTTATGTGATCGTGGTTGCGGTGGGGATTTTTTCATTTGTGGTTCTTTCTAGCAGCTATTTGCAGTATATATACGCCTTTGCCATAAAACATATCCCTTACTTGGAGAAAATAGCAGGTAGCGACTTCCTGAAAAATAAGTCAAGTCACAAGACTGAAAAACAGTCAAGTCACAAAACTGAAAAACAGTCAAGTCATAAGACTGAAAAACAGTCAAGTCACAAAACTGAAGGACATAATCTGTCTCGAAGCAATACTTTCTGATGGTCTGATGGGTGAATGTTTTCATAATATTATAAAATTTCTGTCGTTGTTATTTTCGTTGTTTATCTTTTGTTCCTATTTTTTATTTCGCTGGTTAGAATGATATTATGTCATTTTCTGATTTGTCAGTACTCAAATGTTGTCATATTATTGCTTATTTTGTGTGGAAGGGGCTGATAACTATTGTAAGGATTGTTTTACAAATGTAATATTCAATAATAAAAAAGAATGGATGGATTCTGTTATAGATCACAAAAATATGAACAATTTATTTCTTAAAGTCAGATAGTCACTCAGGCAATACATATGGCAATATATAGCTGATTGATACCTTGAGGAAAAGCCACAAGCAAAAACTAATTGATACCTTCAGGAAAACACTTGAGCTATTTTGACTCTTTTGCCTGGTAAGAACTTTCAAGCCCTCCACAACTCGTCGTGCCTTCTACAAGAAAAGCAAACACTATTAATTCATCTTAAATTCTCTCAAAAGTCATGATAAGATTGATCTGGCCTCCTCTCAAGCAAGAGATTGCAAGAATTCAACAAGAATCGAGAAGCATACCCGAGTTAATCGGGCATGTAAGAGCCAAATACGAAGAATTGAAACTCTATAGACCACCTACCACTGATCTTGCCGTACTCCGGGATAGAGAAGAAACTGATAAGGTCTATACTCTACACCTTCCTTGCCGCTCTCGACTCGAACTACGAACCAATCCGAGCGTCATTAGGAAAGGGGGAGAGAGCGGAGAGGAAGCCAGATCGCAGTGGAAGCGAGATGGAGAGGTTTGATCATCTGGAGGTTATATGCTGGCTTCGTTAATGGACCAAAAAATGGGTCAAGAAGGTTCAATTAAAATCTCAGATCTATTTTCAGCCCAAGGAAACTGAATTAAGAATTGCTAGACCTTCAAACCAGTCCCGCATTGTGAAACTTGGCCCAGGACGTATCAGTTTGTGAACAGACCAAAATGGTGAACTCCAAAAAACTGAATGGTGAAAATAAATGTTTAAATGTTGGTCTTTCTACCAAATTTGCTCCAAAAAAATGATTTTAAGTGGGTTCTTGATTCTGGTGCTACCGACCATATGACCGGAAACCAAAGTCTATTGAAACATTTTAAGACACTTGAAGGTGATCAATATTTTACGGTGATCAATATTTTTCGGTGACCAATAATGAAGAAGTTAAAATAAAAGGATGGGGCATAATTAGTATCTTAAATAAAAATTTTCTTCAATACGTGTTTTTTTGTTAAAAATTGTTTAGTAAACTTACTTTTTATTAGTAAATTTACAAAAGAATTAAATTGTGAAATTATTTTTAGACAAAACAATGTTATTTTTCAAGATGTGTCCACCACGGAGAAGATTAGTGAAGGTTTTTTTAAAAATGGCTTATATTTTTTGGATAGAAACAAGTGTATTTTGAGTACAAAATGGGATGAGAATTTAAGTAGTCTTTGGCATAGGCGAGTGGGGCATCTTTCCGACAAGATTTTAAAAATGATGTTTGATGTTTCAAACGACTTTGCAACAAGTGTGAAGTTTGTAAGTTTGCAAAACAAACTAAACTTCCATCTTGTAATTCAAATTCTAAGAGTAGTGAAACCTTTGAGTTAATTCATTCCGATGTATGGGGACCCGCTCCTATAGATTCATACAATGGTTTTAAATATTATGTTATTTTTGTTGATGATTTTTCAAGGGCAACACGGTTATCTCAAGTTCACTACTTGCATGATGGATAAGTAACGTTGAGAATTGAGGTTGTGCTAAAGGGGGCAAATTAATACACCATTCTGGGTTAGTTTTATCCCCTACTTGTTACTACTAAGAATGGTTGGTTTCTCCGCAATCAGGGGTCAAATAAGAAGCATACACTTACATTAGGCATCCAGCAACGCAGAGGCAGCATAAAATCAGAAGAGCGGTAATTTTAGCACAGCATCGATTAGATTAAGTTGCAATTTACTTGGGCCCTTATTTTCTTGCATGCGAATAATGAAGGATCATTGTATGTATGTTCATCGAATGAGGATCAAATTAGTTAATGGTTCTTTTTTTTAAGATCGGAATGATTCACACAATCCATAAACACATATCATGCCTAGACTAGTAATTAGTAAAGAACTAAAACAACTTAACTATTTTTTTTTTTTAGGAGGGATTCGTTGACAATCCTTAACTTGACAATCTTGACAATTTGATATTTCAAAAATTTGTAAAAACTCATATAAATTCTCAAAAATAGAAAAAACTTCACGGAATTATTTCTTGACTTGTAGATTGATTATGTTTCCGATTATATCCAATTTAAGTTATATTTGATAGCCTTTCAAAGATCCGTTAAATTACAACCGTTAAAAAATACACAAAATTTTGATAAGCCATCAAATGATGTTCAAATTGATTGAAATTTGAAATACTATTGATCTACAAGTTAACTAATGCATCCATAAGTCTTTTTCAATTTTAAGATTTTTTATGAATTTTTAAAATGTTGCATTGTTAAGATTGTCAAAATTACCATTGTCAAGGAATCCCTGCTCTTTTTTTTTTTTTAGATAAAGATGAGGGTCAAGCCACTCAAATTTAAATGTCTATAAAAGACCCCCCATCCTAGTTTCGAACCCGCAACCTTCCGCACGGAGAGCGTTGCCCTTAGCCACTAAACCAAAGGCCGGTTCATTAAAACAACTTAATCTTTTTAAAAAAAAAAAAAGTGGAAAACCCACCAATTTCATTAAGAAACAAATTAGAACAACTTAATTTAGTACATACAATTATTTGATCCTATTTTTAATAACATTGTCGTGCGCAATAGCCAATAGGTATATATTTTTCTATTTTTTCTAATTATAAGGTGTTCACCATCATATCGATTTTAAATATATCGAGCTATATTCTTTAGACATTAAATTAGGGGTGCTATTTTCAACTTCTTAATTACTAGTTATTACTATATAAAGTTCAAATAATTAACTCGTTTCTATATCACAACTGGAATAATGGCAGACAAAAAGGAATTGATCAAGGGTGAGAATGATTGGTCTGATCTACCTTCAGAAATAATTCATCTCATTGCAAAGAAGCTTCCCCATCTTCTTGACTACATTCATGTTCATGTTACCTGTAAGAGTTGGCGCTCCTCTACTCCGCTTGCTGAGTTTCCGATGAGGCTTCCCTGGCTTCTCGAGTTCCCGCAAGAGCCTAACAATCTTATCTCTGCACCAACAACAAGACTTTGTTTGTACTCTATGTTCTCCGGTGAAACTCTTACAATCCCTATCGAAGAATCCAGGTGGTTTAGAGGTTCTTCCAATAGCTACCTCCCTTTTATTAATGATTGTACCGGCTCTATATCGCTCTTCAACCCTCTCACTAATGATGAGTATGTTCTCCCTCTTATTTGCGATCGACATAAAGAATTTTCATCCTTGGTGATTGGGACGGAACCAGGTCCAATTCATGATCGTAGAATTTTAATTGTTGATCATGGAAGTTATCCTAAACATCCGGATCGATGGGCCATATATGATCCACACTATAGAAGGTGGAGCAAACACGAAGAACATCATGGGCTACCTATGATCTACAGTTGTTATTGTCAGGGAATGTTCTTTTATACATACAGACATCCAGATGGTGAGACAATTGTAGTTGATGCAATCTCAAGAAGTTTGTTATATAAGATACCACGACATGAAGATGAGGTTACGGCGGAACACCTGTATGGGAACCTTCTCTGTATTCGTTATTGGACATCTTATCTTGTTAACTCAGCAGGAGAAATTTTTTGAGAGTGATATGGTATTATCCGAAAGAATTCCTCACAAAGTCTAAATTTCAATTATATCGGCTTAATTTTGAGGAACTGGTCGACGGGCAACCTTGTTGGGACAAGATTAACGGCATCGGTGACCAAGTTCTCTTCTTGGAGGTGCTAAACAATGTCTCAAGAGCAGCTAATAGTTTCTTAATGACAGCAGATTCAGCTTATGGACTTAGAGGAGGCCACATTTACTTTATTGATCCTTATAATGGAAAACCTTGTGTTTATGATATTGGGTCTGGTATAGCAAAAATTGGTACCGTCCCCTTTTGAAAAATGCACTTGGTTTTTTGCAGGACTATGCTAGATAATTCGGTCTCATGCATCTTTCATAATGTATGGTTTTTTAATAGGGAACGAAATTCTTTTCATCTTATTTTGATTAGGAATGCATTTTAAATGTACGTTTTAAATGGTTGATTAATAGTCCCCAAGAAGAAAGTATGTCTTCTCAATTGTGTCCTTCGCTGATGATCGGAGCAGCCGCTGGAGCGGTTCCTCCGGCCAAGTCTTCTCCCCTGTTGTCACTCAATCCTTCTGGGGTAGATGGTTTGTCGTTTCGACCTCACTCGACCCAAACAATGGGCTCTTTGTTTACGAGCATCTCTTCTACAAAGATGACTCAGGCCCAACCTTTGGTGTCGAAGCAATTGAGCCCGTTACCGCCGGAAATCCAATTCGTTCCTCCTAGCTATGCGGAGGCTTTGTCTCGTCCCCCACCTGTCAGCCACCAAAAGGCTGGTACGGTTGCTAACTCAACTGGAGAGCAACTTGTTCTCAAGAACCGCTCAAGATTTGGGGTATTTTCTGATCCGACGAAGAGGAACCGTTGGATGAAGCGGCGTTGCTTCAGATGCGGAGAGTTGGGGCATTTTGCTAAGGCGTGTCGAAACGCACGGGTTTGTTTCATATGCGGTGCGATCGGTCATAGTTCCGACCGATGCGCCTTCCAGAAGAAGAAGCCGCCCTCCTTGCCGATACCCGCCCCCATTTCATCTCACATTCCACCAGTGCACATACCTAGATCAGATTTCTCACTCAAGATCCACTCTTCTTCTTCTTCTTTCCCCAATTCAACCTTTGGAAACCCTAGTTTTCGGGTGGCAGAAGCAATGGCACCACCGCTGGTGACAGCGACGAATCTTGGATTGAACTCTTCATCCCCGTCATTTGCGCAGCAGGTGAATCTTACTGACACAATCTCGGTCGGTATCGCGGAGGAAATTGCTTCCTTCTTCTTGATTTCGATTCCGGAGGACTGTCAAGATATTGAAGCTTCTACGTTACTCAGTTTCCTCCAATCAACTCGATTGGCAATACTTAATTTCTATTTTTAAAGATAGGGGGTTTGATTCTAAATGGGTTCAGTGGATGAAAAAAATACTATGGGGGGGTCATAGTGCTGTCCTTTTAAACGGAACATCGGGTGCTTATTTTGAGTGTAAAAAGGGGGTTAGACAAGGGGACCCTCTTTCCCCATATTTGTTTCTGTTGGCAGCTGAAGGTTTGAATAAAATTCTTTCCATTGGCATACAAAAGAACCATTTTGAGGGATTGGGTCCTTGTCTTCCTTTATTTAATAACAAAATAATGAGCATCCAATATGCTGATGACACATTATTGTTCATCAAAGCTGATCCTCTTATGTTAGAAAAGGTCAAATGGGCATTAAGGTCATTTGAAGCCATATCTGGATTGTCAATTAATTATGAGAAATCTGAACTTATTCCATTAAATGTTGATACCAATTTGCATTCTTATTTTGCTCAAATTCTTAATTGCCAATTAGGAAAATTGCCTATCAAGTATTTAGGTCTTCCTCTTCATTGGAGAAAACCTACGAGACATGAATGGCAACTGTCAATTGATAAAATACAAAAAAAATTACCTATTTGGAAGGGTAAACAGTTATCTCTTGGAGGGAGACTGATATTACTCAACTCTGTTATTTCTTCAATTCCTTTGTATTACATTTCGATGTTTAAAATTCCCAAGTGGGTCCTGTGTCGTATAGATCAAATTAGAAAAAGATTTCTATGGGCAGGGGTTGTTAATTCTCCTATTAGAAAATATTATTGGGTTAAATGGGAAAGAATTTGCAGGGCCAAAGAATTTGGGGGTTGGGGGATTCTAAATATAGAACAAATGAATATTGCATTTCTATGCAAATGGAGGTGGCAGTTTTTATCTGAAAATAATAAGGGGTTGTGGAAAGGTTTTATACAAAATAATGTTTCGCAACAATCCCCTTTTTGGAAGGATGTTTCCTCTGTTCAACATTTTGTTCAAATTAATTCTTTACGAATTGTTGGTAATGGTCAATCTATTAATTTTTGGCTTGATAAATGGTATTCTGAATTACCATTAGCCTTACAATTTCCTTTAGTTTTTGAGAAAATTCATTCTGATAAGGTTACCTTGGCATTTGTTGTGAATAATGGTAATACTAGGTTAGCTTTACACAGAGGTGTAAGTGATGCTATGCGAGAAGAAAAAGCTAGGTTATTATCATTAATTACAACTGTGCAACTTTCATCTAATGGTGATTCTATTTCCTGGTTATTAGAAAACCATGGTCAATATACAATTAAGTCCATGTATAATTTTTTGAATTGTGGTGGGTGTTTAAGTTCTTTAAGAAAGTCTGTTTGGGCTATTAAAATTCCTTTAAAAAATAAACTTTATTTATGGTTAGCTATCCATGATAAGATTCTGACCAAAGTTAATCTTTTGAAGAGAGGTTGGCCAGGTCTTCCTACTTGTGTTTTTTGTGATAATGTTGAGTCTACAAATCACCTCTTTTTACATTGCACTTTTCTGAATAATTTCTGGAATAAACTAAAACTGTTGCACCCTCAGGGGCAACTCATTGCTACTGATTCCACTGAATCTTATTGGAATTCCTGCACTAATCTTCCTTTCAATGATATGTGCTTTTGGGGCACTATCTTAGCTGCTGTCATTTGGATAGTTTGGAAAGAAAGGAATGTTAGAATATTTGAGAATTCCAATCATGGTAGCAATTTAAATAGTATTTATTTCTCTTTGTTCCATTTGATTTGTTATTGGACAGATGGGAACTTCCCAGGGAAGGAGTTACTGCAAAGGGTGGTTATAGACTTGACCTCTCATGATGGAGCTACTAGCTCAAGTGTTGCTCCTCTGCCTACTACTCCAGAGGATCCTATCACAGATACTAGTGACGAGGATCTTATGACCCCTGATGCTAGGAATGGAAACTAACTGTTGATTCTTAGTTTGTTAGGTATGAGTAGATGTGCTTGTATTGGTAGCAGCTAATGTCATGTAGTACTTATCTTGCATTTTGCTCTTTGCTTATGTTGGTAGTCTATATGTTCTATTATGGTATTGTATGCATACCTTATGCATAACAAACTTTGTATGAAGCTTTCGAAAAGTAATGAAGGCTGGCACCGAGTTATGGTGCTTTTCTTTTTCAAAAAAAAAAATGGTTGATTAATTAATTGTGCTTCAAATATGTAACCATGCATTGACAATTTTACTCATTTTTTTTATTAATGAAAATTTTGTAGGTACTTTCCTACCGCCTAAAAAAAAACAAATTTGTTCTTCAAATATGTATAATTTTTTTTTTCTTTCGAATAGAAATAGGATAATGAAACCTGTCCGTTTTAATTTATTGGATAAGAAAGACATCGGTACCAATTTGAATATTTGATGCACCAAATTAGTCACCGGCAGTACAAGTGCGGCTGATAATGCTTTGAGTATGTATATATATATATATATATAGAGTCCGGCTACCGTGCTTCCGGCAGCATTTCAAGTAAATGCTGCCAAGTCTCTGTGCCGTTGGATATGTTTAAGATGCGTGTCTGATCGTGATCAAGAGAGGGCGGAACGGAGCAGCTTAACAGACCCCGTTAAACTGTTGCGATTCAAAAAAGAAAAAATAAACAAAATAGTAAGCCTTTCTCCGTCCTCCTCTTGCCCTTTCCCTTTCCTGGTTTTTGTTCCTACTCTTATCCGACCAACCAAGCTCAAGAGACGAATTCGCTCCTCTCGCCTGCACACCCCTCTCCTCCGGCCATCTCCCGCCCCCGCGCCCCCGCGCCCCCGCGCCCCTCTCCTCTCGCCCCCTATGCGCTGCGACACGACCCCCTCAAAACCTCACCGCTGCCCCTCCTCTCCCCGTTCCTCTCCTCCTTTTTAACATCCCGGTGGAGCAATCTCATTGGTCCCGAGTCCCTTCTTCACAAAACCCTAACTCCGGTTCGGTCCCGTCATCACCCAGTCAGCTGGCTTCTTTCTCTCAAATATGTCACAAAGATAAGCATCTTCACCCCTTTCCACCATTCCTTTTATTTCATTTTGACTATGCTTAATTATTAACAAGTTAAAAGTTGATTTTAGGATTGAAATACGATTATGAGAGGTGACTGGGCCAAATCGGAGCATATATGCTTAATGTGACTCATTCTTAATTATAGGTTCAAAGTTTCAATTGCTCAAAATAATATATATATATATTTATTCTTATTTCAGATTGAGGTCCTAAAATTTTGTTTATGAGGTATATCAATGTTCAAGGTGTGGTTCACATTACTTATAATTGTGTATAACTGTCTATCTGCATGTATTTTGTTTCTTTTCAGAAACTTGTTTCTTGATGGATTAGCCACAGGGTTTGTAATTTTATATAATAGCACAACTATTTAACAACTCAACTCTGCAACACTCTCAAGGAGATAGATGATGTAGGTCCATCGAGTCAGATCCCAACTCGAGACAATTTATTTGAGTTTGTTTTATCTGACTGGTATGGGTTTCAATTAAATCTGAGATGCTTAAATTTCAATGAATCACACTTTGTTTCTAATAGGACTTTGGTGCGGATGGTAAGAAGAATAAAGAGGTACCAATCTGTCAATGAAGTGATTATGAAAGTTGGATGGCCTTGATTTTGAAATGATGAAGAAAATACTGGAACCAATGCCATTGAGTTTAGTGGAGGGACATCGATATAAGTTATCAGGGAGATAATTCAGGCAATGGTGTACAGGGGCTTAGACAGTGTGCTAAAAGAATTTAGAGGGGAGGTGCTATCGACTTGGTCATAAGGTGCATACATCATAGAGAACTATCAGTGTGAAGAGTACTCTTAGCAAATGGAAAATATATGTATAAAGGTAGTAGAGATGATTGGATGCAATATTAAAATTGTACAATGATAATATAATATATTGTTTGTTCTATATTTTAAGTATCATTGCAATCTGTATGCTTCAATTAATAAGTTCCTTTTCGCTGGTAAAGTTGTGTGCGTACATATAATTCTTCTAAGAACTTTCAGAAATGCTTTAACATTTCTACCAATTGAAAATTAAACTTACAAATTTATGTTCAAATGACGTAAATTGAATTTGTATTATTTCTCTCATCATCACAATTCACAAAAATAGATCACTTGTAATTACCACCAGTACACCAAAAATACAAATGCAGGAAAAGAAACACAAAAAAGAAAAAAGAAGCACTCTTTTTTGTATCTCCTGGTGTTGATCTTGCTTGCACCGGTTATCATCAAAACAGTAAAAAGGAAAAAAAGGTTTACAATTTGACAAGAATTTGTATAAAGCAGATAGGCTCGAAGATCATATCATCGATTCTAATCCATTTCTTTTTTTGATGCGGTATGCGATAGCATGCCGGGATTTTCATTTATATAAAAAAAGAAAGAGTACAATCTGTATTTACATAAGAAAATTTAAAGGAAGCAGAGAAGGAGAAAAAGATAGAAAGATGGAAATAAATGAAAATTGAAAGCTAAGGGACTATCTATATACAAACCCTAATCTAAACTTATTTACATGCTGCTATTCTTATGTAATCTTCTTTGTGAGTTGCGAGTGTGTAACGCTTCCTTTACAAAGATCATCCATTGTCCGGAGGCCCATTTGAATCCCTCGTTGCTGCTTGGAGCCATAGCGAGACGTCAGTTTGGATACTCATCAGCAGGCACTCCGTATTTTTCTCAGTTCCTTGGAAGATTCTTGTATTTCATTGTTTCCATAGATGCCAGCAGTTGCCGCAATCGCCAATTGTAGTGTGCTGGTCATGTCTACCTGCCTTGCAAAGAAGCTGTGGAAGTAGGTCTATTGTCCGGGGTAATTGGAAGCTGTTTGGTAGTATGTACCTCCAGATTCTAATCCAATTCATCTCCAAATAGATCAATTGCTTTTAAGTGAGCTTATCTTCAGCTAGGATGCCCTCAATGTCTCTACTGAATTTTTTTTTAAAAAGTCACCATTTCAATTATTTTAATCATTTGAGATAAAAAAACATACAAGTGATTGCTGCTCAAACATTGATAAAAGAGCTTAAGACAACTAAAAATGTATATTGTAGCTAATATATCAAATTAAACAATGTAATTAAGAAAACAAGGACCTCAATTAGAAATTTCTGCACAAGTGGTGTACCAGCTACTTGAATTGAATCAAATAACAGGAGATTTGCTTCATGTGATATCTATATTCCCTTGGTTTTTAACAAGAGTTCAGCAAATTGACTAATTTTTGGAACACAATTGTGGCATCCATATACCCTTGGATAGAATACGAAAGGGATGACCAAATCAGTGCACCCCCAAATCAGCAGAGGTACCAGTATATAAATTAGCCTTTATTATGCAAAATATGAATTACCCTTACAAAATCATGGTAAAGCAGGGAGAGACAGAAATTGCAAGTTGGAGAGAAGGGTACCAAGCAAAGCACGAAGAGCCAACAAACTAGAAGTTCCCTGGCAGCGAGGAGAGGGGAGGAGTCTTTTTCGGGAAGGAAGGGAGGAGATAGGAGAATGGAACTTCTCGCTCAGCCTCTTCTCGCTCGGAGGGGATGGTGACTGGATCGCTTGAGCGACGGGCGGAGAGGGTGGGACTGGAGAGTTTGCGTGATGGGCAGAGGAGGTGGAAGAGTTCAGGGGTGGGAGGAAGGAGAAACAGTGAGGATCGAGGGGGGAGGGGGCGTGGGGGTAGGCTAGGTGGCCGGAGGGGGCTTTGCCGGTGGTGGCTCTCGCGGCGAGGAGAAGCCTCCGCGGTGGGAGTGAGTGGAAAGGATAAACTGGAGAGAACGGAGAGCGAAAGAGCGAGAGGACTGGGACAGGTAATATTTTAATATTTTTGGAGTTTAGGTAACGGGGTCTGTTAAGCTGCTCCGTTCCGCCCTCTCTTGATCACGATCAGACACGCATCTTAAACATATCCAACGGCACAGAGACTTGGCAGCATTTACTTGAAATGCTGCCGGAAGCACGGTAGCCGGACTCTATATATATATATATATATATATATATATATATATCAGAGTCAGATTTCAAATAATTCACCATGTTAATTTGACGTTATTTTGGTTATAAATGTATTAGCTAGCTACTAAAAGCTAGTTTTTGGAATTGTGGGTATATATGGTGTCATCAGAAGACAATCCAAATATGCATGCTTCTCTTTTGCTTTGCTTGCTCTACTGCTCATCCATTCCACTTTGGAAGTCCAGTGAAGTGAACACTGGAAAAAAAAAAAAATACAATTCAGATATGTTGGATTTCAAAAAAAAAAAGATATGTTGGTAATCCATTCAAGGCCCCGAAACTGACGGCCCTATTCGAGTCCGGATCTGCTGGCGCGCTGTCAGATCTGCAACGCAGATCCGACGGTGCGCTAGACTTTGGTATCCGGACTCAGTGCTTTTCACAGATCCTGAGGTCTACTGCACCGTCGGATCTGCGCTACTGATTCGGCGGTGCAGCAGACGATCCGAGTTGCCCTATACGGTATTGTTTATTTGGGGCCGTCGAGTTTAAAGCACTGGCGAGCTTATTTGGGAAAAGAAAGAAGGGGGCGCGATGGGTTAGCATCGTTTTTCCCCGCTTGGCGATTGTAAAGGCGACAACAATGGCGCATTGATTGCTCACCACCCCCTCAAAAAACCAAAATCCTGCCTTTCCTTATTCATTGCCCAGTACACGTAGATGCCACTAAACTCTGAGCACTTCATCAATGCTACCAACCTTCTCGCAAACCTTAATCTCCACAAACTAGCTTCCTAAATAACCACTATTACTCAATCCAAACAATTACATTAAAAACTACCTATCAGCCTCTATCCACCTTTTCTTCTTTCTCCAGTCATATTCTCCCTGTTTCTAAGTGTCTCTCTAACCTTGAAATGGCTAGTTATGCCGGCTACCCATATTTGGAGGAACCAGTTGATCAAGCTTCGCTCTTTCTTGACGATGACTACTTAAGAGGCCCCTCGGAGAATTTCCCTGAGGCGCTGGCAGTACGGGTCCTGGCTGGTAGTCCGAGGAAGGCCATTATGGATGTCATTGCCTACTTACTCTCTGAGTGCGATGGCCGGAAGTCTGATTTCCCTTTTATCCGACGGGCTGAGAACATTTTTCTGGTAAGGTTGCCTGACAGAGTAGACAGAGCACACCTGTTCCCTTATATCACCAGATGGGCGGAATCACATAATGTGCGAATCACTATGTTTGATGGTGAGATAGACAAAGTCCGGCCGGCAGTCTCTTTCAACGTGACGGTCCGCATTTGGGACATACCTCTCCGGCTATGGTCGAGAGAAACGGTAACGAGGATCTGCTCTCTGTTCAGGGATCCTGAGTGGATCGACTCGGATACAGTGGATGGCAGGAACCGTATCCAATCTACAGCTCTGGTGAACTGTCATGACCCACGAAGGATTCCAAGCCGAGCTCTTATTCATGGGCCCGGAATCTGGGAGTCAACCCGTATAGAAGTAATCTGTTGTCGCTATGGCGATCAACCCCCTCCGAGTCTGATGGACGACTATCACCTGGGGAGGGATGAACACGGCTTCTTCACAAATGAGAGTCTAGCTCGCTATTCTTTACATCGTGCTCTTGATAATTGGCGACAATGGCAAAGCTGTAAATTTGGAGATGGAAGGTGGAATGAGGGGGATGGAGGAGGGAGTTCAGTCGTAGTCGCGGATCCTTACTGTATCGAGGCCAAGTACCCCTTGTGTTCGATGATATCAATGGCGATGGTGTGAACAGTGGGTCTATAGGGCGCATCATCTCTCCAATGAAGGTGGTGCCTCCGCCGCACCTGGTGGGGGTAGAAGAGGCGGGTCACACACCAATTTCCACAAGTCTCAAAAGGTGCCGCGCCGCACAAGATCTCAACAGTGAGTCAAAGGAGTCTTGTGATGACCCCAAACAAGGCAGTGCCAGACGTTCTCTGTTTCTTACAGAAGAAAAGCACACTAATCCTTTTCCTCCAAAGGAGCCTTTGCTTGTTGAGGAGTTGGGTGAGATTAAAGCATGCCCAGGGAAGCTGAGCCAGTCTATACCTGCAACTGAGGTACGCACGCCACTATCAGCCAAAAGAGATGTGGATATCGAGGGGAGACAATATTGGGAGAAGGACAAATCGATTAAGGTAGGGTCCATTGCCATAACGGATCATCTTGAAGTCGTGCATAGCTTATTTCCTTTCGGCAGCAGATCCAGACCAGCCCAAATAGCTAATTACGGATTTAAACCTATTGGCTATCCATCTGAAAAATATAAGGGTAGCATTAATGAAGCCCAACTTGAGTTTTCTTGGGGGGGATGAGGATAGCTGTAATTCGATAGATTCCGAATTGGGCCTGGTTGATTTTGATGAAGTCAGCTTGCCCAATTTAATAGGCCCTGTTTTGGCACCAACTGCTGGAGTTAAAAGAGGGAGCGGTGAAGATATGAAATTTTGTAACCCAATCCCTGTGAGTGTACAAAAATCTAGACCTCAAATGGTTGCTTCAAATGAAGACCTGATTGCGCGCTTCGCCACGCTGCACGCAGAGGAGGATGATCTCGGTGAAGAGCTTGAATTGCCTCCTCAGGCAGTTCAGACTAGAAGGTGGGAGTGCTGTGCCCTAGCACGGGTGATGACTGACAAAGCGCTTATAGATGCGCATTTTGTGGCCACAATGAGACGTGTATGGAATTCACACCCGGAGACTACCATCACGGCGGTGGGACAGAACATCTACCTCTTGGAGTTCTCAACCAGAGATGAAATGGTGGCGGTAGTGGATCGGGGCGTCTGGCTATATCGCTCTGATGTTGTTGCAGTAAAATCAATTTCGGGCCCACAGGATCTGAAAAAGCCTGTGGTGGCCAGGATGGAGCTTTGGGTTCAGTTGCACGGCATTCCGCCTGGAGCTCTCTCCCCGGTGGGGCTTGCGGCACTGCTCAAACCCATTGGTACCCCTATGTCTGACATATTGGATATGGCAGTCAACGGGACCCGCTTCAAGAAAGTGAGGATGTCTATTCCTATTGAGGCACAGCTGAAAGACAGAATCGTTGCCCAACACCCGGATATCGGGAAACTGGTGGTGTTCCTGGTGTATGAAAGAGTGCAGAGACTTTGTCGTTTCTGCGCTATGGTGGGCCATGATATGGAGGGTTGCCCGGATAGGCTTCGCCTTGCCCGACTTCAAACGGAGGAAGAATACCGTTCGCGTCCGGAGATGGCTAACATTTTGAACCCAACAGTAGGAGAGTGGGTGACAGATTTTGGGATGGCACCGCGTGCCAGTACAGTGGAGGTTCACACGAGGCCAGGCAACAACCTGCCGCACACCAACGTGGATGATCGTACGAACGTTGACCTGAACCTTGAGCCACCAGCAAATCACCCGATCAAACGCCCGATGCAAACAGAGCAGACAAACAACAGGCTGCCGTGGGGAGGCAATGTGGTGGTGGAAGAGTTAGAGCACCAACAACTATCAAAAAAGGCAAAAGGGGGGACCGGGAGTCCGCCCCAGCCACATCAATGAGCATACTTGCTTGGAACTGTCGTGGAGCGGGCGGGCCACGGAAACAACAGTTCCTCAACCAGCTACTCGCCTCAACAAGGTCAGATATCGCTTTCATTTCTGAAACAAAATGCTCAATGCAGAAATCTAGGTGGTATTTGGGCAATGTCATGTTACAGCATTCTTTCGTCGTCCCGTCGAGGGGACGATCTGGGGGACTTTGGCTCCTTTGGAGAGCAGGGGTCCGTTTGTCGATTTTTGCGAATACTAGGTACTACGTTTGTGCTCGTGTTGAACCGGTAGATAAGCCACCTTGGATACTTGTGTGTGTTTATGGTGACGCATCATACCAGGATAATCCGGGCATTTGGGAAGACATAAAGAGGGTGGTCGAGGATTACCAAACAGTGTGCTGTGTTGGCGATTTCAACGCAATCTGTGATATTGGTGAGAAATACGGTGGCAGTCAGTCCTTAGATCGGAATGGCAGACTCTTTAGAGACTTCATCTTCGATGCGGGGCTCATCGACCTTGGTTTCAAAGGTCCTGCTTTTACTTGGACAAACAAACCTCGTTCCTCGAATGGGTTCATGTCCGTCTTGATCGTGTTATGGCAACAACCCAATGGTGCAACCTCTTTCCGGACGCCTATGTAAACCACATTCACCGTCTCCATAGTGATCATGCGCCGATACTTCTTCGTACAACCCCAACGATGAAAAGACAAAGTTGCTTCCGTATTGAAAATTGGTGGATGCAACGGGAAGATTTTGCGGGGGTATGTGAGCTCGAGTGGAATGCGAGCCGCAGACTAGGTTGGGAGGAGAGATATCGAAGTCTAAAGGGGAGATTATTGTAGTGGAATAGCGGGATTGCTACCCCAAAAAAGGAGGTGGAGAGGCTTCAAGGGCAGATCTATCAGTTCCAATTACTTCACCCCTCCTTACAGAACCATGAGGAAGAGAAACGCCTGATGAAGGAGTATGAGAGTGCTGAGGATCAATTAGATGCATATTGGAGGCAGCGGTCTCGGGTTCAATGGGCACAACTAGGAGATCGAAATACGGCCTTCTTCCATGCTGTGGCGACTCAGAGGCGCAGGACGAATAATATTCTTTCTGTCACGGCTGAGGGGATTCGACTCACTGAAGAAAAGGAGATCTCTCAGGAGTTTATTCGGTACTATCGCACTCTCTATCAATCCTCTTTAGATCCAAACTCCACAAACATGGATACTTTCCTTAACGGGCTTGAAGTCGGTCCAGCGGATTAGATTCCAGAGCAGGCCGAAATCACTCTCTTAAGAGATCTCACTCTGGTGGAATTGGCTGAAACATTAGAGGGTATGGGGTTGGATAAGTCTCCGGGCCCAGACGGGTTAACGGGCCGCTTCATCAAAGCCAACTGTGCCTTGCTTGGCCCGGACATCCTAGCTATAATTCAGAAGGCCTTTCTCACTGGATCAGCTCCAATCGAGTGGATGAGCTGCCATATTGTTTTATTGCAAAAATCCTCCGAGCCCGTTACAGCTAAGGATTATCGTCCCCTTGGGATCGGTAATGTAGTTTATCGTTTGATGGCTAAGCTGATCACCAATCGGCTCCAGCCTTTCATCAAGAGGATAGTTTCTCCATCCCAAACCGCTTTCATAAAAGGCAGATGCATAGCGGATAATACGATACTCATGCGTGAGGTTATTCACTCCTTTAATTTACCTTCTTACAGTGATTGTTCCTTTGCATTAAAAGCGGACATAAGTAAAGCCTTCGACACAATTGAATGGCCATTCTTAAAGAAAGCATTGGAATTGGTTGGGTTACCAAACAGATTGGTGGGGCTCATCATGTCGTGTCTCAAGGAAGGCCGGGTTACGGTGCTAGTAAATGGTAAAGGAGATGGCTTCTTCAGGCCAACCAGAGGTCTTCGACAAGGTTGCCCAATGTCGCCTTTCCTTTTTATCATCGGAATGGAATTCCTGTCGAAAGCCTTGCACAAAATACATGCAACTCACTTGATTGAGGGGGTCAGGGTGACTCCCACCGCTCCAGCAATCACGCATATGATGTATGCTGACGATTTGGTCCTGTTCAGGGCAGCAACAGTCGAGGAAATAGATCAATTCAGAACAGTGCTGCAGCAATTTGGCAGAGCATCGGGTTTGCTTGTCAATCCTGAAAAAAGCACGATATGGTTCAGCCGGAAGTGCACTGAAGTAACGAAGGCAGACGTGCTCGCTGCTTTTCAGGCAAAAAGAGCAACAACTGAAGAGAAATATTTGGGAATCTGCATACCAACATCGAATCGTAAAGGAGATAACACGCATCAGATTCTGACTGAGAAATGTTGGGATAAGTTCGGGGGGTGGAAATTAGACTCACTGTCTCATGCTGGCAGGGGGGTCCTGATTAATTCCACCATGTCTTCCCTTCCGATTTATTATATGTCAGTTACCCGACTTCAACGACGAACACTATCTGAGATCAACGCCTTGCTGCGGAGATTTCTGTGGGGTAAATTAAAGAAGGATAGATACTTGTCATTAATCGGATGGGATAAAGTGTGTCGTCCGTTCGAAGATGGCGACCTGAATGTCCGGGACCTTGCAAAAACAAATGATGCGATGATTCTAAAGCTGGTGCTGCAGATGGCCGAAGGAAAGGATAAACTCTGGATCTCGGTTTTGCGCGCTAAATACTGTGGTGAATTGAGTTTCTGGGTTACATCACATATGCCGGGCGAGACTACCTTATGGCGAGCAATGCTCGACCTCCGACCTTTTTTCGCGGGAGATGTTTTCTGGGTCTTGAGGGACGGCAAGTCAGTGCCAGCCTTGGGGCAACCTTGGTTCGGTACCTGGGCAGCACATGAGCAGTCTGGTAACCCCAGTATTACTTTGACGGTGGCTGACCTCACTACCGCTGTAGGTAATCAGTGGGACGTGGAGAAATTAACAATAGTTTTTAACGCGACAACGGCGGAGGAGATTTGTGCAAATATCAATCCACCGAAACCAAACTCTCTCCTACCTGACCAATTGATCTGGGGCCATAGCACGAGTGGTCGTTTTACCGCCAAGGAAGGTTATGCGAGGTTGGCACAGTCGGGCAATTCAGCCGGTGAAAAGGAGAGGATCTGGCAAATTATATGGAAGAATTGCCATGTAATTCCCAAAGTTAAGACCTTCCTCTGGAGGGCCTGCCTTGATGGTCTTGCAACGGCAAAAAATCTGAACAGACGGATTGCAGCGATTAATCCAAAGTGCCAAAGATGCGGCACGGAGGATGAATTTCTAACGCATCTTCTTTTCTTTTGTGCAGGGTCCCGAGCGGTATGGTTTGCATCTGCTCTTAATCTGAGAGTGGATGGGATACCATTATCCTTCCAAGAACCTTTCCTCTATTTGGTCGACAGAATGCCGAAAGAGCAATGGTCGCTGTTGTGCATTCTCACGTGGCTCATCTGGAAGGCTCGGAATGATCATGTCATAGAAGGAAAGCTCTTCCGGCCGGAGGCGGTGATTAGACAAGCATCTTCATTTCCGATACCGGAAATTGAAAAGAAACAGCTCAAACAGGCCGGTCGCTTCCTGATTCCGGCAGATACAGAGGTGGTACTGATTGATGCGTCGTGGCAGAGACCTCTGAATGCCGGACTTGCTGGGGTCCACTACAATGCAACTGGGTCGTTGATCCAGATTCGATTCAAGTCCACTACTGCCTCAGACCCAACGATGGCAGAGGCTACGGCGATCTGGGAAGCAGTACTGGCATGGGACCAGGGAGCCAGAAGAGGTCGTCGGGTCATAATAATTTCAGATTGCAAGCAGATAGTTGAGGCTGTGAATTCTGGTAATGTTGATAGGGTGCAATCTTGGCGATCAATTGAGTTGATTATGGAGATCAGATGCATTATGGATGAATGGGCGGGGGGGATTCTCATAGCATTTGGCAGGCGTGAGCTTGTGGCGATGGCTCACGAACTTGCTAACAGGGCTCGACGCACAGGGGTCTCCTTCGCTGGCTGGCCAAATCGTGAAGTATGTTCTGATTGCAAGATTAATTTGGAGCTGGATGCTACGCAATTTAAAATCTCTAGCTCGGATCACAATACCCATTGAATTGGGAGTTTACTCCTTTAGTTAGTTAGTGTCTTGTTCGTTAGTTTTTTCTTATTTGTGTTGCCCAACATTTGGGGTATTTTGTAACTGGTAGTAGGACCTCTCTCTTTTTCTTCTGCATTTGTTTTTTTTCTGTTTTATTTTAACAGAACCTAGAGTAATGTAGGATGTTCTGTAATCTTTTTTTAAGTTAATGAAAGTCCACCTACGGGTTTCTCCTCAAAAAAAAAAAAAAAAAAAGTTTAAAGCACTGGCAATTCTAACCATGTAACCGGGTTTCTCTCAGGGAAGAAAAAAAAAAAAAAAAAAAAAAAAAAAAAAACCATGTAACCGGGTCCAAATCTTTTGTCACTGACGCGTACATGAATTTTTTTTTTTTTTAATTTACGCGTACATGAATGAAGTTGGGTGCGAAATTTCTGAATTTCGAGTCATCCTACAGTGACGCATCAAAGAAATAAATGCGCACTTCCTAGCTTAATTTACATCTTTGTGTTCTTTTGTAGGGCTGTAAACGTATCAAATCGAACCGAATTTGAACCGAATCAAGGTGGACCTAAACTGAATTTGAACTAAATCGAACTTAAACTAAACCGAATCGAGCTAAAATTGAACTTGAACTAAATCAAACTCCAAACAAGCTCAATTATTGTAACTTTATATTTATTTTTTATATCAACATACATAATTAGAGCTACAATAAGTATATTATTTTTTATTCTTTGGTAATATAAATTAATTAACTGTATTTTTATTAATTTAGTAATATATTATGGTTAAAAAATTTTGGAACTTTATTAATTCAACAATAAAATAAGTATATTTTATTAATTAAATAATAAAATAGGTATATTATTACAAACAATTTTGGCGAAATAATTTAAAGCTTTTACAAATTACTATGTATCGAGCTATTACCAATCAAGCCCAAATCGAAGCAAGGAAAATCAAGCCGAGCTAAATCAAACTCGAGCTGAAAAAAAATTGAACCGAGCCAAACTCGAGCTCAGACTAAACCGAACATGAGTGAAGTTACGAGTTACGAACTTTTCTTCCAGCCCTATTCTTATGGAATTAATTGCTCCTCATTTTTTTTTAAATTTACTTTATTTTATTTATGTTTTACATAATAAATTTATATGAAAAAAATTCTTACATAAAATTTCTTTTCTTCACCATAAATTAAAAATTCACTTTAATATTTTATATCTTTATATTCTTACCAAATTGTTTGCTCCTCATTGGTCGAAATCCACTTTATTTTATTTATGCTTTACATAATAAATTTGGGAGTTGATAACTGCACCCCTTAAAAAACTCTTTAACCGCACCCCAATACATTTTTAGTTAAAAACTCTTTTTCAAATACAACAAATCGCTTTTACCAGTTGCAATTCACATGCTCAATCGAACAAAACACTTATATATATATACAATAGAAAGATCAAGAATAAAAAAATTCACTCAAAATTTATGAGAGTATGAGAAAGAGAAATATTACCAATTTAGTTTAGGGATGGATAAGGATTGTAGTTACGGGGGAAGATAATTTCTCAATAAATTTATATTAAAAATAATTCTTATATAAATTTTTTGTCTTCATCATAAGTTAAAAATTCAATTCATTACATATTTCTCCTACATTAAAACATTTTGATTTTATAATAAAATTTTCTCTAAATACCAGACAATTCACAAAATCAAAATCCATTTTCCATTCCTCAAAAAAAATCAATAAACATCACACAGAAGCTGCTCCACAAATTTCTGCCCGGGGGTAGTTGGCCACACCAATTCCCGTGACCACAATTTCCATTCTCCCATCAGACACTTCACTTCTGATTTCCGATCTCTGATTCAGTGATTCTGAACAAACAAACCCAACCTGGTCCCAAAATTCTTTAATGACATGACCTGTCTCGCTGTCTGGCTCACTCGAGTCAACTCTACAGTGAATCTCCGACGTCCGTCCCAGAACGGCATCTTCGAACCGACGGTGGGGATGGGGTCCTGGTGCAGCACGTAGACCCGGCACTGAGTGTCACTGAGTGGGGAAGTTGGTCAGCGGCTTGGATTTATTATTGCCTTTACTCTTTCGGATTTCATATCCTCTGTAGCGCTGCATTGCGTAGAGCAGGATGTGAACCGTTAGATCATCCCGAGATCTGCGCTGGATCGAATCTCGAAATGATCTAACGGTTCACATACCGCGCTATACAATGCAGCGCTACAGAGGATGAGCGCTCTTCACTCTTTTGACCGAGCCAGCCAGAGGCCAGGCCAGCGCTCCTTTTCTTTCTTTCCTTCCTGGCTTTAATTTGGCTTGACCGGTTTCTCCGGTCAGTGGTTGCTTTGGCTTTTGTTTTGTTTTGCGTGTGACCCCCTGAAAGCATCAAATTTTGTACACGGATGGATGATGGTGTTTGTAGTGGCAAGCAAAACTTGAATTGGTTAGTGGGCAAGCGAATTCAAAAGCAAGCTCTTATCATAAAAAAAGGATTGATGATGATTATAATAATAATAGAAGTGACAATTAGATATGCTAAAGTATTTACTTGAAATATTTAATCTTTCATTTAGTAAATCAATTTTATTATTGTCTCTTAGTGATCTACTACCAATGCAACTCTACTAAATTCTAACTCAACTACCTGTGTATTTAACATGTCATGTTGACTTAGAGCATCTCTAAGAGACTCCCTAAAAATGGATCCCAATATACTCTATATTGGGTGTCATCCTAAATTTTTTGGGAGCAAATTTCACCTCAATCTCTAACAGATTCCCAAAATATGGATCCCAATACATTTAAACTGAGCCAAAATATGGATCCCAATACATTTGAACGGTCTGGATTTGGCTCTAGTTTTAGGAAGTTGGATTGGGAGTGCCCAAAAACGCCACCAAAATAGCTTGATTTGGCTCTGGTTTTGGGAGTGCGAAAAATAGGGATAACTTTTCGAGTATCTCTTGGAGACGGTTTTCTCTCCTTAATTTCCAATTTTTGGTTTTAGGAGTGTTTTAGGAAGTCTATTAGAGATGCTCTTAGTTCAGTATTTGGACAATAATAGTTTTTTTAAATGACTCGTTCCATATCTATTTATTTTTATTAAAACTAGTAAAGAGCACATACCTTATTTTGAACTGAAATTATTATTTCTTATAATAAATTTTTAAGATAATATGTAATGAGTCTTAAATTGAGAAAATTGATATGAGTCTTAAGTTTTAATAAGCTGAGATATTAAAGTACGTCAACGGTACTGATCAATATAAGTAAACAATCAACGGCTGAGATTTATTCCTTGGAAAGATAGAACTTTTATATCAAAAAATCCAATCTCATTTTATTAGGAGTAAGAATAGAGTTGCAATGTCTATTAAAGTATTAATTAATCTAGTCTTCCGGTCTTCATTTCAACAATAATTTCAATCACCAACAGAACTTTGCTATGATCATTCTTACTGTGTAATTTCCGGGTCTACTTAATTTGATGACCTTTGACCCTGTCATTAATAAATTAATTTATTAATTAAACCGATGCCGTGACTTCATTTACCCAACAAATTATTACTTTCATGTTGTAACGTACACCTCAGTAAATATCTATTGTTTTTACCTTGATAATTAATTCGGAATTTATAAATATTATTATTCATTAATGAGACCTCCAAAATATATATTCACTGCAAATTACAAAATTATACCAAAAAACCGCTCCAAATGACACGCCCCAATCAACAAGTCTACAACATGAGTCATAATACGACTCAAGGATGTTTCCACAAATACAAACTTTCTCCAAGACCAAATCAAAAAGAAAGCAAAACCAGTCAAAGAAGTCAAGTTCTGTTTCTTTTCTCACTATATAAACCCCTCTTGTCTTCCCTTCCCAATTTCCATTTCTCCTCTCTAAAAACTCTTCATTCATTCATTCATTCAAACCCTCCCCTCTCCCCCTCCCCCTTCCCCACCATGCTCGCTCTAGATCTAATCGGACCGTCCTCCTCGCGCGCTTACGCGTCGGACGGTCCGGACCACGACACGTCGTCGATCCAGGAGGCGGCCGCGGCGGGGTTACAGGACATGCGGAATCTCATATCGTCCCTCGCCTCTGCAGCCCCGAACCAGAACTCGGACTACGCGCAGATCACCAACTCCACGGTATCAAAATTCAAGCACCTGATCTCGGTCCTCAACCGCACGGGCCACGCACGGTTCCGCCGCGGCCCGGTTCTCCAGGCCCCGATCGGCACCAAACCCCCGCAGTCTCTGAGTCTCGAATTAAGCATCAGCTCCGGCAACAACAATAATTCGTCGTCGTTTGATCTTTCGTCGGTTACCGGAGACGGGAGCGTGTCGAACGGGAAGCGCGGCGTTAATCAGGCAGTACCGATCGGACTCCCTCCCGTCCCGGTTTCCTCCCCCGTGCCGATCTCCGTGGGTGTGGCGAAGAGGAAACCCTGGTGCCATGAGCATGCACACTCCGAGAACGCACTCAAGGCGAACGCCGGTCGATGCCACTGCACCAAAAGAAGGTAAAAAAAAACAAAACAAAAACAAAAAAACATACACAAATAAATCACATATTAATTGTTGTTCACAGTTTCAGAGCTTTCATTTTCACGGATTTGTAAATTTTGAAGCTGGAAAGTGAAAGGAGAAGTTGAAAATGCCCGTCTGACGGTTTTACTTTTCTTTGTCTTTGTTTGTTTGTTGTGGGACTAAAAACGGAAGCAGAAAGTCCAAGGTGAAGAAGACGGTCCGCGTACCGGCGGTGAGTTCAAAGAACGCTGATATTCCGCCAGACGAGTTCTCCTGGCGCAAGTACGGTCAGAAGCCCATCAAGGGCTCTCCTTACCCTCGGTAAGCTTATCAAACCTATCATTAGTTACTAGTTTATTTTATTTTGCTTTTATATGCCCTCAAAATTTTAAAAATTGAGAAAAGTAATAAACTTTTGTCGTTTAAGCAATTTGGGTTGAAGTTAGTAGGAAGCTAAGCTGTAACCTGAGTGACGTGATGAATTTAAAATTTGACTTTTGATAGGCTAATTTAAGAAGTCTTTGGAGTCTGATGGTGGTTTGTGTTGTTATTATTAAATAATTTTGACTTTGTTTTTTTTTTTTTTTCAAATGATTTATTTAGATGATACTAAAATTAGGCTTGCTCTTGCAATTTGGGCATTAGCTATTACTGTAAAATTAATTTTATTTATCATTTTTTAACATTAGTGATTAGACACATCAAATTAGCAATCAATTGATCTATTATTTGCATGTAGGAGTGATATGCTCATTTTGAAGTATAACATTTTCATGTAGAAAATAGAATTTATTTATGCCAGATTATCACTAACACATCCATATAATTTGTTGGTTGCAGGGGTTATTACAAATGCAGCACCCGACGCGGCTGCCCGGCAAGGAAGCACGTCGAGCGGGATCCTCAGGACCCGTCGATGCTGATCGTAACTTACGAAGGCGATCACCTTCATAACCTGGCGCCGGAGCCGCAGATGTCCCTGCCGCCTCCGGTCATTAGATCAGAATCCATGATCTGAAACCAATAAACCAATTAGAGATCGAGACTCCATTTTTTTTTTCCTTTTTCTATGTTTAATTAGCATGTTCATCTAATGCTGGAGATTTAGAATTCTTGTATAAAGAGATTTGGAAATGGGGAAAGAAAATTAGTTCTTTTTTTCTTTTGTTCCTAACTTGCAAACATGTGATTTGTTCTTACTTGTTACTCTCTCAGTTATTAGAGGTGGCAAAATTTGATCCGACCAGAAAAATTTGTCTAACCCGAACCTAATCTGACTTGTGTTTTAGAGAAAATTAGACTAACCTAAGTCTGATCCGACCCGTGTTTTAGGAAAAATCAGACTTGAACCGAACCCGAACGATCCCGAAACTCTTAGATGACCAAGGAATAGAGGTATAAAATCTGATTAGACCTGAAAAATCCGACCTGATCCGACAATCTGCCACATCTATCAGTTATGCACAGCACATAGCCGAATAAAGCCAATGCACAAGTCATAACTCATAACCCAACAAACCAACTAAACTAAAATAATGTTATTTACCTATTTTAAAGGGTTTACATACATAAAAAGCCGCAGTGTAGAAAATTGACCGGGGGACCGGGACCAGAGAGATTCCCAAAACCCAATTTGATGAGGGGGTTTGAAGTCCGAGCAGAGGTCAAAAAGAGGGGACCCAGTGTGACTGTTGGTTTGTTCAATTGTTCAAGCGTGAAGGAAGGAGTGGTTCGGAAGCGTTGAAGACCAGACCAGCCATTGTTTAAGTTGAAGTAAGCCTTGGGAGACGGGTGCTCGTTGACTCTTGCTGTCATCTTTTTGATTCTTTTCTTGGACTCTTTTTTCCTGCGTCTGCGTGTGAACAATTCACAGGTCGAGGATTGCACAGTGTCCTCTGTAGCGCTGCACTGTGTAGCGCAGGACGTGAACCGTTCGATCATCTCGTGAATCGAGCCGGCACAGATACGAGATGATCTAACGGTTCACATCCTGCGCTACACAGTGCAGCGCTACAGAGGATATGAAATCTGGAGGATGATGAGGTCCTGATATGACTGATTTCACATCCCTGCACGGTGCCATAAAGCACACGAACCGTTGGATCGGCTGGAGATTCGATCCTGCACGCATCTTGAGGCGATCCAACGGTCCAGTAATTCATGGCACCGTATCTTAAGGTAGAGGGTAAGCACTCCTGGTGACGTGGTTATCTGTACTTTATACCCGTTTATTTTGTGGGATTGATTTGAGGGCAAATAAAAAAAAAAAAGATTAATTTGAGGGGACAATCTTGAACTTTAATTTGACTGATTTCGGCGCTTCTGTTGATTTTCAGATTTTCAGATTGCTGTTTTAACTTGTACTACTTAAAGAGCAAAATAAAATAAAATAAAATTTTCTCAAAAAAAAAAATAAATAAATAAAAAATAATTTAGTCTATTGGAAGTTTGTAATAATGTAATCTGAAGTTATTGTTCACGAAATACTTCATGACTATTTTTTTTATTATAATGTAATATTATTTCATTTTTTGTAATAAAAGATGTAAATAAAGTTTGCTGAAACTACAACTAATTCTGTGGGCAATAATTCCTTATCTGATTATCTCATATCTTGTAACAGAAATAAAATAAATTAAGACGAAAAATAAGTATCAAATTCATATATTACTCGAAAATTATTTTTCCAAAATGTGCAACTTATTAAAAAAATAAATAAATGAAGACAAAATTAGTTGGTCCTGGCATGTATGATGTATGCATTAAGGATTCGCATCTGCTGCCATACTTGTGATGGCAGCAAGCTGCCATAGCTCAGATCTGGGGCGTATAAATCAATTGATGGTCCGGATTAATTCCCTCAAAAATGTGGTCTATTGAACTACCCAACCCATCAGATCCACTGCTAACTGCCCAACTAATATTTTTGGGTTTGGTTTTTTTATCTCAAAATTTTTTTTGTTAAAGTATATAAATGCATTATGATATAAAATAAAAATAAATTTAAAATTTTTATTTTCTCTTTTGTTGAAGCGTGTCTTTGTTGTCATTAAATTAGGTTTTTATTATGAGTTTAGCTATCATACTATTAATAGTACAAATTGCGCCATACTATTGACTTATATCTCCAATTTCAAAATATTAATAGTCGATCCAAACCGCTCTTTATAATCTTTATATAAAATTTTACATGTAAACTAAATTTTATATTTTTTACTTTTTTTTAAGATACTTTGAAATGTCACTTATTTGGATGACTCGTAATGTTTTAAACAAGCGATATTTAAAAGTATCTTAAAAAATAGTAAAAAAGTTCTAAAAAATATAAATTTGGTTTACAAGTAAAATTATATATGAAGATCACAATGTGCGGTTTGGATCGACTATTAATATTTTGAAATTGGAGATATGAGCTAATAGTACGGCGTAATTTGTACTATTAATTAATACTACCATAGCTCAACTCTTAATTTGATTAATAAAAAAGAACAACAAATTTAACCTCACAAAATCACATTTAATAAGTACAATACAAAATCACATTTAATAAGTACTTGGACACTTGGGCAGTTGGGCAAACAAGTCCCATAACCAAATTTATGAAAAAAAAAATCTGGTCCATTAATTGATATTGACGATTGAGATTTGAGCTATGGCAGCTTGCTGCCATCACAAGTATGGCAGCAGATGTAAATCCTATGCATTAAATATTGAAATTTCAATGTTCCTACGGCAGACTAATTGCATCTAGATGTAGTTGGCAGATATACAATACAAGGATGCACATGCATTGGGGGCATAGAGCTAAAATTAGTAAATGAGGGTTAGGTTAGAAAATGAAGCCAAGTTTCAAGTGGAGAGGTTGAATCGGATCTGGTGTGATTTAAAGGAAATAAGAACTAGTTGGCCATAGGTACTATTTTTGATATATTATGCAACTTTGCAATTTAATTCATTTTTTTAAATTGTCTTTAAAGTCAAACAAATCAATATATTTGTTTAAAAAAATATTCAAATTAAACCTAAAAAATCTAGAGGTCGCAGATTGTGGGGTTGGGTCGGGTTCGGGTTGGGTCGGATTCGGGTCGGGTCATTTTGATCGAATGGAAATATCAGGTCGGGTTGGTCGGGTATCGAGTTGACGGCTGCCGACATTTTTTCGGGTCGGGTTAGGTTCATGTCGGGTTGGATCGGGTATCGGGTTGACGTCTGCCGGCAATTTTTCGGTCGGGTTCGGGTCGGGCGGGTTTTTTGGGTTATGTCAGGTTTTGCATCTCTTTTCCCATGTTAGCTCGGGTATTGGGTCGGGTTCGGGTCAGCTTGACTTTCCCTGAACACGGGTAGGGTCGGGTTTAGATCAGTCTGCTTTTCCTTGACATCGGGTCGGGTCAGGTTTGAGGTCAAGCGGATTTTTCGAGTCGGGTCAGATTTTTCCACCTCTAAAAAAATCAGTACAGTAGCGTTTTTTTTTTATCATTTTGCAAGGATAAAGAAACTTAATGCCGTATAACTTTGCTCTCCAATTGAAAGCAAAGAAGAAACAATGCCCCTACAAAGTTGGTAATCTCATCTTGCAATCCTCCTCTATATATGGAATAAACAAGTGGGTACAATCCAAAGGTCACTTGCAAGGCACTTATATAAACATTCCACTTTGGTTTCTTAAGATCCCTGGATACGAAAGTTTGGATCTTTTATATCCTCAGCTTGAAAAACTTGAATGTTGTCTAATTAATTAACATAGCATAAATATTGTAAATTTCTTTAGAGATATTGTTAAAATTAGAAGCATACCCGCATGCTATTGCGGGCAATTTTAATTTTCATTTAAGCTAAATAGGGTAAAAGAATCGAAGAGAAGAGAAGAAATGAATTTGTGGCTTTAACAATCAATGCTTTAAAATGTCAGTCAGACAATTCGCCACCTTGATTTTGTGCTGAGGCAGAAATGGAGAGGACTACAATATGAAATGGATGCGATGTGGGCCTTTCATTATTTGATGAATGAAGATTAAGATGAGAGTTAGACTATAACCATTAATGGAGGGTCCAATACTCAAGTTCTTTTTAAAGGAGTATTGATATCGATATATTGACTAGTGATAAGAAACCTAATTTTGTAAATACTACCTCCATCCACAATTAAATGAATTTATACCTTTTAGAGCTTGTCCATAATTAAATGAACTTTGTCGATTTGAATTTATTTTTCTATTCACTTGTTTGAATCCACTTGTTTCTCCAATGTTATGATTACCCTTTTATCTATATTATTTAATTGGAACAATTATTATGTAATTTTATTTTTCCACTAATTCATTTGATTTTTTTTCTAAAAATTCATTTATTCATGGACGGAGGTAGTAGTAAAGTTTCAGATAGAAAATCAATATCACAATACATTAGACAATTGGGGCAAAACTATAGAAGAACATACATATAGTTTGAAAAGTGGGGTTGAATTGACTTGATCTTAATTTGGTGGCAGACCTTGAAGCTTCTTCATTTTGTGTGGAGTGTGACAGAATCAACCTAATTCTTTATCAAGCACTTGCACTCAATTCTCTATCAAGTATCACTGTATCAACACGAGTCCGAATTAATCTGCTGTTATTCTTTGAGAATAACACGACCCTATTTGTCCAATATGAGCCGTTGGATCAAAACGGACAGGTCCTGTCAATCCAATGAAAACTATAGGGATTTTTTTATAATTAATCTCATCCATTGATTTTCATCCAACGACTCAGACTTGGATAACAGGGTCCTGTTATCCAAAGTTGGATAACAGCAGATTTGAACTCTTTCAACACTTGCACCATTTGGAGGAGAAAATGAAAGATGGGATCATATAAAAAGCACGAAGTACCCCATTTTAGGTTGAAATATGTAGTCAATGTACAGGTATAGCAGGTGAAAGATGCATGAATGTAATTAGCTGAGAAAATAACAATTTTCTGCTTTTAACCTTGGCTAAATTTAATTTTAAAAAGAAAGTAAAAACTCTGGCAGTTTGCTACATTTAATATCCAGAAATGCTGGTTTAGGAAAACCTCAATATATAAGAATTATTTCTCCAAAGGAAATATATTGTGTTTTTAAAAGATGTGGATATATATATATATATATATATATATATATATATATATATATATATATATATGAGCAAATATACCGTGAGCTTAAGCTCACGGAGCCTTCCGTGAGCTTAACCTCCAAAAACCTATCAAATCACTTCCAAATTTCAATTTATATGGCTCAATAAATTCTTCATATCAAAATCCTATAGCATGCAAAAATTTTCCATTTTTGGAGATTTTTAAGTATTTGTTCTAGATTTTTTAAAATGATACATAAAACATTGAATATTTTATTAATATTCTATAGTCACTTTTAAAAAATCTCAAACAAATACTTAAAAATCTCCAAAAATGAAAAATTTTTGCGTGCTATAAGATTTTGATATGAAGAATTTATTGAGCCATATAAATCGAAATTTGGAAGTGATTTGATAGGTTTTTGGAGGTTAAGCTCACGGAAGGCTCTGTGAGCTTAAGCTCACGGTATATTTACTCTATATATATATATATATATATATTTTGATATAAAGATGATGGTCAAGCCACTCAAATTTAAATGTCTATAAAAAGACTTCCCATTCGGGTTTCGAACCTGCGATCTCATATGCGGAAAGTGTTATCCTTAGCCACGAGACCAAAGGCCGGTTCTTTAAAAGATGTGGATATATCTGACAACACATTTCTATGTCCATATATGCTCGAGTTGAGGTTTTTCAAGTCGCTAAATTAATAAGATTACATGCATATTGAACTTTTTTGTTGAGGGTAAATATTTTCATTATTATGCTTTTTTCCATGTAGAGGTAGAGCCTAGTTTGATTACATTATTGCACCCCATGAATATTCTAACAAGAGACAATTAAAAATAACTATATATATATAAAGAAAATTCAACGAATTGTATAACTTCAACGAATGATACGTTTAATTTCAACGAATCGCTCGAATCGGACAAACACTTGATCATGAGACTGGAATTGCTGATGTGTTTTAAATTTGTTTTGAGTAAAGCTTTGAATACGCAACCTCTTGTAAATAGTACAACCTCTGCCCATGAATAAATAAATTTTCAGGAAAAGTCAAAAGAATTAGTGGAAAAGTGAAATTACTTTTATACCCTCAATTTGTAATCATTACATAATAAATGTTCCAATTAAATAATATAGATAAAATGATAATCATAACATTGAAGAAACAAAAGACGAATAGAAAAATAATATCGAACCGGTAAAGTTCATTTAATTGGGGACAAGTTGTAAAGGGTATAAATTCATTTAATTGTGGATGGAGGTTGTAATATGTATTTCATTATTACATGGAACTGTGCCATGTGAAATTATTGAAAAACTAGTAGTGAAAGTGAAATTATATCTTCTGATTGAAAACTACACAAAAGGGTTTATGGGTTTATTCTTCCGGCATATATATCCAGGGAATATAAGTATATATAACGCACTAAAATATGGTCGAATTCCTCAACAAATCATTAGTCGATTTTTGTTTTTATAAAAGTTGCACTAAACTCGAACACACAATTCAGTTGTGGAGACAGCCGAATTTTATGGATTTTATCCTCTTTGAGTTTTATTCCACTCTGAGATTTGATGCTTCTCCATTTATTTTCCCCTTTTCATCCACTTAATTTTTTAATTTTTTTATTTTTTATGTTTCGTTTTATTTTTCTTCGCCTCGTCAAATCACGTTTGTGGCGGTTTCCTTGCACCGCCGGAATTCCGGCAGCAGCTGCAAGCTTGCAACACCCACAAAAATCCATGATATATGTTATATATTTTCTCTAAGAAGTTATGTATTTAGTAGAACCCTACACTTTGTTTTGGGCTGAAATTATTATATCTTATAATAAAAGATCAAAAGCTCATCACTTATGAGAAAACTGATATGGGCCTTAAATTTTAATGGACCGGAACATTAATGTACGTACGTCAACAGTGGTGATCAATCTAAGTAAACAATCAACGACTGAGGTTTCTTCTTTGGAGAAGATAACACTTTCATGTTAAAAAATCTAATCTCCTTTTATTAAGAGTAAGAATGTTTACAAAATAATTCCCTAAGTTCATCAAAACTTTTTTTACCGGATTGATTTCCAATCACATTAAAATTGTCATATTTATTTGTTGGCAAATTCTTCTATGGATTGGAGCAAATTTAGACCGTCCATTTTCTATAAATCGGACGCCTGAAATTTACCCACAATTTTACTCTTCCGTTAAATCAAACAGAAACAAAAGGCTATAGTGGTAATTTTCAGCGAACGGACCATTTTTGTTCCTTCTTTTTTCCCCTTCATCGCTTCCTATGCTTCGGGATAGGCAAATCATCTCCACTCTTCTCCGATGCCGATCGCACCGCTCCACATTGTGCTCGCCTACCCGGGTCGGATTTGGAGGGCGGTGGCCGGGGCCATGCCATCTCTTCACTCTGCCGAGTGTTTTTCTCGGTACTTCCAGCTAATCTGAAACCACAGATGCACTCTTCTCTCTCCCACGATTCTAATAGAACTTTCTGATCGTCAAATGGTTGCACAGATGCCGAGATCCGTTTCCTTCTCTCTCCGACGGATGAGATGGAGTCCCTGCCAGCGCCATGGATGAGCTTGAAACATTCGGCTGGGCTTGAGTGAAAGGAAAGGAGGAGAAGAAACGGCCTGCTTTGATTAACCAATCTAAGTACAAAATCTAGTTAGGTTCAATGATCCAATTCGGCCCAGTCTTGCAAACACCAACTAATGAGTAACTCAACCCAAAACCCAGCATTAAGCCCAATAAATCTTGCTTGAAGCTCGGCCCGAAATCCAGCAAAACCAGAAACAATTTTGAATATGGCCCAAACTTGATTAAGTTGTATATTTCGGGATTTTCAAATAAAAAAAAATTTAAAAATAGTTCCCAAAATCTAAAAATCACAAAATCAATTTTAAAATTTATTTCAGAAATTTTATGATTTTTCTGTATAAAAACATTTCAAATTTTAAAAAAAATTCAAAATTTCAATTTCAAATTCAAATTCCAAAAAGGACAAGAACACAAATTTTTAAAATAAAAGTCTCCATTTCCTTGTAAAGTTTGTACAAATTTTAGGGAATTTTATGCTCATTTACATTTTGAAATTTTAAATTGAAAACACAAAAAATGCTTTTTTTTCTTCAAAATAAATCCAAAAGAGTGCAAATAAATGTCCAAGTGGCGAAGACACTTGGATCATGATATTTTTCATGCATATTTGTCATTGTTTTGTGTTCACCTTGGTGCATTTTGAATTCAAATGATATACTTGTATACATGTTTTAGCATTTTCCTATTCTTAATCAGATGTGTCTGAAGTTAACAACTTCAGGGTAATTAACAATAAGAGCTTACGCCCATTGGAATCCAAGACCCCACAATCACCTGAAAATAATAAAACCTTTGTGCGTGAGTGTCTGAGAGTGAACACCTCACAATGTTTACTAACATACACGCGTATAGGGGTGACCGTGTCCTTTCTCCCCGCGAGAAACGTCTTTTTTAAGCGTTCCTCCGTCGGCAGTCCGGAAAGGGTGGAACAAAAACACACTTAGAGCCACTGAAATGTGTTATTGGCATCTTAACGCACTAATATTCCATAAATAAGTACTCTAACGCGCTTCAGATACAATTTAAGCCATCTGAAACCATTTTTTAGCAATTTAAAGTGCGCAAACATAGTCAGAATTGATTGAAAACACATTTACAACCATTCAAATGCGTTTAGATAGCATATTAGTACTAATTAGCATAGTAACAAATCATCGATTCGGGATTCGTTCGGCGAGGTCAAAAGTTCGTGATTCGGGTATTATTCGGGTATAATTCGGGAATAGTTCGGCTTATATAATATAATAAAAAAATATATTAAAGTGCCAATATTTTTAAAAACCAAATAAAAAAGCACAAATTTTCCTTTAAAACGATATATAATGTGTTTTATTCGCGAATAATTCGCGTATAAAACGTTTATTTGCGTAAAAAACGTTTTATTCGCGAATAAAACGCATTATATATCATTGGGTAGTATTATGCGGGATTCGTTCGGCTCTTGTGAAAAAACGAATTATTCGCGAATAAATCGCGAATCATGTTACTATGCTAATTAGAATGTTATTTGCATCTTAACGCGCTTATATTCATTACATAAATACTTTAATGTGCTTCAATGCAATTTATTCATTATTTAAATTACTTAAATAACATTGTTTGCGCACATTACAATTCCAAAATTGGTTTCAAACTTAAATTACATATAAAGGACATTAAAGTACCTATCCAAAATTGTTTGCGCGTTAAGATACCAATAAACACTCCAATTAGTACTAAAATGTAATCTAAACGCATTCGAATAGTTCTAATGGTGCTTTTAATAAATTATGACTATGTTGCGTACATTACAATTCCAAAATTGGTTTCAAATTTAATTGCATATAAAGGACATTAAAGTACTTATCTAACGAATATAAACATGTTAAGATACCAATAACACTGCAATTAGTACTAAAATGCAATCTAAACGCATTCGAATGGTTCGAAATGTGTTTTCAATCAATTGTGACTATGTTTACGCACATTATAATTCCAAAATTGGTTTCAAATGATTTAAATTGCATATAAGTGTATTAAGATCCCAATAACACTCGAAATAACAATAAATTGCAATTTGAATACATTTAAATGGATCTAAGGGTGTATTAATAAATTTTGACCTTGTTTGTGCACATTATAATGCTAGAACTCATTTTAAATGACTTAAATTGCATTGAAGCGCATTAAAGTACTTATGTAATGAATATAAAGCGCGTTAAGATGCAAATAACACTCCTATTAGTACTAAAATGCAATCTAAATGTATTCAGATGCTTTTAAATGTGTTTTCAATCAATTATAACTACGTTTACGCACTTTAAATTGCCAAAAAATGGTTTCAAACTTAAATTGCATATAAAAGGCGTTAAAGTACTTATCTAACGAATATAAGTGCATTAAGATACCAATAACACTCCAAGTAGCAATAAATTGCAATTTGAATGTTTTTTCAAAAAGTTTGACCTCGTCTGCGCACATTATAATGTCAAAACTGGTTTGAAATGAATTAAATTGCATAAAACTGCGCTAAGATCTCAATAACACTCGAAATAGCAATAAATTGCAATTTGAACGCATTTAAATGTATGCTCACGTGTGTATTTTCAAGAAATTTTGACCTCGTTGCGCGCATTATAATGCCAAAACAGGTTTCAAATGACTTAAAATTGCATATAAGTGCGTTAAGATCCCAATAATACTCAAGAAAGCAATAAATTGCAATTTGAAACGCACTTAAATGTTTGCGCATTGTGTGTTTTCAATAAATTTTGACCTCGTTTGTGCTCATTATAATGCCGAGACTGGTTTCAAATGACTTAAAATTGCATAAAAGTGCATTAAGATTCCAATAACACTCGAAATAGCAATAAATTGTAATTTGAACCCATTTAAATGTACGCGCACGTGTGTGTTTTCAATAAATTTTGACTCGTTTGCGAGCATTATAATGCCAAGACTGGTTTCAAATGACTTAAAATTGCATAAAAGTACTCTAAGATCCGAATAACACTCGAAATAGCAATTTGGACGCATTTAAATGTACGCACACGTGTGTGTTTTCAATAAATTTTGACCTCGTTTGCGCGCATTATAATGCCAAGACTGGTTTCAAATGGCTTTAGATTGCATAAAAGTGCGCCAAGATCCCAATAACACTCGAAATAGCAATAAATTGCAATTTGAACGCACTTAAATGTTTGCGCACTGTGTGTTTTCAATAATTTTTGACCTCGTTTGCGCACATTATATAATGCCGAGACTGGTTTCAAATGACTTAAAATTGCATAAAAGCGCGCTAAGATCCCAATAACACTCGAAATAGCAATAAATTGCAATGTGATGTCCGAAAACGTATAGGCTTTTAATTATAACCCTAAGTAAACACTCGGTCGCAAGCGTACGACCTCGTGTAGTACAGTCGGGGTCGAACCACAAGGAGGTACCAATTCCGAACCGGACTTCAATTGCAATTCTAATCCTAAGTTAATATTTTTGGTCTTTTATAATAAAATGGGGGGTTGTCAAGTTTTGGTTTTAAATGGTAACAGGTGTAAAACAGTAAAGGCAGTAAGTAAAACTTGGAAACAGATAATAAAAAGGGCGTTCCTAGGGTTTTCAGCTTCAGTTTGGCTTCTAGATTGATTGTCTGCGGCCCCGCAAGATGTCTCTGCGGGGTCGCAGGAGGTATGTAGAGATGCCGACACTGCCCGATGACCACAGAATGTCTCCTGTGTTCACAAACAATGTCGAAAACTCTGTCTTGCACTCTCTGCAGTTGTCTGCGGGTCCGCAAGATGTCTCTGCGAGTCCGCAGACGACAGACAGAGAGCAGATCTGGTTCTGGTTTGTGTTGTAACTCACGCTACCAATTACTATGCAAATCAGATTCGCTACAAGTTCCTCAACCGTCGTATTTTGGTCTTTGTAACAATTCTAGCCCGATAGAAATCCACAGATTTATGTCTAAACCTACGTTCAAGTTACTTTTTGTTCGCGGGTTCGGTTCGACTGTCGTCGGAATCGCAATCAACCTTTCGGTATTTCTTGGAAAGCAAGCAATCAACCCAAATAGTGTAAATAACAATTCTTGGTCATTAGATATTCGAATAGCCGCACCGGATTTGGCCTAATCCGCGGGCTTACCAAACAAACAAGTCAAGTCAAGAACACATAAATGATAAAGCGCAAGTAACTATGAAAATAACGTGAATCATAACAAGGTACAATCAATCCATAGCACAAACATCAACATCAACCCTAAGAACTATGAGTCTACTCGCTCATGGCGAGAGGAAAACAACAAAACAAATAAAAGAAAGAGTGCATGATACTAAAGAGAAGGAGAAGAGTGAGGAATGCTTCAATCTTCGGTTTCTCCAAGGAAGTATCGCGAATCCGTCGAAGAAATCGATGAACAGAGGCAAGGCCGAACTCCTCTTCCTCTCCAAGGCGGCTAGGTCAGAGAGAGATGGTAAGAATATGAAGTAAGATGCCAAATCTGACTCAAAACCGAATTTAAATAGCCTAGGGCGGCTAAAGCAGAAACTGCTCCGCACCGCTCTGCGACCCCGCAGAAAGGTCCTGCGGGTCGCAGGATCCAGTTCCAGCACTGATTTGCTCCGAATCGCGTCCAAATGGCTCCAAAAGCCCAATATACCTGAAATTAGGACAAAAGTAAACAAGTAACTGGAATCTAGGCATTCTAACACTAAAATGCATATGAACTTGAGAAATTTAGGTCAGAAACAAGGTGCAAGTCTGGTAAAATGCAGATATGAATGCGATGCATCACAATGTTGACGCATTTAAATGTATGCGCACGTGTGTGTTTTCAATAAATTTTGACCTCGTTTGCGAGCATTATAATGCCAAGACAGGTTTCAAATGACTTAAAATTTTATAAAAGCACATTAAGATCCCAACAACACTCGAAATAACAATAAATTGCAATTTGTTCTTATTTAAATGTTTGCGCACGTGTGTGTTTTCAATAAATTTTGAACTCGTTTGCGCACATTATAATGCCAAGACAGGTTTCAAATGACTTAAATTGCATAAAAGTACACTAAGATCCCAATAGCAATTGAAATAGTAATAAATTGCAATTTGAACGCATTTAAATGTTTGCGCACGTGTGTGTTTTCAATAAATTTTGACATCGTTTGCGCATATTATAATGCCAAGACAGGTTTCAAATGACTTAAAATTGCATATATTTAATTGTATTAAAGAATATAAGTGCGTTAAGATGCAAATAACACTCCAATTAGTACTAAAATGCAATCTAAACACTCCAATTAGTACTAAAATGCCAATTTATTGTCTCACGCCCTGTCACTCCGTAGTTCGAGGTATGATCGACCATAATTGGAGGAAATCTAGGACTATCTTCGTTCGTCCTGGGGATCTTGTGCATCGTGAGATTTCGTAATTGGAGGACGAGACGTTTAGGGTCTTTACCCTTTCTGCTAACTATCTGAACGACGAACCAATAATCGTAAGTCTGTTCTACACTCAGGTGCTCGTTAAATTTGAATCTAGATTTCTTCCTTGTCGTGGATTCAAAAGGTTTTTAAAATTTTTGAAAGTGAGCACAAAACTTACCCATTTATTTATGAAAAGAGGTTTCTTAAAGTGCTTTAACGCACTTTAGATAAGCACTTTAACGCGCTTTAGATAGTATTTAGTCATTTGAAATCGGCTTTGACATTATAATGTGCGCAAACAGGGTAAAAATTTATTGAAAACACACTTTGAGCCATTGAAATGCGTTCACATTGCATTGTATGCGACTTGGAGTTTTGTTGGAATCTTAACGCACTAATTTGTTCCATAGAAAAGTACTTTAGCGCGCTTCACATAAAATTTAAGTCACCTGTGTGCCACCCTTTTCGCCGCCCGAAAAGGCGCTTTAAAAACGTTTTCGTCGGGAAAAGGACACGGTCACCCCTGTACGTATGCGTTTGTTAGTAGACATGGCGAGACGTTCACTCTCAAACACTCGCGCACAAAGGTTTTATTATTTTCAAGTGATTGTGGGGTCTTGGATTCCAATGAGCGCAAGCCCTCATTGTTAATTACCCTGAAGCTGTTAACTCCAGGCACCTCTGATTAAGAATAGGAAAATGCTAAAATGTGTGTGCAAGTATATGATTTAAAATGTACTAAAGTGAGTACGAAGTTCTCAAACGTGTTTTTAGTGAGAAGTTATTTACAAGAAAATGACGAATGCATAGAAATGTCGTAGTCCAAGTGCTTCGCTACTTGGACGTTTATTTGTTCACTTTTGGATTTATTTACTTGCTTTTGAATTTATTTACAAGGAAAAGCACATTTGTATTTTTAATTTGAAATTTCGTAGTGTGTTCAAATAAGCATAAAATTTCTTAAAATTTGTACAAAATGATGTAGAGGGATTTTTACAAGAAAATGAAGAATTTTATTTTTGAAAATTTATGTTTTTGTCCTTTTTTTATTTAAATTTGAATTCGAACTTGAAAATTTGAATTTTAAAAATTTGAAATGTTTTTATATAGAAAAATCATAAAATTTCTAAAATGAATTTTAAAATTGATTTTGGAATTTTTGGAGTTCGGGAACTATTTTTAGAATTATTTTTATTGAAAATCCGGATCAAATTAATTTAACTGGATTTTGGGCCAGATTTCAATTTTTGGGCCAATTCTGGTTTTGGGCTGACTTTTGGTTTTGAGCCAATTTTGGATTTTGGGCCGACTTTAGATTTTGGGCCGAACTGGGTCCATTGGCATATTTCCTTCTTATATTGGCTGGACGGATGAGATCTGCTGTTGCATCAAGATTCGCACTTCATTTTTCTTTCATTTCTTCATCAGAGCCGTCAAAGGCAGTAGATGATGGATCTTCGCGCTCGAAGCTCCGATTGACGATCCGTCAGTTGCGTTGGAATCGTGGGAGCGAGGAGAATTCAGTTACGGTCTTGGATTGGTCAGATATGATGTGAGGGACACTCGCATGGGCTGAGTTCATCGAGTCTGACAAGCCTTCACTGGACACTTTACATCCGATTTTCTTCTTGACTTGTGCATCATTTTTAATAAAATTTGTTTTGAACATGATTGGCTCAACATGTTTAATCCAGTTTTAGGTTCAATTTAAACCAATTTTGATTGTGTAATTTATGAGGACATTGTAGCGGTTATTTAACTTTGAACACTGAGTAGCTGCTTGCGATTGTTCTGTTTTACTTCAATTTCATCTACACTTCAATTTGAGAATGTTCAATATGTTTATATCACTTGATCCACGAAGTGTCAGTCGTTGACAGTTCAAGTTGGGACTTACCAGTATAAACAATGAAGGTCATTTAACTGTACTACTCATTAATTTCTCACCAGATTGTTAAGAATAATTTGTTTTAAACTTGGACATGAATTTTGAGAACAGTGTTCATTACTTTACTCACAAATCATTACTGAACAGTGTTGAAGTATTGAGAGAGCTCTTAATAGTGTGACTGTTAGGGAAAGAAACTTATTGTCAGTACTTTTAATGGGATTCTAATAGCAATATTTTGAATAAAACTACCCAATGTTTTTAAACAAGAATGTGCATCATGAAGTTAAAAACAACTTTCGTGTTCAACAAATGCTCTAATTTCATGTTCTTCTTAGTGTTTTAATTATTTTTCAAATCAGGGGTCATTCTGCAATTTTCCTAGAACCTTGTCAGAAATTTGTTATTTTTATAGGAATTTTTCTACAATGAATTAAGACAAGTGTAAAACATGAAAAGTGCTTAGAATTGTGTCAAAAATCTATAAAAAATATTAAAAATATACACTATGAAGACAGGTCTGGACACCATTTTTTTATAAAAATTTCCAGAGAAAGGATTAAAAGATGAGCTGCTGCAGTTGCTACTTTTCCATTTTTATAGGAATTTATCTACAAAGAATTAAGTTAAAGTCTTTCTATGAAACTTGTGTAGAAAATTATGCTCTTTTCAAATAAAATATTTAAAATATATATCAGGAAGGCTGATTTTATACTATGCTCAATTATTTAAAGATCTGACAGTCAGGATTAAGCTGTAGATAGCAAGTTCTCTGGTATTTGAATTTTTAAGACAAATATTTGAACATAAGTATATAAATAAACTTTACAGGGAGTTAGTTTATGTTGTTGTGAACATTTTGATAACAAATTTTCATATATTTAACTTAGAAAAGCTCATGTTTCATCCATTTTTCAAAACACTGTCAGAATCTGCTTTCTCTGTGCAACAGTGATTTAGATATTCATATGAATTTTTCTACAAAGTATTTCACAAAACTTTTTATATGAAAAGTACTTAGAACTTCACTGTGAATAAGGGAAAATTATATAAAAAATACACTGTGTTCATAGATTCATGGGAAAGAGTTAGAGTTTGCTGATAAATCATGACCTATCTCAGTTTTCTGAACCTGAGGGAATTTTGGCAGCATTTCCCCTATTTAGAACAGTTGAATTGCTGTCAAAACTCACTCTTATGAATATACATTACACCTGAGACAATTTTGGCAGCATATCTCCATATAAAATGGAGATTTGTTATCAAAATTGCCTTCAAATGAATGTAACTTCATTTCAGATTGTGAGAGGGCCATGGTTTATTGAAAATCATGAACTTTCTTATCTCTTTGAATCTGAGATTAATTTGGCAGCATTTCCCCTATATAATATAGGTGAATTGTTGTCAAAAATCACTCTTAAGAACCTATACTTCATTTAGGATAATTTTGACAGCATTTCTCCATATAAAATGGAAAAATGACATCAAATTTATCTCAAAATGAATTTAGATCCATTTCAAGAGATGAGAGGGCCATGGTTATTCACCAAGCTCTAACTCTCAACTCCTTGCTTTGCAAGAGAGTTCTCCTCTCTGGACACGTCCAAAAGAGGGCCCATGGAGCTATGCTCACATGTATATTTTATATAATTCTCCCTTAGAACAAGTTCTTAAGGGGCCCATGGCTATGCCATGTTTAATTGTGTATTTATCTCCCTTAGAGCAAGCTCTTAAGGGGCCCATGGCTGTGCCATGTTTGTGTATGTGTGTGTGTTAAAGAAAGAGGCAAAACAAAAAAAAAAAAAAAAAAAAAAAAAAAAAGAGGAGAACAACAATAACAGCAAAAACAGCAACAGAAAATCAGTTTTAGCTTATCAGATCATTTGTCTACTGTTTTCAATCAATTCAAATCACTAATAAACATTAAGATGTAGCTGATCACAGGATTAACAACTCAAATCAATCAGTAACCAGATAATTATGAGGGAGGAGCCATTAATTGAACTCTCCCTTTCAATTTCATTCAATTTCAGCCAGATTACAGTTTTTCTCACTGATTCTCACCTTTTCCTCTGGATTACAAGCTCTCTTCACTCAATTACAGCAGCAATGAACTACCCTAACAAGTTTCTAAGTGGATTGAGAGATGTTTGAGGGGTGGAGATGATTTCTGGTAAAGGTTTCAGTGGCAGTTTCAGCAGAGTTTCTGTTTTGGCAGAATTTCAGGTGGCTTTCAGCTTTGGGGATTGTTCTTTTCTCCTCTGATTTGAAGGGGGTATTTATAGGGTTCAATTGAGGATGCTTAGGGGAGAAGGAAGCTCTTCTGATTGGAGGAGAGGAGATCCCACGGATTGAGGTGTTTCAATTCAATTACAGCCCTTGGATGTGGTTCCTTTCATTTAGTTTCAGCCTTTGGATCGACTTCTAGCTGTCAATGTGTAAAGAGAGGAGAATTGGCGCCCAAGGTGCTGGAGAAGTCGATTGTCCTTGCTGCACATGGTTCAGCATATCACTGTCACGGAGTAAATCTATTTGCAGTTTGATGGAGCGTGGACCAGTTGCAATTTGGATTCAGCTTTCACTTTGGAGATCTTCAATTAATTGAGCATTGAGCCATGTAACCTTTGGTGTGCAACCTATCATGCCTAACCTTATGGTGCCCTCTGCCTAATGAGTTGCACAACTGAAACCATAGAGCTGGCCACATCGATTAAGCTCCAATTTACCTCCCTTCATTGTACTGTACTGATACAGCTAGCTAATTTGATTAATTACAACTTCAACACTACGCTAGAGTTTCTTCTTCTTGCCAGTAGAGAGGGGCATGGCAGGCCTCCTACTTGGGAGCTCACAGGACTAAAATTGAGGTTTCAAACAACTTCCTGGTATCAATGAGATGCTCAAGGAGCATTGAATTTGAGTCAGCTCAGCCCCGTTCACCGGAATTGAATCTGAGTCCGAGCCATCACCTCTCTTCTCCCTTTTCCCTCTTTCTTAATTCTCTGGTTTATAGCCCCACTCACTAGCATCGTTACGTAGAGCTCGCTTCCACGATTCCAACGCCACCAAGAACACCCAAAACGGACGCCGGAGGAGGGAGAATTTCGCCGGAGAAGAGAGCAGCAATGGAGGAGCTTAACTGGAAGAGAGGATGCTGACAGGTGGGGCCCTTCTTTCAGCCTAACCTGGTTGGGAGGTTTGAATAACTGGCGGGTTGATTTTGGACCGTTGGATCTATGCTCCCTTTGATACAAACCATCGGATCTTCTGCTTTTAAATTGATTTGAAGTATGAATAAAAGTTAGATTAATATGGGCCGCTAGATCTAAGCTTCTCTCGATGTGGGCCGTCGGATCTCTTTTATTTAACCCAGTGAAGGGATCACTCCTCTTTAATTTGTTCGACTAATCTGGACCGTCAGATCTGCTTCCTATTAAACCTGCACCGTCGGATCTTCTTAACTCCTTTCAGCCGAAGGGGTCAAAGATGGTGTTATGTTTGATCCATTGAGTGCACTTGGTGTTGTAAACCAGAGAAGGGAGAGAGAGCTTGGCAGCGGGTTGGTGTACAGAGGACCAGGAACATGAGCCTTCCACCTTTCTTTTTTCTTTGAATTTCTGTTCTTCTTCTTCTCTCCATGACAGGTGGGACCCCCGAGTCAGTTTGACTCAAAATTGGAATTGTTGCCTGCCACGTGTCATTCTCTGATTGGTTTTGGAGTGTTTATTGAATATCTTGAGCTCTAGATCTCAGAAAATTACAAATAATATATCAAAATTCTCAGAATTTCATGAGGAATCTTAATATATCATAAGTTTTATATTTCTTGCAACTTCACGATTCTCTCAGATCAGACTTCCCAATTTGTTCCTGGATTTTCTGCAACAAAATTTTTTCTGCTCTTTCCCTTCCTCTTTCTTTATCATTGAGCCGTTTGAGGGGTCAACAACCTGAAACCATTTTTTTTGCAACTTAAAGTGCGCAAACATAGTCATAATTGATTGCAAACACATTTAGAACCATTCAAATGCGTATAGATTGCATTTTAGTACTAATTAGAGTGTTATTTGCATCTTAGCGCGCTTATATTCATTACATAAGTATATTAATGCGCTTCAATACAATTTAAGTCATTTAAAATAAGTTTCAGAATTATAATGTGCGCAAACGAGTTCAAAATTTATTGAAAACACACTCAAATCCATTTAAAAGCGTTCAAATTGCAATTTATTGCTATTGCAAATGTTATTGGGATCTTAACACACTTATATGCAATTTAAGTCATTTGAAACTAGTTTTGACATTATAAGTGCGCAAACGAGTTCAAATTTTTTGAAAACTCAGTTTTGACATTATAAGTGCGCAAACGAGGTCAAACTTTTTTGAAAACTCAGTTTTGAAACCAGTTTTGACATTTAGATGGCACTTAGTTTGTTTTAAAAAATTTTTGACATCGTATGCGCACATGTCAAATCTTGTTTCAAATAACTGAAATTGCATATAAGTGCGTTAAGACCCCAATAACACTCTAAATAGCAATAAATTGCAATTTGAACATATTTAAATAGTTCTAAGTGTCTTTTCAATCAATTGTGACCTCGTTTGCGTACATTCTAATTCTAAAATTAGTTTGAAACTCAAATTGCATCTAAAGGATGTTAAAGTACTTTGTCTAACGAATATAAGTGCGTTAAGATACCAATAACACTCCAAGTAGCAATAAATTGTAATTTGAACGCATTTAGATGGCTCTTAGTGTGTTTTTAAAAAAATTTGACCTCGTCTACGCACATTATAATGTCAAAACTGGTTTCAAATTATTTAAATTGCATTAAGTGCGTTAAGATCCCAATAAAAGTTGAAATAGTAATAAATTGTAATTTGAACGCATTTAGATAGATCTGAGTGTGTTTGCATTGAAGCGCATTAAAGTACATATGTAATGAATATAAAACGTTAAGATTCAAATAACACTCCAAATAGTACTAAAATACAATCTAAACGCATTTGAATGGTTCTAAATGTGTTTTCAATCAATTATGACTGTGTTTGCACACTTTAAGTTGCCAAAAAATGGTTTCAGATGACTTGAATGTATCTGAAGTACTTTTCTATGGAACAAACCAAACGCGTGTTAAAGTACTTTTCAATCTGGTTTCAAATGACTTAAATTGCATATAAGTGCGTTAAGACCCCAATAGCACTCTAAATAGCAATTAATTACAATTTGAAAACATTTAAATAGTTCTAAGTGTCTTTTCAATCAATTGTGACCTCGTTTGCGTACATTCTAATTCTAAAATTAGTTTGAAACTCAAATTGCATCTAAAGGATGTTAAAGTACTTATCTAACAAATATAAGTGTGTTAAGATACCAATAACACTCCAAGTAGCAATAAATTGCACTTTGAACGCATTTAGATGGCTCTTAGTTTTTTTCAAAAAATGATGACCTCGTTTGCGTACATTATAATGCAATCTAAACGCATTTAAAGCACGTTAATTGGCATTTAAAACACATTTAAAATGCAATCTAAACACATTCGAATGGTTCTAAATTTGTTTTCAATCAATTATAACTATGTTTGCGTATATTATAATTCCAAAATTGGTTTCAAACTTATATTACATATAAAGGACGTTAAAATACTTATCTAACGAATATAAGTGTGTTAAGATACCAATAACACTCCAAGTAGCGATACATTGCAATTTGAGCGCATTTAAATGGCTCTTAATTTGTTTTCAAAAAAATTTTACCTCGTTTGCTGACCTCTGCGAAGTGTATAGGCTTTTAATACCCTAAATAATGCCCTCGATCGCAAGCGTACGGTCTAATGCAGTATAGTCGGGGTCGAATCCACAGGGACGGAAATTACTTCTAAACTAGACTTTAAACTCGATTCTAAATCCTAAAGAGAGTGTTTTTGGTATTTTTGTATAAAAGTGGGGGGTTTGTTTGAGATTTGTTTCCTAACAGTTAACAGATGCTAAAAAGTAAATCACAGTAAATTAAAGACTTAAAACAATTACTAAACAAGCGTTCCTAGGGTTTTCAGAATCAATTTGTTGTCTGGATCAATTGCTTGCGGTTCGCAAGGGTCAGCTTACGGTCCGCAAGGGGTACATAATACACCTTTCTTTCAGTTACTTGCTTTAGAAGCCCGTAGGGGTTAATTACGGTTCGCAAGTAACTGTCCGAGAGAAGCATACCTCTGTCAATCACTTGCTTGCGGGGTCGCACCTGTCACTTGCGATCCGCAAGTGACTGACAGAGAATTTGTTTTGGTTCTGTTTCGGTGTTTTGACTCGAGTTATTAATGCCTAATCAAACCAAAGCAATTACAAGTCCCTCAACTCTCGCGTGTGGGTACTTTTAACACTTTTAGTTATATAGAAATTTATAGGATTATCTCTAAACCTAAATTCAATTCACTTTTATTCTAGGGTCTGGTTTAACTCTCGTTCAAACCACAATTTCTCCTCTCGGGTACTCTTGGACAACAAATTATCTACCCAATTAGTACAAGTATCAGTCTCTTGGTAGATGGATTAATTAACCAACTAGACCTGGCCACAATCTACAGGTTCACCGAATAAGCAAGAAACAATACAAGCACCGTAGGAATAAATGCGAAGCAAATTGAAAATAACTAAAGTAAAACAAGTATTCAATTAATCCATACAAACAAACATCATCCTCAACCCTAAGAACTAAGACAACTACTCAGACATGACTAAAGAAAACAAAAGAAAGTAAAGATAGAAAAGAAAGCACCGATGAAGGTCGAATCGATGAAACTTGACAGCGCTAGGACCTTCTTTCTCGAGTAATCTCCCTCTTCTTCTCAACTCTCTACTAAACTAAACTTGACTATACTAAACTTGACTCTCAAACTATGACTTGGACTAACTCTACTAACTCTAACTTGATAGCTAGCTTGATGCCTAGAACCCTTCAAAGATGATGCTAATATAGGTGAGGAGGTGCTCAGAAATAAGCGCCTGACTTCTGGTTTCTTGGGACGAAATTAGGGAGAGATCCCAAAATAAGCGAGTCGCTAGAAAATAGATGGCTAGAACAGATTTGACTTGTTTGCGGCCCGCAAATAGATGGTTGCGGTCCGCAAATAGAAGTCCCAAAAGAGATCGCCCTTGAAATAGCATGTCGGTCGCTTGAAATAGCACTTTACGCGTTTTCTTGAAATAGCATTGGTGGTTGCGCGTCGACAAGAATTAGAAATAGAAGTTATATTCTTGATTGCGGTCCGCAAATAGGTGGTCCTTTATGCTCCTTCGCCTATTTTTGCTCCTTGCTCCAAATTTAGTCTAAATAGCTCTAAAAGCTCTGTTTTCCTAAAAATAGGACCAAATCAAAGTAGTAACTGGATTCTAGACAATTAACTAACTAAATGCATATGAACTTAGGAATTTTTGGTCAAAATAAAGATGCAAGTCTGGTAAAAATGCAGATATAAATGCAGTGCATCATTTGCGTATGTTGTAATGTCAAAACTGGTTTCAAATGACTTAAATTGCATATATGTACGTTAAGATCCGAATAACACTCGAATTAGAGGAAAATTTAGGACTCTCTTCGCTAGTCCCGAGGATCTTGCGCATCCCATGAGATTTCCTAATTGGGAAGCGAGACGTTTCTGGTCTTCACTGTTTATGCCAATTCTTTGAACGACAAATTAATAACCGTAGGCCTGTCCGACGCTCAAGTGCTCATTAAATTTGAATCTGGATTTCGACCATATCGTGGATTCAAAGGTTTTAATATTTTGAAAATGAGCATAAAACTTACCCAAATATATATGAAAGAGGGTTCTTAAAGTGCTTGGATTTGACACTTTATTTATGTACTTTTAGAGTTTGAAATTCAAAAGAAAGCGTCCTTGTGAAATTCAAATCATTCAAAATTCCAAATGTTCATGCTACATAAAAAAATAATGGAACATTTAAAAGGGATTAGACTCTTTATTTTGAAACTTTTGTCGTTTTGTCACTTTTATCTCTCTCTTTTTATTTTTTTAAATGAAAAGGAAATTCTTTATTTTTATTCTTTGAACTTCAAACTGCACTCAAATGAGCACAAAATTCGCAAATGTGTTTTTGATGAGAAACTATTTACAAAAGAATGACAAATGCTTAAAATAATAAAATGTCATGGTCGAAGTGTTTTCGCTACTTGAACATTTATTTATACACTTTTGAATTTATTTTTAAGAGAAATTATTTTTGTGTTTTTAATTTGAAATTTCAAAATGTGCTAAAATGAGCATAAAATTCTCTAAAATTGTACAAAATGATGTAGGGAAACATTTAAAAGCAAATGGAAACTTTTATTTTGAAAATTTATGTTTTTGTCCTTTTTTAAATTTGAATTTGAATTTGAATTTCAAATTTTGAATTTTAAAATTTTGAAATGTTTTTTTTACAGAAAAATCATAAAATTATTAAAATGAATTTTAAAATGAATTTTGTGATTTTTGGAGTTCGGGAACTATTTTTAGAATTTTTTTTGGTGAAAATCCCGAAATAATCAACTTAACGACTGGGCCAACATTGTTTCAAGTTTTACTGGGCTAAGTTCTGGACGGACTGGATCAGATCTGGGCCGAACTCCAAAGGATCATTAGAACTCGTACTTTTGCTTCTTTTATTTCGCCGGATCTATCTTGGCCGCCGGGCGTTGCACGGCAGAGGATCTCAGTGCTAGGAGCTCCGATTGATGATCGGCCAGTGGCATTGGAATCGTGAAAGCGAGGAGAACTCACTCATGGTTTTGGATTGGCCAGACGTAAAGCGGGGGCCACTCGCACCCTTTGAACAATTTGGAGTTCATGGTGGTTTTTGACGATCCTTGTTACTTGATTATTCGAACCCAAACTGAATTAAAAAACCGAAGAGAAGGGAGAGAGGGAAGTGCGGATAGAAGGAATAGAGCGCGATCAGTAGAAGGGGCGCGGTGCGACTGATGAAGGTTCCAGATTCGTCTTCTCTCCGTGCTTCGAGCGCCCCTCTGCGCTGTTTCTCCTCTGCGTCGCAAGAAAGAAGACGAAGATACGGAGTGAACGAAAGAGAAGTATAACGGAAGCGGAAATGAGCTAACAGAAGTATTAAAACGGAGAAATATTTACAATTTTGCCCTTTTCAAAATTGACGGCTCATATTTGTGCTCATACAATTTGGGTTTAATTCAAATTTTTTTTTTGATCCATAGCAGCATCGCCCTTATTTGTTTATATAGAGATGATTTCCAATTATTTAATTAAACTCAGGAAATTGTCTCTACTTGTCAGCCAGTGGGGACTTATTAATCCCAGGATATATATCCTCAAAGGATAAGCTATTTCTCAATTTATCTCCCATTTATCCCACAAACAAACATGCCCATAAAGTTTTACAATTTTATTTGTGAATTATTTATATGTAATATTAAAGTATAAAACATCCCTGCTCCTTTTAAGGCAATTATAAACCTCATAAGGAGGAGTTAATTTACACATTGAAAAAACTATATATTCAGAGAGAATATAGACCATTAGATCAATTGCTTTCTTCGAATCCTAACCGTTGAAATGACTTTTTGGTGATTCAATCTTATAAGGCCCAACTTACCCACAATGGAATCACTTTATCTACAAAAGAAGCTTCTTTAATGACATTAAAGAAGAGTGACGATACTGGCTGGCCACTCCCGTCCTTCATTTCGTTTCTCACGCGGGATACCCTCACGCCCAACCATCGGCTCATCTGGCACGCCGCCACACAATAGTGTTTCACGAATCACGAAGCCCCAAATAGACAGAAACAGCTTGGCCGCCTTGCATCTCACTGTACCGCCTCCCACCACCGCCGCCGGTAACTCATCTCTCCCCACACCTCTCTCTCGCTCCATCTCGGGTTCACCTATCACCATTTATGATGTGCAATACCTGCTCCTGCTTCATCGCGTCTGTCCACTCTCACAATGCCTCATAATTTTTTTCGAGATTCTGAACTCGATGATCTGTGAGGTTAGGCTGAGAATCAGAGATTTGGCAGGATCTTTATAACACACCCACAATTAGACGTTTCTTGGGTGTGCAATGAATTTATCCTTTTTTTATAAATCAATTGGCTTAGTTGATGAACATGGAATGGGGATAACCACCCATGAAACTCATGCAGTGAGGAAAGGGAATTGAATGCTGTAAGGATCGATAAGACCTTTGGTGTGTCTAAATTGCCTACAACTTGAATGTATTAGTAATTTGTATTGTATTTGTTTGTTTTCCTTATTTGTCTATATGAATTCTCAAGAGTACATATAAGGTCAGAGGAGGTAAGTAAGAGATAGAATGAATCTTATTAATTATTTTTTATTGAAACTAGAGCTGTAACTCGGGCTTTGCCCCGAAATATGATATCAAATATATAATAACTTATAAATTTAAAATATTTATGTTAATATACTTGAACAAAAATTTTAATTTTTAATGTGACTAATAATAATAATATAATAATTTATAAATAATAGTACATAAATCTTAGACCATTTTATGAGATAAATTGTCTTTTACACATCACATTCATATTAGATAAATGGGGAGAGAGAATATATTTTAACCATTGGATCAAAGTAGATGAAGAGATTTAAACAAAATCAATGGTTAAAAATATTGATGATGTGGCATGGCTGAGGTGCTTGGAGAGTTACCCCTCTTTCTAGAGTATAGATTAAAGTGGCTATATTACCTTGTCGTTTGTTCGAATACTAGGTATCTGGTTGCGGCTCCTTTGGTTTGTGCAGTAGGGTCGGTATCGGCTGAGATCCAAAAGGGATCTCAGGGTCCTGAGATCTCGATCCGACGGTTCTCAGGACCTGTATCTGCTGAGTCTGAATCTCGGGGTCCCCGAGAACTGTCGGATTGGGATCTCAGGACCCTGAGATCCCTTTTGGATCTCAGCCGATACCGATGCTTGTGCAGCAGGCGTAGTTTAGTACACCGAGTTTGTCAGTTTTGGTGTGGGCCGATGCATGCCATGCGCATGGTAATTGGTATGTTATACGCCATGTTACGGGCATGGCCTCTTTCTTTTCTTGATAACGGGCCAGGGACATTTGAAGTAGCCGTGTTTGGGCCGTTCAAGCTGTACAGAATATTAGAGTTGTATATCTGGATAACGGGGAATTTTTTTTTTTGGGCTGCATATACGGGACCCGGTATGTCGTGCCTTGTTCTTGTTTGATCTGTTGAGCTCGGAGGAATTTTTTTTTTTTCTTTTCTAGATGGCCTTAGGTGTTTCATACTCTGCAGAGCTAATTATTGTGCTGCAGCTGTTATGCGTGAAAGAGGCCTAGGCATACCATGCGATCTGAACCACACGGACGGATCAACCTGTGCACAGAAATGAACCTCTAACAGATTTGCACCAAGCACGGGAGGGGATCGAATAACCCCAAAGAACGGAAAAACCATAGCACCAAGCAGGACAAGGAAGAGCATTTAACACGGCCTAGGCATGATACCAAAGCAAACAACACAGGAAGCCCTATACATTAAATACAACGCGCCAAGCCCAGGAATGCTTATCGTCTGACCTGCTGCACGGTTGCCCCGCAGAGAGAGAAAGACAGAGAGGAGCTCGGTTCGGTGAGCCCCACCTCAATTCGGTGGGCCCCACTTCGGTGCGTGTGTGTCTCTCTCTCTGCCGGGCAACCGTGCAGCAAGTTAGATGATAACAATTCAAAGCCTAGACACTCCCCTGGAAGATAAAGTTGGCAGGCACACAGATTATCAATTGCAGCAACTCTGAAAGAATAGAACGGTGGAGCGGAAAATCAGCAAAGAACACCAGGAACAAAACAAAAACACAACCAGAAACCACAGCGGAGCAGAGGCCGGCACAACACAGAATACATCATCACCCGACAACATCACATCGACAGAGAAGAAGACGATCACAATTAAACGGCAACCAAAATGCGTAACACATTGTTCACAAACAACTATTCACCTAAAATACAAGGAATCACAAAGACATTACCGATTGAGGATCTATGATGTAAAACCAATCATGCATGCATGCCATAGATGATTTTGCAATCATTGTAGTTTGTAATGCGACCCTTTTTCTCATTTTTTTTTTTTAATTTTTAAGAATAGCGGTATTATTAATTGTATAATTACAAGGTAGGAAAAATAATATCATTCCGGTATGATTTTAATCTAGATTCATCAAAAAATAAAAATAATATTATGAACCCACTACATCGCGTGGGCAATTAGCTAGTAATTTAAAAGCTATCCCCTTAAGCATATATTCAATTTATGTGTAAATTACTAAATTAGTCATTATATCTGCATGTAACATGCAATTTTTTTTTTTTTTTGGTGAATATCAAAATCCCGTAGGTAACAAATTTCAGTCAAAAGAGATCATCACATCCATAGAAATTACAGAAAATTTCCAATCCAAAACTAATAACACAATAGCAAATGAATCTATCACCAAACAAACCAATTTTAATAATCTAATTGATTTTATCTCCAATACAAGAGACAAATTGAAAGCATAATATAATATCCTTTTCCAAATTACCGGCTTGATGAACATCATCGTTTTTGGTATAGTATGGATTAAAAACTTGTTAAGTGCTCCATAAGACTCCAATCTCTAAAGCATCATATGATTTGTTGAAGTCAAAGCAAATCTGTCATCTCAAGTTTCTTGTAGCAATGACATAAGACCTCAAATGAAGAAAGAACCAAGGCACCTCTTCGGACAAAGAAAAGAAAACCAAGGCGAACCAAATTCACAGTGGGGGAGAGCCCACCACTGTCTCTCCCCCCGCGGCCTCTCTTTCTACTTGTTCTTACTAGTAGTCTTCTGTTTTGTTGTTTCGTCTGTTCTTTTGTCGTTTCGTGATGAGGCACAGTACTTATCTTTACAACGGAGATTTTTTTTTTTTAAAAAAAATAGGTAAAAATAGAAAAAAAATATACGTATAAACCTTATAGATTATGGAATTAATTATATTTAATTCAAAATTTGATAGTCTATCAAAATTTCATAATTAATAATACAACATCAAAAGTATATCAAATTTGAATAATAAGACTTAGCTAGCATAGTCCCGGAACAAACCAGGTGCACTTTTCAAAAGAGCACGGTACCATTTTTGTTATACCTAGCCTAATATCGTAAAGGTACGGTTTTCCAGTACAAGGATCAATAAAATAAATATGCCCTCCTCTTAATCCAATAGCTGGTGGCGCTGTCAATAAGAAACCATATGCTGCCGGTGAGATATCATTTTGCACCCCCAGAAAAAGAATTTGATCATTACCAATGCTACTAATCTTGTCCCAACTAGGTTGCCCGCCAACTCCTCCATGATTAAGCCGATAGAATTCAAACTTAAGACTTCGTGAGGACATCTCTCGGATGATACCAAATAACTCTCAAAATTTCTCCACTTGAGTTAGCATGCATTCTTCGAAAGCACCTGGTCCTAATGGATTAAGTATGTTATTTTATCAAACTTATTGGGATCTAGTTAAATTTGATCTGTTAAATATGTTTCATGATTTTTTTAATGATAATTTCTCTCTGGCAAAATTAAATAGCCTTCTTAATTTTGTTAAATTCTGGTTTAAAGATGCTACTTTAATAAAGAATTTTAGACCTATTAGCCTTCTTAATTGTAGCTATAAATTTTTTTCCAAAGTTTTAACGATTCGACTTTATCCTGTAATAGATAGATTAATAGGCAATCATCAGTCAGCATTTTTAAAGGGAAGGAATATAATGGATGCTGTTATATCAGCACATGAAATCCTTCATTATGTTAAACATCATAAAGAACAAGGGCTACTTCTTAAACTTGACTTTGAGAAGGCCTTTGACAATATCGATTGGTGTTATTTACTTAAAATTTTTAAGGACAGAGGATTTGATCCTAAATAGATATCTTGGATGCAACAACTTTTATGGGGTGGACATAGTTCAGTTTTGATAAATGGTAAACCAACTGGATATTTTGAGTGTCATAAAGGTGTGAGACAGGGAGACCCCATTTCCCCTTTTTTTTCTTTTTATTGGCTGCTGAAGGGTTACACTTAATCTTAAATAAGGGAATTCAAGCAGGTCACTTTGAAGGATTGGGTCCTACTTTGTCTAATTTAAAGAAAACCCTTAACATACAGTATGTTGACGATACTTTACTATTTATTAAAGCAAACCCTATAATGGTTGAAAAAATTAAGTGGGCACTTAGGGCTTTTGAGGCAATATCTGGTTTATCCATTAATTATAGTAAATTTGAAATTATTCCTTTGAACATTGATGATCATTTAGCTGATTATTATGCACAATTACTTAACTGTCAGATAGGTAAATTGCCTATAAAATTCTTAGGTCTACCACTTCATTGGAAAAAACCATCCAAGGCAGATTGGCAAAAAATGATTGATAAAATTCAAGCTCAATTGCCTTTGTGGAAAGGCAAAAAAATGTCTTTAGGTGGTAGACTGGTTCTTCTAAATTCTGTAATTTCTTCTATTCCCTTATATTATATTTCTATGTTTATCATCCCAAAATGGGTTATAAAGAAAATAGATCAAATTAGGAAGAAATTTTTATGGGCTGGTGTTCAAGATTCTCCCATTAAAAAATACTATTTAGCCAAATGGGACACTTTGTGTAGAGCTAAAGAACATGGTGGATGGGGGATTTTGAATATAGAACAAATGAATATTTCCTTGATTTGCAAATGGGGATGGAAATTTATATACAAAGAGTGTAAATCTTTATGGAAAAATTTAGTTTCAGTTAATTCTCATTCTTATACACATTGTTCTCCTTTTTGGAAATGTGTTTTATCTGTCAATCATTTCTTACAATTGCATATATTTAGAATAATTGGTAATGGCTCCTCAATAAACTTTTGGCATGACATTTGGCATGCTAATTGTACCCTTGCATTACAGCTTCCATTAGTGTTTGCTAAAGCTAAAAATGATAAAAAATCTTTGGCAAGCAGATGGAATAATGGGTCTATAAATTTGGGATTGACAAGAGGGGTTAGTGCTGCTATGAGACAGCAAAAAGAAGAAATTTATTCTATTTTACATTCTGTTACTTTTACTTTTGACATGGACTCTGCCCATTGGCAACTGGAGCCTAACGGGGTTTATACCGTTAAGTCCATGTATAACTTTTTAAATTTTGGTGGTGTCATATGTCCTCTTGATAAATCTGTATGGTCTTTAAAGATTCCTTTAAAATTTAAATTATTTCTTTGGCTAGCTCTGCAAAATAAGATACTTACAAAGGTCAACTTGATTAAAAGAGGCTGGCCTGGACAAGCCAAATGTGAGTTCTGTCATGCACTTGAAGATGTTTCTCATCTGTTTTTACATTGTCATTTTATCAAACCATTTTGGTTAAAAATAGTATCTATGCACCCACAAGGTGCTCTTTTCAATTGTTCCTCATTATGGGACTTATGGTTGTCATGCCTAACATTACCTTATCAAGACTTTTTATTGATGGGTATGATTATTGCAGCTTGCATACGATCTGTGTGGGATTTGAGAAATAGAATTATATTTCAAAAGAATAAGATTCCTTGTGCTAATAGTTTGTATTTCTCTATTTTACATCTATTTGATTTCTGGACAGGTGGTACATCTTCTGGTACCAACCTTGTTCATCGAGCTATCATTGATTTGACACAGGCTTCTTCAAATAAGACAATTCCTCTTCATGCTGCTGCTCAGGCTGTACCCCCCTTGCCTGTTCTTGATGATCCTCATGGTGTAGTTGGAGATCAACATGGCTTGGGGATAGTTGCTCAGGGTGAGTTCCTGCATCAGGAGCAGGAATTGGTTGAGCAGCAAATGGATCTTCAAGTTGAGCAGCCTGTTGCACTAGTGGCTGGTGCAGAATCTACAGTTGATTCCTCAGATGAAGATCTGCTCGATATATAAGATTCTAGATGTTATGGTATTTTAGTTTAGTTTGTTAGTTCTAGATGTATGAACTTCTAGATGTTTGTTAGTTCTAGGTGTCTGACATTGTTGCTCTTTCCTTGTTATGCAGCTCATAAAACTGCTATGATTTTGTTGTGTCTGATATGGTCTTGGTATTCAGTCTTGAATACCTTGATTAGACAATTGTATGCTTTCGTAAAGAAATGGAAGCGGGCCCCATCATTATTGGGTGCTGTTCTTTTTTCAAAAAAAATGGGTGGTTCTCTTCGTTCAAGTTTGCATCTGTACTCTCATCTGCATGTGGTGGTATCTTATATAACAAAGTATTTGAAAATGCATCAATTACAACTGTCTCAAAACCTGCACATCTATATGTATAAAAGAACATTCCTTGACAATAATTGCTGAGGATGTGAAATCCCTCATGTTTGCTCCACCTCTCATGGTGTGGATCATAGATGGCCCACCGATCGAGATGCATTAGATATTTTCCATGATCAACAATTAAGATTCTATGATTACGAATAGGACCTGATTCTGTCCCAATCATCAAAGATGAGTATAGTCTGCGTCGATCGTGAATAAGTGGGAGAACAAACTCATCATTAGTGAGAGGGTTAAAGAGAGATATAGTGCCGGTAAAATCATCAATAAAAGGAAGGTAGCTGTTGGAGGACCCTGTAAACCACCTAGATTCCTTGATAGGGATTGTAAGAGTTTCATTAGAGAACATAGAATACAAACGAAGTCTTGTTGTTGGTACGGAGATAAGATTGTTAGGATCTTGCGGGAACTCTAGAAGCCATGGAAGGTTCGTCGAAAACTCAGCAAGCGGAGTAGAGGAGCGCCAACTCTTACAGGTAACATGAACACGAATGTAGTCAAGAAGATGGGGAAGCTTCTTTGCAATGAGATGAACTATTTCTGAAGGTAGATCAGACCAGTCCTTCTCACCCTTGCACAATTCCTTTTTATCGGCCATTCTTCTAGTTGTGATTAATTGTTCAAAAGAATTAATTATTTGAAGTTGATATGCTAGTAAGAAGTTGAGAATAGGACCCCTAATTTAAGAATTCTACGTCTAAAAAAAATAGCTCAATTTAAAACTGCTAATTATGATGCTGAACATTTTGAGAAACTATAATTAGAAGAAAACTTATTTGTTGTGAACAGCAATATACGACAATCGTCTTTTCTATATTTGACATAGATTTTTACAACCTTTTTTTTTTCTGAACTATATATAACAAATCGGTTAAATTGATCTCAAGAATATAGTTTAAATATATTATACGTGCATTTAATAGAATAATATTTCAAATATAGTTACCTGATATTAAAAAAGTAGTTAGAAAATAAAAAATAAACCCCCTTATTTTAGAATTCAAGGTTTGAAGTAAATAATTTTACAACTCAAGGTTCAAATATAGCTCGATTTAAATTTGGTAAAGGAAGTGCTATCTGCATCAAATTTTTACTCCACACACAAAACTTTTTTTAGTAATAATTTACTTTTAAATTAGTGGATCTAATTACATCAAAATATGCTATTAAGAATATTGCCGGCTCAGCCCATAGAAGCAGAGTGCTCCCTCCCTCCCTCCCTCTCTTTTATCATAGACTTAAAAGCCCGGCCCAAAAAGGCCCAAAAAGATCCAAAACGCACAGTTGGGCATTTTTCTTTTTCTACTTCATTACTTTGTTTCGCTCTCTTTATTCTCCATCTCCATTGACGACTTCCTTTCCGTTTCCCTTCGGATCCCCATCTAGGTTTGTAGTTCTAGGGTTTTAGGAGGACAGCAACAATGGCGGACGAGGCTAACCGAACGGTAATTTGAAGTTCGTGAGTGCTGCTTTGAAGACATCTTTTGTGCTTATTTTTGATTAATTATGTTCGATTTTAGGCGTTTTTGGAGCTGCAAGGGCGCATGATCGAGACGACTGCGAAATTGAAACAGGTAATTTTGTCTTCCTTTCCAAAACCCATAAAAAGTTTTTGACTTTTGGGTTCTAATTTGTGAAATTGAGTGCTGAGTTCTTCTCAGTTATGTTATGTCCATATTATAGTCTGATTTTAAAGTGGATACTTGGTAAGAACAAATAATAATAAAGTGTTTGGTCTTTCTTTTGTATGAGTTAGTTGCAAGGATAGATACCTTAGCTTTACTAGAGTGGTACTTTTGTAGTTGCGGTAATCGGCCAAATTAGAACTGAATTGGGTATGCCGTTTGTTTTTGCTTTGTTTTTCTCCAGCTTAAGCTAGTTTTTATGTGTGGTTAATTTTGAGTAGCTAAATCAACCAAGCTCTAATTTTATGGTCGGGTCGGGTTTTGCCACCTCTAATTTTGAGTAAGAATTCGAGTAGCAATATGGTTTTACTTTTAATTTGGTGATTCATTCTATGATATATTAACATCGGTAATTTTCCTGAGTATAGAACGCGTCTCCTTGAAGCAGATTAAATATAAAGTATCTGAAGTTAAAGGAATATTTTGTCCACTGAATGATATTGTATTCAATATTTACTATTTATTGGAAGGTAGTATTTCCTTATCCTCCCCAGCAATCATAAGTAATGACCTGATGTTTCTATTCTGAAAATGTGTATAAAAATTAGGTGGTGAATCAGATGCGGATGAAAGAAGGAGAGAAGAAACGGGCTTATTTGACTCTTGAAGAACTCAAACAAGTACCTGATGATGCTAATACCTACAAAACTATTGGTACCAGAACACTATACATACTTTTCTTAATTAATTGGGTTTCATATTTTGTACTCTAATTGCAGTGAGGTTGCTATATGAATTACCAAAATGGTCTATTTTGTAGATTGTTTCATCAACTTAAAGTAAGCCACATGCAAAAAGAATGAAGCTTTTAGTTGTTCTCTTATATTGGGGGAACTGTAGCAGTAAAATATGACACCCTTGTGTAAATTAACTTTGTTCAGAGCCATAATTTTATATTGTCAATAACAAAAGCCTAGATTCTACTAACACCTTTTCTGTTGGCTTAATTTTGCAGGAAAATTGTAAGTCTCCGTGCTATATCAGAAAGGGATAACATGGCTAACTTGTAAAGTTGTTCATTGTTTCTCTCTTTAGTTCTGGTGAAAGTTTCAATTTTTTTAATGTTTTAAATATGATGATGGTTTGTCAGTAGCTCATATAACGCTATTTGTGTATATAGATTTGTTTTGGAGCCTAAATCAGTGTTAGTTACGGAGCAAGAACAGAAGCTAAAAGATAGTGATAATGCTATATCATCCTTATCGGTATGTTACTATTGCTATTCAGATAACAATATGCATGCATATTTCTAATTTATGAACCACTGGATAGTGCTGATGAGACTGAAATGTACTACCGTGTTATAGGAACTATAGCAATCTAGTACTGGTACATTCTGGTAACATACAAATGTTGATTCAAGATTGGTTATGTACCAATACTGACAACAAGACTATTTTTGTCATGGTCTGGGAATGTTAGCCATAGTTCTATAGCTTAGGTAGGGTTCCAGTCTGTGCCAAGATTTTTCTGATAATAACATTAAGATTAGCATAAAAGGTAAAAGCCATCTTTGAGCTCCTTTTTTTTCATTATAATAATCACAATTTACTTAAATTCAGACAACCAAGGAGATTTTGGAGAAGCAATTAGGAGAAACAGAGACTAATATTAGAGAATTACTCCAACAAGATCCAAGTCTTGCACAACAAATCATGAATATGGCTGTGATGTAATCTTATTTTTAATTTATTTATTGGAATGTCATGGGCGTCGTTGGAATATTTATGCTTGTTTATTTACGTCCGGATAATGTTTTTATGGAAAATTAGACTCTTTTTTGAATATGTTGTGCTCAAAGCTCAGATCTTTTCATACATACCAGTACTTTAAGATAAGATTCAGGACTAGCTTATTTATATAAGCTAGGAAGTTCAGAAACTTGAACAAGGATGACAATAGGTAACAAGTTTATTCCTTTATTTTTTTAATTTTTAGTACTGACCTCTTGCACACTTTAAACAAAGAATTAACCTAATTGATAAATTCATATAATTATATTCTCCAGTTCTTATAAAATATTTAACATTAATCCTTCAAAATGAATTTTACACTGTTTTTTTTTTATGTTTTAACCTTTAATCATGGTAGGTAGGAGGTCATAAGTAAGTTGCATGCTGATGCATGTTATAGATTTTAACTGTTCTGTGAGGCTTCATGTTCAAGGGCTCAAAGGACATAAATATCTCTAACTTTGTACATAACGCAAAGGTAAAATCATTAAATCAAAACCCATGAAAAAAATTCCCAAAAGCCTTGAAAAGTTATCCTAAAAGATGGCATATATGACTCCACTGGTGAAAAAAGGGATGTCTTTTTCCCATTTCCCTCCCAAAAACAGGAAAAACAAGAAAGAAAAGCAACCAAACAAGCACAAAAAAGGCTTGGTTTGCTGGCTATGAGCATATCTTCTTATCTATCTATCTATCTAATTAGTACAACACATAAATACTCAAATAACACTAGAAAAGTACAAATAGTTTAGAGAAACATCTTGCGTCCTTTGAAAAACCGGCTATACATCTATAGATGTGTACGGAATGTAACAGATACATTCTAAAATATAACAGATACATACCAAATGGTAACCTATGGACTCTATAGATAATTTTTCTATGGACGCCGGTTATTACTCAATAGCTTACCAGTCTGGCAGTCATTACAAGATCATCATATACAAAAGAGTACCAATTCTATGTCAGGAAGAAACAAACAAACATTGATGAGTGGCATGTGTCAAATTTCGTCAAGTTCAACACTCTCACTATTCAACACGTGTCATGCAACACCCACCAAACAAACACACACTCATCCACTGCTTCTCTCATGTCATTTAGTGTGGCCCAGCTGTCTTTGTTTCTGTCTCTTCACTTGATAGTTGCAAACTTGCAATCTTTTCTCCTTTCTGGCTTTCTCTGTGTTTCCTTTGTTGGGTCTTTTGTGGGGTTTTAGAGGGGTGATTATAATGGCTGTGGATCCAAGGCAATTGTTGGCTGGTTTCTTGACAATCTCCATGTTTGTCATGGTTGGCAACATGATCAAGAGAGATCATTTTGACACCATTGAGGTACTAGTTTCTCCCTATTTAACCTTTTTCTTTTTGTTTTTTTCAAAAATCATGGTTTTGTCTGATTGGTACTGATTAATCAAATTAGTTTGGATGATTACTTCCTAGAAGAATTAAACTCAGTTGATCAATGGGTTTTTACTTTTTTACCTTAATTTCGTCGAGAGTTTCGTGTTGATATAGATATTTGTTCCTTTCAGGTGGCGCTCTCGGATGCGTCGGGGGTTGAATTGAATGTAATAAAGGTTGAAGAGAAGAAGATAACACAAGTGGCCAAGATTAGTACAATTCCGGCAAAGAAATTTGGTACCAATCAAAAGTTCATCAGGCAATGCTGGGTCAAACCTTTACAAAGTATGACACTGGAGCTAGTCCGGCAACAAAATATAATCTTTAAAAATTTTAAATATTATGATATATTTTTTTTTTCTTTTAATTTGATTATACTGGTTTAATTGATAACAGAAACAGTAGCTGGTTCAGAAGGCTTTATTACGTTCTCGCTGACAACCGGTCCCGAGTTTCATGTATCTCAGGTTACTTTTGTGTTTCTTTACTTTACTGAAGTTGGCAGAAGTCTCATTCTATCCTAATATATTATGTTTGGTTAGTTGAGTTGAATCTCTATTAACATGTTTGATTATTGGTTAACCGTAATTACTGCTAATTAATTGTGAAGGTGGCTGATGCGGTGGTCGTAGCTAGTCAGTTGGAGGCCTCTCTAGTGCTTCCTACTATTAGAGGAAGTGGAGTAGGTGTTAAGAGGTATGTTCGTTTGTTATTTATTTTTGCATTGTAATTTTGAGTAGTTATTTCTTTGATATATAGCTGTAAAAGCAATTTAATGTCACAGGGCAGCCATATTTTTTCTTATTAGTTTGTACTGGCTAATTGAATAATGAATCATACTATATATATGGATTTTTCTTCTAGGAATTTCCAAGACATCTATGACGTACAGAAATTCATGACAAGTCTTGACGGTACAGTCAAAATTGTACACCAACTCCCATCAGAATACGTCTCGAAGAAGCCAACTATAATCCAAGTTCCAAACAGGGTCACCGAGGAATTCATTTCAAAGACCATCAAACCTATTTTCCAAAGAAGCAAGTACATACACCTGTCCATAGTTTTTCCTACGATTAGTCTCAGAAAGAGAGAATCCCAAAACAAGGACTTAAATGCGGTCGCATGTCAAGCCATGTTTCATAGCCTACAACTAAAAACCGAATTAAACGAAGTAGCAGAGAAAATGGTAGAAAAATTGAAAGGGCTTGGCATGGAAAATGGAAGTCGGTTCGTAGCAGTTGATCTAAGGTCAGATATGCTCAACAAAAAAACATGCACGATGGTGCATGGAAGAAGAAAGAGTTGTTACAGTGCGAGTGAAGTTGCAGAGTTTTTAAAGAAGCTAGGATTCAATGCCAATTCGGTGGTGTATTTAACTGAAACCTGGTGGCATGAAGGGCTAAATCCTCTGAAGGAAGCTTTCCCCAGGATCTACACAAAGGTAATAATATTAGTTTATTTGAATAATGAGAAAATAATGAGAAATAATGAGTTCTCATGTTACCAGCTACAAAATATAAAATGGGGTTGCAGCCATACTGTGGAATCGTGGATTGTGCGTTAACAAACTAAAGTTATCTAAAGGGCCATGTAAATTAGCCGGTTGGTTTTCAACTTCTCATCACAACTCTGCATGATACCAGTTCTGTACAACGACTGCATAGCAGCGTTAATCTATTATTGCTAGTAATTATGACTTAATAAATTAGGCATGATGGCATATTATGATCATTGGTTTTAAGTCTTGAGCTCACAACCATTTGTTTATGAATTATTTTCTGTACAATCATATTCTGGTTTTGTGGTTTTGTGGCAGGATGACATAATTCCAGCGGAAAAGAAACACCAATTTCTGCAAATGGGAAATGGGGATCTCCAGAGAGCCCTTGATTTCCATATATGTTCGAATAGCGACACTTTCATACCAGCCATTTCGGGGCTGTTTTACGGTAATGTAGCAGGCCGGAGAATCATATCGGGTCGCACCCAGATCTTGGTACCAGCAAAAATTGTCGGTTCCTCTAATTCTGCATCTGATTTCGTTTCGGCGTATGTTTCGAAGAAGAACCACCTTGCGTACTCTTGCCTTTGTTAGTCAAAAAAGAGAAAAACAATGTATCAGTTAGATGTCTGCATGAGGTCTTAAAACATAAATTTTGAGTACTAATATGAAAAATTATAGCAGCTGTATGTACTAATTAAATACTGTCAGAGTTCTACTGTTAGCCTTTTTATTATTGCAAGTTATGCTGAGTGAATTTCTGTTGCAAATTCTGATCTTTTGATATTATTGTTAGGAAAAATGCATGATTGTAAATTTTAGTTACAAGAACTTTTAATAACCGGAATCTAATTAATTACACTGTTGCATATTGGAGGGAATATAAAGTAATTTAATTGAGTAAATAATTAATTACGTTGTTCACAAATTTGAAATTTACATTTTATAGGTAAGACACACCAGGGGAAATGGAGATCTCCATTACAGATTAGAAAGAGTCAAGTGTGAAATTAAATTATTGGTAATTCACTTTGTGAATTTTATGATGAAAAATCGTCCTCATGACAAGTTCTTGTAGTTTTTAATCGTATATCATTTTCGTGACACTTTACTTTTACCATAATTTCATTCTTACTAGCGAAGTACACACGTTGCAGCGGTCATTATTAAGAAACCCGTCCATGTGGGCCATTTTAATTTTGATCGCAGCAAACAAAAGAAATAAAACTAATTTACTATTTACAATTTGTATTAATGTTAAAGCTTAATTTAAATATTAAACTGTTATCTCAACAAAATTTGATAGAAGTATGTGAAACATAAAATTACATAACTGTAATTCAGATATGTTTGCAATAAAAAAATACAAAGCATGAAACAAAATTATTTGCAGCAAGTTACTTTCACTTTCCTTTTATAATTGGCAACCAAAATTTACTCAAAAAAGTTAAGAAAATAGAAATAGCCACATGCATTTGATTGCCACGTATTGTTACTAATTAATATGACTCAATATGGTAATAATGTAGTAATTGTCTCTCATTTCTTTCTTTATGCTACCATGTATTCGAAATGAAGAGGAATGATTCAAAATTGAAGTGATAGTAGCCGTCTGATCTGATAACACCGATCTACACCGTTTGATGAAGGGTATTATGGGTATTTAAAAAATTTGAAGAAGAAAGAAAAAAATGGAGAGTGTAATAATTACGTGCTTTTTAGTATAGTATAGATATAGATAAAATGAAGGGTATTAATTAGTTTAAGTGAAATTAGCTTTGTCCCCCTTAACTATCCCCTATCCATCTCCAAACTAAATTGGTAATATTTTCTCTTTCTTTCTCATATTCTCATAAATTTTGAGTGATTTTTTTTATTTATTTATTTTTTATCCTTCTATTGTATATATATAAGTGTTTTGTTTGATTGAGGATATGAATTGCAACCGGTAAAAGTGATTTGTTGTTTTTGAAAAAGAATTTTTAACTAAAAATGTATTGGGGTGCGGTTAAGAGATTTTTTTAAGCGGTGCAGTTATCTTAGCTTAATATGAATTAAGAGCTATGCTTAAATTATTTTTGTATGTTCAATTCTTTATGAATCCTATTAAATTAAATTATTTTTGTATGTTCAATATTTCGTCATGAAAATTGTCAAGTTACAAATTAATGACAGGTGGAGGCTTTTCCAAATGAAGGATGGGTAGAAAGTTGGAAACAATTTGAGAAGAAAAAAAATCAAATTAGGAAATCCAATCAATTCCAACGGCTAATAGCCGTTTAATTCTTCCTTGTTAGTCCTTTCTCTTCAAAAGCAAATATAATCACAACCTCAGCCGTATCCCTTGTAAGATATTCCATCCGATTCTCAAAATCTCCATCAAATCCTTCAAAATCTCCATCAAATCTCCTGAGATAAAAAGAAGATACATATATACATATACCATTAAATCATGTCAAGTTCAAACTCAGTTGAAGCCAGTTACAGCAAGAGATGTGCAGCCTGTAAGCACCTGAGGAGGAGATGTGCTGAAGATTGTGTTCTGGCACCGTATTTTCCAGCCACACACCCTGAAAGATTTGAATGTGTTCACAAGATCTTTGGGGCTGGGAATGTTGCAAGGATGTTAAAGGTAATTAAGATATTTTACCTGTCTTGGATGTATATAGTTGGTAAATAAATATGAATAAAGAGGATGTAAATAATATTGGGAATAAGTGAAAGTTGCAAACGGAATGATTTTATATTTTTATACTTTATAGTAGACAATTGATTAGGAGGAGGGATAAAATAATTATGTTTTTGGTGACCGATCTGTGATCATGAAATTTAATCTTAAATAACTACATTTTAAATTCTTACATAACAAAAGTAATTAATAGAATATGTTGTATATATCATATTTTATGTGTATAAAACAGATTATATCATTTTGATTTTATTTACATTTGCATCAAGCATTAACAAAAATTAACGGTTCAAGTTTTATGATATTTTCTCCTCTCTTGATGACTATCGAAACAATGTTAAAACTTTATCATTTTTTATGTATATGTTACTAAGATAATATAGAATACATCTAACTGTTTAAAATTTTCAATTTATACATAAATAAAAAAATGGTCACTATGGGTATCAATACCCATGGTTATTGGATCCCTCCTCATTTATTAGATGTATTTAATTTATTAAGTTGGATAATATGTATGATTTAATCAAATAAACATTATTTTTGTTATAGCACAATGTAATGCAATTTTAGGAACATGCATAGGATGGGTCCCAATCAATGATAGAACTTGACCGGACACTAATATTCTATTTTATATTATATTAGAAAATCCATATTAATATTTTATTTTATCTTATTTTACAAAATTATATATATTGAGATTTCTTTTTTATTTGAGAGATTATGTTGCAACAGTTAGTAAGAATTAGAGAAGAATTCAGATTATCTTTTCGTACATTTACACACAATGAATACTTTTCCTATCTCATAAAAATGTTGTTTCATAGTTATATTAATATTTTTAATACTTTTGGGCGTCAAATTGCACTATATAGTTATTCAATAGTCAATGTTAGTAGTTTTCAAAATGTATTGGTTGTGCTCACTGCTCAGCATGTAATTTAATGCAGCAAATTAATTAGTTTTATTTGAGTTAAAAATAATTATTAGTTAATTAAGTAATAACAACAAAAATAGACTAATTAATCAATCACTTATTTCTTACATTTCTCTTTGAAAATTAACAATTTTTTTTTTCCTATTATATATGAATAACTTGATGCACAGATACTCCCGGTGCACGAGCGGGCACACGCTGCAGATTCACTCTCCACCGAGGCATATTGGCGAGTCATAGACCCGGTCTTAGGGAGCACCGGAGTCGTGCTCCGCATTCAGCAGGAGATAGCAGCAACTCAGTGCGAGTTGGCAAAGACACTAGCTCAGATATCCATGTATGAAGCTCATCAAGCTCATAACACAGACACACTCGAGCAGCCGCAGCAGCAGACGCAGCCTGTGCTCCCGCAACAGCAAGGTTCGATCGGTACAGATGAAAACATGCTACCGTTCGAGCCGAATGACCCCTTCAATTTATCTTGAATTGTGTTAGATTTGTGTTCACTGGTACTTCAAATTAAGTTTAGCCATGATTAGATTTTGTTTTAGAATTTGATGAGGTTGCATGATGTTAAGTATCTTTTTGTGGTGCTTTGTTTTTTGAGAATGTGCAACTTGAATAAATTATTTTTTCCTCACAAAACAGTTGAGGTTGCATGATATAATTTCCTCAAAGATTGGTGCTAGCTGTTATATATACTCTATGGAAAACAAATTTTGCAAATATCCAAAAGTTGGGTGTTGGGTACCAGCGGGGCGCCGGGGCAGCGGAAGCGCCGTGACTACGGCAAAGAAGAGGTCCGGTGATTTTGTCGAACACGTGACGGGCACACACCAATACCTGATCAAATGGAGCAATATGGAATCAATACCGAAAAGCCAACATCAACAAGCAACAATAACAGAATAATAAAGATTGACACCAGATTTTTACGTGGAAACCCAAAAGGGGAAAAACCACGGGAGCACACGGCGCAAATTCACTATTTTGGGGAGTTTTACAAGTTACAAGAGATATCAAGCCAATCAAGCACTCTCACACACTCTCTCTACAATCTCCTACACTAATCTCACAAGATTATCACGTGTAAAAGTAGATTGTTACAAGAAAGAGCGAATCCTAGAACCGGATTTCAGACGGACCACGACGCTGCTGCTGCTTCCAGAGGTGCTTCTGTTTTGTGTCTTCACTCGATCCCAGCAGACACGGACTCGTCTGCCTTTTAATTCACTTCCGTGAATTAATAAAAAATGGGCCAAACTTTCATACATGAAAGTTAATAACTAAACTGGGCCAAGCCCATATTATTTGGCTTCATATCTCAACAATCTCCCACTTGATCACACAAGTACCGTGTCGCTGCTCCAATATCCGATTTACTCAACCAACTCGGATCGCCTTCGACAAAATGTTACCTTATCCGGAGGCACCACCTTCGTGAACATGTCCGCAATGTTCTCCTTCGTGTCAACCTTCCGCACGATCAATTGCAAACGATCAAGTACATCACGAATGAAGTGGTATCGCACATCAATGTGCTTCGTTCTTGAGTGATACGCCGCATTATTTGCAAGATGTATGGCACTTTGATTGTCACAATGCACCATATACTCCTTTTGCTTCAGCCCAAATTGTTCAAGCAAACCTTTAAGCCAAATCATCTCCTTGGCCGCTTCGGTCAATGCAACGTATTTCGCTTCAGTGGAAGATAAGGCAACAATTTCTTGTAAACGAGACATCCAATTAATGGCTCCACCACCGATAGTAAACACGTAACCCGTTGTGGATTTTCTTGTCTCTTTACAACCCGCATGATCGGCGTCAACATACCCTTCGATTTCTAAATGAGATCCTTCAAAACAAAGTTGCAAGCTCCGCGTATCTTTCAAGTACCGAAGTATCCATTTCACCGCTTGCCAATGTTCCCATCCCGGGTTAGACATATATCGAGATACGACTCCCACTGCTTGGGCAATGTCCGGCCGCGTACACACCATAGCATACATCAAGCTACCAACGGCCGACAAATATGGGACATTTTTCATACTCGTCTTCTCTTCTTCATTCTTTGGAGAGTTCTCTTTAGACAATTTAAAATGTCCAACTAGAGGTGTAGTCACCGGTTTGCAACCGGCATGTCAAATCTTTCAAGGACCTTATCAATATACTCCGTTTGACTTAAGAAAAGTATCATTTCCTTCCGATTCCTTTCAATCCTCATGCCCAAAATTTTCTTTGCTTCATCAAGATCTTTAGTAGCAAACTTCTTGGACATATGAAGATTAAGAGACTTGATCTCATCATGATCATTGCTTGCTATCAACATGTCATCGACATATAGCAACAACAAGGTCAAAGCTCCATCCGCTTTCCCTTTCATGTAAACACAATGATCAAAGTCACTTTTTTGTAACATTCCTCTTGCATAAAAATATCAAACTTTTTATACCATTGCCAAGAGGCTTGCTTCAAACCATACAATCCCTTTTTCAATCTACACAGAAGATTGGGATTTGATTCATCTACAAAACCTTCCGGTTGTGACATGGAAATTTCTTCATCCAAGTCACCATGCAAGAAAGCGGTTTTAATATCAAGTTGCACTAGCTCCAAATCCAAATTAGCAACCAAAGATAAAACAATCCTTATGGAACTATGCTTCACAACGGGAGAAAAAATTTCATCAAAGTCAACGCCATATTTTTGTCCATAACCTTTGACAACCAATCTAGCTTTATGCCGCTTTGAACCATCGGTTTCATTTTTCAACACAAATACCCACCTATTTTTCAATGCTTTCTTTCCCTTTGGAAGTTCCACCAACTCCCATGTATCATTTTGATGCAAGGAATTCATTTCATCTTCCATTGCTCCAAGCCACTTGGCTTTATCCGGGCAATCAATAGCCTCATAAAATGAATCGGATTCACCCGCGTCCGTATACAAAGCATAATTTGAGAAAGGGGAATACCTTTGTGTAGGTTGACGAATCCGAGTTGATCTCCTCAACTCTTGAATTGGGGTATGAGTGTGCTCTTCTTCACTAACGCCTTCAACATCATGCTCTTCCACTTGCTCACTCTCATCCTCATGGCCATCACCACCATTTTGAGGACGTGGCACCACTCTAGGTGCGACTCTAGCATCAACATGCTCCTCCACATGCTGATTTTCATCTTGCTCTTTTTCATGATTTTCTATGAACATAACATTTTCACGGAATATGACGTCTCGGCTTCTAATGGTCTTCTTTTCAATAGGATCCCAAATCCTAAAGCCCAAATCATCACCGCCATAACCAAGAAATGCACCCCTTCGTGACTGACATCAAGCTTACTCCGCTTTTCATCGGGGATTTTCACATAAATTTCACATCCGAAAGTTCTCAAGTGATCATAAGAAAGCTTATTACCACTCCACAAGACTTCCGGAATACCACCGTTAAGAGCCGCACTTGGTGATCGGTTAATGAGATAAACCGCAGTGTTGGCCGCCTCGGCCCAAAAAGATTTCGAAAGACCTGAGTGAGACAACATACTTCTAATCCGCTCCACAATGGTCCGGTTTATTCTTTCAATGACCCCATTTTCTTGCGGTGTGTATGGAACTGTCTTCACTCTCCGAATGCCATTTCTCGCACAAAAATTCACCAAATCATTAGAGCAAAATTCACCACCATTATCTGTTTGCAAGCATTTGATGGTACTTTCAATCTCATTTTCAACACGGGTATTAAACATCTTAAAGGTTTTAAAGACTTGATCTTTTGAGGCTAGTTGATAAATCCAACACTTCCTAGAAAAATCATCTATGAAAGTAACAAAGTACAAGCATCACCAAGAGATCTAACATTAAATGGGCCACACACATCGGAATAAACCAATTCCAATGGTTTCATTTTCTCGTGGGAATCATTCCTCTAAAAATTCACTCTATTTTGTTTTCCCATTATACAATGAACACAAAATTCAAGAGATGAACAATCAAAAGAAGGAATTAATTTTTCATCTTGTAACACCTTCATACCTTTCTCACCAAGATGACCAAGCCGGTTGTGCCACACTTGCATGTCCGCATGCTAACTTGTAACACCTTCATACCTTTCTCATCAAGATGACCAAGCCGGTTGTGCCACACTTGCATGTCCGCATGCTCGCTTGCCTCAGCCACAACGCTTGTTTTTGGTGTCGCATGAAGATGATACAATCTCCCCTCTTTTTGGCCTTGCAACAATGTCATGCAACCTCTTGATAATTTCCACATTCCACCTCCAAAAGCCCCTTTGCACCCGCCATCATCGAGTTGACCAATCGAGATTAGATTCCTTCTCATTTTGGGAACATGCCTCACATTGCTCAAATTAAGTCGTGTTCCATCAGCTAGTTCAAGCTCCACATTGCCAATTCCGACGACCTTCAATGGTGTGTCATCACCAAGATAGACATTTCCACCATCTATCTCTTTGTACGTGACAAAGTAGGAACGGTTGTTGCATATGTGGAATGAACATCCCGAATCCAACATCCAAGCATTCGTGTTTGAACTTTCCGCACAAGCGACACCAAGAGAGACTTGCTTTCCTTGCTCATCGAAAACCACACTTGCTTCACCATCATGCTTCTTCTCACCTTGCTTACCTTTCAAGAGACGACAATCTTTTTTCAAGTGACCTTCCTTCTTGTAATACCAACAAGAGAATTTCCGGCCTTTAGATTTTGATCGCCCTCTACTTTGAGATGTACCATTTCTACCTGAGGAATTGTCCCTAGTAACCGACCTACCCCGTTCACCAACCGTCAATGCCTCACTTGGCCCCGTTTCCGATTGGGTTGTAGCTTTCCTAGTTTCCTCATTCAACAAAGATACAACCATATCACACAACTTGAATTGGCTGCCCATCGTATTTGCAACGGTAGTAACAAGAGTATCCCAACTCGTAGGTAAAGAGCTCAAAAGTAATAAGCACAATACCTCTTCATCAAGGTTTACCTCCAAGGATTTCAACTGAGCTGCAATCGAGTTGAACTCGCTCACATGCGTTCTCATTGATATGCCATCCTTCATCTTCAAGATAAATAATCGCTTCATAGCATGCATCTTGTTTACACCGAAGGTTGCTCATATGATTGCTCTAATGTACTCCAAAGCTCATGAGCGGTTTTGCATTGGTAGACATCAAACAAGATTGATGGTGAGATACACGGCCTCAAAGCCGCCAAGCATTTCCGATCTAACAACTCCCATTCATGATCCTCCATGGTCATAGGTTGCGCACGCTTACCATACAATGGTAAATCCAACTCCCTCGTCACTAGGTAATCCTCCATCAATATTTTTCATATAGCCCAGTTGCTACCATTCAACTTTTCAAATTCCATTGCCTTCTCCATTTGCACACGTGCTTGCACGACTCCAAGCTCAAATCAAAGAACCAACTCAAGCTCAATGACCTCAAGACAAGACCCAACGGTGCTCTGATACCAGTTGTTGGGTATTAGCGGGGCGCCGGGGCAGCGGAAGCGCCACGGCAAAGAAGAGGTCCGGTGATTTTGTCGAACACGTGGCGGACATACACCAATACCCGACCAAATGAGGCAATATGGAATCAATACCGAAAAGCCAACATCAACAAGCAACAATAACAAAATAATAAAGATTAACACCAAATTTTTTACGTGGAAACCCAAAAGGGGAAAACCACGGGAACACACGGCGCAAATTCACTATTTTAGGGAGTTTTACAAGTTACAAGAGATATCAAGCCAATCAAGCACTCTCACACACTCTCTCTACAATCTCCTACACTAATCTCACAAGATTATCACGTGTAAAAGTGGATTGTTACAAGAAAGAGCAAACCCTAGAACCGGGTTTCAGACGGACCACGACGCTGCTGCTGCTTCCAGAGGTGCTTCTGTTTTGTGTCTTCACTCGATCCCAGCAGACACGGACTCGTCTGCCTTTTAATTCACTTCCGTGAATTAATAAAAAATGGGCCAAACTTTCATACATGAAAGTTAATAACTAAACTGGGCCAAGCCCATATTGTTAGGCTTCATATCTCAACATTGGGAACTGAGAAGCACAGATTTATATATTTGGTATTACATTATTTACATCAATTGAAACTGAAAACTTCAAAACTGGCAGCCGTTTATTCACTTTACAAATTACAATAACCAATATTGGTCCCTAATAGAAACTTTAGAGTTACTTCATATTAATATGGGAAATGACCCGTGAAGAATTTTAGAAATTTGGAAAACGCATATTATTTTTTTTTGATAGGACAACACATATTATGGGGAAAAAAAAACAGATTACCAGTAAATAGAACTCTTCCTATAAATTTTCTTTCAGAAAAAAATAATTGAAAGTATGTTTATCTATAGTACTCTTCTTCCCTTTTAACTTCAAATCGTTGAGATAACCAAAATCTTCAAGGTTTCTATCAAAGGAATCTCATTGTCAGTGTCGGAGTCGATATCAAAACCATAATAATGATCAGAATCATAGTCAAGGCTGTGTTCACTATCAGTATCAGGATATGTAGATCCCGGAATCACACCAGCATGAGAGCACATGGCGCGCAAACTGGTGGTCAATAGGCCGGGGTCTCATGCGGGAGTCTTATGGTTTTCACCGTTGCGAGCGCACTCTGGATCCTTTGGTTGACAGTAACACCAGGGCACTCCCGTATATCAAGAGATTCGAGCTTGCGACAACCTTCAGGGATGGCATTTAAACCGTTCTCCGTCATACTGTACTTTGCGCAAAACTTTCATTGGTGAGCTCATAATTGGCTTAAAACTACCAAAAAATTTTATGATTGTCACTTTTGGGGATCAATTGTATGTATAAATTTTATAAATTGCACAAAAGATTGTATGCCATTATCATTGTTCTTCAAGAGAAGCTCAAGAGAACAAAGGTTGTGCATGGCTCTTCCAATACATATTATTGCTACCTGATTCTTCATATCAGGAAACTCACAATTGCCGAGTTCACGTGCTATTCTGTTGAGCCTGAAATGCTTGAGATCAGGGCATGATTCACCGATTGTTAAGCACAACTTTGGAGGGCACCAAAATCTTGTTATCTCAATCTCCTCTAGAAGTGGCTACCGGCTTAGTACGTGCTTTCCGCAACTATCCCTAGGAAATATCCTTGCAGCTGATGAGGCTGAGGCGTTTCAAGTTGCTGGTACTGTTAGAGAGAAAGAAAGAGACCGTTAAAGAAAGTTTGTCTCATATCATGTAGTTCTAAGTATATAATTATTGGATAATCCAAGTTATACAAATTTATATTATGATTGCCAGTAAAAAGAAGAAGAGAGTTATCTTGCTGATTAGTGAAAATAAATCAGTTTAGTAATTCAAATCTTATCTTATTTGATATATATATGTTACCGACCTGTTTGCTTTTGAAAATGTGACGCAAAATTAGCTTTCTATGTTTAGAATATGCAGTTACTAAGTTCTGTCATGTTTTATTACTAAGTATTAGTGGAGTTAGGTTTTCTATTTTCAGTTATGTCATTAGCAGGAGTTGGCAGAAGTAGTGGGTTCTATTTTAAGTTTCTGTTTTTTGCTTTAAATACTGTAGCGTTGTAAGCAGTATCTAATCAATCAAGTAGATGGTTTTCCTGCAACCGTCTCTCTTTCGCTGTTTACTGGTAAGAAAGCCAACATTTTCTACATTTGCACAAGAGCATCGCTACCTAATTCTTCTATTCTAAACTCTTCCAGGTGCTCTGCACTCCAATTTATCGCAACGCAAGCCATGTCTTCAAGTTAGTTTGGACCAAACTTAATTGCTGTTACGGCTAGTAACGCAGACTTTCGTCCATAATTGTGGTTCATTCCTTGTAAAATCCAGCCAGATTCGGCGTGCTGTCATTGCTTTTGTGAAGACATCGATTGAATGTAACTTCCGAAATATCAGAGATAGAATATCAGGTGTCAGGTCCGCCCATCTTTCCTTTGGTAAGTCTTTGGGATGCATTAAAGAAGTATATGTTAATGTTTGGACAAGAACAATCAGCTGGAATGAAATTGTCAGAAAATAATGGTTTATTTGTACATTTTAGAAGTCTCACCAATCCCTCTTTGATAAATGAGAACTATGAATAATTGAATCCCATCAATATAGGAAATGTATACTATGACCAATTGTAGAAATTATATTGTAAATAGATTAAAAAAAAAAAAAGATTTAGATCAGAAATTCCAAAGAAGCAGGGTTTATTATGCTGAAGTTGGTGCCAGTACTGATTAGGCTACAAACTGGCATAATATGGTGCCAGAGAACACAATACAATCTCAGATGCAGTACCAACTTATCAAGATGACTAACAGAAGGGATAATGACTGAACAAGTACCTAATTTGTCCCACTGACATACAGTTCTGACAAGTTCAATATTAGAAATTTAGAATGCTCATTTTGTTGGTTTCTTCTCACAAATTTTTCCATGTTTTATCAAATAATTGCTCATTGGTACTGAACCTGAAATATAAAGCAAGTAACTTCTAGTGATCATCACAGTACATATAGTACATACTGTGTTTACCTGTCCTAATTGTGAAAATAAATAAAAAGTTTTTGATATAATACAATTCAAACAACTTTTAATCAAATTTATGCTTGAAATCTATTAAGTACTGTTCCAATTAAGGGTAGCAGAAAGTAACTTCAATCACTACAAGTCTACAACAAAACGGACCTTTTGCAACTCCCTATTTAGAATGGTTGTGGTTAACAACAGCTGCTAAATACATGTATATCAGTATATGTGTTCACAAATGCATATAGAATCTGCCTAATCAACAAATTGGACAGATCTAGTCTTAATTTCAAACACCCAAATCCCATAGATTAATTAATTAATCATCTACTATTTAGTATACCAGAAAGTGAAAAATTGCTACCACCCACCAGCAACTCAATCAGAATATCTGATGTTGAATCTCCTTACAAAATTTCCTTTTTTTTTTTCTTAATTCCACAAAGGAAGAAATTCTCTTACCGGGTATGATTAAAGAAACAACCAATGAAGATATTCATAATAACATAAGGATTTTCTTATCCTCTGCTGAACTGTACGTTGCAGTTCATCACGTAAGCTGTTGGATTGTCTTGAGATTCAAACCTACAGAAATATCAAAACAATCTAACGGCTCACGCGATGAACCGTAAAATACCGTACTTCATGGGATAAGCACTCGTTAGAATACGAGTTAATTTTATCAGAGGTAATTTGGCAAAAAAAAAAAAAAATTATCAAATTAACAACAGAGTTGGAACGTAGCTATAGTAATTAACTTATTATTGAGTACTATTTAGATTGGCACATATTTAAAAGTGGACTATACAATATTAATAATTAATAAAATAAATAAGTTTTATTTGTCACTTTTTTAGAATCTCAAACAAATACTAAAAAGTTTTTAAAAATGAATTTTTTTTTTTATATCGCATGAGATTTTGATATAAAAATTTATTGCGCCATATTGGAGATGATTTGGTATGTTTTTGGAGGTGCGCTCAAGCAAAGACTCCGTGAGCTTAAATCCAAATTTAAGATGCAACAAAATCCATATTGAATAAAAGTAAACACAATCAATTTAAAGTTAATATATTACTGTAAGCAATTTTTAGGGTGTAAACAAGTGGCGCAGCTTGACCAAAAACTATATATGGGGGTACAAATATTTGGAGAGCATTAAAACATATCTCAATTTTTCTTAAGGGGTGCAACAGTGAAATAAGGATAAATTTTGTAAAAGATCGATCATAAACGATTATATAATAGAGTTTGACTATTATACTAACGTTAGCATTTCGGACCGAAATGTTAACGGCTCAAAATTGTTGTTATCGTGTCTGAAATCACGATTTATGGTGCTCAATAATTCTTTATATGGAAATATTGGGGAATACAAATTTTTTTCATTTTTAGAGTTTTCTAAGTATTTGTTTTGAATTTTAGAAAATAGCTCATAAATATTAATAAAATATTGATGTTTGTACATGCTATTTTCAAAAATGCAAAACAAATACTTAGAAAACTTTAAAAATGGAAATTTTTTGTATTCCCCAATGTTTTCATATAAAGAATTTATTGAGCACCATAAATCATAATTTCGGACACAATAACAACAATTCTGAGGCGTTAGCATTTCGGTCCGAAATGCTAACGTTAGTATAATAGTCTAGCTCTATGTAATATAACTCATTTTTAACTGTCCACACCACTACACAAATAACAGAAATAATAAATTTTTGTAGCTTATATCTCACATTTTATAATAATGTAGATGAATGAATACATTTTTTTAGGATACTAGACATGAGGCTTGTTTTTTAGAGGATAAGTAAATCTTTTAGCAGATACACATTGAATTCTTGCCCAGTTAGCTAAATTATGGTCCTCTAAATTAATTATCCTCCCTAGAAATAAAAGTACAAACAATTTTTGGATTGTTGTTCAAAAAATTCCACACTTGTACGTACCGCTTGTGAAGATAGCCTCCAATCTATATATATCCAACAGTGAAGAATGGGAGTTTAACAAGCCTAATAAAACCTGGCAATCTGATTCAACGATAGCTTGTTGTATATCTTCTTAATTTCTTCAAAGCTGTAATCGCCATATAAATTGTTTCCAGTTCTGATTGCAACGGAGAAAGAGCATTAAAACTTTTAAGTTCATATTGGATATAGGATTAGATTATCACCTATATATTCTCATGACATATATATGCAGCTCCCCTGCCCTTGACCTTGTCAGGATTAGAAAAGGAACCATCAATTAACCTGAATACAAACTTCATTCGGCATGCTGATTTGGTGGCCTTCATTCAAGAAGCATTGTTGAGTCTTGCTAGCTGCATGGCTTGTTAATCTTGATCATTGTGTCTGCATAAACAAGAACCAGCTTTTGGTCTAGTAGCTAAGGGCAACGCTCTCCGTGTGGGAGGTCGCAGGTTCGAAACCCGGATGAGAGTCTTTATAGACATTTAAATTTGAGTCTTGACCCGGATGAGAGTCTTGACCCTCAAACAAGTTGGATTAATATCATATGTACCCTTGAAATCTTTCTTCATTTCATATTTACCTCTCTACTCTTTAATATATCAAATATCCCCTCCAACTCTTCAAAACCTATCATATTTACCCTCTGGGTCCGCATCTGCTGCCATAAAAAACTATGGCACGATCTTGCCATAGTTAAAAAGGTCCGTCCAATCATTTTGAACGGCCCAGATGTTTAGAAATAGGGGGTATCTTTTAACTGTGGATCCTACTTGCATAGACACAAAAAAAACTATGGCACTGTTGTGCCATAAAAAACTATGGCAGCGGATGTCATTCCTTTACCCTCTACACTTTTATATATCAAAGAACCTATATATCATATTTACCCATTACGTTTAGAGGTGACAAAATCTGACCCGATCTGAAAAATCCGCCCGACTGAACCCGACCTGACCCGACCCAAGTTTCAGGGAAAGTCAAACTGACTCGAACCCGACTCGACTCGACCCGACCAGTATTTTAGGGAAAATCAGACTGACCCGAACTTGACCCGAACTTGACTCGACCCATGTTTCAGAGAATGTCAAACAAACCCGAACCTGAATGACCCGAAACCCGGGATCACCCGGGAATAGAGGTGCATATACTGACCAGACTCGAAAAACCCACCCTACCCGACCTGGCTCGAAAAAATGCTGGTAGCCATCAACCTAATACCCGACTCGAAACCGACCTGACATTTCTATTTGATCAAACTGACCTGACCTGACAATCCGCCACCTCTAATTACGTTACTAAATTAGAATTACCATTTATCAATCATATGGTTCAGAAAAACTGGAGGGAGTATGCACTCCATTAGGATGTTTAAGCAAGTTTTAAGAAAATTAATAAAAAAACATTATGATCAAAATAATTAATTTGACTTGGGTTCAATAATTAGATGGGTAAATATGATAGAATGTGAAGAGTTAAGGGATAAATATGATATAATAAAATTTAATGGGTAAATATGATAGGTTTTAAAGAGTTAAAAGGGATATTTAATATATTAAAGGGTAGAGGAGTAAATATGAAGGAAGACTTCAGAGATATTTTTTTCATATTAAGCCAAACAAATTTTCATTAGCCATGAGAAGAACTTTTCCAGCAGTGGCCTTCCTGCCTGCATAAATATGGCCAACAAAAATGTGTAAAAACTGAGTGAATGCTTGAGACATGAGGCTTTTCCAAACTCTTGGTGTGGTGCATGCACTTACGTCCTCCGAGGGGGTCCGTATCTGCTACCATTTAAACAAAAGGGCCCTGTATTTATTGGTGAGGATCTAGCAATATGGGTGTTTTTCAGTTTATGGCCCCACCTGCAATTAATTAAATTGCGGAAATATTTTTCTTAGTTCAGGTATGGTGATACTGAAGATACCATATAGTTTGACTTAGTTAAACGGACTAATTATTCAACTTACCATCAACTTATATGTTAAAGATTGTCAATTCAAGCCCCCGTCCCTCGTGAGTTGCTGGGTGCGACTCACGAGCGGAAATCAAAACCGCCTCCGGAGGAGGAAAACAAAAGCAAATCCTAGGCGGGGAGGTCGCGTCGTCGCCGGCGGCCTCCCCCGCCACCCAATCTTCAAACTCTGTACATCCTATTTCTCTATTTTCCTGTACATTCCAACTTCCGGTGAAACCCTAGCCGCCGAGCTCAACCCGCCCTTCTCTCCACGTCGGCACTCTCCTCTTCACACCGTCGTGTACCATCGCCCTCCTTTCGTCCGCACTCTCCTCTTCACACCATCGTGTACCATTGCCCTCCTTTCGTCCTCGCCTCACCATGCCCGCCGTCGCCTCACCGCGCCCGCCGTCACCTCACTGCGCCCGCTCTCGCTCGCCCGTCGGCGCCTCACCGCGCCCGCCCTTGCTCGCCTGTCGGCGCCTCACTGCGCCCGCCCTCGTCGCACCGCGCCCGTCGTCGCCTCACCGCGCCCCGCCCTTGCCTCACCACACTTCACTCGTGTCACTCCGTCTCGGTTTCACTGCGCATTACCGTCCTCTCCGTGCCTCACATATATGCCACTAATCCGACTCTAAGCTCTGGTTGCTATTGGGTTGCTTCACTATTTTCTTTCTTTTATATTTTTTTTTCTTTCATTTTCCTTGTACATTCCACATGTATTTTCTTTTTTGTTTTAATGAAAATTTGAATAGGTTCTTACCTATTCCTTCAAAAAAAAACTTATATGTTAAATAATGATATCAATAATTATTTAACTTAACATGCTAATTATTCAACTTAATATATTAACTCATAATTAGCATGTTAAGTATTATAGTTAGAAACTTAGAATAGAAATTTTAATAATTTTTTTTTTGAAAAAAGCAGGCTCACACGTTCTACCGATTCTATTGCAAAACCTTAAATTAGGTTGTACATAACAATCAAAAGAAAAAGAGCAATCGAGAACTAAAATCAGTGGATGAGGGCAACACGCCCACACACCCTAACCTGATAACCAAAAAAATAGAAAAGAAAATGTCATACATGCAAAACAAAAAAACTTATGACCAGAGAGTTTAACATGCTCCACATTTGCTCTCAAAACTAAGAAACACTATTACAAGAAATGAATATCCGAAGTTCTTTTGATGTTTTCTATACCTTTGTGACCCCTTTCAATGGAATTACTATCTCATTCCACTAATAGCAGCTCCTCAGGAACCGAGTTCTACCACTCTAACCAAATCAGTAATACTGATTACCACTTCCACCAGACCATATTCTCATATACTATTCAAGCACACTAAAAAAAGCCTATTGATATAGGTCTGACTTATTTCTCCAAATGAATAGTGACACAAAAACTACCCAATTACCTCCCCCAACACCTTGAACAGGGAGGTATCTACCCCCACCAAAATCACCCCTGCTGCTCTAGTGGAGGGTAACCACTTCCAGTAATCAATTTGGGTACTCAATCCTTCCAAACATCTCAAAGAAAGATCAGTTTTCTTAGTCACCAGGATCCAAACTACATGTACATACTGCTAACCGAGTATTTCCTGTAATCACTTTCTTTTTTGGAACCCCCGACCCGCTGGTGTTCCAGGTAAGAGTGTTCATCTAGTGAAAGTTAGCTCTCCCTCAATGAATTGAGCAACCAAGGACATGAATTACATTTGTTGTCAGCATTCAATTGAGAGAGGAATTTATCCACCTCTTAACATGTTATTGAACTTAACATCAATTTATAGTTAGCATGTTAAGTTGTTGTTAAGTTACATATTAAAATTTCTTGGGTTGAATAATTAGTTATTTTGACCAACTCAAAATATAGTATCTTAATGTATCACCGTAACATTTTCCATTGTTTATGCAAATATATACGTACGATTCCTAAGCAGGTATATATTCGTCAATAAGCTCAGGAGAAATATCTTGCATCCATTGAAAAATCTTCCACATGTCTATAGACGTACAAAAAAATACAATAAATACATTTTAAAATATAACATATAAACACTCTGTTGGTAGTTTTTCTATGGACGCTAGGTATTACTCTAAGCTCTACCCCTTATAAATTTGGGGTGTACGACGTCCGTACTTTACAATGATTTATGTCTTGTAGTAGTAGACCCGAGCACAATTAATTATGCATGTTATTTATCTCCAATTGAATGGGGCCTTTTTATGTATGTATCTGACTCAAGATAAAATGTATAATTAATGATTTTTGGAGACATATTTATCAGAACCAAATGACTTACTACGTACTTTATATATGACCCGATAAATGATAGTAATAAATTAAGCATTCATTAATTAATTCATTTCACAAATTATTACATAATACTGGGTTTTTAATTAATTCAATGTTTTTGAAGAAAAATTGCAAATCATATACGAACAGCACGATCAAATTAAAAATGTGCGCTAATTTTAACACTCTCAAATGGCTATGACGTACATGATAATTAATACGGGGATTATAATCTGCTTGATTTGATATATATAATTAGAGATATCCTTCATTTGTCAAATTAAAGGCATATATAAATCTACTCGGATTAATTTCCTGATTGTTTTTACTATATGATGAGGAGGGATTGCAATGACAATTACAATGCTACAATATTCTTGACAATAAGAATTTTGAAAATTTTGAAAAAAAATATTAAATGACCTGTTAAATTATTTTTACTTGTTAGATTAATTATATTTCCAACTATATTTTATTTAAGTGGTGTTTTATAATTTTTCAATGACCTGTTAAATTATGACCATTAAAAAATGCTTAAAATTTTCATAAACTATCTAACAATATTCAAATTGATTGAAATTTGAAACACTATCGCGCTATATGTGAAATAATACACCCAAAATTTTGTTCTTTATTTTTAAGATTTTTTATGAAACTTATTCAAGTTTTTCAAAAGGTTTATTGTCAAGATAAGTTTGTCAGTAATTCTTCCTCGTATATGATTGGTGAATATAATTAAATTACCAGCTTCTTGTCCCGCGTGCCGAGCGTTGTATATAAATTAACTAACTCAAATGCTTATATATTGTCTATCTAAGCTTAATTAACTTGTTGTAAAAGAGGTAAAAATATTGCAAGCATATATAGAAAGACATAAAAAATAAATATATATATTTTTTTTCATTTCATTATTTTGGTTGCATGCAGCAACTACAAATAACATTGCGAGCTATTTTTATTCTTCCTACTCAATTCCAAATAAGTACAACTATTTCAAACTCGCTCGCAAGTAATTAATCTAGATGAAATAGTTGTACATTATTTGCCATTTCAAATGGTATATTTGGAACTTTTACAAACTAATCAAGTAACCAATATTGCTCAAGTTGTATAAGCGCTGGTAGTTGCTGGGGCCGGAGCCGGGGTAGGTGTTGGAGTCGGTGTAGGTGTCGGGGTTGGGGTCGGGGTTGGGGTCGGGGTCGGGGTCGGGGTCGGGGTTGGGGTTGGGGTCGGAGTTGGGGTAGGTGTTGGTGTTGGTGTTGGTGTCGGGGTGGGGGTGGGCGTTGGGGTAGGTGTTGGTGTTGGTGTTGGGGTCGGTGTCGGTGTTGGGGTCGGGGTCGGGGTCGGTGTCGGTGTCGGTGTGGGGGTCGGGGTCGGTGTCGGTGTCGGTGTGGGGGTCGGGGTGGGAGTCGGTGTTGGGGTGGGAGTAGGCGTCGGTGTTGGAGTCGGGGGTGGGGTTGACGGCAGCGGCGGCGGGGGTGGGGGCGGGGTTGACGGCGGCGGCGGGGGTTGTGGGGGCGGGGTTGACGGCGGCGGTGGGGGTGGTGGGGTTGGCGGCGGCGGTGGTGGGGTCGGGGCAGGCGGCGGTGGTGGGGTCGGGGCAGGCGGCGGTGGGGTCGGGGCAGGCGGCGGTGGAGAGCATAGAATATGTAATGGGTCTTTAGATAGGTTTAAATGCAAGCAGCGATGAGGAGACAGAGGCCTTAAGTTTAAAGGTTCGTATCGTGCATCCTTCTCAGAAACATCTGTTGAAAATGTTCAAAAGTACTTAATTGAAGATATATATCATGAATGTTCAGATTGCTGTTTGTGCTATATATATAGTGTCATATCTGTGTCCTCAAAATTAGTTTTCATAGGTCTACATTGTTACAAAATTTATGTTAAGTGTTATATAATTTGAGATAAGAGTTATAAATTTTGCGTTTGTATAGAGGTGTGGATAGTTGAAATGAAGATGCTTAAAAAATTCCATATAAATATGATAAGCAAAATTTTTTTCTTTTTCAATTATCATTGAGATATACATGCTTACTAAGTAAATTATAAGAGGAGAGATAATGAAAATTGTGAAAACTTTGAAATAGAAAATATTAAAAATTCTAAAAAGAATAGAAAAAAAAGTTACAGAATATTTTTTTTAACTTATAAATTGATTATATTTCTAATTATATTCAACTTAATTAGTTTTTTCAAAAACCTGTTAAATTACAACCATTTAAAAATGTAAAAAAATTCTGATAAGTCATCAAATAATATTCAAATTAATTGGAATTTGAAATAATATCAATCTACAAGTTAAATAATACATTTATAAACCTTTTTTTTTCATTTATAATATTATTTATAAAACTTTTCAAATTTTTCAAAAGCTTCATTGTTAAGATTGTACTAAGATAAGCATTACCAATGATCCCTCTTCATTATATGATACATTTATTATTGGTGAAGTTTTTATTATTTATCGTTGTCATGTAAATATCTACATATTATATAGCAATTGTACTTGCATGTATGTAACAATCCAAAAATCAGCTCCCAAGTGCACTATATATATTTAACGTTGTGTACCAATTAATTATCACTTGTACGTACATATATATATATCCTGTTACCAATCAAGTGAGACATGTTCTTATCATCAGAAGGAATAAAACATTAATTCTATCATGCCATTGCCCTCAAGAGGATTAATTAATTAGTGATTAGTGGATAATTAATTAGTTCATCAAGTGAGTTTCTAAAGAAGCTGTTAATTAATTAGTAACCTTACCAATTCGAGATGCATTCGGCTTGTCAGAAGGATGCTGCCGTGCCATTGCAAAAGGCATCAGTGCAAGAACCACAATCAGAAGAACTCTTCTTGAAGCCATGGCTTGACTCTAGATCTCCCACTACTACAACTCAGTTGATGACATTGGAGCAGAACCAGTTGTGCTTTATATAGTGCGTGCATGGGTAGGAGGTATGTTGGGAAGCAGGAACAACTTTGTTTACTTAGAGATTCTTTAAGAAAAACATGTAGAGTCCACCTCTATAAAGTAGGCCACCAGTCCACCTCTTTCACAGTTATGACGCACCACGTCCACCCATGTGCTTACTACAGTCGCATAAATGCATGTTCACCGGAAAACGTAGTGTATATGTTCACTGGAAGACAATATCTATTGATTGGAAAGATATAAATGTTTATTGAGAAATGATATTTGTTCATTGAAAATACAGTGGACCGGTGGATAAGTAAAAAAGGTGCATGCTAGCTCTTACTCTTTCTTTAATGAGGAGGGATCCATTGACAATGGATAACTTGACAATCTTGATAATACCACTTTTGAAAAATTTATAAAAAATCATAAAAAAAACTTAAAAATGAAAAATGATTTATGGATATATTATTTGACTTATAGATTGATAGTATTTCAAATTTCAATCAATTTGAATATCGTTTAATGACTTACCAAAATTTTGTACACTTTTTAACGGTTATAGTTTAGCGGATATTTAAAGAGCTATTAAACGTCGCTTAAATGGAATATAATCTGAAACATAATCGATCTATAAGTTAAGCAATACTTCCGTAAACTTTTTTCTATTTTTAAGATTTTTTATGATTTTTTATAAATTTTTGAAAAATAGTATTGTCAAGATTGTCAAGTACTCAAATTAACCATTGTCAATGGATCCCTCCTCTTCTTTAATTAGTTAGGTGAACAATTTATGTGGAAAAAGATGGTACACTGCCGAGTCATAATTAATTCCGATAGTCCCTTGACATGTGAAATCTTTTTTCATTATTACATATTATTATCTTATTTTTTTTATGTATAAATATATATATATATTTTTTAATTTTTAGCATAGAGCAGCATCGAGGAAAAATTGAAACAAGGTTTCTGGCAGCTTTGCCCCCCACTATCATTTCGCAAATAAGCTATTTACTCGAAGCACATGACATTTGCATGCATATGGTACGTACAATTTACCCTTCTTTCATTTAAATTGTCCTGTTTTAACCTTGTTTTTTTTTAAAAAAAATGTAACTTTTTCTTATAGCTAGGGTTCAACTTACATGCTTGAAATTATGTTTTCTTAAACATAATATATGTTTGATTATGATCATTGGAAGATGCATGGGAGTTCTAGTATAATGTTTGCCCTTTTTCCAATCGAAAGGTACATTTAGATCACAATGTTTGCAATTCATACCCTCTTCTGCACAGGAAATTACTGTGCAGCACTTCTACCATTGGATATGCTTTAAGATTCGTGCAACTCAATCTAAAGGAACCCCCCTAATCCGCATTGTTTATTTTCTGCGCAGTAAAATACTGTTCAGTAAAATACTGCGCAAAAGAGGATAAGAACTCCAATGTTTGTCTAGTTTGCTAGGCTTGAAAATAATCTACAAAAAATCATAAAAATAGAAAAAAAAATTAAGATATGTACTTTTGACTTATAGATTGATTGCGCTTTCTATTACATCTAATGTTAAGTGATGTTTAATAGTCATAAAAAAATCTATTAAATTCCAATTACTTCAAAATATATAAATTAATTGTGATAAATTATCAAACGATATTCAAATTGATTAAAATTTGGAAATTTCATATATCGATCTATAACTTAATTAAAAAAATATATGTTTATAAACTTTTTTTATATTTGAAAGATATTTCTTAAAATTTAATAAAAATTAAGTTGCCTTGTCAATATTGCTAAAATAAGCAATGCCAGTAGTTAACTGACCTCTTCCATTTGTTGAATTAAACAGCACATTATCTCATCATGATAGGTACGTACTCTGTAAAACTCTTTATCCCTTGACATGTGAAAAATCTTGTTATAAGACCAAATGCATGTTCTGGCAGCTTAGCGTTCCATAAATTTAATTGCCATTTATTGAAGCACATGATGATCAAATTCATATGTAATATTATTTTGGTCATGTTTTCTTCTTTATTTTTCGAATCAAATATCTTCATATTTGACTTAAAAAAGAAAACTAAAAGTAATAAGTCTTAACTATTTCTTGAAATAATCCAGTTCTTCGTGCTTAACAATGTACTTTTAAAATATAATTTGTGATTTTTGTAAATGTATACCCACATGTTATTTCTTGACGATGACTGGAAGCTTTTTTTTTTCCCTCCCTTTTCAGTTATGATCAAGTAAAATTATAGTTAGTTTTAGGGTTTTGAGCAATTGATCAGTAGCTTACAGTTTTGTAGCTACGCAATGCAGCGCTACAGAGGATGAGCACTCCATGTGAAACATCTTGTTATAAGACCAAATGCATGTTCTGGCAGCTTAGCGTCCCATAAATTTGCCATTTATTGAAGCACATGATGATCAAATTCATATGTAATATTTTGCTCCTCTTCTCTCTTTTTTTTTTCCGAATTAATATTCTTCAAATTTGACTAAAAAAAAAACTATATTCATTAAGTCTTAACTATTTATTGAAATCCAGTTCTTCGTGCTTAACAATATTTTTTAATAAATTATTTGTGATTTTTGTAAATATACCCATAGGCTATTTGTTAATGAAGACTGGAAGCCTTTTTGACTCCCTTTTCAGTTATGTTTAGGCAAGTAATAACTAGTTTGAGCAATAGAACAGCAACTTTCAGTGGTGTTAACGATTGGCTATGTTTGCAACGGTTATTTACAAATAACAGTTGTAAAGTACTAAATTTGCAACGGTTATTAACAAATAACAATTGTAAAGTGCTATATTTGCAACGGTTATTTATTAAAAGACCGTTGTAAACCCTTCAATAGGATTGAGTTGTAGCACCCTGTTTACAACGGTTATTTATTGCATTTACCACCGCGCTACGCTGCAACGGTTGTATAACCGTTTTTAAAGGCCCGAAATAACCGTTGTAAAATGCCCTTTTGTGTTGTAGTGTGAGGCGAATACAAGTATTGATTGAGTTGCGAGTCTACAAAAACCTAAAAATGACTTTGTAATGTCATATCAATTAATCCTTACTCCTAATGAAAGGAGATTGGATTTTTTGACATGAAAGTTCTATTTTCCTCAAAGAAGAAACCTCAGCTGTTGATTGTTTTTTTAGACTAGCGAAGTACCCGTGCATCGCGGCTATTAAATTATTAAGAAACCCGCCCGTCGTGTGGGCCATTTTGTCGCAAACAAAAGAAATAAAACTAATCTATTGCTTAAAATTTGTATTAATGTCAATGCTTGATTTAAATATATATTAAACTATCTCAACAAAATTTGATAGAAATTGTGAACGAATAATTACATAATTCATATATATTGGCAATCAAAAGTACAAAGCATAACATAAATAAATTTTTTTGCAGCAAGTTACTTTCAGTTTCCTTTTATAACTGGCAGCCAAAAAATTTTACTCAAAGAAGTTAAAAAATGGTAATAGCCACACACATTTTATTGCCGTGTATTGTTGTGTATTGCTGCCAATTAATTTGACTCAAGATGTTAAAAACGTATGTAGTAATTGTCTCATTTCTTTCTTTATGCTGTGATGTATTCCCTCCGATATTTTTGATCTTATTCATCGTTGTCTAATAAATATAACAATTTTATTTGATAGTTAATTGTGAATTAATGAAGAAATAGAGTAATTAATGATACAATTGATAGTTATTTGTGAATCGCAAATATATATGTTTACACAATTTTTAGAAAAAAAATATTTGTGAATTATCAGGGTAGGGGTAGTATTCGGGGCTATTAGAACAAATGATTATCGGTTACCATTAGAGTTAAATAATTCACAGCTAGTTGTCAGTGAATTAAATGCGCAACAATTAAATATAGAAAGTTTGTAGAGGTGGCAAAAGGTGACCCGACCGAAATAGTCCGCTCGATAAATCCGATGACCGAACCCGACTAGGATTTGTTAACTTATGAAAACTGAATCAACCCAACCAGTAATTGTCCGAATCCGAAAATATCTGAATCCGAAAAAACCCGCAAATATTAAGAATCTGAATACAAATTATCCGAACCGATGCAACCCGCTACCCTATAAAAACCCAAACCCGAAGCGATCCGAATTCATGTGACCCTAAACTGACAATTATCCGAATCTGAATAAACCTGAACCGAGAGTGATTAATACCCGTGATGTCCTAAAACGTATAGGCTTTTAAATTTGTTACTCGAAGCAGAACACTCGATCGCAAGCGTACGATCTCGTGTAGTACAATCGAGGTCGAACCACAAGGACGGGAATTAATTCTAAACCAGACTTCAATCGCAATTCAAATCCTAAATAAAGTGGGGGTTTTTGAAAGGTTGGTTTAAACAGTAGCAGATGCAAACAGTAAACAACAAGTAAATACTGGAAAACGACTAATTAAAAAGGCGTCCTCAGGGTTTTCTGAATCCGTTTGGTCTCTGGATTAACTTCTTGAGGCCCGCAGGAAGGTCTCTTGCGGGTCGCAGGGGTTGGTTAGAGATTCCAAAACAACCTGTTACCCACAGAATAACTCCTGTGAATTACAAACAGTTTTGTAATCTCTGTCTTACACTTTCTGCAGATCCTTGCGGGCCACAGGATATCTCTTGCGGTCCGCAGGAAATCTGACAGAGAGCAGTTCTGGTTCTGGTTCAATGTTCGACTCACGTTATCAATTCTGAATCAAACCAGCGACGGTACAAGCCCTCAACTTTCGTATTTTGGTTCTTCTAACAATACCGGTTCAACAGAAATTCGTGGATCTATTTCTAAATCTACGTTCAAGTTACTTTTATATCTAGGATTCGGTTCCACTTTCGTAAGAACCGCAATTTTACCGTTCGGTTACTCTTGGACAACAAGTTATCAATCCAAACAGTGTAAATAACAATTCTTGCAAATATGATACTCTATTGACCAACTAAACCTTGTGCCTAATCTACAGGTTTACCATACAACAAGCATGATATTCTATTAACCAACTAGATTTTGCTCGCAATCTACAGGTCTATCACATCAACAAGTCAAGTCAAACACACATAATCATGAAAATCACAAGTAACATGAAAATAACGTAAGTCTCACAATAAGAAGTTAATCCATTAACACAAACTTCATCATCTACCCTAAGAACTAAAAGACTACTCGCTCATGGCGAGGGAAAACAAAGAAAGCAAAACAAAGAAGAAGTTCATAATACTAAAGAACCGAAGAAGAACTAGCTTGGCTTCAATCTTCAGCGTCTCCAAGAAGTCTTCTCGAAATCCCCTCGAAAGATGGTGAAGATCGACTCCCAAAAACGCCTTCCTCTGGTCCCTGGCGGCTAGGGCGGCGCCCCCAGGTCGAAAAGATATCAAAACCGCTCAAAAAGACTGCCTTATATAGGCTAGGGCGTCAAAACAGAAAGCTGTCTGCGCAGTTACGGGCTTGCGGCCCGCAAGAGGTGTCCTGCGGCCCGCAGGGCCTCGTCTGCTGCCAGCAGACAGTGCGTTCCAGGGCCAAATCACGTCCAAATGGCTCCAAAAGCCCAATTTACCTGAAATATGGACAAAAGTGAACAAGTAACTAGAATCTAAACATATTAACACCTAAATGCATATGAACTTAGGAATTTTAGGCCAAAAACAAGGTGCAGGTCTGGTAAAATGCAGATATGAATGCGGTGCATCAAATCTCCCCAAGCTTAAAGTCTTGCTTGTCCTCAAGCAAAACCTAGAACCTGAGAGATAAACCGTACCTAGACCTAAATCCCCAAGTAGACCTAAATGCAAAGAAAAACTTTGGGAGAATGCTAAACCGAGAATGCATGGGCAAGTTTGAATTTTGAATTGTAAATAATTGTGCACAGAAAATCAAGACGAGCGACTCTTGTTCCATGAAACGCAACCTAAATTGCAAGTAGGACTATCATACTTGCCGGACCCTAGATCTTTCAATCAAACTACAAAGTTGGTATCTCAGTTGCGTTTAAAACCCACAGTGAACATCTTTCTCATCCTTTCAATTCCATAGACCTTGAAATGCTTTAATTCGATTATGAAGAAATGGAGCCCGAATCAGTCGGATAAAGAAAATAAAAGTGCATACGTCCTGCCTGATCGCGACTCCACCCCTCTTTTTAGTCATTCAAGGACCGGTCAGTCGGATGAAAGAAAAGTAAATGGTGCACTCGTCCTACCTGACCGCGTCCCTGAGATGCTCATTGATTTGGTTTTTAAAACATTTCATTCCTTTTTGAAATTCAGACATTCAAGACCCAAGTCAGTCGGATGACAAAAATAAAAAAGGGGTGCACTCGTCCTTCCTGACTGCAACCTTGAAACGTCATTTTAAAATTTTAATGCACTCTAGGCCATGACTTTCCACATTTCCAAACCAAATTCATGTAGGTACCACAAATGAGAAGTTACTCTTCGCTCTCAATCAGATTTTCGGTTTGCGACTTTTTTAAATTAGTACCTACTTTATTCATGGAACTAGACGCTACTGAACAAGATTCTCTGACCTTAACACAAGTCTCATGAAGTTATCAAGCACAATTTTTCACAATTCAAACGTCAAAAATTCCCATACGCCCTTGAATTCAACATTTTCCCAAAATTTTTCAAAAATGCAAACATGAAAATGAAAAATGAAGAAACAGAAAATGAAAATGAAAACCCTAAAACTCAGATTTACTCTATCCTCCCTCCCCAAGCTAATCCATGCACTGTCCTCAGTGCATAAAACATAGATGTGAGAATAAATGAGAGAGAGAAAGAATACAACCTGAGGGAATGACTATGCAGAATCGTCGAAATCTCCCCAAGCTGGCTGCTGCTGTGCCGGCAGCGGAGTGGAGGCAGCAGGGGTGCGGGGGTGGCGAGAGAGCTGCAGCTGCTGGTGATGTTGCATGCCTTGCGGGCCGCACTAATTGCCTTGCGGTTCGCAAGCAGCTGTCAGAACCTTGTTTCTTCTCGCTTTTGCATTCCATCTTCAAGTTTGACTCCTGAGACTGCGCAGACATAACTAAAAATACCTTATGCAAAATGAGGATGAGCTATCATGCAAAATAAATGATGCAAAAGAAATAAAAGAAAAGGCAAAAGAAAAGAAAAGAAAAGACAAAAGAAAAGAAAAGAAACCAAAATCTTGGGTTGCCTCCCAAAAAGCGCTTGTTTTAGGTCCCGAGCCTGACCCTATTTGGCCACTTTTTTGCCGTGAGTCCCTTTGGCTTGGGGACCATGGTTGTCTCTCCCGAACCTGCTCCTCTTGCTCTTCCAAGCACGCCCTTGTCCAGACGGGCGCCTGTTCTTCCTTGCGACTAATAGGCCTGACCGCCCCAATTCACGCTTACTCGGGAGTGAGCCGAGCTTCCCGTCGAGCAACAACAAATTCTCTTTCCCTTGCAGTCTGTTGCACTCTCCAATCATCTTAGGCCACTCATCCAAGTTGTTCTTACCCACTTTTTCTGAGAATGGTGCTGGCAGCTGGTGGGGTTTTGGCTCTAAAGACTCTGCACCCTTGATCTCTGCTGGTGCGGTGTGCGAAACAAGCTCGGAGTTCTGTTCGGTCTGCCCTTCAGTCACCACCTCCTGCGGGCCACGAGAGGTATCCTGCGGGCCGCAGGTAGGCGGTTGGGGGTCTGTCTGTGCAATCTGGGCACCTTGCGAAACGGCTTGCGGGTCGCGAGCAGAGTCCTGCGGGATGCAAGCGGTGTGCGCAACAGGCTCGGAGTTCTGATCTGTCCGCCCCTCTGTTTCAACTCCTTGCGGATCGCAAGAGTTGCTTGCGGGGTTGCAAGGAGTGCTGGGCTGTCCTGTTTGCGCCGTTGATCCTGATGTTTGCTGGGCCGCAAGAGTCACTGGGTCAGCCTGTCTGTCAGCCTGCTGGTGGCCTTGCGGGTCGCAAGGTAAAGGTTGCAGATCACAAGTCCCTATGCTAGTTGCAGTTTTTGCCACTTTCTCGGCTGATTCGGCGTCTGCTGGGTCTGCTGCAGTCAGGTTTGTTTCTTCTGGCACCGCACCCACGTCTCCTCCCGCAAGCCTCGCCAACTTCTCGTTGATGGCTTGCATCTGCTCGAACATCTTCTGATTCATCTCTACTTGCTCGAGCATGAAGTTGTTGAACTCGGCAGGCACAGCGGGCTCGAGCTCTTGATGAGGAGGCACGTATGGTTGGCAGTAAGCGTTGTACTGCAGTGAGAACGGAGGTTCGTTGTTGAAAGAATTCACTTGCCATTCCTCCTCCTCGGGTTGACGCCAGGGGCAGTGGTCGTAGTCATGAAAGTCCTCCCCGCAAAGATTACAAACGTGAACTTGCACCACATTGGAGGTCGCCTCCTGCATGTCCATTTGAAATTGCAAAGCATCTATCTTAGCTTGCAGCAAGGCGAGTTGATCCTCCTCGTAGCGCCGTCGGGAGCCTCTACAATACTCGCGGTTTGACCATTGTTGCTGTTGAGCCAATCTGTGGTAATCTCCGAAAGTGCGCGGTCTGGATGATTGAGAGTAGTCGGCCATGTCGGATCGGAAGAAGCGTTGACCTGAAAGAAAGAGAAAAAGAGCTAAAAGAAAAAGTTAGAACTTAGAAAAGAAATTAAAGCAAAGTTTAGAATTAATGTCGCTGTCTCCGGCAACGGCGCCAAAAAGCTTGATGTCCTAAAACGTATAGGCTTTTAAATTTGTACTCGAAGCAGAACACTCGATCGCAAGCGTACGATCTCGTGTAGTACAATCGAGGTCGAACCACAAGGACGGGAATTAATTCTAAACCAGACTTCAATCGCAATTCAAATCCTAAATAAAGTGGGGGTTTTTGAAAGGTTGGTTTAAACAGTAGCAGATGCAAACAGTAAACAACAAGTAAATACTGGAAAACGACTAATTAAAAAGGCGTCCTCAGGGTTTTCTGAATCCGTTTGGTCTCTGGATTAACTTCTTGCGGCCCGCAGGAAGGTCTCTTGCGGGTCGCAGGGGTTGGTTAGAGATTCCAAAACAACCTGTTACCCACAGAATAACTCCTGTGAATTACAAACAGTTTTGTAATCTCTGTCTTACACTTTCTGCAGATCCTTGCGGGCCGCAGGATATCTCTTGCGGTCCGCAGGAAATCTGACAGAGAGCAGTTCTGGTTCTGGTTCAATGTTCGACTCACGTTATCAATTCTGAATCAAACCAGTGACAGTACAAGCCCTCAACTTTCGTATTTTGGTTCTTCTAACAATACCGGTTCAACAGAAATTCGTGGATCTATTTCTAAATCTACGTTCAAGTTACTTTTATATCTAGGATTCGGTTCCACTTTCGTAAGAACCGCAATTTTACCGTTCGGTTACTCTTGGACAACAAGTTATCAATCCAAACAGTGTAAATAACAATTCTTGCAAATATGATACTCTATTGACCAACTAAACCTTGTGCCTAATCTACAGGTTTACCATACAACAAGCATGATATTCTATTAACCAACTAGATTTTGCTCGCAATCTACAGGTCTATCACATCAACAAGTCAAGTCAAACACACATAATCATGAAAATCACAAGTAACATGAAAATAACGTAAGTCTCACAATAAGAAGTTAATCCATTAACACAAACTTCATCATCTACCCTAAGAACTAAAAGACTACTCGCTCATGGCGAGGGAAAACAAAGAAAGCAAAACAAAGAAGAAGTTCATAATACTAAAGAACCGAAGAAGAACTAGCTTGGCTTCAATCTTCAGCGTCTCCAAGAAGTCTTCTCGAAATCCCCTCGAAAGATGGTGAAGATCGACTCCCAAAAACGCCTTCCTCTGGTCCCTGGCGGCTAGGGCGGCGCCCCCAGGTCGAAAAGATATCAAAACCGCTCAAAAAGACTGCCTTATATAGGCTAGGGCGTCAAAACAGAAAGCTGTCTGCGCAGTTACGGGCTTGCGGCCCGCAAGAGGTGTCCTGCGGCCCGCAGGGCCTCGTCTGCTGCCAGCAGACAGTGCGTTCCAGGGCCAAATCACGTCCAAATGGCTCCAAAAGCCCAATTTACCTGAAATATGGACAAAAGTGAACAAGTAACTAGAATCTAAACATATTAACACCTAAATGCATATGAACTTAGGAATTTTAGGCCAAAAACAAGGTGCAGGTCTGGTAAAATGCAGATATGAATGCGGTGCATCAACCCGAGATGTGATAAAAGTACAAATTAATTGTTTATATTATTTGCTTTAATTTATTCAGAAATGTGCATATGATTTTTTAAGAATTAATGCATGCGTGATGCAACAAATAAAAATGTTACTTCAAATGATTGATTGGTTTATGTTAAATAATAAAGTTATATTTCAACAATATAAACCCGAATAAAAGCCCGATAAGACCCAATTGAAAAGATATAATTTGAATCATATAATTTATAATATTATATGCAAAAGTTATACGAGGGATCGATAAATTAATAAGTTAACCTGAATAAAGACAAAACCCGACCCGCTCGATTTGTATCCGGGACCCGCACCTCAAATATCCGTAACCCATATAGGCCCGATTAAGAAGAATCTGGCACCTGAGCCAACCCATATCTAGATTGGCCCGAAAACCAATAAGATCCGAACTTGTAAATCCGAGCAATATAGTTGTTCTGACCCGTCTTTGTACCGAACCCTAATTTAATTGATCCGACAGAATCCGAAAGCAAACCAAATCTTAGTTTATCCGACCCAAATACAACCCGACCCGCCCAATTTGCCAGGCTTAAAAGTTTGTGACTATGGCCATTAATACTCAATACTAACTCATGCTATGCATTAATGCTCACTGATAATACTTATTGTTTAACAACCATTAACACAACTAGAGCTATAACTCGGGCTTCGCCCCGAAATATGATATCAAATAAATAATACAAAAATTATAAATTAAAAATAGTTATTGTAAAAAAATTGAACAAAATTTTAAAACTTTTTATGTGAATAATGATGATGATGTAATAATTTATAAATAATAGCACATAAATGTTGGACCATTTTAAGAATTAAATTTTGTCTTAGACATATTATATTCATCTTATTAAATGGGGAGAAAGAATAAATATAAACCATTAGATCAAAGTAGATGAAGAGATTTAAACAAAATCAATGGTTAGTAATATTGATGATGTGGCATGGTTAAGAGGCTTGGAGAGCTACCCCTCTTTTTAGAGTATGAATTAAAAATAAACAGCTAATAGGAGAAGATTATCCCACTAGCTTATTGTATGGATTCAAAAACCTTACTGTTTAGGAAAACATAATCTTATAAAGAGTACAACAATGTGCTTATGCTTGTGGCGTCCCAGGGCACCAAGAGAGAGATTGATGACTGACTCTTGAAAATACAGTCTAAGAAAACAGAATTCAGCATAAATGAACTTCACATTAGTCATGTGTAAGCTTAAAGGAAATTAAATGTTGATCATGTAAAAGAACCATCATCATAAATAATAGCAACAAATAATGAGATATAGAAGTCAAAAAGTTAGACAAATATTTTCTTTCTTTTTTCTTTTCTTTTTTTTTTTTTGGCAAGAACTAATTGGGGCAAACAACTTACCTTACAAATCAATGCCTTGGTCATTTTAGTCTATGCTAATGATGCAACAATGCCTTGGTCATTTTAGTCTATGCTAATGATGCAATGAGTAATTGAAATCAACAATGCACATGTGACATAAAATCTTGTAGGCGCCATTCTAAATCAAAGCAATAAAAGAATTAAACAAAAATATAAGGCAGAAAGAATATGTAATGCAAAATAATGATCAAGTACTTCAGGGTAGAGGAGATGGTAGCTAGCTCTTTTGCGGGAGCCATAGGGTTATAGTTATAGACACCAAGAGTCTGCTCCAAATTAAAAGGGGAGAGGAGGGGAGGGGAAGAGAGGGGAGGGCTGAACAAGTTTGGAGTTACCTGCTCAAAGTTATATTAGTTGTTCCATAATTATAATTTGTGTCTTGTTACCCTCCTCTCCTAATTGTAGTTGTAGTGCAAGTAACATGACCTTGTGCATGTAACTTTAAACTTGGTCAGTCCTCCCCTCCCTTCCCCTCTCCTCCTCTCCCCCCTTCTGGAGCAGACCCCAAGTGCCAGTACCAAATTAAAATTACTATAGGACATATATCCTTTTGCAACTAAATTACTATATATCAAGATCAAAATCAGATTGAATTGTTTGACATATATAGGAACTAAACAAAGAAACATATATAACCATTGAGAAGGACCAGTTTGCTCCAATGCCCTTTACTTCGAAGAGGAAGGAGGCGAGCCAATACCTTGTCGATCGATGAAGACCACGGCCATGGAGAAGAAGCATCGTCTCGTCTGCACTGCCATCTATGATCTATGAACAAAAGATAGCAACAGATAAGTATACTCCAATGATCACTAAAAGGAATAACCATGAGTGCATTAAGATCCTGAAATGCATCTTGGATACTCTTATCCGTGCTTTCCCAGATCTTCTGATCTTTCCTAAATCCTGAGTATTCCTGACATACCGTTCACACATCGGCGTTGTTATATTCCGATCGTTAATGCCAGAACTGAACTGAAACCTCCTGGGCGTGTATTTCCTTTGTTAGGTGAAACAGTCATCTCATTCTAGAATATGACAACTGATTTTGATCCCTTTCATTGATGGTGGCATCATTTTTTTTATTTTGAAACAAGTGGAGCCAAGTCCACCAATTGATTTATTGTTTATTAGAAATTTAGAATCTTAGATTACAGCAATACATAATAGTTCGAATAAAGAAGAAGGAAAAGAAAAAAAAATCCTCATTAGGAGGTACACTGTACTCTCCTCCCTCCCCTTACAGAGACAAAAACAAATTCTGCCTCCTTATATCAGAAAAGAAAAATTGATAGCTACCACCGAAAAAAAAAAAAGAAGAAAGCAAAAAAAAAAAAAAAAAAATGCAATAACTCCTGAATAGTACTGCCTCTTACTGTAACATCAGTCCCTGAGTTGAGGAAACTAATTCTGTACCAGTATCAGCATCCCTGTCGTCAATTCTCCATTCTGCCCTGTCCATCATAAAATTTTCTAACTTTTGCCCAAAAGAGAAAGAAAATCGATATTTGCAGTCAGGCAATGCACCAATCATGCTTGCTTGCAAAAGAATCATTTAAAAAGTTCCTATTACATATAGATATTTAAAGAGGGAAAAATAGGAACCGTAACAAAATCAGATAAAAAAACTTAAATCAATATAAACATCTTCATAATAGTGAATTCCCAAGAACCAGTCTTTGGTCTAATGGCTAAGGGCAACACTCTCCGTATAGGAGGTCGTGGGTCCGAAACCCGGATGGAGGATTTTTTATAGACATGTAAATTTAAAGTCAATTCCCATGTTTACTTGCTGTGGTTCCAATTGAAGATTCTCTACGATTGTCAGATAAACGGAAAAATGTATAAATTGCTAGACGAACAACAAAAATGTGTAAATTGCTAGTCGCATTTAATATAAAAAAAAATGAGAACTTTTATAAGGCTAAGAAATTACTTATCTAACTCATGAATCATTATACAATACAGTACAACTAACATTACATTGCGAGCTCTTTTTATTCTTCCTACTCATCAATTCCAAATAAGTACAACTATTTCAAACTTGCTCGCAAGTAATTGATCTAGATGAAATAGTTGTACATTATTTTCCATTTCAAATGGTATATTTGGAACTTTTACAAACTAATCAAGTAACCAGGTACTGCTCAAGTTGTCCAAGGGCCGGTAGTTACTGTGGTCGCAGACGGGGTAGGTGTTGGAGTCGGTGTAGGTGTCGGGGTTGGAGTCGGGGTAGGTGTGGGGGTCGGGGTTGGGGTTGGGGTAGGTGTTGGAGTCGGGGTAGGTGTCGGGGTTGGTGTCGGCGTTGGGGTAGGGGTAGGGGTTGGAGTTGGAGTTGGAGTTGGTGTCGGCGTTGGGGTGGGCGTTGGTGTCGGTGTCGGTGTGGGAGTCGGGGTTGGGGTCGGGGCTGGTGGCGGAGGGCATACAAGATGTAATTGGTCTTTAGATAGGTTTAAATGCAAGCAGGGATGATGAAGAGACAGAGGCCTTAAGTTTAAAGGTTCGTATCGTGCATCCTTCTCAGAAACATCTGTTGAAAATGTTCAAAAGTACTTAATTGAAGATATATATCATGAATGTTTGTTTGTCCTATATAAATATGCAAGTTGTTTGTCTTTCTTTTTTTATTCCTCATTATCATCGAGATATACATGCTTAATTAATTATATATTAAGTAAATTTTATAAGAGGAGAGATCTATTGGCAATGAAAATTGTGAAAATTTTGAAATAGAAAATATTAAAAATTCTAAAAAGAACATAAAAAGTTTACGGAATATTTTTTTAACTTAATAAATTGATTATATTTCTAATTATATTCAACTTAAGTAGCTTTTGCAAAGGCCTATTAAATTACAACCCTTAAAAAATATAAAATTTTTTTGATAAGCCATCAAATAATATTCAAATTGATTGAAATTTGAAACAATATTCATCTATAAGTTAAACAGTACATCCATAAACCTTTATTTTTTTTCATTTTAAGATTTTTTATGAACTTTTCCTTTCATTTTTTTTAAAGTTCCATATTGTCAAGATTGTACCGAGATATATTAGCATTATCAATGATCCCTCTTCATTATGTAATACATTTATTATTTGTGAAGTTCTTATTATGTGTCGTTGTAATGCAATATTTACACATTATATAACAACTATAATTGAATGTATATAACAATCCAGGAATGAGCTCCCAAGTGCACTAAGAATTTAACGTTGTGTACCAATTAATCCCTTGTACGTATATATCCTGTTACCAATCAAGTGAGACATGTCCTTAAGAAGGAATGAAGGATTAATTCTATCATGGCATTGCCCTCAAGAGGATTAATTAATTAGTGATTAGTGGATAATTAATTAGTTCATCAAGTGAGTTTAGTTAAAGAAGCTGTTAATTAATTAGTAACCTTACCAATTCGAGATGCATCCGGGTTGTCAGAAGGATGCTGCCGTGCCATTGCAAGAGGCACCAGTGCAAGAACCATGAACAAAAGAACCCTTCTTGAAGCCATGTCTCTCCTTTTAGCTAGCTAGTATATATCTTGATCTCTTCTACTTCAGTTGATGACAATGGAGCAGAACCAGTGGTGCTTTATATAGTGCGTGCATGGGAAGGAGGTATGCTGGGAAGCAGGAACAACTTTGTTAATTTGAGACTTGAGAGAGAGAAACATCTTGTGTCCATTAAAATACCGTCCATACATCCATAAGTATGTACGGAATATAACAGATACACACCAAAATATAACAAATACATTAAAAAGTATAACGTATAGACACTATAGATAGTTTTTCTATGCACACCAGGTATTACTCTATTAATTTGAGAGATCCTTTAATTAGTTAGGTGAACAATTTATGTGGAAAAGGATGGTACACTGCGAGTCGTAATTAATTCCTATAGTCCCTTGACATGTGAAATCTTTTTTCATAATTATTATTACTAGAGCTGTACGTAACTCGATCGGACTTCGCGCTTAAAAGTTGGATCAAATAAATAACTCAAAATTTTATAAAAACTAAAATATTTATATTAAACAAAACTTGAACAAAATTTTTAAATCTTTAGTATAACTAAATATTAATAACAATGCAATAATTTAATAAGAACACACATATATATATATTATGTTAAACCATTTTAAGGGTTAAAATTTGTTTTAGACATATTACATTCATCTTATTTAATGATGAGAAAAAAAAAATAAGCCATTTTGGATTAAAAGTAGATGGAGAGTTTCAAATAAAATCAATGGTTAATAATAGTGATAATGTGGCATAATTGAGGTGTATGGAAATCTACCACTTTTTATGGAGTATAGATTATTATTATTATTATTATTATTATTATTATTATTATATTTTTTTATTTTTTATTTTTTATTTTTTTTAGCATAGAGCAGCAATGCATGCACCATCGAGGGAAAACTGAAACAAGGTTTCTGGCAGCAATGGCGCCCCCCACTATAATTTCGTAAATAAGCTATTTACTCAAGCACATGATATTTGCATGCATATGGTACGTACAATTTACCCTTAAAATTGTCCTGTTTTAACTTTGTTTTTTTCCCAAAAAATGTAAATTTACTATAGGGTCGAACTTGCATGCTTGAAGTTGTATTTGTATTATTTAAACATAATGTATGTTTGATTAAGATCATTGGAAGATGGAGTTCTAGTATAATGTTTGCCCTTTTTCAAATCGGAAGAAACATTTACATAACAATGTTTATCTCTAGTTTTGATAAGCTTGAAAATAAGTATCTTTAAATAAATTTTAAAACAAAAATAAAATATAGATGTACTTTTAATTTATAGATTGATTGTGCTTTCTATTGTTGTTTGTCCAATACCTAGCGCTCTGTCCATGTTAATTACCGTTTTGCCCATAACTTTCTTATTTTAACTCGAAATTGGACTATTCAAAACTCGTTGGAAAGCTTGAAACAAGTTCTATAACATAAATATGATAGCACATGCTTTCATCCAATATGCAAATAGAAGAAGCACAGTTATGATAGCACGAGCTTTCATCCAATATAACATGCTTCTAACTCTAAACTATGTAAACTATGTCTTGGCTCTATATTCCCTACATGTTAGAATCACAATATAACTTGCTTCTAACTAACTTTAAACTTGCAATCTATATTCCCTACATTGACAATCTCTCAAACATGTTAGAATCACAATTAAGTGATTTTACAAAATAGGCAAACTAAGAAATTGTGAAAACATAATTCAACATCCATTACATCTAATTTAATTAAGTTGATGCTTATATAAAATTATAAATTAATTGTGATAAACTATCCAACAATATTCAAACTGATTAAAATTATGGAATTCCATATATCAATCTATAAATTAATTAGAAAAATATGTTTATAATTTTTTTTTATTAGAAATATGTATATATATTTTTTAAATTTATTCAAAATTAAGTTGCGTTTTCAATATTTGTTAAAATAAGCAATGTCAGTAGTTAACTGACCCCTAGCTTCTACTTGTTCAATTAAACAGCACATTATCTCATTAAGATAGGTACGTACTCTGTAAAACTCTGTTCCTTGACATGTGAAAAAGCTATCTTGTTATAAGACCAAATGCATGTTCTGGCAGCTTAGCGTTCCATAAATTGCCATTTATTGAAGCACATGATCAAATTCATATGTCATATTATTTTGCTCATGTTTTCTTCTTTTTTTTTTTCGAATGAAATATCTTCATGTTTGACTTAAAAAAAGAAAACTAAAAGTAATAAGTCTTAACTATTTCTTGAAATAATCCAGTTCTTCGTGCTTAACAATGTATTTTTAAAATAAAATTTGTGTGTTTTTTTTTTTTAAATATATACCCATAGGTTATTTCTGGACGATGACTGGAAGCTTTTTTTTACTCCCTTTTCAGGTATGGTTAAGTAAATTATAGTTAGTTTTAGGCTTTAAGCAATTGAGCGATTTCTCATTGTCTGCCTTAAGGTAAAGTGTGGTATGGCACATAGACCGTTGGATCGTCTCGAAATTTCGAGCCTACACGATTTTTGAAGTGATCCAACGGTCCACGTGTCATACCGCACTTTACCTTAAGGAAGAGGATGAACACTCGTAGCTTATAGTTGTGTTAATGATCTGCTGAGGCGAATGTGCGCGCACAACTAATTAATTTCATTCACTTAAATGAATCTGGGATGTCATAATAATATATTCTTAAATTATTAATTAAAGACCTCTTTTTTTTCCTTCTTTAGCTTCGACAAAAATTTTTTTGTATAAATTATTAATTAATTCACGTGCAATATATTTTATTTGTAGAGAAAACACATTTTGTAAAATTCAAATATATGTTCTTTATTAGGTTTTTGAATATTTTTAATGTTTTAAATTCAACCTCTTATTTGTATTATATAAACTCTTTAATTCCTGAAGTATGAATTTTTTGTGGAACATGCTTGTGTCAAACGTTTAGTGAAATGTTGAGTTCTTATGTTTACCAATGTTTAAAAAACTTCTTCACAAAAATAAACAGAAAATAGATGGCATAAGATCGATCCCCGATCTATCGTTGATTTTATTAGGAGAAACATGTAGAGTCCACCATATTAAATAGGTCATCTATCTATCTCTCTCACAGTTCTGACACATCACATGCACCCATGTGCTTATCACAGTTGCATAAATGTTTACAGGAAAATGATTAATCGGAAATATATAAATGTTCATTGGAAAATGATATTTGTTCATTAAAAATACAGTAGACCGGTGGATAAGTAAAAATGGTGAACGCTACCTACTATTTTATTAGTTGAAGCATGGGACACGCGTCCACATGTACCGCAAGACGCCAGATAATTAATAATTAATTAATCAACGGGGCCTCCCATTTGAGTCCACAGAAAATGGGTATCGAATCTAACAGTAGAAGGAAGTAATTAAAACTTAATAGTGCTGATAATTCTCTGAGTTTACGAGAATATAGGGTGTTTTGCCATATTAATGATTTGGGTCTATTGCATTTGGATGGTACGTACTTCCAGCTTAGCTTCATATCCGTGTTAGATAATGATAATCACCGCAACTAGAGTTGTAACTCGAATTCATATCCTCGGTCGTGCTGCAACCGAGCCCGGCAGAGAGAGAAAGAGAGAGTAACCGAGGTGGGACCCTCGAACCGAGGGTCCCACCTCGGTTACTCTCTCATTCTCTCTCTGCCGGACTCGGTTGCAGCCGGTCAGAGATTAATCATCCTTGTAACTCGGGCAAAGCCCGAAAAGTGGTATCAAATAAATAACTAAAAATTTTATACAATTTTAAATATTTATATTAAACAAAATTTGAACACAATTTTTAAATTTGTAATGTAATTAAATAATATTAAACAGAATTTTTAAGTTTGTAATGTAATTAAATAATATTAATAATGCAATAATTTATAAATAAGAATAGGACTATTTTTATAGTTTAAAAATTTGTTTTAAACATATCACATTTATATTAATTAATGAGGAGAGGAAAAAAAATATAAACATTGGATCAAAGTAGATAATTAAAGAGTTTTAAACAAAATCAATGATTAATAATTAGAGGTGGCAATCGGGTCGGGTCGGGCGGGTTCGGGTCGGGCCGGGTTGGGTTCGGGTTAGTTTGACCAAGCAAACTTCGGGTTACGGGTCGGGTCGGGTCAGTGCGGGTCGGGTTTCGAGTGAGCTGTAACCGTCATTTATCAGGTCACGGGTCGGGTCGGGTCAGTGCGGGTCGGGTTTCGGGTGAGCTGTAGCCACCATTTATCGGGTCACGAGTCGAGTCGGGTCAGGGCGGGTCGGGTTTTCGGGTCAACAAGACCATCATTTGATCGGGTCGCGGGTCGGTTCGGGTCCGGCCGGGTCTGGTCTCGGTTCCACAGGTGTCGCCTTTTGTCGGGTAAAGGATTAAGTCGGGTCGGGTCAAGTAGGGTTTCGATTCGGGTCAGCTTTCGGGTCATCTAATCTAGTCTTGACCTCTCGATCATCTCTGGTTCTAGTCTTGACTCTTGATAATATGAATTGATATGAGTTGATACATGTCATTTTCAATTATAGCTCAATCAAATTTGAATGCTCTTAGGATCATCTTTCGGGTCATCTGATCTAGTCTTGACCTCTTGATAATATGAATTGATATGAGTTGATACATGTCATTTTCAGTTCCAGCTCAATCAAAAGTGGTATCAAATAAATAACTAAAAATTTTATACAATTTTAAATATTTATATTAAACAAAATTTGAACACAATTTTTAAATTTGTAATGTAATTAAATAATATTAAACAGAATTTTTAAGTTTGTAATGTAATTAAATAATATTAATAATGCAATAATTTATAAATAAGAATAGGACCATTTTTATAGTTTAAAAATTTGTTTTAAACATATCACATTTATATTAATTAGTGAGGAGAGGAAAAAAAATATAAACATTGGATCAAAGTAGATAATTAAAGAGTTTTAAACAAAATCAATGATTAATAATTAGAGGTGGCAATCGGGTCGGGTCGGGCGGGTTCGGGTCGGGTCGGGTTGGGTTCGGGTTAGTTTGACCAAGCAAACTTCGGGTTACGGGTCGGGTCGGGTCAGTGCGGGTCGGGTTTCGAGTGAGCTGTAACCGTCATTTATCGGGTCACGGGTCGGTCGGGTCAGTGCGGGTCGGGTTTCGGGTGAGCTGTAGCCACCATTTATCGGGTCACGGGTCGAGTCGGGTCAGGGCGGGTCGGGTTTTTCGGGTCAACAAGACCATCTTTTGATCGGGTCGCTGGTCGGTTCGGGTCCGGCTAGGTCTGGTCTCGGTTCCACAGGTGTCGCCTTTTGTCGGGTAAAGGATTAAGTCGGGTCGGGTCAAGTAGGGTTTCGATTCGGGTCAGCTTTCGGGTCATCTGATCTAGTCTTGACCTCTCGATCATCTCTGGTTCTAGTCTTGACTCTTGATAATATGAATTGATATGAGTTCATACATGTCATTTTCAATTATAGCTCAATCAAATTTGAATGCTCTTAGGATCATCTTTCGGGTCATCTGATCTATTCTTGACCTCTTGATAATATGAATTGATATGAGTTGATACATGTCATTTTCAGTTCTAGCTCAATCAAATTTGAATGCTCTTAAGATCAGATCGGTCAGGTCGGGTTTCGGGTTACGGGGTTGACCCTACTATATTAGGTCGGGTCGGGTTTCGGGTCATCCAATTTTGAGTTGTCAAGGGCTCGGGTAATTCGGGTTTAGGTCGGGTCCGGATCGGGTTTCGGGTCAGTAATCTAGAATAATATCGGGTCCCGGGTTGTCTCAGGTCGGGTCGGGTTGGGTTTCGGGTTGCCTAACTGTTGATCAAGTCGGGTCTGGGGTCATCTCGGGTCAGGTCGGGTCGGGTTTCGGGTTGCCTAACTACCGTTCAAATCGGGTATCAGGTCAAATCGGGTCGGGTCGGGTCGGGTTCGGGTAAGTTTGACTATCTGAAAAATCGGGTCGGGTTCGGGTTCGGGTCGGGTTTTGCCACCTCTATTAATAATAGTGATAATATGACATAGCTGAGGTACTTAAAAATCTACCACTCTTTATGGAGTATAGATTACGTATATACATTTTGATGAACTTGCAACTAAAAATAAAATATGATATCAAAAAAGTAAATTTAAAAATAATATCCACGGAGCGGCTATGTTTCGACATTGATTTACGAGTCCACACTATTGACCTACCATATTCTGCATAGTAACATATAGCTTTATCAGTTTTAACTCCATTCAAATGGTTAATAATATTCTTTGGACCCTCTCATGCTAAGTATTTGCGAAGAAAAAAAAGATATTTACAGGTTCATTTATGAAAAATGTTTTTAAAAGTAAAAACTGATAAAATACGTGTTTTAGAGGTGTTTAAATGCTATTAAAGTATCTCGATATATTATTGAAAATTTAGAAAATCTGTTAATATATGTATTTCAAACTTGATTAAATGTCATATTTTTTTTGATGTGGTGGGCAATCGCCACCAATTTCCATTAAAATAAATAAAAAAGTTATTTACAGGACATAATAATTACAAAATAATTACAAGATCGAAGGGAAATGAAAAATGGAAAATGATGAAGTTTGTAAATCTTTACGATCTGTACTGGTATCATGGTAACCCCTATCTTTAACCAGTACAGTATCTATCCCACGATTCTATATCTCGTGTGATGCGGCGGTGTAGAATCTGAAGTGGAGCGGCTTTGTTGTTGAAGATGCGTGAGTTACGTTCTTTCCATAAATTCCATGTTGTTGCTGCAAAGACGGAGTCCCACGAAGCCGATGCAGATGGAGGTAGAGATTGACGGATAGAAGCCCAGAAGGATAGAACATCAGTGGAGTCTGTGAATGATGCTGATGGTATAGTTGGTCTTATAGTGCGCCAAGTTTGTATGGTATGAGGACATGATATAAATAGATGTCGGTTGTCTTCTATGAGGTGTGTGCCGCATCCCGTGCAGGTTTGTGACGATGGCCAATGACGCATATAGTCATGCTGGACTTCAATGTCACATTTGAATGTGGTTGACTTCAGTATCACATTTAAACTTGATTGACTTCAATATCACTTTTAAACTATCACAAATAGTCATACTGGACTCACACTTGGGATTTGATTGACTTTATGTCACATTTGCGGCTTAGTTGACTTCAATGATAGTATGTCACATTTGAGATTTTTAAATTTGATCTAGTCTAAAATGATCAAGGTAATTGGATCTTTGACTCAAGTTTTGGTATTTGGTCTTTTTGATTTGAGTATTGGGTACTTGGATTTTGATATTTGAGTTTTAGATTTGAGCTTTTGGCATTTGTGATTTTGGTATTTGGGTTTTTGATTTAATTTTTTGGATTTGAATTTGAGTTTTGAAGTATTTGGAATTTAGATTTGAGTTTTTGAGTTTGTGGTGCTTGGACTTTGATATTTGAGTTTTGTATTTGGGTTTTGGGAAACTTGTGTTTGTGGTATTTGGACTTTGAATTTAGGTTTTTGTAGTTGAGTCTTTGGTATTTGGGATTTTGGACTTGTGCTTTTGGTATTTGGGCTTTTGATATTTTGGCTTAGGTATTTTGAAGTTCTTGGAGTTTGGATTTGAGTTTAATTGAGCATTTGCTTAATTAAAAGTTGTGGATCATGACTTGGCCTATGAAAAAATGGATCAAGTACAAAGGACTTGGCCTATTAAAAAATGGATCAAGTACAATGGATCAAAATCATTTCATGAACTTCAATTTTTTTTTGATAAATTTGTGGGATTTCAGTATTTTGATAAATTTATGGGATTTCAGTATTTTGAAATGATTTCGAGTGACAATTTTGATCAAAGTCAATATTTAGTTGACTTAGACAAATTACTATCTTTGAGAATTTGAATTTAAAGCAATTATTTGAGTGAAATTCGTTATCAATTTAGTTTGAAAAATCATTTATATACATACATGTATTTAAGAGATTTTGAAGTGGTTGGCATGCATAAAAAATAATTTCAATTAACATATTAGTTTAAGCTATTTATTTGTACACATGTTACTTCAAATTCCAAACTCAAACTTGATATGTGATTCGGGCAGTTTGATCCCAAGTAAGTCTTAAAATTTATTTCATTCAATGAATTATATTTTCGAGGATTTGTATGATATTTTTCGTGCAACAAAATAACTTTTAAAATTAATGTCAATCGTTAGTCAAAGGATGTCCATTCTGATTTTTAAATTTAAATTTTAAAATTCAAATTTTTTTTGCTTCATAGAATTCTATTTAAAATTAAAAAATTTTTGAGACAAATTCATACTCTAGAAAGAGAGGTAAGCTTCCAAGCTTTTTAGCTATGCCACATCATCATTAATCTCAACCATTAATTTTTTTCTCTCTCTTCTTTATCTCAATCAAATGGCACAAAATATTTTCATCTTTAGATAATATAATTTGTCTAAAAAACAATTTAAGACTCGAAATAGTTGCAACTCTTTGCATTCTTTTATATGAATTGATATGTAGCATAAAATATATTGTATGGAAAATATATCAAGTTAAATATGACAAATGTATATTTATTTTCAATATCTATTAATTTATTAATTTATGTAATATTATTTTTTCTCTCCGATTCACAGCTCTAGTTTCTTTTAGATTTAAAAATCATCGTGAAATTGTCATTTTTGTTTTGAAACCATTACACAAATTGTAAAACTGAATTGGCCCAATTTCCTCTCCGCACTGGGCCAAATATTGGGCCTTCGTTCTTCTTTTCTCTCTTTTTCTTTCCTTTATTTCGGCTGCTCTTTAAATAAAGAAAGGAAATTTAGATCCGATAAATTCGTTTCTTTAACAAGGGCAACTCCACAATTTTCAGTGTACCAAAACCCATGCTGCGATTCTTCACAATTGATGAACGTTTACGTTCAATTTGACACAAACCGGGCAGGTACTTGATTTTCTTAGTTGATTGGTACAAAGTTTGGAATTGGACTGGTTAAAGGCTCTGTACCGATCGGAGCACAGTTGGTACCAGTTGGGTATACTACATGCCCTGGTGCAATTCAAGCTACCACATGTCCAACAAAAAAAAAGAGAAGAACATTATGAATTGTTAAGTTTTCAAAAAAAAGAAAAAAAAGTCCAACAATCTTTTACGAACTGTTAAGAATGCATCTTTCATTTTTAAAAAAAAAATACAAAAAAAATGTAATTTTAACAGGAGAGGCCATTAATTAATCATACACTTCATGTTTGTAAGAATTTCAACATGCACTATGTTCTTAATATGAGAGAGATGAGAATGTTTGTTGCCGTTCATCTGGGACAATTTAAGAAGTTGAGAACTTACAAAATTCACAAGAAATTACTAAAATCCCAAAAAAATGCAAAAATCTTGTCTGGGGTTGCTTCACATCATGAGTTCCATGTTTTTCAAATCTTTTACGTTCACTATGTTCAAAATATGGGAGAACCAAAGGATTCTTTGCTGCTGTCAGTAGCAGAAACTGGAACAGCAGCTTAATTAATTATCGAGTAATTTTCATAGATGACCACGGGATCATTAAAAACTAACACTGTATGGGCATGCACTTACAAAATTATCACGTATAGCCTTGAGCAAGGCACACTCTGAAAGTGCGCCGTCAATTGATATTTACTTTGAGTCCATTGGCAGTGAAAGAAAAAAAAAAAAAAATTGGATGCGCACTTTGAAGGTGTGCCCCAGGGTGTTATTTTTGGTCCACTTAAATCTAGAACAAGTTCGGAGAAAAATTAAAAAAAAAAAAAATCTCTTGGGGCGCACTTTCAATGTGCGCCCCAACTAAAGCCATTGGTAAAAATATTTTTGATCCACAGTGATCCATCTAAATTTTAGTAGTCTTATAGATCTATGAAAATAGTCCTTAATTATCGGGGGCAAGCAGCCCCATACTTTGAAAATTTTGTCAACAGTAGCATGTTTTATTTCATTGCTTCATTTGTGATGTTTATGTCTGCATCCAAAAAAAGCACTCCCCCCATATCAAATTCATAACAATTCAAGTCGTACTTTACATGTTGTAGCGACCATGCAGCAATGCACAATTATCACTGATGGCTAAGAAATACCTCCACCTTGTGTATCTATTTGAATTTTTTATTCTCCTTTTCTCCTAAATCAAAAGGCAAATTTACACAAAATTTTCTTACAGAAAAAACTACATAGAATTTAAAAAGTGGAACGCACAAGTATGATATAGCTATGAACTAAAATCAAATGGAAACTAAAATTCCAAATGCACAAAATTAAAAAAAGAATTTGTACAAGAAAAAAGAATTTGTAGAGTTCATAATATGGATTCATATCACCTGAGGCGCGATGTGTGATCCGTTTGACTTTGATATGCTTTGAGATCCGTACAGACTCCAATCCCAAAGAGCTCCATTATCGTTTGAAGGTCAAGAACCACGCAGTGCAAGTGCTGCACACTAGAGAACTAGAGATCAATAACGAGACCGATCATAAATAGATTATGTTTTTGTTACATTCAATTTACATGATGTTCAGCGCTTCAAAGACTCATTAAATTATAACTGTCAAAAAATGTATAAAATTTTGATAAACTACCAAATGATGTTCTAATTAATTGAAATTTAGAATACTATCAGTCTATAAGTTAAATAATACACGTAAACTTTTTTTCATTTCTAGTTTTTTTATGAAATTTTCAATTTTTTTTAAGGTTTCATTATCAAGATTATCAAGATCAGCATGATGAATGGATCCCTTCTGCCGTTAATTTTAGCTTTGCCTGTTCCTTGCAGCTAGGTTGTCTGGTATATGTCACATACAATCTATACTGTAGAAAGAAGAGTAGATTTCCAAGCCTCTCCTTCATGCCACATCACTTGTATTGATATCCATTGGATCAGATTTTTTTTTCTATTGATTGTATTAATCTAATAGATCATATAACTTGACCTTTCATATCCTATGTTGTCATTATATAGTAGAAGTTGTAGAAAATATAATAATATTGAATACTTGTAATTTCATATCATATTTTGTCATTTATTAATGCGATTTGTTTAATATTAAATAATAGTTCTACCACATGAATTTTTATATATTTTTATTTCGCAGATATACAATTCTTATTGCATATATATTACTAATTTTCTATAATCTTTTTATATCCAGGCGAAGCCCGTAGCATAGCCCTAGTATTAATAATTGCATAATACTTTAACCATCCCACCCTAAGGAAATATATCAAGAATACAACAACAAGAGCTTAATAATTGCTAGAACGGCCTGCCACCCTCAGTCCCTCTCCTTCCAATCGGCCTGGCCCTTATCTTCAACTTCTGCAATTCAGTAACTTCCAAAATCCAAACCTTGTTAATTTTGGGCACCATTACTCCCAAACGAGATCGTCTAACGCACATGAAATTGTGCAGTGCGTTGTTATTCATTGGATGGTCTTGAGATGTGTGTCAAGATTAAAAAACAAAATCCCCCCTCCAATCCACAGGTCGTGATGACACGGCAAATCTTGCTACGCGTTAGCAGATCCTCACCCCATTACTCCTGGGAGGACTCTGGTAATTTTACCAATTTTCGCTGATTTTATAGTTGGATCGATGTTAATAGCAGGTACCATACCAGTTACTTTACTGTAACCAATGATAGCATCGTAGTTGTTATGGATGGATTTTTTTTTTTTTTTTTTTAAACATTCAAAGCCCGTAGCCAACTAATTCCATTTACATAAAAGGTTACATCCACGAGAAAACAAAATAAATTGTTTCTCAATCTAAATCCAAAATACACAATGTATCAACCAAAACCTTCTACAATATAATTTTTGTCCAAATAAACTAATATAGAGAGACAAATTTTGAGAAAACCCATAATTCATTTTTAAAGTTACCGTCTTGATTGTGATAAATTCATCGTCTTTGGAAGGATTGAAAAACTTGATAAGCACTCTACAAATCTTCATTTCTTGAAGCACCATTTCTGTTTGTTGAAGCGGGAACAAAATCCATGATCTCAAGTGATTAATGACATAACCTCTTAAATAAAGAACAACGAAAGACCCTTCTTAAAACAAAAAGGGCGACAGAAAGACAGAGAAGAAACAGACAAAAAGTTGATCAATAAACAAAACTTGACGGTAATCAATAAAGAAGAAATAAAAAGGGGTGGCGGGGGAGAGGCAGTGTGTCTCTCCCCACTATAGGATTTACCAGTAGAGACGGCTAGGTTATGGATGGATTTGGCGGATATATTCTGTCTCATATATAATAGTCTCTAATCAATTTGTTTACCATTCAAGTCAACTTTATCTTAGTATAAATTGGTGATGAAGTATGGAGTTTAGGCAGGTAATCGCAGTTGTCCCACTTAATTATGCTGATATTTAATTACAATGATTTGAAGCATTGTACTCATATAATTAATTTTATTATTTATACGTGATACATACAAAAATATCTCCATAGTATCGAGAGGACATCTCACTCAATATGGCAACATTAATGCATCACCTCCTATTTATACTCTTATGTGGCGGTATGCAAGATTTTTTTTTAGCAAATAGACGCAATTTTCCTCTTTCTTTAAAAACTCAAATTCAGCTTTTGATGTGAACTATAATTTTGGCTGATACCTTAATTATGGAAAAAGCTTAGATGATACCGCTTTCAATACCAAAACATGTATATATGATCTCATTATGGTCTCTTCTTTCTCTTGATCTCTTCTCCATTCTATTTCGATCTTCCAATCTGTTCTTTCTTCTCTTTCGATCCATTCTCTCCTCTCTTTCGATCTCCTCTCTTCTTACCAGTTGTATTGAAATAGTAAAATGAGTTATATATTTACAAACAGCCATAAGTGTTGCTTATGCACCCAATCTATACCACACCACGACCACACTTCTTGCCATAAGCCACTGTTAGCAAAAACACAGAAAACCATACATATAAATCGAACAAAACCTATGAAAACAGATATGTGAATGAACATAGCCAACACTAAACATCCCACATAGGAAGTAGCCACCTGTAGTATGATACTAAGGCTACGTGCATACACCTTTCCTTTGTTGATGTGAACCGCTCATATATATTTGAATTGGAGTCTGGCATCATTCAGAATTTTGTCAGCTAACAGCACAATTGGTGTCTCTACACCTTGAAACGTCCTTCTGTTTCTTTCGAGCCAAATATGCCAAGTTCCAGTGTAAATATGCCAAATATGAAGTTAGATAACTAAGACTACCATGTAAGTTTAAAAAAATTGAATAGAGCCAGTTCTAAATATGCCAAATATGCCAACGTCCTTCTGTTTCTTTCTTACCTTCCTCTTCTCTCTGATATCTTCTTTCCACTTCTCTCTCTTCTTCTCTTACGTTTTCTTGTTCTTGTTTCTTCTCTCATATTAATTCTTCTCTCTTTCATCAGTCAGGGTTACATTGCATCAGGAGGAAATAAAGGAAAAGTAGAACCTAAAGTTTTTTCACCATTTCTACCCAAGTTTGCTAGTTATATTGAATGAGAACAATTAATGAAAGCCTACGGGCATGTTTAAGCAAAAAAAAAAAAAATAATAATAATAATAATAATAACACATCAGGTATTGTTTTTGCAAATTATTCTTTTTATGTTTCGAGCTATATATATATTATGTTTCATGTTTTACTCTTTATGCTTCATTCTATGTCTTTTATGTTTCGTATTATGTCTTTTCAAGTATTCTAGTATAGTTTTCTGAAAAGATACATCGATGTGAATATAAAAACCCCGAATATATATGTTTGTCTCAATTTATCTTTGCACGATCCATCTTCATATATATGTCTAATTAATATGCAGAACAATATACTAACACATCAAAATATAATATACATGCAGTAATTAAGATTGGTGCGACAAGTTACCTACTTGATCAATCGTGTTCTAATTTTGATGTAGGATCAAATTTGCAACTAGCCATAACTTTATTTATGCACATGTAGCTAGATCGATGGCGGAGGAGGGAAAATGTGAGGTACGTGTTATAAATAGTTTTGCTAATTTGGGAGGTCATACGTAGGTTCAAAATCTAATTTTCTTTTTCTTTTTGTTTGAGAAAATTTATTATTTACAAACATTTGAAGTTAGATAACTAAGACTACCATGTAAGTTTAAAAAATTTGAGTAGAGCCAGTTCTATATATATATTTTAGCTCGTTTAGTTAAGTGACCACGAATTAATGACAGAATCAGTTGAAGTACATGTGGTAAAAATACCAGATATGGCTGAGCTAGTCAGACATGCATATAATCGTAAATTCGTAATATACAAATCAGAAACTTAAGAAATGGAAGTTTTCTAATGCATAACATAATATTAATTAAGATTTAATGACAAATTAAGCAAGATATGTTTTATTGCATGCAACAAATACAAATGATAATTGCGAGCTCAATTATTCTTCCTACATAATTCTAACACTATTTCAAACACGCTCGCAGATAATTAATAGTTCTGAAACAGTGATATATGTTGCCATCTAATGATGATGTTATGATTAATTTTGAGGAATGAAAGGAGATACAATCGGTGTAAGAGGCTGAGTAATTGGAGTATTAATCGGAGAAAGAGGTGTGGTGATTGGTTCAGTAATAGGAGCAATAGGTGCAGTAATTGGTTGGGTTGTTGGAACGAGAGGTTGAGTAATTGGTGCTGTAATTGGAACGAGAGGTTGAGTAACTGGTGTTGTAATTGGAGTAAGAGGATTAGTAACGGGAGTTAGAATTGGAGCCACACAACCGGTAACTGGAGCTAGTATGGGACCTACAGTACCACCGGTAACTGGAGATAGAATTGGAGCCACACCACCGGTAACTGGAGATAGAATTGGAGCCACTCCACCGGTAACTGGAGATAGAATTGGAGCCACACCACCAGTAACTGGAGCTCGTATCGGACCTACAGTACCACCGGTAACTGGAGATAGAATTGGAGACACACCACCTGTAACTGGAGATAGAATTGGAGCCACACCACCTGTAACTGGAGATAGAATTGGAGCCACACCAACGGTAACTGGAGATAGAATTGGTCCAAGTACTGGAGGAATGATTGAACCCGGGGAAGGAGGTGGGGTTGGAGTCGTAGGAGGTGTGGTTGGAGTTGAGGGAGGTGGTGGGGTGGTAGTTGGGGGAGATTGTGGTGGCGTTGGGGTTGGTACAGGAGTTGGAGGTGGAGGAGGAGGTGGGGGTGGAGGACAATGTTTTAAATTTAGTGGCCGGCCGTGAAGCAGCCTCCCACAAAGAGGATTCGGATGAATGTTTGAAGGTTCGTATTGTTCATCCTTTTGAGTAATGTCTGTGCCAAAAAAATAGAAATAATTAATTGAGAAACAATGATACCTTAAAAAAAATTGGAAGGACCATTTCTTTAATAAGAATTTTTGTAAGAGACAACTAGGTTGCGATGCTTATTGTTCTTTTTGAAGTACATTTTTTTTTTTTTCATTTTTCTGTTGTACGGATATAATACTAGTTTAATTTCTAATCTACTCTTCGATGTGCCTAATTAACTAGTCATACCATAAATATCTATTCATTTCTCAATTGAAAATTGAAGGAATCATTATTTATTTATTTATTTATTCCTTTTTATTATCCATTTGTGATTTGTCTGTAAGTATATATTCCATAAGTCCATAACGATTGTAATTATTAATTTTTATGAATTATCAGTTAATATTTAAGGACATGGATACTATATATGCGATAACAGATACAATCTAGTAACATTTGATACACTAGATTATCTCATTGACAGAAGGATATTTTATCGTATCACTACAAAAGAATAGATGAGAGTTTGCTAATCAAGAGAAAGTTCATAAGAACTATACCAGCTTGAGATGCCTCCTTAGGATTCTGTCGTGCCAATGCCAAAGGTATCAGTGCAACAACAATCAACACAAGAAGCTTTCTTGAAGCCATTCTCTAGCTAGCTCTTCCTACTTAGATTGTATATATATTGATCTTCCTTGCTCTGTTAATTGCATGCAATAGAGCAGAAGCAAGTGCCCTTATATAGACATGCATAAGAGGGAGGTATGTTGGAACGCAGGAATAATTTAAATTTAAAGATTGATTTTAGTTTGGTGAAAAATTAATGAGAGATAAGATGTCAGGCTGCAGTGTAGTAATTTTTTTACCTAGACGTGTGAATATTTTATTAGCATTAAACTTTCTTAGATATCAAGATTAAATTTTTAGCAGCTTAGAAACCCCACTTCCATTCCATAAGACATTTACCGAAGCACATCATATATTTCATATAAGTTACTTAACTTCATTTTTTTTTAGTAAAGATTAGATTTAAAATTTTTTTTTTTGCAGTAATTGTATATATTTATTTCGGAAAAAAATCTTAATTTTTTGATGAAAGTCCGATTTTGGTCCTTGAACTATTGCATTTGGTTCAAATTGGTCCCTAAATTATTTTTTTGTTCAAATTGGTCCCTATAACTGTTGCATTTGGTTCAAATTGGTCCTTGAACTATTTTTTGGTTCAAATTGATCCTTAAACTCATAGGTTTGGTACATATAATCCCTCCCAAGTACTTTTATTTATACTAATTGATACTAAAATTTATTCCTAAACTATATAAGTTAGCATAAATTGAAGTAAATGGGGACTAATACCAATCAAACCATATAGTTTAGGGACCAAATTGAACCCAAAAAAGTTTAAGAACCAATTTGAACCAAATCCAATAGTTCAGAGAACCAATTTGAACCAAAAAATAGTTTAGGGACCAATTTGAACAAGATGCAATAGTTCAGGGACCAAAATCAGAATTTTCTCTAGTTTTTTCTTAGAGGTCATATATATTCACATTCTTAATTAACAATATCTTTAAATTTTCCTTTCTAAAATAAAAGTTATGGGTGATATCGATCACCAGAAGGCGGGATTTACCATATACATGCACAGCTTTTCACTACAAGAAAAAAGGCCTTCAGCAGCGACCTTTAATCAGTGTTGCTAAGTTTTATTAAAAACCATTGTAGAGTTGTAACTCTACAGTAGTTATTTAATGAAAATAACCACCATTCTACAGAGGATATTGCCGAATAACTGCTGTTGTTTTGCAACTCAACAATAGTTATTAGCAAACAATCGTGGTTTAGTTTGAATTCTACAACACTTTTTTTGCAAATAACTACTGTCGAGTTGCAAACATGGATACGTTTTGGTATATTTTCTATAGTGATTCTTCCTTAATAACCGCTGTTAAATTTTCATTTTTTTTTTTTATGTTTTCTCCTAATTGGCCCACATGTTAGCTATATATATTTTTCATTCATAACAACAATCAATATAAAGAATTTATTTTATTAATATATTCAAATGTCTTACAACACAAATTGATAATCGTTTCTCAAATAAATACCACATAATTCAATAGACCAATAATTCAATACCACATAAATACCACATAATTTATATTATTCATAGTTACTCTGATCAACTAACATTTTCAATACAGCTCTCCATTTAATTGATTGATTTTAGGGAGCATTTACTAGCAGTAATATCTGAAAGAAAGTTACTCCGGTGTTACGTGGTGGTGTTCAGTCAAAATCTTGTATATTGTTAATTGTTATCAATATAAAAGAATGGTAGACATTTTATATGTTCCCCTTCTCCGCAACTTTCTTATATATTGAGATGAAATAAAAAAAATAACAGACATTTTTATATTCTTTTTCACCGCCACATTCTAGTATATATAGAGGTGGCAAAACCCGACCCGACCCGACAAACCCGCCCGAACCTGACCCGACCCAACCCGAACCCGACCCGATTTTTTAGATAGTCAAACTTACCCGAACCCAACCCGATCCGACCCGGCTTGACCTGATACCCGACATGAACGGCAGTTAGGCAACCCGAAACCCGACCCGACCCGACCCGACCCGACCCGACCCGACCCGAGACGACCCGAGACCTGACTTGAACGGCAGTTAGGCAACCCGAAACCCGACTCGACCTTACCCGAGATGACCCGAGACCCGACTTGAACGGCAGTTAGGCAACCCGACTCGACCCGACCCGAGACGACCCGAAGACCTGATATTATTCTAGATTATACACCCGATCCGGACCCGACCTAAACCCGAATTACCCGAGCCCTAGACAACTCAAAATTGGATGACCCGAAATGGCGAAACCCAACTCGACCTGAAATAGTAGGGTCAACCCCATATAACACAATCCAAACAGTCTGCCCTGATGCGACCCGACTCGACCCGATCTGATATTAAGAGCATTCAAATTTGATTGAGATAGAATTGAAAATGACATGTATCAACACATATCAATTCATATTATCAATGCGACTCCAATGATTCTCTTATTTTTATCTTTGATTTTAATTATTGCTTATGACAAGCTAAATTTTATTTCACAATTAATTGTAAATAAATAAATTAATTAGTAAAACTAATCAATCATATTTTATATAGTGAAAAGAGCATAGCAGTTAATACCCAAAATGCGGCCATTCCCCTAGTGACTAGTGTACCTGGACAAACAACAGTAGTTAAAACCAGAGATGACTCGAGAGGTCAAGACTAGATCAGATGACCCGAAAGCTAACCCAAATCAAAACCCGACTTGACCCGACCCGATTTAACTCTTGACCCGGCAAGAGGCGACACTTGTCGATCCGAGACCCGACTTGACCGCACCCGAACCGACCAATAACCCGATCAAAAGATGGTCTTGCTGACCCGAAAACCCGACCTGCCCTAACCCGACTCGACCCGTGACCCGATAAATGGCGGCTACTACTCACCCGAAACCCGACCAGCACTGACCCGACTCGACCCGTGACCCGATAAATGGCGGCTACTGCTCACCCGAAACCCGACCCGCGCTGACCCAACCCGACCCGTAACCCGATAAATGGCGGCTACTGCTCACCCGAAACCCGACCCGCGCTGACCCGACCCGACCCGTAACCCGATAAATGGCGGCTACTGCTCACCCGAAACCCGACCCGCGCTGACCCGACCTGACCCGTAACCCGAATTTTGCCTGGTCAAACTAACCCGAACCCGACCCGACCCGACCCGAACCCGCCCGACCAGACCCGATTGCCACCTCTAAATATATATATGACTCTCCAAGTTTTCCTACGTCTTTACTTGTTCATAACAATTGTACTTGAATAACTTATTGAACGATACAAAGAAAAGTTTTGGACATCATAATTTTAAAATACACTTTAAGCCTTTAAGTTGTGTGTAATTAAAGTGCAAACGTTTAATTCAGTAGTTTATGTTTACATGTATAGTTGAGTTGTAAAGTAAAAGGAAAAAAACACAGTAGCGACTTAGCAATATTAATTTTCACGATATATATATTGTGATATCGAAATTGATGTGGCTGATTTATCCGGCCCCATAATGATTTATTAGTGGGGTGTTGCCTATTGATTCTTTGTTACTTACTTTCCATATTTGGTCCACCAAATATCTCATTAACACGGTAATTTTCTATATTTGGTCCGCCCATGTTAAACTGTCAGTATCTTGTGTATTAAATAGCAATTTACAAAGTAAACGTAGTGTTGCCTTTTTTTTTTTTTAACATTGAAGGTCCGTAGTTAACTAATTTCATTCACTTAAAGGTTACATTCACGAGAAAATAAAATAAAATTATTTCTCAATCTAAATCCAAAAGACACAAAATATCAACCAAAATCTTCTACAATATAATTTTTGTCCCGGTAAACTAAGATAGAGTGACAAATTTTGAAGAAGCGCATAATTCATTTTTGAAAGTTACCGTCTTGGTTGTGATGGATTCATTGTCTTTGGAACGATTGAAAAATTTGTTAAGCACTCCATAAAATCTTCATTTCTTGAAGCACCATTTCTATTTATTGAAGCAGGAGCAAAATCTATTATCGAGTGATTCATAATATAATCTCTTAAATGAAGAACAACGTGAACATCTTTAAGCGTTTTTAATTAGTTGGTAGTCAATGTCAACTAATTCTAAAAATAATAAAAAACACTTTAAACCCTTTTAAAGACAGTTTTACCCACCGAGACGGGATCCGAATCTACTGCTTTTCTAAGAACCCTGCTTTTCCGATCGGATAGTCGGGATCAGTTGCTGCACCTATCTCAAAGTACTATGGTTTAATTAGTTGGTAGTCAATGTCAACTAATTCTAAAAATAATAAAAAACACTTTAAACCCTTTTAAAGACAGTTTCACCCACCGAGACCGGATCCGAATCTACTGCTTTTCTAAGAACCCTGCTTTCCGATCGGATAGTCGGGATCAGTTGCTGCACCTATCTCAAAGTACTATGGTTTTTACTGCACGGATCTCGAAATACTTCAGTGTTTCTCAACCGTCGGATCAGGAAAAGGAGGGTCTGTTTTTCTAAGAAAAGCAGCATCGGATCCACCGAGACCCATCTAGTATTTTTCTTTTCTTCCATTTTTTTTTTTTTTTGAACCATTCAAGCAAGTGTAGGTAACCAATTTTATCTCCAATTATGTTATATAGAGGAACGTCCGATTTTGGTCTATGAACTATTGTATTTGGTTCAAATTGATCTCTAAACTATTTTTTGCTTCAAAATTGGATCCTAAACTGTTACATTTGGTTCAAATTGTCCCTAATTAAACTTTTTTTTTTTGTTTAAATTGATCCTCCCATGTACTTTTGTTTATACTAATTGATACCAAAATTAGTTCCTAAACTATATCATTTAGCATAAATAGAAGTAAAGTGGGGTGGAATACGAACCAACCAAACGATATAGTTCAGGACTAATTTGAACTAAAAAATAGTTTAAGGACCAATATGAACCAAATGCAATAGTTCAGGGACTAATATCATTCCTTGTTTGTTCACTTTCAATGTTTTTCTTCACCTTATCTCAGGGAAGAAGCTACATGCTCCAAACCTAAAACTCTAAATTTTAGCTACCTCTATTTGTTTCTTTTCAAATGGAGATGTGCTGGGAGAGGGTGATTTGTGTTGATTACTATTGATTTCCTATTAAGATTGTGACTTTTCTTAATTAGCATTGTTTATAAGTAATTTTTTTCTTATAGATAGGTTTGACAATTTTTATCAGTTATTAAATTGTTTTGGGTACCCACTTTTTTTACCTAGTGTTTTTTCTCAAAATCAGTTAGCGATCTTATTCTTAGTAATTATGCTAATTGAAACGGTAAATATGACTAGATATCATAGTATTTTCTCGGATAAATATTTTTATATATAGGGGTATTTCCTTCCCAATTCTTAAAAAGCAAAAAAATATGGATTTATTTTTATTCTAACCATTTGTTTTTCTCTATTTCTCCATTAGCCTAGTCCATCTTGTACAATTAGTTTGCATCTGTCTAATAACATGTTGTCCATCTATTACATGATTCCAACTATTTCGTTTCGAACTTCATTTTTTTTTTTTTTTTTTTTTTTTTTTTTTTTTTGTGAAGCTATTACAAAGTACATGTACACTGTTCGCGGTTGGGACTTACCCTATATATATGATACTAAAATTGTAGATAAAATCAGTTTATAAGTTCAAAATATGTTTATAAAATTGTTATTTTATATCTTTTGTTTTCGTTATTTTTGGAGTTATATTGTAAAATTGCAAACTAACCATTGTACGCCAAATGGTTCCTTCAAATCATAATTCTTTATTTCAATATTAATTTGTTGATTTAGTTGTAATTTTATGGAACTCGTGTAAATAGTTGAATCAGGAAGGAAAATTACATTTTCTAGCTTGAAGAGCCGGCCTTTAATTTAGTGGCTAAGGGTACGCTCTCTACGTAAGAGATCATAGGTTCAAAACCGAAATTTTAAGTCTTTTATAGACATTTAAATCTGAATGATTTGATTCTTATCTTTATCTAAGAAAATTTATATCTTCTTACTTGCCCTAGCTACTACCACTTTCTCTAATATAGTAGCGTCATAGTAAAAAGTACTAATTAACATTAAATATTAGTCCATATATACAACTGATATGGACCCATTTTAAATGATTGATATCAAGTATTTGCAAGGCGCCTAAACATTGACCCAAGTTTTGTCTCTTATTTTTAGGGTTATACCTTGTATCCATTGATGGACTGTCCATCATAGACACAGAGTGTAACAAGTGAGACCCACCACGTGACACTTTGTGTCTATGATAGACCATCCATCAATAGACACAACAAGTTTCCTTTATTTTTACCAACTGCAACTGATGGACGCCCCACACATGATGCTGGTTGGGGTCCATTTTTGTCATTAGCTAGTAATTACGGCGTGAGTGGGACAAAAGAAATTAATTGAGGCATATCAATATTTTCCGTTAATAGGAATAGAGTACAACATATACATGCGCTTTTGGTCCCATATATATATATAGCTAGCATTTTAGAATGTTGTACATATATAGGTTTGATATCTTAATGAGAAGAACATTTATCTATTAATATTTTGATTGGATGATGACTAAATTCTAATTTTATTAAAATACTTGATTGGAATGTGTAGCCAGCTGTTTTTATATAGCTACTCTTGCTTGGTGATATATTACGAATTAAGGACAGATCCAATACTTCAAACATGGTGCAAAAGTACCGGATATGGCTCATATGTAAGCCGCTGAGACTGATATATATATATATATATATATATATATATATATATATAGAGTCCGGCTACAATAATATGCATATCACGGTTTTACCGTGCTATGCGGTCCGTATCTCCGTTTTCGGTGTCCAAATAGTCGATCCAAACTGCTCAACTTAATCTTTATATAAAAATATACTAGCAAACCAAATTTTATAATTTTTAAAATTTTTTTGTTATTTTTAATGATGGGGAGAAAATGACTACATCCAAGGGATCTGGTTTATACAAAAATAGTAATATTGTCCCCATTATTAAAAATAGCAAAAAAATTCTAAAAATTCTAAAATTTGGTTTTCTAGTATATTTTGATATAAAGATTAAGTTGAGCGGTTCGGATCGACTATTTGGACACCGAAAACGGAGATACGGACCGCATAGCACAGTAAAACCGTGATATGCATATTATTGTAGCCTAACTCTCTCTCTCTCTCTATATATATAGAATTAGGCTACGGTAATATGCATATCATGGTTTTACCGTACTATGCGGTCCTTATCACCATTTCTGGTGTCCAAATAGTCGATCCGAACCATTCAATGTGATCTCTATATCAAAATACTAGTAGTATGCCCGTGCATTGCAACGGGACTTTATTATGCAATGGCCAACAGTATATGCAAATCAATGCACACTTTTAAAATTGTTATTTTTGAAAATATACATAATATTATTAGAGAGAAAGAAAGATTATTGAAAAATGATAACTTTAAATATTTTGCTAATACAGTATGTTTTACAAACCGGCTTCAATATAAAAGATAAATTTTCCTTATAATTGGGAATCAAATCAGGATTTGAGCAGTTAAAAAGGAAAACAAACAATCGTAATAAATGACATATAAGTATTTAAAAATAGGACTAAGACAGAATCCTATAGCTGGTAGGGCAATGTCGAGGATCAAATTGTTATATTGTTCTCTTCGGACTTTCCATTCTCCCTCTACTGATCTACTCTGATATCTGGTTATTAATATCTTCCTTTCTTGACCTTCATCTGAAAAAAAAGAACCTTGGAAAGAAATAAATAGACAAACATTATGATCTTGTATTGTATGGTATATATCTTCACCAAATAACATAAGGATGTCTATCATATTGCAAATCATACCTAGAAATTTTCTGGACTTCAGGGGTGCATTGATCTGCAAATATGACTACTAAGAGGCAAATAACTCTGTCATTAATGCCTTTTCATTTCATTAATTAATTGCGCACATAAGAAGATTGGAACAAATTGAGATTGAAAGAAAATATAGGTGCAAATTATTTCTGGCAAATGAAGGTTGGAACCAAATAAAATATTAAAATTAATTGATAAGATTTTCAATAAAATAATCAAGAAAAATATGGAAATTCATGAAACACAAATTAATTTTAATAGGAGCACCAGCACCATGCACTACTAACATGTTAGGTTCGAATTTCTTGACAAGGCCAGTACATATCTGTAGAGCTGAGTTTTCAGTTTCTAAAAACATGTTACTTTCTACAACATTTTTTTCCCGAGAATAAATAAACAAAATGAAACACCTTCAAGTCTGATAAAACAAAACAAACCAATTAGACAGATATAATAATAAAAGCAAGAATTTAGATCTATTGTTAAGGGAAAAACACAATACTTGATTGGGACGGGCTACATTGAAAGAAGCCAATCGAAGCACAAATGCAAACAACAGTCTGTCCGAACTACAAATTAAGATATAATATGACGTCCTTTTCAAGCCAGTGCCATACCATTGACTAAAGAACTACATATATATTAACGAACATGTAATACATATCTCATGAATAAACTAAAAAACAAATTCAATCTTGTGAAATAAATTGAAATGGGACAAAATTTGCAACCAAATTAGATTGAAAAAAAATATATAAAACCTTTGTTATCATTGTATCGATCTCCCTTAATTTGAAACAAAATCATCTCTAAAGTCTTGATCAACAACCTACAAAAGGAATGAGAAGCAATACAGAGCTTACACTCAAATGCTTACATATTCAATATTCCTTGTAACAAAAAATCAAAGAAATTGATGGCTGTGGTTGTGCTCTATGACAACTTTAAATTTGCAGTTAAGTTACAAATAACATTATTAGTTTATAAAAGTACCTCTTATACCAAAAACCTTCTTGGAATGATAAAAATATGCATTAATAACCTGCAAATACAAAAAGCACAAAAGTTATTGGCCAGTTTATTACGACAAGTTTCTGTTTAAAAAGAAAACTTCACCTCTTTGGTTGCAAAACAAAATATTAATAGAGAGACAAATCAAAATTGCAACTTGCCTTCAATCATCAATTCCTTGTCGAATGTCCATTTCCAGTCTAGCCACAAAAATAAAGGTTATTATCAAGAAGGAAATTCAAAAATAGAGATACCAAATCATAAATTATGGGAATGGTTAGAAGGTTCTTTACAGGAGATCGAGATCGGAGTTGAAATGGTAGCGCGAGGAGAGAGTGCGAGTGGCTGAGTGTGAGCGAGTGGGAGCGAGAGGGTGGGGGCCAGGGCAGCGATAGGGCGAGAGCGAGGGCGAGGCGGTGATGGGGTTAGGGTTTTCGCTGGAGCAAGAGATGGGTGGGAGCGTGAGTGCGTGACCCAGAGCCAAGAGAGGAAAGGTGTATGCTGGGGAAGGAGAGATGGGTGGAAATAATATTTTGTATCAGTCGGAAGTGCAGACTCCGTGTAACAAGCACTAAACAAACTAAAAATAGACTTCAACACGCTGGCCACATACCCTGTGAAATCCCACACATCTAACGGTTGTTATTATCTCCTAAAATTGACTGATAAATCTCAGCCCTTGGCGGATCTGGACACCCAAGATGCTTAATAAAGGAGTAGAGATACTATCAAGACAAATTTTACAATTTTTAGTATTTTTTTGATATTTTTAGTGATGGGTAGAAAATTATCGTTTTGTATGAACCAGAATCCTTGGATCTAGTCATTTTCTACCTATCATTAAAAATAGCAAAAAAAAATCTAAAAATTGTAAAATTTGGTTTCCTAATATATTTTGATATAGAGATCACATTGAGCAGTTCGGATCGACCAATTGGACACCGGAAACTGAGATATGGACCGCATAGCACGGTAAAACCGTGATATGCATATTATTGTAGCCGGACTCTCTCTCTCTCTCTCTCTCTCTCTATATATATATATATATGAGCAAATATACCGTGAGCTTAACCTCCAAAAACCTATCAAATCACCTCCAAATTTTGATTTACAAGGCTCAATAAATTATTTATATAAAAACCTTACGGGATACAAAAATTTTCTATTTTTGAAAATTTTTAAGTATTTGTTTGAGATTTTTTTAAAAATGACTAGACAATATTAATAAAATAATCAAGTTTTATGTATCACTTTTAAAAAATCTTAAACAAATACTTAAAAATTTTTAAAAATGGAAAATTTTTGTATCCCGCAAGGTTTTGATATAAAAAATTTATTGAGCCATATAAATCAAAATTTGGAGGTGATTTGATAGGTTTTTGGATCTTAAGCTCACGGTATATTTGCTCTATATATATATATAGAGTCCGGCTACAATAGTATGCATATCACGGTTTTACCGTGCTATGCGGTCCGTATCTCCATTCTCGGTGTCCAAATAGTCGATCTGAACTGCTCAACGTAATCTCTACATCAAAATATGCTAGCAAACCAATTTTTAGAATTTTTTGCTATTTTTAATGATGGGAAGAAAATGGTTAGATCCAATGATTCTGGTTCCTACAAAACAACAATTTTCTCCCCATCATTAAAAATAGCAAAAAAATTTTAAAAATTATAAAATTTGGTTTTCTAGTATATATTGATATAGAGATCACATTGAGCGGTTCGGATCGACTATTTGGACACTGAAAATGCAGGTATTGACCGCATAGTACGGTAAAACTGTGATATGCATATTACCGTAGCCTAAAATATTAATAAAATAATCAATGTTTTATGTATCATTTTAAAAAATCTAGAACAAATACTTAAAAATCTCCAAAAATAAAAATTTTTTGTGTGCTATAAGATTTTGATATGAAGAATTTATTGAGCCATATAAATCGAAATTTGGAGATGATTTGATATTTTTTGGACTGTGACTCACGAAGCAGCCGTGAGTCATGACTAACCGTAGCAAAATTCATATATATATATATATATATAGAGTTATGCTACGGTGAGTAGATGGGGTTACGGAGAGAGCACAGGCTAGGGTTTTCTAGGTTTTGGGATCTTTTATCGGAGGAACAAATGGGAACGATAACAACAGCGGTGTCAATGGCGTATTTAAGGCAACGAATCCAATAGCACCGAATATTTCCATTTTCGCCTGAGAGCAATTCCCGCCTTCCTACTCCATCTTCGCTCCTTCCATTTATAACTTGCATTGGGATTATTTGGAAAGAGCGGCGCTGAATCAATTCCCACCGGTGTGCCCACGGTGAGTCGCCAGTGGCAATTGGTGTAAATAGAACTACGGTGGTTCGCCCGTGGGCAGCTCGGTAGGAATTACCCAATTTTCCTGTAGTGTAATAATATTAATTTGATTGAATATTATATATGAATCAAATCAAATAATTTAAAATTTTGAAAACAATCAATCTATAAGTATCACTCCATTTCTGAAAAGTTTTTCTATTTTTAAAGTTTTTTTATTTTTTTTTCTAAATGATTATTGTCAATTAGATTGCTTATTTTATATAGAGGAGGGATCCATTGACAATGGATAACTTGATAATCTTGACAATCCAACTTTTTAAAAATTTATAAAAACTCATAAAAAATAGAAAAAAAAGAAAAAAAGTTCACGGAAGTATTGCTTAACTTATAGATTGATTATGTATCCGATTATATTCAATTTAAACAACATTTGATAGCTCTTTAAAGATCCGTTAAATTATAACTGTTGAAAAGTGCACAAAAATTTGATAAGTCATTAAACGATATTCAAATTAATTGTAATTTGAAATACTATCAATCTATAAGTCAAGTAATACATCTATAAATCATTTTTCATTTTTAAGATTTTTTATGATTATTTATAAATTTTTTAAAAGAGGCACCGTGAAGAATATCAAGTTATCCATTATCAATGATCCCTCTCTTTTACATAAGCATTGTTAATTCGTTCCTCCCCTTTTATGTACTTGGCCAGTCATCACATCTATAAATGGAATGGATGTAATCTAAAATATTGTGAAATTATGGCTAGTTATGATTTCAGCCAATAGGTCTGCAGCACTGTGCTGTGCTGTACGTAACTGTCAGATTTTTCATCCCCCCGGCATATGAATTCAGATCGTCTGACCCGGGGCACGGTGACCCGAGTCATGTGCCCCGTTGGATCTCCTCAGGATTTGGTTGAATCCTTCAGTATTCGGACAAATCCGAATCCCGAGGAGATTCAACGGGACACATGACCCGGGTCACACACCCCGGGTCAGAGGATAATCATCCCCGGCATATAAATCGACCAAGGGTAACATCAAAAAAATATATTCAACAGTAAAATCGATTTTGTAACGAAGCAACAGGGCCACAGGGGTAAATATCTTTCTTTCTTATCCCTACTAAATTTGGACTTAATTGTTCTACCGGAGCAATAAACCAAAATATCGACTACTGTTTGGATGGACCGTTAGCATTGAATATATATTCATGTCCGGAAAATCTGATTTCTATGTATTTATGTCAAAATTAAAGTACTCCTGAAATAGTAAAAAGCATTGAATATATCTAAACAAATTTGGAATATACAAGCACCTCGGAGAATTGTTTCTTTTACATCAATGATGGTTTAAAATAGGGGCTGATATATATACGGATCCCATCGGAACTCTCGTCGTTGATACGGGGATCTTTTTTTTTTTTTTTTTTGGCATTGTTATACAACGAATTTTAGTTATTGTACATGCAAACTCAATTGTTATACACAGTGGTTATTTTATATATGTATACTAGGCGATGAACCAGATGATGGGGTCACAAACCAATTGAAGTATGTTGAACCAGATTTTAAACCGCGTCTCAGCTCTGAAATAATTAGTGCTCATAAAATTAAGTTAACATGCACAATAAATAAGTTTGCTTCACCAACGTTTGCATGAGTAATAATTGAATTTCATTGCACAATAACTGAGTTTACATGCATAATAATTGAGTTCCATTGCATAACAACATAGTTTTTGTAGGCACAACTGAGTTTTATTTTAACTTTTTTTTCTTTTACATTTAAGATTCCAAATTAAAGTCTTGAGAACAAACTTTGTATTTTTTTTATTACATCAATAAAACCCTTATCTTTACTTTAAAAAAAAAAGAGTATTCATGAAATAGAATAATAAACATAAAATCAAATATAGTTTTGTGAAAAGATACATATTTTTATGTGATTTAGCATCATAAAAAATTTTGGTGATATATTTCCCATCACATACGTCTTTAGTGCTCCATAGTTATCTCGTTCCCATCTATTAAATGATAAAAAGTATTTATACTATCAATTGAATATACTTAATGCACATCACAAAACTGTTTATGCCAATCTGTAAATTTAGTTGTGCAAGTAGAGTTTCTGAAGGTGAAAAGAGCATAATAAATGAAGAAATGAAGTGTGAGGATGTGAAGGGACCAAAAAAGAGTAAAATTGAGTGAAAAGAGGTGATTAGGAGGATGAAGAAGATGAAAATTATGATGAAGCATGGAGGTAGATAAAAGAATGTAAAAGAATAATCAAAGAACAAAAATGATGGGGAAAAGAAACTGGATTAGAGAGGAGGAACAATTGGAAAGGTGAAGAAGCAGGACAAAGGGACAGATTGGGAATAGGGTGAAGGTGATTGAATGGTAGTGGCTGGTTGAACAAAAAAAATTACCATCTTGCTCCAATTACAAGTCCAGTTATAATAAACACTCTTGCTCCAACTGTAACTTCAGTTACTCGATCAATTACCAGTGGTCTTGCTCCAATTACAACTCTGGTTACTAACACTCTTGCTCCGGTTACTCAACAAATAACGCAACCTCTTGCTGTAGTTACTCAACCAATTACCCAACGGCCTTGCTCCAGTTACTAAACCAATTACTCAATCTCTGAGTCCAATAATACCTATCCTTCCTTAAATTGAAAGTCATAATTTATTGGCAATGTATAACTATTAATTCAACTTGTTTATTATGTGCGAGCGTGTTTGAAAGTGCTAGAATTGAGAAGGAAGAATAATTGAGCTCGTAATTATCATTTTGTTGTTGCCGCATGCATGAAATAAAAAAGTATAGCGGCACAGCGTGCCCTATTGAAGCTTCTTGTCTCTTAATTAATTCTATGCTGTCTGTTAGAAAAACTCTCATCCTCCTTTTTCTTTATTTGTCATGATGTATGTGATCTAACAAGTTCATGCTATATATAAGCCATATTGGTATGTTCGGACCATTTATATCTGTCTTTCATGACAGATTGATGGTGGAAAGCCGATCAATAGCGTATTCGACTTACTGATAACGAGCTCTCTCATGATCAGCACACTGTCGGACTCCATGTTTCTCATGTCTTGCTCGATCAATCGACACTTTGTTACGGTCTCAATAGGAATTGACATCGAAAATTTGTGTAATTTGACAAACTAAGAAAAGACTGATTAAAAAACTGAAAAAAGGGAAAGAAAGAATGAGACACTGAAATTGACAAAATCGAGTTTTCTGATACAACATATCATTCCAGGTACCAGAATCTTAATCTTATTTAAATGTTGCTCAGAGTTACCGTGCAATCCTGACCTTTAGATTTTCACTGAAAGATTTGATCAGTGATAGCACGCATCATGAAGCAATCAAACAGATCACATGCATGCTGTATATAAGTTCCAGGCCCAATATAATTGGGCTTTTATACGGCATACCGTATTGGCTCAGCACAAGGCTGCTGCGATCGTTTTGTTTGTACTCTTGTACAATATGGATACAATTAACTTAGAATGTTTTATATATATATAATGCTTCCATTCATTTGTTCCCTCTTCGGCTGTGTCAGACCGTACGTATTTGCTCAGCACAAGGCTGCTGCGATCCTTTTGTTTGTACTCTGTAGTCTGTACAATATAATTACAATTAGTTTAGAATGTTTTATATATAATGATTCCATTCATTCGTTCCCTCTCCGGCTGTGTCATATACCCGAGTGGCCGAGTCTATGACTTGAGCTTCTCAATTGATACAAGTTCAGAAATCAAATTTGTGCTTCTCATGATCAATTGATATAAGCTCAGAAATCGGACCAAATTCGATGGAGTTTGATCTCTTAATTTTGCGCAAATTTGATAAAAATATAAGAGGAATTAATTAGATCAAGAAAGAAAACTTAGAAAGAACAAAGATAGAAGATAAACGGTAAAATTCACAAAATTCAGCATCCAACAACTTGGAGCGAGAATACAGTAAAACAAACAAACTCACAACTAGAATTAATCAGTATTCTCATTACCAACAAATTCAGTAAAACAAATTAACATCCAGAATAGAGATCCCCGGCAAATTTATTATTCTAGTCATTCTAATTGGGCTGCAACTTTAATTATTTAGGTATCCTTTTGTCAGTAGTAATTACAGTGGGACAAAGGAATTAATTCAGGCATATAAATATTTTCCGTTAATAGAAACAGAGTACAACATATATATGCGCTTTTGGTCCCAATCTATTCTCTTTAGAATGTTGTACGTGGGTTTGAATCTAAATGAGAAGATTTTTTTATTTATAATTAATATTTTAATTTGATGACTAAATTAGTAAATTCTCATATTATTAAATAGTTAATAGGAACAATATGTTATTACTTATTACATAGCCAACTGTTTTATTTATAGCTACTCTTGCTTGGTGATATTACGAATTTATAAGGAATTAAGGACAGATCCAGTACTCAAACACATGGTGCAAAAATACCGACCGGATATGGCTTATATGTGAGCCACTGAGACTGATATAACAATTCAAGACAAACATATAAATAAATAAAACAGTGAAGAATTTTGTAATGGAGAACACAGCATTTATTAAAAGGCATCAATCGGCACACCGAGATGCATTTTATTGCATACAACAATAACTAATGATAATTGCAGAGTGCAATTAATTATTCTTCCTAATCAATTTTAGCACATTTCTATCCAGCTCGCAGATAATAACCTAGTTGAAATAGTGATACATTAGCATTCAAAAAAAAAGAAATAGTGATACATTGCCGTCTAGTTATGACTTCTGATTTAAGGTATCAATAAGAGATGTAATTGGAGTTACAACGAGAGCATAGACAGTTTCAAATTTTTTTGTTTACAAACATTTGAAGTTAGATAACTAAGACTACCATTTAATTTTACAAAAATTTAGTAAAGTCGGTTCTATTTAATTAGCTCGTTTAGCTAAGTGACCACGAATTGACGACAAAATCAGTTGAAGTAGTAGATGTGCAAAAATACCAGATATATATGGCACTGAGCTAGTCAGACATGCAGATAATCGTAACAAACAGATCAGAAACTTAAGAAATGAAAGTTTTCTAATTGATAACACAGCATTAATTATTAAGAGGCATCGATTGACAAAGCAAGATATATTTTATTGCATGCAACAAATACAAATGATACTTAATTGCGAGCTCAATTTATTCTTCCTACATAATTCTAACACTATTTCAAACATGCTCGCAGATAATAGTTTTGAAACAGTGATATATGTTGCCATCTAATGATGATGTTATGATTAATTTTGAGGAATGAGAGGAGATACAATCGGTGTAAGAGGCAGGGTAATTGGAGTATTAATTGGAGAAAGAGGTGTGGTGATTGGTGTAGTAATAGGAGCAACAGGATTAGTAACGGGAGTTAGAATTGGAGCCACACCACTGGTAACTGGAGACAGAATTGGAGTCACACCACCAGTAACTGGAGATAGAATTGGAGCCACACCACCGGTAACTGGAGATAGAATTGGACCTACAGTACCACCGGTAACTGGAGATAATATCGGACCTATAGTACCACCGGTAACTGGAGATAGAATTGGACCCACACCACCGGTAACTGGAGATAGTATCGGACCTACAGTACCACCGGTAACTGGAGATAGAATTGGACCCACACCACCAGTAACTGGAGATAGAATTGGACCCACACCACCGGTAACTGGAGATAGAATTGGACCCACACCACCGGTAACTGGAGATAGAATCGGACCTACACCACCGGTAGCTGGACCTGGTGGAGGAGGTGGGGATGGAGGTGGTGGAGATGGAGGAGGGGGAGGTGGGGACGGAGGTGGAGGTGGTGGAGATGGAGGGGGAGGTGGGGACGGAGGTGGCGGTGGTGGTGGGCAATGTTTCAAACTTAATTTACCATTAGGTAGCCTACAAGGATGATGAATATTTGAAGGTTCATATTGCTCATCATCCTTCTGAAAAACATCTGTGCAACAAAATGAAAACAATTAGTTGACGCATACCATTGTGCGTTAAAATAAATTGAAATGTGTGAATTCACAATTTTGTTCACTTAAAGACAACTAGACGTGCATTCTGTGTACTTGTTAGAGTACTATATATTTGCAATCCATGATAATATGTACTGCAATTTTTAACTTCTCTTATTTATTATTTAGTATTCATTTATATGTGCATAGTTGGTAACCAATATATATGTTATCATTCCTATATATAGTATCTCAAGACTCAAGTAGCTAGATACTATATATATGTGCATTAACAAATGCAGAGTAGTGAGGAACATTTAATACGTCTCCTTAATTAATTGTCCGAATGATTTCACACTACAACAAAATGGACCTTTTGCAACGCCCTATTTACAACGGTTATTGTTAAAAACAGCTGCTAAGATGGATCCGTACCGTTGGAACAGACTCAGCAGCGGGTTTTTACAAACAACCGCTGTAAATTGTGTAGGTTTTACAACGGTTATTACGTAAAAACCGCTGTTAAATGGGCTGACAGAATTTAACAGCGGTTGTTAGTAAATAACCGCTGTAAAATCTGCAGATTAACAGCGGTTGTTTTGTAATAACAGCTGCTAAGATGGGTCCACACAGTTAGCAAATGGTTTAGCAACGGTTGCATATGAAAAACCGTTGTAAAGCTGAAAATTTTACAATGGTTTTTAGAAAAGAACCGTTGTTAATTAAGTATGCAGGAAACAAATATGTATCGATACTTAAACCAATTTTTCAAATTGCCACCGTTCAATTCCATCTTACATCCAGGTCCCACCTATCATTGACACATTTTCTGACCTTATCTTTTATTTCTTTCTTTCCTTTCTTTTATTTTCTTTTATTTTGTTTACCCGACACCCTCAAAATCAAAACCAAAACCCTAACCTCTTCCTCTCCAAGCCGCCATCTCCTCCGTCATCCTGTGCAGCAGTAGCTCCCGGCTGGAGGTTGCTTCCTCGGCGCCCCTCCGCGCGTGCCATCTCCTCGGCGCCCCTCCGCGCAGCAGCAGCCTCCACCGATCCCAGCAACAGCCTCCACGGATCCCTCCAAATCCGATCCCAGCAGCAGCACCCCTCCGCGCGCCTCCGTGCCCCTCCACGTGCGCAGCAGCCTCCACCGCGCAGTAGCAGCAGCATGCCTCCGATCCGCGCAGCCAACCCGATCCCAGCAGCAGCACGCCTCACCCCTCCACGCGCGCGACAGCTCCCTCCAAGCTCTCGCCTCCTTCGCGCGCTGACCTTGCCTCTCGCCCCGGCTGCAACTGCACCTACTGAGCTAGGGATTTGAGGGTATTTTCTATTTCTGCTCCTTGCTCCTTGTTTGGAACAGGAGTTCCGGTCTTCATCCGCGGCCATGCCGCTTCTCTCCGACAAGTCCAGCAGCGGAGGCAATGGCAACCCCTCTGATGAAGAGGGCGGCAACAAATCTGTCGGGTTCTTGCTTTTCTGCCATGATGTTTTTATGCTCTTGACCTCCTGCTGCTGCTGCTTCTGCTGTGGAGGTATATGGAGATATATTTCATAATTCTTCATTGAATTGTAGCAATTGAAACCATAATTAATTCCATGGTGGATAGATTAATTAATTAAGACGCTTGCCTTGTAATAATGGTTGCATTTGATAATGGCTGACTTGAGATCGCTTCGGCGGATCGTTGGTTGTTCCAGTTGATTATGAGGTAATCGTGCCAGTTAGAAATGTGATTATGAGGTAATCGTTGGAGCTTCTTTTTTGTTTACTCTTTTATTCTAACAGAAATTGTGTGCAGGTTTGTCCGCTTTGTCAGCACGCCAGAGGTAATGGAACTTGCAAACACATTAGATGATGGGATGTCACAACTTGAAGGAGCCAGGAGAATTTACTCGCAGGTAAACCCAGTTTCAGAAAAAAAAAAAAAAAAAATTGAACACTGTCTAACAGCATATTTGAAAACTATTTTCTGTTTTTGAAAAGGTACCTATATTTCAAAGCTGTGTAAATTTTACTTATTCGTGAATTGGAAATGGATTAAGTTTTTTTTCTTGGCAAGAGGCCATATGGTGCAGATTGGCAGATTGTATACAGCAAATTTGAGGAGTGCAAATCTGCTGTTATTTGCTAAGTTATTAAGAGATATAGTCAGATGTTTTATTGTTTTCATGGAATTGATAGGAGATGCAAAAACTGAACAAGTATGGTGCTAACTGCTAGGTATGGTGCCTCCTCTTTTCTCGATTAGGGCATGTATAGATGTGTGAATTAAATTGGGTATTGGATTTATGACTGTGAACAGGGGCTTTAATTCCCCTCTCGCAGCTCAGATGTCCTTTGTGTTGAATTTGATCAGTGTTGTATGTGGAAATTATTTTGGATCAAGACAGTGACAGAGGAAGTCCTTGAAATGATTGGGCCGCTCAGTTTCCTTTATTTTTTACAATAACCAAATATGAAGCATGTATTTCATAAGAAGGATATGTGCATGGAAAAAAAAATCAAAATAATTGAGTTCCTCTTGACAGTTCTTAGTTACTTCTATTTTTCCTCTTTAGAGGAACCCAGATATATATAGGAATTTATTGTCACCATTTTACTAACAAATTCATAAAAATCAGAAGAATAAATCGACATGATGATTCTGGTAAATTCGATGCAGACAATGTTGCTGGCCCATTACTGATTGGTGAAGAGAAGTCAGAGATAATCCTTAAGGCAGTATTTCTATCTTTTCAAATCAAATTAAATATGTAACTTAAGCACAAGTGATGGAATTTATTTGCAATTCAGTTATGAAGTGTTTTTTTATTAACATTCAGCGTTATGGATTTGCGAGGCGCCCATGTGCAACTGCCCTTTATATGTCTACACAAACTGTGCCAATACCCAAAACCACGAGATGAGTATATCACAAAGCTTTATCTCAAAGAAATTGACTACAATCTTTATGCTTAATCTTTTCGCTTTTCTTTTATTTATATTAATTAAAGCTGCATCTTGTTCCTTTTCTTAGTTTTGCTGGTAATTGACTACACAAACTGAAAAGATGTATTACATAGATTGATACAAATTATAAATATGCCAATTACTTATGGTATACGGTGTACCATGGTTCAATCAATGGTCCTCAACCTCTAGAAGAGTCATGATGCAAATCAAATATAAAAGTTATAATATACCTAGATCTGATATGTTAATTTCATAAATAATTATGACTTGAGCTTTTAGTTGACTGTGTTGACAACTGTACTATAGTTGGGGAGCAGCCTTGTAGTTTATTAAAGATTATCACTTTTTGATAGTGCAGCAAATGCAGATGGACATTTGCATGGACTAAATTACAAAAGACGAAAGGTTTTCTGAAGGTATAAACCTATATTTATTGTTAATTTGTTTATTGATGTACATGCCTTCACAATTTACATATTACATATCAATTTATTCTTACAGATTATCGGAGCATCCTATGATGCAAAGAGTAAGATGTATGACGAGGTCAAGGAAAATGTTCTGGATTATTTGGCAAGAGCTATGCTTTGATTCATGTGATACTGTTTTGTTATGTCTCATCTATTTTTGTGGATTATAAACTTGAGTGTATGTGATATATGCAGTATCTATTCTCAATATTTTGTGTTTTATGAATGTTTTTGTGGTATATATTCTGTTGGTGTTATCGGTTTTTGAATATATAAATATGTTTGGCATATTTGAGGCTAGTCACAAAAAAAAAAAAAAAACATAAATATATATATTTACAACGGTTATTTATTTAGAACCATTGCTAAGTTTGTCATTTAGCAATGGTTATTAATAAATAACAGCTGTAAAAATTAACTAACAACAACGGTTTTTTGCTAATAACCGTTGTAAATAACATGTTTAACAGCGGTTATTAACTAACAACAGCTGTAAAAATTAACTAATAGCAACTGTTTTTTGCTAATAACCGTTGTAAATAACATGTTTAACAGCGGTTATTAACTAACAACAGCTGTAAAAATTAACTAATAGCAACTGTTTTTTGCTAATAACCGTTGTAAATGACATGTTTAACAACGGTTATCTACTAACAACCGTTGCTAAACTTCTAACAGGCCGAGTAGTTGGACAGCAGTGTTTGCAACGGTTATTAATTAAATTTAGCAACGCCCTCCGCTGCAACGGTTGTATAACCGTTGTTAAAGGCCCAAAATAACCGTTGTAAAAGGCCTTTTTGTGTTGTAGTGTCATCATATAAACCGTTACAATTTGAGTTCTATATATATAGTAACAATGCAAAAGGTATAAACTACAGTTCGATAATTAGCATACAAGAACTTACCAACTTGAGATGCGTCCTTGTCAGAAGGATTCTGTCGAGCCAACGCCAATGGTACCAGTGCAACGAAAATCAACAGAAGAAATCTTTTTGAACCCATTCTGTCTTTTCCTAACTCTTACTTTGTATTACTGATCTTCGCTGAGATCTGTTGATGGCAATGGAGCAGAACCACTGCCCTTTTATAGACATGCATGCGGTTCATGTATGTTGGAACGCAGGAACAATTACATTTAAAGGATTCCTACAAGTTAGGTGAAAAATTAATGAGAGAGAAACAGCAGGCTGCAGCAATGCGCTGAAATCAGCTGAGATCCAAATCGGATCTCAGGACCCTGAGATCCCGATCCGACGGTTCTCAGGGACTCCGAGATCCGGACTTAGCAGATACGGGCCCTGAGAACCGTCAGATCAGGATCTCAGGGTCCTGAGATCCGATTTGGATCTCAGCAGATACGGACTCCTGCAGCAATGTAGTAATTCAATTTGGCCCTTGACATGTGAAGAAAATTTAAGCATTTATTAAACAATTATAGGAAATCAAGCTTAATTTTATTAAGCTTAGAACTCCTTTTCACTTCCATCCCATCACTATAATATATACTAATCTGAAGAACGTGATAATATATGTCATAAGTTCGAATTGCTAACGCCTCAGAATATATATTACCATGTTCAAATTTATGATTTATAGTGCTCACTAAATTCTTTATATAAAATATTGGAGAATACATAAACTTTCTATTTTTTTTTAATTTTCTAAGTACTTGTTTTGAATTTAAAAAATAATAATAAATTAATAATACAATATGAGCAATGCTACCATGAGCTTAAGCTCACCAAGCATTTTGGCACTACCACAGAGAAAAACATCAACAGCGGTTATTTACGACAATTCCCAACGGTTCAGTGAGGGTTGCGAATACTAGCATTGCTAATGCTTACTAAAGAACCGTTGTTGACACTGTTAATCAACAACGGTTAAAAACAAATAACAGTTGCTGCTACTAAGCAAACAACAACGGTTACTAATAAAAAACCGTTGGAAAATGACATTATCAGTGATCTGAAATATTTAAATAAAATATCATTGCTAACGGTTCATAAGAACGAACCGTTGTTGATGCTAGAAATTTCCAACGGTACACAAGCAATAACCGTTGGCAAAGACATAATCAACAACGGTTTTTCCTTAGAAACCGTTGACAATTAGACGAATCAACAACGGTAAATAACATTATCAATGATCTAAATTATTTAAATAAAATATATTTGCCAATGGTTCATAATAAGGAACCGTTGTTGATGACAGCAGTTCCCAACGTTTTATAATAAATAACCGTTGGCAAAGATGTTAATCAACAACGGTTATTCCTAAGAACCGTTGACAATTAGACGGATCAACAACGGTTTTATTTTGGAGAAACCGTTGGCAAATAACATTATCAATGATCTAAATAATTTAAATAAAATATATTTGCCAACAATTTACAAGAAAGAACCGTTGTTGATGATGTCAATAAACAACGGTTTTTAGTTAATAACCGTTGGCAAATACTGTAATCAACAACGGTTTTTACTGTGAACCGTTGGCAATTATGTGTATCAACTTCAGTAAACCGTTGTTGATTGTTGTAATGGCCAACGGTTCCTCATGATAGAACCGTTGTTGATTATTTTCATTTGTTATTACACAGCATTATTGCCAACGGTTTTTTTTACCACATAAATAATCGTTGGTAATTTATTGTCGAACTGGACATGAGCATTCTGTTTCATTCAGAGAACCAATACATATAACACATTCTGTTTAGAGAATACATATAACACAGTTTATCTGTTTCATTCAGAAAACCTGTTTTAATTAACACATCTAAATTAACCAACATCTATATACATAATCACATAATTACCTATTTTACAATTCCAAACCTACACATCCTAATAATATCTACATTTCAAAACCACATCACATGAATAACAATTACAAAAATCCGAGATCACAATTCGAAAAGCAAAAATTCGCAACACATTTCTCGTACCTCGTCGATGTGATCTCGTTCGTACCTTTTGGGTGGAATAACCTGTAAATTTAAGAGGTTGCATATATTTGAATTAGTTGATATATAATGAAACAAAACATACTTGATAAACGAAATAGGTATATATATACCGAAGGTAACGTCGTTGCCTCATAGCACGTATTTATTATGTCATGCATCGTCCGCATGACATAATATCTGCACTCGGAGCCGCCCGGTTGCCTTGGGCCCTACAATAATGAAAATAGATCAAGAATTAATATGAATTACGTACGTTTTTACTTTTTTTCTTTTTTTGAATGTTTACAAGCCTAATTGTATATATAAGTTACGTGTATACGTATATACCTTGATCAACTTCCACGTTAGCTTGCCTCCGTTCTTCTTGATCACTCCTCTTTTGGTCCAATAATTCCGGAAGGCCCTACAATTAATATAGTTTAGTGCAATGATTCATAATTTGTATTTTTAATAAAAGGAGAATGGAATTTAGTTGATTATTAAGCTTACGTATTCAAATAGCCCATAATCGCTAACTTCGGCATCTCAGTGGGATGCAAGGAGTCTACGATGTAGCACCGAGACTCGGCTAGGTGCACGATGAGAAGCCACCAGTGAGCCCTACAATATTAATTATTTCAGTTTATTTGCAATCCAAAACAACGAGAATGAAAGGTAAGAAATTATATATATATTTTTTTTTGTTAAAGTAGAGTTGAGTAATTTCGAACCCTTGGTGATACGGGAGGAGGACGAGCGAGTCGAGCGGCACCCCTTCAATGAAGTCGGTGAGGTAAGCACCCTCTCTCACAATGTTGGTGGCCGCACATCGGTAGGGGTCGAGAAAACGAAATCTTTCCAACAACATCGACTTGCACCGACGTGCGCTTGCACTACATTGGAAAACCAATTATCATATTTACGCTAACTACAGATTAATATTTTATGAAAGAAATATCAAAGTCAAATAATCGATCTTGCATGCTAAAGATTTGGAGAATTGTTACTTCGAGCCATTCATCCTTTAGCATGTCGATAATCGCGGTGGTGGTGACCACCGTTGTACCCTCGACTCCTAGATCCTCCTTGCCATAGCCGATCTCGAAAGTGTCGGCCTCTGGTGGTTGGCTCATCAGCAAGTTGTAAAGCGTGACGCCCTGCTCGTGAAGTCGCTGCAACTGAAAAACCTCGAGTAGTGGCGCCCGACTCACAGCTTGTGACGACCTCGGTGCCGATGCTCTCGGGCTCGGTGCCGATGCTTTTGAGCCCTACGATTAATGAAACTTATGCAATCAGGACCGGGTTGGTATATATATTAATTAATCAGCTAGAATTTAATTACATACCAACTAATAAATAGTTTTTTATTTTTTTAAAAAATATATACCTGACCGGTCGACTCGCCTATCAAATACGCCGGCCACAGAACAAAACTCCCGACTGCTTCATGAATTTCCACAAGATCCGCTACCGGAGTCGGGAGTTTGTATGACCGGCACGCCTCAACGCAAGAATCTATCTGCACCTTTCTTTGATCGGGCAGGATCGGTTGACCGTGGCATGTATCGCCCGGAACGGATAGATACATCCTTCCGGTCGCCACCTTGATCTGAGAATCTGCCGCCTCAAGATAAAGTTTGCAATTGACAAACTTCTGGAATGTAAATATTATTGTTAGAAGCTTCTAATTAACTTAAGTAAAAAAATTTAATTCGTCGACTATAAACCTAAATTACCTTGTTCTCGGGAGCGGGCGGTCCCTGCGATGCCGGCGCCGCAGACGAAGAGGTACCCTGCTGAAGGTCACCTCGGAGTAGTACCTGTTGGAAGTTACCCGGGTAGCAGACGGAGTCCATTACGAGCTGGATCCTTGCGTTCATTTCCGCCGTCAGCTCCTCCCGTTGCTTCCTCATCTTCTCTTCGAACTCCTCTCTCATCCCGTCAACATCCGATTGGGAGTAGCAACCGGAGTGAGAAGGCACGCCCCGTCTTCTCTTCTGCTTCCCGAAGATGTCTTTCCGGGATGTGTACTCCGACCTGTGAGCCCGCAATCTCCCGGGATGTTCGGGCGTCCCTAGAGCGGCGGTGAGGACATCATTTGCGCCCTCTGGGACGAATGTTCCCTCACTCGCTTCTCTTATTTTCTCTTCCTGCAATGATAAATTGAGTAAAATTAACGTATAGGCCGGATGATTCTAATTATCTAACAACTCCAAAGCATGTGCAGTTAATTTAAAATGTTAAGTTAAAAATATATACCACTCTCTTTTGGACCTCCAGAATTGTCGGATCGTCGATAACGGCAACTCCATCGACGATGCTCTTCGCCCTTGCCAACATCCAATCGTGGCTCCGTCCATCCAAATCGGCACTTATAGGAGTGCCCGATGGTTCCGACGGTGCAATTACCACATTGGGAGTCCACTTCTGCCTCCTTGCACTCGCGTAACCGCCCGAGCCGAGCCTGTGAGGATACAGGTTCTTCTTGGCCGCCTCTCGCCCTTGCGCACTCTTTTTCTGTCAATTTATAAAATAGTGATGTAAGTACAATTTTCAAATAGTACCTTATGGATTTATGCAACATGGTCGTACAAATTAAGTAATTAGTAGTGCAAATTTTAAAATAACAGTGATTTAATTAATGAACCTTAAACTCGTCAGTGTTGCAGTGCCTGACGAAGTCTTCCCACACATGTGGCTTTATGTTATACCGTGCGCAAGGGTCCTCCTCACTCTCCTCAAGAATGTACTTCCGGTGCAAGGTTGATTTGTGCTCCTTCCAACGGACTCCCGGTTTTACCAAGACCTTCGCCTTCTTGCTGTCGTCCGGGAAATGCCAGAAATCCTGCAGGACATATAAAATAATTAATAAATAATCAGTTAGGCCTTTAAAATAATCATTCTTATTATTATTATTTTTTTCATTTAATCAACGAATTCTGTATATATTAAATGATCAAATTATAAAGAAATTGCGCACTCAATGAGAGAATCAATTAATTGTAAAATCAATTATGCAATTTCTATTTTGAAAGATACAAAATCAAATGAAGGTAATTCAATTAATAATATAATTTGAGATTTAAGTTCAATGTTTCACCTTTATTTTGTTCCAGCAATCCCCCTTGATTTCCTTCAGGACCTTCTTCCAGTCCTCGAAATTGATGGGCACATGATCTCTTGCGGTTGGGCCTAAGAAACTCGCGAACGAACCCGTGGCTCTCCCGCATGTGTTGCTATCTATCCCGAACTCTATCTTCCTCTGGGGGTCTTTTACCTTCCTGCGGTAAGTCTCCCCGGTGGTTGGCCCTCGTCGCCTCCGGGGTTCTTATTCGGGTTCGGGTTGTTTGGCATTTTCGGGTTGTTGTTCGGGTTGTTCGGGTTCCATGGCTGCAGGGAGAGGAGAGGCAGTGAGGGAGCGGAGAGGGCAGAGAGGGTGGAGAGGCAGAGGGGGAGGAGAGGCAGGGAGAGGAGAGAGAAGAGGATTAGGACTTATAGGGAGGAGAGGGAGGAGCGGCAGCGGCGACGGCGGCGGCAGCAGCGGTGGCAGAACGAGGGTTTGATCGTCGATCAAGCTCCGAGAGGGTTTTAGAGAGGTTTTGGACTTAGAGAATTGCACAGTGAATTTTGAAATGAAAGAGAGGAAGTTCAAACGACATTAAAAGCTGTGAAAGAATCAACAACGGTTATTTACTACAAACCGTTGTTGTCACAATCAACAACGGTTATTCACTAAATAACCGTTGTTGATAACAACGATCAACAACGATTCTACATATAAATAACCGTTATTGATTCTTTCTAGCTTTTAATTTCAAAAAATAATTTTGTTTATCATTAACAACTGTTCCTCGACAAATAACCGTTGTTGATGACCACCATCAACAACGGTTCATCAAAAAAAAAAAAAAACAGTTGTTGATACTTGCCAGCTTTTAATTTCAAAAAATAATTTTGTTTCTCATTAACAACTGTTCCTCCATTAATAACTGTTGTTGATGTCATCTATCAACAACGGTTCTTCAGTGGAAAAACCGTTGTTGATTCTTGCCAGCTTTTAATTCTAAAAAATTATTTTGTTGTCATCAACAACGGTTATTTAGTGAATAACCGTAGTTGATGACAACAGTATACAACGGTTCTGCATATTAATAACCGTTGTTGATTCTTTCCAACTTTTAATTTCAAAAAATAATTTTGTTTGTCATTAACAACTGTTCCTCCGTTAATAACAGTTGTTGATTGTTTCGCGCGTTTTTAATATGAATCGCGGGGTTTCCAGAGACTTCAGATGCGCACTGGCACCAATCTCGAGACCCAGTTAACACCGCTATTGCTATAATATCTTTAATTTAATCAACAACGATTTCTCAGGGAAAAACCGTTGTTGATTCTTTCGCAGGTTTTAATTTTAAAAATTATTTTGTTGTCATCAACAACGGTTTTTTAGTTAGTAACCGTTGTTGATGACAAGAATCAACAACGGTGTCTCTTTAGATAACCGTTGTTGATAGTTTCGCGCGTCATTAATATGAATCGCGGGGTTTCCAGAGACCGAGCGTTAGCCATTGGATCATCTTCAGATACGCACTGGCACCAATCTCGAGACCCAGTTAACAACGGTTCTTCATGGAAGCAACCGTTGTTGATTCTTTCACAGGTTTTAATTTAAAAAATGATTTTGTTGCTTATAATATATCTATTTTGAAATATCTAATTTCAAAATTAATACCATTCGCTAAACATATATACATTACAAATAGCAATTATATAGGTAGTTGGTTGCTCTAGCCGATACATTCGCTGAACATGCACCTGCATTAATGAATTAATTTAGTTAATATATATATATCTAATTTCAAGTATACCTAATTAAATTAAGTTATTTTATTTAATTAATTATAAAAAATGTATCATCTACCTTCTATGCGGTTTTCTTTCTTTTCTTTGATCCCTTCGATTTCTTCTTTTTTCGTCTCTTCAGCCACGTTCCTTCTTCATGGTCTGTACGGATGTAGGTTGTCTCTGGCACATCATCAACTGGCAGGATGGCGGTACCATTAGAAAATGGTTCGGCTTCGTCAAACTTATCGTAGTCGTCCTCATCGACAACATCTCCGATCCCTACAATGTGTAGTTTACCGGCAAGAACAACATGCCTCTTTTTATCGGCCGGGTCAACAACATAAAACACTTGCTTTGCTTGCTTAGCCAGTATGAAAGGATCGTCACGGTATCCCAACCGACTGAAATCAACGGTGACAAATCCATCCTCATCCTGTTGGACTCCGCGTCCGTTATCGATCCACTTACAGTAAAATAGGGGAATCTTAAATTTAACGTAATCTAATTCCCATATTTCTTCAATCCAACCGTAAAATGGCTGGGGCATATCTCCAGAAGACGCTAGAGCTACTAACGTCACACCACTGTTTTGCACGGTGCTCTTGCTGTCTTGGGTCCGAGTGTACCAAGTAAAGCCATTCATGTCGAAACCTTGGTAGGTGTGCACTGTTGACCCGGGTCCGAACGCTAACCACCTGACAGTCTCACTTACGTTTTCATCGGATGGTCTCGAATGTACACCGTCTTCGAACCATCTTATGAATGTTCGATTATGCTCATTGGTGACCCAACTTTCACTTCTTAAAGGATTTTTCTCACGTAGCTCTGTCAGGTGCCGGACGACGTACGGACTTACATCAGCAAGGTGCTGAAGAATTTTGAGATGTGCCGTCTGGATCAAGTCGTGATCTGGCCTCACCAGTTTGTACCCAATAGTACCTACACCTTGGAGTCTCCCCTCGTGCCGAGGCTTGGGAAGGCCGATTGGTTCAACGTCGGCCACGTAATCGGTATAGAAACCAATGATCTCTTCAGCATCATACCCTTCAACCATACTTCTTTCGGGCCTCGATCGACTACGGACCAGCCCTTTCAACTGACCCATGGCTCTCTCAAAAGGGTACATGTGTCGCAGGAATGGGGGGCCACAGAGTTTTATTTCTCTAACGAGATGGACTGTTAAATGCACCATGATATCAAAAAATGAGGGCGGAAGATACATTTCCAGTTCACACAGGGTCATCACGACATCAGACTGTAAGAAGTCCAGCCCTTCGGGATCGATCACCTTGGAATTAACTTTGTTGAAGAAGGAACAGAACCTGGTGATCGACTTCCTAACATGCGGGGGGAGGATACCTCGAATGGCAACTGGGAGCAGCTGAGTCAACAGGACGTGATAATTATGTGATTTCATCCCTATCAGTTTCATCTCTTTCATGGACACCCTTCTGGAAATATTTGAAGCATAACCAGATGACACACGAATTGATTGCAGGCATTCCAATAAACTGATTTTCTCTTTTCTTGATAAAGTATAGCAGGCCGCCGGTAAGTAGGTACGCTCTCCATTTTCTTGGGGTGCTAGCTCTGGGCGAATGCCCATTTTAACCATGTCCTTTCTAACGTTGATGCCATCCTTTGTTTTCCCAGCGGTGTTCAACAACAAGCCCACTATGCTCTCAGTGACGTTCTTTACAATGTGCATCAAATCCAAACAATGCCTAACATCCAGGTGCGGCCAATAAGGAAGATCCGAAAATATGGACCTCTTCTTCCATAAGTCGTCCGGATTATCCTTAGCAACAACATCTTTCCCAAATTGGACTTCTATGTGCTTCACTTTTGCGCAAACTTCTTTGCCGGTTAACGGGACCAGAGCTTTTCTCCTCTCAAACTTACCATTGAATGCTTTCTTCTTCCTTCAATATGTGTGCCAACCCGAAGGAATCGACGATGCCCCATGTACACAATCTTCTTACAATGCTTTAGTCGTATGGAACAAGTTTGTTCTCCGCAAACAGGACACGCCTTGTATCCTTTTGTTCTACATCCCGACAAGTTACCGTACGCGGGAAAATCGTTGATCGTGCAGAAGATCATAACCCAGATAGTACACCATTCTTTCTTATATGCATCGTACACTCGTATTCCCTCTTTCCATAACTTCTCCAGTTCCTCAATCAGAGGAGCTAGGAACACATCTATGTCATTACCCGGTTGTTTAGGACCCGATATCAATAGTGGCATCATTAGGTACTTCCTTTTCATGCATAACCAAGGAGGAAGGTTATAAATGCACAAGAATACTGGCCAGGTACTGTGCCGGCTACTCATGTTACCGTAAGGATTCGTTCCATCGGTACATAACCCTAACCTCAAGTTTCTAGGTTCGCCACCGAAATTAGGGAATGTTATGTCAATCTTTCTCCATTCAGAAGAATCAGCAGGATGTCTGAGCATTCCATCGTCTTTTCTATACGTGGCATGCCACTGTAACAACTCAGCGTCTCTTGGATTTGCGAAAAGACGCCGCAATCTCGGTTCTACTGGCAGATAATACAAGATTTTCGCCGCAGGTTTTTTACCTTTCTTTGATGGGTTAGTTCCCGGTTTGTACCTTGAAAGCCCACACTTTGGACATTTATCAAGATTGACATGCTCTTTTCGATATAGTACACAGTCTTTCGGGCATGTAGGAATTCTATCAATTGTCAAACTCAACGGACACAAAATTTTTTTTCGCTTGATAGGTTGTATCCGGCAACTCGTTATTTTCTGGGAGCATATCCCCTAAGGCTCTGTTTGGTAGCAAGTTAAAGTGGAGAGATAGCAGAGATAAATCTAATGGGACCTTATCACCAGTCTCACTGGTGATAAGAATTTATCTCCCATTTCAGATTTAACTCTGATTTTATCCCAGCGCCAAACAGGGTCTAAGAGTTTTAACAAATCTGTGAAACTTTTATCGCTCCAATTATTTTTTGCTTTCAGGCTAAATAATTTGAAAACAGCTGATAATTTTGAAAATTTCGTACAACCGGGAAATAATTCTACATTAGCATCTTTGCTCAAATTAATTTCAGAAATTTCTAGAATGTCCACAAAATCGTTGGGAATGTCGTGCATCATTTCATCTACTTCATCATATTCCATACAATTAGTGCTATCTATATTTTCTATATTTTCAACCCCAATTTCCTCCCGTACATCATTATCCCGATCTAAAAAGGTCTCGGACACATTGGTAGCCTTGCTTGACTCCGCATTTGCCGATTCTTCGAAGCACTCGCCATGCCACACCCAACGAGTGTACCGCTCCTTAAATCCACGACGGATCAAATGGCACCTCACTTCTTCGACATCCCTAAATCTTCGCAAGTTCTTACAATCAGAACAAGGGCATAAAATAGTTTCGTCACCCCTACGCCTCATATCTTCCTTCGCACAATTAATGAATTCTTGGACTCCTAGCAAGTAAGCACTTGTATCACGCCTCCCATACATCCAACTGTTACGATCCATCTGTAAGAGATAATTAAATATAATTTTTATTATGCATGCAATATTAGTACTAGGTCTTGCTGGTTCTACAATTAATAGGTTCCGGGCCGGCCAACCATCCTAACCCACTCTTTGAATACTTTGTCTCATTAGTGAACATGAGTTGGACAATTTGTTGTTTGAGAAAAATTCGGCAGCATTTCCCATTAGCTCCCTCGAGTACGCCATTGCACGTACCCGTGAGAACAAATGGAGAAATGATCTACCGAATTTTTCTCGAACAACAAATTGTCCAACGCATGTTCGCTAATCCTAAATGAGACAAAGTATTCAAAGAGCAGTCCCAAACGGGGACTATTCGAGATTAACCCCTATTGGATTAATCTCGAACGGGTAACGACCTAAAGTTATTCAAGTTCCGGTAGTTTGGTTCTAATGCATGACAATACCCACATATAAAAAATGCTAACATGCATGCAATTATATGCTAATTAATTATATAATAACTACTAATTATTCAATCAAATAGATGAATGGAATTAACCTCAATATCCCGAAACGAAAATGGGAGTCGGAGGGGGGAGTGGTATGCCTTCCAATCAACTTCGTCTTGAGCTAGATTGAAAGAAAAATCTAAATGGGGGAGAAGAAAGGGGGGGGGGGGGGGGGGGGCTGCTGGAGAAGGAGGAGGAAGAAGAAGGTAATTAATTTGCTAGCTGCTGGTGAGGAAGAAGTGGAGGTGGCGCTTGGAGAGAATCAACAACGGTTCCCAATGAATAACAGTTGTTAAATGGGCCATAAGCGGGAAATTTTCCCGCCATTAGAAGGAATCAGCAACTGTTATTAATAAAAAACAGTTGTTAATTCTTGCACATGAATATTTTATGTTACCCAAGAATCAACAACAGTTTATACTTTAGAAACCGTTGGGAATAATGAGCCATTCCCAACGGTTTTTTATAGTAAACAGTTGTTGATTCTTGCACGTGAATATTTTATGTTACCAAGAATCAACAACGGTGTCTACTTCAGAAACCGTTGGGAATGCTATCCCTTTACCAACGGTTTTTTATAGTAGACCGTTGTTAATCCTTGCACATGAATATTTTATGTTAGCCAAGAATCAACAACGGTTTCTCTTTATGGAACCGTTGGGAATTATATGCCTCTGCCAATGGTTTTGTATGTTATGGGGTTGTTAATGTTTGCAAATTAATATTTTATTTTTCAGAGGAATCAACAACTGTTTCTTCTTAAGGCACAGTTGGGAATGATATGCCTTTCCCAACTGTTTTTTAAAGGAACAGTTGTTGATTCTTTCTCAGATTTCGGGCAGGTCTTTACCAACTGTTACTGCTGATAAACCGTTGCTGATATGTTTAATTAAATTTCCAAAATGCCACTACCACTTTTCAACAACGGTTTTCTTGATAACAGTTGCTAAGGTGGGGTTGTTAAAGACCATCTCTGTGGTAGTGTGGTTAGCTTGACTCAAAAAACATACTTAAGTATTTTCAAATTGTGATTTATGTCTTTCATGAAATTCTTTATATCAAAATCTCTTGGGATATACATATTTTTATTTTTAGAATTTTTAAATATTTGTTTCATATTTTTTAAGATAGTATATTTTCATATCATTATTGTATTAATAATTTGTAGTCTATCTTAAAATGTATGAAACAAATACTTAAAAAGTTCTAAAATAAAAAGTTTTTTATATTTAAAGATATTATGATATAAATAATTTTATGACATAAATCACAATTTGAAAATATTTAAATATGTTTTTTGAGTCAAGCTCACCAAAATGCAAGCTCACCAAAATACATGGTGAGCTTATAAACTCATATAGTAGCATTGACCATTAAAAAAATTAAAGAGTTGTTCATTGGAAGTCGATTTACGCGTATGCCGACATTTCCATCAACAGAGCAAATTTGTTATAATGTTTACGCTCATTATAATTATAAAATATTCACTTGTCAGTTCTCTGTAAATTTTATTTACTTGTGGTAAGTTTGACCAAGATGACAACAATTCATAATATTTGGATGGATACAGTAAGTTCTTTACATACATGATGATTTTCCGGAGCATTTGGTAGCACCAATTTTTGATAGAATTTACCAGTATTATTCCGATGTTCACTGTTCAGTTATGTTCATAGCTTTGTATCGAATAAATAAATTGAATATAAAATGGTTTTAAAAAGTGTGCTCAGTTTGATAGCATTCTACTATTTATTAATTCCTATTTGAGGAAAGCTTTATCTTTACATAAGCAAGGGTAAACCCCCGCACTTCGCGGCGGGTGGTAATATTTTTAATTTATTCTCTTTTGTAAGTAAAAGTGTTGATCAACTTAAAAAACATTTTTTTAAAAAAATGATAAGCAAAAATGAATGAGTACAGTTCAAATGTTCTAATGTACTAATCATTATTTTTAATTTTTACGACATTTATCTTATATTAAAGTAATGGTAACATTTATATATTATTATTATTTGAAAATTTTCTGGGTTAATACTTCTCTGGGAGATGATCTATGAGGATTTCGAAACACATGTTACTGAAAAAGCAACTCTATCTAAATTGGGGTTTAACGGTCGATTAAATTCGATCAGCTATATTCACCTTCTTCAATATTACAACCCATCTAGACACAATCAGTGCTGGCTATATATATATATTAGGCTAGATATATATTTTCAGAACATCTCGATGGCTTATAGAAAATCAGTAATAAGAAAACTAAATAACATAAGCTACATCTTAACCGTTTTATCACTACAATCAACATCCAGAAATCGAGAGACAAAAATTAAAAAAAAAAAAAGACTTCCAATCACCTCAAATCTTATCTAGACCCAATTCTTAACTCCACAACTATACCATGGGATTATATAATATTATGTACTTAAAACTTAATAAATAAAAAATTTAATTTTCATATATGACGACTGCTGAAAAGTTTTGGGAAGAATAGACAATTTCAAAAGGCTCGAGCAAACATGTAAAAAAAATTAAATTGTAATCTTAAAAGAACTTTTTATAGGGTAAAGAGGGGGATATATACATACAAATAAGAAAATCCTCTTGACAAAAATATATGGAAGATATTTACATTTAATTCCAATTTAACTGTCGATGTTTTTGTTCATATATTGGTCCAATACAACATTTAATTCCAAATTTAGAAGGGATAAAAAGAAGGTATTTACCCCCACATGCAGATTGTAAAATCAACTGTCCCTTCGGTTTTTCTACTTCTGATGTCTATCTCATCTAATATATATCCTCTCCAGGATAAAAATTCTGACAGTTACGGCACTGTGCTGCAGACCTAGCTATTATTATTATTATTATTTTTTGAGATGCAGACCTATTAATTGATATCATAACTGGTCACCAATATTTTTTAGGAAAGCAGATTACATGCACTGCATGACTGCATGCATGTATTATGTATAGATAATAGATGTGATGTGATTGCTGTCCAAGTACGTATATGAATTGTACCAGCAAAGTATAGTACAGTTGCTGCCGTTGAGAGGAATCAGAATAAGAAGCATGAAAAGTGCAGTGTATCTTCATTCTGAATGAATATGAAATTATGAATGCATTCTTCAAACATAATAATTATCTTAATATGTGAATTTGAAATTTATGTTCTGCATTATTGCATGCTAAAGAAGTGTACCATGCATGCAATAATCATGTTATTGTTCTACAATCAAAATCAAAAAAGGAAATAGGTGGGCATTGTACGTATGCTTCATCAATCCCGCATCACCGGTTCTATACATGTAATAAATTCGGAATGGTATTCAGCAAATTATTCATTCATGAAGCAGAGGATAAGGACTAGAGGTGGCAGAACCCGACCCGACCCGAGAAACCCGTCCGACCCGACCCGGAATTTTTCAGATAGTCAAACTGACCCGACTCGACCCGATCTGATCCGAACCCGACCAGACCCGAGATCAAGTAGCATCCAATCCAACTCAAATCAACATACGATCCAAAAAAGTAAATATTAAAATTGATCCGACCCGACCCGCCCATCACCCGACCCGACCTGACCCGAGATATTCTAGAAGGTCAAACTGATCCGACCCGCCCGACCCGAACCCGAACCCGACCCGCCCGCCCGATTTGCCACCTCTAATAAGGACTCTCATTTCCACATATTTGTTGACTTAGACTTTCTTCTGGACTAGCCCGAGCTAACCTCGAGAATTCACTCTGAGTATCTCGCACTCTTTTGACTTTTCCGAGGACCTTACACTCAGAGTACATTATCTAACTCGAACACACTATGTGATAAACTGGAATTTGGGAGAATAAAAATAGAATAAAACTGGTTCTTTTGATCAGGGAGAAAGAAGAAAAATTTGGTATAAATATTTTGTATTCCACTCCGAAAATTGCAATGTTTTCTCTCTTACAATATACACTACAATATTCCTGTATATACTACTACATTTTGAACTATTCCTATTATAATAGGTCTACTACTATCTACTCCTACATATTGTCAAGTGTCATTTGCTCGTGCTAAGCCGTCTCTGACAAGTGTAGCTTGCTGTTAGACTTGGTAGTTCAAAATTTCCTCCTTGAGATTCCACTTCTCGAGAGCTAGGTGTCCTCGAGTCCCTGATTAAGAACATCACCAAGCTCTTTCTCGACCATCCTTATGGAGTTCGGCATGACACCGAGACTCATAAATCATAATTGTCTCACTATTGCTACTGAATCCCTTCGGGTTCGAGGTTGGGTTCGAGCATTCACTCGGGTTTGAGTTTCCTCTTTGGATCCGAGCTCGAGTTTCTCTTCGAGATTTCGAGTTTACCATTATTTTCAGAAGTATTCTAGTTAAATTTTTCTTCTTCTTTTCTTTTACTAGACCAAACTGCCAGATTTGGAAGTGAGCACAATACATCAATTTTCTGATATACTCATATATGTTGAAGTCAGCAATGACTTCAATATCCGGGTGCAAATTTGGAGACATGGATCACAAGTTTGATGTATGAAGAGTTGGCTAGGTTACTCTAGAATGATCTTATGTGTGGTTTTGTGGGTTAGTGATGATTGTTGTAGAAAATTCTAGAACGGTTTAGAGTGGATTAAGAAGGAATTAAAAATCTAGATGTTTCATGTAATACTAGAAGGATCATTGTAACCGCCATAATGGAGTATAAATAGGCATGTTGTATGGATGTAATGAGAGAGAGAGTGAGCTCCTCTCCAACATTTTGGAGAAATCATATGCCATGTATCATGAAAATTATAGTAAATGAATATTTTGAGTGAAAATAAAGTTTACTATCTATGTTTAAGGTATTTTTGAATTTTGCTTCCGCTGCCATGCTATCAACATCGAATTCAGATCCTCTGCAATAACCCAAATTTTGGGTTAATTAAAGTTTCCATCTTTGGAAAAGTTCTATGATTTAATGCAACCTCAAACTATGTAACTTTGGTGTAACAAACATATGTTCTAATTATGTTGTAAAGACTTGAACAGAGTATACAATATTAGTATAATAAATCCTGAATTACGAACCTAGAATATTTGAATTAAGAAGTCTTTGTACCATGTTTTAATACAAGAATTTCCTTGTTTTTTGCATAAAACCCTGTTAATTCTCAAATTTCACGAAAACCTCTCCAAGGGATACTATCCCTCACAACCAAAACTTTCTCAAGACAGTTCATGTCAGACTGGCGTTTAACCTCTGGAAGTGACGATTACAAGGAAGCTCTAAACGCGACAACCTCTCTTGGAGCCCCTGTAGTTGGCTTTGCTAAGCTTGACGAAGTTGGTGACACAAAAGAAGTTGTAAGAGCGATCATAAAACAAAACAACCTTCTAATACAGCTCCTGGTCCAAGTCAAACAAGATCTTGACGATTGTAAAACCACAATCAACGAAATTCAGCGATAACTTGCAGCACAAAAAGAATTGGAGTCCCACATAATAGACGCTATCTCAAACCTTGAGGCAAACTTGAGAAAATTGTCTCTGGGTGAGCCAGCCAAGCCGAAACCTCGTCCTAAAGGTCCAATTTACATGTTCAAGGATCCCCTCAAAATCCTGGCAGAAGAAAAGAAGAAGGGGTCAAAATGAGTTCAACCAGGACTCAAACTGTTGTTGAGCCCAGACCTTCAATCTCTAACCGCGAGGCTCAGAATGAAAGAACCCCCTCAGTCCAGGACCAGATACGTGGCTACAAACTGGGTCACAGACTCCGTCATCAAGCCCAAAGGATGTTGCCAAGGCAAAATAATGGTTTCAGACGAACTCTGGAGTCAGAGATGGACCTGAATACTGAGATGAGTTTGTCAAATTTCAGACAGGCTCAGAATGTTTCGGCTGAAATTCTCTATCAAGTCGGATGGAATCAGTCTCGAAACAGAGTCTACCAGCATAACTCTGATGAAAGAATTCTGGTGGTTGGTAGCCAGCAGCTAGAGCTACCATTTATCACAAATGAGTCGTATGAACGGCTCAGGCAATCCGGTTTCCAGCACCTACACATTGGCATGATTATGGTAAGGCTAAGCACGCTGCATAGGAGGAATACAGGTGTGAACGCGTTGGTGGTATTCCGAGACACAAGGTGGTCTGATGATCGATCTATCATATCAACAATGGAGATTGATCTCACAGGAGATGCCTAACTGGCGTACACGGCACCTGATCTGATGTGAGTATCCATGATTTCTTTAATCATATACAACTGGTGGTGCAAACTCGCGGATACAATAACTGGCAAGCTGGAGAAAGCAACTTGCTTATCTCTAGATCTCTGATTGGGAGACTGTCAAACGATAGTTTCACCAGGTTCAACTACAACATACAAAATGTTGTTGATCACCTAGCAAGTCATGGTATGCAAGCAATACCTGGAAGGAACCAAAGTACTGCTGAACTGAGAGGAAGGCAGTGGACGATACGACCACCTGAAGTGGCACAAATCCAGAACCCACAAAGTGCACACTTCCGAGCAAGAACAGATGGTCCAGTTCAAGTACAGTTCGGAGATTATGCTCCAACCAAACCACAAACGGAGGCAAAGAAAGGTGCAGCTGGGGAGGATATCCTCAGTGATGAAGAAGAATTTGTAAATCTCCTGGAGGGAGAATTTACGGATGATGAGCCAGAAGATGACCCAGAGGATGATGATTTCCTAGATGTTATCCAAACACTGGCGGCCCTACCCAGAGAAGTTGTATCACAACCTGACTATGGCCCTGCATGGGATATGTCAGAAGATGAGGATGAAAATGGATTTGTCAATCCATTTGCGGAAGTTGGTGGGAGTATACCCAATTCTTTCGCTTTTTCAGCAGAAATGGAGTACCCAAAATTGCAAAAGATACTGGAGAAGGCAGAAGCTCAAAAGCGAATGCCAGTTGAAAAGGCGTACTCAGCTGCTACAAGTAGGGTACCAGGCATATCGAGGGAGCCAATTATGTCCCAAGCAAATTACCCACCGGGTCGTTATGAGCGAGGAGACTCCTCAACTCGGCCTGAAGGATTTACTGGAGGTAGCCGTTTCAAAGGTGGCTACAGAAAACAACATAATGAGATGTATGATCTTCCCTCAGCACAACAAAATGAGGGGGCGATATTGGTTTTACCTTAAGACATCTCACTATACCCAGATGTCATATCCAGATGGGAGTCCATTACACTGAACATTGTGAATGAAAGAATCTGGAATGACAACAGATCCAAAGTCATGTTTATCGAAAACCTTTTGGGAGAAGTTGAGAAGATGTTGTTCATGCAATGGCGAGCAACATACCCGGAGGATTATGAAGAGCTGGTTAACATAGCTGAAGATCCTCAAAATGTTACTTCCCAAATCAGGAGGATGTTCCTATTCGAGGACCCTGCTAGGGGTCGTCAACAGAAGAGCAAAACAAGGCGATCAGAGACTTGGAGAGTCTCACATGCCCAGGCATGGCCAACATCATGCAGTACCTAAATGATTATTTGGTACTGGCAGCTTGATCTGGCAGAGCGTACATGGACCTGGACCTCAACAACAAACTATTCATGAAGATGCCAGACCCAATTGGCAATATCTTAATGGAGGCCTTTAACAAGAAGTACCCAGGCCAGCAAGAATGAGGTGTAATAGGTCTTGTACCAAGGATCTATTTCTGTCAGAAGTACATGCAGGAAATGTGCCAACAAGCAGCCCTACAACAAAGTTTGAAGGATTTATCTTTCTGTTCAAAGATACCCATACCAGGGTATTATAGCAAAAACCCCTCAAAGAAGTACAGGCTTCGCAAATCCAAAACTTACAAGGGCAAACCACATGATTCTCACGTTCGAGTATTTAAAAGAAAGTATGCAGACAAAGTGAGAAAGTGCTAGTATTTTATCTGTGGAGAAGAAGGGCACTTTGCCAAAGAGTGCAAGAAAAACCGCAGCAATATCACCTGAGCCGTAGTACTAAAAAATTTGGACATTCCAGATGATTGGGATGTTGTCTCAGTAGATCAAGATGAACCCGATTCAGATGCAATCTGCAGTATGTCTGAAGGCGAAACTGGTGTATCTTCATTTAAGGAACAAACAATCATTGAGTCATACCCCTATGAAGATGCATTCATGCTAACAGTCAGCAGTTGGAGGCCACATGTGGAGGTGACTGATGCCTAGAAAAATTGCAGTCATCTATGGCAACACAACGATGAAGTTCCTAAAGGCAAGGCACGTTGTACTTTTTACAAATTCCTCACAGCCAGAAACATGAGAATTTTCTGTGGGAATTTGAAATTACAGTATGTCCTATGTGTGCAAGGCACTATGTCATGGAGAAGATTAAACCAGTTCAGAGTAGTCCCAAGGTATTCTCAGGAAAATGGATAACTGCTTTGCTGGCACCAGTGATTTCATCGCTGTCTACATTGATGATATCCTAGTATTCTCTGAAACTAAAGAACAACATGCCAGGCACTTGGAGGTGATGCTTCAAATCTGTGAGGCTAATAGACTTGTTCTCAGTCCATCCAAAATGAAGATTGTGGTTAAAGAAATTGAATTTCTTGGTGCAATTATTGGCAACCGCAAGATCAAACTCCAACCTCACATCATCAAAAAGATCATCTCATTCAGTGAGAAGAAATTGAAAGAAAAATCAGGGCTTCGCTCCTAGTTAGGCATACTCAACTACGCGCGATCTTATATTCCTAATCTGGGCACACTTCTAGGCCCCCTCTATTCGAAAACCAACCCACATGGAGACAAAAGACTCAAACCCTCTGATTATGAATTAATCAGAAAAATCAAAGAAAAGGTGAAAATTTTGCTAAATTTGGAGATTGCACCTCAGGGATCATACATCCCAGAAGTTCTGGAAAGATCTGTGCTTATGCAAGCGAGAAATTCCCGGTCATTAAATCAACCATCGATACAGAGATTTTTGCATGCATGGAAACTCTCAAAACACTAAAGATCCATTACCTGGATAGGGAGGAAATTACGCTAAGGACTGATTGTCAAGCAATCATAAGTTTCTATAACAAATCAGCTCAAAACAAACCATCAAGGGTCAGATGGATAAATTTTTGTGATTTTATCATGGGGACAGGAGTCCAAATTAATTTTGAGCATATAGATGGGAAACTTAATGTCCTAGCAGATTCTCTTTCACGACTAACTAATTTGTCCATTTCAGGATGTCTAACGCAAGAGCAACAGGAGAATCTAGTGTTATGGGAGGAAGCACTGCAGGAACAATTGCAGAGCAACAGTCCACAGATCCAGCATCTGAATCAAGTGATGATGAGTATGTTCTCTGTGGAAGCACATTCCTGGAATGGGAACGGGTGCTCTATGAGCTTGAAAAACCTAAGAGCTGGGACAACTACCAGTGGAATGCAGGAGAAATGGAGCGGCTCAAGAAAAAGCAGCTCATGCGAGCCTTCAAAGAAATCAGTAATTTAAGGATGATGTTGAAGGCGGAGTATAAGTTGGCCTTCCTTTACAGAGGCCATGACTCAATGGCTGGTGATGTGGAGCCAATTTTGTGTAATCAGTTGGAAAAGGTAATGCAGGCAGAGGCAATAATAGAGCCAATTGCGAAAGCATATCGCATTTGGATTATCTAGAGGGCTTTGGAAAGTGGTGGACCCATAAATCCAAACTATTAGAAACAGATGATAATGGAATATCAACTGTCTCACTAAGTTTGCTTTAATAATTCAGCCAGAGAGGATGGATAACCGCTGGCTTTGTTTGTTTTTGTTTCTTTGTGTGAGTCATCCTCTATTATTGAGGAGTAGTGCGCATTATTGTACAAAATAATACAAGACATCTTTATTTTTGCCCAGCTGTGTGGTTTTCTTTAAGTTTTGGCCTACATGTTTTGGCCTCTTTTTCTTTTTAAGATTCCCACTAAGAATAGTGGCGAATACTTTAGTTAGTGGTTTGGCACATTTCGGTGCATTATTGTACCTTCAGTAGTGCAGCTTGTGGTAATCCTTTAATTCTGAGTGACGATGGGGCCCATAAGCGCACCCGACTCAAATTATTGAGATACCTTCTCCCCCTTATAAATAGGTGTGTTTTAGAAGTAGCAAGACACACAGAAATCATCTGAAGTCTTACTCTTCTCTTTTGTGTAATACCTCTGAGTGAAATAAAATTTCCGCTTTCCACTTATAAAAACTCGTGTTCTTAGTAACCAAAGTTTTGAAGTTTGGAGTGATCCTCTTTCAAACTGGTATTAGAGCAAGGTTTTAACGAGATTCTAGCAAGGTATTAATGGCTTTCTAAATTTCTATATATTCTAGGTAGTAAGGACGGAAATACTGTACTAAGATTGTTATTATGTTCATTTATTTACCCAAAACTAGAATGCTATATGCCAAAGTGTTAAACTATATTAGAATTTTTAGGTTCTATATACATGTATTGAAAAATGTTTTCAAAAATTTAAGAAATATCTATTTTCAATTGAAAACTATTTATATAGCTTTGAGAAATATTCAGAGTGCTTATGTAAAATTGAAAAATATAGTATATCATACTCGAAGGTGTAAGCCAAGAACTTAAAGGATATGTGGTAATCACTGTGAAAAGATTAAGACAAAAGTATTAGGCTAGGCCATAGATAGACGTAGAGGCAAGAGGCCATCAGTCTTGTAAAAACCCGTCTGGTTGAGTTAAAACCTGACACACGAAAGATCACACAATAATAATAATAATGACATATTTCCTTATTTGAAGCGCTACAACTTTGCAGCACCGCACAGGATATGCACTCATCAAAATCCCCAACAGCCAGATGTCAGTAATAAGAAGGGAAGCAGCCCATGTGAGGTCGTTACGAAGGGAGGAACCCATGTGAGGTCGTTACGAAGGGAGGAACATCATCTCCAGTGCAAGAGGCCTCCAGTGGATTTTAATGCATAAATAGAAGAATGAAATGGATGAATGGATGTATGTTTACTAAGAAATAAAAAGAGTTATTGTATTACTGGCGTATTAAATTCTGTTAGTTACTGTAGTAGGAATGTAATTGGCTATAAAATAGCCTGAATTGTACGGATTGGTTGTTGTTGAATGAAAATATTCTTGATTCTGTTTTCATTTTTCTTATTTCTTTCCACTTTTACCCTTTTCGAATTTTCCACAGTTTCACCGCGAGTTTGATCAAATTGATTGAATTCTCAAGGAATTGGATATCAATTGCCCCTGTTATGATCTTTGATCATAACATTTGGTATCATAGCCAAGTTGCCACGTTTGAGAAGTTAGAAGAGGGAGTTAGATCTGGTGGTTATGATGGCCGGAAAGACAAACGTTAGAGGAGTAACACTAGAAACACATTTGGTTAGAATAGAGAAGATGGATGCAGCGAATAAGGCAAGATTTGAGAAAATGGAGGCACAGATCTGTGTTAAGAATCAAGAAGAGGTAGATCATGCCTTAAGAAGAGAAGCTGCCGTGGAAGAACGCATCTTGAAGTCAGTCAATGATCAAGTAGGAGCGGCAATGGCTCATGTTCATGCAACTAGTATGAAAGACATGGCTTAGAAGATGGTAGATTTGGAAGTGAAGGTAAGAGTAAGACAACACATAGCTTAGATTTAGTGGATTTGGAAGTGAAGGTAGGAATAGGATAGTTGGCTGGAGAAGCTCTTATTCACCATTCTGCATAATGCACGTGGCATCCCAGGGTAACAAGCTTTTTAATTATTATTTTGTTTTCATTTTACCAGTGTTATTAGACCAAATTAACGGCGGTTTAAGACAAATAAAAATGCACTTCCATTTGTTGAGAACAGAGCGCTGCAAATGAGATATATAATAGAATATCATATTATTAAGTTAAGAATCGCAGCAGTTTTATTCTGATAAGTAGTCTTTTATTATTATTATTATTATTTTTTTTTTTTGATATAGTGAAATTCATTATCACCCCCTCACCTTTCTTTGTGGGAGGTTCTACTAACTAGTCTTATTTGGAGATATTTAATTCGGAATGAAAGTCACAGTTGGAATCGCTTTGTGCAAACATATCAGATATGGCTTGTATGTGAGCTAACCAGACATGCATCATAACAAAGTAACAGACAAAGAAACAACAACATAAAAAAAATATAATTGATAACAAGTATTAATTAAGAGACATCAATGGGCACATAATAATTTTATTTCTTGCAAAAACTACAACTGATAATAGCGAGCTCAATTATTCTTCCAACTTAATTCTAACACTATTTCAAAACACGCTCGCACATAATAAATTAGTTGAAATAGTGATATCTTCCATCTAACTACAACTTTCAATTTAGGGTACAGCGACCGGAGCAACAGTGACCGGGGGTACAGTGACTGGGGGAACAGTGACCGGAGGAACAGTGACTGGGGGTGTAGTGATTGGAGCAGCAGTGACTGGGGGTACAGTGACCGGGGGAACAGTGACTGGGGGTGTAGTGACCGGGGGTGTAGTGACCGGGGGAACGGTGACCGGGGGAACGGTGACCGGGGGTGTAGTGACCGGAGGAACAGTGACCGGGGGAACAGTGACCGGCGGTGTAGTGACTGGGGGTGTAGTGACCGGAGGAACAGTGACCGGAGGAACAGTGACCGGAGGTGTTGTAATCGGAGGTGTGGTAACCGGAGGAACAGTAACCGGAGGTAGGGTAACTGGTGGTAGGGTAACCGGAGGAAGAACTGGAGGTAGCACCGGAGGAACAATTGGAGGTACAGTTGGAACTGGGGGAGGAGGTGGGGGTGGAGGTGGTGGTGGTGGTGGGCAATTATGTTTCGAACTTAATTGACCATTAGGAAGCCTGCAATGATGGTGAATATTTGATGGTTCATATTGTTCATCATCCTTCTGAAAAACATCTGTGCAACAAAATGGAAACAATTAGTTAACGCATAGCATTTTGCGTTAAAATTAATTGAAATGTGTGAATTCACTCAAGTACTATTTGTATTTCAATAATAGTACTATTAAAGTACGTGCTTTCTGTGTAAAAGTACTATTTGCATTTCAATAATATATATGTACTTGGATATAACGACATTTAATGATGATATATTCATTTTGCACTAAAAATTTACTGCAATTTTTAACTTTTTTTATTTATTATTTAGTATACGTTTATTTGTGCATATTTCGTAACCAATATATATGTTATCATTCCTATATATATAGTATCTCAAGTGCATTAACAAATGCAGAGTGAACATTGAATACTGTCTATTGTCCGAATGATTTCATCATATATACCGTTATAACTTGTTACTATATAATATGGATAATGATATGGATACCACTGGGATACTATATAGTTTGACTCGATCAAACAAACTAATTGTTCAACATAATGTACTAATTATCAACTTCACATGCTAAATATTTAACTTAATATGAACTTATAATTAGTATGTTGAATATTTATCATTAACTTAACATACTAATTATAAGATCACGTTAAGTTAAATAATTAGTTGTTTTTCCATTTTAATTACAATATATATTAAGTTGAATAAGTATTGATATAATTATTTTAACTTATAAGTAAATTTTAGAATAATTAGCATATTAAATTGAATAATTAGTATTTTTAGTTGGATAATTAGTTTGTTTGACCAAGTCAAACTATATAGTATCCCCAATGGTATTCTTAATGGTATCTCCATATCTAGACCATATAGTAACAATGCAAAAGGTATAAACTACAGTTCGATAATTAGCATACAAGAACTTACCAACTTGTGATGCGTCCTTGTCAGAAGGATTCTGTCGTGCCAACGCCAGTGGTACCAGTGCAACGAAAATCAACAGAAGAAATCTTTTTGAACCCATTCTCTTTGCCTAACTCTTAGTAGTTTGTAATACTGATCTTCGCTGCTCTGTTGATGGCAATGGAGCAGAACCACTGCCCTTATATAGACATCGGACATGCATGCGGTAAATGTATGTTGGAACATACAATAACAATTTTATTTAAAGGATTCCTACAAGTTAGGTGAAAAATTAATGAGAGATAGACGGCAGGCTGCAGCAATGTACTAATTCAATTAGGCCCTTGACATATGAAGAAAATTTAAGCATTAATTAAGCGATTATAGGAAATCAAGCTTAATTTTAATAAGCTTAGAACTCAACTTCACTTCACTTCCATCCCATCACTATATAATATATAATAATATCTCTGAAGCACATTATTATATATTTCATAAGTCCGAATTGCTAACGTCTCAGAATATATATTCTATATTCAAAATTATGATTTATAGTGCTCAATATATTCTTCATATTATAAAAATAGAGTGGGACTATATATGGTACTATTAATAGTATAGATTGCCTCTCGTACTATTGATCCGTATTTCTAATTTCAAAATACTAATACTCGATCCAAACCGTTCATTATGATCTTTATATACAATTTTATTTATAAGCCAAATTTTATATTTTTTAGAATTTATTTACTATTTTTAAATATATTTTAAAATGTCACTTGATTGAACATTATGAACCATCTAAATAAGTAATATTTTAAAATATATTTAAAAATAGTAAATAAATTCTAAATTATATAAAATTTGGTTTATAAGTATAATTGCATATGAAGATTATAGTGAACGGTTTGGATCGAGTATTACTATTTGAAAATATTAAAGATATAGATCAATAGTAGGGGGCAATTTGTACTATTAATAGTACCCTAGCCTCACTCATAAAAATATTGGGAATTAAAAAATTTCCATTTCTAAAGTTTTCTAAATATTTGTTTTGGATTTAAAAAAAAAACTCAAAAATAATAATAAAATATTAATGGTTGTACATATTTGCTACCCTAAAAAATATAAAAAAAAACTTATAAAACTCTAAAAATAAAAAAAAAAATTGTTTTCCCTAATATTTACATGTGAGTAATGTACTGAGAACTAAAAATTGATATTTTGTATGGTAACATATATTTTGATCCGTTAGCACTTCGTTCCAAAATGCTAACATTATCACAATATTCTAACTCCTCATAAGTCATATTTATCTTTTATAAAAACAAATTTAGTTTTTACTTTGATTATCAAACAATATTTTAACTTTGTTTGTAAACAAGTAAGAGTTGGTATTAGTTTGAAGTTTGAACTCGTAGAATAATTAAAAAAAATTAAAGAGTTATTCATTGGAACTTGGAAGTCGATTTACCGTATGCCGACATTTACATTAATTAACAGAGCAAATTTGTTATAATGTTTACGCTTATTATAATTATAGTATATCCACTTGTCACTTCTCAGTTAATTTTATTTACTTGTGGTAAGTTTGACCAAGATGACAACAATTTTAATGTGAGGAAGGATACATTCACTGTGGTTATTTTGACAATCTTGATAATAGTATTTTTAAAAATACTTTAAAAAATCATAAAAATAGAAAAAATTTTATGAAGTATTATTTAACTTATAAATTGATTATATTTATTATTATTTTTAATTTAAGAGACATTTGATAGCTCTTCAAAGACCCGTTAAATTTCAACTATTAAAAAGTGTATACAATTTTGATAAGGCATCAAACGATATTCATATTGATTGAAAATTGAAACATCATCAATCTATATATTAAGTAATGCATCCATAAATTTTTTTCATTTTTAATATTTTTTTGAATTTTTATATATTTTTTTAAAACTCTCATTGTCAAGATTGTCAGTACAACCATTGTCAATGGATCCCTCCTCTCTTTAAATATTTCGATCGATACAGTAAGTTCTCTGCATACATGATGATTTTCCAGAGCATTTGTGATGCAATGCGCATGGACATATGTCTCACTCACACATGGCGTAAATGATGGCCATATTGAATCCAATCCGATTAATAATTTCATGAGATATTTCCAAGAAACAATTAAGTGGCATGGTCTTCAAGAAGATGCATGAACTTTAAAATTAATATTTGTGGTCTTCAATTAGAGTTATTATTTAGTAAATTTAGGAGTCAAAGAATTATTGTTTGTTGTTTTCTATATGGAATGTTCTATTTAATTGTAAGGCTATATAAGAAGTCAAGTGTTATCTTTAGAATCCAGAATTTGATTAATAGAATTGTTTTATGAGTGTTATCTTGTCTCTCTTTCTCTCTTAATGACTTTTTTCTTGTCTCTTCTACTACTAAACTGACTCGTGAGCTTAACGAGCAATACCGTAGCGGGACTGCTTTGGGTCAGGTGGTATCAGAGCAAGGTTCGACAACCCCCTCTACCTTTTGCGTGAAGTTGTATCTTCGACAACCATCTCTATCAACAAACTCAACTCCAAAATCCGTATACCATTACCATCTCCATGGCTGATCCCAACCTTCTTGCTGTTCTTGACCGGATGCAGCAACACCATATCGAAAAAATGCGACTACTCAATATTCTTATTGAACGCCTTGTTCCCAACAACAATCAAAACAACCATCAACATTTCTCCTCATTACCAAACTACAAAAACATTTCTTCGCAACACCGATACAATATATCAACTAATATTATATCCCCTTCTCCTAAGCTCCAACACAAAGACAACTATGCCACAATTCTCAATCATTTGCCTTGTGGTTCTAAAGGTAAAAACCTTAATGGAGTAGCTGAAGAAAACAACCCTTCCCATAGCAGCAAATCATTGGTCTCGTGTGATGAAAATGCTCAACTTCAACACTACAATCCACTGAGCACAGGTTCCAAACAAGTCGCAGACCAAATACCAACTCCAATGGAAGAATGCCCAGAACAATCAAATGAGATTTTTGATAGTTTCGTCACGGTGGAAGAAAGTCAAAACGTTGTTGATGAAACTAATATCAACATCGTGACGGCTAAACTCGAGGAAGAAATGGATTCTTTTAAGATCCCTTCAGAGGGCGCTAAAAACATTGTTGGCAATCAAACGTTGTGTTTGAATGATCTTGCAAATACTTTGTCCATTAAGGATAGAGACGATCTGGGTTTGCAAGCAAAACATCGGTGTTCAAGCAACAAAGAGGTCCCTAAGTCCAACTACAATGATCCATTTTTACAACGAAGCTCAAACTTAGAAAATGCAAGGTTCTTATTGCTGAAAGTTGAAAGCTCTCTTCTAGATGAAAAGACAGAAACCTACCCGCTAATACCGCAAGTTGACTGTAGTTTGAGAGTGGCGCATCGGAAGCCTAAAAGATTATTTGCGTTCTACTTTCATGTTTGGGGACAATCTAAACATAAATATAGAAAGCGTTTAAAAGATGTATACACATATGCTATGGTGCTTGATCTTAAATTGTATTGTTTTGAAGAAGTCTACAAGTACCAGAAGTTCGGAGCAACTTTGTACCATATGCCATTTCTTAAAAATGGTGCAAGCTTGAGGACAAGCTTCAAACAACCCGAGAAGTATGACGCAATGCGCATGGACATATGTCCCACTCACACATGGACGTAAATGATGGTCATATTGAATCCAATCCGATTAATAATTTCATGAGATATTTCTAAGAAACAATTAAGTGGAATGTTCTAGTTAATTGTAAGGCTATATAAAAAGTCAAGTGTTGTCTTTAGAATCTAGAATTTGATCAATAGAATTATTTTATGAGTGTTATATTTTCTCTCTTTCTCTCTTAGTGACTCTTTTCTTGTCTCTTGTACTACTAAACCGACTCGTGAGCTTAACGAGCAATACCGTAGCGGGACAGCTTTACGTCAATTTGCTAGCACCAATTTTTTATAGAACTTAGTATTAGAGTGGAGCTATGGCACTATCAATAGTACGGATTGTCTCGTACTATTGGCTCATATATCTAATTTGAAAATATTAATAGTCGATACAGAGCATAAATTATGATCTTCAAATGTAATTTTACTTATAAACCAAGTTTTATATTTTTTTAAAATTCTTTTACTGTTTTCTAAGATATTTTAAAATGCCACTTGCTTAAAACACATTATGAGCCATCCAAATAAGTGACATTTCAAAATATCTTAAAAAATAGTAAAAAAAATTTTAAAAATATAAAATTTGATTTACAAGTAAAATTGTATATGAAGATCATAATGAACTGTTTGGATCAACTATTAATATTTTGAAATTGGAGATATAAGCTAATAGTACGGCGTAATTTGTACTATTAATAGTACTATAGCCTCATTCAGTTCGATAGTATTCTATTTTTTGTTAATTTCTATTTCAAGAAAACATTAAATTTACATAAATACATACAAATAAGAAAATCCTCTTGACAAAAATATATGGAAGGTACATATAGTAATCAATGCACATGTACCAATTTAACTGTCGATGTTTGGTACAGTACAACAATTAATTCCAAATTTAATTAGTAGGGATAAAAATATGATATTTACCCCTGCAGCATTGCAAAATCAACTTCCCCTTTGGTTTTTCTACTTCTGATGTTACCTTTGATCCATCGTTGCCTGGATAAAAATTCTGACAGTTGCAGCAGCATTGTGATGCAGACCTATTAATTAAAATCATAACTAGCCATTAATTTTTATTAGGAATGCATATTACTTGCACTGCATATATGACTGCATGTATAGATGTGATCGATGTGATAGTTGTTTAAGTACGTATATATAGTTCAGTTGGTGCCTTTGACAGAAATCAGAATAAGAACTAAGAAGCATGAAAAGGTGTACTGTATCTTCTTTGTGAATGAATATGAATGCCTTCTTCAAATAAAATTCTTTTAATATATGAATTTGAATTTCATGCATGTTCTGCATTATTCCATGTAAAAGTAAGTGTATCCATGCATGCAATCATGTTATTGTTCAACAATCAAAAATAAAAAGGGAAATAGGTGGACATTATGTATGAAGTCAGTATGCTTCATCAATCATGCATCACCAGTTCTATACTTCTATACATGTAACACATTTCTGAAAGGTATATATTCAGCAAATTATTCATTCATGAGAAGACGACGATAAGGACCTTAATTTTCTTCTTTTCTTTTACAATATATACATCAATTTGATATACTCGTTTAGTTTACGATTACATCCGAAAATACGAACCTTGACAGAATACGATGATCGATTCAGCAACTTCGAACCAGAATAACAGTATATCTTAGCTCAGGTAATACAGAGATCATTACCAATTTTAAACCATTCATCAATTAATTTAAGAAACCAGAGATGTAACTATCTTTACAATAATGCTGCATTTTCACAAAATTGTCTTAAGTTGGATTGGATCTGTGAATAGTTAAAAAAATTACAGTAACCAGTAATTGGAACTGTAATCTCGTACTGGATCTGCATTTTGAATGTTTGTGTTTCTATAATTTTACGTTTTTACTATTTTTTTTGTTAATGAGGAGGGCCATACATGGTTGGAAATAATTAGTGCAAGGTTTGAAAACTAACATGCTTATTCTGACAAAGAAACTCTGGCCGGATCCATTTTTGTTTAAGGGCATTTTATTTGAAATATTTAGAAATTTTCTTCAATATATAAATTTCACAATTGAATGAGATGGGTTTAATAAAAATAAATATATACTATACCATAATTATAAATAAAAAAAAAAAAAACAAAACAAACATACAATTATGTAAACTACTGGCATATATAAGCAATGACTAAGATAAGAATCCGTAATGAAAGAACCAGAACAGATTGCAAATACATCAGTTTGATCAGTGGTTTTTTCCTTTTATTTTTTTAGCCCCCTTGAATAAACCCTTATGATTTGATCAGTGATCTGGCACCAGTGCACCGAGTGCTTATCTTCTGCTTGTACTGCGCAGCGAATCAACGATGTGGATTATAGGAGGGTTTTCTAGAGATTGAGTAGCAGGAATCTCAAAACGAATTCAACTGTCGGAACGCTGTGCAGTAACTTACTGCACAGTAGAGGATATGAATTCCAGTGCACCACTTGTTCCTCAGCCTGTCAGAAATGGGGCTAAGATAGGGGTGAAAACGGATCGGATACCGACGGATAGGAGACAAAATTGTATCCGTATCCGCTTTAGTTTTTCGGATACAAATACGAATACGGATTGGATATCAAACGAATACGAATGCGGATTGGATATTTAACGAATACGAATGTGGATATGAATATACTTCGGATATTAGACTTATCATTAAAAAAATGGGGAATTTGCATATTTGCCACTTCAAAACCCTCCATTTGTAACTTTGTCACTCCAAACTTGGAAATTGCAAATTTACTACTACAAACTTAATAACATTACATTTTTGCCACTAAAATTTTTAAATGACCAAATTGCCCTCAATGGCAGCCCCTGCAGCCCCACGCCCCCCCGGTAGCACCCCCGCCCACCCTGGAAGCCCCCCCGGTAGTCCCCCTGGCAGCCCCTCGCGCCCCTCGGCAGCCCCCCCGCAGAGCTGCCGGGGGGGCTTCCGGGGGGGCGCGGTGGTGCTGCCGGGGGGCGTGGGGGTGCTGCCCGGGGTGGGGGCTGCCATTGAGGGCAATTTGGTCATTTAAAAATTTTAGTCGCAAAAATGCAATGTTATTAAGTTTGTAGTGCCAAATTTGCAATTTCCAAGTTTTGAGTGGCAAAGTTACAAATGAAGGGTTTTGGAATGGCAAATATGCAAATTTCCCTAAAAAAAATATTGTATATAATTTTTTTCATGATAAATCACTAACTAAAATAGTTAAATTACTATAAAAATTAATCACTGATCATAAATATGTTATTAGTTCATCGTTGATCATTATTATCAAACATAATCACGTATTAGTTAAGAAAAATCCATAATTATTATTATGTTATTAATTAAAACTAAAAGTATCAAAAATTAGAAAAAAGACAAAGTGTAAAGCCTAATTAGATATAAACTTCATTAAATTTGAAATCTACATCAAAAATCCAATTGAAAGACATATAATAAGCCTTAAAACGGATATCCGAATTACCATAATATACGGATTCGGATATTATCCGTATTTGTATCCGTATCTGTTTCCATATCAAAAACCGTATTCGTATTCGTATCCGTATCTGCAAATATCCGTATCGGCAAAAATCCGAATAAGGACGGATAATATCCGATCTGTTTTCACCCCAAGGCTAAGAGCCTAAGAGTTGGTAGTAGCTCAGAGCTTAATTATATTCACTAGAGCTGTAACTCAGGCTTTGCCCCGAAAAGTGGTATCAAATAAAAAAACTAAAAATTTTAAATATTTATATTAAACAAAAATTTAAAAAAATTGTAAATTTTTTATGTAAGTAAATAACAATAATGCAGTAATTTATAAATAAGAATTCATACACCAGAAAGAGGGGTGGGTTTCCTCTCTTTATGGGTATGCCACGTCAGCAAATAGTTATAAAAATGTTTTTTTCCATTATTTTCTGTTTGAACGCTAATTAACAACTCTGTTATAATTGGAGGCATTCATATCATCCTTCTTTTCGTTGCATTAACAACGGTTTTTCTGAATACAGAAGGACGCTCGCTTCGTTTTTATTTTTTGTATGGATGTAACCAACGTTGTTATTATTAGAGACATTTAATTATCAGTTTTTTCTTTCATTGTCTTTTTTTTTGGAAAGAAAAGCACCTAATTAGGCGCCGGCTTTCATTACTTTTCGAAAGCAAATAGTACATTGTTTAATGCATAAGCCATGCATTAGTACCTATTACATTCAAATCAAAACATGCCAAAAACACATTCAGAAGTAACAAAAGCACCTATCAGACTAGTTAAAACTCCACAAATAAAAGTACTGGCCTACAAACCTCTTCCTAATCATAACCCTACTGACTTGTAACTAAACATCAGTGGGACCTTGAGGTGGAGTCATCAAATCCTCATCACTAGTCACCATAGGAGAGTCACTGGAAGCAGGAGAAAGATGCAGTAGGGGAGATGTGTAACCAGGAGCAGAAACAGAAAGTCCTCTACAAGCATCTTGAACAGTATTAGTAAGATCAACAAATACCCTGTTGAGTATGTCTTGACCAGAAAAGTGTGACCATGTCCAATAATTAATCAAAAGAACAATAGAAAAATAGATGCTATTAGTACTACTACCATTGGCATCCCTAAAAATCTTAGAATTTCGTTCTTTCCAAATTACCCATATAACTGCAGCCATAATTAGACCCCAAAAACACATATCATTGAAGGGTAACTTGGAAATAGAATGCCAAAAGGACTCCACTGAGTTAGTAGCAACTAAATGTCCTTGAGGGTGAAACAACCTCAATCTATTCCAGAAAACTAGAATAAAAGAACAGTGTAAAAATAAATGATCAACAGATTCAAAAGAAGCACAAAACTCACAAGTCGGATTGCCTGGCCAACCTCTCTTAACAAGGTTACCTTTAGACATAATACTATTATTAATGGCAAGCCACAAGTACAATTTATTTTTAAGTGAAATCTTAAGACACCAAACTGACTTTTTAATTGGATAAGTAATACCACCAGAATTCAAAAAATTTTAAAGTGACTTAACCGTATACCTCCCATGACTTTCTAACTGCCATATAGCAGAATCATGTTCCTCAGTTAAAGTCAAGTCATGAATTATAGTTACTAATCGAGATTTTTCATCTCGCATAGCAGAACTAACACCCCTTGATAAAAATAATCTGGGTCGACCATTGTTAACAACATTAGCAATAGAAACTTTCAAATTGTGTGACTTAGCATATACCAAAGGATATTGCAAGGCCAGGGGACAATCAGCATGCCATAACTCATGCCAAAAGTTAATAGACTTGCCATTTCCTACAATTCTTTTATTATTGATAATTAAAAACTGATTAACAGAACAAACTGCTTTCCAAAAAGGGGAATGATTAGAAATATTATTAATATTAATTTTAATAAGCTCTTTCCAAAGCCCCGAGGAATCGTTGTACTTGAATTGCCAACCCCATTTGCATAGCAGTGCAATGTTCATTTGCTCAATATCCAGTACCCCCCATCCTCCAAATTCTTTGGCTCCACAAAATTTAGATCATTTTACCAAATAATACTTCCTGACTGGTGATGAAACCACCCCTGCCCATAGGAACTTTTTCCTAATTTGATCTATTTTCAAAAGAACCCATTTAGGAATTTTAAATAAGGAAATGTAATACAACGGAATGGAAGAAAGCACAGAATTTACTAATATCAGTCTCCCCCCAAGGACAGTTGCTTCCCCTTCCAGGCAGGCAATTTTTTTTGTATTTTATCTATTAATCTTTGCCAATCCCTCCTGGAAGGTTTCATCCAATGTAAAGGAAGTCCTAAATATTTAATAGGAAGTTGACCAAGTTGACAATTCAAAATATTTGCAAAAAACTCATACACATTAGAATCAAGATTTAAAGGAATCAATTCAGATTTGGAAAAATTAATGGATAAACCCGATACAGCCTCAAAAGATCTCAAGGCCCATTTGACTTTTTCTATCATTATAGGATCTGCTTTAAGAAAAAGTAATGTATCGTTAGCATATTGAATATTGATAATTTTTCTGTTATTTGATAGCACAGGACCTAATCCCTCAAAATGCCCAGACTGACTACCTAAACTTAAAATTTTATGAAGTCCTTCAATAGCTAAAAGAAAAAGATAGGGAGAAAGGGGGTCTCCTTATCGGACCCCTTTCTTACATTTAAAATAAGCCCCAGGAGAGCCATTAAACAGTACAGCACTATGCCCTCCCCAAAGGATTTTTTCCATCCAGTGTACCCATCTTTGATCAAAACCCCTATCTTTAAATTGATTAAGTAAATTGATTAAGACCTTTTTCCTTATGAAGTTTGACATAATGCAATATCTCATGTGCTGAAACGACAGCTTCTAAGATATTCCTACCTTTGAGGAATGCTAACTGGCTATGGCCAATTATTCTATCCAAAACAGGAAACAACCTATTGGCCAAGACTTTGGAAAATATTTTAAAACTACAATTTAGAAGACTAATTGGTCTAAATTGCTTAATAGTAGAAGCATCTTCAATTTTAGGAATTAAACAAATAACAGCTCTGTTAAGTCTAGAAATATCAAAATTGTTATTATAAAAACGTTGAAACATAGCAAATAAATCCTCTTTAATATAATCCCAAAATGTTTGGTAAAATAAAATGGGAAACCCATCGGGTCCCGGAGCCTTGTTAGGATTCATTTGGAAAATAGCATCATGGATTTCCTCCATTGTAAATGGAGTAGTCAACATATCATTTTCCAAAGGAGTCACTTTCCCAAACAGAAGGTGATAAGGAAGCAATAAGCTTTTTTTTGGAACCTAGCAAATTCCTATAATACTGAAAAGCATGTTGTTTTAAGGCCATTGGATCTCTACAAACCGACTCATCAATTAAAAACGATAAAATTTGATTTTTTCTATAGTTGGCTGATGCAATTGTATGAAAAATTTTTGTGTTAGCATCCCTATCTTTCAGCCACATCATCCTTGACCTTTGTTTCCAATAGGTGGCTTCATCCTCATATATTTTAATATATTGGTTTTTTAGAGAATAATTATTTTAATATATTGGTTTTTTAGAGAATGATTATTTTAATATATTGGTTTTTTAGAGAATGATAAATAACCACCTCTTGATCATTTAGAGCTCTTCACTACAACACAACAGGGCCTTTAACAACGGTTATTTTGGGCCTTTAACAACGGTTGCAGCGTAGGGCGTTGCTAAGTTAAATAAATAACCGTTGTAAACAAGGTGCTACAACCCTGCACTATTGAAGGGTTTACAACATTTATTTAGTAAATAACCGTTGCAAACATAACACTTTACAGCTATTGTGAAATCACGCACCAATTAAATAATAGAATATAAGAAAGCAATTAAAATATGATTTATTATGTATAACACAAAAATTTAAGACTTAAAAATAATTAAAACTCAAATCATAAGAATAAGACTAAAGATCAAACTAAAATTTAAATTAGAATGATCTAAACAAATTAACTCAGCCACCTCTTAAATCAATTGTGAAATCCCATTCTAAATAAAATATATATTTAAAATAATAATGAAGTGAGCTTTAAATTTAATCAAGTATACTAGTGCCATGTAAAATTAATTAAAATAACAAGCAATTAAATGATTGGTTAAAAAACTTGATAATTAAGCTCTTGATAATTAATTTAGACATCTATACTATATATTTGGTACTTAAATTATGTTTAAACTTATATAAGGATTCACAAAAATTTTTGGAAATTGAATTGCCTAAAGTGTTGTCCTAATTTGGTCTCACATTGATCCACCAGCCTAAACCCCAATTTCACCCCCTCTTCATTTGGACGGAACAAAAAAACAAAAAAAAAAGAACCCTCTCCTCTTCTCTTTTTTCTCTCCTGGTACTGTACCAAACCCTCCCCATTTTCCATTTCTTCAATTCCACCGTGAAGGCCACTACAAAGCAGGCCTTGCCAAGCTTTGCCCCGGCATTTCGCGCTTCAGCACCACCCCCAACTTGTGAGCAGCTCCCAGTCAGCAACCTCGCTCCCTCGTTGCTGCAGCGCTTTGCCGCTCTCTCCAGGCTTGGATCCGACCAACCCGAGGTCGCACTGTCCTCTCGCTGACTGTGCCTATGAGCACAAACCGCAAATTTGCTACCATTCCGACCTTTTCCCCGATCGTGCACTCCTTCGCTTGACAAATCCGACTTGGTAAGACAAATCCTCAAAACCCTCTTCTCTTGCCGTTGCCGAGCCGATCCAAGTCGAGAATCGAACTCGCCTCTCCGCTGATGGGTCGTCGCTGACCACAGTGCAGAGTTGATAGCTGAACCTAAACACGTGCCGTAGCCTAATTGTTGTCAGATTTTAATTTTGGTGAGTTCTTCTTTCCCCTCTTTTTCCATTCCGGTTGTGTGTACCAAGGTATGAATTTAGACTGCTTGTTGTTGCTTGTGATGCTCAAGTTTTGTTACTAAGTCAGTATTGGCAAAGCAATTTATGCACATGTTGCTGATTGCTCTTTAATTGTGTTGGTGTCATACTCATTTTGCTCCAATCACCTATTCTTGACTCCTAACTAAGATCTAGCAACCTGCATGGGTCTGGGAGCCCCAAACAAATCAGAATTTACACCAAAGTATTGATCAATTTATCTCAAATCTTTGAATATGGTTATAAAACGGTTGCCCCGATTTTTGATATTGAAGATAATATTTGACAAACAGAGTGGAGTAATGCTAAGATGGAATTAAGGAACATCTCATGGACACCCAAACTACTATGGTGGGCTTTATCAAATTGTTGACGTCAATTAAAGGTTAATATGAGTTACTAGTTTTCTAAATCCAATTAACCCATGGTTGTTAGTCTATTTTATAACATTATCCTTTTTATATGAATCCATAGAGCTTAGTGCTGGTAGTAGGTCCGAGTTACGATGCGTTAGCTGACGGGATGATTTAAGCATTTGACGACGATTTAAGCAACTTTTATCATTCCTTGCTGTAGAGGTACGGGTCCCGCTGAATTATACTTTTTGCACAATTGGAATTAATTGCATATATATATAAATAGCTCGCACTATATTGCATTGGTCAAGATTATAATCAATTGCTTTCCAAAGAGAGCAAAATAAATAGATTTGCAATATGCATGAGATTATTTATTCATTTTGCTTGTGGATCTATGTGTTCAATGATGGCTTATGATGCATGAGAAATAAAGTTTTCCGAAAAGAAATTAAGAATAATTTAAATTTACTAAATGTCACTACGGGAATATACAGACGGTGTCGGATATTATATCGCGATTATATTCCCATTATTACGGAATCTTAAGTACTTAAGTGAACGTCCCTTTACGGTGCCCATACTAGTCGGGTAAGGGAACGGACGGTGTGACATACGGGACAGATTAATTTTAAAAGGAATGTATTTAATCGGACATAACTGAACTTTGTTCAGTACGGGACAGATATGAACATATTATGGATAAATTTTGTTTTATACTCATTAGGACATATTTTATTGTATTTGCGGTATTACTTTTTGACAAAAGCATTCGGATGTATGTTGGTTTACAGTATTAATATTGCATCATATCATGTTTGGATCATGTATTAGTTATTTGATTTTATGAAAATTTTAATCCAGCGGGCTGGAACTGAATACCGTACTGAGAGTTATCTCTCACCCGTTCCACTTATTTGTGGGTTCCAGGTATCAAGATAGTGAGGACAGACATAGGAGGTGTTCATGATACCACTGCCACTTTCATTTGTTTTATTATTTTCTTATTCTTTTCTTTTTGGAAATTGTTAGATATAACTATTTGAGATGGATGATGGCAGTACTAAAGGCACCATCGAAATTTTGTATGGTTTTATTTGCTTCTGAAATTCTAACATTTGGATTAATCATTGAGTGTGGCATGTATTTATGAACTAGCATTTGTTTTGTTGAGATAAATGGATGATCTGTATTTATTTTTAGAGCCTTGCGTGTATATGTATCATTGTGTATACGCGGCGGCTGTCGCGCTTGAGCCGTTTCAACTTGGCTCGGGGTGTGACAGCTGTTATTTGTTAATAACCGTTGTAAACTAAACACTTTACAGCTGTTATTTGTAAATAACCGTTGTAAACTTAGCACTTTACAGCTGTTATTTGTAAATAACCGTTGTAAAGTTTATCACTTTACAGCTGTTATTTGTAAATAACCGTTGTAAACTGATAATGTTTGCAACAGTTCTTAATAAATAACCGTTGTAAAGGTGTTTTCCCAAAATAAAAAAAATAATAATGCGATATTTGGCTAGCCCACTGTACAAAACAACAATAATTAATACCAATGATTTAATTAATTTATTAATATAATTGAAATGTCTTACAATACTAATTGATACAAAAAATTTCTCAACCACATTATAATTATAATATTATTTAAAATACAATCATCTTGACACAGGAAACAAAATCGAGCACATATATACTTTTTCTTTTTGAAAACATCCAACAGCCCTTAGGCAAATGCCCATCTGATCTTTCAAATAACATTATGTTTGGGGCCTTCTTGAGATGATGATGTCATACCTGTATTTAAAAAAAAATGTAAGGTCACAACAAATATATTTGATGGAATCGTTTAAATAAACTAACATTGGAAAATGGAAAGCAAAATTAATGGGATACACACACCCAACTGACTAGCTACTTATCCAATAATACAATTAAAATGCAGGTGCTTTAATTCAAACTATATTTAGAACGCAGCACCCTACAGGAGACATAACTAATTAGCTACTATCCAATAATACAATTATGGTGGAGAATGAAAACTATTTATATTGAAGCTATAACCAAAAGAAAATGAAAACTTACATAAGGACACTGATCTGTCTCCCTATAGCTAATTTATTTCATCCAACAAGCGGTGTCAGTATGGTTCTTCATGTATGAACATGAAAAGAAATTACTTACAAAGCCAACCCCAAAGGCCAGAGGTCCAAATAAAAATAACCCTCTTGTATGGTTCTTCATGTATGAACCATTTTAGCTTCACCAGATAAACAAACAATTTGATATATTTTACCATAATAAAATAATAGAAAGAGAAGATAGTCTTCAATACTCACATCGTCTGAGGTTACACCTAACTGCATATGGCTCTCATTGCCTGGGATAGCATAATATGGTTCTCACATTTGAAAATTCATCATCCTGAAAATTGCAAGCATGAGAAAAAATAAGACAATTGGTCAAAGAAAATAGCAAAATAGCAAGAAGACAATTGGTCAAAGAAAATTATTTTGTTAATAATTTTAAAATATTGTCATTGTTTTGTTCCTATCCCAGTATCAAAATCGAAATATACATCCAGACCGCTATTATTTACTAGCTTCATAGAAGACGTACCAGGGACTAGACATTTGTTGTGGTGAACCCGTAACCCTGTAAGATTTACCCAAAATTTAGAGAAGGTTATAATCTAACAAGTTAGTCCTTGCATAATTCAGAAACAAGCAGAACATTCTTAGTTTTCAGTCGAAACAAACCAGGAACTCGAACTTGGTTCAGAAGTCTACATTTCACAATAGAAATTAACTAAAACACAAATTTTAACTTGAAAACAGATAAGTGATGATTATGTATCTATATCAAGCACCAATTTCTTTCTTTTTTTTATAAGTAAAGATGAAAAGATTGTTGCATTTTGCACACAAGTTGTCAAATAAAAAGGAAATGGATACACCACTTGTGTACCTGCCGTATATTAAGTACCGTACCTCCTTAAGATTTCTTACCATCGTTTAGTTTCTCTTTTAAAATAAGTACCTCAGTTATCATTTATAGTTTTAGGCTGTCAACAATACTCAGAAAAATGACAAGTGTTTCCTTAAAATCAGAAAAAAAAATATATATGCCAAAATCTTATTCATTTGTTACTTCCAATTAATACATAGAGGCTGATTTTCAAAAACTATTGCGACCAAGAGACTACTTTACAGAAGCATATATATATATATAGAGTAAAACTATGGTGCTCCTAGGAGCACGGAGGCCTCCCGTGCTCTTAACTCAAAAATCATACTAAACCATCTCGAAATTTCGATTTATGGGTCTCATTAAATTCTTTATATCAAAATATCATAGGATACAAAAATTTTCCATTTTTTGAGATTTTGAAGTATTTGTTTTGTATTTTTTAAAGTTGACATAGTTTTATACATTATTTTATTATTATTTTGAGATCATTCTAAAAAATTCCAAAACATATACTTAAGAAACTCAAAAAATGGAAAATTTTTGTATCCTAGGAGATTTTTATATAAAGAATTTAATGAGAATGATAAATCGAAATTTTATGATGGTTTAGTATGATTTTTGAGTTAGGAGCACGGGAGGCCTCCGTGCTCCTAGGAGCACGCTAGATTTACTCTATATATATGTGTGTGTTCTTTTATACTGCTTCTTCTCAACCTTTAATGGCATCATGAATTAGTAAAGCAAATATAAGCTGATTCCAAAATATCAAAAAAATGATACAGGATCCTAATTACTCATCTATTCCCCTTCAAATTTGCAGCCAGTCCACTTGATTCACAACAACAATGCACTAATCATTTAATTGAAAATATGTTATTATCATCTGTAAAACAACACACTGATTTGATAACTAAGTGCAAAATTTAAAGAATGGTGCAGAGATGTTGACGGTAGACCAAATTAACAGAGTCAAATTAATGTTTAACTTTGTTACCTTGTATATGAAACTGCCTCTACTTGGTGCTGTGATTCTTCATAAAGTTCTCCAATCCTTCCTAACCAAAAATACTGCTAGCATTGGATGAAACATAAAAATGACTCACAGTTAGCAATATTAAACAAATTAATAGAACTAAAAATGGGACTAAAAAACTAAAACAAAAGGAAATGGACCTTGATCAAAGAGTAGATTCGGCAATGGAAAGTAAAAGCAATCCCTCTATCAATAAGCTATAACTATATATAAAAGAAAGAAGAACCAGAGGATACATGCATCGAGAAAAACATAAGCAAGAACAGAATTTGGCAATATGCCCTGCAAATTCAGTATTTGACGCACAAATCACCATGCAGGTAAACCCAGTGATGTTATAAAATTCATTATATATCCCACTCAACTTATTAATAAACCCTAACAAATCGTCATGCACCATCATCTCTGAATCTAAAACAAGGTTAACACCTTTAAAATAAAAAAGCAGGAAGACCAGAAACAATGGTAAAAAAGACGATCCATACCGATCGATCAATCACTCGGATTCACCAGCGGTGGCGAGTTCCTTCTCGCGGAGCCTCTTGAGCACCTTCTGGTGCGCCCAGGTCTCGATCGTCAGATCGGGCTTGGCATTCAGCCCCACGCCAAGGATCACGATGGCGAGGAACGAGGTGACGTAGCACGGCAGCTCCCAATCCTCCCACTTGCGGGATTCGCCGGGAGGCGGCGGCGTGCGGTTCAAGAAGTACCCCTTGCCGGTCTCCTCGGTGCCGGGAGAAGTCCAGCGGCCCGCGCCGTCGCAATCGCCGCCCCCGCCACAGCCCTAAATTATACCAGTACCCAAAAATTAGGGAAATTCATGTATCAATTCAATCCAGTAAAGTTTTGCGAAATTCATCAAATACCACTTATTGAACCTGGTTGTGGCTGCTACAGTCGGCTGTGGCTGTGGCTGCCGCAGTCGGTTGTGCAGCGGCGGAAGTGGCTGTGCAGTCGGCTCGCTGCTGCTGCGTGGAGGAGAGGAAGGAGGGGAAGGAGAGGCGCGCGGTGGAGAGGAGAGGCGCGCGGAGGAGAGGAAGAGGTCGCGGAGGAGAGGAGGCTGGCTGTTGCTGCTAGGGTTTGGGTTTGGGTTTTTGTTTTGGTTTTGGTTTTGATTTTGATTTTTGATGAGGTGGCGCGGGGAGTCATCTGAAAAATTGGCTAAGTATGGATTCATATATATTTAACAGCTGTTATTACAAAACAACCGCTGTAAATCTTCAGATTTTACAGTGGTTATTTAGTAACAACCGCTGTTAAATTCTGTCAGTCCATTTAACAGCGGTTTTAAACGAATAACCGTTGTAAGAGCTACACATTTTACAACGGTTATTTGTTAAAACCCGTTGCTGAGTCGTTTACAATGGTACGGATCCATCTTAGCAGCTGTTATCAAGCATAACCATTGTAAATAGGGCGTTGCAAAAGGTCCATTTTGTTGTAGTGCTTTGCTCTAACTGAAGATCAAAATGATGTAATTGTGTCAACAAGGAAGCCTTTTTTTCTCTAATATGTGCTTTAATATTTAAATTCCAGCCCTTCAATTTTCGACTTAAGGAATTTAATCTAAATTTCCAATCTCTAGCTTTATTTTCACCTAATGGCAGTTGTTCTATCCAATTTCGAATCATATCAGAAAAGCCTTCTTGTGAAAGCCAAAACTTTTCAAAACAAAAAACATATGAATTTCTATTGGACTGAGTACCAAATTCAAGACAAATAGGGCTATGATCAGAAATTGATTTTGCTAAACTAAATGTTGTAGTAGTGGAATACAAAGTTAACCATGCAGAATTAACCAAATATTTATCTAAACAAGCCATTTGGGTGCTATTACACCTTCTTTGCCATGTAAATTGTCTATCTGGACATTTCAAGTCAATTAAAGCATGATGATCAATCCACTCATTAAAACGACTCATGTTATTATAATCAAAATGAACTCCTTTCTTTTCATTTAAAAATCTAATAATATTAAAATCGCCACCTAAGATCTATGAACCTTGCCAATTAGAGCTAATAAAATTAAGCTCATCAAGAAAATCTTCTTTAAAATTAGCTAAGACAGGACCATAAACTGTGGTACACACCCACTATTTGGCATCATTTTTATTTTCTAACAGCAATGAAATAGAAAATTGACCAATGAAACAACCATTGACAGCAAAAGTATTAGTACTAAGACCAACAAGAATTCCAACAGATCTTCCTAGAGAAGGAATAATATTCCAAAAATCAAAAGAATAAGATATGGATTTAAGAATTCTAGAATTAAAATCCTCTTTTTTGGTTTCCTGAATACAAATAATATCAATATTTTCTTTAGAAATTAATTCTTTTAAAATAGTTCGTTTTTCTACAAGGCCTAATCCTCTGATATTCCAATTAAGGATTCTCATTGGAAATTAATTCTTTCATTGTCTTAATAACGGTTATTCTAAATACGAAAGGACGTCCTCTCCATTTTTAATATTTTGTAACCTTCATGAGCTCATTGCCTTATTCCCATAATCCCATTTCCCAATCAGTATATATGTACATACTACGCACAACCTTTTGTTTTAATGATTGTTTTATTTTATTTATACATATATATCGTGTAGGAAATTAATCTCAAAATGTAATTTTTATCAACTGTTTTAATATTTCTAAATTCAATGTTTTCTTTTTTACCATTACAATCATTCTGTAACAATATTTATTACTCAGAAAAGTAAAGCAATTTTTTTTTTTTACTTTTTTAATTAAGTGTATATATATCAAGAGACTAGATCACCATGATAAAATATAACAAAAGATTTAGTGGACAATAAACAGAGCGAAAATTATTTGTCTTTCAAATAAAATGTATCTATATTTATTGTCCATATATATATAACATAATTAATTTGATAATTTCTCATAAGTTGTTTTAAGCTAACTCATCATTATCTTAATTTTGATTCCACTTCTCTTATTTTATTCTTTATTTTTTCTGTTTGTATATGTAGTTCACGGAGAGTTCTTGGCTGAAATGTTACATCTTACAAAGCAGCACAAAATATATTATGTACAAAACTAATGGTAAGTTGATGATTCTTTTATTTTAATAAAAAGTTCAAATACTTCTAGTACTGTTGTACCTTGTATAGTTGTCTTTTCTCTTTTCTTTTGTACTTCGATATTATATATATATTGTTTTCCACAGATTTAATTATTACAATATACAATTCGACATAATTAATTTTTCATGGCCCTTAATATGTTTATTATTATCTTCGGGGCGAAGCCCGGGTTACAGCACTAGTATATATAAATGTTGGACCATTTTAAGTTTAAAATTTGTTTTAGACATGTCACATTCATCTTATTTAATGAGGGGAGAAAAAAATACAAGCCATTGGATCAAAGTAGATGAAGAGTTTAAAAAAAAAAATCAATGGTTAATAATAGTGATGATGTGACATAGTTGAGGTGTTTGGAAATCTACCCCTCTTTATGGAGTATAAATTAAAGAGAGCGTAACGGGCTGAGATGCATTATTCATGAGGAGTTGTTTAAAGAAGAGAAGAAAGCCTAAATAAGTTGCAGCCCAATTAGAATGACTAGAATAACATTAAGTGGAGCTAGCTATATATATTGTAACAAATTTGGGCCAGGGATCTCAATTCTGGATCCCTTTGCTAATTGCTTGTTTAATTTACTGAATTTGTTGTTTATGTAAACAATGATTTTAGTTGTGAGTTTGTTTGTTTTACTGAATTCTCGCTTCAAGTTGTTATATGCAGAATTTACCGTTTAACTTCCTATCTTCCATCTTATAAGTTTTCTTTCTTGTTCTTCCTTTTCTAGCTATTTTACAAGTTTGCACAAAATTGAGAGATTGAACTCGAATTTGGTTCAATTTCTGAGCTTGTATCAATTGAGAAGCACAAATTTTGTTTCTGAACTCAGAACTTGTATCAATTGAGAATTTGAGATCAAAGTTCCAGTCATAGATTGGTACATAGGAGTCTATGTACATTCAGTAAATAAATAAGAGGACTCATTGACAGGTTCACTGCCACTGTCAGTTTGGGGGAACTCTCCACAAAGAGAAACCAATCTGGCATTTGACGGGAAGTCGGAAACCTTCCTTCTGATATGTACAAACTAATAACAAAACAATCGTAGCAGCTAGCTTAATTTATATATGCCACGGTATATAAAGAATGAATAAACTCGATATGATCGAGTATGGTCAGGTTATTAATCAATTTGTAATCATTTTTCTTTTGATTAGTTAGTTTAGCAGAGTAACATGTATATATGCTTACAATACATACGTACTGTTGGAACTTGATCCAAAATAAGAGTCCAAAATTAGAAGTTTGTATTTGTTTTGTATGCACGTGATTAGCTAAATTCAGAATTAGCATGGGTTCAAATATAGGTTAGCTAAGTTCAGAATTAGCATGTCTTGTAGTACGTGTATTAGGTGTCTAATTTAGGTTAGTTAGTAATTAGGTGTCAGGTTTAGTCTTGTCTGACTAAATTTAAAGTAGCTAAATTAGAGTAGTAGCTATTTATGTTTTAGAAGCCCAAACGTGGGATGTTATTTTTGGGTATGGTTTGTAGTATATAAGGGTCCATGTAACTTGTAATTTGATATGTGGAATTTTGTAGATGTGTAAGATAAGTAAAGTTTGTAATTAGTGTGGAAATAAGAGTTAATACAAGTTGAAATATACTCAAATTCTCTGTGTCGATTTTTAGTTCTTTGTTCCACCGAAATTATATCCAACAATTGATACTAGAGCTTGTTCAAGTTCCGACAAATTGGTACCAGAGGGATTCGAATATCCAACACGTACTAATACTTGGAACAATGTTGTATCAGAAAACCCAATTTTATCAATCTCAGTTCCACTGTCAAGCTGTCATGAAAATTAAGACAGACAGAAATGGTCCGAGCATACCAAATATGGCTTATATACAGCATGAACTATAGTTAGATCACATGCATCATGACGAACAAAGAAAAAGGAGGATGAATGTTTTTCTAACAGACAACATAGAATTAGTTAAGACAACATAGAATTAATATATTAAGAGACAAGAGGCTTCAATAATGGGCACACAGTGCCGCTATAATTTTTTATTTCATGCGGCAACTACATATGATAATTACGAGCTCAATTATTCTTCCTACTCAATTCTAACACTATTTTAAACACGCTCGCACATAATATACTAGTTTAAATAGAGATACATTGCCATTAAATTATGGCTTTCAATTTAAGGCAGGATAGGTACAAGAGGTTGAGTAATTGGTTTTGTAATCGGAGCAAGAGGTTGGGTAATTGGTTGAGTAACTGGAGCAAGAGGCTGGGTTATTGGTTGAGTAACCGGAGCAAGAGTATTGGTAACCGGAGTTAAAATTGGAGCAACACTGCTAGTAATCGGTTGAGTAATTAGAGTTACAGTTGGAGCAAGAGCGCCAGTAATAGGTTGAGTAACTAGAACAAGAGGGTTAGTAATTGGAGTTGCAATCGGACCAAGACCCCCAATAATTGGACTAGTAACTGGACTAACGATTGGAGTAATTGGAGATAGAATTGGGCCAACAAGTGGACGAGTTCGATCTACAATTGGACCAACTATGGGACGAAGTGGAGATAGAATTGGACCAACGATTGGGCAAATTGGAGGTAAAATTGGAGGAAGAGGTGAACTTAAGGTAGGTGGGGTACTTGTAGTTGGGGGAGGAGATGGGACTGGAGTTGGAGGAGGAGGTGGGGTTGGAGTTAGGGATGGTGGGGGAGGAGGAGACGGGACTGGAGTCGGAGGAGGGGGAGGAGGTTGTGTTGGAGTTGGGGATGGTGGGCAAGGTACGACACTAGGAGGTGGAGGGGTGGTGGAAGACAATGTCTTAAATTTAATGGTTCATATTGGGCCTGACCATTAAGGGACCTCACACAATTACAAGGATTCTCATGAATGTTTGAAGGTTCATATTGGTCATCTTTCTTTCAAATTTTTATACCAAAAAATTGAAAATAATTAAAAGAGAATTAATGAAATGTGTTTTCTTAATTTTGTTAAGATAACCAGATCTTTTAATTTGCTTTCTTTGTTAAAGTATTTTTTTTCATTTCAATGTTTCTTCAATCACTCCATTCATATCTTTATAAGTATCTAGCTATCTATCAATTTATTTGATGACAATATATATATATTCCTCCATGAAAATTTAGTGCATATTATATGTTCATATTTCGTAAGGTCTGTGATCATTGATTTTGTTCAATATACCAGTCAAAAATTAATATACTACATATATGTGCAATAACAAATATGCAAGGTGAACATTTTATTTATGTCCTAGTTAGTCAAAAGGATTTTATTATATCGTTACAAGAGACTACTGAAAGTTAGTTTAGGTTAGGAACTTAACTAATTTACCAATTTGAAGCAGTTGTCGATATTATCTGACACAAGTGCCAAAGGATATATAATTGAAGTTAGATTAATTAGGAATTTAGGATGTAGAAGGACTAACTTACCAGCTTGAGATGCATCCTTGTCAAAAGGAATCTACCGTGCGAATGCCAGATGTATCAGTGCAACCAAAATCAACAAAAGAAACTTTCTGGTAGCCATTCTCTCTTCCTTCCTTTTTAGTTTGTATAAACTGTGATCTTCCTTTGTTGATGGCAATAGAGCAGGAGAAGTTGCGTTTATATAGACATGCATGGAGAGGGAGGCATGTTAGGGATGCAGTCACGTAGTAACGATTTTAATTAATAGATATTCTTTTGGTTGGTGCAAGATATTAATGAGGATATGATGGCTGGCTGCAGTCTGCAGTGTAGTTATTCTTCTGGTCCTTTGATCGACAGGTGAAAAAACAGAGAGTAAAAAGGATCAAAGAAATTAAGCTTTTCAGCTGCATTGCTTGCGCTTTTCATCCAATAACGAGTAAGATATATGTGTACTGAAGCACATGATTTTCCTCATATATCACAAGTCACCTTCATCTCTCGTTTTTTATTAAAAAAAAAAAAAGTAAATTTTAGTTTTGATTTTCCAAAAAAAGTTTGTTCTTTTTTTTGTACGTCAAATTTGAATTCTTTCAAATACTTTTTTCTCAAAATAAAAGTAATTTAATTATGATCCACGTACGCAAAACTAATATAAATTTTTGTAGACACTGATATTGTGCTCCAGGAGAGGGGAGATCGAGGAGGAATGATCAGATTGCCAAAATAATTGCTATTTGCTCTGCAACTCAAAATTTTGGAGAGTAACCTATGGAATGGGTATGAGTCGAGGGAAAACAATATACAAATTTGTACCGAGAACCATACCATCATCTACATCCCTAGTTTTGGGGATGAAACTTCCATCCTCTACCACGTCCTTCCATTCCCTTCTCTCCTCTTCCATCTAAGAAACCATTTGATATGCCCATATTTCCATTAACATAGCAAATTAATTCCTTTCTTATATTTACTTTTTTTTTAAAGTGAAAGATTCTCTCATGACTTTCTTTCTTCATCCGCAAATTTATTTTTCCTTCTCAACATCTACATTTTTTGTTTAACCAACCACTACCATTCAATCACCTTCACCCTACCTCTAATCCGTCCCTTCTGTCCCCGCTCCCACACCTTTCACAATCATTTCTCCTTCTCTCTGATCAAATTTCTATCTTTTCGCCACCATTTTTGTTCTTTAATTTTTTCTTTTCAATTTTTTCATTCACTTCTATACTTATCATAAATTAATTTTAATCTTCCTCATCCTCCTCATCGTCTACTTCTTTGATTTCTTTTTTACATTCTTTTATCCACCTCTATGCTTCATCATAAATTTTCATCTTCTTCATCTACCTAATCACCTCTTTTCACTCAATTTTAATCTTTTTTGGTCCCTTCACATCCTCTCGTTTCATTTCTTCATTTATTATGCTCTTTTCACTTTCAGAAAATCTACTTGCACAAGTAACTATGGAGCACTAGAAACGTATGTGATGTGAAGTATATCACCAAAAATTTTGAGGATGCTAAATTACATAAATAGGGGCCGAGGGAAGGGAGGGACTGGGGGTGCTAAGACCCCTCCATGATTTTTCAGATTACGTACTGACATTTAATTTTTTAGTGTATTATTGTAAAAAGAAATTATTTAGCCCCATATGATTTTTCATGTACTAGTATAAGTCTTTACTAGTCCGTGACCATTAAATTAAAATTTAAATAACTACATTTCAAACTTTAAGATAACAAAACTAATTGATAGATGTGTTATATATATCATATTTGAGTAAAACTATGGTGCTCCTAGGAGCACGGAGACCTCCCGTGCTCCTAACTCAAAAATTATACTAAACCATCTCGAAATTTTGATTTATGAGTCTCATTAAATTCTTTATATCAAAATATCATAGGATACAAAAATTTTCTATTTTTTTGAGATTTTAAGTATTTGTTTTCTATTTTTTAAAGATGACATAGTTTAATACATTATTTTATTTTTATTTTGAGGTCATTCTAAAAAATTCCAAAACATATACATAAGAAACTGAAAAATTGGAAAATTTTCGTATCCTAAGAGATTTTGATATAAAGAATTTAATGAGAATGATAAATCAAAATTTCATGATGGTTTAGTATGATTTTTGAGTTAGGAGCACGAGAAGCCTCCCAGGATATGTATAAAAAAATTAATATCATTTTGATTTTATTTAAATATGCCTCAAGTATTAACAAACATCAACGGTCGAAATTTTTATAATTTTTTTTTGTTCTTTGATTACTATTGAAATAATGTTAAAACTTTATCATTTTTATGTATATGTTATTGAGATGATTTGAAAATTGAAATACATCTAACGGTCTATGATTGTCAATTTATATATAAATAATGAAAATGACGTGCATGGACATCGATTCTGTGATATCTGAATTTTAAATTTCCAATTCAGAAATTAAGATATGTTTTACGACGTCTGATGTTTTTAAATAATGTGGTAGTTGGTTACATATATATATGCATGTGTTATGAATAATTAGAGACTAAGGCGCATCTTGTCCAGTATATTGACGTGCTTGCATAGTAAGGAGTGTTGGTCGTGTGAAATAATGAAATGAGTTAATAATATTGAAAGTTTTGCAATATTTATACCATCTGACAACATCATTCTATATAAAGTACAAAGTGTTAAGGGCACTGGACCTATTCATAAAAATGGGCATTACTAAGGAGACATTGTAAGTTTAGAAATTAAATAGATGAGCAGCCAATAAGCATCTGCCTCCTCTTTATTTCTCGTATCGGATGGATGGTTCCAGGCTCTCTGATATTTTGGCAAGGTGGTGCGTGGCTCCCTGTTGTGATTTAGCTTCCTGTGAAAGATGGTGAGTAAGCTAGCTGCTTGTATATTCTAATTGGATTTTAATCTCTAGTCTGATTCTTTCTCGATAACAAGGGCACAATTATTTCGATAGTTGAATATTGTTATTCGGCTCTCTTGTTCCCCTCTTTCTTTTCTATGCTGTACACTTCTAAATTAAACTGAACTAGTGAGGGTTTCATGAGATTGTATCGAACTAATGCACGGGCCCGGATGCAAGTCGTGAAATTGGTGTCCAGGATATTGAAGGATCGGAAAAGAATAGAAAAGTGTTCTTGGTATTCTTCTCTTTCATTCTTTAATTGATTCTGTTTTTGGAGTCTCCAACTAATATAAGCCCTACAGAGATGGCATGATTTAGAATCCTTGTGTTTTCCTTAGCATAATCTAGCTAGGCTTCATGAGAAAATATATAAATGTGATTTGGAATTCAAAGTGGTATTGCTCAGTATCAGTTCTAGGCTTTGATGGTGGTATTAATATTTAAGGAAAATATAACATGTGTAATGATATAAACTGATCGTTAGTATAGATTCCAGTTAGTATATATAAACATGTCTGTTGGAATGACACGGGTCTGATAGCTCAATTCATGCACTTGATCTGGTCAGACAATTAAACCTCATGTATAAGTATACAAGTTAAACCTTGATTTGAGGAAGGACAGTGGGGACAGCTGCTGGGGACTATTCTTGTGATGAATGGATAAAGAAATATTAACCAGGAAAATAAAATGATTTGAGTAGATTAATAATCTCAGTTTGTTATGAACTTGGGTATCTTATACTTTAAATGGCGGCCTTAATGGATATAATTATACAAATATATTTATGGCTTCTAGGATTATGATAGTTGTGTGATGTTTGGAGTTAGAATGATTGTCGAGCTGTTGTCAGGCTAAACGATGATGCGAGATCAGGCGGTTGGTTCAGTCTCGCAGTAAGGGATCGTCAAACAGGTGCGGGTTCCAGTTATTTATCAAATCTATAAATTGAACTGAATATTTTATTTATCGAAATGTTTCCGTGGTGCTTACTTATATTCTTGATATACTGATTATGCGTTAAATTGTGTGAACTGATCTGAATGTTGCGTGTGTGCATGACTTGATAAGGTAAGTAATTGCATATATGGTATTATGCATTCTGTGTGTGTGTGTGTTTGTGGATTATGTTGTTACTGTTGTTGCTATTGTTGTTGTGCTTGTGGTTGTTGATCATGTACCTGGATAGAGATACTGGCAGAAGGTTAGCTACCTCACTATAGCGCTATGGTTTACGAACATGCTTGTACAGGCATGTACGGGATATATATTTGGATCTCTGGGATTCGTCAGGTACATGAGGATATACGTGCTGGATGCACGGGATTGCGTGTGCTTGTTCTGTGTGATATCTGATACGTGCTTGTGCACGGGATTCTGGTTGTTTGACTTAGTTTGTGATACGTGCCGAGATGCACGGGATATGCAAGTTGTGGATTCGTCTGGTACATGTTTGTGTGATATGCGTGATATTTGGATTTCTAGTACAGGTTTGTGTTGTTTGTGTATATTCTGGTATTTGCTTTGGTTTGATGTGAAATAGTGAACTGGTACATGTGGTTTGCAAGGAAGATGTTAAACTGGTTTTGGAAAGGAAAATGGAATGTATTTATCGAATTTACGTCTAATCTTTTTATTAGTTGCAGGGGTAATGATTATCGTCACTAACGTGCAAAGTTTCATTATTTGATAAACTTGATTTATATTATTATTAAAAGTGATGATTTTAGTGGTATTCAGTTTGGCTAGTGGATTTGATAAATACCACCGGCTGGAACTAAATACCGCACTGAGAGTGTTTCAGACTCTCACCCGTTCCACTTTTTGTGGGTTCCAGGTTACAGGTTTGCGATGCAAGGACGACTTGGGTGAAAAAAAGGATTACAATAATTGCTACAAGGGATTTTACGGGATTTCATTTTATAAATTAATTCCACTATATATAAAAGGGTTTGGGACCTGGGGGTTGGCTATTTGAGAACTGTGGCTATATTTACATGTTATTGATATAGTATATTATTGTATATTTTCTAGCTTTGTGCTTATTGATGCACCTATTTCATATATGCATATTAACCAGACTTGCACCTATATTTGTACCTAAAATCCTAAGTTCATTTGCATTTAGGTAGAAGATTGTCTAGAATCAAGTTACTTCTGTGATTTGGTCCTATTTTCAGGTAAATGGAGCTTTTAGAGCTATTACTGACTAAAATTGGAGCAAGGAGCAAAAATAGGCGAATGAGCACAAAGGAACATTTATTTACGGACCGCAACTCCCTATTTTTGGACCGTAATCAAGAATAGAACTTCTATTTCTATGTCATGCCAGCTCACAACCGCCATATCTAAATCAAGGAAACGCGCAGAGAGCCAATTTAAGCGACAGCCAGGCTATTTCAAGGCCAAGCTCTCTTTGGAAGACTAATTGCAGACCGCACTCCTATTCCTGCGGATCGCACCATGCTAAAAACATATCAGAACATCTATTTTCTGGCGCGTGCTATTTCTGGCGATCTCCTTTGGGACTTTTCCCTTAATTGCACTCCAAGAAACCAAAAGTCAGACGCCTAAATCTGAGACATCTTCTCCTATAAAAGAGACCCCTTTGGGTGCTCTCGTATCATCTCATAGTATCTTGATCTTGTCAAGTCATAGAGTTAGTTGTTAGGTCTCATGCGTTGAGATTAGTCTAGTTCATAGTTTAGTCGAGGGTCGTGTCAAGAGAGGAGTTCAACGCCGTTGGAATCAAAGGAGACGGTTACCCACCTCTTCCTAAGCTTACTCGGTGCTTTCTTTTCTCTTACTTTTATTTATTTGTTGTAGTAATGTCTCGTAGTGAGTAGTCGCGTTTGTTCTTGAGGTCTAGGATGATGTTTGTATGTATGGATTAATTGAATACTTGATTTTCACGTTTATGCATTAAAGTTATTCTCAATTTGCTTGGAGCTTATTCATAACTGTGCTTGAATTGTTTCTTGTTTATTGGTAAGAACCCGTAGATTGTGTACGTATCTAGTTGGTTAACAGTATCATCTTATCAAGAATTGTTATTTGCATGAGAGTGCATGTGTACTATTTCTTGTAGTTTGATAAACCTGTGGATTAGGCATAAATCTAGTTGGTAAGTAAGACGCCATTTGATCAAGAATTGATACTTGCACTATTTGGGTAGTCAACTTGTTGTCCAATTGTACCTGAGAGGAGAAATTTTAATGAGAGTTAAACCAACCCTAGATTGAGAGTAAATTGAGCTTAGAATTAGAGGACTTTTTGATAATTCTTTGAATTGCTCATTGACTAAAAGAATTGTATAGATTAGAAGAACTAAACTTAGGTTAGAAGATAATCCTTAGGATAAGAGGGAATCGATACTTAGGTTTTGTATAATCTTTGCAACTGATTTGGTTAGTTAGTAATTGATAACTTTGATCGACAATTGAACTGAATAATAACTGCTCTCTGTCTATTCTTTGCGGACCGCAATAGTGACAGTTGCGGCCCGTAGTGGCAAGAAATAGCAGAGAATCTATCTCTCGGACAGTTACCTGTGGTTGGCAGCTAACCCTGACCTTAACCTTAAGCAGATAACCAGAAGAGAGGCGAATTTGTACACCCTGCGGACTGTAACTGAGAGGGTACGGACCGCAGGCAATTGATCCAGACAGCAAACTGATTCCGAAAACCCTGGGAACACTTGTTTAGCATCTATTTAGAGTCTTAATTTACTGTTATTTACTTTGTTGCACTTTATAATTGTTTAGGAATCAACTTCAAACACACCCCCCCAAATCGGTTACGCTCACATTAGGATTAGTTTAGGATTTAAAGAATTGTTATAGAATTAGTACCGTCCCTGTGGATTCGATCCCGACTATATTGTATAAAATTGTACGCTTGCGATTGATTGTATTATTTAGGGTAAAAGCCTATACACTCCACGCATATCACTTATCAGCACGGCTATTGTTTCACCTGCTTGCCGGGATGTTACAGATTCATAATGAAAAGTTGCTTAGCTGCTCTATAGCAGAACAACTCATGTTTGATTTATTAAATTTGTTACTTGTTAATGAGAATAATGATTTTAGTTGTTTGTTTGTTTAACTGAATTCTCGCTTCAAGTTGTTGGATGCTGAATTTCTGAACTTTACCGTTTATCTTCCATCTTTGTTCTTCATAAGTTTTCTTTGTTGATCTAATTCCTCTTTTGTTTTTATCAAGTTTGCACCAAATTGAGAGATCGAACCCAAATTTGATCCGGTTTCTGAGCTTATATCAATTAAGAAACACAAATTTAATTTCCGAACTTGTATCAATTGAGAAACTCAAATCATATACTCGACCACTCGGGTATATGACAGCCGAAGAGGGAATGAATGAGTGGAAGCAATATATATAAAACATTGGAATTTTCCAAGCGTCCTCATTTTAACTATTCATATATCCACACATACACAAATTTGTAACTCTTAATTATCTCAAATTGTGTAACACTTAACTCAAATTTTGTAATAATGTGGACATGTCAACACTATTATTGTGGACACCAAATGTGACCCTAAAACATTCTAAACTAATTGTATCCATATTGTACATAGTACAAACAAAACGATCGCAGCAGCCTTGTGCTGAGCCAATACGGTATGCCGTATAAAAGCCCAACTATATTGGGCCTGGAATTTATATACAGCATGTGATCTGTTTGATTGCTTCATGATGCATGCTGTCACCGATCAAATCTTTCGGTGAAAATCTAAAGGTCGGGATTGCACGGTAACTCTGAGCACCATATAAATAAGATTAAGATTCTGGTACTTGGAATGATATGTTGTATCAGAAAACTCGATTTTGTCAATTTCAGTGTCTCATTCTTTCTTTCCCTTTTTTCAGTTTTTTAATCAGTCTTTTCTTAGTTTGTCAAATTACACAAATTTTCGATGTCAATTCCTATATATTGAGACCGTAGCAAAGTGTCGATTGATCGAGCAAGACACGAGAAACATGGAGTCCGACAGTGTGCTGATCATGAGAGAGCTCGTTATCAATAAGTCGAATACGCTATTTATCGGCGTTTCATCGTCAATCTGTCATGAAAGACAGACATAAATGGTCCGAACATACCAATATGGCTTATATATAGCATGAACTAGTTAGATCACATACATCATGACAAACAAAGAGAAAGGAGGATGAAAGTTTTTCTAACAGACAGCATATATAGAATTGATTAAGACAACATAGAATTAATTAAGAGACAAGAAGCTTCAATAAGGCACGCTGTGCCGCTATACTTTTTTATTCCATGCGGCAAATACAAATGATAATTACGAGCTCAATTATTCTTCCTACTTAATTCTAACACCATTTCAAGCACGCTCGTACATAATAATAAACTGGCTGAAATAGTGATACATTGCCATTGAATTATGACTTTCAATTTAAGGCAGGATAGGTATAATTGGAGTAAGAGGCTGGGTAATTGGTTTAGTAATTGGAGCAAGAGGTTGGGTTATTGGTTGAGTAACCGGAGCAAGGGTGTTGGTAACCGGAGTCAAAATTGGAGCAACACTGCTAGTAATCGGTTGAGTAATTGGAGTTACAGTTGGAGCAAGAGCACCAGTAATTGGTTGAGTAACTGGAGCAAGAGTGTTAGTAACCGGAGTTGTAATTGGAGCAAGACCGCTGGTAATCGGTTGTGTAATTGAAGTTACAGTTGGAGCAAGAGCGCCAGTAATTGGTTGAGTAACTGGAGTTGTAATTGGAGCAAGACCACTGGTAATCGGTTGAGTAATTGAAGTTACAGTTGGAGCAAGCGCGCCAGTAATTGGTTGAGTAACTGGAGCAAGAGTGTTAGTAACCGGAGTTGTAATTGGAGCAAGACCGCTGGTAATCGGTTGAGTAATTGAAGTAACAGTTGGAGCAAGAGCGCCAGTAATTGGTTGAGTAACCGGAGTTGTAATTGGAGCAAGACTGCTGGTAATCGGTTGAGTAATTGAACTTACAGTTGGAGCAAGAGCGCCGGTAATTGGTTGAGTAACTGGAGCAAGAGTATTAGTAACCGGAGTTGTAATTGGAGCAAGACCGCTGGTAATCGGTTGAGTAATTGAAGTTACAATTGGAGCAAGAGCGCCTGTAATTGGTTGAGTAACTGGAGCAAGAGGGTTAGTAATTGGAGTTACAATCGGACCAAGACCCCCAATAATTGGACCAGTAACTGGACTAACGATTGGAGTTATTGGAGATAAAATCGGGCCAACAATTGGACGAGTTGGACCAACTATTGGATGAAGTGGAGATAGAATTGGACCAACAATTGGGCGTATTGGAGTAAGAATTGGAGGAAGGGTTGGACTTGAGGTAGGTGGGGTACTTGTAGTTGGGGGTGTAGATGGGATAAGTGGGCGAGGAGATGCGACTGGAGTCAAAGGAGGAGTTGGTGTTGGAGTTACGGATGTTGGGGGAGGAGGAGGAGGGCTTCGGGTAGGTACGGCACGGGGAGGTGGAGGGGTTAGTGGAGGACAATGTCTTAAATTTGATGGTTCATATTGGGCCTGACCATTAAGCAGCCTCAAACAATTAGGAGGATTCCTATTAATGTTTGAAGGTTCATATTGGTCATCCTTCTTTGAAATATCTATAAAAAAAATATTGAAAATAATTAAATGAGAAATAATGATATGTGTTTTCTTAATTTTTTTTAAGATAACCAGATCTTTTGCTTTCTTTGTTAAATTATTTTTTTCATTTCAATGTTTTCTTAATCACTCCATTCATATCTATATAAGTATCTAGCTATCAATTAATTTATTTGATGACAATATATATAGATTCCTCCATGAAAATTTAGTGCATATTATATGTTCATATTTCGCAAGGTCTGTGATCATTTGTTCAATATATCGGTCAAAAATTAATATACTACACGTACATATATGTGCAATAACAAAAGGATTTTTATCATATCATTACATGAGAATAAATTACTAAAAGTTAGTTTAGGTTAGGAACTTAACTAATTTTCCAATTTCAAGCAGTTCTCAATATTATCTAAAACAATTGCCAAAGGATATATAATTGAAGTTAGATTAATTAGGAATTTAGGATATATATATACAAGGACTAATTTACCAGCTTGAGATGCATCCTTGTCAAAAGGATTCTGCCGTGCGAATGCCAGGGGTATCACTGCAACCAAAAGCAACAAAAGAACTTTTCTCGAAGCCATGCTCGATCTCTTCCTACCTTTTTTTTTAGTTTGTAGAACTTGATCTTCCTTTGTTGATGGCAATAGAGCAGAAAAATTGCGTTTATATAGACATGCATGGAGAGGGAGACTTGTTGGGATGCAGCCACGTAGTAATTTTTTTAATTAATAGATATTCTTTTGGTTGGTGGAAAATATTAATGAGGATATGATGGCTGGCTGCAGTGTAGTTATTCATTTGGTCCTAATTTGATTGACAGGTGAAAAAAAAAGAGTAAAACGATCCAAGGAAATCAAGCTTTTCATCAGCTGCATGCTTGCACTTTTCATCCAATAACGAATAAGATATATGTGTACTGAAGCACATGATATACTTCATAAATCACAAGTCACCAGCTTTCATCTCTTATTTTAAAAAAAAAAAAAAAAAAGAGTAAGCTTTATCTTTGATTTTTCAAACAAAAAGTTTTTTTTTTTTTTTAGCGTCAAATTTGAATTCCTTCAAATACATTTTTTCTCAAAATTGAAGTAGTTTAAGATCCGCCCAAAACTAACATAAAATTTTTTGTTGACACGTAGGCTGTGCTCCAAAAGAGGGACGATGAGGGATGATCAGATTGCCAAAACAATTGTTACTTGCTCGGTAACTCAAAATTTTGGAGTATCTAAGGAAGGGTATAGGAGAGGAAACAATATACAAATCTATATTGAGAATACCATCATCTACATCCCAAATTTGGGAATAACGCTTCAATTCTCTACTATATATACCCTTACATTCAAGTTTGCGGAACACTTTCTTAAGATTTGAATATTAGTTTTGACTCCCAGCATAATTAAAAATTTTAAAAATTTGTTCATGATCATTTGAAGAAGCAATTTATAATTACTGTACGTATGCCGATATTTTCATTAACATAGCAAATTCATTTATTATATTTACGTTATTTTAAGTGAAATTATGTTCTTATCGGAAACTTTTGCACAATAATTTTACACGAAAAAAGATTCTCTCACTCACTTTCTTTCTTCAAAAGCAGATTTATTTGTCCTTCTCAACCTCTATTTTTTTGTTCAACTAACCACTACCATTTAATCACCTCCACCCTACCCCTAGTCCGTCCCTTTGCTCTGCTCCTTCACCTTTACATGTTAAAAATAATCCAAAGTTTGTATCGGTTTTAGAAGCTAAATATAGCATGTATTCAGAGTTTTAGTTTATTTTCATTGAAATAGTTTTTTATCATATAGTATTAGAGCGTTTGAGTTTCTAACAAGTGGTATCGAGCGTTTTGAGTTTTCAACAATGTAATCATTTCTCCATCTCTCTGATCATACCCCATCATTTTTGTTATTTTATTTCTCTTACATTCTTTCATCCATCTTTATACTTTATCATAAATTTTAATCTTCCTCATCATCCTCATCGTCTTCGTTCCTTGATTTCTCTTTTACATTGTTTTATCCACATTTATGCTCCATCATAACTTTCATCTTCTTCATCCTTTACCTAATCATCTCTTTTCACTCAATTTTACTCTTGTTTGGCCCCTTCACATCCTCTCACTTCATTTCTTCATTTATTATGCTCTTTTCACCTTCAAAAATCTACTTGCACAATGTAAATTTACATATCTATAAACTAGAAAGAGGGGTAACTCTCCAAGCACCTCAACTATGCCACATCATCAATATTACTAACCATTGATTTTGTTTAAATGTCTTCATCTACTTTGATCCAATAGTTTATATGTATTCTCTCTCCCCCATTTAATAAGATGATATGATATGTCTATGACAAAATTTAACCCTTAAAGTGGTCAGACATTTATGTACTATTATTTATAAATTATTACATCATAATTATTATTCACATAAAAAATTTAAAATTATGTTTAATTTTTTTAAAATAAATTTTTTAATTTATAAGCTTTATTATTTATCTGTTATCATATTTCAGGGTGAAGCCCGAGTTACAGCCCTAGTTGGCATAAAAGCTTGGTGATGTGCATTGAGTATATTCAATTCAATTAATACTTTGATAGTATAAACACTTTTTATCTTGTAATACATGTGAACGAGATAACTATGGAGCACTAGAAACATATGTGATGAAAAATATATCACCAAAATATTGAGGATACTGAATCACATAAAAATATTTAGCTCTTCACAATACTATAGTTGATTTTATATATGTTTGGTATTCTATTTCATCAACACACTGTTCTTTTTAAGTACAGATATATAAGGGCTTTATTGACGTAATAAAAATTACAAAGTTTGATCTCAAGACTTTAATTTGGAACCTTTAAAGTAAAAAACTCAATTATATATTATTTTTCAGTTACCGTGCAATGAATTTAGTTATCATGCAATAAAACCCAATTATTATTCCTGCAAACTTAGTTATATATTGTGTATGTAAACTCAATTTTATGAACACTAGTTAATTATTTCATAACTGAGACGCTGTTCAGAATCCGATTCAGCAAACTTCAACCAGCTCGTGACCCCTTCATTAGGTTCACCGCTTAGTATATATAAATAAAATAACCATTGTGTATAACAATTGAGTTTGTATGCATAATAAAATTGAGTTTGCATGCACAATAACTAAAATTCATTGTATAGCAACGCCAAAAAAAAAAAAAAAAATCTCCGTATGAACGACGGGAGTTAAAAAGGATCCGTATATATATATCAGCCCCTATTTTAAACCACCGTCTATGTAAAAGAAACAATTCTCTGAGGTGCTTGTATATTCCAAATTTGTTTAGACATATTCCATGCTTTTTACTATTTGTGGAATACTTTAATTGACATAAATACATAAAAATCAGATTCTCCGGACAAAAATTATATGGAAGGTACATAATTATGAATTCAATGCTAACGGTCCATCCAACAGTCGATATTTTGGTTTATTGCTCCGGTACCAACAATTAATTCCAAATTTAGTAGGGATAAAAAGAGATGATATTTACCCCTGTGGCCCTGTTACTTCGTTACAAAATCGATTTTACTGTTGAATATATATATATTTTTTTATAGTGGATGACTAGAGTTTGAATTACAAGACTACAAAAGAAGTGTAAGTCATCATCTGTACCAAACAACTGGTACCAATATTGAGAAGAATACACTAGGGTCTGTTTGGCACCCCTATTTAAAAATATAATAGTAAAAGTAGACCACTGTTCTAAAAAAATGTGTGCCAAACATATATTAGCAAAACAAATAGCTATTAGATTAGACTATTCTGGTATTCCAACACTTTGGTGGAATACTGGAATAGCTATCTCATGTGGCATGTAAAATAGTCCCGAGTTTTGTCAAACAACATTTTTATTTTCAGAATAGTTCAAAATATCACTATTCTTTCTACTATTCCAACAATCATTCTTCCATTTTTACTAATAATCCAATGACATTATTCTAGCTCTATTCCTTAATTTGCCAAACGGATATAGTTCTAGTTATCTATTATTACATTAGCTATAAACTACAGAAAATGATATGGGGATACCGCAAAAGATACTGTCGGGGATACCATTAAACATTGACTGCCAATAAAAAATGTGATAAATTGAATATTTAGGAGGTTAAGGTGAATATTTAGGATGATAAGTTAAATAGTTAGAAAATGTAATGCTGCAAGTTAAATTAAGAGTAGTTTTTATTGGCCGTAAAGCAAAATGTGTTAAGTGTAATGCTGCAATTAGGTTTTTATTATGTAGAGTTTTTATTGGTTGTCAAACAAAATGTGTTAAGTTGAATATTTAGGAGGTTAAGATGAATATTTAGGTTTAGTTGAATTGATCAAAGATCATGGTATCCCAACGGTATCCTAGTGGTATCCGAATATTTGTACTGATAAACTACAAACAACTAGATTTTACTGTTGAATATATTTCCTGCTTTTGATGTTACCCTTTGTCGATTTTTATGCCGGGATGATAAATTCTGACAGTCACGTACAGCACAGCACAATGCTGCAGGCCGATTGGTTGAAATCATAACTAGCCATAATTTCATAAGATTTGGAAATGCAGATTAGTAGATTACATCCATTCCATTTATAGATGTGATGACTGGCCAAGTACATAAAATGGAAGGGATGAATTAACAATGCTCATGCATGTAAATTAAATTGACAATCTTTGACTATAATCATTTAAAAAATAATAATAATAAAAGAACTTTAAAATTGAAAAACTTTTCAGAAATGTAGTGATATATAGTTGTGGATTGATTGTATTTTAAATTTTAAACTATTTGACTCATATTTAAGATTCCATCAAATTTTATTAAAATCCTAACTTCTGAAATTTAAAATATAAAAAAAAAAAAAAATCAGAACACTCTTCCATATCCTCTTTTCCCTGGCCAAACTATCAGATTTTGAACCAACAAAACATATAAATTTTCTGATGTAATTAAATTTCCATTCTTAATGACCATTGTCAGGCTTGCTTAGTTTGGACATGGCAAAACAAATCCTCTAATTGAACACAAGGAACAATTTCACAACATAAAGCTAGAATAACAGTATATCTTAGCTTGGGTATATATATAATAATCTTTTTCAATTTTGGAACCGTTCTTCAATTTATTCAAGGAAACAGAGATATAATTATGTTTGAACTAAATATATGCCACACCCTGTTTTATTTATGATACTGGTGCATTTTGACAAATTTGCCTCAAGTTGGGAGCTAATATCTGTTGCTCTGCAAAGAATTGTATTGAAGATAACTCTGGTATTTGGATTTGTACAATAGTTAAATAAATTCTAAATAGAAGATAGAACTATGATTTGTAGTGGATCTTCAATTTGGTTGTTGTGTTCTTATTTTGAAATTAATTTTTTTTTTTTTTGTATATAAGGTGGACAGTACTTTCAAGGAAATAAAAAAAAAAAAAAACACTAATTTAACAATGATCCTTACTATATATACAGAAGCATATTGAAAAAAATGACATGAAAGGGCTATATTCTCCAAATAAGGAACCTGAGCCGTTGATCATTTTCTTGGATAGATCAGAACCGTTGATTTACGTTAATACCCATTAACGTTAATGTCTCAGCCCATTAAAATTTAAGGCCCATATCAATTTCCTCAATATAAGGCCATTACATATTATTTTAAAAATTTATTATAAGAAATAACAATTTCAGCCCAAAGCAATATGTGGGCTCTTTACTGGTAAACAAACGAATGAACGAACAAACGATTATGTAAATTACTGGCATAAGCAATGACTAAAGATAAGAATCCCTAATGAAAGAATCAGAACCAGATAATTGATTAATTGCAAATACATCCCTTTGGTCAGTGTTCTGGCACCACCTATTATTGAGTACTTGTCCTCCAACGTACTGCATTGTTGTGCAGTTCACCGCATCAGCCATTGGACATGTCGAGATCCGTGCTGACACGAATCTCGAGACAATCTCGTGGCTGACATGGTGAACTGCCCAAGAAAGTAACAATTAGGCCTTGTTTGGTACTAGGTTAAATCCAGAGATAAAATCAAAGTTGGGAGATAACTTCTTATCACCGCTGGGACTGGTGATAAGGGTCCACCTTGATTTATCTCCCTTAACTCTGGTTTTATCCTCCTTCCAAACAGGACCTTAATGAATAGAGCATTAAAATTCAGTCCACTTTCAGTTTCAGAAAACAGTCCATAAAGAGAAAAACCAATCCAAACCAACATTTGACATTATTTTACTTCTAATCTGTACAGAACAAAATTAACAGCTAACTGAAAAGCAACAACTTCTGTAATAAAATACAAGGGGTAATGACCCCAGACCCCCCCGAACTTTCGGGTTTTGACAACTTGGCCCCCGAACTTTTAATTTGGACAAATGCCCCCCCGAACTACCAATTTGTGACAAATTGCCCCCCGGACTGTTAATTAGCCATCTAATACTCCATTTACAAGTATGAAAAGACCAAAATACCCTTATGTATATATGCATGATATTTTAAAATTTTAAATCATTTAAAACGTAAATAATTTTTTCTTGGTCTTTTCATACAAATCGGAGAGTTCAAAAAAATATTTTAAATATAAATAAGTTTAAAAAAATATTTAATTAAAAACCATTATATATTAAAAATATATAAAAAGTTATTAAATATTTTGCAAATACAAAATTTGTAATACAGAATATTTATCGTTTACTTTTTATTATTTTATTTTATGAACATAATATTTATATTCATGTAACTAATTTTTATGGAAAAAAAATTTTACATTTTAAATGATTTAAAATTTTCAATCCAATTTGAAGTTAACAAATCGGTAAAGTCAGAAAACGTTTTATATACATGATATTTATATATACATAAGGGTATTTTGGTCTTTTCATACTTGTAAATGGAGTATTAGATGGCTAATTAACAACCGGGGGGCAATTTGTCACAAATCGGTAGTTCGGGGGGGCATTTGTCCAAAATAAAAGTTCGGGGGCCAAGTTGTCAAAACCCGAAAGTTCGGGGGGGTCCGGGGTCATTACCCCAAAATACAAATTAAATACATACGGTAAGTATAGCTAGTCTGGCTTACAAAAGCCCAATTATATCGGGCCTCGAATTTTGTATACATTTTGGGCCTCATTTTTACAGAACATAAATGAGAAGTATTTTCTATACGTGTGCCAAAATGGCATATAATAATACCCACTCCAAAAAACCAAGAATGTTACAGACTCAATTATTCAAACAACACACCAAAAAAAAAAAAAAACAAAAAATGAAATTGATGAATAAATGATCAATTGCACAGAAAAAAACCCAGTGCTGTTAAGAACCAAGTAAGGTTTTATATATGATCAATGGTGGATATATTATATCTGTCTGACAAAATTGTTGAGATCAGATCATTGCTTAAGTTTCTTGGCTATGGTTGCGATGTGCTTCCCCTGAAAGAAAGCCTGATCGAGCTCGAGCTCAGTCGGCTCTCTTCTGGACTTATTGGCGAATGTTCCGGCCCCAAACGGGCTGCCTCCCTTCGGTTCATCCAAGTCAAGCATACCCTCACCTGACCCGTAGCCAGTCGGCACAAATATCATACCGTGGTGCGCTAGTTGCGTCACTGCTGACAATCTAGAACACAAAAGGGAATCAATAAATTCACAAAAAATTGTTGTTGATCAGATGACAGAATAAATTGAAGTTGCTTACAGAGTGGTCTCTTGACCGCCACACTGCGTGGCGGTGCTTGTGAAAAGCCCGGCTGGCTTGCCCACGAGTTTCTGTCGCTGCCAAAGACCGCCAGTCGAATCTATAAATGCCTTGAATTGTGCACACATCATTCCGAACCTTGTCGGGAACCCAAAAACAAATCCATCAGCTTCTGGCAGCTGCTTTGGACTGATTACTGGTACGTTGCTCTTCGGTGGCGCGTGCATCTGTTCAAGTACATCTTGCGGCAATGTCTCAGAAACCTATATGAACATATATATATGTATATTTTTTTTCATAAATTTAGTTTTTCGGACTGAAATTTAGTAGTGATTCGATTTGATTTTAGGTTTCTGACTGACCTGCCATAGCTTAGCTTCAACTCCTCTAACGGATGCGGCGCCTTTCTGTATCTCTCTTGCTAATTTCTCAGTATGTCCAAACATGGAATAGTACCTACATAACAAACAAAAATTTGAAAAAAAACCCTTGAAATTAAAGAACAACTTGAATTAGAATAGATCATGAAATAGGCTGTATTATATTGAAGAATGAACTGATCTTACTTACACAATGTAGATTTTGATGGCCATTGATTTTGACTTCAAAATGGGATGATGATGATGATGATGACCTTGATCACCAAATTATGCACCTGGAATTGATGGTATATATTGCTGATTGATCTATCTATGATCAGTTGATCACTGATTGATTGCCCAAGTACCCAAGAGGTGATCAATCTTGACTACTTGTGGAAACCCAATTTGGGAATTGTCATGTATTTTGAGATGGAGGAGGAAAAGGGGAATGAATGAATTGAACAGGCTTGAGATTCCAAAATTTTGACTTTGTGGGAGGAGAGAAGTTGACCCCAAAAGATTCAACAGCTGCTCTTTAAGTATTGATTCCTTCCTAGACCCAAAACCTCATTTAAATCCCGGGAAAAATATTTAATAACAATTTTGTCCTGGTTCATAAAATCATTACATAACAATTTAAATCCCACAATAACAATTCACTAAATTAAATTAAATTAAATAAAAAAAAATGTTGGTGCAGCAATTGGTACCAATCATAACGCTTGCAGAAATTGTCAATCTATATAATGTCAATAATTTAGATGCGCAATATATAAGATGATAACATCTGCAATTTGGTTATTCAAAAAAAAATTTGCTGATGGTTCATATTGACTGGGCTCAGATATAATTCATACAGGAAAGGCCTACTAATTTTATTGAGCCCAATTAACTTATCTATTTGTTTATAACTTGACACGGCAATGGACTTATTGTGACACCATATGGTTTTTGTAGTGAGAAAATATTCTTGTCCCCTTCTTTTGTCCCCCTTAAATGTTCTCCACTAAGATTCTACGAAAATTTTAGTTCAAGATTTAGATTTTCACTAATTACATATTTATTTTGACTCTAAAAGTCGGGTCCCACCACTGTATAGTCAAATTTCTTGTATCATAACGTTATGGTAAATAACTGCTTGCAGAAATTTGGTGCTCATACCTATTCGTCGGGGTGTTCGATCATACCTCCTACGATAAGGTGTTCATGGTTAACATATTTGGTGTTCATAGCTACGCATCGAATATTCTGCTTGGGGCGTCCAAGATTACACGTTTTGATTAATGACCGTCCGTCCTAACTTGAGTGTTTATACGATGTATTGCCGGGTGTTCATATCTATTACATTAGGTGTTCATACCATGTACAAGAGGGCTTACTGATGGGCCAAGGACATTTAAGAGAGATTTTTCTTGGGAGACAATTAGCACGCCTCTATTGTATTATTAATATTTTGCAACGTCCAATTAAATAAAGTCTTAGTTTATTTTTTTTTTTCCTCTCAAGATTCTTTTAAGAACAAAATTATACTTACACTGACGATTAATCAAACCGTAGCCACAAAATGGAATTAGCAAATTATTTTTCTTTTGTTCAATTCCTCCAGATTCCATTTATTTTCTTATTTTCTGCTCCTGAATCCGTCTAATGGTTTACTTTAGTTTCTTAATTATTTTTTCATCCATTTGTATGGTGCTTGCTTACGGTGACGTCATTTGTCACGTAGTGGTCACAATCCAGTTATTAAGAAAAATGTTCTTTTAGTAAGAAAAAAATGTTTTTTCTTTTTCTTTTTTCATCCATTGTATGGGAGAGTTACTTTGGCAAACTCAAATTTGCTTACACACCCCATATATAACAATTTTACCCTTAAATAATTTTCTAAAATTGAAAGTTATTTAACTCTTTTAATTTTTATATTTTGTAGAAACAATATTAGTAACTTTTATTTTGGAAAATATTACAAAACGTTTTATAAAAAATACAAATATATAACTTAAATCGGGATAAACTTTTCCAAAATAGATTAAATAGGAGTATCCAAGTAATTTTGAGGGTGTCTAGAGCACGGGTCTGCATCTGCTGCCATAAGAAACTATGGCAGGATCTTGCCATAGTTTATATGGTCCGTTGGTTCTTTTTAAACGGTCCAAATTTCTAGAAATAGGGGTTCCTTTTTATACCCATTGTATGGCGCTTGCTTACGGTGAGGTCATTTCTCGTAGAAGTCACTATTAAATTATTAAGTAAAATGTTACGGTGATACAAAAAATGATATCTAAGTTTCATTGCGATGGTTAGTATTGAAATTAATGACTTTACTACGCTACTTATTTTAAAACAGCATTTATATAATTACTTTAAATAGTATCTCATTTAATTTGAGTATTTATATACAGTTGGTATCTAACTTGGTATCATTGATTTTTGATACTTCCCTTGAATTAATTGTGTACTTCATTAATCGGAAGAGATAATATGCCAAAATTGTATTTTTCTTCTTGGCAATCACATCAAATTCGTACAAATTAAATGTTATAATAACGTACACATATATATAAGAGTCCGGATACGTTGCTTTCATAATTAAGTATTTCAGACCGAAAAGTTTACAGTCCGAATTCAAAATTCGTCGTTTAAATTTTTAATCCAAATAGCTTATAATAATCTTGACATAATTTAGTTTTAGAATCCAAAATTTTCAATTTTTAGAAAATTTTAATTATTTTTACTGATTTTTTAGAGATTGGCATACAAATTTGATTTTATTTTAATTACTTTAAGAGTCATATTTCAAAAAATCATTAAAAATGCTATTAAAATTCCTAAAATAGTAAAAGTTGGGATAATCCAACCTAATTATATCAAGATTATTATGAGATATTTGCAATGAAATTTTAAATGATAGATTTTCAAATTTAGATCGAAATGCTTATGAAAGCACTGTTGTCGGACTCTACGTATAATCAGTCCATCCATGCAAAAATTAAGCGGGGTCAGGCCTAAGAGCAGCAAGGATATTGCTTGGGATAGTAAAATTTTTTCATCTATAGTATGATTTTCTCATATTTTCTTTCATATAATTCAGAAATTTTACTGTCCTAAATAATATTCTTGCTGTCCTTAAACCCGACCATTAAGCGGCACGCACACACACAGAAACCAGAACCGCCACAAGAACAATTTCATCAGATGGACTTGATATAGCATGATGACAACTTACGCATAAACTGACGGTCGCCAATGGGTGTCATCTTGTGATGAACTCCAATCTCCAAACACAAGATTTTGTCTTTACAGGAAGTCAGGAACACAGAGTACTTAATTTGTACTTCTTAATTCAAAGCAGCGCTTTATGATTTCAGATCTCCTAACATATAGCACAGTGCCATGTAACACATAGACTGTTAGATCTCCTTGAGACCCGTGCAGATCCGAATCTCGAGGCAATCCAACGGCCCATGTTCTGCATTTGTTAGGGGATAAGAAGGAAGGTGCTGGAATTTTGCTAGCTGCTGAATTAAGGCTCATACAATCCAGCTATCCTTTGCTGGTATATATAAAAGTAATCTTAATTTTTTTTTTTTTGATAAAAAAGTAATCTTAATTTACCAAACAAAATGTTCTGAATTTGAGCACTCAAGGCACAAAATTATTGATATTTCAAAAGATTTATAATTTTATATCATCATATATATATATTAATTCCGATTAATCAGATTATACAGTCGATAGTAAATCTGGCAAAAATTAATCTGACACATTGAAACCAAATCAGGCCAAATTTCAGATTTTTTAACAAGCAGGAAATTTAAATCTGGCCAAACAGCTGAATGAATCACTCTTTTGCCAAGTGGCGCACAGACCGCAGACCGAGATGGCGGACCCACAGGTGGTGGTTCGCCACCGAGGCCAAGAACTGCACTGCCGAAGCAGTGCTAAGGATGTCGATTATCCTGGTCACGACGTGTTTCCGAAGCCTATCAGCCTCATCGAACATCGCACGCATCATCTCGGCTACCCGCTCTCCCGCATTGCCCCTCGCCTCGCCGTTCCTGACACGTCCACGCATAGCTTCCAGAGCCATCAGGACCGCCGCCGTCTCCTGCACCTGTCTCATGGCCTCTCCCAGCTCAGACACTCTCTCCGCCGTCTGCTGTCTCAACCGCTCTATCTCCCTCCTGTGATCGTCATCGAGGTCATCAGAAGGCACGAACCGGAAGACCGTGCAGAGCTTCCAGCCACCAAGCCACAAGAACGATCGCTCGAGCGGAGTTAGCCAGTAACCCGAGATAACCTGAAATACGTCCCGTTCGGCGATGTCGCACTTGCGCTTCTCGTACACCGCGTAGTGCGACAATGCACGGGATATGAGTGGGACGTGGAGGTCGGGACGGTCCCTCGGTACCGACACGAGATCGGTCAGGAGGTACTGTTGTTCAAGCAGCCACTGTGAGTAGAACTCCTCCATGTATTCTGTATGCAATCAGAATGTAAGTGATGCATGTATATATAATATTTGCAACTGATTTAAAAGAAATTTATAAATTTCACAGTCGGCAATTGAATTTTTGAGTTTTATGCAAATATGAATTTAGAAGTTTCCATTTTGATTCTTTAATAGAAGTTGCATGTAGTACTGTTGACAATTTTTCTTGTCAATTCTGAGAAAAGAATGTACCAGTATATAATATCCAGCAGGCTGTCGGCCAGCCATGGTACTGGTACAAGTTGAGGAAAACAAACCGGAAATAAATAGTGTCTGAAACATAGATGGAATGTTTGGTGTTTCTTGACTATATGAGTAATACCTAGCGTCCGTATAAAAGCTGTCTATAACTTTCATATGTTATATTTTATGACGTATTTGTTATATTTCAAGGTGTATCTCTGTTACATTCTTTGTATATTTATGGACGTATGGAATACGTACTGTTTTTAAGATGTTTCTCGTTGGATATATACTTGACTCAATGTTTGGCGTTTCTTGAGTTAAAAAGTAGAGGAAAACACAAAGAAAGGGTCACACTGCAAATAGTGCAACATGATATTATTGTGCCCTTCGTTGAGCGGCAAGGCCCTGTCTTTTGGGTTCTCAAGGGACAACCAAGCTGAAATGGATTTCATATCCTCTGTAGCGCTGCATTGTGTAGCGCATGATGTGAACCGTTAGATCATCTTGAATCTGTGCTGGCTCGAATCAAGATGATCTAACGGTTCATATCCTGCTCTACACAATGCAGCGCTACAGAGGATGAGCACCAGCTGAAATGGGTTAAAAAGTTGAGGGAATTAAAAAAATATGGAATTGAAAATGGTGGCTCTACTTATATATGTAGTTCTGAAATGTGAACTTCCGGCTTGAATTTCTTTAGGGTGTGTTCGGATATAGGAATTTCTCATGGGTTATCCACTGTTTTTTGCGTGGGTAAAAAAAAATTCTGTGAGACTGAATTTTTTTCTAGCCATACAAACAATACCAACTCATGGTGTCCGAACAAGACCTTATTTTTTAAAATTAATTTACCTCATTCTCAGATTTATTTTACTTACACAATGGAAATTGACAGTAATTCATCTTTGGGCCCCCACCCAAAAAAAAAAAACAAAGAAAGAAATAGATAGAATATATGAAATCTAGACAATCTTAAGAAGAACAATATATTTTGAAGAAAATTCCTTCCCTATATGAATTGATCCTTTTTTTTTATTTGAAGAAAAAAGAAAAATGTTATAGAGATAACAAAATTGATACTGATCTTACTAGTATTCATATTATATAGAGATATGCATTCAAATTAATAGTTTCACTGTGCAACTTAATTTATACAGTATACTTAGATATATAATACAAATAAATAAGTTAAAAACATTTTATGAATTAATTTTAATATTGACATATTTAATATAAATATTGAGACGTTCAGTATGCATATTGTTATTTTTTTTATCCATGTATCATTTTCTAAAATAAAAAAAAATATATATATCTTATACCGCCAAATAAAAACCGGTTTTTTTGCAGATTGGGTAATTATGTAAGAGGAGAGATCCATTGACAATGTCTATTTTGACAATCTTGACAATCCCAATTTTCAAAAATTTTAAAAATTAGTTAGAAATTCTCAAAAATAGAAAAAAGTTTACGGAACTTTTGTTTAAGTTATAGATTGATTATGTTTCCAATTATATCTAATTTAAGTGAAGTTTGATAGCTTTTCAAGGATCCGTTAAATTACAACCGTTAAAAAATGTATGAAATTTTGATAAGTCATCAAACAATGTCTAAATTGATTGAAATTTGAAACACTATCAATATATTAGTTAAATAATACATCCATCAACTTTTTTTCATTTTTAAACATTTATATGATTTTATTCAAATTTTTTAAAATTGAGATTGTCAAGTTAGACATTGTCAATGGATCCCTCCTCATTACGTAAATCTTCAAGGCCTTCTTCCAAATGCATCGCTTTGCCGGATTCTTTCCCTTTATATATCCTCTCTCACACAATTGAAAACGATTGAAAAGAAACCAAATAATGCATTCGATTGAAGAGATTTATAAAGAATGGTACGAGGTTTATAATATTCTGCGTATTGTATTCTGTTTCCACATGCATAGCCAAACAATTGATGTCCCAAGTTTAGAGCAGAAACAAGCTAGAAGGGCTAGTAAGTCAAATCACCAAGCAATTTCAGTTCAAATTAATCACCAACCCAAGACATAATCTGTGAGTTATATAATACTATCAATCTACTTCTTTGTGATTGTATCTATATATGAGCTACTTGTATACATTTGGTTACTGTCCTACTGACTATTGAAAATAGTATATGCACTCAAAGTGTTTGACAAAATGCCTATACTAAATTTTGCTTTACTGTTGCATTGGGTTGTTATAACATGCGTTATATGGTCAATTTCAAGGATTGCTTCACCTATTTTGCTTTACTGAATCTTGTGCATGATCCAGTACACAGTGCGTATACTAAAAGGACTGCTCAAGTTATATGAATTCAATCACCGGTAAACATTAGGAATGTACTGGCCTGGTTGAAGCTGCACTTAATTGTCTACTGTCTTGTTATATAGAACAATTGTTTGGCAATTTTTTTTTTTAAATTATTAGTTAGTTTCCATAACCCAGTTGCTTAACACTTTGATGGTTAACTTCCAGTACCAGTTCATCAGATAAGGTAATATGAAAACCTGCATTGGCTTGTTAGGTATCATCATATCATATCTATTCAAATGGCATAATTGTTGAGGCCACTTCTTAGCACAAGCAACCAGGAAATAGAAATACAAACCAAAGTCATAACTTATAACAGAAATCTGAAGATGAAACTGACATCCGACCTTGTACCGCACAAAATTATTGCAAAAAAATGAAACACTGAAATACTGACACAGTCTAGTACCAAAAAATTCCCCAAATAATTAACCTACCAGCAAAATCCTGCAAAACAATTGGAAATAAATGAACTAGCCCAAACTAGGAATGAACCAAGTACAGCTGTTAAACGGGCAAGGTACCCTCTCTACTGTACTGGTACCAATGTCATACCTATAAGGTTTGTTGCTGCTGTCTTCAATATCCAAGAAGTAGATGCAATTTCCCCTGAATCCAGCAGGAGCCATTGTAGAGAAACCGTTCATCACATCCAAGAACAGTATTTGATCGCCGATATCACCGGCCTTGACCCAACGGTTTTGTCCTTCACCTTCTTCTGATTTAAGTTTATAAATAAGAAATTTCGAATTCTCGGCCTTCTCAGTTACAGTAAAGTCAAGAAACCAGGTAACTCTCAAGATCTCTTGACCGCACTCAATTAGGTAAGTTGCCATGGCTCCAAAGTTCTCCTCCTCAGGTGGTTCAATGTCAATGTCATCCAACTTCTCTCCGGAGACGGCATCATACACCTTAGCACAATATCTTACCCATGTAGTGTATAGCTTTCCGTCCCAGCAACAAGTGTTGCGTGAGTTATCATCAACATATGTCCGCTTCTTGTCATTGTGATGATAAATCGCAGACCTCCATCCCCATATGCGAGACTCTGAGGGAAATCCGGACACAATGTGCCAATTATGTGTAGGATCCGAACTGCCGCAAACAGGCCAGAGAGTCTTGAAACCGTAATCAAGTGGCGGGAGCGAGATGACATCACCTGTGAGGGGATTTAATAGAGAAAGTGTCTGGCAAGATGAAACAAGAAGGTAACCGTGGCCTGGTCCGTGGAAATAATTGCCATGAAATGATTCTGGAACACGAATAGTACGGGTTTCACCGGTAGCAAGGGAATAGTACCGCAGATTTTGTTGCAAGCATTCCCCGGCATCACCGAAATGCCTCTCTGTTCTGCATTCGAGGAGCGAGGGGAACTTTGGTGGAGGCTTGTTGAGGGAATCAAAGTTGCGCCAATCTTTGCACACGGAGCGAAAAGTGACGAAGTAGCGGAGGTCGGGCGGGAGCTTTGTGTAGATGAGATGGAGAATATCTCTGGGGAGATCTGCCCAGTTTCTTGCTTCTGCCATGGTTGTATCTGTCTGTATCTTAGGCTCAAGAATCATCAAGATAGAGGTTGTTGGTTTCTTGGCTGGGGATTGAGAAGGCACTGCTATGAGAATGCCAGAGGTAAATAGAGGGAGGGAGTTTGTAGCGTTTGAATAAAGGATAAATATAACTTGCCACAAATAATGTCCCCATTACACCCAATACACTTGGAAAAAGTTTACAAAAATATCTCACTTTTCAGAAAATTTTACAGGAATATCCTTTATTTATAAGAAAATTTACAAAGTTACCCTATCATAAATTTTTTTTACAAAAATGACCCTCCCCACCCATATGTCACCTTATCACAGGGTTGTGGGGGCAAAGTTGTGGCATGGTAGCATTGTCCTTGAATAAAAATGTGGGTTAATTTAGTGTCAGAAATTAGAGTAATAGAGTATATATACTTGGTAGTTTGGACCTCTTTGTGATAAATTTCTTATTGATGCGGCAATTAGCAAATGAGTTTCCTATATGGTAATGGTAGGCTTGTGTTATGCGAAGTCTTTTCTGATTTTTGAACTTGGTTTAATTGCTTTATGTAAATAATCCATACAGCAAGTTTCCTTTTTTTAACAAAAAAAAAAAAAGGAAATGAGATTGAGGAGGGATCCAATAACCATGGGCGTTGGTACCTATGGTGACCATTTTTTCATTTATACATAAATTGAAAAAACTACACCGTTAGATGTATTCTATATTATCTCAATAATATATACATAAAAAATGGTAAAGTTGTAACATTGTTTCGATAGTGATCAAGAGAAGAGAAAAAATCATAAAACTTGAACCGTTGATTTTTATTAATGCTTGATGCACATGTAAATAAAAACAAAATGATATAATTTTTTTGTATACACATAAAATATGATATATACAACATATTCTATTTTTGTTATTTAAGAATTTAAAATGTAGTTATTTAAAATTTAATTTCACGGTCACCGATCGGCGATCGGTCACAAAAAATCATGGTTATTTGATCCCTCCTCAATGAAATTAAGGCTGGATACTTTGTAGCAGCAGTAATATTGATAGAGTAGCCGAACCGAAGAACAGATTCATGTGCCTTTTGTATTAGTATTTACTGTTTAATTTAAACTTTCATTTGGCCATTGTTTATGGAGTGCATTATAGTGCATTCATTTTTCTGGTAGAAGCAACATCTTCCCACAATTAATATTTCGGGATATAATTGAAAAGAAAAATTGGAGAATGACAAGAATCTACTGATAAATTTTTGGGAAGTAATAAATAGAAGAGTCGTATCTACCGTCCATCTATGGACAATCCATAGAAGGTACAAAGTTGTATGACAAATAGGCTCCATATTGACAGTAATATAGCAACTTGTGTCACCCATTTGACTCTATATGGACAATCCATGAATGGATGGAAGATGTTTTTTTTTTCCAAAATGAGTAGGGATCCAATAACGACAAATATGAGTGCCCTTGATAACCACATCATTATTTATCCATAAATTGACGAAACTAAACCGTTAGATGTATTCTAAATCATATTAATAACATACACATAAAAAATGATGAAAATTTAACTTTGTTTCGATAGCCATCAAGAGGCGAAAAAATCATAAAATTTGAACCGTTGATTTTATTTAACGCTTGATGCACTTATAAATAAAATCAAAATTATATAATTTTTTGTGTGCACGTAAAATATGATATATGCAAAACATTCTTTCAATTAGTTTTATTTTTAAAAATTTAAAATGTAGTTATTAGAGATTTAATTTTGTGGTTATCGATGGAGCACAAAAACTTCTGGTCATTTGATCCCTCCTCTTCCAAAATAGAAGCACTGTGGACCCAATTACAATTTTTTTTTTTTTTTGGTTTTCTTTTTCTTTCTTTTTTTTAGAAAAAGATAGCACTAACATGCTAAAATTAAGTACTTGGCCCGAATTAACAGCGCTCCAAAAATAACACAGACTACATTACATGTTGCTTATAAAGGATCAAATTGAGATATAGACGTGATTTAGGGGTTTAAAATTAGTTCTTTAAAAATAGATCTTGTGATTATATAATTGCTCCTTCATTACCTATATAAGATCAAGACAAGGGTTCAAGCTTTGTACCTAAAAATCCCTGATCTTTTGTCCCTCTGTCATCACTTTCTCCCTTCGGTTTTGATTTTCGAAACATTATTAGGTTACCTACTTTGTAACAACGACATGGCTGACGGCGCTACTGAGAAGATTATCACACTCAGGAGCTCGGATGGCGAGGAGTTTCGGGTACCAAAGAAGGTTGCGATGATGATTCAAATGATACGCCACGCCATTGAAGATGACGGTGTCCACAACCCAATTATCCCTATACCGAACGTCAACAGCGAGATCCTCTCGCTAATGCTCGAGTACTGCACGAAACATGCCCCCGAAACAAAGGCAGCAGAGGACGGTGCAGCTGTGTCTACAACCGCAAAGTTGTCTGACAACCAGGAACAAGAACTTGAGGCATGGGACAAGAGCTTCGTCGATGTTGATGGGGATATGCTTTATCATATCCTCACGGCTGCACATTTGCTAAGCATCGATGGTCTGGTTGATCTGGTGTGCAAGAAGGTAGCCAGCATAATCCATACAAAACCTCTTGACGAAGCTCGCCGCTTCCTGAACATAGAAAGTGGATTCACTCCTGAGGAGGAGGAGGAGATGCACCGTAGACATCCATGGGCTTTCGATCACTGAAACAAAGTTTGTGATGTATCATGATTTGATCTTGTTAAGATAAGTTTAAGAAGTTTAGTTGATTGGTTTTTTTTTTACATGTTATGCTTTGTTCTAGAAAATGTTATCCTTCTTTGAAACTCTTTTACTAATGTAATGAGGGCTGAACACTTCAAATTATATAATTTGTTCCAATTAGTGGGAACCTTTTTTTTTCTTTGAGATCAAATAAACTGGGAAATATTGAATTCTTTTTTTTTTATTTTATTTTGATGTAGTAGGCAAATTGTCTACTATCGATTTTCATTAAGCAAAATAAAAAGGAATGTTTACAAGGAGAGGGGAGGGAGCAAAGATTACAATGTTGAAGTTTTTTAAGTTGTATCAAGGTATTTTGAATAAATTGGGGGATAATAAGATAATCTGTTTTAATTCATTGATCCAGATATAATTCGTTCAAATACTGAAACTATATATATATATATATGCATTTTGGAAGTCCATATTGTTAGTCCTAGGGGAAAGTTTGTGCAGAGTGAGCATGGAAAATGTTAACAGTTAATCTCAGATATATATCAGGTTTATTGAGCCAGTATTGGCAAGAGTAATCTTTCATTATAAACATATATAGCATTTTATAAGACATGATTTCTAAAATAATGCAAAATTACAATACTGAGGGGCATCCTGATGCAAATTGAGGTTGGGTTGCAATTTGAGTTAATCCCTATATACTGCGGTAATTTCTTAGCAATTAAAAAAAAATTGTAAATGCTAATAAAATATGATATATGTCTATTAACATCAGACCAAAATCTTAAGATCGATTTACTATCTAACAGAATGATGCCCTCCGCCAAAAATCAACTATCGATCATTTATTATTTTTCGTATCAAAAGTTGTATCAGTGGAAACTAATTAATCAGAAGTTAAATGATTCAGAACCAATGTAAGTAAACTTAATAGAGTTGGCGAGAGATCGTTCCGATCTCTGACCTTCCAATCGAAATAATGGATCAAGATTGAACGGTTGAGATTCAGGACTATATCAGTCACTTCACTGTATTTATAAAACGATTGATACAAGAGTACCAAATTACAACAGTCATTAATCGTCGAATTAGGAATTGAAATATATTATTTATCGAACTAGAGGCTGAAGAGACTTTCATCCCCATTAAACATAAAGAGTTAGCTAGCTAGCAGTCCCGGAACAAACCAAGTGCACTTTTCAAAAGGGCAAGGTATCGTCTCCTCTGTATTTGATCGAATATCATGCACATAAGGTTTTCCATTAAAAGGATCGATGAAGTATATATGACCTCCTCTTAAACCACTGGCTGGCACAACCGTCATTGAGAAGCCGTTAGCTTCATTTGGGTTACCTTGTATCACTTCCAAGAAAATATTTTGATCACCAACATCACTAAGCTTGACCCAACAACGTTGGTCACTTGCTCCAAATTCAAGTCGATAGATTAGAAACTTGGACTTTCGTAAAGTATCTTTAGGGTAGTACCAGTGCACTCTCAATATATCTCTGCTCGAGTCAACAAGGTAGGATCTAAAAAACCGAATGTAGCGAAGATGCTCGCCTGGTGGGTGTGCATCTGTAATCTCATCTGCATGTGGTGGTATCGTGTATAACAATTCTTTTGTGGAAACATCAACAACATTTGTCGCGTTGCCTGCATTTCTGTATGGAAAGAAGAACATTCCTCAACAATAACAAGAGTGGATGCAAAACCCATCTTGCTCGGTCCACAACCTATGATGTGGATCATAGATGGCCCATTGAGAAAAAATTCCGCGATATTTACCATTATGAACGATTAAAATTCTACGATCACGAATAGGACCCTGTTCCCTCCAAACCGTGAAGGACCAGAATACTTTACGAGGATCATGAACAAAAGGGAGAACAAACTCATCATCGGTGAGGGGGTTGAGGAGAGATATGGCGCCGGTACTATCATCTATGAAAGGGAGGTAGCTGTGGGAGGACCCTCTAAACCACATGGTTTTTCTGATAGGAATCGTAAGGGTTTCACCGGATGACATGGAGTACATATTGAGTATTCTTATTGATGTAGAGATAAAATCTCCGGGATTTTGGTGGAACTCAAGCAGCCAAGGAAAGTTGCAGGGGAAGTCACAGAGAGGAGTAGCAGAGCACCAAGACTTGCAAGTAAAATGAACACGGACAACGTCTGGAAGGTCGGGGAGCTTCTTTGCAATGAGATAGACAAGGTCAGAAGGAAGATCAGACCAATCCCTTCTGGTGCCCTTGGACAATTTCTGTTGTTCCGCCATGGTTTGAGTTGCGATGATCTGAATGAGCTGATGAACTAGCTAGCTGTGGGCAACTAATGTAGGTATTTTTGGGCTGGTTTATAATTAGTACCGATAATGATTATTTATAGAGAATAGGTCGGCTTTAATCAAATGTATCTATATATCGAAGGCAGTTCTGAAATTAACGGAATTAATTTGACCGATTAATTATCACCAAATTGCAACCCAACCTCAATTTGTCAGGATGCCCCTCAGTATTGTAATTTTGCATTATTTTAAACCTGATTTCAGATCCCTTAATTGATCAGTTCTCTGCAACTCAATTAATCATGCATGTTTTATAATGAAATACTATATATGTTTATGATGAAAGATTACTCAATTGCTAATACTGGCTAACATTTCCAAGCTCACTCTGCACAAAATCTCCCCTAGGACTAACAGTATGGACATCTAAAATGCATATAATATATATAGTTTTAGTATTTGAACGAATATATCTGGATTGAAAAAATCTAATTTGTGAAAATGTCTTTATTTATCAATTATAACAGATTGTTTTATTATCCCCCACATTATTAAAAAATATCTTGGTACTAAAGGTTATTGTAAATTTGTAACCATCATTGATCATCCACAAGAGATAAAATTGGCAATTCTGAAGAGCAGGATGCATGGATTGGTGCACTAATTAATTGTGTGCTCCAACATTAAACTATCTGATTAATCATTAACTATACTAGAGCTGTAACTCGGGCTTCGCCCCGAAATATGATAACAAAAAAATAATAAAGCTTATAAAATAAAAATATTTATTTTAAAAAAATTAAACATAATTTTAAAATTTTTGATGTGAATGATGATGATGATGATGTATAATTTATAAATAATAGCACATAAATGCTAGACCATTTTAAGGATTGAATTTTGTCTTAGACATATCATATCATCTTATTAAATGGGGATGGAGAATAAATATAAACCATTGGACAAAGTAGATGAAGAGATTTAAACGGAATCAATGGTTAATAATATTGATGATGTGGCATAGTTGAGGTGCTTGGAGAGTTACCCTCTTTCTAGTTTATAGATATGCGTTTTGAAAGTCCATACTGTTAGTCCTAGAGAAGACTTTATACAGAGTGAGCTTGGAAAATATTAACAGTTAATCTCAGATATCAGGTTTATTGATCCAGTTTTAGCAAGAGTAATCTTTCATTTATAAACACAATATTACATAAAACATGATTAATTAATTGAATTGCAGAGAACTGATTAATTAAGGGATCTGAGATAAGGTCTAAAAATATGCAAAATTACAATACTGAGGGCCAATTCTGACAACTGATCAGAAGTATTCGCAGCATCTTTCTGTTAATGATAATCCATGGGCTCTTGAATGATAAATAAAACAGAATTTGATGTATATATCGTTGAATACCTTTTTGTTAATGCTGGGTTTTATTGTCTCTTAATATAATATAAGGATCTAAACTAGAAAGTCTGGTTCTTATTAATTTTACATCTGAAGATTTGTTATTAATGTCATAAAAAAGTGTTATTGTTCTTTTCTCATGTGATAATATCTTAAATATATAGTAAGGTAAACTATTGATCTTCCAATGAGATAGATTAATAAAAATCAGCTTTCAAGAAAATAAAGTGGTAGCTACTGTGTCTACTGAAACTCATGAAGAAATATCTAGAGATCTTATGTTACTAGCAATGTGCCCACGCGATGCAGCGGATATTTATTATATTATTATAGAAGTCATTTACAATAGATAGCTTTGAACTTTTCTGAAAAAAGTGCTTGCAATTAATTATACCGTATGTGCATATAAATAAAAAAAGAATGAAAATCATGTCATAGGCGTTAGAAAATATTATAATGTAATGATTCCAAAAAAATCTACACGACATGATTTATTTTGATCTTTAGCAATCTTGTGTAATAAAAATATCGAAACAAAATATTATAGACCCGCAGTTATAAGTGCTGAGACAAAGATATTTATGAGTTATTGTCACTAATAAAATCAAATTATATAGTAACTACAACCAATTTTTCTAAGAAAAGGTTATATTTGCAAGCACAACCACCTATAAATTTAGAGTTCAAGAAAGCATGAGCTTTATCATCTTTGACCATTTTAATTTCAATAATACCATAATGGCAAAAATCAATTAATTTGACAATACTATGCTGGTTGTCTTCAATGAAGGTCAAAAGTCAACAAATGTATTCAATAACTAACCAAGTGTAAACAACGTCAACAGATTATAATCAGACTATCTTCAAATACAAACCAGAAATTGAGTGCATGCCCACAGCTAGATATCATACATAATTTGCTTCCTTCAAATTTTAGATAACTATACCTTGAGCTTCAACAATCTAACTCTGCTGGAAACTGGACCACATCATACCAGACATGTACCAGTTACAAAAATTTTCTGGTACCGGATATCGACCGCTACCAGATTTCTAGTAGCCTTGGACCACATCATACCAGACATGTACCAGTTACAAAAATTTTCTGGTACCGGGTATCGACCGCTACTAGATTTCAGTAGCCTTGGACCGCATCATACCAGACATGTACCAGTTACAAAAATTTTCTAGTACCGGGTATCGACCGTTGCCAGTTTTCTAGTAGCCTTGTTCATATAATTTATTTAGTAAACCATGATGACACCATCGAAGCTTCTGTTGTAAAACTTAATAAATCATTCACCTACTCCTGCATAACATTTAGAACTTGATAAGATGAGTACCGCCAAAAATTCAAGGTTTAAGCCCAAAAGTTATTTTTCTTCTGTTGTTCAGTTTTTGACAACACTCCATTTTATTTGTATGTTTTTCTACAATTCATACAAAAATGAACATCTAATTTGCTCTAAAGTTGTACTGCTCCATCTAATTTGCAACCATTCATGCATACTGAGTAAGATCAGAGATTGCTAAGACCAATAGTGTTTGTAGTTGAAATAACATGCATAAATAGAAACTTTTGAACTTTGCAATTATAGATTTAATTACAGAAAAAGATACACCAAGTTATGCTTCACCAATTTGACCCTTTAATTAAGACCAAAACCAACAAAGAACATGTGCTAAGGGTATGATTCATATTATATTGATAAGAAAGACATATATGTTCTTAATAATAAAAAGTAAGAACAATTATTCATGTTAATAATCCAAGATTGATCATATTCTATTGATAAAAGACAGAAAATGGTACCTTCAAGTCTAGTAGGGATATTAACTTGTTAGGGTTTGCAAAAGTCTCAATTGTATATCAATCTGTGGTTCTTCCTGATTTCTGAAATTTACAAAAGAGATAATTACTGAGAGAAGAAACATCGACAAATTTAACAAAGTTATATTTCTCTATCCACATACATATATATGTCCATGTTAGATTGGCACTGGACCTTTTTTTTTTAGTGTCATGAACATCAGGGTTGGTACTGTATACCAGCAATTAAATAGCTTAGCAAAGCTTTCTAAAATGTCCCTCATTAACTATACAATGTACTAAAAAACTAACACCAAATCCACCTCATTAACATATATACAATGTACTAAAAAACTAACTCCAAATCCACCTCATTAACAATATATAATGTACTAAAAAACTAACTCCAAATCCACACTTCAAAGATCTCAAACATTGTGCTCAACCAGGTGATGTAACACAAATAATTTCAAGCATTTCATCCAATTGAAATATAGATTCTGACCCAAAAAAAAAAAAAAATTCCATTGATAAAACCAAATTGTTAAATAATATACACATTGGATACCTGAATATAAGAGGTTGCTTGAGCAAAGTGGTAAGTGTTGACTGGTAATTGAAGGTATGCAGTAGCCAAAGCTTCTTTGACTAAAATGCACTAAATATTTAAGTGTTGGATACCACTGTCTTACTGGTACCAGTATGTACTGAGAAATATAGCATAGACCCATGCTGACAGTTTGCACATGAAGGCTTGAACCAATCAACAACATATACAAGCTGAGAATCACCATATTGTCAGATATCATCAACAGACTGTAAACAAGACTGAAACCCAAAAATGATGAAGAGAATAGTTTCTACCTTGAGAGCATCTCTCACAATCGGAGGCGATTGACCTCCGAACGGGTCGAAACATGCTTGAACACCCACAACCCTCCTTTATCCCTCACTGTCACTCCATTAAGACATATGACCACAAATAAATTGTAAGCAAGAAATAAAATTATAAACAATGATTATCCAAAAGCAAGAAATCAAATCATCGCAAATATACTTGTAAATTAGAAATCAGAAAGTTTGCCAGCGTTTAGGCTGGTTTGGAGACGGCCAAGGCGGAGCAAGGCTTGTCGGCACCGGCGCTGACCGGGGCGGAGGCTTCTGAGGCGAAGGGAACAGCAGCGTGGTCATGGCGTGGTTGCTAACCAAAGAGAAGGCGAAGATCGTCGCCGGCTGATTAAAGTGGAGGCAGTTTAGGTGCAAGCTTCAATGGAGCAACGATTTTTGAATGGTGAGGAGGGAAGAGAAACCCTAGGCAGCCGAATATTAAGAGAGAAGGGAGGAGGTTGGGGTTGGAGCAATTAAGGCCGTTGTTATGTGGAAAACTGAAAATCAAAAGTCCAGATCGGAGCTAGTTAATGCAGCGATCCGAGAGCAGCGTTCTGTGAGAAAACGATCCAAAGAGCGGATCCATATATTAATTAGAAATGGACGGTTGAGATCATCCGATCGGATGGTCGAAAATAACTCTGGACAGAGACTCCTTTTTAATCTCAAGATTACTCCTCCTTTTATTATTAGTAGGGATTAGTTACAAAATAAATAAAGGTTTCTAGCAAATACTCTTCAGGTTTGTACTTCTAGAAAACGTAATTAATATTAAGTACTCTAACTGCAATTCTGCAAAGGTTCAAAATATTAAATGAAAGAGGTCCTTCTTTATTACAAAAAATTAACCCATTCATTCAAACGCTACAAACTCCCTCTATTTGCCTCTGGCAATCTCATAACAGTGCCTTCTGCCCAACCAAGAAACCAAGAACCTCAATCTTTATTCTTGAGCCTATATATTATATATCTAGACCACATTTGCTCCTTGATCTTTTTTGATGCCAGTGAATTAATCCATTCATTCAAACGCCACAAGTTCCTCTCAAATTACATCTGGCAATTAATATCATAGCAGTGCCTTCTCCCTAGCCAAGAAACCAAGCACCTCCATCTATCTTGATCCTAATTGTGCGAAAGACGGAAAGAGAGATAGAGAAAGATACAACCATGGCAGAAGCAAGAAACTGGGCAGATCTTCCCAGAAACATTCTCCATCTCATCTACACAAAGCTCCCGCCCGACCTCCGTGACTTCGTCATTTTTCGCTCCGTGTGCAAAGGTTGGTGCAACTTTGATTATTCCGTCACCAGACCTCCACCAAAGTTGCCCTGGCTCGTAAAATGCAAAAGAGAGAGGTATTTTGGGGATGATGGGCATTATTTGCAAGAAAACCTGCCGTATTATTCTCTTGCTACCGGTGAAACCCATACTATTCGTGTTCCAGAGCCATTTCATGGCAAGATATTCCACGGACCAGGCCACGGTTACCTTCTTGTTTCATCTTGCCAGAAACTTTCTCTATTAAATCCCCTCACAGGTAATGCTATCTCGCTCCCACGAACTGATCATGTTATCAGGACTCTCCGGCCTGTTTGTGGTAGTTTGGAATTGGATCCTTTACATAATTGGCACCTTGTGGTGGGATTTTCCTCAAGTACCCATGCGTGGGAATGTAAGGCTGCGATTTATCATCACAATGAGAAGAAGTGGACATATGTTGCTGATTACTCCCGCAACACTTGTTGCTGGGATGGAAGGCTTTATAATACATGGGGAAATTATCAAACTAAGGTGTACGATGCCATCTCTGGAGATAAATTGGAAGATAATGACATTGAGCCACCAAATGACGAGATCGCTGGAGTCGTGGCAACTTACTTGGTTGAATCCAACAGAGAGATTTTGAGAATTAGCAGGTTTCTTGACTTATTTACTGAAGCTGTGAAGGTCGAAGACTCAAAATTTCATATTCATAAACTTGAACCTGAAAAAAATGGAGGTCAAAACCGTTGGGTCAAGGTCAGTGATATAGGTGATCAGATACTGTTTTTGGATGTGGGGAACGGTTTCTCTTTGATGGCTCCTGCTGGAACCAATGGAAATTGCATCTACTTCCTGGATACTGAAAATGGCAGCAGCAAACCGTATAAGTACGACATCAGTACCAGTACAGTAGAGAGGGTACCTTGTCCGTTTAATAGCTGTACTTGGTTTATTCCTAGTCTAGGGTAGTTTATTTATGTCCAGTTGGTTTATTTGGGAAATTTTGTGGCTGTATCAGTACATGTTTTTTTTTCATTTTTTTCACAATAATTTTGTATATTCAAGATTGGATGTCAGTTTACATCTTCAGATTTTGTGATAATTTTGGTTCTAATTTTTTTTCACTGGTTGCTTGTGCTAAGAAATGGCTTTAACAATTTTGCCATTTGAATTGATATAATGTTACCTAACAATACCTAACAAGCCAATGCAGGTTTTTATGTTGCCTTATCTGATGAATTAGGTATTGGAATTTAACCATCAAAGTAGTAAGCAACCGGGTAATGGAAACTAACTAAGAATTGAACAGGAAGTTATATTGCAAAATTACCTTTTAATTGTGTAATTGTCCAATCTAGGGAGTAAGGACATTACAAAAGGAGGGTTCTTTGTCTGATAAGCTGTCATCTCTCTTTCCATATACCCTTCTCAATTACTCTAATCTGTCGAGTCAGATCGAAAGAGGCCTCGATCTCCATTAAGGACTTTTAATTTGCATCACTCTTCTTTGTTGAGCAACCGACTCGAACAACAGCCTGTCAATGAACATGACCCAACAAATATGTTATGCAGTTTTGGTAATCTTGTCTGATATCACACGACCAAATTCTGTATTAATGTGCGGAATAGTTACTTGAACAGTACCAATTCAAAAGACAGCAATTTGTTTCTCTTTTTCTGTTTTGCATGCCTTTGTTGATTTAGTCATACTAATTGAGATTTCACTAATAAAATTAAGCTCTTAAGCAAACTAAGAGATGAGACTATACATCATACAAAAGTTATTTGTAGACAATTCAAAGGATCATAGCTTACAATTTAGGGCACTTGTCAATCTTCTATTAAAACAAAGAAGCAAAGAGCCGGTTGCCCTTTTGCCTTTCTTTAAACTACAGATAAACTTACTAAATGGCAGTACATGAGCTATCCAGCTCAGCCAATTGCAAAACAAAATGCCAAGCTCAATTTAGGACCAGTCATGATCAGTGTTTTGAAAATCGGTTAAATCAGCCGATTTATCGGCCGTCTATACGGTGACGGTCACTTAACCGATTCGAATAGGGTGTGCGGTGGTCATTTGTCAGTTACAACATAGTTGGTCTACAATTAGCCTATTTCTTCAGCAATTGGCTGGGTTTCAGGGTGTCAGAAATCATTTTTGTATAGTACTATTATTTCGATACCATATGAGTACAATTTCCAAATCTACGTGTCTCTGTTCTTTAATTATTAATTAATCCTTGCTCTCTTCTCTTTTAATGATCCTAGCTTTTCTTGCTTTTTTTCCCATGACAATTGAAAATTAGTTTATTTCACTAAATTTTATTACTAAGATTTAATATATTTTTTAATCTAATCATTGTATTGATTCATATTAAAAAATATTATTTTTTACATGTATATTAATAAGAACGCAAAATTGTCTGCAAAAATCCGATTAATCGGCTGCATAACGAATAGTCGCTTGGCGATACCCTATCCGTCCGACATCCGTATACCGTATTCTAAAACACTGGTCATGATTACAACAAAGAGTCTAATTAGCAAAGAAGGCACGATTTTAGGCCCAGCCACATTTGGCAAGATACTGCATTATATGAGAGTAAAAGTATGTGCTAACACAATAGTTTAGGTTCCATATTGAACTTGGCATTGCTACTTCAGAAACTTTACATGCTGATATTTATTTCCCAGAACTATCTGTTTCGCAATCTCCACAAAAACTGCAATTTTTCTCTTATTTGATGCATTACACCAATCCTCTTCTCTAAACTTTCATTATCCTACTATGCTAAGCTAGCCCGGCCTGCCAAGTATGATCAACCCTCTTGATCTCAACAACATTAATTGAAACTAATATAAGTATGATTTGCAATGCTGAACCGCCTGAATAAAAGAGCTTAAGTACACACGGCATTGAGAGAAATCAGAGAGGTTCTGAAGCTCACCGGCAAGGGTTTGGAGATCAGACGGAGCTAGCTGCAGGTTGATCAGATCCGAATTGAGAGAAATCAGACGGGTTTTGAGCTCACTGGCAGCTTCTAGAAGCGATCTGGCAAGCCTAGCTGTTCCCTCCCTCTCTTCCTCTTCTTCCTTCAACGCGGTGGTAGAGTCGATCGAGAGGGGGAGGGGGAGTCAGGAGTGGGGGACGAAGCTGATGCGGCGGCCGTGGCGGCGGAATGGAGGCGCCGCCGGCGGTGAAAAGGGGCTGGCGAGAAGGGGTTTAGAAGGGTTCCGATGGTCTAATCTCAGTCGTTGTTTCGATCTCTAATCCCTTTCTGGCCGTCCGATATGAAGCCCGAAGCTTAAGGCCCGAAGTTTGGAAATGGGGGATATAGTCTTGAATCACAGCCGTTCAAATCTGGATCCATTGTTTAGATCGGACGGTCACGTAGGATTCAACAGTTCAGTTTTTCCATCTTCGGCTTTTTGTTATAAGTTTGGTTTACAATTTATTTTTTTTTTTACCAGGTTTGCTTGTGCAATAATGTTGCTTGATATGAAGTTAACTTAAATGGCTCTGAAACATTTTAACTTCTGATTAGACTTAATTTGATCTCAAGAAAAAAAGGTTTTCTAATTAACTGGAACAAATTATATATGTACTTAATTTGAAGTCGGCCCTCATAACACAAGTAAAAGAGTTTGAGAAACATCTTGCATCCATTGAAAAACCGTCCATACATCCATAAACGTATACAGAATGTAACAGATACATCTCGAAATGTAACAGATACATCCCGAAATATCTATGGACGCTATAGACAATTTTTCTATGGACACTAGGTATTACTTTAGAAGAAAGATAACATTTTCTATAACAAAGCAAAACATGTACAAAATAAAAACCAATCAACTAAACTTCTTAGACTTATCTTAACAAGATTAAATCATGATATACATATCAAAATTTGTTTTAGTAATCGAAAGCCCACAGATATCTACGGTGCATCTCCTCCTCCTCCTCTGGAGTGAATCCACTTTCTATATTCAAGAAGCGGCGAGCTTCGTCAAGAGGTTTCGTATGGATTATGTCGGCTACCTTTTTAATCACCAGATCAACCAGACCATCGATGCTTAGCAAATGCGCAGCCGTGAGGATATGATAAAGCATATCCCCATCAACATCGACGAAATTCTTGTCCCATGCCTCAAGTTCTTGTTCCTTGTCGTCAGACAACTTTGCAGTTGTAGATACAGCTGCACCGTCCTCTGCTGCCTTTGTTTCGGTGGCATGTTTCGTTCAGTACTCGAGCAATAGCGAGAGGATCTCGGTGTTGACGTTTGGTATTGGGATAATTGGGTTGTGGGCACCGTCATCTTCAATGGCATGGCGTATCGTTTGAATCATCATCGCAACCTTCTTTGTTACCTGAAACTCCACACCATCCAAGCTCCTGAGTGTGATAATCATCTCGGTAGTGCCGTCAGCCATGTCGTTGTTAGAAAGTAGCTAGGAAACTGAATAAAGGTTCGAATATCAAAACCCGAATGGAGAAAGTGATGACAGAGGGACAAAAGATCAAGGATTTTTAGGTACAAAGCTTGAACCCTTGTCTTGATCTTATATAGGTAATGAAGGAGCAATTATATAATCACAAGATCTATTTTTAAAGAACTAATTTTAAACCCCTAAATCACGTCTATATCTCAATTTGATCCTTTATAAGCAACATGTAATGTAGTCTGTGTTATTTTTGGACCGCTGTTAATTCGGGCCAAGTACTTAATTTTAGCATGTTAGTGCTATCTTTTTCTAAAAAAAAGAAAGAAAAAGAAAACCAAATGTATACAAGTAGCTCATATATAGATACAATCACAAAGAAGTAGATTGATATTATTATATAACTCACAGATTATGTCTTGGGTTGGTGATTTGAACTGAAATTGCTTGATGATTTGACTAGCCCCTCTAGTTTTTTTTCTGCTTGAATTTGGGACTTAAAAGTTTTTGAGTTGGTCCTTAATTGTGTGGCTATGCATGTAGAAAAAATATGCAGAAATACGTAAATCTCGCAACTTTTCTTATGAATCTCTGTACGTAATCGAATGCAATATTTGGTTATGATTATTATCTTAAAGCAAATCCATGATCAAACAATTAAATAGTGCAGCCATCCTCTCCTGTTCTTCTTAATTGCCAATTTCATCTCTTGTGGATGATTAATTAATGATGGTTGCAATGATCTTTTGTTCCAAGGTACTTCAATAAATTGGGGGATAATAAATTAAACGATCTATTTTGATTGATAAACAAAGACATTTTCGCAAATTTGTTTCGAAAAATTCAGTTTGGAAGTCCATGCTGTTAGTCCTAGGGAAGATTTTGTACACTGTGTGTTTTGGAAATGTTAAGACCTGATCTTAAATCATATTTATTGAGCCAGCATTTGGCAATTGGCAGGAGTAATTTTTCATTACAAACATAATATTCCGTAAGACATGTATGGTTAGTTAATTGAACTAGAGTGTAACTCGGGCTTCGCCCAAAATATGATAACAAAAAAATAAATAAAGCTTATAAAATAAAAATATTTATTTAAAAAAATAAATATAATTTTAAAATTTTTTATGTAAATAATGATAATGATGATGTGTAATTTATAAACAATAGCACATAAATGTTAGACCACTTTAAGGATTAAATTTTGTCTTAGACATATCATATCATCTTATTAAATGGGGAGAGAGAATAATTATAAACCATTGGATCAAAGTAGAGAAAAAGATTAAACAAAATCAATGGTTAATAATATTGATGATGTGGCATAGTTGAGATGCTTGAAGAGTTACTCCACTTTCTAGTTTATAGATCGCTAGAGAACTGCTAAGGGATCTGACAAATTGTGGCAATTCTGACAAATTGAGGTTGGGGTTACGTTGCAATTTGGGTTAATCACTGTATTCTGCGTTAATTATTTTCAATTAACAAGTTTGTAAAAGCTAATGACATATGAATTATGATATATGTCTAATAGCATCACACCAAATCTTTAGATTTACTATCTAACAGAATGACGCCCTCGGCCAAAAAAAATAAACTATTGATCATATCATACCGTAACAATATAGCATTTTCCATTGATCATTTATTATTTGAGGAGGGATCAAATGAAACAACAATATTTTGACACAAATGTTATACTAAATCATATAAATTTATAAAAAATCTTAAAAATGGAAAAACTTTTATAAACGTATTCATTTACTTATAGATCGAGTGTGTTTCAAATTTTATTCAATTTTAGTGTCATTTGATACTCCATCAAGAATCATTAAATTTAGACCGTTCTAATTCCTATATAAACTTGATGGTCGTTGATGGAGTATCAAATGACACTCAAATTGAATGAAATTGGAACACAAACGATCAATAAGTAAATGAACATGTTTGTAAAAGATTTTCTATTTTAAAATTTTTTATAAATTTATATGATTTAGTATAACATTCGTGCCAAAATTTGTATGTTATTGGATTCCTCCTCTTATTATTTTTCGTATCAAAAGTTGTAACAGTGGAAACTAATCAGAAGTTAAATGTTTCGGAACCAACTAGTAAAGAGCCCACACCTCTTTGGGCTGAAATTATTGTATTTTATAATAAAGGGTCGAAAACTCATTCCTTATGAGGAAACTGATATGGGCCTTAAATTTTAATGGACTGGGGGCATTAATGTACATCAACGATGGTGATCAACCTAAGTAAACAATCAACGGTTTGAGATTTCTTTTTTGGGGAAGATAAAACCCGAATTTTTTATTAATATTAAAAATAAAATAAGAAATCACGACAATATCTTTGTCAAACCAAAAATCACAAATCTAGGAATTCCACCCGTAAAGAAGGCGGAACGATTCCGCCTTCTCTAAAGGCGGAACGATTCCGCCTTCTCTAAAGGCGGAACGATTCCGCCTTCTCTAAAGGCGGAACGATTCCGCCTTCTCTAAAGGTGGAATGATAGTCCTCAACGGACCAATCTATATTGCATACGTAAATGATCCCACTCACACTGACTTGCTGTTGCTTCAGGGACAGCCCTGTAAATATCTTTTAATATACTTTTTTAATAATTTTATTTAATATTTATAGATAATTTCTATTAATAGTTATTAATTGTTATTTTTAAAGAAATTGTCAGGATGATCCCAATCGTAGTGTATGCCGGGTGTTAATATTATTACCGGAGTGTGGTATCAATTACGGTAGACCTCCTAATTTTTTTTTCCGGGAAATAACAGTACATGTTAAAATAATGTCAAAACTATAATCTACAGATGACTTGGATTACTGGATACTCAGTATTCTTTGAGGAGGGATCCATTAACAATGCTTAATTTGACATCTTGACAATGTGAATTTTCAAAAATTTGTAAAAACTAAAAAAAACTCTTAGAAATGAAAATTGTTTATGGATGTATTATTTAACTTATAGATTGTTTATGTTTCCAATATATTCAATTTAAGCGACATTTGATAACTCTTCAAAGATTCGTTAATTTATAACCGTTGAAAAGTGCACAAAATTTGATAAGCCATTAAACGATATTCAAATTGATTGAAATTTGAAACACTATCAATCTACAAGTTAAATAATACATCCATAAATTATTTTCATTTTTTAGTTTTGTGATTTTTTTATAAATTTTTGAAAATTCTCATTGTCAAGATTGTCAATTAAGCATTGTCAAGGGATCCCTCCTCTTCTTTAAGAATCAATGCCCAGTACAATTAACACCGCATGTTCCAGTGCCCCGTACAACAAAAAAAAAAATTAACTAATCCACCCGTAAAAAAGGAGGAACGATTTCCACCTTCTTTACAGGTGGAACAATTCCGCCTTTAAAGAAAGGCGGAATCGTTCCGCCCTTAAAGAAGGCGGAATCGTTCCGCCCTTAAAGAAGGCGGAATCGTTCCGCCCTTAAAAATGCGGAATCGTTCCACCTTCTTTATAGGTGGAATTTTTAGATTTGTGATTTTTGGTCTGATCAGAATATTGTCGTGATTTCTTATTTTATTTTTAATATTAATAAAAATTCGGAGATAAAACTTTCACGTCAAAAAAATCTAATTTACTTTTGTTAGGAGTAAACTTCATAGAGCTGGCGAGAGATCATTCCAATCTCCGACCTTCCGATCAAATTAAAGGATCAAGATTTGAACGGTTGAGATTTAGGACTACATCAGTCACTTCACTTTGAGACTTTGGGCCTTTGGGCCTGAGGCTTTTCTCTTGGTCCCTTGGAGTCCAGACTTCGCGCCTTTAGTTTCGGGCTTCATATCGGACGGTCAGAAAGGGATCTTAGAGATCGAAACGACGACTGAGATTAGATCATCCGAACCCTTCTAGAACCCTTCTCACCAGCCTCTTTCCACCACCAGCGCCTCCCTTCCGCCGCCACGGCCGCCGCATCAGCTTCATGTCCCCTCTTCCTCTCCGCCTCTTCTCCGCGCAGACAGCCGTGGACTCGGCGTCCCTTCGTCCCCTTTCCCCCCTTCCTCAATCTGAAGAAGATGCAGTCCCCATTGCAGGAAGAAGAAGAGGGAGAGAGGGAGGGAGCAACTAGGCTGGCCAGATCGCTTCTAGAGGATGCCAGTGAGCTCAGAACCCGTCTGATTTCTCTTCTATTCCGATCTGATCAACCTGCAGCTAGCTCCCTCTGATCTCCAAACCCTCCCCGGTGAGCTTCAAAAGTTCAAAACCTCTCTGATTTCTCTCAATGCTGTGTGCATTTAAGTTCTTTTGCTCAGGTGGTTCAGCATTGCACATTTGTCAGTATCTGTAGTTCCGATTTAGCAAATCATACTTATATTAGTTTCAATTAATGCTGTTGAGATCAAGGGGGTTGATCATACTTGGTAGGCAGGACTAGCTTAGCATAGTAGGATTATGAAAGTTTAGAGAAAAATTACAGTTTTTGTGGAGACTGCAAAACAAATAGTTCTGGGAAATAAATATCAGAATGTTAAGTTCCTCAAGTAGCAATGTCAAGTTCATTACGGAACCTAAACTTTTGTGTTAGCACATACTTTTACTCTCTTATAATGCAGCGGTTTGCCAAATGTGACCAGCCCTAAAATCATGCCTTTTTTTCTCATTAATTAGACTCTTTGTTGTAATCATGACTGGCCCTAAATTGGGATCGGCATTTTGTTTTCCAATTGGCCAAGCTGGATGGCTCAAGTACTGCCATTTAGCAAGTTAATTTAATAGTAGTTTAGAAAAGGCAAAAGGGCATGCAAAACAGAATAAGAGAAACAAGATTGTTGTATGTTGAATTGGTACTGTTCAAGTAACTAGTCCGGCACATTAATACAGAATTTGGTCGTGTGATATCAGACAAGATTACCAAAAATGCATAACATATTTGTTGGGTCATGTTCATTGACAGACAGGCTGTTGTTCGAGTCGGTTGTTCAACAAGAAGAGTGATGCGATAGTCCTTAATGGAGTTCGAGGCCTCTTTCGATCTGACTCGACAGATTAGAGTAATTGAGAAGGGTATATGGAAAGAGAGATGACAGCTTATCAGACAAAGAACCCTCCTTTTGTAATGTCCCTACTCCCTAGATTGGACAATTACATGACTAAAAGGTAATTTTGCTAAAAAAAATTCTTGTTCAATTCTTAGTTAGTTTCTATTACCCGGTTGCTTACTACTTTGATGGTTAATTTCCATACCTAGTTCATCAAGTAAGGTGGCATAAAAACCTGCACTGGCTTGTTAAGTACTGTTAGGTTATCATTATATCAATTCAAATGGCAAAATGGCTAAAGCCATTTCTTAGCACAAGCAACCAGTGAAAAAAATATTAGAACCGAAATTATCACAAAATCTGAAGATGTAAACTGACATCCAACCTTGAATATGTAAAATTATTGCCAAAAAAATGAAAAAAAAAAAATGTACTGATACAACCACAAATTTTCCCAAATAATTAACATAACAGCAAGCCCCTGAAAAATGATTGGACATATATAAACTATCCTAGACTAGGAATAAAACCAAGTACAGCTATTAAACGGGGCACAGTACCATCTCTACTTTACGGGTACTGATGTCGTACCTATACTGTTTGCTGCTGCAATTTTCAGTAGATGCAATTTCCTTTGATTTTTGCAAAAGCCATCAAAGAGAAACCGTTCCCCACATCAAAAACAGTATTTGATCTCCTGTATCACTGACATTGAACCAACGGTTTTGACCATATTAATATTTTGTTTTTAGTTATTACATTATTAATTAGTGGTTCATCAATCTTCATACTGGTACAGGACCTGAAATTTGACTCTGTTACAACCCCTTGTACATACAACATAAAAGGGCACTAAAATTGAGACTCCAATTAATACAATTAACCCAACCCAACATTATTAATTCAGTGATTCTCAGCAGGTTTATTAAATATTTATCTTTCAGTAAAACCAAACTTAGTCAATCAATGTAAGTACTTGCCAGAAACTCAATTATTTACAGTCACTAGCTAGTCCCAGTACGATATGCAAAAGACTGAAGAACTGTAACAACCAGAAAAGAAATCTTATAATGCTCTTTCTTCAATACAAAATTACAAAGTACCTTAGCAATGCTACTTATTTTACTGGCAAAGCCAGACCCACATGCTTTAAAATAACATATTAGGATGTTCCTGCCAAATAAATAACTGAAAATAAACAATTTTTCCCACGACATCGATCTACAGGTTAGGGACAAACCAGCTTGAACATTCAAAGGGACAAGGCACCTTTTGTACTGTGGAGGTGCCAATGTCATACCTATAGGGTTTGCCATTGTCTAAGATGAAGAAGATTGCAGTTGCCTTCCACTCCAGGAGGAGCCATCACTGAAAACCCGTGCATTTCGTACTCGAGAAATAGTATTTGTTCTCTCAATTCTGATACCTGCTTCCCCTCGTACTCCTCCGCTAGCCGATAGATCTTAAATTTTGAATTCTCTGGTTCTTCACAGCCATCATCACTGTCGAAGGATCTTGATACTCGGAAGATTGTTTCTTGTGACTCGATTAAGTAAACGGAATAATCAAAGGGCACCTCACCCACTGGAGGAGGAACTGCATGCAACTTTTCTCCGGTGAGGGCATCATACACCCCTGTTGCGGATGCTTCCTCTGTTGCATACAGCCTGCCATTGCAGCAACAGCTGCTGCAAGATTGTGCACATAGCTCAGCCTCAACGGTTATTGCTGTCCAGGTTTTAGTTTTCTGGTTTTAGTTTTCTGGTTGTAGATTAGAGGAGTCCAGCCCCCCATCACAGTCTCCTCTTTCTGGCATGACAGAAGGCCTATGTTGTCGTCAAGGAGATTTCGACTACCAGAGAGCATTGAGTGTATCCACACGGAATAACTTAGTTTGGGCAGCAAGAATCTTGTGCCTTTCAGGGGATTGTGCAAGATGGGTTCGTCGTCGTCGGAGGTGAGAAGAAGGCTTCCGTGGCCTGATCCACGGTACCCCATGCCATGGTATTCGTCTAGCATCTGAATGATGCTGGTTTCGCCTGTCGTAACTGAGTAGATTGTTAAAGAGCTCTTCACGGATGCGTCGAGGCTGTCTGTTTGTATGAGCCAGGGAAATTTTGATGGATCTTCATTCAGGGAACGCACGAAGGTTCTCCAGCTCTGACATACAGCCTGGAATCTGAAAAAGTATCGTGGGTCCGGGGAGAGCTTCCTGAATACGAGTCTAAGGAGGTCTGGAGAGAGATTTCCCCAAGTTTTGGGTTCTGTCACCACTTGTGCACTCTTCTTTCCGGGCTCGGGCGCCATTATTAGTTCTTGTAATAATCAAGACGTACGGGTGCTTGGATTAGGATCTTGTTATTTCTTGAAGGAAATAAAGAGGGGATGTTGGTTCTTGGCTGAATAATGGCTGTTAAGAACTGAAGAAGAGTAGACAGGAATTGAGAAACTAGCTGTTGAATGATGAATTTAAAATTTTGAATGAGAGCCGATATATATATGGATATAACATAGATGCGGCCCAAATTTTTTTATGTTACTAAATGTTAATTAATGCATGTGATGAGTGCAATTATGCACTTTAAGTTTTTTTTTATTTTAAACAACAATTCTTAATGGAAAATTATGGTCATCTACTTGTTTCTTCTCTGTTGACAAAAGTTCCACCCAACAGAGTATGAATTTCGTAAAATTGTTTATTATGTTATGTAAAAAAATTATTTAGTATGCAATATATTGATTGCATAATGCATGTCATCAAATTTTTTTTTTTCAATCAAAATTGTTTAGTATACAAGTCGTTCAATATATTTTTTTTTAATTTGGAGAGTCGATTTTGCATACATAATAAATAACTTTTGCTGCATAATAAACAAATTTGCACGTGTAATTCGGAAGTGTGGAGCAGATTCGACTAGTAAAACCATTTGTACCAATGACAACAACAACTGTAGCTACATTTGTATCGCTATATCAACTCCGATAAATATTAGTTTAAGAAGTTGTTACAATAAAACGAGTGGTTGTTGGTAACTTTTGTATAATAGAATGATTGTTTGTTTCTATATCAGCATGGGCGAGTAATTGATAACTTCTAAATTGTTAATAATCTGTAAAATTAATTCGGTTTTATTTTAGAACTGCCTTCGAATTCGATATTCTTTTGATTAAAGCCGACCTATTCTCTAAAAATAATCATTATCGTTACTAATTATAAAACCAAGGCCAAAAGTACCTAAATTAGTGGCCTATTCTTAACTTCTTACTAATATTATATACAAGGGAAAATAGATATAATGCTGCCAAAGCTAGCTAGCTAGTTTCATTATTTCATTCAGATCGTCACAACTCAAACCATGGCGGAACAACAGAAATTGACCAAGGGCAGAAGGGATTGGTCTGATCTTCCTTCTGACCTTGTCTATCTCATTGCGAAGAAGCTCCCCGACCTTCCAGACGTTGTCCGTGTTCATTTTACTTGCAAGTCTTGGTGCTCTGCTACTCCTCTCTCTGACTTCCCCTGCAACTTTCCTTGGCTGCTTGAGTTCCACCAAAAACCCGGAGATTTTATCTCTACATCAATAAGAATACTCAATATGTACTCCATGTCATCCGGTGAAACCCTTACGATTCCTATCAAAAAAACCAAGTGGTTTAGAGGGTCCTCCCACAGCTACCTCCCTTTCATAGATGATAGTACCGGCGCCATATCTCTCCTTAACCCCCTCACCGATGATGAGTTTGTTCTCCCTTTTGTTCATAATCCTCGTAAAGTATTCTGGTCCTTCACGGTTTGGAGGGAACAGGGTCCTATTCGTGATCGTAGAATTTTAATCGTTCATCATGGTAAATATCGGAGAACTTTTTCTCAATGGGCTATCTATGATCCACATCATGGGTTGTGGACTGAGCAAGATGGGTTTTGCATCCACTCTTGTTATTGTCGAGGAATGTTCTTCTTGGCATACATAAATGCAGGCAACGCGACAAATGTTGTTGATGTTTCCACAAAAGAATTGTTATACACGATACCACCACATGCAGATGAGATTACAGATGCACACCCACCAGGAGAGCATCTTCGCTACATTCGGTTTTTTAGATCCTACCTTGTTGACTCGAGCGGAGATATATTGAGAGTGCACTGGTACTACCCTAAATATACTTTACGAAAGTCCAAGTTTCTAATCTATCGACTTGAATTCGGAGCAAGTGACCAACGTTGTTGGGTCAAGCTTAGTGATGTTGGTGATCAAAATATTTTCTTGGAAGTGATACAAGGTAACCCAAATGAAGCTAATGGCTTCTCAATGACGGTTGCGCCTGGCAGTGGTTTAAGAGGAGGTCATGTATACTTCATCGATCCTTTCAATGGAAAACCTTATGTGCATGATATTCGATCAAATACAGAGGAGACAATACCTTGCCCTTTTGAAAAGTGCACTTGGTTTGTTCCGGGACTATGCTAGCTAGCTAATTCTGTATGTATAACGGGGATGAAAGTCTCTTCAGCCTAGTTCGATAAATAATATATTTCAATTCCTTATTGGATGATTAATGACTGTTGTAATTCGGTACTCTTTTTTTTTTTTTTTTTTTTTTTTTTTATGAACAGGCAATGCCTGTTTGAGCTATATTTAAAAAGAAAATTAGTTACGGAGTTTTATTTTGGTTGTGTGCATAGCAGTAGGATAGGTCCCCTATTCCTTATTGCATATTGAACACCCCTTCCTAGCCTATTTACAACCCTTTTCCCAAATTGTGATGTCCCCCTAACGAGCTTTACCACCCTTATTTCCGGTACCGATATGGACCGGAAGATCCTTCTATTCCGTTCCTTCCAGATGTTCCAAACCACCGCAACGAACCTTCTTTAAATTTGATTCAAGTTCTTTAAATTTTATAAAATTGGGGATGATAGTCCTATCTGCTTTTATTGATAAATAAAAGAACTTTCTACAAATTTGATTCACTAATTTAGCTACGTACTGGCAATACAGGAGCATTTTTTAATGCTTAGATTATTTAATTGTCAAACACTAAACTATAGTACTCATACTTCATACTGGAACTTCGCATTTTGAATTTCCTTCCTATCAGTGCTAGGGGCGCTTTTGTAATTTGCATGGTCTCAATCACGTCACTGAGCCAGTTTTATTTACATTAATCCTTAATTACATATTTAATTGCATGAGACACGTGTTTAGTTTAATTATATTAATTGCAGAGAAGTGGATAAAGGAATTATAGCTTAATATGGTCTGAAAGGATGTTAATTACATTGCTGGGGACCAATTCGGACAAATTGTGATGGGTTGCAATTGGGTTAATCATTGTATACTGCAGTAATTTTCAACAATATGGCATCTATTAACTGAAGGAGAAACATCTCACGTCCATTGAAAAACCGTCCAGACATTTATAGACATAAACGGGATGTAACGAATACATCATGAAATATAACATTTACACTCGAAATGTCAGCTATGGACGGCTTTTCTATGGACGCTAGGTCATATTCAATTGGATTTTGTCTAAAGCCATTTGGACGGTCTCTCATCTAAAGGATTTGGATAGCCGTACAATATAATTGGTGACAATTGATCAACGGTGATAGCGTGTAGCTCTATCACGCTAAATATAACCAGCATACAATGTATTTGTAGGTTGTTCAATTTTAAGCACCTACATCACCTTTAGAGGTGGCAAAATCTCACTCGACCTGAGAAACCCCCCGACCCGCCTAACCCGAAACCTAATCCGACCTAAGTTTCAGGAAAAGTCAAACTGACTCAAACCAGACCCAACCCGTGTTCCACGGAAAGAAAGCCCGACCCGTGTTTTCTAGAACAAAGCATAACATTTAAAAGAACCAATCAACTAAACTTCTTAGACTCATCTTAACAAGATTAATCACGATACATCACAAAATTTGTTTCAGTGATCGAAAGCCCACGGATATCTACGGTGCATCTCCTCCTCCTCCTCTGGAGTGAATCCACTTTCTATGTTCAAGAAGCGGCGAGCTTCGTCAAGAGGTTTTGTATGGATTATGTCGGCTACCTTTTTAATCACCAGATCAACCAGACCATCGATGCTTAGCAAATGCGCAGCCGTGAGGATATGATAAAGCATATCCCCATCAACATCGACGAAATTCTTGTCCCATGCCTCAAGTTCTTGTTCCTTGTCGTCAGACAACTTTGCAGTTGTAGATACAGCTGCACCGTCCTCTGCTGCCTTTGTTTCGGTGGCATGTTTCGTTCAGTACTCGAGCAATAGCGAGAGGATCTCGGTGTTGACGTTTGGTATTGGGATAATTGGGTTGTGGGCACCGTCATCTTCAATGGCATGGCGTATCGTTTGAATCATCATCGCAACCTTCTTTGTTACCTGAAACTCCACACCATCCAAGCTCCTGAGTGTGATAATCATCTCGGTAGTGCCGTCAGCCATGTCGTTGTTAGAAAGTAGCTAGGAAACTGAATAAAGGTTCGAATATCAAAACCCGAATGGAGAAAGTGATGACAGAGGGACAAAAGATCAAGGATTTTTAGGTACAAAGCTTGAACCCTTGTCTTGATCTTATATAGGTAATGAAGGAGCAATTATATAATCACAAGATCTATTTTTAAAGAACTAATTTTAAACCCCTAAATCACGTCTATATCTCAATTTGATCCTTTATAAGCAACATGTAATGTAGTCTGTGTTATTTTTGGACCGCTGTTAATTCGGGCCAAGTACTTAATTTTAGCATGTTAGTGCTATCTTTTTCTAAAAAAAAGAAAGAAAAAGAAAACCAAATGTATACAAGTAGCTCATATATAGATACAATCACAAAGAAGTAGATTGATATTATTATATAACTCACAGATTATGTCTTGGGTTGGTGATTTGAACTGAAATTGCTTGATGATTTGACTAGCCCCTCTAGTTTTTTTTCTGCTTGAATTTGGGACTTAAAAGTTTTTGAGTTGGTCCTTAATTGTGTGGCTATGCATGTAGAAAAAATATGCAGAAATACGTAAATCTCGCAACTTTTCTTATGAATCTCTGTACGTAATCGAATGCAATATTTGGTTATGATTATTATCTTAAAGCAAATCCATGATCAAACAATTAAATAGTGCAGCCATCCTCTCCTGTTCTTCTTAATTGCCAATTTCATCTCTTGTGGATGATTAATTAATGATGGTTGCAATGATCTTTTGTTCCAAGGTACTTCAATAAATTGGGGGATAATAAATTAAACGATCTATTTTGATTGATAAACAAAGACATTTTCGCAAATTTGTTTCGAAAATTCAGTTTGGAAGTCCATGCTGTTAGTCCTAGGGAAGATTTTGTACACTGTGTGTTTTGGAAATGTTAAGACCTGATCTTAAATCATATTTATTGAGCCAGCATTTGGCAATTGGCAGGAGTAATTTTTCATTACAAACATAATATTCCGTAAGACATGTATGGTTAGTTAATTGAACTAGAGTGTAACTCGGGCTTCGCCCAAAATATGATAACAAAAAAATAATAAAGCTTATAAAATAAAAATATTTATTTAAAAAAATAAATATAATTTTAAAATTTTTTATGTAAATAATGATAATGATGATGTGTAATTTATAAACAATAGCACATAAATGTTAGACCACTTTAAGGATTAAATTTTGTCTTAGACATATCATATCATCTTATTAAATGGGGAGAGAGAATAATTATAAACCATAGGATCAAAGTAGAGAAAAAGATTAAACAAAATCAATGGTTAATAATATTGATGATGTGGCATAGTTAAGATGCTTGAAGAGTTACTCCACTTTCTAGTTTATAGATCGCTAGAGAACTGCTAAGGGATCTGACAAATTGTGGCAATTCTGACAAATTGAGGTTGGGTTACGTTGCAATTTGGGTTAATCACTGTATACTGCGTTAATTATTTTCAATTAACAAGTTTGTAAAAGCTAATGACATATGAATTATGATATATGTCTAATAGCATCACACCAAATCTTTAGATTTACTATCTAACAGAATGACGCCCTCCGCCAAAAAAAATAAACTATTGATCATATCATACCGTAACAATATAGCATTTTCCATTGATCATTTATTATTTGAGGAGGGATCAAATGAAACAACAATGTTTTGACACAAATGTTACACTAAATCATATAAATTTATAAAAAATCTTAAAAATGGAAAAACTTTTATAAACGTATTCATTTACTTATAGATCGAGTGTGTTTCAAATTTTATTCAATTTTAGTGTCATTTGATACTCCATCAAGAATCATTAAATTTAGACCGTTCTAATTCCTATATAAACTTGATGGTCATTGATGGAGTATCAAATGACACTCAAATTGAATGAAATTTGGAACACAAACGATCAATAAGTAAATGAACATGTTTGTAAAAGATTTTCTATTTTTAAAATTTTTTATAAATTTATATGATTTAGTATAACATTCGTGCCAAAATTTGTATGTTATTGGATTCCTCCTCTTATTATTTTTCGTATCAAAAGTTGTAACAGTGGAAACTAATCAGAAGTTAAATGTTTCGGAACCAACTAGTAAAGAGCCCACACCTCTTTGGGCTGAAATTATTGTATTTTATAATAAAGAGTCGAAAACTCATCCCTTATGAGGAAACTGATATGGGCCTTAAATTTTAATGGACTGGGGCATTAATGTACATCAACGATGGTGATCAACCTAAGTAAACAATCAACGGTTGAGATTTCTTTTTTGGGGAAGATAAAACCCGAATTTTTTATTAATATTAAAAATAAAATAAGAAATCACGACAATATCTTTGTCAAACCAAAAATCACAAATCTAGGAATTCCACCCGTAAAGAAGGCGGAACGATTCCGCCTTCTCTAAAGGTGGAATGATAGTCCTCAACGGACCAATCTATATTGCATACGTAAATGATCCCACTCACACTGACTTGCTGTTGCTTCAGGGACAGCCCTGTAAATATCTTTTAATATACTTTTTTAATAATTTTATTTAATATTTATAGATAATTTCTATTAATAGTTATTAATTGTTATTTTTAAAGAAATTGTCAGGATGATCCCAATCGTAGTGTATGCCGGTGTTAATATTATTACCGGAGTGTGGTATCAATTACGGTAGACCTCCTAATTTTTTTTTCCGGGAAATAACAGTACATGTTAAAATAATGTCAAAACTATAATCTACAGATGACTTGGATTACTGGATACTCAGTATTCTTTGAGGAGGGATCCATTAACAATGCTTAATTTGACATCTTGACAATGTGAATTTTCAAAAATTTGTAAAAACTAAAAAAAACTCTTAGAAATGAAAATTGTTTATGGATGTATTATTTAACTTATAGATTGTTTATGTTTCCAATTATATTCAATTTAAGCGACATTTGATAACTCTTCAAAGATTCGTTAATTTATAACCGTTGAAAAGTGCACAAAATTTGATAAGCCATTAAACGATATTCAAATTGATTGAAATTTGAAACACTATCAATCTACAAGTTAAATAATACATCCATAAATTATTTTCATTTTTTAGTTTTTGTGATTTTTTATAAATTTTTGAAAATTCTCATTGTCAAGATTGTCAAATTAAGCATTGTCAAGGGATCCCTCCTCTTCTTTAAGAATCAATGCCCAGTACAATTAACACCGCATGTTCCAGTGCCCCGTACAACAAAAAAAAAATTAACTAATCCACCCGTAAAAAAGGAGGAACGATTCCACCTTCTTTACAGGTGGAACAATTCCGCCTTTAAAGAAAGGCGGAATCGTTCCGCCCTTAAAGAAGGCGGAATCGTTCCGCCCTTAAAGAAGGCGGAATCGTTCCGCCCTTAAAGAAGGCGGAATCGTTCCGTCCTTAAAAAATGCGGAATCGTTCCACCTTCTTTATGGGTGGAATTTCTAGATTTGTGATTTTTGGTCTGATCAGAATATTGTCGTGATTTCTTATTTTATTTTTAATATTAATAAAAATTCGGAGATAAAACTTTCACGTCAAAAAAATCTAATTTACTTTTGTTAGGAGTAAACTTCATAGAGTTGGCGAGAGATCATTCCAATCTCCGACCTTCCGATCAAATTAAAGGATCAAGATTTGAACGGTTGAGATTTAGGACTACATCAGTCACTTCACTTGGAGACTTTGGGCCTTTGGGCCTGAGGCTTCGGGCTTCATATCGGACGATCAGAAAAGGATCTTAGAGATCGAAACAACGACTGAGATTAGATCATCGGAACCCTTCTAAACCCCTTCTCGTTCACCGCCGGCGCCTCCCTTCCGCCGCCACGGCCGCCGCATCAGCTTCATGTCCCCTCTTCCTCTGCGCCTCTTCTCCGCGCAGACAGCCGTGGACTCGGCGTCCCTTCGTCCCCTTTCCCCCCTTCTCAATCTGAAAGAAGATGCGGTCCCCATTGCAGGAAGAAGAAGAGGGAGAGAGGGAGGGAGCAACTAGGCTTGCCAGATCGCTTCTAGAGGATGCCAGTGAGCTCAGAACCCGTCTGATTTCTATTCCGATCTGATCAACCTGCAGCTAGCTCCCTCTGATCTCCAAACCCTCGCCGGTGAGCTTCAAAAGTTCAAAACATCTCTGATTTCTCTCAATGCTGTGTGCACTTAAGTTCTTTTGCTCAGGTGGTTCAGCATTGCACATTTGTCAGTATCTGTAGTTCCGATTTAGCAAATCATACTTATATTAGTTTCAATTAATGCTGTTGAGATCAAGGGGGTTGATCATACTTGGTAGGCAGGACTAGCTTAGCATAGTAGGATTATGAAAGTTTAGAGAAAAATTACAGTTTTTGTGGAGACTGCAAAACAAATAGTTCTGGGAAATAAATATCAGAATGTTAAGTTCCTCAAGTAGCAATGTCAAGTTCATTACGGAACCTAAACTTTTGTGTTAGCACATACTTTTACTCTCTTATAATGCAGCGGTTTGACAAATGTGACCGGCCTTAAAATCATGCCTTTTTTTCTCATTAATTAGACTCTTTGTTGTAATCATGACTGGCCCTAAATTGGGATCGGCATTTTGTTTTCCAATTGGCCAAGCTGGATGGCTCAAGTACTGCCATTTAGCAAGTTAATTTAATAGTAGTTTAAAAAAGGCAAAAGGGCATGCAAAACAGAACAAGAGAGACAAGATTGTTGTATGTTGAATTGGTACTGTTCAAGTAACTAGTCCGCACATTAATACAGAATTTGGTCGTGTGATATCAGACAAGATTACCAAAAATGCATAACATATTTGTTGGGTCATGTTCATTGACAGACAGGCTGTTGATCGAGTCGGTTTTTCAACAAGAAGAGTGATGCGATAGTCCTTAATGGAGATCGAGGCCTCTTTCGATCTGACTCGATAGATTAGAGTAATTGAGAAGGGTATATGGAAAGAGAGATGACAGCTTATCAGACAAAGAACCCTCCTTTTGTAATGTCCCTACTCCCTAGATTGGACAATTACACGACTAAAAGGTAATTTTGCTAAAAAAAATTCTTGTTCAATTCTTAGTTAGTTTCTATTACCCGGTTGCTTACTACTTTGATGGTTAATTTCCATACCTAGTTCATCAGGTAAGGTAACATAAAAACCTGCACTGGCTTGTTAAGTACTGTTAGGTTATCATTATATCAATTCAAATGGCAAAATGGCTAAAGCCATTTCTTAGCACAAGCAACCAGTGAAAAAAATATTAGAACCGAAATTATCACAAAATCTGAAGATGTAAACTGACATCCAACCTTGAATATGTAAAATTATTGCCAAAAAAATGAAAAAAAAAAAAAATGTACTGATACAACCACAAATTTTCCCAAATAATTAACATATCAGCAAGCCCCTGAAAAATGATTGGACATATATAAACTATCCTAGACTAGGAATAAACCAAGTACAGCTATTAAACGGGCACAGTACCATCTCTACTTTACGGGTACTGATGTCGTACCTATACTGTTTGCTGCTGCAATTTTCAGTAGATGCAATTTCCTTTGATTTTTGCAAAAGCCATCAAAGAGAAACCGTTCCCCACATCCAAAAACAGTATTTGATCTCCTGTATCACTGACATTGAACCAACGGTTTTGACCATATTAATATTTTGTTTTAGTTATTACATTATTAATTAGTGGTTCATCAATCTTCATACTGGTACAGGACCTGAAATTTGACTCTGTTACAACCCCTTGTACATACAACATAAAAGGGCACTAAAATTGAGACTCCAATTAATACAATTAACCCAACCCAACATTATTAATTCAGTGATTCTCAGCAGGTTTATTAAATATTTATCTTTCAGTAAAACCAAACTTAGTCAATCAATGTAAGTACTTGCCAGAAACTCAATTATTTACAGTCACTAGCTAGTCCCAGTACGATATGCAAAAGACTGAAGAACTGTAACAACCAGAAAAGAAATCTTATAATGCTCTTTCTTCAATACAAAATTACAAAGTACCTTAGCAATGCTACTTATTTTACTGGCAAAGCCAGACCCACATGCTTTAAAATAACATATTAGGATGTTCCTGCCAAATAAATAACTGAAAATAAACAATTTTTCCCACGACATCGATCTACAGGTTAGGAACAAACCAGCTTGAACATTCAAAGGGACAAGGCACCTTTTGTACTGTGGAGGTGCCAATGTCATACCTATAGGGTTTGCCATCGTCTAAGATGAAGAAGATGCAGTTGCCTTCCACTCCAGGAGGAGCCATCACTGAAAACCCGTGCATTTCGTACTCGAGAAATAGTATTTGTTCTCTCAATTCTGATACCTGCTTCCACTCGTACTCCTCCGCTAGCCGATAGATCTTAAATTTTGAATTCTCTGGTTCTTCACAGCCATCGTCACTGTCGAAGGATCTTGATACTCGGAAGATTGTTTCTTGTGACTCGATTAAGTAAACGGAATAATCAAAGGGCACCTCACCCACTGGAGGAGGAACTGCATGCAACTTTTCTCCGGTGAGGGCATCATACACCCCTGTTGCGGATGCTTCCTCTGTTGCATACAGCCTGCCATTGCAGCAACAGCTGCTGCAAGATTGTGCACATAGCTCAGCCTCAACGGTTATTGCTGTCCAGGTTTTAGTTTTCTGGTTGTAGATTAGAGGAGTCCAGCCCCCCATCACAGTCTCCTCTTTCTGGCATGACAGAAGGCCTATGTTGTCGTCAAGGAGATTTCGACTACCAGAGAGTATTGAGTGTATCGACACGGAATAACTTAGTTTGGGCAGCAAGAATCTTGTGCCTTTCAGGGGATTGTGCAAGATGGGTTCGTCGTCGTCGGAGGTGAGAAGAAGGCTTCCGTGGCCTGATCCACGGTACCCCATGCCATGGTATTCGTCTAGCATCTGAATGATGCTGGTTTCGCCTGTCGTAACTGAGTAGATTGTTAAAGAGCTCTTCACGGATGCGTCGAGGCTGTCTGTTTGTATGAGCCAGGGAAATTTTGATGGATCTTCATTCAGGGAACACACGAAGGTTCTCCAGCTCTGACATACAGCCTGGAATCTGAAAAAGTATCGTGGGTCGGGGGGAGAGCTTCCTGAATACGAGTCTAAGGAGGTCTGGAGAGAGATTTCCCCAAGTTTTGGGTTCTGTCACCACTTGTGCACTCTTCTTTCCGGGCTCGGGCGCCATTATTAGTTCTTGTAATAATCAAGACGTACGGGTGCTTGGATTAGGATCTTGTTATTTCTTGAAGGAAATAAAGAGGGGATGTTGGTTCTTGGCTGAATAATGGCTGTTAAGAACTGAAGAAGAGTAGACAGGAATTGAGAAACTAGCTGTTGAATGATGAATTTAAAATTTTGAATGAGAGCCGATATATATATGGATATAACATAGATGCGGCCCAAATGTTTTATGTTACTAAATGTTAATTAATGCATGTGATGAGTGCAATTATGCACTTTAAGTTTTTTTTATTTTAAACAACAATTCTTAATGGAAAATTATGGTCATCTACTTGTTTCTTCTCTGTTGACAAAACTTCCACCCAACAGAGTATGAATTTCGTAAAATTGTTTATTATGTTATGTAAAAAAATTATTTAGTATGCAATATATTGATTGCATAATGCATGTCATCAAATTTTTTTTTTTCAATCTAAATTGTTTAGTATACAAGTCGTTCAATATATTTTTTTTTAATTTGGAGAGTCGATTTTGCATACATAATAAATAACTTTTGCTGCATAATAAACAAATTTGCACGTGTAATTCGGAAGTGTGGAGCAGATTCGACTAGTAAAACCATTTGTACCAATGACAACAACAACTGTAGCTACATTTGTATCGCTATATCAACTCCGATAAATATTAGTTTAAGAAGTTGTTACAATAAAACGAGTGGTTGTTGGTAACTTTTGTATAATAGAATGATTGTTTGTTTCTATATCAGCATGGGCGAGTAATTGATAACTTCTAAATTGTTAATAATCTGTAAAATTAATTCGGTTTTATTTTAGAACTGCCTTCGAATTCGATATTCTTTTGATTAAAGCCGACCTATTCTCTAAAAATAATCATTATCGTTACTAATTATAAAACCAAGGCCAAAAGTACCTAAATTAGTTGCCTATTCTTAACTTCTTACTAATATTATATACAAGGGAAAATAGATATAACGCTGCCAAAGCTTGCTAGCTAGTTTCATTATTTCATTCAGATCGTCACAACTCAAACCATGGCGGAACAACAGAAATTGACCAGGGGCAGAAGGGACTGGTCTGATCTTCCTTCTGACCTTGTCTATCTCATTGCGAAGAAGCTCCCCGACCTTCCAGATGTTATCCGTGTTCATTTTACTTGCAAGTCTTGGTGCTCTGCTACTCCTCTCTCTGACTTCCCCTGCAACTTTCCTTGGCTGCTTGAGTTCCACCAAAATCCCGGAGATTTTATCTCTACATCAATAAGAATACTCAATATGTACTCCATGTCATCCGGTGAAACCCTTACGATTCCTATCAAAAAAACCAAGTGGTTTAGAGGGTCCTCCCACAGCTACCTCCCTTTCATAGATGATAGTACCGGCGCCATATCTCTCCTTAACCCCCTCACCGATGATGAGTTTGTTCTCCCTTTTGTTCATAATCCTCGTAAAGTATTCTGGTCCTTCACGGTTTGGAGGGAACAGGGTCCTATTCGTGATCGTAGAATTTTAATCGTTCATCATGGTAAATATCGGAGAACTTTTTCTCAATGGGCTATCTATGATCCACATCATGGGTTGTGGACTGAGCAAGATGGGTTTTGCATCCACTCTTGTTATTGTCGAGGAATGTTCTTCTTTGCATACATAAATGCAGGCAACGCGACAAATGTTGTTGATGTTTCCACAAAAGAATTGTTATACACGATACCACCACATGCAGATGAGATTACAGATGCACACCCACCAGGAGAGCATCTTCGCTACATTCGGTTTTTTAGATCCTACCTTGTTGACTCGAGCGGAGATATATTGAGAGTGCACTGGTACTACCCTAAATATACTTTACGAAAGTCCAAGTTTCTAATCTATCGACTTGAATTCGGAGCAAGTGACCAACGTTGTTGGGTCAAGCTTAGTGATGTTGGTGATCAAAATATTTTCTTGGAAGTGATACAAGGTAACCCAAATGAAGCTAATGGCTTCTCAATGACGGTTGCGCCTGGCAGTGGTTTAAGAGGAGGTCATGTATACTTCATCGATCCTTTCAATGGAAAACCTTATGTGCATGATATTCGATCAAATACAGAGGAGACAGTACCTTGCCCTTTTGAAAAGAGCACTTGGTTTGTTCCGGGACTATGCTAGCTAGCTAATTCTGCATGTTTAACGGGGATGAAAGTCTCTTCAGCCTAGTTCGATAAATAATATATTTCAATTCCTTATTGGATGATTAATGACTGTTGTAATTCGGTACTCTTTTTTTTTTTTTTTTTTTATGAACAGGCAATGCCTGTTTGAGCTATATTTAAAAAGAAAATTAGTTACAGAGTTTTGTTTTGGTTGTGTGCATAGCAGTAGGATAGGTCCCCTATTCCTTATTGCATATTGAACACCCCTTCCTAGACTATTTACAACCCTTTTCCCAAATTGTGATGTCCCCCTAACGAGCTTTACCACCCTTATTTCCGGTACCGATATGGACCGGAAGATCCTTCTATTCCGTTCCTTCCAGATGTTCCAAACCACTGCAACGAACCTTCTTTAAATTTGATTCAAGTTCTTTAAATTTTATAAAATTGGGGATGATAGTCCTATCTGCTTTTATTGATAAATAAAGAACTTTCTACAAATTTATTTCACTAAAGAACTTTCTACAAATTTGATAAATAAAGAACTTTAATTTTGCTACGTACTGGCAATACAGGAGCATTTTTTAATGCTTAGATTATTTAATTGTCAAACACTAAACTATAGTACTCATACTTCATACTGGAACTTCGCATTTTGAATTTCCTTCCTATCAGTCCTAGGGGCGCTTTTGTAATTTGTATGGTCTCAATCACGTCACTGAGTCAGTTTTATTTACATTAATCCTTAATTACATATTTAATTGCATGAGACACGTGTTTAGTTTAATTATATTAATAGCAGAGAAGTGGATAAAGGAATTATAGCTTAATATGGTCTGAAAGGATGTTAATTACATTATTGGGGACCAATTCGGACAAATTGTAATGGGTTGCAATTGGGTTAATCATTGTATACTGCAGTAATTTTCAACAATATGGCATCTATTAACTGAAGGAGAAACATCTCACGTCTATTGAAAAACCGTCCAAACATTTATAGACATATACGGGATGTAACGAATACATCATGAAATATAACATTTACACCCGAAAGGTAACCAGCTATGGACGGCTTTTCTATGGATGCTAGGTCATATTCAATTGGATTTTGTCTAAAGCCATTTGGACGGTCTCTCATCTAAAGGATTTGGATAGCCGTACAATATAATTGGTGACAATTGATCAACGGTGATAGCGTGTAGCTCTATCACGGTAAATATAACCGGCATACAATGTATTTGTAGGTTGTTCAATTTTAAGCACCTACATCACCTTTAGAGGTGGCAAAATCTCACTCGACCTGAAAAACCCCCCGACCCGCCTGACCCGAAACGTAACCCGACCTGAGTTTCAAGAAAAGTCAAACTGACTCAAACCAGATCCGACCCGTGTTCCACAGAAAGAAAGCCCGACCCGTGTTTTCTAGAACAAAGCATAACATTTAAAAGAACCAATCAACTAAACTTCTTAGACTCATCTTAACAAGATTAATCACGATACATCACAAAAGTTGTTTCAGTGATCGAAAGCCCACGGATATCTACGGTGCATCTCCTCGTCCTCCTCTGGAGTGAATCCACTTTCTATGTTCAGGAAGCGGCGAGCTTCGTCAAGAGGTTTCGTATGGATTATGTCGGCTACCTTTTTAATCACCAAATCAACCAGACCATCGATGCTTAGCAAATGCGCAGCCGTGAGGATATGATAAAGCATATCCCCATCAACATCGACGAAATTCTTGTCCCATGCCTCAAGTTCTTGTTCCTTGTCGTCAGACAACTTTGCGGTTGTACACACAGCTGCACCGTCCTCTGCTGCCTTTGTTTCAGTGGCATGTTTCGTGCAGTACTCGAGCAATAGCGAGAGGATCTCACTGTTGACGTTCGGTATTGGGATAATTGGGTTGTGGGCACCGTCATCTTCAATGGCGTGGCGTATCGTTTGAATCATCATCGCAACCTTCTTTGTTACCCGAAACTCCTCGCCATCTGAGCTCCTGAGTGTGATAATCATCTCGGTAGCACCGTCAGCCATGTCGTTGTTAGAAAGAAGGAAATCGAATAAAGGTTCGAAAATTAAAACCCGAAGGGAGAAAGTGATGACAGAGGGACAAAAGATTAGGGATTTTTAGGTACAAAGCTTGAACCCTTGTCTTGATCTTATATAGGTGATGAAGGAGCAAATATATAATCACAAGATCTATTTTTAAAGAACTGATTTTAAACCCCTAAATCATGTCTATATCTAAATTTGATCCTTTATAAGCTACATGTAATGTAGTCTGTGTTATTTTTGGAGCGCTGTTATTTCGGGCCAAGTACTTAATTTTAGCATCTTAAGTGCTATCTTTTTCTCAAAAAAAGAAAGAAAAAGAAAACAAAAAAAAAAAAATTGTAATTGGGTCCACAGTGCTTCTATTCATGATTAAATTTACCAGTATATTCTCGTCATTCTCCAATTTTCTTTCCAATTATATCCGGAAATATTAACTGTGGGAACATGTTGCTTCTACAGCCAATGAATGTACTATAAACAATGGCCAAATGAAAAATTAAATTAAACAGTAAATAATACTAAATACTAATATAAAACAGACATAAATGTGTTCTTTAATAGGCTACTGTATATAATGCTGCTTACAGTATCCAGCCTTTCATTTTTTTTTTCTTTTTATCTTTTTACAGATAAGATTTTTAATATAGATAGAAGAGAGTTTGCTCCATACATTAAGTACAGAAAAAAGGAAACTTGCTGTATATATTTACATAAAGCGATTAAACCAAATTCAGAAAAGACTTCACATAACACATACACAAGCCTACCATATAAAACACATTTGCTATTGCCGCTTCAATAAGAAATTTATTACAAAAAGGTCCTAACTCTCAACTCTCAAGTATATATACTCTGTTACTCTATTTCCTGACACTAAATTAACCCACATTCATTCAAACGCTACAAACTCCCTCCTTTTACCTCTGGCATTCTCATAGCAGTGCCTTCTCAATCCCCAGCCAAGACACCAAGAACCTCTATCTTGATGATTCTTGAGCCTAAGATACAGACAGATACAACCATGGCAGAAGCAAGAAACTGGGCAGATCTCCCCAGAGACATCCTCCATCTCATCTACACGAAGCTCCGCCCGACCTCCGTTACTTCGTCACTTTTCGCTCCGTGTGTAAAGATTGGCGCGACTTTGATTCCCTCAACGAGCCTCCACCAAAGTTCCCCTGGCTCCTTGAATGCAAGACAGAGAGGCATTTAGGGGATGGTGGGGAGTGTTTGCAACGAATTCTGCAGTACTATTCCCTTGCTACCGGTGAAACCGATACTATTCGTGTACCAGAATCATTTCACGGCAAGTATTTCCACGGACCAGGCCACGGTTACCTTCTTGTTTCATCTTGCCAGAAACTTTCTCTATTAAATCCCCTCACAGGTAACATCATCTCGCTCCCGCCACTCGATTACGGTTTCAAGACTCTCTGGCCTGTTTGTGGCAGCTTGGATCCTACACATAATTGGCACATTGTGTCAGGATTTCCCTCAGAGTCTCGCATATGGGAATGGAGGTCTGCGATTTATCATCATAACGAGAAGAAGTGGACATATGTTGATGATAACTCACGCAACACTTGCTGCTGGGACGGAAGGCTATACACTACATGGGTAAGATATTGCACTAAGGTGTATGATAAGCTGGATGACATTGACATTGAACCACCCGAGGAGGAGAACTTTGGAGCCATGGCAACTTACCTAATTGAGTGCGGTCAAGAGATTCTGAGAGTTACCTGGTTTCTTGACTTTACTGTAACTGAGAAGGCTGAAAATTCAAGATTTCATATTTATAAACATAAATCTGAAAAAGGCGAAGGACAAAACCATTGGGTCAAGGCCAGTGATATCGGCGATCAAATACTGTTCTTGGATGTGATGAACGGTTTCTCTATGATGGCTCCTGCTGGATTCAGGGGAAATTGCATCTACTTCTTGGATATTGAAGATGGCAGCAACAAACCTTATAGGTACGACATTGGTACCAGTACTGTAGAGAGGGTGCCTTGCCTGTTTAAAAGCTGTACTTGGTTCATTCCTAGTTTGGGCTAGTTCATTTATTTCCAATTGTTTTGCAGGATTTTGATGGTAGGTTAATTATTCGGGAAATTTTGTGGTGCTAGACTGTGTCGGTATTTCTTTTCTTTTTATTTTTTGGAATAATTTTGCGCGGTACAAGGGCGGATGTCAGTTTCATCTTCGGATTTCTGTTACAAGTTATGACTTTGGTTTGTATTTCTATTTCCTGCTTGCTTGTGCTAAGAAGTGGCCTTAACCATTTTTCCATTTAAATAGACATGATGATACGTAACAAGCCAATGCAGGTTTTTATAGTACCTTATCTGATGAACTTGGTGGTGGAAAACCCATCAAAGTAGTATGCAACTGGGCTATGAGAACTAACTAAGAATTGGAAAAAAAAAGTATACATAACAAATGTTTATCGTCATTAATTGAATTTATATAACATAAACACAGTCCTTTTAGTATATGCACGTATACAGTATACTGAATCATGTACAAGATTCAGTAAAGCAAAATAGGTCAAAAACGGTAGCGGTAACTGTAGCTACGTAATAACGTCTACTAGAGGAAGCTCAAGTTTTTCCAAAAGTTGTTGAATTTTTATAACTAGAGGAATTACTTGTTCGCTCAACGCTAGAATCTGCTTACTGTTTTCTTCAGTTCGCAGTTCAATTGGTTTGGGATTATCAGGATCAATTGTTAATTCCTTTAGGATACCCTGTAATTGAGTGGTTACCTTATCTATGAGCTTAGATATGTTGGCATGTGCATCTTGCATATGACAAGTCATAGAATGCATAGTGCAAACCATAGAATGGTTAATTTGTGATCTGATTTGTTCTATTATAGCTTGTAGTAAGATTTTAGTAGCATTTAACAAATCTTTTACTGCTAATATAATATTACCTTCGTCTTTATTTTTATCATTATGTTTAGTAGTAGTTAACTCTTCTCAGGCTATTTGAAATATTACCTCGAGATGTTGTTTTTGTTCCAATTCTATAGCTTCATGTTTAGCTATGAGTTGTTGTAATAATTCTTTTATTTCAATTAATGTATTATTGGAATTTGACATCTTGGTTTTTTAGAGAACTTACCAATTTTCTATGCGGTTGATTATTGCGTCCTCCAGATTAGAGTCCATTTCGTACTCGTAATCTTCTGGACTGTAACCAATATCCTCACCAAGTTCTGCCAGAGCTTCTTCATCTTCTGGATATGGCTCTGCATATCTCTCATCCTCATCGCTATAATTGCGGTTTTGGGATGATTCACCTATACTCAAAGAATTTTCTTTTTTAAGAGTATTAGTCGGTTGCTCTGCTAATCTGTTTTCTTCTTTAGAGATTACATCTTTTATTCTTAAGATTTCATTTTCATTTAAAGATATAGTATTCTTTAAATAATCTGATTTTCTTTTAAGAATTCTTAGTTTAGCCTCCAGTGCATCGATTTCTCGATTGTTGTTGACTAGCTCAACTTGCTTTATAGCATTTTCTGTTTGAAATGCTGTTAAAAGCAAAGTTTGTATTATCATATTATCTCCTATTTATTTAGGTAAATAATATTCTTTATCGAATTGTTTCCAAAATCCCGTCATTTCCCAGAGTATTTTTCTTATCTGGTACTCTTGACTTTTTAAATTATTCAGACGTTCTTTATTTTTATGTCTAAAACAATTTTGATACCACCTATCATATTCTAGTTGATAATTTCCAACAAAATATGGAGTAGTGGTAGGGTCATTTACTGTATAATCAGTATAATACCCATTTGTGTAACATAATCCTTTTATGTTAGGATCACTAATTACATCTCTATCATTTATTAATTCAATCTCATTCTGAATTTTGTGTAGTTCTGATATAAGATCCTTTTTACCATCTAACTTTTTCAACCGAAACATCGAACTTGATTTTCGGGTTTCTTAACCAATTTGGCACTTCTTTGTTTAAACTTAGGTTTAGCTTGTTTAGGCGTCCTATGCTTAAACTTTTTTATCTTCTTCGAAGTATATTTTGGCTTCGATTCGTAATTCCTTACTGTGCTTGATCCAAATTGTAAAACTGGCTGTTTTATATTTGCACATAAGGATTTTATATTTTGTGAGGCCGCTTTTCTTATTTGGCGTTCCTTACATAAAGCTTCGATATGATGTTTTAGAGCCAGCATTCTGGTTCCTAGACAATCATAATCATCTGGTTTGTATTCTTCTTTCATTAAACTATCCCATGGAGTTGGGAAGTTTAGTGAAATATAGGTCTAAATATTCACGTTTATAAGGTTCCTTTATTATTAAAAGTAACTTATTAAACGTTTCATTATATCTTGCGAGATTTAAATCTGTTAACTCGCAAAGCTGTATTATATTTAGTTGGTCTATCGCCATCTTCTTTTGTTGTTCTGCTGTTTCAGCACTATTCCTAATACCACAGAATTGTAATTTAAAGAAATCTGGTATTAAGAAATTTTTTCCGTTGGATTCGTTCCATGATTCCATGAATCCACGCCATGCTTGGGTTGTTTTTAAGGCTTCCCATGCCATTTTGGCATTTCCACCTAAACACATTTCATAATAACTTAGAATTTCTTCTTTAGTTAATTCCTTCTTTTCTTTTATACTTATATAAGCTATTGCTTGTCGAAGGATTCCGTCCCAAGTATTAATTTCTTGAGAGGCGTTTTCTAAGGAATTTAGGAGTAAAATTGATCCTCTATCAGTTATTGGTAGCGTATGGACCGCTATCTTCATTGATAGATTATCTAATTCTCCTAACTTTGGTTGTACTTTATCAACATTCATTGCTGATTGTTGGCGTGATTTCCAAAGTTTTCATTGGTTTTTCGAGATGTTTCCTCTCGGTAATCTCTATACCATTCCTTATGTTTTTTATAAATGTCTTTATTTTTATGGGGGTTCTTTCCATAATAAGTAAAGGCATTTACAGGTTCCGCTTCAGTTGTTACTGTTTTACAATCTGAAGGTTCTCCCTGTGGATTTATTTCCATTGACAGTTGAACTAACGTGGCTGTTAGTAATTCTCTCTTTTCCCCTTCGTCATACCTTTGCTCAAGTGAGGTAAGTATGCATTTAGGGTCACTGTATGGATTAATTCCTAAATCCCAGAGCTTTTGCTCAAGCTCAGAATTTATTGGAGTCTTCGGATTCAACATCATTAAGATTTTTATGGAATCCTTTTAAGTATTCACATTTACTTACACTTTTACGTGCTTCAGTTTCTAGGGGCGGTTTTAGTTTTATATATAAATTATCTCCAGATTTTAATTTGTAAGCGACATCAGAAGTTGACGCTATCCTCTTGGTTTGTTTCTTTTTATTAAAATCAAACTCAAGATCCCAAGAGATTTCCTCTACTGGAATAGGTTTTGGTACTTCCATAAGAGATTGCCCACTCGTTTTGAGTAGTAGAGTCTGTCCTTTCAATATGTTATTTAGGTTAAACACATCATCTCTTTTACGAAAGGAATGTGGTTCCTCTGTCCATGAACAATATACTTTTATAGATACTGCCGTGGATAGAGATCCTGTTATCATTTCGACTTGAGTTTTGACAAATATCTTGAGTATCTCATCAATATTTTCGTCTGCAGCCGAAAATGTTAAATCCATAAACAGAACCGAATAAAACGCTCCTGTATATAGCTTGCTAGATATTAGGCCATTGATTAATGTTTGTGGATCAATGCACCTATCATCGGTAATTGCTATCTTGACTGGTATATCCTTTCCAGGATTGCCAAGATATTTTACCAATCTGTATTGCTGAAATGTTGAAATATCCTTTTCTAGGATTTTCGCGTTTCAGTTGTTTAGACTGTTGTAATTCTTCAAATAAATCGGCTTTTGTTATGGCTGATATATTTATTTCGTCTGAAGAATTATAATCTTTTGTTTTTGCAAGGAATATATGTTTCTTGCCTAGAGATTTTGCTCTATTGGTTTCGTAGAGTACTGTTCTAGGTATCTCTGACAAACTATAGTTTTGAGCATCATCTACTTCTTGGACATTAATTTTCTCATATAATTGCCAAGAAGGATACTTTTTTACATGGGTAATTTTTTCTTTTAAATCACTCCACTTAATTATTGAAAACATGACTATTATATTTGTGAAAACAAAATACCTTTTTATAGTCTGTTTGTTCCGGTGTGTACCATCTAAACTCTGGTCGAGTTCGACTAGTACCTTCTTCCTGATCAACAGTTGGTTTTATCTGCTGTACCAAGTTTTTCGTTTCTTTTATACATCTGTCTAGGTTTCCATTTTTCTGATTTATGAATTCTAGCTCTTGATGTATTATACTTATTTCTTTGATTATCAATCCTAGAAGGTATTGATTTGATCTTGCCAGCCCTACCATTGTTGATAATTCTGTACCTACTGAGGATTTTATATTTTTTCCTGCTGAGTAGGGTTCTAATATTTTCTCAAGTAGATCTAGTATCTCTGAATTCATTCTATTGTTCTTTCGTAACAATAAAGATTCATAGATCCTTTGAGAGGTCTTTTTCTTGGTTTTCAGTATTTCTCTTTAGGAAATGGTTTTGGTAAAAAAACTCATTTAGATAGATTATACCTTTTGTATGTTTCTGTGAGCTTATTTTATTTGGTTCATTTAGGTCTTCCAAGGTAATTATTTCTTTTTGTATTTGAGAAATAAATTCTTTTGGATTGCTTGCAGGGAGTCCTAACGCTGGTATTGGCGTTGGAATATCCTGTATGTCTTCCAAGAATTTCTCTAACTCAAGCAATTCTGCTTTAGAAAGAGTAATTTGTGGAAAATCTAAATCAAATGGGTCGTTTAAAGAATCCATTTTTGATTTAGGGTTTTAGGGTTTATTTATATTTATCCTTTCCCTCTTCACCAGCTTGAACCAAATTTTAGGGGGGGCGAGAAATATCGTCAATGCTGATGCTGAGCCGATTAGTATATCACCTAGTTGAGTATAATTATTGTGAAAACAAATTGCTAATGGTCTAAATTATATTTTATCATGTCCGAAATTGTGATTTATGGTTCCTATTGAATTTATCATATGAAAATATTAGAAGATACAAAAAAATTTTATCTTCTGAGTTTTTTAAGTATTTATTTTGGATTTTTTAAAATTCATGTACAAACAAGCACTATTGTATTAATTGTTTAGAGTCATTTTGGAAAATCCAAAACAAATACTTAAAAAACTATAAGAATGGAAAATTTTTGTATCTCGTACTATTTTCATATGATGAATTTAATGGGAATCATAAATCAAAATTTCGGATGTGGCAAAATATAATTTGGACTGTTAGTATTTTGGAGTGAAATCCAAACATTTTTATATTAGTCTAGCTCCACCTAGTTGCTACATTTCAATACATTTTCAATTGTTCTCCATCAAAAAGAAAAAAAATAAAAAACTCCATAAAAAAAAAAAGAGAAAACTGTTGGAATTGTTTTTGAGCCGAGCAGACTTAATACTACTTCCGAATATCGGTTCCAGGCCTAGCATTTTTATTGTCCTCGCCAACTTAAAATTCTCCAGTTGAAACCTAAAAATGGTTTTAACTGTGTTGGATATTTCTTAAAACAAATAGAAAAGGAGAGGAGATGTAGGCCTAGTATGGTTGTGCTATGGGTTTACATAGTCTATGAGATAAAAAGTGAACAAGAGTTCACGTGACGTGACTCTGCTGGCCTAACACTTAAAATAATATTATAAATTAATGAAATCATCTACAACCAATTACCAAAAAGAATCAGACTCAAGTTATGCTTGTAAGAGAGGGGGAGCCAGATGTCAGTTAATGTATAGTTTAGCTGGTAAAATATAACATCTCTTTATAAATTTTACAATTCAAGGGGGGCCACAGCCCGGTCTTAACTCTTCTAAGCTCCGCCACTGGTCAAAAAATCCTTTTAATTGACTATATTACGCATATATATTATAAATCACCCAATGCAACACTAAAGCAAAATTTAGTATCGGCATAAGGCATTTTGTCAAACACATTGAGTGCATATACTATTCAATAGTCAGTACTCAGTTAGACAGTAACCAAATGTATACAAGTAGCTCATATATATAGATACAATCACAAAAACGTAGATTAATATCATATAACTCACAGATCATGTCTTGGGTTCGTGATTTGCACTGAAATTGCTTGGTGATTTGATTTCTGAATTGTTATACAACTCACAGATTATGCCATGCATGCATCCCCTTCTGTTATTCTTAATTGCCAATTTTATCTCTTGTGGATGCATGATTAATGTCTTAATGATGGTTACAATGATTTAAGTTCCAAGGTATTTTTAATAAATAAATTGGGGGATACTAAATTAAACCATCTGTTTTAATTGATAAACAAAGACATTTTCGCAAATTTGTTTCGAAAATTCAGTTTGGAAGTCCATATTGTTAGTCCTAGGGGAGATTTTTGTACAGAGTGAGCTTAAAAATGTTAAAGAGTTAATCTCAGATATCAGGTTTATTAAGCCAGTATTAGCAAGAGTACTCTTTCATTATAAACACAATATTTCTTAAAACATGATTAATTGAATTGCATAGAACTGATGAATTAAGGGATCTGATGAAATAAGGTCTAAAAATATGCAAAAATTACAATATACTTCGTACTTTTTTGTAGTAATGAAGGACCTTTTTCATTCAGATTTTGAACCCTTGCTGTTAGAGTACTTGACATTAATTACGTTTTCTAGAAGTACAAATATTTGTTAGAAACCTTTATTTATTAAGTAACTAATAACATAAGATCTCTAGATATTTCTTCATGAGTTTCAGTAGACAGTAGCTGCCACCAAGGGCGGATCTAAGGGGGTGCCAGGGGGCGCCCCGGCCCCCCTTGGCCTGGTAGAAATTGTTGAACCCCGGTTTTTTTGTTTAACTCAAGTTCATATTTTGTGTTATTTTTGTTAATTTGATCCTAAAAATCATTTTTTTGACATCAAAACATGAATAATGATTAATTAATTAAATATTTTGTTATATAAGTATGCAATCAACTCTTAATTTGATATATATTTTGTTGAATATATATAAAAGTTGTATATTATAATAATTATTTTTTATCTTTTGAGCCATAAAGTAACCCCTCTAAACCCATTTTGGATTAATATTTAGAAAGTTTGAACCATGAATTGTCCCCGGCCCCCGTTTCATATTAGTTCTGGATCTGCCCCTGGCTGCCACTATATATTTTTTTTAAAACTGATCTTTTTTAATCTATTTCATTGGAAGATCAAAAGAACAATAACATTTTCTTATGACATCAATAAGAAATCTTCACATGTAAAATAAATTAAGAACCAGACTTTCTAGTTTAGATCTTTAACTCTTTATATTAAGAGAGAATCAAATTTTGTTTTATCATTCAAAAGCCCATGGAGTATCACGGCGCATCTGTTCTTCCTCCTCAGGAGTGAAGTCATTCTCTATGTTGAAGATGCTGCGAATCTCGTCGACACGCTTCCCGCTTATCATGTCGGCTATTTTCTTGCACGCCAGATCAACCAGCCCGGGGATGCTCAGGAAGCAAGCAGCATTGCTGACGTCGTATAGCGTACTGACATCGACACCATCGACGAAATTCTTGTCCCATTCCTTGAGCTCATCGGGCATCGTAGGGGCAGCTGGCACAACCGGACAACCCTCTGTTGCCTTGCTCCTGGCGGCGTGTTTCGTGCAGTACTCGAGCACCATCGAGAGGGTCTTGCTGCTAATGTTTGGTATGGGGATAACTGGATTGCTGGAACTGTCGTCTTCGATGGCATGGTTGATCATTTGTATCACCATGGCAGCCTTCTTATCCACCGTGAACTCGTCGCCTTCCGCACTCCGGAGCACGATGATCTTCTCCGCCGAACTATCCGCCATGTCGGTTGCAAAACTCAGAATATATAATTTTTGATGACCTTGAATTATTTTGATGTTAAATATATAGGCAATGATGTTCCAATTTAGAACATGGTATTTTTTGGAACATTGCAATTTTATGCTCATAAATAAATGTCTATATATATCTGATATTTGCTCCTTAATAAGTAACACGCGCGTAATCTAATTTTCTTTTTTATTTTTGATGCGTTGTTTTGGGTACAAATTTAGTTTTCGGATTTTAGTGATAACCATTTTGCAATAGTCTTAATGTAGTACCTCAATTTTGCTAATTGTAGTCAAGTACGCATCAACCTTACAATTTTATTTATTTAAAGTAATCGGATTATTATTTTATAAGGATTGCTAACTCGTAAATAATTTGATCGTGATTCGTGAAAAGCTATATATATAATCGGGGAAAAATATATATAGCCCCTTAACATTGTCACCCTACCATGACATGACAAATATTTACAAAAATATCTCCTTTTTCAAACAAATTTACAGAAATATCCCTTTTTCTAAAGGACATTTACAAAATTGACTAAATCTGGAAAACTATTTACAAAAATGACCCTAACAATTTTACAAAAATAACCCTCCTACCCTGAAAATTTTACAAAAATGACCCACCCAGCCCACATGCCACCTCATCATAGAGTTATGGGTAGGGGTGAAAACGGATCGGATATTATCCGTCCGTATCCGGATTCGTATTCGAATTTTTGCGGATACGGATATGCGGATACTGATATTTGCGGATACGGATACGAATAAAATTTATGCGGATACGGATACGGTTTTCGATATGGAAACGGATACGGATACGGATAATTATCCGAATCCGGATATTTTGGTAATTCGGATATCTGTTTTAAAGGCTTATTATATGTTTTTCAATTAGATTTTTGATGTAGATTTCAAATTTAATGAAGTTTATATCTAATTAGGCTTTACACTTTATATTTTTTCTAATTTTTGATAGTTTTAATTAATATTATAATAATAATAATGGATTTTTCTTAACTAATATGTGAATATGTTTGATAATAATGATTAGCGATGAACTAACAACATATTTATAATCAGTGATTAATTTTTATAGTAATTTAATTATTATAGTTAGTGATTTATCATGAAAAAAATTATATACAATGTATTTTTTTAATAATAAGTCTAATATCCGAAGTATATTCGTATTCGTTAAATATCTGATCCGCATTCGTATTCGTTTGATATCCGATCCGTATTCATATCCGGAACTATCCGTATCCGTATTCGTATCCGAAAAACTAAAGCGGATACGGATACAATTTTGACTACTATCCGTCGGTATTCGATCCGTTTTCATCCCTAGTTGTGGGGGCAAAGTTTGTAGCATAGTATCATTGTCCTTTATATCCGGTTTCCAATTTTAGCCGTTTTAGTTTTTAGTTTGATTTTCTTGGGCTCTACCGCTCTAGACCGACCAGATCCCACCCTTTTTAGAATTTTTTTTTTGTCTATCCCTAAAAAAATAAAAATTAACATAACTATCCCCGATTCAAAACATATTTCCAGGCTATCCCTACTTTCTGAACGCCGGCGGTCAGATGCACAAACTGAACGCCGGCGTTCAGACATATACACCTCCCACCCATATCTCAAAACTGACCGCCAAAGTCCAACCGCCGGCGGCTTTACACTTTATATTGGAGATTATATGTTTTTCAATTGGATAAAAATATTGGAGATTTTATGTTATCGTGTTTGAAATCACGATTTATGGTGCTCAATAAATTCTTGATGTGAAAATATTGGAGAATACAAATATTTTTCATTTTTAGTTTTCTAAATATTTGTTTTGCATTTTTGAAAATAGCATGTACAAACATCAATATTTTATTAATTTTATGAGTTTGTTTCTAAAATTCAAAATATATACTTAGAAAACTCTAAAAATAAAATTTTTTTGTATTCCCTAATATTTTCATATAAATAATTTATTGAGCACCATAAAAATAATATAAATTTTGAGACGTTAGTATTTTGGTCTGAAATACTAATATTAGTATAATAGTCTAACTCTAAATACTAGTTTGTCAAATTCATTTTGAGTATATTTTTTATCAAACCTTGGTGATTTGGTTCAATTCGTGACCCAATGCAAAATGCAATAACCTGACAATCTGACACATTACTTTTCGAAAAAAAAAAAAAGACAATCTGACACATTACACTGTAAATGGCAGGTAGCACAAGATGTACGAAGAAGTCGCATGCTCATCCACTGCTGCGCAGTATTTTACTGCACAATGGATCAACGACATTGATTATTGGAGGATCTTTTGAGATTGAAAAGCACGAATCTTGAAGCGGATTCAACGGTTGAGACATTGCGCAGTAACTTACCGCACAGTAGAGGATATGAATTTTCTTATTTATGCCACATTAAGGTATAAACAACTCTGTACGTCATTGTTTTTTTTTTTGAGGTCTGACCGCCGGCGGCCTGGTGGGGCGGTCAGGCCGCCGGCGGTTGGATTTTGGCGGTCAGTTTTGAGATATGGGTGAGAGGTGTATATGTCTGAACGCCGGCGTTCAGAAAGTAGGGATAGTTTGAAAATATGTTTTGAATCAGAGATAGTCGTGTTAGTTTTTATTTTTTTAGGGATAGAAAAAAAAAAATTCCCCTTTTTACATCTCTTGTATTGTTGGGCCGAAAGACCAGTCCATGCATGTCAGCTAGCGAATCGGGTCTGCCACGCTAGGTCCGGGTCCGGGTCCACAAGTCGTGTCAAACCCGTTACCTCCCCTCGGCTCTCCCGGGGGCTGCTTTGGGCAGCGTTGAAATTACTTAGGAACAGCTTTTTAACCAAAAATGACCAAAATACCCTTATGGTTATATAGCCAGTGAATGATTCAGCAAGGACAGTTTGGTCAGTTTTTGGTTAAAACTTAAAAGGCTGTTCGTAAAGTAATTTCAACGCTGTCCGGAGCATGTCCCGGCTCTCCCCTAGTCCCCCTCTTCTCAGTCATCACTCGTAAATCGTAATCAATTCAATTCAATCAATTCTCCGTTTCTTGTCTTGCCTTCGGAGGTTCGTTCCTCTCTCCGCCACCCGCATTCTCGCGCCTCCCACTCCACTCCCTCTTTCCATCCATCCAGACAATAAATAAATTCTCCAGTCCGGTTAAACAGTCTCTGTTCAGATTTATTTACCTGCGACGCAACGCAACGACATGACATGACATGACACGACAAATTAATACCCGAAAACCAGAAGAGAAGACGCCAAAAAAATAACTAAACGGAGTCTCCCGCCTGCCGCCGCCGCCGCTGGCTAGGGTTTTACACCTCTCTTTCTCCCTGTCCCCGACGGACCGACGGAACTCGGAAAAGCGGCTGCTAAGGTTTGGTACGGATTGCAAAAATCCCAGATCGTTTTCAATTCGTACCGTCAATGAATGCGATAGATACGCGCATCGTACGATTCCCGATTTGTGCTCCCGATTCGCATCGTGAACTCGTATTATCACGAATCGTACGGAAACGAATCGTGAATCACGAGTACTTTCTGTTACTTTCCTTGAAAAGCTCGGAACTTTCCCTTATTTGTAATTGCAGTTATGCCCAATGTTTGTAGGATTACTGAATCAGAGATCACTAGTGAGAAAAATGCAGAACTGAGGAGTAATTATTCCCTTAATTATTATTAATTAACAACTCTACAGGTTCATGTTATGCTTGATATCTTGTCACAAATTCCTTACATTGCAAGTATAAACATAGTCATATACCGATGTTATAGAATGTCATTTCATGTTTTGATTTGTGTAGGGGTTCGAACTGGTTTATCTGTAATTGCAGTTATGCCCAATGTTGTAGGATTACTGAATCAGAGATCACTAGTGAGAAATATGCAGAACTGAGGAGTAATTATTCCCTTAATTATTATTAATTAACAACTCTACAGGTTCATGTTATGCTTGATATCTTGTCACAAATTCCTTACATTGCAAGTATGAATATAGTCATATACCGATGTTATAGAATGTCATTTCATGTTTTGATTTGTGTAGGGGTTCGAACTGGTTTATCTGTAATTGCAGCTATGCCCAATGTTTGTAGAATTACTGAATTGGAGATCACTGGTGAGGAAATGCCAAACCGAATAAACTTTAGTTTGAAAAGATGAACTTAATGGCAATAATTATAATAAGTTAGAGGGGTAATTGTTGATTAATAACTTTACAGGTGCATGTTATGCTTGATATCTGGTCAAAATTTCGTACATTGATGTTATAGAAATGTAATTGCATGTTTTGTTATATGTAGGGGTTCGAACTGGTTTAATTTTGAAATGGTTGCGAAGGAAGGGGGGGAGATTGTTAGGGAAACTGGATCCGACCTGATCTGTTAGTTAGCGGCAGTGTGATGCCAGTACATGATTGGCCTCTGTACATCCAAATGCAGCTGGTGCCTCATCATCGACCCGACGCATCGGAATCCGTGCCGATACTCCAGCCGGATGACGACGGAGGCGACAGTGAGAGTGAACCTGAAGTGAGCAACGCTACTGGGGATGAAAGGAGGATCGATATTAGCGGAGCTGGAGGGGAATCTGTCTCTGCTGCGCCGCATGAGAGTAGGTCTCGAGAGGTATCGAGAGAGAGTCATGATAGAGAAATCGAGGAAAGAGAAAGTGAGGAGAGCTTGGTCCAGGACCAGCCGCAGTGCCGTATCTGTCTTGACACTGGAGGTAATTTGTTTTCCTGATTTTGAGGCTTTCAGTGTACCTGAGTTCACAACAGTACTGGCCTGGCTGGTATGCACCGTGTTTATAGATGGTCGCTTTGTAATTATTGGGTTGACCTAAAAAGTGTATGTGCTGTTTATATATGCTCATTTACAACAGAATCTGAGCTCAAAGTTAATCTACGAAAAGAAACTTGAGACATCGCAAATGCAGTGTTTTAGGTGTCAAACTATAATGGCATTTGTCTTTCTGTATTTCTTGCTCTCTAAGTTGAATTTAGCGTTTGCAAAAGATGAAAATGAACCAGTGTTCAGAACTGAAGTTTTTGGTCATGTTGTTGTTTTGGGGCAATTGTGATTTTACATTTTACTAACAATTGCCCTTGAACTATATGCCATGTAACTAGTTGTTTGTTTTCATGAGCAAGTGATGGGTCTATATCAGGCTTACTAACTAGCCGATGGATTAATGCATATGATCATTTACTAGTTTCTGTTTCTTTTTCTTTTCTGAAGGAGATGATATGATAGCGCCATGCCACTGTAGAGGTACACAGAAGTATGTACATCGGTCCTGTTTAGATCATTGGAGATCTACAAAGGTGGGCCACATTTGCTTGCTGCTGTTTTATCTTTTTTGTGTTTATTTAGCTCTTATTACTCAAAATTTGTTAGTAACTTATTTGTATCTATCCTTTTTCTCTGCTATTTATCCGCAAGGATGCTATCTATTGTATTTTTTTTAGTTTGCTTGTAACTTATGTAGTTTCTGAATTCCTGACAGGAAGGTTTTGCATTTGCACACTGTACAGAGTGCAGGGCTGTATTTCTGTTGAGAGCCAATGTACCTCCAGACCGTTGGTGGCTCCGCCTCAAGTTTCAACTCCTAGTAGTCCGTGACCACACCGTCATCTTCATCATTGTGCAACTGGTACGCTCTTGTACCTTCTATGTGATTTTGTGCTGGTATTATCTCATTTTTGTTACTCATGTACTATTTTAGATTGCTGCTTCCGTTTTACAAGTTCTTGCATTTTTATTACTGTACTATTTTGCTGTGCCTTCCGGTTCACAGTTGATACCTGGCAGGAGTATCAAAAGTTATCAGCAGATTTGTGTTGGGCTTCATGACTGTATGGAGGCAACTTGCAACTTGCAAGCACTGACCTATGACCATATGCAAAAACTAACAGGCATGAGCTATGGCTATGACCTCTAGTTACCCTTAAAACTTTCTTGGGATTTAAGACTTTGTTGTTGTTGTTGTTTTCATATAGTCAAGGTTTTGGTTTCTGTCCTCTTACTGTACATTTGTACAATAAAATTTCTAATTGTTGGAAGGTGGTGATGATGCTTGCCATGCTGGTATATAAGTTCTATGGAGAGGAATTGCGGGAAATGTTTGAGTATGAAGACCATCCCTATGCCTTCTATGGCATGTCCAGTATGTTATCTTCTATTCCTATCATAATTGTTTATAATAATCCTGGTACCGGCAGTATCTATAAAATCGTGCCTGCTATTACTCCTGTTTCAATGCCTGAAATGGACCTTTATAAGTAATTGTCACGCTGTGCTGTAGTAATATTATTCTGTGATGGAAATGAAATTGTATCCAAAACTTTGAGGATTTAAGTGAGATATTGTATATTGATCTAACAAACTGTATGCGCATCTATGGCAGTAATAGCAGTGCTACTTGTGGGCTTATTATATGGTTTCTTCATAGCCATAATATGCGGCCAGAGAATCCATGAGAGGCACTATCATGTTCTTGCCAAGCAAGAACTCACTAAGGTAATACTGAAACACCTCATAGTTGCTTTTTGTTTCTCAAGTTGTCATTCAGTGTGTAATGCTTTGTAACATGCTGTTATTTTGGGAATATCCCCTTCCCGTGATGAACAAGGTTCAGCTATCTAAACATGACTGGTAGAGAGTTCAGATCTGGTAGCAGTACAATAAAATAGTACAAACCTCAAACCTGTAATAGATGACACATCGCTTGGTGGATGCATCATGCATTCATCATAAGATGAAAGTGTTCAATAAAACATGATTCATCTGGACATGCCATATAATTTGAATGTGCATAAATTTACTTATTATAAAGATGCCACTTCTCCACAAACTATCAAAACATGACCATGCAAAACAAGTATGTAATTTACCCTTACTTGATATAGCAAAATATCACATGATCTCTATCTGTGGGACCAAAGGATAAGTAAAACCCAATTATTCTCCCTTCCTTTATGCATCCTAGGTAAACGAGGGACTAAGGGTAGATTAGGTAAATGTCGTTAAGAACCTAAAAAGAGGAGGTATAATATATATATTCATCTCAAATAGTGGTTACTTGTGTTATACGTTTATGGTTTTGTGGGGAAATAAATTAACTTTCTATTAATTTTCATCTGTTAGTAAAATTTTTATGTTTTATAACAGGAATTTATAGTGGAGGACAGAGAGAAAAGTGAAAGTGTACCTGAACTTGATTCAAGTCATGTAATGGAATTGCGAATGCTAGGCCTCTATTGAGTATGTATCAGTATTTTTGCAGTGTAATTAATGCAAAAGCTGCTTCTTTGTGAGTTTATTGAGAGCTCTCTATTGTCATTTTTCGATTTTTTATGAAGAAATTTTGTTAGTGAAACTGTGACACCACTAGATACTCTACTGGTAGCAATTTCTACTTTACAAGAGAGCATTGCCTACAAATTGATAAGACTTCCCTCATGTTAAAACCTGACTTGAGCCATCAATGGGATAAAATCCAAATAAAATGAAAATTATTCAAGGGAAAAGACAGATTGTACCTTTATGTGTACCAGAAAATACCCTGTAAATATGCTGTAGCGGAGTTGTACACAATATGTAATGCCAAACTGAACTGGTGAGACTAATGGCTAAGCCAGCTTGTTTGAGACTAATTGCTTTGTTGTTGGTCTAAACTATAATAATGTATTTCATTGTTATTAATTTACTTGTTTTACCCTTTTACAGCCAATTTTTAAGTGTCTTTGCTGCTCATCAGATGTGTATTAGCATGGATCTCAAAATTTGGAAAGGCTTCTAAAAGGCTTCTAAGGAAGGCATTCTTTTTGTAAATTTGTTAATTTGTGTTAGAGCTTTAGTACACCAAAGTGCCCCCTTTTAGTGCCTCTTGTTGGTGCCCTAGGAATTAAATTAGGTAAACTTGGGGGGCCAATTTTATTTTATGTTAATTGATGTTGTCACAAAAATAGTGAAAAAGAGAAAATAATGGGAAATATTAATCTTGCTCCTCTCTTTGTTTTTTCAGAAAAAAAAAATGAAAAAGAAAAGAAAATAGTAAGCCTTTTGTCTCTTCCTATACATAAACGAGTTATTTGATTTTGCACGTTGCAATCACGTGCTCTAGAAATATACAAAAAATTGAAACGCCAATTTGTCTACAAAAAGGAGTCAAAACAATTGAATGGAAAAACCATGGGCGGAAAGGTAAAAAGGATATTTCATTTTCATTTTTCAATTATGACTGTAGGCTAAAGTCTAAACTAAGTTGGTTGGCCTGCTGCTGGGTTGATCTTTTGTGGCTTAAATTTCTCTTATGTCCCTAAATTTCTCTTAATCCTTACTATATATATAAAAACATATTGAAAAAAATTACGTGAAAGGGCTATCTATCCTAAATAAGAAACCTGAGTTGTTGATCATTTTCTTGGATAGATCAAAACCGTTGATTTACGTTAATGCCCGTTGACGTTAATGTCTCAGCCCATTAAAATTAAGCCCTATATCAATTTCCTCAATATAAGGCTCATTACATATTATCTTAAAAATTTATATAAGAAATAACAATTTCAGCTCAAAGCAATGCGTGGGCTCTTTACTAGTATTATAATATGAGCAATACCTAGCATCCATATAAAAATTGTCTATAGTGTCTATAGATTACATTTCGAGATGTATTTGTTACATTTGATATCATGATCTTATATTATTAGCACTGTAGCAGCATAAATTGGTTGAAAATTTCCATTTGGTTAATGGATGGTAGTAAACAAAATAACTGAAATTTATATTTAGGGCATGTTCGGTAGTCACTAATCTTACAGAAAAATTTTTCTATCAGGACAGAATTCTATATTGCGTTTGGTGAAATCCTACGAAGAGCTTATCATTGATAGGAAAAAAAAAAAAATTCAATCCATCCTAATTAATATTTTCCTCTAAAAACAAGCATTTTAGAGGAATAAATTCCTATTAGAAATTGATAGTATAGTCTGCTGAACAGTGAATAGAAATTATTTCCTATAGACTTTCAATTCCTATAGAAACCTACATGATTTGTGTCTGCCGAACAAACCCTTAATGAACAAAAAACAAAGAAAAAAAACAGTGCTAGTGAATGGTGTGGTCACATTTGCAACGTCAAATATTTGCAATTTAGTGCATGGTGTTGTGTTGTCACATAGCATCAAAAGTCATTGAGTCAAGCAAGACGCCCACCAACTCTGTCAACGTGCTCCTTTCAACGGTAAACATGGCACATCCTTGTTCTATATGTAGAAAATATAAAAATGAAATATATAAAAGGTGCAAGATATATAAATTTATTCGCTCAGATAAAAATGATAATGGTCAATATATTTGTTTTTTTTTAGGTTAGTATTGGGTTTGCAATTTTCTCATATAAATTAGCTTTTTAAAATGTACTGAATTTAACATATTCTAACTTTCATGATTCCTTTTTTTTTTTTTTTTTTTTACCTCTTGCTACAACCATAGATGCATGATACACTAATTCTCTATATAATTATTATCTAACTTTACAGACTCAAATACATATTTATTTTTCTCTAAACTAAATTAAGAAATCAATAACTGACATGCCTTACGAAAAATTCTACAATTATACAAATATAATGACCAGCTATAAAATGAAAAATCTGCTCACTTAGAGAGAGAAAAATAAAAAAAACACCTATGTTCACTCTTTTGCATATTAATACCACCAGCCAGCAATACTATTCCAACAAATACAGTATTATTATACATTTAATCGGATTAGCAAACTATTTCTAACTTTTGCATAATCCAAACATACAACCACTAATCCGGATTAGTGAGGATAGTTGCTAATCCGCTATTCTATATGAAACATGGATTAGTTGCTATTCTTTTCAACTATTCATCACTATTATAAATAAACAATCTAAACAACATTTTTACTATTTCGAATAGCACCCTATCTTTACTATTCTTTAGCTAATCCAAAAATCACTATTTCGAATAACACCCTATTATTCTAATATTCTTTCACTAATGCTTGCACAATCCAAACACACCTTTTTACTAATCACTATTTTTATAGAGTCGTAGGTAGCGATCACCCCTTTTATCTATCCACCGGTTCACCGTATTTTTTATGAACAAATATCATTTTTCAGTAAACATTTATATCTTTCCGATCAACATATAACATTTTCTGGTAAAAGGATACACTACGGTTTTCAGTAAACATTTATGAAACTGTGACAAGCACATGAGTGCACGTGGGTGTGTCAGATTGTAAGAGAGAAATGAATAAGAAACTTATAGGTGGACTCTATCTGTTTTCCATTTTTATACTCTGAAAAATAACCGTAAACCGAGTCTACTGTCCATCTTTCAAAATTGGTACACTTCCTTCCTAGTTCCTACTTCCTACCACCAACCATGGTACTGGTGGTAGTGTGGTGATGGCTCCACATAACATAGCATAGAATTCATATCTCCTGTTATCCTAAATTGGATGATAGGACCCTGTTATTCTTATCTGGGCCGTCGGATCAAAATAAACGGATACAATTAATTATAAAAAAGACCCCTATAATCTAAATGGGCCGATCTGGACCGTCCGTTTTGATCTAAAGGTCCAGATCGGAATAACAGGGTCCTGTTTTTCCTTTAGAATAACAGCAGATACGGACTCACATAGCATAACTATCAACTAGGCCGCCGTTCTCTCAATCTTCTCCTACCTTGTTTCAATTCCTTCAGCATTTCAGCCCATTGGATTGATTCATCATGACCAGAATAGTGGATTCAGTTGGATTCTATTCTGCCTATTGTCACAATATATATATATAATACTTTATTCTTAATAGCCAACTGTTTTACAATTTTGAATCCCATGTTAATTAATTATTAGAGTAATGATTATTGGTAGTCTGGTACATATTTTATGATGGGTAATAGCTACCGACCACCTTTTTACTTATACAACCGTTCACCGTATTTTATATTTTAATTAACATATATTATTTTTAGTGAAAACTAAAATTTATATCGATTAATACATATTATTTTTCACTGAACAAAAGTTAACATTTATGTAATTGTGACAACTGACAAATCATAATTCAATATGTAAATTCAATTAAATTTTTTTTATAAAGTTACGTAAAAGTATAATCCAAACTATACAAATTTTTACCATACCAAACTTAAAAAACATGTAAATATAATAGATATGGTGTTATATTTTTTTATGTCAGCATCTGATAATCTAAATGTTTTGCAAAAAATCCCTATTAATTTTTATAAAAAAGGCACGATAGTATAACTCACAGTTTCTTGAATTTATTGTCACCTTCTACTCCAAATGGAGTTGGAAAAGAAACCCCTAAAGTAATAAGAAATAGAGTTAGACTATTATACTAACGTTAGCATTTCGGTTTGAAATACTAACGACTCAAAATTTATATTCCTGTGTCCGAAATCAAGATTTATGGTGCTTAATAAATTCTTTATATGAAAATGTTGGGGAATACAAAAATTTTTCATTTTTAGAGTTTTTTTAAGTATTTGTTTTGTATTTTTGAAAATAGCATGTACAAACATCAATATTTTATTAATATTTATGAGCTATTTTTTAAAATTCAAAACAAATACTTAGAAAATTCTAAAAATGAAAAATTTTTGTATTCCCCAACATTTTCATATAAAGAATTTATTGAGTACCATAAATCATGATTTCGGATACGATAACATAAAATTTGAGGCGTTAGCATTTCAGATCGAAATGCTAACGTTAGTATAATAGTCTAACTCTAAGAAATAAATAAATGCTACTATAAGTCTATAACATTAATTAAACGTAAATCTTATGAACATCCTTAGTAAAAAAAAAAAAAAGAATACTAATTGATTGCATCAAAATCATTTATATGCATGCATATCTTTCTTCATGCACATTGAAAGTTGAAATCAATCATATGCTAGTGTATCTTATCATCTCATGGCATTAAACCTAAACATCTTGCGTCCATTAAAAAACCGTTTATACATCCATAAATGTGTACAGAATGTAACAAATATAATCCGAAATATAACAAATGCATCCTAAAATGTAACTTGTAGACACTATAAACAGTATTTCTATAGACAATAGGTATTACTATCATATTCATATGCTAGTGCACATGCCAACATCACTCAAACTTTCAATTTCAAGAATGTTAATTCCTTTTGAACTCTCAAATCCACACCATACCTAACCACCCCCCATTACTTACCTATAAATTCCCTCCTTCCATCACTCTTATCTACCAACAACAACAACCCAGCAACGCACACTGTATTCTGGTACCAGAATTGGGAGCAGTACCAGCAAAACAAGAACTGGTACCAGTTAGCATACATGGCTCTGTCCCTTCCAAAGGTGGCTCTGTCCACATTCCTTTCCTTGGCATCAATTTGGGTCATCAAATCCTTCTTCCAAACACAATCTTTGCTGACAATTCCTATTCCATTCATCCTGTTGTTGGCACCTCTCTTTTTCGCCAATGCTGCGCCTAATTGCCCTCCCGGTCCCGTGGCGGTACCCATCTTCGGCAATTGGCTTCAGGTATATACATAATTCACATCAATTCATGCCTCTACTTCTTGTGCATATGAAATTAACCAATTTTGAGAATTGTATGGTCTTCTATAAATTTGATCATTGGTTATTGTATATAAAATTATGTAGGTTGGAAATGATCTGAATCATAGGTTTCTGGCGCGCATGGCGAAGAAATATGGCGACGTGTTCCTGCTACGACTAGGTGTCCGAAACTTGGTGGTGGTGTCAGACCCGAAATTGGCGACTGAGGTTTTGCACACGCAGGGTGTTGAGTTTGGGTCCAGGCCACGAAATGTCGTATTTGACATATTTACCGCAAATGGGCAAGATATGGTGTTCACCGAGTACGGCGATCACTGGCGCAAGATGCGGCGTATCATGACTCTCCCATTCTTCACCCAAAAGGTAGTTTATTATTCAATTAAATATGGAACTAAATGGCATTTTTCCTTAGAGTAATACCTATAGCGTTCATAGAAAAACCGTCCACGGCGTCTATAAGTTACATTCCGGAATGTATTTGTTACATTTCGGAACGTATCTGTTATATTCCGTAAATGTCTATGGACATATGTACGCAAGATGTTTCTCTTTTCTTTATGAAGAAGGGAGTGTTCTAAAGATTTCACTATTGATATCTTTAATTTGTGATTACATAACATGTACAAGTACCAATTTTACCGAAAAGATTACTTAATTAGAGATTGTTCTGATTTTTTGTATTAATGTGATGACATACAGGTTGTACAACAATACCGCAACATGTGGGAGGACGAGATGGACATGGTCGTGTCCGATTTAAACAGTAACATGACAGCCCAAAGGGACGGCGTGGTGGTGCGCCGCAGGCTGCAGCTAATGCTGTACAACATCATGTACCGCATGATGTTCGATGCACGGTTCGAGTCCGAGTCCGACCCGATGTTTATCCAGGCCACCAAATTCAACTCGGAGAGGAGCCGCCTTGCGCAGAGCTTCGAGTACAACTACGGGGACTTCATCCCGATACTGAGACCTTTCCTGAGGGGGTATTTGAACAAGTGCAAGGACTTGCAGAGTAGGAGACTGGCCTTCTTCAATAACAACTATGTTGAACATAGAAGGTATACCTATCTGGTTTATTTATTTCACCCTATTCAGTAACAAATTGTACCTAAATAGACCAGAATTAAATGAAAAAGTCATAATTTGAGAAGTTTTTTAAGTTATAATTGAGAGTTTTTGCATGTGCAAATCAATGAAAAACACAGTCACTCTTAAATGTCAATCTTTTTTTTTTTTTTTTTTGATATAAAGATGAGCGTCAAGCTACTCAAATTTAAATGTCTATACAAGAATCCCCATCCGGGTTTTGAACCTGCGACTTTCTACACAGAGAGCGTTGTCCTTAGCCACTAGACCAAAGGCTGGTTCTTTTTAATTGTTAATCTATTAACACCTGTAAATTAAACCATCATTTTTTATACCAAATTTGAATCTTATCAATAACACCCCCTTTCTTCTATGTTGTTAATAGAGTTTTGAAGATGCATATATGGATTCAGTTCTGATTTATTCCATTCTAATGTTTTGAAATGTTTGTAACTGTGAATAGGAAAGTGATGTCAACACCTGAGGACAGGAACAAGCTGAGATGTGCCATGGATTACATAATAGAAGCAGAGAAGAATGGAGAGATCACAACAGAAAATGTCATTTATATTGTGGAGAACATCAATGTTGCAGGTACAGTACATCTCTATCTCTATCTCTATCTCTATCTCAGTCCAACAAAATTCAATTATACCCTATTTCACAATAACAACTAAATGTTAAATATTGTATATATAATTATATATATCTTGTTCATAATTGCACTTAGCAAACAATTAAATTAAGTAAATACACTTTTAAAATACTTACAAGTTAAAACTTAAAACTAAACTTAATAAACTAGAGTATGCTTTAATAATGATTAATGAGTTGCTATTCTTGTAATTAAACTAACTATTATATATCATTACTGGCAATTTCTGATATTATTTTTTTTTGTCTCTTTTGTTGTTCAAAAAAAATCTGAAATCTGATAAAAAAAAAATGCTTGAATTAAAATCTGCAGCCATAGAAACCACACTGTGGTCAATTGAGTGGGCAATAGCCGAGGTTGTGAACCACCCGTCCGTTCAGCGAAAGATCAGAGACGAACTCGAAAAAACACTCGGAGACCAGCCGTTAACCGAGTCGAACCTCCACACGCTACCTTACTTACAAGCCGTCGTGAAGGAAACATTGAGGCTGCACTCACCAATCCCTCTCTTGGTTCCACACATGAACCTCGAGGAAGCCAAACTTGGCGGGTACACAATTCCGAAGGGATCGAAGGTCGTCATAAATGCTTGGTGGCTTCAGAACAACCCCGAGCAGTGGAAGGACCCCGAGCAGTTCAGGCCGGAGAGGTTTATGGAGGAAGAGAACCAGGTCGATGCGACTGTCGGAGGCGGAAAGGTTGATTTCAGGTTCTTGCCATTCGGAGTCGGCAGGCGCAGTTGTCCTGGAATTATACTGGCATTGCCGATTCTCGGACTCATTGTTGGTAAACTAGTCAAGAACTTCGACCTCGTTACGCCGCCCGGCGTGGACAGGCTCGACATGACTGAGAAAGGCGGCCAGTTTAGCCTCCACCTCGCCAAGCACTCGACGATCGCGTTTCACCCGATAAATGCTTAAAAGAAACTTCATGCTGAAATACTATATTAAAAAAAAAAAAAAAAAAAACTTTTTTTTTTTTTTTTGGTTCATTTAAAATCATAAAATGGTTGTCATTTATTTGAATTGTGGCTTTGATCTTTTCTTTTAGAATGTTACCTCAATAATGTAACTTTTAATTTTGAGTGTAAACAATGAAGATTTTGAAAGAAAAAACCATTCTTTGTTGTTGCCAGAAAATATAAGCCTGGTTATCTTATAAGACTGTTAATGGATCTTGCAACAATTAATTTGAAGCTCAGTCCAGGTAGTTTTGGGTTAATTAGGCATAATTACATGCAAAAATGGAGTTTAATTTAGGCTTCTGCCGTGATAGGATATTGAAGTTGATTTTTTAACAAAAATGAGGAGTTTTCTGAATTTGAAAAAAAAAAATCAAATATTAGTTTCAGATTTTCCTTTTCTGTTTTGCTATAAGTTTATTTTTTTAAGGGAACTAATTAAGCATCCTCCATAATCAAATTGAATCCTCAAAGTAAAGCTATTTCTACAACATAAAAATAAGTTGAGGTTTTGTAAACTCTCCCTTTGGATATAGATTGGATTTCATTTTTCTATAATTTGTTGTGTGGTTAAATTGAACTAACAGGTTATTGATATGGACACTTACTATTTCATTCAAAAAAATAAAGAGCAACTTTTTTGCTACTAAAATTGAATGCACACCCCATGGGTATGGATTATGTAGGCCCAAAATTGCAACCCAATTTGGCCAGACAATTTTTCTTAGGAAATGGTCTCGGACATCAAATTTTGTTTAATATAAATTTGCAAATGTATAATTAATCTTTTGTTTATTTAACAATTTTTGATAATTTGTAAATCAACCTTGTAAAAATTTATGATGCCATATCTAATATATGAGATACACTACGGTGCATCGTGATATAAAATGATTTTTTTTGCTTCGGCTTCAAATCTCATATATACTTTCAAAAGTACAAAAACCAACCTGATTTGGTAACACAATCTGCATATTGAAATCATGCACAAAACCAAATTTTAGAATTTTAGAATTTCTTAACTATTTTTTTAGATTTTTTAAAGATTGATAAAAACTAGTTAGAAGATTATAAAAATTGTAAAAGTTGGTATTCCACCATATTTTTAGTATGTAGATTATGTTGGGCAAATTGGTTGGTCACATTTGGATTCCGGTTTGTGAGATTTTTGAAGACGGTGAAGCAAACGTCACTTTGTTTTGCGATGTAACGCGCGTAAGGTTACTCTATATTTATATGTTATTAAGTATGAGGAGAGATCCCTTGACAATGCTAACTTTGACAATCTTAACAATAAAACATTTTAAAAATTCATAAAAATTCATAAAAAATCTTAAAATTGAAAAAAGACTTATGGATGCATTAGTTAACTTGTAGATTGATAGTATTCCAAATTTCAATCAATTTGAACATCGTTTGATGGCTTATCAAAATTTTGTGTATTTTTTAACGGTTGTAATTTAACGGATCTTTGAAGGGCTATCAATTATAACTTAAATTGAATATAATTGGAAACATAATCAATCTACAAGTCAAGAAATAATTCCGTGAACTTTTTTTTATTTTTGAGAATTTATATGATTTTTTACAAATTTTTAAAATATCAAATTGTCAAGATTGTCAAGTTAAGGATTGTCAATGGATTCCTCCTCATTAAGTATTGTAGTAAAACTTTGTATAGTATGTTCTAACATAATTTTATAAAACATTAATAAATTTTCATACCAACTTTTGATCAGATGATTTGTATAACGTAATAAACAATTAATATGTATATGTAGAGCGAGGTTATTGCGCTTTGCAAAGCGCAGTGAGATAGCGCGCTTCGACTCGATTCGTTAAAACCGTAACTCAAATGGTCAATCCAAGTTGCTCAACACAATCTACCTATTGAAACCTTGTAGATTACTGATTTTTCCAATTTTTAGAATTTTCTAGCTTTTTTTTTGGATTTTTAAAAAATGATCCTTTATATGTATAAATTTTGGTGTATTTTCTATACAACTTTCGAAAAATCTAAAAAAATAGTTAATTCTAAAAATAGAAAAATTCGGTAATCTACAAGGGTTTCAATACGTAAATTGTGTTGAGCGACTTGGATTGATCATTTGAGTTGCGGTTTTGATAAATCAAGCAGAAGCGCGCTACCTCACTGCAAGCGCAGCAAAGCGCAATAGAGCCTCTTGAAATGGAATATATATTGCAAATTACGAGATCATTGCGGTTGCGCCAAATTACGCGGATTTAGTTGTTTGCCAAAATGTTAACGGACTCTTTAGAGAGACAAAAAAAAAAAAAAAAAAAAAAAAAAAAGTCCCTGAGAGTAAATAAAATACAAAACATATATATATATTCTTTCTTTTATTTGCTGGGAGGTTCAAAATGACAAATAAAAAGATATTCAGAAAATTTCATTTCTGATTGAGTGAATCATCCAGAATTGTAGTGTTTGAGCATCACCAATGCATCTTGAAAATTTAATTGTTATTATTATTTTATTTAACAGATGGGAAACAATGATTGTCATGTTTATAGTTTACCGTTAAAATGCTCATGTTGACAAAACACAGAGTTGGTACGTAGACGTCTTGCTTGACTTTTAATTTTGATGTTATGTGGCAACACGCCAAACGCTGCATATATTAAAAATGAGAAAAGTCCGATTTTGGTTTCTGAACTATTACATTTTGTTTAAATTGGTCCCTAAACTATTTTTTGGTTCAAATTGGTCCCTGAACTGTTACATTTGGTTCAAATTGGTCCCTGAACTGTTACATTTGGTTCAAATTGGTCCTCGAACTATTTTTTGGTTCAAATTGATTCTTAAACTTATATGTTTGGTACATGTAATCCCTCCTAGGTACTTTTATTTATACTAATTGATACTAAAATTCATTTCTAAACTATATCAGTTAGCATAAATGGAAGTAAAATAAGAAATAATACCAATCAAATCATATAGTTCAGGGACCAACAAATTGAACCAAAAAATAGTTCAAGGCCAATTTGAACCAAATCCAATAAGTTAGGGACCAATTTGAACAAAAAAAGAGTTCAAGGACCAATTTGAACCAAATACAATAGTTGAGTGACCAAAATCGAACTTTTCTCATTAAAAATACCATTTTGCTTGACTCTTGATGCTTCTCACCAAACTCATTATAAAGCATAAACCATTCACTTGCACCTCTTTTTGTATTTATTTCAATTCATTAATGAATTAAGTAGAATTTAATTATTAACCACTTAATGCTGCTAAAGTGCTTATATTTCATATTGACATATTATTAACTAATTACTAAAAGAGGAGGATCAAATAACCATATTTTTTGTGACCGATCGGTGACCGTGAAATTAAATCTTAAATAACTACATTTTAAATTCTTAAATAACAAAATTAATTGATAGAATATGTTGTATATATCATATTTTATGTGTATACAAAAAATTATATCATTTTGATTTTATTTACATGTGCATCAAGTATTAACAAAAATCAACGGTTCAAGTTTTATAATTTTTTCTCCTCTCTTGATGACTATCAAAACAATATTTAAACTTTACCATTTTTATGTACATGTTATTAAGATAATATAGAATACATCTAACGGTTTAGATTTTCCAATTTATGCATAAATAAAAAAAAAATGGTTAATATAAGCACTAATGCCCATAATTATTGGATCCCTCCTATTAATAAAATACTGTCCAATAAATTAATTAATAATGCAGCTAATAATGTAATAATCAGTAAAACAGTTGGTTTCCAATTAACAATCTTGTGCCAACTACCAACATACAACAGTGCTTTAAGAGCCGGGAATAAGATAAACTTGAGCCACAAAAGATCAACCCAGCATGCAACCAACTTAGTTTCTTTTTTGGGAAAAACCAAACCAACTTAGTTTAGGGTTTAGGTTACAGTCATTATATATTGAATTAAAATTTTTAATTTCCACACAAATAGTATATAGATTTTTGTTCTTGTGGAAACTTGCCATTGTATACCAACAAAACAAATAAACAATACCCCATAAATTAACTTGACGCACTACTCTAATCACAGGAGAAAGGTAACAAATACATTTCGGAATGTAACATATGGACACTATAGATAGTTGTTCTATAAACGCTAGGTAATATTCTTTTCTGACTACTTTTGAAGAAGAGAAACATCTTGCGTCTATTGAAAAACCATTCATACGTTCATAGATGTATGCAGAATGTAACAGATATGTCCCGAAATGGATTTCACATCCTCTGCCTTAAGGTAATATGGGATAAAACACATGGGCCGTTGGATCGTCTCGAGATTTGAGCCTGTACGAATCTTGAGGTGATCCAATGGCCCATGTACTTCATGGCACCGTGTCTTAAAGCAGAGGATAAGCACTCCCCAAAATGTAACAAATACATTCCGGAATGTAACCTATGGACGCTATGGACGGTTTTTCTATGGACGCTCGGTATTACTCTAATCATGAAAATTACATGGAAACAGAAGGACTGAATTGTGAAGCACTCTTTCACTCGTCTGTTGAGTGTTCAAACATGAACCCAAACGGTCAGAAGGCAACAACTTTTTTTAATTCAATTTCCTTCCCCAAATCAGAACTCAGGATTTCAGTGCTTCATGATCATCAATTCTCTGGTCTCAGTCTCTGAATTCTGAATTCTCTCATGTCATGTCTTCCCTTTCCCTCCTGTTCCTTCTCCTCCTTTCAATTCAAACTTACTGCTTCTGCAGCCTTTGTTGTCCCGGCAATTCCGGTTTCGGTTATGGTAATGGCGGCATGTCTTATTTCTACAGTTGTAACGTCTCTTCTAGCGTCGGCAACTACACTCCTATGCCATGTCTTTCTGCCAAAAAAGTTCGAAACTTTTGTCTATTTCTTACCGGTAACTTGAAATCCTCTCAGTATGCCGACTTGATCACGTATTGTCCAGAGATACGGATGGTGCCAGTGCAAGATTACAACTTGGAGCAATACGACACCAACCTTGACACCGAGTTCGGTTTGGTGTTGAACAGTGGCTTTCAATTTGGATGGAGCTTCACCAATAAGTGCACCGAATGCCAGAGTACCGACAATTCATCCTATATATTCGACTGCTATCGCGCTAATGTCTCTAACGGTATGTTTTAATTTTTAGTTATAGATATTTCTGTCATTTTATGTACTTTTGTGTTGGAAAACAAAATTCATCAAGAATTAAATTGCATTTATTGCTTGATTACTTCTATATTTCATCTAATATTTTTTTTTTTCGTTTTGTTCTTATGGTCCTGCAGATGCTAATGCTAAGAAGAGCCTTACTCTGCCTGTGATGCTCGCCATAGGTAACGCTACTAATCTTAGCCTTATTTCAAATGTCTTGCATATTTACTTGTCGCTCCAACATCGTGAGTTACGTATAACTAGCTAATTCAGTAAATTGTTCTTTGCAATTACTGTGAGATGCAAGTTTACTTCTGCAACTGTAATTCAGTAAACTGTTCTTTGAACTACAAATGTTTAAACAATATTCACATATTTAGTTGATGTTTTACGGGCAAACATTGACGGCATTCCATAAGTTACGAATATGAATTCATACGAGACATTGGAAACTTTGAACCATGGATCTTCGTATGATAATTTTGCTTACCAGTTGAATTGCTTTTGTTCTTCGTTGTAGGCGTCACTGCCTCCTTCGCATTGTCAGCTATAGCATTCTGCATCGGGTTGCATGCTCGAAACAATAAAAGAATGGGGATCGAAACGGAACAAAGGAAGACAAAAAAGGTTGTAGCGGTTGATCCAGAAAATTTTGGGCTTAGGAAACAAAACCTGTTAGAAATTGATATGCGAGATCAAGCCACACCGCGACTTCTTCTCCTCGCAATCCTTCTATTTACGGTGTGCCCTATGCTGACCTCAGGGGCGAGTGAATCAGGTAACGTCACGTGTCCTCTCGATCTGTCCTATGTCTCGACCATCCCCTGGAATCGCTCGTCGTGCCAGCTCGCCACATCGAACCGGACAGACTGCTGCTGGACCATTCTCAAAGTATTCAGTATCTCCTTTGCTGTGCGGCTTCGCGAAACCGGTATGTTTCAACTACCTGATGCTGCTACCTCAGAATCATGTTTGTCAGCGTACCAGTCAAAGCTTTCCACTCCACCGCTTTCCCTCGCTTCGGATGTCACTTCAAGTTGCTTTACTGTTAGTCAGTTCGTCACAGGCTTCGATTTCTGTGCCGGCATCCAAACCGAGCAAGACTGGGTTAACAAATTGGGACACACAACTGTGCTGAACGATGAATGCGACTCGAATCTAACTGACCCGAGCAAATGCGGGTCTTGTCTCGGGGCTGTTGTTAGAGTGGCCTCCAATCTGACTGCCATGGATGGAAATGTTTCTCATGCCTTGCCTTGTTTCTACCTCACCGCAGTGTACACTGCCGGTACGGTTTATTTGCAGGGCCCGCTTGACACCCAAACTGCCAATTGCATATACAGCCTTGCGCTTTCAGACATAACTAGTTCAGGTTCGAATCGCACTGCTGCTATCATGTCATCTTCCAGTTCAAATCACACTGCTTTTATCGCATCATTTGTCTCGGCTTTGGTTTTCTTTGTTATATTGGTGTTGTTATTAGGATTATTGTGTTTCAGAAAGTGTAAGAGAAGGAAGAAGATGTTATCTGAACAAGAAACTGAAGGTCGGTCTGAGGATAAGCTCATTTACGCTAGAGCGAGCAACAATTCAGAAAATTTTGGATCTTTGTTTCCGAAAAGGTACAGTTTTTCTGAAATCAGAAAGATAACTAAATCTTTTAGTCAGAAAATAGGACAAGGTGGATATGCTAGTGTTTTCAAGGGTGAACTCATGGACAGAACTCCAGTTGCGGTTAAGGTACTTAAAGACAGCGAAAGCAGTGCCGAGTTTACCAGTGAGGTGGTGTTGATTGCAAAAACTTCACACGTTAACGTCGTCAGGCTATTAGGATTTTCCACGGAGGGATCAAGGAGAGCTCTCATTTATGAATTCATGCCAAATGGATCACTCGACAAATATCTCCGTGATTGTCAAAATTCCGCATTGAGTCATGTAGTATGTGAAAGGCTTTTTGAGATAGCGGTCGGTATAGCTCGGGGTTTGGAATATTTGCACCGAGGCTGCAACACTCGCATCGTTCATTTTGATATAAAGCCGCATAACATTCTACTTGATCAAGACTACAGCCCGAAAATATCGGATTTTGGTTTGGCCAAGTTTTCTCAGACAAAAGAGAGCATAATTTCGATGAGTGGAATGAGGGGAACAATTGGATACATAGCTCCAGAAGTGTTTTCGAGGAACTTCGGTGCTGTATCGAGTAAATCCGATGTTTATAGCTATGGAATGATGCTGCTTGAAATGTTCGGAGGAAAGCAAGGCAAAACTGAGTTAACAACAAGCTCCAGTGATACCAATTTTCCAAACTACATCTACCAGTGTATAGAGCAGAAAAACCTTTGCTCCGTCTACGGCATATCGGATACTTTAGAAGAAATCGTTCAAAAAATAACAATTATTGGATTATGGTGTATCCAGATGGTGCCGCAGGCGCGACCTACAATGAGCACAGTACTCGATATGTTCGATAAAAACATTGAAGAACTGACTTTGCCTCCACCATTGAACGTTTTCCCACCTCCACAAATACTGGTACAGGAAGCTACTGATTCGACTGTTTCGTCGGTCTCAAATGATCAACAATGAATAGAAGTAAATTACGCAGATTGTTGTATCGATGCATTCAAAATGTTGAACATGAAATAATTTAATCATTTTAGATCAAAACCATTTGTTATAATTAATTACCTGGCAAAAGCTTTTTTACTTAAACTGTCACCTATATATATATATATGGAGCATTTGCTTAATAAAAAAATGCAATTGTAATTAAGCCAAAATATATAGGAGAAATGACTAAATGTCGTGATATGGAAGAAATAGACCAAATTAGCTAGACGAACTAACCCGACTCAGCAGTTAGCATAATAAAAACTGCGCACGTACAATAAATTTATGAGTTTTTTGTCGGCATTTACATATCATTGGGTAGTGAGGAAAAAAGTACGAAAATGGCGACCGAGAGCAGAGGAAAAGTTTTTTTTATTTTAAAGCAGTTCATAAATTATAACTAGTTCAATCCGACACCGAAATATTTCATTGCTACAGAATATCATGATCCTTTTGCTCCAACTGATGCAATCGAGCCGTTTGTTACAACTGTCGAAACGAGGCATTCGCTACTTCAGTTCAATTGGTACCTGATGCATCCGATGTTACGTTTGTTGAATTCAAATTCAAGGCTGTAAAGGCCTATCAATATTATTCAGAGTTGTATTTCCAGCCATGTATTTGTTTTTTGCTCATTTTTGGTGTATTTACAAAATGTTGTCAACTATATTTGAACAGGCAAAATATAAGCTTAAGGAATGATTTGTTTTGGTTGCTTAGGTACTGTACCGGTTCGCTACCAAACTAGGGAGCTTTTCTTGTGGTCTTATTACTGTTCATTTTCCATTTCTCCACTCAGTTGAGTACAATAGTTTTGTCATTTTACTGTCCTAAAAAGTTGGCATGGATTCTGAATTTTACATTTCATTCTTTGTATTTTTCCAGAATATATCACACACCAGATGTACATATGTGATATTCAGTTTCTTCTTATTGTTCATACATATTATGCTTCTGCAGAAAAAAGTACCAGAAAGGATTTTGAGTTACCTTTTTTCTTATACATGTAACTTACTTGATGGAGATCGATATATATTTTTTAAGTACATACATCTCATTAGATCAGTGATTGCAAGGCTTAGCTTTTTCTCACTGTATATAAGTATATAACATATCATTAAGAAAATTGATTAATTATGAGGTAATTAAGGTCAAGTTTGTTTTGCTTCATTCAAATTAACCTACCAAGCACATGCAACTACGACTTGAAGTCAAACTGCACAAATATTCTGGTTATGTTCTTCTAGGATTATAAAAGCATTATCAAGTCAAATGTAGAACCAGCCAAAATACCAGTATAAGTATAGTCTGTAGCTTTTGACTTCTTGAAACACTCTTATTAACTCAAATTTTGCCAGAATTATTGCTTTGAACATCCACCAATTTTCCATCAGTTCTATTTTTGTTTACAGAGAGTTCTCGAGTGCCTTATACTCTGATCGGAATGGACTCTCGAGGGTTTAAATAAGAATTGGAAATAGAATTCATGTCATCTTCGTGATCGGAACGCGGCAGAGACGAAAAAATGATTTCAGTCTACGCGATTTGAGAAGGCGGAAATAGCGTTGACAACTCCGCCCAGATTGGAGGTATTTGGTGAGAATTGTATTTACGGGGTGACTGTCCCTTCGTGCCCTCCTTCCTCCTTCACTCGCGGGTAATACGGTGGGTGATTTGAGGCTGTTAGACTGTGGGGTGAGTTCCGACTTCATTAATTTTGAAGGATAAAATCCTTTGGCGATGCTTCTCCATCTTTTTTTTCCTCCAGTTCGTCTTTATCTGATCAAATTGTCAAACCCTAGATATGGGGTTTCAGTGGCAGCTAATGTAAATTTTGTAAAAGTGATGAGCTTTTTTATATCTTTTGAGAATGAATTCTTCTTAACTCATAAAACCATTCTGATCACAAAATAGAATTACCATCAATTCGATTGAAATCTATTCCAACAAAATCATTTCAACTTTTAGTAGAAATCATTTCGATCAGAGTGTGCCTTAGTCTGGCAAAAGATCACAACTTCGGACGTCACGGAATGACGATCAGAACAATCGGAAATGAGGTATTACTATTGTTATTAAACCTAATCTAATCCTTCTTTCATGTTCCTGTGATAAAAATGGAAGAGGAACACTGAATCTGATGGTTGGTAGTGACTTGGTACCAATTCGAGTCATTCGACTATCAACATCCGTAGCAACAAACAGTTTTGTACCGATTCTACAAATTATGCTGACTGAATTGGTAGTAGTGCTCGGTATTCTTTTAGGTACAAGGAGACTGTAAAATCGATGAATGTAGAAGTGTGTTTAGCTCAAGAGATGCACTGTTAGATGATTTTCCACCAAAAGGGACTATGAGGCAAACAGAAATTGTTGATTTTAATTTAATTTAGGTACTGTTTAAATTTAAAGACTGCTCATTTAAATTTCAGTTTTCTGCAATGTTCTGTATGAATACTGGTAAACAATATATAGGACCTTTTATGCAAATAAATGTTCAGATTTTTTACCGGTACACAGACTGAACTCGGACGAAGCACTGCACTTAATACTTTCGAAATAGTTCCTGTTAGAAAATGGTTCAGTAAAATGCACATAATTTTGCTAAATTTTGCAAAAAAAAAGTCAAGATATGTCAGTATTCCTGGTAAATTCATTTCATGAAAAATTTTGCTATGTGCCTATATATTTTGAGCTTGAAGTATCACTTGAAACCTGTAATATATACAATCAGGTGTGTTTATTATTTTTGTAAGGACAAAAGAAATGCTCAGTCTGACCATTATTAATGTATCAGTTGTGTGCTCTGACAATCATACAAATATCAGTATGTGATGCAAGCTTTCAGAACTAAGCATGAATTTGTTGTCCCACCAAATCAAAAATTTGGGGAGAGAATTAATGCAATTGCTCGTGTACTGGATTTTCTTTTGCAGATTGTAAACTATGCCATGCGTAATAAAATTGTGCGTATGTAATTATGAATAGTTTGTCAGAATAAATAAATTAACTGGCAATTATTATTTTTTTTATTTTTTTTTTTATGCTTCAGTTAAAAAATGAACTTTCTTAAATTTCTAAGTAATTAATTTTTTTTCATAGCGTCATTTTGTTATTATTATTTTATCTAATTTTTTGCTGAATGAATTATTATATCAAAAAGATGATTAATAATATTTTGTATTATTTTTTAGGGGTAATCTGCTACATACCCATGAAAACTTGGTAAATTAGGTATTTACCCATGAAACCTTTGAATCTAGATATATGCCCATCAAAAACTATGCTTTTTATATATATACCCATGAATTCTTCAAATGTTTTGGTATATGCCCATTGTGGTCCATTGTTCAGGTTTTAACTCAACCAAAAGGGTTCCAACAAGGCATTAACGGCTCCTTGCCTCTGCGCCTATCTATGGCCTGTTCTGGTGCTTTTGTTACAAACCTAAACATATCACTTTTAGGTCTTTCTGGATGATCTAGTTTTGGACAAACAAATAAACAATCTTAGCAGTTTTGATATACCCTTTCCTTACTATCTAGAATATCTTAATTTTTGGATTAGGCTGCCATACCTATGATCTTTTCTTCAATAATTGAGTTTCTGAACCTTGCTCTGATACCAGTAAGAAAAACGCCCGTTCCCTAGGATCTCAACTCCAAAACTTCGTTGCTAAAAGATACTAGACTAGAAGTTTAAGAGGAAAGAAATTTTTATTAAGCGGAAGATATCTTACAAAGAGAGAGAGAAATAAGACTTGCTGGAACTCCGCTCCCTTGCAACTCTGAGAAAACACACTTATATAGACTCGGGAATGGAATCTCAATTATCACACCGGGTGCTCATTGGGCCCCATCGTCATGTGAATAAAGGGATTTCCATAATCCTTTGTCTCCCACTCAGTACACCCACTATCCAAAAGTTAGGTGTACTGATTGAAGAAAAAGAGAGATAGTACAACCACTTCACCGAAAGTGGATCGCACTGACTCAAAAAGCACACTACTGGCCAAAACAGGTAGGCCAAAATTTCAAAAAGAAAAGATGCTCAAATAATTGAGCATAAAAGCACACTACTGGCCAAAACAGGTAGGCCAAAAATAAAAAGAAAAAGATGCTCAAATAATTGAGCGCTCCACACAAAACAAATAGTGGTTTTCCGTAGATTACCACCAGATTATTCATCACACTTAATTATTAGATAAAGTTGTGAAGGACAGTAGTTGGGTCCATCACGCTCCCAATACCGTTCACCACCTGACAAATTGCGTAATTAAGTTGTCAAGGTCCTTCTCGATTTTCTTAATTTTTGGAATTTGTTCTTCAAGTAGTAAACAGGTATCACCCATCATGCAATCAAAGTTTCTGTATGGACGTGCAGTCTCATACTCACGTTCAAGCATGGTCTTCAGTACACTGATTTGTGCAAAGGCCATCCTTGCTTGAAGTTCCTTGACTTCACGCATGACGCCTCTGTGGATAGCGGCATTTGTGAGTGATCCACCATTGCGTTCTCTGGCGTAGTGTATGTCATGGATGTCTGCAGTTGTGTATAGGGGAATACTGTCTAAATACGAGTGCATAGAAGCATAGTGCTGGCGTCGTTCAGCATTCCAGTCTGAATTTCCTCTAGAACTGGCTCCAACATGGAAATGAACGCGGTTTGCTCTGGGTTGAGACATCTTGTTGTGCAGTAGGTGGTCAGTCGGGATAGTGTATCTGCAAGGGTGTTGTGCCTTCCGTCAATGTGCTCGAAATTGATATGCACACCTGTTCCTGTCACAAAATCAGTAAATTTAATCCACCTGACCCGAGAGGGTTTATTGTTAGCAGTTTTATTATAAAAGCTAATAATCGCTTGACAATCTGTCCTAAGCGTTATTTCACTTTTATCTAGATAGTGGATTTTCATGGCCGTTAAAGTCTCCATGCAGGCGTGAATTTCTGCATCTATCGTCGATTTTATGACTGGAAATTTGCCACTTGCGTATGCACACACTTTCTCGGTTGAGCGAGGGTCCGCCTTCTTTGGCTTCCATTTGCAAACACCTCCCCAGCCTTCCATACATCCATCAGTTTCGAGGATAATATAGGCATTTTCCGGGGGAAACTCCAGGTCTGGAAGATTTTGAACCTCACTCTGGATTTGTCTTATTAGATTGATATCAGACGGTTTCAGCCTCTTGTCACCATGGGGAGAAGTTTTAGAATACAAAGGGCCGAGTTTGGTACTCAGTTTTGGAATATACGCCCTTGCATAGTTGAGAATACCAAGAAAGGAGCGAAGCCCTTTCTTTTCCTTCAAAGATTCCATATCAAAATTGATAATCTTCTTGATTATATGCTCTTGGAGTTTGATCTTTCCCCGATTAATAATTGCACCTAAAAATTCCACCTCAGGTACAGCTATTTTGAACTTTGTGGGTGACAGCACAAGTCCATTTTTCTCACAAATGGAAAGCATTACCTCCAAATGCTTTGCATGTTCTTCTTCTGTCTGTGAGAAGACTAAAATGTCATCTATGTAGACTGCTATGAATGTTTCGGTTCCTCTGAAGCAGTCGTCCATCTTTCTTTGGAACACAGCAGGCGCATTTTTTAATCCGAATGGCATGACTAACCATTCGTATAATCCTCCAGGGACTATGAAAGCAGTCCATGGTATAGATGCTGGATCCATAGCGACTTGATGAAAGCCGCTCTTCAGATCGAATTTCGAAAAGATCTTGCTGTTACTGATCTTTTTCAAAATTGTATTGATACCTGGCAGAGAGTATTGGTCTTTGTAGGTGTTATCATTGAGGGTTCTGTAGTTGAGAACCATCCTCTCCTTGCCTTTTATCTCCTTCCCAGTTTTTGGATCAATTGAAGTCCCGGAATTGACCATGAATGCCATTGTTCGGTGTCTGCTTGTGCTGGGTCTGATTACACCAATTTCGAGTAGGGCTTTAATATGGTGGTCAAATTGTTCCTTCATGGCCGGAGTCACGTGTTTAAGCGGTTTATCTTCGATTGTAAGATCCGGGTTGATGATCTCCAGTTTGCAAACCACCTTGTTTTTGGCCCAATGCTGAAGTGGGTTGCTTCCAATATAGCCTTGGTCTTTTAGGCGGGCTAATAGTGGACCAAATCTCTTTTCAAAATTTTTATTGGTAATTGGGTTTTGGTAAAAGACAGCTTCTTGGATTAGTCGGTATTCATGCTCTTCGAGATCCAATTCTTGTATAGCAGCTGGAACTGCTATTGTTTCTGTTGTGGTGTGAATCTCTGTTACATTCTTATAGAATGTAAGCACCTTGCCTTCAATTCTTAATCCTCCTGCCATAGATCTTATAAAATTACACCCAAGGAGCATCTGTATTCCTTCACGCATGCCCATTGGAAAACAATAGGTGAAAGGAATGCGAAACTTGTTTTCTCCAATCACGAGTTGTCCTTGCTTGAGTTTTGTATTGACAACTTGTCGTGAATTTACTCCTGTGATTTGGACTGGGTATAATGTTTTCTCTTGTGCTTCATTTGGGATGGCAGTCTGACAGATACAGCAGGTTGATGCACCAGTGTCGAGGATTGCTCGGATATCAAATCTTTTGACTCCAGGGATTTCAATGGATACTATCAGATTATACAACCTGTTGTCAATCTTTTTGTGCTGCCTGGGCTGCTGAACTTGTGTTAGAACCTCTGCTTTGTATGCTGCATAGTCAATGAAGACTACAAGTGCAGCTTCACCATCTTCATCATCTTCCTCCATTATTGGTTCTTCTTGATAGGTTACTTTCTTCTTTCCTTTATCAAAGATTGCCAGTTCTCTGAATTCTTCTGCCAATTCTTCTTCAAGGGTTTTTATTTGATTTTCTTGTAGAGGTTCTTGTTCTGCCAATTCTTCTTTGGGAGTTTGTATCTGGGTTTCTTGTAGAAGTTTTTGCAATCGTTCATTTTCAGCTTCTAGGAACTCAACATATTTTATGAGCTCTTTTATAAGGGTATCTTTGTTGGAGTATTGTCTGGGCTCAAGTTGAGTTTTCGGTTGTATTTCTTTTCCCAGATAGAATGGTGAGCACATGGCACAGGCTAGAAGTTTGCAATCTTCACAGCCTATCCTGTAGTTTTTATTTGTTTCGATTTTGCAAAAACTACAGTTACCATTGATTTGGACTTCAGTGCTGAATCGGTGTTGGCACTGTTCTTGCTTCTCAGGAAGCTGAACTTTACTTCTCCATCCATAATGCTCAATTTGCAGCATCATAGCACCTTCCCAAGGGATTTCTTCAATTGCAGCTCGCACATGGACCTCCGTGTTACCAGCTTCTCCTTCTGAGAGGCTGCATATGGCATCACTGTCAGGTTCATTTAGATCCACTGATACCACATCTATGTCATCTGGTAGGTCCAGATTATCCAACACCGCTGCTCTTGCGATGTTCCCTCTATTCCTCTTACATTCTCGCGCAAAATGACCTTCCTCTCCACATATAAAACACTTGCATTTGCGGACTCGGTCAGCATGTTTTCGCTTGAACACTCGCACATGTGAGTCATGTGGCTTTCCTTTGTAGGTCTTGGCTTTTCTAAGACCATACTTCTTTCGGCTGTTATGGTATTCTCCTGGTATGGGTATACGGCTGCATATGGTTAGGTCTTTAAGGCTTCGTTGCATTGCTGCCTTCTTACACATCTCTGCCAAATACTGGTAAGAGAAGTGTATTCTGGGCATGACACCAATTGTATTACCAGGAAACTTCTTCTGGAATGCCTCTTCAAGTTCATTGCCAATAAGAGAGGGCATTTTTCTGAAAAACTTTGCTGAGAGTTCTTCATTTACATACATCCTCCCAGATTTTGCTGCTAGAACTTTGTAATCATTCATGTAAGAGAAGAGATCTCTTACATTGTTGCAGCTCAATCTTTCAAGATCATAGTATGCACGATCTTGTTCGTCTGTTGTTCCTTGGTAGGGATCCTCCAATAGCATTACTCTTCGGATTTGTGATATAACATTTTGGGGATCATCGGCAATGTTTGTGAGTATATCATATTGTTCTTTGAACGCCATTCGCCATTGGATCCAAATCTTCTTTTCTGTTTCACCAAGGAGGTTCTCTATGAACATCATCTTAGCCTTGTTATCATCAAAGGTTCTTTCACTCAGGAGATTTAGAGTGATTGATTCCCATCTTGATATGGTATCATTATAGAGACCAATATCTTCGGGTAATACCAGCAAAGCGCCTTGTTGTTGCATTGCTGCTGGTAAATTCCACATTTCATTATGGTGATGACCAACTCCTCCTGGTAAACTCAAGTTCTTAGGCCTTTGCCAGCTTGATGAAGGTTGTTGAGAGGTTGATGCTTCACCATGTTTAGCTTCAAGCCTAGCTGGTGTATAGGACACTTGTCCCATCAGAGGCTCTGGGGGTGGATGATAAACACCAGATGTTGTACTAGAGAAAGCTCTTTCTTGTAAAAACTGTTTCAGTTTTGGGTATTCTGTTTCTTCTTCTTCTTGATCATGCATCATGAAAACAGTTTCAGTTTGTTTTTGTTCTTTCCCACCACCTTCCACAGAAAATGGATTGATAAAATCCATTTCTGTTTCTTCATTATAACTATCCCAGATAGGACAGTCATCTTTTGGACCTTCTATCAGCTGTGCAGTGACAGCTAAGGCTCCCCAGAAAATGTCATCTTCTGTTTCATTCTCATTATCAGATTCTTCTTCTGCCTCATAGCAAAGGACCATAGCTATGATTTCTTCGTCCAATTGCTCTTCGTCAAATTCACCTCTTGGTTGTTCTTGAGGTGGCGGCGTTGCACCATAGTTTGTGAATCTGAGCAGTAGTGAGCCATCGGTTCGCATTTGTGTAACTGCTCTTTGAGGATGTTGAGCTTCAGGCTGTTGCATTGGCCTGAGTACCCACTGCCTTCCTCTTAATTCTGTAGTGGTATGCCTTTGCCCTGGGATAGCTTGAACTCCATGACTTGTGAGATAATCAGATACATTGTTGATGTTGTATCTAAATCCCGTGAAGTTAGTGTTTGAAAGCCTCCCAATGAGTGATCTCGTCAGCAGCAAGTTGCTTTCGCCAGCTCGCCATGTGTCATATCCATGAGTTTGAATCACCAGCTGGATATGATTATAGAAATCCCTTATGGATAGCATCATATTTGGGGCAATATAGGCCAATTGAGACCCATGAGTCAGATCCATTTCCATAGTACCAATTATGGATCTATCATCAGACCATCTTGTATCTTGGATTACTACAAGGGCATTGACCCCTGCAGCTACTCTGTGGAGAGTAAAGAGACGTATCATGATCAGGCCCATGTGGAGATGTTGTAGACCTTCTCTTTGCAGTCTCTCAAATCCTTGTTGTGTGATGAATGGTAATTCCAGTTGTTGGTTGTCTACAACTGAAATCCTTTGGTCTGAGTAGTGTTGATAAACCTGATGCTGGGTTTGGAAGAGGCTCCCTGCTTGGTAAAGTACTTCAGCAGGAACATTTTGTGCTCTTCGGAATTGTGACAGATTAAGCTCTGCATCTGGATTCATCTGGGACTCAAGTGTTCTTTGATACCCTTGTTGTCTCCTGGGCATCATACGGCTTAATGAGTGCCGTGCTCGCTGTCCAAGTCTGTAACCTCTTACTTGGTCTTCTACTGTGGGGGTCTGTTCACGGTTTTGATTTTGTTGGTCACGGTTGCTTATAGATGGTCGTGCTGCCATCTCTGTTTGGGTTTGAGTTTGGCTCATTTTGATGCTTTTCGCTTTTCTTCTTCAAAGACCTTTTGTGGGTCCTTAAAGACGTAGAAAGGTGCAGGCTTTGGTTTCGGCTTGAGAATCGGTTCTCCGAGGCTGAGTTTTTGGAGGTTCTTCTCCAGATCTTCAATAGTTTTTGCGGAGATATCAGAAGACGTCCCAGCTGATTTCTCAGCTACGACCTTCTTAATATCTTTGACTGTCTCCAAACAGTCGTCGAGGTTTTCGCTTATCTTGACAAGTAGTTGGATAATTGTGTTGTTCTGTTTGATCAGGGCTACGGTGGCCTTCTGGCTGACTTCTGTTGGTTTAACAAAGCCTTCAGGGGGTCCTTCGATAGATTCAGTTGCCTTTAACGCGTCTTTATAAATTTCAGTTCGCTTGGTGATAAGCCAGTCGTTCATACGTAATTTCAATTATGCAAAAGAAAAAGATTTCAGTATATTGGCAGATTAAGATACCCTAGTATTTCAGGAATGAATATATCAATCCCGCATAAAATTGTTCAAGTTTTTGTGACATAACTAGAACTTAGCTATGTGGTGGATATATATCTAAATTAATGAAGTTTAGATGGGTAAATATCTAAATTTATAACTTTGATGGGTAAATATCTAATTAGGCTAAGTTTTGAAGGGTATATATCTGATTTCCCCTATTTTTTATTTATGGCACTTCTATTGACAATATTAAACATACGGTAATTAACTAATCATTGTATTCTTATTATCAGACAAATGATGATTATATTATTTTGTTTTAATTTTTATTTATACTTACCACCTTGTTAACAGTGAAAATTGATATATCATTTTAATCTATCTTCTAGCCTAGATATTGCAATAACTCGATATAGTTAATTAAAAACACCTCATTTCTAAAATCTTTGCCGTTTAAATCAATCCAACCGGCCATAAAAACAATGGTACTAAATCATACGTTTATTTCAACCCTAAATCATATGTTTTTATTATATACTAGTAAAGAGTTCACACATTGCTTTGGCTGAAATTGTTAATTCTTATAATAAATTTTTAAGATAACATGTAATGAGTCTTATATTGAGGAAATTGATATAGGCCTTAAATTTTAATGGGCTGAGACATTAACGTCAACGAGCATTAACGTAAATCAACGGTTCTGATCTATCCAAGGAAATGATCAACGGCTCAAGTTTTTTATTTGGAGAAGATAACAATTATTTTTTCCAATATACTTTTTTATATATAGTAAGGATATATATAGAAGTGTCGGTGTTCTAAATTAAAGATATGGACACATTGTATTTATTTCATAAACAATTACATGTGGCACAATTTCAGAAGTTCCAATATATATATATCATATATCCTCCTCCCTTTCATGGTGGCATATGAAATTGCATGGGATTCCTTTTTTCTCTTCAGAACAACCAACTGGTTAATTAATTTCCGTGATGCTAGAAATTAATTAATTTATTGGTCAGGATAAAACAAAACCACATAAATGTAGGTCAAGATCCAAGACTACAATTTCAATATTTGTTGTTCCGTCACTTCAAAAAAAATTGACATTTTTTATTTGTTAGCGTACATCAATAATTAGTTATTCTTATTACAGATATTATATTATTTTAGGCACTTAATTGGATGCATAAATTAGTAAAATTTATAGTACATATTAAATTGTTATTGGTCATGTCACTGCTTTTTAGCATTTATTGATAACTCTTCTGTTCTGTGGATTGAATATGCTATTAATTGCTTCATCTTTGAAATTCATATATATAACTGCAGTAAAACCTCACATTATAAAAAATAAAAAAAATCTTAAAATTAATGTATGGGTGATATCATTTCATGGGAAACAAATAATTCAAAAATAATTTAATTTAGTGTCAGTATAGCTTAAAAATAACATTGATGCAATTGCATGAGCAAGTAAATAAAGCGAAACAAACAATTTTATTTTTTTTTAATGAAGCAAATAATAGTATATATTACTATAAACATCAACAATAATAATTCAGCAAATAAATATATACTAGTATGCATATATGTATCATCCATTAATTGATACAAATATAATACTGAATTACTGATACATGTTTCAGAAAGATAATATATTAAATTTTGGTGTAAATAGCGCTTCCTTTTTATTTTAACTTGTCATCTGTTATAGCAGCAATTAATGACTATTCTTGAGTCTTGACTCCAGTAAAAACTTTCAAATTAATATATAATCAGAACGCAGAAGTAAAAGGATGAAACTTTAGTATATGAAAAGCATATAAATTGTGTGATATATATTTCAATCTTAATCCTTGATGTATATATATATATAATTGTGAATTGTGAAATATTAATATTAATTTTGCACAAGATAGGATGAACCGAGCAGCTCACTCACACAGAGACAGAGCAGTACCGATTATGGTAAGAGGTCCCTTGCGACATAGTGCAAGAGACAAATATATATATGAGAGATGAAGATGAACACAAGTAGTATTCAGTATTGTATTGTTCTCTCCCCCCAAATTGCTGTCGGCGGAATTGCAGGAATTCCCAAAATATCCCTAGAATTAGCATCCTATATTTCTGTTAGGAAACATCTTGCGTCCATAGATCGGAAATCCATAGACACATTTCTGTGAGTGAGAGTCACACTCTGTCACCGATGGTGTTACACTCGGGATCCACTTTGGTCCCACTTGTTAGTGGTATTGTGACAACCTATGGACGTCCATTCTATGGACAGTAGGTCGAGCCATTTCTGTTACTTGTATGAGAAATATCTTGCGTCTATTAAAAAGTTATCCATACTATCCTTAGGTATATAAGAAATGTAACAGATATATGCTAAAATATAAGAGATATATTCCGAAATGTAACCTATAAATGCGGGGATGGATCTAGGCATGGATAAGCTTAGGCACGTGCCCAGGCTTGATTTTTGAAATATATTGATTAGTACTAATTATTTTTTCTTTATATTAAACAATACTTATTTACATTTGTAGTTATTGTGCCCGGGCTTAATGATTTGCCAAGCAAAATACAATGTAATGGAGATCCATGTTTCACATATTAGACAATTTGTGTCCGGGCTTAAAAATTTCTTAGATCCGTCCCTGTACGTATGGATGCTATAGACAGCTTTTATATGGATGCTTGGTATTACTTATCATTTGAAGTTTAATTTGAACTCTCTTCTCCTCACCAGCAGTCAGCAGAGAATTTATTTAAAGTATATTAATTATTAGTGTGTCATGCATTAATTGTATTATATTATTTCAATGATTTGGATGCCACTGCCTGAGTCAACTTTAGTTGCTATTGAATTTTGATTTGTATTCATATATATAATTGGTACTGATTTAGTCATGATTTGAATATGAGAAAAATATAAATCCCATGAGCCATTTATTACAAATAGATGCCGTACGTTTAGGTATACAAGTGAGATAACTCTCACCTATATACAAAAAATAAATAAATTCATGATGCACAAAGTTCTATTAAAATATAAGATGTGATCTATCTGAATTGTTGCATGTTCATTGTGTTGTTTGGAAAAGTTGAGATACTGTTGTCACTGAGTCAAAGTGTATTTAGTTCACCTGCTTATGTAATTTTTTTATAGCCACTTATCACCATTAAATATATAGCATTAGGCCGATATAATTTAAATTGTTCAGACTTTTTTTTAAAAAAAAAGTGAGATTTTTTTTTTTTATTTTCATTGTCAACTATAGGTATATAGGAGGGATGTGAATTCTTCAAATTTTAACAATTAAAAATTATGAGAAAAATATAATCTCAAATAAAATTATATCATATCCTGATTCAGCACGAAAAAAAGAGTGACTCTCGCGTGCTTGGTGATTTGAGAAGCAAAAAAAAAAAAAAAAAAAGCGACGACTCTTAGTAACCCAACCGCCATTTTCAGCTTCTTTACGCTTCAGTTGAAGTGTCTCCTCTTCTCCAGTCTCTTCTTCAGTGTTCTCCACCTTCTCAATCGGCTCTCCCTCCGAACGTAGCCAACAACCTTCATTAACTACCATGTAAAACATGCAACATATTGCTTTACATATAGCAATCATAAAATTCAAAAGATTTAATTACCCACTTGATGATAAATAATTAGCGTTATCGATTAAAACGTACTTTGAACTTCATTGAATTTATGATAATAACAAGATGGTACACATATTTAGGATAACTATGGATAAACGGCGTTCAAAAAACCACACAAAATAAGCCTTAAAAAGGGTAAAAGGTATAGTTGATTAAGATCAATATGTTTTTGTTATGAAATTTTTTTCCCCTTACAATATATATTAAAATTTAGATCTTTTTCAATCCTAGACTTGTCAACATATATATAGCATAAACAAAGGATGACCAATAGTTTCCCTTGCAACATGTAATTGTCATGAACTCTGGTTTCAATGTGCATGACAAAATAAAAAGGTCTTGTGAGTTTTTTTTTTTTTTTTTTTTGAGCGTTTGAACATTTTTTAAATTACAAAATTAAATATATATGATCTACTAAGAAAATGTGAACTTGGTTTTAGGAAATTGAATCACCTATTTAAAATGTTTCAAATTAAAGAATAAGAAGCCTAGTAGACAGTATCTATTTCTCCCTAGTTGCACATAATTTATCAGGTAACTTGAATATCACTTCAGTCTATGCACAAAACTACATTATAAAAGACATTGACCTAGCTAATTAAGCTGGATTCCTGTACAATTTTCTAGACTAATAGATAAAATACATGCTTCAAAAGAGTATTATAAATTGCAGAGATCTAAATATTGACATTTTCGATACAGTAACTTATTATTTCTTAATGTCATTGACTATAAGACAAATTAATTAATTATATATATCGTTTAGCATTTTTAGTATGACTAATTGTTAATGTAGAAATTATGTTGAGATATTTTTCATATCCCATATAATTAATCATAACAATTTTTATATGAGATGGGCATTTAATTGAAAATTTTCATAAAATAAAATTGGGTTTAATTTGATTCCATGCAATAGATTAGAAATCAAACAAAATGATGCTATATCATGGAGAGGGCTATTTTAATGATAAGTTCCAAATAAGTCTCATAAGCACTTCAAAGTAGAAAAATATTTATAGATATATCAAGAATACATAGATTTAATATTTTGTGTACCTTGCAATAATTTTAAAATTTTTACATTTTTTTTACAGAATTTTTTTCATCTATTTATTAAAATGTCGAGATATTTACTTCTTTTAAACCAATATTAATATTGCCAAGACAAAAAAGCATTGTGAAGTGATAGCTCCAAAAATCATAAATATATTCACTACAATTCGAAGATGATCTCGCATGCATGTATAATTGGAGTAAATATACCTCTAAATTTCGATTTATATGCCCAATAAATTCTTTATATCAAAACCTTAAGGGATACAAAAATTTTTCATTTTTTAAGTACTTGTTTGAGTTTTTTTTAAAAGCGATACGTAAAACTTGATTATTTTATTAATATTGTATAGTCATTATTAAAAAATCTCAAACAAATACTTCAAATTTTATAAAAATAGAAAACTTTTGTATTGTGTAAAGTTTTGATATAAAGAATCTATTAAGTCATATATATAAATTGACATTCGGAGGTGATTTAATATGATTTTGGAGGTGCCCCTCACGGTATATTTGCTCGTATAATTGTATAAATATACATTAAGCAGGGATCGGGATCACCTTTTAGAAAAAGCAGGGTCTGTTTTTCTTGATCCAACGGTTGAGAAACACCGAAGTATCTTGATATCGGTGCAACAAATATCAAAGTACTTTGAGATTGGTGCGGCAACCGATCCCGACTGTTTAATCGGAAAAGCAGGCTCTGAGATTTTTATCCATTAAGCGTAGAGGTGGTAGAACCCGACCCGACCCGAGAAACCCGCCCGACCCGACCCGGAGTTTTTCAGATAGTCAAACTGACCCGACCCGACCCGAGATCAAATAGCATCCAATCCAACTCAAATCAACATACGATCCAAAAAAGTAGATATTAAAATTGATCTGACCCGACCCGCCCATCACCCGATCCGACCCGAGATATTCTAGAAAGTCAAACTGACCTGACCTACCCGACCCGCCCACCCGAATTGCCACCTCTAAATTTAAGCTGCACCAAGAAATTCATTCACAAAAAGGGCAACATTGTCACTCCAAAAATATATTCGGATACACTGAGAGACTGAGCCCATCTCACATTCCTCTACACAAACAAAACAAAACAAAACAAAAACAAAAACAAAAACAAACCAACTAAATTCTAACTCTGTCATTCTCCACTCCCCATCCATCCATCCATCCATCCATCCATCCCTCTCTTCTCAAGTGAAGTGCTTGCTTGCTTTCTTGCTTGCTTACTTGCTGTAGTAAAGAGAAAGAGAGAATAGAGGAAAGGAGGCTGCTTTTCTCTCTTTTTTGAGCTTTGCTTCCTCTCCCCAAAGACCAAATTCTCTGGCAAAGAACCCACATTTCCTCTCCTCTTCACCTCCTCCCTTCAGCATTGCTGTAAGTTGTAAGTGAGGTATGGATCTCATAGCTTGACAGTAGTACAGTGCTGTTATATTTTTCTTTTTTTTTCTAATACTTTTTTGGGTGTATTTTTTCATGTTTGTTTGTTTTTTAGTTTGTTATGTTTTCTGTTGATTTGTGGGTCAGTTTTATTTCAGCTAAATTTCATAAATGTAGCTCTGGTGTGAGAATTTATCATCTTTTTTTTCCAATTTACTTGATCAAATTAAGATGGGTCATTAGATACTGAGACATTATCAATCAAAGAAGCAAGATTTTTATAGATTTTGGTACCTTTTTATTTGGTTACTTGGTACATGTAAGTCAAGCATTATAATTTATATCTGAGATATGGGTTTAGCTGGGGTTTGGATTGTAGATTCATTATTGTTTTGTTTCTTTTGCATAATGTGGATTTTGGTCTTTTGTTGAGGTTACAAGTTAATTGAGATTCTTTTTCTCTTGAAATTCTGAGTGGGGTTTATAAAATTGGGGGAATCAGTACTTTTTTCTACTCTATAATTTATTTTCCCTTTAGTGATTGAGAAGATTTGGTCCTACTGTTTTGGTACCATTTGTTATTAATTGTTTTGGTTGGCAATAAGAATCAATCTGTTGTTTTGATAACCTGTACACAAGTTTAATTATGTGCATGTATATAGTACAAAAGACCACATTTGTTTTTCCATTTAGATAAGTGTTTTACCATATCTAAATCATGGTATGTTAATGTCAGAAATGCGTAACTTGATCAGTTTCGGCAAAGTTTGAATTTGTACTCCTTGAACTTGTCCAATTCGGTTTCGTTGTAACGGTTATTAATTTGAATAATTATTAGCCGTTACGTTGCCGCTCCCGCGCTTTTTGTAACTATAACTTATTTCATTTAATGAACCTATGCTTGGCTATAATATCCAAACAATCCCGAGTTAGTTGGATTTGCGCACCAACTTCAATCTAATTAAAAAAATGAAATTATCATGAATGCATGCCCGTTTAGGTTAGCCAGTATTTACATATCTCGGTGCGCATGCAACACGGTATCTGATAAATTACCAGTAGTATCAGCTGACCAAGAACAACACCAGTATGTTCATCAGACAATATCTCTAGTCTTAAAGGAGCACTCACTTAGATTAATTTCCAGGTTGACTTGACATCTCGTCTCTACCTCGCACCCGATACAAAACAGTTAAGCAAAGCACAGGTCACACAATGGGTACCAGGGAACCAGGTTACTACTTGAGCAGCGGCCTCTATGTCTCAGGCCGGCCTGACCAACAAAAAGAGAAACCCGCCGTTGCATCTTCAATTGCTGCCCCATACACCGGAGGCGATGTCAAGAAATCTGATGAGCTTGGAAAGATGTTTGACATACCAGCAGCCGACCCAGCGAAACCAAAAAGGTCGGGTCCCATTTATGGTTCTGGTGCCAGACAGAAATCCGGTCCTATGTCAGGGTCCAGGCATAAGTCAGGCCCTGTCAGTGGGCCCCAGTCTGGTACCAGTACTGGCCTTTCGAAACAAAAATCTAGCTCGGGTCCGATAAACAAGCACGGAGATCCAGTGAAGCGCTCTGGGCCCCTATCAGGAGGGTCAACACCTACAGCGCCGCTCCTGCCAGCAACGGGACTGATTACCTCGGGCCCATTGAAATCATCCGGACCATTGACTGAGCCAGTTGGACCTGGATATAATCCTAACCTCACCCGGCAGAGCAGTTCGGTTTTAAGTAACCCAGCTGTGACAAAATTGAGCGGGAAGTCTAACCATGGGAGGGTGAGGCAGGGCCCGCCTAAGGTGCTGGTGTGTCTCATGGTGATCCTGTTTCTTGTGGGGTTTGGAGCCGGTGCGTTCATATTTTATGAAGTGAAGAATGCAGTGCTTTTGGCTGTGTTGGGCGTCGTGTTGTTGGTGGTTTTGAGCTTGTGGGGCTGGAACTGGTGGTGGGGCTCAAGGAGAGTGCTGGGGTTTATTGCGAGGTATGCTGATGCCGAGCTCAAATCCGCCAAGGACGGGCAGCTTGTGAAGATTACTGGGGTATGCATGAAGTTCTCTCATGTAACAAATTTTTATGGCAATTAGTTGTGGTTAAGAATTTATGTCGGCAGACAAAGTTACCAAATTCGGAGAAATTGCTTCCATTATGCAAGAGTTGTTTGTTGCCATTTATGAATGGTTCCTCATACCATATATACCATTATCAAAATCCTTTTATATAAATTAAGCTGATAACAACTGCAAAAACAAAACCATGACAATGACGACAAATCATAGGTAGGTCAGAAATGGCGTACTGCATCAATCGATGAACAGTATTCATTGCAAAAGCTAATGTGTTTTTAGCATTAACCTAGGGGATTTGGCAGTGTCTACTTTAATGACAGAAATATCACCCATAGCACTTGTATGCGATAAAAATTTCAATTCCAACGCAGAGAATTTTTCACAGTAAGAAACTGCAAGTTAAAGGAGTGAATTTGGTGTGCACATATAATAACTGAGGTGGCATTGGCTCACCTCTTGACCTATATGAAAGTGTTACAGCTGTCGATAGAGATGCATCTCTCTAACCAAAAATCTGCTTTTGTAAACGAGCCGAAACCTTTCTGCACAAAAACATTCTTTCTGGTAATGTGGCCCAGTAGTACTGGTTTGGTACTGAAACGTGACACCCTGTTGGTGCAGATAGTGACATGTGGCAATGTGCCCTTGGAGACATCCTTTCAGAAGGTGCCTCGCTGCGTATACACCTCTACGGGGTTATATGAGTACCGAGGCTGGTGCTGCCAACCAACTGTGAACTCGGATCACAAAATCTTCTCCTGGGGAAGTCGCTTTCTCGAGGTACTTTCTTAACACATTGAATTTCTTTTTGCCTTCTTTAAACTTCCATGCACAATGAACCTAAAAGCTGAATGTTTCGATATGTCTCCTTGAGGTATCTATGGTAACTTCAAAAATAAATATAATTGTTTGCTTATTTTACTGAGCCCTGCACCTTCCATCCCTCTTGTAAAAAAGGAACACCCGCCACAAAATCTGCTACTCAGGGATTGGTGAGTGGTGTTTGTGAATTTTTCTTATTCTGAAAAAAGATTGATGCATAGGAGGGATGAAATAGATAGTTTAGATTTATTCGCGAATTGGAAAAGCAATAGTTCCAATCTCAGCAACGAATAAATTTTTCATATAATTTGGAGGAAATCTTCAGACTTTTGTAAGCTACTGGTACTCGATAAAAACTATGTCCCAAATTCGACCTTCTCTACTGATCTTTTATGAACAAGATCATGTGGGAGAAGGGTAAAAAACCGTGCGCTATGGATTAAAGGGAGAAGCAATACAATAGGTGCATCATCATGGGTGAATATTTATTTTGGAACATTTTCCTATATTATTATATCAGGGTTTATTAACAATCTAATACACTTTTTCTTTTTTGGGTCTATGACAGAGGCATGTGGTGGACTTCTATGTGTCAGATTTCCAGTCTGGGCTAAGAGCTCTCATCAAGGCCGGAAATGGCGCAAAAGTGATCCCCTTTGTGGATGAATGCACAGTCTATGGCACCAATTCCACCAAGACCAAGAATTTGCCTCCTGAGTTCGTACAGTGGCTCGCTCAGCGCAACCTCTCCTCTGATGGGCGCAGCATGCGCATCAGAGAAGGGTAAGTGATATTTCTTCTAACTTACTGGTACTGTACCAGTCCTTGTATGAAATTAATTTTGCCTTCAAACTACTAATTTGCAATTTTAATGTAGGTTCATTAAAGAGGGCAGTACTGTGAGCGTAATGGGGATCGTAAAGCGAAATGACAGTGTGCTGATGATCGTACCACCTTCTGAGCCAGTATCAACTGGTTGCCAGTGGGTCCGGTGCCTACTCCCCGCAACACTGAACGGCATTGTAATCCATTGCAAGGAGGCCTCGGAGGTCGATGTCATACCCGTTTAAATTACTGACTAGATAATATTAAGGGTCAGGAATCAGGGTGTGGATGTACCAATGTTACCCTGGATTTTCTTATTTTTTACAGCTTAGGAAACCTTATTAGTGACATTAATGGAACTAGGGTTGGTTATGTTGTAAAATGTCAGAAATTTGGGTAATCTTTGTACATCTTCATATGTGAATTATAAATTAATAAGTCAATGTATAGTATTTTATTGATAATTTTAGCCATTTTATGGACCATTTTTGTTGGGCTATGACCCCATTTGTGGTACAACATTTCATATTCCCAAATCTGAGGTGCCATGTGGAACACTGACTGAGCTTCATTAGAGATTACATGTGCAATGGTTTTTATGTTGGTCCAAGAATGTGCAATGTGGGGACATATTATAGCCTACTAGTTGCAAATTATAGCCCAAAGCAACATAGAATACAGGTTTTTATTTATCTTCTCAACCAACAACATAAATTATAAGGAAAAAAAACAGTGCAAATTGCCCATATTGAGTCAATTCCATTGAATGCTTTGCCTCCATTTATTTAATAACTAAAGGTTGCCCACTTCAAAACCAAATTTTATTTTCACCACCATTTTTCAGAGTCCTGGAGATGTCCAGTGTGATGGACAAACAACTATAGATTACTATAGATTGTCTCAAGATTCGTGCAGGTTTAGATCTTGAGGCAATCCAATGATCCACGTGCTTCACTGCATATTACAGTACTGCAGAGGGGATCGGTATCCGCTGCTTTTCTAAAAAGAAAAGCACACTCTGCTTTTCTAAAATCTGACGGTTGGGAAACAACGAAGTACTTTTGAGATCTGTGCAGTAAAAATCGAAGTACTTTGAGATCGGTGCAGCAACCGATCCCGACCATCCGATTGGAAAAGCAGAGTGTGCTTTTCTCCTCAGAAAAGCAGCCGATATCGATCCCTGCAGAGGATATGAAATCTCTCTCTATAGACCACCAGTGTGATCTGAGATTGTATTTATAGTAAGAATACAAAATACTTCACTACATCAAAGAATCATCAAGGAAAAAATGGTGTTATAAATGGTGTTTCTAGTTTCTACAACATGCAACATGAAAGTTGCATATTTGCATTATTAAATGTACTATTTATCTACAAGTATGAGGTCTCCTATATTCAATGTAATCCTATCTTTAAATGTATATCATTTATAAAAGGAAAAAAAAATGTCCCACCGGTATCAAGTCGAGATGTTGGCGAAAACATGTTCAAAACTTGGAAGGATGTATGTATATGTTGCAGAAGAAACTGTTCGCTTATGTGCAAGTTCTTCGACGGATAACCTTCGAGATCGACTGTCTTAGCTTCAGTCCCATCGGTCCAGTTTGTACACTGTTTACATCGCCATTTTCATGCCATCTTCCGTAAGTGAAGTTACCGTTCCTCTTCAATATGTCTCTATCTATCCGATCCAACACTGGCTCATTTTCTCGAAAACGCCTCGCAAACGCAGCACCGCTCGATACCATCTTGCCATAGTTTGATTCATCGATATATAACGGGTCTAAGCCTGGTGGGTTACCCCAGAGGAAGAACCGCAAGTCGGCATTTACAGTTTTGTTCACAAAATCCGGTGAGTTACAGGAAAGGGTTTGGAAGTAGGCTTCCACGGAGTAGGCTACGTTTGCGAAGTACATTAAGAGCTTTCTGGGGAGGTTATCGGTGCCATGAATGCAGTCTTGCACAAACTGTTTGCTAAGAAACACCCATGGAGACCCTATAAATGTGCCACATAATTAAAGTCTCTAAATTATTGCAAAATGTCTGATTGTAGTAACTTTTCAGGTTTTGCTGATAAGGAGAAAAGTATAAGATAAAATAAATTGGCTTTAAAACAAAGAAAAATGCTGTACCTGTAAACAGCTTGAAAGCATCTGGCGTCTTTCGAGTTCTAGTGGATAATAAAGATTTTGCGTTCTTCTTAAAATATAAGCTCCGGTCTACTATAATTTTATCGAACCTCGCATCCCTGACAGTTAAAAAGAAGAGATTTTAGATTTAAAATAACTTTGAATCATCCTTATTGCAAAAATATCAATGCAACTTTCAAAAGGGTGCACTAACTCTTTCCAGCCAAGCTCACTGGTGTGATCGATGAAGTTGAGCTCTCGAGGCACCGACATAAACGCATCCAGTAAATCTGCATATATAACCGATACCGAAAAAAAGAGCTCAAGATCAGATATATTCCTCTATCAGCCAAAATTATGTGTATGCATTTAAATGACAGTATGTACTGGTACATGGTACCATTATGTCAGCAACGTATCTGAACTGGTACAGAACATGAAACTCAATACTCAAACACAAGGATTGTACCATTCGAGTACCGGAAGAATAATGAAATCAAATTTGAGAAACTGAGATAATTAAGTTCTGAGAAAGAAGCTTTCGCAAAGGGTAAAATCTAAAATAAGCAAAATTTTAATGGATTGAAATAATATCGTACCGTCCTGAGTAACCAGTGGATAATCCAAGGAGCTCAGATTAATAAACCAGTCCCAATTCTCGCTGAGCTTCAACAAAACAGCTGCGCCGTGAAGCGTGGCGGCGACCATCGAAGACCCGGACCATTCGACCGCATTCACCTCCCCAAAAACAAAAACATTCCGGTACTTTTTGATGATCGGTTCGTTCTTCACATACTCCCCCAATTCGATTCTTTCTTTCCTGGTCGAACCGGCATCCAATTGCAAGAGGTAGTAATTTCTCGGGTGGTAGATCGAACCAAGTAACCGAATTATCCTTTTGTTCTCACCTCCAGTGCCTGATATCAGATATGCGAAGACCGGGGGATATTCAGGCCCCAATTTCAAACTAGTGGAGCTCTTATTATCAGCGCCGACGCTGTAAATTCGGGGCCAGATGGTTATGTATGAATTCAACAAGGCGTACGAGATGAACATCGCACCCGAGACTATCGACACAATCGTGAGAATTGGTGAACTCTTTCTCAACAATGGCAACATGGTGTACTCAATCTATCTATGCCTTTACCAGAAACCCAAAATTTTGAATTCTTTAGACAGCTGAAACTTGAATTTGTATGTCAAACAAACCCCAAAATTTGACCACTTTTACACACTAATATCAGATCAGATCAAAACTACTCCAAACTGGCCTAAAATTATAGAAATTGGATTCCTATATCATCTACAAAACTAATAACTGAACAAGAACAACAGAAGCTACAAAAAACTGACTTATAGAAATTGACCCAGAATCGGTTGGATAAGCACCAAATTCTGTCAACAGGGAAATGGGTTTTGGCCTAAGAGCCGCCATGTTTTATAACAAAAGAAAGAAAAAAAAAAACATTAAAATCATGAGTGAGGTCGACTTCATTCATTCATTCATTCATTCATACCACGAATGCAAAGACTTGACTAATTAACCAAGAAATTCAGTTTGATACGTAAGTAAAGTGGTGCCCACCAAATGAGGCAAAATCTATTTAATTTTTGTTTAAAATTGAGAAAGATCAAACTTTGAACGATGGATGGAAAAAAAAAAAAAAATGACAGGAAGGTTTTTGGAGTCGTCGTGCAAGTACAAAGAACCGAGCTTTCCTTGATGCAACTGTTTCTAGAAGCATATGGAAGTGGTGGAATTCCGGATCGGTATCCGCTGCTTTTCTGAAAAGAAAAGCATACCTGCTTTTCTAAAATCCAACGGTTGAGAAACATTGAAGTACTTTGAGTCCGTATATAAAAAACCGAAGTACTTTGAGATCCGTGCAGCAACCGATCCCAACCGTCCTAGAATTCCAGAGGGAAGAATGGAAGATGATGATAAAGAAAGAGTATCTAGTGTTCATATGCCACGTTTCTAGAATGTATCTGTTACATTTTTTGGTGTATCCATTGCATTCCATACACGTTTATGGATGTATGAACGTCACATTTCAGAATGTATCTGTTACTTTTTTTGGTATATCTGTTGCATTCCGTACACATTTATGGATGTATGAATGTCACATTTCAGAATGTATCTGTTACTTTTTTTTGTGTATCTGTTATATTCTGTACATATTTATAGACGTGTGGACGGTTTTTTATGGACGCAAGATGTTTCTCATAAAGAAATGAAAAATGAAAAAAAAAAAAAAAAGGGATTATTGGTATTATTGTTTTTAGTGTCGTGGAATTTAGTTGGGAAGTGTGATTGAGATCAACTTTTGTGATTAGAGAGAGAAAATAATGTGAGCATGTTCTTTGGACTTGGCGTGTTGCACCAAATTGTGATCAGATTTTAATTTCTAACAATATTTGTTTTAGAATTATGATAAAATTTTAATTTCGAAAAATAACTTTTGAGTTTTATTGGAATAATCTGAACTATATAAAGAATTATTTTCGATCGACGGCTATACATGCATAATTGCATACTATCAAATATCAAATTCATCTGTGATTATTTAAATTGTTTGGGTGTGATTATGGGAGCAACACTAATAAATTTTTTCTTTGATTTTTCTTTATAAAAGGGTGTGGATCTTATTTTTGGTTGACAAGATTAAATTTAAGAATATTGTGAAATCCAAACTAGGTTACAAATGAAGCGTTGAATTCATTTTACATTAATATGAGTGGGGCTATTACGCTTTGCAAAGCGCAGTTACTTAGTGCGCTTTGGCTCTATATCACAAAATTTTAGCTCAAATGACCAACCCAAGTTGCTCAACACAATCTACATATTGAAATCTTATAAATTACCGATTTTTTCCATTTTTAGAATTTTCTAACTATTTTTTTGGATTTTTAAAAATTGTATGGAAAATACACCAAAATTTGTACATGAAAAGAGTCCTTTTTTAAAAATCCAAAAAAACTAGTTAGAAATTTCTAAATATGAAAAAATCGGTACTCTATAAGATTTTAATATATAGATTGTGTTAAGCAACTTGAATTGGTCATTTAAGCTACGATTTTCTCTTATTTTTATTACACTTTCAAAGAGCAATACTTTTTGTTACATTCCATCTATTTTATTCCACTTGTTTTATAACAGAAAGTAAATTGTATTTAGTTATTTACATTCACCTTGAACGATAGAACAAGTGTACAAAAATGACTTAAAAGATAACCCATCCTTTTTAGCGACTTAATTTTACATTTATAACTGAAATTGACTTGGGAAAATATTACCGAAATTGGCATGCTATCATTTCTATCTGACCTGACCTTCATATGTGACATGATGTATCAATAGGGCTGCATAACGTGGAAAACAATCACGAAAATGTAAAGTTTCGTTTTCATTTCGTTTTCGTTTCGTTTGGGACAAAATGAAATGAAAGAACGAAAATAATTGTTTTACAGTAGTATTTTTCTGTCAAATTAGAAATCGAAATTGAATTAGTCGTTTCGTTAATCTTTTCTTTTTGTTTAACGAAACAAAAAATCGTTTCGCTTTCATTTCGTTTGGCACGAAACAAAACGAAATAACAGAAATCGGTGTTTTGTTTGCAGCCCTATATATCTGGGTGAGGATCTGCTGACGCGCAGCAAGATTTGCCGTGCTATCACGACCTGTGGATTGGAGGCGGGATTTTGTTTTTTAATCTTGACAAACATCTCAAGACCATCCAATAAATAACAACACACTGCACAATTTCATGCGCGTCAGAAGATCTCGTATTCTCGTTTGTATATATCATATCACATAAGCATGAGAAAAGAAATGGATGTAATATTCAGAAAACGCAGTATAGTATGGAATTGGACTCTGATGGAGTCAACACCGCGTGAACCAGGTGTCGCCACAATATCACCATCCACATCAAAAGCAGCTTCCGTACGGCACCCCGAGTAAGTGCCCAACCGTCTCTTGCATCCGGCTTATCGTCGTACCATATACACCAAAGGAGTTTATGTCCAATCTGAATCTTATGAACAGGATAGCTGAATGAATGAGTTTGCATTATAAATTTATAATACGGTGAGCACCTGGTTTCTTCCTCAAAGAGGTCATGATAGGAATATTAATTGTCGTACAGTTGGGTGTCCTCATCACTTCAATTTTGCTTCTTGTTTTTATTGGGAACTCGTCAATTCAACTGTTCTTCTTTTTTTTCCACCCAACGGGATTATATTATTAGAGTAAAACTATCGTGCTCTTAAGCTCACAGGGCCCGTGAGCTTAACACAAAAAACGTATCAAACCATATCCAAATTTTGATTTATATGGCTCAATAAATTTTTTATATCAAAATCTTATAGAATGCAAAATTTTTTCATTTTTGGAGATTTTTAATATTTATTTCGGATTTTTTAAGAGTAACTATACAATATTAATAAAATAATCAATGTTTCATATGCAACTTTAAAAAATCCTAAATAAATACTTAAAAATCTCTAAAAATGGAAAATTTTTGCATGTCACATAAATTTGATATAAAGAATTTATTGAGCCATAAAAATCAAAATTTAAATATGTTTTGATATGGTTTTGGTGTTAAGCTCACGGGAGGCCCCCGTAAACTTAAAAGCACGGTAGTTTTACTCATATTATTATTTCCTTACTCATATATAAGGCCATTATAGAATGATGATGATGATGATGATGATGATACAAGAAAAGAGAAGAATTCCTCTCCACATAAGCATGTCATGAATCATGACTTCATGAGTTGTGCCTGTTTATTTTTTTTTCTTTGGAGGGAAAAGTCCCGCTTCTTGAAAAAAAAATTAAATAAAAAACCCTATAGCTTTATAAATAATTAATTTTTGACAAACACCTCCTTGAGAGCTAATTTGCTTCCCAAGGCATAATTTAGATTGTTAAATTAACAAAATATCTTTTGTGTCTATGTATGATATGATCATTAAAATACTTGTGTTTTTGTGATTTAATATATTAAACATAATATCTTCTTTGTCCCATTACTATTAAATATATAACAAATTAATATTGAATCGCCTAACAACTAAAAATTATGTTTTTTTTATATATGTAATTAATAGGAGTAAAAATATGTTCATAGAGACCTTTCTGTGAGATTAAACTAAAAAAATATCAAATCATATATAAATTTTGATTTATATGGTTTAATAATTTTTTATATCAAAATCTTGTGACATACAGAAATTTTTCATTTTTTAAGATTTTCAAGTACTTATTTCCTATTATGTAAAGTTATATAAAACATTGATTATTTTATTAATATTGTATATTCATTATTTAAAATCGAAATTAAATATTTAAAAAACTCTAAAAATATTTTTTTTATATTACAAGGTTTTGTTATAAAGAAGTTATGAACTATATAAATCAGAATTTGAATAATTTAATATGTATTTAAGTTTAAACTCACAGCAAACGTCCGAGCTTAAGAAAATTTTACTCAATTTACAAATATTCGATAACAGTCAACAAATGAAGAGTTAAGACGTATTAAGATCGATAACCACGGGTGGATTCATGTAAGTCAACAAATAAATAAATAAATAAACCTGTAATATAATTAATATGTGCTTAAAATATTGCTTACAGGATCAGGAATCAGACGGCAGAATCTTACCATGGTTATATTATTGTTTTATAATTATAATTAAGCGGTCTGTGTACGGCGCACTTGGTGGCTTTCCACCTCCCCATTGTATAAATTATAAATTCTATATTGACTTGTACATACTACATAGCCTATTCTCTGAGTATGTATGCTTGGTTTAAAATTACGGATCCTCAAATCTATGATCATTATATATTGTGTGATTATGCATTATATATTGAGTTCTAGAGTTCAAAACTCCAATTAATGGAGAAATTATTTTTATGTTATTTTGTTGTGTGCCACTGGTTATCTTGTGGACAGGGTGGGTTGGCTCGTCGGTACGGACAGAGCACGACGGGCCGGACCGTATGGGAGACGAGTCAGGACACATGACAGGCATTTGGTCCGGGTACCCGACCCATGGTCATCTCTTGCATGTGACCATGTGGTATGACTTATGTATAGCGTTTGTAATTAGAACATATAAGAATATATAAAAAAAATAAAAAAAATAACAAAGCAATTTTCTTCTCTTAAATGTTGAACAAATTTTGTAAACTAAAATAAGTAAACATTAAAAATAAAGTAATTTATTTACAAAGCCTGGTCTGAATTTCTACCATAGACGATTTTTGGAACTTTTTCACTGTACAAATAATTAACTACCACCAATATATGCAAATTTGATGATAATTGAATGAATCTCAACATGTGATTTTAAAATTATTCTGAATATGTATATTTCAAATTTTCAAGATTTCATTTTCGAAAATTCATTAAAGTTTTCTATCGATGAGCACGAGAGTCAACAACTACCAAGGAATACGGGATTGACTCAAAGACTTGGATTAAATCAAGTCTTTATACTTCATTATCTTTTGATTTAGACAGAATTAATTAATAGTGATGCCATCACATGAAACAAAAACTAATTAATGGTGATCTTTGAAAGTAATATTGTCATGATTCCATCGTATTAAATTTGCACGTAGACGTTGCGAGAAAAATGAGAATGTTAATTTAATTTTTAAAATATTTTTGTTGTGCTTGTCTACCATATATTCGTGGAAAATGTCATTGTTGCTTTAAATTTTGAGTTATGTAAGCTACATCAACTTTTATTTTGAGAAAGAAAACGTTATATTATTTTAAGTCATATATGATATAATCAAAGAAGAATTCCCTTCTTCAACAAAAAAAAAAGGGAAGAAGAATTCCAATTTATGGTAACAAATTGGTGCTTAACATGTTGTTTTAGTACATAGCTCACTTGTTAGTTAACTGCGATGACTTTCGAGATGTCATGAGTCATGACTTCAAACATCTATAAGCACAAAAAATAAAAATTTAGAAGCTCGACTTATATTTCTGTCAAAAAGAAAAAAATGAATTGGTATTTAATTGTAGTTGCTGGAAAACATTTTCCACTTTCTTTATTGATCAAAAGGATAAAAAAATTCTTAATCTTTTTTATATCAAATATGAATGATGTACTAGGGCAAAAGGTCTTAAAATTTTTACCATGAATTTTCTATTTAACGAGCCACAAGTCTGCCATTTCTGAGAACTACATAACAACGTTGTCTTTACACTTCTCAAATGGAGCGCATAAAGAGAACAACATCCGATCAGTGATGCGAATTAAGCCTTACGTACAAAACGTGTCACGTAACTAATCGTAGCATTTTGTTGCAATGATGAAACAAATTAAATTTGTCTTAGTCAAGTGATCACACGAATAACAAACAAAGAACTATTAACAGCTCTAGTACTAGCTTAATGCTGATCATAATAAGTAGAGGTGGCAAAATTTGACTGACCCGAAAAACTCGTCCAACCCGAATTCGACCCGACCCGAGTTTCAAGAAAAGTCAACTGACCCGAACTCGACTCGACCCCGCTCGTGTTTCAGGAAAAGTCAAGCTGACCCAAACTCGACCCAACCCGACCCGACCCGAACAACTCAGGAATAGAGGTGCGAAATCTGATCAAACCCGAAAAACCTGCTCGACCCGACCTAAAAAAATTGCTGACAGACATCAACTTGATACCCGACCCGACCCGACTATCTACCACCATTGATAACAAGTCCATAATAACTCTATTCGAGCCATATGATACGGTGGCCCAGTTAGTGTACATTTCTTAAGGCCCGTTATTTATTTAATTCTAACTTGAGTTGGTCCTTTTAAGGATTTCATTGAAGAAATGGTACATTTCTCGGCTTAAATTTCTTAATGGTCCGGGTCTGGTACCGGCCCAATATTTCTTTTTGATGGTAATACGTAACGGAATAACATTTGAAGTCTTCAACGATAACATAATCAATGGCTCGCATAGTCTTACAACAATCAGTACTCCTGGTACATATTTACTACTTGTAAATGGTTCTGGCAAGTGAATGATTACCATCAGGACAATACCAACAAACAGGTACCACACTACTATAAATAAGAGAACATGTATGTAATTAAGAAATACATTGCTACCTGGGAGTATACTCTGCATAATTGCATATCTAATGTGCTGAGTTGATCAACGAGTGTATTGCAAAGACTTAAACATCCACAAGTCATGATTTATCATTAATTCGTTTGACTTTCTATATTTTATCTAACTATTTATAATTTTTTTTCCAACAGTTTACCTGTAGAAAGTGGAAAATAAAATTGAGATTACTCTAAGATTTGACTCTTCTACAAAGAAACGGAGGATAGTAAATGAAATTTGTTTTTTTAACAAAAAAAGGTCAAAAAAAAAATATGAGCTATTGACCGTATGTTACTTTCAATTATTATTGTTCCAACATCATCAATATTCTTACAACTCACAAGTGAGCACGGACAAATACCCAATATTTCTTTTCAAAACCAACAGAATTATAATAATCAAAAGCTTCTCCAATTAGAAAACTGATAATCAGCGTCAAAGTTATTAAATTAAAAAATGCCTAGGCTATCATTGAGAAGAAAAAATATCCCAAATTTCTTTATTAGACGAACATATAAAAGCACCGCCAACTCCGTAGACTTGCGACACATGTTCACGGAATCTTTGTCTACACGATTTTATTATCATTTGACAAATCTAGCAGCAACAATAACATAAAGTCTAAAAATATCAGTCCGATTTACAGATTCGACCCTGGCAGTTTGACAGTTCCACATAGTGATCCCTCATACAGGGACCAAAGTAGAAAAATTGTTAAGACTGAGCAAGTAAGCAACTAAAGCCTAAATAAAAGTCTCTCATATCATATCAATTCCACTAACCTTACCAAATTGCAATTATGCCCCCCAAAAAGTCCCTGAATTAGGAATATTTTCTTTTCTACAAACAGACAATTAATTAAGAAATCCCGGAACAGAACAGAACCAGTTCCTTTTCTTTTACTACTAATTACTAAATAAATACATACCTACCATTAATTAAGCTCCAATTCTCCAAAGTCCAAACAACCATAGCATGATAGCAGCAAGCAAGAAAATATCTAAAGCTTCTAGAAGGGTTTCCCGCGTACAATTGGAAGGGGTCGCTTCTAGAAACTTTTACGCTTTTACCGTATCGGATCGGTCAGCTAGCTCAGCCCAGACCCAGACCCATCCGGGTCGGATCGTCTCTGATCCGACCCGGATCCCAGCCCACTGCACGCCTTGAAACCCTGGTAAACGGGTCGCGGTTTGTAAATCGGCCACGGACCCGGTCTCTGCTCGCCATCCTCCGCCATCCGATCTTTCGGATCTGACCGATCCAACGGCTCCATCTTGATATCGTCCTCCGTAGACGGCTCAGATCCGTCGGACTCATCTTCCCGGGTCCGTTTTAATCCGAGAGAGAACCCGAATATCCGCGGACTGTTTACCTCCTCCATCTTAACGGGTTCTGGATCCGGATCTCCTTCCGCGGTTTCGTCGAGAACCATACCCGGACCCGTTGGCATCAGATCTAACACCGGCGCTTCCTCCCCCGCCGCCGCGGCCGCCGCTGCCGCGACTACCGGATCTCCGGCGCCGGACTGGCCCTGCCCCGCGGCGGCGTACTTCGACATCAGGACCACGATGTTGCTGCACATCTTCTTCATCTGCCCCAGTTCGCGCGACAGCTTCGCGTTCTCTTTCCGCAGCCGCTCGTTCTCCTCCGTCAGATCCCCCGCGCCCCCGCCGGATCCAGACGTCGACGGCGCGGCATGCGGCCCGGGGGATGAATTGGAGGAGAGCACCTGCTCCTCGGCGGAATTGGCAGGAGATCCCGAGTGGTTAACTGCGACTGCCACTGGTATGGCGGCCGCCGCGGCCACTGTTACCGGCATGGCTGCTGGAACCTGCGCCTGAGCCTGCGCCGGTGCGACCTTCCGCCGGTGGATGTCACAGAGCAGCCTCTTCTCGCCTCTCTTGAAGCAGTCGTTCGCGAACTCCCACCGATCGGGGACAATCTTCCGAAATCCCTGCATTCACAAAGCACAAACATCTATCGCATCAGAAACAATTGTTCAAGAAAATCGATCGAACTAGAATCATCATATGATGCTGCGAGCATAAATAATATAATTACGTAAGTGTTGAGCTGCCGGACGAAGCTGGAGAAGTTGTTGTGCTTGAAGTACTTCGGGAGGAGGTCGCGGGCGAACTCCGCCGGTCTCCAGACGATGAAAGTAGATCCGTCGTCGTTCCACGAGATCACATCGTCCACGGCCGGATCGTCGACGAGCTGGTACGTCTTGGTCAAGAACGGCGTCGGCAGAGAGCGCTGCGCGGCCTCGGAGGTCGGAGGAGGCGTCGCCACCACCGCCACCGCCGGGGAAGACGTCCCGGCTGCAGCGGTGGCGGCATCTCCGTCTTGCTCCTTCCCCGCCGTGGTTGCAGATCAATCTCACAACAATCTCACAATACCAGTGCAATAATTCAATCAAGATTTCAAATTGTGATAATTACGGATGAAAGGCGTTCAGATTTGGGTCAAAGAGATAATTTAGAAAAGTTCTGGAAGGTTCGGATTGGGAGGAGGGCAATCGGCGGAGTCTAGAGAGGGAAAAAGAAGGTGTCATCTGATGATTTTTGATTTTTTTTTTGAAGGGAAGGAAGGAAAAAGAAGGTTGGAGAAAGGAAGGAAGAAAAGAAACAACTCCGCAGTTTTTTGGAGAAAAGAAAAGAAAAGAAAAACTGGATGGTTCTACGGAGAATTCCAAGAGAAGTCCGGATTGTCTACAATGGTTGTTGCAGGGTTTGGTTTCCTCACGTGGTATAAACCGTCCGATTAACAGCGGACCGTCTGGAAGTGAAACTAAAAGGGGCGAAGGGGAGTGTATGGTGTGGACGGTCGTCACGGCCCTGCCAAAAAGAGGCTTTGTTTGAATTCGGTTGTACTGGTGGAGAGACCGAGTGACAGATCGCGTACTGCGGTACGCACAGAGATGTTGTGCGTAATCGATCCTGACCGTCGGATGTTGAAATGGAGGGTTGCGATGGAGGATGGCGGGGAAGAGTGTGGAACTGGGGTAAAGAGAAAACAGTGTGCGGTGGGGAATAGGGAAGAAAGAAAGTGCGAGAAGCTTCGGATGGCAATTAATTAATTAATATAATTAATTAATTCAATATTTCTTTGGCGTTCTGGAAGGTTCAATTCAAGACGTTGCCAGTTGGCGAGGACACGTGTCCAGCAAAAGTCCCCAAAGTGGGAATTCAGATAAGATTGCTGTGAAAATGAATGGAGAGACTTTTTAGAGTGATCAGTTTTGTTTTGTTGGGTAGCTGAAATGAATTTCAACTTCTTTGAAATTTAATTTTGTTTTTGTGGGTATAAATTTAGAAAAGAGAAATTTAATTGATTTATAAAAGTGAGGAGTCCAGTAAAATTTATATTTATTTTTTTTAGGGAATTGTGGGTTCATATTTGGTATTAAAAAAAATTATTAAATATACAAGATCCGGCAAGTTGAAACAGATGTTTAGTTTAATGATGAAAGGCGAATTTTTTTTTTTTATCTGTATATAAATTTGAATGCCTCAATTCCCATATCTATTTCAAAAAATTAAATGGATATATAATAACAGTATGCACTTATTAATTGGTTAAGATCGGAAAATTTTGAGTTGCACAAAAAAAAAAAAACGCAAATAATTCCTTTCTACGTAAAAATATAAACATGTATCAAAAAAAAAATATGGTTTCAAATAGTCAAAGAAATGGATATTAAGAAAATTATTTCTTTCAGTTTCCCGCAAATTCATGAAACACACTCAAAAACTTAGCTATCAAAAGAAGTAATATGATTCAAACACTCGTTTGAAGTTATCCAAGCCGTTCAATTTCGGATCGCAGGGTCGGAATTGAATCGCAACGGTTTCAACGCCATACACTAGTTCATTAAAACTCAATAACTTTGGATTAATTCTTACATCTCATAATCTCAAAAAAAGTTGTTACATGCAAGATATGTTTACGAATTGTCAAATAAATATGAACCAAAAATCAAAAGTTTAAATATTTGTACTACAAATTTAGTATCTAATACTTGCTACAATATAGATAGGGTTAGAAGAAATGAAACTATATGAAAATTATTATGTTTGAGGAGGGATACTTGACAATTGTTATTTTGATTATCATGTAAACTAAATACCAAACAAATAAAAATAATATTTAAATTTAATGATAGTTACAGATGTATTTTTGGCTTACTAGATTGAGAATGTATTGAATTTTAAAGAATATGAATATCATTTGATGGCTCATCCAAAATTTGTACAACTTTTAACATTTCAAAATTTACCGGTGTTTGATGAGCTATTGTAAACATAATCAATTCAAAGGTTCAACAACATTCTTAGAGAAGTTTTTTAAGTTTTAGAGATTTTACTCTCAGATTAAGTGTCACTTTTAAGAAATAAAAATATATTTCTCTTACTATAATTAATACAACTTTTGTTACTTTAAATGTCCAATTTGTACTTCCGTCTGGTCTATTTTTCTCATTTTCCTTTACAAAGTCAAATATGAAATATAATCTTCCCCAACTTTATTTAAAGAAGATAGACCAGCTTGCATGGAAAAGTTTGGCACAGCGAGAGGTGCAACTGATTAAATGTGCAGCAATTTTGGACCTTGTAAACGTTGAAAGTGTTATCATGGAATTTTAGTAGGGGTCACAAATGATCATTGGAATTCAAATAAATAGAAAAATTAGAATAGAAATCATTTGTAGATGTATTCTTGAACTTATAGATTGAGAATATTTTTGAATTTTAAACTATTTCAATTTCGTTTCATAGTTTGTTCAAATTTAATTTGTACGATTTTAAATGGTTCTAGTAATTTAATGGTATTTGATAGACTATCAAATCTTACTTAAATTCCTTGAGAAATGAAAACATAATTAATCCATCAGCTTTGAACATCTTTATAAACGTTATTCTATATTTACAGTTTTTTCAAAAATTTATCCTCCATTGTTTTTTAAAAAAAATATTGTCAAAATTGTTAGTGTCAAGTGATCTTCTATTGTTATTGTTTAGATAAGAGCTATAGGCAGATTGATATAGTCTTATAGACCATTCCTTATGAAATTAAAATTCAAGAGATTTGTGCCGTAATCAATTGTTTTGATGAGCGTAGTTTGGGATGTTTTGTTTTTTTTTATCACAGAGTTTAATAAAAAACATTGTATAAGAAATAAAATTAACAACAGCTTCATTTCAGTATATGTTATTACAATGATTCTTTTCTTAAGGCAATACAATAACTAAAAAAATGTGAAAAACAAATTAAAAAAAGTCAAGATATAAAAGGCTGGACACTTCATCAGTCATCGAATAACATTGAAATGTTATAAATTATTTTATCTTATTAATACCACTAGTTTTGTTTTCTGTATAATAATTTCTAAATGTATTTGATTTACTTTTTTGTGTTAATTAAAAGAAGACAAGATTCAGGCTTGCTATTATCAAATATCTTTTCATATATTGTCATATTCAATAAAGAAAATTAAGTTTTATTAACAAATATATTATACTAACATAAACTAGATACTATCAATAAAAACCGTTTAGCTTTTCATAACAAAATGATTTGTGAGGAAAGATGATTATCCTCTGATATCTCAGAATTGGCATTTAAATATGCAAATTACCCAATCCAATAAAAGTGATTTTGAGCATCTATTTCATTTATCGGTTTTCTTTATCTCTCTCTCTCTCTCTCTCTTTGTTTTTTTTAACAAAACTACACATTTTGGATAAAAGTCTCGTTCACTCTCATGTCAACAGATCAACAAATATATTACAGCAATAAACACGAACTGCATGAGGCCATGTGATACAGTGCATCCATGACCCTTGTGTTTTCTCTTAATAATGGGCCGGAGTGGCTCAGCCCATACTGTATAAATTAGAGGTGACAAATCGGGCGGACGGATCGGGTTTGGGTTCGGGTCAGACGGGTAGGGTCAATTTGACCTTCTAGAAGATCTCGGGTCAGGTCGGGTCGGGTGACGGGCGGTCGGGTCGGGTCAATTTTAATATCGGTTTTTTTTTTAACGTATGTTGATTTGAGTTGGATTGCATGTTGTTTGATCTCGGATCGGGTCGGGCGGGTTTTTCGGGTCGGATCAGATTTTGCCACCGCTAGTATAAATACAAAGAGAGAATCCACTGGACTATTTAGGACGATGGATTAAAAATTATTATAAACTATTTGCATTAAAATTTTGGACGATGGATTTTCGAATTAGGACGTACCGTATGTATTTCGGTCTGAAATGTTTACAAAAGCATCGTAGTCGGACTCTTTTGAAATTGTTACTGAATAATTTATGTGTTATGTTATGAATCCGCAAGCAATTGTTCATCTTTTAGTCTAGAGATTTTACTCTCAGATCAAGTATCACTTTTTAATTACCGTAAAGAATATATATGGTGACCAATAAATTTTCTCTTGCCATAATTTATACTTCTGTTACTTTAAATGTTCCAATCTGTCCTTCCGTCTGGTGTAATTTTTCTCATTTTCCTTACAAAGTCAAATATAATTTTTCTCATTTTTCTAAACGTTAAAACTTAAAAATGTTATCATGGTTATTCTATTATAATAAAAAGGTAATTTACGATCACTATATAGTGTATAGCAAATTGCAATAGCTTGCATCCAGAAAATGTGTCCATTTCTGGAGTGATCCTTGAGAAATGATAAATCAAATTCAAATCTTAAAAAGAAATAGGATTAAAAAAGTTTATAGATGTATTCATCAATTTATGGATTGATATTGTTTGAAATTACAAACTACTAGGTAAGTCCCCGCGCTTTGCGGCGGGGCAGTGTATATTTGTAAGTGCTTTACAATTTAGTTATAAATTTTATTTAGCTGGAAATAGTGAAGTTGTATATTGATTAGATGATATTTGTTGCACAATCAAGCCTGAATATATTAGTTTAAAACTACATAACGATATGGAAAGTAAACAATCGATGAAACAAATGAGATCGAAGATGAAATAATTGGAAGTAAGCAATACATGAACGACATGTTACGAAAAATATGCTGATTAATTGTGCAAGACAAATCAAACAAATGTAGAAATGGATAAATTAAAGGTGTCAGGCAAAAATTGATCCAATTTTTTTTTTATCTTTTAAATAAATATGAACCTACGATTTATAAGTAAACATCCATAATTTTTTTCTTTTACTTTTTTCTGATTGTTTTTATAAATTTTAAGCTTATTCAAAAAATAATTCTATAAAAATATTTTATCTAGGAAAATATTATGATCTAGTTATTTTTTCCACTTTAATTAACAGAAAAAGCTTAAAATAAGATGTCCAATTGATTTTGCGAAAAAAAATTAGAATAAAAAAGTTGGTACCAAAATAATATAAGAATAAATTAAAATTTTCGAGTCTATTTATATAAAATTACTTATAAACAATGCTCATAAATCAGAGAACAAACTGTTTCCTCTGAAATGCACAAACTGTAATTATAGAACATAGGTAGTTACTCTTTAATTTTACGTTCATGTTTATCTCTTTAAATCAGAGACACAAGTTGTAATCGAATCATCTATTAAATAAATTTTTTTTTGCTGCTACAGAGAATTTTGTTGTTCCTCTTCTTTTATGTTTTATGTTCCAGCAAATACTGGTAAAAGCAACAATTTTGCTGCTATTTCTAGTTCAAGTCATACCAGAAACTTGTTGTCCCATTTGAGTTTCCATCACAAGTTAGGTTCAACAACACAAGCAATTCAGTTTCTTAAACCAACATCACATAATTAAAACACAATAATAGTTGTTATTACCAAATGGTAACATAATAAATAAAGGTATAACAAAGACCATCATAAAACAAGGTTTCAAGGGCGGTTTTTAACTCGCCACTCACACTCAAACAACAACACATTTGCATTTATCAATATAGGAGGGACCTTCTCACAGTTAAATTGCTAACAAACATTATGATTTGCCAAGAAAAGGGTAGAAGAAAAAAAAAAGAAACAAGGTGCTCACCTGAAAGGAAAAATGAAAAGAAACTACATGGAGTAATCAAATGACAAGTTAATTAAATATTGATCTGCAAATTCTCAACAATGTGAAGCGTAGCAATTCCTAGATATATTTAATTCATATTTTGTGTCAACAGAAATTAAGACTCGGTAAATCATCGTCAAATTTATTTATATGTACGTACATTGTCGCATTCAATAAAGAAATTAACCTTAATCAAAAGATATGCAATGTATATATACTTAATTTAATTTAGATAATACTAATAAAAGCTATTCAGCTTATCACAACAAAATGGTTTGTGAGGAATAAATGATTATCCTCTAATATCTCAAAATCGGCATGTAAATACGCAAATTAGCTAATTTAATAAAAGTTATTTTGAACATCTATAGTATTTCTCTTCTTGTTATTATTATTATTATTTTTTAACAAAACTACACATTTTGGATGAAAACTCTCCTCCATTCTAATGTAAAACAAATCAACAATATATATTAGAACAATAAACACGAACAACATGAGGCCATGTAATGTAATACACAATGCATGACCCTATCTAGAGGTGGCAAATCGGGCGGGCGGGTTGGGTTCCGGTTCGGGTTCGGGTTGGGCGAGTCGGGTCAGTTTGACCTTCTAGAATATCTCGGGTCAATTTTAATATCTGTTTTTTTTTTTATTGTATGTTGATTTGAGTTGGATTGGATGCTATTTGATCTCGGGTCGAGTCGGGTTCGGATCAGGTCGGGTCGAGTCGGGTCAGTTTGACTATCTGAAAAATTCCGGGTCGGGTCGGGTTCGAGTCGGGTCGGGTCGGGCGGGTTTCTCAGGTCGGGTCGGGTTCTGCCACCTCTGGTCCCTATCCCTATGTGTTCTCTATTAAAAATGGGCCGGAGTGGCTCAGCCCATGCCGTATAGATACAAGAGACAAATCCACTGGACTATTGAGGTAAAGAAAGCCCACTGGATATTATACGGTCTGAATAAATGAAAAAAAGGTAACCTGCTACCATTCATTCTCAGAATTATGTTACGAGTTATGGATCAAATCCATTTTATGCATGACATTTATTGGAGAACCAACCAGGCCACCAACAATAAAATTCTGCAATATATCATGATATAATAATTGACTAATTGTGCATATTTAATTTGAATGTTGTATGACATTAGGATTAATTAATAATTAAATGGACTTCGATTTTAATTATTATTATTACAAGATAGATGTCCTAATTTTCTTGAGATAATCTCTTTGTCCCCCATCATTTGTCCCCCTTAAACGTCCCCCATCTGTTTCTGCTGGAATCGGTATGAATACCAGTTGGCAAGTGGTATGAACACCATGATACATTCAGTATGAACACCCTCTGAGAGCTCTATGAACAATGCAAATTGGGAGAAAAATTTTTTTTGGCATATTTTCCATGTGCAAAAATAAATTAAGCACGTGCTTAATTCAATTTCAGCACGTGATGAAAATCGGAGCGCGCGCGGGTGTTCATACTGCTTATTGGCGGGTGTACATATCAAATGGTCTTTGGTGTTCATAGTTGACGTGGACGAGAGTTGGCATATTTTCTACGTGCAAAAATAAATTAAGCACGTGCTTAATTCAATTTCAACACGTGATGAAAATCGGAGCGCGCTCGGATGTTCATACTGCTTATTGGCGGGTGTTCATATCTAATGGTCTTCGGTGTTCATAGTTGACGTGGACAAGGGTATGCTCGCGGGGGACATTTAAGGGGGATTTTTTGTGAGGGACAGTTAGCATCCCTCAATTTTCTTGTTGTCTACCTCCGTAAATCCATGTCACTCCTTTACAATGAAGTTTTTATTTTTTTATTAAGAAAACACATGTACGACCTGTAGCTACTGATATATTACAAACTTACAATTTCTTCCATAGATTCATTTGGGATATCTACATTTGTTGGAACAATAAGCAGAAACTGTAGTCGATTAATTGTAATTTCTTAAATCAAGACCCATTTTTATATATTTTTATTTTTTTGAGATAAAAATGAGGGTCAAGGCACTCAAATTTAAATATCTATAAAAGATCTATTGTTATTAGTAACATGTTTTTTTATTATTATTCTATAGCATCCTTGTTTAATTGTTTTTATTAGTGTCCGACTATGCCTATGAATTTTTTCCAAAGAAGAAAATAGACGAATATATATAATCAATGAAATGATTAATTAACAAGCGTCTTTGATCGCGTTGCCATTTGCAATTGATGTATGTTTTTTTGAGTAGTTGACAACAGCTGTCAACGTGAGAGCAATTGATGTATGTTTGGACATCTAATTAATTAATAATTCAATGCAACATGATAATTTTTGCCATATACAAATTGACAATTAATGTCTCTATTCACGTCATATATATATATATATATAGAGTTTGACTATTATACTAACGTTAGCATTTCAGATCGAAATGCTAACGCCTCAAAATTTATGTTATCGTGTCCGAAATCATGATTTATGGTGCTCAATAAATTCTTTATATGGAAATATTAGGGAACACAAAATTTTTTCATTTTTAGAGTTTTCTAAGTATTTGTTTTGAATTTTAGAAAATAGCTCATAAATATTAATACAATATTGATGTTTGTACATGCTATTTTCAAAAATGCAAAACAAATACTTAGAAAACTTTAAAAATGAAAAATTTTTGTATTCCCCAATATTTTCATATAAAGGATTTACTAAGCACCATAAATCGTGATTTCGGATACGATAACAATAATTTTGAGGCGTTAGCATTTCGGATCGAAATGCTAACGTTAGTATAATAGTCTAGCTATATATATATATGCATTTAAGAATTAAGCATGTGATGAAATTCAGATATTAGTATGATGATACATACATGTATGATATATCACAACATTCTCATTAAGTCATAATCTATAGCAGACTTACAAGTTACAACCTACCTCGTAATTTCATCACGCGAGCACAATCATTAAAGTGAATGGGAAGTACTGTAGTTGACATCCGAAATCAGCACGTGTTAATTATGCGTGTATATGAAAACATCGAAAGGATTAAAAATTAAAGAGAAGGAACCACGTGACAGTTTGTCCCTGCTTCACTGATTCACTCTTAAAAAAGTAGAAAAGTAATTTCTGTACAATTTAGTCACGTGCCTTCTTGATTTTTTTTTCTTTTTATTTTTTAAAGAATTGTTTGAAAGTCGAAACTTCTACAAATTCTGTCAATTCACACGGTTCACCGTTCCTGTCCGTTTCAACCGCGTACAGTTATTTTTAGAAAAACATATCGATTGAAAAACCGTCTATACGTCCATAAACAAACAAATAATGTAATAAATACAGGACTAGAATTTGTCGAAAGCCATTCGGATCATCTCCGTCCAAAACTATGACTAGACCGTTCGATTCAATTTATATGTTTATTAATAGTGATAAGTACGTGTGACTCAATCATTCTAAATATAACCATCATACTATTTTTAACACCTACATGATGATCAAATCACGGTTGATTAATTACAAAGTACCGACAATTAGATCGTGTGGCTCTCCGAATCCTTTGGACCGTCTAATTAGCTTTGGACAATATCCAATTCCAATTCCATAAATACATCCCAAATATAACTTATAGACGGTTTTTGATGAACACTTGGTATTACTCTTATTTTTTCTGTGTTTTCTGGTCTTTGACATACCACACAGAGACTCTTTACAATCAGGATCTTAATTAGTGAAGACATAGGGCAAGTACCCCCAACAAATTTTGAAAATTAGGGTGTGCTCCAGAAGGGGGGAGAGGAGGGGGGGGGGGGCTGATCAAGTTTGGAGTTACTTGTCCAAGATCATATTAGTTGCTCTATAATTACAATTTATATTTTGTTACCCTCCTCTCCTCTCTAGTAATTGTAGTTGTGGAGTAAGTAACATGACTTTGGGCAGATAACTCTAAACTTGATCAACTCTCCCCTCCCCTCCCTTCCCCTCCTCTCCCCCTTCTAGAGCACACCCTTAGTATTGTTATATAGAAATTTAGAACTTTTTTGTATAATTGATACTGTATTTTTATTACTGTGTCCCACCAAAAAAATTTGTGATATATGCTAGTGCCTCTAAAGTATATTTGTGCCTCCTAAAATTTTTGAGTCAACCTCCGCCACGGTTTAATAAGATTAAAGTTTGCACATATCTTAACCATTAATTTATTTAGAATAATTACATATTTATAATTGTCTAATAAAAAAATATCCCACATGCATTCATTTAATGCCAATACGTTTACCTTATAAGGGAAACATCTTGTATCCATAGAATATTTCTATAGAATTACTATCATAAACACAAATGTCACATGGTGGATCCCACCTGTCACACTCTATGATGGAAATTCTATAGAAATATTCTATGAACGATAGGTATGACTCTTTATATATCATTATCAATATCAATTGCATTCACGCATGACATGCCGAATATATGTATTTCCATGTCAACATATATATGAAGGAAACACATTAACTCAAAGAAAGAAATGAGTCATACATATATACATATATGTCCAAGGAAAGAGACATCCATTAATTACATAATTAAGAATAATTAAGAATGCTACATCTACGTGTATAAACTAAAGTGCTAGTCTCCACACGCTTTTATATATCCTGCAAAAAATTCGTTTGATTTCACTTTTAGACCTCATTTTTGAGGAAATACTTTTAGACCTTTGCTATGACTTAGAATTAAATCAACGCAAAATTGTTGAGGAAATTAAAGAAAATAAATTGCTTTTGGACCGAAGACTCAATTAATTAAGTCAACTAACTTTTGAGGTCAAGGGTTATTACGACAGCAAACTGATGTCATGTTCTACTTGTTTTTTTTTTTAAAGAATAATAATATATCAGGGAAAAATAGAAGTAGAGAATTTTGTTTAACAAATTAAAGAAAAAAAAAATGAAAAATCATGTTTTTATTTTGTATTGTGATATGGTCTTGATGGCAATGATATTTGTAACTCCAAAACCATAAAATTTTAATGCTAAATTTTAACAAAGTAAATAAGTAGAATTCTTTTAGTTTGTAACTTTATGAGGAGGGATCAAATAACCATAGGCATTGGACGCCAATACCCATGGTGACTTTTTTTTAATTTATGCATAAATTGAAAATTTTAAACCGTTAGATATATTTTATATTATCCCAATAACATATACACAAAAAATGATAAAGTTTTAACATTGTTTCGATAGTCATCAAGAGAGAAGAAAAAATCATAAAACTTGATCCGTTGATTTTTGTTAATACTTGATGCACATGTAAATAAAATCAAAATGATATTTTTTTGTATACACATAAAATATGATATATACAACATATTCTATCAATTAGTTTTTTATTTAAGAATTTAAAATGTAGTTATTTAAAATTTAATTTCATGGTTACTGATCTACCAAAAACATGGTAATTTGATCCCTCCTCTAACCTTATATGCTTTCCCTGCGTTTGGTAAGTGTAGTAAAGTTAAAGTGTCATAAAAGTTAAGTCACTTTAACTCGATTTTATATATAACTTTATATCATTTAAGTACATATGCTTAATTAAGCAGCTGTATGTCATGTTACTCAATTTGAATTTTGTAGATTCAATTTTTTTTTTTTTGACAAAATTTTCAAAATAATGCAGATCTCTAATTAAGCCACTACCCAATTCTAAGGCTGTGCTCCAGAAATCATCAAAGAAGGGGAGAGGAGGGTAGGGTAGAGGATGGAAGGGAAAGGTACGGGAGAAAAGGGGGAGGGGTACAAGTTACTTGCTCCAGTAATTTTTCACATGTACCTTCGGATATGGAGGGGAGAATTAGTAATTTGATTGTTTTGTCCTTGTAAAATGTTTGTCCATTTTCTTTAACTAAAGAGTACAAAGGCTTTTTGGTAAATTTAATTGGTGGTCCCAGTTTACCCTTGGCTACACCTCAAATCTGGGAGTTACATATTTGGACTCTTTAATGGAAAAAAGTCACATCATTTGCCATACCTTTCCATCCGTCCTATCTATTGGAGCAAGTAACAAGATTCTATTTCCCCTACCTTTCCTTCATCTACCCTTGACTTCTCCCATCTGGAGCACGATGTAACTATCATTCATATTCTAATTAAGCCAAACTTGTAATCAATTAGGAATTAGCGAGGTAGCTATATAGACTGACTGAATAGATCGAATTATTCTAATTTTAAAAAAATTATAGTACAAAATAAGTTGCAATTAATACAACTATATATTCACATAAAGATTAACTTAATTATTTAATGTCAATAATAAAATAATATTGGTAATAATACTAATATACAGCCGAATATGTGTATAGTTCTTTTATTGAAAAGTATTTTACTTGTACAAAAGTATTTTGGTCGTGGAATAATTTAATTCGATGACCATATATAAAAATGAACATGCACCGATTTTTTTAATAATAATTAAATAAATAATCGGAATTAAATACTTACGTAAATACTAACTGAAATTCGGGATTTAAGAAGATTTTGTTTCAAATCCGCGTCCCAAACCAATAATTTGTTCATACCCAACTTTTTTATCTTTTCTAATGGTTGTGTTTTCAATCCGTAACCTATCTCTTGGGATGCGTTTCTAACATGCAACCCAAACTTTGGGTCACTGATTAAAAACGCAACCATCATTTTGAAAGTGTGAGTACTTTAAAACCGGTTGTACATTAAAAACAGAGCATTAAATGATGGCTACTGATTTAATACGAGTCCCATATTAAAATATTTTTTTTTCGAATCTCTGTCGTCCTATGACAGTTTGTGGGTCCCTGAGTCTCTGGACGCGGATTTGAAACGAAACATTCCTAAATCCCGAATTTCAGTTAACATTTACCTAAATATTTAATTCCGATTATTTATTTAATTATTATTAAGAAAATCGGGAACATGCATATTCCATATTCCATATACCATAAGAAAATTAAATAATCTGTAAATAAAGTTTAATTAGTGTCTATCACATAACTCTTGTACATTCATCAAAGGCCTCCAATGCCCCCTATTAATCATTATTGTGTACGCACATCTGCCCCTGGTGGGCATCATGCATGTAAAACTATAGCTCTCACAACAGTAATTATAATCTACTAGAAATCACTCTAATTAAGCATGGAGTCTATCTAGGAATTAATTATACAAACTATATATATATATATATATATCATATCAAGAAAAACAATTGCCTTCAAAAGCTATATATCAATATGCAATCTCTATTTTTTTTCTCACCCACAAACTCCAAGATTTTTTTACATAAGCTATTATATATATATATATTGCTGCATCTATCACATTAATTTCACTCTTAATTAGAGTAGCCTAATAGTAATTTTTAAACCCATAATTAACCGGCGTTTTCATTTAATTAATCAAAAACTCATGGAGCTAATAGGGCTCTTTGGTGTGTCACACTCGGCAATGGCAGCCTCTATCATCCCCTTCAGTTGAGCACTATCCATCTTCTCATTCTGAAAAATCAACAATAAAAAATATATCCTTGTCAAATTGGGATTATTATAGGAAAAATATAACTCAAGAAATTAACAACAATGACATCATAGATCTTGCATTAGAAAAAAAGATTATAATTTATAATTTAATCTGCTGCCCTTGTAGAATTATTGCCTAATTAATCGGTTTGTTTATTTACTAAATATCCAGAAACATAATATATTTTGTTTGTATTTTATGTCTACCCATCTAGAAAGATAGCTAAAAAAAAAATAATTTAATGCCATAATTTCAACAACCAGAATTCTAGAAATTTCCCAATAAATAATTGCCATTAGAATAATAACCACATGACATAAATCAAACGATATTTCCTAGTTGAAAATGACAGATGTGAACTGGGGATCTCATTATCTCGTTGAAATATTATAACAACCATATATAAACTATATAATTTCGTACTCTTGCAATTAATTAATTACAGGTGGCCAGGTGCTTATATAGAAGGTGTTATCATTTAATTTTAACACGTGGAATTTGTGCTTAAAAATAAATCAGTACCAATTAATTAATTAGGCTCATATTATTATTATAAAAAACAATATATTTTTTTGGTGTGATTTTTTTTTTTTTTTGAACTTCCAAGTGTCTCTAATAATTTATTTTATTGTCACGTGTGTTGCTTCAGAGAAAAAAGTTTAATTTATGTACTTGACAATTTTTCCCACGTTCCATGTGCCCTAATTCGGACTTTGACACTTGGTTCAGGTTCTTTAATATTTTACCCATGTGATTATTGATTATTTTCAACCACTTTCAGAGCATTAAAGGAGAATAAAACATTTTAATTTTTTAACATGTGATTATTATGTATAATAACCTAATAGGTTATCCAATTTATTTATTTATATGGCGTTGCTTCCCATCTACCATCATATATACTCATTTTACTTGTGCAAAATGTGATTGTTATTTTTTTTTTTTTTCAAAACAAAAGTTGTATTTTTTGTACATGAAAAAAATTAATTGAGGGCATTCAAGGAGACAATTTTTTTTCCAAGTATGTCAATGAAAGGGACACCCATAACATAACATAGTATCCACAAATTCAAATCAACCAAATATATTCAACAGAGAATTAATGCATTCATTCCATTTCACTTTTAGATTCTACAAAGACCCAAAATCAACTTAAAAATTTTTCAAGGTCAAAGTGCTTTTTAATTAGCTCAGCATGCTGACGTCATATAACTTTCTTTCAAAAAATACAAACTTAATTAGGGGAAAATAAATAATAACATGGAAAATTAATTAATTAATTAATTATTGATTGATTTAATTACCTCAACAAATAGAGTATGGAGAAGGCTGCCTGACATGGCTGTAATACTTGCAGTGATAATCTTGAGGCCAAGGGATTCAAACACTTGGCACAGCTTTGTCATGGTGCCAGATTTCTTGTTGCATGTCAGGCTAACTGTTAACACATTGTCACCAATTGGGGACACTTTGAGCTGTGAAATTGGAGAAAGGATATCCATTATTTTAGATTAAATTAATTACAGGAAAATTAATGATTAGTTAATTTACAAATTCACTTGATTTTTTGATGGAATACAGATTAAAATTCCTAAATTTTTAATTAAGTAATTAAGAAATGCCCATTTCTTGCTATAAATTTTTTAATTTATTGTTCTAATGTTGTAATTAATAAGAAATGCCCATTTCTTGCTACATATATTAATTAATTGCTAATTAACTTGAGACAATTAGAAAAGATTTAAGTAACTAACTAATTATTTTGCTCTTAACAGTAAATTGTATATACTATGGTAATTATTTGAAAAAGGGAGAAATATATGTATACCTCCACAAGTTCAATGGTACAAGAAGAGCTTGCATAGATAGGCAATGACGATGCCGACATCGCCTTCTTCTTCCTCGGAGGCGAGAACTGCATCAGATGGTCGATGTCACTCTCGTCGCTCACGCTCGGCTTCACCTCGCTCATCGACTCGAGCTCTGAGATCTCAGCCTGCAACTTGTTCTCCTCTTCTTGAAGCACTTGGATGTAGTTGATCGCGTCTTTTATAATCGACGCTTTGTCCATCTTCAATCAATCACAAAACATTAGTTATCTTTAGTCCAATTCCATTTATGTAAACTCATCACTTTGTTTCAAAAGAATTGAACTTTTTTTTTTATTTTTGGTTGCAAATTGCAATCATCTTGAAAGTTAAGTTAATTAACTCACCTTGGTGATGTTAGGCACGACGCTTCGGAGCGTGTACAGCTTCTCGTTGAGCTTCTTCCGTCGGTTTCTCTCCATCATTATGGCTTTATTCGGGGTCCCCGATGCAGACGCAGAATTAGGCGAAGCAATGCCGTCCGCAACCGACGATACGGCGCCCTCCGGCGAGCTCGAGTCGTAGTGGCTCGACAATGCATCCTCTAACCTATACATACTGCACACAATTGCCAAACCATCAAAATTCATCATTCCTAATTCAACCCAAAATGAAATTATTCCATGACAGAAACCAAATTGGTTCTGTTTGAGATGTTGGGTCGTGCCAAGATTGCAACTTTCATCAAGAAACCAAACAATTAATGGCTCGTTAACTTAATTCCTCAATTTAATCAATCAATCAATTAAATTATATTACCTGTCAAGCTCTTCAGTCTCAAAGAACATCTTGGTTTCCCAGTACGACAGATACTCCGTCTCCATGTCCTCCATTAATCAATTCAGTTTAAGTCTCTAACTCTCTCTATATATATATCCCTTTCAAAATCCTCTGCGTGTTGTGTACTTGTGTTTGCCCCGTCCAGAGAAACAAACACTTCCAAGTCTTTTATAGTAAGAGAAGAGAAGGAAAAGAAAGTCAAGAGGAAGTGAGGAAGGAATTAAGGATGGGATATGGTCTTGCATTAAATGCGTGGACCGGTGATGGGGGCCCTGTTGGTGGTCCGTGTGGACTGTGGAGGAACCGGTCCACGTATCCGCGTCAACCGGATAAGAGAATCAATGAATGTTTATGTTTGTGTTGTTTTTAATTCGCACGTGGTGTGTATGGCAAAAGAATTTATTTGCACATGATGCAATGTCAATCACATATTTAATATTTTGCATATTTTTGTTTGTTTGTTTGTTTGTTTATTGTTGGAAGAGGGAAATAAAGAAATAAAGATCTAGATATTGTGCTGGGCATGTCCGTGTGAGATATTATTAGTATATAATTACTGTTTGCAATCTTAAAAAAAAAAATAGAATCTGTTTGCAACTTGTTTTTTTTTTTTTTTTATTTTGGTGTAGAAAATTTTCTAGTTGACTACAATAAAGATTGGAAAAATAATAATAATTTAGCCGGCAGATATTAGTACATTATTATTAAATATAGGTTTATGCTTTGTCATGAAGATCCGTGTTAATTAATTAGTCTATAAGAAATTGCATGGTTAAGTAAAGTGTCATCATTAAGAAATGTATTTTTTTTCAGAGATCCTTTCAAATTTCTTCTCTTGAAAGGAAACTATATTTTCGATTTTAGAGCAGCAATAATATGTTATTTTTTCAGAAGGGTTAGCATTTCGGACATAAATGCTAATGTTAGTATAATAGTCTAACTCTAAGCATATACACTGATAAGGATAAGGATATTGACATGGATGAGTTAACTATTCAACTCATTTTGTATGTAAATTTGTTACTCAAATTAAATTAGTTATTAATTATAAATGTTGTATCTTAAATTGAGTATTTAAGATTATGGTATGAAATGAAATAATGTAACAAATTGAATTATCCATTTATATCCTTTAAAATTTATTTTTGGAGATTTCAAAATAATTTCATATTATTTTTAAAAAAATGGTTAATCTTGATTTGGAAACCCCATATTTATCACAAGTCCTACACCATATATTGTTGGTGATGCCTTTGTGCTCCTCGCTTTTACTTTTTTTATTTATTTAATATTTGCAGAACAATATTTAACATATCAGAACTATAAAATTTTAAGGATATAACCACCTGTTATCCCAATTAAAAATTAATAAGGCCTTGTTCTTTCAATTTGAAATATTGAATAATATATCAATTTTATTTAAATTAGGAGAGTAACTAAAATTCAAAATTGTATCTAATATTCAATTTAAACTGACGGTTTAAATTAATTGAAATTAACGGAGTTACACTTTTCTGACTGGAAAAAGATATTTCTTTCCAGACTTGAGAATTATGCATACATGAGGTCCTGGTGTAATGCATAATGAACTAGCTAGTGTAAAACACACAATCAAATATTCTTACCTTTGTGTAGTCAGTCCTCATTCTATATATGTTTTATATTAATTTAACTAGTGATAAATATTCTTACCTTTGTGTAGTCAATACTTATCCCTATGTTTTCTTACCTTTAATTTTGTTGCTCGCCTAAGAACAAAAGTACATGGGGGCCGTTCGGCAATCCCTCCTTAAGCTTTCTTAGACTTTCTTTAGCTTTCTTAGTCTCTTAATCCTTCCGAACGCAAACTCCTTAGCATGGATTAAAAGTTTCTCCTTAAGCCTCGTTTTGACCGAGGCTTAAGCCTCGCCGGATTCCTAAGGAAGCAATACCCATAGCTTAAGGCTTAAGCTTTCTTAAGCCCTTTTTCTTTTTCCGAACGAGTGTGGCTTAGTGAGGCTTAAATATTTAAGCCAACCACCTTGCCAAACAACCCCATGGAGTTAAAAAAAAAATACATATTTTCTATTTTTAAATTTAGTTTTTAAAACGCACTTTAAAGTGTCTATTATCAAAAAAAAAAAAAAAAAGTTGGACAAATCCTTAATTATGAGGTATCAATTGCTTGTTTATTGAATATTCATATATATATGCCCTTCAAATTTTTTTTTTTAATTATAATCAACTTAGTACTCGTGCTGCTTGTTAGAAATTCAACTTTCAGAGATTTAATTACTATTTGAGCTGCTAGTTGCAAATTTTTTCATTTTTCATTTTTCATTTTTAATTATATATATATATATATATATATATATATATATATATATATATATGTTTTTAGGAACTATATTTTGCTCTGTACTCATTTTATTTTTTTTTCTAGAAGTCAACTCGGAAAATGGCACGGTACTCCAATTAATAAAGTAAGTGAAGTTAGTTAAAGCCATAGAGGATAAATTGGACTGTCCTACTATAATATGAATTGATATGTTATAGCAAGGTACATTAATATAATTGGTAAAGACCTTTAATTAAGCTACTATATAAAGTCTTTGTGTGTGTGTGTATATATATATATATATACTAAAAAAACATAGCTACTAATAATGAACGATGAGGAATATATATTGGTGGCTGACTCCAAAAGTAAACGCGTACTTTCTATTTGAAAACGAAATATGCACATTATTAATGAACTCACTGACGCCGAAATTCTTCGGTTTACTTACATTAATTTATGACTTGGAGGTTTTTTTGCTTATTGATGTCGGGCCCTCAAATTCTATGTTTTACTCGACATATCAATTTATTATTATTATATCATATTGTAACATGTATATGTAGAGGAAAAAAAAGTGGGTAATTTTAAATTGGCTAGCAATTAATATTTTGATACTTTTAGTTTTTTTATTTATATATATTGAAAAGCTTCACAATACTAGCTGGTTATTATATAATCTTGTTCTCTAAATATTGTTATATATGATTAATAATAATTGCTTGAACTTCATATATATATCTTATAGATGCACTAAATGCATCTAAAATTTTATGGATGCATGTATATATGACAACTTAATTGTGATATTATATACCCTCAATTGGTATCAGCTCTAAATGAACAGTGTTTTTCTATTTTATTTAAAAAAAAAAAACACTCATAGATGTCATAAAAAATTAAACTTTTTTATAATTTTTTTCCGGTTTCAGCTAATTAAGATGTCATAATCTTTTTTTTTTTTATCAATGAAATTTTTTTCCGGTAAAAAACTTATTAATCACTAATTAATTAATTAGTCATAAAAAAATTAAACTTGCTTTATACATTGGTAAGTGTTGCGTCAAAGGCGCAACCTTTGATCTCGTGCTATAATTAAGAAGTATACAACTTTGCAATATTTAGAGAATTTTGACTTGTATATATGCATCCAAGAATTTGATTTGCGAGGCTTCAATATTTTTGAAAGAAATGACCAGCCTTTAATCTAGTGGCTAAGGACAACACTCTCCGTGTGGGAGGTCGCTGGTTCGAAACCCAATTGGAGGTCTTTTATAGACATTTAAATTTGAGTGGCTTGACCCTTATCTTTATCTTAAAAAATATTTGTTGAAAGCATAAGACGAAAGAGAAAAGAAAAATCCCAAGCGCATATAGTTTGTCTTTAGGGCACAAATTTATTATATACACAGCTTTATATGATTTGGCATCCAATAATAATGCTTGTACCATCACCGTCTATAACATCATGAATGGATAAGAATTCTTATCTCCAAACACAAGGCAGCACCAGAAATGAGTGCAATATATATATATATATATATATATATATATATATATATATATATATATATATATATATATATATATTTTTTTTTTTCTGTTGATAAAAAAAAAACTAGAAAAATGGAAGAAAATTAGCACTTACTTATTTATTTAATTTTTTTTTTTTGCAAAAGCACTTGTCTTATTTCGACAAAAAAAAAAAAAAAGTTATCAGAAAATGAGGAACATCAGCATTCAATTTTGTTCCCATGTATTTCGACCGAGCATAAAAAGGAGATACAAAATTATGCCCGATTTTTTTAATAATAATTAAATAAATAATCCGAACTAAATATTTAGGTAAATAATATCTGAAATTCGGGATTTAGAAATATTACTATTCAAATCCGCGTCCCATACCAATAATTTGCGTGTGTTGGCTTTTTTTTTTATCTTTTTTACGGATTGCGTTTTGAATCAGTGACCCATCTCTTGGGATTCGTTTCTGAAATGCAACCCAATCTTTGGGTCACTAATTAGAAACGCAACCGTTCTTTTGAAAGGGTTGCGTATTTGACTAGTATCCCTTCTTATGGATTGCGGATTGAATTAGTGTCCCATATCACTATATAAGAGTTCCCATACCAACCGTTCGTTTGGGATTCGTATCATATCCGCGTCCATATAATAAAAAAAAAAATTCCGAATCTCTGCCATTTTCTGACTCTTTTTGACCTTTTGTGGTATGGGACACGGATTTGAATAGTAATCTTACTAAATCCCGATTTTCAGATATTATTTACCTAAATATTTAATTCGGATTATTATTTAATTATTATTAAAAAAATTGGAAATTATGCCAACAAAATTTATGAACCACCGTATAAAAATTTTTTAATTTGTATAAACATGAATTTTCTTATATATATACTCTTATATATATACTCCATATATGACATCATTGTCTTAAAAAAATATTCCATTAACCAAATTTCCACTTTTACATTTAATATCAAGAACCCAACAAAATAATGCTAAAAAATGTTAGGCGACCAGTATTTTGAGGCCACCCTTATATTAAGACAAATTCCAAGAGCAAGTTACAACCAAAAAATTTAAAAAAAAAAGAAAAAGAAAAAAGATGTGGTGTGAAAAAAACAAAAAAAAAAAAAAAGAAAAAAAAAAGAGCAAGGTACAAACTACAAACACATCCTATTCTTAATTCCCTGCATTTTGTGAAATTTGTATATATGGCCAATGTCATGATAAAACGTTTACATTGGTTGTTTATTTTGGAAGGTGCACCTTCTAAACTATTTAGTACCACAAATTATGTGGTGTTGTGGCCGTGTGATCTATGTGGGTAGTGTTGCAACAAAAATTTGCAGCCCCCGATTCGTTCAACAATTATTATTAGGGAACACATATACACAATTATGATACTAAAAGTGATACCAACTGTTAATATCCATGTTACATGTGAGTTTGTATTCGTATCAACTTATTTAGTGTTCAGATTATTGGTATTATATAAAAATAAGTAACATATTAAAGTCATTAGTCTGAATAGTTTCTAAATTAATATGAATATTGTAATCCAATTGGTATCAATTTAATTTGGTATCAACTTTGATATATCCCATAACATTTTCCTTATTTTTTTTTGGAGATAAAGACATTTTCCTTATTAATTGTTATTCAAAAAAGTTTGTAATGGCTCACTCAAGCTGCTCAATATATAGTGAACCGAGCTATTAAAGAACCAGTTTGCTAAACTCATAAACTTAATCATTAAGTCGATAATTCAATTAATTAGCTTGTTCCCACCGGGTACTATAATGATAAGCAAATCTGGAAAAATCATCTGTATGTATTGATTAATTATCTATCCGTGCATCTCAATTTGTTAATTGTGTAAAGTGTTATATAAATTTACCCTTTTATTTTATCTACAGTTGTTATTCTTGTAAATCTAGAATTAGATACAACTAAGCTCATGGAGCTAGCACATATGAATTTGACATCTTACACAGTAAAGGGCAGCTAGGGAGGATGTGAAATCGGGAGGGAGGGACCATGGTACAGACAGATAAAGGAAAAGAAGAGAAAAGGAGCGACAGAAAACACATGACCCAGTGGAGAGGGAAAAAGGACTATACTGTTGATGGTTGATGGGGTCGCAATCGTAGTAGACTCGGGACCAGAACGTTGTGACTTGTCGCCTGGACGTTGGATGGTATATCAAATGTCAGAATTCCATTTTATCTTTTGTTGCTTCAACCTTCAAGTACTCACTTTTCTGATACTGACCTCACCTGTTGTGGGTTGTGGGTTGTGTAGGGGTTAGTGATTTAAAAACGGTCCGAGTAGGTCCGGGTCGGTCCAAACCCGCTCCGGTTTATGGGTTCTCCGGTCCACGGGTTTTCCCGGTTCGGGAAACCTCGGGAAAATTTTGGGGGCAAGGAGATTGGACTTAGCTTAGGACCGTCCCTCCCGGGTTGCCCGGGTTTCCCGGTCCGGGTTACTCGGGTTTCCCGGTCCTGGAGTTATATGTCAAAAAAATAAGAAAAACAAAACAAAAAAATATATAAAAAATATAATACACATATTTTACACTACAAAAATAAAAAAATATACTTAAAAAATGAAAAATAATTAAAAATTAAATTATTTGTTTTAATCATATATATATATGAGCAAATATACCATGAGCTTAACCTCCAAAAACCTATCAAATCACCTCCAAATTTTGATTTATATGGCTCAATAAATTCTTTATATCAAAACCTTACGGGATACAAAAATTTTCCATTTTTAAAATTTTTTAAGTATTTGTTTAAGATTTTTTAAAAGTGATACATAAAACTTGATTATTTTATTAATATTGTATAGTCATTTTTAAAAAATCTCAAACAAATACTTAAAAATTTTTGTATCTCATAAGGTTTTGATATAAAGAATTTATTGAGCCATATAAATCGAAATTTAGAAGTGATTTGATAGGTATTTGGAGGTTAAGCTCATGGAAAGCTCCGTGAGCTTAAGCTCACGGTATATTTGCTCTATATATATATATATATATTATACAATTAAATGTTAGGAAAATAGTACTTTTATATTAAAAATGAAAAAAATTAAAATAATATTATTTATACCGAAAAAATAACATAGAAAATCAGAAAAAAAATAATAATTATATTTGTTGTAAAACAAAAATTCTTCTTGAAAATAAAATTTAAATAATATTATATTAGTTGTTAACATAGGCGGGAAAAGTTGGAACCAAGTCGGGTTACCTCGGGTTATTATCCCGGTACCCCGGGTCGGATCCCGGGTTGCCCCGGGTCGGGTCCCGGGTTACCCCGGTACCTCGGGACGGGTAGGATTGGGTCTCGGGATGCCCCGGTACCCCGGGTCGTGTAGGGTCCGGTCCCGGGTTTGCTTGGGTCGGGTTTCCACGGGAATTTTTCTGGGAACATGGATACCTACCCTTGCGAGGACCGTCCCTCTCGGTCCTCTCGGGTTGCCCCGGTCAGACGCCCGGGTCAGGTCGGTCGGTCCATTTTCCTCGGGTTTCTCGGGTCGGGTTTGGACCTCTCAGGTTTTTTTAAAACACTAGTAGGGGTGTCAATGAAGAACGTTTTCCATTGTTCCGTTCCGTTATAACGGAACGGAAACGGAATAGATTTTGGTTCCGTCCGTTATAACGGAACAGAAACGGAACAACCTATTTCCGCCCCAAACACATATTTTCCATGTATTTCTCACGTATTTACGTTGTTCCGTTATAACGGAACGTTCAACGGAACGGATTTTGGTTCCGTCCATTATAACGGAACGTTCAACGGAACAGATTTTGGTTCCGTCCATTATAACGGAACGTTGAACGGAACGGATTTTGGTTCCGTCCGTTATAATGGAACGGATTTTGCTTCTGTCTGTTATAACGGAATGTTCAACAGAACAACCCATTTCCGTTGCCGTTTGGAACGTTTGACACCCCTAGGGTTGTGGGACAAGTGTCCTGTGGTTTTTCTTTTTTTTTTTAAGAAAGTGAAATACTCCACTAGTTTTATTGAAACTTTTTATTTGTGCTCATGGATAATTGAATCCACGACTTCTTAGAAGTCATCCTAGTTAGCTACCACTTGAGCTGTTAGGCCATTTGCTCCCGTGGTTGGTTTTATTTGGAGTTTATTTTCCTCTAATTTATTGGTTTGCATAGTAGTAAGTACATGTGGTTTGTTTGAACTTTGATGAAGACTTCAAGTGCTCTCATCAAACAAACAAAACAGGGTTCGTTTCTTACATCCGGTTCTCTCTTCTCACTGAGATGCTTATCATTATCAATGTGCTGCTTTAGACCTATATATAGACATTCAATATGTCATTCACACTTTTCTATTACAGTATTAATCAATACTACTGATTAATTCGAATTGATTTATGGTAAATCAGTTCCATATATATATATATATGCTGATTAGTCAATGAAAGCATGCATTCAGCTGAACCATTATTGACCACAAAATACAAACATTCATTTCATTAGTTACATTGTGTATTTGTGTGTAGAGTATTTTGAAAAGTTATTTTGGTCCCTTTTTGCTTGCCTTATGATATTTGCATGCTATATATGGTAGATCAATATAACATATTCATCGATGTGATTTATTTAACATCTATATTTGTAAAGCTTTTATTTTAGTCTTCATAAAATTATAAATTCATATAAAAGAAAAACCTATAATTAATTAAAGTCAAAAGAGAATCTATAAAAAATTTTGGACCATATACAAATATGTATCTTATTATATAGTAAAAAGCATCAACGCCTCTTTAGTAAATCTATAGGAAAAGACAGATATTTGATATGGTTGTTCGTGCATTACAAAAATAAAATTGGTAATTGTTACTGTCATCGATACCACAATCATTCAATGTGATATGAGGTTTTTTGATTTCTCCAATCTCTTATATATTATCTCACTGTAAATGAGTCCTTTGTTATTGTCTTAAGTCTGATACCACAACTAATTAAAGACAATATCATCTATGCTTTAATTCTTCCTCTTTCCTGTTATACTCACCCAATCCTCCTCTCTCTCTTTGAATTTATAAATAATTTAGACTTAGATTTAGATTTAAAAAGATTTTAATAAGTTAAATAATCCTACTGTATTTTGGGACTTAGACCATACACATAAATAAATAAAGAGGAGGGTTCCGCTGCCTCCAAAATTCCTGCCTCCAACCTACCTCCAGATCTGGACCGTCCATAAAAAATAAGACGAACGATGGTGATAATTCGCTCATTAACTCTCTTCCAAAGCAGCTCCCCCTTTCCTCCCGTGCTTTTCTTTGTGATCCCTTCCCTTCTGCTCCGCCAGTTCGCCCATCCTCCAGACGGAAACCCCTCCACCGGCGACCGCAGGTCCGCACCTCCTTCACTTCCATGCACTTCCAATGTCTCACCCTTGCTCTTCCGATGAACCACCAGAGCAGGCCATGTCTCTCGTACAACTCCTCCTCAGTTGTGTTGGGAACGCCGACATTACCTCACACTCGCCAACCCTAAATAATGCTCTCTCCGAAGATCCGCTTAGTATGGGCCCCATTCTTACTGAGGTGGACCTCACGCTCGCCAACCGTACTTCCACCGATGTGCTTGCCTCAATACATAATGAAGATGTCTTGGATGATGTAAGGGACTCTATTTGATTTTGGGGGTTATGGGTAGAGATAATTAGAAAAATAAAGAAGCTTAATCTCTAGGATACTCTTTACAAGCATGCGCTTGTATTCAGTGTGAGAATTTATATGATATGTTTGATTGTTGGAATGGTTGTGCTTTACTCATCACAGGAGACCGTTTTTTTTTTTTTTTTTTTTTTTTTATTTGTTGCTATTAACACTGGTCTTATTGTGATGCTTCACCAACTCTAACAGCTAGTGTGCCATAAATTGGTAATTCACAAGTAGTACCTTCATCAATCCATAATGACCAGATAAAAACCAGGTTCCAAAAATGTTAGTGTTTTACTTAACAATTGCCAAAGTAAAGTAGGTTCAATTTTTAGGTGTTCATCGTAACTGCAACACTCCAAGCCGGTATGGCATCATAGACTAATTAATATATTATTTTAACATTAGAGACTAATTAATTGTCTAATTCATATGTTCTATATGAATTCTAAATGTTGGCTACTTGACACTGATGACATGTCAATATAAAATTTTTGTGTCAATAGGATGTTTCAACTATGGATGAAGAGAACATTTTGGAGAAAAATGATGCTGAAATCAAGGAGTCTGTTAATGATCCAGATCATGAGAAAGAGAACAGAAACTCCACACCAAGGAAGAGAGCTTATGAGGGTGTTGTACCTTGTATAGGTATGCAGTGGCGAAGCCACACAGGGTTTTGAAGGGGCCATGGCCCCCCCATAGTTGGCAAATTTTTTATGTAGTTAGTATATAGTTAACATATTTGGCCCCTCCTTAATTACATTGAGAAGGAATTATTTGATAGTGTGACAAATGAATAAATAATATGGAACATCAGAAGTAACATTTTTTTTCTTTTTTTTTTTAATTATTTCTAAAGAACTTTTTGACCCCTGCTTTAATATTGTTCTGGCTTCGCCACTGTAGGTATGGAGTTTGAATCACTTGAAGAGTTTGAAAGATCTTACTACACATATGCCCAATCTGAAGGTTTTACAGTGCGAATAAAGAAAACTCTCAAGTTTGATCGCTCAGACAAAATTCGATATCGTCAGTATGTGTGTTCTTGTGCTGGATTTCCTGAAGAGAAAAGAGCAAATGATGAAGCTGATGTAGATCAAGAAAAGAAATGTAGAAAGACCCTGACTCGCAGAAGTGGTTGTCCGGTTACTGTCACAGTATCTAAGAAAGGATGTATATGGAAGGTGGGAAGTATTAACTGCCAGCACAACCATTTGTTGGTCAGTCCAAACAGCCGAACTCACTTAAAACAGCCAGGAGGGATGCCAACTGTGGCAAAAAATCTAGTAGAAAAGTTCAGCGAGTCAGATCTCCCAATCGGTAGAGTATCCGATATACTAAATGGTGATGCTGGTGTCAATATTTCTCAACGAGATTGTTGGAACCATAGGAGAGATCTTAGAAGAAAGAACTTGGATAAGGGTGATGCAGACACTGTCTTGCAATACTGTAGAGAGAAGCAAGCACAAGATCCAAATTTCTTTTATTCAATTCAAACCGATGACGATGATCGAATGGTGAATTTCTTTTGGATCGACTCAACAGCCCGACAATATTATGAGCGGTTTGGAGATGTTCTCGTTTTTGATACAACTTACAAGACTAATAAGTACGGTTTGCCTTTAGCAAATTTTGTTGGCGCTAATAACCACTATCAGTCCATCATGTTTGGGTTTGCTTTATTACAAAATGAGCAAGAGGAGACATTCATATGGTTGTTTTAGACGTGGTTGCAGGCAGTGGGTGGAAAGCTACCAGTATCGATCCTTACAGATCAAGATCAAGCAATTCAAAATGCCATTGAGAAAGTTTTTCCCAACCGTTACCCATAGATTTTGTCTTTGGCATATTACAAAGAAATTTCCTGAAAATTTTGGTTCTCTTTACAAGGAGAATTCACCTTTCAGCCGAGGAGATGAAAGATTGTTTGTACCATTCAATTACAATTGAACAATTTGAATCTGAATGGGATGACATCATGAAAGGTACAAGCTTGTGGATAATGAGTGGTTGAGCAATTTGTTTACTATTCGAAAATCTTGGGTCCGGTGTACAATCGTACTATATTTTATGGCGGAATGAACACCACTCAAAGATGTGAGAGCATACACTCTTTTTTTGATTCCTTCCTTAACAAAGGCACCACCTTGCGAGAGTTTGTGATCAAGTATGAGCATGCCCTTGGATGTCGGTACAAGGCTGCACATGAGGAGCGATTTGCTTCAATTTACAAGAACCCAAATTTGAAACTGAAATTTCCAATCGAAGTACATGCAGCCACTGTGTACACCCGAAACATTTTTAATCAGTTTCAGGAAGAGCTTTTAGAAAGCTTCAAGTTGAGAAAAGAGAAGTTGGACAAAAGTGGATCTTGGAGCAGGTACAAGGTATCAACTTTTCATGCTTCTTCTGGGGCATTTACTGTAACTTTAAATGTTGACTCATTGGATGTTTCTTGTCAGTGCCACCTATTTGAGTTTAAAGGCCTCTTGTGTCATCATATATTGGCCATTTTCGTTAAAAAGGATATTACAAAAATTCCTCCTAAGTATATACTTGCCGAGGTGGACAAAAAGGGCAGCGGAGGGAATTTCTACTCCTCTTTTCAGAAAAGTTGGTGACAAGTCATTTTTACTCCGTGACTTGCAGATTTAACAACATCATAAGCCAGTTGAGACCTTATTTGCATGTGTCTACTGAGATCTTTGATATCATAACAGAGTCTTTAGATGGAATACTCAAAAGAGTTTCTAGCTTGCAAGACAACAACAAAGAGAGCAGTAGCCCTGACAAGGCAGCAACTTTAGAGAATGAAAATGAGACTCAAAAACCTCATATTGGTGATCCTCCTATTACAAAAACAAAAGGTCGTAAAAAAGGAGTGGTCAAGGAAACAAAGAATGGACGTTTCATGAGTGGTTTCGAGGTGGGTGTTGAAAACTCTAAGAAGCAGAAAAGAAAGTGCAAAACTTGTGGTGAATGTGGCCATTATTCTGCATCATGTGAGAAAAGGAAGAAACCCAAGATGGCTCCTGGAGAAGATCAAGCATAGCAGCTTTTTTTTTTTTTTTTTTTGGGGACAAAGATCAAGAATAGTAGTTGAAATGTTAGATATTTTGTTGTCACGAATTATTTTGTTAGTATAGTTAGTTATAGTAAAAGAAAATATGTGATTAGGATATTGGAAAATTGTAATAGCTATATGCATTTTGAGATGAAAAATTATAACAGCAAGTGGCAATGTAAATTTTGAACCCTTACTTAAAAATGATGGGTTTTAGTATCATTTCTTGTGAGCTTAAATATAGCTTGACTGATTTTTCCAATTTTGCCCTTTAGTATTTTAAGAGATCTATTGTCAATTCAGTAAACAATTTTGATTTTATCATTAAGCAAATTCATTATTAGTCTTTACCAATAGAAGAAACAAGTAGCACAATGATAATATAAAAAGGAATTGTTAACAATTTTATTAAGCCAAAAATAAAGTTACAGGTGGTATTTACAATAATGAAATTGAAAAAGACAAAATGGAAAGGAAAAAAAAAAAGACAAACGTGCTTGACTAGATGAACAAAAAAAATATAAAAATTGAGTGGTAACAGTACTGTTGTACATACTATAAAATAATAAACACAACTTTTTCTGTTAGAAAACAACGAGTCTTCTCATGGAGCCCTCTTCCAATCTGTTCACGCAGCCAATTGTTCCTACATCATAAATCACAGATAAATTAATATTGGATATATAGCATGACGGAATTACAGATCGATCGGGCCGGGGGTGATTTCTTATTCCGGTTGAGAGATAATCTGAGACTAAAAAAAAAGTTATAAGCTGATAGATATATAAAGTGGGATCCCAATTTGAAATGAAATGAAATGATTAGATTGCAAGGTTTCATAATACCAGTATGAATTTGGTCGATCTGTAATACCAGTATGAATTTGGTCGATCTGTAATACCAGTATGAATTTGGTCCTAATTATATAGAATTATAAATTAGCTTATTTGAAAAGAAAAATGAAATTGGGACAGATTAGCTTGCCATCATTTATAACTGGGGGAAATGCTTTAAGATGTCCTTCAGCTTGTACCAGATACTATCATATTGCAGATCAGCCTGCAGGATACAAGAAGCATGCCAAATGAAATCAAATCACACATACTGGTATTCTCTAGTAACTACAAGTTACTTCCTAGAATTCAACCATATACCCAGCAACACATCTAACTACTTAAATGGAATGCAATTAACAAAATTGAAATAAGTAAAAAATTCCAACAAGATAAGACATGGAACAACCAAAATTAACAATATTTTAACCATAACAACTCAAATTAATATCATTTGACCCAAGGTGGCCTTAATTTGCTACCATAATAATCAACCATTACTGTTACTTATTTGAATTAAATAAAAAAAATTGTATATGCTGGTAAGTGGCAACAAATGGTGCAGTGAAACCCAAATTTAAGTTCATTAGCAAGATACAAACAACAATATGAAACAACAGGCTGGTACATCTACTCGTTGAACCCAATACTGGTTGAACTTAATTCCATTAGAGCACAGAAAATTAACTGTGAGATTTTCCTTTCTCGGGGGCCATAGGGATAGTTAGGATAGAGATTATAACCGAGTAACAGGAGAGAAGTATAAACCAAGTCGATTCAAGAAAGAAGGGAAGCGAGAATATTACGGCGGTAGGCTCTTGCGGGTTACAACTACATATCCTTTCTCGGGGGCTATAGCGATAGAGAACAAGAGGATGAAGTTAGGTTCGGAAGGGAGAGGGGGCGGCGAGATAGGAGAGGAAATCGGGAACCGACGACGAGTTGGGGGGGCAGTGCATGGAAGTGAAGGAGGTGCGGACCTGCGGTCGCCGGTGGAGGGGTTTCCGTCTGGGGGATGGGCGAACTGGCGGAGCAGAAGGGAAGGGATCACAAAGAAAAGCACGGGAGGAAAGGGGGAGCTGCTTTGGAAGAGAGTTAATGAGCGAATTATCACCATCGTTCGTCTTATTTTTTATGGACGGTCCAGATCTGGAGGTAGGTTGGAGGCAGGAATTTTGGAGGCAGCGGAACCCTCCTCATAAATAAATTAACATTACCTGAAAATTCTTAAGGTTCTTTTTGTATTTTCAAATAGCTAGGTTTTCCTTGAATAAAATTACGTAATTCGAATTAACTTACACAAAATTATATTGTGATGAATTATCGATCTCAAGTGATGAATACCCTCTCGTAGTCTCATTTAAGTTGATCAATAACCTATATATATATTGAGACAATAAACACGAAGAGTATATATATATGAAGTTATATATGAACATATTTGATACATGTGAACCGATCATGCATGTCACACAGATAATGCTACTGGTCATGCATTTTACGTCCGAATTAGATTAAGTAAATAATTAACTACTATGCCATAAAACAAAAGATTCGATAAAAATATAACAAAAAACCGAAGTGGATTAGTATAGCCTACCAGAAGAGTCCAATTGTAACACTATCTATATATATAGTCTGCTGAATATAGATTTTCTTGTTTTAATTAAGGATCTTTCTTACAAAAATGCATAATCTCAGATACGGATATATATTGGTTTTCTTTAACTTTTTTTTTTTTTTTTTTTTTTTTTTGCCCGAACAGAAAGGTTAATTATTTACTTTCTGAAAATAAAACATACAACGTTAAATCAGTAACTTCTACAACCAACTTAGCTAGGGTTGATAAACAAAATCACTTTCCTCAAATTTTTTTTAAAAAAAAAGGTTTAATAATCATCCTATTACCAATGTTGTAAATCCTCATTATTCTGTCATTCCAATATATTAGCAGCTGCACTGATGGAAATAATCAGATATAGAAGCTTATATAGGGCAGTAGTTATGCAAAAATGTCAGAAAAATAGGCCTAGCATTATAATCTAAACAAAGCCTATAAAAAAATTAGTAATGTAAAAGAAAATGCAATATATATATATAGGGCTCTCCTAAATATAGGCCCATTAAAGAGTTCATGCTGGACATGAATTAAGCAGAAGTTTCAGCCCAGTAAGAAGATTCAGTAATGTCACTGATGCCCTGCGGTGGCCTAAATATGGAAGTTTCGGCTCAGTATAGTTTAGCTTCATAGAAGCTTCCAATTCTGCAATTCATGCAAAGTCCAGTGAGTAATAGAGTATTGTGCTGCGTCCAAGTGCCGAGCAAATTCGAACAAAATAGCCAGACCACTATTAGCCTTCAGAAGCATTAATTTAAAGCATTAAATTAAGGCCTAATTTTTTTTTTTTTTAACATTCAAGGCAACTAATTTCATTTACTTAAAAAGATTACATCCACGAGAAAATAAAATAAATTGTTTCTCAATCTAAATCCAAAAGACACAAAATATCAACCAAAACCTTCTACAATGTAATTTTGTCCTGATAAACTAACATAGAGAGACAAATTTTGAAGAAGCGCACGACTCATTTTTGAAGTTACTGTCTTGGTTGTGATGAATCCATCGTCTTTGTAAGGACTGAAAAACTTGTTAAGCACTCCGCATATCTTCATTTCTTGAAACACTATTTGCGTTTGTTAAAGCGGGAGCAAAAGCCATTTTCGAGCGATTCATGATATAATCCTCTTAAATGAAGAACAACGAAAGGCCCTCTTAGAACAAAAAGGACGACGAAAAGACGGACGAAGAAACAGACGAACTAAACTTAAAGGTAATCAACGAAGAAGTAAATGAAAGAAGGGTAGCGGGGGAGAGGCGGTGTACCTCTCCCCACCAAAAAAATTACTAACAAAGACGGCTAAAGACCTAATTTTATAGGAGAGCAATTTTACAAGAAGGTTTGATTAATGTCAAGGTCTAGAATGGAAGTTTATTCTCACTACAGGAAATAGGATCATCTGCATATGAATTAAAACATGAAATGCACAGAAAATTAATTATCTTCAAATAAGAAAATCATTATAATATCCATTTGCTGGTGCTAAAATATTCAGCTGCGATCTAAATCAGATCGCAGGAACTGAGATCTCGATTCAACAATACAAATTATTTAAAGAAAATTAACCCCTAAAAACCACATCCGTCAGATCCGGATCTCAAGACCCTGAGATCCTATTTGGAGTGCATTAGGGGTGTCAAAAAGTGATCCGACCCGACCCGAAGTGACCCGAGATTAAATGGGTCAGGTATGGGTCTTGATTTTTTGACCCGACCTGCTTAATTTTGCTACTTTTTGTGCTTATTTTGCAATCTAACATTCTTTGAACCTTATTTATACATTAATTAAGATCATTTGCTATAAAATAATAAAATTATCACTCAATCAATAGTATTTTTTGTTTTATCTTGTTTTCAATATTCTGTATAAATGTATGACGCTGCTGGTGTAGTTAACTTTAAATCAAAATTGAAATTTAACGTCATATAATAATTATGTTAATTTCAAGGCCTCTCTTAATCATTTCGATGCAACTCATAAATTCTTATTTAGTTATTCGGATTGAAATACCGACGTCACTGTGTTTTGTAACGCACAATAGCCTCACTCTTTTGACTAAACTAATTCCATACACACATTTTTACTAATTAATAAAAATAGGCAATTATAAAATATAATATTCTATTAGATATACAGTCATGTGGTACGCACATAACATATTTGGAATGCAAAAATAAAAAAGCAACAACAAAACAAGAAAGAAACGGGGTATGACTCATGCAGACAAAAAAAATATATATATTAATAGAAAAGATACAAGAACAATGACACGATGTAAAAAAAACAAAATCAAACAAAAGGGAAAAAAAAAAGAAAGAAACAAGAACAAATGACACATTATAAAAAAAAAATAAAACAAAAAAGAAAAAAAAAACGAAAGATACAAGAACAATGACACAATATTAGAAAAACAAAATAAAAAAAAAAGAGAAAAAAAGAAACAAGAACAAATGACACAATATAAAAAAAACAAAATGTTCACTCGAAAGTGCACTACTTTTAAATCCCAACTAGACGGCAAATTAATCGCAAGCGTACGATCAAACTGTGGTATAGTATGGGGTCGAGTCCACAGAGACAATTGACAAACCGGACTAGACTTAGTTTATTTCTTAAACTACGTAAAAATCACAACTTCGGAAGTTTTCTAAATAAACTAATTAGAATGAACAATTAATAAAGACGAAGTGCAATAAGATAAAAGGCGTTTTTAGGACGTCGGATTAGTTGTTACTTGGCCTCGGATCACGCTAACCGTAGCTGTCACGTACGATCAACACAACTAACTAAACCGCGCTCTCGTGTCTGTCAGATAGAAGTGTACCGGCCGTCACTCTCGCATACGGCCGGGGCGCAATACAAGTAAATTTGTATTTATGAATTCTTGGTATTAAACGTTTAGTTCTGATTAAAGCAATATCAGGCACCAAACCTCAGCTCTCGCTTGTTGGCTTAATTCCTAACACAGTTCTAACCACCACAGATACAAATCGCAGCTCTCACTTGTAAACCCAACCTATGCCCCGATATTGGTGCCCCAAGGTGTACCTCCCTCTCGGGTAGTGTAAGGCTCAGCTCTTGCGTTTTGCCTGATTGCCCTCTCGGATCTCTAACCCACTTCATGTACTAACTAAATTCAATTACGTGTGTACTAAGGCTTAAAACCTAGAGTGTAGCCAACACTTACTGGTTACAGGTTCGGACACGCGACTAACAATTAGCAAGCAATAACAATCATACACAATACACAAAGAACTAAAATAAAAGATAACCAAGAAACTTCATAAAAACCAAAAACCAAATTATAACATCATCCTAATCCTAGAAACTGAAGGTTCAGCCAGACATGGCCGATACAACAACAAGCAAACAAATGTAACAAACAAAACAAGTCATCATGCAACAACAAGAACTCAATCTATCTCAACAAGGAAAAGAGAAAGAACAGTAGAAGTTTGATCTTGACGTTGCACGCGCGTGATCTTGCTTGTCACCTCGCCGGCTTGCTGTCTTCTCGCCTTTTGCTTCGCTTGAGTTCCTCTTGGCTTCAGCTTGCTTCTTCCCTAAGAAAACTCTCTTCTCCTCTCAAAAGACTGCTGGAAAGAAGATAGAATAGATGCCAAAATCGCTGCCCTAATCCTTACTTAAATAGCCATAAAATCCAGATTTCTTGCCATAATCAGAACTGTTGCCAGATGTGACCCTTACGGACCGTAAGGTGGGCTTCAGGTCCGAATTTGCTCCATCAGCTCCATAATCTTCGATTTCTTGCTCCTTTTATCCTGAAACACCAAATATAGAGCAGTAACTGCCAAACGCAAGAAAGTACATGTAATCGGATGCATATGCCAATGATTTGGATTAATTCTGTAGGTATTTCCTAGGTAATAATGCATATTTTTTGGGTGCGATCACAAAATAAAACAAAAAAGAAAAAAAAAAAAAAAGAGTTCTGTGACTCAAACTCAAGTTGTACTAGATAATGAACTCACAACCTCCCATGTAACCGCTACACCATACGAATCTTTATGTTATAGTTAACATTTGAATCAATATATAGCAATAACACGGGTCAGGTCAGGTATGGGTCAGCATTTTTTGACCCGTGATGGGTCGGGTCGGGTCAGACCCATTTAAGGAAAAATAATGTGATCCGACCCAAACCCGACCCGACCCGACCCATTGACACCCCTAGATTGCATGCAGCAGATACAGACTCTAATTGCAGAAAAAGTTCTCATACGTACCATACTGATTTAAAATTCACTATTTGCTTGATGCGCGCAAATTTGAATCTTATAATATAATTCGTGAATCTATGACAAGCAAAAAGATTGATACCACATTAGTGGTATTTTCATAAAAATTTTGACCATAAATTAGACAGCATAAAAGCTTCCATTTGGATGGTAACAGATTAAGATGAACTTACTAAGAAATTGTAGAGGATGTCACTGAAGCAGTGAAATACCAAAGAAGAAAAACACTATCAAAAAGATTGGCTAACAGAACCTACTTTCTGTGCTTTTTGATGGAATACCTTCTGTTCTTTTTTTCTTTTCCTTTTTTATTATTATGCCCTTTTCCTTTTGATCACTTTGTTGCACTTTCCTCGTCTGCTCGCACTCGACTCTTCTTGATTCTTCGCTTTCCCCATCTCTCTTTCTTCATTTCTGTATCCTTGTATCAACCATATTTTCAGAAAACAACTTACAATCTACAAAGCAATAATAAAGTTCTTGAAATTCAGAATAGCTACAAGATGGTGTTAGGAGGAGTGATTTCAAACCTTCTCTCTTTAGGTGCCAAGTTGTTGCCTGCTGTCAACTCATCCGCACAACAGGCCTCGTCGTCTTCCTCGTCTCCTCCGATTGAAAGCCAGAAAATTGAGGATGAGTTGAGGAGATTAATGAGCATGGTGAATCGGATTAAGGACACGCTGTACGATGCAGAGCAGAGGGAGATCAGAGACCTCTCTGTCAGAAACTGGCTCAAGGAGCTCAAGGAAGTTGCACTTGATGCAGAGGATGTACTTGATGAGTACCATTACGAAGTCCTGCGTGCAGAGGTGGAGGCAAGAGATTCTTCTCGGCCTGATTCCCGGAAAAGGAAGTTAATTCAGGTCATAAATTCAATCTCCTTCATACATAATTTGCACAAAATTTGCAGATGAATCAGATTTTTGTGATGTTGATTAGCGAGTCGATTAGTTCATAATTATAATTGGACATATCATTGTTCAATTGTGATTCGAGTCTAATTGGGTTAAAATTTAAAAGATGAAGCCTGATCTTCTTTAATTTGTTGATTAAGATAACTGCAATCAGGTTAGGTGAATTATGGGTGCGTTTAGATTGTTCAGATTAGCGCTACTCTCAGAGTAGCAATGCTAGGAAAAATTTCATAGATGCCCTAAGAAATCAACTTAACTCTACCGTTGCCTAAAGCAACAACTTAATTTCACGGATGCCCAAAGCTAAGGGAGTGACTTTCCCTTGCGCCCTGCAGGGGCATACTGTGTTGCCCATGATTTTGATGGACCCAGCAATTTTTTAATACAACTCTTAAAATTAATTTGGGCCCGCTTGACATAGAGAGAAAACACTATGGGGGTGAGGATGGAGGTCTTGAATCTGAGTAGATTGAATAAATTATTGGAAGTTATTATTTGAATAAATTATTTGATGTGTGGACTTCTTAGTCTTTTGTTAACTAACTAGCATTTAGCCCGTGCATGCACGGGGTACATACACAATCTGTACTATTAAATTATCCTTTGTATCAATCTAACCAATTACTTTTGATATAACATGATTTGATATTCATAACAAAATATTTTGTTTTGAAAACAGTTGGAGTAACGTTCATAGCCAATGTAGCTTACGATGAATAAACTTTGAAACTTATTTATTTTTATCAAAAAATGTAGGGTCAACTGTCAAGCCCCTCAATTGGAAAAATATCTTTTAGTACCTCACAATTGAATTAACTTGCGACATGTCAGAAGTATTCTGTAAAGATATGCATTGTAGGCATTATAATTTAAAAAAATACGAATTAACTAACTGTCCCAATTAATGAGACCTAATTATAAATAAAGTTAATTCGCTGGAAGATTAAAGTGAGAGGGTGGATCTCATGATATTTTATCTATGCGTAGTGGGGAATTTCAGTTTTACTTTGACAGTTAATTAAAAATAAGTACTTGATTTCATTAGCTGAGATTAATTTCAATATTAGCTATTAAGATTGAAGAAAACAATTTTTTTTTATATTTACGTCCGTCACAAATACAACATTGTTGCCAAAGTAATAATGAACAACGGCATTTCATACATAATTTAAGCTCTTTATTAGTAATGGTCAAATATTATACCAATTTGTTTAATGTTAAAATTGTTGAACAGATTGTATTTTTTATTTGTTTCTCTTTAAAAATAGATACATGGAAAATTTTACTATATACCATTGTTATCATGTAGGACTTATGATTATTCTTGTAGACATTGTACAGTAATTAACATACATATACCTATTATCATTAGTATATAGTACGATTTACTATGATAATTAACGCCTAATTAAAGAAAACATTTATTATAATCAGAATATTCTTTACTTTTTATTATTATTATTATTATTATTATTATTATTCAATTTTACGAAATTGACGGATGTCACACTATGTTATTATTAAGAAAGGACAGTTAGTCATACCTTTCGTCTTAGTAGTACAGAAAACGGAGCACTTGATTACCGAAGAATTTGTAAATCTGGGTAAAACTGTTAAACATAAGATAAATGAATCAGCATGACACTGTTACTAGAAGATAAACCATTATCATTTCAGACCAATAAACTAATCTATTCCATATGACTAACATTGTTAGCCCCATCATCTACTCCACCCATAGTGCATATACAATCATAACAGACCTTGGAATGCGCCAACCATATCCTGAAATAACTTTGGAACCTAACATCCCAGCAAAGTCAAATATTTCTTGTGGCTCATTTTCAAAAACAAGTGGTTAACAAATGAAAACCTACAAAAAAAGAAATTGGCCGTGTGGGAATTCCTATCTATTATATATGTGGGGTGGACACAATTAAAGATACCGTGCATCTATTCCTGACCTGCCCCTACTACACACCTATGGAATGATATACTACCAAACAACATACAGATGCCTGAAAACAATCATGATCATCCTGGTTGGTTTGGGAATGCAAGGGACCAAGATGAACTCATCATAATGAGAGCGGCTTCTACTTGTTGGAACCTATGGAAAGAGAGGAATCGCCAAATTTTCAGGGTATTGCGCTGTCAGAAGGGATGTTGCTGACTACCATAGTTGCTGAAACAATAGGATGAGACCATGCCCTCATCAGAAGGCATCCACAGCAATCTGCCTCACAGGCCACACAACAGCAGACTTATATTTAGGATAGGATATAAGAGGTTTAGGCTATAATTTAGCCATTCTATTTATGGTACATTCAAATTCAGTTATCAACAAAGCAGTACAAATCTGCTCCATCTTTTCCTCCCAACTTAAATCAACAGCATTCAATTTTTCTGCATGTAGTATTCTTATTATTGTCTTCCTCCATTAAGTTAAATCAAATTAAAATACACAAAATTTGTGAGAGAGGCACCTTTAATCAAATTCCGTAATCAGCTTCCAATTAAAAGTGGAGGGGAAGCATTGAAGAGTGAATTGAAGTTTTACTTACAGTGGTAGAAGGCTGCCCACTAAACTGCAGACGTAGTAGAGACTGGGAGGATGAGAGTGTGCTAAAATGGTATTAAAGAACAGGCGAATTAAAAATTGAAGCATCAGAGCTGAAAATAAGTGGCTCCATATCACGAAGTAAAATATGATTTTCTGCATTACTAACTTGGAAATGTAATAATCCATAATGAGATGATAAAAGTAATTGTGAAATGATACATGGAAAGTGGCATATAAAACTGAAACAACAATACTCAGGATGTAGAAGTCTCAGCGTTGATGACTTGACATGGTTTGATGGCTATTTTAAATAGTTGGTGGGATAAAATCTTACTAAAAAGTTTGACAGTGGAGCCTTCATGTGCTGTACCTCTTCCGAAATGTTGCAAAGCCAAACTTGTGCAAGTCTCTTAAATCACTAATTGCAGAAATCAAGTGATTAGCAAATTATCAAATGAAACCTACAATTTAGGGAACTTAATATCCATTAACTACCTATGACAGAAACAAAACCATGAGATTTTGTGACTTGTTCCCAGAGGATATCAGTGATTGTACCAGTGACTCTTCTATTAGAGTTGGTAAAATTGAAAATTAAAAGTTCTACAAAAATAATGAAAGAAAAGATAAGTCTAAGTTGTAGTTCAGAATCAGTAAAAACCTTCTATAATTACCTTCAAATTGGACTCAAAAGCAATGGTAAACAAAAAGTAGTCTGCACCCCTTGCATAAATTGGAAGCCCAAAGGCAAGGGTTAAGAAAGAGAAATACCTCATTGGAAGGCTTCAATGGCAGAGAAGGAAGAGACATGCTACTCTCAAAATGGCCCGAATTCTATAATATTGTGCCCTTCTCGATTGCTCTCTTCCCACAATTCTTCACACGGTTCGGCCTTTTCGCTGTTTGGATTAAAAAACGCGGAGGATAAGCGGGGAGAGAGGAGAAGAGACACCTTATCCTGGTTGGGAAGTGAAACGACGGAGAGGGGCTTCGTCGGAGGGTTCTGAATTGAGTCCGTCGATGTTGCCCCAAGAAGGGAAGAGGAAGTTCTCACTTCTCATTTGTGTGGTCTTGCTGCGCAGGGAGATTAATCAATTTCATTCTTTTACTTGGAGACATGGAGGCATCGAGAGTGGAGAAGAAAGGGTGGTGCTTGGGAAGCGTCCAAATTACTCAGGAACAGCTTTTGTACTCAAATTGACCAAAATACTCCTATGATCAATAATACATTCTACTTTTATGAGAGAAATATTTTGGTCAAATTTGAGTACAAAAGCTATTTCAAAGTAATTTGGACGCTGCCCCAAGCAGCACCCGAGAAGAAAGAAAGAGTCACCAGCGTAAATTAATATAAACTCTTTCTTTATTCAGAGCTGGGTTAAACTTATGGCCTTTGGGTTGTAGGCTTGAACGATGCGAACTGATTCCAGATACATCTAGAATGTCGCTGTGGGCATCCCTTCACGTGGAATCAAGGTCGTACAAACCTTTTCTATCAGACGGTCCATTATGAGACACGTGGCTACACAAAATCGCTTCTTGCGTCAAACGTTTTTGTATACTACATTAGATTATCAAGTATGATATGTGAACTAATTATTAAGTAGAATGTATGGACTTAATGTATGATATGGATCTATTTATGTAGGATGAATTAGTCATATTTAATTTGAAAAATATCGGAAGTTATCTGAATTTCTAACTGACCAAAGTGCAAGAACAACTTGCGGCCAATAGGTTTCATATTTTTTTCTTTCACTTACAAAAGGGTTCCACAGCTGTTTTATTTTTAAGGTAGCAGGCAATCACCTACTATATAATTGTATTGATAAAATTAACTAAAAAAATGGGTTTTGTAGTACAGGTAAAGATGAGATAAGGGTTACAGATCATGATAAGAAAATAAAATAAACAGACATAGCCATCTATCCTATTACAAAGAGTATTAGTAATCCTGCTGCTATTAGCTGGACTACTCCCTAGCTGAAGACCCCTGGTACGCCCGATCCCATAGCACCTTCATCTCCATGACCTGCGCGAGCAGTGCGGCGGCCGGTTTGGAGCTTGATGTGAAGATCCTTGTGCATCTCTCTTTCCAAAGGGTCCAAATCATCGCCACCCATAGTAATTCGTTGCCCGTGAGACGCACGTGACTCTACATATGAAGGGTAGTGTCACACAGTGTTACATGAAATAACATTCTGTGTATTTGAGTAGTGAGTGGACAGAGGTTGAAAAGATGTTGTTCCGTCTCTAACATGGGTGTGGTGCATAACGGGAAGCAATCTGTAGCTGGCCACCCTTTTCTGAGGAGGTTGTTTGCAGTCGGGAGCCTCTGGTGGACAAGTAGCCAGAGGAAGATCTTAACCTTGGGTGGGGTTTTGAGTTTCTAGGGGTGTGAGAAAATGCGTGAATGTATACCCGGGTTTGAGAAGGTTTTGTATGCAGAATCGGAAGGGTAGATACTAGTCGAAGTCCACATTCAAGATTGTTAAGGCGTAACAGCGTTGTTGTTTGCAATGGATATGTTGAACATAGGTAAGATGGATAGAGAGGTCAAGTAGAAAGAAAGACGAGTCCGTTGGTCGCCTAGCTATGTTCTGGAGGGTTGTAATGTTAATGGAGCATAGAGTGGTGGTCCATAATGAGTTTGAGTTGGAGTGCACATACCATAGCCAACATATAATAGCAATTCCCGGTTATGTAGTGCTATGTGAAGAATGCCTAGACCCCCGAATCTTTTTTGCAATATTACTTTCCGCCACGGGACGAGGCAGTGACCTCCCAAGTATTTTTGAGTTACCCCCTCCATAGAAATCTTCTAATTATCTTTTCTAGAAGTGAGATTAGCCATTTCGGTAAGAGAAAGGCCTGCATGAAGTGCAGCGGCAAGGAGGACATGACGGATTTGACCAACACTACCTACCCGACATTGTGAGGTGACCTGACCACGGACTGAGTGACCTCACGCCACCGCCTACAGACACCTGAACAAGGGAAAGTTGAGGTAAGAACAACTAGTTATCAAACGAGATGCTGTTGGTCACTGCCGATCACTAAAAGAAGTACATGTTGAGACGTATCGAGGAGTCGGATTTTGCTGTATGAATCAGCGAAACAGATCTTACCCAAATGTGAATCAACGATCGAAGTCCACCAGCGACTGAGGCGAATCGAGGAGCTGGAGAAAGCGGAGCGATTGAGCAACCAATGGAGGAGGAGATGGCTGGGAAAAAAAGACGAACGATTGAACGATGGGAGGAGGATCAGAGTTTTGGAGGAGGATTGGAGGATCGACGGTGGAGGAGGAGGAGAAGGATTTGGGGAAACTTGCCCCTGATCGAATGGGTCGCCAGACTCTCTACAATTGATTTCTTCAATATTTCAAACTTGCCCCTGATCGAAAGGCCTGACCGATGCTGCTAACCGTAGACGCCCCTCAGTGTGACAAATTGTTGCTGACCGGCGTCTCACGGTCATGCCACGGTCAGCAATACCCCATTTTGTTGTAGTGGCAACTTGTTGATTATGTTTGAAACAATATTAGGCGAGGGATCAATCGACTGCCAAGCTGACTGAACGAGTTGTCGCGCTTCAGGGTATTTGAACCAGTGTAATTGAAACCGGAATGTTTGTGTATCTTAAGTTACGTAGCAGTTTGAAGGTGAGCGTGATAGGTGAGTGATCGGATGTAGTCATGGGTAGGTCAGTGAGTGCGAGGACGTGATCAGAGATAGTAGCCCAGTGGGTTGAGAGAAGCACCTGATCCAACTTTGAGAGAGATGGCGATGGACGCTTATTTGTCCATGTGTATTCTCGCCCGAATAAAGAGGTACCTCTGTGTGATCCAAGTCAGCTATTAGAGTGTTGAAGCATGTGACCTGAGTTCAGATTGTGAGTTGTCTAATCCCCCAAGCTTGAACTTTTGCTTGCCCTCAAGCAACTGAATAAGTGGGTAGGGCTGGACTTCTAAAACCTGAACCGAACATCTAAACTAAACAAGACCTAAAAAAGATTTGGTGAAAATACTTACAAAGCTCGCAAAGTCAGAAATTTCAAAAGAGATAATAACGGTTGTTGTGCTAAATTGTTACGAATTCCTCAAGGTATTTAGCAATTCTAGGTCATTCCACAAATGATAGAGTTAGCTTAATGCAAGGCTTTATTCTACTGTCAAGGATTCGATTCACTCTCAAGAGCTAAAAAGTAGAAAATGCATAAATTCCTTGCGTTAAAAATCCTGAGTCACCTCTTGGGGGTTTTGTGGAGAGAAAAATATGGGAATGACAAAAACGACAAAAAAAAATAAAAGGGCACGCTAGCATGTAAGCAGCACACACAATCTCAAGGGTGTCCAAATCGAATGACCTTCGAAAAATGTGAACATATAGGCGCGACGTCTCCGTAGATCACTTGAACAACTTCAATGAATAACTTCGTATTTCTTTTGAATTAGAAACTTCAAACTTTTTTTGGAATCTCGAGCTCTTTAATTCAATCTTCAAACTTCATGATTTTTAGAGAACTCACAACTTCGCTTTTAAGAACTTTCACAAGAGGTTTAATTGATTTCCTCTGATTGAATCCGAAAAACCAACTTCCATAAACAACAAATGTAACCCTTTTTTCTTTTTTTTTTTTATTTCTTATTTTTGCTTTTCTGTTTTTTTTCTTCTTTTCTTCTTTTTTTTTCTGTTTTTTTTCCTGTTTTTTTTAAAGGGAAATAAAATAAAATAACAAAATTTAAAAACTAAAACTTAAAAATAATAACACAAAACCTAAAACTACAAAATAATAACACAAACTTTGAAAGTACATTTGGCATTGACAATGAATCACGGCATTGGCGCATTGGCGTGCATTGGCTTTCAAATTAGTCTTGGCAAGGGCAATTGGTGACCCTTGAGAAATGGCATTGACGATGGTATTGGCGATTTAAGCACGGGCAAGAGCGATTGACAACTCCCGCGAATAAATAACACCCGACTCGAACACCAATGAAACAAAATGTGCTACCGACATACTAGATTTGCCCTCGGCAATCGGAATGTGAGAGAAGCAATAGATGGGTGCTTCTGTGTGTGTGTTTGTGTGTTTTTGTGAACAGAAAAGAGGGTATCGGATAAGTTTAATGTAAGGAGAGTACCTTTCAATCCGTTTAGCAATTAAAAATGTTCGATTCCACCAATTTTGAATTTTAAATTGCACAAAAAGCAGGTCCTATCATTAAAATTTTCTAGAATATACTAAAATTTTGAAATTGACCTTTAATAAAATCGCAACAAGAAAGCACAACTACCATTATTTTTTCATTTAAATTTTCAAACTTTGCAAATTTTGAAAAATTTTCAACAAATTCAAATCCTTAGTTGACATCTATATGAGATTAAATGCAATTCCTACATGCAATGCAACAATTACTCTAAACTATATGCAAACTACATGCCATGATGCATTCCTAGATACAATTCCTTTGATACCCCCCCCCCCCCCCCCCCCCCCCCCCCCAAACTTGTTCATTGCATTGACCTCAATGCAACAAAACTGAAAATAGAAACAAGGGATCAAAGGAATAAGAAAGCTCACATTGAATCAAACATGTTGAGATGGTTTCTATGGCCTTCTTCTTGATAGTATCCATGAAAGTGGTAACATCGAGACATGTTTTATCTTCACCTTTCGACCGCCCAACGCATCATGATTCTTCCAACAAATTATGAGAAGACTGCTCAAAATCCGCTTGGCGAATTCATCCATCATGTAACTTAGAGCAAGTTGAAGAGATTTATGTTCTATGATTGGAACTTCTTTCTCTTCTTTGTTGCTGAAAGTTTGAGAGATCACAAGGTTGGAACCGTTGTTGTGGTGCAATTGCGTCTGTGGTTGCTCTTCCATGGCTTGGCAATTCTCCATTGTTGTATCAATCTTAGGAGTTGGAAACTCGCATGAAGTGGGCTGAAAATTTTGTTCTTCAAGGTGAGCGGCTTTGACACCTTCGATTGTTTCCTCTTCTTCAACGCATAAAGGACTGATGCAACTCGTTGAAAAAGAGTCAAACAAATTGTCATCATGCTTCTTGGGATATGAGAGAGTTTCTTCCAGAATTAGAGTTCTTTTTCGCATTGGATTTGAGGATCTTTTTTGGGGGCATCAGAAAACCTACAATGATTACTTGAAAACATGGCATTATCTTGTGCAAGTTGAATAAATTTGTTTCCAAGTATTTCACTTTGGTTAGTCAACATGTCAATTTTGTTTGTGATGTCATTGTTTGTTTTCTCTTGCTTTTCAATAAAATTTTCCATTATCAATTCAATATTTGACATCATTGTAGCGCTCTCTTGTTCTTCTTTCCTTTCAATAAATTCCTTCATCATCAATTCGAGATTTGATTTTGGGATTTGTGGTTGATCAAATTGATAATGTGAAAACTCTTGTTCATGCTAATTTTGATTGAAATATTGTTATTGAAAAAGATGATCATTTTCATAACGAATGTCTGAGCGATTATCCTAATTAAGATTATATGTGTCAGTGCAAGAGTAGCGTTGAGGCAAAACAAAATTGTTAAGTGTGTGTACCTGCTCTTCCTCAATACCATTTAAAGAATAACCTATGTTACATGGGTGCGGGTGCGGTGCGGGTGCGGCGATACGGCAATTTTGAAAAATCTTGGATACGGGTGCGGCTATATATAATAAATTATTATATAAATAATATATAAATAAATATTATAGTAATAGATTTATTAAAAAAAAATACATCTCCTTAATACCATTATATATTTATGTGGAACGGTATAATAACACAAGTGAATGAGTGGCGCAGTGGTACAGCGTTTGGTTAAGGGTGCAAAGACCCGAGTTCGAATCCCACCTCTAGCAATTTATTTTGCTACCAAAACGCACCCGGACCGCACCCGGACCGCACCCAAAACGCACCCAAAACGTATCTTGACCGAATCGGCCAGTCAAACTTAATAAAATAATCCGATACGCCACGTGACCCACCCGGTACGCACCGGGTGGGTGACCAGCCGAATCCGGGTAACACAGAGAATAACACTCACTTGAGATGTGATAATCATGATCATAAATCTCACATGAAATTGGACTCTTGAATGGGGAGACTCTTGCTTGCTCCAATTTCTGTTCCAATGCTCTAGCCTTGGCTCTAAGAAAGTTCAACTCATTCATCTCATTCATTCCAACTTGATACATCTTACTCCAGATCTTTGGGGAATTGTCTTGTGTTCCTACAAGAAAAGAAAAAAAACTACAAAAAATGATGTAAAAAGAAAAAAAAATCTAGTCTAACCTACTAATGAAAACCCAAGCACAAAGTGCTAGATCCTCAGAGAGTCCTAGCGCTGTCCCCGGCAACGGTGCCAAAAAGCTTGACGTGTGTCAAGAGCTAATAAAATATGTGCCCTAAATACACTAAAAATGTCGGTTTACAAGCGCATAAGCCTACAATTGCAGCATAGAATAGGGGTCGATCCACAGAGACAGCTTTTGCACTAATGATTTTCAGGATTCAATTATCTAGACAATCAAGTTTGGAGATTGAAGAAATTACTGAAATTAAAAGACTAATTTAAACTAAAACAAACTAAATTAAACAAAGACAAGTTAAGATACTAAGAAATCTAGGGTTGCCCAGACATAAACAAGATACTAGTTCTAATTAGCTTAATCTAATGGCTCTATTTTCGAGTTGAAGTAATTGAGGGTTTCTAATCCAATTTAGAACATGCCCATTGGTCCTGGTGCAGTCCCTATCTAAGGTAGGATCCCTTTTGTGGCTTGCTACCCTAAACGCATTAAAATCTATGATTAGCCCAATCGTCAATCAAGCCACTAAGTTTCTCTAATGGTCTCGGATCAAACTAGGGTTCCTCGTAGTTACTAAGAACCCTCTAAGTCTATGTTTGGGTCCGGTTGTCAACTTCACCTTTCGGTTCTTGATCTCTAACCTAGGGTTTTGCAATTAGATTTATTCATGGCAAATTTTCTACAACAGTTCAAGTGTGATCAAGACCTAAACAAGCAATCAAAATACCATACAACAATTCTAACCACAAGGTTGAATTGCAAACATAAATCAAATCATCAACCATCATTAAAAAGTACCGAGTAAGATTAAACTAAAAAGAACAAAGTATCATTGTTTACACGCCATACAAACCCTAGAGAGGAGGTTCTACTCTTCCATGGTGGAGAGAACTCAACAAGAAAGAAGAAATCATCCTAGAGAGAAGAGAAGAGAAAGAGAAAGAAAAAGAGAAAGAAAACTTGAAGAAGAACTCAACCCTAGATCTGCCTTCCTCCCTTCATTTCATCAGTTTCTTCTCTTAAAGTCTTCCCAAGTACTTTTCCAACGGGTTCTCCTTGAAAAGACTTTTTCACAGGATCAAACGGTTCTAGATTTGGAGTTGAAATGAGATCCGAGGGCCCAAAATAGTCAAAGGTGCGCAAAAGCAGTCTGGAAACCGCCCTGGAATTCAGGCTGCACGCGGTGGTCGGGAAGTGGAGTATTGTTCTGGAAACGTCGGGGGCAACAAATCAGGCTACACGCGGGGTGATCACATTGCGCGCGGAGTGAATTACAGGCCGCGCGCGGGGTGATCACACTGTGCGGAGAGTGAATTACAGGCCGCGCGCAGGGTGAATAACTCTGGGCCCTTCAATGCTTGTTCTGCTCCGTTCTCCTCCATCCTTGCTCCGATTTGAGTCCCGTTTATCGCGTTGGCTTCGTCTCTTCATTCCCTACACATTAAAACACAAAGTACAGCAGTAACATAATCTTTGACAAAATCTTAAGTAATCTAAAGCATTTCGGTCCGGTATTCTAAGTAACACCCTATCAATTTCTATTAAAAATGCATATATGTTTGACGCTTATCATCCCCCACTATTATCCAAGGCAGGTGGGATATTGTTGCTATGAAACGTAGTTCATTGAGGAAAGCAGGTTTAAGGTTGTCCTGAGTTGGCTTGTAGACGTTAGTAAGAAGGAAAGAGAAACCCATGGGATTAGAGAGAATAACAAAGTTAGAGAAGGAAAGAGAAAAAGATTGGATTAGGGTATAGTTGTTTGGCCAAGTGGTGATAGTGCCATCCCTGGAGCCATCAGCAAGTGTTGCATTGAACTGAGAAAAAGAGTTAGTGGTGAAGGCTCTTAATTTGAAGATATCAACTTCATTGAGCTTAGTCCCTTGGAAACAAAAGATAGAATTCGGACTGTCTCTGACCGTCTTCTTAACTACAACACATTTGCTTTGACTACCTAAGCCACGTACATTCCAACTAACTACTTTAATACTTGCTAAATCCATAATTGATATAAAACCCTAATACAACACTTACTAAGAAACTACTTAACTTACTAGATAGATAATGGAACATGATCAGGGCAGTGGGCCCATCCCAGGCTGTAGGTCACTGTCATCGTAGTCGTTTGGGTCATCCTCCTCATCTAGGTCATTCATGTCAATGCCTTCACAGCCCCGGTAGTATTGATCTGCCTCGTCTTCAGAGGAGTGAGGGAATAGCGGATCTGGAAGGTCATGATAAACATATTTAGGAGGTTGGTCTGTGGTCGTCTGGTGAGCAGTAGGCTGAGGCTGGTTAGACTGTTGTGCTGGAGGCTCATCTTCAACCATTCCCTCGGTAGCAGTGAAGGAGACGAAATCATTTATTTTTTGTATAGTGTCATCACTCAGAGGGACCACATCCACCTTGTGTTGCTGAAGACTGTCAGTCAGACCAGCCTGAGCAATGGCTATCTTGAGTGCTGCGGGGGTGACGAGGTGCTTGGTTGTAATTTTCTGCTTGGTAGGTGTGGCTATGATGCCCGGATAAAGCTGGGTCTTCTTTAGTTGGCGGGAGCTGCGCCTGAGAGGTTGTTGTTGGAGAGGCTCCTTAAGCTTCTGCTTTGTAGGCAGTGGTGGTGGTTGTTGTGCTTGCAGCGGGGGGCTAGTGGTGAGGTGATCTTCAGTAAGGTTTGCATGAGATGTTGGGGATGGGCGGTCGGATATTAAGTTAGCAATGTCAGTAGACATGTTGCTACCATATTGCTCTATTTGGAGGCCCGCGTTTGGTTGGTGAGATGGATCGCAGATAAGCTTGAGGGGGGAACCCAAGTCCTCATCAAAAGACTTCTCGTGGGCTTTAACCAGATCGGCCCATCTCGCAGCCTTGGCAGAGCACTTAGATGGGAGCCCGACTGAGTTGGTGGGAGACTATAGAGTTTACGCCGGCCTGGTAATTATTGACTTTAATTTGGGCTATGTTGATGAAGGCCCAGTGAGAGTTAGAGATTGGAGATCAGCAGGGGGAGGCCCAAGGAGGCCTGGAGTGGAGGAAGGGGGAGGGGGGCCCGAATATTTGTTGCGTGTAGAGACAGAAAGAGCTTTAGCAGAGAATGTTGGGGGAACATTCTGGGTGCCTTTTGGTTTAGGCGGTTGTTGCAGACGTTCGGTAGAAAGTGTAGTACTTTGTGACTGTTGCGTGCTGACCTCAGGAGCTGTAGTCTCGAGGGCTGAGGACATGAAAGGACCTGTTTACCCCATACTATATTGCTCCTAGGTTGAGTGTAATTTGATTTTTGAACCATAGGCTTAACTTGTCCAGTTGGGCTTGAACTGGAAACGTCCATTTGATCCAGGCAACCGAATTTAGGGTTAGGGTTATGGTTTGCATGGAGGGAGGAGTAAGGAAGTTGTGATGAGGAAGCAGATGAAACCCTATGTGCAGCTATGATTTGGAGAACGACATCCTTAGTGGGTTAGGGAGAGGCCTAATCACATAGCTCCTGGAGAAAGTCAATATCAACTGCCATCTTGGCCTTAGGCAGAAGCTCGGCAAATGACAGTGATATGCGTGGAGTGTATAGGCTTTTACCCTAAATAATACAATCAATCGCAAGCGTACGATATTATGCAATATAGTCGGGATCGAATCCACAAGGACGGTTATATCTCTAAACAATTCTTTAAACTCTATTCTAATCCTAAAGGGAATGTGATTGTTTGGGGGACAATTTTTATATATAAAAAATAAAAAAATCTTATTTTTAATTTTCGAAAATAAAACAACTTATTTTTAAAAATAGTAAATCTGGGTTCCCAGAACCCGGCCTTGCTGTTGGTAGGCCAGTTTCTGGGAAAACGGCCTACTTTTATGAGGCCGTTTTCCCAGAAACCGGCCTACTATTGGCAGGCCGGGTCCCCAGAAACCGGCCTACTTTTATGAGGCCGTTTTCCCAGAAACCGACCCACTGTTGGCAAGCCGGTTCCTGGGAACCCGGTCTACCAAAAAAAATTTTTTTTTTTGATATTTTTTTCAGATAGATCTCGTTGTTAGCTTTCCGTAGCCGCGAAGTTTGCTCCGATTGGAGTTTCCTATCAAAAGTTATGCACGTTTGAATGTTGAGTGCCCGAAATATAGGATAAGATTTTGTGTAAAATTCAGAACGGAATTCAGAAATGTTTCCAATGAATAATATTATAAATAAATATTAAGTATCACAAATAATATTAGAGAAAAGATATAAAGAAATAATTTAAATTTATTGCATGATAATTATGCCCGTTTGAATGTTGAGTACCCAAAATGTAAGATACGACTCAGTATAAAATTCAGTACAAAATTTAGTACATGACTGTTATTTACACAATAAATTTTTAATAAATCCTAGGACTTTTTGCTCATTTCAAATAAAATAAAATTATTTCTTTATATCATTTTCTAATATTATCTGTGATACTTAATATTTATTTATAATATTATTTATTGGAAACATTTCTGAATTCCGTTCTGAATTTTATACTGAATCTTATCCTATATATCGGGCACTCAACATTCACTATAGCAGTCACGTACTAAATGAGCAAACGGTCATTTATTTGAAATGAGCAAAAAGTTATAGGATTTATTAAAAATTTATTGTGTAAATAACAGTCATGTATTAAATTTCGTACTGAATTTTATACTGTCGTATCTTAAATTTTGGGTACTCAACATTCAAACGGCCATAATTATCATACAATAAATTTAAATATTTTATTTATATCTTTTTTCTAATATTATTTGTGATACTTAATATTTATTTATAATATTATTCATTGGAAACATTTCTTAATTCCGTTCTGAATTTTACACAGAATCTTATCCTATATTTCGGGCACTCAACATTCAAACGGGCATAACTTTTGATAGGAAACTCCGATCGGAGCAAACTTCGCGGCTACGGAAAGCTAACAACGAGATCTATCTGAAAAAAATATCAAAAAAAAAAAATTTTTTTTTGGTAGGAACCTGGGAACCCGGCCTGCCAACAGTAGGCTGTTTTCTGGGAAAACGACCTCATAAAAGTAGGCCGGTTTCTGGGAACCCGGCCTGCCAACAGTAGGCCGGTTTCTGGGAAAACGGCCTCATAAAAGTATGCCGTTTTCCCAGAAACCGGCCTACCAACAGTAAGGCCGGGTTCTGGGAACCCGGATTTACTATTTTTCGAAATAAGTTGTTTTATTTTCGAAAATTAAAAATAAGATTTTTTTATTCTTTATATATAAAAATTGGCCTTGTTTGGGGGGTTTTGTTTGAAGTTGGTTTCCTAAATTATCAAATAACAGAAAATAGTAAAGACTTGACTTAAAACAATTACTAAACAAACGTTCCCAGGGTTTTCAGAATCTGTTTGCTGTCTGGATCAATTGCCTGCGATCCGCACCTCTCGGTTACGGTCCGCAAGGAATACAAATTCGCCTCTCTTCAGCTACCAGCTTAATTGTCCATTAGTAGTTAACTACAGACCGTAGATAACTGTCCGAGAGATAGATTCTCTGTTGTTTCTTGCTGTTTACAGTCCGTAACTGTCACTTTACGGTCCGCAAGAAATAGACAGAGAGCAGTTTTGTTTAATTCGATTGTTGACTAAAGTTATCAAATCCTAACTAACCAAATCAGTTGCAAAGATTATACAAAACCTAAGTATCGATTCCCTCTTATCCTAAGAATTATCTTCTAACCTATACAATTCTTTTAGTCAATTAGCAATTCAAAAAATTATCAATAAGTCATCTAATTCTAAGCTCAATTTACTCTCAATCTAGGGTTGGTTTAACTCTCATTAAAATTTCTCCTCTCGGGTACAATTGGACAACAAGTTGACTACCCAAATAGTGCAAGTATCAATTCTTGATCAGTTGAAGTTAATTTTCCACACTAGATCTGATCACAATCCACGGGATCGACAAACGAACAAGAAACAATTCAAGCACAATTATAATTAAGCTCCAAGCAAATTGAGAATAACTTTAATGCATAAACGTGAAAATCAAGTATTCAATTAATCCATACATACAAACATCATCCTAGACCCCAAGAACAAACACGACTACTCACTATGAAACATGACTACAACAAATAAACAAAAGTAAGAGAAAAGAAAGCACCGAGTAAGCTTAGGAAGAGGTGGGTAACCGTCTCCTTTGATTCCAACGGCGTTGAGCTCCTCTCTTGACACGACTCTCGACTAAACTATGAACTAGACTAATCTCAACGCATGAGACCTAACAACTGATGGTAAGATGAAGATGATATGAGAGCACTCCAAGGGGTCTCTTTTATAGGAGAAGATGTCTTAGATTTAGGCGTCTGACTTCTGGTTTCTTGGGGCGCAATTAAGGGAAAAGTCTCAAAGGAGATCGCCAAAGATAGCACGCGCTAGAAAATAGGTGTTCTGATCTGTTTTTAGCATGGTGTGGTCCGTAAATAGCAGAGTGCGGTCCGCAATTAGCATGTCGATCGTCAAAATTAGGAGTTTGCGCGTTTCCTTGAAATAGCATAGGCGATTGTGAGCTGGCAAGAAATAGAAATAGAAGTTCTATTCTTGATTTCGTCCCGAAAATAGGAAGTCGTGACCCGCAATTAGATGCTCCTTCGCCTATTTTTGCTCCTTGCTTCCAATTTTAGTCCAAATAGCTCTAAAAACTCCGTTTTCCTGAAAATAGGACCAAAACATAGAAGTAACTAGATTCTAGACAATCTTTTACCTAAATGCAAATGAACTTAGGTTTTTAGGTACAAATATAGGTGCAAGTCTGGTTAATATGCATATATGAAATAGGTGCATCAGACAGTTTTTTATGCAACAACCATGGAGAGTGTGCCCATGGCTCTCTGTCAGAGTCAGTCGAAGAGGAACCCGAAGTTGGTTTTGATTGCAGGCATTTTTCAAACGCCACCATTGCAGCATTTTCATACAGGGAGTCTATAGGGGCAGTGTCGGTTAATAGCTCAAAGGTTGTTTCCTCCTATTTCCAGCCCGCCACCACAACAGGGACTAGGTACCCCATTGAAGAACACTATAATAGTGCTTGGTACCCGAGATAGAGAGTCTACTGCCAGGACCACCCGGAGGCACTCATAAGAGAAAACTTGCCTCAGAGGAGCATGTGATAGTACTAACCCAAACGATGTTGTCAGGGCTGTGATGTTGTGAGAAGACCACAGGTGGGGTGGTAGATCTACGAGGTCAAGCCATAACTTGAAATCGAGGCGCTGTTTTTTTGCGTTTTACATCGGAGATCAAGGAAAGATAACGTAGCCTTAGCTTAGTAGAGTAGCTGAGCGGGCTTTCCTGAAGTCCTCCTAAGAGTAATGGGAGATGAAAGAAGGGTAGTAATAGGTACCCGATAGGTAAGACAGTTCGAAGATTATATTAGGTGGAAGAGCCCGGCAAAGGTCGTAATTGACGTGGGGTGTGGTATGAGCAGTGATGTATTTGGCGTTAGTGATATAGCCCTCAGAGAGGCTGTCTATAGCATTGGCTTTCTGTGTGTCATTGTGTAGGAAAACGGGTAGGTTGTCCGGCCTGTCGATGGGCATGCCCGTATCACCCATATTACCATAAGGTATGAGGTCGATATGGGTATCTGCATCATGGTGTCGCTTACGGGCATAGCTTTTTGGGGTAACCTTATTTCAGACACGACCTGCAGACTATGGGGTCCGGGCAGGAAGAGACTTTGTGACCGTAAGCAAAGCAGTCGAAGCACCGGCAGTCCCACAGTGGGTGGCCCAGATCAGGACGCAACGACAGCCATGTAAGCAAGAGGGTCAATTGTTTGGGGCTTAGCGATCTCTTGAACCTGCAAGGCATATCACTTGGCGAGTGGGGTGAGGGAGGGCGGGAGGAGCCCAGCGCTGAGAGACGATCATGTACAGGTCGTTGAGTGTCGGCACAGTTAGCTCGACGCTTCTTTGCCAGTCATTGAATGGTTGTTTCAATATTGGCGGTGGCTACCTGAGGGAGGTGTCTGGTGGTTACCGCCAAGTTGCGTAGGGTTCCTGGCGGCAGGGAAGTTGTAGGGCCTAGACGACCCCTTAGGCTTGAGGTGGGACAGAGAAAGGAAGAGTAGAGAGTGAGGCGGTAGCCTTGCGAGGCGGTGAGGGAGAGTGAGACATGAGGTTGAGGTGTTGGGGTTTGGAAATTGTTGGGAGAGCAGGAGCAAGGAGAGCTGGGGTTGCAGTAGAGGAGAAGTGGGAGGGAGAGCAGGAGTGTGATGAGAGGTGTCTTTTAACCCGGAATTGTCTGTTTGTATTGGTATGGGAAATGTGACTAGGTCAAAGTAGGTACAGTAGCTTCTATACCGTAGTGTACTGCTGCTTGGGGTAAAGTGTCTAATTTGAAAGGAGTGAGCGCGAAGAATTATGGACCAGCCATCCAAAGAATGGAAAACCTTGAGGCGTACCATCTGTGTGGTGTTGAATAGGGAGGGGGTGAGTGTTCTCTTGGGGAGGGTGCTTGCCCGGCATGGGAGGGTGGTGAGAGGTGGGGAAGGAGCTCAGGGAGAAGGGGGGCAGTGGGGGACGCCATTGGTTGCTAGCGGTGGAGCAGCCTCTAGTTTCACCAAAAATCACCCTTGTGTCGCCTTCCTGGAGCGCTCCATCGCTTTCAATTCCTCTTCCGTCCCACAGATGTTTAATTAAAAAAAAAATCGCAGTTGAAAAACAGAGGCCCATCTATCAGTCAAACAAAAAAAAATAAGGCGCAATATAGGCGTGAGTTGAACCTGCGCCTTTACTACTTTGTTCAACTGACAAGTGAGCCCCACACACTACTGATTTTTGAAAAAAGGATTGTAAACAAAGAACAGTTCCATAAGTGAGACACACTTTAAAGGCGCAAGTTCAACTTGCACCTTATAGTGGTTCTTCAGTTCTGTTTTAGACCAGTATCACACGCCCTCTTTTGGGTGCACGGGCAATGGGCAGAGTTGGGGCAGGTTGATATGAGTCTAAAGAGTGTGTAAAACTTGTGCTTGGGTAGTGCTAATCTGCTAACTCAATAGGGAGTGAGTTAGATGAGTAGCGCACATGTGTAACCCAGAAGAAATATTAAAAAACCCAACTTTCATTTATTTATCACCATTCTCTCTCTCCCAACATAATAACTGTCTAAGAACAACTTTGTATCTGTTTTTATTTTTATCGTATAAATTAATATTAGTGCAAATTCAACATAGTTTTTGTGTTTCTATTGTGAAATGAATGATCTGAATTAGATTTATTATTATTCTAAGGTACCCCCAATGTGTGAAGTCTACATACCATTATTTTTTTTTTCCAATCTATCAATTTTATTGGGAATTTCTTTTGTGCAGGAGTATACTAAGAAAGTTAAAAAAAAATAATAAAATAACGGACAAAAAATCATGAGCAGTATAATATGCAATCCATCGGGATTTCAAATTTTGATATGCTACAACAAATAAATGAAAAATAAACAAGAGATGGTTGAAAAAAAAAATAAACAATTCATTATCTTCTTCCATAACTACTCTCAAATTACTATCTAAATAATATTTTACTAACCAAAATAGCAAAAAGTTAGTTCTATTGACACATTTTCCGAGTTAGCATTAACTTCACACTACTCTCAATCACTAACCCAAATATCACTAACCTAGCACTAATCCTTGTACCATCCCAACGCAACCTAATAGCTATACAGCGCTACCAGGTTTTAAGTAAGCTTTCACAGTTTCCATACAACATTAGAACTTGTATATATGTTACTATTATAGTACCAATTCTATGTAAAGCACTCTAATGGTGACTTCATAATTTCAGGTGCCAGATGGCATGCTTGCTCAAATTCAGCAAATTACGAGCAAATTTGCTGAGATTGGACAAGATAGGATAGCACTTCGGCTGTTTGAGGAAGATGGGCCCAGGCGTCATGATAGAGAATTCCGAATAGCTCCGACCAGCCACTTTGTTGTTAAGTCAAATATCTTTGGCCGAGACAAGGAAAAAGAGGAGATTGTTAAATTGTTGTCTTGTGAATGTCATGATGGCAAAGTTATTTCGGTGGTAGCACTTGTTGGCACAGGGGGCCTTGGCAAAACAACTCTTGCACAACTCGTCTACAACGATGAAAGAATTCAAAAGAGTTTTGATAAGTTAGGGTGGATATGTGTCTCCAAAGATTTCGATGTTCAGAGGCTTGCAAAAGAATCAGTGGAGTCTTTGGAAAAGAATACATGTGATCTGACTAATTTGGGTTTGTTGAAAGAGAAAATTAGTAAAATGGTAAGAGGAAAAAGGGTACTTCTCGTTCTTGATGATATCTGGAACGAGAACATAGAGTTTTGGGAGTCGTTTCATGCCCCTTTCATGTCGGCGTCATTGGTGAAAATCCTAGTAACTACGAGGAACCAATTTGTTGCACAAATTATGGGAGCAGAGAATACTTTAAAGCTTGAATATTTGCCGTTTGAACAAACTTGGCAATTGTTTGTGCATTATGCATTTGGTGGCATAAACCAAAATCTGGACCCAAATTTGGTAGAAATTGGGAAGCATATCATGAAAAAGTGTGGGATGTTGCCCTTAGCAGTGAAATTAATTGCTAGCCTGTTGAGGCATGATAAGGATGAAGAGAGTTGGAGAGAGATCTTAGAAAATGAACTATGGAAATCTAATGCTAGTGATCAAATATTCGGACCTCTTCAAATAAGCTACACACATCTTCCCACAAAATTAAAGTCTTGTTTTCTATACTGCTCATTGTTTCCTAAAGATTCTCTCTATACCGTAAATGACTTGGTTGAATTATGGATCTATCAGGGTTACATAGAGGCTAATGGAAAGAAGAATGCAGAGGAGATCGGTAGGGGATATGTAGAACAATTGTTGGATAGATGTTTTCTTGAACCCGATGGTCCCTATCATAGGAGGGTAACATTTACTTCCAAATACAAGTTGCATGATATTGTCCAAGATTTAGCACGGCTCAATTCATGTAATGGATATTATTCCATTGAGGCTGTTATGGCTAGTAAGCTCCCAATTTCTCCCGACAACATATGCCATCTATATGTGGCTCTCTCTGTAGAACTAACAAAAACTATTCCATTTGGCAATTTCTCATCTCTGCATACCCTCATTATAGACCAAGATGTCCAAAATTGCTTTAACAATTTTGACATTTCATTAGCTCAGAAGCTAAGAGTAGTAAAGATACAAGAATGTCAACATTATGAACCAGAGTTTCTTTCCGATGTAGGCAATTTAAAGCATCTTCGCTGTCTTTCACTTCATAACTTGCCCTCTAGAAGATTACCCGAGAGCATTTGCTCTCTTTTCAAATTACAAAAGCTGATCCTTTCTGGTTGTCATCTTGAAGAGTTGCCAACAAACATCGGAAATCTAGTTAGTCTAGAAGAGCTTGATTTGTATAGATGTGAGAACCTTGAGGAGTTGCCCGAGTCCTTTTGTCAACTGAAAGCCCTAAGAAACCTTGACCTTACTGGTTGTTTTAACTTAAAAGAGCTTCCTAGTGACATAGGAAGTCTTATAAGTCTCAAAATCCTGATTATCAATTGTACCATAGTCAGTTCTCTACCATCTACTTTGAACCAACTTCTAGGAGTTCAAAGACTTCATGTGGTGTTGGAATGTGAAAAGATAGGCTGGCTAGAAGATTTTGTTGATCTAAGAGGAACTCTCTGCCTTAGTGATTTGTGGAATTTAGATGATGTCCAATGTTCTCACCTTGCGAGTATGCATAATATAGAGCACATGATATTGTCATGGTACAGAAGCAGTCCTTACAGTTTGTCTGAGGGCAAATATGTTTGGTCATATGGCAATAATTTTTGGTTGACCATCAAAAGGGGTCATCGCATATTTCTTGAAGGACAAAATGATTTTTCTGTGATGACTGCTCTCCAACCTCACCCTAACCTGAGAGAGCTAGAAATAAGGGGTTACAGTGGCAATGCATTTCCTGAATGGATTGGGAATCCCAGCTCATGTGAAGGACTTGAGAAAGTTGTCATAACATGTTGTGGAAATCTAAGTGTTCTTCCCTTTGGTGGCCTCAGCAAACTGAAGTACTTGAAGATAAGTTACTGCGATAGTTTGCCAGTCATAGGGGCAGAGTTGTTGCCGATAGAGCTTGAAGAGTTAAGTATTAATGGTTGCAGAGAGCTAATATATGTGTCCGGAATGCAGAAGCTGAAATCCTTGGTCAAACTTTGCATTGCAGATTGTCCGAACCTGAATTTGTTGGTTATGGATCCGGAACCTTCTGTTGAACAGACGATATGTACAAACAAGTCTTGGTACCAGAACTCGTTATTGGGGTTAACAAACCTCACTTCACTCAAAAGTTTTCAGATTAGAAACTGTCCTGAGTTGCAACTGCTGGGAGAGGAGCTGCTTTGTGCTGAATCTTGTGAAGTTGAGGTATGCAATTGTCCCTTGCTAAAGGACTGGTGCTTGCAACATCGCATTAACTACAAGGTACGTTCTGATGTTTTGCTTCTTGATAATTTAGGAGAGCATCACAAATTCTCAGATGATCTTTTCAAATTATATTCATATATCGTAAATTATATTCATATATTCATATATCGTTAATTATACACACAGAAATGTTTCTGCAAATTATTCATTAATTTCAGTAATTACAGACCACCTCAGCATCTGTGCCATAAGATATTGCTAAATACAAATTTCCTGTTGTGAGAACTTCTAAACTACCTCATCCTTGAAGGTATTCCAGACCTTAAATGACGATTTGTATGACATAGAATCAACCAAGGCAACTTAATTTCAGTTCCATTGCTGTATTCCATTCTAATTAATCAATCTTGATATAGTCTGAGAAGTTGGAAAAAGAGTAAGAGGTAGCCTGTCAAATATTTTAGACAAGTGAGATAAGTTGCCCTAATTGGTCTGGACCAAATTGTACCGAATATAAACTGGGCACTGGGCAGCACCAAGATTTGCATTCAGATTACCTTGAATCAGGAAAAACAGTAATTGATATGTAGTATAGTAGTAGTGGATTATTTGATACCAATCATAAACCTATTGTCAGTAGTATTTGATACTCTTGTCCACGATTAAATTGACTGGTAGCTGCCTAGACGCAATCTCTTGCCAGAAAACAATTTATTTGGTTTGACCTATTTTCTTTTGTGTTGCTGTTGTTGGCTTGACAGGACCCTCAACGGAGGGAGAGTTGCTTTGATGAATTTTGAGGCAGATTAAGGATTGTCAAATGTCAACCTCGATTGCACATCTTTATCTTTAGCTAGCTGGGGATGGCCGATTAGTAATTTTCAACAGAAGCTAAGGCTGCTGTCACGCTACTACATTGTAGATGTAATATTTTTATTTAAATACTTCTATTAGTTTCACTTTCACGAGACGATATTAATTGTTGTCAATTATTTTACAGTTAAAACTGTTGATTTCGTTTCTCTGGTTATTATTTTTCAAATTTTTTGAATAATTGTACTATCAGATCTGGTGAAAGAAATAAGGATTATGCTGTAATTAACATACAACATGGGGGTTTTGTATTATGATTTACTTTGTAGCTTGTAAGTTATTTAATTGGATTACAGAGCTTCAAAAAGGAGACATTGTTTTATCTCTGTTTTAAAATACAGATATCGCACCACGGATAAGAATCCGCCGAGAAAAGCAGGGTCTGCTTTTCTGATCGAACGGTCAGGATCAGTTGCCATACGGATCTCAAAGTACTTCGGTGTTTGCTGTACCGATCTCAAAGTACTTCGGTATTTCTCAACCGTCAGATCAAGAAAAGTAGGACCTGCTTTTCTACAAAGAAAGTAGGTGATCCCAATCCATCACGGTATCGCAGCAGTTCTATTTTGAAGTGTACAAGGGCCGATATGTGGGAATCACAGACTCACCATCAAGAACCTCTTGATAGAGTGCCTTTCAAAACTGGTGAAACTAAAAACCAGGTCATAGAAATTGTCAGTAGCAGTCCTGAATTGATTGAATGCCCTTCCCATGAAACAAAAGCATGTTAGCGTGGTTCATATTTTGTATGTTATTCCTCTCAATAACTTTGATTTTTCATAAAATTGCGAGGCTTTTAAGCTCATCTATTGTAAGTTCATGATAGATTGCATATTGTGAGGAAAGAAACTGAATAGTAAAGAAAGATGAGGTTAATGTTTGTATTTCAATTGCTGCATATAACTATCGGTCTAGATATACAGATAAAAAAAAAAATACCAAAACACATACAAGTTATAATGTAAAATATATCTAAATTGAAACATTAACAAATTATCTTGAAACAATTAACATATTAACTTGAAACATTGTAGTATTAAGTTGAATAACACAAATCATAAATTAAATTATCCATTTGAATCACTACTAAATCACATAAATATTACCTTAAAGTTGTTGAGAGAACGTATAGGAGCAAGATGGAGTGAAAGAACAACAAAAGAGAAAATTATATTATTTGTGTTTCGTTTTAATCTCATTAGGTTTCAGATTAACTTTATAGATATTTCATTTTGATCGCAGCATGTTGCAGATTAACGCTAAATTAACTTTGTATGGTGGTGTCCTCGACGGTATCTTTTGCGGTATCCCTATAGCATTTTCCTATAACTATGCCCAATCTCCCATTTCTGTGCGACTGAAATTTTAAATGTACATGAGTCCGAGGTCCTTGAAATTTTAATAAGAATGTAGTATATATGGGCCTGCAAAAATATTCAATATATATATCCAGTAATCTTCTCAATTAGAATAGTAAATAACCCTTTTAAGGCCTTCTCTACTAGGCCTTACTGAAGAAGTGAGATGCCAAAGATCACTACCAGAAAAGTTGGCAACAGCACTTAGCCTACTTTCTGTTCTTTTTTCTTATGAAAATACTTTCTTTTCTGTGGTATGCCCTTTTCCTTTTAATCACTTTGTGTTGCACTTTCCTTGTCTGCTTGCACTCTGCTGCTAAATCTTATCGATTCTTCGCTTTCCCCATCTCTCTTTCTTCATTTCTGTATCCTTGTATCAACCGTATTTTCAGAAAACAACTTACAATCAATCAACAAAGCAATAACAAAGTTCTTCAAATTCAGCACAACAACACAGATATGGTGCTAGGAGGAGTGATTTCAAACCTTCTCTCTTTAGGTGCCAAGTTGTTGCCTCCTGTCAACGCATCTGCACAACAGGCTTCGTCGTCTTCCTCATTTCCTGCAATAGAAAGCCAGAAAATCGAGGATGAGTTGAGGCGATTAATGCGCATGGTGAATCGGATTAAGGACACGCTGTACAATGCAGAGCAGAGGGAGATCAGAGACCTTTCTGTCAGAAACTGGCTCAAGGAGCTCAAGGGAGTTGCACTTGATGCAGAGGATGTACTTGATGACTACCATTACGAAGTCCTGCGTGCAGAGATGGAGGCAAGAGATTCTTCTCTTCCTGCTTCCCGCAAAAGAAAGTTAACTCAGGTCATAAATTCAATCTCTTTCACATATAACTTGCCAGATGAATTAAGAACCAGCCTTTGGTTTAGTGGTTAAGGGCAACGCTCTCTGTGTGGGAGGTTGATGCAGGTTCGAAACCCAAATGGGGGGTTTTCATAGACATTTAAATTTAAGTGGCTTGACCCTCATCTTTATCTCAAAAATAAAAAATTAATTTGCAGATGAATTTGTCTTGTATGATATTGATTAATTAATGCCTAATTATTGGACATGACATGGTACAATCGAGGTTTGAGGCTAATTGGCTTAAAAATTGAAGCCTGATTTTTTAATTGTTGCTTAAATTTTCTTATATCAACTTAGATGAAACGGACCTCTATACACCGGTTATAGGATCCAGTAAGATGTTTAATTTCATGGTTTTTATACAACCTTATAACTTGTATAATATAGGTATATAATATATCCGATAGTACCAAACCTATGTAGTGCACTCTAATGGTGACATCATATTTTCAGGTGCCAGATGGCATGCTTGCTCAAATTCAGCAAATTACGAGCAAATTTGCTGAGATTGGACAAGATAGGATAGCACTTCGGCTGTTTGAGGAAGATGGGCCCAGGCATCATGATAGGGCATTCCGAATAGCTCCGACCAGTCACTTTGTTGTTGAGTCAAATATCTTTGGCCGAGACAAGGAAAAAGAGGAGATTGTTAAATTGTTGTCTTGTGAATGTCATGACGGCAAAGTTATTTCGGTGGTAGCACTTGTTGGTACAGGGGGACTTGGCAAAACAACTCTTGCGCAACTCGTCTACAACGATAAGAGAATTCAAAAGGGATTTGATAAGTTTGGGTGGATATGTGTCTCCGAAGATTTTGATGTTCAGAGGCTTGCCAAAGAATCAGTAGAGACTTTGGAAAAGAATACATGTAATCTGACTAATTTGGGTTTGTTGCAAGAGAAAATTAGTGAGATGGTCAAAGGAAAAAGGGTACTTCTTGTTCTTGATGATATCTGGAATGAGAACATAAATCTTTGGGAGTCATTTCATACTCCTTTCATGTCGGCATCATTGGTGAAAATCCTAGTAACTACGAGGAGCCAATCTGTTGCACAAATTATGAGAGCACAGAACACTTTAAACCTTGAATATTTGCCATTTGAACAAACTTGGCAATTGTTTGTGCATTATGCATTTGGTGGCATAAACCAAAATCTGGACCCAAATTTGGTAGAAATTGGGAAGCATATCATGAAAAAGTGCGGCATGTTGCCCTTAGCAGTGAAATTAATTGCTAGCCTGTTGAGGCATGATAAGGATGAATAGAGTTGGAGAGAGATCTTAGAAAATGAACTATGGGAATCTAATGCTAGTGATCAAATATTCAGACCTCTTCAAATAAGCTACACACATCTTCCCACAAAACTAAAGCCTTGTTTTCTATACTGCTCATTGTTTCCTAAATATTATCTCTATACCGTAAATGATTTAGTTGAATTATGGATCTATCAGGGTTATATAGAGGCTAATGGAAAGAAGAATGCAGAGGAGATCGGTTGGGAATATGTAGAACAGTTGTTGAGTAGATGTTTTCTTGAACCCGACGATCCCTATCATAGAGGGGTAACATTAACTTCCAATTACAAGTTGCATGATATTGTGCATGATTTAGCACGGCTCAATTCAGGTAATGGATGTTATTCCATTGAGGGTGGTACGGCTAGTAAGCTCCCAATTTCTCCCAACCAAATATGTCATCTATATGTGGCTCGATCTGTAGAATTAACAGAACCTATTCCGTTTGGTAATTTCTCAACTCTGCATACCCTCATTATAGACCAAGATGTACGAAATTGTTTTAAGAATTTTGACATTTCATTGGCTCAGAAGCTAAGAGTAGTAAAGATGCAGGAATGTGAAAATTATGGATTGGAGTTTCTTTCCGATGTAGGCAATTTAAAGCATCTTCGGTATCTTTCACTTGGTATCTTGCCCTGTAGAAGATTACCGGAGAGCATTTGCTGTCTTTTCAAGTTACAAAAGCTGAATCTTTATGATTGTTATCTTGAAGAGTTGCCAACAAATATCGGAAATCTAGTTAGTCTAGAAGAGCTTAAATTGGACCAATGTGAGAACCTTGAGGAGTTGCCCGAGTCCTGTTGTCAACTGAAGACCCTAAGATACCTTGTGCTCACTCGTTGTTATAAATTGAAAGAGCTTCCTAGTGACATAGGAAGTCTTACAAGTCTCAAAACCCTGATTATCAAGAATACCTCAGTCAGTTCTCTACCATCTAGTTTGAACCAACTTCTAAGAGTACAAACACTACATGTGGTGTTGGAAATGGTACCAACAATAGGCTGGTTAGAAAATTTTGTTGATCTAAGAGGAACTCTCTGCCTTAATGATTTGAGCAATTTGGATGATGTCCAATGTCCTAACCTTGCGAGTATGCATAATATAGAGCACCTGATATTATCATGGTACAGATGCATTCCTTACAATTTCTCTGAGGGCAAATATGTTTGGTCATATGGCAATAATTTTTGGTTGATGGTCAAAAGGGCTCATCGCATATTTCTTGCAGGACAAAATTATTTTTCCGTGATGGCTGCTCTCCAACCTCACCCTAACCTTAGAGAGCTTGAAATAATGGGTTACAGGAGCAATGCATTTCCTGAATGGATTGGGAATCCCAGCTCATGTGAAGGACTTGAGAAAGTTGTCATAGCATGGTGCAAAAATCTAAGTGTTCTTCCCTTTGGTGGCCTCCGCAAACTGAAGTACTTGAAGATAGATTACTGCGATAGTTTGCAATCCATAGGAGCAGAGTTGCTGCCGGTAGAGATTGAAGAGTTAAGTATTAATGGTTGCAGAGAGTTAATATATGTGTCTGGAATGCAGAAGCTGAAATCCTTGGTCAAACTTTGCATCGCGGATTGTCCGAACCTGAATTTGTTGGTTATGGATGCTGAACCTTCTGTTGAACTGACGATATGTACCAACAAGTCTTGGTATCAGAACTCGTTATTGGGGTTAACAAACCTCACTTCACTCAAAAGTTTGTTGATTAGAAACTGTCCTGAGTTGCAACTGCTGGGAGATGAGCTGCTTTGTGCTGAATCTTGTGAAGTTGAGGTATGCAATTGTCCCTTGCTAAGGGACTGGTGCTTGCAACATCGCATAAACTACAAGGTACGTACTTTTTGATGTTTTGTTTCTTGATAATTAAGGTCAGCATAAAAAATTCTCAGATGGTCTTTTCAAATTATACTCATATAGTAAATACAAAATTAATAAAACACAGAAAATTTTTCTGCAAATCATCCATTAATTTCTGTAATTAGAGACCACCTCAATATCTGTGCCATAAGATATTGCTAAATACAAAATTTCCTGCTGTGAGAACTTCTAAATTGCATCATCCTTGAAGGCATTCCAGACCTGAAATGATGATTTATTTGTTTGACATAGAAATCAACCACGGCAACTTAATTTCAGTTCCACTGTTAAAGTAGTCCATTCTAATTAATTAATCAATCTTTATTTAGTCTGAGAAGTTGGAAAAACGTATGAAGTAGCCTGTCAAATATTTCAAATAAGTGAGATAGGTTGCCGTAATTGGTCTCGACCAAATTGTACCGAACATAAACTGGGCAGCAGCAAGTTTTTCATCCAGACTACCTTGAATCAGGAAAAACAGTAATTGCTATGTGTGTAGTAGATTAATACTAGTCAAAAAGCTCATATCTCTAATTTCAAAATATTAATAGTCAATCCAAACTGTTCATTATGATCTTCATATACAATTTTACTGCCCAGACATAGTTTCTTGCCAGAAAACAATAAATTGTGTTGACTTGGCTTGACAGGACTCTCAACCGACGGAGAGTTGCTTTGATGAATTTTGAGGCAGATTAAGGATTGTCAAATGTCAACCTCGATTGCCCATCTTTAGCTAGCTGGGGATGGGATTAGTAATTTTCAACAGAAGCTAAGGCTGCTGTCACGCGATTACATTGTAGATGTAATATTTTTATTTAAATACTTTTATTGGTTTCACTTTCAGGAGACTATATTAATTGTTGCCAATTATTTTACAGTTTAAACTGTTGATTTCGTTCCTCTAGTTATTATTTTTCCCTTTTTCAGAAAAATTGTACTATTAGATTTGGTGAAAGCAATAAGGATTATGTTGTAACATACAACATGGGGGTTCTGTATTATGATTCACTCTGTAGCTTGTAAGTAATTGAATTGGACTAGAAAGCTTCAAAAAGGAGACATTGTTTTACCGGTGCCTTAAAATACATATATCAAACTATTACAGCAGTTCTATTTTCATGTGTACAAGGGCTGATATGTGAAAATTAGTCTCTTAACCTCTTGATAGAGTGCCTTTCAATTGTTAGTAGCAGTCCAATATTGATGGAATGCCCTAATTTCCATGAAACAACAACATCTTAGTGTGGTTCATATTTTGCATTCTATTGTTCCTTTCAACAACTTCGATTTTTCCTGAAATTGCGAGGTTTTTAATAAGCTCATCTATTGTAAGTTCATGATAAATTATTGAATTGCATAATGTGAGGAAATAAACTGAATATTTAAGATTGATGTTTTTCTTTCAATTGCTGCATATAACTATGCCCAATGTCCCATTTTCTGTGTTACTGAAGATCAACTACTTAATTAGCTTGTTCAACCTTGTTTAAAGTTTAAACTGTACAATAGTCCGAGGTCCTTGAAATTTTAATAAGAAAGTAGTAGTATATATGGGCCTTCAAAAATATTCAATATATATTATATAATGAGGTAAAGTTGAGGGGTATACAAAAAATTAAGCCGTAGTAGTATATATGGGCCATCAAAAATATTCAGTATATATTATATAACGCCTCTGTCGCGCCCCACCTCTGCGGAAATCGGCAAAGTAGGCAGTCGTCGGACTGTTGACCTGAGAGAGAAACCGAGAGTACTTCTAGTCGGCGTCTCACTGGAAGAGAAGGGAGATGGTCGCCATTTGAGAGAAGAGAGAAGGGAGTCGGGAGTGACAAAGAAACTTCTGGGATGATCCACATGAACTTCATGTTTTGATCTAACGGATGAGATGAGAGTTACTGTAGAATACTGTTGATTGTACAGTAAAGTCAAAATAGTTACGGTCCGGATGGCAGTCCAACAGGTAATGGACGGTTTGGATTTGAAGCTGAAAACTGTAGATATGCTGATTCCCCCTTATATATATAGTAATGAGGTAAAGTTGAGGGGTATACAAAAAATTAAGCCGTAGTAGTATATATGGGCCTTCAAAAAATATTCAATATATTATATATCCAGTAATCTTCTCAAATTAGAATAGTAAATATGCAACCCTATTAAAGGTATATGGGCCTGCTCTATTAGGCCTTACAAGTTACTACACGTTAGATATTGTAATGGCAGATTTTTTTTAAAAGAAAAAAACAATTAGGGCTGTTACATTTTTAAAGCCCATATAAGAAACTTAAGCTTATAGTGTTTATCAGTTTATGCCTAGACAAAATTAAAAGATTGCTCTCTTGACACTAAGTCATAGAAATGCCCATTATTCTCAGCAAAGAAAAAAATATTGAATCATACAGAGTTAGCTAGCTAGTCATATATAGTGCAAATAAATTTTGGATTTTTTCTATTCAATATTTGTGTAGTTTAGGTACATATATACAGGTAGGTAACAAGAAATCCACATGCAGCAGTATAATTAAGTAAGTCATGCATATTCTTTTTGCAAAAATTAAGATTATGCATGTTCTGTGAAGTTATTACGAATGTCCCAATAATTTCATTGGTCTTAATTAAGTATCTTGAACTTTTAGTAAGATAGTAAAAGATGCCCTCAAACTTTAAAAATATGACAATGTAGGTCCTAAACATTTCTTCTCATCAGATTAATTGGTCCTCTTTTTCTCTCAGGAAATTCAAGATGTAAAAACAATTACCTAATCTCAGAGTAGCCAAAATGAGAAAAACCCAATTTAATCTTTTCAATAAAAAAATATATTGAAAAATATATCTATCTTTCCATCCTTTGAATCAGATTAAATTCTGACAAAACCAGATGGAATTAAACCACAACCTGGAACGGAAATTGCAAGTTTGCAAACAGTTGCACAGCACAGCCAGCAGAGGTACATATGTACGCTTCACTAGTCTGAAAGATTCCTATATTATATATAGCTAGCTAATGGTTTATTTTCAATGGGATCTGTGCAATGCTGCAAGCAGGCAACTTTGCTGCAAATCTGCAGTTGACATGCATTATATACAGAGTAATAGCTAAGCTTCTATATACCCTTTTCACTTATCCACGAGTCTACCGTATTTTTAATGAACAAAAATCATTTTTTAGTGAACATTTATATCTTTTTAATTAATAGATATTATTTTCTAGTGAATAAATACATAACGGTTTCCAGTAAATATTTATGCAACTGTGCTAAACACATGAGTGCACGTAGGTGTATCAGATTGTGAGAGAGTGATGAATGGGTGATCTACTTTATGGGGTGGACTCGAGATGTTTTTCCTGTATATGCACCTAAGTAACAGGATATGAACTAAGAATAAGAAGAAGATTCAAAATTTCTTGGTTCCATTTTAATAATTTGATGTAGAAAGATAAAAAAAATATATATATATTTTGATGTATACTGTATACATATAGCATTGCAAAAGAAGACAATGAACACTTTCAGACCTAGAAGACTGGGCTAGAAAGGAAAAGCATGCATCAACTGATCAACTCCCACTTAATAATTTGTGTGCATTTCTTATTGTCTAGTGGTTTGGTAAAAAAGGCACTCTCCCTTTTGATTGAAGAATATTAATTAATATATGCATTATGAAATTAATTATGGTTTTTGGCGGCATAAAAGCACAGTCAAGCCGTTCCCAGTTTGTGTAATTAATCACTTTGATAATCTATTAATGCACTTTCTTGTATTGTATAACATAGTAGATTTGTAATGTGTCTTTCCAATTAATTAATATATTCCATATTATATAACGTTCATATGCCTAATTATTTAATTGTTCTTTGTTTCCTTTTCTTTTTTTTTGTGTTGAATTAACGTGTTGAGAGTATTATTGACTTTTGAAATGCTGATAATGAGCTGGCTTATGTGGAAGCCGACTATTTTGACTAACTGATGACAAATTAAAATTATAAATGTACTTTCAGAAATATTTGATTTTAGTACAATTTAAAAAGTTATTGCTTGATGATGATTTGATGAATTGAATAAACAACAAGAAAGGACCTGATGATATTACAAAAATTAAAGTTCAACAGACGACTTAATTATGTGATAACAGAAAGCAAAGGTATAGATTAATCCAGTTTTAATTTGATGAATATTATCTTGATAATATAAAAAATCAACGATAACTCATGTTAATTAATAAGTTTGCTGTTAATACATATAACCCCTGTTATTTAAATTTGAAATGTTCATCACAGCGGCACACAACAAATTAAACTAGTCCCTTCAGTAATCAAAGTTTTTAATTGGTATATATGTGGAAGGAAGATATGTGTAGCCTTACTGTTAATTATTAATTATGAAAAGGAATCAAATGACCATGTTTTGGTGACCCACAAGTGATCATAATTACTACTTTTAATTTTTTATTTAAAATAATAATAGAATGTGTTGTATATATTTATTACATGTTATGTGTATATAACTATATATAAAATTATATCATTTTGATTTTATTTACATACATACGCATGCATCAAGCATTAATTAAGAAAAATCAACGGTTCATAGTTTATGATTTTTTTTCTCCTCTTTTGATGCTATCAAAATGAGATTAAATTATCAACTTTATTATGTAAATTTTATTGAGATGATTTTTATGTTCATGTTAATTATTTAGAATACAATTTGTATTTGTCAATTTATATATAAAAATAAAAAATAAAATGGTTACTACATATATCAATGAATAGATACAATGTCTATGATTATTAATTGGATCCTCCTCATTAATAATGGTACAACATATTAGCACAACAATGCACTAACTTAAAAAAAAAAAAAAAAAAAGAAAAGAGATTGTGAAGAACAAAAAGGTAATAAGGGAATAAAGAGGAGAGAATAAACAAAAAAGCATGCAAGGTAAGTAACGGAGGCATGCCCATGGGTTGTTTGTCCTTGGGCCTAAAAGACACAAAAAAAAAAAAAAAAAAAACAGTACCCAAAAAAAAAAAAAAAAAAAAAAAATCCCTCTCTATACCTATTCAATCCTCTCCTCTGTGTTTCTCTTTTGCTTGATTAGAGTGATGGGTTTTATACTGACAAAGAGAATCCATTCTCGCTTTAATTTGCCTCTTTAAAAGAAGAGCCCAACTCAGGTATGTGAGAAAAGAGGTGCATCTATTTTTTCAAATTGGTCCAATAAATTAAGTTGCATTTGTGAAGTAAAAAATTAATAATTCAACCGAAACTCGACTTGGAGAAATGCCATCTTCATCATCATAAAATAAAGGCCACCCAAATTAAGTTTTGAAGTAATTATCTCAAAAATCAATATTAATTATATAGTATATCAAATTTGAATTTTGAATTTACAATTAAAAGGATCATCACATCTTAACAAATATTACAACTACATCACATTATTACTAATAAATTCTACATTTTTTTTTCATCTTCCTTAATATTTGCTTACCAAAAAAAAAAAAAATAACAATTCCTAGGGTGTGTTTGGCAACCAAAAATTGGAATAGAATAGCAAAATAATAACTATTCCATGTGCCAAACAGAAAAATAGCTATTCGAATAGCTCTAAAAAATTGCTAATCCGTTATTCCTCCTATTTGGTCGAATAGCGGAATAGCTATTCGAATAGCTCTAAAAATATTTATCACAATACTATTCCAATTATCATTTGCTAAATAATATTTCCACTATCCGAATGGCTCTAAACATCACTATTCTTTTTACTCTTCCAACAACCACTAATCCATTTTTACTAATCGGATAGCACTATTCAGTCTATTCTATTGATATTCCTTGATTTGCCAAACGGACCCAATGTGAATAGGAATGCCGAAATTAATGCCTCTCAAGTCTCAACACATGTAACACACATGTAAGATAAGAGTTAGCTATAGTCTATAGAGAAGGAAGAAAAACATAACCCCTTGATTACTTTGGGCCCCCCTTCATGCTTCAATACATTCATAGTTCATACAACAAGTATACATATATATCTAGGTGTGTCAATTGTGATGTGTGGGGTCAAGTCTAGCTAGGGTTTCATTTTGGGTTGCATTTCCTTGGCATCTAGTTACATTCCCTCATATATAGTATCCTAAGCTGATCATGCATTGTCCCCCATTAGCGTACCAATTGTCTTCTATCAAGCATATATATATGTATCAATAGTCCACTGTCCCTTTCCATCTCTCTTTGTGCCCTGTTGTTCCCATCTCACTTCAAAGTTGAAGACTTTGAAAGCTAGCTAGCACATTCCCCATTTTTAGATAAAAGTGACCTTTGGTTGGTCCCTTTCTGTGTCCCACATCTCATTTGCTGCATGTCTTGACACTTATTTAATTATAAGAGTAATAACTAACGTCCACCATTTTTATTTATTCACCAGTCCACCGTATATTTTCAATGAACAAATATAATTTTTCAGTAAATATTTATATTTTTCCGATTAATAGATATCTTTTTCCAATAAACAGATATTACGGTTTCCAGTGGATATTTATACAACTGTGCTAAGCACATAGGTGTATCAAACTGTAAGAGGAGTAGATGTGTAACCTACTTTATAGAAGTGGACTCTACGTTTTCTCTTTAATTAAACAGCAGGCATATGCACCGGATTTTCATTAGTAAACAACATGTAGACATAGTTAAATAGTTAATCAACAGTTGTTATTTCAAAACAACTAAATGCATGGAATATTTCTTGGATAGATAATATGATATGACATAAATTAATTATAGTTTTAAAAAAGGTTGGAATAGGGATTGTACTCAATATTCCAGGGGCTAAAAGTTGGGTATCTTATGTAGCTACAATCTAGCTTGCTACATTAAATCACTGTATCATGGCAATGAAGCCTTGGGATTGACGGTACGTGCTTTATATATACTCAAATCACATTTATATATGGTTCTTTTGTTTTTTTGTACCCCCTTAATTTGCAGAAATTAAAGAAACTACAGATAATATAATATAAACTACAGATAATATACTAAATAGAAGATAAACTGTAATTAATAAAATATTTATTTACTAGAATCTACAGATCTCTAAAGGGTGAGTTTGGATTGCTAAAGAATAGCTACTATTCGGATTAGTAAGTTATTTCTAACTTGTAAGTGCATCCAAACACGCAATCACTAATCCGGAATAGTGAGATTAGTTGCTATTCTACTAATCCATATAAAACATGGATTAGCTACTATTCTTTTCAACCATCCATTGCTATTTTAAACAAACAATCGAAAACAACATTTTTACTATCCCGAATAGCACTATATTTCTACTATTTTTTAGCTAATCCAAAAATCACTATTTTTTTACTAATCTCATCTACTATTCTCTATTCTACTATTCTATTATTCTTACACTAATCCTTGCACAATCCAAACGGACCCTAATTGAATTAGTTTCGATCATATTAACCACTCTAGATTGAAGAATTTATGCGATAAGCCGTAGTTCATGATTGCATATATATAATGATCAAGAAACTATTGTTTTAAGTTACATTTAGTTTTGAATGCTAATGACTCAAATTATGCTTTTTCATTTCTGAAACTTCGATAAATAGTTCCCATTAAATCCATCATATGGAAATACTAGGGGATACAAAAACTTTCCTTTTCTATTTTTTAAGTATTTGTTTTGTATTTTTTTTTTAACTTGTATTAATAAACTTGTATTTGTTTGTACATAAGTTTTTAAAAAATCTGAAGTAAATACTTTAAAAGCTCAAAAAATGAAAAAAGTTTGTATTCCCAAGTATTTTTATATGATAAGATTCGATTAATAAGAACAAGGAATTAAAATTTCAGACAACATATAATTTGAGTCGCTAGTATTTTGACGTGAAATGCAAATATTTGAATTTCCATATATATACGTGGATATATCATATATGAACTTGATTAATCTTTTAGAGTAAATTACATTTTTACCAGCTAGATTAATGCAATTTCCATGTCGATCAATCACCATTCAACTAAGAGGAGGGATTCCTTGACAATGGTTAACTTGACAATCTTGACAATACCACTTCTCAAAAATTTATAAAAAATCATAAAAAATCTTAAAAATGAAAAATGATTTATGGATTATTACTTGACTTGTAGATTGATAGTGTTTCAAATTTCAATCAATTTGAACATCGTTTAATGACTTATCAAAATTCTGTGCACTTTTCAACGGTTATAATTTAGCAGATCTTTAAGAGCTATATATCAAATGTCGCTTAAATTGAATATAATCGGAAACATAATCAATCTATAAGTTAAGCAATACTTCCCTTTTTTTCTATTTTTAAGATTTTTTATGATTTTTTATAAATTTTTAAAAAGTGGTATTGTCAAGATTGCATGTCAAGTTAACCATCGTCAATGGATCCCTCCTCTTCAATTAACCTACATATATAGGAACATAGCATCGGTATCTGCTGAGATCCAAAACCGATCTCAGGGTCCTGAGATCCCGATCCAACAGTTCTTGGGGACCCCGAGATCCAGACTCAGCAGATACGGACCCTGAGATCGGTTTTGGATCTCAGCAGATACCAACCCTAGGAACATACATGATACATATACAAAACAAGGAGTACTGATCAAAGCACAAGTGATGGCGATGCTTGCACTCTGAAGTCGCCATCCTCCCTTTTGGCACGTCGTCGCCTTGCGATTCCTTGCTCCTACCTTGTCTCCATCTCCTTCCTACCATTGCATATATACATATATATATTTGTTTCATTAATTCCTCTGTGCTGTACATGACTCACAACTCGCAAGGAGACGAATTGCAAAGCTACGGAAAAGGGGACTTTCAAAGTTCCATCTCTCGTTATCAAGCCCACAGTGTACGTACGTACACATTCTATATATGCGTGACTAGTATTTTGTTTGTATTATTGGTGCATCATTATGTGACCTTTCTCATGAATGAATGAATGGAATATTTATAGGTGAACGTGGTTCACCCTTAATTGTATATAAGTACTATAAAGTTTAAACAGAAGTAATATATATATATATATACCAAATATACCGGAGCCCTTCCGTGAGTGCACCTCCAAAAACCTATCAAATTACCTCCAAGTTTCGATTTATATGGCTCAATAGATTATTTATATCAAAATTTTACAGGATACAAAAATTGCTTTCAGTTTTCACTTTTGTTCTTGCAATTGGGTATGGTTTTTATATTTGATCCATCGCCTCAGAAGAAGAAACTGCGACACTTTGCTCCTGGTCCTGCGTGCTTGCCCGATATGTTTCAGCCTGATCCTTCCTAAGATGGAGATCAATCCGTAACACTTCACTACAACAATAACAACAACCAAGCCTTTAGTCCCAAACAAGTTGGGGTAGGCTAGAAATGAAACCAAGTAGTGATAGCAGTGGCAAAAAAGATGATCTTAAAAATAATAGTATTCCGATAGTGAAAATAATAGTATATTAAAATAATGATGATGATGATGATGATGATGATAGTAATAGAATGAGAATGATACTACATAATAAATTCTATAATAATAGTAATAGTAATAATCAATCTGTAACACTTCACTTAATTTTATAATTCTATATTCTATTCCTACTGCATGTTATTAATAAAAAAAATTATTGTTTCGATTTTGATTTAGAATGCCTGTCCATTGGACGAGTTTCTTGCTAGTTATTATATAAAGTTTAGAAATACAACACATTAACATATGACACCAAAAAAAAAAAAAAATCTTTTTGTTATGAACGTATGTATTAATTGGATGTCCATTTAGCAACTCTTGATGTTAATTTTCTTAAGTTTCTATCCCATATTTAAAAGGGAATTAACTTTTGCATTTATGTTTTTAAGTTTCTTGTATGGTGCTCTAGTCCTATAAATAGAGCCATGTGTATTGTTGTATGACACACAAGAGATATATGAATAATATACATGAGTACTCCTCCTTATCTTGTGATTTGTTTTTGCTATCTTGTTTTTCTTAATTTCACAACACGTTATCAGCACGAAGCTCTAATAGTTCAAGATCAAAGGTGCGTTTTAATTATTTTTCAGTAATAAGTTATTGTTATTATGATCATGATATAATTTGTTGAATTAGTACATATAGTCTGAATTTTATAAATCATTCAGAGCATAATTTTATATTGCAATTCTATTCTTGTTTACTCGATTTTTTTTCCTTGTTGGGATATGCAATCCATCAATATCCATTTTTAATTACGTTAAATTTTTTTATATATTGAAATACTATTTAACTTATTTACCATATGAAATAGCACTATGTCGAATCTGGCAAAACTCGAATTTGTGGCTCTTGATATTACTGGGCAAAATTACTTATCATGGATGCTAGCTGCTGAAATTCATTTAGATGCAAGTGGCCTTGGAGATACAATTAAAGTTAATAACAAAGCAACCGACCAAAATAAGGCCAAAGCTATGATCTTTTTGCGCCACCACCTACATGAAGGATTGAAAACTGAGTATCTTACGGTAAAAGACCCACTTATTCTTTGGAATAATTTAAAGGAAAGGTATGATCACCAAAAGACTGTAATTCTTCCAAAAGCTTGTTATGAGTGGATGCATTTGAGATTACAAGATTTTAAAACAGTTAGTGAGTACAACTCAGCAATGTTTCGGATTAGTTCCCAACTGAAATTGTGTGGAGAGAAAATTACTGATGAAGATATGTTAGAAAAAACATTCTCCACTTTTCATGCATCCAATGTACTCTTACAACAGCAATACCGTGATAAAGGTTTCAAGAAATATTCTGAGTTGATTTCTTGTCTCCTTGTGGCTGAACAAAACAATGAGCTGTTAATGAAAAATCATGAGTCTCGTCCAACTGGATCCGCCCCATTCCCTGAAGTGAATGCGGCAACTGTTAACAAAAATGATAATCCTGGTCAAAGTAGTGGACGTGGACGTGGACGTGGACGCGGCCGTGGTCGTGGTCGTGGTCATGGACGAGGTCAAGGTTATTATCGTGGTGATCATTCCAAAAGTACATCTTTTCATCAGAAGTTGAAAAGTAATGAAAAAGATAAAAGTGGGCAAAATAGCAAACAAGAAACTTCATGCTACCGATGTGGTGGTAAAGGTCATTGGTCACGTACCTGTCGTACAGAAAAACATCTAGTTGATTTGTACCAAGCCTCGCTGAAAAAGAAGGAACCAAAGATTGAGGCTAATTTTGTTGGTGAAGATGAATTTGATCTTAGTCAAATTGATGTTACTCATCTGGATGTTGCTGACTTTTTAAGTGAAGAAAATAAAAACTAATCACTTAATTAGTGATCATAGTATATGAAATAAAGGAACATCCATATTGTTCTTCTTTCAATAACGTAGAATAATGAATGTAATTCTCTTTCTTATAAAGAAAATAAAGTAATAAAATGTATTATTGACTTGCAAATTGATATCAATTTAGTTTTTTATTTTTATGATTCAACAAAGAATGAATGTTCATTTAGATAATGAAGACAATAATGAAGATATATGTCTTGTTGACAGTGCAACAACTCATACAATCCTCAAGAATAAAAAATATTTTTCTTATTTGCTAATGCAAGAAGCCAATGTTAGTACTATTTCGGGAAGTACAAAATTGATTGAAGGCTCCGGAAAAGCTATCATAGTATTACACGGAGGAACCAAACTTTGTATTGATGATGCATTATATTCTTCTAAGTCTCGAAGAAACTTGTTAAGCTTTAAGGATATTCGCCGAAATGGATATCATGTTGAGACAACTAATGAAGAAAATATTGAGTACCTTTATATTACTAACATGGTATCAGGTAAGAAATGTGTATTGGAAAAATTACCTGCGTTTTCTTCCGGATTATACTACACATATATCAACATAGTTGAAACACATGCTACTGTGAACCAGAAGTTTACTGATAAGAATACATTTATAGCTTGGCATGACCAGTTGGGCCATCCCGGATCAGTAATGATGCGAAAAATAATAGAAAGTTCATGTGGGCATTCATTGAAGAACCAGAAGATTCTTCAATCTAATGACTTTTCATGTGCTGCTTGTTCTCAAGGAAAATTAATTATTCGACCATCACCAGCAATGATACAAAATGAGTCTATTGCATTTTTAGAACGTATACAAGGTGATATTTGTGGGCCAATACACCCACCATGTGGACCATTTAGATATTTTATGGTATTGATAGATGCATCAACAAGATGGTCACATGTATGTTTACTATCGACTCGTAACCTGGCGTTTGCGAGATTACTTGCTCAATTGATTCGATTAAGAGCTCATTTTCCTGATCACCCCATTAAGCATATACGTTTCGATAATGCTGGTGAATTCACTTCTCAAACTTTCAATGATTATTGTATGTCTATTGGAATTGATATTGAACATCCTGTAGCTCATGTTCATACACAAAACGGCCTTGCAGAATCATTTATTAAGATATTACAATTAATTGCAAGACCATTGCTTATGAAGTCTAAATTACCAACATCTTGTTGGGGACATGCTATTTTGCATGCAGCAGCATTGGTTCGCATCAGGCCAACTAGTTATAACAAGACTTCTCCCATGCAAATGGTTTTTGGTCACGAACCCAATATTTCCCATCTAAGAATTTTTGGATGTGCGGTATATATTCCAATCGCTCCACCACAACGCACTAGATGGGACCTCAAAGGAGGTTAGGAATATATGTTGGATTTGAATCTCCATCAATAATTAAGTATTTAGAACCACTAACAGGAGATTTATTTACGGCTAGATTTGCTGATTGTCATTTCGATGAATCAAAATTTCCGACATTAGGGGGAGAAAATAAGCAGCTGGGAAAACAAATAAGTTGGAATGAATTATCATTATCTCATTTTGATCCTCGTACTAAAGAATGTGAACTCGAAGTTCAAAAGATAATTCATTTGCAAAGATTAGCCAATCAATTGCCAAACGCATTTACAGACACAAAGAAAGTGACCAAATCATATGTGCCTGCTGCAAATGCTCCAATAAAAGTTGATGTCCTTGCAGGACAAAGTGAAGAAATTATGGCACGCTTGAAGCGTGGAAGACCAATCGGTTCCAAAGATAAATATCTTCGGAAAAGAAAAGGAGCAAACAATAAAGATGGTCAAATCGAGGATATAGAGAAAACTATAAAAGAGAATATTGAAATTTCATTTGAAAATCAGGTTCCTAAATTATGTGGAAATGAAGAAATTTCAATAAATTATGTAATAAATGGAATAAGATGGAACCGAAATGAAATTGATATCAATGATGTTTTTGCATACAATGTAGCACTAAATTTGATGAATGATGAGGATCATGAACCAAAATCTGTAAAAGAATGTCGACAAAGAGATGATTGGCCAAAATGGAAAGACGCAATTGAGACAGAGTTAAACTCCCTTGAAAAGTGAAAAGTATTTGGGCCTATTGTCCCTATACCTGAAGGCATAAAGCCAGTTGGATATAAATGGGTTTTTGTAAGAAAAAGAAATGAGAAAGGTGAAATTGTGAGATATAAAGCAAGACTTGTTGCCCAAGGATTCTCGCAAAGACCTGGAATTGATTATGAGGAAACATACTTACCTGTGGTGGATGCGACAACTTTTCGATATCTGATAAGTCTGGCAATACATGAGGGACTTGATTTGCGTCTAATGGATGTTGTTACAGCCTATTTATATGGCTCGCTTGATAATAATATTTATATGAAAATCCCTGAATGATTTAAGATGCCTGAAGCATGTGATTTAAGTTCTCGAGAACATTATGCTATCAAATTAAACAAGTCATTATATGGATTAAAACAATATGGACGGATGTGGTATAACCGTCTAAGTGAATATTTGTTAAAAGAAGGATACAAAAATGATCAAACATGTCCTTGCATTTTTATGAGAAGATTTGGAAATGAGTTTGTTATAATTGTTGTATATGTTGATGATCTAAATATTGTTGGAACTCCTGAAGAGCTTCCAAAAGCAGTTCATTGTTTGAAAAAAGAATTTGAAATGAAAGATCTTGGAAAGACAAACTTTTGTCTTGGATTGCAAATTGAGCACTTGAAAGATGAATTACTTGTACATCAAGAAAATTATGTCTTAAGAGTGCTGAAACAATTTTATATGGATAAATGTCATCCTTTGAGCACTCCTATGATTGTAAGATCTTTAGATGTCAATAAAGATCCTTTTAGACCTCGAGATGATGATGAAGAACTACTTGGTCCTGAAGTACCATATCTTAGTGCAATTGGAGCACTTATGTATCTTGCTGGACATACAAGACCTGATATATCATTTGCTGTTAATTTATTAGCAAGATATAGTTCTTCTCCTACACGAAGGCATTGGAATGGAATTAAACATATATTTCACTATCTCAGAGGTACAATGGATATAGGTTTGTTTTTTTCAAAGGTATCCAAATCAGATTTAGTTGGTTATGCTAATGCCGGATATCTATCTGATCCTCACAATGGTCGATCTCAAACTGGCTATTTGTTTACATGTGGTGGAACAGCCATTTCATGGAGATCTGTGAAGCAAACTATGACAGCCACTTCATCTAATCATGCTGAAATTTTAGCAATACATGAAGCAAGTCGAGAATGTGTTTGGTTAAGATCAGTTATTCAGCACATTCGTGAAACATGTGGCTTGTCAGCTGGAAAAATGATTCCAACTGTCTTATATGAGGATAACACTGCATGTATTGCTCAATTGAAGGAAGGATACATTAAAGGAGATAGAACAAAACATATTTCTCCAAAGTTTTTTTTCACTCATGATCTTCAGAAGAACGGTGACATTGATGTTCAACAAATTTGTTCAAGCGAAAATCTAGCAGACTTATTCACCAAGGCGCTTCCTACTACAATATTTGAAAAGCTGACATACAATATTGGACTTTGTCGACATAAAAATCTAGACTGATATTATCATGAGGGGGAGTTAATATGCACTGCATTCTTTTTCCCTTAACCATGGTTTTTCCCACTGGGTTTTCCTGGTAAGGTTTTTAATAAGGCAGTATATATTCGCATATTATACAAGAAGAATTATGTACTCTTTTTCCTTCACTAGGTTTTTATCCCATAGGGTTTTTCCTAGTAAGGTTTTAATGAGGCATATTCTTAAGGACATCCAAAGGGGGAGTGTTATGAACGTATGTATTAACTGGATGTCCATTTAGCAACTCTTGATGTTAAGTTTCTTAAGTTTCTATCCCATATTTAAAAGGGAATTAACTTTTGTATTTATGTTTTTAAGTTTCTTGTATGGTGCTCTAGTCCTATAAATAGAGCCATGTGTATTGTTGTATGACACACAAGAGATATATGAATAATATACATGAGTACTCCTCCTTATCTTGTGATTTGTTTTTGCTATCTTGTTTTTCTTAATTTCACAACACTTTTTATGTACATTGAAGTACTGAGTAGCACAAGAAGAATTTTTGGAATCTCTGCACATCTTTTATTCCTTTGCAAGTTTGATTTAAAATAATGCCTTGTGTAATAACATAACGTACGCTGGAAAAAAACAGTGGCTTTAGAGGGGGACAAAAACTGGGAATGCAAAACAGATACATATGTCCTTAACTGGTTTTTTATGCTCAGTGTCCTGTGTTTTGGCGTTGCATGAATTTGCTCCTTCCGAGGGGGTCAGACGTAAAAAAAAAAGACATTCCATCACTCAGTTCTTTTCTTGGGCTCCTCAATGTATATAATTCTCACTCCATTATTGTTGTTTATCCTTACTATGTCTATATATAAAAGTATATTGGAAAAAATTGACATGAAATGACTATTTTTCTCAAATAAAAAATCTGAACTGTTCATCATTTTTTTGGATAGATCAGAACTGTTGATTTATGTTAATGTCCGTTGACGTTAATGTCTCAGCCCATTAAAATTTAAGTCTCATATCAATTTCCTCAATATAAGGTCCATTATGTATTATCTTAAAAATTTATTATAAGAAATAATAATTTCAGTCCAAAGCAACGCGTAGGCTCTTTACTAGTTTATTACATACAGGTTAAAAACTTGAAAGGAGATAAATCAAAAGTTAAGGACGCAAGATATGACAACGTTTTGTTTCAATCATTTAGGAATACTAGGTAATGAATATAATAATTATAAGAAAACTAATAGGTACCAATTAAAAGAATTTAATGGCTTAAAAGGTACATGTAAAAGAATCCAATGCTTACAAAATTTTCTTTAAAAAAGTGTGAGATAGAATTTTTAATATCTTATTTATTCTACAGTGTCAAAAGAAAAATAGTATTATAAACAGTATAATAGTTCTGTACTTCCTAGATAACCAACAACATCAATTCAATTAAAAAAATATAAGCTCTTTGTTCCTTATGATATTTAACAGAGAGTCTGTATCGGCTACGATTCAAATTGGATCGGAGGAACCTCCAAACACAATACGACGACTGTGACTTTTCGGGGAGGTTTTTTTAAATAATCTCATCCATCAAATGCATATTGGAGGGTCCTCTGATCCAATGGATCGTATCTGATTTCAGTGCATTATAAATAGGATAGATATGTTGACAATGCTTAATTATCTTGAGATTCTTGGCAATCTTTACAATGGTATATATATATTTTGAAAATTTTGAAAAAAAAATTGACAAAAAATCTTAAAAATGAAAAACAGTTTATGGATGTATTATTTAACTTATAGATTGATAGTGTTTCAAATTTCAATCAATATGAACATTGTTTGATGGCTTATACAAATTTATACATTTTTGAACAGTTGTATTTAACAGGTCGAGCTATCAAACATCACTTAGATTGAATATAATCTTAAAAATAATCAATTTATAAGTTAAACAATACTTCCGTAAACTTAATTTTTTCTATTTTTGAGAATTTTTAATACTTTTTTGTTCAAAAATTTATAAAAGTACCATAGTCAAGATTGTTAAGTCAAGTATGGTCAATAGATTCCTCCTCTAAAATCATAGCGTTTTAAATGGATAGAATGTGATAAAACTTCAAAAAAAGGGAAAAAAAAGTTTTTAGTATAAACCTCGTCAAGTACTCATTTTTAGGGCAACAACTATATACAGTAGCTTAGCATGCATCATGTATGCATAGAACAATAATTCTCATTTATATATTCTGTTGACAAGTATATAGGTACATATATTAGATGATAACCACAAGGCATAAGCCATATATATATATAAGGCTATATACCGAGTGATCGATACATTATTGTCATGCATAGTATTCCCCATGTTATGTACCATTCCAAATTCCCAACACAGACAACTGTTTCAGTGCATCCAGAACGGCAGCTCAGCTGACGGCTGCTACATCTTGGATTGGGAATTTGGGAATTGGGACCAGCAGTGATACTGATAATGTGATACATATATATGTTTTCTTAGCATGCAGATTGCAGAACTGTGTTGTGTGTGTAGTACTCTTTGTACTTGATTTCTTTCACACCCACATCTTCACAGATCACATTATTTTTTATGATATTCTGTCGTGGAATTAGAAAATGAAGAGCGTTTAGTTTATTGGTTTGAAGTTTGAACGTTTGTTGTTTATGGGCCTCATGGCCCGTGACCATACATGGCTTTAGATTTGCTTATATTTGTTTATTAAGATTGAAAAAAAAAAAAAAAGAAATGGAAGATGGTGAAAAATATCCACTTAAATCTAGAAAAAATAATTTAAAAGAAATATTGGAAATTAAGGATCACTTGATTTAAATGTGAGGAGGATTACTTGATAATTTTGATGACGAGCTTTTTTGGAATCTGAAAAAACAGAAAAAAATTCACAAATTGTACTAATTGAAAATAATTAGAAAAAAAAATATGTTTTGGGGTCTATGGATTGATTATGTTTTCAAATTTGAAGCAATTTAAGTGATGTGTAATTAATAACCAATCGAAAATTATTTAGATTAGAACTACTAAATTTGGATGAATTATAAAACGATTTTCAAATATAAAACACTCTCAATCAATAAATTAGGGATACAACTATAAAACTTCCTATTTTTTAATTTTTAATTTATTTGAAGCATAACTAGCTAGCTAGTAAGAAAATTTAATATAAGTTATATTGTAATTATGATCTTAGTGTACTATCTGCCTAATCTATTACAAAACTTACCATTATCTTCATTAATTAGTTGATATTAATTGAGTCCCATATATATGTTCTGCAAAATTTCTATGCCATCCACTGTCAAAAATGGCGGATCCTTGAAAACTTATTTGCCATTATATATCAATGAACTTTTCATATTATATTCTTCATCAAGATATCCTGAAATTTATTATATTTTCTTTTAATATTTGTGCGATTTAAAATCTGAAATGAAATATTGTGCTGGGGGGTTCATTAATTTGCATGTGACCCAAGTTCAATATACAATAAAATAACAACGAAACAATTTAAACAAAGTCAAAACTCTTTTAATTAATTAAAGGGCACATACATACACAAGATGACACTAATTTTTTTTAAAAAAAAAAAATCATGTCCATCATCCATTAGGACATGCAAATAATAACAAAAACCCATGATGGAGATGATGATTACAACTGTTTGTATCATATATATTCTTTTTTGAGGTTGTTAATAATCTATATCATATATATTCCTTGGCCATATAAACTTCTTATATATCCTTTAACATTCTCCATTTGTTTGTTTGCATGCCTTTCAAATTTTAATTCCTTATTAATTGTACATGCATACAGACATTATACACAGAAGAGAAGAGCCAAAAACAAGGTCAGCATTTTGCTGAGCCTGAGCAGCATGTTGGCTAGCTTGGCTTTGTGCTTCTTGTGTTTGTTTAGCTAGCTAGCTCTGTTAAGTCTATTCTGTATTCTGTATTCTACAGTGATGAGAAGAAGGTGATCAGAAATTCAGAATTCAGGATTCAGAAAGATGTGTTTTGCATGTCAGACCCTGTGTCCCTAATAAATTATAAGCCTGAAAAAAAATACTAGTTACTTGATATAAACTAATTAATTACATGTATAGGAATGTATTCAGATTAAAAGCAAAAAAACTTATACAAGTGACTAGTGAGGGAGTGAGATGCAAGAAGTTTTTTTAAGTGTTGCAATTCAATAAAAGATAATCTAATTTTCTTTGGATGATATGAATAGAGATAATTGAAATTCCAATTTTTATTTTTATAGAGTCACATATTTGAGTCCATATCAACTAAGGGTATCTATATCTCCTTCTTGGAGATGGATCCATTTACGGTAATTATCTTAACAATCTTGGCAATAATACAAGATTAGTAGGATTGAGATTAGTAGATTAAGAAAAATAGTGAATTTTGGATTAGCTCAAGATTAGTGTGGTGCTATTCGGGATAGTAAAAATATTTTTTGAATTATATGTTTAGAATAGTAATAGATGGTTGAAAAAAATAGTAGCTAAATCCATGTTATACACTGAATAGTAGATTAACAACTATTCTTATTCTTCAGGATTTGCACATGTGCGTTTGGATACACCATTATTACTAATCCTATTCTAAGAGGGTATGTTTGGCAAATCAAGGAATAGCACTAGAATAGTGCTATCCGATTAGTAAAAATGGATTAGTGGTTGTTAGAAGAGTGAAAAGAATAGTTATGTTTAGAGCTATTCGGATAGTGGAAATATTGTTTGGCAAAATGTTTATTGGAATAGTATATGAATGATTGTATTATAATAGTAACATTCAATGAAAAGTCCATAATACCCTCTATGCATAATAAAAGCTATACAGATCCTCACACGCAATATTATCCAATTAAATCTAATTGTAGAAGGATTAATGTAATTAGTACATATTTAAAATATAATTAATTGTACATCCAAATTTATGCACATCAAAATTAACATAAAATTGTCAAATTTGCTTTTTCAAGTTCAATTTTGACAATTAATCATCACAAACATGTTCTAATTCATATTATCTATTAAGCATGATCTAAACTAAATTTCATACATGTGAGCGTTAATAAAACAATCATGCAATTTTGTTTGTATTTAACACTTTTTTTTTATTATAACAGTTGACCTTGCAAATAGAACTAAATAAATAAAGGATATTTAAAATAACAAAGAGAAAGAAAAAAGAGGGTATTATGGGTCCAATCAACTCACCTTTTCACTCTTCCATATTAGTCACCTTTTACTAATCCGGTATTCCAGCTCTCCCCTTGAATAGCGGATTAGTGTTTTTTTGTTGCTATTCTCATAGTCTAATTTGTGTTTGGCAACACAATTAATCGGAATACGGTTGCTATTCTGAAAATGGTTGGTGCCAAACGCACCCAGAATTAATAGCAGCTATTCCACTATTCTTTTTGCATTCAAACACACTCCGGACTTTTGATAGATTCAAAAAGTATCTATAAAATTTTAAAGAAAGTTTATGGATGTATTTTTAGCATAGATTATTAGTGTTTTAAATTTCAATCAATTGGATCATCATCAAGATGGCTTATCAAAATTCTATACATATATGTTTAACAATTCTAATTTAACGAGTCTTTGAAAAAATACTGAACGTCGCTTAAATTGAATACATAATTGAAAACATAACCAATATATAGGTTCAACAATACTTCTATAAAGAAATAAATATTTTTCTTTTTAAAAACTTTTAGATATTTTTTTATTTTATTAAAAATACAATTATCAAGATAGTCGAGATAAACTTTTTTTTCTAAATGTTGGTAGCAGCTACCAAACATAGATAGTCAAGATAAACACTGTGGATAAATCACTCCTATTTTTCTTTTCTTTTCTTTTCTTTTCTCTCTCTCTCTCTCTGTTTTTTTTTTTTCCACTTTTTTGTGTGAGTGTAAACACACTTTTTGGTAGCTCTCTATCTATCTCTGCTGCGCTGAGGCTGAGGCTGAGGCTGAGGCTGAGCATGATGAGCTTTCAGAGATGATGAAATTGCTTTTAGCATGCATCATCGCTCTCATCTGCTCTTTTACGCACACACTCCAGATTTTCTGTGGGGGGTATTAATCGCCACATACAAGATATGCAAAGTTTTAATTAGTTTCATTTGTAAATGGACATGCTTTATTTGAGAATATTTCTTAAGAGAATGTTATCAATTTTTTTTTTTTTTATGTGGTTGGCATTGCCGACCAATAAATTTCATTAAATAAAAAAAGTTATGTACAATATATACAAATTACAAAACATGATAAAATTATTATTCATAGGATATCCCATCCATAAAATAATATATTTTATCCCTACCCAGTACAGTATTTGTCCCGAGTTTCTCTATCATGTTTAATTCGTTGTTCCAAGATATGAAGGGGGGTATATTTGTTATTGAAGATGTGTGAGTTGCGTTCCTTCCATAGGTTCTATGTGGTTGCCGCGAAAGCAGAGTCCCATGTCAGTGCTGTAGAGGATGGCAACGTGGAGCGAAATGTAACCCAAAATTTAGATACATCAGCGATGTTGTGGAAGTTGATGAGGGGGATGTCCGGCCTTACTCTCCTCCAAACAAGAGAATGTTATTAATTGCTACCATGTGATGTGAAAAGGTATGTTTCTACATAGTGGATGCATTGAAATCGGCTGAGATCTAAAATAGATCTTAGCACCTGAGATCTTGATTGGATGGTTGAGATTAATTTCAAAAACCCTCTCTAAAAGTTACATTCGTCGGATCTTGATTGCAGTGTCTTGAGATCCGTCTTGGATCTCAGCTGATACAGATTCCATAGTAGATCCTATATTATTCAAACTAGAATAGTAAAACCCTACTATTATTCAGATTTTTCGATAAAAAAGTAAGAAAATAACTAGCATTTGGTCTTCCTCTTCATGTGGAAGCTCGCAAAATTGAAATCTGGATGAAAGTCATTTATAGATATTTAAAAATTGAGTAACCTAGATTCGCAAGCTTTTCTCAAAAGAAAAAAAAAAAAAATATATATATATATATATATATATATAAATTGAGTAACTTAGATTCGCAAGCTTTTCTACAAAAAAAAAAACGTAAGGAATAGATTAACTTAGATTGTGGGGTTTTTCTTGAACCACTCTTCATCAGTTTATTTTTCATCCAACAGACGATATCCATTATTCCGTAATTGTAAATTATGTTGGGTTAATATTGTTGTTTTAAAATTAATTTAACATTAGTGAGTCTGAGATTCAAAAAATTCTCTCCAAAGAGTAAACAATAACTAGAACCAATTAATATCAATAAAAACTAAAAAGACACAGAATATAGCATCTTTTGGTAGTAAGTTATTATTTTCTTTTGCATGCACGAGTCATAGCACAGCACAGCTCCATCCATTCCAAGTTATTATTACACATGGTGCAAAATCAATAAATCATATTATTTTTTGCTGTTTAGCTTTACCATAGATTTGATACTCTGCTTTATATATTCAATCCCCCTTTTCCTCTCTCTCTTTATCTTCCTCTGATCGATGTTTCCCCCGGTGGTGAAGCCTTAGAACTTAGAAGCAGTACATTCACTTTATAAGCATGCCTAACTGGCTAACTCTAACACACACACACACACACACACAGAAGATGAGAAGAAATTCTAGCAATTACTAGCAACCCAGTAATGCTTAATTGTTTCTCCTATAAAAGGTTCTGAAACACAACTCTCTGTTGCTCATTTCCTGTTGATTTTACCTCAAACGGGTCACTTTTTATCATCTTACAAAGACCCATAAAAATGTTTTCAAGTATGCATGTGACCATGGTAATATTGAGGTGAATTATGTTATGGATCAGAACAAATATGGAGCGTTCATTTCTCTGAATCGGATGATCATGACCATATATTCTTAGGACACAAGTAAAGATATATGATTGATCTGTAAAATTGAACTGCTGAATTAAAAATAAACAATTGTCCAACAAATCTAATATTAATACCTGTGCTAAAATATATCAATAAATTATGAACAACCAATGTCTATATATATGTATATACATTTTTTTTAATTGGCACCTGATTCTCTCTTGTCTTGTACAATTGAACGGCAAGGGGAATTAATTAATTTTTGTTTAGGGATGGTCCAAAATATAACTTTTTCCCAATGAAATCGCAATGCAGTTTTGCAATATGGATTCCATGATGATCGATGGAGCATGCATGAGCATGAGTGAGGCTGCTTTGAATAAAAAAACAGTACCTTCATAAAGACACAAAAAGCTCTACTACATGTAGTACACCTTTCTTGTAAGTTTCAAACCAACACTTTATTTGCTAACTCTCACCTTTCTCTCTTATCATATCATAACACCTATCATAATTTCATCTTTACTATTTTTCCTCCAATATTCTTGTTCTTTTATAGTTTAAAATTGCATACATTTCAATGGATAAACATAGAACCTTGGAAGAAAAAAGTAACAAAAATAAAAAATAATAATAAAGGGTGCTACTTTGACTACAATATATACAAAAAAAATCTGTTTGATATTTAATTTTTTATTCTGGCAAATTGAAAAATCATCTCTTAAAAAACTTGAATTTTAAAAAAGAAAAATAAAGGTAGTTACTGCATACACATGGGCACAATAAAACCCCAATTGATTATTCCCCACAATCCATCAAGAATAATTACATTGTCACACACACACACACACAATTGAGTGCTATTTCCACTCAATCAAAAAGGCTTTGAAGGCATGGCATCAATTATCCCAATGCAAAAATACATCTTTCTCTACTTTTTAAGAAAAGAAGCCGGTCAAAAAAGTAACCAACAACAAGGATTAAAAGTTGGAATAAAAGGTCCAATATTTTATGGAAAATATATATACATTTATTCATACACGGATACTACAGTCACACAAATTTACACACAGATATAAAAGCAATAATGCTTTACCTTCATGATAATTAAACTCCAAACTTGGCACTTAAAGAGACTGTTAAACTTTTTTTAATGTCCTTGAACCACATATGTTAAAATCTTTTTTTTTTTTAGTATGTACAATATAGTTATCACACACCCACTGCTAGCTAAATAAGTAAATATATTAAAAATTAAATTGAAGGATTGAGGGCTGGTATAAAAATGAGTAAGAAAAATAACATTTAAAAAGGTCAAAGGTGTATGATATTAATTATGAGGCACACAACAGGCACCAGAAAATAATGTGCTCAAGTCAAAAGGAAATAGTAATAATAATTTGATATGTGAAGCTTTTTCCAAGGAAAAAAGAAAACCGTCATAATGAAAAAGCTTATTAATTATATGGCCGTATAGCAAGAATATTAATGTGTGTAATTAAGCAATCATTTCCAACTAATGGTTGGTGATTAATAGGCTGAAATTAACTATATATTAAATTTGATAGTAAAACCAGAGCCTCCAATAATAAAGATGATAATGATAGATCAGTAAGAAAGACAGTAACAAGTAATTAAACATTTCATATCATTCCTCCTTTTTTTTTTTTTTTTGGCTTTTCAAGATGAAAATAAATAAAACATTCTCATTGATCTCTCCCCATTCATAGTACAATTCCTCAGGCCTTACCTTTTCCCCCTTGTTTACAGAGAAAAAGCATCATGCTGCTGCTTGCTTTAACTTGCTTTCTACTTTCTGTTGTGGGATGTTACATATGAACCCTTCAAGAAAGGTTCCATCAAATTTGTATCCTCATTCTTGTGTAAACCTAATCAAGCACCACTTATTTTATTTGCAGAATAATTGCATTAATATTTCGTCCAGTAATAAAGATTATTTTTAGCCACTTATTATACATGAATAACATTCAATATATTTTCTTTGTAACTCATATGAAATAGATAATTTTTGGTTTGTACCATATTTAATTTTAAAGTTTTTTTTTTGTAATATTTAAAATTAATACTTTTATTAAAAAAAAAAAGATGAATTTAAACCAATTAAAATCAGGCTAGCATTTTATGTAGAGAATATACCAATATGGACTTGTTGAGAATAAAAACAACTTTTCACTAGGATATACATTCAAACTTCAAAGTGGCCTTTTTATGTTGGGTTGGAATAATCAATATATCACATAATATATTAATTTTTTTTTTTTGGTTTAATTGTTGGATACCTTAAGTGTCATCATTTGGCATGGTTACTTTCATCTTTTATCTCTACACATTTTCACACCAAAAGTGAAAAAGAAAAAGGAATGACAGTAACAATTAAGTGTGATTGATTCCTTTCTCTTTGAGCTGGTGATAAAGTATAGACATAGTTTTCCTCGAAATATGTACATTTCCAACTTTGTTTCTACTTTGAAACATAAAGGGCAGAGAAAAAGAACATATACTAAATGTGGCTTAATTATTAAAGTTCAATATTGTAATTCATACATATAGTAACTTTTTTTTTTTTTTTGCCAAATAGAATTAGATTTATTTTATCTCATAAGTTTAAAATGATGGCATATATGCTCTAGGCACAATAAATATATGGAGGCTTTCCATAATTTATTATTATTATTATTATTATTATTATTATTATTATTATTATTATTATTATAATTACCCCTATTTTGTAAATAATAAGCATGATTATTATAAAAGCAACATGCAAGGAACTATATATATACATGACTTGGAAGTCTTGAGATAGAAAAGAACAGAAGAAAAAGTTATGCATATATAACTATCTTCTGCTTTTGTTGTTTCCTCTGTTGTCAAGTTATATTCAAAGCATTCTACCACCACAAATTTGAATTACTAAGAAGAGACAAAGGAAGGGAATTGAAGATAACTAATGAGAACAAAGACAAAAGTTTGCTGCTCTATAATTTTTTATATGCCCCTATCTTACAAAATAATTGATCATAATTATTGATATAGTGTCCACACTGACCTAATAAGTTATATATAACAAGGCACTTATAGTTATAAATAATTAAATGATAAGTAGCCGTTATATATGATTACCAGAAAATATTGCATGTCCCATTCACTTTTCTTTCCATATATATATTTATATGTTTTGACTAATTACTAATTAATATCAGTTAATCCCAAGAAAATTGAAGGTCAGCCATATAAGTAAAAAAAAATTCCCCATAATCCATATAAAAGGTGTGCAATTAGTAAGTATTATATGGATTGATGGATTTGCAATTTTGCATTGTGCACCTCCAAACTTTTATCATTTATTACATTTTGGCGCCTCTGCATTCAAAGCACAAAAGAAAAGATGACTGCATGAGACATGAAAAGAAAGGGGATTTTGACAAAAAGAAAGAAGGAAAGAAAGAATTAAAAGAAAAGAAAAAGAAAAGAATGAAGAATGAAAATTTCAAAAAAAGGGTGGCAGAAAGAGAGAGAGAGAGAGAGAGGTGGCAAAGGCTGAAGTGGCTATGAAAAGTAACAGCATCAGCCACAAAAGCAAAAAGAGACAAAACTACTCACACCAGGAGAGAGAGATTGAGAAAGAAACATTCCTCAGAGACATATATATTAATTTCATACAAATAGCCCTCTAAACTTTTGAATTTACAAACTCACCCCTGAAACCAAAGAATATATATAGGATAACATGTTGATGAGTCCACCTTATAAAGTAGGTCACTCATCCACCCCTCTCTCACAATCTGATACATCCAAATATATTCATGTGCTTGTCACAGTTACATTAATGTTTACAGCAAACCGTAATGTATATGTTTACTAGAAAACAATATATGCTGATCGATTGGAAAGATATAAATGTTCACTAAAAAAATGATATTCGTTCATTAAAAATACGGTAGACCGGTGGATAGATAGATAAAAGGGGTGGTCACTTGTTATTACTTCTGAATAGATTATGTGTGTATGGAATATGGATAAACTAAAGAGACTGAGAAGCCCCTTATATATATACAATCTCTTTTCAGTTTTCACACACACTGAAGACAGAAACACACTCATCCACTGATCCACAGCTCACACTCTCTCTGTATAAGAATCCTCTCATTCATTCATCCATCCATCCATAATTACTGCACAGAGAAGAAGCTGATAACATTTATACATATATATATACATTGCATTGCATTGCATGAGCTTGTAGAGAGAGATATATATATATATCTCCATTGAAGGAGGAGGAGCTGGGGGGGGTGGTAAGGGTTGAGTTCCTACTCTAGTAATGCGCACTGGCATCCCCACATTGCACCAGGCCCTCACTCCAGAGGCAGCCACAATCCTCAAGCTCTCGCTCTCGCTCGCTCAGAGACGGAACCATGCTCAGGTCACACCGTTACACGTAGCCACCACACTCCTCACCACCTCCTCCGGTACCTCCCCCGCTTCCCTCTGCACCCCTACCAACCTCCTCAAGAGGGCCTGCCTCAAGTCCCAGCACCAGCCTCACCAGCCCAATTACCAGAACACCCTCCTGCACTGCCGGGCTCTCGAGCTATGCTTCAATGTGGCTCTCAACAGGCTGCCCACTTGCACCTCGTCGCCTTCCTCGTCCTCCTCGACCGCAAACGGTGCAAACCCTAACCCTAATTCCCTCATGCACGCTTCGACGTATCCGACGTTGTCGAACGCGCTCATCGCGGCGCTGAAGAGGGCGCAAGCGAACCAGAGAAGGGGGTGCATTGAGCTCCAGCAACAGCAACAGCAAAGCCAGCTGCAACAAAGCCAGAACCAGAACCAGAACCAACAACCTCTGTTAGCCATTAAAGTTGAGCTGGAGCAGCTGATAATATCTATATTGGATGATCCGAGCGTGAGCCGGGTGATGCGGGAAGCCGGGTTTTCGAGTAGCTTAGTGAAGAGCAGCTTAGAAGAGGAGAGGGAGAAGGAGTGTTCTGTGTTATCATTAGGTCAAAACAAGGATCATTTGTGGCAAACCCAATTCATGATCAAGCCATCAGTGTTTGATCACCAGGACCCACTAGGGATCAAATCATCATCACAGATCAAGGAGGAGGATGTGAGGTTGGTTCTTGAGGTGATGGGCAGGAGGAAGAACAAGAGGAGCAACCCTGTGCTGGTAGGAGATTCTGTCTCTTTAACTGAGAGCCTGGTGGAAGAGATCAGGAGGAGGTTGGAGAGAGGAGACGTGCCGGAGGAGCTCAAGGGAGTGCAGTTTGTGAAGTTGGGTATGTCTATCTTGGTAGGGAAAGAACAGATTGAGGCAAAAATGGAAGAAATAAAGAGGAATTTGATGAGTTCATCATCATCAAATAATGGTGTGGTTGTGTATGTTGGAGATTTGAAATGGGCAGCACTTGTGGAGGATGAATCATCAGAACCAGAATCAGGGCTTGGCAGTTCATCAGTGATCAGGTGCATTGTTGAGGAGATTGAGAGGTTGGTACAGTGTACCAGTAGTGGTACCAGTAATAAATTGTGGGTTCTGGGGATTGCAAGCTACCAGAGTTACATGCAGGTGAAGAGGAGGAGACCAAGCCTGGAGCTGAAATGGGGCCTACATGCAGTGACTGTGCCTTGTGGTACTGGCCTTTCTCTCAGCCTTCAAGCTCCTGCCCAGAGGTTAGTAATCAGTTCACACTTCAGAAACTTCATGCGTCCATTGATGGACGGTCCATAGAAGTTACACTGTGAGTGTAACTGTTACATCTGAGCCCATAATTTATTACTGTTTGTTATTTCTATAGACCGTCCATCAATGAATGGTTGGTCTTACTGTTTACACTATACTTAGAATAGTTTTTTCAAATAGGAAAAGTATGTAGTTGTACTCCTGTTTATGTTGTACAGTTATTAATTAATAGTTTAATACAGTGCTCATTCTGTTAATGCTGGATTGGTTGAAAATGCAACAGTGCAACCAATTTTGGTATAGATTTTATGTTTGTAGCTTGTACCACTACTCTTGTGCAATAAACAAAACATGTTGCATATTACTAGTCAGGTTTCTTTCTTTCTACATTGAAAAGTGCATTTAGCTATAGGAAATAAGGAAAGCCACTGTGCAAATTTTGCATTGGCATGAACTCTTTTGTCAGTATTTGACAACATATATATGTAGTTATGTGTACCTATACAGTGAAATTGGTCCAGTACTGTTTTGGGTCTTTGACTAGTGTCTAAGACAGTCTTTTACCACTTCTGTAGCTCTGTGTGTTCCTCAACCAGTGCTTGCTTTGATGATCTCTTTAGGCATGCTTATCAAAAAGGTTTTTGAGTTCAGTTACTAGTTAGGAGTATGTACCTATTTCATTAGGTTTGAAAATAGAGAAGCTTGCACTGTTTGCACAATAGAAACATGAAAGGATACCACATTGTCAGGAGTCAGGACATACATTAAATTCTTTTTACTATTATTATACATATACATTTGCAATGTAATTTAGATTTAATATTGCATTGGCACAACTGCAGAAGACAAGAAAAATGAGGAAATATAACTACTATCTGAATAAACAGAATAGTACTTAAACTGCTATTAAAATTATAAGATGAATGACCATTGAAGCATATACAATAATATATGTTTACTTATTGCATTATTACTTGAAAAGTTAAACATCAATAGAATGCTTTGAACAAATATGATGCAATAATTAATGAACATCTTGCTATTTACTTGTACCAAACAGTGGAATGGAACCAAGGGTGGCAAGGCTGAATCAGAGTTCTTACCAATTGTTTGAAGCACCGCCGAAGTCTTATTTTGCACCTAAAGAGGAGAGGGAAGAAGAAAGAGAGATGTTGTGTTTCGAGTGCAATGCAAACTATGAAAGGGAGGCATCGATTATCCTCAACACTGATTCCAGAGGAACCGGAGGTATCCAAATGCCTTCTTGGCTTCGACCGAATAGGCCGGTTACTCATCATAAGGTAAATTGGATCCATTCACAAATGTAATATATATATTGACAGTAAAATGCATATGTATATATAGATGTACTCAAAAAAGACTATAATATATACCAAATAAAATGTTGTAACATGAGATTCTGTTTTAATACTATTTGTTGTTTTTTTAATCTATTAATCTAATTTTCTGATCTTCTGATTCAGGTAAACTTGATGGAACTAAGGAGCAAATGGAGCAGACTGTGCCAGAAGCTTCATCAATTTAAGAACCACAATTCTCATTTCTACCCTTCCTTCCTTGGTTCCGGTTTCAGTCCCAAAAACTTGAACTTGCTACACCCAATTTGGGGCCCTTGTAACCAAAACAAACCGATGTTTGATCAGCTACATGCAGCACCTTTCCAATCAAACTGCCCCAAAACCTGGCCACTCGAAGCATCCCGAGATAAAGAAATCAAGATCACCAACAGTACCACCAATCTCTTTCTTGGTGGTCTGTTCAATCTCTCTGATTCGGCCACGTCGGAGAGTAAAGAAAGTAGGAAGAGGAGTTTGGTTGAAGTACAAGAACTAGAGAAGAGGCTGAATGAGAACATTCCTTGGCAGCCGGGAGCAATCGGTTCGATAGTGGAGGCGTTTGAGAAAAGGGAGAATGTAATATTGCTTGAAGGGAATGATCAAATTGCGAAAAGAAGGGTAGCTCTAGTCGTAGCAGAGACATATTGCGGGTCAGCCGACAAAGTAGTTCGTGTCGATCCGTTCAAATTTGATCTTGAAACTGTTTCGAAGGAGGTGGAGAGGGAGAAGAGCTGTGTGGTACTGATTGAGGGTATCAATCAGGCACCAACCGAGCTTCATAATTTGGTCGGATGTTTGAAAGACCAGTCTGATGCGATCATCATTCTGACTTCCTCACGATCTGACACTATGTTAAAAGGCAAATGCCCCGGAGATATCCATGGTGCGGTGAACCTGAGATTTTCAGTGGAATTGCCGAGTGACAATGACCTCAAGAGAAAGTCCCCTTCAGAAAATGAACTTGAAAAGGAACCGAAGAGACATAGAGGGGAAACCGGTCTAGACCTTAACCTATGCGCCTTCAATGATGACGAAGGGGAGGCGGTATTCGATGAAGAGGAGGTGATACCAAGCGACATTACCCACGAAGATGACGGGTTTGATGATAGGCGGCACATCGACCTCCCACAAGCGCTATTCCAGAAGATCGCGGCACGTATCAGCATCGGTACTGCAGGCTCAGATGGCTCCGCTAACGTTTCAAACCGAATTATGGCACGATTAAACCGTGCTTGCGCGAATGCGAAGGATCAATCCGGAGACTTCAGTGTAGATAAGGAAGTGATAGAGTGGCTTGTTTGGGCTTATAGTTCTTGTCTAGAGCCCTTGTTTGAGAAATGGGTCAGGGAGGTTTTTCAAATTTGTGTTCCAACGGTCAAAAAAGGAGGGAAAGTGAGATTAGTGTTAGGGGTAGAGAGGGGGGCTATAATAGGGGGTGGTATAGAAGGAAGTGAAGAGGGGGGGATAGTACCAGTACCAGGTTTCTGTGGCTCAGTCCTGCCAGAAAAGATTCAATTGGACTGATTGCCAGAACCTTTTTGAAACCTTGGGGTGAATTAATTCTGTAAAAAGTTGGGGGGGGTTAGACATGGTAAAATTTCCTTGTTGTAATCTAGTTGTTTCTTATTCTAATTGCATTGCCTTTCTCAGAAATTCAGAATCCTTGTCTAGAATTTGTGTTTCTTTCACTGGCTACTGGTATTCTGCCTCCAAAAGGTAAGATATAGAAATTTAAATCCTAATTTAAATAAAATGGTCATGTGTCAAATCTATAGATGCAAATTGTAAGTAATAAAAAAAATTTAAAAAAAATGTGTAAAAGATATGTAACAAAGAAAATAGGAAAAATATCAGCTGAGCTTTGAATGAGTGACAGCCCAGATATTTCACTTTTAATTTTCCGGGCTTTTTCATATTTTTTTAAGCTAAAAAAAAATGTTGAGCATGAAGAGATATGGGCTTTGTGGTAATTAAATCTTTCAACATTTTTTACTATTTTTCCAAAAACTGAAACCATAATTTGTTTTTCATCATTTTCTGTTACTCCAGATTAACCAAATAATAGTAGAGAGATTACAACCACAACGAAATATAACTTTCAAATACCAATATGAACTTTATTGTTGTGCCATTTGTTTGCAATATATGTAGTATTGAAAACGTATAAATGTGTGTAAAAAAAAGGACTCTGGATCCTTTACTCTGTTTGGGGCTTTTCTTTTTGTATTCTGTTTTCTGATGATAAATAAACACCCGTAGTAGGCCTGGTGCCTTTGTTCCAGAGAGAGGAGACATGACAGAATGACAGTGAGCAGACAGATTAACTAAGGTGAATTCACTTTTTACCTTGTTCCTTTGTAAGGTTTTTAGTTTTTACCCTCTGTTCTTGGAGGTATCGTCGTATTGTATACTTCTCTCTTTTGCATGCACGCTGTAAAAGTGAATGCATAGTTGCATTGCATAGGTATCGGCTGCTTTTCTGAGAAAGAAAAGCAGCACACCCTGCTTTTCCAATCTCAGATGGTCGGGATCAGTTGTTGCACCGATTTTAAAGTACTTCAATTTTTACTATACGAATTACAAAATACTTCGGTATTTTCCAACCGTCGGATTTTAGAAAAAGCAGGGTGTGCTTTTCTTTTTGAAAAAGCAGCGGATACCGAGACATGGATGGATGAGAGGGACAAAGCGGTCATGAGTTGGGTGTTGTTCCGCTGCCTTTTTTTCGTTCCTTGATGGGTGACAAAAGCAGCCGGGTTTTCTGAACAGCTCAAAGTTGATCTGACGGCCCAGGTTGATTGCAAGTTCTCTTTGTTTCCAATCATATATTCATATGCCAGAATCCGATTCCCTCCAAGTCCAGGGGAAGGGAGTGATTTGACTGAGTTGTAAAAAATTGAAAAGGCACTTGATACATGGAGAATCAAGTCGAGGGGGACAAATTAATCCATTTATTAGAGGGTGTCCTGTGAAGATATAAATACAAACTTTATAAAGTAATGCTCACTTAAAGTTAAAACCCTACACAATGAAAGAATGGGTTAAAAATACATTTACCTATAGATTACAAAAGAGAGAAGCTCAAAAAAAAAAAAAAAAAACGGGAACAAAATAGAGCTATTGTACAACTAATTGTATGTTTTGATCTACTGAATTAACATGAAGCCTGATATTTACTTAAACCCAAAAAGCCACCCAATAAAAGAAATTTACACGATGTATGAAAAGGTCTACTTGCTACTTGTCATATGACGTTTTATCATATTTGGCAAAGCAGCGCCATTTGCTCGAGACTTGTAATAATGCCCGTTTATTTTGTCAATTGATCTATAAGGAAGCTAAGAACAAAACCATCTATGAAGCTTTCAAATATCCCTCTGCAATTGAAAATATCACACAACTTTGACCCAGCAAAACTGGTAAAGCTCTTACCACTCCCACTATCTACCCAAAACCCACACACCAACAATTGACCCAGAGGCCTGCACGAAATGATTGTAAGTAGGAATTATCAAAAGTCTCATCCTTTTCACCTTCTCTAGTAAAGCATCCCATCTTACTGCTGAGAAAAGGGAAATCATTATCACTCACCCGAGCTTAACAAGCCAAGAGATGTATACCCACCATGTTGTCGAGTTACAAGCTGCAAGCAAACTCATCTTCCAGTAACTTGTTCAGCTGCAACTCAACTTCCCTTTGTTGGAGGTTCATTTCTCTTGTCACCATGGACTCAGCAGAGCTGCACAACTCTTGATTATTAAATGCAAGAGTCCATCTCCCATCAACTAAAACCTTTGATTTCTCGCGTTTCCTAAATGCCTCAAACTTCACAGGGTCAAAGAACGGCAAAGATGAGGGGCGGATTCGCAAATGGAGCCACTTTGGATGTTGCGGATCTATCCTCGGCTGTGTATAGGAATATCACATATGAAAGAAAAATACATTATTGGCAATGAGAAATATGAGGAGAGATTATTCAATGTTGGTAGATACACCAGGCGTACCAGTGACATTAATGAATTAAGGACTCCAAGGTATAATACTAATATAAAGTTCAGGAACCCACAAGTTTAGTCATTTGGGTGCCTTCAACCCAAAAAGAGAAAAAACATAGGATACATCACATTTACATAAAACTGTACATCAAAAAGGTACGAAGTGCACTTAGGCAAATAAAATGTCATATTCACAAATAACAACTAAGCCATATAAAGTCTGGTCAAAGGCACAATAAAATCAACCTGGTACGGGCTTGTACACTATCATTCTGCAAACTACGGGATCAAAATTAACAGTATATCAATGCTACAGGGTATAATTCACTAAAAGAAAAATTATGCTTACATTACAACCAGCAAGTGGAGACATGACACGGACGATACCAAATTGGGGCTTAAGGGGTATTTCCTCTACAAGTAGAATCCATCCTTGCATCCCTTTTGAGAGAGCTAAAAAATGGAAATGGCGCTCTTTTCCCTTTTCAAATGCTATTCTACATGGTACACCATTTGCTGCAAGTATTATATAAATAAAACCAATATGATCAAATTAGTGCAAATAAAAACTCAGTCAAATGAACTAAAACAACACATCTGGGAACTCTTGAGCTCTAAATTCAGAATAAAACCAGATTTAGATACATAGATAAGAGACAGGTCAGGTTCAGTGGTAATCATTAGAGGTGGCAAAACCCGACCCAACCCGACCCAGCATTTTATGAAAGTCAAAATGGCCCGACCCAAGATCAAACAATATGCAATCCAACTCAAATCAACATACGATCCAAAAAAAAATCGATATTAAAATTGACCCGACCCAACCCGAGATCTTCTAGAAGGTCAAATTGACCCAACCCGCCCGACCCAAACCCGACCTGCCCGCCCGATTTGCCACCTCTAGTTATCATAATGCATGATAAATTATAGTCAGTTCCACAGGCAAAACAGGTGCTACCGTGGTAAAAGCCTGGTGATCAGTGCCAATATATATTAGCACTACTGTTCGGAACCAAGAGTTTGGACTGGTAAATGGTAAATTATTATAGTATTATACTATACTGAATAAATCCAGTATTAAATATCTTGGCAGTAACACAAGCACAATGGCCACATAAATTATAATCAATCAATGAACTAGTTTCCTCAATAGAGCACATAAATGGATGGACGAGACACACCTATGTCCATTTCGGAGCCAGGTTTTGGAATATTGGTATCAGAAAACGGGTTGGCATTCCCTTCAGTATGCATGGGTGAGCTTAATGGAGATTGGTTTGATTTATTTCCTTCAAGAGTGAAAATAATAAGTTGTCGTTGTAGTACAAATACCTGCATTTTAAGAAATATAAAAAATTAGTAATGGAGCATCAAGCTTTTGTAGGAAAGAAGGTACAGAACTGTAGCTACCTTGATCATCTCATACATTCTCTCTCCAGAAGCCATTGCTAATTCCCCTGAACAAGTTGGAAAATGTCACAATTTTAAGGCGAAAAAGTGTCACCTTTTCTTTACTATTCAACAGGTACAAAAAGGTAGAAGATACTGATATTCATATACTGGCGATACGACGATCCCCTGAATAAGAGCATTCTATTTCAAAAGGCAAAAATTACCATCTTCTATCTTTACTATTCTAGATATACTAAAGAAAAATAAAATTGGATAATGTGATTTCATCCTTCATACAATAATGCAACAAACTGAAAATGAGCTAACCTTTTGTTGAATTCTTCTTCTGTAGAGGAAAAAGTATAGATTTAGAATCTTTAGGAGGTGTGGGTGCCTCAACCGCTGATCAATTAAAACAAATTAAATAAGTTTTCAACTAAAATAATATTATTATAAAGGATTTGTAGTAAAAGAAGAAAATTATACCTCTTTTGCACCTTCTCCATACATCTTTCATTACAGAGATTACTATATCACACCAGCATCCTTTAGCCTCTTCCAAGATAATATTTGTACACTCTCTATGTGCTTCCTACAGAAAGATTGTAACAAAAACTATTTCGCTTGTAAAAACAATTAAGCAAACACAGTTCGAAACAAATAAGTGGATTCATATGATGTCAGACATTGCTATGAACCATCCAATACGAAGAACCATAATAGCACAAACCTTTAATTCTCTGACATGAGAAGTTGTGAACTCTTCACCAGCATGAGGGAGTAATTGTCTTACAAGCCACACACCAAGCCATCTCACATCAGATGATACATCAGATCGGCATGTCAACGACACCAATGAATCTAGTACCTTCAGAAATAAAGAATAAAAGAAGAATATAAAAAAGAAAAAATTAGTTCTAAAACTTGTCTCACTGGCATGTTGGCAACTTCTTTGTTCATGTATATTTGAAGTACCTGAGACCGATGAAGCTTGGGGTTTAACGAATTCTCAGAATGCTCATATATTAGCCCATATTGCTCCTACAAATCATAGCAATACAGCATTAGATGAAAACTAAAATGTTCAAGATAGCATCAATTTGCTATTCACTTTTCCGAGGTAATACCGAACCCAAAGACGCGTTCACATCACAATTTAATATAATAAACTTTCTATTTTATCATGATAAAATCTCAAACAGTTATTTTCTTTTTTTCTTTAATCTTAATTATATTACCTCGAGCTTGTGCAAGGAGGAATCAAGGTCTGTATAAGTCGTCAGTCTTCTAGAAAATAACTGTTCCTCTCCAGAATCTTCTCCTACCAATGCTTGCTGTATATTTTGTGGTGCCAGAAACAGAAAACTAAATTAATATTATTCTCAAATTAAGAATTTTTATATATGATAAAGAAAAAGAGAAAAATAACTAGGTATCAGCATGGTGTTCATTTGGATAAATTAGATTACTTGGGTATACTAAACCAAATAAATAGACTTAGAGATGAGATAAATCAGTACTACTTGCATTACAATTTGGTACTGGATCAATTCAGAAGAGTTGGCTTTGTTTTTAAAAAGAGCTTTTGAGCTATCCAGTACTACTTAAAAGTCAAAACTGGTTCCATACAAAACCAGTCAGCAGTAAACTAAATGGTTCCATACACAAATAATGGCCACTCACCAGTAGAAGCTTTTTATGCTGCTTTCTTTGCGGAAGAATACCAAGACCATCCAGCATAGATTCATCAAGCTCTAAAACAGAAGTAAAAGTTTCACAATGCATACATAGGTAAAAGCTCCTGAACCTAGAAGATATTATATATATAACAGTGCCCCTACTATGTCATCAGAATTTCCAATTTTCCATCATCTTTGGTTTCCTTGATTTGAAGAATAAATGAGAAAACAGAAAGTAACATGTAAAGAAATATCTCTGATCTCCATTTTATTTGATGTTTTCAGGAGCATAGAGGGCTATTATTTTTATAAGTGTAAAATAAACAATCTTTGAGACTAGAAATATACCTTTAGTCTGTAACAAGGTGGCAAACAAACTCAAAGAACCCAATGCTTGCATATCATCACCCTTTTTTATATACAACAGTAGCATCTCCCTGAGAAACCAACATGACCAATATATTATTGCTCTAATTATACAGCTACAAATGAATAAAATAACCAGATTATATGTACCTCAATGTGATTTCTGAAGCACCATTGCATTTAGCAGTGTTGTCAGGCAAAGATTGACTTGAGGATTCCATATCAACTTGGTACTGGACAGTACTGGAACAACATCCATTTGGCGTATCCTTTTCTAAGGCCTCTTCCAAGGTTTTCCGGCTGAAGCATTCCGGAGGATAAAAAAAAGTGGCAGCAACTGTACTCGCAAGATCTTTACTCTTGAATATGTGTAAAATACAACACAGCAAGAATAAGGCAGTACGGGTGCTTATAATTTCTTTGCCCTACAAGAACATATATTTTTACGTGTAAAACTCTTAAATGCTTCATAGCTCAAAGGCTTACAACATCTTTGTTTGGAACCAATCAGTTTACTTCCTAATTGAACAAGAATTGCATGTCTAGATAAAAATGGAGAGGAAAAATGATACTTACACATGCATGGGACTCTAGTGAAGGAAGTAATAGGGGAAACACCAACAGCCGCAGAATATTGTCGGTAATTAATCGGCCCAACTCAGGCACACCTGATGACATGACATCGCTGAAATAGTACAAGCTGTCTTCTATCTCTTCAACTGCAGCTAGAATTGCAGAAACAGAATCTGATGATTCTCGATTGCTGAAATAAAAAATAATGTGAATATCCGGTTAACAGGTTGGCTTTGAACAATATTAGCATTGGATTTCCATAAAAAAGGTATATGAATAAACAAATTCAAATGTCAGCATTTGAAGAAGATGTTATTTTCTCTGTAAGAGAACAATTAATGGCAATTGCAAATTCAAATGATATCTTAAGATGCAAAAAATATATATACACAATGCTGAGATGAAGGAAAAAAACAAAAGCATCTGAGATAAGTTGAGATTAAAGTCATAGCTGGATGGATCCCAATAAATCTCTGAAAAGGAAGCAGCTTTGACTTTAACCAAATATAAAGGCAATATGGAGTATCCTCTAAATCCCCTTCTCTATTTTTTGAAGAGAGTATGTTTGTCCTAACAAAAGTTTTATAAACACAAAAAAAATATTTGTTGCAACTTTATGAACTAACTTGCAGATACAAAATGCTATTGAATTTTTTTCTTTTTTGGTAAATGAGACACATAGTGATTGTTTTCTGCACATCAAAACGAAAGGAAGATGAACAAAAGACAACTATGCAAGAAAGTTCGGTGAGTCAACTATTCAGAAAACTTGAAATACGCTATTTCCAGGTACTTGTATCACACAAATCTGGAGGCAATTAAGCATTGAATAACATTGATGATTGCGATGGTAGCTGCTACCAATCTTTCGAAAAAAAAAGAATAACATTGATGATATAATTGGTCAAATTAAGGCTTTGCTCATAAGTTCCGTTCTGTACCAATTTCTAGTGGTTGTGGCTTGGGGAAAGGCATCATGATAAACAAAGTTTGATGCCTATGATTGGGTTGATGCATCACATTGACCAAATCTCAATACCAATTAAGTAAAAGAACAATAAATTGGCAACAAAAGATCAGGTAACCACTTCTTTCCCATAATATATTATTGCAACCAGAAGAACAATATCTTCCATAAAACAAACTTTGCTATATAACATTAATAGATTCAATTCCATTTCACCAACAATAATATAAAAAAGGAAAAAGTTTTATAAGAAAAGCACCTAGAAAGCTCGGTGACCAGTTTATCCAAGTTGATGCATTGTTTCTGAAAATGTCTAACAGTTTCCGAGAAGTACTCTGACAGCGGCGGGCGTGACACAAATGCATTTACTGTTTCATCGCCAACTGAAAAGATAAGCACATTCAATTAGTAACAGAGGGAGTTAAGAAAAAATCTTTCCAACTAGTTTTATTACTTATGGCATCAAATACAACAGTTTCTAGCAAGTATACTATATAAATACCAAGCATCATAAAAACAACTGCTGATATATAAGATCTACATTGAAACTACCAAAAGCTCTAATTTCATATCCAACAGTTTAATTAGCAAATCTGAAAAAGAGAAAAAAAATGGGAAATGAGTGCTTACCAACTTACCGTGATAGACATTTAGGGTCAGTGCACGAACAGCAGTTCGAACCATGGCCTCTTCATGAAATGCAAACCGTATAGTCTCTACATACAAGGGAAACGAAACCACCTCATCCTACAATCATATGTACATATGTTATTTAGCAAACATGGTAAATCACAGCATAAACAGATAATGAAAAATTGCAGGCTTTGTAGACTTTGCACATACATTTTGAGTCTTCACAAGAAGGGAGATTGTATTCTTGTTCAATTTCACGCTTATTGCCCTTCATCGCAGATGAGAAAAATATCAGCTAATGGATATATAGAGATAAGGTAGCTGTATCAGGCATATGACTCTACATTCATATACACTAGATTTCAATGTATACATAGAATTTGCTATAAGTAGGGAATATCGCATTAAATACAAGTTATTTCCTAAAAGAAAATACCATGAATTTCTTGTATTCTTTTCTTTTTTTTAGCTTTGATATTTTAGATGCTTAATTGGGACGGAGAAGTATGATTTTAGAAGCAATGGAAGCTGGTAAAGACCTTTCAAAGGGCATTTGTGAAAGAATAAAGTAAACAAGGACAGACATACCTTACAAAGGACATGTAGTATGAAAGCATCTCATCATTTTGGAAGTCAAAAGAATATGATATAAGATAATTTATGTGTTCATTGCTAAATATGTAATCTGCAGAAAGAAATGCAAACAATTAAAACAAAAAACTTTCTATCTATCAATCATAAATAGTATAGCGTAGAAACAGTGACCAAGTATTAAAAGGTTCTCTTGTCCCGACAGAAAAATACTGGTAGAAGAGATTTAGTGCATCACAGAAGGGCTGGTTCCCTAAAAGGAGCCAAAAAGCCTATGCTAACAAACAATATTCTAAATTCTAGCTATATTGATGAGCAAACTTTGGAAACGAAGCCCAAGGCTTTTCTGAAATATAAAGGGACACTCACAAATAGAATTCTCGCTTTTTAGGTTCTGAATCATAATGCTCATGGTCTGCAGAAGCTGAAAGGCAACCCTAGGAGTACGGCTAATCCTTAAAATTCTAGTAAATTCTCCCATGATTTGCTTCTCCATGAAAAACCTAGCATATTTAGTAAACATTGAGTTAGCAATACACAACAATTTGTAACCCAGTGTATCCCAGTAAAATATAATGCATATTCCAGTTATAGAGATGAATACGAGCATAAGCCCCTTATTTGATAGTGTCTTTGAAAAATCTTTAATATTTAATTTCAGAAGGGACCAAGAATATTCTCATTAAGGCAGTTCCTGTCAGAAAAGTGCCGATTTGAGGTTCCCTTTCATGAGTAGAGCACGCTTCATGTTTATAAGATAAAGGCTTTTTCTTCAGAAGAAAGATTTGAAGCTAATTGGAATTGAGGGACATGAAACATGGCTTAAACTCACTCAAAGAAGGATGGGTCATGCTGATCACCATATGTCACTAATTCCGCAATCGATCTTAGTGCTTCAATCACAAAATCCTACATCACAAAATGTATAACAAGGAAATAATTACATCACTCCAAGATAATAACGTATCCAGCAGCACTGTTCTAAAAGCTGAAAATTTGAAGATACTGTTTAAACAAGGTGAAAAGCTCTGAACTGGAATAACTGCACAAAAAGTTGTAAGCTGATTCCTAAGGCAGCTCACAGGTATAACATGTTATGCATGATAGGCATTTTTTCAATACAAAATTATGATAAGTGCGAGATCGGGCATTCTGCATGTTAATTCATGAGCTGATACGCACTATTTAATGGATTATCTAAGAAAATCAATTCAAACTATTATTGTAATTTGATTTTTGGAGTAAGCACTGTAACTAAATCGGACAACACTAGCAATTCAATGGTCATCAAGGGCAAGCTCAGACATGAAACTTCACACACATATCACAACTAGTGACCTTCAAACATACAAACAAGAACCTTATATGTACTGGTCTAGCTGACAGCAGGTTCATCACAAACAGATTCAATGAAAGCTTATTAAGTTTCATTACTTACCTTATTCGCTTCTGTAACAACTTGAACCTTCTGCAGTTGATCCGTTAAATACCTAAAAAAATCCAAAAAAATATACAAAAATCATCCTCCGTATTCTACACTATCAGAAACTTCAACAATCCATGCATATCATACGTCGAAACTCACGAAACCAAGCAGCATTCCAGGTAACATGATTACATACATACATACATACATACTTTGGTGCTGGTACAGTACTGGCAATCTGGTACTGGTATTAAGTATGAGTAATACCTAGCGTCCATAAGTTACAAAGTCAGATGTATCTGTTACAAAATCGGATGTATTTGTTACATCTGGGTGTGTCTATGGACACATTTTTGATGGACGCGAGATGTTTCTACAAGTATTAACCAATCTGATAAGAAACAGATACAGAGGCCATGAACTACGAACTAATGATACTAATTAGATCCAATTGTGCAATTTGCAGAGGCATGCAACCCCCCCGATAGCAGAAACCTCAAATCAATCAATTAACTTCAGAACAATTCAGACAGAGACTAATATAAATCTGGCATCGAAGCTGGCCAAATCGAGAGAGAGAGGCAATAGATTGGCAAAACCTAAGTTCGTCGAGCGAGAATCGGTTCCTGGCTCGCCAGAACAGCCACATGATCCAATGCCGTCGTCCGTCCGTCCGTCCGTACGCGGCGATCGTATCGTATCGGCCACAGCCGTCCCTCGCAGCAGGAGATCTGAGCTTTCGTTCTTTCTTTTCGTTTGGTTTTCGATCGGAATTGGAATCGGAATCGGAATTGGGGATGTAAAAATGTTATAAATGTGATGTTAGTTAGTTTGATGAGGGGAGGAAGGGCGAACCGAATGGTGGTGCTTCGTGTTCCGCTTTCCCCATCGTAATTTTTACTTTGTTTTATTTTATTTTCTCCTCCCTTTTTTTACTTCTTTTCTTTTCTTCTTTTTTTTTTCTGGGGAATTCTTTTTCTTTGCTTCGCAATTTCGCATGCCTCTATAAATTTTAAGTTTTGATGTATGTCCATCGAATTTTTATTTATTGTAATTTAGTCCTTATGTAACTATCCTTACTATATATAAAAGCATATTGGAAAAAATGACATGAAAAAGTCTATCTTCCCCAAATAAGAAACCGAGTCGTTGATCATTTTCTTGGATTGATCACCACCGTTGACATACGTTAATGCCAGTTGACGTTCTCAGTCCATTAAAATTAAAGGTCCATATAAATTATCTCAATTTAAGGCCCATTACATATTATCTTAAAAATTTATTATAAAAAATAACAATTTCAGCCCAAAGCAAAGCGTGAGCTTTTTACTAGTATCCTAAATATATTCTTGTATTTGTTTTGCATTTTTTAAAATAGCATGTACAAACATTAATATTTTATTAATATTTATGACTTATTTTCTAAAATTCGCAATAAATACTTAAAAAATCTAAAAATGAAAATTTTTTTTATTCCCCAATATTTTCATACAAAGTATTTATTGAGCACTATAAATCATGGTTTTAGACATGACAACATAAATTTTGAGGTGTTAGCATTTTAGTCTAAAATTCTAACGTTAGTATAATAGTTGACATTCAGATCTGAGGTAATAATGTGTTTTGTGTGCTTGCTTGAAAAAAAAAATGACATAACTATCTAAAATTAAAATCTTAAACAATTTCCATAATGTTTTTTTGTTATATGCCATTGGCAATTTATATACATCTTCCTAAGAGAACAGGTGGCATCTAGCAAGTTCTAACTTCTACTTAAAAAACATCAATTTTTTTTTTCATGACTATATGCCACATACATTATTATGTTGCACTAATCATATGCTTAAAAAATATACATGAGTTGTACAAATATTAAATTTGACTACAAACGTCAATTATACATGAGTTGTACAAATATATACCTTGCCGTATAAATTATGTGAGGTCATAGCTAGGATGGTATTATTTGATTTGAACTATGCAAATAATATTAAATTGTTTGGAATTAATCAATTATATGTTTTGACTTTATAGGAAAGTTCTTCTTACTTGATATGAGTTGTCTCTGTTATAAACCACCACCTGACCTCCATTCATTTCTCTGATAAAGATGTGAAATTAAAATTGTGTGTTTATCTGGACACATCTCTGTTTATGGAAAAAGAATACTCCCAAATAAGAAATGAATTGAATGAGTTATAGTTTTGATTAATGATTGACATGACATGGCTTGTTTTGCTGTTTGCCGCTTTCAGTTACTATTATTTTTTTCTATATTAATACTAAAATTATTTTAAAAAAAATTAATACAAGAAAATGGATGAGACATTTTATCTGATGGTAAAATTAATCCTCTTTTGAAAAAAATCACGTGTTCGCAATATTTATAAGAAATCTATATAAAAATTCAAATTAGATTATTGAGACCCTCATTTCTGTTTTAGAAAGGAATTGTTAACGCACCTCTTGTCTACACTCAATAAAAAAATTATTTGTATGAGCACTTTTAATATTAATGTTTTTATATTTGAGTCAAGAATATTATATATGTATGGCTAAAAAAAAGTGTTTTCATTATACTTAATGATAGCTAGCAATATGTAAGCTGTAATGTTGAATTTTTTTTTTTACAACAATCATGATTTGCAATCTCTATTAGTAGCATATCACAAAAAAGAATGTACGCAAGTTTTTTGACATGCAATAGTAATTTCAAAATTTTTCATTTGAAAACTTTTTTGTTTCTTAAATACGCTTACTGTACAATTATACATCATTAGAAATTTTCGAGGTCTAATCACCTCTTCCATATCTTCATCCTCAATTATTTGATATTCTTAAAGTAGCAATTGTGCATCATGAACGTACCTTCGACCAAGAAAAAATGAAAAAAATGAAAAAATTAAAAAAAGAGAGAGAGAGAGGTAGAAAAGAAGAAAAAACCCTCATCGTCATAAAATTGAAATTGAAGCCTAACATATATCAACATCTATATATATATTTTGGGCAGTATATCTCAATTTGGACAACTTACATAATTTAGTTGCTAAACATTTTGTGCTGGCTTAAAAAATTGCAACCAAGTCCAATTTATTGACTGACCCAACATGTCAAACTTTTGCACTTAAAAATCCAGATTTCCAAACACAAACTCAGATACTCCAAAGGGAAGTGAAAAACAACAGCTCTTGTATATCTACCTACTAGCTAGCATTCTACGTTTTGTTTTAGGAATGACAATGCGATACATAGATTAGTTTATTTTAGTGACTAATTACAGAGAGAAACTACTTCTATAAAATAATAATAATAATAATACTAATAATAATAATAATAAACAACAACAACAACAACAATAATAACAATAACTACAGTACAAGGATTAACTGACAGTGACTTGGAAGAAAGAAAATTATTCCACAAATTGACTGCCTGACTTTTTTTTTGGAGGGGAAACCGATAGGCATTGCATTAGACTAATAAAGAGGGTCTACAACAATTAAAACATAAACCTAGCTCTAATCTAAAAACTACATTACAGTACCAATCCTACTTGGAAAACAGAAAAACACACAAAAAGAGCCTAAAAACGATCTAAAACTAAAATAAGTAGTGCTAATTAAGTCTACTCCTAACCCAATTCAATGGTTCTGATTTCTGAATATCAGAGCTTGTGTCTAAAGTACAGTCTACATAGCTGTAAATGAATATGTTGTGCTTCCATGAATGCCTGTACCGGTATCCCTTGAAAGGATTGTCATGTACATCTTACCACGTTTGCAAGGTTATGCATCCTTCTTGTGCTATGTGGTTCTGGTATGGCCATGTTTTGCGCTTGCCGTACCACTGCCATAGGATTAAACCTCTCCTGCTCTATCACTGCCTTGTTGCGCGCCTTCCAGATCATGACCCACATCATATTTCCAAACAGCGACCATCCTTCAGGATCGATTTTGGTTGTCAAATGCAAAAAAGCCTCCTGGAATCCAATTGGCACATCATCAATGCGTAGGTCGAGCGGAGAAGCTAACCATGCTGCCCTAGAACCCGGACGAAAGAAAACTAAGTGTGTTAGGTACTCGTCCTCCTTGCCGCACCTCTGGCATCTTGGGTCAATCCCACTAATTCGCCTGTTCAAAGCCTGTGCCGTTGCCAAACCATTATGGCATGCACGCCATAAGAAAGTTCTGACATTTGGGATCACCCGATCGAAAACTTCCTCCAAATGAGCTCCCACAATTCATATCCTCTACCGCGCATTAAGTTACTGGCAACGTCTCAGCTGTTTGATCTGCTTTGAGATTCGTGCAACGCAATCTCAAGAAAGCCTCCTATAATCCTCCTTCGTTGATTCGCTGCGCAGTATGAGGATAAGTGCTCGCTCCCAAATGGGTCTAGGCGGTCGCTGTTGGTTCAACACTGGTATCAGTAGTTGGCAGTTGGTACCCTTGCTTGGCTGTGTACCGAACACTTTTGTGACCATTCCAAATGAGTCAATTCATATTCTCTACTATGCAGTACTCCAACCATTGGATCTACTTTGAGATTCGTGCAACTCAATCTAAAAAAACCTCCCCGTGCAGTCCACATCGTAAGCAGGCCAAGCGAGTCTACCCATCAATAGTGCATCATCAACTTCTACTGCCCTGACTCTGACTGAACGCCATTTCGAATATTCCAAGCCTGAGAGTGCTTATCCTCTTCTTTAAGGTAATACGTAATAAAGCACGTGGGCCGTTAGATTTTGTTAGGATTCGTGCAGGCCTGGATCTCCAGACGATCCAACGGTCTTCGTGCTTTGCTGCATATCACAGCACTGCAGAGGATCTGAAATCCAAGTCCGAAAGAGAAAGGAGAGAAGAGAAGAAAAGAAAAGAAAAAACCATTGAATTGAAAAGGGCAAAAAAAAAAATAAAAATAAAAAAAAAACCTCTGAAGAAGAAGAAGAAGAGATTCTCAAAACCCTCGCATGGAAGGATTACGGCAGCTCCAATAGATGCTCGTCTCTAAATCCTCGCCGCTCCGCCTCCTCCTCTTCTCCTCCCTCTCCGTCTCCCGCTCCCTCTCCTCCTCTTCCTCCTCCCACATCCTCTCCCGGCCGCGGCAGGTCGAGCTGCGGCCGGAGGAGGAGAGGCATGAGGGAGGAGAGAGACCCAGTTCCAGAGATAGCCAATTCGCCGGCCAGCATGACCTCGGAAACCGTTTCGGTGTTCCTCAGTATAGGGGGACCCGATTGCTCCCCCCCTATAGAGGAGCCGGGTCCTCCGGGGCGGGGCCGCAGCTTTCCTTTGCTAGAAGTAAGGATATTCTTTCTGGGTGTCATGAATGGGGTTTTAGTGATCATTGGTGACAATGTGTGGTGTGTTTGTGATTTTGGATCATGATTGGTGATAAGGGTTTAGTAATGTAAGTAATGTACAGAATGCAAGCAATTTGAAACCTGTTCTGGTGGCCAAACCGGAAAAAAAATGGCATAGATGTACCCTGGATATTGCAATTGCAGAAAAAATTTTTGTTGGTTGGAGTAATATTTATGTATAAATAAGCTTTAAGTGGAGTGCTATCTGCACCAAAAATTTTGCTCCGCACACCAAACTTAAATTTTTTAAAACCATTGTATTACTTCCAATTAAATCAAAAGGTGTTGTAATAATTCTGAAATGTTATTATTTTTCTTAGTGGCACATTTTGATATAATTAGATCAACTAATTTGAAAGGAGAATTATTATTTAAAAAGTTTGAGGTTGGTGTGTGGAGCAAAAATTTTGGTGTAGATAGCGCTCCCCTACGCTTGATGGATGCTAAATTATCGAGAAGTTAGGAAAGTTTTGTTCTTTCTGGCCAGTAATCTCTCAATTTGACATCAAATTGGTTAAACGGTCAGTAAACTAGAGTGCGATCATATTATTTCAAAGGGAGCAACTTTATAGATTGGTATCTGATTTTGCTTATTTCGGTCATGTGATATTATTTAGTTTTGAATTGTAGGTTACTCGCTTCGTGTTGCGAAAGTAAAGAAAGCTGCTTTTGATGATGAGAGCAGGTACTTTACTTAGCTCATTGTTGAGTTTCTCTTATATTTGTACTTTGTCTATATCTCTCGTCTCCATACATTTAAGAATGTGATTCATGTACTATAATATTACAAAATTTTCACTACCAGCTGTGCTTGCTTAGATAAGCATCAGATAGTGGTTATCACTGTAAGAACCTACTGATTCCTATTGCTCATCTCCTGTTGTGTACTAGTGAATTCATATCTTCTGTATGATTAAATATTTCCATATTGATTTTATTTTCCAGCCAGAGAGCAGTCAATACCGCATTGTGGTGCAATTTTCTTGTGTTTTCTCTAAAATTTGGGGTGTATCTTGCAACTTCGAGCCATGTTATGCTTGCTGAGCTGATACACTCTGTTGCAGATTTTGCAAACCAGGTAGCATTTGCTTTTAATACAAAATGTTTGTATGATTTAGGACTTTGTGAATGTGCCCCCCATATATCCACCAGTGGAACCAAGGACATGGAATTGCAAAATAGAGTACATGGGTATGAAAACAAGGACAGAATTCTCAGTTGCAGCAATTTGTTCTTATTTATTTTCTTATATATGGTTCATCTTATCAACCTGTGTGTTATTTAGGCCCTTCTAGCATATGGTTTGTCAAGCTCAAGGCGTGCCCCAGATGCCATGCACCCGTAAGTATTTGTATCCATCAGGATGCTGAAGTATTTGCTTTTATTGTGTGCATACTTGGGTGGTGGCTGTAAGTTCCCTTATGATGTTAGTTTCTTAGTATTATAACAATTTTTTTTTTTTAATTCCTTATGTAACAGATATGGTTACTCGAAGGAGAGATTTGTTTGGTCTCTTATATCGGCTGTTGGAATATTTTGTCTTGGTTCTGGTGCCACTATTGTTCATGGTGTGCAAAATTTGTGGGAAGCTCATGTAAGATATATAAAGTTCATTTTCTAGGACAACTGAATTGCTAACTTTGTATCAATTATCTTAACTTTTGATAAATAATTTTATTTTTCTTTTTGCGAGAAATAGCCTCCTGAGAACATTGGATATGCTGCTTTAGTGATTGGCGGATCTTTTATTATTGAAGGTGACTTTTTATATAGCGGTTTTTACTATTATTGTTCTTTCTATGGCTGTGGTACCTTTCTATGGGAGATTTCTAGCAATTGCAAGGTTAAATATCTGAATAGAATGCCCTTATGCCATATACACTATAACCTATATCAAATGCATAATGTTATGTTTCCTCAACAATATACTTGATTTTATCGTTCCTAGTGTTGACAATCTTCTTTTCTTTAATCAATAAATATACTAGCAAGTTTTGTCATTGGTATCTCTAAAATGACAGGTTATATTACTTTTACTCAACCAATGTATAAGCTCTTTCATTACAATGCTACTGTTATTTTTACTGTAATGTACTAGCTCTGTTGTAATTCAGCATATCAATTCATCTAGTTTTGCATTTGAGTGCGTGCTGAAATGAAAAATGTATCAGTTCAGTCTTACAAAATCATCCACGACTTCTATCATGTCCAAATTGAGAGTCAACTGGTGTCACCACATCATCCTGATGTGCACTTCTGTTACTTTTTATCTGCATATGTAACATTCAAAAAATTATATTTGTTGCTTATTATCTTAAATATTTAGTTTCAACATGAAGTAGTTTAATGTCAACTATTGCACTGTGTTACCATAAAGTGTTTTTAATGATTATTATTTTATTAGGTGCTTCATTATTAGTGGCAATAAATGCTGTGAAACAAGGTGCTGCAGCCGAAGGGATGAAAGTTTGGGACTATATCTGGCGTGGCCATGACCCTACCTCTGTTGCCGTTATGACCGAGGTACAGCTTACACATATACCACTACTGGTGTACCATTAATTAAGAAGTCTATCATCGTCATGGAAATAGTGTATTGATTTGCTTTTTTCTGATAATGTATCTCCCAGAGCTGGAAGTGTTGGATACGTATGATTATATATACAAAGCATCTTCCTTTTCCCATATTTAAATTATGCTGCTGTTTAAATTTGTAGGATGGTGCGGCATGCACTGGTCTTGCTATAGCTGCAGCATCTCTTGTAGCAGTACAAGTCACAGGAAACCCTATTTATGACCCCATTGGTTCAATTGTGGTCGGCAACCTACTTGGGCTTGTATGCATCTTCACAGTTTTCTTAAGTTCCTCTTCTAATTTCTTTCTGAGTTGTTTTAATTTCTGTTCCCGTGGCTATTATGGTTTTTTCAGTCTATCAACTGGATGGTAAAATGAGCATATATATACTTCAAAGCTTATAAAGACCTGCAGAATTTTTTTTTTTTTTTTTTTTTTTTTTGTATTTTACTCCTAGTTTTTCAAAATATGAACTTCCACAAATGCATATGTAAATAATATATTTAACTGCTTCATTGACATTTATATTCAGGTCGCAATATTTCTAATTCAAAGAAATAGGCATGCTCTAATTGGCCGAGCAATGGATGACCATGACATGGAGAAACTTCTTCAGTTTCTCAAGTCTGATCCGGTATACTTCAATTTTTATTGTATGTTGTATCTAACATAAGGAAACCTACACAATAAACATGATTTGATGGGTTGACCTATTATAAATTATCTATCTTTATTTATGTTTTACTTAAATAATACAAAAAAGCAATTACCGCTGATATTTTTAACATTACATTTAGATTTTATTTAAAGTACTCATCTAATCATCTTACTGTCTTAATGAAGGTTGTAGATGCACTTTATGATTGCAAGAGTGAGGTCATTGGTCCAGGTTTTTTCAGATTCAAAGCTGAGATAGGTACATCTTTTACAACTGCTCCTTGTCCTTGATACTTTAAGAACTATGCAGGAACTATAGTTTTTGTATATGTTATTGGTTTGGCAGATTTCAATGGGGTGGTTGTGGTTCAAAATTACTTGCAGAGAACAGGACGAGGAGAATGGGCTAAACAGGTATATTTGATTTTTGGTTTCCTTTGGAAGTTAAGCCATTTCTTTATCCAACTGTTTGTACTCATTGTTCTCATGTTGCTAATTGCATGAATTTGAATTAAATGCGATAATTCTATGATACAAAGGACTTGTAGAATATTTTTTTAATGAATGTTTCTTATTGTTGTATCTATGCTTACTAAATCCAATTTTGCAATGACTAACTATACTTGTTTTTTTTCATGTATGAATATTTATTTAATATAAACAGTTTCGAGAGGCGGCAAAGTCTGAAGATGATTCTGCTCTACTGAGGGTCATGGCTAACTATGGTATGCATAAACAAATATTGTTTCTCTCTACATATTGCCCTTGTAATGAAAAGTAGCAATGCTGCAACTACAAGTATTCATGAAAATATCCATGTTAAAATGATAAAAATGCAAGACAAAAATAACATCATTAGAACTTTCGAGGCATTTTCTTGATTCTGTTCTTATCTATTTGCTCGGTTTTTATTATAATTATTTTTTTGTATAATTGAAGGTGAGGATGTGGTGGAGGCATTGGGATATGAAGTTGATCGGCTAGAGTCAGAGATACAAAAGCTTGTTCCGGGTGTACGGCATGTTGATATAGAGGCACACAATCCTGAAAACATTTTTAACTAAGCCGGCTGCATTTTTAACTCCGATTCATTTTTTAGCAGCTATAAGTAAATTTTGTTCTGCCCTGATTTCTTATATAAATTTCATTAGCAATGATGAGAAGGCCTGTTCAATTTTGTTTGCTCAGCATTAAAGCGCAAGGCCTTGTGTAAAGGATGTAAGGCTTAAAACATAACTGAGATCCCAACTTACTTTTCTTGTTGGTTGTGTAAAATGTGTCATAGACTGGTAGAGAAATTTCTCTACCAATATATGGGACCTCAAGTTTATTTCGAAAGGGAGATGATAATTGCTCTCCCCGGAAAGTTCCTCTTTAAATCCTCCAATATATTTGTACTTTTTTTTTTTGACATGCAACAAAAACTTTCAATGTTCACAAATCACAATGTATGTCCTCAATAGTGTAAAAGATTCATACATGTACGATGGAAGGAAATAAATGAAAATTCACTCAGAGAGAATGAGATAATATTGATCAATTTAATTAGGGGATGCATATGGGGAAAATTATGGGGGATAAACATCATTTCTCATTTAGAATAGATTTGTGTCAACCCATGGTTGATCATATTACTGGCAAATCAGGTGGGTGGGTTGGGGTCGGACGGGTGGGCTAGTTTGACCTTCTAGAATATTTTGGGTCAGGTCAGGTCGGGTGATGGGCGGGTCGGGTTGGTTTTAATATCAACTTTTTTTGGATCGTATGTTGATTTTAGTTGGATTGGATGCTACTTGATCTCGGGTCGGGTCGGTTTCGGGTCAGGTCGGGTTGGGTCGTGTCAGTTTGACTTTTTGAAAATGCTGGGTCGGATCGGGTTTTAGTCGGATCGGGTCGGGTCGGGTTCTGCCACCTCTGGTTGAGCAACATACTATGCCAGCAGAGTGTCGATCTTACTTGAACAAAGAGCATACAATCTCTTGCATTTTGGTTGAAGTTCTTGCACTACTCTCAGAGATTAATGCATGGAAATTGGTGGATCACTCTATTGTAAATATGTGTAACTCCAAATTTGAGGTGTATAATTTCCAAGAGAAAAATTGTCATATAATTTTACTTGTATAAGTTCGTATCTTTGAAGTTTAACATTCTTAACTTCGTATGTGCATACTCTAGAAGACGGCATATGCTTCTATTTAAAGAGATTAATTTTTGTTTCTACCTTTGAGTAATCGTTGTAATAAATTCTTCTTGACAAGAAACATCTCGTTTCATATACAGAACTAGTAGACATCAACTTTGGTATTTAATTATGATAAACAGTACTCTAATTTGTTGCCTACCTACTGCATCAAAAAAAAAAAAAAAAGATGAGCACTGTTAAAATATCAGTAAACACTAAACACGTAGTTAATTATCAGAAAACAAAAAGAATCTTGAAGCACCCATTTTAATGAGGCTAAAGGAACATAGCTTCTATGCAATTATAATGCTATACTGATGAGGGGAGTGTATTTGTAAAGATTTTGTGGTAGAATTATGCAAATAAATTAAAGACATACTAATAAAAAAAGATTGTATTTGCGTAACAAATTAAGGTTTAAGGTACATAATTTTTAGCGCAAAGAAATTTACTTATAAATTGGGAAGAACTTTTTTTTATTAATTCATACCAAACAAATTAAAACACAGAAAGAAAGATAAAAGAAACTGGCGCCTCCAGTTTGCGTAGCGCTAAAGAGGTCTTTTGTTAAAGTATTATTTACGGAGTTGCCATCAGGGGAGCTTTCAGCGATTTTAGCTCTGCGATCTGAGCCTTTCAATTTGGCGCGAACCTCCTTTTCCCTTTTTCTCGGGATTTACCCAAGTCTAGTTCAGCTGGCGCTAAGTTCTGATCTTCTTTCTATTACTCTCTCCCTTGTTCATTCCGTTACTCGACAAAAAATGGAAGAAGCCACTGATGACACTACAATCATACTCAAAAGTAATGACGACAATTTTTTTCCATTGCCTAGGGAGATGGCATACCGGTTCCCCTTAATCAAAACAATGCATCAACCAATTTCAAACGATGATCCACCTCTAAGAGGAAAGATCACCGCTATAGTAGGCGCCAGTGCAGAGATTCTGGAGTGGATGATCCTTTTTGCAGTTCTTTCTGTGTAGAGTATACAGTGTACACACCTTTCTCCTTTTTGCAGTTCTTTTTGTGTTCACATTTAGAAGTATGGTGTGATTTGCATTGCTTAACACATAGTAGATTAGTACCAAGTGTGTTTTGGTTATTTTGTTTGTTCCTAGGTAGGGGTGTCAAACGGACGAAACGATCACGCAAATACCCTGTTGCGTCTTGCGTTGCGCCTATAAGACGCAAGTAAATTTTTTTGCGCCTTGCGTTGCGTTAAGTAAACGAAACCAAAACTCGTTGCGTCTGCTGTTGCGTTTTTTTAAACGAAACGAAACGCAATTGCGTTCAAAGACACAAATTTATGTACAGTTTTTTAATTGGTTGCATAAGCTTGCATATTATTGTATATAAAATGGAAATAAAGACATAAAAATCATAATAACCGTAAAACACCCTCCAACAGTCAAGTTACACTAATTTTTTTAAGAGGAGGGATCCATTGACAATGTATATTTTGACAATCTTGACAATGGTCATCTTTAAAAATTTGTAAAAAATCATAAAAAATCTTAAAAATGAAAAAAAGTTTATGGAAGTTATGTTTAACTTATAGATTGATTATGTTTCCGATTATATTCAATTTAAGCGATATTTGATAGCTCCTTAATGATATTTTAATTACAACCGTTAAAAAATGTACAAAATTTTGATAAGGCATCAAATGATGTTCAAATTGATTGAAATTTGGAACACTATCAATCTATAAGTTAAATAATACATCCATAAAACTTTTTTCATTTTTAAGATTTTTTTATGATTTTTTACAAATTTTTAAATATGATCATTGTCAAGATTGTCAAAATATGCATTGTCAATGGATCCCTCCTCTTTTTTTAAACCTCTATATATTTTTCACACTATAGCATGATATAACATAGCCAATAAGTCAATAACACAGCAATGACAGCACGAAAAAAGTACAAAAATCATGTTCACAAGTCACAAGTCACAACTGATTTCATGCTTAATACATAGCCAACAGGCCAAAAACACAAATAATACACAATATAAACGAAACACGCAATATAAACGAAACGTCACGGATCGGTTGCGTCTACCGTTGCGTTGATCCAACGGCACCAAATTTTCTTGCGTCTACCATTGCGTTAATCAAACGCCACCAAATTTTCTTGCGTTTTGCGATTCGTGCAAACGCAACGAAACGCAAAAACGGAAATTTCGTTCCGTTTGACACCCCTATTCCTAGGTCTCTGATTTGCTCTCAAGAATGTCCTTAAATTATCATATTTAATATCGAGAATATATATTAAATTTGATAAATTTATTTATTATATTTTGGTCTGTTTGGTTTGTTTGTTTTACCCAATCTAGCAAAATATAAATCGAACCAAATAACAATATTCAAACAAGTTAAAAATTTTTGAATCGAATCAAAATTTCAAACCAAAAGAACCGAACCAAGTAGTCCAAATTTCGATGGTTTGGTTCAAAACCAAATAAACCGATCCGTTTGCCTATCCCTAATTTTGGGATTGAAAAACTGAGCTAGTTACTCGGCTTATATTTGTGATACGACCAAATTCCTAGTGCATTGGAGGGAGGCTACAGAGATATGGAGTATGCAAATGGCATTGAGGCATGTGTTGTCATGACAGAGTAAATATTCTCTTTTCTACTGTCATATGCAATCAACTTGTTTTAATTTAGTTGTAAGCCTCAAATCTGATGCTATTGATTACTGTATCATCGTACTACCACATCCTTCTTATTATATTTATATTTTCAAATACACCCTGATGCACAAACGGTAGAGAGAGCAAATGGAAGAACACATGAACACGAGAGATTTTTGAGAATTCACACAGAATTCGTTTTTTTTCTAGATAACTTGATACAAAAGACAACTTCCTCATGTCCAAAGGGCATGACAACTACTTAAATAGAAGAAACAAAAACCCTAAAAAGATTAAAAAAAAAAAACAATCCAACAATATTAAAACAGTAAGAAAAGCGTAGCCTATATCAAATAAACATATTCTATCTTTTCGAGTGGGATGATCATGCTGTATTAATTCGTCATTTCGAGTGGGATGCCTTCCGATTATGAGAAAACTCAAAAAATGAAAGTTGCCACTCCTCTATCTTTCTACAGAATTTTGAATCACCTCATTTGGACCTGTATTGAGGAAGTTATGGTTAAAATACCATAGTATATCAATCTAGTCAATTCAGGGGTGGACCGCCGAGCATCAGGGGCGGACCGCCCTTCCAGTCTTGGACCTGGGTGCTGTTTCCGACTCGGGCGTGCTTCTGGGGCGGGCCGCCGTGCCAGTAGGGCAGGCCGCCGAAACTGTTCTGCATCACACCCCCACCCCCGACAATAAGGTTAGCAATTCACCTTCATTGTTTAATATAGTATCGTGTTAGCTACTTATTGATGTTATTGTGCATAATTCTTATTTTTAACTCATTTTTTTTGTTTATTGATGGATACTGGTAGTCTGGTACACACTACACACCTTTGTAACCATGTGCTCTTGCTGTGTCGATTCTTGATTTTATACAAGAATTATCATTAAATTGAAGGAAATAGCTTATTGTCTAACAAGAATTTTTTTACTTTTTTGGCATGAACGCAGGAAATAAACTCTGTCGGATTTTTTTTTACTTTTCTGCCTATTAACTGCTGGTAGTTGATTTGGAGGACCAAATATTCAAATGGGTAGGGATGTCCTTCTTATTAATATATTAACTGCAAGGGGATAGGTTTCATTATCCCAATTCTATTGGAAAGAAAATATTATTACAGATTCGGAAACACAATTAATTAATTGACAAATCAAAACGTAATTTAACATACACATTATTAACCAAAATGAGATGAAAAGATCAACTTCGTTCCATATAAAAACCGTATATTATGGAAGATGAGATTAGCTATCCTATCATGGTCCGAGAAAAAACCAAGTGCACTTTTCAAAAAGGCACGGTATCATTTTTGTTATACCAGAGCCGATATCATAAACATAAGGTTTTCCATTATAAGGATCAATAAAGTATATATGGTCTCCTCTAAGACCATTTGCTGGTGCCGCTGCCATTAAGAGACCATTGGCTGCTCTTGAGATATTATTCAGCACCTCCAAAAAAAGAACTTGATCACCAATGCCGTCAATCTTGTCCCAACAAGGTTGCCCGCCCAGTCCTTTGAAATTAAGCCGATAGAACCGAAACTTAGACGACTCCGTGAGAAATTCTTTTGGATAATACCATATCACTCTCAAAATTTCTCCAGTCGAGTTAACAACGTAAGATATCAAATAACGAATATACATGAGCTCCTCCCCATGCAGGTGTTCATGCGTTAGCTCATCCAAATGTGGTTGTATCGTATATAACAAACTTTTTGATAATGCATCAATTACGATTGTCTCGCCACCTGTATGTTCATACGTATAAAAGAACATTCCCCGACAATAATAGCTAAAGATCATAAACATCTCATCAAATCCTTCATGTTCGCTCCACTTCCCGTGGTGTGGATCATACATCGCCCATCGATCGGGATATTTAGTTGAATTTCCATACTCAACAATTATAGTTCTATAATCACGAATAGGGCCTGGTTCCGTCCAAATCATCAAGGACGATAACCCATCATGTTGGTTGTGAATAAGAGGGACAGCAAATTCATCATTAGTGAGAGGGTTAAAAAGCGATATAATACCAGTGCAATCATCAACGAAAGGGAGATAGCCGTTGGAGGACCCTCTAAACCACCTAGATTCCTTGACAGGGATTGTAAGAGCTTCACCGGAGAACATAGAGTACAAAGAAAGTCTTGTTGTTGGTAGGGAGACAATATTACGAGCCTCTTGGGGGAACTCAAGAAGCCAGGTAAGGTTCATCGAGAACTCGGCAAGGGGAGTAGCGGAGCACCAACTCTTACAAGTAACATGAACACAAATGCAGTCACGAAGATTGGGAAGCTTCTTTGCAATGAGATAGACTAGTTCTGAAGGTAGATCAGACCAGTCCTTCTCACCCTTGATCAATTCCTTATTATCTTCCATTATATTAATCAAGTTTTACTGCTCCAAATTAAACGAGTTGATGATCATTTGAACTTTATATATATAGTAGTAATTATGAAGCTGATAATAGGAACGCCAATTTAGGAACTTAATTAACGTCTGAAGAAATTGAATAGCTTGGATTAAAATTGTCGATGGTAGGCCGTGAACATTTTATATAGAAATTAGAAATAGAAGATAAACATCTATTGTGCACGGCATTTTTACTAAAAATAGTTTCAGATATTTGTACGTGCTAGATTGAATTAGTTAATTATTTATTGAAGTGCGAAACCCAAGACCAAAATAACTAACAATACGTATTAAATGATAGTCTTATATATATATATATTTGACACAAGCCTTTTAAGTACTTTTTCTGAATATATATATTAAAAACTTAATTTGGTCTCAAGATATAGTGGTTTAAATATATTTTACGCGCCTAAGGAAAAAAAAAATGAAGATCAAATAAGACCCTTAATTTTAGATTTAAGGTTTGAAGTAAATAGGTTGATTAAAATTTGGCAATAACGATATGACAAGCGTTTCAGCAAATAGGTTAATGAATAAAAAAAAAAAGAAAATGATATGGGGATACCATTGGAGATACCATATAGTTTGATTTGGTCAAACGAACTAATTATTCAACATAATATACTAATTATTAATATACTAATTATTCAATTTAACATACTAAATATTCAACTTAATATATATCAAATTATAATTTGCATGTTAAATATTTAGCATCAACATAACAGGCTAATTATAAGTTAACGTTAATTTGAATATTTAGTATGCTAAGTTGAATAACATATGCTAAGTTGAATATTTAGTATGTTAAGAGAATTTCTCATTCTCATTCATAAGTTGTAGGCTATTTATGCGTAACAGTGGGAATGCAGACTGCAGAGGGACCAAGCAGAATAACGCCGAAAGTAAAAAAAAAGGAGTTGATAAAGAGATATTATTGTAGTTATGTTGTTTATACGGATCATCATTTGACCAGTCAAATATATTATGCACTCCAGATTTATGAATGTAAATTTGTTTATTATGCAGCGAAAGTTATTTTTTATGTATGTAAAATTTAAGTTGCTGAGCTTAAAAACATTAAACAACTTGTATACTAAGCATTTTTGTGTAAAAAAAAAGGAGTTGATAAAGAGATATCATTGTAGTTATGTTGTTTATACGGATCATCATTTGACCAGTCAAATATATTATGCACTCCAGATTTATGAATGTAAATTTGTTTATTATGCAATGAAAGTTATTTTTTATGTATGTAAAACTTAAGTTGCTGAGCTTAAAAACATTAAACAACTTGTATACTAAGCATTTTTGTCTGCATAAAAATATATTTAATAACATATATTTTACAACCAATATGTTGCATACTTAATAATTTTGAATGCATAATAAATGATTTTATTTACATATAGTATTTGTAAGTTGTAACATGCAGTCTAAAATTAATACACTACATACTAAATGAATTTGTATGTATAATAAGTTAAAATAATAAGTTTACATGCACAATTAGTTATATAGTGTACATAAAAAAGTGTGACAGTGAGATAAAGAGAAGAAGATGGAGATGGTACAGTGAACCGAACGAAGGGGTCATGAACCGGTTAATATTCGCTGAACCGGATATTAAACCGCGACTTGATTATTGAAAAATAAGTTTGATTAATTCATTTAATTGAGTTTACAACTTTACATTCATAATTATCATATTTTGTTACATAATTACTTCCTCCGTCCACAATTAAATGAATTTATACTCTTTGTTTGAATCCACTTTCTTCCTAAATATATATATATATATTACGAAATTCTCAAAATGCCCCTCGTTTCTTTCCAAGAATGTTCACTTTTCTACTAATTGAGGGTATAAAAATAATTTCACTCTTATACTATTTTCTTTAACTTTTACTACAAATTCATTATTTTATGGACAGAGGAAGTATTAGATTTCATGTAAATAATTTGTTACCTCACTTGATATTTTGTTGCATAATTATTAGATTTCGTATAAAAAAATTGTTACGCGTATCAACGAGGGGAGAGTCCGTATCACCGTAGCGTTTCCCAAAAAAAAAAAAAAAAAAAAAAAAAAAGATAATAACGCCAATAGACGCTTCAAGATGTTACCAGCACCTTCCTTTTGATGTCATCTTCTTCCTTTCCCTTGGCATCCAATTCCTGCCCTATTACACCAATTTACCATCAAGGCATCAATCCAACTTCCTTCTCTTCACACTGCCATCAATAAACCACACAGAGAGAAAGACAGACTGAACCGGCCGGCGTCTGTGGTCCGTGGACATGTGTATCGTGTGGGTGTGCGACGAGGAGGAACATGTCCTCGGCACATGGCAGGCTCCCGGGAACTGCCCGTATTGCGGCGGCGCAATAATTGGTGCTGATGTGCAGCGTGCATGGCGGCTCTGCTTCGTGCCGGTCTGCTTCTCCGGCCGCCGCCGCAAGTTCCACTGCTCCTTCTGCAACCGCCCTCTGGTCGTGCGCTCTTGAGAGATTAATTGTAATCAGTTCTTGTAAATAGTTGTTATTGTGCTCGACTGCTTGTATCTTTTTTATTGTTAAATTAAGAGTGATCATAATTAATTTATTGTAATCTGTTATCAAATAGATTATATTCAGATAAAAAGTTTCAACTTTGAGCTGAGCCATTTTAGTTTTTAGGATTGTTTGAACAATTCTTACAAGATTTTTAATAACTTCACAACACTTGGTCTCCTTACAATCAAATTCACTCATCATTTTCTTATCGTGAAAAGTGATTATTACTCTTGGATAAAAATGTAATTAACGAGCCTTAATTACATCCCTAATTAATCCAAAAAAAAAAAACATCATAAAATTGACAAACAAACTCATTTCAGACCATTTTGCAATTTCAAATACACCTCCATTATCCATTAGTTCATACAAAAACTAGACTGCAACAAACATCACATAACACAACAAAACATAAAAACATAAAGAAAAGAAAAAAAGATGCAAAATCATTCTAAAGAGGAGTCGACATGATGAACGGCCCGAGAGTACGCGAGGACCTCATCCGGAGAAGATCCCTCCTTGTTCTTCCCTTTCTCCTCCCCCTCTTTCCCTCCATACCCTGCTTCACCGATGATCGATTCCCGCAGAACCTTCGCCGCCGTCGGATTCAGCTTCGACATAGTCTCGGACGAATCCTGTTGCACCTCATGATGAGGTGCCCGATCTTCTTCCTTCTTCTTTTGCTGCTCCATTTCCTTAATTTCTTTCTAATCTCTCACTCTCTTTCTCTAGATTTGCATCTGCTGTGTGCCAATTTTTAGAGGAAGAATGAGAGGAATAACTGGTGACGGTACACGTGTAAGGAACTGGGAGGACAGGTGTCGGTCATGTAACAAAGAACAGGTTCAGAAACGACAAACGAGCTGAGAAATCTGCTCATGATCTGATGGAAATATATGGACCGTTGGATTGTTTGCAGATTCGTGCCGGCGTGCATCTCGAGATGATCCAACGGTTCGCATCGTGACCTGCACGTTGCAGTAAGTTGGGGGATAAGCACTCGATCGATCTGATGGGCCGCAATGAAGTAAAAATCTGATGGACCGGTATATAATAAGAGGTTTTACCAGTAGAAATGTAGAGTCGTTAATGGGCCTTAATTACTGGGAAAGTTCACGAAAAAAACTTTAAAGCCCATCTTGGAGATTTTGTACCGACCGTGTCAGTTGCTGACTTGCTGTTGATTTCAGGTCAACAAAATTTGTTTTTTTTTTCTTTCTTTATCCATGTCTAGATATATAAGAAGGAGGAGAGATCCATTGACAATGCTTACAATGACAATTTTAACAATTGAGATTTTAAAAAATTTATAATAATTCATAAAAAATCTTAAAAATGAAAAAACTTTTATGGATGCATTCTTTAACTTATAGATTAATAGTGTTTTAAATTTCAATCAATTTGAACATCATTTGATGGTTTATCAAAATTTTGTACATTTTTTAATGGTTGAAATTTAACGAGCTTTAAAGAGCTATCAAACGTCACTTAAATTGAATATAATTTGAAACATAATCAATCTATAAGTTAAATAATATCTCTATAAACTTTTTTCTATTTTTTAGAATTTTTAACTATTTTTATAAATTTTTCAAAATCCCCATTGTCAAGATTGTCAAGATAAGCATTGTCAATGGATCCCTCCTCTATAAGAAGATACCATTGAGAATAATGTTCGGTACTATATGCTCAAATGAACTAATTATTCAACTAAACATACTAATTATTTAATTTAATTATATTCTAATTATTCAACTTAATATGATCTTACAAGTCAAATCATTATATCAATAATTATTCAACTTCACATATATTGTGCTTAAAATGAAAAAAAAATAACTAATTATTTAACTTAACATACTGATTATTCAATTTAACATGCTAAATATTCAACTTAATATTAACTTATAATTAGCATGTTAAGTTGAATAATTAGTATGGTATGAAAAATAATTAATTCTTTTGACCAAGTCAAACTATATAGTATCTCTAATGGTATCCTCAATAATATCTCCATATCATTTTCCTTCTCAAATAGTCTAATTTCCCTCCACCACTTGTTAGTTTAGTTGCCTATTGCCACTCCCCCAGGGGCCAGGTCACTGTGAGCCTGACTTCCCAGTGCACTCCTTACACTCAATTGATTCACACTTGTGCTTTGTACTATACACCCTGCGTTCCAGAAGCAAACACACACACAGACAGTCAGACAGAGAATTTATTCGAAATTGGAGATGGGTGCTGAGTTCATCTTTTCTGTGATCACAACCTTAACCGGCTTGCTGACTTCTCTGCGGAGTTCGGGTTCTGCGCTGTTGAAAGGGGAAGGGGATGATGATGTTGAGATAAATTTAAGTAGGTTGGAGAGGTTGCTTCAGAGGATTCAGGTGACACTTTATGATGCAGGGGAGAGGGAGATACGGGATGCATCGGTTAAACTCTGTCTCAAAGAGCTTAAGCGGGTTGCCTATGAAGCCAAGGATGTACTGGATGAGTGCCAGTACGAGTTGTTGCGTTGCTGGGTTGAGGAATCGGGAGAGGCGACGGGTGCGTCACTGGCAAGGAATGGTAGGAAGAGGAAGTCGACCGAGGATGCAAGAACTATACCTGATGGGTTTGCTGACAGTATTAAGCGTGTTTTGGATCGGTTTGAGGAGATATGTAGAGATAGAGAGGCACTGTTCTTAAGGGAGGATGATGGAGAGAGGCGGGATTATGCGGTGACCGGTTTGCGGCCAACAGGCCACATGGTGAACGAGTCGGCTGTTTTTGGTAGGGATGGCGATAAGAAAAAGGTTATAGAGTTTGTGTTGCAGGGAAATAAGGGTGGCACAGATCACATCTCAGTTATACCGATTGTCGGGATGGGTGGCGTAGGCAAGACGACACTTGCTCAACTAGTGTATAATGATCCCTCGGTTAGATGTTATTTTGACATGAGCGTGTGGGTGTACGTGTCGCCAGAATTTGACGTCACGAGGATAACAAAAGAAGTCCTGGAGTCTATATCAGAAAAGGTTTATTCTGGCTTAACTGGATTAAGTGCGGTTCAGCGGGCTCTGGTAAAAGAAATCAAAGGTAAGAAAGTATTTTTAGTGCTCGATGATGTCTGGAACGAGTTGTTCAGTAAATGGGAACAGTTTCTGGAACCGCTTCAAGTTGGAGAGTCGGTGAGAATATTAGTGACCACAAGGAACAAATCTGTTGGTCAGATTGTTCGAACCGCTTGTACATATGATCTGAGTTGCTTGTCGCATGATCAATCCAGGTCGTTGTTTGAGCATTACGCATTTCGTGGTCGAATTGTACATGATTCCTCTAGTCTTCGGGAGATTGGTGCGCAAATTGTCAACAAATGTGCCGGGCTTCCACTGGCAATTAAGTCTGTCAGTAGAGCTTTATCTTGCAGATTGCGTGAAGATAGCTGGAGGGGCATTTTGGAGTCGGGACTGTGGGAATCTGATTGTAAAGATGAGATATTTCCTTCTCTCAAGGTAAGCTATTACAGTCTTCCACCAGAGTTGAAACCGTGCCTTTTATTCTGCTCTTTATTCCCGAAAGGTTATCGATTTGATAAAGATCAAATAATTTACATGTGGATTGCTCATGGATATGATCAATCTCGAGGTAGCAAAAGCATAGAAGATATTGGGGATGAATTTGTTCATGAGCTAGATAGGAGGTCTTTTTTAACGCTAGATAAACGAAGATGGGAAGAGATATTCACTTTGCATGATTTAATTCATGATTTGGCAAGGTCTATTTCCATGGGTGAGTTTCTTACCAGCGGAAGGGAGAGTATCGGCGATGTCATATCTACTGGAGTGCATCATGTGTATACAGAGAATTATAACATGCTCAACTGGTCAAGTGGAAGTTCTTTGTTGATTAGAACATTAGTGAACAATGTTCAGGTTCCTGATTTGGATTACAATCTTCAGAAAGATATGATGAGGCATTACAATTTGACATTATGTACGAACACAAATCTCCGGGTGTTGAAATGTGAAGGTGCCTACGGACATGACTTGGAGCGTATGGTTAACCCAAAGCACCTACGCTACTTGGAACTCGGTCACTGTGAACTTGAAATGCTGCCTAAATCAGTGATTCTACTTTTCAACTTGGTTGCATTACGAATAAGCTTTCTTGAGCAACTAAAAGAATTACCCGATTTCAATGGAAATTTGGTTAGCCTAAGGTTTCTTAGCATAACTGCTGTTGGGATCGAGGAGCTACCTGAATCACTTGGCCGACTTTCTAACCTACAAATGTTGCACTTGTGCTCATGCCCCAAAATAACAACGTTACCAGTTTGCATTGGAAAGCTAATCAACTTAAAGGAACTGTACATTTCAAACTTAAATATCACAGAATTACCAGAATCATGTTGCAGGCTTAACAAACTGCAGAAATTAGTCTTAGTGAGATGTTGGAATATTATGCAACTACCCAATGGTATTGCCAATCTCATTAATCTTCGGTGCATGTATGTTCTTGGTGGTCGCTTTGGCGAGTTACCAGAATCCATAAATCAACTATGGAGCCTTGAGGTTCTCGAGTTGGTGACTTCAGCTTCTCTTATCGGGTTGTTATGTAGACTTGAAGGCCTTCTATATAAAGTTTCACTAAAAATCTCCATCAAAAGAAAGAAAGTATATGAGATCGATGAGTGGCCAAAGCAATGGATGCAGAGATCAACTGTAGGAAACACTTTGCAAAATGGAAAGGAAGTGCGCAAGTTTAATTGGCTAAAAGGAGGCAGAGAGCTGTACGAACCGCTTTACATGTTACGGGCAGCAAGTACGTAAAATCTGAAAGTTTACTAGAGTGTCTGCAGCCAATTAATCACTTGGTTGAGTTGAAATTAAATGGATATGAAGGAATTGGCTATCCGAGGTTGCTTCGTACCAATTACAATAGTGGAGTAGCCATTTTCCTGCATTATTTTCTTAATAACGCGGAATCTTTGCGGGACTTGGAGAGTTACCATCACTCAGGTCACTGCATCTGATTGGTGGGAATTTAGGGGATCAATTCTTTCAAACCATTGCCACTCATGATTTCAAGGCGATCTTCCCGTCATTAGAGGAGATAGAGTTCACAGATATACTCGAACGGAATGTTCCAGTTGGAGAGCAGCATAGAGACCTCCCTGTGTTGTGCAGTCTTAAAATCGACAATTGTTGCAATCTGAGTTCACTGCCCGAGTTTGCTTTTGTTAGAAGGTTAGACATAATCCGATGTTCATTTCCAATGCTCGAGTTCAACACGCTACACTGGCGACTACTTGAGAGTCTCCACATTGAAGAATGCTTCCAGCTCACTTCCCTCCATAGACTACAAAGCCTGAATTCTCTCTGAACTCTATATGCCGTGCTATGTCCTCAGCTCGAGGAATTTTCTTATCCAAGGAATTTAACTCTGCCTCTCTGCATAGAAATTGTTGGCTGCCCTTCCCTGAAAGGCTGGTGTCGGAGTCGGCAATATAACTACATAGAGGTATCTAATTACTGCACTTGCTTAATTTCAAAACAACAGTATATTTTGGTAGCAATTTTCTGTATCTTCTCAGCACAATATAAATGTTTTTTTTTTTTTTAATATGTTTTCTTAATGTATCAGGATTTCTCTTGCAAAACGATTGCAACTTCTGGTATTCGGAATATACTGAAGAAAGGTGATCAGAAATTTCCAGTCGAACATCTGTTGATTGAAAACTCTATAGAGCAAAATCTAGAGTTCCATAAAGGTTTCGTTAATCTTGTAAGACTAGAGATAAAGAGTTGCTGGAAGCTAGTGACTCTCAAGGGACTTACTGAACTCAAATTACTTGAAAGATTAGTGTTATGGGATTGCCCCTTGCTTCGAATGGAGACAGCAGCTAGTCGTTTCTCACCATTTCTCATGTTGTTGGTCGTTCATGGTTGCCATCACATGCTTTTTCTGGATTTACTGCTACTAGGAAACCCCTCATTCTTAACCGAGCTGGAGATTACGGATTGTAGAATGCTAATGTCGATTCGAGGGCTTCAGAACTTCAGTAAACTAGAGACCTTAGCGATCATCCAATGCCCCCAACTTTTGCTTGAGTTGTTGCCCGCTATGCCTGACTGTGTGGTTATTTCGGGATGCCAGAGGCTGAAGGCTTGGTGCAGAATGCATTCTATTGACCCTCTTGGTAATTAGTATTAGTATTACAATTACGACTTTTCTTCACAAAGTATCGGTTCTTGCGATTCATTGGCATCCTGATGCTTTTCATGATAAATTTATTTATTAGTCTCTTAATTAATTTGACTCTTGTGAAATTATGCAGATGATGAAACAGATCGAGCTATTTAAAATGGATGTCGTGTTTGGAGGTAGCGAATGATGCGAACCTGCACGGCACCTCACCTGTTCCATTGTCCAAATTGTGATCTTTTACTTAGCGTCCTATAGGTATGATGAAATGCATAATGCGTATATTTATCCCAAATTGGAGATAATTATGTGAAACATATAAATAAATTCCCTGCTTCAAGTAAGAGGAGCCTTGAAATTGATTGGAAAGATCAATCTGCTTCAATTGATTCTGGAACTAAGCTGCATTTTCAAAGTGCGGCTCACCCTGGAAACTAAGCCGTATATATGTAATTTCGAGAAAATAGTTTCTACACCAGTAATTATGATTTTTTATTTTTTTAATTAATAAAAATAGGCCAAATCATTTACACTCTCTGGTCCTTTGTATTACTTTCTGATCCCCTAATATATATAGCGCATAATTTAGTGGCAACTCATAACATACTTCTCCTAGATTTTTCCTCCTATTTAATCTTCCCCATGTTCTTACTGAACTGCTCAGATTTGTGGGCATGAAAGATACATTTTCAGCAAGCATCATGCATTGATTTTTCTCCCATTGATGTTTTCTCTCTACTTTCCACCTATAGGAAAAGACATGTCAGAATAATTACCATGTACACCTTGTTTTATGATCTTCAGCTGGAAATGTGCTGCAGGGACTCCAAAATTATGATTTGGTACAGTTACATGTAACATCTGAAATCAATTCTTGAGTTTAAGAAATTAAGGGGTTCAGTAATAATGGAAATTGCTTCCTCTGTGTAGCCTGTGTAATTCCAGCTCCACTTTCTATTGTATTTTATCATGACAGATTATCATATCATTTAGGTCTCATAGTGATTTTCAATTTGTTTCCTCATTAACACAACTTTGTTCACGGTTCACTTGATAATTTAGTAACTCGCAGTTTGTTTACACTTAGTTTAGTAGAATATTTTACTATTCAGATTGGATCCTCATATTGGAGCTTTGGAGGGACAAAATGAATTAGACATCTTTAAAAATTGGCTTTGGATCAGGAGGATACTTTGGAATTTTCAATTGGCAATGCGCCTTTTCTTGTTTCCTTCTTTTCTTTTTTTTTTGCATTAATTTAATATTTGTGAATACATTTTAATCTGACGACTTATTTTTCACATCTTGCTATAACCTTCCATCAGTGATCAGTTTTAGATCTCCAGATGAGCTTTTGGGTGGGTGGTTCCTTGACTTTTATATAAGCCCAATCGACCAATTACTGTGATAATTTTTTTTTTCTCTGTATTTTATAATAAACAAAGAAGGGCGAATAAAATGAGCTGCACGCGTCTGTTTTGGATCTTAGAAAATTCAAACCAAGATCCAACTTAATTTAAGATCCATTGTTTGTATGTTTGATTCTGCAGGGTGTAGCAAGCGAGAAGTTTTGAAAACATCCCTCATGGATCATGGCTAAGAAACAAGAATTACTTCTCACTAGAGCTATGACTCGGCTTCGCCTCGAAAAGTGGTAGCAAATAAAAAACTAAGAATTTTATAAAATTTTAAATATTTATATTAATTATTAACAAAAAAAAAATTGTAATTTTTTTACGTAAGTAAATAATAATAATAATAATAATAATAATAATAATACAATAATTTATAAATAAGAACATATATAAATGTTGGACTATTTTAAGGGTTAAAATTTGTTTTAGACATGACACATGCATCTTATTTAATAAGGAGAGAAAAAAAAATACAAGCCATTGAATCTAAGTAGACGAGAGTTTCAAACAAAATCAGCAATAACAATAGTGATGATGTGATATAGTTGAGATGCTTGATAATTTACCCCTCTTTATGGAGTATAGATTTTACCTGTCACATCTAACATGCACTTGATCTTGAGCAGTAAAAGAGAAGTATACGTTCTGTTGTCCTGTAACTTGCACAGATGATTACACATAAGCTGGTATATGCAACCAAGCCAAGGCAAGCCAAGCTGGTTTGCAACTTGCAGGTTGCGATCCCCAGTCACCAGTGGATTGTTCTATATTATTTATATCGCCAGGTACAGATGCACGTGAGAAGACGACAGGAGCAGGTATAAATTAAGAAAACACATGTACTTATGAATCCTCAATCAGCAACATAGGTGACCCATGAATTTCAAAAAAAAAAAAAAAACAAAAGAAAAAGAAAAAAAAAACATAGGTGACCCATGAACAGTACACCGGTGGGTACTATGAATAGTTTTACTGGTATTGTTTTAAATTTATAGATGATTTTTTTTAATTATAGATTGATATTGTTTAAATTTTTATTTGATTTGAAAGGCGTTTGATGTCTCATCAAAAGTTTGTACTTATTTTAACAATTTAATTCAAAGGTTTACCTAATAGTAGGAAAATTAGCCGTTCAAATTTTTTTTTTACTTTGGTATGCCTAAAGTTTGTCAATCAAAATATATATTATATGTTGTTTTAATAATCGTTTTTAATATATGCAATTTTTGTAATCTTAATTCTTAAGGGATAATGTATCAAGCAAACGTCAACCTTAATAAAAAAATGTAAATTTTTTCTAAATTAGATTAACGCAATGTATTTGCTTATAATTATTATTATTAACATTTTTTGAGAAAACAATGTATTTGCTTATTAAGCTACGGTGTAATAGTTGTGGTCTAATAGTAGGAAAATTATCATCTGTGTGCTTCCATGTAATTTTGAATGACATACAAAATTTTAACACAATTATTATACTAAATCATATAAATTTATAAAAAATCTTAAAAATATATCTTTTATAAACATATTTATTTACTTATAGATTGATTGTATTTCAAATTCATTCAATTTGAATATCATTTGATACTTCATCAATAACTATTAAGTTTATATAGTAATTAGACGGTATAAAATTTAATAATTTTTGTTGAAATATCAAAAAAAAAAAAAGAAAATCAGTCACCATCAAAACTTTTCCGTTAGAATTATAATTTCCCAATGGACTCCTGTAGTTAATCACTATTTAGTGAACTGGAGAGCAAATAAAACTGTCTGTTCAGCTGTCGTCGGATACGTCCAAAATCCATTCGACCAAAACTAGTGGAACTGCGTGCGCCTGAGGAAGAAGAAAACTCTACCCACGGGTGTTTCTCAAAAAAAAAAAACTCCCACCTCTGCAATTGTTCCAACAAACACCCGGTGCTGTCGCATCTCTACCGTTCAATTCAGATCCGACGGTGAGTCCCCTATCAACGCAAACCTGTCCCATCCGTCCATCTCAAATCGTACGGCCTTAACCGTCTGGCGCCTACAGACCCCGCTTGAGCGAATCAAAACAGGTCGGGAATTTCTAAAAAAAAAAAATCAGAGAGGGGAGAAGCGAGAAATAGACTCCTGTTGTCCTACAGTTCGTGATCCGAGCCGTCGTGTCGTGTCAAGATTCGTGCACGCACGATTCTCGAGACGATCTGATGGCTCATAAGCGCTCCGGAGATCACTGGATTCAAACAGGTCGGGGTCTCGGGGATATTGCTAAGAAGATATCAGAGAGAAGAGAAGCGAGAAATAGAATCCTGTTGTCCTACAGTTCGTGCCACGAGCCGTCGGCTCGTCTCGAGATTCGTGCGGGCTCGGATCTCGAGAAGATCTGATGGCTCGTAAGCTCTCCGGAAATCACTGGCTTGACGACGCGACACGAACGGACGGACTTGTTATAGGTTTGTTGTGTAGAGAGGTTTATTATAGTGAAGGGATTTCCGATCGAGAGGGAAGGAGGAAGGAAGAGGAAGAAGAATGGGGGAGACAGTGCACTCGCCATGGCTCACGTACACCTCCATGGTCTCGCTTCTCACGCTCTGCCCGCCCTTCGTCATCCTACTGTGAGTGCTTCCATCCCCCGCCGCCGCGTTTATGGATGAATGAATACTTTATGTGTTATTTATTTATTTATTTTTTTTACATTTGACTGAGATCTGGTAGTGTTGCTGTCTTGCGAGGAATTCGATTGATTTTTACTGATTTATTTATGAGCATTTCTGTTGTGGAAACTCGATTGATTTCGATTGAAAAGCTTGCGACTTTGGTGGCGCTGATCGGGATTAACGATTTACAATCCGGTATCGGATGTTGTTTGCATGCTGTAGTTGATGGAGGTGTTCTTTGAAATGTACGAGGTTTTGAAGGGGATTAAATTAGTTAGTCTGAAATCGGTATCGGATTTGGAGAAACAACAACGATCTTAGTAGTTCTTTGGATCATCAGGAAGATCTCTTCAGAGCATATTTGAGTTTTGTATGCTTCAGAGGAATGTAGTTGGATAAAGTCTGTGTTTTGAAAGCCTGAATGCTCTGAACTTTGATTTTACTGAGACGGCGCCTTTTATCCCAATAATGAAGCAAGATTATACCCCATTTCGATAAACTTGAACAAAAAGATAACAACTTTTCAGTCATTTGCATGATACTACATTTCTACTAATAAAGATGCTGCACAACACATCTGACTACCTAGATTGTTAACTTATTTTTCTATATGAGTAATTACTAAGTAATTTCTTAAATCAGAACTTTGACGTCCTCAAAAGACTGTAATTTTTTTTGCAGTTTTGAATAAAAGAGGAATTAGTTCCGGTAAAGTTAAATAAATGATATATATTTCCAGCACTGACATTACTCAATTGGTGCAGTTGGTATACAATGGTACATCCGGATGGTTCCATATTGCAAACCTTTGAGTATCTAAAAGAAAACGGATTTGATGGGTTGAAGACTATATGGCCAATGCCAACACCTATTGCGTGGAAAATAATAGCTTGTTTTGGAGCATTTGAAGCATTTCTGCAGTTGGCCCTTCCTGGTAAAAGATTTGAGGGGCCTATTTCACCAGCTGGAAATGTACCAGTTTACAAGGTCAGTACCATATTCTGTTAAATTGGAAGTTCTTTTGGTAGTTGTCAGTTTCTGGTACTGACAATTACAACATAATATAACAATAAGTATGATGTACAAGTACATAAGTTAGGAAATGGTTCATAAAATTTATATGAAACTTTGAGCAAACATAGGGTAAATAGATTTCAGTACACAAGAACTGGTGAGTGTACTAAAAGAGCCGATATCCGGAAATAACTTTTTATTAATAAACTTCTATTTAGGAGCTATATTTCAAATATATGACCTTGTTTGATTGTAGGCAAATGGATTGCAAGCTTATGTTGTGACGTTAGTGACTTACCTTGGTCTCTGGTGGTAAGTGCATCTGTAATTGTTGATATTTTGGGTTCAAGATAAGATTTTCTGCTGATCATGTTTTGTATATTTTAGGTTTGGTATAATTGATCCAAGTATAGTGTATGACCATTTGGGGGAGATCTTTTCAGCTCTTGTTTTTGGTAGCTTCATATTCTGCATTCTTCTCTATATTAAGGTTTATACCTTTTCATTTTTCCCCTTTTCTTTGTTTTTCTTAATTTTGTTTTTTCAAATGGTAGTCCAGAAGAGGTTGTCCCCTCAACAAACTTTTCAGTTTTTTGAGATACGTGCATACTCATCCAAGAAACAAAAGATGGCAGCTCACCTCCTTTTTCGAATTGTTCAGAGAAATACTCAAAGAACCTCCAGGCCTCCAGCTTTGTTGCAGATATGGGGCAGATATGGGGATGAAATAGGGGATGATATGTAAAATAAATAAAGCAGGAACCATACACTTTTTAAGTTCTAATACTTCACGGGGACTTTACATATCAAGATATGATATTTCCTGTTCTTTGGAATAGAGATTACGGCTTTGACATTTATGTATGCACACTGTGACTCATCAGATTTTTGTCTTATTCTTTTTTCTTTTTTTTTTTAAATAAAGGGTCATGTAGCACCATCATCAACTGATTCAGGATCTTCAGGAAATGTCATTGTAGACTTCTATTGGGTAAGTATCTCTTAATAAATTCTTTGATTTATTTTTTATTGTCATTCTCTTCAATATTTGTTTCGTTTTTTATTGCTCATAAATTGTTCTTTCTCTCTTCGTAATATTTTGCTGAGTTTATTTATGATTGAAAATATTTGTACCAAACCAGATGAGTCCACAAATTGTAACATCTCTTCTACATATCATATGTTCTGTTGATCAAACAAGTCTCGAAACACATACATTTGTGCTCCTCTGTTACATGCAATGCCACTATCAGTAGTGATGACTGTTTTTATGGTAGGGAATGGAGCTATATCCTAGAATTGGAAAACATTTCGACATTAAAGTTTTCACAAACTGCCGGTTTGGTATGATGTCTTGGGCAGTACTAGCTGTTACCTATTGCATTAAACAGGTATAGAACCTCTCACTTATGTCATAAATTTTTTCAAATTTCTTATTATTTTATTGGCTTGTGTTGATTGTTGAACTATATCCTTTCTGTCTCACTATTCTGATGTTGGATCCTAGAAGTGAATTAGACCAATATAACTATGAGCACAAATAATTTCTTTCTGTCTATTCAACCGAAATTCCTTGAACTAAACCTATCTAGATTTGATAGCATTGTGGTAAAATAATGGATGATCAGTACTGCAATTGTTATGGACACTAAAATTCTCCTATATTCAGAAAATTTTGAAATGGAAGCTAATTCTGTCATCATCACTGTTTCTTCCCTGGTTTCCTTTTCACTTACATAATGTTTTTCTTTTTCCAATTTCTGTACTAAATCATTTCAGTATGAGATGAATGGTAAAGTATCAGATTCAATGCTGGTGAACACAGTTTTGATGCTGGTGTACATAACCAAGTTCTTTTGGTGGGAATCTGGCTACTGGTGTACCATGGACATAGCTCATGACCGAGGTCCCTTCTTTATTTTTATTCAGTCCTTACATCTTTTATTAATTGCATAAGCCCTTTCGGAGATAATAGATGGAACTCTGAAAAAGAAGTATAAATCTACTATGTGATATCACAAAGCCTTGTGGCAATGTGACCTGAAAAAAAGATCCCAGAATTCAAGGTTTTGTGCTTGTAGGGTTTTTTTTTTCTCCCTACATAATAAATAACTAGAAATTTTACGCGCTACGCTGCGTCTCAAAAAATAATTATTTACATTAAAATTCATAGTTAAGATGAAAAACTAAAAGAAATTCTTAATAGAAAATTAATTTGTTTATGGAAGATAACGAATTAGCTGATAACAAAAAAAAAAAATATATATATATATATATATATAAATCAATTAGTCTTATGTACAAATAACAGCATTGACATGTATGGTTATAACCAATATGTTAATTTTTTTTTGGAAGTATTAATTTTATAAATTTTTCGAAAAGAATATTTTACCATATATATTTGATATTTCATTAGCTTGGCTTCTTTAATGTTACATATTATATATTTTCTTTCTTTCCTTCTTTATGTCATGTCTCCTGGATAGTGAGCATAGGTACAAATTAGACAGGAGGACACTGTGTACACTTACTATTTGTCAGAACAAAAAGAAAGTCGAATAAAGGGCTTTAAAAAAAAAGATTAGAACTGTTTATTAGTACTGTAGCTCAAAAGTTACTTGCACAGGATTTAACATGAGGACACTTGTAATACACTTATTATTTGTCAGAACAAAAAGAAAGCTGAATAAGGGCTTTAAAAAACATTGGAACTGTTTATTAGTACTGTAGCTCAACAATTGTGCCGGATTTAACACGAGGATACTTGTATACATTTATTATTTGTCACCCAAAAAGAAAGTCGAATAAAGGGCTTTAAAAAAAGATTGGAACTGTTTATTAGTACTGTATCTCAACAGTTAAATGTGCAGGGTTTATATTATTAATTAATGATCACTTGCTACAAGATCATTCTTTGAGATACTTCCGTCCACAAAAGAATGAATTTGTAGCAAAAGTCAAAGGAAATAGTGGAAGAGTGAAATTACTTTTATGCCCTCAATTAGTAGAAAAGTGAACATTCTTGGAAGGAGACGAGGGACATTTTGGGAATTTCGTAATATATATTTTTTTTTGAGGAAGAAAGTGGATTCAAACAAAGGGTATAAATTCATTTAATTGTAAACAAGTTGTAAAGGGTATAAATTCATTTAATTGTGGACGGAGGAAGTAGTTATTATCAATGGGGCAACTTCATTTATTCATGTTTGTAAAATTACATCAAAGCCCCTAGTTATAAGAACTATGTAATTAATGTTGTTTCTTATGTTGTCCTACTAAATTTCTGAATGGTTAGCAGTGAAGTTAACCTTTGTTTTCAATTATTTTCTGTGATTTTAGCTGGATTTTACATATGCTGGGGATGCTTGGTGTGGGTACCCTCTATCTATACCTCTCCAGGAATGTACTTGGTTAACCATCCTGTGCAACTTGGTACTCCGGTACATTTTTCTCGACAACTTTTGAAAGATTTTTATATATTGGAGACTATCATAATAAATTATTAATCATTACTTTTTTAATACGCTCACCAACTTGAAGAATTGGTACACCCACATCTATCTTCATGGTCAAGTTTTAACTGATGGTTATGCTTTTCTCCTTGTAGCTTGCGGTTTTGATACTGTTTTCAGGACTTCTATGCATATACATAAACTACGACTGTGACAGACAGCGCCAGGAATTCAGACGAACAAATGGGAAATGCAAAATTTGGGGCAAAGCTCCCTCTAAGGTTGCTCCTCGTTTTACCTTGTATTTCTATAATGATGAACTGGACACAGTTTCATACATTGTTTATTAAAATCTGAAATAGAGAGCTTGAGTTTCTATTTAACTGACCTGTCATTGTATATGTGTTAATTTCGTTATATTTCTTATGTACAGATTGTAGCATCTTATCGTACTACGAAAGGAGAAACTAAAACAAGTCTTCTTTTGACTTCTGGATGGTGAGTTTCTTTCTTTAAATATAATTGTGTATTAAACCTGTATAATTTTAATCCAAAATAGTCTTTGAAGGATTATTGATTGTTGCCTTACCAATAATATAGGTGGGGCCTGTCTCGACATTTCCATTATGTGCCAGAGATATCAGCTGCTTTTTTCTGGACTGTACCGGCACTTTTTAATCATGTAATTCCTCCCTCACTTTCCTTATTATGTAACTATATTTCCTTGATTTTATATGTGAAATATATTACTAATATATTTTGTCCTAACCTTTTCAGTTTCTGCCATATTTCTATGTAATCTTTCTTACAATCCTTCTCTTTGATCGAGCCAAAAGAGACGATGACCGCTGCTCTTCAAAGTATACATCTCTTCTTAATATTAACTTAATTTGATATTACTGACGTCTTCTTGCGGAATCATTATTTATTACATAATATGAAAGGTTCTGAACGCTTAGTTCAGTTCCATGCTCTATAATTACATATCTGGTTGGTTTTAGCAGTACTAATTACTGGTACAAGTTCTGTCAATGAAGCAGGAGATGACAATAATTTCATGCTAATATTTTATTTTATATCACTATATACACAGGTACGGGAAGTACTGGAAGATGTACTGTGACAAAGTACGGTACCGCGTGATCCCTGGTATTTACTGAGATTTTTTATATTTCACCTAGCAGATTTTCAATTAACCACTCGAAACTTGTCTATTCACTGTTAATGGGGGGTTTTGTGTTAGATAAAACTAGTTTTATTTTCCCTTTTAGCTGATGTATGATAATGCTGCTCGTGTGTTTGCAGTTAATAGCCTTTGATGTAATAATAATGATCTTTTTATTGCTCGTCTACTGATGATATCAATCTTGGGTTGGTTGCATGCTCCAGGGCACAAATATCTTTTCATATGATATGCCCAAACACACGTACTTAATTAGGAGTCAAGATTGAGTTTAAATTATCCACTTACACGTTATGGAAATAGATTTGGCCCACTCCTTATCTTGACAATTTTGACAATAAACCTTTTCAAAATTTTGAAATAAATCATTAAAAATTCTCAAAAATATAAAAAGTTTAAGAAATATTGTTTAACTTATAGATTGATTATGTTTCCGATTATATTCAATTTAAGTGACGTTTGATGACTCTTCAAATATCTGTTAAGTTACAATCGTTAAAAATTATACAAAATTTTGATAAGTCATCAAACAATATTCAAATGGATTGAAATTTGAAATACAGTCATTCTACAAATTAAATTATATATCCATAAACTTTTTTCATTTTTAAGATTTTTAATTAACTTCTGTAAATTTTTGGAATATCCAATTATCAAATTTGTCAAAATATGTATTCTCAACTGATCCCTCCCCATATAAAAATCTCTGTTGTGCTATCACGTCCATGTAGTAATTAATTTATATTTATACCGATTGACTCATTCCGTGGCACAGATACGCTTCGTCGTCAAAATTTTCTATGGTTATGTTGATGTTCCTTCAATTTCAGATCACTCGTAGCGGTCTGAGAATATCACTTGCCGGAAGCTATTTAGAATCTTTTGCCTTGAGATAAAGACAAGTCAAGAGGTAGGGCATCCAATTTAGAATCATCACAGCGGTATGGCTCATATGGAAGGAGCGTAACCATCGAATCTTCCGGCAAGTAGCGATCCCTATGCACGTGTTGGCAGACAAGATCATGACTGAGGGAAGGATGTGCTTCAAATATTGCTAGGGAGTGTGTTATGGCGCTGAAATCAGCTGAGATCCAAATCGGATCTCAGGACCCTGAGATCCCGATCCGACGGTTCTCAGGGACTCTGAGATCCGGACTTAGCAGATACGGGCCCTGAGAACCGTCGGATCAGAATCTCAGGGTCCTGAGATCCGATTTGGATCTCAGCAGATACGGACTCGTGTGTTATGTACGTGTGTGTACGTGTGTGTATGGGTATGAGGAGTTTATGTAATCTGTACGTTTGGTGCTTAGGCACGTCACTTTCTAATTATCAAATTGGCAGCTTCTGCCAATCCTTCTAAAAAAAAAAAAAAACTTTATAAAAAAGAAACTTCACATTCAGATTCCTAACCCACTCCGCAATAAAGTGTATTTATATGTTTTGTCACTAAAGCATATATATAAAGTGTATTTATATGTTTTGTCACTGAAGCAGGTATATATGCTATATATATATTTTTTTTGAGGAAAATATATATGCTATATATAATTGAAGCACTCGAGTAGTAGTCACCTCTCGATATCAAGATAGGCATATTCCATACATCAAGATAGATATATTAAAAGTAATATACCCAGCGTCCATAGAATATCTATCCATAGCGTCCGGAGGTTACAAAATCGGATCTATTTGTTACAAAATTGGATGTATTTGTTACATTCTGAGTATGTCTATGGATGTATAGATGCATTCTCAGTGGATGCAAGATGTTTCTCATATATTAATTCTAGTAGTTGATACATCTTTGCTAGTTTGATCTATACATACAAACCTTCTCTCCTCAAACATCAAACAACCTTCAATTGTTTATGTTTTCATTACATAAACATACATACACACACACCTGAACTGCAACCCAACACCTGAACTGCACTATATATTAACCTTTATGTAAGAAGGGAGAAAGAGAGATGGCTCTTGATATTGCCAGTTTTGTGATAGAAAAACTTACAAACCCTGTGCTTCAGGAAGCATCCCTCCTGTATGGTGTTGCCGGCAAGGTGGCTTCAGTGAAAAGAACGCTTGAACATGTCAAGGTTTCGATTGAAGCTGCCGAGAAGAAAGGGAAAGGCAAAGACCCAAGGCTGAATCTTCTGGTGGATCAGTTGAGGGATGTTTCATTTCGCATTGAGGATGCAGTCGACATATATCTCTTGGAGATTAAGGGTGATCGGACTACTGCTAGACATGGAGGTTGCCACTCGTTCGGCTTCATAAGAAGGTTTTACAAAATTCTCAAGAATCCCGTGGCCCTTCACAATCTTGGTGTTGAGCTAGACGACATTATAGCTACTCTGAACGAGATAGATGAAAACAATCGACGTTTCAACATAAACGCCGACGGTCCCGAAACCACCCATTGGGAAGCAAATCCATCTATAAAAAGGCGCTATGAGTTTCCCAATAATGAGATTGTCGGGCTTGAGAATGAAAAGAAGGCCATTGTTGATAAGCTCCTTGATCCACAAGCGCAAAATTTGCGTGTCATCTCGATTGTCGGTCCTGGCGGTCTTGGCAAGACTACTCTTGTCCGAAAAGTGTTCCACAGGTCAGTGTGTTTAACTGATTAATTTCGATCACATAGATTAGTATCGTTTCTTAGGAAAAATAGTAGGTGAAATTTCCCTTAGGTGTGAAAAGTTCAATTTGAGACTGCTAATTTCCATCTACATCATTGCTATTTTTATTTTATAATTTTCCAAAATCCATTTCATTAACAGAAACGAAAGAGTCAAAAATAAAGATTTTTATGCTATTTAATTAATGAGAAAATCTCTCAGTCCCCGCTCTTGTGTACCCCATACTTGTACCCGACCTTCCGATCTCTCAATTTAGCAATAACTGCCAAACCGTTACAGCAATCCAATTAATTACCGCATGCTTTTCCCCTATTGTTTCCAGAAAATGACAAAAAACAATGCGCAAATTAATTGCCGCATTCTGCTGGCAATTAAGCCCTCTTTTTTCCATTCCGTCTGTTTCAACTTTCATGTTTTTTTTTTTTTTTAATATATAAACACTCGCAAATCCGAGTGCTCGGACGAGAAATATAAACACTCGGACGAGAAATATAAACACTCGCAAATCCGGGTGCTCGGACGAGAAATATAAACACTTGGACGAGAAATATAAACACTCACAAATCCGGGTGCTCGGACGAGAAATATAAACACTCGGACGAGAAATATAAACACTCGCAAAAAAAAATATAAACACTTGCAAATTCGAGTTGGGCTGCTGAGCCTAAACGGGTTGGGTTGTCCTGCGTCAGCACGTGAGCACGCGTTTTTAGTTGGGTTGGGGCATCATCATGCAGAGCATTAATTTCGGGGTACCATTCCGGGGTACTAATTTAGGCACTTATTTTTTAACCACATAACTTTCATTTCTGCACTACACAAAATTGATATTACCAAAATTAATTACTACATCCAAGCTGAACTTATGAAATTAGAGGTGGAAAACCCGACCCAACCCAGCATTTTGCAGAAAGTCAAACTAATCTGACTCGACTTGAGATCAAACATCATGCAATTCAACTCAACTCAACATACGATCCTGAAAAAATCGATATTAAAATGAACTCGACCCATCTGACCTGAACCCAAACCCCACCAATCTACCAGATTTGCCACCTCTACATGAAATTGGTTGCACCGTTTGGAATTGTCTTTTCTAAAAAATTTACTACCAAAAAAATTTAATATCTTCATTGAGAGGCTCAAAACACTCCATTTTTATTACGAGTGCGTAAAAATTTTTTGGATGGGATTAAAATCATGAAGTTTCTTAATGAAGTACACACCAACTCTCTTATGAATTACTGATTAAAGACTCTATGAAGAATATATATTATTTTTTCTAATTCTAACTCTTACTTATAACAAGAATTGTTGAAATGCTTATAAGAATTCATCAATTTTACAGTACTGAGGTGATTGGCAACTTTGATAAGCGAATATGGATACCTGTCTCTCGAGAATTCAACACAATCAGCATTTTAAAGAAGATGCTAGAAAAATGCGGCACGGTAGACAAAGAAGAGAAGGATCAAGATATACAGTACTTCATAAACGGGATCAGGAGTTGCTTCAAGAAGAAAAAAGTTCTCGTAGTATTAGATGATATATGGGATGAAATGTTATGGCCTAATATCAGGATGGTATGTCCTCCTGACATGGACTGTGGTCGGGTGCTGATAACCACAAGAAATTCAAATGTTGCTAAGAAAGCCCAGAGTGAGCCTTATGAACCGAAACTTTTGAACCTAGAAGAGAGCAAAACGCTTCTCTTCAAAGTTTCTTTTCCAAATGAAGAACCCCCCAAGGGTTTAGATTCAGCTGCCACAGAGATAGCAAAAAAATGCAGAGGCTTGCCTCTGGCAATTGTGGTTGTCGGCGGTCGGTTGTATATGGAACAAAAGAACTCCGAATGGAGAAGGGTGGCAGAAAGTATCGACTGGGGAAAGGATGAAGAATGCATGCAAATTCTAGAAGCTAGCTACGATGACTTGTCGAGCGCTCTGAAGATGCGTTTCATATATTTGGCTTCCTTCCCTGAGGATTATCGGATTGATGCCAACTCTCTAGTCCAAACATGGGTTGGAGAGGGTCTCGCATCTGATGAAGAAAATGCTCAGGACTACTTGCAAGAACTTGCCCAAAGGTACAAATTTATTCATTCTTGCAAGAACTTACCGTGAAATCTACCATCAAAATTTGTTGGCATTCGTGATCATCTTTGCATCTTCCTTTTCACACCCAAGCAAAGTAGCTATTGAAGTAAAATGTTCAAAAACGATAAAATAGATGAATTCAAAAGATGCACGAGAACATTAATTAGTGTGACATACTTTGAATCAACAGAAAATATTGAATATCAAAATGTAAAAAAAAAAAAAAATAGCTATTTATCCAAAGAGGAGGGTTCCAATGCCTCCATTTTTTGTGCCTCCATTACGCCTCCACTTTTTAAATTCCAAATAACTCAAAATTTAAAACTCATTTTTCAAAACAAAAGCATTAGATTTAATCTTTATCCTTTCATTTATTTATATGTAAAAAATCATCAAATTTAGATATTATTTTGTTTGACATCAAGAACTTCAAAAAAAATGTACTAATTTGAGTAATTTCTAGACACTGATTTTTATTACTCATTGATTTATATAAAATGAAACAAAAATGTGAAAAATTTGCTACGTGCACATAGAGAATATCATATTGATCAAATCTAATAGTTTTGTTTTGAAAAATGAGTTTTAAATTTTGAGTTATTTGAAATTTAAAAAGTGGAGGCATGATGGAGGCACAAAAAATAGAGGCATTGGAACCCTCCTCTTATCCAAATGCTACATTAGCTCAGGTTAAATAAATCATATGTTAGTTAGTTAATTATTACTTATTACACATTAATTGTGTATAGCATTAGTGTAGTGCTCTACATAAATATCATTTTTGAAGAATCCGGTCAATTACTTGTATGTACAGGTGCCTGGTTATAGTCACTGGAAAGGCATATGACGGTTTAATTGAGATGTTCTGGGTGCACGATCTTCTACTGGAGCTAGCCATTAAAAAAGCCAACGAGACAAAGTTTATGTCCGTGTTCACCAAACAAACTACAGACCAAGTAAGTTTCAACAATGCACGCCGCGCATCGTTTCAAGCACGCCTCGATAATGGAAGGAGTAGTAATAATTCTGAAAATGAGAGAAAAGTGAAGAAAAGGTATAACAAAAGACTACGTTCACTGCTGGTTTTCGAAACAGGTTTTGGGTTCCAATCCAACAAGATCGTACTTGATGATTTGTCAGGGTTTAGGATGTTGAAAGTGCTGAAAGTGCATAACTGCGTTATTGAATTCAGTACATTGGAAAAATGGTGCGAGAAACTGATTCACTTGAGACATCTAGAGTTGGGAAGATGTTATATTAATGGGCAAGAGATTCCAGAAAGCATTGGACATTTGCAAAATCTCCTTACATTGAATTGCGCTGATACAAAGATTAATAAGTTGCCCCGGTCATTGTGGAGCATCAAAACATTAAGGCATGTGGTGGTACAATGTGATAATATTCATCCAGTAAAAGTCCCACTACAATCAACTGAACTACCAAACCTAAGAACACTTCGTTATGTGGCATTGCAACCGGTACTGGTACCTCCATTTTCGATTCCAAACCCAAGATTCCCTAATCTCCTTGACTTGGCTCTTTATGGTATCGAGACTTGGACTGTAACTCTGTTAAAAGAGTCAAAAAAACTCATCTCCCTTGAACTAGATAACTCGAGGTCCATCATGCCCCTTCCGATGGATATATTTGATATGAGAGGTTTCCCATGGTACCAGATTTTGCAACGTTTGCTGTTGTCTGGTTGGCCTAAGCCTGTTGAACTCCATGCAAATCTTTTCCTGCCAAACCTCACCATGCTCTCTCTTCATGACTGTGCCTTCAAGAAAGACCCAATGCCTGAGCTGCAGCAGTTACAGTACCTTGAGATACTCGTGATTGCTTTTGAACCTTACAAAGCACAGTGGTTTGCAACGCTTACTTGTTCTGCTGGAGGTTTCCCCCAACTGCAGGAACTCTATCTTAGAAAGTTCTATGTGGTGGAATTTAACATAGCCCCAGAGTCCATGCCTATGCTTAAGAAACTCGTATTGACTGATTTTCTTGCAATGAAGAATATTCCCAAGTTACAACATCTCAAGCTGCTTCGAGACTTCCATTGGACTGGTACACCATACACCGATGCGGAAATTGAAGCCGTGAAAGAGAAGGACCAGGCTAAGCTTCAAATGTTTCCTCAGTTATAATCAAATAACGTCCTGATTTTGGTTATATATTCATGTGATCCCATTTCATCCCAACAATATATATCTCGCTATGTATCATGTATGTGTGCTTGTGTGTGTATGTGGGCTCAGATTTTCTGACCCATCTTAAGTCATGGTGTACTTATCAAATTTGTGCTATTTAATTTGGAACTAATTTGTATTTAACTCGTTGCTTCATATTATCTTCTTATCTTATTTTCAATGGTGGGATATTTACATTCAAGAAACACACTACACAGTACGCACTTATATAGCAACGTATACCTCCAGCTGAAGTTCATGGTTTGCAAAAACCACCAAGCCAAGTCGACTTGGCTGTGTCAGAACAGAACTGGCAGGAGACAAGCCGATTTATTCCCAATTTACATGTACTCTTGATCGTTTTTGTCACTGAAACTAGCTGAAATTGGTGTTTAATTACTTGACGAAATTGATGTTGATTATGCCGATTTCGAGTTTCATATGGACTAGTTGCGCTTGGTTTTCTAAAAAGGAATCAGATTTCATTTAAAAAAATTTGGACGGAGACCTGTCCAAAGACTTTGGAGAGCCGTACGATTCAATTTATATGTTTATCAACGGTAATAGTGTGTGTGGCCCCATCACTCTAAATATAACCAGCATACTATGCCCCATATAAATTGAATCGTACAACTCCCGAACCCTTTGGACGGGTCTCCGTCCAAATTGCTTTAGACAAAATTCAATCCCTAAAATACAGTGCTTCCTGTTTTTGGATGTCAGATGGGTTAAATACGATATGCAATGAAAGGGATGGAGCATGGTAAATATTTGTGTCATGTGTAGAATGGATGGAGAAAATAGTCCTCTTTACTTTCATCAATGTGCCTTCTTCCAGCAATCTTTCAGAATTTCCTTATAGCAAACAACCGAGCATGTACCAATTGGTACCAACTATATCTAATGTGCCAGAACAATACTTCTTATGGATTGAGTCAAAATGAGTAGTAAAAGAGATCAAGGAAATTGCGGTTCCAAGGATAGTACCTGATGTAGTAGCAGTTCCAATTAAGCTTGGCAAACTCCAAAATTAAACCCGAGGCCGCAAATCTCTAAGTTTTGAAATCCTTCTCTATAATGAAGGAGTTGCCTTACCATTGCTTAATTCAGCACTGAAGGACACAGTCTTCTCATCTGTTATGTTTTATTCATTCTGCTCCGATCGATGCAGGAGACCAATGCTCCTTCGGAGAAGAGGGAGATGGTTCGTCTTCATCGTAGTAGGCAGTAGCGAGTTAGCGGGGGAGATCGGAGTGGGGCGGCCGGAGAGGTGCTTCGGAGGAGAGCGAGAGAGAGAGAGGCGTCCCTTGGGCTCCGGTCGGCAACTGTTTTTTAATCTCCACCATTAATTGTTGTTTTCCTGAGAGCTGTGATTCTTTTTTTTTTTGGAACATCAAAGGCCGTAGGCAACAAATTTCATTCAAAAGAGATCATTACATCTATAGAAATAATATAGAAATAACAGAAAAATTCTAATCTAAAACTAATAACACAATAGCAAATGAATCTATCACCAAACCCTATTTTAACAATCTAATTGATTTATCTCTAATACAAGAGACAAATTTGAAAGCATAACATCCTTTTTCCAAATTACCGATTTGATGAACATCATCGTCTTTGGTATAGTATGGATCAGAAACTTGTCAATGCTCCATAAGATTCCAATTTCTAAAGCATCATGTGATTTGTTGAACCCAAAGGAAATATGTCATCTCAAGTTTCTCATAGCGATGGTAGAAGATCTCAAATGAAGAATAACGGAAGTCTCTTGTTTAGAACAAGAGCAACGAAACGACGAACGAACAAACGAAACAACGGAACAGAAGATTATTAGTAAGAACAAGAAGAAAGAGAGGTGGCGGGGGAAGAGACAGCGATGGTCTCTCCCCCACCGTAAATTTACTTCGCCTGAGCTTTCTTCTCTCTTTCCGAAAAGGTGCCTCGAGGAGAGATGTGATTCTAATACGGATGGGGCTAGTATTGTTGTCTAATTCTTTTACTGATATACCGATTTGGTGATTAAATTATTTATTTATTTCCAAAATAATGTCAAAATAATATAGTCAAAATAATACCAAAATAATATAGGAAAAATATATATTACGGTTATTACCCCTTACATTTAGGCTGTGCTCCCGAGTTTGGGAGGGAAGGGAAGGGAAGGGAAGGGAATTAAGGTAGGTTAGTATTGTTACACCTCAAATTTGGGGTTACAATTTTTGAACAAATATATAGAAGAGTTACCCTTCATTACCATTCATTCACCTCCATTCATCCCTTCAAAAATAACTTGGGAGCAAGTGACAAAATAGTTCTCCCCTCCCCTCCCCTCCTCTCTACCCCATTAACCCCCATTGAAGCACAGCCTTAGGGGTGCATAACGTGAGAAACGGTCACGAAAATGATCATTATTGTTACTCGTTTCGTTTAAGTAACGTTCACAAAAATTTGTGTTGATCGTTTCGTTATAGTAAAACGATTAAAACGGTTTAAACGTTCAAAATAATTTTGTAAAAAGCATATCAGTTTATACCCCTCTACTTGTAATGGACTGGTAATTTACTTACTGGTAACTCTATAAAATCAGAAAGTTTCTTAGTACCAAAAACAAATAAATCTGCAAAATCAACAAAATTCTCAGAACCAACAAAAAAAAAAACCAGCAAAGAAAAATAGTACCAATAACCAATACTTAAAACAACTAAAATTGGAGAAATTTCAGCAAAGTTCTCAGAAAAACCAGCAAAATTGAAAAAAAAAAAAAAAGCAAGATTAACCGTAAATTCAAAACTAACATAACATTATATATTATCAAGTTTTGTACAGTTCTACCTGCTGGGCGTTGCAGCCGCTTGCGGCCGTCGATGCCTTCCTTATGCATCGACACCAACGCCTTGCAGCTGCTGCTGCCCAGCTTGGATCCCCACTCACGGTCCCTGCAGTGCTTGTGCCTGCTTTGTTTCTTTCCGATATCCCCACTTGTGATCTAGGAAGGCAAAAAAAAATTTGTCAGAAAAAGCAAGAAGAGATGGGAGAAAGGAGAAAGTGAAAAGAAAGGTGAGGAACATGTGAAAATGTTTTGAGCAGTCGGTAGAATAGCACATAATAGTAGCCAGGTAGAATACTAAACGAAAAAACGAAAGAAACGAAACGAAATTGTGGTTTTCGTCTTTCGTTCCGTTTAAAAAACGCAACCAAAATTCATTCCGTTAACCGCTTTTTTTTGACGAAACAAAACAAAATAATGACAAACGACGTTCCGTTTGCACCCCTACTTACATAGCTCATCAAACGGGATCATCTAGCACACTGCACAAAATGCAGTGCACTCTCAATCCTTGGATTTGATTGGGAAGTGTGCAAGGTAAAAAAAAAAAAAAACCCCTAAAGGCCTCCATCATCGAATCAGTACTGCATATTTTAACGTGCATTGGCAGATCCTTTCCAATTGCTCCTACACCATGTGATTATGCTGGCAAACAATTTACAAAAATATCTTTTTTTTTCAGAAAAAAAGTAATAGAAATATCCCCTTTTTTGAAGAAATTTTACAAAATGACCGTACCTGCAAAAATATTTACAAAAATGATCCTAAAAAATGAGCCTCCCGACCCACATGCCACCTCATCATAGAGTTGTGGGGGGCAAAATTTGAAACATAGTACCATTGTCCAATAATATATTCAAAATTTGATCAAGCTACCATCTAAAGGCTTAATTTTTTGCATGTCCTTCAACTCTTTCTAATTTTCTTATTTCGCCCTCTACTCTTCAAAATATCTTATTTACCATTCAACTCTTACACTTTTTTTCTTTTTTACCCTTTTATTTAAAAAATATGAAGATAAATGTGATTGTAATCTTAAATTTTCATAATTACGTGATATTTAAAATGATGATGACAAAAATACCCTTTTCTTCTATCTTCTTCCTCTCGTCAGCACGTTCGTGTTGTTTACTAGTCCCTTGTCATTTGTCAATTCATTTATCTGATACAAAGCTTGGTAAATTTATTTGTTTACTTTCATTTGGTCGTCGATCATTTCTTGTTCTTCATCGATCTTAGTCCATTTCCTCTATTTGAAGAGTGCTGCTTTATTGTGAAGGATTAACCACTTCATTATCCAATCGGTAATTGCTTATTTGATCGCTGATTTGCTCTCCCCCATGCTTCTAAATTGTTTGCTTATTTGATCGTTGCTTTATTGTGAATGGATTGACCATGTCATTCGTTTTTCATTCATTTCTAAATAGTACGAAGCAATGTTATCAGAACCGGACCAGAGGTCGACTCAGTAAAGCTTCGGGTCAATGGTTCACTGGTTAGACCGCCGGGTCAATCGGTTCGACCGCTGAGTTTTTAGATATGCATATTATTTGAATATATATTTAGAGTACGTAATTAGTTACATAGTAAATCAATCTATACATAATATTTTTCAAACTTGATTATACTTACTTTTTAGAAATATTAGAAAAAAATAAAATATAGATTATTTTAAAAATTATCATGCAAATAAAACAAATGTGTTTTTATTTCATGGAGGACAGAATATTGAACAAAGCTGTAGCCCGAATTTGTATTTATCAATAAATTTTTTTGTAGTTATTATATATTCTCAACCTAGTGGCACGAAATGCAGAAATAAAATAAAACATAAAATTATACTAAAAACAAATAACATACGAAGTATATTTTTATGTAAGATATATTATATTATCGATGGTTTTCAATAATAAAAAGTTGAAGGACCTATAAGTAAAAGTACGAAACTAATCAGAAAAAAGCTGAAGCTATTTGGGCTAGCTACCTTGGGAGTACACTCTGACCCTCCCCTCATTAAATGCACACCAAATAAATCCGAATCAATTTGAATTTCGGGTTTTTAAATAAATGAGATCCGGTTTTTTTCAACAGAACCGGGTAATTAACCCGGATTTCAACGGTTATAGTGCAGAAACGATCCTTTACTCAAATTAGACCGTACAGAGCTCCGGTTCCGGTTTATTCCGGGTGAGCCGGCCGGTCCGGTCCGGTTTTAATAACAGTGGTACTATTTTTGGACTCCAGATAATTAAAAAGATAAGACTTAATACAATAAATACACAATAAATACAGAGACTTAATAAAACAAGTATATAGACTGCTAAAATTATTTTAAAACTTACAAATTAAGGACGGCCGGTGATTAGAACGTTGGAGCTGTTTAAAACATGATCAACATTCTGTCCAAAAGATGATCAACATTTTTCACGAGCTAAATAAGGATTTGATAAGTGTGATAATTGTACCCTTAAAAATCTCCTTAGCTACATCCAACATGATTTTACATTTTTCAGCTCATGCATATAACAATAGTAAAAATTAATAATTATACTAGTATTTAAAATATTTATATTAACAACTAATATTGTTTTTACTTTATACAATTAGACAAATGTATACTAAATAAATAGGTATGACAAACGGAGGTGTGACCAGAGGTAGTGTGGCGGTGTAATAAAAATAAATGGAAGAAAAATGAAAGGAGGATGGAATGAAAGATAGAGAAAAAAAGAATAATTATGGGTTGAAGGTACAGTTAGAGGGGACGGATGTGCTATCGGAGAGGACGATATGGTCGGAGGGGTAGAGGTGGCCCATGGGGCGGTGGTGATGGTGTGCCCGTAGGGCTGATAATGGAATCCGTTCACTGGCTGTCCAGATTCGGACTGATGATAACATATAAAAGCTCAGTCCATGTTCAAACCAATCTCTTGCCAATTTGTTCAGCCCAAGTCCATATTATTATCTTATCAATGGAAAGCCCAAAATTGTTCATAATTGGACCATATGGACTTTGATCATCGACCATGCATTATCATCAAATGAAATGAACTCTTAAATACCGACACAATGTTTTTCTTTAGTAGTCTCTCCCCCATTTAAATTATACAAAACACACATACTTGCTGGTCAAGGTTTATCAAACTGATCAAGACTTGATACCAATTAGAGTTCATGTTGATCCCGTTTTAAGTCCATGGTTTTCTTTCTAAAACCCATTTTATATAAAGTATTTAGACTTCGGCCGAGCTTTAGGCTCATAAACTATTTAGCCCTACTCAAATAATGTCCATTAGGAAACCACCTAATTTGTTTATGAACAACTCGGTCCATTAGCAGCCCTAGGTGTGATCATGAGATAGATGTTAATAAAGAAGAGAGGAAAAGTAGATAAGGAGATGACACTAATTTTTTAAAAATATAACAATCTGATTATCCATGACAGTACATCTGTCAATATCCTCCAACAAAAATAAAAACAAATGTACAAAAGAAGTCCAACAGTAACAAGTAAAAACAGTAAATAATAAATTTAGAATTACCAAAGGAAACAAACAAAAGTGGTCCAAGACTTAGACACGTGCTATCATCGGAAATTGAGTGCATGTATATCCGTTTGCCTCCCCTCCTACTATAAATGCTGCTTTCTTCAACCTTCCTGCTCCTCTCTCAACACCCCAGCACAAAATTAAGCTCACTAGAGAGGAAAAAGAGAAACTGAGAGAGGAGAGGGATCAGAGAGGGAGGAGGGTTTAGCACAAACCCTAGGTCCCAATCTCTCTATCTCTCTTCAAACTCTCTGTTTTCTTTTTCTCTCTGAGGTAGTGAGGTTAATCACAGTAAGCAATTCTGATCCTGTTTATTATCTTATTTTTCTGCTATTTTTTAGTATCTTCTTATACATTTTCTGTAATTTATGCTCTTAATTCACTGATGAACAAGTGAAAATTGGCTCAAAGTTTTTATTTTTTTTTTATTTTGTTATTTTTGTGTATTAAAAGAAGTAATATGTACCTATTTTAGTGGGTTTAGGACTTTAAGTTTATTGGATCCAATACCCAGCAAAAGTTACCAGTAAAATTGGGATCAAATGTGTAATTTCATCCTAGGCTTTGCTTGTGGAGTTCTGTTCACTACTTTCTGAGCAATCATCAAATTAGATTTGTGTTATTGATTTTCCACTACAGTGATGTCATACAAGGTTTTAATATTCTGCGCAGAAAATCAACAAGAAATGGTGCTGTGGGTTTTTGGATACGGGTCGCTCATGTGGAACCCGGGGTTTGATTTTGATGAGAAAATAATTGGTTTCATCAAGGACTACAGACGAGTGTTTGATCTTGGTAAGTCATTTCACAAATTTTATCAACTGACACTGAAGACAAATTCAAGTTATTGTGCCCGACGAGCCGATAGAAATACTGTATGAATGAAATTCACTTACATGTTAACTTTTTGTTCATATCATAGCATGCATAGATCATAGGGGTACACCAGAAAACCCGGCGCGGACACTCACTCTTGAAGCTAAAAAGGGAGCAGTTTGTGTAAGCACACCTAATACTTCATAATGTCAATTTCACTTTAGTTACAACAAGAGATGAATTTCCATTGTAGAAATCTTGAGATTGCTGAAATAATGTCATATTTTTAACATAAATTTTTTTTTGTAATTGAATCTTAACCCATAATGTGAATTTCTGCATGATAGTGGGGGGCTGCGTACTGTGTTAGCGGTGGAGCAGAGAAGGAAGCAGAGGCCATGAAGGTAACCATCGCTTTCCTCTGCATTGGTTAATTTGATTCGTGCATTATTAAACAAATTTTGTTTAATATCTTTTTAATCTTGTTAGTATTTGGAGAGAAGAGAATGTGAATATGACAAGAAAATTGCTGTTAGCTTCTACAAGGTAGAGATTCCAAATTTGTGATATTATCGGCATTATTACTGAGATTACCAAATTAATCGGTGCTAAATATGATTACTAATTAACTACCGAATTGTCTATTGCAGGAAGGAGATTGCTCTAGCAGAACAATAACGGGGGTTTTAGTGTACGAATCAATACTCTTTTGAGAAAGCATAATTTACCTGAGTGTTTACTCGTTTCATAATTTAATATCGGCTAAAACGGTAATTACATCTTACTTGCAGATTTGTGTCTACACCGAATAGGAGCATCAACAAGTACTATCTTGGACCTGCTCCTTTTGACCAAATGGCAAAGTACTCTCTCCTCCTATATTTTTTTATGCTTTTCTTGTTTATTTTTGGAAATATCATGTTGATTATGAAATATTCAATTCATAATCAATTGGAGTACCTGCAGTTTAATAATCACATTAATAAAAAGTTAAAAACTGAATGAACATGCAATCACTATTAAGAAAAGGGCTTCAGAATAACTCAATTCTATGATTTTTACTTAGTATAGGCAATTTTTTCACTAAAGCTGATAGTTTCATTCTCCAGCAAGAAGAACTCAGTTCTAGACAACACTTATAAGTTATAACTAGCACGAACATGAACTCGATTTGTGTAGAACCAGAGTGCTTGATAATGGCATTCTCCTTTTTTTTTATAATTGGTCACTAAATTTCTGTGGTACTAGTATTCTCAATTGCCTGTATCATTTTTCTTATGAAACTTCAGGCAGATTGCTACAGCAAATGGGCCATGTGGGAATAACCGGGAATACCTATTCTCTTTGGAGAAGGCCCTTTTCGATATAGGTACCCAGACATATCTTTTTCATCATATGTTACAATGCCATTCCTTTTAATAACCTCACGATTATTTTTTTTTTAAACTATATATTCCTGGATTGCTAAATGTTTTATTCATTCATCGTCCATTCAACTTCTGGTACCCTGGTCACGCAAAGTCCATATCATCTGAGTTCACTCAAATTTTGAGTTTACTCTTTGATAGATTGGTGTCTAGTTTCGCAGGGCTGTATTTAAAATTTGGTTGCACAAAGGCAAAATTGTGAAAGGTAGATTTGTGCAAGCCTGCAAGGGTATCTCCTAGTGCGGCAAAGCCCTTTAAACTTTGATTATTTGTGCAGAAAAGGGAATCAGTTTGTTATAACAAACTATTAAAGTTGCCAAATAACAAAGAAACCACAGTATTATGCAGTAATATAAAGAACTAATCGAGGGGATTATACGTTGTTCAGGACATGAAGATAATTATGTGATTAAACTCGCAAATGAGGTGCGGAAGGTCCTTGCAGCTCAAAGAGAAAAGAAGAGCACGATGAGCGGGCCCCACTTGTCAGACATATTCAACCTCTATCCAGTCCATCTCCCTGTGTTACGAGAGGCGACAGTCGTGAACTCGAGATAGATTTAACTTGGCTCCTTTTGCCTGAGAAATCCAATGCCAAAATCTCATCAAGCAAAGGAAATTGTGTCTCTTATCTGCAAGCATTAGATTGAATTATCGGTTCATCTAGTTAGTTGATTCTCTCTTTTGATTTTATGAGTGAACCATATTGGCTGCTAATCTTGCTTCCATTGCTTGTTAAAGTGGATCTAATCTGTTTGAAACCCTCTTGATTGGGAACCTTTTATCTGAAAATTATTTGAATATTTTTCGTCGTTAGCAACAGATTTACCGTTGGTATCTTATATCGTCACATTAGTTCTATACTTCTATCAATTCATCCACAAACATATCTCGATCCGAGATTCTGGTTCGATTACTTCGGCTCGATGAAAACAGTTCAAAACATATGCACACATGACGACTTTTCTCGAGCCATGATAAACACTCTTCTAATCCATTGCCTGGACCAAAACTAGTCGCTTCAGTTGTGAATGTGCCAAGAAAAAAGTTTGTAGGGAGACTTACCAGTTACCAGTCAATGAGATAATTTTTTTATTTGCGCACATTTTGAAGTTGATTGTAGAAATAGTGGTACGTTAAGGACCAAATCTTCCCTGCCTTCAATTTCCTAAAAACTTTGAGCTCATCAGTTTTCTTTTCTATCTAATAGCAGATAAATTAGACTGGTAATATTTTGGGCCATAGCAGGCCCAAATTGGTACAATATATTAGCACAATATATTTTGGGGTTTTACTGATCTCAGCATCTATTGCATACATATCAGATGATCATTTCTGGTTCAGTTTGAAAAATAGTATTATTGTTATTATTCTCACAATAGTTGTTCATTATTTAAGAGAAGTTAATTAATCAATCAGATAAATTTGGACACTTCTTCCATGGCCTCGGTATTGTATTTTTATAATGGCAAAGGCAGTCATGAATTGATTTCATTTTTTTTTTTTGAGGTAGTAGGCAAATTGCCTGCTATGATTTTCATTAAATAAAAGCAAACATGGTACATGGATGATAATTACAAGGTGTGTAGATGAAAGGAAAAGTACAGAAATATAAATTTACATATATCAAAGTTGAAAAGAATATACAATCAAGCCCCTAAAGTTCTCTGTCTTTTCCATAAGCTTCTATCTTGTAGGATGGTGTGCAGGATCATCTGAATTCTTAATTGCTTGCACCCCTTGAAAGATTCATCTGTTTCTCGCCTTCCATATGTTCCAGCATATATGCGGCCGCAAATGTAATGATGAAGTCTCGGTCATGAGCTGAGTGACTGTGAATGAACGCCGGGATATCTTTAACCGATGCCGGTAACATATTTAGTCTGGGGAGTAGGTCTCCCCAAATTGCAAGTGATAGAGGACAATTGAAGAAGATGTGATCAGCCGTTTCCAGAAGATGAGCATTGCAGAGTACACAAGAATCGCCATGGGGCCAGTTTCGTTTCTGTAGATTAGCGCCCGTGAGATGTCGATCTTGAATTAATAGCCATAGGAAGAATTTAATTTTCGGGGCAGCGGAAGCTTCCAAGGTATGTGCGGGAAGCGTTGTAGCATACCAAGATGAACCATGAATGAATATGCTGAAGAGGAGGGGTATATACCATCTGCAGCCGGGGTCCATGCCGGATCACCTACATTTGCCTGAGTGTAAACAAACTGCGAGTTAGTAAATTGACAAAAGAACCGTGAGCAAAGTTGGCTTGATGAGGAAACAAATTGAAAATCACTATGAGATCTATATGATAATCTGTCAACTATGAGACCTATATGATATGATAATCTGTCATGATAAAATACAATAGAAGGTGGAGCTGGAATTACACAGTCTACACAAAGGAAGCAATTTCCATTATTACTCTACTATTTGCCAAGTCCCATTGGATGCACATCATGCACTGTCCCCTTACTTAAGCTCAAGAATTAATTTCAGGTGTTAAATGTAAATGTACCAAATCATAATTGGAATCCCTGCAGAACATTTCCAGCTAAAGATCTTAGAACAAGAAGAAGGTGCAGATGGTAATTCTGACGGGTCTGTTCGTCCAGGTCGAAAAGTAGAGAGAAAACATGATCAACAGGAGAAAAATTATGGCACGATGCTTGCTATCTTTCAAGCCCACAAATCTGAACAATTCAGTAACAGCAACAGGAGGCTTACAATAGGATGAAAAAACTAGGAAAAATATATCGTCAGTTCTGACTAAATTATGTGCTAACAGTTCAGAATCACCTGAAGCAGATCTAGCTTTCCAATCAATTTCAAGGCTCCTATTACTTGGAGAAAGGAATTTATTTATATGTTTCACATAATTATCTCCAATTTGGGAAAAATATACGCATTATGCATTACATCATACCTATAAGATGCAAGTGGAAGATCACAATTTGGACAACGGAACAAGGTGAGGTGCCGTGCAGGTTCGCATCATTCACTAGCTCCAAGCACAACATCCATATTAAATAGCTCAATCTGTTTCATCATCTGCATAATTTCACGAGAGTTGAAGAGATTAATGTATAAATTTATCATGAAAAGCATCAGGATACCAATCAATCGCAATAATTGATACTTCGTGAAGAATAGAAGTAATTGTAATACTAATTACCAAGAGGGTCAATAGAATGCATTCTGCACCAAGCCTTTAGCCTAGAGCATCCAGAAATAACCACACAGTCAGGCACAGCAGGCAACAACTCAAGTAAAAGTTGGGGGCATTGGATGATTGCTAAGGTCTCTAGTTTAGTGAAGTTCCGAAGCCCTCGAACCGACATTAGCATTCTACAATTCGTAATCTCCAGCTCTGTTAAAAATAATGGGTTTCCTAGTAGCAGTAAATCAAGAAAGAGCATGCGATTGCAACCATGAACGACCAATGACATGAGAAATGGTGAGAAACGACTAGCTGCTGTTTCCAGTCGAAGCAAGGGGCAATCCCACAAAACTAATCTTTCAAGTAACCTGAGTTCAGTAAGTCCCTTGAGAGTCTCGAGCTTCCAGCAACTCTTTATCTCTAGCCTTACAAGATTAAAAAAAACCTTTATGGAACTCTAGATTTTTCTCTATATAGTTTTCGATCAACAGATGTTTGACTGGAAAATTCTGATCTCCTTTCTTCAATATATTCCGAATACCAGAAGTTGCAATCATTTTGCAAGAGAAATTCTGATACATTAAAAAACATATAAAAAAAAACATTTATATTATGCTGAGAAGAATAAAGAAATCGCTATCAGAATACTGTTGCTTTGAAGTTAAGCAAGTGCAATAATTAGATACCTCTATGTAGTTAAATTGCCGACTTTGACACCAGCCTTTCAGGGAAGGGCACTCAACAATTTCTATGCAGAGGGGCACAGTTAAATTCCTTGGATAAGAAAATTCCTCGAGCTGAGGACATCGCACGACATATAGAGTACCGAGAGAACTCAGGCTTTGTAGTCCATGGAGGGAAGTGAGCTGGATGCATTCTTCAATGTGGAGACTCTCAAGTTGTCGCCAGTGTAGCGTGTTGAACTCGAGCATTGGAAATGAACATTTGATTATTTCGAACCTTCTAACAAAAGCAAACTTGGGTACTGAACTCAGATTAGGACAATTGTCGATTTTAAGATTGCACAACACAGGGAGGTCTCTATGTTGCTCTACAACTGGAACATTTCGTTCGAGTATATCTGTGAACTCTATCTCCTCTAGTGATGGGAATATCACCTTGAAATCATGAGTAGCAATGGTTTGAAGGAAGTAATCCCCTAAATTCTCACCAATCAAATGTAGTGACTTGAGAGATGGTAACTCTCCAAATTCCGCAAAGATTTCGCTGTTATTAAGAAAACATTGCAGGAAAATGGCTACTGCACTATTGTTATTGGTACGAAGCCACCTTGGATAGCCAATTCCTTCATATTCATTTAATTTCAACTCAACCAAGTGATTAATTGGCTGCAGACACTCTAGTAAACTTTCAGATTTTATGTATTTGCTGCCCCTAACTCGCAAACTGGTTCTTGTAGAACTCGGCAACTTCCAAAACTGAAGCAGATTGAGACGTGCTAGCTTTCTAGCTTCCACAGTGGTCATGACAGTTCTCTGCGTCCATTCCTTTAGCCACTCATCGAGCTCATGTTCTTCCTTTCTTTCGATGGAGATTTTTAGTGAAACTTTATATAGAAGGCCTTCAAGTCTACATAACAACCCCGTAAGAGAAGCACGGGACGTCACCAACTCAAGAACCTCCAGGTTGCATAGCTGGTTTATTGATTCAGGTAACTCTCTAAAGAAACCACCAAGAACATACATGCACCGAAGATTAATGAGATTCCCAAGGCCATTAGGAAGTCGCATAATGTTCCAACATCTCACTAAGACTAGTTTTTGCAGTTTGTTAAGCATGCAACATGATTCTGGTAATTCTGTGATATATAAGTTTGAAATGTACAGTTCCTTTAAGTTAATCAGCTTTCCAATGCAAACTGGTAACTTTGTTATATTGGGGCATGAGCACAAGTGCAACATTTGTAGGTTAGAAAGTTGGCCAAGTGATTCTGGTAGCTTCTTGATCCCAACAGCAGTAATACTAAGAGACCTTAGATTGACCAAATTTCCAATGTGGACAGGTAATTCTTTTAGATGCTCAAGAAAGCTTATTCGTAATGCAACCAAGTTGAAAAGTAGAATCACTGAATTGGGTAGCCTTACAAGTTTACAACTGAGTTCCAAGTAGCGTAGGTGCTTTAGATTAGCCATACACTCCAAGTCATGCCAATTAGTACCTTCACATTTCAACACCCGGAGATTTGTGTTCGTACATAATGTCAAATTGTAATGCCTCATCATGTCCATATGAAGATTGTTATGTAAATCAGATTTGTGGACTTGCACATTGTTTACTAGTGTTCTAATCAACAAAAAACTTCCATTTGATGCGTTGATCATAGTACTATAATTCTCCGTATACACATGGTGCACTTCACTAGATATGACATCACTGATACTCCCCCTCGTGCTGGTAAGAAACTCACCCATGGAAATAGACCTTGCTAAATCATGAATTAAATCATGCAAAGTGAATGTCTCTTCCTGTCGGAATCAAGCTGGCACATATATAATAGGAAACAAAATCAGGATGTAGTGTGCTGACCTAGCCACTTGCGCACCTGGAGCAGAAAAAATGGGAAAGCAGCAGGAAGATTGCAAAGGCTGATTTGTGAGAATATTCTCCAGGATTTGAGCTTTATGGTGTAGTTAATAATTGACTTAGTATAGAATGTTTGTAAATACAATATTGTAGTTTCTAATTATATGGAGGTGTCATGTTAAATAGAATAGATTACAGGGAATAGAAAATGTATGTGTGAAAGTTTTCTTTTCTTCTTTTCTTCTTTTCTGAACTCTGTAATTTTCAAGTTTTGTGAAATAAATTGAGGGAAAGGGTTGGGCGGGCGTCTTGTGTTCATCTGATTTATATTGTAATATGGTATCAGAGCGCCAGTCGAGTGATCTGTTGTGAAGGCTAAAAAGAAATTTCAGTTTCTGAGAAACCGCCATGGAACAACAACCTGAAATCCCTACCGAAACAGCCAGTTTAATCGACAAACTGGCGCAACTAATAACTCTACAACAAACCCAGTTGATTACCATGCAGCAAAATTCCATGATAATCAATCCACCTTCTCAAATACCCTCTGAAACAACTATCTTACACCCAAACCAGATTCCAATCAAACTAAATGGCAAAAATTACTCTTTGTGGTCACAATCAGTGAAGATGTATCTAAAATCCAGAGAGAGGACCAAGCATATTACAGACCCGCCTCCACCGAGTGCTGATCCAGTATTCAAGAGATGGGACATCGATGACACGGTAGTCAAGGGATGGATCTGTAACTCTCTCGATGCAAATCTCTATGGCAAGTTCCTTCGCTACCCAACAGCCAAGGAGGTGTGGGACGCCATAGCCACCACGTTCTACGATGGGAGTGATGCAGTGCAGGTCTTCGACCTAAATAAAAGGGTGAACCGAATCAAGCAGGCGGGTAGACCGGTGGAAGAGTACTACAACGAACTACAAGACATATGGCTAGAAATTGATTTTCGAAGGCCAAATCAGATGGCATGTGCCGCTGATATTGAGAAGTTCAACAAATTCATACAAGAATCCAGAGTCTATGCCTTCCTTGATGGGCTCGATGACAAGCTTGACAACGAGCGAGCTAACGTGTTACAGATGATTCCATTTCCCACGCTTGAACAAGCGTTTGCAAGGGTGAGGAAAGAGGCTACCCGACAGAATATCATGAAGAAAGGGAGTGAAGAAACTCACCCACCAGCAGCAATGATTTCTCGTGGACAACGGACTTACGAGGTAAACTCTAATCGCAACTATAACTCTGTTGATAAGTCAAGCCTCAAATGCACCCACTGCGGCCAAACCCGGCACACCAAAGAGCAATGTTTTCATTTGGTTGGATATCCGGACTGGTTCAAAGAAAGGCGCAAAGGAAAACCTAACTGGTCGGGGAAAGGTCGTGCAGCTGTTGCACGTGCAGAGGGGCCATCTCAAGAGCTGCAAGTGCAAAAGGAGGCTAGCATTGAGACGTCTGGAATGAAGGGCATTGGTGTGCCACAATTGAATTATTGGGGAGACAAGAATCATGTATTAATGCATCAAGGTATGCAGCAGCCCAACGTCATGCCTCAGTTGAATCAAACTAATTCCCTGGACCAGGAAGCAAGAGGCCTTCATGCTTCAGGTACGAGTTCATCTATACCCTTGCATCCAGGAGCTCCAGGTAATACAACTCACTCATCTAATCATGATTTTAACGGTTCAAGAGAAAAAGAATGGATATTAGATAGCGGTGCAACGGACCACATGACATATACGAGCCATGACCTCATAAACTCAAAATTACCGAGAAAAAATGGTATTCTAAATGCAAATGGCATATGCTACCCTGTAACTGAAGCGGGAGATGTAGCAGTATATCCAAATTTGACTCTCCAAAATACCTTAGTCGTACCAACTCTGTCCTCAAAATTGATATCAATTGGACAACTAACAAAGGAATTAAATTGTGTGGTTCACATATTCCCGGATTATTGCATATTTCAGGATATTCAAACCAAGAGAGTGTTGGGCCGTGGTACTAGAAAAGGAGGATTGTATTATCTCGACAATTTGAAGAAGGGATTTGCCATGATTAGCAGCAGCAATGGCGAAGAAGAGAATAAGATATTACTATGGCACAAACGATTGGGTCATCCATCTCTTGGGTATATGCAAAAGCTCTTTCCATATTTTTTTGATAAATTTGATTATAAAAATTTTGTATGTGAAACATGTATTAAAGCTAAGAGCCATAGGTCTACATATTTGCCTAGTAATAATAAAACATTATCACCTTTTGATTTGATTCACACTGACGTGTGGGGGCCATCCCCGATAGTTTCTAAATTTGGTTATCGATATTACATCATTTTTGTCGACGATTGTTCACGTATGACATGGTTATATTTATTAAAAACAAAAGATGAAGTAAAGGAAATTTTTAAAAATTTCATAACCATGATTAAAACGCAATTTGATAGAAAAATCAAAGTAATTAGAAGTGATAATGGAACGGAGTACATAAATTATGAATTACAAAATTTTTTTCGAGATGAAGGTATAGTACATGAAACAACTTGTGTTGGAACACCACAACAAAATGGAATCGCGGAACGTAAAAATAGGCACATTTTAGAAATCACAAGAGCCATTCTCATTGATAGCAATGTACCAAATATTTTTTGGGACAATGCAATAACATTTTCCATATATCTCATGAATCGAACTCCAACACGGGTGAATGATTTTTCCACTCCTTTACAAAATTTTTCAATGCATTTTAAAATTCACTCAATACTTAATCTAGAGCCAAGAATATTTGGGTGTACTGTGTATGTTCACCTTCAAGAACAATTTCGATCTAAACTTGAACCAAGAGCAGAAAAATGTGTATTTTTAGGAATAACTCAAAATAAAAAGGGATACAAATGTTACAGTCCAAGATTAAGAAAATTTTTTACGTCAATGGATGTGACGTTTATAGAAAATGATTTTTACTTTAAATATTCTGAAAATTCAATTCAGGGGGAGTTGAGTAGCATGCCAAGTGAGGAATTAAATTTTCTAACAATGGAGAAAAATAATGTGAATTCTGGAAATGAAAATCACGTTCAAATTTTTGAAAATGAAAATCAAGCATTGGCACCAATTTTTGAAAATCATGTTCCAGCACCAATTTTTGAGCAAACTTGCATATCTCCAATGAGATGCATGCGCACCACAGAGGAAAATGATGTGGATACCGAGAATGGAGCAGAACCAGAAATCATGGCAACCGGGCATGGAAGTGAAGCAATAATACAATCCGACGATTCTATACCACAAGTGCCTAAATCTCTTGGATCACAGGTTAGCTTGACTCAGCCTATCCCAAAATTACAACCTAGAATAAATAGGGGACAACCACCAAAGAGGTATGTACCGGAGGATGGTACCAGTCAAGCAAGCTATCCAATTGCAAAATACACTACCACTGCTCATTTATGTGAACCATTGAAAGGATTTGTACATCAATTGTCTTCCATAATGATACCAGAAAAATTAGAGGAAGCTGTAAAAGAACCAAAATGGATAAGTGCTATGCAAACAGAAATGGATGCTTTAGAAAAAAATAATACATGGGAATTAACTGAATTACCTGAGGGAAAAAGGGTCGTAGGATGCAAGTGGGTATACACTGTAAAATATGATGCACAAGGAAATGTTGAAAGATATAAGGCGAGACTTGTAGCAAAAGGGTACACCCAAACATACGGAATTGATTTCCAAGAAACATTCTCTCCTGTTGCAAAACTAAGCTCTGTTCGAGTGATATTGTCTCTTGCAGCAAATTTAGATTGGCCATTGCACCAGTTTGATGTAAAAAATGCATTCTTACATGGAGAGCTAGAAGAGGAAATATACATGGAGATACCCCCGGGCTATAAAACCTGTGAAACTGCCAACAAGGTATGCAGATTAAAAAAGGCTCTATATGGGTTAAAGCAGTCTCCAAGAGCGTGGTTCGGACGATTCAGTCAAGCCATGAAAAGGTATGGATATATTCAAAGTGACTCTGACCATACCATGTTTTATAAAAGGAACCAAGAAAAGGTAGTTGTTTTAATAATTTATGTAGATGACATGATCATAACGGGAAATGATATGGAAGAAATTAAAAGGTTAGAAAAAGCACTGTTCAATGAATTTGAGATGAAAGACCTAGGTGGTTTGAAATATTTCCTTGGAATAGAGGTTACAAGAAATAAAGAGGGAATTTTTCTATCTCAAAGAAAATATATATTAGATCTCTTAACTGAACTGGGAATGCTAGATTGCAAACCAGTAGACACACCTATGGCCCCAAATCTAAAATTAGATGCATATTCTGATCATACCCCAACTGATGTGGGACGATATCAACGGTTGGTAGGAAAACTTATTTACTTATCTCACACAAGACCTGACATTGCATATGCCGTAAGTGTGGTAAGTCAGTTTATGCACTCTCCCAAAGAAGAACACCTAGATGCGGTGATGAGAATTATAAGATACTTGAAAGGCACTCCAGGGAAAGGTATAGTGTTTCAGAAAAATAATCATCTTCAGGTGGTGGCATACAGTGATGCTGATTGGGCCGGATGTGCAATAGATCGACGATCAACTGCTGGCTACTTTACATTTGTTGGGGGTAACTTAGTCACGTGGAGATCAAAGAAACAAAATGTAGTGTCACTATCCAGTGCAGAATCAGAATTTCGAGGTATGGTAAAGGCAATCTGTGAATTACTATGGTTAAAAAAGTTCTTAACTGAATTAGGCTTTGAGCCACAAGCTGAAATGAAATTATTCTGTGACAACAAAGCTGCCATAGACATATCTCATAATCCCGTGCAGCACGATAGAACAAAACATGTAGAAATTGATCGACACTTTATTAAAGAAAAATTAGATAAAAAGATCATATCCATGCCATTTGTGAGATCTAATGATCAGCTTGCAGATGTTCTGACAAAGCCCGTGTCTAGCAAGATTTTCAGTGAGTCAATTAACAGGTTGGGAATGAAGGACAGATATGTGTCCGCTTGAGGGGGAGTGTCGGAATCAAGCTGGCACATATATAATAGGAAACAAAATCAGGATGTAGTGTGCTGACCTAGCCACTTGCGCACCTGGAGCAGAAAAAATGGGAAAGCAGCAGGAAGATTGCAAAGGCTGATTTGTGAGAATATTCTCCAGGATTTGAGCTTTATGGTGTAGTTAATAATTGACTTAGTATAGAATGTTTGTAAATACAATATTGTAGTTTCTAATTATATGGAGGTGTCATGTTAAATAGAATAGATTACAGGGAATAGAAAATGTATGTGTGAAAGTTTTCTTTTCTTCTTTTCTTCTTTTCTGAACTCTGTAATTTTCAAGTTTTGTGAAATAAATTGAGGGAAAGGGTTGGGCGGGCGTCTTGTGTTCATCTGATTTATATTGTAATACTTCCCATCTTCGTCGATCTAGCATTAAAAAGGACCTCCTATCTAACTCATGAATAAATTCATCCCCAATATCTTCTACACTTTTGCTACCTCGAGATTGAACATAACCATGAGCGATCCACATGTAAATTATTTGATCTTTATCAAATCGATAACCTTTTGGAAATAAAGAGCAGAATAAAAGGCATGGTTTCAACTCTGGTGGCAAATTGTAATAGCTTACCTTGAGAGCAGGAAATATCTCATCTTTACAATCAGATTCCCACAGTTCTGACTCCAAAATGCCTCTCCAGCTATCTTCATGCAATTTGCAAGATAAAGCTCTACTGACAGATTTAATTGCCAGTGGAAGCCCGGCACATTTGTTGACAATCTGTGCACCAATCTCCCGAAGACTAGAGGAATCATGTATAATTCGACCATGAAATGCATAATGCTCAAACAACAACCTGGATTGATCTTGCGACAAGCAACTCAGATCACATGTATAAGTGGTTTGAACAATCTGACCAACAGATTTGTTCCTTGTGGTCACTATTATTCTCACCGACTCTGCAGCTCGAAGCGGTTCCAGAAACTGTTCCCACTTACTGAACAACTCATTCCAGACATCATCGAGCACTAAAAATACTTTCTTACCTTTGATTTCTCTTACCAAACCCCGCTGAACCGCACTTAATCCGGTTAAGCCAGTATAAACCTTTTCTGAGATAGACTCCAGGACTTCTTTTTTTATCCTCGTGACGTCAAATTCTGACGACACATACACCCACGCGCTCATGTCAAAATAACATTTAACCAAGGGATCATTATACACTAATTGAGCAAGCGTCGTCTTGCCAACGCCACCCATCCCAACAATTGGTATAACTGAGATGTGATTTGTGCCCCCCTTATTTCCCTGCAACACAAACTCTATTACCTTTTTCTTATCGCCGTCCCTACCAAAAACAGCCGACTCGTTGACCATGTGGCCTGTAGGCAGCAAACTTGTCACTGCACAATCTTGCCTCTCTCCATCGTCCTCCCTCAGTAACAGTGCCTCCCTATCTCTACATATCTCCTCAAACCGATCCAAAACACGCTTAATACTGCCAGCAATCCCATCAGGTATAGTAGAATCCTCTATCGACTTCCTCTTCCTACCACTCCTTGTCAGTGACGCGGCAATTGCCTCTCCTGATTCCTCAATCCGGCAACGCAATACCTCGTACTGGCACTCGTCGAGTATATCCTCAGCTTCATAGGCAACCTGCTTAAGCTCTTTGAGCCAGAGCTTAACAGATGCATCCCGTATCTCCCTCTCCCCCGCATCGCAAAGTGTGGCCTGGATCCTCTTAAGCAACCTCTCCAACCTATCTAAATCTCTCTCAATTCCATCACAGGCGCCGCCTTCCCCCTTCGACAGTGCAGACCCCGACCTCCGCAGCGAAGCCAGCAGCCCACTCAAAGTTGTGATCACAGAAAAGAGGAACTCAGCACCCATCACTCCAAATTGTGTGCGTTTGTTGTTGGATGACAAGGATCGATGTATAACAGGCTATATGAGAGTGAATTTTGAGTGTAGGGATCGAGTGAGTTGGGTAGTCAGGATTGATTAATTTGCACAGTGCCTCTGGAGCAGACTGGCAAACAGCCAACTGATTCTGCTGATGACAAGTGAATGATGGAGTGAGATTTGGACAACTTTGAGAATGAATGAATGAATAAAGAATTGAAGAAAGAGGAACAAATTGCGTTGACGTAATAGTAAAGTCAACGCTCGAAGGTTGACTCATTGACTGCATGCATCACTGCCTGAAAACTTTAAGATGGGCTTGGAGGTTTTTCTGAGCTTTACTGGTAACTAGGCCCATTAACGATTCTTTAGTCTTGGGTTGTATGACTATATAACCTGCGTTAAAGCCCACGGGCTACAGTTAGATTTTGGATTAATTAGTCATCAATTCATCACTCTTTAAGATTTCTCCACCTAATAATACCAGCTAGTTTAATCACTGTGTTCTTTATCATTAATAATTATTGGCTTAATTGCTCATTCTTTATCACTAATTATTTATTTTTAGTGTTATAAAATAAAGATAAAACAATGATATGGGAGAGACAAAATCTTATTTCTTATTATCTCCATGTAAGAGAGTGTCATACAACAAGTTACAAAGCCTCTATTTATAGGCCTGAGAATGTAGATGAAAAGCCATACAATCAACAATGAAATTAATACATAAGAAGGTGGAGATTAATGTATGAGAAAGTGAAGGGAGTGGAGAAGGTAAAAAGTCTACAATTATATTTCATAACACTCTCCCTTAAACATTTTACCTTATATATACACTATTAATATTGTACTACAGGACAACATTAATTAGTTAGGTACTTCAGGACTAAACTGAATAAACTGATACTTCTGGATCAGTTGTGCTGCCTCATTAAAACCTTACTAAGAAAACCCAGTGGGACAAAACTTAGTAAAGGAAAAAGAGTACAGCGTGTATAATACTCCCCCTCATTTTAATATACATCTTTTAAATGACGGAGACCAATCTTTTGTGTAGGTTGTTCAAGAACTTGTCTCGGCAATGATTTGATGAGTTTGTTGTCAACGTCGGTTTTGTTGATCGCCATGAAATTGCAGTACCACCATATGCAAATACATATCCGGATTTTGACCGAGCTTTATGTGGATCTAGTAAATATCATGCATCAACCCATATCACATATCCCACAAAGGTAACGAAATATTTGCTTTATTCCGTCCTAATGTATATCTTGCTAACACATTTATAGAAAAATATCGGGTCTCATATTATTAGCAAGATACATCAAAGCTCTAATAGCACTTAAATATGGTACTTCTGGACCAATAACTGTTTTTATTTTCTTCTCGGGGACGTATGGATCCTTTCCTTTTTTTTATTATCAAGTGATCGGACAATCATTGGTATTTAAATGATGAGCTTTGTCCATATTAAAACGTTTTAACATCTTTTGGATGTAGTTTAACTGATGAACAAAAATACCATAATGCGTATGCTCGATCTGCCGGCTGAGACATAACTTTCTTACACCAATATCTTTCATTTCAAATTCTTTCTTTAACAAACTTGCAACCTTTTCAATCTCTTCAGGAGACCCAATGATATTCAAATCATCAACATATATTGCACTACTTGCAAAACCAGATATTGATCTTTTAACAAAAACACATGGACTAATTACATCATATTTATATCCTTCTTTTAGTTGTCGAGCTTGTGTAATTAAATATTAAAATAGCTAACTCAAGATAACAAATTATGAGTAGATTCTTACATATTGTTAAAACGTCAAAAGCTAATTATTACCATGACAACAAAATACTCTAAATATTTGAATTAAAGAAAAAAGAGTCGAACGATTCACAATATATCAGTATATCGCAACTAATTATATTGCATAATCACACCAGATAAGATATTCCTTAAGACGGTTATACCATATTTGACCAGATTGTTTTGGTCCATATAAAGATCTTTGCAACTTTATAGAATACATATGTCGAGATTTTGATTTAAATGCTTCAGGCATTTTCAATCCTTCAGGGACATTTAGATATATATCATTATCAAGTGATCCATACGTGTAGGATGTAACTACATCCATGAGATGCATGTGAAGATTTTCAGTGATTGTGAGATTAATTAAAAATCTAAGAGTTATTGCATCCACTACAGGTGAATACGTTTCTTCATAATCAACTCCCGGTATTCGCGTGAAACAAGCCTTGCTTTATATCTCACAATCTCATTTTTCTCATTTCTTTTTATTGCAAATATTCATTTGTAACTTATAGAGTTAACATCTTTGGGAGTTCGGACTACAGGTCAAAAAACGTTGCGCTTGTCAAGCGAGAGTCTAATTCAGCCTCAAGGCATATTTCCATTTTGGCCAATCATTTCTGTGCATACACTCTTCAGGAGTTTTAGGCACATAATATTTCTCATTTAGGACATCAATTGTTATAGCATATGCAAAAATTTCATCAACACGTGTTTCATTTCGGTTCCAAACTGTATTATTATGTATATAATTCATTGAGTCTCATAATCATTAGGTACCTGAGTTTCTTCTGGAACTTCATCAACCTCTTCTGGGGTTCTACTAATCTCTTCTGGGATTTATTAACCTCTTCAGGGGTTTTACCAATCTCTTCTGGGATTTTATTAACCTCCTCAGGTGTTTTATCAGTAACCTCTTTTGGGCTACACCAACTGCTTTCTTCTGCTCCTCATTTTTCAGTGGAGTAATGTCTTTGGAACCGATTTGTCCTCCACATTTTCATTGTACAGTAACCTCTGCCGGGATTACATCAATTCGAGCAGGTACATTTAAAGCTGACACATAGGTTTAAGTAACTCCTTTTGTATTTGTAAATGCATCTAGCAATTCATTTGCTATTCTTTGTAAATGTATAATCTTTTGAACTTCCAGTTCAAATTGACCACTTCGGGGATCGAGATAAGATATTAGTAATGTATTCTATGTTCTTATTTTTCTAGCATTTTCTTTTCTCCCCCTAAGATTGAGAATATTGATTCATCAAACTGACAGTCAGTAAAACGTGCTGTAAAAACATCTCCACTTAATGGTTCTAAATACTTAATAATTGATGGACAGTTGAAACCAATATAAATTCTCAATCTTCTTTGTGGTCCCATTTTTGTGCATTGTGGAGGAGAAATTGGAACATACACAGCACAACCAAAAATTTAAGATGGGACAAGTTTGGTTCTCTTCCGGAGACCAATTGTAATAGAGAAAATTTATGATATGCAGTTGATTTTAATCTTAAAGTGCAGCAACATGTAAAATGGCATGTCCCCATGCAAAAGATTATAGGTTACATTTCATAAGTAATAGTTTATTAATCATTTGCAATCTTTTAATTAATAATTCAACTAAACTATTTTGTGTATGGACATGAGCTACCGAATGGTCTATCTCAATCCCTATTGATATGCAATAATCATTAAATAATTATCAATTCTCTAAGAGAGCATGTTGCACATGATAAATCTTTTGTAAATAGGATCTTCAGGTCCTTTAGGGGATGCTCATTTGCATTTTTAATTATTCTCCTCATTATAGTTTCTATCTGGATTACACAATCTATCATACCACATAGTGAACATCTATGTGTCAGGTAACTTCTGGTTACTGACCATATTTGACTCTATTGGGTCTATATAAGTGTAATATAATCTAGACAATAAAGCTTCAAGCTTTTCCAATATGATCTTCCGGCCATATTGATTGAATGCAATTTGAAGATACTCTTTATTATTTTCAATAATGGTTTCAAGATAATAAGCATTAGTCGAATATCTTTAAACTCAGTAAATTACTTCCGAATTTACTAGAATAATACATCATTTATAAGTAATTTTGTTCCTTCAGGTAACAAAATACAAGCTCGTCCGGAGCCCTCAATTAAATTACTAATACCAGAAATTGTATTAACATGTGTCTCTTTAGGAGATAATTGAGAAAAATATTTCTTGCTTTTGATATTGTGTTCCATTCCACTGTCTACAAGACATTTATCTTTTCTTGACACACAAAAAATTTATAAGAAAAATTATTGAAAACTAATTTGATTTCATCACAAATATTAACTCACAATCAGTTAATTAACAAAAAAAATAATAAATAAATTTATTACAAAACATAAAAGAAAAAAAAAATTTACTTCTTAATCTTATTTATTTCTTCATTAACATTTTCAAGTAAATCAAAAGCATCTAAGTGTGTGTCTAAAATCAAATCATTTGGATATTTTTTCAACGAAATTTGTTTCAACTTTTTTTATACTTTTTCTTGAATGCTTAATGTCACATCTATAGCAAATATTATCATATTTCTTAGAAGACAAGTTCTTTTCTTTCTTTTTTTTTTTATATCTCCCAACATTATTATTGCGATGATGTCCGCGACCTCTTCTGGGGTCGTGACTATGTCTTCGTCCATGTTCTTCTTTACGTAACGCCATATTCGCTTTAGGGAATATACTGAGATTATTAGATCATGATTCATGATTTCTTATCATAAGGCCATTATTTTGTTCCACAACAAGAAGACATGATGATAATTCTAAATGCATTTAAAAATAACGCTCTCGATATTGCTACTTCAGGAGCAAATTCAAGGCATGAATGGGAGATAATACTTGTCCAATATATCAAGAGCATTGAACTCAAGTTTAGTAAACTTTACCATAACAACTACAAAAAAATACTAATACAATTAAGTCTGCGTTTTTTTTCAATAAAAAAAATAAATAAAAGCTTTCAAAAATAAATCTAAACAATCTTAATAACTTCAAGTTATTAAGTAAATTAAGTATTAGAAACACTTTATTTATTTATTTAATAACTTCGGGTTATCAAATATTGTACTAACATCTATTTGCATATAATAACTTCTGGTTATTATATTTCATGATCAAGTATTAAAGGCGCTTTATTTATTTATTTGATAACTTTGGGTATCAAATATTATACAAATATCTATTTGCATATATATAATAACTTCTGGTTATTATGTTTCATGATAATAAAGATTTTGATTAAGAACTTCAGGTTCTTTGTATGTGGGAATATTTTGTTTCATAGAAGAACTTCAGGTTCTTGTATGTTACGAACTTGGAACATTTTATTTCATATAAGAACTTCATGTTCTTGTATGTTACGAACTTCAGGTTTTTGTATGTTACGAAATATATAATAAAAAAACAGCTAATGAAAAATATTTTTAATAACTTGAGATTATTAAATATTAGAGACATTTTATTAAATTATGTGATAATTTCCAGTTATCAAAAACACTACTAACTTCTGGTTATTTTAGTAACATCAGAACTTTTGATAAAGAACTTCAGGTTCTTTTACGTGATACTTATAATTTAGTAGAACTTCTGGTTCTTGTATATTATAAACTTCGGGTTCTTAAAAACAAATTTAGCGATAGTATGTACAAAAGCTTCTGGCCATTATCTTGTACTTCTTCATTATCTTCAGGGAATGAAAATATTACACTCATTCAATATAAAGCAAAAGAAATCAAAGCAATAGAAATATCTACAAATAGTAATATTAATAAAATTAATAAACAAATAAGCCATTCTCTTCAGGGAATGAATACCTTTTGATCGACATAATTATTTTATCATTCTTTTCAGGGAATGAAAATATAATTAAAAAAAATCATCCAAGAAATAAATATTAGCAAAAAGCAATCCAAATAATACCTTCTTCTTGCAATTTGAGTGCAACATGATTATGCTTCTACATAGATATTTCCGTCGCAATTTGATTAGAACAAACTCTTACTTCAATTGAAAAATTACGACCTCGTCTCAACTCGACTAAAGCAAACTCGTGCTGATAACGTGTTATAAAATAAAGATAAAACAATGATATGGGAGAGACAAAATCTTATTTCTTATTATCTCCATGTAAGAGAGTGTCATACAACAAGTTACAAAGCCTCTATTTATAGGCCTGAGAATGTAGATGAAAAGTCATACAATCAACAATGAAATTAATACATAAGAAGGTGGAGATTAATGTATGAGAAAGTGAAGGGAGTGGAGAAGGTAAAAAGTCTACAATTATATTAATCACTCGATGCATTTTTGTTTGAATTTTGATGTTAGGCTTCGATGGGGTTGAGATCCGGTGCTCTTAAAAACTGAGATTAGGGTCCTACTTTTATGATCGGACGGCTGTGATCAACTGAAGAGTAAAGTTCGGTTGATACCGACCGCCTGATCAATTGTTCCTCTCTTTCTTCCTTCTCTAAAAATTGGCACACAGCAGATGCAAACCTAGAGAGAGATAGAGAGAGATTAGAAGGAATTGAAATGGAGCAACAAAAGAAGGATGATCAGGCACCTCAGGTGCATCAGGATTCGCCCGAGACGACGTCGAAGCTGAATCCAACGGCCGCGAAGATCCTGCGGGAATCGATCATCGGTGAAGGAGGGTCTGGAGGGAAAGAGGGCGAGAAGAAAGGGGAGAGTAAGGTGGGATCTTCTCCGGATGAGGTCCTCGCGTACTCTCGGGCAGTTCATCATGTCGACTCCTCTTTAGAATGATTTTGCATTTTCTTTTCTTCTTCTTCTTCTTTTTTTTTTTTTTTTTTTTTTTTATGTTTTGTTGTTCTCTGTGATGTTTGGTGCAGTCTAGTTTTTGTATGAACCGTGGATAATGGAGGTGTATTTGAAATTGTAAAATGGTCTAAATGAGTTTGTTTATCACTTTTCATGATAAAAATGATGAAGTGTTGCTTTTGTTAATTTGATTGCTCGATCGGAGATCAAGTGTTGTGAATTGATTAATACTAAAAGTCTAAAATTCTTCTGGAGGAGTATATAAATTTTTCTCATAATTCTTTTTTTTTTATTAAAGTACTCGTAATTCTATATAGGTTCACTTGAAAGTTGAAACCTTGCTATCTGTATATAATCTATTTTTTTTTTTTTTAAAAAAAGTGGTAATCCACCAGTTTCCTTAAGAAAGAAACAAAAGTCTATCTGGTCCACACCCCGGATCTAGTAAGGGATACAAAACTACCATACTCCAATGAGTGTTCCATTAAGAACTTAAAACCATACTCAAAGAACAAGATACTAAAAGTAAAAACACCTAATACCAGAATATCAATGCCAGTTCTTAATATTGTAAAAACATTAAAATTCTAGAGTCATTTTCCTCCACGATTTTTCCTCCATCCGCTAATTCTTCTGGCACAATCTATAACGAAACATGACAAATAGTCAATTAAAGACACCTATTTACAAAAACGGACAACTATGGCTAGAGAATGACATCACATCACATCATCTGAAGTCTGAACTAATCTCTCAAGAGCGCACGACCAGAGGGCGGTTGCAGAAGGAGCAGTAGAACTTGCGGCGGCGGCCGGAGAAGCAGACCGGCACGAAGCAGAGCCGCCATGCACGCTGCACATCGGCACCGATAATAGCGCCGCCGCAATACGGGCAGTTCCCGGGAGCCTGCCATGTGCTGAGGACATGTTCCTCCTCGTCGCACACCCACACGATACACATCTCGACAGGCTGCAGACGCCGGCCGGCTCTGTCTGTCTTTCTCTGTGTGGTTTATTGATAGCAAGTGTGAAGAGAAGGAAATTGGGTTGATGGTAAATTGGTGTAATCGGGCAGAAATTGGATGCCAAAGGGAAAAAGGGAGGAGATGACATCAAAAGGAACTTGCTGGTAACATCTTGAAGCGTCACTCGGCGTTATTAATTTTTTTTTTTTTGGAAACGCTACGGTAATACAGACACACTTCCGTCATTGATACGCGCAACATTTTTTTGTTTACTGTGCTGTCTGTGCAGCGAAATCTAACAGAATCCTTTTTTGGATGGGGTTTTTTTTACTGTATTAACAGTTTTATGAACAGTTCTTACAACAGTAACCTGTTTGTTGCAAGAACGCTTCATTAATTTTATATGGTAACCCATCTTCCAGATTGTTCCATACGTCAGTATGTGCATACTTAAATTGATGTGTTTAATTTTTAATATAATTCCATGTAAATATAGGCATCTTCAATAATTTGGACAAAAGTTATTTTAACATAATGATATTAACTTCATCGATAAGTTCCATTAATTTAACATTTTTATCGATCCTAAAATAAATAATGCTTACCTTGACAATGACAATTTTAAAATATTTGAATAAAATAAATAAAAATTCTTAAAATAATAAAGAGTTTAAGGAATTATTGTTTAATTTATAAATTGATTATATTTCCGATTATATTCAATTTAAGTGATGTTTGGTATATAGCTTTTTAAAGACCAGTTAAATTACAACCATTAAAAAATGTATAAAATTTTGATAAGTCATCAAACAATATCTATATTGATTGAAATTTGAAACACTATCAATCTATAAATTAAATAATAATTCAAAAATATTCTTCATTTTTAAGAAATTTATTATTTTATTCAAATTTTTGAAAATTGCTATTGTCAAAATTGTCAAAATATATAATGTCAACAGATCATGAAAATATTTTGTGTGTATTAATATCGTCAAACCCATCGAAATGTTCATTTTATATTTAGTATCGATAGTAACTAAAATAACTAAATACCAAATTGTATTGCTCAATAACAACCCATCAAAATGTTCATTTTATATTTAATATCGATAGTAACAAAATAACTAAATACCAAATTGTATTGCTCAATATCTATTGCCGAAGCAGAGCGAGGCACTTATCTAATAAGAACTTATTTTTTAATAATCAAGTTGTTGTTCAATATTCAGTTCGGTGAATATTAACCGGTTCACGACCCCTTCGTTCGATTTATTGTACCATCTCCATCTTTTTCTATTTATTTCACTGTCACACTTTTTTGATGCACACTATATATCTAATTATGCATGTAAACTTATTTATTATGTATACAAATTTATTTAGTATGCAATGTATTGATTTTAAACTGCATGTTACAACTTACAAATAATATATGTAAATAAAATCATTTATGCATTTAAATTTATTTAGTATGCAATATATTAGCTGTAGAATGTATGTTATTAAATATTTTTTATGCAGAGAAAAATGTTTAGTATGCAAGTTGTTTCATGTTTTTAAGCTCAGCAACTAAGTTTTACATGCATAAAAAATAACTTTCGCTGAATAAACATTCATAAATCAGGAGTACAGAATAAGTTTGATTGCTCAAATCATCCATATAAATAACGGGCTACAATGGTATCTCTGTATCAGCTTCCTTTTTTTTTTTTGAACTTTCGGCGTTATTCTGCTTTGGTCCCTATGCAGTCTGCATTCCCACTGTTATGAATAAAGACGAGGGATCAAATGACACAATAATATTTTGACACGAATGTTATACTAAATCATATAAATTTATAAAAAATCTTAAAAATAAAAAATCTTTTATAAATATATTCATTTACTTATAGATCAATTGTGTTTCAAATTATTTTATTCAATTTTAGTGTCATTTGATTCACCATCAAGAATCATTAAATTTAGACCGTTCTAATTACTATATAATCTTGATGGTCGTTGATGGAGTATCAAATGACACTCAAAATGAATGAATTTGAAACACAATCGATCTATAAGTAAATGAACATGTTGGTAAAATATTTTCTATTTTTAAGATTTTTTTATAAATTTATATGATTTAGTGTAACATTTGTGTCGGAATTTTGTGTGTCACTAGATCCCTCCTCACGTATACATAACCTTCAATTCCCAAAATATATTCCTATCTATGTTTGGAACTTTTCTTTTTATGAACTTTTTGAATGAGAATGAGAAATTCTTTTAACATACTAAATATTCAACTTAGCATGCTAAATATTCAATTTAGCATGCTAAATATTCAACTTAACGTCAACTTATAATTAGCCTGTTAAGTTGATGCTAAATATTTAACATGCTAATTATAATTTGATATTAAGTTGAATATTTAGCATGTTAAGTTAAATAATTAGTATATTATGTTGAATAGTTAGTTTATTTAACCAAGTCAAACTATATGGTATCTCCAATGATATCCCCATATCATTTTCTTTGTTTTTTTTATTCAACCTATTTGCTGAAACGCTTGTCATATCGTTATTGCTAAATTTAAATCAGCCTATTTACTTCAAACCTTAAATCTAAAATTAAGGGTCTTATTTGATTTTTTTTTTCTTAGGCGCGTAAAATATATTTAAACCACTATATTTTGAGACCAAATTAAGTTTTTAATATATGTATTGAGAAACAGTACTTAAAAAGGCTTGTGTCAAATATATATAGAAAGGTCGGGTCTAAGGCAACCATATTACTTATGACAACAAAATTTCTGAATTGTATGGAAGGAAATCTGAAAAAATCATATTATAAATAAACAAAATTTTGCTGTCCCAAAGAAATATCATTATTGTTCTTAGCTGAAAATACTATCATTTAATACGTATTGTTAGTTACTTAATTTGGTCTTGGGTTTCGCACTTCAATAAATAATTAACTAATTAAATCTAGCACGTACAAATATCAAACTATTTTTAGTAAAAATGGTGCAAAATGGATGTATTATCTTCTATTAGTAAAGAGCCCACACCTTGTTTTGGGCTAAAATTATTATATCTTATAATAAAGGGCCGAGAGCTTATCTCTTGTGAGGAAACTGATATGTGTCTTAAATTTTAATGGGCTGGGACATTAATGCACGCCAACAGTGGTGATCAATCTAAACAATCAACGGCTGAGATTTCTTCTTTGGAGAAGATGAAACTTTCATATAAAAAAAATCTAATCTCATTTTATTAGGAGTAAGGATTTCTAATCTATACTCCATAAAAAGTGGTAGATTTGATAACATGACACCAGATTTGATATAATGATCTCGAAACTTTGATAACCAAAATGATAGAAAATCGATACTTCATAAACCAAATTAATTTACACTCTTGAAACTGTACAAAGACCAACTTAATAATAAAATAGATAATTAATTTTTTATATAATTTGTGTAGGTAATTAACTAGTATATATTAATATGTATAGCACCAAATTAATGTCCGCATCTTGTAGCACCGTTAATGCCATCAAATATATAAAAATTTATACTCTTTTATTTCATCATCTGATTAAATTTTTGAATGTCCCGATAAGTATTATCAATGGATCCCTCATCTAATTATAATGCATGTGTTCTCTTATAGAAGAGTTCATCATAGAAGAAAAATAAAGACCACAAGAAGAAAAAGAGAATCCAAGGTATAACAATTCTGAAAACGTGATAGTTTTTTGGTTTTATTTTTATTGACTAGGCAACATTATTGAAGATGCAATACCATCTACAAGTGGTGATTAATATATGGCAAATTAATAAACTGAAATAGAAGTACACTTGGGTCAGCTAGCATCCCTCTCTATATAAGATGCCTGTGACGCTAGTTAGTTCCTCACAAGACGAATAAAGTTCAAAAGCCATTTCTGCACATCACCTCTTCAAAGCAAAAATCAATGGTATAACTTGCTCTTATATATATGAATATATATCTTTTTCATATGCTCATATATATTAATTACCTTTCTTACTCACATTATATATATAAATATAAATAGGACCCTGCAACTAAGACAACCGTTGATGCAACTCCAGATGTAACTACAACTCAAGGAGTTTCTGCTGATGCTGTTGCTCAGGTTAGTACTGTTTCTTTTTAATAATTTTATTTTATATGATATGTACACCCGTTTTTAACTGCAAAGATTTATTAATTAGTAACACATTCACCCTTTTGATTTTTTTTTTTTTAATTTGTTTGACCAGCCTGCCACCACTACTGTTGCTGATTCTACACCAGCCGCTGCTGCACCTGCTTCCAAAGTTACTGTGGTATACATTGAACAACATAATAACTCTTTAACTAATGTAGCAATTGTACCAAAGAGAATAATTTATATCGATTGATTATTTTCTCCTAGACAAAAGCCATTACTTAACTTCTTTTTTCTATATTTTTGTTGCAGACAACGAGGGACCTGCCTATGATGTAATGTGCTATTTGTGCACATTCCACATCTTCTATTGTTTCAGTATCAGATACTTCATCACTTTTCTCTTTTAGTTATCTCTTTGTTTGGAATATCAAATGTAATTGGTTGGTATCATGCATTCATATCATTTCTCTATTTTGTTAAATATCTTATAATTGTGTTTGGTTCATTATGAACTTGATGCCTTATCTGCATTTTGTCTTGTTTTGATTTAAGGACACCCTAATATGTATTTTGGGTGAATGAAGTCTTCTTTTAAGTGTATGTTCACTCTAGAGTGTACTACTTTTAATTATCCTAACCAAATAACAAATTAGCCGCATCCTACGTACTAGCCAGTGGCGGAGCCAGAAAATTTTCAAAAGGGGTTCAAGTTGTCATATCAAGTATCAATATTGATATAATAGTTATATAAAACTTACAAATTGTAATTATGGGGTCAATAGTATAGTAATTTTAATATTTTATGGGGTTCAATATATACCTTTTCTTAAAAAAAAATACTTACATATCATTAAAATTACCATATAAAAATGTTTATTTGGGGAAAAATATGGGGGCCATTTCTCTTAATGTAAATCCACCACTGCTACTGTCACACACAACACAAGTAAAATGGTATAATGGGTTTTATCGGTAATAACTCGCTTAGTTCTGGTTGTAAACAATATCAGGCACCAAATCATCCTGCATGACATGCATCTGTGAACATTCTATATCTTCTACTGTATCAGTAATTGTGAGATGTATCCGGATACTACATTATCGTTCCCTGTATTTGTCTCTTCGTTTGGAATAATAAATGTAATTGATTGGTATTATGCATTTGTATGATTTCTTTATTTCATTAAATCTCTTGTAATTGTGTTTTGTTCATGCAATCAACTATGTGTTATCTACATTTTGTCTTGCTTCAATTTAAGGATACCCATATGTGATAATTGAACAATTAACCAACATAAATTTAAGAATGAAGTTTTATTTTAAGTGCAGAATAAAATGATAAGAGCTGGTCAATTTACCAGCATATTATTCCTAACATGAGTGATAATCGAACAATTAATAAATAATATTGAATGATGATATGTACACAACTGCAATATCCAGGAAGGCGTGGTGATACTGTTGTTGTAATTACTAATTACCTAGTGACATTTGCATGGTATAGGGACTGATGGGTCGGTTTAGTGACATATCCCTTTCCCTCTATCAAATATATTTCATCACTACACGATTAAACTAGGGAAGTCCATAGCACTGGCACGTTCATGCCATGCATAGGCTGAGCATGGGAGTGCCAGATAATCTTCCAATTCTATTGGTCGAGGCCTGGAGTCGCGGGAGCGCACAAATTGTGTGTAGTGAGTCTAAGTAGATTAGTTGAATTTAAACCCTGAGAAAAACTTTTATTATTGCTTTTGTTTTTTTCAAAACTTGAAAAACATTTACTTGCTTTTATTTACTTTAATGTTTATCTTGTTTGACCGCAATAACCCAAAACACTAAACACACCATTTTGACATAGGAATTAGAGTAGGAAGAGTTTGGTTTCATCAGTCCGTCCATGTGAATTTGACCCTAGCTATACTACAATTAAGTGGGTGTGCTTGCGGCTTGATAGTGATTAGCCTAGAATAATTAAAAATAGTGTCAACCTTGGGAGACAACAGCAGACACACATAAGTCATAAAGGGTGTCCTTGGAATGGAAATTAACAGAACAAATTCATATAACAAAATAAGTTTATTGCGTGAATTGAACACAATTACAAGAGATTTTAACAAAATAATTTGGAAAGCATACGAACATATGAAACTTGTAAATTTAATTTATCATTATTCCAAAACAAGATGCATCAGAGAAACAACAATGAAGTAAGCTGCACATTACATCATAGGAAGGTCCCTCGTGGCCTGTAACAGAAATATGAAAAAAAGAAACCAAGTATTAGTGTTTTTAATGGAGCAAATAATTGATTGATATAAATTCTTATTGTAAAAATGCATGAATGGTAAAAGAGGAATATTATTCGATGTATACCACAGTAACTGTGAAAGCCGATGTAGCAGCAGCAACAACAGCTGGTGTAGAATCAATAGCAATTTTGGTGGTGGTAGGCTGATCAAGACAGTAAAAAAAATGAGAAGAGTGAATCTGTTAGTAATTAAACGTTGAAATTAGAAGTGATCGTCTCCCATATGCGAGCATGAAATCGATCGATCAGATGTATCAGTTATGGATATCATTAAGATAAATTTATTTAAAGGAAACAGTACCAACCTGAGAAACAACATCAGCAGCGACTCCTTGCGGAGCAGCCAGGAAGGGAGCATGAGCATTTGCATCCCCACAGTAAAGGCATGGGTGCTGTCCTCCGAATCCTTGCTCCTTCAGCAGCACTCTAGTGCGTCTCACCAGCTCCGCATTGCTGATTATCGTGCCCGCATTGTCATCATACTGCTTCAGCACAGTGAGCAACGCATTCGTGAATGCTCCATGGGGCACGCTCGCATTGACGTCACTCGAGGTCTCGTCCAATTGGCATCCGCTGAGTAATATTCCGTTATCTCCCTGCTGAATTTTCACCTGCCTCTCCTGTTGTGTCGTACTTTTGTTATACACTGGACTTGAATCCTCTCCGTGGAGGTGAACCAGGTGGTCGCCGACATCATCTGATTCGAGACCTGACATTGACCTCAGGTGCTCAACATAGTCTTCATGATGGATGCCACGTGATTTGTGCTGTAACTGCGCCTGCTGGTTCGGATAGCTGTCATAGCTGCTGAACATGTGAGGCCCAATCTGCTCCTTCTCATTATCAATAAGGCCACCACTGTGGCAAGCATCGGACAATATGGTGAAGCGAGCACCGTCAGGAAGGCGGTCCACCAGCGTTCTTATGTCATGATCTATATAAAAACAATCATGAATTTCGAATAAGTTTTATATATATTAAATACTTTTTTTATGCACCTTTTTATTTATAAAAACGAAAATAAGTTTCTGCATATGTATAAAATCACCGGTGATTTTGTTGAAATCGCAGGGCACAATCGCGTCGTCATGCTTGTTACCAAGCACTATCCCGTGGCCACTGTAGTGGAAGAACAGCACATCACCTGCCTTGGCTTTACCGATCATGTCGCCGAGGGCACACTTGATGTTTGCGCCAGTCGGCTGTTCACTCTCCACAATGCCATTAGGTGCATCGGTGAGAATAACAACATCATTCGGGTTGAACCCAAACCGACTGATGAGAGTGTTGTAGATAGCAACGACGTCGTTGATGCAGCCGTGCAGCTCCCATTTTGCTCCCGGATAGTTGCAACCGACAAGGACTGCGAGCCTCTTTCCGGCCATAATACCTCTTGATTAATTAATAAATAATAATTAATCAGTTGCAACCTAGAAGATTGCGAGACAATTGTTTTGATTTCTTTGTAGATGCTGATATGAGTGGTATTGAGATTATAGAGTTGACACTAATTAGGGGCTTATATAGATATATACATAATTCTTGCAAATGGAGATGCTTAATTGCTTCGTTATTTTGTGAATGTGTTTCATATGCATACATTGGTCTTTAATTAATACAATCATGCATCTCTTCAATTTAATTGCAAATACTAAGTACCAATCACTATGTTTTGACTTTTGAGTGCATGCAGGCAGTAGTTCAGCAGCTTCAGCTGGTTGGGTTTAGTGAGAATTGAGAAAACTTATTCCGGCTTTTAATTAACCTTCCGTCTGTATTAGCAACAAGAATTAATTCTGAGTCTTGGTTAGTTCTTGTTGTACACACTTCATAATTTAAAAATATTGTTTGCAATTTTTTTTTTTGTTGCAATGACCAGTTTATTATTTTTGTTTTTCTGTTTTTAAACCAAATTAAGTTGCTGCCTAATTACTGCATGGTGTTGATATCGCAATTCCTATCCCATCTTTTTTCTATAATATATATCATGAATGGTATCATTATCATATCACCGTAGTTCTCAACTCTATATTGCTTGACACCAATTAACTCTCTACTGCGCGCTTGACACCAATTAACTCTCTACTGCGCGCTTGACACCATCACAGCCGTCCAAATTTTTATCCAACAGGTTTTTTATTATTTATTCATTTGTTTGTTTATTTGTTATTATTCTTTTTTGCAAATGTGAATCCGCGTTGTCAAGCTATAATATCCCAAACACTCCACACATGCATGTGTCCAGATCAGAAAGATGGAAGCAAAATATTGAACTACTAAACCGAACTGTTTGATAATATAACTCGATCCAGCGATTTAAACCAAAATTTAATTAAGTTAATTATTCGGATGTCAGCGAGTAGCTAGGTAGGAAAACGTGATTGTTTTTTGGTCTAATTTTTATTGACGATTGGCTGCATTATTGAAGGTGCATGGACAGCTGATTAATTACGTTTCTGGTGGGATTGCAATTTGCAAATATATATAATTAAGCGTATTAATTATGATGATTAGTACCCAACTGATGTATATATCTAATTAAAAAAGCTCGATGACCATCTACATAAATTGAATTTCGTTGAACCACATTATTATTATGCAATAATAGTTACTTGGATACAAACATCAACTGGGCAGCGTTTGTGTACGAAAATATGGAAAGAATTGTTATATATATAATTCAAATAACATGTCCCGGCAACAATGTTATCAGAATCGGACCGGACACCGACCCGGTAAAGCTTCGGGTCAATGGTTCATTGGTCGGACCGCCGGGTTAATCGGTTCAACCACTGGGTTTTTATATACATATTGTCATATATTATTCAATATACAAAAGTATATACATGCGTATATACATGTTATATATATACAAAATATTAAAAAAAATTGCATAAAAAAATCTAGTATACAATAATCGTATATTTATCTATTCAAGATGATGACTTGATAATGAAACAAGTATAAAATATATCATATAAATAACGTAAGTTGAGTCTTTCGAAACAATATAATTGATTCGCAGCACCGATACTTTAAATGTAATATAATTGATTGTATAATATGAGGTGTAGCCGTATAGCAGCACTATAAATTGATATGATTCATAATATCTAAAATATACAAGGTCTTGTATGAATAAAATAAAACTTTGAATTTGTTTCTTCCATGCATTGATGTGTGTGTGATTGAAATAGAATAGCAATAGGCCTGTAGTCTGACAAAAAAAACATCAAACATGTAAGTACTTGTCTCTCTCCTCTTCTCATTAGTTGCAAGAAAAAAAACACAAACAGGTTTAGAACCGGGTTCTTTAATAAAAACGAGTCAGCGGTTTTTTGAAATAACCGGACAAAAAACCGGTTTAAACCTGGGTTGCTAACACAAACGATCCTTCTACTGAATTGAACCGTATTAGAAGCCGGTTCCGGTTTTTTCTGGTTGGACCATCCGGTCCGGTCCGGTTTTGATAACAGTGCCCGGCAATTATAATACGTACCGTGGTCAGTGGAAGAAAGTTTGAACCTTTAATTATGAGCCTGATTAACGCTTTCAAGATTGAATAAGATCAGCACTTCTTAAAAAAAGCAAAACCCGACCCAACACGACAAATCTATCCGAAACCGATCGGACTTCTTAATTATGATGATTACTACCCAACTGATGTATATATCTAATTTAAAAAGCTCGATGACCATCTACATAAATTGAATTTCGTTGAACCACATTATTATTATGCAATAATAGTTACTTGGATACAAACATCAACTGGCCAGCGTTTGTGTACGAAAAGATGGAAAGAATTGTTATATATATAATTCAAATAACATGTCCCGGCAACTATAATACGTACCGTGGTCAGTGGAAGAAAGTTTGAACCTTTAATTATGAGCTTGATTAACGCTTTCAAGATTGAATAAGAACAGCAAGAAGTGGCAAAACCCGACCCAACACGACAAATCTACCCGAAACCGATCGGACTTGTTAGAAAGTTAAACTTACTTGAACTCGATCTGAGATGATCCGGAATTCGATATGAAGAACAATTAGGCAACCAAAAATCTGACCCAACCAGAGACAATCCAAAATCTGACATGAACAACAATTAGGTAACCCGAAACTTGATGTGACCCAGGCCAAAACCCGACTCAAAACCTGAGACAACCAAAAATTAGATGACCTGAAATCAGGGGCGGATCTAAGGGGGGTGCCAGGGGGCGCCCCGGCCCCCCCTCGCTCGGTAGAAGTTGTTGAACCCCGGTTTTTTTGGTTTAACTCAAGTTTATATATGGTGTAAATTTTGTTAATTTGATGCCAAATTTCATTTTTTTTATATCAAACATAGACAATGGTTAACAAATTAAATATTTTGTTACTTAAGTATACAATTAAACTCTTAATCATAATTATTTTGTTGAATATATATAAAAGTCGTATATTATAATAGTTATATTTTTTTTATCGTTTTAATTATGGATTGGCCTCTCTAAACTCCCTTTTGGATTAAACCTTAGAACATTGGAACAATGACTCGTCTCCCCAGCAGACAATGGTTAACAAATTAAATATTTTGTTACTCAAATATACAATTAACTCTTAATCACAAATATTTTGTTGAATATATATATATAAAAGTCGTATATTATAATAGTTATATATTTTTTTATTGTTTTAATTATGGATTGGCCTTTCTAAACTTCCTTTTGGATTAAACCTTAGAACATTGGAACAATGACTCGTCTCCCCGGCCCCCCTTTCATACTGATCCTGGATCCGCCCCTGCCTGAAATCTGACACAATCTAAATGAAAAAAGTGATAGCTTATAACTTGAGATAATCAAATAAAAGACCGATCCTAAACTCAAATCGATCTGAGACCCGACCAAATCCAGATCGAGTACAAGTCCGTACTTGATGACCCGAAACCCGATCCAACCCGATCTAACCAGTGACTCAAAGAAATAATGGTCGACTCGATACAGAACTCAATGCCAAAATAACTTGACCCGTTCCATTAAAAGGCGGCTATTGTTGACCCAAAACCTGACCCGACCCAACATGCAACCTGAAAATTCCTCGGTTATACCAACCCTAACCCAATCCATCCGACCGACCCGACTGCCACCTCTAAGAGAAGATGTATTGAAAAAAAAATAATAAAACTGCTGAATTAATTTGAACCGGAAATGACCATATGATGATATATGTAACAGACGCTAAGATCGGTAGAATTTCAAATAATCCGTGCATAGGGTAGTTAATTACTAGATTTGCGGCATTTCAAATATCCAAGTTCAAGTGCATGCCTATCAAATATATAAACTATGAAGTATCGATGTAAGTACATCGATCTTCTAAGTACTTCGTTAACATGACACAAGATTTGATACAATGATCTTGGAACTTTAATAATAACAAAAATGATAGAAAATCGATACATCATAAATCAAATTAATTTATACTCTTAAAACTCCAAGTACCAACTTATTGATTGTCTCAAATGTCAATTGAAATTAATTACCAGTAGGCCAAAAAGAGTAAACCTAACATCCATAACTAGAATATCAAAATGTTAGCATTTGATATACGTTCATTAATTTAGATGGGAACAGCGTCATTAATTATAAGGCATGTACTCTGTTAGAGAGGAGTTTTCATCAAATAAAAAAAATAAAGAACAAAAGAAGAAAAAGAGAATCCAAGGTATATCAATTTGAAAAACGTGATAGTATTTTGGTCTTATTTTTATTGACTTGGCAGCATTATTGAAGATGCTACCAGCTACTAGAGGTGATTAACATATGGCAAATTAGTAAGCTGAAATAAAATATTAACACTTGGGTCAGCTAGCATCACTCTCTATATAAGATGTTGTGAAGCTAGCTAGTTCCTCACAACTCACAAGACACAAATAAAGTTGAAAAGTCATTTCTGTACATCTCCTCTTCAAAGCAAAAATCAATGGTATAACTATAACCTTTTTGCTCTTATAAATCTTTCTCATATATATGCTCCTATATGTTAATTAGTTTTCTTAATTGCATTATATAAATATAAATAGGACCCTGCTACTAAGACAACCGTTGATGCAACTCCTGATGTAACTGCAACTCAAGGAGTTTCCGCTGATGTCGTTGTTGCTCAGGTTGATACTGTTTTCTCTTAATAATTTTATTTTACTGATAACTGATAGATACCTGATCGATCGATTGCAGGTACAATACGTACACTCGCTTTGAATTACAAAGCTTAATTAGTAACACGTTCACCCTTTTGAAATTTTCCTTAATTTATTTTGACCAGCCAACCACCACTACTACTGCTGATTCTACACCAGCTGCTGCACTTGCTCCTGCTTCAACAGTTACTGTGGTATACATCAAACAATATTCCTTTTTTAACTAGTCTAGCAATTTCAGCATAGAGAATTTATATCGATCGACTATTTGCTCCATGACAAAAACCAATACTAAAGTTTTTTTTTATGTATTCTGTTGCAGACCACAAGGGACTTGCCTATGATGTAATGTGTCATCTATGCACATTCCACATCTTCTACTGTTTCGGTAATTGTGAGATGCATCCGGATACTTCATCATCGTTCTCTTTTATTTATCTCTTCGTTTGGAATAATAAATGTAATTGATTGGTATCATGCATTCGTATAATTTCTATATTTTGTTAAATCTCTTGTAATTGTGTTTCATCCATTATAAATTTGTTGCCTTATCTACATTTTGTCTTGTTTCGATATAAGAACAACCTTATGTGTGCTTAGGGTGAATGAAGTCTTCTTTTCAGTGTGGATTGAAATTATAAGGACCGGTCAATTAACCAACATATTTAATGATAATGATATGTACACAACTGACATATCTAGAATAGTGTGGTGATTCTGCATGAGAAGTGCTCAATTTTAGCCTCATAAACTTATCTAAACTGAGGAAAGCAATATTATAAAAAAGGCAATATATTTGATAGGTTTCCGGATATTTGAAAGGTTTCCGGATTTGAAAGGCAATAATATTTAGCCGTCTCTTTTCTCTTGAAATCCTAGCCGTCTTTGCTAGTAAATTCTCCAGTGGGGAGAGGTGGTGGCCATCCGTTTTTTCATCCGTCTTTTCGTCGCCTTTTTTGTTCTAAGAAGGGTCTTTCGTTGTTCTTCATTAAGATGATTATAGCATGAATCGCATGAGAATAGATTTTGCTCCCGCTTCAACAAACGGAAATAGTGCTTCAAGAAATGAAGATATGCGGAGTGCTTAACAAGTTTTTCAATCTTTACAAAGACGATGAATTCATCACAACCAAGACGGTAACTTCAAAAATGAATTGTGTGTTTTTTTAAAATTTGTCTCTCTATGTTAGTTTATCGGGACAAAATTATATTGTAGAAGGTTTTGGTTGATATTTTGTGTCTTTTGGATTTAGATTGAGAAACAATTTATTTTATTTTCTTGTGGATGTAATCTTTTAAGCGAATGAAATTAGTTGCCTACGGGCCTTGAATGTTCAAAAAGAAAAAAAAGAAAACTTAGTCTACCGAAGTAATTATTGAACTTAACATATGTTAATAACATATTTTATTGAACTTAGTCTACCGTTGTTGATATTTTTTCTTTTTTTTTTCTTTTTTTTTTCCTTAACATATTAATAAAAAACAGTTGTTAATTCTTGCACATGAATATTTTATGTTACCAAGAATCAACAACGGTTTCTATTTTAGGAACCGTTGGGAATGCTCTCCCTTTCCCAACGGTTTTTTATTGTGAACCGTTGTTAATTCTTGCACATGAATTAACAACTGTTTCTTCTTAAGGAACAGTTTGGAATGATATGCCTTTCCCAACTTTTTTTAAAGGAACAGTTGTTGGTTCTTTTTCAGATTTCGGGCAAGTCTTTCCCAACTGTTCTTTCTGATAAACCGTTGCTGATGTGTTTTATTAAATTTCCAAAATGCCACTGCCACTTTTCAACAACGGTTTTCTTGAAAACAGTTGCTAAGTTGGGGTTGCTAATGCCCATCTCTGTGGTAGTGGTATTTTGGTTTTATTTTTATTGACTTGGCAGCATTATTGAAGATGCTACCAGCTGCAAGAGGTGATTAATATATGGCAAATTAATAAACTGAAACAGAATATCACTTGGGTCCGCTAACATCACTCTCTATATAAGATGTTGTGAAGCTAGCTAGTTTCTCACAACTCACAAGACACAAGACACAAATAAAGTTGAAAAGTCGTTTCTATACATCTCCTCTTCAAAGCAAAAATCAATGGTATAACCCTTTTGCTCTTATATATCTTTCTCATATATGCTCCTACATATTAGTTTTCTTACTCACACTATATAAATATAAATAGGACCCTGCTACTAAGACAACCGTCGATGCAACTCCAGATGTAACTGCGACTCAAGGAGTTTCTGCTGATGTTGTTGCTCAGGTTAGTACTGTTTTCTTTTAACAATTTTATTTTACTGATAATTGATACATACCGGATCGATCGATTGCAGGTATGATACATACACTCGCCTTGAATTGTGTAGATTAATTAGTAACACATTCACCCTTTTGATTTTCTTGTTTCGTTTTAATTTGTTTTGACCAGCCTACCACCACCGCTGCTGCTGATTCTACACCAGCTGCTGCTACTGCTGCACCTGCTTCAACCGTTACTGTGGTATATATACATCGAACAATATTCCACTTATATCAGTCTAGCAATTTTACCATAGAGAATTTATATTGATCGATTATTTGCTCCATGACAGAAACCAATACTTAACTTTTTTTTTGTGTTTCCGTTGCAGACCACTAGGGACCTGCCTATGATGTAGTGTGCTACCTGTGCACATTCCACATCTTAATTCAGCTGTTCTGGTAACTGTGAGATGTGTCCGGATACCTCATCACCGTTCTCTTTTATTTGTCTCTTCGTTTGGAATAATATATGTAATTGATTGGTATCATGCACATTCGTATGATTTCTGTATTCCGTTAAATCTCTTGTAATTGTGTTTCGTTCATTATAAACTTGATGCCTTAATTATCTACATTTTGTGTTGTCTCCATTTAAGGACACACTTATGTGTGTTTGGGGTGAATGAAGTCTTGTTTAAGTGCGCATTCAATGATATAAGAGCAGGTCAATTAATCAAGATATTATCCCTAAAGCAAAGTGGTAATCAGATACTTAATCAACAATTAATGATGATTTGTGCCCAACTGATATATTCTGGAAAGTGTGGTGATTCTGTTGTAATTACTTGATCACCATTCTATATGAAAAAAACAAAATTATGCAATAAATTTGAAGCAATTAAATTTACTGGTGTTTGCGTGAAGATAACAAAGAATTGGTAATCATCACATTCACATAGCATTTCTCTGTCAATATATAATTGCAATACTGGTCTGTTAAAGAATTGTTCAAAGTTATTATCAGCCCGATCGATTAACCTGTTCTTAAATTAGGAAAGATACATTTTACAAAATCCAATAAAATTTGAAGCAGAAATTATCATCTCAATATGTTATGGATGCTGGATTGGTGGAATTCCAAATATAATCGGTTATCGTCAGGCAAGACTGCTAAACAATTTCATATCCTGAGAATTTTCTAGATGACTTGAAAATATGTAAAAAGAAGTTACTGATTAATTAATCAGATGATGAAATATAAGAGTGATGCTATTTTTTCCTTTCAATTTGTCTTTTTCACCGGGAAATCCTTTTGCTTTCTCTAATTTGTTACTAAAAATTGGCTTTGTTTTTCATACAGACTGTTAGTTGTTTCCTATAATCACTCTGCTGCCAGTGTCTTGCGAGCACTCGGTGACTCGGCTCTCACCAATTTCCCTATAAATAGATTAGAATGGCTTTCAGTATATGTAAGTACATGTGACGCCGGTAAAAGGTTACCGTTCGTCTTTCTAACTCCTACTCCAAGAATGTCAGGTAAAAGAAAGAAGAAGGAATCAAAACTTAGCAAATAATAACTTTCTCAGAATTAAGAACTTTCTCTGAGAAATAATAACTTTGTCTCAGAAATAATAACTTTCACAAAAAAAAGAAAAGGGAAAACGTTTTTCAGAAAAATAGCCTAGCTCTCTGGTGTAAAGCACCCCTAGATATATAAGAGAGACACTAAAATTTCTTTCCTAATACAAATGCTACCATTAATAAAAACAAAATCTAATTATATATTCTGCTACTATCTTAGATATCCTGCTACAGCCTTTCAATGCTATTAAAGAGGAGAAACTTTATTATATATTTTCCATATTTGCTGGAATCGCAGATCTTTTATTGCGCTTCTCATATTGCTTGGTGATAGGTGGCCTTGCGGGAAGCTCAACACTAGTCCCATGATCAAGATTAGTCAGAAGTGGGTCCTGCTCCGCGTCATACTCCCTCTCTTCTTAAAAGCTTGGCGCCAAGCTTGTTTCATTCTTAAATAATTGCACATGGTACAAAGTTGCTCCAAACTTCTGGTCCTTGTAGACTTCTTTAAAACAATACAGTTTAAGATCAAACACCGTGAAATCTGTGTATACATCTTTTACACGTTTTCTAAATTTATGTCTTGATTGTCCCCAAACATAAACGTAGAATGTGAAGAATCATTTAGACTTCCGCTGCGTCACTCTCAAACTTGCATTTTCTAAGTTTGAGTTTGGTTATAAGAATAGATCATTGTAGTTGAATTTAGGGACCTCTTTGTTGCTCGAACACCGTTTTGCTTGCACCCCGTGATTGTCTCTATCCTCAATGGACAAAGTATTTGCAAGATCACTCAAACACATTGTTTGATTGCCAACAAAATTTTCAGCACCTTTTGAAGGGATCTTAAAATCCTCCATTTATTTCTTGAGTTTAGCCGTCACAATGTTGATATTAGTTTCATCAACAACGTTTTGACTTTCTTCAACCGTGACAAGACTATCAAAAATCTCATCTGATTTTTCTGGGCACTCTTTCGTTGGAGTTGTTGTTGTTTGATTGGCTTCTTGTTTGGAATCTATGCTCAGTGGAGTGTGGTGTTGAAGTTGAGCATCTTCATCACATGAGACTAGTGATTTGCTGTTATGGGATGAGTTGTTTTCTTCAGAAGCTACTCCATTAACGTTTTCACCTTTAGAAACACCAGGCAAATGATTGAGAACTGTGGCACATGGTCTCGGTTGAATTGTGGCATAGTTGCGCTCAACAAGAGTAATGAGTAGTTGCATGGCTTTGGTATGATTTTGTTGTATTTGGATTTGATTTTGTTGTATTTGGTCCAGAATAGCAAGAAGGTTGGGATTGGCCATAGAGATGGTTTATGAATGGTGTCGACGTTGAGTTTGTTGATGGAGATGGTTGTTGAAGATACAACTTCACACAAAGGTGAAGGGCGTAGCGGTAGCATAAAGCCTTGCTCTGATGCCAATTTGATGCCGGTAAAAGGTTACCGTTTGTCTTTCTAACCCCTACTCCAGGAATGTCTGGTAAAGGAAGGTAAAGGAAAGAACACTACCACAGAGAAAAGCATCAACAGCGGTTATTTAATGACAATTCCCAACGGTTCAGTGACCGTCTGTAATACCGGGGTTGCTAATGCTTACTAAAGAACCGTTGTTGATGCTGTTAATCAACAACGGTTTATAGAAGAAACCGTTGTTGATGATAGCAATTCCTAACAGTTTATAAGAAATAACCGTTGTTGATTCTTAAGAATTAACAACTGTTTTTTGTAAATAACCGTTGTTGATTCTTAAGAATTAACAACTGATTTTTGTAAATAACAGTTGTTGATTCTTAGAAATTAACAACTGTTTTTTGTAAATAACAGTTGTTGATTCTTAGAAATTAACAGCTGTTTTTTGTAAATAACAGTTGTTGATTCTTAGAAATTAACAACTGTTTTTTGTAAATAACAGTTGGGATGATGATTTTTTTTTAAAAAAAAGATTGTTTATTTATAGAGATCAGCCCTTTGCTCATTCAAATTAGATATTATATACCATATTAACAAAAAAAATGTACATTAAAAAACTAATAATAAATTCTAATAATACCACAGATTAATTACCAAACTAAAATCCAATATAATATCATATTCATATATCCAACAAAATTAAAATCCATCATAATATAATAGAATTTCACAAATCCTAATAATATCTGTATACATCAGCACCTTCTCCTAATCTTGCACCAGCACTTCCTCCTGATCTTGCACCAGCATCTCCTAATCTTGCATCAGCACCTTCTCCTGTGCCCGAATCTACAGGGAGTACAGTGAGTTTGCAATATCTTAGAAACAATTTTGTACATGAATTATTTACAATTCAGTTTGTTAATTTTTTTCTTGACTTTAGGGGAAGAAAGTTTGACTACGATTTGTTTGAACTTTGAGAGAGCAAGGAAAGGAAGTGCCGGTGCTACCTTGAGAGAGCAAGAAAAGAGCAGTGATGGTGCTGCCTTCGCTGTCGGAGAGAGCAAGGAAAGCGAGGGTTGGTGCTGGCCTTCTTTGTGCGGAGAGCAGGGAGACTGAAGTTGGTGGTAGCCTCCGTTGCGGGACCTTTTCGCGGAGAGTTGGTGCTGGCCTCTATTGCGCCGCCGTTGCCGCTATCAAGCAGCCCTCCGTCATGCTCCATGAAGAGGGAAGGGTTTTAGTCGGGTTTTGAAATTGGGGGAAATACAAATTGACTAAGGCCTGAAGTTGAAATTATAGTAGAGCAAAAGACAGTTTGAAAAGAATCAAACTGTGGAGGCGGGAAATTAGGGAAACTAGGGAAAGTGGTTGAAAGATGTGTGGAGGCGGGAAACTAGGAAAAACAATCACCAACGGTTGTTAAACAAAATAGTTGTTAAATGGGCCATAAGAAGGAATCAGCAACTGTTATTAATAAAAAACAGTTGTTAATTCTTGCACATGAATATTTTATGTTACCTAAGAATCAACAACGGTTATTAATAAAAAACAGTTGTTAAATGGGCCATAAGAAGGAATCAGCAACTGTTATTAATAAAAAACAGTTGTTAATTCTTGCACATGAATATGTTACCCAAGAATCAACAACGGTTCCCAATGAATAACAGTTGTTAAATGGGCCATAAGAAGGAATCAGCAACTGTTATTAATAAAAAACAGTTGTTAATTCTTGCACATGAATATTTTATGTTACCCAAGAATCAACAACGGTTATTAATAAAAAACAGTTGTTAAATGGGCCATAAGAAGGAATCAGCAACTGTTATTAATAAAAAACAGTTGTTAATTCTTGCACATGAATATTTTATGTTACCCAAGAATCAACAACGGTTATTAATAAAAAACAGTTGTTAATTCTTGCACATGAATATGTTACCCAAGAATCAACAACGGTTATTAATAAAAAACAGTTGTTAAATGGGCCATAAGAAGGAACCAGCAACTGTTATTAATAAAAAATAGTTGTTAATTCTTGCACATGAATATTTTATGTTACCCAAGAATCAACAACGGTTATTAATAAAAAAACAGTTGTTAAATGGGCCATAAGAAGGAACCAGCAACTGTTATTAATAAAAAACAGTTGTTAATTCTTGCACATGAATATTTTATGTTACCCAAGAATCAACAACGGTTATTAATAAAAAAACAGTTGTTAAATGGGCCATAAGAAGGAATCAGCAACTGTTATTAATAAAAAACAGTTGTTAATTCTTGCACATGAATATTTTATGTTGCCCAAGAATCAACAACGGTTTATACTTTAGAAACCGTTGGGAATGCTATCCCATTCCCAACGGTTTTTTATAGTGAACCGTTGTTAATTCTTGCACATGAATATTTTATGTTACCAAGAATCAACAACGGTTTCTATTTTAGGAACCGTTGGGAATGCTCCCTTTCCCAACGGTTTTTTATTGTGAACCGTTGTTAATTCTTGCACATGAATTAACAACTGTTTCTTCTTAAGGAACAGTTGGGAATGATATGCCTTTCCCAACTGTTTTTTAAAGGAACAGTTGTTGGTTCTTTTTCAGATTTCGGGCAAGTCTTTCCCAACTGTTCCTTCTGATATACCGTTGCTGATGTGTTTTATTAAATTTCCAAAATGCCACTGCCACTTTTCAACAACGTTTTTCTTGAAAACAGTTGCTAAGTTGGGGTTGCTAATGCCCATCTCTGTGGTAGTGGAAGAAGAAATCAAAACTTAGCAAATAATAACTTTCTCAGAAATAATAACTTTGTCTCAGAAATAATAACTTTCACAAAAAAAATAAAAGGGGCCTAGCTCTCTGGTGTAAAGCACCCCTAGATATAAGAGAGAGACTAAAATTTCTTTACTAATACAATTGCTACCATTAATAAAAACAAAATCTAATTATATATTCTGCTACTATTTTAGATATCCTGCTACTGCCTTTCAATGCTATTAAAGAGGAGAATTTTATTATATCTTTTCCATATTTGCTGGAATTGCAGATCTTTTATTGTGCTTCTCATATTGCTTAGTGATAAGTGGCCTTGCGGGAAGCTCAACACTAGTCCCATGATCAGGACTAGTCAGAAGTGGGTCCAGCTCCGCATCAACATGCCTATCAAATATCAATAAAGAGTTCCTGTCGAAAGCTTCTCAGTGCTGTTCCATAGTCATGTAATTAATTATCTGAAGTGCATCTACTAACTAGATAAGTAGACGAGACCGCCTGCACACTCACTGCATATTTGATTATGGTTATACCTTAATCAACCTCCTGAATCTCTCGAGACCTCTCCACGGATGAGGAAAGCTTAATTCAAATCAGCAAAGACTGACATGTGTATTTGGTTTCCGGTGATCAAATGATTTAACAGTCTGAGATGAACCTAGGTATGAACTGGTACTGGTACTGGCACGTTTTGAAATCTAATTTGTACTCAGTACTTCTTAAATATATTTTTCTCTTACCTCGTAGGCATTTTTATGACTCCCATGGTTATTTTTGTTCTCAGTTTCAAAGTTCTTTTTATGCCATTTATGCCCTATAAACATCAGGTGCTCATCCTCTTTAGCGCTACATTGTGTAGCGCAGGACGTGAACCGTTGGATCATCTCAACATTCGTGCTGGCACAGATCTCAAGATGATCTAACGGTTCACGTCCTGCACTACACCATGCAGCGCTACAGAGGATATGAAATCATAAACATGTTGTCTCAATTAAATAAAATTCAGTATGTGGAAACAACACACAAGTGCCTACTGTACTATCCTAATAGAAAGCAGAGAGAGTATGTATACTTTCAACATGTTTCTGGTATCTTATTAATACTAAAATGATGATATAGATTGTTTATGATTTGGATACCGTAAGCTATTGAGAAGTTCTACCAGTAGCCCTGAATTCCATTTTATTGGGGAACTGGTACAGAAATTCTTGGTGGAAAGAAAACAAAGGTACACGCAATCCAGCATTGAATTAATCTTCTCCAAGCATAGCAGCTCTTTTGTCTCCTGCTTAAAACAAAGCATAATTCCACACTGTTAGTAGAAGGTTGACTTGGATAACTGTATATGACAGAACAAAATGCAGTTACAACAGTTACAACAATAGAGCTGAATTTTTCATAGCCATAGTTCACTTTCATAGAATTTTGCCATACATTGTGCAGTACCAGATTTGAAAGTTGAAACCTTCTTTTGTGTCACTTCTGCTGCAACTACAAATTGGTGTACTAAGGCAACCTACAAATGTCAATGTTTGGCAGCCAATGCCAATTAATAAAAAACAAAAAAAGGAGATAACATAGAAATCCTCTTCTCACAGAAATAGGGGAAGAAATGCCCCGAGGTTACTCAGTACGCACCCCGGTTTTTTATACTGGATGTTCTTTAGCTGTCATGGTAGCCTGTGTGTAGCAGACCTGAGTTGCTGTCTTGCTGATGAACAATCTTGAGCTTTGGCTGGAACGCTTACCTTTTTAGTCCCAGTGTAGTAAACTAGTACTGGTTCAAATTTTGTCAGTTTGGGTGCACGATTCAACCGACTGACCAACTATCAATGGATGCAGAATGCAACCGAGTGTATCTTTAAGGACAAAGTTATCTTAGAGTTCATCTAACTTTGTACGGATTAATTACAAGTTGATTCATTATGAAACATGAAAAGGAACTACCAACAAAACCAAATCAGTCAATTATGTACGATACTTTGGAGAACCAGGTAACTACCATATGAATAACAGCTAACAGAATATTACAAGAAATTAATTAACTAAACATAAATCAGGTATTTGAGAATTGCAATTAGAGAATATCTAACTAAGAATCAGCATTGCAGTAGAATCAAACTTAGCAAATAAATTTATTTATGGTATTCAATTTTTCTACAGTAAAGATATACTGAGATGACAAAGAAAACCACGCACATTCTGACAAAATAAAAGAATACATGTCAGAAGAAATCCTGTAGACTTATCTTCCCATCAAACACCTTATCCGACAATTCGGCCAGGATTGCATTCACCGACACCAATGCGGCCAAGGACGCAACAACCACAGCCAATACAACCCCGGCTGTCCCCGCCACCTTCCCCAAACCAGACCGTTGTCGCTCCTTATCCTCGCTTCCCCCCTGCATTTGCTTCAGCTCAGACTCAGGTGACACTTCAGTTGTGGAACTAGCATCATTTTCCTCAGATTGAGCTTGCAATTGGTTTTCCACCGCAGTTGTACTGGAGCTGGGTGGGGACGAGTGGGTAATGTGACGATTGGCAGAAAAACGAAGGCGAATTGAGGATTTGGAGCGAGTGGATGGCTGTAGATAAAGAGAGTGAGGCAGCAATAGTTTCGACCTGGGAATGGATGCGCTGAGACCAGGGTTTGAACAGTTGGTAAAGAAGGAGACCACCATGTCTGGCTCAAGTCTAAATTCTCAACTCCCACAGCTCTCTTATCACTTATGAGCTGTTCCCTCTTTCTTTCTTTCGTTATCAAGGAATAGATAAGAAACTTTACTAATTCACAACAGATGGTGATTAATTAGTTTTAGAGATTTTGATTAAGGGGATGGCAGGGGCCGCGCGGACGCGTACCCCCTCGACCACAAATTACGACGTCCACTCTGCCACTTGGGCAGATGGTAGGGCAGCGCTCCTCCTTGGTGCAATGGAGGCCGCTGACCTAGGCCATGCGCCTTCTTGATCGCACATTGACCCCGTCCAGGTAAGTGCCTTTCTCCGTTGCCTCCCCCGCCTCTTTTATAGCCTGCCGAGCGCGGTACCTCCTTGAGATCGGGCGCTGTGGGACTAACGAAGCGGTAATACCGTAATAGTTACAGCATAAACCGGACGCGGAAGATTTTCTTAAAGGCCTAATAATCAAACTTATCTTCTCTAACAGCCTAGGTTAAACTTATTTTCACAGAGGGCCTTAACCGGGGTGCAACTCAGGGTCACATCTCAAAGAGTACATTTTTGCTGCCCACCCGGTGCCCGATTTTGCCCGATTTTGTTGGATCTTGCTTTTGGGGTGCAACCCGTACTTCTGCCTCAAATTTTTTTTTTTTTTTTCATATTTGTAATTGTGAGTGGTTTGTAGATTTTTTCATGAGCTTTCCGGATTGGAATTGTACATTGCATGAGGAGTTTCCTATCAAAAGTTATACCCGTTTATAACTCGACACATCTCTATATTTTTATTTAATATTAAGTGGAAAATTGATTTTACAAAAATAATTTTTTATTGTTTAAAATATAGTTATTTGTGATTTAATTTTGATCACAAAAAATAATCATATGATCCTTCCTCACAATTTTAATACGTGATAATAAGTCACTAAATATACTTGGCAGCCGCTGCCAAGGTTTCAAAAAATATAATAAGGGACTAAATATTTTCCAAGTCATATGTTAAAGCTCCAGACCAAAGGAGAAAAATTAAATAATATTGATAAAATGAAAAGAAAATAGAACATTTCGAGTAATACAATGGTATAACTTTTGATAGGAAACTCCTAATGAAATGTACAACCCCAATCCGGAAAACTCATGGAAAAATCTACAAACCAATCACATTACAAATATGAAAAAAAAAAAAAAAAAATTTTGAGGCGCAAGTAGGGGTTGCGCCCCAGGAGCAAGATCTAACAAAATCGGGCACTGGGCAGGCAGCGGGTTGCACCCCGGTTAAGGCCCTCTGTGAAAATAAGTTGAACCTAGGGCTCTTAGAGAAGATAAGTTTGATTATTAGGCTCTTTAAGAAAATCTTCCCCGGAAGCTCTCTTGTGGGCCTCGCGGCCTCTGAAGTCTTTTGCCCCAGTGCGATACCAGAGTTATGCGCTTGCATTCTCTAAGCATAAATGTAATAGCTCATTAGGCCCAAAGAAGTATTCACTTAAAAGGACGCACTTGAAAGCCCGAAATGCTCCAGGTGGGCTATTGCATTTTTCAGGCTGTAGCAAATTTTGGGACCTTGTACTGTTTCACAGTCACAAGCGATTTGTAATGCATGTTTCAGACTTTCAGGCCGATAAAACTGAAAAAAAAAAAAAATTAACTAGGGAAGATTATAAAAGGGTGAAGGAGCTACAAAATTACGTTACAGAACAGACATTTTTCATTTTTGCAGCATAATAATTCATTTGAATTCCACGAAAATACAAAGAGTCCATTACAAATACCTAATCGACGTCCATAAAATAAAACAGATACTTCCCAGCTTGAATGTGCTACGGAAAAAAAAAAAAGAAAAGAAAAAAACACAAATTACGCATTCCATCCTGCCAAACATCATGTTGGGTCATAAATGAGAAACTTATTTCAAGTAGTGAACATAATGCAACTTAATTACTTTAAATAGGGAGTAGGGTGGGTGCACCCATGAGTGCACGCTCTGATTGTGCACTCACGATTTAAGCCGTTGGATCACACTCCATTAAATGCTCCTCTCTATTTTGATTTAAACGAGACGCTTTTTCCACGCAGCAAAGGTAAAACAAAAGAAGTACAATTAATGCTTGTGGGCCCCATGACATGAGTAAAATTGTTTCGGAGAGGTGCTGATGTTCATCATCTGTTAAATTACTACTCTTTTAACTATACTATATATAAAATATAAAGTATTTATATTAAATAAAACTTAAAAATTTGTAATTTTGTTATGTAAGCAAATAATAATAATAATACAATAATTTATAAATAAGAACATATATAAACGTTGGACTATTTTAAGGGTCAATTAAAATTTGTTTTTGACATGTCACCTTCAGCTTATTTAATGAGGAGAGAGAAAAAATACAAATTATTAGATCAAAGTATATGAAGAGTTTCAAAAAAAAATTAATGGTTAATAATAGTGACGATGTGGCATAGTTTAGATGCTTGAAAATCTACCCTCTTTATAGAGTATAGATTCAATTGTTCATGTATGCCTAGTTGCCTACCCTTTATATTTTAGTAATGATAGACATCCTAATTTCATTAAATATTAATTAAAATAAAAGTATACAAATTTACGATATAATTAAAAGAGTCCGGCTACGGTGCTTCCATAAGCATTTTAGGCCGAAACGCTTACGGTCATTTGAAAATCCGTTGTCTGAAATTTTAATCCAAATAGCTGACAATAATATTCATATAATTAACTTTTCGAATCCCAAAATTTTCCATTTTAAGAAAATTCTAGCTATTTTTGATATTTTTGAAAGATTGGCATACAAAATTGATTTATTTTTAAGAGCCATATTTTAAAAATTCATTATAAATAGTAATAAAGGTTCCTAAAATGGTAAAAATTGGCATCATACAACTTAATTATGTCAAGATTATTATGAGTTATTTGGATTAAAATTTTGGAGATCGGATTTTGAATATGGAATGTAAGTGTTTCGATCCAAAATGCTTATAGAAGCACCGTAGTCGGACTCATAATTAAAATATAAAAGGTTCCAGCTATGAATAAATTACAAAAATATAATTTTCATGTCATTCAAAAATTTTTTTCAATGCACTTATTTTCATAGGTAAAAAGCACCATTTGTAAAATATTATTATATTAAGAATTTAAAGATCATATGTGTTATGTATTAATTAACCAAAAAAAATTACAAACAATTTCCATCAGTATTGCCATGGAATTATAGTATTTTTACAGAAGAATTATGAAATAGAACCTCATAGATAATTTCAAAGGAATTGTTTTCTAATAAAGTAGCAGAAAAATAAATATATATTTGATACTTTTTGAATAACAATATTTAAACGTCTGAACAAGATAAACAATTTTAACATTTACTAAAAAATATTTAATGAACTTTTAAATATCGCTTCCTCACCAAAATTACATTTCTAAAATATCTTACTACCTTCAAAATCATGAATTAATGTAGTTAATATTTTTTTTTAGATACTCTTACAATTACATTAAAACTTTGGTAAATTTTGTCTTGACAAATTTTGGTATAATAATATAGTCGTCATGTAATATATAAATTTGGATAAGCATGACGCATGTCATGTAAAAATTCTGAAATTTATATTTTTTTTTTTAAGTCTAAAGAAAATAAAGGACATGCATGTATAATAGTTACACTAGTTAATTTACGATTAATCTTATTGAAACTTTTGCATCATTACACTGTGGGACCCATAGAGTTGTCATATTATTTTAATCAATAGAAGTTGGTTTTATGATTTTCCATGAAGAGAGAGGGGCATTTAATACAACATTATCCAACGGCTTAAACTGTGGGTGCACAATCAAACGTTGTACTCATGGGTGCACCCACCCCGCTCCCCTTTAAATAGTGAACATACTGCAAAATCGGTCTTCCTATTTTTCGATAGGCACAACCTATGTAGCACGGGTGCGGGTGCGAGTATCGTATCCGATACGATGCGGGTGCGGCGATACGGGAATTTTCAAAAAACGCAGATACGGCAGTTGGTATATATACAAAAAAATATTTATAAATAATAATAATAAATTGTTTGTTAATAAATATTTATATAAAAAAAATTGATGACAGCAAAAAATAAGATTAAAATATCCATATAATCTATATATATATATGTTAAATTGTGAAATATCACAACCGAAGCTATGGTGTGGTGGTGAAGCATTCCTAGTAAAACGCTGCACGCACGGAACAACCCAAGTTCGAATCCTCTCTCCGTCGATTTAATAGTCCGCAGTGTTTTTTAGACGTATCGGCAGCGAATCAGATGTGTCAAAACGTATCGGCAGCGAATCCAGGAGCGTCGGAACGTGAATCTTGACCGAATCGGCTGGTCAAAGTAAGTCAAGATACTTGGATACGTTGACCGACGTATCGGGTGCGAATCGCACGCGAATCCGTATCGGATACGTGTCCGATACGGGATACGTTGGTGTGTCGGCATATCTGGGCTGCATAGGGCACAGCAAATGATTAAACAAACCCTTGTGATCTCGACCTTCATTTAATTCAGCGCCAACTAGAAAATCATAGCTAGCTAGATAGCCTCGTCTCTGACAAAAATTTGTTCCAGTTTTGTCAAAAAGTCTGTTAATTATCAAGTCAAATTCATGCACGCCCATTGCATCATTCCATTGTCCTATTTTCTGGCTAGGGGTGAATAACGTGGACAACGATCACGAAATTAACCATGATCGTTAATCGTTCTGTTATAATAACGATCCAAAATTTTTTTTGTGTTAACCATTCCGTTAATAGAACGGAAGAGAGAATAATTTCGTTAATCGTTTTGTTATACATCAACGATCAAAACGTTTAAACGTTCAAAATCAGTAAACCAGTACAAAAACCAGTAAAATTTGCTAAAAACTAGCACATTCAAGAACCATTACAAAAAAAACAGAAAAATGGGGTTAAAATCTGGTAAATAAAATAAAAACCTCAGCAAACTCAAAAAAAGTGCAGTATCAAATTTACAATAACAAAATCCAGCAAACCACAACTCCACTACCACAAGTTGAACCATTTACCAGTACCAACTTTACTGGTAACAAGATCCAGCACCTTCAAAGGATCGAAGGAGTAGGCAGCGAGAAGGTAGACGATGAGGTCAGTTCTGAAACACGGCGAGTTCGGCGACCTTCAAGTGCAGCAAGTCCAGCACCTTCAAGCAGAGTGGAGAGGAGAGAGCGGCGAAGGACTTGTCTGTGCGAGAGAGAGGAAAGGCAGTATGAGAGAATGGGAGAGGTGCTATTTTTTTTTTATCAAAAAACCCTCACAATTTATCAAATTAAAACTGCAAACGAAAATAGATGAAACGAAACTGCTTCATTTCGTCTTCCGTTCTGTTGAGCGCACGAAATATATGCGATTTTCGTTGATCGTTTCGCATTTAAAAACGAAACCAGAATCCATTCTGTTAACCGTTTCGTCCCAACGAAACGAAACGGAATAATGAAAAAAATCATTCCGTTTTCACCCCTATTTCTGGCCCTTCAACACCACTGATATGTCAAGTCAGAGAAGGGATCAACAAGTTAGCTGTTTTAGTATTGAGAAGATGGCAGAAATGAACTTTGGAAAAAGTACAATTGTTTTTCTTTGTATCCCTGAGACGAGTGCTTATCCTCTAACATTGGACCACCTCGAGATTTGGACCAGCATGAATCTCGAGGAGATCCAACAGCCCACGTGCCGAATGGCACGTGCCATATGTTAGAGGATGTGAAATCCCTTGGGACAGCAGTAACTGATTGTAATTTGTGATTAAATGTGTGATATGGCCATATGATGGGGGCTTAGAAAGTAATGAAATCTGATCTTTCCAATCAATTTTTGAAGGCTTCTTCTGTAAGCAGCAAGAATACTACCTATCTCGTAGTATATCTCCTATTTGGGGAAAATATACACACTTAAATTACATCATACCTATAGGATGCAAGAAAATTTGGACAATGTAACAGATAAGGTGCCTTGCAGGTTTACATCATGCACTAACTCCAAGCATGAAATCTGTTTCGTCATCTGCATATTTTCACAAAAATCACAGAGATTAATATGTAAACTTACCGTTGGATCCATCAGGACGCCAGTGAATTGTAAAACTTGTTACTTTCATGATCTGAAGAAGATAGTAATTGTTAAAATGAATTACCAAGAGTGTCAATAGAATGCATTCCACACCAAGCCTTAAGCCTAGGGCATCCAGAAATAACAACGCAGTCAGGCACAGCGTGGAGCAACTCAAGAATAAGTTGGGGGCACTGAATGATTGCTAAGGTTTCCATTTTAGTCAAGTTCTGAAGGCCTCTAATCAACATTAGGTTCCTACAATTAGTAACCTCCAACTCTGTTAAGAATGATGGGTTTAGTTGAAGTACATCCAAAGAAAGCATACAATGGCAACCATGAACAACCAATGACATGAGGAACGGTGGCAGATCAGTATCACTCCCACTGTCAGCATTGTCAAGTTGGAGCAATGGGCAATCCCATAAAACTAATTTTTCGAGTGATCGGAGTTCACTTAGCCCCTTGAGAGTCTCTAGCCACCAGCAACTCTTTATCTCTAACTTGACAAGATTACGGAGGCCTTTATGGAACCCTAGACATTTTTCTATGGAGTTTCTTATCAAGAGATGTTCAAGCACGAAATCATGATCTCCTTTCTTCATTATATTCCAAATACCAGAAGTTGCAAGCATTTTGCAAGAGAAATCCTGATACATTAATTATGCAAACATATTAAAGGACATAGTTTATATTATTCAAGAAAAAAGAAAGAAATACTATCAAGCAAGTACAATAATGCGATACCTCTATGTAAGTAAATTGCTGACTTTGGCACCAGCTTTTCAAGGAAGGGCACTCAACAATTTCAATGCAGAAAGGCAGAGTAAGTGTCACTGGATAAGAAAACTTCTCGAGCTGAGGACATCGCACTACATATAGAGTTCGGAGAGAATTAAGGTTTTGCAGTCCCATGAGTGAAGTGAGCTGGATGCATTCTTCGATGTGGAGACTCTCGAGTAGATCCCAATGCAAAATGTCGAATTCAAGCCATGGAAATGAACATTTGATTATGTCTAACTGTCTAAGACAAGCAAACTTGGGTACTGAACTCAGACTGGGACAATTGTTAATTTTAAGACTCTGCAATACTGGGAGGTCGCCATCTCGCTCTCCTGCTGGAATGTTCCAATCGAGCATATCCGTGAATTCTATCTCTTCTAGTGATGGAAAGATCACCTTGAAATCACGAGTGGCCATAGTTTGAAAAAAGTTCTCCCCTAAATTTCCACCGATCATATGTAGTGACTTGAGCGATGGTATCTCCCCAAATTCTGCAAACAAATTGCGGTTGTTGAGATAACATTGCAGGAAAATGGCTACTCCACTACTGGAATCAGTACTAAACCACCTTGGATAGCCAAGTCCTTCATATCCATTTAGTTTCAACTCAACCAGGTCATTAATTGGCTGCAAACACTCTAGTAAGCTCATAGATTTTGTGTATTTACTGCACATATCAGGGTACTCGGGCATATCCATATATTTAACGTTCCGATATGCCCATGTAGTTCTTGGCTCCAAAATGCTAGCCCAATCATAAAGCTCACTTTCTTGAATCTTTTCAATCAAGATTTTTAGTGAAATTTTATTTAGAAGGCCTTTGAGTCTGGATACCAATCCCATAAGAGGAGCATAGGTCACCAACTCAAGAACCTCCAGGCTGCATAGATGGTTTATTGATTTAGGCAACTTCCGGAATGAACCACCAAGAGCATACATGCACCGAAGATTTACGAGATTCCTGATACCATCGGGAAGTCGTATAATATAATAGCATCCATCCAAGACTAGTGTCTGCAATTTATTAAGCATGCAACATGATTCTGGTAACTCAGTGATATATAAATCAGCAATATACAGTTCCCTCAAGTTGATCAGACTTCCAATGCAATTTGGTAGCTTCAGTATTCCATGGCATGAGCACAGATACAGCATTTGTAGGTTAGAAAGTTGACCAAGTGATTCAGGTAACTCTTTGATCCCAACATTGCTTATGCTAAGAAACCGAAGGTTGATCAATTTTCCTATTTGGACAGGTAATTCTTTTAGATGCTTGAGAAAACTTATTCGTAATGAAACCAAGTTGAAAAGTACAATTATTGATTCAGGCAGCCTTTCGATTTTACTATGCCTGAGCTCCAAGTAGCGTAGGTGTTTTAGATTAGCCATACACTCCAAGTCATGTCCATGAGCACCTTCACATTTCAACACCCGGAGATTTCTACATAATGTCAAATTGTAATCCCTAATCTTGTTCATACGCAAATTGTAATCTATATCAAAAACGTGAATGTCGGCATTGTTCATTAAAGTTCTAATCAACAAACAGCTATCATTTGACCAGTTCATCATACTATAATTCTCTGTATAAATATGATGCACTTCGCTAGATATAACATCGTCTGTACTCTCCCTTGTGCATGTAAGAAATTCACCAACTGAGATAGATCTTGCCAAATCATGAATTAAATCATGCAAAGTAAAGGACTCTACCCATTTTTGTTTATCTAGCATTAAAAAAGATCTCCTATCTAACTCGTGCATAAATTCGTCCCCAACATCTTCTTCACTTTTGCTGCCTCTAGATTGAACATAACCATGAGCGATCCACATGTAGATTATTTCATCTTTATGAAATCGATAACCCTTTGGAAACAAAGAGCAAAACAAAAGGCAAGGTTTTAGCTCTGGTGGCAAAGTGTAATAGCTTACCTTGAGAGCAGGGAATATCTCATCTTTACCGCCAGATTCCCATAATTCTGACTCCAAAATGCATCTCCACCAATCTTCGTGGAAGTTGCATGATAAAGCTCTACTTATAGCCTTAATTGCTAGTGGAAGCCCAGCACATCTTTTGACTATTTGTGCACCGATCTCCCTGAATTGAGAAGAGCCATGTACGACTTCGCCACCAAATGCATAGTGCTCAAACAACAAACTGGATTGATCTTGCGGCAAGCAGCTCAGATTGTAAGTACATTCAGTTTGGACAATTTGTGCTACAGTTTTGTTTCTTGTTGTCACTAATATTCTCACTGATCCTGCAACTCGAAGCGGTTCCAGAAACTGTTCCCACTTGCTGAATAACTCATTCCAGACATCGTCAAGCACTATAAATATTTTCTTACCTTTTGTTTCTGTCGCAATAGCCTGCTGAACAGCACTTAATCCTGTTAAGCCACTATAAACCTTTTCTGAGATGCACTCTAGCACTTCTTTTGATATCCTTGCGACATCAAATTGCGGAGAAACATACACCCACGCGGTCATGTCGAAATAACATCTAACTAAAGGATCGTTATAAACTAATTGAGCAAGCGTTGTCTTGCCTACACCACCCATCCCAACTATTGGGATAACTGAGATATGATTTGTCGCCCCCCTATTCCCCAACAACACAAAATCTAAGATCTTTTTCTTGTCTCCGTCTCTGCCAAAGACAGCCGACTCATTTACCATGTGACCGGTTTGCAGCAAATCTGTCACGACAAAACCTCGCCTCTTTCCATCATCTTCCCTCAGAAGCAGGGCCTCTCTATCCCTGGATATCTCCTCAAACCGACCTATGACACGCTTAATGCTATCAGCCATTCCATCAGGCATAGCACCCGCTAAACGCTTTCTCAAAGTACCATCCTCCACTGATGAGGTTGCTATTGCCTCTCGTGATTTTGAAATCTGGCGACGCAATAACTCGTACTTAAGCTCATCGAGGATAGCTTCATAAGCAACGGTCTTGAGCTCTTTGAGCCAGTGCTTGATTGATGCGTCCCGTATCTCCCTCTCCCCCGCATCTTGAAGCGTGACCTGGATCCTCTGGAGCAACCTCTCCAGCCGATCCAAGTCTCTCTCAATTCCATCATCGCCATCTCTTTCGGATGACATGGAGTTTGAGCTCCGGACAAAAGTCAGTAGCCCGCTCAAGGTTGTAATCACTGAAAAGATGAACTCCGCAGCCATCTCCCGCACTCTTTCTATCCTCCTCACCGAGTTCGCCTCTTTCTTTGTGTGCGCACTATAAGGTCAACGGCACGAATAGCAGATTGGAAAGTCGGAGACGAAACGTTCTGGGACAAATGGAAATACTTCACCATTTATTTGACCATTTCCTACTTTTAAAACATTTTAAATTCGAGGGAAAAATTAAGATCGATATTCTTCTCCCGGGTCCCGGACTAATTTACTGTTGAATTTCATTGGAAAAGGAATCAGATGAATATATGATGCAAAAAATGCTCGGATCTTTAGGGAACTTTTTTGGTTTGATTGTGATTTATTATATACTAATAAAGATATTAGCCCACGCGTTGCTTCGGGCTGAAATTGTTATTTCTTATAATAAATTTTTAAGATAATATGTAATTGGCCTTATATATTGAGGAAATTGATATGAGCCTTAAATTTTAATGGGCTGAAACATTAACGTCAACGAGCATTAACGTAAATCAACAGATCTGATCTATACAAAAAAATAATCAACGGCTTAGGTTTCTTATTTGAGAAAGATAGTCATTTCATGTCATTTTTTCTAACATATTTATGTATAGTAAGGAGTTATATACATCGTACCGGTAATAGATCCATAGCGATTCATGGAAATTTTATTTTATTGTCGAGTTTGAAGATGAATTATGTAATACGACATACACGGGTATACAAACTTTGTAGCAACTAAAAAAAAAAAAAAAAAAGATAATTAAATTATATCTATAAAGTCAGAAGAAAGAAATACAAGATCCACCAAAATCATGACTGTAGTGCTACATATACTCAAATTAAAAATCGTTGTGAAACAGAATGTAATAAATATTGAGGAGGGATCCATTGACAATGCTTATCTTGATAATTTTGATAATGGTTATTTTTAAAAATTTTGTAAAAAAATATTAAAAATTCTTTAAAATGAAAAAAAATTTATAGATGCATTACTTAACTTATAGATTGATAGTGTATCAAATTTCAACCAATTTGAATATCATTTGATGCTTTATCAAAATTTTGTACATTTGTTAACGGTTGTAATTTAACGGACATTTAAAAAGCTATCAAATATTGTTTAAATTGAATATAATCGGAAACATAATCGATCTATAAGTTAAACAATACTTTTGTAAACTTTTTTCATTTTTAAAATTTTTAATGAATTTTTATAATTTTTTTTTTAAAAGTACTATTGTCAAGATTGTCAAAATATCCATTGTCAATGGATCCCTCCTCATAAATATAATCGGATAATAATAAATTACAGCAGAGCATATAAAAGTATAAGTCCGGGTACATATATTTCAATGTTTTTTAATTCTCACTTTTTTTTTTTGGGGTTCAAACAAAGAGGGGACATAAATAGCAAAGAGGCAAGCGTCAAGAGTTAGGTGAAAAATGGAGATAGTAGTCAATTATCTTATTCCAAGGATAAAAAAAAGGGGAAATCAGATATATACCCTTCAAAACTTAGCCTAATTAGATATTTACCCATCAAAGTTATAAATTTAGATATCTACCCATCTAAACTTCATTAATTTAGATATATATCCACCACATAGCTAAGTTCTAGTTATGTCACAAAAACTTGAACATTCTTATGCGGGATTGATATATTCATTCCTGAAATACTAGAGTATCTTAATCTGCCAATATACTGAAATCTTTTTCTTTTGCATAATTGAAATTACGTATGAACGACTGGCTTATCACCAAGCGAACTGAAATTTATAAAGACGCGTTAAAGGCAACTGAATCTATCGAAGGACCCCCTGAAGGCTTTGTTAAACCAACAGAAGTCAGTCAGAAGGCCACCGTAGCCCTGATCAAACAGAACAACACAATTATCCAACTACTTGTCAAGATAAGCGAAAACCTCGACGACTGTTTGGAGACAGTCAAAGATATTAAGAAGGTCGTAGCTGAGAAATCAGCTGGGACGTCTTCTGATATCTCCGCAAAAACTATTGAAGATCTGGAGAAGAACCTCCAAAAACTCAGCCTCGGAGAACCGATTCTCAAGCCGAAACCAAAGCCTGCACCTTTCTACGTCTTTAAGGACCCACAAAAGGTCTTTGAAGAAGAAAAGCGAAAAGCATCAAAATGAGCCAAACTCAAACCCAAACAGAGATGGCAGCACGACCATCTATAAGCAACCGTGACCAACAAAATCAAAACCGTGAACAGACCCCCACAGTAGAAGACCAAGTAAGAGGTTACAGACTTGGACAGCGAGCACGGCACTCATTAAGCCGTATGATGCCCAGGAGACAACAAGGGTATCAAAGAACACTTGAGTCCCAGATGAATCCAGATGCAGAGCTTAATCTGTCACAATTCCGAAGAGCACAAAATGTCCCTGCTGAAGTACTTTACCAAGCAGGGAGCCTCTTCCAAACCCAGCATCAGGTTTATCAACACTACTCAGATCAAAGGATTTCAGTTGTAGACAACCAACAACTGGAATTACCATTCATCACACAACAAGGATTTGAGAGACTGCAAAGAGAAGGTCTACAACATCTCCACATGGGCCTGATCATGATCCGTCTCTTTACTCTCCACAGAGTAGCTGCAGGGGTCAATGCCCTTGTAGTAATCCAAGATACAAGATGGTCTGATGATAGATCCATAATTGGTACTATGGAAATGGATCTGACTCATGGGTCTCAATTGGCCTATATTGCCCCAAATATGATGCTATCCATAAGGGATTTCTATAATCATATCCAGCTGGTGATTCAAACTCATGGATATGACACATGGCGAGCTGGCGAAAGCAACTTGCTGCTGACGAGATCACTCATTGGGAGGCTTTCAAACACTAACTTCACGGGATTTAGATACAACATCAACAATGTATCTGATTATCTCACAAGTCATGGAGTTCAAGCTATCCCAGGGCAAAGGCATACCACTACAGAATTAAGAGGAAGGCAGTGGGTACTCAGGCCAATGCAACAGCCTGAAGCTCAACATCCTCAAAGAGCAGTTACACAAATGCGAACCGATGGCTCACTACTGCTCAGATTCACAAACTATGGTGCAACGCCGCCACCTCAAGAACAACCAAGAGGTGAATTTGACGAAGAGCAATTGGACGAAGAAATCATAGCTATGGTCCTTTGCTATGAGGCAGAAGAAGAATCTGATAATGAGAATGAAACAGAAGATGACATTTTCTGGGGAGCCCTAGCTATCACTGCACAGCTGATAGAAGGTCCAAAAGATGACTGTCCTATCTGGGATAGTTATAATGAAGAAACAGAAATGGATTTTATCAATCCATTTTCTGTGGAAGGTGGTGGGAAAGAACAAAAACAAACTGAAACTGTTTTCATGATGCATGATCAAGAAGAAGAAGAAACAGAATACCCAAAACTGAAACAGTTTTTACAAGAAAGAGCTTTCTCTAGTGCAACATCTGGTGTTTATCATCCACCCCCAGAGCTTCTTATGGGACAAGTGTCCTATACACCAGCTAGACTTGAAGCTAAACATGGTGAAGCATCAACCTCTCAACAACCTTCATCAAGCTGGCAAAGGCCTAAGAACTTGAGTTTACCAGGAGGAGTTGGTCATCACCATAATGAAATGTGGAATTTACCAGCAGCAATGCAACAACAAGGCGCTTTGCTGGTATTACCCGAAGATATTGGTCTCTATAATGATACCATATCAAGATGGGAATCAATCACTCTAAATCTCTTGAGTGAAAGAACCTTTGATGATAACAAGGCTAAGATGATGTTCATAGAGAACCTCCTTGGTGAAACAGAAAAGAAGATTTGGATCCAATGGCGAATGGCGTTCAAAGAACAATATGATATACTCACAAACATTGCCGATGATCCCCAAAACGTTATATCACAAATCCGAAGAGTAATGCTATTGGAGGATCCCTACCAAGGAACAACAGACGAACAAGATCGTGCATACTATGATCTCGAAAGATTGAGCTGCAATAATGTAAGAGATCTCTTCTCTTACATGAATGATTACAAAGTTCTAGCAGCAAAATCTGGGAGGATGTATGTAAATGAAGAACTCTCAGCAAAGTTTTTCAGAAAAATGCCCTCTCTTATTGGCAATGAACTTGAAGAGGCATTCCAGAAGAAGTTTCCTGGTAATACAATTGGTGTCATGCCCAGAATACACTTCTCTTACCAGTATTTGGCAGAGATGTGCAAGAAGGCGGCAATGCAACGAAGCCTTAAAGACCTAACCATATGCAGCCGTATACCCATACCAGGAGAATACCATAACAGCCGAAAGAAGTATGGTCTTAGAAAAGCCAAGACCTACAAAGGAAAGCCACATGACTCACATGTGCGAGTGTTCAAGCGAAAACATGCTGACCGAGTCCGCAAATGCAAGTGTTTTATATGTGGAGAGGAAGGTCATTTTGCGCGAGAATGTAACAGGAATAGAGGGAACATCGCAAGAGCAGCGGTGTTGGATAATCTGGACCTACCAGATGACATAGATGTGGTATCAGTGGATCTAAATGAACCTGACAGTGATGCCATATGCAGCCTCTCAGAAGGAGAAGCTGGTAACACGGAGGTCCATGTGCGAACTGCAATTGAAGAAATCCCTTGGGAAGGTGCTATGATGCTGCAAATTGAGCATTATGGATGGAGAAGTAAAGTTCAGCTTCCTGAGAAGCAAGAACAGTGCCAACACCGATTCAGCACTGAAGTCCAAATCAATGGTAACTGTAGTTTTTGCAAAATCGAAACAAATAAAAACTACAGGATAGGCTGTGAAGATTGCAAACTTCTAGCCTGTGCCATGTGCTCACCATTCTATCTGGGAAAAGAAATACAACCGAAAACTCAACTTGAGCCCAGACAATACTCCAACAAAGATACCCTTATAAAAGAGCTCATAAAATATGTTGAGTTCCTAGAAGCTGAAAATGAACGATTACAAAAACTTCTACAAGAAACCCAGATACAAACTCCCCAAGAAGAATTGGCAGAACAAGAACCTCTACAAGAAAATCAAATAAAAACCCTTGAAGAAGAATTGGCAGAAGAATTCAGAGAACTGGCAATCTCTGATAAAGGAAAGAAGAAAGTAACCTATCAAGAAGAACCAATAATGGAGGAAGATGATGAAGATGGTGAAGCTGCACTTGTAGTCTTCATTGACTATGCAGCATACAAAGCAGAGGTTCTAACACAAGTTCAGCAGCCCAGACAGCACAAAAAGATTGATAACAGGTTGTATAATTTAATAGTATCCATTGAAATCCCTGGAGTCAAAAGATTTGATATCCGAGCAATCCTCGACACTGGTGCATCAACCTGCTGTATCTGTCAGACTGCCATCCCAAATGAAGCACAAGAGAAAACATTATACCCAGTCCAAATCACAGGAGTAAATTCACGACAAGTTGTCAATACAAAACTCAAGCAAGGACAACTCGTGATTGGAGAAAACAAGTTTCGCATTCCTTTCACCTATTGTTTTCCAATGGGCATGCGTGAAGGAATACAGATGCTCCTTGGGTGTAATTTTATAAGATCTATGGCAGGAGGATTAAGAATTGAAGGCAAGGTGCTTACATTCTATAAGAATGTAACAGAGATTCACACCACAACAGAAACAATAGCAGTTCCAGCTGCTATACAAGAATTGGATCTCGAAGAGCATGAATACCGACTAATCCAAGAAGCTGTCTTTTACCAAAACCCAATTACCAATAAAAATTTTGAAAAGAGATTTGGTCCACTATTAGCCCGCCTAAAAGACCAAGGCTATATTGGAAGCAACCCACTTCAGCATTGGGCCAAAAACAAGGTGGTTTGCAAACTGGAGATCATCAACCCGGACCTTACAATTGAAGATAAACCGCTCAAACACGTGACTCCGGCCATGAAGGAACAATTTGACCGCCATATTAAAGCCCTACTCGAAATTGGTGTAATCAGACCCAGCACAAGCAGACACCGAACAATGGCATTCATGGTCAATTCCGGGACTTCAATTGATCCAAAAACTGGGAAGGAGATAAAAGGCAAGGAGAGGATGGTTCTCAACTACAGAACCCTCAATGATAACACCTACAAAGACCAATACTCTCTGCCAGGTATCAATACAATTTTGAAAAAGATCAGTAACAGCAAGATCTTTTCGAAATTCGATCTGAAGAGCGGCTTTCATCAAGTCGCTATGGATCCAGCATCTATACCATGGACTGCTTTCATAGTCCCTGGAGGATTATACGAATGGTTAGTCATGCCATTCGGATTAAAAAATGCGCCTGCTGTGTTCCAAAGAAAGATGGACGACTGCTTCAGAGGAACCGAAACATTCATAGCAGTCTACATAGATGACATTTTAGTCTTCTCACAGACAGAAGAAGAACATGCAAAGCATTTGGAGGTAATGCTTTCCATTTGTGAGAAAAATGGACTTGTGCTGTCACCCACAAAGTTCAAAATAGCTGTACCTGAGGTGGAATTTTTAGGTGCAATTATTAATCGGGGAAAGATCAAACTCCAAGAGCATATAATCAAGAAGATTATCAATTTTGATATGGAATCTTTGAAGGAAAAGAAAGGGCTTCGCTCCTTTCTTGGTATTCTCAACTATGCAAGGGCGTATATTCCAAAACTGGGTACCAAACTCGGCCCTTTGTATTCTAAAACTTCTCCCCATGGTGACAAGAGGCTGAAACCGTCTGATATCAATCTAATAAGACAAATCCAGAGTGAGGTTCAAAATCTTCCAGACCTGGAGTTTCCCCCGGAAAATGCCTATATTATCCTCGAAACTGATGGATGTATGGAAGGCTGGGGAGGTGTTTGCAAATGGAAGCCAAAGAAGGCGGACCCTCGCTCAACCGAGAAAGTGTGTGCATACGCAAGTGGCAAATTTCCAGTCATAAAATCGACGATAGATGCAGAAATTCACGCCTGCATGGAGACTTTAACGGCCATGAAAATCCACTATCTAGATAAAAGTGAAATAACGCTTAGGACAGATTGTCAAGCGATTATTAGCTTTTATAATAAAACTGCTAACAATAAACCCTCTCGGGTCAGGTGGATTAAATTTACTGATTTTGTGACAGGAACAGGTGTGCATATCAATTTCGAGCACATTGACGGAAGGCACAACACCCTTGCAGATACACTATCCCGACTGACCACCTACTGCACAACAAGATGTCTCAACCCAGAGCAAACCGCGTTCATTTCCATGTTGGAGCCAGTTCTAGAGGAAATTCAGACTGGAATGCTGAACGACGCCAGCACTATGCTTCTATGCACTCGTATTCAGACAGTATTCCCCTATACACAACTGCAGACATCCATGACATACACTACGCCAGAGAACGCAATGGTGGATCACTCACAAATGCCGCTATCCACAGAGGCGTCATGCGTGAAGTCAAGGAACTTCAAGCAAGGATGGCCTTTGCACAAATCAATGTACTGAAGACCATGCTTGAACGTGAGTATGAGACTGCACGTCCATACAGAAACGTTGATTGCATGATGGGTGATACCTGTTTACTACTTGAAGAACAAATTCCAAAAATTAAGAAAATCGAGAAGGACCTTGACAACTTAATTACGCAATTTGTCAGGTGGTGAACGGTATTGGAAGCGTGATGGACCCAACTACTGTCCTTCACAACTTTATCTAATAATTAAGTGTGATGAATAATCTGGTGGTAATCTACGGAAAACCACTATTTGTTTTGTGTGGAGCGCTCAATTATTTGAGCATCTTTTTCTTTTTATTTTTGGCCTACCTGTTTTGGCCAGTAGTGTGCTTTTATGCTCAATTATTTGAGCATCTTTTCTTTTTGAAATTTTGGCCTACCTGTTTTGGCCAGTAGTGTGCTTTTTGAGTCAGTGCGATCCACTTTCGGTGAAGTGGTTGTACTATCTCTCTTTTTCTTCAATCAGTGCACCTAACTTTTGGATAGTGGGTGTACTGAGTGGGAGACAAAGGATTATGGAAATCCCTTTATTCACATGACGATGGGGGCCCAATGAGCACCCGGTGTGATAATTGAGATTCCATTCCTGAGTCTATATAAGTGTGTTTTCTCAGAGTTGCAAGACACAGCTGAGTTCCAGCAAGTCTTACTTCTCTCTCTTTGTAAGATATCTTCCGCTTAATAAAAATTTCTTTCCTCTTAAACTTCTAGTCTAGTATCTTTTAGCAACGAAGTTTTGGAGTTGAGATCCTAGGGAACGAGCATTTTTCTTACTGGTATCAGAGCAAGGTTCAGAAACTCAATTATTGAAGAAAAGATCATAGGTATGGCAGCCTAATCCAAAAATTAAGATATTCTAGATAGTAAGGAAAGGGTATATCAAAACTGCTAAGATTGTTTATTTGTTTGTCCAAAACTAGATCATCCAGAAAGACCTAAAAGTGATATGTTTAGGTTTGTAACAAAAGCACCAGAACAGGCCATAGATAGGCGCAGAGGCAAGGAGCCGTTAATGCCTTGTTGGAACCCTTTTGGTTGAGTTAAAACCTGAACAATAGACCACAATGGGCATATACCAAAACATTTGAAGAATTCATGGGTATATATATAAAAAGCATAGTTTTTGATGGGCATATATCTAGATTCAAAGGTTTCATGGGCAAATACCTAATTTACCAAGTTTTCATGGGTATGTAGCAGATTACCCCTAAAAAAAATGATCTGAACCTAATACAAATTAGCTCACCGACTCATTTGTCCCTTTTAGACTAAAATATTTATCATCAGCCACTTAGACAAAATAAATAAAAAAATCGTTCGGCAACGTTAGCGCTTAACTGATCAGTGGTAGTTTCTACATATTAAAAATTTATTGGGTCTGTTTGGCCGTAAGCGGAAAAGTGAAAGAATAGAGGAAAAGTGGAATTGAGAAGTGAGTACTTTTCCGATCAATTCCAGTTCGGCAATATGGACTTTGAGAAGAGATCAACGCTCATCTATTAGAGCATCCTCAACGCTGGAGTCGCTTGGGAGTCGTTTTCGGTGCCACGTCAGACAATTAGGAGAGCGCTCCCTTGAAAATAAAAACTACTCCATCGCTTGGAGTCACAAAATCTTTTCAGCGCTACATAAACCAAAGGCGCTCAAATATCCTCTCCTGTATAAACCAAATGCACTCTCCATTTCATTAATCCAAGCAACTCGGTTCAAATCTTTGGTTGTAAGCTATGCAGCCCAGATACGCCGACACACCAACGTATCCCGTATCGGACACGTATCCGATACGGATTCGCGTGCGATTCGCACCCGATACGTCGGTCAACGTATCCAAGTATCTTGACTTACTTTGACCAGCCGATTCGGTCAAGATTCACGTTCCGACACTCCTGGATTCGCTGCCGATACGTTTCGACACATCTGATTCGCTGCCGATACGTCTAAAAAACACTGCGGACTATTAAATCGACGGAGAGAGGATTCGAACTTGGGTTGTTCCGTGCGTGCAGCGTTTTACTAGGAATGCTTCACCACCACACCATAGCTTCGGTTGTGATATTTCACAATTTAACATATATATATATATAGATTATATGGATATTTTAATCTTATTTTTTGCTGTCATCAATTTTTTTTATATAAATATTTATTAACAAACAATTTATTATTATTATTTATAAATATTTTTTTGTATATATACCAACTGCCGTATCCGCGTTTTTTGAAAATTCCCGTATCGCCGCACCCGCATCGTATCGGATACGATACTCGCACCCACACCCGCACCCGTGCTACATAGGTTGTAAGTCATATTTCACAAAAATTAAGAGAAAATAAAAGGCTCAGTTCTTTCTTTTCCAAGCCTCAGATCACTCCTCTGCCATCTAATATAGTTCCACACTCAAACAAAAGATCAAGTTCAGCATGCCAACAAGAACAGCAAACAAAGTAAAAATTAATCCAAGAACACAAAGCACAAGCTCCATTTCCTTGTAATGTTAGTCACTTCATATCAGTCTGAAACAAAATCAAAGAAAAACCCCGCAGCCGATTGTAGACCTGAGTTCTCGTTGCTTAAGCTAAACCAAACAACACCGGCCACAATTGCGAGAACAATCAACACCAGCAGTCCAGCACAACCAACAATACACACAACCAAGTTTTCCTAGTGCCGTTTTGGTGCACCTTTGGCCCCTCTCAACATCTCTCGATGATTCTTGTCTCGCTTCCATCTCTTGAACCACCGATATTATTGCTTGATCGCGTTCCGCTATTGCTTTCTTGACAAGCAATTCTGGCGTATGGCTCCCACTCGATATGATGCCTTCTATGACCTGTCATGCCCAGGAAGGTTAATTAGTCTCCACAAAAGGAAACAAATTATAAATGTTAACAAAACAATTTGAGTAATTAAGATGGGTTTATGCTATCAGCATTTTAATTTCATCAGGTAAAATCAGAATTCCAAACAGTGAATTTCATAATTAAGATTGATGTTAGCACCAAAACACTAGCAATAAACAATGAATTCCACATAAACTCTTCTTACCAGCATTTTGAAGGTTTTATGCATGATTTTCTTGAGTTGTACAAAAATATGAAATATTCTGGGATTTTTGCAGAAAGAAATTGTACTCTGTCAATTGACTTACTATGAGGTTACTGATAGAAGCATCACTACGTACTGGTATACCACGCACCACTATCGTAAAATGGTGGAGCATGGGCTCTGATGCCATAAAATGGGCCAGCCTCTTCGAAGATATGTACTTGTATTCCTAAAAATATAAAAGATGATTTATCTAAGAATTAGCTATGTTCTTCATGAGTTTTTCTAAATATGATGTTGGGTATTATTCTGGATAGAAGATTTTTAATTCATTAATTTGTGGAAGAAAGATTATTGTAAAATTGATTCACATTGTATAGTAGGAAGCATACAAATGCCGTGAAATGAAACCACAATCTGTTGAAAAATAAGTACACATCACAAAATAAGACTATCACTGTAACAAACAGTATTACTTACAATAAAACTAAACCAGCCAACATATTTTCAAGTTCAATTCAAACCAGATTATTAAAAGAATTGTTCCCATTAGTGCAGATATGACCGTCATGGTACACTGGTAGCAAAACCTGAATTATTACCAGTCTTATAATCTTAACATTCCTAATATAAGTCCTCATATCATACAACAAAATTCACTTTTGGTCACATCTCAACCCAAACAACAAAAGGAAAAAAAAAAAAAGATAGGTGTTACGAAATTGACCTGTTGGAGCTATCATCAACATTGGAAATGCTGAACAGATCAAGTGACTTATTCGGCAAATCCGAGAAGTCCATGTTGTTCAGATTGTCCCCCAAGTAGTTCACCGGGACCAGCACGCACACTCCGATGATCCCTGCAACTGAAAACACTCTCAAGCTGCATGCAACACCCAAACCACACAATCAATCAATCAAACAACCTAACAAACATTTGACCTCAAATAATCAACTAACTAACTGATTAACTTGCAGACCAGAACACGAAGATCCTCAGTGACAGTTCAGTGGAACTGTCAATCAAATACTAGACAGGAATGAGATCAGGGTGGAAGAAGAAGAAGAAGAAGAAGAAGAAGAAGAAGAAGAAGAAGAAGAAGAAGAAGAACAAGAACAAGGGGACTCACAGAGAGCATGAGAGGGCAGTAGAGGACGGGGCCGCGAGGGCAGACGAGGCACACGAACTTGCCACTAGAGAGCTTATTGAGCGAACGAGAAAGAGAAGAAGAAGAAGCGCCGACGGGAGAGGAGAGGAGGAGATCGTCGAGCTTCCACTTCCGATGCTGCGCTTCCCTCCCCCAGCTGTATCCGATTGGACTCCATGATCGATTACCCCCAAGCGGAGAGGAGTGAGGACCGAGCTCGGAGAAAAGTTGGAATCGGCGAGGTTTCACCCGAGGGTTTGGACCGGACGGAGTCTATTTTCTTTCAGAAAAGCGTTCGTTTCGCTTACGTCACAATTTTGGGAGCGATCTAGAGAGCTCTCCTAATTTCAGATTGATTTTGGGAGCGCTCCATAAGAGCCGAATTGAGATTGACACGTAGGATTATGGGAGCGTTTTGGGAGCAATCTATGCTACCCAGATACGGTCCAAACCCACCGCACTGCGATACGTGTGCAATTCGTATCTGATACTCTAGAATCGGCGAACTCTGACACTTTTGACTGGCAGATTCGGTCAAGGATTCGTCCAGACACTTGCCAATACGGCCTAAATCTCCTTCTGACACGTTTCGGATACGGGCCTAGATGCGTTTCGCATCGAATCTCACTAGCTACACGCGCTGCCATTCTCAGTTCGCCACACAGGATCCCACTTGGATGCTGAGAAAATCGCTCAAATAAGTTACATACGGGTGGATCGAACCTGGGTGCGTAGAGCAGCAACAAATGCCTTTAATAACTGCGCCGTCCTTTACTTCGTGTCATAATTGGTTGTTTCTTAAATATATTATGAACCAAACTTTCCTTCCCTACATTTGTTTATTATATTTTTAATATCTTTTTATATAAATAATTTTTAATATAATATTAATATAACTACTCTCATATCCTAGTTTTTTGAGAATTACATCGCATCCGTATCGTATCAGATACGATATCCGTACCCGTACCCGCACCCGTGCAATATAGATTATAATATAGTAAAAGTAGTAAATGACTATTTTGACCTTTTGGTTTAATTTGTATGTTCACTGTCAGGACCAATTCGATGCTTGAAACTAAGTTTTTGATTCATTTCTAATTGCTCGAGTGGTTGGGTACTTTACTTCAAAGTTTAAATGGAAACTCAGAAAAGAAAAAAAAATTATGTGGGTCAACCGGTGAAGAATTATCATCCACGACCACGAGACTAGCACAGCCACATATTTACGGAGCTGCTAGTTTGTTTTTACTTTTTAGGGCGTGTTTGGTAGTCGCACGATTTTATGGGATGGCTATATTTGGAATGAGAATCCAAATGTATTGAAGTGTGAAAGTTTGAGATGGAAATGAGAATAGAAATGCGCAAAAAAAAGTGTTTAGATGTTTGTTAAAAATTGGAATGGGAACGGGAATAAGAATGAATATGGAAATCTCATTATATATAAATAAATTGATTTATATCACAATTAATTTGATATTGGGGACAAACTATTTGACGATTTAACATTTAACGAATTAAAAAAAAACATTCAAATTTTCTATGAAGATATATTATTTATATTGATAGTGTTTTAAATTTTAGTCAATTTGAATATTGTTTAACAGTCATCAAACTTTTATGCACATGACAACAATTACAATTTAATGAATATTTGATGGACAATAAAAAACAACTTACATTAAATATAATTGAAACATGATCAGTGTAATAATAGATTTATAAAATATTTTTTTTATCCACTTTTAAGATTTCTTTATTGATTTCTACAAATATATAAATATTTATATTGTCAAGATTGTTGAGATAAGAATTGTTAATGATTCCTTGTTTTTGATATATATCCAGGTTTTGTTTGTGTATTTTAATAAAAATTTAAATTGACAATACTAAAAGTCCGGTTTTAAATATAATTGAACAGGTCCGGTTTTAAATATAATTGAACTATGTTCAAAATAAATGGTCACAAGAAATGTCCTCACTTTCAAACCAGTCAAATTTGGCACATTTTTTGTGGACATCTTGACTTGGTTTCGTTGCCAAAATTTGCACGAACATTTTTCTTGTGGTGCAAATTGTGAACATTATATATATTATAATATCAATTCAAATGGAGATAGAGCACACTCTGTGAACATGATTGTTTGGGAAAAATAAAATCAAGTTTGAGTCAATTTTCATGTGCTCATGGGAATGAGTACTTTATGGGTATTTTTTTTTTGGGCAAGGGAATGGAAATGGGAAATATTTTTGGTGTACCGAACACTAGTTGGGACCAAATTCCTTATGGGCCAAATTTCCCTATTAATTCCATGGGAAATGGATTCACCGAACAGGCCCTTAGTGTTGAAGTTAAGCTTCCTCCATTAAAGCTTTTTTAGAACACTGAGAAACAGCAAGTTTTCAAGCATGGCGACGAAAAGAGGAAGGAGACTTGTTCAATCTTTTTAATCTTTTCAAAAGGTCAAAACTATTGCTTAATTGATCTCATTTGAAAGATAAAAATAATTCTAATCCATTTATTGTGTTAGATTTTCATTTTGCTCAATGAGATTTCAAATATCAGATTGAAGACAAGCGGAGGAAGAAGAACTTTCTTTCTCTGGAATCGTGCAAGATGGAAAGTTAGGATGAATATAAAATTAGAAGGAAAGTGCCACGTCAGCTCGGTGAGGGTAAAGATGCCCTTTTAATCCTCTATTCCATCCACTAAATCCAATTCCAGCCTCCTGTTGGAATTGTAAAATCGAAAAAGTTTAGTGGCATAATCCGTGTTGCATCTATTCCGCTCTCTTCCACTCCTGTTCGTTTGGAATAGGACAACTAATCTGCTCTCTTCCGCTTTTCCGGTGTTGCCGAACATGCCCACTAAATACAATTTCTTTTTCTATCCTTACTAATAACAAAAAGAGGGGGATTTTTTTATTAATAAAAAATAAAAAATCAAAATTACAACAGTAAAAACTGTTTTTCAAAAATTACAGAAATAGAAAAACCACTACCTGAAATCGCGGCTTAGCACTGTTCATGAGCCGCGATCTGAGATAGCGGCTTAGTCTGAAACTACCGTTTGAAATCGCGGCTTAGTCTCTATAGTCTGCTGCGGATTTATGAAGATATTTGAAGGGGCAAATGTTAGTTGTTTTTTATAAATGACCTACTGTTTTAAAGGTCTTGAAGTCTACTTTCCAATGGTTCAATTTCCAAGGCGTTTGGAGTTCTCACCAGAGAGTTATTGCAGTTTTAGTGGAGAAAGGGTCAGTTTTCTGTATTCTCTTTTTAATTACGAATTTTTAGAGTTTTATATTGGTTGTTTTTTACAAATGACCCACCATTTTAAAGGTCTTGAAGTCTACTTTCCAATGGTTCAACTTCCAAGGCGTTTGAAGTTCTCTCCAGAGAGTTATTGTAGTTTTAGTGGAGAGGGGTCAGTTTTCTGTATTCTCTCTTTAATTACGAATTTCTAGAGTTTTCTGTTGGTTGTTTTTAATAAATGACCTACCGTGTTAAAGGTCTTGATGCAGTAAGGCTTCTACCAGCCTTCCAAAAATTTCTAAATAAGGCAACCGAAGAAGATTTGTCTATAGAAGGTGCCTCTATTGATGGGTGGTCCATCCTGCACACTTGCCTTGATTCTGAAGATTTTGATAGTGTGTTGGAATTTCTAGGAGCCAGGCGAGCTAAAGATTTTGATAGTGTGTTAGAATTTCTATTGAGGAGTAAATATGCATATTGTTCCTAAAGATACTGTTTTAAAATTTCTTATCAAGTATACAAATGTTCTTGACCTCCCATTATTGCAGCCTCCTGATATTGATTTGGTCGTTTTAAAATGCCGAATTGACATGTGAGAAGGCCTTTTGACTACTCAATTGGGTCAATCACTTGACGAGGAATTACAGTACTTTGCCAAGTAGATTTGCAAGTAGTGTGCATTGTGGTAGGTGGTTGAAGACCATTTCAGGTTTTGACAAGCCTGAAAATTGCTTTATGACGACAGGAGAAAGCGCCCTCTCGTCTTTGAAATGACACAATCTTTACTTGGATTTTCTGTAATTAATGAGCAATACTACGGTGAAAAGATCTCGTCTTATGGTGATGCACTCAAACAGATAGGTGTGACCTTGGCATAGAGCTTTGCTACACTTCCATCATCCAGCAATTCATTTCCCTGGCAATAACAATGACAATGAGTAGCAAAAGAATTGAAAGTGATCGGTGTTGTTGTTGTTCTCAATGATACTGAAAAGAAAATAACAGATGTGTTCAAGTCCATGCTTTCCTCTCCCAGCAGTCTTACTTGCAGAAAACTCTAGAAATTCGTAATTAAAGAGAGAATACAGAAAACTGACCCCTCTATACTAAAACTGCAATAACTCTCTGGTGAGAACTCCAAACGCCTTGGAAGTTGAACCATTGGAAAGTAGATTTCAAGACATTTAACACGGTAGGTCATTTATAAAAAACAACCAACAGAAAACTCTAGAAATTCGTAATTAAAGAGAGAATACAGAAAACTGACCCCTCTCCACTAAAACAGCAATAACTCTCTGGAGAGAACTCCAAACGCCTTGGAAGTTGAACCATTGGAAAGTAGACTTCAAGACCTTTAAAATGGTAAGTTATTTGTAAAAAACAACCAATATAAAACTCTAGAAATTCGTAATTAAAGAGAGAATACAGAAAACTGATCCATCTCCACTAAAACTGCAATAACTCTCTGGTGAGAACTCCAAACGCCTTGGAAGTTGAACCATTGGAAAGTAGACTTCAAGACCTCTTAAATGGTAGGTCATTTATGGAAAACAACAAATATTTGCCCCTTCAAATGTCTTCATAAATCCGCAGCAGAATACAGAGACTAAGCCGCGATTTCAGATAGCGGCTTAGCACTGTTCATGAGCCGCGATCTGAGATAGCGGCTTAGTTTCAGACTAAACCGCTATCTCAGATCGCAGCTCATGAACAGTGCTAAGCCGCGATTTCAGGTAGCAGTTTTTCTATTTCTGTAATTTTTGAAAAACAGTTTTACTGTTGTAATTTTGATTTTTTATTTTTTTATTAATAAAAAAATCCCAAAAAGAGGAGTTGATTTGGAGATCGAAATGACTATATGTTCAAGAGCATTTTCAGCCGGTGGTTGCATCAATCTAAATTAACCAGAGTCGTCGATCATCTATTTTGATGATTCGATTTCCAGTTCTGAATTAAAATCCCCAGCCCGACCCAACCAGCTTAACGCGGAGTGCTTATCCTCTGCTGCGCACGAATCAACGATGAGGATTATAGGGGGGTTTGGGTTTTTTAAGATTGTGGTGCACGAATACCAAAGCAGATCCAACAGTTGAATCGCTGTGCAGTAACTTACTGGTGTAGTAGAGGATATGAATTGCTTAACGCGTATTCATTTATCGAGAAAAAATAACGCGTATGCGACCAATTCATATCCTCTACTGCGCAGTAAATTCCTGCACTACACGCTGACCGTTGGATTCATTTTAAGATTCATGCATCTCAATCTCGAAAAAGCGCCCTATAATCTACATCGTTGATTCATTACGCGTATAATAACCGGTTTTGAAATGGATCCCACATTGGTCAATGTATTAAATGCATGTTAGAGCTCTCATAACTTTTAGGCTCATTGATCAAAATTTCTTTTTGTGTATCCTAAAAGTAAAACTAATCTTAATATTATCTATCTTTTTCAAACAAATTTCAAAACTATTCCTATTTTTATCTGCAGTCACGGTCACAAGTCAAAGTGAGCGCAGCGGTCAGCTCAGAATAATTTGTGTAAAAATTGGTTAGACGTCTGTTTGAACGCTGCACTCTCTTTGACTTGTGACCGTCACCACAGGTAAAATATGGTTAGTTTCGAGATTTGTTTGAAAAGAGGGATAATTTTAAAATTTGTTTTTCTGGGGATAGACAAAAATTTTTTTTTTCTCATTGGTCTCTACGCATAGGGGATGCAAGGCATATCATGCATTTTAATGATACTAGTATAGTGCCCACGCTTTGCAGTGGAATGCTAATATTATATATATAGAGTATAACTATTGTGAAGACGTTAGCGTTTCGGAACAAAATGCTAATATTTTCATATTGGTCTAGCTCTTTCTCTCTTTATATATAGTAAAACTACTCCGTGAGCTTAACACAAAAAAAATATATCAAATCATATAGCATGCATTTTTTTTTATTTTTGGAGATTTTTAAGTATTTATTTTGGTCAAATTAATAGCAACTATACAATATTAATAAAATAATCAATAACTCGTATGTAACTTTAAAAATATGAAATAAGTACTTAAAAATCTCTAAAAATAGAAAATTTTTGCATGACACATGATTTTGATATAAATAATTTATTGAGTCATATAAATCAAAATTTGGATATGATTTGATATGTTTTTGGTGTTAAGCTCACGGTGAGCACCATAGTTAAATTTGGAAATGCTAACTATTCAAATTATATTTTGTCATGTCCGAAATCTTTGATTACATGTATTTTGTCAAAAAGTAAAGGAAAAGGGAGACTTAATTAAAGGGTTTCAAAGTTTGTACGGGTCTCATCCTCCGAATTCATATCCCCTACTATATGCATTGTGTAGCGCACAACAACAGCCATTGGATTGTATTAAGATTCGTGCCAGCGTGAATTGCGAGATGATCTAGTGGTTGGCATGGTAAATTGCATAATGCAGTAAGTGAGGGATGAGCACTCCTCATCCTCCACCTGGATCCGACACAAATAATTGACACAGTGAGGCAAACTAACACCCCCAATCATTAATAAAATAACAAAATTGCAATCGAATGGACACCAGGCACATGGGCAGTTGTTGGGTTGACCCAACATGTAGTGGCAATCTTTGTAATATCTTTAAACTCAAAGGGTTTTTGGGGGAGAGAAGAGAGCATTGAGTTGGACCGATCCAAAGAGCGGATTGCTATGTGGACGGTTCAGATGTCCGGATTTGCTCCGATCGGACGGTCAAGAATAAGTCTGGACAGAGACTCCTTTTAGTTCTAAAAAAAGTTCTCCTTTTATTATTAGTAGGGACTTTTTGGCTCATACGAACATTGCATCTAGAACCTCCTAAGTCTTGATATTACATACACCAAGTCACATGTAGTATGAACAATTACATTTTTTATTTTCCAAAGGAACAACATTATTTCGTTTTTTTATTCTTCCTAACATCCTCCGTAATTTTTTGTTGAATATATTTATTGTTTAAAAATGAATATTTTGTTTTATTTGTGAGAAATTACGTCCGAATATAATAATAAACTTATGTTTTTAAATTCTCTCTTAATAAGTTTAATAACTATTATTAAATCCAACATCTTGTCATGTTATTTAAGTGGTAACATTAAAAGATTATATATATGTATATAGTTCTATAGTGCATTTTTAAATATCAAACAGGTGATAATTAATATTATTTTGTATCAATTTTTATTAATGCCAGTTTATAAATAATAAATTTTTTTTTACAATACAATATTGGTAGTCCCACTGCAACACGTGGGCAAATAACTAGTGTTTAGATATTCGTAACTATTTTTAACTATTTTTGAAATATAAACAAAAAAAAATAAAATAATCTATTTAGAATTCAAATTCAGTGTCGTTTTTTAAAAAAACAGTTAGAGTTAGAAATCTTCAAAATTAGAAAAATTTTGTATCCAATAAGATTTTGATAGGTAGAATCTAGAGGTCAAATCGGATCAGCTATCGGAGCTACGGTTATTTAGATACGAGCGCATAACAGGAGGTTGTTTTGTTATGTATAACACGGTAACCCAACTCTCAGGAAGTTGGTCAATTTTATTGTTTTTTCGAATGAAGCATTAATTATATTAATATTTAGTCATATTTATATCTTTACTATAAAAAGCATATTGGAAAAAATGACATGAAAGGGTTATCCACCCACATGAGCCGTTGATCATTTTCTTGGGTAGATTAGAACCATTGATTTACTTTAATGCCCGTTGACGTTAATGTCTCAGCCTATTAATGTTTAAGGCCCATATCAATTTTCTCAATATAAGGCCCATTACATATTATCTTAAAAAATTATTACAAGAAATAATAATTTCAGCCCAAAGCAAGGCGTGGGCTCTTTGCTAGTATATATGAAAAAGGTACTTCAACAAAAATAAAAATTTTGTCATCCACAATATAGATTACAAGAAACCATAGGCATTTATAAATTGAAATTTCGAAATTGTGACTATCTGTGCTCTTGCACTAGTTTTATTCCATAAAAACATTGTTAATATATAACATGAATGCACAGCCATTAGTTTTGAGTTAATATGAATATTTGACACATAAATTGATGAACAAAACATGCAAATCATTTAATACATACACTACTACCAATAAGCAATTGGCAATTAGTCCTTCAAATAATTCATTGGCTTGTTACAGTACTAAATCATCTCTCTTTCTCCTCCAATTCATTTGACATGCCTATCTGTGATCTGTTCATTTCGATTTCATATCCTCTAACATATGGCACATGCCATTCAGCATATGGACCGTTGGATCTCCTCAAGATTCACGCTGGTCCGAATCTCGAGGTGATCCAACGGCCCACATGCCGAATGGCACCGTACCATATGTTAGAGGATAAGCACTCGTTCATTTCCGATTTCAATGGGAATTAATCCACATGTCCTGATATATATAGGATCCATCTCTTCAATGTTGAAACAGAGGCAGAAATACTGAGAAGGTCCTCCAGGCTCTCTCTCTTGTTCATACCGTTGCTCCAACCTGCATGACCTTGCCATCTATCAGGTTTTTCCCTATCCACATGCTTTTTCAGTTTTTTAAGTGATCGATAACCTTTCGGTCAATTCAACAGTCTGCAAATTTCAAATTGAGGGGGAAAAACTAGGTCAATGATCACTTTTTTAGTTTTTTTTTTTTTTTTTTTCTTCAGAACTTTCTTGCTGGAACGAAATGTTTGCAATAACACCCTCGGCCCCCCAAAACAACTTAAATCTACCACAAATTGAGAAGGCTAGCAGAAATTCTGTTTAGTAAACAGAATTATAATAAACCTACAACAGATTGTGAGGAAGTTTAACACTAAATTTCACTTTAGGAGTAGGACTTCAGATTCTTTATTTATATTTATACATATGTCTATACTGGTTTAATTTCTCGATTAATTCAGTTCTATTGGCAAACCTGAATATTTTCTGATATATGCTCTCTGTCTGAGTAAAGGTGAGGATGGTTGGGAGCAACGGCGTAGAGGAGCACATAATTGATGTAAATAAATTGGTTCATTCATTGACAAGAGAAACTCCTGCATTACCAAATAAGATAACAAGAAACAAAATAAAGGTGCCCATGATACATAAAGTTAAGCAAGATGTCGGTGACGACGACAGAGAGGTTTACGAGCCAAAAGTGGTCTCCATTGGACCATATCACCATGGAAGTTTTGCTGTCCAAGACATGCAAAAGATTAAATATGCATATCTTGATTATGTTCTCAAATTGAACCCTCAAAAGAAGTTATCTGATTACCTAGCTGCCATCAAAGGACTTGAGAAGCATGTAAGATTATCTTATGCGGATGAGATTAAAATGGATAGGGATGCTTTTCTAAGATCCCTACTGCTTGATGGGTGCTTCATACTTGTTGCCCTTCACGGGATTGACGGACTTTTATCTCCAACAGCAGATAACAATGTATCGTACGGAGGTACTGGGGAAGTAAATGCTGACTCTGAAGAATTGGACGCTGATGAGCATAAAATCACTGAAAACAACACAGACAGTCACCGGGAGCAAGAAAATTCTAACCAGGAATATTTCTATTATGAAGCGGTTTCACGTGATCTCCTGCTGTTAGAGAACCAGATTCCGTTCTCTATAATTGAGAAGTTACATCAAGTGTTTGTTGGTATGAATGATGCGACATCCTTGCTCACAAGAAGTATGGTTGAGGCCGTTGAAAACATGCTTCTCTCCTACACAAAGGAAACTCGAGAAGTTCGCCACCCTAAAGAGTTTTGCCATTTGCTTCATTTGTGTCACATGCTCTTTAAACCCAATTATCTCTGTAATCCTTGTCAGAATGATCTCGATAATCATAATAATCATGATATTGAATCTGGTAAACATGCGCCGAGGTGTTTTTGGCGACCGGCTACAGTCTATTCGGCAGCAAAAATCGAGTTCAAGAAAAAAGAGACCTCTACTGGCATACCCCACTATTCTCTTCTTGATATTGGATTTTGTAGTGACACAATGGAAATCCCTTCTCTAACTGTTGATCAGAAAACATATTGTCTGCTTCGCAACTTGGTAGCATTTGAGCAGACATGTCCACAATTTGGAAATTACATCACTGCTTACGTTGTATTTTGGTCACACCTAGTGACCACGCAAGCTGATGCCGTGCTGCTCACAGAGAAAGGTGTTCTCATAAATCATTTGCAAAGCGACTTACAATTGGTCGACATTTTAAGCTCGCTTGGTGAAAATGTCGTATTTGACCCTAGAGGTGATCATTACCTGAAGCCTGTTTGTCACATGGTGGAACAACACTACCAGCATCACAGACCTGGATGGAGAAAAGCTTTTGACGCTTTCAGCTTCAACATCCCTCAGTAGGTTTGGAAAAGTACTTGAATGTTCCAATTTGATAAAAAATTGATGGATGCTGACCATGTATAACAGCTTATGATGTATATAATAAGTTAATAACAGATTAATTCATTGATATAATATCACATCTATATCAGCTATCATCATCACTGCTGATTCTTCCAACTAGAAGCGTACCCACGCATCGCGGCGGAAAAATTTCAATTTTTGTTCAAGCTAATAATATAATGATCCAAAAAGTTTATATCATACAAAAAATGTGGATGGGTCGGAAAATAAGAAAAATAAAATTATGTTGCCCTTGAGATCTGAATATTCATGTTATCCGGAAAATTGTATTGTAAGCTTTAATGTAGATATATTGCATCTAGTACTTAGCAAGGCAACAGTCCAAAGCAGTGGCTATTCGATCATGAGAGCGTATAGTTCAAAGCAGTGACTATTCAAGTACTGAGAGAAAATTCTTCTCTATTTGATGAATTGTACCATGACCAAATGGATAGATCTGGTCCTTACGTGCTTTTTATAATAGTATAGATAGTAACATGGGCAATTTTACAACACTTGAGTACTTGACCCTTTCACTAACACCATGTTATAAGAAATATGCAATTTTTGTGCAGGTTTTAATTTTATCGGATAGTAGCAAGTTATTAGTTCTTAATTTGTTACATTATAACTTAATTAAGGGATGGCCATCCAAAAAGAAAAATTAATGAGGGGTGCCAATGTATAAGTATAATTATGCGCAATTGTTGAATGAGAATGGAATGGAACTTTGCTCATCTTCCTATTTTTTCAGTTCTCTTTCTCCTTTTTTCCACTGAATACTGGTAAATATCGTAAAAATCAACAATATTGTACCAGCCTGTTATATTGAAGAAATGATGTTTTGCATCATTTTTTTTTTTTTAATTTTCACGGCCTACTAATTTGCAGACTTTTCATCCTAGATCCTACTGATATGTTACCTTATGTTCTTTTGTTTATTTTTAAGTACGATTGTATGAATATATATCTTATTACAAATTATCAAGAAGATGTTTCAAACATCCATCCATTAGTCATAGTAAACTACTGATAACACAACTAATTGTATATATAATACATGAATCTTAGTTTCCTTCTTTTCTTGTTCTCTTAATGCACTGGCATGGGTGGAATTAGGACACCGGGAGGAATGAACAACGGCCGTCCACCAGCCACATATAATTTTTGCTCTTTTTCCAGAGTGGTGTGTCCATGCTTCCCAGCTGATTTGTAATTTATTTAATGAAATTAAGGACATCATTTTGCAAAAGTAAAAAGTGTAATTTGATTTCAAAGCTTACCATTTGTTGTGATCCTTACTTCATCTGGCAAATTGTTCTCGTGTGCAAAACCGATGTCAGATTGTGGTAAAATCTTTTGGGCTCTCATAGGAGTTGACATGCCAGCAACAACAATGAAGATAGTTAGCATGAGAATTAACTTGGAAGCCATAGTTGATTGTCTACTACTTACTGCTTTAGATTTCTAGTTAGAAAAGCATTGATATCAGATTACCGGCTTGCTCAACCTATATATTTCTGCATGTCTGATGTTTGGTCCATTCATCATCCAAATAGATAAATATCTTGTAGGATGGATCTATGGAGTTTTTATATCTTGTAGGACACTGATATTTGTATCATAAATAAATAATTTCAAACTGATAATATATAAATTATGAAAACAAACACAATAGCTGTAAATATATCTAATTGGAGCCGTATTGATTTCTTATAGATTTTGGTTTAACTTATTATATATCTTATTTTATGGCAGTGCGTGCGTATAGCTTTAATAGGAGGCCTCTATCTGGGAGGTCACTGCACCAGACACTGGAAATGATAGAACACTAAAATCAACACTCAACAGTGCTATGATTTCCTGGAACTTAATTCAGTGATATATATGACAAGTAATAGACATAACTATATTCCTCTTGAGCCTTCACCAAATTTGTCAAGCCAGGATTCAAAATCTTTAGCCTCCATGCCACTATATTTTCTTTTACTTTTCTCTTCCCTTTACCAATTAAAATTAGGAAGAAATGCAAAATAAATATATAGAGAAAATGATCTCAGCAGATGAAAACTTAATGTTTTGACAGTACAATTTAAATCTGCAGTGAGGTTCCATGTTTAAAACAAAAATAACCTAGTTAAAAATTGGGCTGCTCAAGATGCTCATTTTCTTCCTAGGTTCAAAACACTAGGATCAAGTCCAGGTCCTAAGCAAAAACCTCCAGGTTGTGAAACAGTACCAGTAAATGCTGTATGCAACTCCTTCAATTGTAGTTATCTTCTTTTTCCTATGCAAATTAAAGTGTGGAAAAAGATATATCTCGAATTATGTCAATTTACAGATAATCAATGAATCATGAAACCGATTGGAAGCTACAGACCGACATCTCCGTCAAGCAATCATATGGGAAATTGTGTGTGATTGAGTCGTTAATTTGCGGCGGACTCCATTGCCTTGAATCAGATTACCAGTAGCTTAATTCTACTACTGTAACCATATCTGTAGTTAACGCGCACCATGCAACAATTTGTCGATTAATCCTTAATTAGCCGTACATATTGTGAAATTAGAGACATCAATCCAGGGAAGGTAAATCACAAATTTATTAATCACAGAATATATATATATGTTGATGAGAATGCGTGCTCCTTTTAAACAACTGCAAAGAAACGAAACACATCTTTCAGAAGCAAAACAATTTCAAGGAACACAAATTATGAGAATTAATTAACTAATACAAATTTTGATTAAGGAGATAGCAGGGGCCGCGCGGACGCGTACCCCCTCAACCACAAATTACGACGTCCACTCTACCACTTGGGCAGATGGTAGGGCAGCGCTCCTCCGAGGTGCAATGGAGGCCACTGACCTAGGCCATGCGCCTTCTTGATCGCACATTGACCCCGTCCAGGTAAGTGCCTTTCTCCGTTGCCTCCCCGCCTGTTTTATAGCCTGCCCAGCGTGCTACCGACGCTGCGTTTTGATGTTGTGGGACTATCGAAGCGGTCGTTGGATTACAGCATAAACCGGACGAGCCCTTGTGATTATCCGCTTGCATAATGCATCCTTGAAGCGTAAAAGCCCATTGGGCCGAATGAAGGGATTTACTTGTAAAGAGACTTGAAAGGCCGAAATGTTTTAGGTGGGCTATTGCATTTTTCAGGCTTAGCAAAAATGGAGACCTTTTAATGTTTCATCCTTTTACAAGTGTTTTATCTCTACTTCTCTACTAATAATAAAAGGAGGAGTTTTTTTTAAACCAAAAAGGAGTCTCTGTCCAGAGCTATTTTGGACCGTTCGATCGGATAATCTCAATCGTCCACATCCAATTAATTTCCGGATCCGCTCTTTGGATCTCTCCCAGCGGATAGCTGTTTTGGCGAAAAAAGAAAAAAAAAAAAAACGCGTATCGCAATTTACTCTCCGTCGCCTCGTCGCCTCCCCACCCCCTGCGCCAGACTCACCCCCTCTCTCTCCCTCTCCGCTGCCACTCTACTCAAACCCCATCCCACTCTGCTGCCACTCTACTCAAACCCCATACCAGATCACAAACCCCGCACAACCCAACCAGACTACATTCCCAACCGCATACCGGACCCCAGATCGGCCATGGTAGAAGCGAGCGGGCCGAGCGGCAGCGCGGGGGGCTCCGCTGGAGGCAAGGCGGCTCCAGTGAGGCGCCGGCCCTCGCTGCGACGGAGCCTCGACGCGGACGAGTTCATCAACGAGTTAGATCCGATCAGTCATCAGAGTCGAGCTCACTCGACTCGAGAACCTGGTCAGAGGTGCGAATGTAAGTTGATCTTCCGCATATTTTCAGTTCCGATTGCCACTTTTTGGCGGTTGGTTGAGGGTTTTGGTGTGTGGATTTGTTGTTGCAGATAAGAACAGGGAACTGGGAGAGGCGCAGCACGAGATCAAGTTGCTCAGATTGTCGCACCAAGCTAGAGAGAAAGCTTATGAAGAGGTAGGTGCTCCTTTCTTTCCACATTGTGCAGATAATGATCCATGTTTTAGTTCTTAGCTTAATTATTTTTTCTTTATTTTTTTCCTTTATTTAAACCCTGATTGACGATGTTTTCTCTGATTTGGTACATAGGTTTTTGCTTTTTATCCTCTTGAGTTTAAATGGCTGTCGCGATCTCAAAGTGTGCTTCAAGAACTGGTGCAGATTGGTTAAGGAAATCACGAGTTAGCTTTCTCAGATTGTGAATCCCCCTCCCCAAACTCAACTTGTTATTTTGATTTTGGAAGTTTTGGTTTGATTGACTTTCAATATGGTAGAGCTAAATTGATCAACTATTATATTGCTGAGGTTTAGCCAAATCAGTCCAATTGGAGATTGGTGAGGAGAACTCAATTACCATGGGGGTTCAATCCTTTTGCATAAATAGTAACTGACAAATAGGAGAGGAGGCTTAATTTTGTACCACTTCTGTGAATGGTTCCAAGCCGGCATCATCTTAGGTTCTACTATTTCACAACTGACATAAAATTTTTTCTCTGATGAGCAATTCAGGCATAATTGGAGTAATGCAATCTATTCCCGACATTATTTCATGATTAGGAGTGTGTCCGTGTTTATGGCAATGTTATAGGTTACGATGTTATATTCTATTTTTATTGTGAATGTGTGACAGATTACTGACTGATTTCATTTGTGTGCAGTCAGCAAGCATACAACATACAAGGTTCATCCTCTAAATTGTGAAATATATGCTGGTACAGTAGTGCTATATCATTATTTTTCTTTTCCAAATACACACAAGTGATTTTTTAAATTTAGATCCACAATTTCTTTAACATTGATTATACACAGCGATCTACATCAAGTGAAATGGTGACGGGAACTAGGGTTAGGGTTTTCACCAACACCATGGCCGAGAGCCTCTTGGCTGCAGCTGCTCAGAGATCTCTCCTGCTGATGCTTTTCATGGTATTGTTGCTCCTTTAGATGCCACCTTTCAACCTGTTCCTCTTTTTTTTTTTTCTTTGGTTTTATAGAAGTTTTAGTTTGTCATTACTTCTCCTCTAAAAATAAGTATAGATGAAAACTATTAATATGTTGACAAAAATAAAAATAAGGTCCCAAATTTATGCACCATTACAAGTATTATTTTTTTTTTTTTGTTGCCCTAGAACCTCCAATTCAGCTAGAAAGTTGAAACATGAAAAAAATGTTTCTATTACTAAATTGGGGGACTATTGGCTCGGGCAATGGGAAGGAAGTATAAATTTATACGTTACTGGAGTTTCTGAATTTTGTTTGTCATTTATTGTTTAAATGTCAATTACTGAATTCTCATAAACATGTCTCCAGGTAGCATCACTGCAGCTAGATGTTGGTGTATCCTTTGAGGAGCTGGTAAAATTCTACTGCTTTCGTTCAATTTTAAATAGTCGGTGCGGTCTGTTCCGCATCTTTCACTTGTGATCTGCAAAACCAAATGACATGGGGTTATTTAGGATGAAAGGGTAGTGTTTTGTTGGACTGTGCTTGGCCTTTCTTAGACTGATTTATTTGGATAACCAACAGTTGATCTTGTTGTGTTCATTTTCCCTTTTTTCTTGGTACTGCAACTGATATAAGAGAGCTGCTTTGGACAACTTTCAATTTAGTTTCGAACAGCTTTTGTACATGTTATGGACAAGTTTACCCCCTACCATCATATCACTGATAAACATTGCTGTACAATGTCATCCAAAGGTTGTCAAATAGTTGTTCGGATGTAAATTGAACACTGCCCAAAGCAGCTCCTCTGGTATAGTGATATACCTTAGTGTCATTACTCTTTTTATCTGCAATTGCAATTTTTATTTAGATCCTTGCAGAATGCCAGCGAAACACTTTTTTCTGCTTGTTTACTCATCAAACTTGCTGGCTGATTCCTTTTTTTATTTTTTTATTATTATTTTTTTTTTTTGAAGCAGGGAGCTAAACAACCCTGATTTCATTTTAAATGCAATGAAGTGCCCATGGGCTTATGCAAGAAGGATAATGCAGTAGCTGGAGAAGGATTTGAGAAATATTTGAAATGTGATTTATTTTATTAAAGATTGTGACTTAAGTTTGAACCTCTAAATTATTTATTTTTTTATAATCTAAAAGAATTTTAGATTCAATACACCAAAGATAATTATTATTAAGAAGTTGAATATAATTTTCAAAATAAATGAGATATGTTGCTTTTTTGGTTATATCATTTATTATTGTTGTTGTTGTTGTTCTTTTTTTTTTTTTTGTGAAACATTACCAAAATAATTAGTTGAAAGACCAATATTTTAATATTTTTAGTACTTTATTTTTATTATTATAATAATATAGTAGAAAGATAGATTGTTCTAATTTTGTAAATTCAATAATAGAACAAGTACTCAGGATAAAATCATATATCAGTATTTGAAAGAAATATCGATAACCCACTGCAACGCGTGGGCAATATACTAGTAAGGACAAAGACAGACTAAAGAAATATTAACTGAGAATAAATTATCAGCAGATTATTTTACTCCTATTAATACATCTTTTCTTTATTACTATTTTTCTTAGATACATAAAATATGTATCCAACTATAGTGCAAAACTAACTATTTAAATTAATTGTTCGAGGGAAAGCACGAACTATATAAGAAATAAAGAACAAGCCCAAATGATGGGCATTGCCAATCATTTGTATGAGCAATCAAACAATTTGCTGTATTGATAAACAATAATCAAGAAGAAGTAATGCTAATCAAAGTAAGAGCCAGACAAAGTACACATTTTGTACAACTGTTGACATTGAAAAGTTCTCGACAGAATTATATTTGGATTAAATTTGACAGCTCAATTGTTAAACTTATTAAAAAATGAGCATATGTACCCATAATATCAGAACATTTTTATCCAAATAATCTAAATTTGAGAGTGTAACTTCAAATTTTAGACCAACACAAACATCATTTGTCCGAACAGGCGGATATTATACATGTTATAGGACTAATTAAATCTACCATGAATTTTAAACACACAAAATCCTCCTATGATGAGTTTTCACTGAGAAAATGATTAAAATCACCTCCAAAGTGTAGTTTACATTGCTCAATAAATTCTTTAAAGTAATTTTAATATTCTATAATCTAACAGATTTTGTTGCATAAAAATTTCGTGCACATAAATTGTAATTGAATTTTTTATCTCAAAAAAAAAAAAAAAACTACAAATGAATCTCTAATTTGGCAAAAATTAGAACATGTGTCTTTTGGTATATACGTTAGCCTATTAACAAATGTGCTAGGTTCTATATTCCTGGTATTTTCATATGATATATCTAAGGGGAACATGTGTCCTTTGTTATAAAGAAGTTGGGGATTCACTGTAAGTTGTTAATATTACCGTACTAATTTGTTATAATGAAATCCCCAACCCTTCTATTTATTTGTAGAGCATAAATTAATGCTAAATAGATAAGTCAAAATGACTGGTTTGTTCATCAGAGGACAGTAAGGGTCTGCTCCAGAAGAGGGGAGAGGAGGAGAGAGCTAATCAAGTTTAGAGTTACATGTCTAAGGTTATGTTAGTTGCTCCATTATTATAATTTGTATCTTGTTACCCTTCTCTCCTCTCTAGTAATTATAGTTGTGGAGCAAGTAACATGACCTTGGACAGATAACTCCAAACTTGGTCAGTTCTCCCCTCCCTTCCCCTCTCCTCCTCTCCCCCCTTCTGTAGCAAATCCTAAGAGTACAATACATGTTACGGCTTCAAATTTCAAAGCCCCTATCTATTAAGATTTAAGACTTAAGAGGCTTTGGTCAAAACTTTCTCAACAGAGAGGGACACATCAATGTCCATGATGCACATCCACGCCCAAAGAAGAAAGATGGTTGACATCATTTTATTAGGTCATAAATTCATCATGTCACATATATAACTAAACGTGCTTTCCTTGACTGTTTAAGTTGGATCAATTCAAAATTAAAATTTTGCAAATTTCCTGTAGATCACAGTGGAGTCGGGTGCACTTTAAAAGCAGCTGCACATTTGCACTATAAAAGCAACAGTTTTTCTGGAACTCTTCTGGAGGAGAAGAAAATTAACAGCCAGTGCCCCAAAAAAAGAATGGAATATTCATGGTGCTTGCTCCTCCTGGTACTATCCATCTCTGTTATAGGCAGTAATAGCCAGTTTGATTCCAATGGTAAGCTTCAATGCATCATAAACAATTTTACAATCTTTGTATATATGTTTGTTGTATGCTATTATTTTATCTCAATTGCGAAAATCCGTTCAAGTGTGGGTATGAATTTTTGTCTGTTGGATTGTGTTTGCAAGTGGTTTACAAAAGCCTATTGATAAACACTGGAATTATAACTTAGCTTTTCTACAAGGAAGAAGGAAAACCACCACTTTGTACTATGTTCTCGATAAGCAATGCCTACTGATAGAAATTAATTTGGAAATGTAAAATATATATATATATATAATGACAGTAATTTTACCAGAATGCATCGGCGATGTTAATCTGGGACTTTCAAATGATAGTGCCAAACATGTTTCAGTTGAGTTTCTCTCTCTTATTTTATGAAATGCTAAAAATAATCTGTGCTTCCTTAAATACTCTTTACAGGTTTTATAAACATTGACTGTGGAATTCCTGCAAACTCTATTTCTTTTGATAGTACGGTTAACTTGACTTATTTGTCTGATGATCAATTTATTGACACGGGAACGAACTACAAAATTGCTTCTGAGTATGCAACTGACAGCCCATTCGAACAATTTCTGACTCTCAGAAGTTTTCCAAATGGAACTCGAAACTGCTACACCTTAAGATCCTTGAAAGCGGGATCAAAGTACCTCATAAGAGCAATATTCATGTATGGAAACTACGACAACTTAAATGAGCTCCCAACCTTTGATATCTATGTGGGGATCAGTCCCTGGAAAAGAGTAATCGTCAGAAAAACAGAAGAAGCATTCAAAGAAGAGATTTTTACCGCAGCCACTTCCGACTTCCTACAAGTTTGCCTCGTAAACTTGGATCTTGGCACACCTTTTATCTCTGGTTTAGAATTGAGGCCATTGGATACAAGCATTTATCCTGCAAATTCTACACATTCATTAGTTAACATCGCAACACTGAATTTAGGAGAAACGCGTTATGTCAGGTAATCACCTCTGCAGCATGTTATCAATTAATTACCGGTAGTTAGATGCTATTTCTTGCTGAAAAATACATTAAAAATTATTAATACGATCTCTACTACTAATTTCTTTTATTCCAAACTTGACTATTATATTCGAAACCAGTTTCTTCTATGCTGGCAGAATACTAAAAAGGAAAAGACGAAACATATACTTATGATATTAATATCCTTTAATTAAGAGATTACAAAAAGAAACATCAGATCATAATGATAGGACATGATGCACGATAGGCTTAGTCAATCAATATACTATTTACGGTAGCACTTACACTTCTTTTACCTGTTGGTAAACAAACTTATATAGGTACCCTTCTGATCCATATGACCGATTTTGGGTCCCCTTTACATCAGAGGGATGGACACCGATCTTAACCAGGTTCCGTACACAACCTGATATAGACCTGGCAATCCCTTCTATCGTGATGCAAACAGCTGCCACTACCATAAGCACCAAACAACCCCTAACAATTTCTTGGTCGAGCTACAGCATATCCTCTGTATATTTAGTAATTCTTCACTTCTATGAGATGCCAGAGAAACCTCTCACTGCTATTAGGGAATTCAACATACTTAAAGAAGGAAATACATTGGCTAGAAACGTAATTATTCCTCCAGGATCTTCACAATCAGGGGCATACTGGGACACAGGTTACACTGAATATAACGTGTCGCTTGAAGCTACTTCAATATCAGATCTCCCACCTCTATTGAATGCATATGAGTTGTATGCCAGTGAACCAGTCATTGGCGTTCCCACCTATAATGGTGATGGTAAGTTCAATCACAGTGTCATTCTTGGTAAGTTTTGCAGAACCATTGGTATAACCATTTGTCCGGTCCTTTCAATTTGAAACCCTAAAATTGGTACTTTAGTTCATTGCTGGTACGTGATGGCATGGGTGTGGAGGTCAGGTTTTGCTCCATGAATCAATAATACACAGTATATTGATTGGTTAACTTATCCTAAAGTGATGTCTGCAATGTATATATTTAAATTGTAGTTTCTGCCATCGAGAGCATTAAAGCAAACTATCGAGTAAACAAAGGCTGGAGTGGTGATCCATGTGTTCCTACAAACTTCTCATGGGCTGGTGTCAGCTGCACCACTGATTCAAACAAAATACCAAGGATCACATCATTGTGAGTATATGAACACACACACACACACATGTTATTTCATTAAAGAAAAATATTTCCAAAACTAACTCCTGAAAGTTTTCTTTCTTTTCCAGAAACCTATCATCCAGTGAGCTGACAGGTCCCATAGTATCTTCTTTCGGAAATCTAAGTGCTCTGAAGTCATTGTATGTCCTTTAAACTAAGAAAATTATATGTTGAGAATGATGCCTTTATCTTTTACAGAAACCCTGGTTTTAGGACAGATCACCGCATAAAAATTAGTTAAACATGATCATATTTCATATCTTCATTTTGTGCTGTGCAATTAAGTGCTTATTATTTACTATTACCATTTTCATGCAATGCTGAAATCGAATTGTGCTGTTGTTTATTGGTGTTTTTTTTTTTAGGGACTTGTCTTATAATGGCTTGTCTGGAGCTCTTCCTACTTCTCTGGATCAACTAGGGGCTCTTACATATCTGTAAGTTTTCGACTAAACATTTCTTTTTCAAGAACAATATGTGTTACAAACTTACAATTATTTGGAATTTCCAGTGATATAACAGGTAATAGCAAGATTTCAACAATACTTCCTCCAAGTCTTCAGAAAAAGCAAAAAGATGGGGTTCTTACATTTAAGTACGTGTTTTGTTATATTCAGTATTTGTTGTTAGTTTTATTATATAGTTAAAGTGGACAATTTATGTTAATTAAAGACATTACAGATTATAAAAAAATAAAAAGTTCTTTAATCCAAGTTAATCCAGTTCACAGGAAATAAACATCGCATCAACAGAATGTTACTTGAAGGAAGAAAATCGGTACCTACAAGTTCCTTGGCTCAAAGAGAAATTGCTTACCAGGACCCGTATTAGGCTGTAGAACCAGGATTCAAAATCTTTAATATCCACTGTTTTCCTTTACTTCCTTCTTCTTTCTCATCTCTATACTCCCTTTATTTGCATAATTTCCGATGCCTGTTTTCTTATAAAAAAAGCAACTATACCTGCCCTTGGTATCAGAAAATGAAAACTTGATCTATTGGCAGTCACGAACACTTGCAAAATGCATGGTTCTTGTTTGAATTTTATTTTTAAATAACTTGGCTTATGTTTGGCCTTTTGCAATTTCTCTTTTCTACTAAGGTTTGGAGATGCAACTACAACTTCAACTCCATCTACGGATGCAACAATGTTGAGTAAGAAGAAAAAATTTCCCGTACTTATAAGCAGTCGCTGGGGTGGTGGTGCTGCTTCTCATTGTAGCTGTCACTATAACGGTCCTGTGTTTGAGCAGGCGTAGATGTAAGTTTTGTTATTCGATACAAAGGAAAATAACCAGTCACCATTACATTGTAATTTCAGATAAAAACGTTGGTGAAGTGGCCTTTGCTTCTCAAATTATTTCAAATATAAGATGGAAGTCCAAACCAGTACCAGCGAGTCTCCGTCGAAAAATGTTTGTCTTAGGTTAAATGGAGTGTTGATCTTCCATTTGATATCAGTATGTGAGTTGGAAACCTAAGACCAGGTGACTAGGTGTGTTTTAGGAACTACCAGTTACGGTTCACCTCCTTTTTTTTGGTTGTTTGGATACAAGTCATGGCCTAAAATATAGTTGTATCTTTTTTAACAATAAAGGCTGAAAAGATTCAAATCTCATTATGTTATTTTACAGATAATCAATTAAACATACCGAAAACAAATGGAACCTCTGCACCGGCACCTCCAGCGAACACTTATATGGGAAATTATGCAAGTACACAAGAAGCCCCTCTAGCATTTGATATGGGAAACTATGCAAGTAGCCCAGAAGCTCCTCAAGCAAATATTTATATGGGGAACTATCAAAATACCCCAGAAGCAAGCAATCCTCAGAGAAATAATGCGTTCTAGCCTTCTACTGAATTAATTCATATCCTAGAGTGAAAATGAGTAGCAACATACCTTTTTTTCTGCTTGATCAGAGCTCAGCTAAGTTTGAGGAGTGCTCCATGGCTAATTAGTATTTTGATCAGCCCATCTCCCTCTCTCCTAAATATTTTTCTTGCTGATGAGACTTCAGTGAACTTCTATCAGGTTTGCTTAGCGTTTGTGAGGAACAAAATTACTGTTGTCATCTTCTTTCATAGCATTGTATCTATTTTTTACACATTTTTTTATGGTTTAAACCCAACTTTTGCTCATCTTCCATACCATTAGAATCAATATATTTTTCAATCATTGTTTTTACAAAAACTTACCATATCTTTCCCAATTTTATTACAAAAGGTGCCAAAAACATAGCAAAAGAGCAACCTCGAGTTATGGTTCCTCATCAGCTATATAGTACCGTGTGGCATATGTGACTATGCCGTTAATTTTTCATGACCCCATTGCCTCCAATCTGCTTACCCACATTCTAACTCTATTGCAACCATACTGTTTAGATTATCACAGATGACAACAATTCATCAATTACTCCTTAATTATCACTCTTAATTGCGCGATTAGGCACTTGAACCCAAGTTAGAGAAGCAGAATAATAATTTTCTTTTCAGAGTTGTTCTTCTATGGATCAGAACGGCTAAGCAACCTTTTATTTTGAATCGAGCGGTTCTTATCAAACATCTCCCTTTAATTGTATCTAAAAGACATATTGTGACCATCCAATTATGAAAAATGAACAGCCCATATTTCATCTGATCCATAGCAGAATCAGCCATCTTTTCATAAATGAAGAGAAAAACAAATCAAAACATTGACAAAACACTTTCCTTTTTCTACACAGCAGAACACTGTAACATAACAGCAAAGAACCATACTTTCTAACAAACAAGGCAATTAATTACACAACAAAATCATACAGAAATACTTTGTCAGAAGAAATCCTGGATGCCCTTGCCGGCGAACACCCGGTCGGATATCTCCGCGAGGACGGCGTTCACGGACAGCAGCGCGGCCGTGGACCCCGCAATCACGGCCAGCACGACCCCGGTGGTTCCCAGCACCTTCCCCAGATCGGGCCACTCGATCTCCCTCACCTCCTGCGCAACCCCCATCAGCAAGTTCTCATCTTGCTGCTGCTGCGATTCCCTCTCCTTCTTCTCCTTTAGCATCTGCTTCAGCTCCGCCGCCACCTCCGTCATCGAGCCCTCCTCAGACTGGGACTGCTCTTCCGACTCTGTGGAACCCTCGTTGGGGTTCTCCTGAGCGCGGAGGCGGCGGGGGTGAGGAGGAGTTCGAGTGGAGTAAACAAGAGGTTGGATTGAGGGTTTCGGAGGATGGGGAACTGCAGCGAGGTGGGGTTGCGGGAGTGAAGGCTTGGTGTAGGGTGCGACGGGGCGGAGGTTCGGGGAGCATGTGGAGAAAGAGAGCGCCATGAGTGAGCAAGTGACTCTCCGTCCTATCGTCTCTCTTCTCCTTCTTCTTGTTTTTATTTTCTTTTTCTTTGGCAGTTTTTGGTTTAATAGGGACTGATGAGGAAATTAAATAAGTTAGAAGGGAAGGGTTGTTCTGTAAATAATTCCTTATCTATATATGGTATGACTATGCCCTGTGGTGAAAGTGGACTAGGATGTAAACGAATCGAATCCGAGTTCCGAGTAAATTGTCTATATTTTTCAGTATAAATTAATTATCTATATTTTTACTAATTTTATAGTAAATTGTGGTAAAAAATTATACTTTATTAATTCAAAAATAAAATAAATAAGTATATTTTGTTAATTAAATAATAAAATAGATATATTATTACAAACAATTTTGACAAAATAATTCAAAATATGTGTAAATTACTGTATATCGAGCTATTATGAATCGAATCCGAATTGAATCAAGAAAAAAATCAAGCTGAGCTAAATCTAACTCGAGCCAACAAAAAATTGAATCGAGCTAAATCGAACTAGAGCTCAGACCGAATGGAAAATTTTAAAGAAAGATCTCAAATTAAACTCGAGCTAAACCGAACTCGAGGTACGATTTCCAATATTTGGACAAGTGCTTAAACATGTATGTGTGAGAAATACAGAGAAATTGAATATAAAATTAAATGTCTATTTTCCTGTATTGTTGTTTTTATTTTTGGGTTCAATTCATTACTTAATTAGTTGAAGACAATTTGAATTTAATTTACACAAGCAGACGTCTGGCAAAACCAGATAAACAGTTATATAAAATATTTTAACAATGAGTTCCGAGTTTTTTCTTGTCAAAATTTTTTAATGAGCGATACTCTTAAGTGTGTATATATTCACTTTATAGTCAATAAACTTAGTAACGACATTTTTAAATGCTATTAGTGCTACAAGTATGATAATTAAAATAAGAAAGATCTCAAATTATTTTTATGCAATTTTTTGAAATTAATGGAAAAATGATTTTTTGGCCGCATCGTTTGGCCTACAAAATTTTTGTTGGGAACCCTCCTCTTAGTAATAAAATGTTAAAACGAGTAGCACTTTTTAATTAAATATTACTTTGATAATTTTTGTGTGTGTCCTGTTAATCAATAATGGGAGAGATGTTTCCATAACTACATTATAGAGTACGTAGCTAATTTCACGAGCAAATTACAAACTTAACTAGTCAAGAGTTAATATATTGTTAATTAAATTAATTGGTGGTCATGTTTCTATTATTAGATTATGGTAGCTAATATAATTAAGCAGGTTACATATAAATTTGATTTTTCATGAGTCGTGACTCCTTTAAAATTTCATATTTTAGACATCATCTAAAAAACCTTGTAGTTTAATTAGATCCTTTTATTAATTTAAGTAACTATGAAAGCAAATTATGATATCCTATTTTAAGATGCACAAAAGGCTATATATATATAGAGATATATATATATCGGCGTCCAGACAGTGCTCACAACATATTCTTAATTAAGAGAACAAAAAAAAAAAAAATCAACAAAGTAAGAAACAACAAATCCTTATCATGCCACCGGGGTACCATACGAGAAATCAACAACGACAGCGTCGTTCCGCCGCCGGCTTACGACAAGCACAACAACAAGTTAGTAATCTCCGAGGAAGAACCTTGCTGATGCTGATGTTCCTTTACGGGAACGTCGTCGCGCAAACACACAACACACTAGCATACAACAAGTTCAGCAACAAGTTCCTAATCATCCACTGCCATGGCAGGACCGTTTTGCCGAAATTGTAATGGAACATCAAGCAAACACACAGCATGCCAGCATACGACAAGTACAACAACAACAAGTTTGTAATCATTCGCCGCCTACTGATCTATGGCCGGAACTTCGCACAAACACACGAGCATGGACAAGCCACGATTACAGTCCGCCTTGGCAACCACACGCCGACATACAACCCTGGCAACACCGTGATATCATAGCACTCGAAGAATATGATCCGGTTGATGATCCATTGCTATATCCGGACTCCATAACACTACATATACTACATAGTCTCTTGTCTGAAGATTCAATTCCTGAGGTGCCACCATGGCGGTCTACTGATATCGAACACGAGAACGATGAGGTTCAATTGGAAGAAATGTGGTCAGATTTATTAAACATATCTGAAACAGAGATTGGGGTCGATGGTGGAACTCAGTACGGCTGCAGGGGTACTGCAGCCGACTTTGCACTTGAATTTCTACCACCCGTCGACGACGTCCTCGATGTAGAACTGGAGAACTGTTCCATCTGTATGGATGAGATGTGCCCACAAGAAAGAGATGACCCCATTGCAAAACTACCTTGCAGCCATCTTTTCCATGGAAATTGCATCATGAAGTGGCTCAGCAACCACAACACATGCCCCATGTGTCGATTCGAGTTGCCCAGACGTCAAGCACATCGATCGATAGTTCCAACTTAATTTTGACTTCTGTTTCATTTCATCGCATTAATTTTTTTTTTTTTTGAATATATGAAAATTCTCATTGTCAATATTGTCAAGATAAGTATTGCGATGAAATGAAACAGAAGTCAAAATTCAAAAAATGGAGATTAAGAACTAGGCTTGACCAGCTCTGTATCAGTGGAAATCAAGCAATGGAGTGGTATTACAAGTCGAGCACTCATAACTGACATCATACTGGCACAGTCAACATCAATAGATAATTAGATACAATAGTCCACACCATACTATTCTTACTCTTACAATTTATTTTTTTAGTTTATATTGATAGATCATACGCATACCAGCAAAACTAATTAGTACACAAGTTACTACAATAAGTGTATATACTGTTTCAACTTTTATACTTTTATTTTGACGCCAAGTTTGACATGATATGTTATCATTTCCTTTAGAAATAACATCTCCTCGATCAGTCTTGCCATTCTTTTGCTGGCACCGTTTGCTTGCTACCGATCAGCTTCTTCAAATCGTCCTCTGTCACTATATCAATACTGAAATATCAAACAAACAAGAAAAACTAGTAATCACCATCAATTCATAGAGCTGCAAACAGATTTCACCTTTCTCAAGTTCCAACAAATTATTGTTCAGAATATATATAGGGAAAATAAGAGCTTTCGAAGCTATTTATATCCGAGAAAATTAACAAAGCTGTCACTCGAATGGAGTGACAGATTAATTTGGTGACACATTATATATAATTAGTTTCTTTTCATAGAAAAGCCAGAAACAAATTAAAAATGGGAAAAGTAAAAGAGGCGAGGAAGATGTATAACAGATGAACTGGTTGAAACCAGTTGGAGCCTTGGGAGATTTTAGTGGGGACATGGCTGCAAGGATGATGACATTTTCTCTACTTAAAAACTCTAAAAATGGAAAAACTTTGTATCCTAAGGAATTTGATATAAAAAATCTATTGAGTACCTTAAACAGAGATTTAGAGATAATTAAGTATGTTTCTGAGTTAAGAGCACTAAAGGTCTCGGTGCTCCTAAAAACACCATAAATTTACTCCAATTAAACCATTATTTTTGTTCCCCTCAACTATTTATTAATCATACGACTAATAATGCTACAATTTTTTTTATTAAGTAAAAGTTCGTTGCAAAACTCATAATACACATATAAATATTTTTTAACGATTTTCGAAAGATGGACATAAAATAATAATAAAATAATCTATTTGGAACTCATATTTAGGGTCGTTTTTCAAAAATCGTTAAAAATAGTTAGGAACCTCCAAAAATAGTAAAAATTAGTATCCAATGAGTTTTCGATATGTAGAATGCACCGGTCAAATCAGATCGGCCATCCGAGTTACGATTGTTGAGATACGAGCGCATAGCAAAACCGTCGTTTTGATATGCATAACACCGTAACCCATGGAGTTAATTTGAATGAAAAAGATGATAAAATTGGTATATGTACAGATCGAGTTTAATTAGTTTGGGAGGATAAAATTGGTATAATTTTTTTTTTGAGGAGGAAATATGTAATTTTAAAAAATCTCAGAGGGACATAAATAAAATTTTTGCCTCCTTTAAATACCACTTATGGCAATTTAATTTATTTACTATTTGATGAAAGCGATTTTGCGTAATTAGGTTATGGTAGCTTATTATACGAGCAGCTTACAAACTTGATTGGTCATAAGTTTAACTCGTGTGCTGCTAAATTAATGGGGTGCTGTTTCCATAATTAGATTATGGTTTACGATCCGGTTTCATGTAACGCACTTGATTAATCATGATTCATGAGTCATGAGATCGACACTCATGACTCTTATTTTAATTTATTTCAGACTTTATCTAATTAATTAATTAATTAGTTATGTAATTAATTATCTAATTAATTAATTAATTAGTTATGTAATTAATTATCTAATTAATTAATTAATTAGAAGAACACCCCCGCACTGTGCACAAAACTATTTCATTAAATAATTTTAAACAATTAAATACATGATAATAGTCGTCTCTAGCTATAATTGACATAATATTTTTGTGTACTTTGTTTAGAATTATATATTAAATATTGACATTCCTAAATAGAGTCATTCCAAATACGTAATTAGAAACTAATAATAAATCGTTAAATGACGCAAACGGAGAAAAAAAGAGAGGCATAGTCTTCTTTATTCTTTTTAAAAAAATATATACAATTATTAATTAATAGAACTAAAAAAATTGATCAAAGTCAACTATACAAGACACATAACAAATAGTCGGCTCTATTCGAAACGCAATTTATAATATAGTATAGATAGTACAGATATAGAAGTGATATAGAAGTATAGATAAACTTATATTTTTGGACATTTTTTAGTCAATTTTAGTAAATGCAAAAATAGTATTCTATTTTTAGATGAACAAAGGACTATATAATTAAGCTGCATGCATACATAAGTTGGTCACAACTCCAACGTATTCTCAATTCTTGAGGGAAAGAAATTAAAAGAATCAACATACCATTGAGCATCATCATGCGACGAAGTTGCCACGTGCGGAACCAACCACGGCAGCGCCGTGCCAGCGTACGACAGAGTCGCAGTGCCGCCACACAAACCCGGACGAGACGTGAGCGCGACAACTGCCTGCCATGGGCGCCGCAAGCTCATGCCAGTACTATTATACATCGCTTGCATGGAATTTCATCACAAGAGATGCTACGGTGGTCTGTCGACATTGAACTCGAGGACGACGATGAGCTAGATTACATGTCGGATGATTCTGATCAAGTGGAGGTCAGTGCGACACGATTAGTGTTTTCGGTTGAGTCATTTGACGCTGAGGTGGAGATCAGGACTACTGCCGATGTCGACATTGATGTGACTCTGTATCGCAGCGCCACTACTACTGCACCCACAACCAAGCCGGCAATCGAATATCTCGTACCTGACCTCGCTCCCGACGCTGAATTGGAAGACTGTACGATCTGTATGACCGAGATGTGCCCGCAAGATGATCACGGAGATCATGATCGGATCGCAAAACTGCCTTGCAGCCATCTTTTCCATGGGAAGTGCATCATGAAGTGGCTCTCGAATCACAACACCTGTCCCGTTTGTCGGTTCCGGTTGCCGGCGTAACGTAACAAAGGAATGAATGAGCAAGCAGAGCTAGCAGGCATGGAAATTTCCAATCTGCTGGCTTGTTTTATCCATTGCATTTAAGATTGTATATATCACGCTTTTGTTTCTTCTTTCATGTCAACCATATGAAGTTATGAATTAAATGGGGAAAGCTATAAACATAACTTTTTTTTTTTTTTACTTTCTTTTTTCTTAATGCTAACTGTTTTATGAGAATATTGGATTTGTTTGATGTTGTGGAAAGCATACTTGCTTTGAAGAATTAATATTAGTATAGTCTTCAATAATTCTTATGATTGTTTATCACAAAGTTTTATCATATTGTAGTTATTAGTTTTTGTATAATTTATTCTGCTGGATTTTGTTGAAAATAATTCAAAGTCTAAAAATATTAAAATTGTTCAGAAAGCTCAAAAAGAGCATCACAAAAATAATAGTTGAGATCTAGAATTAGCATTACTTATTTGTAATAGTAGCTAACATAGTGTTGTTAGTTAATTTAGGAAGTCAAGGGTCTAATTTAGGTAGATAATTTTGTGTATGTTATCTCTCTATATTAAAAAGCACGCAAGGAATGGAGATCTCCATTGCGGTCTCGTGAAAAATAGTTAGATGGGACTGTAATGGAGGGTCCAGATTGTATCTTGCCGTTAGATCTGCGGTGCAGGATGAACTAAAATTAAATCAACGGTTGGATATCCATGATCCATAATTAATCTTATTTTGGATCCAAAATAGATATCCATGATACATAATTAATCTTATTTTGGATATTGAACATTTTCAAATATGGATATCTATTTTGGATCCAAATATCTCTCTATTTTAAAAAGCACCTAAGGACTGGATATCTCCAGGCGGTCTCATGAAAAATAATTAGACAATAACAAATATCAAACTTTCATAATACTCTCTCTCTGCAATTCGCATTATATAAGTAATATTTTTTTGTGAGATCATTATATTGTTCATTTGAATGAAAATGGAAATTACATAATATATATATATAAATTGTCCGCCGCATCGCGCGGGTACGTTGCTAGTGTTATATAATGAGCCTTTGTAATTGTGTTTAAGATGTGTGGAATAGTAATCATGTATAGTTTATTATCACCAGAATAGTTTTGTATCATATAGTATAAGAGCGTTTTGAGTTCTAACAGTTTGAGCTCTAGCGTTTGAGTTCTAACAATTGGTATCAGAGCCTTAACGGGCGCAATTATCAGAGCAAGCTTGATTTGTCATGGGCGTCATCATAAATTAATGAGAAGAAGAATTGTGGAGTAGCGGATGTTTAGTCAGGTACTGACTTCGAGTCAAAAAGGAACCTGGGACGATAATAGGTGTGGTCGACAGCAAGACATCTGGTGTGGTTGGTGGAGGCCGCTGGTGAAAAGATTACCAGTTGCAATATACAAGCAGTAGCTATGGGATTGTTATTGGCTTGCCGCTACAAACACATAAAGGAGGAGGTTAGATATCAAGACCAAGCTCAACTCAATCATGTCCTACAGCCAATTTCACAGAAGAGAGGGAGAATAAAGAAACAATTTTCTATGCAAGCCACTCGGCAAGTGAAGAAAGATGTGATGTTTGTGTAAGGATAGTAGATGTTTAGATAATATGTCAAGAGTTAAACATCAGTTTGAGGAATTGGTGCAGATGTTATTACAAAATTGCAAAGAAGTTTGATTGGTGTCATGACGTAATGAAGCTGATGGACTTTGAATTAAGGGGGAGTACTGAAGATAATTCAAAGCCTAAAATATCAAAATGCTGAATTTACCTCTTATTCAGAAAGCTCGGAAAGAGCAATACAAAAATAATAGTTGAGATCTAGAATTAGCATTACTTATTTATAACAGTAGCTAACATAGTGTTGTTAGTTAATTTAGGAAGTCAAGAGTATAATTAGGTAGATAATTTTGTGCATGTTAGGCTATATAATGAGTCTTTGTAATTGTGTTTAAGATGTGGAGAATAGTAAAAATGTATAGTTTATTACCACCAAAATAGTTTTGTATCATATAGTATAAGAGCGTTTTGAGTTCTAACAGTTTGAGCTCTAGCGTTTGAGGTTCTAACAGATTTTCTGTTGCATTAAGCAAAAAATGGACAATTTCAAGATTAGGCTTAATTTTCCTATTTTTAATGGAGAATTGGTATTAATGGAACATCTAAAATTACATTATAGAAATTAATTTTGAAGGACGTATATAACAGATTAAACGATTAAATTGGGATGATGCTTAGCTATATATCTTTGGATCGTAGGATACAAATTTGATCCGTCATGAATTATGTATTTGTCTTGCAACGAAATTCTCCTCTTCTCAAATCTCAAGTGTTAAAATAGTTCCTGATTGTGGGAGAGGACTAGAAGAGAAGAAGATAAGGTTTTTAATTAGAGGAGATCTAGATCCATAGAAAATGCTTATCTTGACAATTTCGAAAACTTTTCAAAATTTTGAAAAAAATCATTAAAAATTCTTCAAAATATAAAAAGTTTATGGAAGTATTGTTTAACTTATAGATTGATTATGTTTCTAATTATATTTAATTTAAGTAACGTTTGATGGCTTTTCAAATATCCATGATAAAACAACCATTTAAAGTACATCATATTTTGATAAGCCATTAAATAATGTTCAGATTGATTGAAATATGAAACACTATCAATCTATAAGTTAAGTAATGCATTCATAGACTTTTTTCATTTTTAAGATTTTTAAATAATTTTTACAAAATTTTTGAAATGTCTCATTGTCAAGTTTTTAAAATATGCATTTTCAACCGATCCCTCCCAGTTAAGTGTACAATTAGGAAAAAAAGATTCTAGAATCAGAATATAAAAAGATACTCTTTTTGTCACCTCCCACCAATTACTGAGATGCTGATTTAAAATCCGGTTCAACAAATGTCAACCGGTTTGTGACCTCTTCAGTTCACCGCCTAGTATACCAACTAAGTTTATATATATAATAACTGATTTTGTATGAATAATAACTGAGAACTAAGATTTGTTGCATAGCAACGCCAAAAAGAAAAAAAAAAAATTGATACCTTCATGTATATATGGTGATGAAAAAAATTAGGAAAAATGGTGAGAAACTCAGAATATATACATTATTTCGTATGATATTTGGTTTAATTAATGAGATTGCACTTCTAATTCAATATCTAAATTTATATATGCATTTTTTTAGTTCAATCTTGGATCGTAGCTAGGAAACTCAAGTGATGAGTTGGAGTTTCTAATAAAAGTAGTAGCATATACAAACTTATTAATTAGTTATAAGTTCTTGAGCTGTTAAATCTATACTCCATAAATAGTGTAGATTTCGAAGCACCTTAACTATGCCACATCATCACTATTATTAATCATTGATTTTGTTTAAAACTCTTCATCTACTTTGATCCAATGACTTATATTTTTTTTTCTCTCCTCATTGAATAAGATGAATGTGATATGTCTAAAACAAATTTTAACCCTTAAAATGGTCCAACATATATATTGTTCTTATTTATAAATTAATGCATTATTATTATTATTTAATTTCATTAAAAATTTAAAAATTTTATTCAAGTTTTGTTTAATATAAATATTTAAAATTTTATAAAATTCTTAGTTATTTCGGGTGAAGCCCAGTTACAGGTCTAGTAATTAATAATGGGGGTCATGTTGACGAGCAGGTTATATACAAACATTTTAATCAGTTAATTATGAGTTATTGAATTGTTAAATAATTAATAATGGTTATCATGTTTACAAAATTAGATTATGGTAGCTAATTTTACGGGTCGTGACACGTATGTCGGTATGCGACTCCTTTTTAACTTGTATTTTCATGAGACTTTATCTAAAAAAGGAACGTGTATATATTAGACATTCCTTCTATTTATTAGTGCAAGTAAATATGGCAATGAATATATATTATATGGTGTATATATACATTCTATTTTTAGATGAAAACGCTATATAACCTGCAATATATATATCTGATGTTCAGAACATATTCTTGTAAGACTAATAACAAGAATCAATAAGGTGAGAAGCTAGCAAGAGATCCTTTGAGCTATCATGCCGTCACGGTACAACTCGAGAAACCAACCGCCGCAGCGCCAGAACAATATACGGCGACAACAAAACCACACCTATACACTGTCGTGGCGCCAGAACCAGAGTTCACCTCCGCATCACCACCGTACCGACACACAATCCCCGACAGGCCCAGATAACGCTAACGGTACATTTTGGCAAGATCATACCGACATCATTGCTACCATAACATCGGACGACTTTCGACAACACACGCTACTGTATCAATTGGCTTACACCAATGGACAGAATATTGACCCGGATCGTCGACGTGTGCTCCTGCGGGCATTGTACCATGTTGATAGACAACACTATATCGGCGTTGAGAATTTGCAAGGTCCATTTCACTTGTCAAATAGTTCGGAAGACGGTTTAGAAGATAGTTGGGAAGATATTTCAGATGATGAATCTGAGGAGGAGATTGGGACCGAGGGTATCGATACGAGCCGGTATGAGCAAGCGATCGAGTACCTGACACCTGACGTCCTTGCACCGGCTGAAAACTGTGCAATATGTTTAACAGAAATGTGTCCACACGATGGAGATGATCAGATCGCGAAACTGCCTTGTAGCCACCTTTTCCATGGGGATTGCATCATGAAGTGGCTCTTCCGGCACAACACATGTCCCATGTGTCGCTTCCAGTTGCCCGACGCCGCACCGAATGAACGAGCGGCTAGCTAGCTAGCTAGAGCAGGCATAAGACTACCATAGATATATAGTTCCAATTAATGCTTCTGATCACTTGTTTTGTTCCATTAATTGCGTTTAAAATCAATATGTATATATACTTTTTTTTCCCTCATTTTTGTTAATGCTCAATTAATATTCTGTTTTTTTTTTTTTTTTTTTTTTTTGTGAATGGGCTGAATGCTATATTAATTAATTTGTTCTGATATTGTTGTTGCTTTGAAGAGTTAATATTAATTACTATATATCATCGTCTTCAATAATTCTTATGATCGATTGTTTATCACGAAGTAGTATATGATATTATAACTTATCCACTCTCTGCGCAATCCATCCGATCTGCTTGATGGTTGTTTCTGTGTAAAAAATTAAAAAAGAAAAAAATGACAAATAGAAGATCAAATTTTAGTGGAGAGTTACAATTAATGGAATATCTGAAATTATATTATAAAATAAAAGTTTGTATGACATATCTATAACAAACGATTAAATGGCGTTGATATTGCTTTATAATTTCCTCTTTCATGTTGCACCAGCAATTATTAAAGTAAGTAGAAACAAAAATAAAATAAAGCACTATTAGACCGAGTCCGTATCTGCTATGATCTAAATCAAATTAGAGGAACCAACAATCTAGATCTGACGGTTGTAGCTTTTAGGGAGATTTTTTTAAATAATCTCAACCATTCAAAGTGGGATTGGAGGGTCCAACGATCTCGTAGTAGATTTCAGCGCCTATTAGACCTAGGAAATGTTTTACAGGTATTTGAGAGTTCGTATTGAAACACCTTTAAAACGTTGTAGGTAGAAAATTGTCCAGACTCGAGATGTGCAAACCCCAATTCCGTAAACTATTGGCAAATCATGAAAGCTCAAATTGTCTAAGATCTTTCGTTACAAGAACCCTTTTTGGGTACCTAGGTAGCTAGAGATGGGCTGTGTACTAAGAGAGGAAAGAAACAGAGGATTAGAGGGGAAGGGTCGTACTAGTCGAAGTTGCGGGGCAGGATAATGGCAGCAAACAAGTCCAGCGGGAGGAGCAGTAGCTAAGTGAATCCGTAGTCAGTAGTCAGTACACTCAGTAGACAGCTCGCTCAACCCATGCACTGTGCAACGAAGAGGCGAATGAATGGGTCGAATTGCAAGAATCAGAAGAAAAAAACTCTATCTATCAATCGCTACTGGGTTGAGCAAGAAATCGTGTGAAATCTGAGATGTCCGTTCCAATGGACGGTGCAAGATCCTCTGTACTGCAATGTTGCAGTACGTCAGAGGACGCGGGAGCCCCTGCCTACCCGACTTTGGGGAGTGCTTATCGTCTACTGCGCAGTACAAGTTACTGCGCAGTCCGGACCCTTGGATTTATAGGGGGTTTTAAGATTATAGTTTGCACAAATCTTGATGCAATCTAATGAATCACATGCTGCGTAGTAAGGTACTGCGCAGTAGGTGATATGAATTGTGACTTAATTTGGGCTTCAGGCTTTGAGCTTCGGGCTTGGCTTGGATTCCAGGCTTCAGGCTTCGGGCTTCGGGCTTTCGTTGCAATTGAAATAAACGACTGAGATTAGACTTCCTTAAACCCGAACTCCTGTATGCACTGGAACCACCTGATGATTCTGAAGGAGAGGATGCGGCGGTGAGGGAAGAGAATCACATCTCTTTCTGTGGAAATCTTCTGATCTGACTAACTTCATGGTATAGTTGTATTCTTTTTTGATTACTTGGTATTCCAAATTGGTACTTCTCTGTTTTGAACAATAAAATAGAGTAAATTACAGCAATGGTCCTTAATTTATCACTCTTTTATCAAATTGGTCCTTAAAAAGTACCAATTTGGTCCTTAAAAAATTGATTTGCTACCAATTTTGTACTTAAATTTTGGGATATACCATTTTGGTCCTTACAGTTCCTCTAATATATTGTTTTGGTCCAATTTGATTTGTAAACTTAATAGTTTATCAGATAATTAGTTGGCAACACAAGTTTTGGTCTGAAACAACTAATTTTGTTTTAATAGCAACATTATTAGATGAACTCAATGCTACAATAATTAACTGATGATATAAAGAGCTCAAGTTATTTTGAGATATTTGTGTTTTTTGTTGATTTGGCATAATAATAGTTCAATTCATGCGACAGATATAGACGCTGTTACTAAAATATGACATTTTAAAATATTACTAATGATAAATTTAGTGTATGTAATATTAATTAATAGTGTTGTTTAATTACATAATTAGATTATGGTACCTAATTTTATGAGCAAGCTATATATAAGTTACATATATAGTACCCTAGTCATATACCAGATATCAATCAAGATTCTTGAGAGAAGTTGAGAAACAATAACATATACTTCAGCTATCATGCCGTCACCGCAGCTCTCGAGAAGCACGGCCGCGACACCTCCGTCACCAGCCAACAATTCCGACCCAAGGCCGCCAACGCCGAGCTCTATTCTTCCATCCACAGCTCCTGAACAAACAACTACACCACCGCATCTTCATATGCATGTACCTCTGCCTCATGAGCAACACCGGAGGCAAGTACCACGTCCCATGGCCTTTCCGATGATGAGGCAATATGTTGCCAGATTTCATAGACCACATCCGTCTGGATGGTTGTCTGATCGGGTGCTAGTGCCGCCAAATAGTTCCGAACCGGAGGATCATCTGCCACAAAACGATTTCTCAGTTGCGGCGGAGGTGGAGGTCGAGACTGATGGTGCTGATGCAGCTCATCAGTGTGGCAGTAACCGTACAGCCGAGTCTGCACTTGAGTTCCTGCCGGCTGTTTGTGCACCGGATGCTGAACTGGAGGACTGTTCCATCTGTATGAACGAGATGTGCCTACGTGATGGAGATGATCGGATCGCAAAGCTGCCTTGCGGCCACCTGTTCCACGGAAATTGCATCATGAAGTGGCTCTGCAATCACAACACATGCCCCTTGTGCCGCTTCGAGATGCTCAGCACCAGATGAATGAGCAAATCAAATCAACATGTCCCTAAATTGTGATATTTCTGAACGTTATAGACATTGTTTTTTTCCCTTTTAATTCTCTAATGCGCGTTACTTTTTTGAATGGCTGAATGCTATATATATTGTTCAATATATAATTCTTACGAGTTTTTAAAAATTAATTTTAATAAAAAAGTAATATGGTTACTAGCAAGGTTCTAAATCGCGATTATAGCGTCAAGGTCTCGGAAAAGTTATCGCGGCTATAGCATACTCTAGCATAAGATATCGTAAATAGCGTTTTAAATAATTTCTTAATTTATATTTTATATTTGTAATTTTATATTTAATTTCAACGTTATCAAAGTTCTAAAAATCAAATAAGCAATACAAAATTAATTGTGAAACTATAATATTACCATTAAACCGGTATAAAGTTAATATTATTATTAAAATATACCTGCTATAGTATCTTTTTTTATTCAAAATAATCTAAGCCTCATTTCCTATAAAAGATTTCATAAATACTAAGTAAATCATTTCCTATAAAAAAAATTTGTGTTGAGCCTGAAGTATTATTATTGCACATATTAACTAAATTATTTACAAAGCCAAATCTCAAATTAATTAAACTATATAATAAGATAACAAAGATATAATAATTCTCAAGTCAATGAGTCCCACAAAAATAACAATTTGACCTAGCAGATATATTGTGTATCATAGCGAGCTATTTTGACGCTTCGCGCTATATGCGATAGCAGTCCGCTATTGCGGTTATAGCAACAATAGCGCAAGTAGCGCAACGTTGGTCTATAGCGTAACATTTGAGGTCTAAAAACACTATAACCTGTTATTTAAGACCTTAATTACTAGTTTACTTTTTTGAGGTCTGAAAAGTTGTTTAGACTGTCAATGTGGTGCTTCCATTTTTCTCCCCTTTAGGGGGTCTAGATTCATGATCACTTCATCGTAAATGTACAGATATAGTTGTTACTAAAATGTGATATTTTCTCCTCAAATAGTGGAGGGAAAATACTTATCTCGACGATATACAATGGGAAATTTCAAAAATCATTAAAAATTTATAAAAATTATTAAAAATGAGAAAAATGTCTATGGTTATAACTTGACAAAATTATTAAAAATTATCAATTTGAATATCGTTTGATAAATTGATAAAATTTTGCATACTTTTTAACGGTTATTATTTAATAGATATTTGAAGAGTCAAATGTTGCTTAAACTAAATAAAATCAGAAATATATATAATCAATCTATATATTAAGAAATACTTTCGTAATTTTTTTCTAGTTTTGAGAAACTTTTAATGATTTCTTTATAAATTTTAAAAAGTTTCATTGTCAAAATTATCAAGATAAGTATTGTTAGACAATGGATCCTTCTCTATTTTAAAATGTCAAGGTGATCATGGTCAATGATTCTTTTTTTTTTTTTAATTTTAGTGTATGTACTGTTAAATTAAATAGTGGTCCATTGCATAATAAGATTATGGCAAGTAGCTAATATTATGAGTAGGTTACATACTAATTAAAATAACGGTCCAGATATACGGATACCAAAACAGATACCAAGTTATAATGTAAAATATATCTAAATTGAAACATTAACAAGTTATCTTGAAACAATTAATATATTAACTTGAAACATTTTAGTATTAAGTTGAATAACATAAATTGTAAATTAAATCATCTACTAGAATCACTATTAAATTTTTAAAGTTGCTAAGAGAACATGTATATATGTGGAAGTAAGATGAAGTGAAAAAGCAAAAAAAAAAAAAAAATAATTAATATAATTTGTGTTTTATTTTAATCTCATTAAGTTTCAGATTTATTTTACAGATGTTTCATTTTAATTGCAGCATGTTTCAGATTAACATTAGATTAAATTTATATGGTATCCATTTTGGTATCGATTGTGGTATCTCCGGAACATTTTCCTTAAAATAATACACCAGATAACATTCAGGTTGTTACCGAAATTTGAACCTTAACATCATTTTTTTTTTATAGAATTATTAATTAATATCACAGTTTTTTTATACGAGGGATCCAATAACATGGGCACCAATGCCGATGGTGATCATTTTTTTATTTATGCATAAATTGAAAAATCTAACCGTTAGATGTATTCTGTATTATCTCAATAACTAATACATAAAAAATGAGAAAATTTGAATATTTTCGATAGTTATCAAGAGAGGAGAAAAAATCATAAAACTTGAATCGTTGATTTTTGTTAACGCTTGATGCACATGTAAATAAAATAAAAAAGATATAATTTTTTGTATACATATAAAATATGATATATACAACATATTCTATCAATTAGTTTTGTTATTCAAGAATTTAAAGGGTGTGCTCCAGATGGGGGGGGAGGAGGGGAGGGGAAGGGATGGGAGAACTGATCAAGTTTGGAGTTACCTGTCCAAGATCATGTTAGTTGCTCCATAATTACAATTTGTATCTTGTTACTCTCATCTCCTCTCTAGTAATTGTAGTTATGTAACAAGTAACATAACTTTGGGCAGGTAACTCCAAACTTGATCAATTCTTCCCTCCCTTCCCCTCCCCTCCTCTCCCCCCTTCTGGAGCACACCCAAAATGTAGTTATTTAAGATTTAATTTCATGGTCACCGATCAGTCACAAAAAACATGGTTATTTGATCCCTCTTCATTTTATATATGATAGTTTTAGTTTAATTATGTGTGGCAGTGATCGGTGTTTTCATAATAAACTACATTACAGTACAGTACAGTAGCTAATTTCAGGATCACGTTGCGCACTAATTAATCTGTTATATATTATGAGCCGTGACTCTTTTTTTTTTTAACGTGTATCAATTTTACATACGCATTCCTTTTATTAATGCAAGTATATATAAATATAGAAAGGGATGGTATTCTATTTTCAGATTTATACCGGTCTATATAATCTTTATTTACGTACGGCGATCACAACATATTCTTGATCAAGAGAACTAAAGAAACACTTCATCTATATAATCTTCATTTACATACGGCGGCGATCGGAACATATTCTTGATCAAGAGAAAGAAAAGAAATCAACACTTACATATATCCTTCTTCATTATTCCTCCATCAGATCCCAGAACACGCCCGATACGGTTGCAGCGGTTTAGACTTGCACTGATTGTTTCTCAACGAATAATCGCACCGCCGCATTTGCGTCGTGCTTCCGCTCATCAGCAACACCTTGGCAACGCCCAACCAGGAACAAGTGGTGTCGGCAATAGTCTGCCCGAGCAAACTCGCAGCCTCCTTGGACACGCCGTGATCACATTCCACCCAGGCAATACCATGCCAGAATAGTGTCCAGACAAAATCTAAGTGCAGTGTTTAATGCTGAGGAGATACCATGGTTGTATGTTGATCAAGTGCTAGTGTACTCAGATGTTCCTGAACCGGAACATATTGAGCTGCACGACAATCTTTCGAGTGAGGCGGAGGTGCAGAATAGGTCGACCGAAGATATCGACGGACGACGGGATTCAGTATGGCTGTACCCCAGCAACCGGGCATGCAATCGAATTTCTGGCACCTGACCCCGGTGCTGATTTGGAGGACTGCGCCATCTGTATGGACGAGATGCACCCGAAAGATGGAGATGATCAGATTGCAAAGCTGCCTTGCGGCCACCTTTTCCACGGGAACTGCATCATGAAATGGTTCTGCAATCACAACACGTGTCCTTGCCGGCGCCGCCAGATGAGTGAGCAAATAAAGCACGGATCAGGATCGATATATAGTTCTGAATGTTTATGTGTTTAGTTTCATACTTTCATTGCATTACAAATATTCCATGAGATTGTATGTAGTCACGCATTGTGATCTTTTTTAATTTTTCAATTATATGAACTGAATCTGAACGTTCTATATGTTAGAAAAATTAAACTAATTATTTTGTTAAGTGTGAAACGGTTATGTTTGAAGTCAACAATAGTGGCTAAGTTTATTAATTTCTTTCACGAACATGCTAGAAACATGGTGATGTATGAGTTGTATACAAGGTGATGTATGAGTTGTATACAAGGTGTTAAAAGTATAAGTCGGTTATAGGAATGAAAGTCGGCAAAAATGTTTGGCTGAGTCGGTCTTGAGTCCTATAAATACACCATGTATCCAAGTTTGTAATCTTGAATGAGTTGAGTAATTTTATTTGTTATACAAACTCCTCTCTTCCATTATTAATTTTTATCAAATCGTTATCAACAAATTGGTATCAGAGCCAGGTTAAAATGGCCACCAGAAATCTTAGTATCTCCTTCCAATATCCAGTTCTAACAACCAATTATGATAAATGGTCGCTGCGGATGAAGGCTATCATTGGCGCTTATGGCTTTTGGGACGTTGTCGAGAACGGCTTCGAAGATCCCGAAGATGACGCGGGGCTTACGCTAGCTCAATTGGGAGCCTTGCAGAAGAAGAGAAAAACAGATCAAGGTGCTCTAAGTATCATCCATCAGGGGTTGGATGACGACATGTTCGAGAAGGTCGCCAATGAGACGTGAGCGAAGGATGCATGGGAAATTCTTCGCAACTTGGTGGTTGGAGTTGAAAAGGTGAAAAAGGTACGACTACAAACTCTAAGGGGTCGACCGTGCATATCGTCTGAATGTCGAATGTTACAATTGCGACAAATATGGACACTATGCAAAGAACTGTAGATCTCCGAAGAAGGTAGAAGAGAGCACGAATCTCGTGACAGAAGAGGCAAGAAATGACGGTGTCCTCTTGATGGCGTATGATGATACCGCTCCCGAAAGCGACACAGTGTGGTATCTCGACACCGGTGCCAGCAACCATATGTGCGGGTGCAAACATCTATTTGCGGAGATGCAAGAAATCAAAGATGGACACGTGTCATTCGGTGATGCATCAAAGATCGGTGTAAAAGGACGAGGTAAATTTGTTACTTCCATAATGGGAAAGAAAGTACAATAGAAAATGTGTACAATGTGCCGGAGATGAAAAGCAACATCCTAAGTATGGGGCAACTTATGGAGAAGGGCTATTCGGTTTTTATGAAAGACCGGTCGATGCAATTGAAAGATAAAAGAGGTTGTTTAATTGCTCGTATTGAAATGACCAAGAATCGCATGTACAAACTCAATTTGAGGAACATGCAAGAGAAATGTCTGAAGATCGATATGATGGACAAAGCCTCGCTGTGGCATTTGCGGTTCGGACATTTGAATTTTAGCAGTTTGAGACAACTGGCAAATAAAGAAATGGTGAAGGGTATACCGCATATAGACCATAGCGATAAGTTCTGTGAAGGATGTGTGCTCGGAAAACACCCAAGGCATACTTTTCCTAAAGAAGCAAGATATCGTGCTAAGAAGGTACTTGAGTTGATTCATACTGATATTTGTGGCCCCATAACTCCTGAATCTCATGGTAAACACCGTTACTTTATCACCTTTATTGATGATTTTTCTCGAAGAACTTGGGTTTATTTTTTGAAAGAGAAATCAGAGGCACTCTCTATTTTTAAGAAGTTTAAGGTGCTAATTGAAAATTTGAGTGGTGAAAGCATTAGAGCTTTAAGGTCTGATAGAGGAGGTGAATTTACATCGAAAGAATTTGTGAATTTTTGTGAAGAGAAAGGCATTAGAAGATTCTTGACGGCCCCCTATTCACCTCAGCAAAATGGAGTAGCAGAAAGAAAGAATCGGACCATACTCGACATGGTTCGAAGCATGCTGAAAAGCAAAAACATGCCAAAAGAATTCTGGGCCGAAGCTGCAAGGTGCGCAATTTATTTACAAAATCGCTATCCAATAGCAAGTTTGAATAATATTACACCACAGGAAGCATGGTGCGGTGTTAAGCCGTCAGTGGCTCATTTGAAGGTATTTGGAAGTGTGGCTTATGCTCACATCCCTGATCAGAAGCGCACTAAACTTGACAACAAGAGCAAGAAGTTGATTTTTATCGGCTATGATGAGAAGTCGAAGGCCTATAATCTTTATGATCCTCTGACTAAGAAGGTACATGTAAGCTGTGATGTTCAGGTAAATGAAGAAAGCATGTGGAATTGGAGTTCCATGGAAGAGATGTCGCATGAGGCGACATCGACAAGAGCATCTATACCGACGAATAATACTATGACAATAGAAGATCAGCCGATTTCAGACTCATCTGATGAAGAAGAGCCGAGAACACAGAGGACAAGAAGTATTCAAGAGCTATATGAGGCGACAAATGAGTTGCATCTAGTGTGTCTTTTGGCTGATGCAGAAGACATAACATTTGAGCAAGCAGTCAAAGAAGAGAAGCGGCAAGCAGCAATGGAAGAAGAGATAAAAGCTATCGAGAAGAACGACACCTGGGAACTTGTGACGTTACCCAAGGGTCATAAGGCGATTGGTGTTAAATGGGTTTACAAGAAGAAGAAGAATGTTCAAGGAGAGATTGAAAGGCACAAGGCCAGATTGGTAGCAAAAGGCTATAAGCAGAAAGCGGGGATCGACTATGAAGAGGTGTTTGCTCCAGTAGCAAGAATGGAGACAATTCGATCACTGATTGCATTGGCAGCACAAAACAGATGGAATATTTTTCAGATGGATGTTAAGTCAGCATTTCTAAATGGAGTGCTTGAAGAAGAAGTCTACATCGAACAACCCCCTGGTTACGTAAATTCTAGTAAAGAGAATAAGGTGCTGAAATTAAAAAAGGCGTTGTACGGACTGAAGCAAGCCCCGAGAGTTTGGAATACCAGAATTGATGGATATTTCAAGGCACATGGATTTATGCAGTGTCCATATGAGCATGCACTGTATACGAAGGTACAAAATAATGATTTATTATTTGTGGCTTTATATGTAGATGACTTGATTTTTACTAGGAATAATAGAGACATGATTAAGAAGTTTAAGTCAGAAATGACAAGAGAGTTTGAGATGACCGATCTGGGTCTCATGTCCTATTTTCTAGGGTTAGAAGTCAAACAAGATAAATCTGGAATCATTATGTCACAAGAAATGTATGCAAAGGAGATATTAAAGAAGTTTAAAATGGAAGATTGCAATCTAGTAAGCACCCCCGTTCAGTGTGGTACAAAACTGTCTCGATATGATGAAGGGAAGGCGGTTGATGCAACTTTATACAGAAGTTTGGTCGGAAGTCTGCGTTATCTGACTTGCACAAGACCAGATATTGCATATGGAGTCGGGCTTGGTGAGCCGGTATATGGAGGAGCCAAAAATGACGCATTGGAAAGCCATAAAAAGGATTTTGCGCTATATAAAAGGTACACTATCTCATGGATTATTTTATTCTCACACTGATGAGTTCAATCTTGTTGGATATTCGGATAGTGATTGGAGTGGAGATCTAGATGATAGAAAAAGTACTTCGGGTTTTGTATTTTTCCTGGGAAGTACAGCATTTACATGGCTCTCGAAGAAACAACCGATTGTTACTCTGTCGACATGCGAAGCAGAGTACATTGCTGCATCCTCCTGCGTATGTCATGCTTTATGGCTGCAGAAGTTATTAAAGGAGATGAATTTTGTTCAAAAGAATGCAACAGAAATTCAAGTGGATAACAAATCAGCAATTGAACTGGCCAAGAATCCGGTACATCATGAAAGGAGCAAGCATATCGATGTGCGTTTTCATTTCATAAGAGAATGTGTGAAGAACGAAGATGTCGAGATGATACATGTTACTAGTCGTGATCAAGTTGCGGACATCTTTACTAAACCGCTACCAACGGAGTTGTTCAACCGATTGAAGAAGCTGCTTGGCATGCGAATTACAAAATAATTTAGTTTAAGGGGGGATGTTAGAAAAATTAAACTAATTATTTTATTAAGTGTGAAACGGTTATGTTTGAAGTCAACAATAGTGGCTAAGTTTATTAATTTCTTTCATGAACATGCTAGAAATTTGGTGATGTATGAGTTGTATACAAGGTGTTAAAAGTATAAGTCGGTTATAGGAATGAAAGTCAGCAAAAATGTTTGGCTGAGTCGGTCTTGAATGAGTTGAGTAATTTTATTTGTTATACAAACTCCTCTCTTCCATTATTAATTTTTATCAAATCGTTATCAACACTACATAGACCATTTTTTTCCCCCTTTTTTGTTAGTGCTCATTGTTTGTGAATGGCTGAATGCTATATTTTTTCTGATGTTGCCTAGAAATTAAAGCACAGTTGTTTTAAAGAATTAAGAATTACTATTACTGTCGTCTTTAATAATTCTTATGATCGATTGTGTTTTAACTTTTAATCATAAAGTAGTATGACTATTAGTTCATCTTTTCTTTATAACTCACATACTGCCGGATAGTTGTTCCAGCTTCAGAAAGCAAAAGAAATTGACAAAATTGATGATGAAAATTAACTTATCTTTTTTTTTTAAATATAAAATTGATATATCGAATACCCAAAACTGTATTATATATATATCAATAGAAATTTGAATGATATAAGTCGACCATCAAACGTTTAAGGCCAAATTGTGTATGTACCCGTCAAAACTTTGATAATTGGAATTTCCCCATAAATTCTTTATAATTGGATATTTACCCATTAAAACCCAATCAATCTGACTTATACCCATAAACTGAGTTGCACTAAGAAAATCTATATTCAAATTTTAAAAAAATGTAATGTGACGAAAACGGCCTTTCATTCTAATTAATTTCTTCTGATTTTCATTTGTATCCCTCTCATTATAAATTAATTCATGAATTAATTACATCAAGTCTCATCGGTTAATTGCTTTATATGTATTAAAATCAAGAGAACAGAGATTGTGAAAGATGGGAGAGAGACCCAGATTGTATGATAATTCTATAACGGTCTAAATTTGATGGTTCTTGATAAAGTATCAAATGACACTCAAATTGAATAAAATTTGAAACACAATCAATCTATAAGGAATTGAATATAGTTGTAAGGCTTGTACAATATAATTTTGTTAATTAATCCATTATATCAATTCTTCATTAAAATAGGAAAGTTAGGTTTAATCTTAAGTGTGTCAATTTTTGCTTTATGATTAGCTTAACCCCCATCTTTTCCCAATTTCCATAACAGAAAAAACTTAATTTAACAATTATAAAAATTATTGAAGACCACACAGTAATATATATTAAATCGTCAAAATAGCAATGCTTTCAAGTTTTCACAACATCGTAACAAATATATACATACTATTCAGCCATACAAAATGATGAACATACAAAAAGAGGAATCTATAACGTTCACAATTTAGTTCCTCCGATTGATAATAGAACAAAGCATGACATACTATCTTATCTATCCTTAATGCACTAATGAAAATATATTTAAGTCTATATATGGTTGATCTCCTGATCATTCATCCTGCGGCAACTCGTAACAACAAATGGGACACGTATTGTGATCGCCGTCGCAGAGCCACTTCATAATGCAATCTGCGTGGAAGGGGTGGCCGCAGGGCAGTTCTGCGGTTGGATTAACCCTATCTTCGTGGCGCATCTCGTCCAAACAGATGGGACAGTTCTCCACTTCATCATCATTATCATCATTTGGTGCATCGACCGGTGGAAGATATGTAATTGCGACCTCGGCTTCATCAGGGGAGCTGCAGCCATACAGGGTCAAGTCGAAATCGGTCCCGAAATCAATCTCAATATCCACATCGGCCTCACCCGGAATATAGTAATATTGCTGCTCAACATCCTCCAGTTCAGAAAATCCAGAATTACCATCTTCCACGTGACTAAAACGGCGTTGATGCGGAGGTACATAAGGATGGTCGTCATGCCCTGGCCGCATGTAAGTATGATTATTTCACCGTCTTCATACGTTGGAACAGCGCCGGCGTCGTAGGGACAGGCTTTCTTCCCGAGGAATAGTAACTAATGGAAGAATGTATGGATGAGACGACGGCCATGGCGGTAGATTATGATCTTGTGGGTGGTAATGAATCTGGTACGGTGGCAGTGGCGGCATGTTTGATGATAGATTTGTTAGGTTTCTCACTTTGTTGATTGTTTTCTTGATCTCTCTCAACATGGAATTTGTTGTGAGCTGCGCATGTATATATGCGGATATGTTATATATATATATAGACTATTGCACATCTAAAGATAGAATTTCATTCATTTCCCTATTTACTGACTTTATTAGAAGGATGCCTAAAATAAAAAAAAAAAAGAGCCACGACGCATGTGACATGAAGCACGTATATTAACTTGCTCCCAAAATTAGATGTCATAATCTTGTTACAGATACATCACTGTTAATTTAGCAATTAACATACATGTACTTGAAAATTTCATAAATAACTGTGATACAAATATTCAAATTTTTAGTTGTATCTCTGTTCGAAGACAATTTAGTTCATATATTCATAAGAGAAAATAAAAAAATCCAATTGATATATAATGCAATAATAACAAACTAGATATAGTAAGCAGAGTTGCAGCAATGCCCAGCTTGATCTGCACAATCATCTGGTGCCGGGCAACTGGAAGCGACACATGGGACATGAGTTGTGATTGCAGAGCCACTTCATGACGCAATCTCCATGGAAAATGTGGCCGCAAGGCAGCTTCGCAATCTGATACTCATTGCCATCTTTCCGGTGCATCTCATCCATACAGATGGCACAGTCATCCAATTCAGCATCGGGTGCAAGGATAGGTGCCAGAAACTCGAACAATGCATGTTCGACGACTGCCGGGGTGCTACCATAATGAGTATTATCATCAATCTCGATCGCCATGTCAAAACTATCTGACATCTCCGCTTGCGCGTCAAGAATCTCATGTGCCATCCACAATAGTTGCTCCACCATGTTAGAATCGTATGACATCCTCCTCAATAGCTCCTGATTGGCAGACAACACCCTTGAGAACTCCACATCGTCAAAATCCAGAGTTGACGGTAGTGCGTTCATGGAATGAGTCTGCGTGGGTTGACTATAACCACTGCCCGTTTGGGGCTGGGCGTCGACGTCATGGTGCTGCTGGTGATCAGGTAAAATAAACTGCTGCAATGGCCTTTGGCCAGAATTCATGGGTGGCAACGGAGGTATGGCGGTAACATCACTCGAGTGGTATTGTGACGGCATGATAGTTGAAGGATATGTTTGTTGATTCTTTTCTTCGCTCAAGAATGTATTATGAGAAGTGAGAACCGTATCTATATATGATGAAGATTATATAGCCTTAATTTGTGCATCTAATAATAGAGTACCTCCTTTCCGTATTTAGTAATAAAAAGAATGTTTATTTTCTTTTTTTTTCTTCTTTGGATCGTAGCTCTATTTTTAACTTAATAGACATTTCAAGTTCAAAAAAAGAAAAAAAAAAAAAGAATATAGACATTCCTTTTACGGAAATAGATGGTACTCTATTTTTAGATGCACAAAGGCTATATATTCTTCATCATAGATACCGTTCTCACTACTCACAACATATTCTTGAGAGAAGAAAAACAAAATCAACAAACTTATCCTCATCGATCTATCATGCCGTCGCAATACCTCTCGAGTAATGGTTCCGCCATACCTCTGTCGCCACCCATAAATTCTGGCCAAAGGCCATTGCAGCAGCGACTTCGTGCTTTACCTGATCATCAGCAGCACCATGTCGACGCCCAGCCCCAAACAGGCCGTGGTAATAATCTACCCAGGCAGGCTCGTATCATGAACGTGCTGCCGTCAATTCCAGTTCTTGATGATGTGGAGTTCTCAAGGATGATGTCTGCCAGTCAGGAATTGTTGAGGAGGATGTTAGCTGATCCTAACATGGCAGAGGAAATATTGAGGATTGGAAACGAGATTCTAGAGCAACTTGACGAACAAGTGGAGATGTCAGATAGTTTTGACATGGCGATCGAGATTAATGACGATACTCGTTATGGTAGCACCCCGGCAGTCGACCATGCAATGTTCGAGTTTCTGGCACCTGTCCTCGCATCCGATGCTGAATTGGATGGCTGTGCCATCTGTATGGACGAGATGATCCCGAAAGATGCAGACGAATATCAGATTGCAAAGATGCCTTGCGGCCACATTTTCCACGGAGATTGCATCATGAAGTGGCTCTGCAATCACAACTCATGTCCCATGTGTCGATTCCAGTTGCCCGGCACCAGATGATGATTGAGCAGATCAAGCAGGAATAGCTGCATTATGCTAAATTGTTTATTTTTATTGCATTACATATCAATCGGATTTTATTTTATTTTCTCTCATGAATATATGAACTAAATTGTGATTTGTGAAATATATAGAAATTTAAATGTTTTCCCCTTTCTTGTTATGTCTCATTGTTTTGTGAATACTTAAATGCTATATTGGTTCTCATGTGGATCAACGAATAGATGCTTTCAAGAGTTAATATTACCTTACGTTCGTCTTCAATTAATAATTCTTACGAATTAAGTTTACAAGCATGAAACTTTTCTTTTACATGACTGCAGACGTACATAAAAAAGGAAAAAAAAATGAAATTATATATACATCTACAGAAGTACATAACAGAGCTGCCACATCCCACCTCAAAAAACAAAAACAAAAGCAAAAGGAAAAAAAAAAAAAAGAATTGCTATATATATTTCCACCAATTTATGCAATAAACAAGGCCATGTCAAGACCTTTCTATAGGATCTGGTCATCTAGATTTGTTGCCACCACCACTAATAATATTGTTAGCATTCTTGTCCTTGCTGCTACAAGAAATGCAATTAATTTTAGAGGAGTACTAGCGTCCACAGCCAAACGATCCATCGATCCACGGAGACCACATGCGACGCTTAGTTGGAAATGAGTCTACATGACACAGATCAATTGTTAATATGCTTCTTTTTTTTTCGTTTTTTTTTTCTTTTTTTTTTCTAATGTGCATGAAATACTTGCTACGGATATTCAAAGAAGTGTTACATTCAAAAGTTCATTCATTACTGATATTCAAAGAAGTATTACATTCAAAAGATCAGTTGTTATTTGGCTCTTTTTTTTTTTGTTCTAAGGTGTATGAAATACTTGTTACGAATATTCAAAGAAGTATTACACTCAAAAGTTCATTCGTTACAGATATTTAAAGAAGTGTTACATTCAAAAGATCACTTGTTACTATGCTCTTTTTTTTTTTTTTTTTTGTTCTGATGTGCATGAAATACTTGTTACGGATATTCAAACAAGTGTTACATTCAAAAGTTCATTCGTTACGGATATTCAAAGAAGTGTTACATTCAAAAGATTACTTGTTACATAATTTCATCCTAGTTGTTACAACACTCACAACTTTGGATACTTATTCAACATGGTTATGTTACAAAATTTGTGCTTATTTCTGTTACACAAAGAGGGATACAGATGGGCAGGATGAAAGGTTCAAATAAAAGTAAGCTGGTTGGTAAATAACATTGGATTAAAAAAAAAATTGTCAAATCAACTAGAGCTGTGGGAGAGAAATAGCTATCGGTCGGGTAATCGTGTAATATACTGAGATGGAGAAATAGCGCTCAAGTCCACCGTGGGAGAACGCTTGTGCGGTGGCGACTCCAGGTCAGACGATGGTCAACGATGGATCGATGTTTCTTTTGACTGCATGGACACATAAAGTTTCCGTTAATTTTACTACTGTTGGTAACTATCAAGCCATGGAGACCAGGGCCTGGGCTGAAGTGCTGGCTGGCTGAGTTCGTATCTACTGCGATCCAAATAGCCGTTGATGTAACGCATGTGTTTATTAGGAAGATTTTTTTTAAATTAATCATAGCCGTTGATGTAGGTCTCAGGCCCTGCGATCCGATTTGGATCATAGCTAGCTGATTCAGCTCCTGGCTTGCTGGTGAGACACACAACAGTTCAAACCAAAAGAACTCCTTTTGCAATGAATTTGCTTGGACTGTCACTTCTTTTGGCCATTCATCACTAACAAGTAACAACTATACTTGATGTCACAAGATATACTTCTCTTAATTGTGCTGGTTAATTTCCAGAGATGAGGAAACCTGAGAAAAGGGTGGGGGGGTGAGAGAAAAATAAACTGGAATAGAGTTAAGTTACTTTTTATAAATGTACAAACTTGATAGAGGATATAAAACTTTGAGACCTCTATTTTACAAAGAAAGAATATGAGCCGCAAGGATAGAATCTGGAATAGCTGTGCAAATGTGCAATGCACCACATCCATCTGCACACATGACATAATTCCAAATGCCCTTTGCAGAAGCCAATTAATTTGGCCATCCCACATTCATATATGGCATTTGCTTCTTGATGTCCAAATTATATCTCACAAGCAAGAGTTCCTTGTACCAAAAAAATAATAGTTATCAGAAGTACCAGTGTTATCTCAACCAGGAGTAAATCGTGTTTGATCATACATAGGTTTCCATATTTAAATTATCGCAGCTAATTTTAAGAGCACATTACCAAATAAATCAATCATAGAACAGATATAAACGTCGTTGTAGCCAAGATTTTTGAACAATGAATATTAATAGCACAGTTATTTTTGATAGTTTATTTCTGTTAAGTTAGTGGGAAGGAGGTTCCTATAAGTGGATTATATGAAAACTAATACATGCATTGATTGAATCCTGACTCTCTTTTTTAGCTTGTAGAATATATATAGGCATTCCTTTTATTACTGTAAATATAAATATGGAAATAAAAGGTATTCTGTTTTTAGATGTACAAAGGCTATATAATCTTCATCATAGATGTATGGTTCTCACTTCTAACAACATATTCTTGAGAGAAAAAACCAAAGAATTAACAACCATAATATCCAACAGAGAGGAGAGAAGAGAAGAATTAGCAAACATTAACTTCAGCTATCATGCCGTCATGGTACTTCTCTAGGAATGCTACCGCCATACCTCCATTGCGAACCACGAATTCTGGCCAAAGGTCGTTGCAGCAGTTTAATTTTCCGTCCGCTGTTCCTCAACAAAGAAACACACTGTCGCATATGGGACTACGTCCTGTTTTACCTGATGATCATCATCAACAGCACCATGTCAACGATGCCCAGCCCCAAATAAGCCATCGTAATAGTCAAATTGGGCTGACTCGTATCATGACCACACCGCCGTCAACTCCGGTTTTTGATGCTGAGGAGTCCTCAAGGTTCTCTATCGATCAGGAGCTATTGAGGATGTCAGATAGTCTTGACAGGATGTCAGATGATCTTTACAGGATGTCAGATGATCTTGACAGCAGGCTGGATGCGCTATTCTGGATGGCAGATAGTTTGATGCAGGATCTCGAGGAGCAAAGGCCGCCGCATCTACGACGTCGTGTTTCACCCAATCAGCGGCAACACCATGTCGACGCCCAGCCCCAAACAAGTCATGGTAATAGTCTACCTCGGCAGACTCGTACCATAAGGGTACCACTTCATCGGTTACGTCGTGTTTCACTTGATCATGATCAGAACCATGCCGGCGTCCAGCCACAGACAAGGCGTGGCAGTAGTCTAACCCTGGAGACTCCTATCAGCACAACACCATCAACTCCGGTTTCTGATGCTGCGGAGCTCTCATGGGGTTCTATAGATCACGTGCTGGAGCAACTTGAGGAGCAATTGGAAATGTCAGATGGTTATGTCATGGAGATCGAGACCCATGATAATTCTCCTTATGGCTGCACCCCAGCAGCCAAAAATGCAATATTCCAACTTCTGGCACCTGTCCTCACACCAGATGCTGAACTAGATGACTGTACCATCTGTATGGACGAGATGCTCCCGAAAGACGGAGACAAGTATCAGATTGCAAAGCTGCCTTGCGGCCACATTTTCCACGGAGATTGCATCATGAAGTGGCTCTGCAATCACAACACATGTCCCATTTGTCGCTTCCAGTTGCCCGGCGCCAGATGATTGAGCAGACTATAGCTTATTTTCATTGAATTACAGATCAATCCGATTTTGTTTTATTTTCTGATCAATATATGACCTAAATTGTAAACGTTAATTATATGTAGAGATTTTATTTGTTTTCCCCTTTTTTGTTAACACGCATTGTTTTGTGAATGGTTAAGTGCTATAATATTGGTTGTGATGTTGATATAATTAAGCATATTAATTTGCTTTCAAGAGTTAATACTACTGTGCATTGTCTCGGTGTCTCCAATTAATTAATAATTCTTATGATTGTTTATCTTTTTCTATTATGATGCTAAAATTACTAATTCATCTCTCTACCCTCTACATACACAATTCATTCTGTTGGTTCAGGTTTTGTTTCACCAGCGGCAGATGATTTGTTCATTGATCCTGTTTGATTCTGGTATGAGTACATCCATCCATGCCGATCATGGTTTTGCTCAAATTTGAAGTGTACCAGCATAATAAATGGACCCAATATCGATCATGTTTGGTCTTATATGTTGTAGATGTTTGTCAAATTTTCTGACTGATTATGAAGAATTTTGTTGTTTGTCGAATTTTCTCCATCTCTATTGAACGATTGGGGTTGTTGGACGCCGGCTTTATATCATATGGAATTGCCATGAATGTCAAAAGGACTTTTAAATGAACTCATAAAGGATGGATTTGCTGTGTATCATTCTTGAAGACCAGCTATGTTGGTCATGACATTTATATAGTGTTATCCAAGAGCTAAACTGTTAGAATATGACCCGAATTGTATTTTGGATCTACGGGCCATGTATTTTTGTTCCTTTTCATTTACTATGTAATAGGACTGTTGCATGAGAGAGAATACAATTTACTTCTAGAAAATTCTGCCTCCCCTCTTTTGCTCTCTCCCTAAAACCCTAACTCCGCCGAGGCCGGTCAGCCGCATTCTCACCGTTTTGTCATAAACTAATATGAAAACATTTGCGTTTCGCTCCGAAGTATTAACGGTCGAAATTATACTTTGTCATGCTGAAATTTTGATTTATGGTTCATTGGTTCTCATTAAATTTATCATATGAAAATATTAGGTGATACAAAAGTTTTTTTCTATTTTTGGAGTTTTTTAAGTGTTTGTTTTGGATTTTTCAAATGACTCTAAAATATTAATAAAATAGTGTTTGTTTGTAAATAGATTTATGTTATGATAATTTTATTTCATGTGCGGTTAAATTAACAGGATTGATTTTTTACAAAAATAGATTGTGGTGGCTAAGCTTGATGAGTAAGTAACATACTTGATTAGCCATGAGTTTATGTTAACGTTAGTTTATTGAATTAAGGTTTCCATAGATGAATTAAGGTAGCTAATTTTGTGAGCAAATTACATACTAAATTTATTATAGAACAGATATATATATACAAGTTGTAGCTCAAATTTGAGTATTAATATCACAGTTATAACTAGATTATGTGGTAGCTAACTAATTTAAGAGCAAGTTGCCTAATTGATCATCACGAGTCATTGAATCGCGCGACTCTTTTTTTGAACTTGTAGAATATATATAGGCATTCCGTTTATTACTGTAAATATAAATACGGAAATAAACGGGATTCTATTATTAGATGTACAGATGCTATATAATCTTTATCATATATAGATACGGTTCTCACTTTTCATGTACAATACATAGTAATAGTCTACTCTAGCCCGGCAGACTCGATCGTATCATGAGCGCACCATCATCAACTCCGGTTTCTGATGCTGAGGCGTCCTCAAGGTCGACGACGTTGCCTGTCGATCAGGAGCCATTGAGGATGTCGAATAACATTGACATACTGGTGGAAGTATATTGGGCACTAATTGGCGATGCGGGACGAACTTGAGGGGCAAATTTTCGAGTTTTTGGCACCTGTCGTCCTTGCACCCGATACTGAATTGGATGGCTGTGCCATCTGTATGGACGAGATGCTCCCGAAAGATGGAGACGAGTATCAGATTGCGAAGCTGCCTTGCGGCCACATTTTCCACGGAGATTTCATCATGAAGTGGCTCTGCAATCACAGCACATCGTGTCCCGTGTGTCGCTTCCAGTTGCCCGGCGCTAGGTGATTGGACACATGCATCAAGCAGGGCATATATAGCTGCAACTCTGATGACTAGCTAGTTGAATTTCATTGCTTTAATTACATATCATTCAGATTTTATTTTGTTTTTTCAGATCAATATATGAAATAAATTGTGACCGTCATATGTATAAATTTACATCTTTTCCTTTTTAGTTCTCTCCTTGTTTAATGGCTAAATGAATGCTATATTTGTTCTGATGTTGATAAAAGCATCGTTGCTTTCAAGAGTTAGTATTACTGTACCCCTCGTCTTCAATTAATAAATCCAGCAATGATTCTTTATCTTAAGGTGTTAATTATGATGTTAAAATTGATGTTAAAATTACTAGTTCATCTCCACTAATCTTTTTTTTTTTTTTTGAACATTCAAGGCATGTAGGCAACTAATTTCATTTACTTAAAATATTACATCCACGAGAAAATAAAATAAATTGTTTCTCAATCTAAATCCAAAAGACACAAAATATCAACCAAAACCTTCTGCAATATAATTTTGTCCCGATAAACTAACATAGAGAGACAAATTTTGAAGAAGCACACAATTCATTTTTGAAGTTACCGTCTTGGTTGTGATGAATTCATCGTCTTTGTAAGGATTAAAAAACTTGTTAAGCACTCCGCATATCTTCATTTCTTGAAGCACTATTTCCGTTTGTTGAAGCGGGAGCAAAATTCATTCTCGTGCGATTCATAATATAATTCTCTTAAATGAAGAACAACGAAAGACCCTTATTAGAACAAAAAGGGCGACGAAAAGACGGACGAAGACACGGACGAACTAAACTTGAAAGTAATCAACGAAGAAGTAAAAGAAAGAGGGGTGACAGGGGAGAGGCGGTGTGCCTCTCCCCACCGGAGAATTTACTAACAAAGACGGCTAGAGTTTGAAGAGAAAAGAGACGGTTAGTCCAGACCACTATTTAGTTCCCCCAAATATTCCTCTGTCACCATGTCATCAGTCGTCATATACGAAACAAACAAGAAATATTAGTACTGACACGAATTGTGTAGTTCCGAATGTCAACCATTGGATTGTCTCAAGATCCGGCTGACACGAATCTCTAGACAACCTGACGGATGACGTTGTAATTAAGCTGCACAATTTAGTACAGCAGGGGATCTGGAGGTCCTTTAGCTCCCACTTTAACACTACGTATGGGCTTCAGGTTCGAGCTCCTCCTTCGGGTTTCGGGCTTGGGTTCGGGTCCATGCTTCGGGCTTCAAGCTTTGGACCTGGGATCGGACGGTCAACAACGCATCGTAGATATTGAATAAACGACTGCCAATAAATTCATATAAATGGGTAATTAAACTGGTCACCACCTCCACACTCAAATTCTCCTTCCTCATCCCCGTTCCCAATCCATCAAACCCACCGTTGTCCCAAGAAGCAGTCTCCACATTTGATCCATCAACTAGCCGGTGAAGGTGCACAGGGAGATGTTGCAGAAGCCAGGGGTCCAGCAGGGTCCTGCTAGCTTTGATGCTATCTGTACCAAGCTTATGGAGCGTACCGGGTTCAGGTTTTGTTTCACTAGTGGAAGGTGCTTTGTTTGTTTATAGTGTTGGATTTTGAGATGAGTTCATCCATGCCGATCATGGTTTTGCCCAAATTTGAACCGTTCCAGCATAATAAAGTGACATAATACCATGTTTGGTCTTATATGCTGTAGGTGTTTGTCGAATTGCCTAAGTAAAGAATTCTGTGCTATATGTTAGCCTGTTTATCGCTGACTACCTATTTGCACCTTAATTGCGTGTATATTGTGTATACACAAGTAAAGGAGCTCAATAAATGTATATTATCTATCTATCGTGTATAACTGTATATTGTATTTACACAAGATTATGTCTGACTAGGGTAACTCAAAACTTTGAAGATATATAAATGTAAAGTACGGTTAAGTATTGGGTGGAGTTACCGTAATTCCACTACCTGCAGTTCTTTACTTCAAGGTGGTGTTGAGATGATCGTTGTGATGAAATTAGAGGCTTCCGTTATGCCGACATGCGAGTGATCAGTCGGACATTGTAATTGTGGCTAGGACTGTTTAGCATCAGGCACAGAAGTCCCTTTGGAGATCTCAAGCCATTGCTGAAGTAGGTGTTGATGTTCCGTTGATCCATTGACATGCTCTTGCCGTAAGAGAACAGATGATGAAGGCATTTTGTGAGATCTCTCCATCAGTTCCGAAGATGGTAGGTAAATTAATCCTGCTGTTATTTATTTATTGTGAGAATCAGAATACTGGTATGGCCTCGTACTATTTGCTGTTGTGGATTTATTTATGACTATGAGTACCTTCGCTTTTGATGTTGTTACGACCTATGTAATTGAAGGTGTAAATAATGCAAAAGCTGAGTTAAAAGTTCCGAGGTTTCTTGTATTTTTACTTTAATAAGATACATATAGAACTACAATTACAACCAAGTACAATCAACTTTGAGATTTCCATCTTCTGGTGCAAAAATTAATGAAGGCTAATATGCTGGAAAAGGGGGAAATACTCTGATACTTAATCCTATTGAATAGAGGATCTCGGATTTAAATTCGTAGTCTATCCTCTCTCTTTGATCGGTGTATGCTAACGTGCAATGTCCGCAGGTATGCATATCTTTGTTTGCATATATCTATATTGTTTCCACATATAATTTCAAATGATCGTGTGGTTTTATTATCGCTTTCTTTTCCATGTTCTTCCTTGCAGGATGCTCTTGCAGCAATCAAAGGCGGACATCCCCTCAAGGTTGCTTGCCATCATTTGGAATTCATATCCCCTGCTGCACTGAATTGTGCAGTTCACAACATCAGCCATTGGATTGTCTCGAGATTCGTGACAGCGTGTCTCTAGACGATCCAATGGCTGACGTTGTGAACTGCACAATGCAGCAAGTCTGGGCCGGGGATGAGCACTCCATTATTTGATGAGATAAAAGCTACTCTTGGATTTATTTCATATTATGAAGAGGATAAAAAAAGTACCTGATCAACAACTTGAAAGTTGAAACCATCAGATGATACTGGTGGGACAAAATTATCAACTCATATCTTGATACTGCACAATGGGATCGGTAATTTTACCTCTCTTTTTTGTACCGCGCGTCTCGATTTAATTTTGGATATGTTATGTTTCTTTTCTCTTTTATTTCAAGTATTTTTGTATGCTTATATATCTAGTCTTGTTAATGTCTAGTTTAGGTATGTCTCGCTTGATTGACATGAAATATAAATTGCGAGAAAAGAAACTGACCATCTAACTATCTTTTTATACTTTTTTATAAAATAAAATTAGCAATCCTTTTCTCCCTTTTCAAATCCTTTTTTTGTATATTATGTGGGTGCCATATTTTCTAAGGAAAATGCATGATGAGACAAGCTGCTCAGGAGAAAATTTCTAGCCGGCGCTAGCTGCAGATTTTTTGTAAAAGGAGGACTTCCAAGATATACGATAAGGTATTGTCGCTATAGTAGTACTGATTATCACACTTGTAGCTATATAGTGGAAACGACGGTGTTCAGAAATTAGTGTATATATATCATGCATAGATATGTTCCTCTGGGTTCTAATTAATGTGGAATTGTGGATTATAAAGCTAGTGATTATTATGTTCAATCGTTGCCCAGCATTTTTCTAGCTAGTTAATTTTACACTAGGAGCTAAGATATGTTCTTCTGAATGTCTGCCTCACCAAAGCTTGTCCCAACCACATGTATAAACCGGAAGGAAAACATATCCTCTCTTTTAACAAGTTGCTTGTTCTCAGCCAAAATCGCTAATTGGTGTACAATTATTAAGTAATGCCCGTTCATCGTACAGTTCATTGAAGTTTGGTCTAACTATTTTTTTTTTTTTTTTGCACTATGCAAGATAGTGGTTTGTGCCTAAACTCTTAAATCTATGAATCAGTACATGTAACCTTAGTGTTACGTACAGATCATGAATGAAAAATTTAGCAGAAAAAAAAATGGGAAAAAGCGAAAAAAGTATCAAAAGAAACAAACAAAAAAATATCAAAGAAAATGTGTGCATCCTTGCTATGCCCCAATGTGTTGTACCAGTCTCTATGTTCCAGGATTATCTCTCTGACAAGAGGGTGCACCACGGTTTCTTTTGGGATCAGGACCACCTTCTTTTCTAAAAAGAAAAACAGGCCCTGCTTTTCTTGATCCGACGGTTGATAAATACTGAAGTATTTTGAGATCGGTGCAGAAAACACCGAAATACTTTGAGATCGGTGCGACAACCGATCCCGAATATCCAATCGGAAAAGCAGACCCTGCTTTTCTATGACAAAACAGATATTTATCCTTTGTTTTATCCATTGAAATTCCTTGTGTACCTTTACACCATATGACAAAACAAGTGATCATAATTTCTGTATATCATGATGCATATGTGAATTATTGTATGTGTTTGTGTCTAGTAAGATAGATATTCTCTAATTGTTCTTACAAGTTCACATTATTGTGTGAATAGATGAGCAATTGTCTCTTCTTACTTGCCAGCCTCGCTCAGATTGTCAATTGTCATGTCGGTATCGCATTGAATTTCTCGACTGCAACCCCGTAAAATTAGCACTCTAGCTTGGGGGTCCTTTGACTGTCCAGACGTACATTTGATACCTCCATATGCTAATCAATTAGCTTTTTTTTTAAGAAAAAAAGGGCAGTGGCTGCCAATTAAGGATCCATATGCTAATTATCAGAGCTAGATGCATATTCTGAATGGAGTAATACTTTTGTATTGTCCACAGAATATATATATATGTAATATGTTCATACTTCATAGTATCTGTTACATTATTTGTACGTCTATGGACGTAGAGATGGCTTTTCAATGGACGCGAGATTTTTTCTTCTCTGAATGAATCTGCGTTGAGAATTCAGTGTGAATCCATCGGATGATGATCGTCTGACCCGGGTCATGTGCCCCGAGGCATGTGACCCGTTGGATCTCCTTGGGATTCGGGTTTGCCCGAATACCGAAGAGATTCAACCGAATCCTGAAGAGAACCAACAGGTCACATGCCTCGGGGCACATGACCTGGGTCAGATGATCTGAATTGGAATCCATCCTGTCTCCAATATTACGTAACAGTGTGTTTGGCAAATGCTGCAGCTAGCACAGGCACAACAGCAGTACTATACTTGATGAACTAGCCATAACTATCTCCTTAATGCCTCCAACTATTCCTGTACTGCCATTGTTTTGTGTATATATATCTTCAATGTGCATGTTCTATATATGTCCCGTCATCATATACCTCATGTTTTGTACAAACTGCAAACCTTCAATTGTTGTTTTTGGATGAATACAACAGTGGGTATCCTTGTTGCAAAGGTTGTTCCAGCCTGTAATCTTTCCAAAAAAAAAATATCCTATTGGCCATTGATTGAAGATTGAAACTTAATGGAAAAATGTCAGTTTAATGCTTGCTATTTTTATCCAGATTAGTGTTATCCTATATACGGGCCTTCATGTTATTGCACCATTAATGTTGCTTCCTTCTATCAAGAGTCTGTTGTTAGCTATTATTTTTTTGAACATCAGATCAAAGGCCCGTAGGCAACTAAATTCATTCACTTAGAAGGATTACATCCACAAGAAAAAAAAAAAAATTGTTTCTCAATCTAAATCCAAATGACACAAAATATCAACCAAAACCTTTTATAATGTATCTAACCAATTTTTGTCTCGATAAACTAGTACTACATCTAGAGAGACAAGTTCTTGAAGAAGCGCATAATTCGTTTTGAAGTTACCGTTTGGTTCTGATGAATCCATCGTCTTTGGCAATGATTGAAAAATTTGTTAAGCACTCCATAAATATTCAATTTGTGAAGCACCACTAGAATTTGTTGAAGTTTGAGCAAAATTCATTTTCGAATGATTCATGATATAACATTCTTAAATGAAGAACAACAAAAGACCTTTCTTAGAACAAAAAGGGTGACAAAAAGACGGACGAAGAGACAAAACGACTAGTCATTGATTATTGCCGATTTCATTATTGCCACAACAATCACTTGACCAATAGTCATTGATTCATTAATATCAAGTCTTGTATTCCTGGCCCACCATTATTTTTGTGCTCATAGTTATTACTTATTATTCTCCACTCTCTCCAGCTTAGTAAACTGTAAACACGTGCCTTAATTTCCTAGAGTGTTAATCCCACTTTATGCCGATGCCAGAGATCTCAATTGAGGTTATTTTTAATAAAAAATTAGCTAGAAACACTTAATTATTAATTTATTATATGGAAGAAAAGCCGCAGTGTGAGAATACAGCTTAATGTGTATTTTTTTTTTTTCATCATGTAAATCTCTTTGTTTTTTTGATGATCGCATGACATATCTTGATTAGAGTTTCTATCATCAAAAGTTGTGGTTATTTGAGCAATGGGTGCTCAACTCAGAGTTTTGAGGCTTTTCTTGCATGTTTTAAATTTAATTTTTAGATCCATTCTATATTGTTTAGTTATTTGTAAAATTTAAATTCATTTATATCATATTCCGTACATAATTATTTCTAATTTTTAATTAAAAATAATTCTTTGCATGGAACCCTAAACACCCTAAAAAAGAAAGAAACTACCAACCTAATGTTTGATCTTGTTTTTTTGTTGCTGTAACTTGCAATCCTCACTTGGTATCCCTAGTAAAGATAAAGCTGGGTAAAAATTTAATCACCTTTAAGCATTAATGTTTGAAAGTACCATAAAAGTGAAGTAATTAAATAAATAAAGTAAGGTGGATAAAAAATTGAAACAAAAAAAAAGAAAATTTGGTGACTTGAGACCACTTCAATAAACCTTACAAATTATATACTAACTATAATATAAATCACTTTTATTTAATAATTAAACATTTGAAAGCATTTAAAGCACGATCGACTAATACACTTATTGTTTGAAAATAGAGATGATGACAAAATTGAAGTATATGCACACCAGCATTATTCATATTATATATATATCAATTCAAAGCTTGTCATATATATGTACGTATCAAAGCTTATAGCCTTTCACCCAAATGCTACTAATCATTTACAATAGCATTTACCTTCAATGACGTACAACAGCATTAACCTTATATCATCCCGCAATTATTAAATAAACTCGCCAACCACTCTGTCTCATCAATTAATTTCATCAACTATATATTGATCATTTACAACAGCATTTATCTCTATCTAATAGTTCTTTCTTTAAACAACTTGTACTTTCTACATCAGTAATTAATTTGTTCGGTGTAATTAATTTGTTCATTACTGACGTACAACAACAGCACTTTTTCTATATATGCTTCCCCTACTATGTTTCTTAATTTTCAGGAATAAAAATGCATCAATATATTAAGGAGGGGGCTATTGACAAATGACAATCCTAATTAACTCATCACAATGTCTTTTTAATTTTATCAAGGAGGATCTTAAAACCTATGTGCATTTCTTATAATCAATATTTTATAGATGTAAAAGACATCATCATTTACAGTTTTACACTCTCATCATTTGACTAATGATCATCACTATATATCTCAGTCAAAAATTAGAACCCAATTTCGTGGATGACGCTAAGCAAATAGCCCGTGTGCACAGCAGCAGAGAAGAAGAAGGGATCAAGTTAGTTCATATTTGCCGGCACACAAGGGTAGGATAGAAAATTGGGATGTAGAAGGAAACATGTTTCCGATATTCTCTGATCGTTGGTGAGACTGTTAGATTGACCCGAATTGTATTTTGGGCCTACGGGCCTTGTATGTTTGTTGCTCTTCATATTGTATCATGTAATATGAGAATTAAGTGAGAGAGGAAATTTTCAGAAATTCTTGTGTCTCCTTGCTCTTCTCCTCTTGAAACCCTAGATCACCGGAGAGGCCAGTCGGTGGCCTCCCCCAGCCACGTTCTCGCCAGATTAGTCGTAACAGAGACCATATGTTTTTTTACTTTTTTGTCAGAGGAAGCCTACAGACAATGTACCTCGATCGTTGTCGAAGCTTGATTATTTGGTGCAGTACTCGACTCCTTTCGTAACATTGTTCAAGTGGGCAATTTTCCTGCAAGTTTCGATAAAAGCTCATCAATGGTGTTGTTCATGGGCATGGCTATGTTTGAATATTCCACACCCACAGAAGAAGTGACGATAGACCTTAATTTATGCTTGTCATCAAAGTGAGAACGATATCTTGATCTTCTTCCACTTCCGCATTGCTTTCAATATAATATCAAACGAGTATTGCTACAGTACGTGTACCAAGTTTTATTTGTAAAAGTACTTAATTAGTGCAAGATTCTAACTACCAGTGCCATCTTTTTCTAGTTCTTTTCATCAGTCGTACAGCTCAAAGTGCTTCAGATATTTTGTCAAACAAAACTTGATGCACTGTAGCAAATTTCAATAAACAAATATCATCACGTCAGCTAGCCAATTCCATGCATTCCTCTCTTCACACGAATTGCTTTGAGCTATCATCCTCTGTGTGTCCTGTTGGATCCTATTCCTATCAACCAGCATTGTTTTTTTTTTTTTTTGAGATAAAGATGAGGGTCCAAGTCACTCAAATTTAAATGTCTATAAAAGATCCCATATCCGGGTTTCGAGCCCGCAACCGTGACCTCCCACACAGAGAGCGTTGCCCTTAGCTACTAGACCAAAGGCTGGTTCTCATATATATATAGCAGAGTTGGAGAATATTCTCTCATTCCTGTTATAGCTTCCAAATGTGCCAGCATGAGCACATATATATACGAAGTTATGAACAGAGTCCTCCATTGATTGTACTTAATTTTGCTTTGCTAAGCTTTAGGCATGTTCACGAGAGCTGAAGAGTAATTCTCTTGGAATGTTGATGCCAGGTTTATAATTGCAGCTTCCAAATTCGATCGATCGGAGCTTGTTCTGTTGCAACCTGGCAGAGGAAGAAAAGATGGTGTGCCTTCCTTTGCCCAAGAAGACAAGATTATTAGAAGACGTACATTGAACCTCTGGTCGATCCGTTGCATAACAAATGGGCAGCCGTCGATCAAATAAACACACGCACGATCTAATGGTTCTAATATCCAAGTTAAAAAATGATCAATTCACAACTAATTATAAATTAATCTAAACACAATATTATTGAAGCTGTTTGAGGCTAGATCATGGTATAAGAGTATAATGAGGAAGGATAGATGGAAATAGTAATACAAATATTACCACTTTCAGGTTACATATATAAATTTGGTTTAATATTACAAATGACATGAAAAATAAGAATGAGCTAAGCAGTTAGCTAGCTCAAGCAAATATATATAAACTCGCCCACAGTACATACATATATAAAGCAAATTAATTTGCTAAATGGGAGATATATGGGTCTTAACTCAATACTTATAAATGCTGATCATGTATATATATAGTGTCCTCATTCCATAGTAACTAACAGGTACCGTTCCATACGATCATCTCGGACCCATGGACCGAATTTCTCATCATCTGCAGAGAAATCTCTAACACACTCCAGTACCAGATTGTTGCACTTGGGGCCACTGCCTATTCCAAGGTGTAATATCCTGTCACCCTTTTTTATCTTCCCTTTTACTTCCATGTAAGACATTTGGTACCATACGGAAGCCGATGACTGGTTCCCGAACCGGTGGAAGTTCGCCAGAACTGCCTCAAGGTCTTCCTCATCGAATCCTAAAGCCTTTCCGACTCGTTTTATCACTTGCATACCAGAGGAAGGAAAGCAAAGGTGATTCACTGCCTTCTTGAAATCGGGCACATATTCTTTGCGGTTGCCGCGAATGACGTACAAGACATACCTGAATTTTTCTTCCCATGGGAGGATAATTGACCCAAGGTGCTTAAGATGGGACTGCAGCAATTCCGCGACTACTTTTGCGAAAGGGCGGTCAACTGAGAAGCCAGTTATGCCTTCGTCGTCCTCCTTCTGTGACGCTGAATGGTATGCGTGGTCATCGAATGTATGTTGGGTTCGTAGCAAGTGCCTGAGACGATACTTTGGCTGGCAAGTCATATTAGCTTTCGCCTGGTTCGTCAACAGTACGGCACCACAACCCATGCGAAACAAACAATTGAGTATCAGCTTGCGTGGGTCCTTCCCGCGGTACCTGAGATGCAACAAAAATCAAATATATTAACAACGATTGACCTGAACAATTAAGTATACAAATTATTATGTTCTCAAGTAGATTTGTCATTTGTATAGTAGATCCAAAAGTTTATATATTCATTCTTTCATGCAAATTAAGACTTAAAACTATCAGTTAACTATTTTAAATTCAAAATTTTTAAACTCAACATAAAAGATGATGAACATCTAAACAAATAACATCTTGAATTCTTGATCAGTCACATAAAAGATTCAACAACAAAGAAACTATGGTGTGAAACTGTGTACCATCCAACCGTCAGTATTTCTGCGCTGACTACCAAAGCATAGGACCTTGCTCTGCACTTCTCAATAAATCGTTTTGCAACATCGACCCCGATAACTCCAGCCCCGCAACCCATGCCAGAGATGTTGTAACTCTTCACATCTGACCGCATATCATAGTGGTTCACTATTATTGACGAAAGAGAAGGAGAAGGAGAGAAGCCACTACAATTCACCACAAGCAAGTCTATCTCTTGAGGCAAAACCTTTGTTTTGGCAAAGAGCTCATCGAGCGTCGGAAAGAACAGAATGTGGGATTCTTGAATGGCGTCTTCGTGTTTCGAAGAAGGTGGAAGCAAATGGAGAGACGGTGGTAAACACGATTCATTTCCAATGCCAGAAGCGGTCAAAAACTTCATCATAAAATGAATGCTCTCTTCGTGAAAGGACTTCACTAGCGAGAGGTGCTCGTGAAATGCCGAAACGGGAGCTCTTAAGCTCTTCGGAGGCGTGAGGCATGAGAAATCCAGTATGTAGGTTGGCGAAGGGCCAGAGAGCAAGCGATAAAACCATAATCCAAGGGAAATTGATATGAGATAGTATGCTGGGTGATAGTTGAAGAGCAAGAAGAAGGTTTCTGTGGTGATGCAAAGGAGGAAAAAGAAGATAGCACTCAGATGGTGAAGCAGAGAACACAAGTGATCTTTGTGAGATTTTTCCATTTCAATCGTGGAGGTGTTTGGCGTATTGGGTGAGAGAACTGACGATGTACTAACATATATATATATAAAGATGAGTCGTAGCTAGCGACCACATTTTTATCTATTCGCCGGTTCAACGTTTTTTTGATGAGCAAATATCATTTTTCAGTAAATATTTATATCTTTCCGATCAACATATATCATTTTTTAGTGAACAGATATATATACTACGGTTTTCAGTAAACATTTATGCAACTGTGACAAGCACATAGGTGCATGCAGGTGTGTCAAATTGTGAGAGAGGGATAAATGGGTGACTTACTTTATAGGTAGACTCTACGTGTTTTCCTATAAAGATAGAGAAGGAAATACGTACAGATCTATTAGGAATGGTCGCTTTGGGTATCCTTGTAGCATGATGATGAAGAATTGAATAGGAATTTTCTAAGTGTCCACATTTTAATTGTCTACGCATACACAAAATTTTTGCTCTTATCTCAAATTGTGTGACACTTAACTCAATTTTGTAATAATGTGGATATGTGGACAGTAATTTTAAGGACACTAAATATGACACAATTGAATATCATGAAATTAGCTCATATTCTTTGACTTGGTTATTTGGAATTTGATAATGGTAATGTTGAAAACTCATATAATTACTTCAAAACGCGTATTTTCATTTAATTTAAGAGAAAATAACTTGTAAAAATAATTTGAAGAAGTGTTATTAATTAAGTTCTGATCCTGTAAAATATTAGGAGATTATCCCCTAGGCCTTAGCTAATAATCGGCCCAAAATAAGGCCTGGTTAATTATGCAGGCCTCCTGATTGATGATGACACTGCGGAAACGAAACATTACCGTACTCGCAAGTTGCAAAATTAGAAAAGAGGAAGGATACATTGATAATGGCCTATTGACAATCTTGACAATAAGATTTTTTCAAAAAATTATAAAAATTCAGAAAAAATCTAAAAGATGAAAATTATAAAAATTTAGAAAAAAATCTAAAAGATGAAAAAAGTTGTATGGATGCATTGCTTACTGTATAGATTGATAATGTTTCAAGTTTCAATCAATTTGAATATTGTTTGATGCCTTATCAAAATTTTATACACTTTTTAACGGTTGTAATTTAATGGGTCTTTAAAGAGCTATTAAATGTTGCATAAATTGAATATAATCAACCTATAAGTTAAATAATACTTCCTTAAATTTTTTTCTATTTTTAAGATTTTTTGTGATTTTTTTACCTCAAAAAAAAATTTACAGTTACCTCAAAAAAAGATTTTTTGTGATTTTTTATAAATTTTTGGAAAATACCATTGTCAAGATTGTCAAAAAACCATTGTGAATAGATCTGTCGTTAGAAAAATAGAAAATAGATACACTGATTTTTTTTTTTTTTTTTTTTTGGAGGGACTGCTGCTTGATGATCTCATTTGTGATGATAAAAGAAAGAGCTCAAGTCATACAACAAATGGAAACCATTAAGTACTCAAATGTGAATACTATCACTTTTTTAAAAACATTACTTTTGATAATTTTAGAATATTCATGTACTGTTAAATTAATAAATGCGATGTTTCCATAATAAGATTATGGTAGCTAATTTTATGATCTGGTTAGTTGCATAATTAATTTGTCATGAGAATATGTGTACCCGTGATTGGATTTGATTGAGGTTTCCATAAATATATTATGCATGGTAGCTAACTTTCCGACCACGTTACATACTAAAATAGTCATCAGATATACAAAAACTTACTAAAATTTGAATATTAACATCACTGTTATTTATGGCATTCTAAGTAAATATGTCTTAAATTAGGAGTGATGTATCTATAACTAGATTATGATATCTAATTTTAGGAGCAACTTATTATATACATACTTCATGAGTCATGCGTGAATAGTGATTTAAAAACGGTCCGGGTAGGTCTGGGTCGATCCAAACCCGCTCCGGTCCATAGGTTTCCCCGGTCCACGGGTTTTCCCGGTTCGGGAAACCTCGAAAAAATTTTGGGGGGAAGGAGATTGGACCTAGCTTAGGACCGTCCCTCCCGGGTTGCCCGGGTTTCCCGGTCCAGGTTGCTCGGGTTGTCCGGTCCCGGAGTTATATGTCAAAAAAATAAGAAAATAAAACAAAAAATATATATAAAAAATATAATACACCTAGTTTACACTACAAAAATCGAAAAATATACTTAAAAAAATAAAAAATAATTAAAAATTAAATTATTTGTTTTTAATCATATACAATTAAAAGTTAGGAAAGTAGTATTTTTATATTAAAAATGAAAAAAATTAAAATAATATTATTTATACCGAAAAATAACATAGAAAATCAGAAAAAAAATTATATTTGTTGTAAAACAAAAATTTTCTTGAAAATAAAATTTAAATAATATTATATTAGTTGTTAACATAGGTGGGAAAAGTTGGAACCAAGTCGGGTTACCTCGGGTAATTACCCCGGTACCCCGGGTCGGATAGGGTCGGATCCCGGGTTGTCCCGGTACCCCGGGACGGGTAGAGTCGGGTCTCGGGTTGCCCCGGTACCCCGGGTCGGGTAGGGTCGGGTTCCAGGTTTGCTCGGGTCGGGTTTCCACGAGAATTTTTCTGGGAACATGGATACCTACCCTTGCGAGGACCGTCCCTCTCGGTCCTCTCGGGTTGCCCTGGTCAGACGGCCGGGTCGGGTCGGTCGGTCCATTTTCCTCGGGTTTCTCGGGTCGGGTTCGGACCTCTCGGGTTTTTTTAAAACACTATGCGTCAAGCCTCTTTTTTTTATACTAGTAAAAAGCCCACGCCTTTGCTTTGGGCTGAAATTGTTATTTCTTATAATAAATTTATAAGATAATATGTAATGGGTCTTAAATTGAGATAATTTATATAGGCCTTTAATTTTAATAGGCTGAGAACGTCAACAGGCATTAATGGTTCTGATTATCCAAGAAAATGATCAACGGCTCATGTTTCTTATTTGGGGAAGATAGCACTTTTATGTCTTTTTTCCAATATGCTTTTATATATACTAGTAAAAAGCCCGCTCCTTGCTTTGGGCTGAAATTATTATTTCTTATAATAAACTTTTAAGATAATATGTAATGGGCGTTAATTTGAGATAATTTATATGGACTGAGAACGTCAACAGGCATTAAAGTACATCAACGGTTCTGATTTATCGAAGAAAATGATCAACGGCTCAGATGTGAGGATAGCCATTTCATGTCATTTTTTCCAATATGCTTTTATTATTAGTAAGGATTTTAGGCATTCCTTTTATTAGTAAGAGTAAATAAATATGGAAATAAATGTAATTTCTATATTTAGATGTAAAAAAGTCTATATATACAATCCACATTCATACGGTGCTCACAGCATATATTTCCATCTTGAGAGAAGAAAATCAAGAATCAACAAAGTGAGAAATTAACCTAACAAATCTATCAGCCATCATGCCTCCCCGGCACCGCACAAGAAGTACTACAACCCCACCCCTACGCCGGCGTCGTTCCTACTTAAGGCAATGGCAAAATCGTGCTTACGTGCGGCCAGGGCGTAACCATCCTTATGCACCTCCACAGCAACGCCGTCATAATCACGTGGAAGACGGTTCCAGTTCTTCCGATGTAGAGATTGATCATGTGGAGATTCAAATTGAGAGCGAAACCGATGTCGATGCGACTCTGCAAGCAAACAGCACTCCTGAAGCCGAGCTCGCAATCACCTATCTAATTCCACCAGTCGTCGATGCACCCAAATTAGACGATGATGAAGAGGAGGAGGATTGTCCAATCTGTTTGGACAAGATGCAACCCGAATATTGGAATAATCCGATCGAAGACCTGCCGTGCGGCCACCTCTTCCACTCTATATGCATCCTGACCTGGCTCGCCGACGGTCACAGTACATGTCCCCTCTGTCGATTCGAGTTGCCGCTAGATGAGTTATGAGCAGATTTAAGTGCATTTTCGTTGATGCGTTTACAAGTAGAGAAGAAGATAATATGTCACGCATTGGACGTTTGTTATCAACCATAGGAACTAATTAAGTTGTGAACGTTATATATATGGATGCTTTTTTATGTTAGTGCTCAATGTTTTGTATGGCTGAATATATATACATATAGTACTGTATATATTTGTTTGTTTATGATGTTGTGGAAACTTGAAACTTGAAAGCATTGCTGCTTTGAAGATTTAATATTACTGTGGTCTTCAATAATTCTTATGATTGTTATGTAAATTAAGGTTTTTTTCTTTTTTTTTTTATGGGAATTGGGAAAGATGGCCAGATGGGGGTTAAGCTAAAGATTAAACATAACTTTCCCATTTTAATGAAGAATATATTGATATAATGGGTTAACAAATTAAATTATATTATAAAAAATAGAAATTCGGACGACAGAACTCTACAATAAACGTTTAGAAGGGTGTGCTGTTTTATGATTTACTAGATTATGGTAGCTGTTTTTGGAGTAGGTTATTATATATTTGATCGATCATGAACCATGAATTCTTGCTTTAGTAAGAAATGCTCTTCTTTTGGTCAAAGTACTTTTTAAGTCTCACGGATACGCAGAAAGAAGTTTTAAGAGTAAACAGAGAGAGCTAGTTATCGCAAATCAAAATAACTCCCTAGAATTAGAAATAGAAAGGAAAAAAAAAAAAAAAAAGCATGTCTCCTCCGAAGAAATCCAAGAACAAAACAATTCCCTGTTTGTTTAAATTTGTTACTGCTATTGTGTTTGGTTCTTGTTGCTGCTTCAACTATTTTTTTATTCAAATTAATCCCTAAACTATATGTTTTGCTTATTGATACTCCCTATTTACTTGCATTTATGCTAACTAATATAGTTTAGGAACTAATTTTTGTATCAGTTACTATAAATGAAAGTACTTGGGAGGGACAATATAAACCAAACTTATAAATTTATGAATAAATTCGTACAAAAAAATAGTTCAAGGAACAATCTATACTAAATGCAACAGTTCAGGGACCAATTTAAACCGAAAATAGTTTAAGAACCAATTTCAACTAAATAATAGTTTAGAGACCAAATTGGATAGAAAAAATAATTAAAGACCAATTTGAACTAAATGCACATGAACCAAAATATGACTTTCCTCATTTATTTATTTTTTTTTTTTTTTGGAAAAATGGAATTTTGTTTACCCCTCCCATTCTTTAACTTGGAGGATTAGCCATGAGAATATGTACTGGTAATTGAGTGGATTAAGGTTTCCATAATTAAATATAGGTAAATTTTCTATATATTGATCGATTATTTGTTTATTTATTTTTTTTTTTTGAACTGTATGGTCACAGTAAATTTTGATTTTTTTTTTTTTTTTGAGCAAAAGTAAAATTTGAATTACTCAACTAAAAAATGAAGTACGGTTCTCTAAGTTATCTATGGTATGTATGACTGTTATTTATGACATTTTTAAGTACATGTGTGTTAATTGTTAAATTAGGACTTATGTATCTGTAACTAGATTATGACATCTAATTTTAGGAGCAAGTTACTATACGTGCTTCATGTCACATGCGTCTGGCTCTTTTTTTATATTTTAGGCATTCTTCTAATAAAGTCAGTAAATAGGGAAATGAATGAAATTCTATCTTTAGATGCGCAATAGTCTATATATATAATATATCCGCATACATACATGCGCTGCTCACAACAAATTCCATCTTGAGATAAAGAAAACAATCAACAAAGTGAGAAACCTAACAAATCTATCATCAATCAATCATGCCTCCACTGCCACCGTACCAAATTCAGTACCACCCACAAGATCATAATCTACTGCCATGGCATTCTCACCCATACATTCTTCCATTGGTTGTTGTTCCTCAGGAAGAAAGCCCGCCCCTACGCCGCCCGCGCCGTTCCAACGTATGGCGACGGGGAAATAATCATACCTACGTGCGGCCAGGCTGGCATTACCATCCTTACGCACCGCCACAGCAGCGCCGTTATAGTTACGTGGAAGATGGCAATTCTGGTTATTCTGAACTGGAGGATATTGAGCCGCAATATTACTATATTCCGGGTGAGGCGGATGTGGACATTGAGATTGAGTTCGGGACCGATTTCGACTTGACCCTGTATGGCTGCACCCCTGGGGCTGAAGCCGAGGTCGGAATCACGTATCTTCCACCGGTCGATGCACCAGAGGATGATGATGATGCTGAGCTGGAGGACTGTCCCATCTGTTTGGACGAGATGCGCCCCGAAGATAGGGTTAATCCAACCGCAGAACTGCCCTGCGGCCACTCCTTCCATGCAGATTGCATCATGAAGTGGCTCTGCGACGGCGATCACAACACGTGTCCCATTTGTCGTTACGAGTTGCCGCCAGATGATGAATGATCAGCAGATCAAACCATATAATATAGACTTGAATTCATTTTGATTAGTGCATTAACATTAAGGATAGATAAGATAGTATGTCATGCATTGTTCTGTTATCAATCAGAGGAACTAAATTGTGAACGTTATGGATTTTTTTTTTTTTTTGTTATTGTTCATTATTTTGTATGGCTGAATAGTACTGTATATATTTGTTATGATGTTGTGGAAATTTGAAAGCATTGCTACTTTGCAGATTTGATATTACTGTGGTCTTCAATAATTCTTATGATTGTCAAATTAAGTTTTTTTTTTTTTTTTTTTTTTTGGTTATGGAAATTGGGAAAAGATGGGGGTTAAGCTAATCATGAAGCATAAATTGACACATTGAATGTTAAATTAAGTTCTAATTAAGAATTGAAATAATGGATTAACAAAATTATATTATACAAATAGAAATTTGGACGACAGAACTCTCTATAACAAACGTTCAGAATTCAGATGAGTATGCTGTTTTGTGACGTACTAGATTATGGTAGCTCCTCTTATATATATAGTAGGGTATAAATTTGATCAGTCATGAACCATATATATGGACTATTGCTTTAGTAGGAAATGCTCCTCTTTGTCAAAGCACTTTTTCTAGTGTGAGAGGGGATCAGAAGAGATAAAACTTTTAAGAGTAAACAGAGAGCTAAATGCTAATCGCCATTGCTATATATATAACGGGGGAATCATGAAATCAACAGTGGCCTTCTTCAGATCCACACCGTTGATTGTGAGTTGACTTTTCATCCGGACCGTTGTTGCATTGACGCTACTGTACAATAAACAGTAATGCACAGTTACTCATCTTCCGGCATTACTGTTACTCGTCTTCCGATCAAAAACTCTACTGAAGACGATCAAAAATTCTGGAAGCTCCCAGTGTTTTCGTTTTTCCCTTTTCTTCTCAGCAGCAACTCACAATCCAATCACCGCTCACTACTGTCTTGTCCCCGTCAATGCACCGTGCCCTCTCCCGTGAAGCTCCGTCCCTGCTGCTGGCTTCTTTGCTTTTGATTGCCTTGCTTCCTCCTCCTCTCTGCAAGGCTGCCCTCTCCATTCTCGCACAATATCCATCGCAAATGCCTCTGTTGAGCATCAGGACTGGTATGTAAAATCAGTCTACCCAGTATATTTTCGGTTTTTCACAGCTATATATCGATATTACCTGCATTGTCTAAAGCGAACAGATAGCATACCAATATACCTATTGGGATCCATGGTGGCATTGGCCTTCTTTTACTGGGCTGTGAGGTTGCCTGATATTAGGCACTTTATGTTGTTTTACGTCACGGCTGCGAGTTCTTTGGTTGGCAAGGGGAACTTTGAGAAGGCCCAAGAGGTCATGAGGTGTTCGATACAATGCTTCGCAGAGGTTGGTCGGTTGAAAGAGGTCGTGCACATGGTGTTACAGATGAGGAATCAGGGGTTGGAGCTTAGTGTGTATACCATGAATTGTGCGCTGAGGATGGCTGTCGAGTTGGGTGATTCGGGTTATGCAGAGAAGCTGTTCGATGAAATGTCGAGTGGTCGTGTTTGCCCCGATGCTGTTAGTTTTAAGACGCTGATCGTTGGGTTTTGTAGAGATGGCCAATTGGAAGCCGTGGAGAAGGTCTTGAAAGTTATGAATGAGAGAGAGTTGTGTCTTGATAATGTAACGTGCACTTTAATGGTACATGCGTTTTGCAACAGCGGGCGTTTCAAGTTTGTGTTTGATCACTTCAGACTAATGCATGAAATCGGGTCACCTCCAAATGTATAAATTACACTGCTCTGGTAGATGGTTTATGCAAAAAAGGTAGTGTAAAACAAGCATTTCAGGTGTTGAGGAAATGGCCAAAAGAGGTATAAAACCAAATGTGTATACACACACGTGCTTGATATATGGCCTTTGTAAAATTGGCTGGACTGAAAGAGCCTTTCGGCTTTTCCTCAAGCTCATAAAAAGTAACACATACAAGCCAAATGTACAGACATACACTGCTATGATATGTGGGTACTGTAAAGAGGGGAAGCTTGGCCGAGCTGAGATGCTACTGGCCAGAATGCAGGAACAAGGTCTTGACCAAATACCAAAACACCACTCTTATTGATGGCTATTGCAAGTACGGAAATCTCAGTTGTAGGAATAATCCTTGTGCCCCCTAATTAGTGATTACTTTCCTTAGGCATTAGCTAAATTAGTGTAGATTGATTGTGTGGCTGTCAAGTTAATTACCTTATTGTAGGATTTAATTAGATTTAGTTTCCATGTAATCGTTTATTTAAGCAATAGAAGAAAACCAGAAAATGCTGCCAGTTTTTGCAGCACCATTTGAGATTGAGTTTTACTGTTTTTGTGAGTTTGTGTGTGTGTAATATTGGTCTGCTCTTCGTCGGCAACTGCTGGTTGTCTCTCCGACGAGGTTCTAACAAGTAGCATCAGAGCTAGGTTCTTCCAAGGACCATAGGGGATGACAAGACAAAGGGCGCCACCGCCGCCACGGTCCAGCGAGTGATTCGTGAGGTGGGAATCGGGAGTAGCTACCCCGTCCTCACCAAGACCAACTACTCCGACTGGGCGCTCATGATGAAGGTCAAGTTGAGGGCTAGGGCACTGTGGAACGCCATCGACAAGGGTACTTCCGACGAGCAGGAGGAGATGATGGCGCTCGACGCGTTGATGAGCGCAGTGCCGCCTGAGATGGTGTCGACCATCGGCTCCAAGGAGACGGCTAAGGAGGCTTGGGATACGATCGCAACCATACGAATCGGTGATGATCGTGTGAGGAAATCGACGGCGCAGCAGCTACGCAAGAAATTCAACCTTGCCACGTTCAACAACGGCGAGACCGTCGAAGAGTTTGCGCTGCGCCTAAATAGCATGGCGGCATACCTCAACACGCTGGGCGATGAGGTAAAGGAAAGGGAGATCGTGGAAAAGATGCTGCGAAGTCTTCCACCTCGGTTCAAGCAGATTGCGATCGCGATCAAGACCCTGCTCGATCCGTCCACCATGACCGTCGCGGATCTCACCGGGCGGCTACAGGAGGCGGAAGAAGAGCTCAATGAATCGCCGGCGTCCTTGCAGCATGATGGGAAACTGTACCTCACTGAGGAGGAGTGGGACGCGCGGCGGAAGAAGCGTGACGCGGAAAAAGGAGGCGGCGGCACGCACAAGGGAGGAGGCGGCCGACGTGGGCGCGGCCGCGGGCGTGCTGGCGGGTCGTCCGGGGGACCGACAAACTCACCTAAGCCCACCGGTGACGAATGCCGCCGCTGTGGGAAGCTGGGTCATTGGGCCCGGGATTGCCGATCGAAGCCCAAGAAGGAGAAGGCCCATACGGTCCAGGATGAGGAGGAGGCCACTCTCTGTCTGGCGAAGTGCTCCCCCATTCTCTTTCCACCGCCGTCGAAATCGACATTGGCGCCGCTTCTGTCGCCGATCGTGCCAATCGTGCCGCTCGACAGGGCCGATCCGGTGCCGGCGGGAGCATCACACCGGCATGCCAACGAAGGATCCGCGCAGGCGCTGTCTGTGGCCGAGGTCGAGATCCACGAAGAAAAGGTGTTCGCGCAGCTCGGAGAAGATGAGGAGAGGGAGGCGGAGATGTGGGTTCTGAACTCCGGGGCAACCAATCACATGTCCGGGTCCAGAGCTGCCTTCTCGAAGCTAGATCCGGAGGTGCGCGGTACCGTGCATTTCGGCGACGACTCGGTGACGCGGATCGAGGGGCGGGGCACCGTCGTCTTCAAGTGCAAGAACGGCGAGCTCCGGTGTTTGCCGGGGTCTACTTTATTCCCCGGCTGACGACGAACATCGTGAGTCTAGGCCAGCTCGACGAGGTCCGCTTCAAGATTGAGATCGACGCCGGCGTAATGCGGATTCGGGAGCCCGGCGGTCAGCTATTGGCGAGGGTGACGCGTGAGGCGAATCGCCTGTACCTGCTCCGAATCAATATAGCATCACCAATGTGCTTGGCGGTGCGTGAGTGCGGCGACGAGGTGGCATGGCGTTGGCACGAGCGTTTCGGCCATGTCAACATGGCGGCGCTCCGGAAACTAGCTCGGGAGGAGCTGGTGCGCGGCCTGCCGGAGATCTGGAAGGTGGATCAGCTGTGCGAGGCTTGTCTGGCGGGCAAGCAGAGAGGCGCCCCGTTTCCGGTGAAGGCAGAATACTGCGCGAAGAGGCGACTGGAGCTCGTGCACGGCGATCTGTGCGGGCCGATCACACCAGCGACCCCAAGCGACAACAAGTATTTCTTGTTGCTCGTCGACGACCTCAGCCGTTTCATGTGGGTAGCCGCCATCCCTTCGAAGGATCGTGCCGCGGCTGCTATCAAGGAGCTCCAAACTCGGGCAGAGGGAGAGTCCGGGCTGAAGCTGGGAGGGCTCCGGACCGATCGTCGCGGTGAATTCACCTTGATCGAATTCGCGGGGTACTGCACGGGAGAAGGGATACATCGCCAACACACCGCGCCGTACAGCCCGCAACAGAACGGCGTGGTCAAGCGGCGGAACGGGACGGTGGTGTCGACGGCAAGGAGCATGCTAAAGGCGAAAGGGCTGCCGGGGTGGTTCTGGGGCGAGGCCGTGACCACCGCGGTGTATATTCTCAACCGCTGCCCAACGAAGAGCGTGAACGGCATGACGCCGTTCGAGGCGTGGCACGGGAAGAAGCCGGCGGTACACCACCTGAGGACGTTCGGCTGCATCGTCTTCGTCCAGAACACGGCACCGAACTTGAAGAAGCTCGAGGACCGTGGCCGCAAGATGATCTTCATCGGCTACGAGCGCGGCTCCAAGGCGTACCGCGCGTACGACCCCGTCGCAAAGCGCGTGCACGTCACACGCGACGTGGTGTTCGACGAGGGAGCCCAGTGGGACTGGGGCTCGGGCGAAGCCGACGACGAGCTAGTCGGCGACAACGACGTGTTCACGGTGGAGTACTCCATCACCAACCAGGGACCTCCGGTGGTCGAGGTACCTGGAACTACGGCTGAGGAGGGCGAGGTGACGCCGCCGGCATCACCTCATGCTTGCGGAGGTGCGGCACCTGCAGGAGACGGCGAGGTGGAGTTCGCCTCACCACCGAGTGAGAACAGCGAGCACCTAGACGCCTACCACGAAGACGACGCGCCTCTCCGATTCCGGAAGATCGGCAACATCATCGGGCCGGCCTCGCCGCGTGGCTTCGCGCCACGAGCACTGGTCATGGAGGAGGTCCACGCCGTGAGCTCCAACGAGCCTGCGTCGTTCGCCGAGGCGGAGCGTAGCCCCAGTTGGAGGAAGGCGATGATGGAGGAGATGGAGTCGATCGAGGACAACCAAACATGGTCCCTCACCGACCTCCCGCCCGGACGCCGGGCGATTGGCTTGAAGTGGGTCTTCAAGGTGAAGAGAGACGAGCACGGGGCGGTGTCTAAGCACAAGGCGTGCCTCGTGGTGAAGGGTTACGCGCAGCGGCACGGCATCGACTACGACGAGGTGTTTGCACCGGTGGCACGGCTCGACTCGGTGCGCCTTCTCATCGCCCTCGCGGCACACGAGGGGTGGGAGGTGCACCACATGGACGTCAAATCGGCATTTCTGAACGGCGACCTTGAGGAGGAGGTCTACGTCGAGCAGCCAACCGGGTTCGTGGTCGCCGGCAAGGAGCACAAGGTGCTCAAGCTGCGGAAGGCCCTGTACGGGCTGCATCAAGCACCACGCGCGTGGAACGCGAAGCTGGACGGCACTTTGTTGTCATTCGGTTTCAGGAGGAGCCCATCGGAACACGCCATCTACATCAAGCAGAACGACAGCAAGCAATTGGTGATCGGGGTCTATGTCGACGACCTTGTAATCACCGGCTCGAACAACAGCGACATCAAGTCATTCAAGAAGCAGATGGCGGCCGCGTTCAAAATGAGTGACCTCGGCCTGCTTCACTACTACCTCGGCATTGAAGTGAAGCAGGGTGCGAGGGGGATCTCGCTGAGCCAGGGCGCCTACGCCGGCAAGATCCTGGAGAGAGCGGCATGGTAGGATGCAATCCCTGTCACATGCCCATGGAACCGCACTTGAAATTGAGCAAGCTCAGCACCGAACCGCCGGTCGACGCGACAGCGTATAGGAGCGCCGTCGGGAGCTTGAGGTATTTGGTCAACACCCGCCCTGATTTAGCATTTGCGGTTGGGTATGTGAGCCGGTTCTTGGAAGATCCACGCGAGGATCACTTTGCTGCTGTGAAGCGCATCATGCGCTATGTGGCTGGGACTCAAAGTTGGGGGGTCTGGTTCAGTAGGAAGGAGAAGGAGGAGCCTTATTTGACAGGTTTCAGCGACAGTGATTACGCCGGAGATGTGGATACAAGCAAGAGCACGACCGGCGTGATCTTCTTCCTCAGCGGCAGTCCGATCACCTGGCAATCCATGAAGCAGAAGGTGGTGGCTCAGTCTAGCTGTGAGGCGGAGTATATAGCAACTGCCAACGCTGGTAGTCAAGCATTGTGGCTTGCTCGTGTACTGGCAGAGGTGCAGGGAACAACACCGAGAGCGCCAATGCTGAGGGTGGACAACAAGTCTGCCATTGCTTTGATCAAGAACCCAGTTCTCCACGGGCAGAGTAAGCATATTCGAGTGAAATATCACTTCGTCCGAGAGGCTGCAGAAGAAGGTCTGATTGATGTGGAGTTCATCAGGAGCGAAGATCAACTGAGCGACATTTTGACGAAGGCGCTTGCAAAGTCCAAGTTTCATGAGCTACGCGGGAAAATCGGCCTCATCGACATTAACAGTGGACACAAGGCTTAGGAGGAGACTGTAGGAATAATCCTTGTACCCCCTAATTAGTGATTACTTTCCTTAGGCATTAGCTAAATTAGTGTAGATTGATTGTGTGGCTGTCAAGTTAATTACCTTATTGTAGGATTTAATTAGATTTAGTTTCCATGTAATCGTTTATTTAAGCAATAGAAGAAAACCAGAAAACGCTGCCAGTTTTTGCAGCACCATTTGAGATTGAGTTTTACTGTTTTTGTGAGTTTGTGTGTGTTTAATATTGGTCTGCTCTTCGTCAGCAACTGCTGGTTGTCTCTCCGACGAGGTTCTAACATCAGTCAGGCTTTTAAAACTTTAGAAATTACGAGGAAAGAAGGTTTTCCGCCTAATATTTACACATATAATGCAATTATTGATAAACTATGCAAGAGAGGACGTGTTGATGAGGCTTACAGATTACTTCATCTGGCGCACAAGGATGGGATAGAGCTTGATAAGGTGACCTATACTATATTCACAAATGAGAGCTGCAAAAGAGGCGACTTAAAATATGCACAACATTTGTTTGATAAAATGATTAATGCTGGATTTGACCCTGATATTGAGATATATACCTCATTGATTGCTGCACTTTACAAGCTAAAATGGAAGACAGTGAGACAATCTTTGAAAAATGCCTTAATTTAGGGTTGATTCCTACAAGGCAAACCTACACATCTCTAATAAGAGGCTATTGCAGTATCAGAAAATCAAGCCTGGCGTTGAGAGTTCTCGAGAAGATGATTCGGAATGGTTGTTCACCTGATTTAGTGACTTATGGTGCTCTGATAAGTGGTATATGTAAAGAGTCAAGGTTAGAGGAGGCACACAGTTTGTACAAGGGGATGCTTGACAAAGGCCTGGTCCCATGTGAAGTTACACTGGTAGCCTTGGCAATTGAGTTATGCAAGAGAGATAAACCTGGTGATGCCTTGTCTTTGCTAGAATGACTTGAGAAGAAGCAATGGGCCCGCATGGTAAATATAGTTGTTAGAAAACTTAGCAGTACAGGAAATGTAGATACTGGAAGTCTATTTTTGAACAAGTTACTGGATCGAGGTTTCCTTATTGATCGAGTAACTTATATTGGATTCATTAATGCATGTAATGGCAATGATAGAGACTTTCTTGCTTCTGAGTTGTCCCAAAGGATTTCAAAGGGAAATGGAAACTCAAATTATGAGGAAAGTGATGCTATTACTTGATATTTACTGTATTACTGGATTTTATTTGTAAAGCTGAGCAGTGGTGATCATTGTGTAATTCAAAGAAATTATAGTATCAAATTAAAAAAAAAAAAGATTGCAATTACTACAAGAGATTTAGTATTTAGTTATTATTGCAGCTGGCATTGCACATGGATTGATATTAGTTGGACTGAAAGAAGTTTTAAGCTTATATCAGGACAAGTAAAAATAGTAGGCTTCCGTAAAATTTATGCAATAGTCCTTTTATTCAGGGACTGGAGTTGAAAGTCATTCTATTCACCTTGCTTATTGAAATAATTTTGTGAACTCATTAGTTTTTTTATTTAATTTTGTAATGCCCTCAACTGTTAATTACATAAAAAAAATGACATTAAGGTACTTTATTGAGTAAATTTTAAAAAAGCGTTGGAGTGACTACAAATGTGAACTAATTTAAATTTTTCTGTTCAAACGGGTACCTTTTGTTCTGTTGCTTACTCTTTCAAACTAACATTGCTTTAATTGTGATTATTATGTATTGTGAAAAGAACATTTAATTTTTGTCTGTATTTACAGGTATGGAAGACTTCAAGCAAACATATATTTTTTTTTTCTTTCTATTTGATGGAAGCAATACAAGGTTGTACAAGCTGCTTGCAAACTAAAATTTTGAACTACTATAAATGATACTTTTATGATTGCACATTTTTTATAAGGTAACTGATTTGTGCCTTTTCCATTAATTAGATTCACAGTGCTATATACCGAAATTATGTACTTATGTACAAATATCTTATGGGCAATAGCAAAAATTAAAAATGTTCGCGGCGGAGCGCGAACATCCGCTAGTTTAGAATAAATTCCTAGAATTAGAAACAGAACACAGGAGAGAAAAAAAAAAAAAAAAAAAAAAAAAGTCTCCTCCGAAGAATACCCAAAAAAATAAAAAAACAACAATTCCCTGTATGAATATATTCAGTCAACTAATCCATATTATAAATACACTCCCCTACTTTTTTCCTTTACTCAGCACAAAAATGTAGTTTACTTCTTAAAAGCTTGAAAATGAGAACCAAAGTAAACTACTAGCAGAAAAACACTTGCATATATAAACATGTGAGAACCACAGCTATCATCATATTATTACCAAAATAATGTATAAGATTATCGAAACAACCTCAATTTTTTTAAATGAGCCTCAAAAAACACAAAATTACGAATTTCGGCCTTATTACACACAATTTTGATATTTGGGACGGACGCTGGCGTCCCAGTGGGACGCTGGGGTACAGCAGCGTCCATTAGCATCACTGAAACGCTGCTGAACCGAAGCGTTCTTTGCCACGTCCCTCCCAAACCCGTCTGACCTGTCATAGAGGGACGCTACAGTATCACAGCGTCCTCCTCTAGGAGGGACGCTGCAATACCACGGCGTCCTTCTATTTCCGTACGTCTCTGTTAAATTGGATGCAACTTTAGATTCATTGCTTGACACATTCTCCAACACAGCATTCACACTACCAATCAAATCCGCACACCCATAACTCTGTACAGCTAATATGTACATATCTCATTAGTCATTATTTAAACTCATAACTCTGTAAATTTTCTATGTTACAAAGTTCTTCTATGTAAATTTTCTATGTTACAAACTCATAACCCTAAATCCGATTTCGAAAATGCGTTGTCCGAAATTTTAATCCAAATAGCTTATAATAATCTTGACATAATTAACTTGTACAATCCCGAAATTTTCCATTTTTAGAAAATTTTATAATGATTTTGTAGAGATTGGCATACAAAATTAATTTATTTTTAATTATTTTAAGAACCATATATCAAAAAATCATTAAAAATAGTAATAAAGTTCCTAAAATAGTAAAAATTGGCATCATCCAACTTAATTATATCAAGACTATTATGAGCTATTTGGATCAAAATTTTGGACAACGGATTTTTAAATTTGGACCGTAAGCACCGTAGCCGGACTCCTATTTAAATATTTTTTTTACCCACTCAAGATAAAAAGCTTGGTATATTTAGCTATATAATTTATTCAAGAAATTAGTTTAATGATATTAAGATGCAAACGAGGATTAACAATTAAATATCTGTTAATGGAAAAGTTGTACGTGATTTTTAAGGGAAGAAACAAAACAAAGAAAACAATATGATATATAATTATAAGTCAATGGGATAAATTATGAATGTCACATGTCAACTGCATATTGGCTAGAAGATGTTGTTGGCAGCAAAATGCTGCACACCACAGCTTGAATCAAGCCCCAACCCAACTTCTAACACAAGCAGTCAGTCTTATTATTTTCCACAATTTCCCATAATTCACCTTGACAGCTGAATTCATATCCGCTGTACTGCATTATGATGTACACAACGTCATCCATTGGATTGTCTTGAGATTCGTGCAAGAGCGGATTGGAGACGATCCAACGGCTGACGCTGTGAACTGCACAATGCCAGGGCATCCAAAATAGCTTCAGAATCAACTCGTCCCCTCAATTCAATAGGAGGACGCTGTGGTATTGCAGCGTCCCTCCTAGAGGAGGACGCTTTGGTACTGCAGTGTCCCAGTTATGTTAATGGACGCTGCTGTATCCCAGCGTCTCACTGGGACGTCAGCGTCCGTCCTAAATATCAAAATTGTGTGTAATGAGGCCAAAACTCGTGATTTTGTATTTTTTGAGGCTCATTTAAAAAAATTGAGGTCGAAACAATAATGCAAGCAACAGCCAACCTAATTATGTTATTAATGATAAAGCAGTAATCTAGCTAGGAAATTAACAAAGATGTTAACTTCTTCAGAACCCATTTCTGAAGCATCAAACTTTCCTTTTCTTACATGAAAGTTAGACGTCCATAGCAAACAAAGAAAAAAAAAAATGAAATCATATATCTACAGAACAAAACTGCCTTATCCCACCGATCTATACACAAAAAAGGGGCAGGTCGTGTCAAAACCATCATCTATCGGATCTAGATTTGTTACCAATACTACTAATTAATAATATTCTTAATATTCTTGCCCTTGCTGCTACCAGCGGTGCGGTTATTTTTGCTATTGTTGGTCAGCTTTTTCAGTATGCAAGCCATGGCAACCTGGGCCCCGACTGAAGAGCTGGCCTGTGAGAGACACGCAATGGTCCCGACTAAAAGAACTCCTTTCGCAATACGTTTGCTAAGACTGTCATGTCTTTTTAGCCGCGTGCTAGCAACACTACTCGAGGGTTCCTGACATATTTCTCTTGTGCTGATCTCCAGCGATGGGGGAACCTGAGCAAAGGATAAGCGAATATGGGGTTAAATTTTAAAGTGTATATAGAGTTTTCCTAATTAGTATGCAAAATTATTAAGATGAAAATATTTTTAAGACTCCACTTTATACAGAAACCTCGTATAATTGACACTAAAAAATATGTATTCATATGCATCTCTGAACTGTTTCGAGTTACTACTCTGAACAGAACATATTTTATAGGCAAAAAGAGAAATATTGAATAGGACATATTTTTTTATATAAAATACTGTTTTAAAAAAAGGTACCTTCTTCATTAGGCGGCGCACGGTAAGAACAGAACATGAGCTGCGAGGATAAAACCTGGAATAGCTGCGCAATGCACGATCCATCTTGCATACATAGTTCCAAATTCCCTTTGCAAATGCCAATTTGGCCATCTCCACATTCATACCATTTGCTTCTTCATGTACAAGTTTTATCTCACAAGAATCAGTTCCTGGTACTGAATTACAAATTTGAAAAAAAAATAAATAAATTATATCAGCTATTGCTGCTCCAACAACGGCTGGTTAACAGCGTTCCAGAACTCAAATCGTAAAGAGTTAATGGAACCATAACATCACCCGTAATTTGATCCAGCACAAGTTCATATAATAAGTTGACAGGTTTATAATACTATTTGAGAGTAGATCTCAGATTATGTCAAGAAATTGACAGATTAACATGTAAACGACACACAAAATTGGATTTAACTCCACCAGTACAACTATACTATGGATCTCATGATTCCCAGATACATTTGGACTGATTCGAATAATATTAGGTTCCAAAAAGCATATGAAAGTTTATTATACCTTTCCGGATACACCAACCAGATCTGAAATGGCTAACCCGGACATATTTCTTCTGGTATGGGGCCAAAGAATGTTCACACTCCTATTTTGTTTAAGAAAAAGGAAGTTCAGTCAATAACCCAAGAAAAAAAAATGCCAATAGTCAATAAAATAGAATAAAAGAAGGATATCGGACTCTTTTCTTCTAGGAAAAAAAAATATCAAATAAAAATAATGAAGCAGTAAAATGGCCTAACGTGCAAAGTAAAATTAATAGATTTGTAGCTAATTAATAATTAGCTAAGTCTAATGAAGTTACTACAGAATAAACATAAGAGCCAAAGCATATTAGGAATTTTTCGTAGTTGAAGCCCACCACTACTAAAAAGATCATTTTGGTACAGTAGTTGCCTATATACCAGATATTATTTCTCTATATTCTACCCTTTGTATATATACACATACACATATATGGGATTACCTTGTTAAAGCAATAAAAGGTGTTATCCTGTCCTTCCCAGACACGCCATGCCAAGACATATTCTCGCGGAGTCAAAAAGGGGAACTTTTTTATGGTCCGACCAACCTCGGTACCACTCTTATCGTCAACCTGGAGTTGGTCGTGACTCAATATAGTGTTGTCCCATTCCTTCCTGAAATCAGTGTCCATGTAGAAATCACGCAAAAGCTCTGGAGAACACCTTTCAAATGTGGTCACACTAAGATACCTCGGTGGCCCCACCTATCAGAACATGACAACCATATTATCGAACTGAATTCATAACTATTACAATTTATGCTATTGTACTGGTACAAATCAAAGTACAACTTGAGAAAATTGTAGTCTGGAATTTTTTATATATATAATGTAGTATTGATCAGCAGCCGAAATTTGTATTATTTTTTCTTTCTGCAGTGCTGATAAATAGTTGGCAAGTTTTGGTACTGTATTTGGCCCAGAGATGAACTATTGCACTGATTTTGTATTTGTTCTGTATCAGTTCACTGATTCTGAACCAGTAACACTCAGAGGTAGTTAGACTAAGTACCTGTTGACACCGTCAGGGTACTAAGGTGGCTGAATGGTCATAGAAACTGGAAAAAAAAAAAGGTACTAATGTACCAATGAGCTTAACATTGCACTTGACCAGCTCTGTATCGGAACCAATCTAGCAATGAAGTAGTATTAAGTCTAGCACTACCAACTAGAGGCAGCAAATCGGGCGGGTGGGTCGGATTCGGGTTCGGATTAGGGTCGGGTAAGTTTGACCTTCTAGAAGATCTCGGGTAAGGTCGGGCCAGATGATGCGCGAGTCGGGTCGGATCAATTTTAATATCAACTTTGTTTGGATCATATGTTGATTTGAGTTGGATTGCATGTTGTTTGATCTTGGATCGGGTGGGGTTTGGGTCAAGTCGGGTCGGGTCACGTCAATTTGACTTTCTGGAAAATGCCGGGTCAGGTCGGGTTCGAGTCGGGTCGGGCGGGTTTCTCGGCTCAGGTCGGGCGGGTTTCTCGGGTCGGGTTATGCCACCTCTACTACCAACGGTCTACACCTAACTACTATTCTTCCTTCTACAATTCACCTGGGGTTATACTTATATAGCTATTTCACCTAAATACCAGTACAATCGGTACACAACGGTACTGCATCAAACGTACGTACCATTTTCTTGTTACGCCAGGCTTGGTACGACACGTTGTCATTCCCTTTCGAAACAACCTCTTCCCAATCGTCCCTCTCTTTCTCCGGCACCACCTGCAGGCTTCCGATCAGCTCCTTCAGATCCTCCTCCGTCACTATGTTAGCAATACTGAAACATCAAACAAACAACAGAAATCATCAAATCAGTAAGTAACTGCCACTGAACCCATCACTTTCAATCAGCTCTCAAGTAATCTTTCAACCCAAATTAGCCCAATTAATTAGCAAGTAAAAAAGAAAAAAAAAATTCACTTTCTAAACCAAAAAAAAAAAAAAAAACTGTCATCAATCGGAGCAACAATGACAGAATCAACAAAATTGAGCTCAAAATTAATCCAACCCACACAAAGACCAACCAACCTAGAGGTGGAGCTGCACTCAGCCGGCTCTACTACTTTCTCCTTCTTCTTGGCACGGCCAACAGAGGAACGGGGTCTCAGGCGGCGGAGGACGAGGTGGGCGAGAACGAGAGCGAGCAGCGCGGCCAGTGTGCAGGCGGGCCAGGCCCCGCGCGCTGGCAGCTCCTCCTCCGGAGGCATCATCTGGAGCAGTGAAAGCGGGAGATTTTGGGGGAAGGGAAGGGGAAGGGGAAAGAGAGAGAGGACTTGAGAGGGAAGCAAGGAATGGAATGGTGTTTGGTGTTTGGTTTGGGGATTTTTATGGAGGGGTTTTATTTGGAACGCATTGGAATTATTATTATTAGGAAATGAAATGAAATGAGGAAGTCACAAATCACAAGTTATTATCACAAGTTATTTATTCATTTATTTATTTATCTATGTACTTATTTATTTATTTATCTATGTACTTATTTATTTATTTATTTATTTATGTACATATTATTTACTTATATTGTCTAGTTCTCCTATGAATCAGATGAAATATTGGCAGTTCATTTTTTCCTATAATCGTATGGTCATGATATGTCTTTTTGGTACAACTAAAGAGAAATGTTTGATAACAACTGTTCGATTCAAAATGAAATGTTACTTAGTCGATTCATAACATAACTACTCTTATTTATTTATTTATTTATCTATTTATTTACTGATTGATTTATTTATTTATTTATTTATGTGGGAATAAGTGTGGGAATTGGGGGAGATCAGAAACGGAACGGAATAGTCAAGGCAAGGGAGAGAGTTATTATTATAATTGGTTAATAATGGTTATTTTCTCTAAAAAGAAAAAAAAAAGTTATTGGTTTTTTTTTTTTTTTGAAATTATTGGAGAGGGAGTTACTGGTTATTTTCACTCGAGAGAAATAAGTTATTGGTTATTGTAATTGGTCATTTTCTAATCTTACATAGCTGGAGTTGGACCAGTAGATCTTGGCTGGGATATGTTGTGGTGAAGGTGATTGTGTAAACGTGTAGTATAGTGTCTGATAGCTGCTTTTGTTAAAAAAAAAAAAAAAAAAAAAAAAAAAAAAAAAAAAAGAAACAACAATTTTACTGTTATTTTTCTGGTGAGGTAAGTGATGGTGGATTATATTATGGAACTAAACGAAATTATATATTATTCAAGAAAAATGTGACTTAGTATTTTAATTTTGTACTATATTAGAAAAGAATATACTATATGGAAAGGTACTAACTAATTAATTAGGACATTTTCCAACAAAAAATATTTTCCGGGTTATTTTAATTTTAATTTTGTAGACGATATTATACCACAATACAATGAACTGGAAGGGGAGATTCTTCTCTCTTGGTGAGGAGTGTTGTCAACAAATAATATACAAATACCAAAAGAAGTACAATTAAACGAAAATGTTGTATGGTCTATGAGGCCAGGCCACTTGATACAAGAAGCAGAAAATCTGAGCCAAGGCAAAATATTTCCCGGGTTAATGTTTGCGCCTGTTGTTGTTGTTGAGCAGAGCGCATGTGCCCCGCGCCCCCGCCGTTTGTTTAGGCCATACATATACATACAAGAGGGATTTTTATCCGCTGCTATAATTGTAATGGCAGGTTGCTGCCATTTCATCTATGACAGTGGGGCCCACAAGAGAAAAACCTCTATTTGATAAAAATCTGAACCCTTCAAATAAATCTAACGGGCCGATATAACTATGGCAGCATCCTGCCATCACTTTTATGGCAGCAGATGCACACCCCATACAAGAGTAACATAATAGTAAACGGAATGGCGGCAAGGCCCAGCAAGTATAGGCGGCAAGCAAATCGGGCGGATGGGTCGGGTCAGTTTGATCTTTTAGAAGATCTAGTATCGGGTGGGATCAATTTTAATACTGATTTTTTTTATCGTATGTTGATTTGAATTAGATTGCATATTGTTTGATCTTGGGTCGGGTCAGATACTGATTGGGACGAGTCAGTTTGACTTTCATAAAATATCGGATCGGATCGGGTCGGGTTTTGCCACCTCTACCAGCAGGACAGCAACTGCGTTGCTGAGTGGATCTCTACTGCTACGATGGGTGCGAGACGGATTCGTATCACAAATGCACAATTCACAAACAACTGTGTGTAGTGTTAGGTGTGTGCGTTGCCTACGGAATCTACACGAAAGAGACAAAAGAAAAAAAAAAAAAAAAAAAAAAAAGGTAATACTCATATTTAGTGTCACGTTGGTATAAAATATGAGATATCGATTATAAATTTTAAAGAGTTAGCTATGGTATTATTAATAGTACAAATTATACTGTATGTATTATTGACTCATATCTCCAATTTAAAAATATTAAATTAATAATAGTCGATCCAAACCGAGTAAGGATCGTCTACCCCACTGCACATTCGGCAGCGCGGATCCGACGGTGCAGCTTACGTCGGGATCCGGACTCATTACTTTTCATGGATCCCGACATAAGTTGCACTGTCGGATCCGCGCTGCCGAATGTGCAGTGCGGTAGACGATCTCGTTTGATCCAAACCGCTCATTATAATCTTCATATACAAATAAGAAAATTTCTAAGTTATTTTTTAGAATTGTTTTACGATTTTTTAAGCTATTTTGAAATGTCACTTGCTTAAAACATTATGAGTTATTCAAATAAGTGACATTTCAAAATATCCTAAGAAATAGTAAAACATTTCTAAAAAATATAAAATTTGGTTTACAAGTAAAATTGTAAATAAAGATCATAATTAGTGGTTTGGATCGACTATTAATATTTTGAAATTGGAAATATGAGCCAATAGTACGGCGCGATTTGCACTATTAATAGTACCATAGCTCAACTCAATTTAAAAAATGTGTATTATAATATTTATACATTTGTAATACGTGGACACTTAAAATGAGGACAATTGGAAATTTAAAAATAAAATAAAATAATTAAGAAACAAGCATAGAAGTGATGTATTGTCATTTGGAGCTCTTTCTTTTATTAAGTACACAAGTACTCCTCACATTTGCACTTAAATTTCAAATATTTATTTATTTAAAATTTGCAAAACCAACTTCTTAAAATTTTTTTAGTTGCAAATATGAAATATTCTTTTATGTTCAACCTTAAAAAGAACTAAGAAATTTCAAATTCAAACATATATAACCCATTTATTCTCTTTGGAAGCATGTCAAAATTTAGTATCTGTAGTTAATTATTGCACCTACTAATATAGATATAGATAAATAAATAAAATGCATGACGTGACAAGTGAAATTTACAGTCTTTTGTTTTTTTCGGAACTAAGAAAATGCCTACACCCTAAGCACTTTAAAATGTCTCAAGCCCTAAACCCGTTTGAGACAAACATAATGCCCCGATTTTCTTTTTCAATGATAATAACACATTTGACTTGTGGTTCCATTAAGCAAAATGAATACCAAACATAACTGCATATCTCAGGCTTGAGATGTAATAACCACAGCTACAGTATAGAGGTGGCACAATTTGATCTAACCGAGAAACCTGTCCGACCCAAACTCAGGAAAGTCAAACTGACTCGAACCCGATATACAAAAATGCCGACAGACATCAATTCGATGCCCAACTCGACCCGACCCAAAAAAAATGTCAGCAAATATCAATCTGACCCAATATTTCTATTTGATCAAACTGACTTGACCTGACAATCTGTCACACCTATCTAAACTATTAGATGTGATCCAATTTCACTTACCCGTCGTTGAGAACAATTCAATCATCATGATCCTGGGAAATAAATATATTGAAAAAAGTAAATTAAAATTTTAAGGACATGTAACTCGATCAAAATGATCTCTCTTTGACTCTCTCCTCTCTTTTCTTGGTTTATCAAACAAAGGTTTCTGCTCGGATATGATCAAGTACGTGGAACACAAAATGCCATAATTGTTTACTTTAAGAATAAAAATAATTAAATGCAACGCTTGAGGCAGTTCGTTATCTGTATAATTTTTTTTTTTGAATATTTTTCGTTATCTGTTTCAATCACCATATCAATCTCTATCGGGGAAAGAGACACCACTTTATCTATTCGAATAAGTCTTTAATCTTATCGCTTTGTACTTATTTCAAGATGGAGCTACCAATTTTAAGAGGCACGCAATCTTTCAAGAGAGGTATTTTATGAAAACCTGTTTATCTTATAATATAGGTCACTCGTCCACTCCTCTCACGGTTTTGATACACCACGTGCACACATGTGCTTACTATAGTTGCATAAATGTTCACTGAAAATCGTAGTATATCTGTTCACTGAAAAATGATATCTATTTAATCGGAAATATATAAACACTACTAGAAAATGTTGTATACGCATGAGTAGAAAAATGGCCTGGAGCGTGAGTAGCCTCTTGCCAACCGCTTGTGCCGTGGAAGACCGATGGCAACCTATGCACGGGAGAGCCCTCCACGGGGATAGAACTCGTTCCCATCGGTGTCCATGCTAGTGCTAATGGGATGAGTAAACTTGAGATTTTAGTTAGCATGGGGTGACACTCGCACTTTATATTAGCTCTGGGCCCACCACGGCCCACCACAAAAATGGCTTGTACCTACGTGACGGTTTGCATTGCCATCAATACTGGCCCTACTAAAGCTTACGTGTTGGTCACTGCCTACGTGGATATATATACACCCTAATATTTGTGCACACATTTTCACGGATTCGTTATTAGGATTTGTTAATGCATATTATTTTATTGGGTTATCCATCAACTACATTTATATTGCATATTTAAATTACAAACATAAAGTAAATTGAAAAGACGATAACATACAGAATTTGAGCAAATATGATATAACCAATGTAATCAAACGAATATTCATTACAACATTTTTCACATCAAAAAATATGATATCCCCCATCCAATTTATAAATTTACCCCACAAAACACATATTTCTTTAACAACATAAAAGAAGTGTAAATCCAAACATGCATTTTCACCATTTACTCCAGATTTTGAGAAGATCACCTTGTCAAATGCACTGAATTTTCATAAAAGAAACTTGTAGTCAGATACATTAAAAATATATCAAAATAAATGTGCTAGCAGAAGTGAACACTCTTGATATATATTCTAGGAATGATAGTGAAACAACAAACCTTGATCGAGTCATAAGTACATTGACATGAAACTTCAGCTTGCATCCTTTCCAATTTATATTATCTGAAATTAATACCCATCATAAACCTGTTTCCAAGGAAATAACAAGAACAGATTTTAGGGAAGTACCTTTTAAGTGTTGCAGCCATGCAAATACAAATCTTGCAACCAGCTGGATGTCATCAATTGAAAGAAACTTGTAAGCACAAACATTTCAATAATTTAGCTCCAGGAAAAGAGAGCATAATCCAGGGAAATTGAATTTTTTGGCAGTCCTATTTTGGAACAGAAAGTCAAAGAGCATTACAAAGTTCCTCAAGGAGATATATATATAGTTAAACCATTTACACAATGATCATCTCATTTGTTCAACACCAGGATATACATTAAGCAAAGAAGTAATTTAAAGCTCGGCTGGATTATTACCAAAATTTAAAACAATAATAATCTCACTAGCTTAACAACCATGACGTATATAGAAAAGAGAGAAATAAAAGCAAAATATAATAAGAGAAAGTGCTCTAAACTGACCAATGATGTCTCAAAAGCCTTGAAGTTGTTCTGTTAAGCTCACATCAGATTGGAATCCTAAAATTAAAAGAAATATGCAAGCACACTTATTCACAATCAACACTGACCACTAGATAATCGTAAATTAATTTACCAGCTAACCTTTCAAAGTTAATGCTGTCCAAATCTGAGCTTATGATTTAATTTACAGCGTTATAAGTTCCTATAGTAACTTGACGTACAAGAGCGTTGTTGTGGAATTATAATATCAACAAATAAAAACCCTGACTTACCAGAAAAATTAAATATCATCAAAATTATAAAACATTCCAGAAATTATAGGTGCTTGACACTGGCACATCTTTGCACAATGCAAGTGACACACCTCATATACACACCAAGCTAATATCTAGCTACATGCAAGAGAAGAATTCGCTTTTAGTTTGCTATAACATTATGACAAGAAGATGTAAAATTTAAAAAGACTAATGATAAATAGATCAATCATCTTGAAAACTAAACTTCAATTGGAAATAGCTTTCAGAAATTAAATGCCCTTGTTCTGAATGGTACAAACATACAATAGTTAGAATTACCAAACAGTGTTGGCCCCTATGTCCGATTTCTTTACCTAACACTTCATGAATTTTATTTGTGGCTTCAATTCGAGGAACAATCAACAACAGGCCACCTTCAAACATTAATAACTAACTGAAATTAAATCTAATACAATTGAAAGTACTATAAATACGTACATTAGACGTATAGTGGACTGTGTTGGTTAATACACATGTGTAATGGTCGTTCTTGAAAGAATAAGTATTAATGTACAATAAAAGGAAAGAGTAATAGAAATTTGATTTATTTACCTGGTTTTCACAAAGAAAAGAGTATAATGATCTCGCTATGGACTGCCATAATAAGAAAAATGAGCTTGTCAATGTCATAAACTCATATTCGGTTCATCTCAAAATAATTTAAACTATAAAAGAAAAGGAGCTTATAGTACCATACTTGGGATAATTTTCAAGTCACTTGTTGTCAATTTCACGCCTAATTTATTTCAGCAACTGCTGTAACAATGGTTTTACATCAAGTTTTTTCTATAACAGTACTGTAGAAAAAGGATTTGATTAAGTACCAAATTGGTAGATACAAATGATGATTTCTTGTTCCTACATAAGACTACAACAAAAATATACTGCAATTTACAATGGGAGAGTTCAAACCTGGACTGGTTGATTATTGAAACTCATAAGGCTCACCGGAGCACCCGATCAACGATCAACAGCGGATGGAGGTGGCGTTGGCTACTTTGAGCTTTGCAAACAAGGGAGAGAAGTTAGTGGCGAACGGCCAACACCGGAGTCTCGGCGCAGGTTAGCCCGCCGCCCCTTTAGTATATTGTTAGGGTTATCTAAGGAGGCGTGCTTTGTGCGTGGCATCTAAGTTGGGCATTTGAGAGGGCAAGTAGGGTAGAAGGTACATAGATGAGAAGGCAGGTAAAACTAAGGCGGCGGTGAGCTAGGGTTAGTAAAATCCTATCAAATTTTTTTTTTTGGGGGGGGGGGGGGGGGGGGGGGGTGGGGGTGGGGGAGGAGGAAAGGTGACGCCGTGCTGATTTTCACACTCAGATAAGTTTGGAGTTTATAGATAAAAGATAAGAAGAAGAGTCTAAGAGAGGAAGAGAGACACTCAAAGATAAGACGAGGAAGATAAGAAGAAAAGAAAGAGAGAGAGAGACACTCAAAGATAAGAAGAGGAAGATAACAATTCTATTAATCAAAGTCTATCCTACAAAGACAACATTTGACTTCTTATATAGCCTTACAAATAACATAGAAAACAACAAACAATAACTCTAAATAATAACTATCCTAGAAGAACATATTAATTCTAAAGTTCATGCATCTCCTTGTTCATGCATGCAACTCCTTTAAATGCTTAGTTAATGAATTCATTTATCCAATGCAAAATTAAATTCATCAGATACATGAATTTGTTCATCCAATGCACAATTAATTCCGTTCATCAGATGCATGAATTTGTTCATCAGATACATGAATCTGTTTATCCAATGCATAAGCTGGTTCATCTATATCCGGTTCCAAGATTGAACCGTCATCATACTCCCCCGTTTCGTTGAAGCTTGACCTCAAGCTTGAATCATGCTCAAAATATTTATGGCGGTGTCAAACGTTGAACACGTTGGAAATGTGCATGTTGTCGGGAAGTTTGATACGGTATGCATTATCACCAAATTTTTCCAACACTTTGTAAGGTTCAAATTTGCGTTGGGTCAACTTGTTGTACTGTCGCTCCTTGTAGAGGTATACCCAAACAAGTTCTCTCACCTCAAACTAAACAGATCATCGCTTAGCATCCGCTTGTTCCTTGTATTTGCCATAGGACTTCTTGATATTTGTGCGAACAAGTTGGTGGAGCTCTTGGAGATCTTTGCCTCGATCCTCAAAGGATGTGACTTGGACGCGGAGCACGTTAGCGAGACTCTGGTTGACTGCCTCAATTTGACCGTCTGTTTGAGGGTGGCATGTTGTGCTGAACTCGAGTTCGATGCCCAAGCGTTTCCACAGCTCCTTCCAAAATGAGCTCATGAATTTAACATCTCGGTTGCGACTGTAATTGAGTATGTCATCGAAGTAGACGACCACAAACTTGTTGAGGAATGGCCGTAATACTTGGTTCATGAAGCACATGAAAGTGCTCAGTGCATTGGAGAGACCGAAAAGCATAACCAGCCATTCAAGCAGTCCCTCTTTGGTTTTAAATGTCGTCTTCCATTCATCACCAGGTTTGACTTGAATTTGATGGTAGCCGCTCCTCAAATCAACTTTTGAGAAAACAGTGACACCACTCAAACTGTCAAGCATGTCTTCTAAGCGGGGAATCGGAAACCGGTATTTGATAGTAATTCGATTAATGGCCCGGTTGTTCACACACTTACGAAACGAGCCATCTTTCTTTGGGACAAGCAGCGCAAGCACGGCACACAGACTTATGCTCTCTCGCACAAATCCTTTCTCCAATAACTCTTCAACTTGTCGCCTCAACTCGTCATGGTGCTGTGGTGTCATGCGATAGTGAGCTTTGTTGGTAAGGCTAGCACCCGGCACAAAGTCGATTTGGTGTTGGATATCGCGGAGAGGTGGTAGCCCTTCAGGAAGGTTATCGAGAATCACATCTTGGAACTCTGCGAGGACCGGAGTAATTAATCCAATTGGCTTGCTGGGTCGCTCGATATGGCTGAATGTTGTAGAGACCAATGCATAGCATACACCAGTCTCCTTGATTTTAGTTTCGAACTCATCTTGTGGCACGCACAACCCCACCTTTTGCCTCAAATTCGACTCCTTTTGGAGTGGCGTTAGAAGGACCTTCTTTTCGCCAAGGCGGATGGTATAAGTATGTTCTCATCCGTCATACACGGCGGGATTGTCAAATTGCCATGGTCGACCTAGGATGATATGAGACGCATCCATAGGTACGACATCTGCTTGAATGGATGTCGAGTAGTTAGGTCCGATGGAGAACGAAACTTGACATCTCTTATCAAATCGTATCTCGACTTCTCGGCTGACCCACCTGAGCTTGTATGGGTACGGATGTGGTGTCGTGGTCAAATTGAGCTTTTGGATCACCTTTTCGGCCACCATGTTTTCCCACCTGCCCGAGTTGATGATGATGTTGCACTTTTTGTTGCCAATTGTGCAACTGGTCTTGAATATGGCATGTCGTTTCCAATTCTCTTTTGTCGGGGGAGAATAGCACAAACGTCGAGTGACAAGGCAGTCTTCTTCAACATCTTCAGGTTTGGCATGACAAAAAGTTTCTTCGAAAGCACTGATGAAATCGTTGGGCTCATCTTCATTCTCAATTTCATTTTCGGTATACAAACTCGGTTTTGGTTTTGGGCACTCACGAGCATAATGCCCCATAGCTCGACAATTATGACAACAGATGTTGGCTTTGTTGAAGTTCGGGTTGATGTTTGGTGGTGTTGGTAATAGAGCAGGTTGTCGAGTAGGTTGTGATGAAGATGCGGCAGCATTGTTGTTTGGGTTTTGGACTGTTTTTGGAATCGGTGGAGTAATTTGAGACTGCAGGTTGCCTCGGGGTGGTTGATAACTTCGGTAGCGGGATTGTTGTTGTTCGACGGTTTTGGCTTTGGCTTGTGCTTCCGAGACATTATAGAATGTGTGAGCTACAAGAGTGTCTTGGATGGGTAATTTGAGACCTTGGATGTAGCGAGCAATCCGTTGGTCTTCGGTCTCGTTGAGTTGGTTGCGCGATTCGAGCTTGTAGAAATCGTAGGTGTATTCATCTACGCTACGATTTTCTTGAGTGAGCATGTGTAGCTGTCGAAACATGGTTTGCCGATAGTTGAGTGGTATAAATTCTCGTGTCATTTCGCGCTTCAAATCATCCCATCGATTGATAGGCAGAATGTAATCATAGCAGCGTCACATTTTAAAATTCTGCCACCATGCAACGGCTCTCTCCTTGAACCGAATAGTCACCAATGGTACTTGTTTATCAGGTGGTACTTTATTCAATTCAAAATTTTCTTCAACGGTGTTGCACCAGTCTAAGAATTCATCAGGATTGACTCCCTGTGAATTCTAGGATGTCAACTCGTAAGCCTCCTTCCCATCGGTTTTCGCGAACGAGGTTTTGGTTGAGTGGCGGCTGGTTATTGTGATTATTAGGTGGTGGTGGTTGTTGTTGGGGATTAATAGTAAGTTGGTGGAGCATTTGAGTTAGCAAATCAAGGGTTTGTCGTTGTTGTTCAAAGGTTCGTTCAAGGGTTTGTTGTTGTTGTTCTATGCTACTCAGATACGTCCCAGACACGCCGCACCGCGTATCGGATACGTATCCGACACGGATTCGCATGCGATACATGTGCGATTCGCACCCGATAATCCAGCTAGCGTATCAGCGAACTTGGACACCTTTGACTTGCCGGATTCGGTCAAGGATTCGCGCAGACGCCTTACCGATACGCCGAAACTCGTTTCCGACACTTTCCGGATACGTCCTTGGTGCATTTCAGATGGCTACACGCGCTGCCACGCTTACTGTGCCACAACAAATCCCTATTAGATGCTGAAAAATTGGTCAAAATAGTGTCGCAGGGGAGAATCGAACCCAGGTCAGAGCAATAATCATCAACAGCCTTAACCACTGCGCCAATTCTTACTTGTTCAAACCAAACAAACCATTCTTCCCAAATTTTTTTTGTCATATTTTCATTAGTTTTTATATAAATAATTATTATTATATTATTAATATAACTACTCTCGTATCCTAGTTTTTTAAGAATTGCCGTATCGCCACACCCGCACCGTATCGGATACGATACCCGCACCCGTGCTACATAGTTGCTGTTCAAACAGTTCACGAAGGGTAGGTTCGTTGGCCATTGGAATTGGAGTAGGAAGCTTCCGCAGACCTAAGCTCTGATACCAATTGACGCCCTGCTGATTTTCACATTCAGATAAGTTTGGAATTTATAGATAAAAGATAAGAAGAAGAGTCTAAGAGAGGAAGAGAGACACTCAAAGATAAGACGAGGAAGATAAGAAGAAGAGAAAGAGAGAAAGAGAAACACTCAAAGATAAGAAGAGGAAGATAACAATTCTATTAATCAAAGTCTATCCTACAAAGACAACATTTGACTTCTTATATAGCCTTACAAATAACATAGAAAACAACAAACAATAACTCTAAATAATAACTATCCTAGAAGACCACAAATATTAATTGTAAAGTTCATGTATCTCCTTGTTCATGTATTATCTTGTTCATGTATCATCTTTGAATGCTTAGTTAATGAATTCATTTATTCAATGCAGAATTAAATTCATCAGATACATGAATTTGTTCACCCAATACACAATTAATTCTGCTCATCAGATGCATGCATTTGTTCATCAGATACATGAATCTGTTTATCCAATACATAAGCTGGTTCATCGGTATCCGATTCCAAGATCGAACCGTCGTCAAAAGGGCCGGGAGTATAATTGGCATAAACTTCTTTTGGGAATTTCTACTATGGTGGTGTCGTATGGTAAGTGAAGAGACAGATGGAATAAAGAAGAAATGAGAAATTTTTTCTTTTCTTTCTTGATTGTATACATCCTACTAAGGATGAGAAGACAGCTTCATCCATCAGATTTTGACATCACGAATAAATGGAGTTGTATCAAAGGTCAGATTTAAGATTTCTATAGTATGCATGAAACTTTCCTAGGAGATGATCAACATTTTACTAGTGCTGCAACATCTGCCTTCCATATATTAAGACAACGGTGCAAAATAAAACATAAATTATGAACGGTAAATTTATCATTAAATTAAACAAATTTTAATCCATAGTCACTTTATAACTAGATTATCGCATCTATCAAGTCAGATCAGAGGTATGAACATGAATATTGTATCATCATAGATATTAATTTATGACCCTTAAAAATTATAAAAAAGTGTTTCAAATGATGGTTAATCAGACAAAACTAGAATTAGATGAAATTTTGTTTTTAGACAATCTATGTGTGTTTCTTATATTTTAACGGTTTTGGATTATTGATTTTAATTTTTGACCCACTTGATAGTACTTTAATGGCTAAACATATACTTGATGTATGCAGTATGCAACATAAGAGAACTTTGATTGTGAATATACACCCGAATCACCAAATAACAAAATAATATAGATCCGTCGCGTTCAAATTGTCGTACATTATGAAAAACAGATGGTGACAAATCTATAATGCCTCTAATCCGTAAGCACTCCACTATTGCGCTACAGTATTAGTCAAATCAGATACAGTGTTTTTTAAAATATAGCCCACAATAAAAGTTTCATGATCCTTGCTTAATTTTCATTTGATTTTTTGTGTGGAATATATTGTACACATCATACTCTTTTTAAGAGAAATAAAAAACATCGTTCGATCTCTAATCATAAGAGAAGCTGACAGTGATTTTTTATTTTTTTTCTGAACTTCTTTATTATTTTTTTCAATTTTTCAATTTTTTTAAGACTTTCTTTGTTTTTTTTTTTCCAAAATTTTGTTGGATTTTTTTGAATTATTTTTTTATTATTTTTCCATTTTTCCTCTAATCTGTAAGCACTCCACTATTGCGCTACAGTATTAGTCAAATCAGCTACATTGTATTTTATATATTTTTTATTTTTTATTTTTTTCTTAAAACTTCTTTATTATTTTTTTCAATTTTTTTAAGACTTTCTTTTTTTTTTGTTGGATTTTTTTGAATTATTTTTTTATTATTTTTCCATTTTTTATATTTTTTCAAAATTTTTTATTTTTTTCGTACAGTTCTGGTCTAATCAGTTACAGTACATTTTTTTTTAAAAAAAAATAGTTAGTCTTTTTTTTAAATTTGGTAATTAAAAAAAGAGGAGGGATCCAATAACCATGGACATTGGTGCCCATGATGACCATTTTTTATTTATGTATAAATTGAAAAATCTAAACCATTAGATGTATTCTATATTATCTCAATAATATATACATAAAAAATGATAAATTTTTAACATTGTTTCGATAGTCATCAAGAGAGGAGAAAAATCTTAAAACTTGAACCGTTGATTTTTGTTAATGCTTGATGCACATGTAAATAAAATCAAAATGATATGATTTTTGGTATACACATAAAATATGATATATACAACGTATTTTATCAATTAGTTTTGTTATTTAAGATTTAATTTCATGGTCACTGATGGGTCACCAAAAACACGGTTATATGATCCCTCCTCTTAAAAAAAAATTCTTCTCTGGTTGTGTCTAATTTTGTGTCCTACTCATTTAAATTGGGTGATCTCGATGTCGTGGGCTAATACGTTAGCTGGTCTTCATGTTTAAACATAAGGATATTTATTACAAATCTAGCTTTTTAGGATATATATTTGAATCAATATTTTTGTATGAGTTAATATTAATAGACTAACGGTGACAAAAAATATTCAAGTAAGCGCGGCGGAGCGCGCAATATAGCTAGTTTTTATGAACTTTGGAGTTGATTTGATGTTCCATCCCGTACCAACAAAAACACATCAATAAACGGTCGTAAATTGTCTAGGTTTGATAGGTGGTCTAACTAACATCAAATCAATCAAAATTTTTTTAGTGTCAAAAATATAATTTCGAGATCCACCTCAAAAAAATTTGGGACATTTTCACGTGATCTGGGTTTCCATATATTAATTTGAAATTGAACGGTTGTGGTTTATTTAATGTAAAAAATGAATAAAAGTACAACGAAAATTATACAAAATTTTGTAGTTAGATTCCTCTCGGGTAATATGTATTTTCCCGAGCAACTATGGAAAAACTTTTTTTCCAAATGTTAGTAATATTTTGTATAAATTATGTTTTTGCCTTCTGATTGACGACGAGTTACCTTGGTAATATAAATATTTTATGTACACATAATCAGATGGTTAAATTATCGCATTTGGGAAGTCAATGTCCATGCATGCCATAGGTCATTGGTTCGAATCTTGGTGATAGCATTTTTATTTACGTTTTGTTTTCCAGGTTTAATCTGTTAGACTATTAGGTGTATATATATATATTTACAATTTACAGGAGTAATTTTATTTTTTTCATAAGAGTCATATCTCATATTTCTCAAATGTCTAAGGACCCCAATCCGGATTTATTGAGACATTTATATAAGAAATTCTGGTTAAAAAAATAGTATATTTTATTAATTCAACAATAAAATAAATATATTTTGTTAATTAAATAATAAAATAGGTATATTATTACAAACAATTTTGTCAAAATAATTTAAAACATGTGCAAATTACTTATGTCAAGTTATTACGAATTGAATCCGAATTGAATAAAAAAAAATTGAGCCGAGCTAAATGGAACTCAAGCTAAAAAAATCGAATCGAGCTAAATCGAACACGAACGAGCTACGGACTTTTATGCCAGCGCTAGTTTCACTACTACCAAAATTCTATCGGCTATTAGCTAGTTTGGCGCTATGAAAATATGAAAATTTTCATTTGGCGCCAATTGAATCGGAAAAATCAAGATGAGTGTACCGAGCTACTGCATTTGCTAAGAACTCATATGTCGCATTCACTTTTTCAAATTTTTTATTTCTTCAATGTTATGATTATCTTTTTATCTATATTATCTAATTGGAACAATTATTATGTAATTTCATTTTTCCACTAATTTATTTGACTTTTCCTAAAAATTTATTTATTGTATTTTTCATTTTGGCGCCTATTCAGTTTTCATTTTGGTAGAGCCAATCAAATTGCAGCTGCAAATTTGTACTATTGTTGACATTCAAATAAATGCCTTAACTACACTGGTCAAATTTTCGTATGTGGTGACATTCAAATAAGATCCAGAATAATGTGTGTTAGATCATGTTTTAATGTACAATTTTTTATAGGTACTATAAAGAGGAAATTATTCCTGTAATAACTTAGTAATCATAACAAGCATTATTTTGTTAATATTTTAGAGCATTTAAAAAATCTAGAACAAATACTTAAAACAGCTCAAAAAGATAATAAATTTATTGTGAACCATAAATCGAAATTTTGGGAGTGACAAAATATAATATGAGTCATTTGCATTTTGGAGTGAAATACAAACATTTTCGTATTAGTTGGACCCTATCTTTGACAATAATTTTTAATAAATATAAAAAAATAAAAAAGGAATAAAAATAAATTCAATTGTATATGGGTTGGTTTTGCACTGATGTGGCATGCTCACGTGGATTCAAGTCCCAGTTACATCATCTTTTTTACATAAAATATAATTTTCTCTCTCCTCAAAAGAACTCAAAGGCCCAGAATTTTTGTTTGGGTCCAGATATGGTGATACTATAGTTGATACCATAGTTGATATCATGGTAGTTGACTAGTCAAATATTCAAAAAGGAACATTTATTTGAGAATTCTCATTGCTATAACTTGAATACTCATTGGTATAATTTGAATATTTACTACTAAAACTTGAATACTGGCCATATTTTTCAGCTTAAACACTCGTTGTTATAACTTGAATACTGACATAACTTGACATAACTTGAATATTTACTGCTAAAACTTGAATATTAACATATTTTTCAGCTTAAACACTCATTGCTATAACTTAAATGTTGACATAACTTGAATTCTCATTTGTATAACTTGAATACTCATTGGTATAACTTGAATATTTACTACTAAAACTTAAATACTTAAATACTGACATAACTTGAATTCTCATTAGTATAACTTGAATTCTAATTGGTATAACTTGAATACCTATTGATATAACTTGAATACCTATAGATATAACTTGAATACTCATTGGTATAACTTGACAGAGAGAAAAAGACCAGAGAGGAGAAGTCAGAAAACGAAGAGAGAAGAAGAAAACGAAAGGAGAAGAAGATCAGAGAGGAGGAATGAGAGAATTAAAGGAAGGAGATTGAAGAGGAAAAGTTCGCGTCATGAGAGAATGACGACGGGAGGGGGAAATAAGCCGGAGAGGAGTTTACGCCATGAGAGGATGAGATCGGAGAGAAGAAGATCAAAGGAGAAGGAAAATCGGAGACAAATAGTTCGCGATTTGATTTGATTAAGTTTGAATTTCATTGAACCGACGTTAGACCGGAAAAAAACCACGTCCGATTTTATGGTATCAACTATGATATCAAACACCATATAGAATTTTCCTTTTTGTTTTGCATAAGTAACATAGTCCGTGCGTCCACTCACGCCAGTAATTAGAGGGGGACCCACTACTTGTTATCACCGTGCGTTCTTGAAGTCCCATGGTAATAAGATTGCCTACGCACGCTACTCCAGCTTTTTCTAGCAGTGAAATGTGTACTGAAAAATTATATTTGTTCATTGAAAATACGGTAGACCGATGAATATGTAAAAAGAGTGAATGCTACCTACTACTTGTATTTTACTTGTATTTTATTGTGTTCTATATTCACATAAAAAGTACCCAGGATCGTAGGAAGCTCACAGCATTAGAATAAACTATTGATATCACACGAGATATTTGGGCAATACAATATAAATCATGCAGAAAATGCTACAATATGAAAAGGAAATTTAATATCCTGGAGATATTTTCGGACTTGAGAATAAAGCACAGTGAATAATTTATATGAAATCAAGTAGAAATATTGTATATTTTTTTATTAGTATTTTATTTTAGTATAAAGCTCGATGCACAATTTTATAAAACAATCATGATTCCATGGATTTGGTCCTTCGGAGTGGGAATTAAAAGGAACATTTTAATACTGGTGCCCAAACAAAATCATTTTGCAAAAAGCTTGTAGAGCACATTTTACATAACACCTCCAAGAACTGGTGCCCAAACTCTCTTTTCCTTTAGTTACACAAAATGCTTACTTTTTTCTTAAATCAGTGTCAGTAGCCTAAAAATTAGGAAAAAAATTAACATATGACTTTTCTTTCTAGTATTTAGCTCCCACAGATAGCTTTTCTATATTCATACCCAAAAAATATTATAGAAGTAAAGGCTTTGCTGTTGCTGTACATACCAACATATCCTATTAGCAAAAGGAGGGTTAGAAAACAGGTAAGGACCTACTCAGCATCATTAACTGGTAACACCATATTTTCCAAGAAACTATTATTTCTCTAACATTTTGACTATCTAATTTCTCAATCCCTTCAAGGAGGACCTAAGTTCTTACTTTAGAACAGAAGGGTTGGTCTCACGTCTCCACTGGAGATGAGTAACAGAAGGATAACAGTGAGGAGAATTCCATATGGGTAGAGGCAAATGGAGGCTTTGAGCCTGTTTCCACACTTGATGAGGCATCAATTGTGTTTCTGTAAGCCCAGCTGGTGCATCAGCTTTGCGCATCACCTGTGTTTCGAATCAAATTTTACAAAATTAATTCACCATCCTGGTACATACCGGTTGTAGAACTAAGAGGTGATTTCAAGAGAATTTTCTAGGTTTGGTTTTGGAGTGTTCCCCACTAACGCTTTTATGCAAAACATTGGAAAAATTGTAAGCCAACTTATTGTGTGCTGCCTTTTGGAATAAGCAGAATAGTGCTTGTGAAACAAATCACTGCACATATCCATTATGTAATATACAAGAAAGAACGTACACAAATGTTATAATAAATAACTAAATAAATATACCTTCAAAATACGTGAAAAGAGAGAGGTGCCGCTTAAGAGAATGGCCTTCTCAGCTGATTCTTTTTGTGCAAATGTTACACAAGCAGTCCTAAAAAGATGCAAGGCCGTTTCAATCAGTGAAGATCAGTGTTAAGTTTTGATTACATACACACATGTAATTGGAGGAATTTCTTGTGTAGCCTTAAAAAAAATTATCATTCATACACTTAGAAATATTTAAATATTATCTACATAAATAAGATGGCTAATGAGGTTCATAATTTTTCAGTGGTACACTTTACAGCTTGAAATTTAGTAATATAAAAGGAATATTTGATTCTCACCCCTTCGGTTTTCCAGTAATTGAATCCCTCAGCATGACAGCTTTGGTGACAGGTCCACATTTTGCAAAATGGGACACAATTGCTTCCTTTGTAGCCCCAAAGTGTACCTATTTGGGATTATAAAATGAACTCTGTAGTTAATTACATTGCACAAGTACTTACTTTCAAATAGAAAAAACATAACATACTCATATTACATTTGTTACTACAACAGTCCTCGAGTCCATATCCTCCATTAGACTTGGTTGTGCTCCTAAAAATTTTACACAGAAGACAAAATAAGTCAATTATACAAACAGAGGCAAAGTTTCATTTATAATGAAATTATATCAGTGTAGGTCAAACCCCCCACAATCCAGAATTTATCAGAACTACCACCTTTTTCTTTCATTCTTATAGAGATGAACCATGCAAAGGGTGAGCTTTCATTTATTTCTGACAGGTAATGAAAAAGTATTACACAGTACATACATAATACATTATTTATGTGTGCCTTAAAAGAGGAAATGTCAATAAATTATTATATAATAAAAATCAGGACAACTGAAAGTACGATACGTAAAGGTAAGTTCATAATATCAACCTGGAGAAGTGTTTGTTTCTGAAACTGGTTCTAGATCTTCAAGTTGAGCCTGCTTTAAGGGGAGCTCTTGCATATCATTCTTCATTTCTTCCAGTTTTACTATTGTATCAGACACTTTCTGGAATATTTAAAATTGTATACAATTATAAGAATGGCGGAACATTCTTTCTTTGTTCTAAAATTGTGAAGTATTTAAGTATTTTTAGCAGTCTTGCATATTATTTCTAACTTGACATACTACTTTTCAACAGATTAAATGTGTGCATGGCTAACTATACACAATAGACCCCACTATCTCACAATTGTGAAGTTGTTGAAATGCACAGAGGAAACAGTGTTAAAACAACATAGACCCAAATAAAATTACAGAAATATAGATGCAATCTGGAGAAAATGATGTCAAAAATTAAAATAAAAAATAAAAAAAGGAGAAAAATCTATTACACTAGGAGCTTCTTGACTTTCCCTGCTCTCTGAAATTTTCAGTTCTCCCTCTTCTGTCGGTGTCTGTAGAGTTATACCTGGTTAGACAAACACAAAAGCACCAAAAAAGAGAGAAAATAAATTAATATTTCTTACAGCTGGGGCCCTCTGGTCACTGCTTGCCGACTCGGTGTTGTTAACATTCTCTGGTTGAAGACCTCCGTCCACCACAATTGCTTCATCTGCCATATTGCTCGAAAAGCAGTTACTCTGTGGCAAAGACTGGGGAGCCACCAAGCATATCCCCAGCCTTTTCTTGGCTGGGATCCTTTCCACTGGTTTTGATGTAACCACACTTGCCCGTATGTGGTTTTCTATTTGCTCAAACTGCCTCTTCAGTTTGGTCACATTCTCCCCATTGGCACGCACCTGTGTGCAAAGCGGAATGGCTCTAATCACTCCCTCAGGATACAAACTGGTTGAGACAAAATTTGCTCGTGCATGAGGGAGGAAAGGAAGTGAAGATGGTAGGTTTTGAGTTAGAGGAGGATGGATATGCGGTAAGTTTGCAGAAGATGCCAGGGGAAAGCAGTTCAGTCTCTCTTTAGAAGAGGGGTTGTTGGTTTCATTTTGAGGCTTGCCTAAGCGGTCCCATACATTGCGGTGAACAGGCTTCAGTTCTTTTTCAATTCTGTCTGCTGCTAATTTAGGTAGCTTTTCAGAATGCTTAATTCCAAGTGTTTCTGCAAAGTAAAAAAATGCACACATATAAAATTATAAAAAAATTGGGAATTTCTAGTTAGTCTTATGCAAAATGTTAGATTATCACTTGTACTATAAGAAATAGATCTCATATGCCAAAGACACGTTAAAACAAGTATCTTTTCAAAGCTCTTTCTCTCAATCAATCCTTCCTCACTTTACTTCTTTAGCAAATGAAAAGGACCATACTGATATTCAGGCATTAAGAAAAAAAGTAGAAGATAGGTGCATGATAGCTCTTCATATTTTGTGGGGGCTTGTCAGGCCTTAACTTATAAGTTGATCACATTCTTTAAGGTGACTTGTGATCTGTTCATCACAAAGATATTACAGCCACAGGAAAGGAAAAACAAAGATTTTTTTTCTTCTTCTTCTTGTTCCTTTTTTTTTGGCGGCATGAATATTATGTGTATGATCCAGAAAAAGTGTCAAAACAACATGCATTCCCAGATAAAGTGCAAATAGGAGAGGGGCATAAGAGCTGTTTCTATACTTTGACTGATACATTCTTGTTTTACAGAGGTTTATACAATACTATGATGTCTACAATGCAAACAAAAAATGTAATAAAATAAAACTATCAACAGAGAAAGATGCAAATATTAATAATCAAACAAACAGAATGACTTTGAATTAAATGACTGACCAGTGTATTCAAATCACCAATAAAAAATTAACAAGAATATATACAGCTTAATCATGAGACAGTAGCAGTACAAAGATTGTAACCAAACAAATGGCATTCAATTTCAATATTTTCCAAACAAATGACAAACATGCAATCAACAAAACTACACTAGGTCTTGAAAAATTCAAAAACTGGTATTGCTTGCCTCTATGGCTTGAATTGATGTTCCTCCCCATAGCCACAACGTTACACCTAGGTCCAGGTAAGCTTCTAGAAGGTCTGGTAGACGAAAGTGGTTTTTCTCTTCTCTGCTCTAACATCATCAGACAAATGCTTAGGAAATAGCTTGTCAGATCCAACTGGTACAAGGACATATTGCATAGTCTGTGCCGGCTCGGTACTTTGGCTTTCAGTGTTCAATTAAGTAAATTTGCACAATACTTCAATTGGTAATACAATAAAATAAAATAAAATAAAATACCCAACCGACCTTGCAGTGCCAGATTTCATCGGGACAAGGTGAGAATGGGACACATTCAGCTGCCAAACTAGATATTCCCCTGGGCTTACTAATAGGAAGTTCCTCTTCTACCCAATCTTCATCACTTGCATGCAACTTCGTTTGCAATGACCTCCTGGATGATACACCCCCATGTAAGTCCTCTTCGTGCCTCAGCGAGAATTCATGAACTGCACTCCCATGTAAATCCTTCTGTGAACCTGAATAGTGCTTCAATTGCTTTCCAGGTACTTCATTGTCCTGTTAAATTTGAGTTGGCAATTTTAGGCATGGTGAAGATGATTATTGTAAAGGCCTAGATGTAAGGGTACTTTATTATTGGCGATGGAAGAGACAAATAAGAGATAAAAGTCTGATATATGGTGGGGGTTTGGGTGCTACAACTTCAAGGTGATGACTTATTATAATGTTCGCCAAATACATGAAACACTACATGAATAATTTGAGAAAAAGCTGAAACAAGATGAGTTCTGGTATCTAACCAAGGATGCATCCCCAACATGAGCCCATACTTCACTGCTAGGTCTTTGTACCTCCATTCTTTTACATTTTGGGGCAGCACAACCTGATTTCTTCACAGCATCTGCTTTTCTACTCATGTAACTCCATAGCCTAAAAGGATTTAAATAAAATAGCAAAAGGATAGTTGCTTCACTATTAAATTATGAAATAGCTTTCTGTAACTTGTGTGCATTTAAAACTGTTTCTTTGAATTATATCTCATGAACTTTATTTTTCCACACAATAAAATTAGACAATAATACATACCAGTGCTACATACCGGTCCCAATCTGGCTTTTCCACAAGACCACGAAGTAGCAAAAAAAATAATAAATGGCAAACGGTAAAATAAAATGATACTCATAGGAATATAACAAGAAAAGACTGAGAGAGTAAAAGAAAGGTGTGAACCATGCCACAAAGCTGTCGGTTTCGTCCCCAAGAAAGTCCATGAGACCTTCACGTGCCTGGTACTGATCTTTTCCATTGCAAAGAAGCACAACGACATATTCCTGGAATTAGGAAAGAACCAAACCAAGAACGAAGAAAGAGTCATACTGTGCATATTCACACATCATTGAGCTAAGAAATTACAAGAATCGGAAAGAGGATGGACGCATGCACTAAGATTGAACATCCATTATTAGGGTGGCATTCCATCTACAATCATTACAAATAACTTCTAATTTCAAAACCTACTATATATGCATATCATACACATAACAATAAAACATACATAAGTGTTAAGATTAATCAAAAAAACTTGAAATTCTCATGACTTCACACTTAGTATCCTCTGATGAACAAAATAAGCACAACTATTGTGCATCTCATTAACTTTTTTTTGCTTGATTTCAAAAATGCTGTCAATATTGTCCCAGTTAGTCAACTCCTTGATTATCAACCAACCCCAAACCCTAGCATTAACATATCATCATCGATTCTCTTAACGATGGACAATCAGCAACCAACGGCATTAATCTCATTCAAGAACCCTCACTACCCTACCAGTTCACAAACGCACAAGAAAGGGGAAGAAATAGAGAGGAAAGAGGAAAGGAGACGAAGAGGAAGAAGAGAAAGATACGACGAGGGTTTCGTCGGCGAAGTCACCGAGGAACTCGGCGAGCTTCTTGGACAGGGCGCGGCGCAGCTCCATCTTCAGCGCCGATCGCCGATCCACTCTGTACGACACCGCGTCCCAGCCGAACAGCTCGCCGCTCCATCTTCCTCCCGTCGTCGCCATCTCCGAATCTCCCTCCCTCCCTTTCGTTTTCTTCTCTTCTCTTCTCACTCTCTTTGTTTCACTCCTTTTCAGTTTCTCAGCTGAGAAAAGGGTGACAGTAACTGTGAGGGGTCCGGATCCGCTGGTTTTTCTAGTAGAGAAGCAGAGGCTGCTTTTCGGAATCGGACGGTTGGGATTGGCTGGGTGCTGCAATCTCGATGCGCGTGGGTGAATCGGACTGTCGGGATCCGGGAAGGAAGGCCCTGCTTTTGTATAAGGAAAGCAGCTGATCGCATCCCGCTCCCTCCCTTTTTGTTTTCTCACACTCTTCATTTCAGTTTCTGAGCTGAGCAAAGGGTGACAGTAACTGTGAGGGTTCCGGATCCGCTGGTTTTGCTGGTAGAGAAGTAGGGGCTGCTTTTCGGAATCGGACGGTCGAGATTGGCTGGGTGCTGCAATCTCGATGAGCGTGGGTGAATCGAACTGTCGGGATCCGGGAAGGAAGGCCCTGTTTTGTATAAGAGAAGCAGCTGATCGCATCCAAGTAGGGTGAGTGTGTGACAGTGAGTGAGTAACAGAAACGCAACAAACTGGGGCGCGAGAGTTGGGTTGGTAGGAGCTAAGATCAGCTGCGATCTAATTTGGATCGGAAGACCCTCCAGTCCGCATCTGACGGTTGAGATTATTTTAAGATGTTCCTTATAAGAGTTACAGTCGTCGGATTGTGATTGGAGGGTACTCCGATCCTATTTGGATTGCAGTCGATGCGGACTCGGATTGGGTGGTTAGATATGGACTTGGTTCTGTCGGATGGAGGGAAAAAGGTAAGAGAGGTGAAAGAGTGGAACCCACATGTAAGTGGCTTGGTGTATACGGATCTCTAGTAAAAGTGGGCTAGATGGTAAATTTGGAGGAACTTTATTTTGTCCATTTTTTTGCTTTCTAATTTTTTTTTTAACAAAAATATGTATGTTTTTGAAAATTTGTTATTTCTGTAATAAGTTTGTTGATAAACTAATGAGCTCGCATGTTTATCATCTAGCTTGTGCAATTATTAGGAGGAGAGTAATTTTGTAAAAAATTAAAAATTAGAGATGGACAAAATAAAAATTTGAATTTGAAATGGAAGTGGAAGTGGTGCCATATGAGTTTTCAATTAAAAACGTACAAACTGCCGCCATTATTTGGAGAGATGATCGGAAGATTCGTCACTGTTATTTCATTCAGGAGGGAAATTTTATGTGTGTTACAATGGGTGTGTCATGTTGCCCAATTTATTGCCATTTCATATTTACTACAGAAGTTTTCTCCTAACAAAAAAAAAAATTGGCATCATCAATTCGATCATGTTTGAGAGAAAAAAAAATATTTCTTAAACTCAATTCTGCTTTGAGAAGAATTCAAATTAATTAATTTAGAATTTAAAAGCAAATACATATATGTGTGTTTAGCTTTTGTGTACCACAAAAAATGATGGATTTTTATTTTTCTAGAAATAAAATAATCTATGTCGTTAGATGACAATAATAATGAATTTTAGAGAATGGAAATTGGGAACTGTTACATGACAACTGATAGTATCATGAATTTAAAAACTAGTTATAGAAAAAACAAATTTGTTATTGACACAAAAAAAGATAGAAACGTACCAATTTCTAAATATAACCTAGTTAATTAGCTAGGCATGAGTTCGATCATAAATAAACTACTAAAAGTTGTAAACGTTTTTAATTCTTAGAATGGCAGCTAAAATTTTTGTGAACTCCATTATTTTAGAAACAGAACAAACAAGAGTTTCATTGTTTCAATTCACTACCTCTCAATGCTAACATCCTCCGTTTCGGTTTCAAATCTTAAAATAGTATTTATAAGAAGTGAATTCTGTGCAAATCAATTCATTCAATTTCCATTTCCATTTCACACAAAAATTCAAAGGAAAAAAATGGCAAGCTCTGGAGTTGCTTTTTATCTCTGTTTTTGCTTGCTCATTAGTGTGGCTGGTCTACAAAGTAAGATTCATAATCTTCTTTTCTTCACATAAATCTCAACCGTTGATCCTATTATATATACACAAATATTTGGTTGAATGTGGAGCTTACTTTTGATATATATTAAATTTGATGTGTATATGCATATATTATGTATAGGTGTATCAGCCCAAGATTGCTGCACAACACAACTCGAATGGGGTGGCCATAGCGAATGCACAAATAATGTAACATGTAACAATTGGTGCTTAACGGGGTGTTTAAAAGGAGGGCACTGCCAAAAAATTGGAAAGCTTCACTACTGTCACTGTGTGTGCTAGCTGATGTTTTATGAGAGATTTGTGTGTTGTAATGAAGATTTACTGTAAATTGAAGTATAATGCAATGTAATAAAGATTTGTTTTATTTATACCATGATTTGATATTTGGTTGAAATGTATAAATAAGGCCTCTTTGGTTTTTTTTTTTTTTTAAGAAAAAATATTCCTATATATTTATGTACGCATTGCGGGATTGAAAAAGAAAAGGAAAAGTCCATGCTAGATAAAAAAAAAAAAAAATTCAAATAAATATGTAGTTATGTAAAACACAGAATTTAGAAAGCAAAAAAATGGACAAAATGATGTTCCTCCACGTTTACCATCTACGCCCACTCTGACAGGAGAGCCGTATACACCAAGCCACTTACATGTAGGGCCAGGCTCCACTCTTTCACCCTCTTATCTCTCGTCCTCTCCCCTCCACCGAATTGAAATCGTCTGACCTGCTGCACGTTATGCAGCACTCCACATTTGGAAAAAGACCTGATTAAATGTAATCTCAAACTTTGTAACTTTGGTGTAATGAGCTATGTTCTAATTATGTTGTAAAGATTTGAACAGAGTATACAATATTGGTATGGTAATTCCTGAATTACGAACCTAGAATATTTGAATTAAGAAGTCTTTGTACCCTGTTTTAATACAAGAATTTTCTTGCTTTTTACATAAAAACCCTGTAAAATCTGCAACTTTACGAAAACCTTTCCAAAGGATACTATCCCTTTCAACTAAAACTTTCTCAGTCAGTTCATGTCAGACTGGTGTCTAACATCTGGTAGTGATGATTACAAGGAAGCTCTAACCGCAACAACCACTCTTGGAGCTCCTGCAGTCGGTTTTGCTAAGCTTGAAGACGTGACAGACAGAAACGAAGCCGTAAAAACAATCATAAAACAAACACAACCTCCTCATTCAACTTTTGGTCCAAACCAAACAAGATCTTGACGATTGTAAAACCACAATCAACGAGATTCAGCGAAAACTAGCAGCACAGAAAGAGCCGGAGCCTCAAATTACAGAAGCAATCTCAAACCTTGAGGCAAATTTGAGAAAATTGTCTCTGGGTGAGCCAACGAAGCTGAAACCTCGTCCTAAAGGTCCAATTTACGTATTCAAGGATCCCCTCATAATCCTTGCAGAAGAAAAGAAGAAGGGGTCAAAATGAGTTCAACCAGGACTCAAACTGTTGTTGACCCTCAATCTCTAACCGTGAGGCTCAAAATGAAAGAACCCCCTCAGTCCAGGACCAGATACGTGGCTACGGACTGGGTCACAGACTCCGTCATCAAGCCCAAAGGATGTTGCCCAGGCGAAACAATGGCTTCAGACGAACTCTGGAGTCAGAGATGGATCCAAACACCGAGCTGAGTTTGTCTAATTTCAGACAGGCTCAGAATGTTCCAGCTGAAGTTCTCTATCAAGTTTGATGGAATCAGTCTCGAAACAAAGTTTACCAGCATAACTCTGACAAAAGAATTCTGGTGGTTGGTAGCCAGCAACTAGAGCTACCATTTATCACCAATGAGTCGTATGAATGGCTCAGGCAATCCGGTTTCCAGCACCTACACATTGGCATGATCATGGTGAGGCTAAGCACGCTGCGTAGGAGGAATGCAGGTGTGAATGCGTTGGTGGTATTCTGAGATACAAGGTGGTCTGATGATCGATCTATCATATCAACAATGGAGATTGATCTCACAAGAGGTGCTCAACTAGCATACACGGCACCTGATCTAATGATGAGTATCCATAATTTCTTTAATCATATACAACTGGTGGTACAAACTCACGGATACGACAATTGGCAAGCTGGAGAAAGCAACTTGCTTATCTCTAGATCTCTGATTGGGAGACTGTCAAATGACAGTTTCACCAGGTTCAATTACAACATACAAAATGTTGCTGATCACCTAGCAAGTCATTGTGTGCAAGCAATACCGGGAAGGAACCAAAGTATTGCTGAACTGAGAGGAAGGCAGTGGACAATACGACCACCTGAAGTAGCACAAATCAAAAACCCACAAAGTGTACACTTCCGAGCAAGAACAGATGGTTCAGTTCAAGTACAATTTGGAGATTATGCCGCAACCAAACCACAAACGGAGGCAAAGAAAGGTGCAGCTGGGGAAGATTTCCTCAGTAATGAAGAAGAATGTGTAAATCTCCTAGAGGGGGAGTTTACGGACAATGACCCAGAAGATGACGATCAGGATGATTTCCTGGATGTTATCCAAACATTGGTAGCCCTACCTAGAGAAGTTGTGTCTCAACCTAACTATTGCCCTGCATGAGATATGTCAGATGATGAGGATGAAAATGGATTTGACAATCCATTTGCAGAAGTTGGTGGGTGTATACCCAATTCTTTCGCGTTTTCAGCAGAAATGGAGTACCCTAAATTGCAAAAACTATTGGAGAAGGCAGAAGCTCAAAAGCAAATGCCAGTTGAAAAGGCGTACTCAACTGCTACGAGTGGAGTATCAGGCATATCAAGGGAGCCAATTATGTTCCAAGCAAATTACCCACCTGGTCGTTATGAGCGAGGAGAGTCCTCAACTCGGCCTGAACGATTTACTGGAGGTAGCCGTTTCAAAGGCGGCTACAGAAAACAGCATAATGAGATGTATGATCTCCCCTCAGCACAACAAAATGAAGGGGCATTATTGGTTCTTCCAGAAGACATCTCACTATACCCAGATGTCATATCCAGATGGGAGTCAATTACACTAAATATTGTAAATGAGAGAATTTGGAATGACAACAGATCCAAAGTCATGTTCATTGAAAACCTTTTGGGAGAAGTTGAGAAGATGTTGTTCATGCAATGGCGAGTAGCATACCCGGAGGATTATGAAGAGTTGGTAAACATAGCTGAACATCCTCAGAATGTTACTTCTCAAATCAGAATGATGTTTCTATTCGAAGACCCTGCCCAGGGGTCAACAGAAGAGCAAAATAAGGCAATCAGAGACTTGGAACGTCTCACATGCCCAGGCATGGCCAACATCATGCAGTACCTAAATGATTATTTGGTACTGGCAGCCCGATCTGACAGAGCGTACATGGATCTGGACCTTAACAACAAGCTACTCATGAAGATGCCAGACCCAATTGGCAATATCCTAATGGAGGCCTTTAACAAGAAGTATCCAGGCCAGCATGAAGGAGGTGTAATATGTCTTGTACCAAGGATCTATTTCTGTCTAGAAGTACCTACAAGAAATATGCCAACAAGCAGCCCTACAACGAAGTTTGAAAGATTTATCTTTCTGTTCAAAGATACCCATACCCGGGTATTACAGCAAAAACCCTTCAAAGAAGTACGGGCTTCGCAAATCCAAAACCTACAAGGGCAAACCACATGATTCTCACGTCCGCGTATTCAAAAGAAAGCATGCAGACAAAGTGAGAACAATGCAAGTGCTTTATTTGTGGAGAAGAAGGACATTTTGCCAAAGAATGCAAGAAAAACCGCGGTAACATCACTAGAGCTGCAGTTTTGGAGAACCTTGACATCCCGGATGATTGAGATGTTGTTTCAGTAGATCAAGATGAGCCCGATTCAGACGCAATTTGCAGTATGTCTGAAGGCGAAACTGGTGTATCTTCATTAAAGGCACAAACAATCATTGAGTCATACCCTTATGAGGATGCGTTCATGCTAACAGTCAGCAGTTGGAGGCCACATGTGGAGCTGACTGATGCCCAGAAAAATTGCAATCATCTATGGCAACACAATGATGAGGTTCCTAAGGGCAAGGAGCGTTGTACTTTTTGCAAATTCCTAACAGCCAGAAACATGAGAATTTTCTGTGGAAATTGTGAAATTACAGCATGTCTTATGTGTGCAAGGCACTATGTTAAGGAGAAGATCAAACCAGTACAGAGTAGTAGTCCCAAGGTGTTCTCCGGGAAGGATTCCTAATCAAAGAGCTACTGCAATACATCGACTATTTGCAGGCAGAAAATGATCAACTGCAAAAGTAGTTGGATGAGCTGCTCGTGAAAAATCTGGAGGAAGATTTCAAAAGCCTGCTCATTCACGACAAGCTAAAAGGAAAAGCCAAGGTTGATGAAGAATTCGCCAATGTGGTGTTTGAAGAAATTGAAATTCATACCACTGCCACAACCGATGTTCCAAAATATAAAGAATCAAGGCAAGTAGTCAACAGACTATATAATTTCATTGCAGTCATGGAGATTCCTGGCATATAGAGTTTTGAATTACAAGCTATCATTGACACAGGCTCCTCAACCTGCTGTGTCAATCAACGAGCCGTACCTTTGGAAGCCTTAGAGCTCAGCGCATATCCAGTCAGTATAAATGGAGTCAATTCAAGGCAAGAGGCAAAACTCAGACTAAAGAATGGTCTCATGAGGATAGAGGAAAACAGTTTCAGAATCCCCTTCACATTTAGCTTTGACATGGGTACTGGAGATGGTATCCAAATGCTGATTGGGTGCAACTTTATCAGAGCTGTGCAAGGAGGCTTACGCATAGAAGGCAACACGGTCACTTTCTACAAAGGAGTGACCTCTATTGAGACACAAGCCGACATTGAGGTTGTCAACAAAACCTCAATTTCCGAACTAGAACTTGATGAACATGAGTACATAGAAATTCAAGAGGCGGTGTTCTATAATTTTGGTGAAGAAAACAAGTTTTTTCAAAAGCCGCTTTGATCAACTCCTAAAGAGATCGGAAGTACAAGGATTTATCGGGAATGACCCGGTAAAACATTGGTCCAAAAACCAAGTAACGTGCAAACTGGAGATCATCAACCCAAACCTAACCATTCAAGATAAACCACTAAAGCATGTCACTCCTGCTCAAAAGGAACAATTCGAAAGACACACCAAAGCCTTGCTGGAGATAGGCATGATCAGGCCAAGTAAGAGCAGACACAGGACCATGGCAATAATGGTAAATTCCTGTACCTCTATTGACCCTATTACTGGAAAAGAGGTGAAATGAAAAGAAAGAATGGTCTTTAATTACTGTACCCTTAATGACAACACTCATAAAGACCAGTACTCTTTACCCGGTATCAATACCATACTCATGAAGGTGGGCAACTCGAAAATCTACTCAAAATTCGACTTAAAGAGTGGATTCCACCAAGTGGCTATGGACCCACAGTCCATAGAGTGGACAGCTTTTGTTGTCCCAAACGGGTTGTATGAATGGCTAGTGATGCCGTTCGGATTGAAAAAATGCTCCAGCAGTATTCCAAAGAAAAAGGGATAACTGCTTTGCTGGCACCAGTGATTTCATTGCTGTTTACATTGATGATATCTTGGTATTTTCTTAAACTGAAGAGCAACATGCCAAGCCCTTGGAGGTGATGCTTCAAATCTGTGAGGCCAATGGACTTGTCCTTAGTCCATCCTAAATGAAAATTGCAGTAAAAGAAATTGAATTCCTCGGTACAATTATTGGCAACTGCAAGATCAAACTCCAACCTCACATTATCAAAAAGATCATCTCATTCAGTGAGGAAAAACTGAAGGAAAAATCAGGGCTTCGCTCCTGGTTAGGCATACTCAATTATGCGCGATCCTACATCCCTAATCTGGGCACACTACGAGCCCCCCTCTATTCGAAAACCAGTCCACATGGAGACAAGAGACTCAAACCTTCTGATTATGAATTAATCAGAAAAATCAAAGAAAATGTGCAAAATTTGCCAAATTTGGAGATTGCACCTCAGGGATCGTACATCATCTTGGAGACAGATGGATGTATGGAAGGATGGGGAGGAATATGCAAGTGGAAACCTTTCAAAAATGATCCCAGAAATTCTGAAAAGATCTGTGCCTATGCAAGTGGGAAATTTCCGTTCATCAAATCAACCATTGATGCAGAAATTTTTGCATGCATGGAAACTCTCAAGGCACTAAAAATCTATTACCTGGATAAGAAGGAAATTACGCTACGGACTGATTGCCAAGCAATCATAAGTTTCTATAATAAATCAGCTTAAAACAAACCATCAAGGGTCAGATGGATAAATTTTTATGATTTTGTCACGGGGACAGGAGTCCAAATTAATTTTGAGCACATAGATGAGAAACTTAATGTCCTAGCAGATTCTCTTTCACGACTAACTAATTTGTGCATTTCAGGATGTCTAACGCAAGAGCAGCAGAAGAATCTAGTGCTATGGGAGGTGTAGACACCCCTAAATTGCAATATTTCATAATTAATCCAATGTTCATGCCACGTACTCATCAAGGAGAAATATGGAAGGAATTAAAAGGATCTATACATCAGAAATCAAAACATAAATATTATGCTGACCAAAGGTATATCAACTTATTTCATTCTCAATTAATTATGTTGCGATTTTCCTTTGGTATTTTTTGGTCTTTTTGTGCTCAGTGTCGACTTGTTTTCTACTTTCTATGTCAATTTAAATGCATGATTTTTGTCATCATGGATTACACTAAAAATAACAATGTTTTAGACGCCTACGGTATTCATTAAAAGGAACAATCATTTATAATACATTTTTGTACTAAAAGTCATTTAGAATACCAAATTATACTCATAAAGTGAATTCAAAATGTGATAGAATTAGCTAGAGGTCTCAGACTCTTGAAATTAACATCATGAAACCAGAATTCAAATTCCCAAGTGTTAGAGAGCTTATGCATGATTATAAAGCCTCAACTTATATTATATCATGTTCCATGGGTCATAATATCTCAGTGCATTTTATAAATCAAGTTCCCATCATAAAAAAAGTCTTTTTAAAGTCTTTGACCACGTTGGTTTAAGATAATTTTTTTCAGCACATCAAAATAAACAAGTTTCATCCTATTCAACCATGCAAAATCAAAATCTCATGTCATGATATCAGAGGAGAAGTCACTATTTTCAAATGTAGACCATCTACCTTTATCCAAATTAGTTTATTGCGACAAAAATCAGTCCAAGTGACTTATGGGTCATAACTTTTGGTTCATGAACATAAATAGTTCTTACCAGTGAAAGTGCTTGACTAGAATTTAATTATGGTAGTAGTCAAACGAATTTCAGTATGTGTTAATAAAGATGCGTTGCATACCAAGCATACAAAACTTATATTATTCTTTAAATGCAAGTTAGGATGTCATTATATCATTTGAGAAGCATTTTCAGCAAGTTATTTAGTTTAAAAGTGTAGTGTTTGATTTAAAAAACCAAGATGATGGGACTATTTGACCCTTGAATAAGTTATTATGAGAAAGGTGTATGCAACCTTATCAGCAATTCAAAGACACTCATGAGGTAAGTTATATATCATGTTTTTATAGGCACCTTGCTTTGTTTTAGAAAATTACATAAAAAAACGTTTCAATACCACATCTTCTCATGTCCTCCTACATAAACATACTTCTGCTATGGATGAGTAGAATTGACATATCAATATACCTATCATCCTCAATAGCTCGTACTTGGTCAAGTAGGACAGAAATTTGTGTTCAAAACTCATAAATACATATTGTTTTATCCTCTTGGCACCTCTACACAATTGAAGTGACTTGAGATGGCAGATTCAGCAGGATAGGCTGTTGTATGCTACAAATGAGTCCAAGTTTGAACCCTTTTGCACTAGGAAATGGATAAAATATAGTGATAACATTGAAATACAAATTGTAAGGTTCATTAATGAGTTTTCTTTCACTACATGCTAATGTATTTGCAGCTCAAATGATACAACTTCACTCTATATATGCACATCTCTGAGAATGACATTTAAAATGAGAGTTGTTAGCACCCAAGTTCTTTGCATAGATCTTTTACAATAAAAAAAAGGGGACTTGCATTAAACTCGTTAATTGCAAAATAAATATCATAATAACTTTTCACATAGTCCAGAAAATCATTTTATGATGATGAGTGTTGTTAGGATCATTTGGGACAGCAAAAGTTGTTTTTCACTAAACTGTATTCTCAAATAGAATTTTCAGCTCTCTTTTAAGTTAAAATGGCGAGCTAGCATGTCAAAGCATTGATTCTTTTGCATAAATGCTTGTCACTTTGATCAATTAACGTTTCTGATGTTATAAAACTGCAGTTTATGAGTTCATTTTCTCATATTTTGATCATAAAAATGTCAAGAAGGTTTATAAACGAATTTAAATGATCTTTGGTGCAGAAAAGTACATGAGATTTCAGTATAAGCACAAATGGCAGTTGGTAGGGCCAACAAAAATCCTACTTACAAGTTAACTCAGCTTTATCTTACTGACATCTGAAATTTGTCCTGACATTTGCATTGTCTCACACTTTTTCAGACTTCATCCTTGCCCCTTTGACTCGAATATGAACCTTTGCTCACCCACCCTTTCTATGGACTGTGTTAATACTAATTTATGCTCCAATACTTAATTGGAAAAAAATATTTTCATGAGTTGTATGTCTTGAACATACATATATGTTATGAAATGAGACATTTTAAATACAAATTTGTTTGAGAGAAAAATCTGAAAATACAGATGTATTCATCAATGCTAATAAAAACAAATTATCCTGCATAAACATCTTTTCGTTTGCAATCTTAGAGTTTTAATTCATGCTCATCAAGAGAAAGTCAATTTATTCATGTAGCATGAAACCTAATGATATTTGGTTGCATGATCTTATTTACGAGATTTTGAGTCAAGAAAGCAGGACGCTGTTATCACAAAAAGCAAATAAACCTATATTTCATAGTTTCATAGAAAAATTGTGCACGAATTTGAATAGTCTTGAAACAAAATAAGCATCCAATTAAGAATCTAATTTTGCAGATGGTAGGGGCCAGGAAAGCCTCACTTGCAATTTCTTGCAACTTGATGTTGCAGGGGCTGTCATTTCCGCGAGAAAAATTTGCTATCTGAAAATTTCATCATGATGTGTACTACTTGGCATGCTTAATTAACTTCCATAAATTGATCCATGAAATCTTGGCTCAAATATAAGTGTTGTTCACCACCTTTCTTAGGTGATAATTATACCAAAACACTGAAAATAAAAATGCTTTAAAGAAAGTTTCTGCATTGAAATTTCTGTAATGTATATTAGCAAGTTATATTTCTATGAAAAATACTGTATTTTATGTTGTGAATTCATGATTTAATTATATAACACATCTAGTGCTTTGTATCCATCTGTTGGCTAGGCTTAGATACCTATAGTTTTGATGATTATGATATGCACAAGAGATATATTTGTCACCTTGCATGAATTAACAGTACTCTGAAGTACAGTTACAAATTTTACTTCAAACTAGAGCAATTGACCAAGTACTTGATGTACGATTTATGATATTGGGTGTATCCATATTCCTGCTAAAACTTGTGGTGATTTGACATCATATAATCAATTAAAATCTGCCAAGAAAATCAGATTTTCAGCACAAATGGACAGCACGACTCCTGCTGCCGTGTTTCACTTGTATTCTACTCAAATATGATGCTAAGACCTTTTAAATGATCAATTAAAGAGATAAAAAGTCTCTAAAACTCCTGCAATAATAATTTGTCTATTTCTACAGCCGTATAATGATTATAATTCAGTCTATACTTTTCAGATTTTGACTAATGCAGTCAAATGTTGTTTGCTTTTTTCAAATCAGGTTTAAGCATGTTGCAGGACATAAGGGATCAAGTGACCTGCGTGTTTGAGCTGCCAAGTGCATCAACCACACCCTATAAATACCCCCTACCATCTTCACAACTCCTCCATGGCTGGTGAGAGCAAAACAAATACAAAAGAGTGAAGAGCATTCAGAGTCCAGTGCAGAAAAGAGAAACAGCAAGAAGTCTAGCTCAGAAAATTAGTTTCTTTTGATATATCTTGAGAGAAATTGAGAGAAAATGATAGAGTGACTGATCAATTATAGTGCTCCAGTATCCAAGTCCTCAAATCATCCAAAAGCAGCCATCCAAGTCAAGAAGAGTGCCATCATAATGCTCAAACAGCAAGAAACGCTGATCTTCATGACTTGATCCTTTTATTCTATTTTCTGCTCTCTTTTATTGAAACTTTACACATTTTGTAATCTTTATACTCTGTCTCATTTAAGAAATAATATGTTTTGAAAGCTAGAATTAGTAGAGACTAATTTACGGGTGAGTGTGGTGCCTAACACCTTCCACATTCATAACCGAGACACGAACCTGCTATCCATGGGCTAATAGAGTTTAAATCACAGTTTTTCCCGTCGTTTGACGGGTGGCGACTCCGAAAACATTTCTAAAAACATTGCTAAACAATTCAATTGAGTCCCGGTATCGTAGCGAGGCAGCTACAGGAGGAAGCACTGTAGGAACAAATAAAGAGCAACAGTTCACAGCTGCAGAACACCAGTCCACAGATCCAGCAACTGAATCAAGTGATGATGAGTATGTTCTCCGTGGAAACACATTCATGGAATGGGAAAAATTGCTCTACGAGTATGAAAAACCCCAGAGCTGGGATGATTTCATGTGGAATGGAAAAGAGAGGGAGCGGCTCAAGAAAAAGCAGCTCATGCGAGCCTTCAAAGAAATCAGTAACTTGAGGTTCATGTTAAAGGCAGAGTATAAGTTGGTTTTCCCTTACTGAGGCCATGACTCAATGGCTGGGGATGCTGAGTCAATTTTGCGTAATCAGTTGGAAAAAGTAATGCAGACAGAGGCAATAATAGAGCCAATTGCGAAAGCAGATCGCATCTGGTTCATCTAGAGGGTCTTGGAAAGTGGTGGACCCATAAATCCAAATTATTAGAGAGATAATAGTGGAATACCAGCTGTCTCACTAAGTGTGCTTCAATAATTCAGCCAAAGATAATAGATAACCACTGGCTTTTGTTTGTCTTTACTCTTATCTTTGTTTCTTTGTGCGAGTCATCCTCTGTTATTGAGGAGTAGTTTGCATTATTGAACTAAATAATGTAGGGCATCTTTACTTTTACCCAGCTATGTAATTTCCCTTAATTTTCGGCCTACATGTTTTGGCCTACTTTAGTAGTGGTTTGGCACCTTTCGGTGCATTATTGTACCTTTGGTAGCGGAAATTGTGGTAATCCTTTAATTTTGAGTGATGACGGGGCTCATAAGTGTACCCGGCTCAAATTATTGAGATACCTTTTCCCCCTTATAAATAGGTGTGTTTAAGAAGTAGCAAGACACGCAGAAATCATCTGAAGTCTTACTCTTCTTTCTTGTATAATATCTCTGAGTAAAATAAAATTTCCGCTTTTCACTTCTAAAAACTCGTGTTCCTAGTAACCAATGTTTTGAAGTTTGGAGTGATCCTTTTTCCTACCTAGTATCAGAGCAAGGTTTTTTTTGTAAGATTCTAGCAAGGTATTAATGACTTTCTAAATTTCTATATATTCTAGGTAGTAAGGACGGAAATACTGTATTAAGATTTTTATTATGTTCATTTGTTTACCCAAAATTAGGATGCTGTATGCCAAAATATTGAACTATATTAAAATTTTGCAGTTTTATATTCAAATATTAAATAATATTTATAAAGGTCTAAGAAATGTTTGTGTACAAGTAAAAGGTGTTTATATAGCTTTAAAGAGTATTTATAAAAACCTTAGAAGAGTTCATGTACAATTAAAAGCTATAATATACCATAAGTGTAATCCAAGAATTTAAAGGATAAGTGGTAATAACTGTGAAAAGATTCGAACAAAAGTATCAGGCCAGGCCATAGATAGACGTAGAGGCAAGAGGCCGTTAAGTCTTGTTGAAACCCGTCTGGTTGAGTTAAATCTGACACACAAAAAACTACACCATTTGAATAAAGCAATATTACCTAATTAGGAAAGGCTGCAACCTTGCAGCAAGTCAGAGGATTATCATCCAGCTCCACCCTACAAAACCAAGTCTATATCTAACCTACCAAAGCCCCCACCAAAGTCCCAACTCTCGCATTCCAGTCTGTTGCATTTCTGTCACACACTCACTCTGTGCTTAGAAACTGAGAGAGGGAGAAAAAGAGAGCAAAGATGACTTATTCCGTTAGAGTAATATCTAACGTCCATAGAATATGAGGAGGGTTCCAATGTCTCCGTTTTTTGTGCCTCCATCATGTCTCCACTTTTTAAATTTCAAATAACTAAAAATTTAAAACTCATTTTTAAAAAAAAAAACGTTAGATTTGATCAATATGATATTCTCTATGTGTACATAACAAATTTTTTCACTTTTTTGTTTTATTTTATATAAATCAATGAGTTATAAAAATCAACGTCTACAAATTGCTCAAATTAGTTCATTTTTTGAAGCCCTTGATGTCAAACAAAATAATACTCAAATTTGATGATTTTTTACATATACATAAATGAAAGAATATAGATTAAATCTAATGGTTTTGTTTTGAAAAATGAGTTTTAAATTTTAAGTTATTTGAAATTTAAAAAGTGGAGGCATGATGGAGGCACAAAAAATAGAGGCATTGGAACCCTCCTCATAGAATATTAAAACAAGGTAGAGAAGAAGAAGTAATTTGTGTGTGTCTTTGTTATTTTCTCACTGAAATGGATGCTTTGCATATTTATACACTGAAGTTTTTATCCTAACCAGCCTTTTAACTCATCCTATTTACTCTAGTTACATTGAGGTAAAAACCTAAAGACAAGCATCAGCCCACAGCTGCAAGATTGTTGTGTCTGGTAGTACTATTCTGAAGAAATTCCTGAATTATGCTGTCGCATGTTTTTTATTGTAACATAGCCCCAGTCCTCTAGCCACTGGACACATCCATTGTACTGTCAACAAATATCTATGATATATCTATAGTGTTTATAGGTTACAAAATCAGATTTATCTATTATAAAATCGGATGTATTTGTTCCATTTTCAATAGACACAAGATGTTTCTCATTCCGTTATTCACCATGCGACCCCTAAATCATTGATCATGAATTCATGATCATGCCTCATCGGGACGATTACCTCCTGGAGATTCAATTAATGCCGCTTGGAATTTGGAATGTCACAGTCGCCATCAGAGAATTGCCACCAAGGCCCCAGCAATTAAAAGATATCCGAATACTACATTCTTTGTTTCTTAGAATAATATGAAAAATTAATGCTGGATGAAATAAATCATCAGGATTTAGCTAGTCATAACTTATCAGGGGGGCAATATGAAATTATTACTCCTTTTAATTTAGTGTAAACAATTAAGATATATATTCTGAGTTTGACTATTATACTAACGTTAGCATTTTGGACCGAAATGCTAACAGCTCGAAATTGTTGTTATTGCGTCTGAAATTACGATTTATGATGCTCAATAAATTCTTTATATGGAAATATTGGGGAATACAAAAATTTTTCATTTTTCTAAGTATTTGTTTTGAATTTTAGAAAATAGCTCATAAATATTAATAAAATATTGATGTTTGTACATGCTATTTTAAAAAATGCAAAACAAATACTTAGAAAACTCTAAAAATGGAAAATTTTTGTATTCCCTAATATTTTCATATAAAGAGTTTATTGAGCACCATAAATCGTGATTTCGGATACAATAACAACAAATTTGAGGCATTAGCATTTCGGACCGAAATGCTAACGTTAGTATAATAGTCTAGCTCTATATATTCTACATGTTACATATCTGTGGGACCAGGTTATGTACATGCAAGCACGATTGAACTTTCTCATTGTTCACTTATTTTTCTGACAGTATCAGATTTAAATTATCATTTGATCGATTCTTACTTTTTGACATTGATATCATACAATCACATGCACAAAATATCTAATAACTTAACTAGGACTGCCAAATATTACACATTATCCAGAAAAAAATGATAAAATCAATATATAATTATATATGTAAAACTAAATAATATTTTAATTTAATATGTAAAACTAAATAATATGAAGACAAATTGATCAAATTAGATGAAAAGATTTTAAAAAAATAATAGTAGATAATATTGATGACATGACATAAATTAAAATCCTAAAAACTATTATATAGCATCGCGTATATATACCAGATAAATACAATGACTGCTATAACACAAATGATACACAAAATACAGGTTACACATCTAAGAAACCAGCAGCACTTCTTGGTCCAACTGTTTTTTGTTTGATCACTGATTCGTTTCCAAGTGGAGGAAAATCCAACCTCTAGCTTAGCAAATTTTGGCAAAAGTTTCTTCCCCAATCCACTTTTCTTCAGCAAGAAAAGAAGTACCCGAAGTAAGACCCACGAGATACCGATCCCCAGGACGGCCAGCCACCCTCGAAGCAACATTCGTTTTGTGGTAAGGTTGGAGTTGTCATAATTATAAACTTTGGCAATACCAGCAGAGAATGCCAGTCCCATTGAGAAGGCGGCAATCCAGACCACCCAGACCAAGAACCTTACAATGAATTTTCTCTTTCGAGGGACCACACACAAGAAAAGTAAAATGACGCTGACGGATGAAAACAACGCAAACATATCGAGTATTAGAAATACAGTTAAACCTTCCCCGAGGACAGCTTGACCTTTAATATCATGATGCTGGTCATCATCAGGTTGAACGCCTCCTGGGGGACTCAATGCCGCTTGGAAAGTTACCGTCGCCACCAGCGTCGCCACCAACAATAGAATATCCGGATGGTTCATATTCTGTATATTTTTTACCTTTTGTGACTTTGGTGTAGCTTCTTCGGGGTCATACTTGGTGCCAGAATTGTGGGTCTGCTGCAGTGATTGCCTTGGAGGTCGTGTCGTCTTCGGACTGCTGTTTGCGGGAGAAGTACCGAGGACAGGCCCTGAATTAGACAACACTTCAGCTGCAGTCTTTCCACCAGCTGCTCGTATCATCTCGCCGAGGAGGAGATCTCCATGCCTGTGCTGTGATTCCAGTAGAACATCGAGAGGAGTTGAGAACTTCAAGTTCGTGGCGTTTACATCTATTGTTGGTTTGCTCAACATAACTTTTGTTACCTGAGATGTAATATGTGCAATTAATTAATTCTGTTGAGAAGAAATTAAGATAAATTAATTTGTGGCTGATTTAGTGTAACCTCTTTAAATTACATAAGAAATTAAAATTAATAAAGTATGGCATACTGATAATTGCTTGGTTGTCATGGCTAGATGTAAAGCAGTGTTTCCTTTGCTGTCCTTTGCATTAAGGTCGCGCACCCGTTCAATCAAGAACTCAACCGTGTAAAAGGTATTGTATTTGACTGCCAAATGAAGGATGGTTTCTCCACCGTTTGTGCAAGCATGCAGTGCCTCCTCGCAGGCTTCAACTAAGACTTCAATGACAGCCGTCCGTCCTTTAATAACAGCAACATGAAGTGGCAATAACCCCTCATATTTCTCTCTCAATAAACAAAGGCTCACGTCACTCTGCATCATTAGAAAGCCAGCACTATTACAATCATATATTGTGACTGTATATGATTTTGGAAGTTAATTTGCAGACAAAAGTGCTGCTCTTTATTTATCTGTAATTGCTTTCAGTAGAGTCTAGTTTTGCAATTTATAACTAGTATGTAATTCTCAACTTCTTTTGCGTCAAGCGGCAAATTAAACAGAAAAAAAATGTGAAATCAGGTAATTTATAATAATACCTTTAGCAACTCCTTCACTACAGCAACATGATTATGTGCTGCAGCCAAATGCATAGGCGAGAGGCCCTGGCTGTTGAGCTCCTTAGCCAGAGCCAGCCCCGGTTTGCAACGGATAAGCTCATGAGCAAAAGCAGCATGGCCCAAAATAGCCGCAATATGCAGGGGGTTATCTCTCACTGAAGTACTTGCGATCACTCTCTCCAACAAGAGCTTGTCTTTTTTCAGGAGCTCGCTCAGTAAGTTCACATCTCCGGCATGGGATGCCTCTTCCAGTCTTGCTATAAGTGTATCCATCGTTATTCTCTTTTTTCGTGTTGAGATTGCAGAATATGCACTACTGGCCGGTCCCTGGGTACTTAAAACAGGTTGGTGCAGCATTGACTTACAACCAACGCATTGCGGAGTCAATGGAAATAAGGTTATCTTAATTACCATTTACAAACAAATTAAGCTGGCCTGAAAGTCAAAGAAAAGACAATTCTATAATCTGATGTGAATGCGATAGTTACTGGTAGAGTACAATGCTAATTACACGTCAATTATAAAGTGGCGAAGCCAAATAGATTTTGAAGCAGGGGCCAATTTCAAGGCAATAAGATTCTTGAATTAAAAGAACAAAAATTTGAAATTATTAATATATCGCTTCTACAAACATGAGCAACAAAATGGTAGAACGTGAAAAAAATGGGGTTGTTTTTGTGTAAAATTAAGAAATAAATTTTGATGTTCCTTGAATGACAAAAAAATTTGTAGATGAAAACTATTTATTTAAGACATCAATGTTAATATCAAGTTTAGAAATAGACAACTAATCATTTTTGAGAAAAACAATTGTTTAAATATGTCAAATCTATCAATCAATATTTATATCGAGGAAGTAAAATACAATAATCATAAAAACTATAAAAAAAAATTTCACAAATCAAGGGGGGCCATGGCCCCTCCAAACACCCCCATGCCTTCGCCACTGAGTTATGGAGTCAGCAACACATCGATCGATCTATTCCTCGCATGGCATGACAACATTAACTCAGTTATGAGGGCAGTGGCAACCAATTAGTCGGAAAGACAATGTTTAATTCTTTCCAATTTCAAGACATCGACAAGAAACAGGGACAGAGAGAGGGGGGCTAGGGGGGCCATGGCCCCCCATGATCCATGAAAAAAAAATTTTAGTATATTATTTTAACTTAAATATATTAAGATGGTTACATAACATTTATTTGGCCCCCTACTATGAAATCCTGGCTCCGTCCTTGACAAGGGATGTTTTAGATCAACAGATCAAGGTGAGATGGAATATGCGCACTGCATCGCAATCGATCTATTGCAATCTTTGACTGTATCAAAAGAAGTGACGTTACAACTATTACAACTATTCTGATCATTTTAACTTTAACTATCATATATAGTCAATTTATGCACTAATTAGCATGCATCATAAGCTAATTAAATAGGTTGCATAATAAGCAATTTAATCGACATAAAATTAAGAACACAATTGTACAATTTACATACCAAATGAATCAATATGCATAATGAGCATGAGGTTGCTTCACTTTGCATCATTTTAACTTTAACTTCATATATAGTAACTTAGAGCATCTTTAAGAGTTCCCCAAAACCATTCCTAAAACCAATTATTGGAAATTAGAAACAAAATTCGGTCTCCAACAGAAGCCCAAAACCCTTCCCAATTTTTGGGCTATCCCCAAATCGTCTCTAACTTTAGCTAAATTTGCGCAATACGTCCGCACTCCCAATCCCGCTCCTTCCGAGTCCCGCCATTTCCCCTTCCCCTTCCTTCCATTCCCGTGCGCCCCAAACCCTCATCAGCTGGCTCGTGGGGGCTTCTCTTGCTTCCTTCTGTTTTCGAGCCTGGAAGCCCCAAATCGTCATCAGGTGGCGCTTGATTAGGTGGCCCCTTGCCTAAAAGCCCCTTGCTTCCTAGAAGCCTAGAAGCCCCTTGCTTCCCGCGCCTAGAAGCCCCTTGCTTCCTCAGTGGCGCTTGATCCTCCGCCACCGCCATCTCAAGTAGCTCCAGCCGCTGGTCATCACCGTTGCCGTCTCCGTCAAATAAATTTTGCAAGTTGGGCTAGGTTAGTGCAAAATCCTACACTGGTATTTTGCTGGTACATTACCGGTATGTACTGGTAATTTACTGGTACATTACCAGTATATTCAAATAAATAATTGCATGATTTATATCTATCTGAGGTACTGTGTCTTTAGTGAATACGCAAGATTTCTAATTTGTAAAAGTGATTAAACTGTTTTAATTTGCAAAAAAGAGGACATTGAATTATTTATCTTATCATTTTAGTATTTTACCGAGATGGGTCATTCTGACAACTGTGATAACTGGCAAAATAGTGAACAAGAATGATTGAGATCATGTATATGGATTCACCAAGTTAATGCTTCAGATTTATCAGTGCTTGATGATTAAGTTTTAGAATTTTACTAAATTTGATGCTAATATTTTCAAAATATGGATAACTTGCTGATGTTATTACCGTTTTGCTTTGAAAACTGCTCTGTTGGTAGTCATGGACAATGGTCAGCACTCGTCAACCTAAATTTGGCTGTCAATATATTTCTTCCCCGAGAAGAACATATAAACTCCTTAAGAAATTGTTGTGTCCTTGTCTATTTGTTTAATCTGCAGATGATGTGTTCTTTTATTAATTTTCATTAGGTTTAGTAATTTAATTGTCCCCATATTGGATTCTGGCATTGCAAGAGAATCATCATAAGCAACTATTATAAATTGGAACTATCTCAGTATATATCTCTATTATTAAAGGCCCAGTCACCACCGGCCCACTTTTTAAATTTATAGGGATCCATATTTGGGAATCTGTTGGAGATTGAGTTAAAATTTGCTCTCAAAAAATTTAGGATGACACCCAATATAGGTATATTGGGATCCATTTTTTGGGAAGCTCTTGAAGATGCTCTAAAAAATTTAGTAAGCTATATATATAGTGGAAAGATCTGTTGACAGATATAGATATCCTTCGGTAGTTTATAAAAAATTTTGTATATTTTTTTAACCATTGCAAATTAATGAATCTTTGATGGACTATGAAATAACACTTAATTCAAATGTAATCGAAAATATAGTCAACATATAAGGTGTATAAACTTTTTTCTATTTCCAAGATTTTTTAAACAATTTTTTTTAATTTCATATATTTTTAAGATGGCAATATATCGATCACTCACTGTAGTATTTCCTATTAAAATTGCCTGTATCAAATTGTGACCAGTTTAGAGATATTTTTTAATGAGAACGGATCCATTGACAATAGTTATTTTGACAATCTTGACAATGGTATATTTCAAAATTTAAAAAAAAAATCACAAAAAATCTTAAAAACAGAAGAAAAATAATTTATAGAAGTATTACTTAACTTATAGATTGATTAGGTTTCCAATTATATTAAATTTTAACGACATTTGATGGCTCTTTAAAAACCCGTTAAATTACAATTGTTAAAAAGTGTATAAAATTTAGATAAGACATCAAATGATATTCAAATTGATTGAAACTTGAAACATAATCAATCTATAAGCTAAGTAATGCATCCATAAAAATTTTTTCATTTTTAAGATTTTTTATGAATTTTAATAATTTTGTTAAAACCAAAATTGTCAAGATTGTCAATAGATCTCACTTGTTTTTAGTTCGCTATTTGAATGATTGATGGCATGCTGCTTTACAAGTTTACTCAGAGGTCAATTGAAGTCTTTCTCTTGTATTTTACTACCTGACTAATCGCTAGCACGGCATCTATGATCTATCCGACTAGACCTTTCAATTCCAAACTACATGTCTTATAAGTCCAAGCATGGGACCCATCTAAAAGAGGACAACCTACCGTCTATAGTGGAAAATCCACTAAATGTGACAATATTCACTGAAAAATGGATCACATGAGTCCCATTTTGCAACCACTTGTGAGCGTAGTTTGTCCACTCTGTGGACGCAAAATGTTTCCCCATCTAAAAAGGATGCCTCGTCATAATTAGAGCTGTCAATGTAATGAAATCTTGCGTTATTTCGTTTCGTTTCGTCCAAACGAAATGATTTACGGTTTCGTTAAACGAAATGAAACAATAAACACAATAATTTATTCTATTTTGTTTTTCATTGTCATATAATAATACCACTACAAAACAATTATTTTTGTTTCTTCCGTTCCGTTTTGTTAAACGAAACGATCCATCTTCATTATCGTTTCGTTGCGTTAACGCCCCTAATTATAATCTTCGAGAAACATCTTGCGCCCACAGCTTTACAAATTTTATAACAAATAGTCAAATTTTCACTTTATACCTCAAATTTGTAACCTACAAATTGATGCTATGATCGAACAGGTTCACTGTAAACGCTAGGCATTACTCAAAATCTTGCAATTAGTATGATATGTTGTAGGATAAAATGAAGACGATTTATTATATTGACTAGAGCTGAATCCGGGCTTCACCCAAAAAAATAATATTATACATAAAATAATAAATATTTAAAATAAAGTACACTTTTCATAATATATATCTTATCAAATAAATTTTAAACACGACTATATTTCCCTTACAATATGTATTTAGCTATGTCTCTATTCATATAAAAAATAAAAAGAGTAGTAAAAATTTTGAGTCACCTATATATAAATGGTGTATTTAGCTGTCTCTATTCATATAAAAAATAAAAAGAGTAGTAAAAATTTTTAGTCACTTATATATAAATGATATATGTTGATCGGAAAGATATAAATTTTTACTAAAAAATGATATTTGTTCATTAAAAATACGGTGAACCGGTAGATGGATAAAAGAGGTGGTCGCTAGCTACTATTCTTTGGAGAATGGGACTTGGGGAACTGCTATGACAATTGATAGTATCATGAATCTAAAAAACTAGTTAGTGTTTTAAAAAAATCCGAGAGGTCCAATCCCGACCCGAGAAACCAGGGGAAAATGGATCGACCAACCCGACCTGAGGGTATGACCCGGGCAACCTGAGAGGACCGGGAGGGACGGTCTTCGCAAGGAAAGGAATCCAACCCACAGAAAATTTCCTGAGAAAACCCGACCCGAGCGAACCGGGGACCAGACCCGTCCCGACCCGAGGTACCGAGATAACTCGGGGTAAAAATCCAGGGTAATTAAAAAATAAAAAATAAAACAAGAAGTCGGAATCTCATATATATTAGTAATATAACCGATCCCAAACCCAAAATTTAAAAGAGATTAACTTTTATTTTTCAAAGACAATTAGCATAGTATAAAATATATATATTTCAGTTTAAAACAAATAATTTTTTATATTAAATATATATATATATATATATATAATATGCATATCACGGTTTTACCGTGCTATGCGGTCCATATCTCCGTTTTTGGTGTCCAAATTGTCGATCCGAACCGTTAAACTTAATCTTTATATCAAAATATACTACCAAACCAAATTTTATAATTTTTTGAATTTTTTTGCTATTTTTAATGATGGAGAGAAAATGGCTAGATCCGAGGATTCTGGTTCATACAAAACAACGATTTTCTCCGCATCACTAAAAATAGCAAACAAATTCTAAAAATTGTAAAATTTGGTTTCCTAGTATATTTTGATATAGACATCACATTGAGCAGTTCCGATCGACTATTTAGACACCGGAAATAGAGGTACGAACCACATAGCACAGTAAAACCGTGATATGCATATTACCGTAGCCTAATTCTATATATATATATTTCAATTTAAAATAAATAATTTTTTGTTTTCTGGTTTTTTTAAAATACTTTTTCGATTTTTGTAGTATAAAATAGGTATAATATTTTTTATATATTTTTGTTGCTTCTTTTTTTTTGTTTTTTAAAGCTTTTTTTTACCATATAACCCGAACAACCCGGACAATCCAAGCAACTCGGGAGGGACAGTCCTAAGCTAGGTCCAATCTCCATTCCTCCAAAATTTTTCTAAGGTTTCCCGAACTGAGGAAACCCATAGACCGGGGCGGGTTTAGACCGACCCCGACCTACCCAGACGATCTTTAAATCACTATTAACTTTTTTTTTTTGAAAAGAAAAGCACCATAATCAAGTGCCAGCCTTCATTACTTTTCGAAAGCTAATACAAAAGTTAGTATGCATAAGCTATGCATAAAATGTCACAGTATATCAACTAGCAAAATAACATAGTGCATAACAGGATTTTGAACTAACAAGCTATAACAGAGAAACTACAATTAAAGCAAGTCACAACTACTGAGCCTAGCCACCTAGTCTTCTACAATTCTCAATTCTTTGCATCAGGAGTCATGAGATCCTCATCACTGGTATCTGTGAGAGGGTGCTCTTGTGCATCAGGAAGAGGAGTAATAGCAGTAGTACTGGTAGCACCATTATTAAAAGTTAAATCAATGACAACTCTTTGAAGAAGTTCCTTCCCTACAAAATTACCATCAGTCTATCAAATGATACAAGGAAAAGTAAATACTATTCAAATTGTTACAAGGATTCGAATTCTCAAAAATTCTAACATTTCTTTCCTTCCAAACTGTCCATATGACAGCAGCTAAGATAATGCCCCAAAAGCACATATCATTAAAAGGAGGATGAAATCAAGAGTTCCAATAAGATTCTACAGAATCTGTAACAATAAGTTGCCCCTGAGGATGCAACAGTTTAAGTCTAATCCAGAAATTTTTGATAAATTCACAATGGAAAAAAGATGATCAGAAGATTCAAATTCTGCACAAAAAAACACAATTGGGAGAACCAGACCATCCTTTCTTTAGAAGATTAGCCTTAGATAATATTTTGTCATGAATCACTAACCATAAATAGAGTTTGTTCTTCAAAGGAATATTAATAGCCCAAACTGACTTTTTCAAGGAACATAATACTCCTCCACAGTTCAAAAAATTATATAAAGACTTGACAGTGTATTGCCCATGTTTTTCTAGAAGCCAAGAGATAGAATCAGGAGTAGAAGAAAGATGCACATTCTCAATTAAAGATAATAGTTGAGATTTCTCATCCCTCATTGCATCACTCACTCCCCTAGAAAGACTTACCTGATGTTACCATTATTAATCACATAAGCCAATGAGACCTTGTCAGAGTGAATTTTAGCAAAAACTAATGGAAATTGCAAAGCTAAAGGTAATTCAGATAACCACTTATCAAGCCAAAAGTTAATTGAGTGACCATCACCCACAATTCTTAAAGAATTAATTTGAATAAAAAGTTGAACTGAGGATACAGCCCTCCAAAAGGGGGACTGCTGTGAAACATTATTTTGAATAATTCCTTTCCACAATCCTTTATAATCAGCAGAGAGAAATTGCCATCTCCATTTTTATAGAAATGCAATGTTCATTTGCTCAAATTTAGAATTCCCCACCCACCAGATTCCTTGGTTCTGCATATTTTTTCCCATTTAACCCAATAATATTTCCTAACAGGAGAATTAGTAACTCTGGCCCATAGAAATTTCTTCCTTATTTGATCTATTCTAAACAAAACCCACTTAGGAACCTTAAACATAGAAATATAATACAATGGAATGGATGAAATAACGGAATTGAGTAATATCAATCGACCACCCAGAGATAAGGATTTACCTTTCCAAATAGGCAGTTTCTTTTGTATTTTATCAATTAACAATTGTCATTCATATCTTGTAGGTTTCCTCCAATGAAGAGGAAGTCCTAAATATTTTATAGGAAATTTTCCTAATTTACAATTAAGAATTTGTGCAAAATAAGAATATAAATGAGAATCTACATTTAAAGGTATAAGTTCAGATTACTCATAATTAATAGACAAACCAGAAATAGCTTCAAATGACCTTAAAGCCCACTTAATTTTTTCAAGCATAAGAGGATCAGGTTTAATGAACAATAATGTGTCATCCGCATGTTGGATGTTCATTACTTTGTTATTAGTTTGAGGCAGATAAGGTCCCAAACCCTCAAAGTGTTTCTTTTGTATGCCAATGGACAAAATTTTATTTAACCCTTCAGTAGCCAAAAGAAACAAATATGGGGAAAGGGGGTCACCTTGCCTAACCCCTTTTTTACACTCAAAATATACACCAGGATTTTCATTCAAAAGTACAGCACTATGATCCCCCCCATATTATTTTTTCCATCCACTGTACTCATTTAGAATCAAAACCCATGTCTTTAAAAATAGAAATTAAGTATTTCCAATCCACATTGTCAAAAGCTTTTTCAAAATCAAGTTTTAATAGAAAACCTTTTTCTTTGTGAACTTTAACATGATTAAGAATCTCATGTGCAGAGATACATGCTTCCATAATATCTCTTCCTTTCAAAAAACCTAACTGATTCCTGCCAATTAACCTATCCAGAACTGGATACAGTCTGTTGGCAAGAACTTTAGAAAAAATTTTAAAACTACAATTTAAAAGACTAATAGGCCTAAAGTTCTTAACAGTAGAAGCATCAGACACTTTAGGAATAAGACAAATTAAAGCTCTGTTCAAACATGAAATATCAAAATTATTGTTATAGAAATCCTGAAACATCTTATACAAATCATTTTTTTTATAATCTCCCAAAATTGCTGATAAAATAATATAGGAAAACCATCAGGCCCAGGAACTTTATTTGGATTCATTGAAAAACAGCCTAATGAATTTCTTCCATAGAAAATGGATAGGTTAATGAGTAATTTTCTAAAGAAGACACATTTTCATGAATATCCCAAACCTCAGCATTTAAGCTAGCAGAGAGTTTCTTTTTGGTGCCTAACAAAGACTTATAATACTGAAATACATGATTTTCTAACAACAAAGGGTCACTACATATGCTACCCTCAATATGATTTTTTCTATGATTTGCAGAAGCAATTGTATGAAAAAATTTTGTATTGGCATCCCCTCTTTTAGCCATAAAGTTTTAGCCCTCTGTTACCAGTAAGTTGCTTCATCTTTATGAATCTTCAAAAACTTATTTTTTAATTCATGATAATCAGAAATTTCCTCCTCAAATAAACCCCTATTTTCTAGAACAATATCATAATTATTCATTTGGAGTAACAGAGAAGATTTTTGTTGTTTTATAACAGCCTTAATATTCAAGTTCCACCCCTTTAGTTTAATTTTAAGACAGTGCATTCTAGCTTTCCAGCTATGAGCACTATCTGTTTCTAATGGCATTTCAAAAATCCATTTTTTGATCATATCACTAAAACCTTCTTGAGTAAGCCAGAATTTTTCAAATCTAAATACATAAGACTTAGGTTTGTATGCCGCTCCAAACTCAAAGACAAATTGGGCAATGATCAGAAATAGATCTGGACAAGCTAAAAGAGGTAGAAAGAGGGTAGCATGCTACCCATTCAAAATTAACTAAGAACCTATCAAGACAAGCCATTTGATAACTGTTACAACTTCTTTGCTATGTAAACTTCCTATTATTACATTTAAAATCAATTAAAGCAAAGGAATCAATAAAATCATTAAATTGTTGAATTCTTGGATAATCAAAATGCACTCCTTTTTTATCTGTTCTATTTCTAATTATATTAAAATCACCACCTAGGACCCAAGGGCCAGAGTAAAGAGAACTTATATGATTTAATTCATCCCACATCCCTAAGATTAGCCAACACAGGACCAGGACCATATACAGTAGTACAAGTCCATTTTTGTGAATCAATCATGTTTTTTATTGATAAAGTAATAGAAAATTTACCTATATAACTGCTAAGAACTGAGAAAAAATTACTATTGAAACCAAACAAAATACCTCCAGATCTTCCAACAGAAGGAAGAAAATTCCAAACAGTCAAAAGAAGGAGATAGAGATTTCAGAAATCTTGAACTAAAATCTTCTTTTTTGGTTTCTTGTATGCAAATAATGTCAATGTGTTCAGACTTAATTAAATCTTTCAACACACCCCTTTTTCTACAATTCCTAAACCATGAATATTCCAATTAACAATCTTCATAAAACACTTGAAATTGTACCCTTATTCACCCTTTCAGGGGATTTAGCAACATCTTTTGTATATGAAAACAAAAATTCATCATATCTAACCATATCAACAGATCTATTTGAGGAAATGAATTCCTCAAGACATGAATTAGATGTAAAATTAAGCTGCCAGTCATTAATTAAATCTTTAACTCCTTCTTCAGACAAACAAGAACATGAAAAATTATTAATAGAGGGAGAAGAAGATGAACCTTCAGCTGCAGCCTGAAGCCTACGAGCCTCTTCCTTCTTAGGTTGTGCTTTTTCAGCCAACCTAATACTACGCCTAGTTGGTGTGCTACTACCTCCTCCACCCGATGCAGAACCCACAAGGTTTTTGTTAGGTGAGCTCAAACCATCCTCAGAAGACTTCACTGATCTCACTTTTTCTTTAATACCAATTTCCTTCTCTAAATCACTAATACCCTCAGCTTTGTCCTCAGAATTATAAGTGAGAAGAAGGGGAGATGTTGTGGTGTTGATGTGGATATCTGCAGGCTCTTCCTGCCCCTTAGAGTTCATAACCTTCTCAAAAATAAGAATCTCCATACACTTCTCCCCATCCCCTGCACTCATAGTTTGAATTTGAGCCCTAAGAGCTTCATTTTCAGCCTTCAGAGCTACAACAGTTCTCTGCCTTTTCTTATTCTTATTACTCTTATAAACTAGGTTAAACCATTTGTTAGATCTATCCCTCTTTTGCACAGGAGCAGCTGCAGACTGAGTTGCAACAGCAGAAGGAGCAGCAACTTCAGCAATCTCAGGGTCAGCTTTCTTCAAGGGCAAAGTAGATGGCTGAGTTGTAAAGATGGGAGAAGGAACAGTTTGGTGATGAGTAGGAAGAGAAGTGGTCTGAATTGTACTGATAGGAGGAGGGACAGTTTGCTGGTGAGAAGTAGAAGGAAGATCAGGATGCTTTTGAGAAGAGACACTATGCTGAAGAACATGAATAGAAATGGACTAAACTGCACTGATAGGAGAAGGGGCAGTTTTTGGATGAGAAGGAAAAGGAAGAACATGATGCTGTTGAGAATTAGTGACAGCTCCAAGTTTCTGTTGAATAGAGGGGGAAGGTCTAGACAACTGATGAATAGTATGAAGTGAGACAGGTTGATGTTGAGCAATTACAGTAGGACCAGATTGCTGATGAGCAATAGGAACAATTGAAGCAGTATTCTTCTGAGGAGCATTAGTCACCAGTCTTGATTGAATAGGGTTAAGAGAGGGAACACCAGTGGCAGCAGATTGAGGCATAGAGTGTGGATGTGGAATGAAGGAAGGATTGGCATTAGAACCTGACTTATTCTTTATTTGAAGGGTATCAGCACCTATCTTAGGTGGAATTGGTGCTATAGATAATGGAGCAGTGGTTACAGTACCAAAAGAAAAGTCTCTATCCAACTCCAGTCTAATCCTCACCATGACAGATTGATTATTATTCCTTTTAACCTCACACCACATGAAAGAGGGTATCAGATCAACATGATCCACCTTAACCAAAACTCTAGCAAAAGATAGATCAGTTCTACAAAGCGTAGGAGCATCAAGCTCTTTGATTGTGCCAAAAGAACTAACGATTTGCGCCAGTGCTGGAAAACCAGTCATATCATAATCAAGATCAAAGATTTTTACCCAAACTTCCACTGGTGATGGTTTAGAGAAGAGGGAAGAAAAGTCTGTAGAAATTGAGATCTATCTTGATCCAAGAAATATACAACCCCTTGACAAAGTTGTCTATTGCCATTGCTCCGGACCTCTAATGAGAAATTGCTTAGCCCTCCATTTTTTAACCCTCCATTTCTCCTTCAAATGAACTGGAAGCGTGGCTTGAAGGTAGCTTAGCAAGGCGGAGGATTCAAGGTCTTGACAGCCATCTGGAATCGCAATCAGGAAGAAAGAAGCGAGTTCTCCAGTGATACCTGAGGAAATAGAGTCGGTAAGGTTGATACTCTGCACAAATGGAGCACTCGCCAGGCCAATTCCTCCAAGATGAAGGATCGCCAATGGTAGCGCCATTTGAGCAGCCACCGTAGAGCTAGGGTTACAGAATTTCTCGTATGGGAGGGAGATGGGAGAAGAAAGAGTCTTGAGAGGAACAACTTTCTCAGATCGGCGAATCGAAGGGTTTAGAGATGAAATGGAGTCAGGTTGCTTCTTTTTCTGGAACGCACATCTGTCAGCACTGTGCCCAATCACACCACAACGAAAACAAACCCTCGCATTTCGACACACCCTGAGCCAGATGCCCAACTTCCCCACACCTGAAGCAGCGCCTCTTCATCCAACGAGCCTTTCTCACTCGATCAGTAATCATCCCGAATCTTGAAGGGTTCTTCTTGTTAGCCGGATGCTCTCCAGTTGAGGCAGCAACCTTACTAACCCCTGGGTGGCTGACAGGTGGGGGGCGGGAGATCGCTGCTGAATAGCTAAGAGCCACAAATTGGAATTCCGGCGGCAGTGGGCCAGGTTGTTGTGATCCCGACAGATGGGCCTGAGCAGTCTTAACAGAAGAGACGCCCGTGAATAGAGAGCCCACCGTTTGAGTGGAATAAGGACGAAATGAGAGACTATCCGGCATGATCAACTTAGATGTTGAAGGGAGAGAGGAATTGGCCGGAGGCACCACTTGAGCGGCGGCTCTGCCCATCAGCGAAGCACACATAAGAGACGACATGTTTCTAAATCATCCTGCTCTGTTCACTATTAACTAGTTATAAAGAAAGCAAATTTGTTACCAACACACCAAAAAAAAAAAAAAAAAAAAAAAAAAAAAAGATATACATAACAATTTCTAAATATAACCTAGTTAATTAGGCATGCATTCAATCATAAATAAACTACTAAAAGCTATCAACGTTTATAATTTTGAGAATAACTTTAATGCATAAACATGAAAATCAAGTATTCAATTAATCCATACAAACAAACATCATCCTAGACCCTAAGAACAAACACGACTACTCGGACCTAGACATAACGACAACAAATAAACAAAATAAGGGAAAAGAAAGCACCGAGTAAGCTTAGAAAGAGGCGAGTAACCGTCTTCTTGACTTTAGCGGCGTTTAGCTCCACCCTTGACACGACTCTCAACTAACTTAACAACTAACAAACTAACTCAACACATGAGACCTAACACAAGATGATATGAGAGCACCCCAAGGGGTCTCTTTTATATGAGAAGATGTTCCAGATATGGTTGTCTAACTTCTGGTTTCTTGGGGCGAAATTAAGGGAAAAGTCCCAAAGGAGATCGCCAGAAATAGCACGCATCAGAAAACAGGTGTTCTGTTCTGTTTTGAACTGACTATGATCCGCAGGGATAGGAGTGCGGTCCGCAATTAGCATTTCGAATAGAGCCTGGCCTTGAAATAGCATGTATGTCGCTTAAATTGGCTCTCTGCGCGTTTCCTTGATTTAGATATGGCGGTTGTGAGCTGGCATGACATGGACACGTCAGTTTTGAAGTGCTTGCGGGCCGTATCTGGTGGATTACGGTCCGCAGGTAATGTGGCCCATCGACATCTGATGCTCCTTTGCTCCAATTCTGGCCCAAATAGCTCCGTATATCTGTAAATTGGGCCAAAACACAGAAGTAACTAGATTCTAGACAATCTTCTACCTAAATGCAAATGAACTTAGGATTTTAGGTTGTATATAGGTGCAAGTCTGGTTAATATGCATATATGAAATGGGTGCATCAATATACATCTCAACCATTGATCCTATTATATATCCTTACTAATAATAAAAGCATATTGAAAAAAATGACATGAAAGGGCTATCCTCACATCTGAGCCGTTGATCATTTTCTTCGATAGATCAGAACCGTTGATATATGTTAATGCCCGTTGACGTGCTCAGCCCATTAAAATTAAGGCCATATAAATTATCTCAAATTAAGGCCCATTACATATTATCTTAAAAATTAAGCCCAAAGCAAGGAGTGGGCTTTTTACTAGTACAAAATTATATACACAAATATTTGGTTGAATGTGGAGCTTACTTTTGATATATATTCAATTTGATGTGTATATGTAATTATGTATGTATATATTATGTATAGGTGTATCAGCCCAAGATTGCTGCACAACACAACTCGAATGGGGTGGCCACAGTGACTGCACAAATAATGTAACATGTAACAATTGGTGCTTAACGGGGTGTTTAAAAGGAGGGCACTGCCAAAAAATTGGAAAGCTTCACTACTGTCACTGTGTGTGCTAGCTGATGTTTTATGAGAGATTTGTGTGTTATAATGAAGATTTACTGTAATGAATGTTGGGAATAAATTGCAGTATAATGCAATGTAATAAAGATTTGTTTTATATATACCATACCATGATTTAATATTTTGTTGAAGTGCATAAATAAGGCCTCTTTGTTTTATTTTTTAAAGTGTTCCTACATATTTATTTATTTATACACTCATTGTGGGATTGGTAAAGAAAAGGAAAGGTCCATTCTAACTCTCACACATATATGCTCCCAATGCATAGTGCAGATGCATAGTATTGAGTGCTATCTAGCGTCTTCTGTGGATTTTTCATAGAGCGCTAAATGTTATATATTGGGTGTAAGTGTTACATCTAAGATCTAACTGTTACATCTAAGTGTTACATATTTGATTTCTCCTTGTAGCCACTTTTCTCTTCATATTAAATAGTTTTTCTTCATTTCTTATGTCTTGATTGACCAAATTTATTTGGGTTTTCGGGTTTTTAGTGCTTGTGTTTCAAATTGGGGGATTTTTTTTCTTTTTCTTTTTCTTTTTCTTTTTCTTTTTCTTTTTTACTTTTTCCATCTGTATCTTTTTTCTTATATTTAATGAAAAATTAAGTAGGCTTCCAACCTACTTACCTCAAAAAAAAAAAAAAAAAAAAAAAAACTGTTACACCATTTATGGTCTATAGATACATGGATGGATATCTCAGTGAACGCATAATGTTCCCGCTATTAAAATCCAGTTATTTTTTTGGATCAAATTTTTGAGTTGCCTTCATATTTTTTTGAACAAGCCTCTCGACCCCTAAGTTCCACTCTCGTGGTTAAATAATAATAATAATTATTATTATTATTTTAAGTTACATGGACCTTTAAAACTGTAAATTCGACACTTCATATGACAGATCACATCACATAAAAGAAGAAATTGAGAAGATTAGAGCTAGAAAAGAATGATACAACAACTTGACTTCAATTTTATATATATACATTGAAATCCTATGTATGTTCTCGTTCTCTTTTTCTGTCTCTTGATCTCTGAGCTCAGTGTGCCATTGAGCAACAGAAATGCAACAAACTAGGATCAGATAAATATATAATGCAAGTGGGAGGGGACTTTTGTAAATATGGACTTGGTTTCATGATGTGGATTCAGAAAATTAGATGTAAAATTATAGGACCCAGTTGTAAGTGACTTTGTGCATAACTGCATACCATTGTATCAATGATAAGCAAGATGGTAATTATGAAGAAATTTTTTTTTTCTCTCTACTTTCTAATTTTGTTAACAAAAAAAAAAAATCAAAAAGTTTGACAACTACATCTTATTTTCTTAGACATATACGCTCGTTATTATCAGACTATCAAATATATTTGATTCTGGCCTCTGTTGCATTTGCCACACGGAGAGCGTTGCCCTTAATCACTAGACCAATAACTAGTTCTTACTAAAACTTATTCTAGTGCTCAATTGTTTGCCTTAAGCTAATTCAGGTATTAAAACTAAGAAATTAGCAAGTGTCCTTACTTTAGCTATCCATAATTCCATATGTCCACAAATGGACAAATTTTGTCACAACGTGGATATGTGAAAACAAATATTGTGGACACTATATATGAACCTTAAAACTAAACAGAATTAAATGAATTATACTCTGTCAAGCCCGGCTAAGTTCTGTGCCTTCGCTCAGAGGTACTGATCTGCATTAGAACTGAACCAAGATCGTGTTTTTACTAAGAAGCCGAGTTTAGCTTAGCATAGAAAAAGCAAAAATGTATATAAGCATAACTGATGCTACTAAAAAGATTACGGTTCATCTTAGTTTCTAAACAAATTCGGGATGAAGTTTACAAACAAACCAAAACCCAGTAAATCCAAGTTCCGAACGGCAGTCTATCAAAAATATACTTTAAAAAGGGGGAAAAAACTGCAGTCTATTTGAATTGCAGTGGCATTTTATTTAAATTGGCTGGGAGAACAAACAAACATGAAGAAATTGTTCGGCAGTCAACCAGTAAATGCTCAAGCAGCCTTTGCAAGCTCCTCCAGCTTAGTGTTGATCTGCTCTGCCGTAAGACCATCCAAGCGTACACATCTCTCCACACCCATATCTGCCACACAGCATTCATGGAATAAAAACAACATTACCAGAAAAAGAATTGCATCTTCATCTTGTCATTTTGAACAAAACTGATCTATTGATCAATCATACAAAGCGATGTTTGACCGTCATTTAACTCAAGAACCAGAACTGACAGTAAAACAAATAAGGGATACATGAAGATGATCGAACCAGACCAATCATCTACATACTCTTCTTGTACCATCTTTTGGATTTTCATCCTATAACTACATAAAGAACCAAATTGCAAAGAACATTTTCTGTTGGTACCATCTCGGTATATCATGTATCCTCATGCCAAGCCTAACAAAATTCAGTACCAATTTTGGGATGCACAATATGTTGATCCTTCTAGCAGAAATATATCACAAACGTTAAACAAGATTGCACAAGACCTTTGGAAGAGATATACCATGACCACAGTGGGAGCTGCTTTCGGCAGCATTCAATTTGCTTCTGAACAATTCTTTGACAATATTTGGACGAAATTGCCATGCAGCAATGTTCATCAATGATACGATGATTGGGGTAATCTTGTGCATTACATGTACAGGAGCTGTTTGGAAGTAAATTGAGTGCTGCCCAAAGCAGTCCCCCCACAGTTGTAATGGTGGTATAACAATTCAACTAAAACTAAATTACAAAGTAGTATCTAATGTACTTTATCGACAAGTGCCTAATCGAGGTTAAGGTCAGATTGCTTAATTGAGATTAACATAACATAAATGGGTAGGACATGATCTTAGCCCAAGTTAAGATTTCGCACTATCTAATTAATTCAAGTATTATATAAGAAAATGTTAATTCCAGCTGAAAATGTTGTTTGCCCCCACTCTTAATTTCTAAATTTTTCCTATCTCAGGCAATATACCAACAATCAAGACAACGACAATCGACGGAACCAAGAACAGCAAAACTGACAGCAGGAAACAAATCAATTGCGTACCGTATCGTGCCCAGATCTGGGGCTCGACTCCAGAGCATTCCCGGATGAGAATGGGGAGCTTGGGGTTCTTGGTCTTCAGATCGGCGTAGTACTTGACCACAAACTCCCTTCCAAAATCACACCCAAAATAATAAATAAATAACCCAACTTTATTTGGTAATTTCGCAACCAATCAACCAATCAATCAATCAATCAGCTAAAGACCGAGTCTTTCAATAGGGGAGGGCAAGGAAATAAACAGAGAGAGGTGAAGATAAAGAGGGGGTGGGGTTATTACCGGGTGGGAGTGCTGGCGGGGGAGGTCTGGCAGAAGAGGAAGCGCAGCTCCTTGATGGACTTGGAGAGATTTCCTCGCCACGCCATGGATGTGATGGGGGAGAAAGAGAAGAGAGAGGGATGGGAAGTTGGCTTCTTTGTGTGTGGACGGAGTGGGAGGCTGAGGGGCTGAGGGTGGGAGGAGAAAGAAAGTGAGAAAGGGAGAAAGGGAGAGAACTCTGAATGAATGTTCTCGGCCCAGCCCAATTTACACATGAAATGCTAAGTTATAGTTCAAGGCTTCAAGCATATTTCCATATATTTGGGTGTGTTTGGATGAATTGATGGGTTAGTAAGAATAGTCACTAACCCAACAAAAAGTAGAATAGCTAATGACCCAATTCTTTTGAAGCATTATTCTTTCATCCAAACATAGAATAGCAAAAAAAATAGCTACTAACCCAAAAAGTTGCTATTCTTCATCCATCCAAACATACCTATTAAATTTGGTGAGGGATTAGTGGAGAATGCATATTTTGACGATCTTGATAATAGAAATTCAAATGAATTTAAATAATAATTTAAAAATAAAAAAATTATGGTTGCCTTCTTTGGGTTATAGATTTTTTTATAATGTTTGAAGTAGAAAGTGTTCATTCGATTTAAAAGACGTTTGATAGCCCAGTAAAAGTTTGTACAAAATCTAAAATAAAAAAACTTTGATAGAATGTCAAATATGGATAAAATCGTTTGAAATTTTAGAAAATACTCAATCTACATGTTTCACAATATTTTATAAAAGTTTTTCCCATTTATAAGGTTTTTTAAATATTTTTTTCAGTTTTTTGAAAAATCATATTGTCAAGATAACATTTGTTAATTGATCCTTTATTAAATTTACCCTTTTATCTTTTTTTTTTCTGTTGGAAAAGTTTATAGCACTAAATTTACCCTTTATCAAAGTTTAAAAAATTTGTAAAAGATCTTAATTGTATTTTTTTTTTCTTTCTCTCTTATGAGTTGGTGTACACATAGCCAAAAGGAATCAATTTTCTTTTTCTGTGGCTAGTATCTAATAATCTAAGTATATGAAAATACGCACTATGAAGTTTTTTTTTTTTTTTAAAAAAAGAAGGATTTCTTATGTGAAGATAACAATCTGCCAATAAATCGACTGAGGGGGTAATGATTTTCATTTCGAGGAAAAAAAACTTTAAAAGCAAATGTTAAATATTATCAGCAGAAAAGCACTGGAGTGAATGTAATGTTGTAATTGACAATGTAGTTATTGACACTCAGCCCCTTAGAAAAAAAAAAAACAATTGCAAAATTTTCATTTTATTGTTTGCATTGTTCCAGTAATTCCTCACATTACATCTCAATTCTCATGTAGCATGAACAATTGAACACTCTCATCTTATCAGACCCAACATGCCCTCAATATTTAAAATAAGTCCAACAAACTAGATATTACAAACTTTTTATAATATAAAGGTAAAATCAACATCATATGATCCAATTAAAGAAGTATAATTGCAACACCATTTTTATCCATGGATACCAAGCTCAAAATTAGCACACAGTGTTTATTTTGCTCCTACATACTTCTCTCTCAGTACTCTTCTCAGGATCTTTCCCGACGCCGATTTCGGAATCGAGTTGACAAAGTGCAACACCCTGACCCTCTTGTAAGACGCCACACGGGACGCCACGTAGTCTATCAAGTCCACCTCCTTCTCCTGTGCATCTTTCTTTATCACAACACAAGCTGTTGGAACTTCCCCTGCTTCCTCATCTGGCAACCTATTTGTACATTGATTTGATTTCAATGAGATCCTCAGATGTGTGTACTATTTGTACCATTTTAGTATTTACAATAGTTTGGGGGTATATAACCATTTTAGTATTTACAATAGTTTGGGGGTATATAATATACATACTGTGAGCATGTATGGAGAACTTACGAAAACACTGCGACATCTTCAACTGACGGGTGCGAAAGAAGTAACGCTTCGAGTTCAGCGGGTGCTACCTATTATATCATGAGCTTAGTTTACATGAGTTATTTCACTTTTTTCAGAAGCTATGTGAGCAATTTCATGGTCTACACTTGCGAAAGGTTTATCGGTGCACAGTTTATCCGAAATGTTTTTCTGACAATTCAATCAAGTCTTAGTGTTCTTCAGAATACACAGAAAAAGCAGAATAATTTGGAGGGACAGAAAGAAACAGCAAATGTTTCGTCCAGTATGCTGCATTTTACCTGAAATCCCTTGTACTTGATGAGCTCCTTAATGCGATCGACGATGAATATGTCGCCATCATCGTCTATGTACCCGATGTCTCCGGTATGGAGCCAGCCACTCTCATCAATGGTCCTCTCAGTTTCTTCCTTGTTCTTGTAGTAACCTGTATTTAATTTCAACTTTTTTTTCATACTCATACATATTTTATCTGATTTGAGAAGGTTCTGAATCATATTTTTCTTATTTTGTTTGTCTAATTTATTCTTTGTACACACTTAATTTTTCATCTTGCTGACAATGTGCAAATTTATTTTATGTGTGAAGAAGTGAAACCTTGCATTACACACTGGCTCCTGACGCACACTTCCCCGCGAGTGTTCTTGGGCAAAGAGATGCCGGTATCAGGGTCGATGAATTTGACCTCCAGGTTCGGTAAAATGAAGCCGACTGAGTTTTTCTTCGCCGTGGGACGCCCTTTCCTTGGATCGATATGGGTTAGCGTTATGCAGCTGTGCTCAGTGAGTCCATAAGCCTAGTCGAAAGGACGAAATAACATTATTACAAAACAAAAAGTTTAAAAAAATTCAGATGTTAATTAATTACAATATGAAGAATTAATTGTCTGATATATATATATATATATATATATACTGATATTAATTCTTCGCATACCGATATGCTACCGGATTCCTTTTTATAAATATAACATTTTTTAAATTTGAAATGAGCAATTTCTTCTTCAGTTACCTCTTGAATTTGGACACCCTTATATATCTCCTCAAAAGCAGCTCTCAACTCGGGTGCGAGCGGGGCAGCTGCAGTCATGACCGACTTCAAATTAAGCTTACCGACATCAAACTCATTGACAACAGGACTCTTCACCATTGCCAACATAATCGCAGGAACGATCGGTGCAAATGTGACTTCGTGCTTGATGAGCGCATCCATGAATGCCCTTATCTCGAACCGCTGCATGACCACCACCTTGCCTTTGTTTCTCAGTGCTGAGCAGCAGATGCCGGTTATGCCGTAGATGTGGAAGAACGGTATGAGACCCAGCACACAAACCTGGCCTATCATCTCCGGAGCAACAGTGAAAAGAGTGGAACATAAGTTTGACACGAGGTTGCGATGGGTTAGCATGACCCCCTTCGAGGTTCCGGTGGTCCCGGATGAATAAGGTAGAGCACACAGATCGGATTGGGTCACCGGGTCCTGTATATCTGCTTGTCCAGCTCGGTCAGCTGCGAGCAAAAGCTCTTCCCAATCTATCGAATCAGAGATTTTGTTGTCGCTGACTGTGATAACAGGTACTCCAATATTCTTCACCTGGTAAATCATTTAATCATGGTGTAACCAAGTAAGATGAGGGTACTTTTTAAATTTTTAATCTAAAAATACATAACTAAAAATTATATTTTTCCTTTATTTTAGAATCTAGCAGTAAGCCTGTAATTTATTAAATTATCTAAACATTATTTGCTACTAAAAATTTTGTTTATATGTAGATATATAATCAGTTTTTAATGTTTTTTACCTTTTCAAAGGCCACCTCATTTGCTACAAGAAGCGTGGCCTCCGAATCCTCGACTTGTTTCTTTATCTCCGACTCCAGTGCCAGCGGGTTGACACTCGAGAAAACCCCTCCCGCTGCCATAATGCCGAGTGCCACGATCGGGTAAATCGCGAGGTTAGGCAATGCCACCACAACCACACTCCCTTTTCTTAGCCCGATCGACCTGAGCGCCTTTGAAAACCTCTGCACGTCTCTTAAAACATCACCATACGTATATGCCTTCCCGGTGGTGGCTTCCACAATCGCCACCTTTTCGGAGTACTTCTGTGCATCTTGCAGCACAAACTCAGGCAGTGTGATGTTTTCTGGCACCGGCACCTTCGAGAAACGGCTTCGGAAAATGTGGAGGTCCTCTTCAGCCACACCCGCCACGTCGATATCTCCCATTTTTCGATTTTTTTGGATCAATTAATTCTGCCTCCAGTCACAGTTGATGTATGACTAAGCTACATTGTTTAATTTGTACATGTATATATATATAGGTGCTTTACAATAGTTAGCTGAGGAGTAAGTAAGAGGGGGAATAAGCATGAGATTGGAGTAACATGATGATTTTTTTTTTTTTAAGAAATGATGGTGCCGGTACGTTTCGGTTCGTCACATCAAAATAATTGACCAAGTTTTTTTTTTTTTTTTTTTTTTTTTTTTTTTTTTTTTTGGAATCAGGCTAGCAAAAACCTGTATAATTCATCAATCTGTACAATTTGGTGAATTCTTGATGAGGGGTCACCATCCTCATTTACTGTGTTTGGCTAACAAAATATGGAAGTAGGAATTTGGTTATTTAATTGTTCAGAGCAAGAAACATATCAGCAGTGCAATCATTATGTTTTCTGGTACCAGTATTCAGTACCACTGTTTCAATTGAAGGGCTAAAATAGAAGGGACAAAACCCCATACATATCCACTGGCATAAAAACTACCATGATAGACCTGTTACTGGTACCTTGAGCTGCACAATCATAATCAGATGGTTTAAAGTCATATAATATACAAAAAAAGTTCTTATGATAATTAAAAATAAACAAGGTAAAATCAGATGTTTCAGCTCAAATATAAGGAGGTGCTCACAAAATTGGATGTATAGTATGAGTCATTTAATTTTGATAAGACCATCTTAGATAATTATTGTAAAGGATGTTACATCTTCTTCAGGTCATATCATACTTACAATTATTTGTTGTGATGGATGGATGATACATCCTCTTTAGGTCACATTATGCTTCCAATTATCTGAGGACATAATAGATGCATCATCCTTTTCGGGTCATATCAGGTTGATCTCTCTTTTTTTTCTTTTCTTTTTGTTTTTTTTTCCTAAAGTTGATAGCAGCTAACAACAAACATATCAGATTCATGAAAGTAACACAGTTGGGTGGCCAATTTATAAATTTCCCTTTGTCTGCGTCAGTAATTTTCATAACATCACAAAAGCCACATAGAAGCATTGCAATGTAATAATATGTTTAAATATTTTGATTTGGCATTATAGCAAGAACTCCGTTGTAGTCTAGCTGGTTAGGATACTCGGCTCTCACCCGAGAGACCCGGGTTCGAGTCCCGGCAACGGAATTTTTTTGCTTTTTTCCCCCCTCCATGTTTCTTCAGTTCTTCTCCAATTACTGCAGGCCCCTGGAAATAAAAAACAAGTCGCATAAATTTCTCCTCTAATGTTTCAGTTCAAGCCTCAAACATCACAACCAGTTTTTGGGGGCCCATTCCCCTTTGTGAACTTCATATATTCCCTTTTTGGGCCGACACGCGCATGTCTAATTTTCAGTTCCACTGAGCCCAGACGGCCCATTCGAATCCTCCTGCTCTCTTCTCTTCTAACCAATTGTAATCAACAAAAAGCCCAAAAAGGCCCAGAACCGAAACCAGCCTCCATCGTAAGACTTTAATACCGGTCAGATCTGATCCTGACCGTTTAGTCCCAAAATAAGAATTCCTATCCTCTACAGCGCAGTAAACCACTGAGCAGTACTCTAATCGTTGGATCTGCTTCGCGATTCGTGCAACTCAATCTCAAAAATACGTCTATAATCCCCATCGTCGATTCGAAAATAAACGGCCGTGATCAGTAGATCCTCATGAAAGATCAAACATCAAAAAAACCCTTCTTTAATAACTCTCCGTTTTCTTCCTTCCTTTCTTCTCTCCCGATTTCGAAAGAGAAGACTCGAGAGTAGAAACGCAACGCAAAACCCTTCTTTGAGATTGATTCTCGATACGTGCTTTCTCGTTAACATCCTCTGTTGAATCGAATTGAGGTTTCTGTCTGGTAAGGGTTACTTGTTACAGCGTCAGTTTGGTTTATTGAACCAAAAAAATTGGAGTCTGTGTTTGTTTACCAGTACCAATTTACTGTTCCGTTATCTTAATTATTCCTTTGTGATATTCCCTTTACCAGTACCCAATTCCAGTTCTTCCTCTTGCTGTTATTCCATTGCCAATTCCAGTTCTTTCTTTTCTCATTTTAGCTTACATTATTTGATACAATTGAGCAGTATCTCTCGTAAATTCTCGAAATTATAAGAAGATTCATAACAGTTTATTTATAGTTTTTAAAAAAAAATTTTCTATCTTTCTTGTACCAAAATAAAAATAAAAAAAGCAGAAAAAGTATAACAAGATTATGAAATTGTTGTTGATTTCCTGAATGATTTCTACAGTATATTTGCTGCTTCTGTACTGTACTGATAATCGTCTGGTAATAGAACTTTTAGGCTGTTTTTTTACCGGTACTCTTATCAGTTATCAAGTTATTATATGTTACTAATTGAATTAATGATCATTGCAGGCAAGTAATATTTGTCATTATTAGTCATTAAGATTCAATGACAGAAAGTTCGCAAAGCGAGTTACTTTCCCTCCTTGCGGAACCTGAAATAGCTGCCGGAATACCTGACTTAGTAGACGAACCTGATTCCGACGACGTGTTGGCTGTACTCTCGGAATCTATCAAGAAGGCCCAAGAAAGCAACAACCGCGAGTTTGCACCGGAGGAAGACACGCTTGTCGATTCGTTCTTCGCCTCTGAGTCTGGTCCCGGAGACAATTGGGAGTTTATGAAAGCTGCTCTGCTTGATGCCCTGAACACTCCGTATCCGGGTTTGGATGAGAACCCCGATTCACATCCGGATGAAGAGATGTATATGGAGAGGGAAAGTGGTGGAGAAAAATCGGAGGCGGAGGAGCCGCGTGATAATGTTTTTGAAAATTGGAATGTGGATGCTCCTGGAGTTTGGGATTTGGAGGATGTCAGCGAAAGTTTCGATGTGGAGATAGGTCTGGTAAAGGACTTAAAAAAACTTCTAAGCAATGATATTAGTACCAGTACAGATACCAGCGCTGTTGCCGGTACCGATGTTGGAGAATGGAATTCGGAGTCGGGAGGACATACCATAAATGTTGATGAGCTTGTGGCCGAATTGGGAAAACTCTTCATCGAATCCAGTTGAGGGTTGAGGATGACTAAATCTCTTAGTTTGATATTTTTAATTTCTAGTTAGGAAATAGATGACTGGTGTATGAAGAATCGGCGATTCCGTAGGTTTCTCGGTTGATTGTGCTGGTTTCTGGTAAACATAATTCAACTTTTTTTGTTTTCAGAAACGTGCAGAACGTCAGAACAGATTGAATCCTGAGATTCGAACTGTCACTGTATGTTACTGAAAACAAGCTCTATACTTTGGCGATCAATTCGTATTGATCAGAAGATGGCACCCCGCATTTGTCGGTGATGCATTATTTATCTTCCTTTTATATCTGATTGCATATTTGTAGGAATTGGGTTACTTTCATTTGGTGGCTTTTATTCTGCTAATGCAAAATGATAATTTTTATTTCCCATTTTGATTTGGAGATCATGCTGTTGACTTGTTAATTAGGTCACTTTGTTTGTTTCAAATACACAGCAAAATCCAGTTTGAAGGACATACCAGCATTTTTTTATTTTGCAGTAGTAATTATTTTTCTAAGCAACTCATTGTATACTGACTGACAGATTCAATCTTATAAGCTGAAAAATCAAACCAAATGTCTAATTCAAAATTGTACGAAACTGAGAGAAAAGTTGTATATAACTTCATCAATATCTAATTTTTAATTCTGAATTATCTCCCACATTCATAGTAGTTATATAAAAAAAACAAATAATATACAAATTTATTTAAAATTTAAAAAGTCATTAACATGAAATAGAACTCACTTAGCGGTTGGCAAAATAAAGAAAGTTGACATGAGTATCTCTCTAAAATTTCCATGAGGATCCGCTTACAACAAAAAATTTTGACCAAAAATTATATCAGACCATATAAATTCATAAAAAAAATTTAAAAGTAGAAATTTTTTTACAAGCATATTCATTTCCTTGTAGATTTATTGTGTTTTAAATTTCATTCAATTTGAGTATTATTTAATACTCTATCAAGAACTATCAGTAATTACAACAGTCTAAATTGAATGAAATATAAAACATAAACAATCTATAAGTAAACGAATATATTTGTAAAAAAATTTTCATTTTTTGATTTATGTTAATGTCTGTTGACATTAATATCTCAGCCTATTAAAATTTAAGACCCATATTAATTTTCTCAATATAAGGCTCATTACATATTATCTTAAAAAAATGTTATAAGAAATAACAATTTCAGCCCAAAGCAACAGGTGGCCTTTTACTAGTACATAAAAAAAGTATCAGCTGTCAACTGTCAACCGAGACACCCTAATCCGTCCGATCTAAATCGGACGGCACACAAAATCCCAAACTACACAAAACAAAGTTTTTTAGAAAGATTTACACAAAACAAAGTTCCCTTTCTTCTTTTGGATTAAATTCTTTGTCTATCCCTAAAAAAAATAACAAATCTTAAAACTATCTCTCTTTTGAAACAAATCTTAAAATTATCCCTATTTTACTGTGGTCACGGCCACAGTTCATTCTGGCTGCAGCGGTCAGAAGAATAAAAACTTATCAAATTTATAAAAAATTCGTGTCTGACCGCAGCGGTCAGAAGAGTAAAAATTTATCAAATTTGTAAAAATTCGCGCCTGACTAGAGCGGTCAGACAAAGCTTCTGGCCGCAGCGGTCAGATATTTTTAGATTTTTTATTAATGGCATCATGTAGGTCTCATCGTTAGCTTTCCATCGATAGGTCATATGCCCAAATCGGAGTTTCCTATCAAAAGTTATGAGCGTTTGAATGTGCATTCTAACATTGTATCTGTATACAGACAAAACTCTCTTGACAGAAAATTGTAACTCTGTATTCAGTCGTTGTGAGTATATACACATTCAAATACTCATAACTTTTGATAGGAAACTCCGATTTGGGCATATGACCTATCGATGGAAAGCTAACGATGAGACCTACATGATGCCATTAATAAAAATCTTAAAATATCTGACCGCTGCGGCCAGACGCTTTGTCTGACCGCTGCGGTCAAACTCTGCGGTCAGATTTGTGTTCAGACGCGAATGTTTTACAAATTTGATAAGTTTTTACTCTTCTGACCGCTGCGGCCAGAATGAACTGTGGCCGTGACCGCAGTAAAATAGGGATAGTTTTAAGATTTGTTTTAAAAGAGGGATAGTTTTAAGATTTGTTATTTTTTGAGGGACAGGCAAAAAATTTTTCCTTCTTTTGTTCTCTCGCTGGTCCTGAATTCAGATCCCCTAAGGTACTGCAATGTGCAGTTCACAGCCGTTGGATCGTCTCAAGATGCGTGCCAGAGCTGATCTCGTGGCGATCCAACGGCTGATGTCATGAACTGCAAAGTGCAGTACGTTGGAGGACAAGTACTGCTTCTTCAGTTCTTCTTCAAACCCCCATCAAAATCACTTTCTTCTCCTCTCTCTCTCACACTGCGCTCGCTCGCTCGCTTCTTCGATGGCGGATCCACCACCTCGCCGTCGGGTCGGATCCACTCCGCGCGTCGCGATCCGTCTCCTACTCCTGCTGGTAGTCCTCATCACCTCTCGATTCCGCCTTTTTTTTCATGTAAATCTGTCGAATTTGACATCCGCAGTGGTTTGTGGTTTGCCATGGGGGTGATTAGGTTTTTAGCACGGCGTTTGTTATGCAAAGCGTGGCAGCCGCGGAGGAGACGCCCGGGACGCGCAGCAGGAAGCTGGCGAAGTCGTCTTCGGTGTTCTCCTTGTTTAATATCAAGTCCAGGAGCAAGTTCTGGAGCGAATCGGTCATCCGAGGCGGCAGTAAGAAAGGATACTGTTTGGAAATAAGAAAAGAAAGTTCTGGTTCTGTTGCTCATTTGTAGAGTGCATTGAGTTAAGTTAAACTGTTGCTTGATTTGCAGATTTTGATGACTTGCAGCGGTCGGTGTCGAAGGATGTCGGGAGAATGGCTGTGTACAACTACACTAGTTCCGGTACTTTATCTGCTCTATGAAAGGATGTTGGGAGAATGGCTCTGTTGTTATATGAGAATTGAAACAATCGTATTCAGCTAATTTTTTTTTTTTTTTTATACATTTTCTTATAGATATTTTTTGGGATTAATATGTTGTGGTTGTTATTTGTCTTTGTAGGTAATCTGGCACAGTACATGCAACTGTCGGAGATTGATTCAATATATCTATCTATCCCAGTGAACTTCATCTTCATAGGATTCGAAGGAAAAGGAAATCATGGTTAGTGTCTTGTAAATCCATCGTTTGTTGTTGCCAACTGAAATCGATGCTTCCTTTACCTTTGTACTATTTATTACCATGTATATGCTATGTCTGGAACTGATACCAACATACTTTGATTGGAGTGTGGCAAAACTAATTGAAGCATTAAGATATAAAATATGGTGAAGTAAAAGGTGATTATGTTACTCCTTCCCAGTAGCAGGAATCCAATCAGCCGCTTCGTTACCTTAAAGTTTAGTTCAATTTGGGCTTAGGGTTGTAATTTTCATGTTGGAACTAAAATAGTGAATATATGAGGCAGCATACTCTCGCCAGTACACCAACAGGAAGTCGGGTATCAGTTGCAAGTATCTGAAGAGAGGATTTATATTTGATGTATTGACAGAGACCTTAATTTTCTTCATTGGTGAATGTTGTATACCTTTTTTTATTTATACGTGCGATTTCTTCTAGAGTTCAAGCTAGGGCCAGAAGAAGTTGAAAGGTGGTTCACAAAAATTGACCATATATTTGAGCATACCAGGATACCACCAGTTGGAGAGGTTTTGTCTCCTTTCTACAAAATTGTCATAGACAGAACTCAGAGGCATCATCTTCCATTGGTTAGCCATGTCAATCACAAGTTAGTGCAACTTTTTCAACACTTTGTCCTTGTATAAAACTCCCCACAACCAACCAAAGAATACATGCACTTTATTCTATGAAAGATTGATAAGGTAGGTTGTGAGTTGTGGGGCCAGTCTGGCTTTGTTTCCATAGAAACAGATTGGACCAGTAACTAAGGGGGTTAATTGGCTTCCTCTATTTGAATTGGTCTCCATTCAGACTGACACAGCATGTTAACATGACTGGTACTGTAGATGGTATCTGCTGTCTTGATACCCAGTTATTGATATTGATAGAATATATGATATCGGGTTGCACTCTGTCACTTTTATTTATTTATTTGGACAACTGAAGGATCATCATTCTGGAATTTGCAGTTTCTCAGTGCATGCAGTACGGTTAGGAGAAGAGGTTACTTCAGTTTTTGAGTATGCTATAAGGACTCTCTCCCGCAAGGAAAATGTTGAGCATACCAGGTATGTGGCATATTTTTCAGTTAAACTCCTGTAATCCCGTAAACTATTGTTTAAGTGAGAAAATTCCTGTTAATACAAAAAAGTTAACCATCTGTACTGTTTTTTATAATGCTAATTAAGTCTTTCTCAGTAAGATGTTATCTATATTAGAAAAAGAAATGTAATACATATGTCTGTTGCCAGTTTCCACCATTAGTGTTGTTTTTGTGCGCAGCATAATTGTAGTCATATTAGGTTCTGATTCTCCCGTGGTAATTCTTTCTCACTGATAATATGATATGATTATATGAGTGAATAATAAAGTTATTGTTGCTATATCTGGCATGGCCATTAAATTTTCTTCCCTTAATATGATACAGAAAAATAATAAAGTCTAGCTTTCTGGGTAACCTAATCTATTGTGAAATATATTGCTTGACATTGACAGTGGGAATGAAGCACAAGAAGAGGTGTTGTGGCAAGTTGACATGGATAGAATTGATTACATATTTGAGTCACTAATAAAATACCTCCAGATTCAAGATTCCTACAACATTTTCATTTTGAATCCTAAGCGCAGTGAGAATATGACTCGCTATGGATATAGGTTTGCTTAAATTTCAAATCTTTTCTGTAATTTTTGAACTTTCTTTTGCCATTTTTGTGACAAAACTCACGAACTTTTGTATCTCAGGAGAGGCTTGTCGGAGTCAGAGATCAAGTTACTTAAAGAGGTACCTCTTCTACACTCACGGATTATGACTTAAACTACTAGTTGACCTTCTACATTGCATAGAAATTATGTTGTAACATTTTTGTATTGTAAGTAAAGAAACAATTTTGTCTATTGCACAGAATAAAACACTACAGAGCAAAGTTCTTCGATCAGAAAACAAGAAGGCCTTTCTAGGTAATAAATTACTTTTTAGTTTCTCAAATCTATATTTTATGTGGTCCTTTCTGTTAATATTTGAGAACAATAGATTTATATCCTTGTTTTGTGAATTAGAAATCGACAAGATTGCATCAAAGCCCCTATACCAGATGCGACCTTTGTCAAAGTTTGCATGGACTTCAACAGAAAATGTCGATAGTGTATGTGGTTTCCATTCCTACTGAGATTTTGTTCGTTGCTGTACTGTACTGGCAAAAACTCGCCAGGTTGTAAGGTAGTATTTTCTTTTACTAAGTTTTACTTCTATTGTGTATAGGTGGAATGGTCAAAAAAGAGTATGGAGGCATTGAAGGGTGTTGAGAAGTTTAACCAAGGAAAGGACTCAACTGACCTTGTCTTTGAGAAGGCTGTCCAGGTTTGTATCTCTACTTCCCAAGGGTTTATAGCAACAATTTGTGTTCTGCCAACTTATAATGTGTCACTCCTTAGTAGATGTTGCACGGAAGAAAAGATGGAGTAAATGCAATTTTGGGGAGAGAACTTAAATCAGATTTGCAGGGTATGCACTCTGACTGCCTTACTGACTCTTGGATTGGCCAAGACAGGTATATTTCTTTTATGACTAGAGCATGACATTCCTGAACTTCTGCACATACTCATCGAAGATCTTGATATTTTCTTCCTTTTTTCTTCAAACTGTGACTGAATTACCTTTCACTTGCTACAATGAGGCTCATGAGCCATTTATCAGTTACCCATCCAGTGAGTGTTTGTTGTTAGTACAGCTTCAATATGACTGTTCATTCATTTGGGACTTATCTGTTTAAAAGTTTCAAGGTTACCCGCTGGAAATTAAAGCTCCAGAAATCTCGCTGTCTTGCAAGACCTATCTATTAAATGTTTTATGTGACTGTAATACTGGTGGAAGGACCCAACTGTACCTGATAAACCTGTTAAAATGTTTTTGTAAGCCATGTTGGATATCCAGTGGCCAAATATCACTTTCCTGTTTATTGAAAAAGATTGTTTGAGGTTTTAGTTGGTTTACATACCGGGATTTTCCAGTTATTTTTTTATAACAAAAATTACATGCCTTTTGAGTACAAAATAACCTCTGAAATGTTGGTGGCATTCTTATTAAATATTTGTCAAATTTGCAAAAAGGTGGGCATTTTTGGATCTGAGTGCAGGGCCTTTTGCATGGGGCCCAGGTGTTGGCGGAGAAGGTGTTCGCACAGAACTCAGCTTGCCTAATGTGGGAAAAACGATTGGTGCTATAGAAGGTATATCTCAATCAAGATTATTTGGCATGTTAACATGCTGATAAGTTGTTATATTGAATTCATGTGCCTTCCAGAATTCTATATCCCCTCTTGCAAAGTTGCACGCCCCTCACTCCATGACCATATGTTAGTCAATTATTTTCACCCAATAAGAAAGATTTAATATCACTAAGTGTACTTTATCTCTCCTTTTTTTCTTACTGTAGTAATCCAAGCTCTTATGCGTCTCCTCCCTTTTCTTTTAAAACTTCTCAAGTAGTTCACTCTCACAGTCTCTTTTCTCCACTGCAGCAAAGCTGCTTTTATTTGCTGTCTTCTCTGTTCTTCAATTCATTTCCCTAACCTGCTTTTACTTCTCTCTGCTTTGAAAACTGGTGGCTCACTCCTTTAGTATTGATACCATTTTAGTAGAACCCTTCCCGCTCTGATGTACCAAATGACCAGTACTCATCTGTTGAGAGGGAATTATTTGGTTGGACTTTTTTTATCCTGATCCGACGTGCTCTCCTGTCCCCACTAAGAACTTGGATGATGTAAGGAGAGGGTTATTTTGCCTACAATTGTTCAATCAAGGATTTTGACTTGATTTTTAGATATAATTTTCTTATATTGTTGGCAACTTGCTTAGGACTAAAGGCTATGTTGTTGTTACACTCTTCACATTCAAATTACTTGCAGAGCATATTTATGGATTTTTTTTTATATTTGATCGTGTAATTCAGTAATTGTGAGAGTTTTTCACTATTTAGAAGGACTATTGTGATATTTGCAATTTCGAGGTTTAAAAGTACGCATGAAATGCCACATTGCCACTTTCATTACTTGTTTTTTGCAATAAATTTTGAAATGTGGTAGTTTAAATTCCAGAAATAACGGAGGATGAGGCAGAGGAAAAGTTGCAAGATGCCATAAGAGAGAGATTTTCTTCGTTTAGTGAGGTTTTATTTCTTTGTTATGTTTGTATCCAGTTGTAGATGTTCATAACTTCATATCATTTCATGATTTTTATAAAAAGTCTGTTGGTATGCAGGAACACCATGCAATTGATATTCTGTTAGCTGAGATGGATATATATGAGCTTTTCTCTTTCAAGCATTGCAAAGGCCGGAGAACAAAGCTCTCTCTTTGTGAAGGTTCTCTCTCTCTTCTGATTGTGGGTGTCATGTCCCAAACAAGAAATAACTTTTGAAATCACCATCCCATTTCAAGCTTTGAATTGTCTAAAAGTTCCTCTAAAATTAAAAGAAGTCTTAGAAGTCTAAACTCTGAAGGCAATTTATTCTCTGATGATTTGAACAACATTAGCTAATAAATTGTGGCCTCCACCCTCCTAGCTTGGCCTCTTTTTTTTTCTTTGAGAAAATTGGCAGAAGCTGCCACGATTATCTCTGTCTTTCTATATCCTCCTTCTGACAGTTATGTTTCATAGAACTGGACCAAAGGATGAAGGAACTAAAAGAAGAACTGGAGGGATATCACTCTGGAGACCATATTGAATCTCACAAAATCAAAGCCAGTGATGCCTTGAAGAGAATGGAGGGTTGGAATCTGTTCACCGAGGTCCCTGAAGAACATACCAAATACACTGTTGCTCGTGATTCTTTCCTAGCCCACCTTGGATCCACTTTGTGGGGTGCTATGCGCCATGTTATTGCCCCTTCTGTCTCTGATCAGCCTTACCACTATTATGAGAAGATCTCATTTCAGCTCTATTTCATCACCCAGAAGGTACTTAAATACATTCGTGGTGGTGACACTTATATCATCATTTTGTTGTTCAATTATTCTTGTTGTGTAATAAGGGAAGAATGAAAATGAACATTTAGAAGCCGTTTACCTGTTGATATCTCTACATTGGTGATAACCTCAATGAAGAGCAAATAATAGAGAAAAAGGAAAAAAGAAAAAGAAAAAAAAAAACAATGAGGGAAATATACCTGTAGTTGTTATGATAGTATACAATCATATAGTGATGTTAACCTTGGTCACTAGCACAATAAGTATAGCTAGTTTATCATGGCAATATGGCATTTCTGTACATCAAGTGCATGTCCAACCAATTACTACATGAGAATGCTTCATTTCAGCCTTTTTACGTATATCTGGAGGCATTCCAAACTTTACCACCTAAAGTTTCTATGGAGTTGTTGTAACACATTCATTCGATATTCTATTTAATTGTCGCTTTATTTTTTGGTGGTGTTCAGAGGATCAGGAGCATAAACCAATTGCCAGTGGATTTGAATGTACTTAAAGAAGGACTCAGTTCATTGGTTTTGCCTTCTCAGACATCCTTGTTTACCTCACACTTGTATGTTTTTAATTATCTTTTTTTCATTTTTAAGGTAGCAGGCAAATTCTCCCCCAACAATAGTAATAAAAAAAAAAGTTTACACAAGTTATAAATTAATTAGATAGTTGTATTAAGAAAAATCGGTTTTCAAGAAAATGGAAAATGGAGACTAACAGATTAATTCACTAATATACCATATTGCTTGTATTTGTTTCACCAGAAAATACTGAATATCAGTTAATTTTTTGTGCAAATTAGTGAACCAAAATTAAAGGCTACTTTGGCTACATATAAGTTTTAACTGCCTAGCGACTTGAGTATACTGTATGAATTTCTTCATTTGTACAGCAGAAAGTAAAAGGAAAAAAAGCAGCAATATATTCAGTAAAATGGCTTTCCACTTTCTGTAAGGCGTTTTTATGCTCTTGCAATGGACCACAGCAAAAAAATAAAGAAAAAAAATAAAAAGACATGTTATATGAGGCTACTATTTATTTTTCTTTACTGACGAATTATTAAAAAAGTTAGGGTTCCACTTGATGATGACCCGGCCCTGACAATGGCCTTTGCGGTGGCCCGCCATGCAGCAGCTGTACCAGTCTTGTTGGTCAACGGAACATATCTGTCAACTGTTCGTACATACCTGGACTCCTCCATTTTGCAATATCAGCTCCAGCGTCTCAACCATCATGATTCCATGAAAGGTAAATCTATATACCTTGCAAGAAAAATCCAGCACACCTTTCTACAAGAACTGTGCTTTTGGGATAAACTTTAATTTGTTATTGCTCTTCAAGCAATATCAGCTATTTAAGTTACCTCTTTTTTATTCTGAAAATGAACGGTCATTTGAGAACTGTACTCGTCATAATTGCTAATGTAGGTGAGCATGCAAATGCTAGGTCTACGCTAGAAGTACCTGTATTTTGGTTCATACATACTGAGTCGGTTTTGCTTCTGGACAAACACTACCAGTCGAAAGCTCTCCCTAACATGGTATTGGTTGTACAGTCTGAGACCTCTTCTTGGGAGACCCACTTTCAGTGTAATGGCCGCTCTCTCTTGTGGGACCTCAGGTTAGATACATTTTAATTGGTCAACTTATTATATTTTTCTGTTGCCAATTTTTATTTCATGGTGTAGCTCTTTCTAGGTTTTTTCTTTCCGTGTGCCGGTCCTTTCTAAATTGTATTTGATGGTCTTTATTTATTTGAAAGAACTTCTCTTTTCATTTTTAGGTCTTGATGTTTGCATTAGGATTTGATTCGGGTTATAAAAGTGTAATTAAAAAGGAAAAATTTGACTGGTATGCAACTTGGCCCGTGTAGTTTTCTACCTATCCTGTCCCAGACGAGGAAATGGGAGGGTTGTGGTGAGCTAATGTAAAAATATAGCCTCTCACGAAATGGAACCCAATTAGTTTTATTTCATTCTTAGCCAACATTTAGGATTAAAGGCTTTGTTGTTGTTTTTGTAACAATACTTGTATGCATATAGCAGTGTTGGTCCGAGTGATGCAGGAGGTTTGAGGGAAATATAAGCTATCTTAAAATATCTGGAAGCTTAATTTGATGTTATTTTTGCTAAGTTAATCATATAAATAATATAGGAATCCAATAAAAGCGGCTGTTGCTGCTACCGCAGAGCACATAGCAGGGTTATTGCCCTTACATCTGGCATACAATCATGCTCATGATGCTGCTATAGAGGTTCTTTTCTCATCTTATTCATTTTTTAATAAATTAGTTTTGAAAAGCTTTCTTTTTCTTGCACAATAGGACGAGGGGCTAAATTCGCTCTGCATGGCCTCATCTACTTAGTTATGTTACAAATTCAAAGTCAATTGATGATTTCGAACCATTGAGATTGATTTACATAAAATACCCCATATTTGTACAAATAGTCTTGCAATGTTTATGTGGTTTTTATGCATTATACGAAAGTTTGCCTTTACTAGCATAAATGCGATAGATTTCAATGCTTGTATTAGTTTGACTTGCCAGTTTTATTTTTAGTCATATCCTGTGTACAAACAAACGGTGACCTTCTAAAATGTGTTTCTAGTAACATCCTGTCTTAGAAAAAGCTCTCTTAAATATGTGATATGGATTTGTGTTTATGATGATGAGACAAGAAAATAAATGGGAGAGAAGAGGCTAGGGATATGATTGGTCAGAAAATCATCCAATGTTATGAGGTCAATTCCCTAAAGAAATGTTTGATTTATAATTTTAAAGATTTTCAATGCTTTATTATATTTTTGTGCTGATTGTCCAATAACTGTGTATGAATACCAGGATTTCTAAATGTATATATACTATCAATTAGTTTAATAAATCTGAAAATGACAGGACTGGACATGGTCTATAGGGTGCAACCCACTGTCAATAACAAGTCAAGGATGGACTGTTTCACAATTCCAAGTTGATGCAATTAGTCGAAATTATATTATTACTTCAGTTGAAGAATCTATACAAGTTGTCAATTCTGCCATTCAACGGCTCATCACCGAACGAACCAGTACATTCCTTCTCTTCTCCTTTTTTACCTATTTTTTTTTTCTTCCCTGGATTATGCTTGGCATTGCATGTAAATGAAGGACACTATGGTCAATCTGAAATTAAAGAAGAAGGTTACAAAACAGAATTATTTGTTATGTAGTTTTGTCTGTTGATTTTCAAATACTATATAATTGTTTTGTAGCCCCGCGAGGATATAATCTATTCAAGTCCCAGGAGAGAGCAATGATTGACAAGTACAATTCCGTTGTGGGCCTCTGGAGAAGAGTATGAAATTCATATATTCTTGCTTCTGCTATTTATTTATTTCTCTTCTTGAACACCATCCATTTCAGTTCCTGAAATTTGAATTGTACATCTTTTGGATATTTTTGACATTTCCTGCTTAAGTTGAAGGCCACCATTGTCACATAGAACTTTTATTCACCTTTCCTACCTCCCTCCTTCCCTCCTTGATCTCCATTACTTTCTTCTCTAATAATTTCTACAAAATTATATATGTAGATATCAAGTCAATGTGGAAATTTACGATATTCGGATGCAGTGAAGCTTCTATCTCTGCTTGAGGATTCTGCTCATGGGTTTGTTTGAATTATACTTTCCTTGCTAATATTTTATTAAAGTGTCTTTTGTCATGTTAGTTTTGTTAGTTATTGTAAGAAAAGGAGCCAATTGCAAAATGACAACAATTACACAATGTGCACCACAGAATTTAAATTGTTTCAAGTAAAAGTGCAGTGAACAAAGAAAGGGCATAAAAATTTGGATGAGAATTTTATGTTGTGTTAGGAAAATATATGTGAATTTCAGTTGGGCAGATCCTGACCATTTATACTAGAAAAATGATTTAATTGTTGGCCGTTAGGAAAAAAAATTTGTTAGAAAAACAAAGCTTATACAGAAAAAAAAAAAAATCAAGTCCCCACAAAACATAAACTATGCATGAAGGTAACTTGATCTATATGCCAAGTGTGCTACTGTAATCTGACATAACAGCATTCATTTTGTTGCTATTTTCATTGGTAAGAGATTCTTCTTTATTGTTTATTGTAGATTTGCGGTTTCGGTGAATACGACGATATCAATGCTGCATCCAGTGCACTGTACTAAAGAGCGAAAGGTCGACATAGATCTTGACATGACTACCATCCCTGCATTTATTTTAGTTTTTGGCATGTTGTGGTTTCTTCTCAGACCAAGGCGTGCCAAACCTAAGATCAACTGATACAAACACCAAAAGAGAAAAGGATAACACTTGATATTGCAATAAAAAGCTTTTGTTGTGAATTGTGATAGATAGAACTTATTTTTGTAGGCACGTGTAGTTTTTTAGTGAACTGAGAGGGAAGCTGTACAAATTTTGTTAATTTATCTTGTTGTATCATTTTTAGAGTCACTTCAGTGTATGAGATCTAGAGTAAGATAAAAACAGCCTGACATGTGAAAATTTATTCGTCGTTTTCGAATTTTCAATGAAGCGTGATAAATTGGCTTTTACATACTCTAAACAGAAAAATTAGAAGATATTATGGCAAATTGCTATGTCAATTTTCTATGAACCAGTGTAGGCAGTAAAAATCTTTTGTTTTTAAGTTTGGTTTTGATTGGTAGTCAGTAGAGGTGGCAAATCGGGCGGGTCGAGTTCGGGTCGGACGGGTCGGGTCAGTTTGACCTTTTAGAATATCTCGGGTCAGGTCAGGTCGGGTGATGGGTGGGTCGGGTTGAGTCAATTTTAATATTTATTTTTTTTGGATCGTATGTTGATTTGAGTTTGATTGGATGCTACATTGCTACTTGATCTCGGGTCAGGTCGGGTTCAGATCAGGTCGGGTCGAGTTGGGTCAGTTTGACTATCTGAAAATTTCGGGTCGGGTCGGGTCGGGTCGGGTTCTGCCACCTCTAGTATTCAGTACTTAAAAGTATGTGTGCAGACCAAGGAACTTTTTGAGTTACAAATTTTTGGGGCTCTTTGTAATGTTCTGCTCAGGTGAGCTGCTGAAAATCACTCTTTAATCCCAAACTAAACAACAAATGAGAAGTATACAGAAATGAAAAAAAAAAAATACATTATAATCTGCAGAAAAAGGCTAATCCAACTAATTTACATTGCCCTTCAGGAGTGCATCTAGGTGTAACCAAAACAAGGGGAAAGAAAGGAGGAACTATCTAAACAAAAGGTTATACGCCGGTAAGTCCCGAATTCGACGGACATCTTCGAGAGAGAGCTCTCTCTCCAGTTGAATTTTTGTTGCTTCCAATACATCCTGCCAGATTTCAACCAATTTAGGTTTCTCAATGAAATAAAGAAGAGGTTACCAGTATTGATAAAAACAGGAACATGACAGAAAAACAATCAGGGTTGCTACTGATTGTTTCTCTGTGTGCTTGTATTTTGTGTTGAGGGTGGAGAGAAAGGGAAGGGGGGGTTTTTTATTACTTTGAATTGCATGTAAGAGGCTTCCATAGCAAGCCATTGCGCATCCATTAGCTCGAATGCGATGCAGTACAAGATGTCAAATGCTTCTTCATCTTCTATGTAAAACCATCAGTTGCATGGATTCAAATACATTCTCAATTAGTATGCATGAAGTTGTCAAGCTAAATTGAATATGTTTTCAAACCAAAAATATAGCAGTTGTTGAATCTGTTGAACAACTTACCTGACAGTAATCTTGCGAAATTCATCCCCGGTAACGACTTTGCCTTGACTACACATTAAAAGGACAAAATTAATGTAAAAGAACCAAGGATAAATAATTTAGGAGTAAATTTCAAGTTCGAAACAACTAACCGGACTTCAACTCGAGCATTTGAATAAGCATGAAAGAGACGTTGACACCGGCAACAGCAAAGGGGTATTCCCACGTAGCCCGTGTCCCGTCCCTCTTGTTTAATATCTTCTTGAATGATGCCTACCATTTTTAAACATTTCATATTTTGTCATTCCATAGACTGTCATTCCATGAATCTTTTGCAAAGAGATTGAAATATATGTACCGGGTAAGTTCTTGCGTAGAACAAAAGGTTCTCTAGAGAGACAAATCCACATCCCCTACAGAATGAAAAACAAAAGCATAATTAAATAGAAATCAATTTTTTAGTTAATTAATCAGCTTGCAATGCGACGAACAAAACAATTTTCCAGTGATGCCAGTAAGTTACAGTACGCCGGCCTGAATCTGTACCTGAAATCAGTTGACGGATTCGGTCCTTGCCATCCCATTTCCTTCCACTGGTCGGAGACCAAGTTCTTCAGTTCCGTTTCGGGGAATGACGCGTGCCAGAGTGCTTCAAGCGCTTCCTACAGAAAGCAAACACATACAAATCAATTCATTCACACGTATTCAAACTTAAATAAGTACCTCAACTCAATGCCCCTATGGAATAATTACTTACTCGGTGGTCAGGTCGAGTTTCGTCAAAAGGTATACTTAGTCTATCCTTTAACTTTTGCAGTCTTTGTTCCTGTAAAAAGGGGCAATTAAACCGGTGAGTTTACATTTAGAGTAGTTTAATGTGGATTTTTTTTTTTCTGAAAATGTGCTTATGTCGATGTTCTTTCCATTACCTGAAGCGGGGTTAGCAAGCCAAGAGTTTGACGCTTGTTCGTCGAGCGATTAAAAAGCCATCCAAACCATGACTTTCCTCCAACCATGTCATTCGCTGACGTATATTTGCATAGATACAAACCATCATGATTTCATCATTCAACATTTGTACATTCGTAATTCAAATTGATTACTTGAATTAAGAAGTACAATTACTGGCTAACAAGCAAATGCAGGCGGCAAAACATGCAGTTTGTATAAAGAGGGAAGCAAATTAACATGAAATAATAATTAATCAGGCAATATATATGCAGGAACAAAAAGTCACTCCAGCATTAGGTTTTCCAAATTGGTACCCTACTTTTTGATTCAAAAATTGATCATCATCATGGAGATTTGACCTTCATTTAAAATAGTGAAAATTTTGTTCTTCAAAATTGACATCATCACAAGTTTAAACAATCAATTTTGTATAAACTAACAACATATTAATTTGTAACCAGAAAATCACAGGAAGAAACCAGAAATACAGTTACCAAGTAATAACAGGGAAAAACGTGAGACTCACCATAGCTTTGATTATCATTTGAAAAGGCAGAAGGAGACTTTCATCAGAAGAAAAATTTACAGAATTTCAAGAACAAAGCTTTAGTTGCAGGAAGACAAATCAATGGCTGAAAAAAATAAAAAATGCAGACAACAATGGAAGACCCTCTTTTGCTCAAAGTATGAATGAAATGAGCTTCAATTTGAGAAAATGAGCCAAAATTAGGCAAAGAGAGGCAGATTTAACATGAGCTTGAACATGACATGGAGCACCACCCAAAATTAGACAATTTGAGGGGTTGGAGTTGTGATAGGTGTAGAGAGAGAGAGATGATTTAATAATCGTTTAATCCAATAATTAAGAAAAGCATCTACTGATTAGCAACTATACTTTTTAGAAGTTTTCTACTAATATATTTGATAAACACTCTAGTTCAATATATATTTTTTAGAGGTGATAATTGTTCCACTTAAAAATCCCTTTATCTGTCTCCAATACATTTTTAGTTGAAAAATTCTTTAACATGTAATAAATACTTTTGACGGTCAAAATGCATGATGATTGATGAAAGAAGAAATAGTGGAAAAAAAAATAAAAAATTCACTCAAAATTGGAGTATGAGAAAAAAATGAGAGGATATTGAGAATTTTAACTACGGAGATAGATGAGTGAAAAGTTAAGAGCACAAAGATAATTTCCCATATATTTTTTTTTTGCTTTACAATATGAGTTCTTAAATCTTGTCTTGGTTAAACATGCATGCAACTACATTAGCACCTCTAACAACCCTAATTTAGTCATGAAAATAACAATATAATATTTTTGTTCTTGTTTTGTAACTTAGCTGGATTTGATCTATGACACAGTTGTTAGATAGAGGAATTAATCCTTTTTTTCTGTCAAATATGTTTTTCATAGTACAAATTATAGATTCTGTATTATATTTTTGCCACTTTAATTAATTGGTTCAGTAACAAAGATTTATGCATTATATGCAAGTAGCAATTTTTTTTTTTTTTGAGTGATATGCAAGTAGCTAGCATACAATAATTCTCTTAATTTATGTTTAATTTTTGTCAGATGAAGCAGGAAAAGAAAATGAACAAAATGATAAAAAAAAAAAACAAAAAAAAGCAAGAGGGAAGAAAATGGTCAAACCCACATATTCCTTCAGTTCAAGTTGTCTTTTACATTATTATTATTATATCTTGTATTTCAACTAAAAAATTGGAGCTCGCAAAATAGAAACCAAAGAAAAATTTTCTTTCAACCGACGACTGTACAACTTTTCAGTGATCCCAATATACGTACAATAGTAAAACTACCGTGCTCTCCTCCCGTGTTTCTAACTCAAAAGTCATACTAAACCATTATAAAATTTTGATTTATGATTCTCATTAAATTTTTTTTATCAAAATCTTCTGGCATACAAAGATTTTCGAATCAAAGAGTTCATAAACTTCAGAAAATTGCCCGATCATAACAAAATTGATATAGTACTCTAATAATGCCAACACACTTTCGTATTGTGTTATGTCCGTATGTGCCATCAAAGTTCTTCCACAAGGACCTTTTACATGCAACTATGGTCATCGCTATAATAATTTTTTATACGTTGTATAAACATATTTGCAGTTCATATTAAATATTTATATTATATGAGCAAATATATTGTGAGCTTAACCTCGAAAAACTTATTAAATCACCTCCAAATTTCAATTTATATGGCTCAATAAATTTTTTATATCAAAACCTTATGGGAAACAAAAATTTTCCATTTTTAAAAATTTTTAAGTATTTGTTTAAGATTTTTTAAAAGTGATACATAAAACTTGATTATTTTATTAATATTGTATAGTCATTTTTAAAAAATCTCAAACAAATACTTAAAAATATTCAAAAATGGAAAAATTTTATATCTCGTAAGGTTTTGATATAGAGAATTTATTAAGCCATATAAATCGAAATTTGGAAATCATTTGATAGGTTTTTGGAGGTTAAGCTCACGGAAGGCTCCGTGAGTTTAAGCCGGTATATTTTTGAGGTGGGTGACGCTGGATGCTTCGGCACTAAAATTCGCGCTCAAAAATAGAGTTCCCGTACAGAATCTTGTGGTGTGCATATTCGGTGTATCCGTGTATGAAATTCGGTGTGCAATTACCTTCTCTTTTTTCTAACATAACAGAGTAACGAAGGACAGTGATATGCTGCCTCAAACATCGACCCTTTCTCAACGAGATTTTACAAAATGACCCTATATTAAAAAATATTTATGCAAAAGTATCTTAAACATTTTTACAAAAATATGCCTCCGACCAAAAAAATTTACAAAAATAATCCTCCGACCTCATATGCCACATCATCACATAGTTGTAGGGACAAAGTTGGAGACATACTAGTGTGATACTCTCATGGATTGATACTTGTAATTTTATAAAGAATAAAAATAAATATTAATTTGTATTGGAGTATAGAATTTAACTTCACTATTGGACACATTGTGCCATTTTTCAAATTCATGTATAATATAAAAGGCTACTTTTTGAAATGTAATTTTTCAGTTTTAGATGGGAATCCGTACAATTGAGCATGAACATTTGCATTCACTGGTGCTAGAGCAACCGCATCCTTGAAACCTCCGACTGCTTTCTAAAGGGTAAAGCAGTAATTATTTGAGAAAATTAGAAAACATGTTTACAGAGCACTACATCACTGATATTTTCAAACGGTTTTGATCGCAATATCGTGTGCGTCGACGAAACGCTCACCAAAATCAATCCGTTCAAATGATTTAGAAAAGACTTTCTTATTTAGAAAGTTTCCTAATTTAGAAATTTGCGCTGAAAGGCTCACATTGCTGAAAGAATTTCAAATCGGATTAGAAAGAGCATTAGAAATCCGCGATGCGGTTTATAAGAATCCAATACCTTCATCAAAAAAAAGAATCCAACACATTTTAGAAAGGAGTTTAGAATACCTTCATCAAAAAAAAGAATCCAACACATTTTAGAAAGGAGTTTAGAAAGACCGTTGTGATGCTCTTATAGGAATTCAATTGAGCATGACATATCGCATCCCAGCAAAACAAGGGCAGCATAATAAGAAAAAAAGACGGGCACAGTACGAGCGCATCGTATGCCGGGAGGGGCGTTGGCAGGGGCATTATATATTTTTCCAAGTAACGAATCCTTCGGAAAAAAAGCCCTTCGAAGCAGGGCAGAAATGTTTTATATACCCTCCACATTCTTCAATTTGCATATAAAAGTCTCATGCTTTCTCGCCCAAATTAACCAACTTGCAAGTTATCAACAAGCTTAAACTGCTCTCAAATCCATGGCTTACAAATTGGGACCAAGGAAGCTTCCGGCCGGCGTGTTCTACCCTGTACCTGATCCGGCGACACTCCCCGTAAACCTGGTTACGGTCGGCGTCCACATTGCTGCATCGATCGTGTTTTCGGCTTTGGGGCCTATGCCGCAAGCCGTCGTCATGTCGGGCACTTACGTTCAGTACACCTTTTGCGGTGCTCTAGCAGTGATCTTTCTGTTCGGGCTCGGGATGATACACGTCGGGTGGTTGGTCGCTGATAACCCGGCAAGATATGCTCCCCAGGGGAGGACGGTGACGCGAGCATCTCATGTTGTTCTTGTGTTCGCCATTGCGCTTCGTGAATTCGCCTCCGCATCCACGACCCCGGCGAATACCGCCGGCAAGTGATTCCGGTATATCCATCTATTGGTGTGCATGTAGAGTGGTATCTGTTGTGTGTGCACTGTGCAGTGCAGTGTAATGTTTATGAATTTTTTTTTTTTTTTTTTTTGTGCTTGCTTGCTTGTATACTGTGTTAGAAAATAAATTTCAGTGGCGTTATGTTATTGTTATATATTGTCATTGGCACTATATTTTAGCATGAATTGATTGTGTGATTGGTACTGGTAATTGTATGTTAACGTTTTTGTGCGCGCAACACCCAATTTTGCTACCCACCCAGTAATTAATTCACCCTCAAGGAGAACATTTTACACATAATAATACTGCTGTTTACGGTAAGCACATGTCATTATTAGTGCAAATGCAATAAATTTTAATTAACAGATTATTTTTTTCATACAATTTTAACTGAGACCTTTTATCTTCATTCTAATTGATGCCATCGGAACGCGTTCAAATCTGTTGTTATCCAACTTTGGATAACAAAGATCTGTTATTTAATCTGAACCGCTGGATCAAAATCAACGGATGTAATTAATTATAAAAAAGTCCTCTATTATCTTCATTAGGCCGATTGGGCCCGTCCATTTTGATCCAACGATCCATGTTGGACAAATAGGATCCTGAATAACAGAAGTTCGGACTCCCGTCGGAACTACTTACAGCGGATTTCATATCCTCTGTAGCGCTGCATTGTGTAGTGTAGGATGTGAACCGTTAGATCATCTCGAGATTTGTGCCGGCACGAATTTAAGATGATCTAACGGTTCACGTCCTGCGCTACACAATGTAGCGCTGCAGAGGATGAGCACGCCTTACAGCAGGGCACCACTTAAGGTTTCCCTCGAGTTGAATTACTCGAAGTGACCATGAGATAGAATATTCTCAATATAACTTCAATGTGATTTAATCCGTTTGCTTTATGAATTTTTGAATAACTTTTCAACAAATCCAATTATATATGCAAATATAAACTTAGAAGCCGTCTTTATCATCTTTGAAAGTTCAACAATCACTTTAATATATTCGAAAAAAAGGTTAAAAGATGAAAAAACTCTTTTTCTTTCAACACAGAATTTGCCAAGAAAAGCCCGGCCCGATCTGATATGTACACGTGGTTACTTCACTTGTAGATTCAGACTAGAAAAGAAAATTACGTAATATAAACAACAAGTTTATTTTTCATTCTGTAAAACATATATAAAAAAAATAAAAAAGTTTTCTCACCTACAGAACAATTCTTTGACCATTTATGAATTTAACAATTGGGAAGCCCGAACCCGGCCCGAGAACTAACACGTAAATTGAAATGACATAAAATAAAGTAATGTATATTTAGAGATGTCCATTAACAAATGACAACTCAGTTATAAAAATCTATCTTATCTATCCTCCATGATTATGTAAGTTCTATACTTTAATCGAAATGTTTAATTATATAATTATTAATTAAAATAAATTTCATTCAAATAAATAATCTTGTACATTATCTTTATTAACATTAATATAGAATATGGTTTATGGTTTACGTGCATCAAAATAACTATAATGTTGTAACCCTTTTTATAAATTTTATTAGCATGTATATTATAAATTAGTTAATAGGCAAAATATCAAAGTTGCATTGATATATAACCTTTTATTTGGGAAAATAAATTTGTCAATTTTTAATGTGGACTTTTTTTTATTTAGCTCGATTACTTAGAGAAAAATCCCATAATCTCATTTAACAGTAAAAATAAAAAAAATATAAACAATTATATATCTCAACTCTAATGTGATGGTGACGGCATTCGGGCTTCTAATCTGACTGTGGCATTCGGGCTTCGGGCCTGCCTGCCTATGTTGCTTAATTTTGTCTCCATCATATTCTTGTCTTTTGACAAATTAATGACAACCGTGAATTGATCATGATTATATGCATATGCATATCAGTACGTAAGACCTACCGTTCATTGATAGACAGTCCATTGAAGTAACAAATAGTATGACAAATGGATTTCATATAGACTCCGATGCAACAGTTACACTCACAGTATAACTTCTATAGACCGTATATCAATGAACGCATGCATGAAGTTTCTGTCCGCATTATTGTCGTTAATACGGCCTTAATTAAACATAATAATTGAATCGAACGATTATTCTCATTAGCATTGTGTTATTCGACTTCAGTAGTTTGTTATTCATATTAACAGTATCTATGCAACATGCAATATAAAATAAAATAAGTAGGCACAATGAAAATATTAGCATAAATAATGATATGGTATCGAATTTATCGATTTTGATATTTTTTTTTAAATCAGTTCCCTTATTTTGTTTCTTCTCAATTACTTGATTTGAACCTTATCAATTTCTTTGAAAATTAGAGCCTCTCTCTTAATATTCAGAGGTCCTAATTAGTTAGACAAACGTTGTTATTATATTTAAAAAAAGAGGAGGGATCCATTAACAATAGTTATTTTGACAATCTTGACAATGGTAACTTTCAAAATTTATAAAAAATTACAAAAAAATCTTAAAAAAACTTACGGTAATATTACTTAACTTATAGATTGATTATATTTCCGATCATATTCAATTTAAACAACATTTTATAGCTCTTTTTAAGACCCATTAAATTACAACCGTCAAAAAACGTATAAAATTTTGATAAGGCAACGAACGATATTCAAATTGATTGAAACTTAAAACATCATCAATCTATAAGTTAAGTAATGCATCAATAAATTTTTTTTATTTTTAAGATTTTTTATGAACTTTTATAATTTTTTGAAAAACTTCGTTGTCAAGATTGTCATTATAGCTATTGTGAATGAATCCCTCCTCTTAAAAAAATCATGAATCAAAAACTTAATATTTCCTTTATAAAAGATAAAAAATGAAATATTAAGTTTGAGATCTGTTGCTGGCATGAATCTCGAGAAAATCCAATGGCCGACATTGTGAACCATAGTAACAATACTCGCGACTCGCGATTTATTCGCGAATAATTCATTTTTAGCACCTCCACTAATAAAACGACGAATAATAGGTCAATTCCCGAATTATTCGCTTCATACGCTTTTACGTTTAATTCGCGATTTATTCCTGACGGTACGAGTTGGTTACATATAATTTTATAAAATTGTGATTTTCCTCAGGAAGGAGCAAAATTGTGGCAAGTGGGATTCAAACTTGGGTCCCTAGGTTCATGACCAAGACCACTACCATTACACCAAACGCTCTTTTCTAAATATTTAACACTCACAAATTTTATATACTCTATATGTCAACTAACGAATTATTCCAGAATTAAACCCGAACTATTCCTGAATCCCGAACTTTTGACCTCGCGAAACGAATCCCAAACCTTTAACTTGTTACGATGTTGTGAACTGCACAATGCAGTACAGCACAGCACAGCAAGGGATGAATTCATATATGTGCAGACATAGAACCGTATATATATGCTGCCATAAAAATCTATGGCGGGATCCTGCTTAATACGAACCACTGGATGGTTCTAAACGGTACAGATTTTAGAAATAGGGGTGTTTAATTAAATGTGGATCCCACTTTTATACAAAACAATTAAATTATGGCAAGAACGTGCGACAAAAAAACTATGGTAGCGGATGTGAACCTATATATGCAGACATATTACATATATATACTGATCATGTACAAAGAGAATCAAGTAATATTCAGCTTTTTTTTTTTTTCCGTTGCTCTAGTCAATGATGCTGACACCTCACATGTTACTTAATTACGAAAGCCCGAAGGCCCGAGCCCGGCCCGAAACTCACATTCCCGTCTATCAGTTGAACAAGAAGGCCCCACCAAAAACACAAGCATTTCATTTGCACTAGCTGCGTACGTGCTCCGTTGCGTCTTGTTAGATATTATTTTGTTATCGCTCTATTAATATTAAGTGATAAAAATATTTCTAAAATTAGTGAAAGACATCAAATCCCAATAAATTAAATTATATATTTTAATATAAGATTCCTTTGTTTAGAACATAAATGGAAATTATATTTTTTGCAGTTTTTAGAATGTTTATCAAAAATGAAAATCATATTCCAAATATTTCCTGGTGTACTCGTTGGATATCTAAACTAAAAAAAAGATAGATAAAATAGTATTTTAGTATATGTTAAATTTTTGGACATACAATTCATATAGAAATGTCTATTATTTAATTTTACCCCATGATTTATATAAAGTATCGCTAGTATAGTAGTCTAATATTTTTTTTCTGTTTAAAAAATACAACCTCCGTCCATGAATAAATGATTTTTTAGGAAAAGTCAAATGATTTAATGGAAAAATGAAATTACATAATAATTGTTCCAATTAAATAATATAGATGAAAGGGTAATCATAATATTGGAGAAACAGAAAATTTGAAAAAGTGAATGCGACATATGAGTTCTTAACAAACATAACCTCCGTCCATAAATAAATAAATTTTTAGGTAAAGTCAAATGAATTAGTGGAAAAATGAAATTACATAATAATTGTTCCAATTAAATAATGGGAGTTGATAACTGCACCCCTTAGAAAACCCCCTTAACCGCACCCCAATACATTTTTAGTTAAAAATTATTTTTAAAATACAACAAATCACTTTTACCGGTTGCAATTCACATCCTCAATCAAACTAAACACTTATATATATACAACAGAAAGATCAAGAATAAAAAAAATTTACTCAAAATTTATGAGAGTATGAGAAAAAAAGAGAAAATATTACCAATTTAGTTTGGGAGGTGGATAAGGGGTGTAGTTAAGGCGGGCAAAGATAATTTCTCTTAAATAATATTGATAAAAAGGTAATCATAACATTGGAGAAACAAATGGATTCGAACAAGTGGATAGAAAAATAAATTCAAATCGGTAAAGTTCATTTAATTAGGGACAAGTTCTAAATGGTATAAATTCATTTAATTGTGGACGGAGGTTGTAGATGATATTGGGTACATGAGGAAATATTTATTCATTTGATATCTTGTTTTGAAAACATATACTTGTGACTCCCCTTTTATCATTATGCATACATAGAGAAATTTATGAATCAATATGTTCTAGTTTTTATTCTACTATCATTTTCCAAACCATTAAGTTTGTAAAAAATAAATTCTTCTCATTAAAAATACTGTTGGTAAAAAAAAATGTTGATGAACATAAGGAGCTACTTGTTCATTAGGGATTAAATGGGGAAAGGAAGTACATTATAATGATTTTATCTATATATTATTTATTTATTATTGATAATTTTAGAATTGTAAAATGAGGTGTCATTAAAATAATATTTTTTAAGATTTTTGAAAGTATGATTTGTTTCTTAATATAAATCTAAACCAATTGTTATAGATATTATGAATTAAATAATTCTTTAGAGTGCCTTGGAGATAATTTGGGGTGTCTATTTAGGAACCTATTAGTATTTTTCTTGTTTTCTTCTTCAATTCTCCAGCGCCACATGTGAATCATATTAGTATTCCTTGAGAAATTTTGGCTATGCCATATGTAATGGACCAAGGCACACAACATAAATGAAGCATTGATTTGGATCACAGAGAACCAGGTCCATGGTTTCAAGAGAAAAGAGCAGCACATGTCTATTAGAAAGAACTTTTTTTTAGCACGATCGGATGTGCATAGGAAGTTTGCAGCTTTCATGTGGCGGGTGCTCATCAGTTATGTTAGTAGGTTGATAGTGATACACCATTATCAAAGAAACAATATCATATTTGTTCTTGTACTTGTCCGATCATGACACTGTGGCGCATTTTCTTGACGCCAATTCATATCAGCTAGTGCGCAGCACCTTATTGCGCTGGTGCTGTCCATCTGTTTTACATAAAAATGTGTGTTGTCCGAATCTCGAAGACCTCCTTGAAAATCCTATGGTCGTGCGGCTGCGCTGGATCGTCCTGCACAGCAGACGATAAGCACGCTCTTGACACTGGCGTATTTTCTTTCTTTCACTTCAGTTTCCTGTCCTTTTTTTTTTCTTTTTTATTGCAGCGGGGATCTGGCCGTTCATTTTAGTGTATTCAGATAACCTGTTCATCTACAGGAAAATCAGGAATCATCTTATAAATTAGTCCAATTATAGAATTCAGATAACCTGTTCATCTACGGCAAAATCAGGAAACCTCTTATAAATTAGTCCAATTATAGATATATAAACACAGACCCTGCCATAACTGGTCTTCCTCTCATCTATCAAGTCTCAAGCTCTCTCACACACAATTAATTACTCAAGCAATTACAAGAGTTTAAACTACTGTCAAATTAAATGGCTCACAATTTGGAGCTCCCCGCCGGCGTGTTCGACCCCGTACCTGATCTGGCGACACTCCCCGTAAACCTGGTTACGGTCGGCGTCTGCATTGCTGCATCGATCGTGTTTTCGGCTTTGGGGCCTACGCCGCAAGTCGTCGTCATGTCGGGCAGTTACGTTCAGTACGCCATTTGCGGTGCTCTAGCAGTGATCTTTCTGTTCGGGCTCGGGATGATATGCGTCGGGTGGTTGGTCGCCGATGACCCGGCAAGGTACGCTCCCTTGGGGAGGACCGTGACGCGAGCATCTCAGGTGGTTCTCGTGTTCGCCATCGCCCTGCGTGAATTAGTCGCCTCCGGTAAAAGCAGCCGGCAAGTGATTTTCCGGTACCGGTATACCTGTCTGTGTGTGCAGTGTTATGTGTTGGTATATATATCTGTCTGTGTGTGGAGTGTTATTCACCGTGCGTGTGTGTTGTAATGTTTGTTATTACTTTATTAGTATATTTTTTTTAGCATAAGTTGCGTTATGCATATCGGAAATTTTTATAATTAAGAAATATAATAATAAAGAATAAACCAACAGAAACAATTTCCTGTCCGAAAGATGGTTGTACCGGGTGATAATTAAAAGGGTTGGTTTTATTATATATTTCTATTTAAAAAAATGTTCATAATGTTGTATGTTTGTGCGTAAATTAGTTTTTTTCTCAGTTGAATTATTCAGTTTTATTTATGTTGATCATCCCACTGCTATCTGAATTTTTGAATTATTTTTGAACAAATGCGATGCAGATATGAATTTAGAAGCCATAGTTATCATCTATCCATATTCATCTTTGAAAGTATAATATAAGAATCAACACATTTAATAGTTTTTGAAAAAAGTTTAAAAGATCAAAACTCTTTTATTTTATTTTTTTGAGACAACAAAACTCTTTTCTTTCCCAACAAATTATGTACCAAGGAAAGCCCGGCCCGTTCTGATATGTACCCCTGGACTCTTGGTTAACTTGTACAAAACAACCGGGAAATAAACAACCGGGGCAAGATCCATTGACAACTAAAAGGGATTGAGATGGGCTGTTTTCTTTTTAAAAAAACAGACCTTACTTTTTTTTTTTTATCTGACGACTGAGATATATTAATGTATTTTGAGATAGTAGTGAAAATTGACTCCATCCATCCGATCGGAAAATCAGGTCCTAATTTTTTTTTAAAAAAATAACTGATTTGTTCCCAAAAGATATAACCTTAAGAATTTTTAATAAGTAACAAAAAGAAAAATCTCTGTACTGAAAAAAAATATATAATAAACATATTCCTGAGTACGTTTCAAAGAGTAGTCAATAGTATCATTTGCACTGAAAATAAATAATAAATAAAATTTTCAAAGAATCAAAAAAAGAAAGAAAGAAAAATAATTGCACGTGTCTCCTCATGATTACTGATGATCTTGCTGGGGTTTTTTTTTTTTTTTTTTTTGGGGGGTAATTGTTAGATAATTTCCTTGCACAATTGTGGGGTCAAAATGTAAAAGTTTGGACTTGTTGCTTATTCTAAATAATAACAATAATCTAAAATAATGTAATGGTGGCATATTTTCGGGCTTCTAATCTGATAGTGCAATATTAGGCTTCGGGCCCGGCTGTATTACTTAATTATTGAATATATACACATGATATATCGTCAATAATAATAATAATAATAATAATAATAATATGGGCATAATAAATCATATACATATTAAGTTACTAACCGAACTACCATACAAATTAGCAATCTATATACTTCATAAAGAGAGAGTAGATTCCAAGCACTTCAACAATATCACATCATCACTCTTATTAATTATTGATTTTGTTTGAAACTTTTTATCTACTTTGATCCAATTGCTAATATTTTATTTTCTATCCTCATTAAATAAGATGAATGTGATATGTCCAAAACAAATTTTAACCCTTAAAATGATCCAACATTTATATATATTATTATTTATAAATTATTGCATTATTATCATTATTTAATTACATTAAAAATCTAATAATTTTGTTCAAGTTTTATTTAATAGAAATATTTAAAATTTTTATAAAATTTTTAGTTATTTAAATACCACTTTTCGGTTGAAGCCGTAGTTATAGCTGTAGTGTGTATAAAGTATAAACTTCAATGAAATCTGTATTGAAGACGGTCGACGGCATCACAAACATTCACAAATGCCCATAACATTTTATATTCTATAACAGTGAAAGATAGTGATACTGATAGTTAATGGTTATTGACGCTTTTTCAGTTTTTCATGAATATTGTTGCCCGCCCAAAGGCAAAAATCCAAACCTACAAATTTCGGGCCGGTCTCGGGCACCCGAATGCGATATATACTTCTCTTGACCCCACTTAAATATAAACCAAATATTTTTCCCACGTTTGAACGAACATGCATGAGCTGAGGCATCCCTTGTTGCAATATTTATGTGGTCATTAACGACAGCTAGTTGTATTATTATATTTAATGTAAGTAGGTTAAATTTGAGGGTTAGACTATTGTACTAACGTTAATATTTCGGACCAAAATACTAACGCATCAAAATTTATGTTATCGTGTCATAAATTATAATTTACGGTGCTCAATAAATTCTTTATATGAAAATATTGAAGAATACAATTTTTTTCATTTTTAGAGTTTTCTAATTATTTATTTTGAATTTTAGAAAATAACTCATTAAATTAATAAAATATTGATGTTTGTACGTGCTATTTTCAAAAAAACAAAACAAATACTCTTTTGGGACCTTTTTTTTTTTTTCTCTCATGATCCATTCTCTTCTTTTCCAATCCATTCCTCCCAATCCACTTTTTTCTCTCTTAATCCGTTCTCTTTTGGGATCACAAAATGAATTACAATTCAAAATTGTTGTAAAAAATCATTGAAAAAATTGTTTTGAAAAATAGAATTAATTTTCAGAAAAAAAAATTAAATAATGACTTCTGTGATTTCATATATCCATTTCCAGTGATGAGATACAAGTACCTTTAGAATTTTGTAAATTTGATAGAATTATTATTGTTGATTTAAGTAATTGGCAGTTAAGAATTTACTTGAATTATAGCAATTCGAAGGTTTTACAACATTTTTTGCCTATCATAAATTTTGCCCCAACGCGCAGGTACACGGCTAGTAAGGAAAAAAAAACATTAAAAAAATGTGATTCTGAAATCAGAATCTAATTAATAATATTGGAAAGTGACAGAGTATTGATGAGGGTGATTAGTTATTTAATTTTAAGATACTTTTATACTGCCATGCGCTCTAGTTCACTACTTAATTAACAAACAAGCACTATTTTATTAATTTTTTTTTTAACAACAGGGATATGTGTCTGAATTTAGAGTTTGATTTCCAGATTAAACAATCTTTGTTTCTTACTTCCATTTTCAACTTTCTCATTGTTCTTTTATTGTCTTGTATCTAGCTAGCCTACAAGCATGTGCACTCCATCCTTGAGTCACTTCCTTCGCTGATGTACTATTTACTTTAAAATAATATAAATTTTTTACCTCCATCTTTTTATTCAAAAAAAAAAAAAAAAAAACAAACAAACAAAAAACAGAAGGGGATATGAATTGTTGGTTCCCCAGGTTTCGGAACCGCATGTATACCACAACATGTTCCTTGTCAATTTCATTTCCATTTTGAACTCTCGTTGTAAGTCCGATACTTAAGTTTGATTCTTGTCCGATGCCAGCTAAAAACAAAAATAAAATGTACAAAGGCAGATTTTTTTTTTTCTTTTTAATTGTGCAATTTTCTAATTTTGAAACATCATTACGTAAACACAATAAATCCTATGCTGTTAATAAACTTAATATTATATATCTTACTACAAATTAAAATTCAAAAGTTTGTACCTAAATTAATTCGCACATTATCTGGCTTCGAAATATACTCGAGTTCCAAATCAATGTAGATCAAGTGTGAATAGAGAAATTCGCCATTCAGAATTCAAGCCCGGCCCGATCGGGCCCGAGCAATTCTGATCTGCCGCGTGTCCACGCTGTTCTTCAAATTGTAAATAAACTAAGTGTTTTTTTTTTTTTTCTTTCTTTCTTTTTTAGTGAATCAAGCCATGAAATAATAAGGAATAAGAATTCATGATGTCTTAATAAAATAAGAAATATATGCATGCAGTAGATTTCATACACGAGTTCACTCAATAATTTCCATTATTAAAAGTATTTTAAAACTATGATATGAATTTAATGTTCTGATCATAGATTTCAGAAACTATGATATAATTTCATTCCGAAATTTTATTGTATACTCAAAATTCCTAACTTTTCGTTTTTTATAAACTAAATATATACACTATAATTTTCTTATATGAAAAATCGAGAACAAAAACTTAAATTTCCTTCATTAAAAATAAAAGAATATCAGTTTCACAATGAAGATTAAATCCTCACCCCCTTTTGTACAGCACATACACATGCACATAACATATTGACATGTATGTAGAAAATTAATTAAGAAATGTATTAATTCCTCTGTTTCAGTCGCAATATGGTCAATGATGCTGACATTTTATGTATTAATATAGGGTAAATTTTTTGGGGGTCACTGAACTTCAACTCAAATCCATAATTGGTCACTGAACTTTCATTTATCCGTTTTTGGTCACTGAACTTTGATATTTGTCCAAATTTGGTCACTCCGTTAGTTTTTCCATCCAACTTAACGGAATAATTAATATAACTCCAATTTTAAACTTTGGAAATTATTTTTTTTCATATAAAAGTATACAGTATGTGAGTATGTAAGACAAATTAAAATTTTTCATTTATTATTTTTTTCATAAGTTGATTTTTTTCCAAATTATTTTTTATTTTTTTCATATTAAGTATATAATTTATAACATGTCTAAAAATGTGAAAGTATTTTATTGTAATAAAAGAAAAATAAATAAATAATTTTTTTCTTTATATTCTTATATTTTTAACATAAAAAATAATTGTCCAAACCATTAAATTGATGCCATGTCATCTATTCCGTTAAATTGGATGGAAAAACTAACAGAGTGACTAAATTTGGATAAACATCAAAGTTTAGTGACCAAAAACGGATAAATAGAAGTTCGGTGACCAATTATGGATTCGAAGCAAAGTTCAGTGACCTCCCAGAAAATTTACCCATATATATACTTAGTTACAATTTACAAAGGCCCGAATGCCCGAGCCCGGCCCGAAATCAAAGCATTCTTAATTTCAGCTGAAATATAAAAAGGGGCCCCATATATATATATACACCCTCCACCTTCTTCAATTTGCATATAAAAGTCTCATGCTTTCTCTCCCAAATCAACCAATTTGTAAGTAAGTTATCAACAAGTTTAAGCTACTTTCAAATCCATGGCTTACAATTTGAGGCCATGGAAGCTTCCGGCCGGCGTGTTCGACCCCGTACCCGATCTGGCGACACTCCCCACAAACTTAGTCACCGTCGGCACCTACATTGCAACATCGATCGTGTTGTCGGCTTTGGGGCCGACGCCGCAAGTCGTCGTCATGTCGGGCAGTTACGTGCAGTACGCCTTTTGCGGTGCTCTAGCAGTGATCTTTCTGTTCGGGCTCGGGATGATATGCGTCGGGTGGTTGGTCGCCGATGACCCCGCAAGGTATGCTGCCTTGGGACGGACCGTGACGCGGGCATCTCATGTCGTTCTCGTGTTCGCCATCGCCCTGCGTAAATTAGTCACCTACGCATCCGCGACCACCCCGGCGAAAGCAGCCGGCAAGTGATTTCCAGTATACATCTGTTCGTGTGTAGAGTGGTATATATATATATCTGTCTGTGTGCACTGTGCAGTGTGATGTTTATGTGTCTTGCTTGCTTGTAATATTTGACAGAATAAAATTCAGTGGCGTTATATGTTATTAACTTATTATTATTGGTACTTTATTTTAGCATAAATTGAGTTATTGATACTGGTATTTTTTTTTTTGGGTAATTATTCCCAATTTTGTTGCCTCTCGAGTAATTAATTTACCCTCAAATAGAACATTTTACACATATTATTGCTGTTAACGGTAAGAATATGAGTATATGGCATTAATAGTGAAAATGGAATTAAAAAGTTTTAAATCCCGAGCTAAAAGTAATTTTTTTAATTAATTTTTAACTGACTTTATTTTAATTGATGCCATAGGAACAAGGGAGATGCTCTGGACAGCGTTGGAATTACTTTAGGAACAGCTTTTTACTGGAAACTGACCAAAATATCCTCGGTGATTCGGTGAATAATGCACTAGCTGTATAACTGTAGGGTCATTTTAGTCATTTTTTCATAAAACGCTGTTCTTGAAGTAATTTTAACGCTGCGCAAAGCAGCCCCCTAGGAACAATTAACTTACAGCAGGGCCCCACTGAAGTTTCCTCCCCTGTTGAATTACTCATGAAAGTGACTATGACAGATAAAAATACCTTCAATTTCAATATAAGGATTGTTTCTAATTCAGTATGATCCGGATAATAGAATAATATAACTTCAATTTGATTTATATATTTTGATGAGTGTCATTCATTACTATCTGAATTTAATTCAGTATGATCCGGATATATAATAACAAATGTGATGCAGTTAATTATGCAAATACAAATTTAGAAGCCGTCTTTATCATCTTTTAAAGTTTCATTGATCAATTTAATATTTTCGAAAAAAAGGTTAAAGATGAAAAACTCTTTTTCTTCCAACACACAGGATGTGCCGAGAAAAGCCCGGCCCGATCTGATATGTACACGTGGTTACTTCACTGCTTGTAGATTCAGAGTTCAGACTAGAAAAGAAAATTACGTAATATAAACAACGAGTTTATTTTTCATTCTGAAAAAAAAAAAAAAAATTAACTTATACATTATTTTGTTCACATTAATATATGAATATACTATTATGATTTAAATGCATCAAAATAACTATAATATTGCACTTCTTTAAAAAAAAAAAAATTAACATGTAAATTTTAAATTATTCAATAGGCAAATGTTGAAATTGCATTAGAATATAACCTTTTTATTTGGGAAAATAAATTGTGCCTACGTACGTACCATATCAATACAAAAGAAATAATCAAATTTGTCAATTTTTAATGTGGATTTTTTTATTTAGCTTGATTACTTAAAAGAAAAATCCCATATTCTCATTCAACAGTAAAAATAAATAAATAAATAAAATATTAACAATCTCCTTACACAATCGTGCAGTCAAAAAGCTTGTAACGTCCAATAAAAAGGATTTATATATCTCAAGTTCTCAACTCTGATGTGACGGTGACATACGGGCTTCTTGTATGACTGTGAAATTCGGGCTTCGGGCCCGGCTGTAATTGCTTTTATCGGCGATGGATTCGCCGTCCGTCATGCTCTCGTTTTTGACAACTGTGAATTGATGATGATATACATATGCATATACATATACCCTCTGTTTGGTAAACGTAGTAAGTTAAAGCGGAGTAAAACACTAAATCACCTTAAAGCAGTGGTGTTTGGTAGTAGTGAAGTAAATAGATCAAGTAAAGTTGGTAAAATGTATAAAGATATGAAAAATTGGTGATTTAGTTTACTACACCTATATAGCTGCGTTAACTTACTACACCTTAAATCACTTCCGTTTGGTGACTTAAAGTACTTTAAATCATCTTACTATACCTTACTACACTTGCCAAACACAGGGATATATTGTAGTTGATACGGCATTATCCAAACATATTAATTGAACCGAACATTATCATTTTTGTTATACTAGCGGTATATATGTTTCTTCTCAATTAAGTAGCATATTAACATAAATATTATGTTAATATAAAATTATAAATTTAGTAAAATTATATTAATTAGGTAGAAAGATCAAACATAGTAATCAACATATACAATATAAAATTATAAATTAAGTAGGCAAGTAGCACAATCAAACTGTATATTAGCATAGATAATTATGGTATCGATTTTTTTTTTTATCAGCCCCTTATTTTTATTTCTTCTCAATTACTTGATTTGAACCTCTTTTATTTGAACATCAGAGTCTCTCTCTTAATATTCAAGGTCAAAACTAATTTAATAGACTAACGCTGTTACCATATTAAAAAAATCATAAATCATAAACTTAATATTAATTTCCTTTATAAAATATGAAATGTACCTACAAATCAAAAATACCTGGCCCGAGATTGGGTCTGAAAAGTTTCGCAATAAAGACGATTAGATTTTTTTTCACCCCGTTTTGTCAAGAGGAGGGATCCATTCACAATGCTTATCTTGACAATTTGATATTTCAAGAATTTGTAAAAAATCATATAAATTCTCAAAAATCAAAAAAAAGTTTACAGTATTTCTTATAACTTATAGATTAATTATGTTTCCGATTATACTCAATTTAAGTCATATTTGATAACTCTTCAAAGATCTATTAAATTTCAACCATAAAAAAAAAATATAAAATTTTGATAAGCCATCAAACCATGTTCAAATTGATTGAAATTTAAAACACTATCAATCTACGAATTAAGTAATGCATCCATAAATCTTTTTTCATTTTTAAGATTTTTTTATAAATTTTTATATATTTTTGAAATATTTGATTGTCAAAGATAAAAAGCGTACGGAGACATGTACATATATATTGACATGTATGATGAAGAGCTAGAATTAAGAGAAACATTTTTAGTTGCATTTATTTAGTCAATGGTGCTGACTCTTACAAGTTACTTAATTGCAAAAGCCCGAAGGCCCGAACCCGGCCCGGAAACTCACGTTTGGCGTCTACGAGTTGAAACAAGGAAGCCCCACATAACTGGAATCGGATTCCCAGCCCCCCGGTGGGCAGGATTTTCCTGCCCAAAATGGCTTCTGGCCTAATGGGTATGTGACACATTGCATTCAAGTTACATTCGATTAATTGCCGAACTCTCTGTTCACTTTCTCCGTTATACTGCTTTCGCATTATTATTCTTATATATATATATATAAAGGGGATTCAACTTTTTCTACAGTAAAATTTACTGTTCTTGAAACAGTAAATCAATAAATCACAGTAAAACATTTTAAACCGTTTTATATATATATAAAGGGGATTCAACTTTTTCTACAGTAAAATTTACTGTTCTTGAAACAGTAAATCAATAAATCACAGTAAAACATTTTAAACCGTTAGATTTCACAAGAATCCGATCTGAATCGTCCGTCATTTGTCTTTTTCATTTTACCCCATCTTCGAGTCTCCTGCATCCTGGCTTCTCGTCTTTTCCAGAAAATTTCAAGGCACTATTGTTGTCTCTAGATTCTAGAAGCATCTCACTCTCACCTAGTCTCCTTCTCCCTCTTCTTCCTCCATGTCTACTCTTCTCCAGATTATTCCAAGCCACCTATAAATGCTCTCTCTCTTGATCTTACGATGGAACAGAATCTTGGCCTCAAGTTTGCCCTCTTAGTCATCGTCTCTACCTTCAAACCTCAACCTCAGCCGTGCCACACTCCGCTCTCGCCTCTTGCCACCGAAGCATCCACACGAAATTGCTGAAGAGTGAGACAAGGAGAAATGAAACCATCCTCGATTCTTCCCGTTATACAAGATCTCCCACTGTAATGATTTCATACTCTCATATTCAATTTTGGCCATTAGTATTTCTACTCTTAATTTATTTTTTCCAGTTGGGGCAGAATTTTTTTTTTTTTCCTTTTGGTGTATAAACAATTAAATATGGCCACATGAGAAAATGGAAGCAAAATACAATTAAATTACCGGTGAGTTAACATTGAATGAGTTCCTTGATCCAGCGAGGAGGTACGAAGACTCGAATAGGCAAGCAAAACAACTTGGCTTTTGTTATCATCATGTACTACTATTCTTGACAGTAAAGTAGGTTAACGATCTCAGATTATTTGTTATATATTTTGTAATTAGTATCCATTATTTAATTTCTTGTAAAATTGATTGGAAATAAGCACCATCTTTACTTTAAGTTGCGATCTAAAACTTCTTTCTACAATAACTATCAGATGCAGAGCACCCCCCGGTCTTATATCCTTTTTTAGGTTCACTCTTGCGGCCATGTTGTGTTCTTATATGTCGACTCAAATGATATGATCAATGCTATTTCACAGGTAATATTTCAAATATTATGTTTTATATTATATACGTCTATGTGCAAACACTTTGCCCAACATTAAGGACAAACACAAATCAGTGAACCCAAATAGAGCTTTCACTTCAAGTAAACATGGTCAAATAATCCAAATATATAGTTTGATCCTGCATATTAGTTGAGGTTTAATCCAAATAGTTTTCTTATGTATGTTCAGTAGCTTCCTTGAAGCTGTAATAACCAATTTGGCCTCTTATTTATATACTTATGGTAAGTAAAATTGTTAGTCTGTGTTGGAGGGGAAGTTATTCAATACACTTAATGTTAGAATAGAAGATTGTACATGGCCTATACTAGAATAAGTCAGTAGTTAGTACCATCAAGGTCAGGTAGTACTACTGCTGGTAAAAATTATGGGAGGAAAAAGAAGTTTAAAATAAAATATATGGTATACATTTGACATTGAATTGTTTGCTACTTTCTGCATGTTGCTCATTTCAATTCCCCTGGAAAAAAAATTCAAAAATTAAATATTTCTGCATGGATTTTTGTTGGACATATATATAAACTGTTATGAATTTGTATATATCGATTGCGGCAAGATTGTACAATTCAGTTTGCTTGAATGATTCGAATCAAATGATTTGGAAAATAGTACGGCAATCAGTTTTTAGTTGTTTACATTCTTTTTCTATATATCAAGCACGAATTGTATGTGTGTTGTTATTATTATCAGATTGCTCGCGCGTAGCGCGCGCCATCCTCTAGTTATATTAATAAACGGGATTCAGTTTTTTCTACAGTAGTATATATAGTGGTGCAACCGGTTTTAGGCCGTTCAATATGTGATGACTTCAAATCAAAGTCGTTGAAACTTTGCAGTTACTGTTGTATAAACAGTAGCACACAGTAACGCTCGTAAACCGTTAGATGTCACACCCATATTAGATCTGAGCCATTCGTCGTCTATTTCCAGAAGCTTCTCGTCCATCCCAGTCTCTTCCTCCCCCTTTGTGCATATCCCATTCCCATCTTCTTCAGCGTCGATCCAGACTCTAGAAGCTGCTCTCTGAGACCTCTCCATCCCCCCTCTGAACAGTACTACTCCCATCACTAAAAGCTGCTCCATCTTTACTATGGATCTTGCTCCATCTCTACTATGGATCTGCGTTGGAGCATATTTCCACGGCCGTTGTTGCCCCGCTCTCACCGCCGCCACACTAGGGTTCTCTGCGGCAGACGGCCGTGCAACCGCTAGCCCCCTCGACACTGCAAAACCCAAACCAAGAAGAGACTTCTCGCAACGGTTTCGGCTGAGAAGTAGATCGCCAAGCAGGTCGATGCCAACACCGATGTCGTCCTCTTTGTCCCCAAGATCGAGTGACAACTGACAAGTGCTGGTAGAGGCGGTCCATATGCTCGAAGACTCCATGCTCGCATCTGACAATTTGGTAATCATATACAATCTATCATATTCATTTTGTCAGTTTGATCTCTTATTTATTGGAGAACAAATGGCAGTCATTTCTGCTTCAATTTAGAATTTTGAATCTGAAATTTACTGATTGTATTCAATATTTTTCAGTTACTCTGTCTCATTTGTTCATGTGAGAATGTTATACCACTTTGTGCGAACCTACTGGCACAATGTCCCCAACCATGTGCAGTAAATCGCCCAAATGAAAATGCTGGTGAGTCTCTCTCGCTCTCACGAGTCATCTCATCCTATTCTGTTCAATTTGAACCACATCCATCGCAAGAACATAGTACCAAATTAACTGTTAATTAAGTTCTACCATTTATAATTGTTTCCTTTTACAACAAATAGCAAATAAGTGTCATCTGTTGCTTCAATTTGGAATTTAAAAGTCCACATTAGTCTACTCTGTCTAAAATTTTTGGTATAGCCTTCTTTGTTAGGTGACTATGCTGGGTGTAAAGCTCTCTCTCTCAATCAGTGATGCTGGGGTTCATATCTATTCAAGCTGCGGGTAATATGTCAAGCACAATTTTTATACACTCTCTCAAACCTTATCAACACAAAAAAGATACATTAAAACAAAGAAACATTGTGGATATCAATTCAAATACTACAGAACTTAGTACTTCAATATACAAGTACCGCATATTATTTGTTGATTGTACAATATGTTATTGGTCATACCACTGTAGCTGAAACCAGCACATTCTCTTTACCATTCACTGAAAAAATGAAGAAATTAAGGTAATTGTGATATTATTTTTTATACGACTAATTGGTTGCAAGGATGTTTTCTTCTGCCCACATTTTTAAACTAAAAGGCACTTATTGATTGATTTCGTTCTATCCATGTCTAGAATGTACTGTAGCTTGGCAAATCATATAAAATTTTTTTTTCTGCCTTTCTATTTTTTTTGCAAAAATTATTTTTATCATTTGGTTTTGGGGCACCTATATTAAACGGATATGGACTATTGGGTAATGCAATCAGTATCCATCATGAACTCAATCTGGTAAAGAAAGACGAGTCCATTGGCCTTGAATTTTTTTTTATTTAAATATAAAAACTGAGTCCATATTCTGGACCTAGGATTTTCAAATTACAGCTCTATGCTCTTCATTACAAATGAAACATTCAATATTGCATTGTCATGCTCATTCTTGGTCTCAAATTCAGCTATTGGTGGACCTCTCTCTCTCTCTCTCTTCCAATAGAGCTGTTATACATTGCAAGGGTTTTTTTTTATACTTTTAAATAACCTCTTAATTTTCAGTTTTTCACCACTAATTTCAAGTAATTTGGCTGTTTGTGCTCTTGTATAATAAAGAGCAACTAAAAGTCATTTGCTGCTACAATTTAAAACTTGGATGCAATTATTTCATGGTACCTAGACTCACAATTAAATTAATTTAAATATGATGTATATTACCGAGCTAAGGTTTCTTCATTTTCCAGTGCAAGTTCGTTATGGTAGTTTACTGTGTAGGGTTTCTCTATTTTTTAGTTGAACTTTGTTCTGGTAGTTGATATAGAGTTTGGTGCTTATCTATCCTGAGGCTGCATATTTAGAGTACAATTCATTAATTTTAATTGTTTAATTTGTATTTCATCAATCTCTTGCAATCTATTTGTGAGCTGCAATATGGGCTATGAGCTAATAATAGATATTGCTAATGCACATGTTGATGTTAACTACTTGGTGTTATATTGACTCATGTAGCTTGCATGGACCATGTTGGACTCTCTTCATTCCAATTAATAACTTTAATAACTAGGTATGGCTTAAATTTTGTATATCATGATCTTTAGTTAATCTTAATGAAATATTTAATTATGTTAGAAGATCTTAGTTCAAAAAGACAAGGGCGGGCAGTCACTAAACGAATGTTTTAGTTTAGTTTAAACATAGAGGCTTTCAATTTCTTTTCATTTCATTATTGTTTCTGCTAAATCGTACAAGTTTGATACTTAAGTTGTTAGCACGGAATAATTTTAATTGATATGAAACTCCATCATGAACAAACTTTAGGTCGTTTTTCTAATGCCAACTGATGATTAATCTTTAATCACCATATATTCAATGGGACATATATTATGCTTGATGCGTGGTAGGCTTATTCATTGTTTGCTTATTCTTATTCATTATTTGCTTTTTTTCCAACAAGAAAATTATTTAAATCTTTGAGTATGAAATAGACATACTCCAGACTAATCACTTTGTTCATTTCTTATTTACAGGTGCTTTAACTGATAGAATCAAGAGTTTGATAACTTCCTATAGTTCCCTTTAATGCTTATTAAAAGTTGTAAGAAAAAATTCAAAGTATTATATTGGGATAAAACAAAAATTTATGACGGACATTAGACGTAATAATGAGGCATCATTTTATTTTTTGCTCTCTTACAATTTAGTAAGACACTTAATAAGACATCATTTGGGTCTCAAAGAACATGAATATCGCGCGGAACGCGATCATCTCCTAGTTAGCAATAATTTATTTACTATATATCAATAAAATTACATGTAGAAAATGAAAGAAACAAAAACTAATGAACATATACAAACATAGATAATATTCAATAATATTTAAAAAGCATAAAATGCAACCAGTCATCATATTAACATTATTATATTATATTTTTATTAATCATTTTTTTTTATTTTAGGAAAAGCTTTAAGTCAATAGGGATCCATTGACAATTCCTATTTTGACAATTTGATATTTCAAAAAATTGTAAAAAATCATATAAATTCTCAAAATTAGAAAAAAATTTAGGAAAGTATTTCTTAAATTATAGATTGATTATTTTTTTACTATATTTAATTTAAGTTATATTTGATAGCTCTTCAAAGATCCGTTAAATTAAAACCGTTAAAAAATACACAAAATTGTGATAAGCTATCAAACAATATTTAAATAGATCAAAATTTGAAACACTATTGATTTACAAGTTAAGTAATGCATCCATAAATATTTTTCATTTTTAAGATTTTTTTATAAATTTTTAATAAGTTTCGTTGCCAAAATTGTCAAGATAAGCATTGTCAAGGATCCCTCCTCTTACATAAAATATGATAACATGATCTCTTACACAAAAAACAATGCAAAAAATAATAAAATGGCAAAATGAAAATACGGTCCTTCCTTTCATAACCATCTTATAAACAAAACTAAATAAATTATAATCATATAAAACTATTCATGTAAACTGCTTGTACCTAAATTATAAATTTACTCTATATGGCTACTATGCCACATTTCTATCCAGATTGGACAGCACGGTTTCCATGAAAGATATATGTGTTAATATAAAATCATGTAATCTATTTGAATAAACATATTTCTGTTAATGAAAAAACAGTATTTGTAACGGTGAAAGTTAATGGTGTTAAACTCAATTAAACGCAATTAACATGATATAACTTAAATGCCACGCGTCACATGTTCGTTGGTCAGAACCCATTATTGGCAGGAGGGCAGGAGATTCCATTCCCACATAACTCTCTAGCATTGATTTCATTTGCATATATAAAACACAGACCCATGACTGATCATCCTCCTCTCAACAATCAAATCTCAAGCTCTCTCTCCCACACACAAATCAAAGTAATTGTAAGTTTAAACACCGGCCGTCAAATTGAACTACATTAATGGCTTACAATTTGGGCTCCGGATGGCAGCAGCTCCCCGCCGGCGTGTTCGACCCCGTACCTGATCCGGAGACACTCGCCACAAACCTGGTTACAGTCGGTGTCTACATTGCTGCATCGACTGTAATGTCGGCTTTGGGGCCTATGCCGCAAGTCATCGTCATGTCGGGCAGTTACGTTCAGTACGCCTTTTGCGGTGCTCTAGCAGTGATCTTTCTCTTCGGGCTCGGGATGATATGCCTCGGGTGGCTGGTCACCGATTACCCAGCAAGGTACGCTCCCCTGGGGAGGACCATGACGCGAGCATCTCACGTCGTTCTTGTGTTCGCCGTCGCCCTGCGTAAATTAGTCGCCTCCGCATCCACCACCCCGGCGAAAACAGCCAGCAAGTGATTCCGGTATTCATCTATGTAGAGTGATATCTGTCTGTGTGTGCACTGTGCAGTGTAATGTTCATGTGTAATCCCTTGCTTGTACTGTGTACGTGAGAGAATAAAATTCACTGGTATTATATGTTATTATTATTGGTACTATATTTTAGCATAAATTGTGTTATTGATACTGGTTAATTGTATTTTTTTTCCCCAATTACTCCCAATTTTGTTGCTTCTTCAGTAATTAAATTTACCCTCAAATAGAACATTTTATGATTTTACACATTGTATCGCTATTTACGGTAAGAATATGTCATTGTAAATGAAAATGGAAAAAAAAAAATTTAAGAGAAGGGATCCAATAACCACAAAATTTGGTACCCTTAATAACCACATTATTATCTATACATAAATTAATAAATCTAAACCGTTAGATGTATTCTAAATCATCTCAATAATATATATATAAAAAATGATAAAAATTTAACATTGTTTCGATTGCCATCAAGAGAGAAGAAAAAAAATCATAAAATTTGAACCATTGATTTTTGTTAATGCTTAATTCACATGTGAATAAAATCAAAATAAAATAATTTTTTTTTTACACATAAAATATGATATATACAAAATATTCCATCAATTAAAATTTTGTTATTTAACAATTAAATATGTATTTATTTGAGATTTAATTTTGTGGTTATGATGGGTACCAAAAGTTGTGTTATTTGATCCCTCCTCAAATTTTAAATCCCGAGCTGAAAATTACTATTCTTAAAGATGAATAGTAATCTCAATATCTCATTATATGTAAGGATTGTTTTTAATTCAATATGAGCCGGATATTAATATAACTTCAATTTAATTTATTTTGATTCATTTAATCCTAGGGACGGAGACAGAGGGGGGCTAGGGAGGGCCATGGCCCTCCCATGATTTTTGAAAAAAAAAATTTAATATGCTATTTTAGGTTAAATATATTGAGATATTAAATATAGATCCTTCTTAAATGTAAATTTTATAATATATGAGCTTGCTTTTCATCAATGTGGTAATAGATATTTCTATAATTCTGTCTTGCTATCTAATTCTAATTTCGGATTGCTAAAAAGAAAAACTTCACACTTAAACAACATTTCAATAACATAGATTAAGTGCATCCTTAGATTATACATAATCTTTCAAGTTGTTCAATATTGATGCTGTATGCACACTAGCTGAAAAATTTATCCGGCTGATTTTCCAGATAATGAACTTCGTCATCTAAGATATCAATTGCAACATTATCAAATTGATGTGCTAAATCATTGCTTATATTGAGAAATAAATTGCAGAACATATTCGATCTAAGGATATAATAGATGATTTTGCAAAGATAAAAACTAGACGTGTTCAACTCATCCTTCGCTAATGGGTTCTTATATTAGTTGCAGTTATGCAATTTTTTTTGTCACTTTTTTTAGTATTAATTTTGATATTAGTTTTATGTTATCATCGAATAGATTGCTCAATAATGGAATCATAAATATAATGACTTCAATTATGTTGATTGCATTTGTAATAAAAAAACTAATAGTTTTGAATGTGTAATAATTAATATAAAACCATTTTAATTTTAAAAAATATTTTTGCGGCATCCATGATAAAATCCTGGCTTCGTCCCTGTTTAATCCATTCCTATCTGAATTATTTTCAACAAATGTGATGCAAATATAAATTTCGAAGCCGCCTTTATCATCTATTATAATTTAACAATCAATTCAATATTTTCGAAAAAACTTAAAGGATGAAAATAAAAAAATTTCCTTCCAACAATTAAAGAATGTACCAGAGAGGCCCGGTCCGATTTTGACATGTGCTCGTGGTTATGATCCAGACTAAAAAGAGAAACGTATGTAATATATTTTTGAAGATTTTTTTTTTTTTTTTTTTTTTTTTTGTAAAGATGCAAAGTATGTAGTATAATTGTATAAACAGAATTTTTATTTTTTGTGGAAAACATACATACAAAAAGAAACATTCATGTTTTGCTCTACCACATTGCTCTATATAATGATGAGAAGGGATAACTTAACAATTTCGATAATGAAGTTTTTCAAAAACTTGAAAAAAAAAAATGTTTTAAGAAATCTTAAAATGGGAAAAAAAATTATACATGTATTGTAAAGCTTATAAATTGACTATATTGTTAATTATATTTAATTTAAGCATCATTTAATAGTCCATCAATGATTTATTAATTTACATCTGTTCAAAATATATAAACTTTTTTTTTATAAGAAAGATGGGGGTCATGCCCTCAAATCTCATTGATGTAAAATTGAAATAGAAGTTATACATTTACAATCATTGTCAAAATATATAAACTTTTGATAAGCAATCAAATGATATCCAAATTTATTGAAATTTAAAATACTATCAATATACAAGTCAAATAATACATTTATACACGTTTTTTTCCTATATTTTAAGATTTCTGAAACAACTTTTTTTTCTTATTTTTGAAAAGCTCTATTATCAAAATTGTCAAGATAAGCATTGCTAACCGATCACTCCTCTATAATAGTTAATAGTTTGGGTTATTCATTGTTAGTGACAGTGGAGTCTGAAGGAAAAAAAAAAAAAAAAAAACAATAACTCAACTAACACTAACATTGCGCTGCAGATAGTCTAGTAACTCAAGTGGTAGCTAACTAGGATGACTTCCAAGAGGTCATGGGTTCAATCCTCCATGGACGCAAAATAAAAAAAGTTTCAATGAAACTAGTGGAGTATTCCACTTTCTTCAAAAAAAAAACACTAACATTGCGCCTTATTGCACAATCATTTTGAGTTTTTCCAGCTAACAATTAATTTCTGAAAAGATCACAAGCTGAGAGGGTAGCTTTAAATAATGAAGTAATTATAAAGGATGAAAAATAGAAAACCTGATCTATTTTTTTTTTTTTTTTTTATGAATTACATTGCGGGTACTTGTTTCTTCATAATCTGGCTGGGGATATTATTCTGCTGATTATTATCCATTCTCCTTGCACAATTGTGCAGTCAAAAAAGCAGAGCTTTGGAACCAACAATGATTTTTCTTACCCTAATTTGATAGTGACATATATTCGGACCTGGCTGTGTTACTTCGTTGTGTGACTTGTGTCATACGCTCTTGCCTTTGACAACTGGGAACTGACGATAATAATAAATTATAAACCAAAAAATTATAAACGAATATTACCCATCTATATATAACCAATAAAATTATATGGATGTTAGCATGGAAGCAACGTCCTTAATAATATACACATATATAAACGTCGTTAATTAATAATTAATATACGGGCTTAACCATACATAATTAAGTTATTAACCAACTATTGTACACATATATCCCCTTCATAACAATTTCTATTTCTATTACAGTCAAAAGTTAAGAAAGTGATATATAGTTGATGATTATTGATTTATTGTCTATTGACACCTTTTAAACTTTTAAACTTTTTTTCATGCATTGTTTTCCTTTTAAACTTTTTTTCATGCATTGTTTCCTTTTAAACTTTTAAACTTCCAAATCAATCCAAATGTACAATTTTCATGCATTGTTTCCTTTTAAACTTTTTTTTTTTTTATCTAATGACAGAACAAACATAACAAAATTGCATCGGTGTATAGTCTAAAGTTTACATTAATTTGGATGGGATGATTTCTGTGCTCTAGTAGTCAATCATAGAGTAAATTAATTAAGTACCATTACCGCTCATGTATCCAATCAATATTGAGTTCTTAACATGAATTTTATAAAATTATCATCTCAACATTGACGATTCCAATGATTGGAAAATATTAATTCTCACAACTAACAAAAAAGAACAATATTTGAGAATTGAAGTATGTCAAAAAAAATTACATGTCTAAAAAGTAAAGTACAAATTTATTATGTTCCTACTAACTACGAAGTATGTGCTAAAACTTTTATGACACATTTTATGCATTTATGTATCAATAATTTCAAAAGTTGCATTTTTTTTTCGTGGTTCATATTCTTTTCCTGGAAATCTAAAATCTTGGATCTAATATATTCTTATTTTTTTTTTTCAAACTCCATTTTTGTAAGCGTTACGATCAGTATCAGAACTAAAACAAGTTATATTTTTCTACAATGCATGACAATATCATTTATAATAACAATACTTAAATAATTATGATAATATTTTTTTTTTTTGAGAATTTGACAGCTGTCAACATGGAAATAATTATGATGAAAAGTTCAACAGTAATTTATTGAATTGGAAATTGCGAATTAAAAACGAACAGAAAACAAAAGGCCCATAAAATCAAACAGCAGCCCGATCCAAAACCCAATGAAAACAAAAGGCCCATAACATAAACAAAGCCCAATTTTTCTCTTCAATTTATTTCATTCCCAAATCAAAAATCCAGATCGATCGCATCTTCCTTCCTTCCTTCCCCAATTCCCCAATCCGAAATCCAAACTTTTTTCGGTATAAATAATATTATTTTATTTTTTTTCATTTTTAATATAAAAATACTATTTTCCTAACTTTTAATTGTATAATATAATATAATACATACACACATATACATATATATATATATAATTAAAACAAATAATTTAATTTTTAATTATTTTTTATTTTTTTAAGTATATTTTTCGATTTTTGTAGTGTAAAATAGGTGTATTATATTTTTTTTATATATTTTTTTGTTTTATTTTCTTATTTTTTTGACATATAACTCTGGGACCGGACAACCCGAGCAACCCGGACCGGGAAACCCGGGCAACCCCGGGAGGGACGGTCCTAAGCTAGGTCCAATCTCCTTCCCTCCAAAATTTTTCCGAGGTTTCCCGAACCGGGAAAACCCGTGAACCGGAGAACTCGTGGACCGGAGCGGATTTAGACCGACCCGGACCTACCCGGACCGTTTTTAAATCACTAGTGAAGGCATCCCAAGCAATAGAACACAAAGAATGAAGCATTAGAAGTGAGCACTTACAACTCCATTAAGAGTTAAGACCTGCATTTCACCATCTCGTTTTGAAGGAAAGATGCATGTTCATGGAAGAGTTTGCCAAGCAAATTACGATGTGATGGTGTGCATGCAATTCTAAAGAAAATGCTATGGTGATTGTGATACCATTAGTAATATCATGTAGTTTGACTTAGTTAAACAAATTAATTACTTAACTTAACGTACTAATTGATCAAACAAGTCAAATTATGTGGTATCACTGATAATATCACTGTAGCTACACCTCCTTTTTGTAATAATTGTTGAGAAAATTATTACTTTGCGGTCTCGAAGAAAGTGAAGATAAAATCAACACAAAGAGTCAAACTCAACCTAGCACTACTTGGAAATCTCTCCTTTTTTCTACTATTTTATTTTCTAACTATTTATAACTATTTTCCTAAATTGGTTAAAACATTGAGTTCAATGCTTGATTTGAGCTTTTGGAGAGAGAACTGATCAGAGAAAATATGCATTGCATGTAGGTCCGGTTTTTGTGTTATTTTGACTTTATAAAAGAATTAATTACAATGAGATTCAAATATTCAATACAATTGTCATCCTAATAAAATAATTATTTTATGAATGAGGCTATGGTACTATTAATAGTACATATTAGCTGGTACTACAGCTCTATATTCTCATTTTTAAAATCCAAATTGTCAATCCAAATAATTCATTGTGATCATCATATGATAATGTCATTGTAGGCTGATTTTTATAATTTTCAATATTTTTTTTACTATTATTTTAGAAAATTAGAAAATTACTTGATATACAACATTATAGACCATTCAAAAATATGGTTTTTATATCTATCTAAAAAAACTTAAAAAATTCTAAAAAATATAAAAGTTGGCCTAGTTCTATATTAAGATATGAAGATCATTTTGAGCGATTTGGATCGACCATTTAGACTTTAAAATTGATAATATAGAACCGTAATACCTACCGACCAATCCGTACTATTAATAGTACTATAGCCTCACTCTCCTTTTATTTCTAGTAATAATTTGAAATAGAAATCATAATTCATAAGTCCTACATATTATTATGTAAGGACAATTGTGTCTTAAAGAAGTGGGCTTCTTAGGTGAACCGACATGAGATGAGAATGGGACTCCACTCCACTCCACTCCACGCTGCATTTTACATCAGCAATGCAAAACTAGAGTCCACTCCACTCCACGCTGCATTTTACATCAGCAATGCAAAACTAGAGTTTGACATGGGAACCGGTAGTCAAAGACCGGGTGCGGTGAGTGAGGTGAGTCGGTGTCTTCTTCATCGTTGTCTCCAACCTGGATTTCAATTTTATTCTCTTCCTTAGCTTTTTTTTTTTTTTTTTTTTTTTGTCCCAGCTGGGAAATCAAATTAATTATGAATTAGTTTATAAATGTTTTGAAAGAAATTACTATTTGCTGCGGCGACTGTTAAGATTTCACATCCGCTGCATGCCATAGTTTCAACTGTTAACACTTAACACCATCTTCATTAATTCCGGTTCGGTATTTTCCGTTTCTTGCTTATTTGGCTGATGCTCCTCTGCGTCTGTGACTGCGAGTCAGTGAGTGTGTGAGGCAGTGACGGTAACCTGATGGGCTTTCATCCATACATCCATAGTCAATATATATTTAAGCTAATTATGGGATCGAATGAAATATGGACAGTTCGTTTTTTATATTCGGATGATCACATACAATATGTCTTTAGATACAATTAAAGAGATATGTTAGATCATAACTGCTCGATTTAAAATAAAAGGTTGCTTGACCGAAGAACCAGCCTTTGGTCTAGTTTTTTTATATATGAGTAAAACTACCATGAGCTTAACTCCAAAAACGTATCAAACCATATCCAAATTTTGATTTATATGGCTCAATAAATTCTCTATATCATAATCATGTGGTATGCAAAAATTTTCCATTTTTAGAGATTTTTAAGTATTTATTTAGGAATTTTAAAAATTATATATGAAACATGTATTATTTTATTAATATTATATAGTTGCTATTAAAAAATCCGAAATATATACTTAAAAATCTCCAAAAATGAAAAATTTTTGCATGCTATAAGATTTTGATATAACGACTTTTATTGAGCCATATAAATCAAAATTTGGATGTGATTTGATATGTTTTTTTGTGTTAAGCTCACGGGAGGCCCCCGTGAGCTTAAGAACACTGTAGTTTCACTCTATATATATATATATATATATATATATATATATATATAATTTTGCTAAAATGAGTCATGACTCACGGGCTGCTCCGTGAGTCAGGATCCAAAAATATATCAAATCACCTCCAAATTTCGATTTATATGGCTCAATAAATTCTTCATATCAAAATCTTATAGCACGCAAAAATTTTTCATTTTAAGAGATTTTTAAGTATTTATTCTAGATTTTTTAAAATGATACATAAAACATTAATTATTTTATTAATATTGTATAGTCACTTTTAAAAAATCTCAAACAAATACTTAAAAATCTCCAAAAATGAAAAATTTTTACATGCTGTAAGATTTTGATATGAAGAGCCATATAAATCGAAATTTGGAGGTGATTTGATATGTTTTTGGATCGTGACTCACGGAGCAGCCCGTGAGTCATGACTCATCTTAGCAAAACTCTATATATATATATATATATATATATATATATATATATATATTCCAAATTTCGATTTATATGGCTCAATAAATTCTTTATATCAAAATCTTATAGCACGCAAAAATTTTTCATTTTTGGAGATTTTTAAGTATTTGTATTAGATTTTTTAAAACGATACATAAAACATTGATTATTTTATTAATATTGTATAGTCACTTTTAAAAAATCTCAAACAAATACTTAAAAATCTCCAAAAATGAAAATTTTTTGCGTGCTATAAGATTTTGATATGAAGAATTTATTGAGCCATATAAATCAAAATTTGGAGGTGATTTGATATGCTTTTGGATCGTGACTCACGGAGCAGCCCGTGAGTCATGACTCATTTTAGCAAAATTCTATATATATATATATATATAGAGTTAGACTATTATACTAACGTTAGCATTTAGGACCGAAATGCTAACGGCTCAAATTTTATGTTATCGTATCCAAAATCATGATTTATGGTGCTCAATAAATTCTTTATATAAAAATATTGGGGGATACAAAAATTTTTCATTTTTAGAGTTTTCTAAGTATTTATTTTGAATTTTAGAAAAATGCTCATAAATATTAATAAAATATTGATGTTTGTACATGCTATTTTCAAAAATGCAAAACAAATACTTAGAAAACTCTAAAAATGAAAAATTTTTGTATTTCCCAATATTTTCATATAAAGAATTTATTGAGCACCATAAATTAAAATTTTGAACACGATAACATAAATTTTGAGCCGTTAGCATTTCGGTCCGAAATGCTAACATTAGTATAATAGTCTAACTCTATATATATATATATATATATATATATATATATATAGTAAATCTAGTGTGTTCTTAAGCTCACGGGGGCCTCCCGTGAGCTTAACACAAAAAACATATCAAATCATGTCCAAATTTTGATTTATATGGCTTAATAAATTCTTTATGTAAAAATCTTATAGCATGCAAAAATTTTCCATTTTTAGAGATTTTTAAGTATTTATTTCGGATTTTTTAATAGCAACTATACAATATTAATAGCAACTATATAATATAAGTAGCTCTTAATTTAATATCTGTTTTATCGAATATATATAAATGTTCTATATTATGATAATTATTTTTTTGTCTTTTAAACCATAAATTGACCTCCTCTAAATTTACTTTCGGATAAATCCTTGAAACTTTGGAACCATGAATCGTTTCATCCGCCTCCCCCTTCATTTCAATAATGGATCCGCCACTGTTCCAGGGTGTGGCCTTGATCTGACGAAACCCTTTTTGTTAAGCATACTTTAATCAAAATGTTTATATAATTTAAATAAATTAACTTCTACATTATTTTTATTCACATAAATGTATTCTTTTTAATTAATGATTTACTCGTATCTACATAACAATAATCATTTTATAAAATTTAACATGTATATTTTAAATTAGTCAATAGGCAAACATTAAAATTGCATCAAAATATAATTTTTTATTTGAAAAAATAAATTGTAGCTACGTAGTACAAAAATAATCAAATCTGTCAATTTTGTAAGGTGGATTTTTATTTAGCTTGATTATTTAGAAAAAAAAATCTCATATTCTCATTCAACAGTAAAAATTAAAAAAATATAAACAATCTCCTTGCACAATCGTGCGATCAAAAAGCTAGCAACCAAAAAGGATCAGTAAAATAAAAAAATATGAACAATCTCCTTGCACAATCGTGCGATCAAAAAGCTAGTAACCAAAAAGGATCAGTAAAAATAAAAAAATATAAACAATCTCTTTTTTTGAAATAATGGCAGCAGCTGCCACTTTGTATTAAATAAAATGTATATACAAATGTTACAATCTATGTTGTACGGGTTCGGGTGCGGGTATCGTATCCGATACTATATGAGTGTGATAATATGGAAATTCTCAAAAAACTAGGATACAGGAGTAGGAGTAGTTATATTAATAATTATTTATATAAAAATATATTAAAAATATAATAAACAATGTAGGGAAGGGAAGTTGTTTGGTTCATAATATATTTAAGAAACAGCCAATTATGACACAAAGCAAAGAGATGGAGAATGGTTAAAGGCGGTCAGTTGGTACTCCACGCACCCAGGTTTGATCCCACCCGCATGCAACTTATTTGAGCGATTTTTTTCAGCATCCAAATGGGATCCCGTGTAGCGAACTGAGAATGGTAGCGTGTGTAGCTGGTGACATTCCATACGAAACGCATCTAGGCCGTATCCGAAACGTGTCGGAAGGGGATTCAGGCCGTAGCGGCAGGTGTCTGGGCGAATCCTTGACCGAATCTGCTAGTCAAAAGTGTCAGAGTTCGTCGATACGCCAGCTGAAGTATCGGATGCGAATCGCACACAAATCCGTAGCGGTGCGGTGGGTTTGGGCCGTATCTGGGTAGCATAGGTTACAATGAAACACATCTCTTCCGCTAGTCACGCTAACTCTAACTCTGACTCTAAAAAAGCTAGTAACAAAAAGGATAACAGGATTGTGCGATCAAAAAGCTAGTAACAAAAAAGGATAAGTAAAAATAATATATATATATATATATATATATATATATATATATAAACAATGTCCTTGCACAATAAAGCGAGTAACCAAAAAGGATCAAGAAAAATAAAAAATATAAATAATCTCCTTGCACAATCGTGCGGTCGAGAAGCTAATAACCAAAAAGGATCTTATATATATCTTAGTCTAATCTGACTGTGGCATTCGGGCTTCGGGCCCGGCTGTGTTGCCTTTGTCGCCGGCCGTCATACTCTCCTCTTTGACGACTGTGAATTGATGATGAGATCCTATTCTCAAAAAAAAAAAAAAAAAAAAAAAAGTGAGATCCAGCATTCAAGTATGCTATATATATTATCCAACTTTGGATAACGGGACCTGTTATCTAAATATGTACCGTTAGATCAAAATTAACGGATGAGATTAATTATAAAATAGCTCCTCATAACTTTCATTGGACCTATCCGACCCCTCCATTTTGATCCAACGGTCCATGTTGGATAAATAGAGTTCTGTTATTCTCAAAAAATTACAGCAGATTCGGAATCATGAGATCGATATGCATATTAATTGATATACGGCCTTTATAAAACATATTAATTGAACCGAACATTAGCACTTTGTTATTCGACTTAAATAGTTGTTATTCGTATCTAGGCAATATACAATATAAAAAAAAAAAAAAGGAGCACAACAAAAATGGGTATATATCGATTTTGGTTTTTGTCAAAACTTCAAATAATCAAAACACAAAGAACACCACACTCCGCCCAACTTCCCTCCCTCAGTTTTATTTCAATCAAATTGTTTTTTCTTACACAATTATCTCTCTGCACAGAGAAGATTTATAAAGCTACACAGCCCTATTTCCGTTCAGGAAACAAAATCAGAATTTAATCTAACTTGGAAAGTAAATTACACAAGGAAAGTAAATTACACAAGGTAAATACATGAGATTTAGTCCAGCCATATACTAATCAAATATCCATTGATTTATTTCTTCATATGATCCTGAATGTTAGCTGTACGTATAAGCTTGCAACTTCAACACCCCCCTTCAAGCTCATACGTAGATATCTGTCATACCCAGTCTGGATAGTGATTCATTAAACGCCCTACTTGATATCGCCTTTGTGAGCATATCTGCCAACTGTTCATGTGACCTCACAAATGGAGTTGAGATGATCCTAGAGTCCAGCTTCTCCTTAATGAAATGCCTGTCAACTTCAATATGTTTTGTCCTGTCATGCTGTACAGGATTATGAGATATATCTATAGCAGCTTTATTATCACAAAAAAGTTTCATTTCACTGTTAGGTTCAAAACCTAGTTCAGTTAATAGTTTTCTTAACCACAATAGTTCACAAATACCTTTCACCATTCCACGAAATTCAGCTTCAGCGCTAGATAGTGCCACAACATTTTGTTTTTTACTCTTCCAAGTTACCAAATTGCCCCCGACAAAGGTAAAGTATCCAGCGGTGGATCTTCGATCGGCTGTGCATCCGGCCCAATCCGAATCACTGTAGCATGTTATTTCTAAGTGTTGGTTCTTTCTGAAACATATGCCTCTTCCAGGCGAACCTTTCAAGTATCTCAAAATTCTCATAACTGCCTCCATGTGCTCTTCGCTTGGAGAATGCATAAACCGACTAACAACACTCACTGCATAGGCTATGTCAGGTCTAGTATGAGACAAATAAATTAATTTGCCTACCAACCTTTGGTACCGTTCTCTATAATTCTCAGTTGTTTCACTCCTGCTTATATCCAATTTTAAGTTTTGGACCATAGGTGTATCAGCTGGTTTACATTCTAACATCCCAACTTCAGCTAGGAAGTCAAGTGTATATTTTCTTTGAGAGAGAAAAATACCTTCCTTGTTACGGGATACTTCAATTCCAAGAAAATATTTTAACCCGCCCAAATTCTTCATTTCAAATTCTTTTGATAATCTTGCTTCCAGTTCTTTAATTTCCATATGATCATCTCCTGTAATAATCATATCATCAACATAAATTATCAGCACGGCTATTTTACCTTGATTTTTCTTGAAGAACATTGTATGGTCGGATTCACTCTGGATGTACCCATAACCTTTCATGGCCTGACAAAATCGACCGAACCATGCTCTTGGAGATTGCTTCAACCCATACAATGCTTTCTCTAACTTGCACACTTTATTAGTCATCTCTGGATACCAATATCCCGGTGGCAAGTCCATATAAATTTCCTCCTTCAGATCACCATGTAAGAATGCATTTTTGACGTCGAATTGATGTAGTGGCCAATCTAAATTGGCTGCAAGAGATAAAAGAACTCGAATAGAATTTAGTTTTGCAACTGGTGAGAAAGTTTCCTGAAAATCGATACCATAAGTTTGTGTATACCCTTTTGCAACTAACCTTGCTTTATGTCTCTCAATCTTTCCCTCTGCATTATATTTTATAGTATACACCCATTTGCAACCGACTGTTTTCTTCCCTTCAGGTAATGTTACCAATTTCCATGTACCATTTTTCTCTAATGCATCCATTTCTAATTTCATTGCTCTTATCCAATTATAATCTTGTAATGCTTCTTCTAAATTTTCTGGTATAGTTACAGAGGATATTTGGTTTACAAAGCCTTTCAAAGGTTCTGATAATTTTTCAGTGGATGTATAATTTGAAATTGGGTATCTTATTTCCTCACTTGTTCCATCCTCCGGAACATACCGTTTTGGTGGTTTTCCCCGATTATTTCTAGATGGTAATCTACATAAAGGATTAGTGGCACTTACCTCACGAATATTCTCAGGAGATCGTGGCCCATGTGATACTTGGTCGGATTGTATTACTGCATCAGCATCATTAAGTTCATTTTGTTGCATCAGGTTATCTGACGTTTTAGTTGTTGCTGTTGCTGGTTCAATTTGGTTGACCTGAACTACATCCGAATTCTCCTCTATTATGGGCATATTTGGCTGGTTCTCACTTGCTGCTATCTCAATTATATGGTCCAAATTATTTTGAGTAGTAACGGACATGGGTTCTTGATTTATCTCAATTGTTGGACAACTTAAGAAAGCTAAATCAAAGAACTCCAATTCTCCCTGATTCTCCCCCTGAATTGGAGTTTCTGTTTTTTTAAAAAAGTATTCACTTTCTAAGAATGTGACATCCATAGTTGTATAAAATTTTCTTGTGTTTGGATTATAGCATTTATAACCCTTTTGATGTGTACCAAACCCCAAGAAAACACATTTTTCTGCACAAGGTTCTAGTTTTGATCGAGAATTCTTTTGAACATGCACATATGCAATGCATCCAAAAATTTTAGGGGGTAAGTTGAGAACTGATGGAATTCTAACATGAGAGGCTAACATTTGGATTGGGGATTGATAGTTATTTACTCGAGTTGGTGTACGATTAATTACATAAATCGCAAAGGACACCGCATTATCCCAAAAACTTGGGGGCATATTACTCTCAAACAATATTGACCGAGCGGTTTCAAGAATATGCCTATTTTTTCTCTCTGCTACCCCATTTTGTTGTGGAGTTCCTACACATGAAGTCTCATGTATAATCCCTTTTTCTCCGAAAAAATTATGCAAATTCTTGTTCACATATTCTGTCCCATTATCGCTTCTTACAACTTTTATTTCTTTCCCAAATTGAGTTTTGACCATGTTAAAAAAATTGTGAAACACTTTTGTCACTTCCTCCTTAGTTTTAAGTAAAAAGAGCCATGTCATTCGTGTACAATCATCAGTAAATAATATAAACCAACGACAACCAGACTTTGAAACAACTGGGGCCGGTCCCCAAACATCAGTGTGAACTAAGTCAAATGGATAAAGTTTTTTATTATTACTCTCAAGATATGTTGTACGATGACTCTTTGCTTTAATACAAGTCTCACAAAAAAATTGTTCACTTGTTAAACTAGAAAATAAATGAGGAGAAAGCTTTCTCATGTACCCAAAAGAAGGGTGCCCTAATCTCTTATGCCATAACAAAACTTGCTCTTTTAGTTGGTTGGTTTTTGACAGAAAACAATTTCCGGTCTTCATCTCGTGCAAGTAATACAATCCATCTTTCTTAGTACCACGGCCAATGATCTCCTTCGTGAGAATATCCTGAAAAATACAATAATTTGGAAACATGAGAGCTACACAATTTCGTTCTTCAGTTAATTGTCCAACTGAAATCAATTTTGTAGATAGAGAGGGTACTAGTAAAGTGTTTGTAAGGGTTAAGGTCTTGGAAATGGGTACATCTCCTGCTCCATTCACTGGGTACTCAATTCCATTTGCATTAAGAATACCATCTTTTTTTGTATGTTTTATCAAAGTAAAGTCTTTCTTTGAATAGGTCATGTGATCCGTGGCTCCTGAATCGATAACCCATTCTTTTGTTTTTCCAATATTACAAATATCAAGAAGGTTACCTTGTTCTGAGATATTCTGGTTTCTAGAACTACCTTCAGCATGAAGAGCAACTGAACTGGAACCATTGCTGCCTTTGGCTTGATCAGCAACTTGAGTTGAGATGGCCTCCGTATGTGCTGGTACCCACATAGCTCCTTGCTGCCTCACACCAGCTGCTGTTTCAGTTGTTGCGATTGCTAATTTTCCCTTACCAGTAACATGTTGCTTTCCCTGTTTCCTCTCTTTGTACCAATCAGGATAACCAACAATTTGAAAGCATTGTTCTTTCACATGTCTTGTTAGGCCACAGTGGGTACACTTCAACTTAGACTTATCAACATAGGATGAGTTCTTATTTAGTGTTGGATGTACCTCAGGAAATCTGGCCACCTTGGAAATCATGGCTGTCGAGACATGTGATGTTTCTCCCCCATCTTTCAGCATGATCTCCTGCCTCACTGCCTCCTTTCTTACCCTTGCAAATGCCTGCTCAACTGTGGGAAAAGGTGTGAGTTGCAGGATGTTCGCTCTCTCATTGTCCAACCGATCATCAAGGCCATCAAGAAAGGTGTACACCCTCGTTTCTTGAATGAAACTGTTAAACTTCTTAATATCTTCTGCATGAACCATGGGATTAGGCCGGCGAAAATCAATTTCTTGCCAAAGGCTTTGTAACTCATTGTAGTATTCTTCTACAGATTTACCCGACTGTTTTAGCCGAGCCACCCTCTTATTCAGTTCAAACACCTGGGCGGCATCACTGCCATCATAAAAGGTTGTTGAGAGCGCATCCCACACTTCTTTTGCTGTTGGAAACCGAATAAACTTGTCTGTTAAATTCGATTCGAGAGAATTGATCAGCCATCCTTTTACCACGGTATCATCAATATCCCACTTCGGATACAGTGGATCTTTGGGTTCTGGAGGAGGTGGATTTCCCGTTAAGTGTCGTAATTTGTCTCGTCCCTTCACATACATCGTTACTACTTGAGACCAGAGAGAAAAATTCTTTCCAGTGAGTTTCACAGAGATAGGATTTGGATGGATGAAGGTTTCTGTTGTGGGTATGGTTATAGGTGGGTTCTGGTTTTGTTGTATGGCCATAATTTGAGTTTGTTGTACTGTAATTAGTTGGGTTAGTTTCTCTAGTAAGGCTGCGGTGCTAGCATCCTTTGAAGAATCACCAGTTTCGGTCATGGTGGAAGGAAAAGGGATTATAGTTTAATGGTGAGGTCTTTGAATTAATGGTGGATCGATGACTGCTCTGATACCATGTTAAAACTTCAAATAATCAAAACACAAAGAACACCACACTCCGCCCAACTTCCCTCCCTCAGTTTTATTTCAATCAAATTGTTTTTTCTTACACAATTATCTCTCTGCACAGAGAAGATTTATAAAGCTACACAGCCCTATTTCCGTTCAGGAAACAAAATCAGAATTTAATCTAACTTGGAAAGTAAATTACACAAGGAAAGTAAATTACACAAGGTAAATACATGAGATTTAGTCCAGCCATATACTAATCAAATATCCATTGATTTATTTCTTCATATGATCCTGAATGTTAGCTGTACGTATAAGCTTGCAACTTCAACAGTTTTTTTTTTTTATCAGCTTCTTATTTTTGTTTCTTCTCAATTACTTGATTTGAACCTCATTTATTATATGAGTCTCTCTTTTAATTTTATTAGAGTTCAAAAGTAATTTATAGACTAAAGTTTTTTACTATATATGCAGACATATATATTGACATATATGAAGAAAATTAAGTAATATTCAGCTTATTTTAGTTGCATTTAATTAATTAATGATGCTGATAGTTATAAGTTACCTCATTACCACACACACAAAATAAAAGAGAAGGCCCGAACCCGGCCCGAAATCTCACATTGGCGCCTAGCATTCGTCTGCATATAAAAACAGACCCAAAGGCCATAACTGATCAGCTCTCTCTCAACTATCACAAGTCTCAACTTCTCTCATACACAAATCAAAGCAATTTCAAGAGTTTAAACTAATACTGTGTCAGATTAAATGGCTCACAATTTGGAGCTCCCCGGCGGCGTGTTCGACCCTGTACCTGATCCGGCGGCACTCGCCAAAAACCTGGTTACAGTCGGCGCCTACATTGCAACATCGATCGTGTTGTCAGTTTTAAGGCCTACGCCGCAAGTCGTCGTCATGTCGGGCGTTCAGTACGCCTTTTGCGGTGCTCTAGCAGTGATCTTTCTCTTCGGGCTCGGGATGATATGCCTTGGGTGGCTGGTCGCTGATGACCCTGTAAGATACGCTCCCCTGGGGAGGATCGTGACGCGAGCATCTCATGTCGTTCTCGTGTTCGCCATCGCCCTGCGTGAATTAGTCGCCTCCACATCCACGTCGACCCCGGCGAAAACAGCCAGCAAGTGATTCCGGTATTCATCTGTGTAGAGTGATAATAATGTTCATGTGTAATTCCTTGCTTGTACTGTGTGAGAGAATAAAATTGACTGGTATTATATATATGTTATTATTATTGGTACTATATTTTAGCATAAATTGTGTTATTGATACTGGTTAATTGTATTTTTTTTTCCCCAATTACTCCCGATTTTGTTGCTTCTTCAGTAATTAAATTTACCCTCAAATAGAACATTTTATGATTTTACACATTGTATCGCTATTTACGGTAAGAATATGTCATTGTAAATGAAAATGGAATAAAAATTTTAAATCCCGAGCTGAAGTTACTATGTTTAACAGAATATATTTTTTTCCTAAATTTTTAAGTGAGACCTTATCTTAATTCTATAATTGATGTCATCGGAACTACTCAAATTGACTCTATAAATATGAGATAAAATAATCTCATTATATATAAGGATTGTTTTTAATTCAATATGAGCCGGATATTAATATAACTTCAATTTAATTAATTTTGATTCATTTAATCCATTGCTATCTGAATTTTTGAATTATTTTCAACAAATGTGATGCAAATATAAATGTAGAAGCCGTCTTATAAATCACCGATCTTTAAAAAATTAACAATCGATTTAATATTTTCGAAAAAAGTTGAAAGATGAAAACTCTTTTTTCTTCCAACAAAGAATGTACCAGAGAAGCCCGGCCCGATTTGAAGAATATATTTTTGAAGAAGATTTTGTTTTTAAAAAAGATGCAAAAGTATGTAGTATAAACAGAACTTTTTATTTTTATGGAAAACATGCATACATACAAAAAAAATAAGAAGAATTCGCACCTACAGAACAAACCGTTGACAATAGCCCCTAAATTAACAAGTAAATTGAGATGAAATAAAACATTCATCTTTTGCTCTACCACATTGCTCTATATAATAATGAGAAGGGATAACTTGACAATTTCGATAATGAAGTTTTTCAAAAACTTGAAAAAAAAAATGTTTAAGAAATCTTAAAATGGGAAAAAAAATTATACATATATTGTAAAGCTTATAAATTGACTATATTGTTAATTACTAGCAAGAAACCCGCCCGTTTGCGGGCGTTTTAAATTCTGAGCTATTGTTAATTACTAGCAAGAAACCCTCCCGTTTTCGGGCGTTTTAAATTCTGAGCTCATACCGTGTAATACATATAACGTGTTTTTGTTTTTGGATAATTATTTACCATTTAAATTTCATCTTTACACAAAATTAACTCATTGAATTTTGGAATATAAAGCATTAATTCCTCATTAATGTAAATTATATTGATGTCTTCCATAACAAGATTGATATATTTCCATGTTTGTAAAAACAAAAATGGAGAGGAAGTTGTTTAATTGGAGAACATCAACACCTTTGAAATCAATATATTTTTGATATGTACCGTTGATTAAAGGGTATAATGGGAATTAAAGAAATTTGAAGAAGAAAAAAAAATGGAGACGTCCAATACTTACGTGCTTTATAATATTGCGTAGATATTTAATTTAAGCATCATTTAATAGTCCATCAATGATTTATTAATTTACAACTATTCAATACATAAACTTTTGATAAGCAATCAAATGATATCCAAATTTATTGAAACTTAAAATACTATCAATATACAAGTCAAATAATAAATTTATACACGTTTTTTTTTCCTATTTTTTAAGATTTCTGAAACAAACTTTTTTTTCTTATTTTTTAAAAGCTCTATTATCAAAATTGTCAAGATAAGCATAGTTAACCGATCACTCCTCTATAAATATAATAGTTAATAGTTTGGGTTATTCATTGTTACTTGTTAGTGACAGTGGAGTCTGTATGAGTATGTATGAAAGAATATTGCGTCATATTGCACTAACATTGTGCCATAACTCAACTAACATAACATTGCGCGCCATATTGCACTAACATTGTCAAGATTGCAGCATATTGCACTGTCATTGTTAGTGACAGTGGAGTCTGAAGAAAAAAAAATAATAATAACTCAACTAACACAAACATTGCGCTGCAGATAGTCTAGTAACTCAAGTGGTAGCTAACTAGGATGACTTCCAAGAGGTCATGGGTTCAATCCTCCATGGACGCAAAATAAAAAAAGTTTCAATGAAACTAGTGGAGTATTCCACTTTCTTCAAAAAAAAAACACTAACATTGCGCCTTATTGCACAATCATTTTGAGTTTTTCCAGCTAACAATTAATTTCTGAAAAGATCACAAGCTGAGAGGGTAGCTTTAAATAATGAAGTAATTATAAAGGATGAAAAATAGAAAACCTGATCTATTTTTTTTTTTTTTTTTTTATGAATTACATTGCGGGTACTTGTTTCTTCATAATCTGGCTGGGGATATTATTCTGCTGATTATTATCCATTCTCCTTGCACAATTGTGCAGTCAAAAAAGCAGAGCTTTGGAACCAACAATGATTTTTCTTACCCTAATTTGATAGTGACATATATTCGGACCTGGCTGTGTTACTTCGTTGTGTGACTTGTGTCATACGCTCTTGCCTTTGACAACTGGGAACTGACGATAATAATAAATTATAAACCAAAAAATTATAAACGAATATTACCCATCTATATATAACCAATAAAATTATATGGATGTTAGCATGGAAGCAACGTCCTTAATAATATACACATATATAAACGTCGTTAATTAATAATTAATATACGGGCTTAACCATACATAATTAAGTTATTAACCAACTATTGTACACATATATCCCCTTCATAACAATTTCTATTTCTATTACAGTCAAAAGTTAAGAAAGTGATATATAGTTGATGATTATTGATTTATTGTCTATTGACACCTTTTAAACTTTTAAACTTTTTTTCATGCATTGTTTTCCTTTTAAACTTTTTTTCATGCATTGTTTCCTTTTAAACTTTTAAAACTTCCAAATCAATCCAAATGTACAATTTTCATGCTTGTTTCCTTTTAAACTTTTTTTTTTTTATCTAATGACAGAACAAACATAACAAAATTGCATCGGTGTATAGTCTAAAGTTTACATTAATTTGGATGGGATGATTTCTGTGCTCTAGTAGTCAATCATAGAGTAATTAATTAAGTACCATTACCGCTCATGTATCCAATCAATATTGAGTTCTTAACATGAATTTTATAAAATTATCATCTCAACATTGACGATTCCAATGATTGGAAAATATTAATTCTCACAACTAACAAAAAAGAACAATATTTGAGAATTGAAGTATGTCAAAAAAAATTACATGTCTAAAAAGTAAAGTACAAATTTATTATGTTCCTACTAACTACGAAGTATGTGCTAAAACTTTTATGACACATTTTATGCATTTATGTATCAATAATTTCAAAAGTTGCATTTTTTTTTCGTGGTTCATATTCTTTTCCTGGAAATCTAAAATCTTGGATCTAATATATTCTTTTTTTTTTTTTTCAAACTCCATTTTTGTAAGCGTTACGATCAGTATCAGAACTAAAACAAGTTATATTTTTCTACAATGCATGACAATATCATTTATAATAACAATACTTAAATAATTATGATAATATTTTTTTTTTTTGAGAATTTGACAGCTCTCAACATGGAAATAATTATGATGAAAAGTTCAACAGTAATTTATTGAATTGGAAATTGCGAATTAAAAACGAACAGAAAACAAAAGGCCCATAAAATCAAACAGCAGCCCGATCCAAAACCCAATGAAAACAAAAGGCCCATAACATAAACAAAGCCCAATTTTTCTCTTCAATTTATTTCATTCCCAAATCAAAAATCCAGATCGATCGCATCTTCCTTCCTTCCTTCCCCAATTCCCCAATCCGAAATCCAAATCGAATTCATATCCTCTACTGCGCAGTACTTCAGCCATTGGATCTGCTTTAAGATTCGTGCAACTCAATCTCAGAATGCCCTCCCTATAATCCACACCGTTGAGTCGCTGCGCAGTAGAGAAGATAAGCACGCTCCGAATCGAATCCGCTCCAATTTCTCCCGTCCGTCCGTCCGTCCGTCCGTCCTTCTTCTCTTCAGTCCTCACTCTCAAATCAATTCAAAACCCTTCTTCACCAAAACCCTCTCTATTAGGGTTAGGGTTAGGGTTCGGACTCCTCCCCAGCCGAAGATGTTCCTCTACAGCCTCACGCTGCAGCGGGCAACGGGCGTGGTGTGCGCCGTCATCGGCAGTTTCATCGGGGGCAAGTCGCAGGAGATCGCGGTGGCGCGGGGCAAGTCCCTCGAGCTGCTGCGCCCCGACGAGTCCGGCAAGGTAATCACTCTCCACTCCGTCGAGGTGTTCGGCGCCATCCGTTCCCTCGTGCCTTTCCGGCTCACCGGGTCGCAGAAGGACTACCTGGCGGTCGGGTCGGACTCCGGCCGGCTGGTCATCCTCGAGTACAGCAAGGAGAGGAACTGCTTCGACAAGGTGCACCAGGAGACGTTCGGGAAGTCTGGGTGCCGGAGGATTGTCCCCGGGCAGTTTATTGCTGTCGATCCGAAGGGCCGTGCGCTCATGATCGCGGCGTGCGAGAAGCAGAAGTTGGTGTATGTGTTGAACAGGGATACGGTGGCCAGGTTGACGATTTCTTCGCCCCTTGAGGCGCACAAGTCATACACCATTACTTACTCTATTACTGGGGTTGATTGTGGGTTTGATAATCCGGTCTTTGCGGCCATTGAGCTGGATTACTCTGAGGCGGACAGGGATCCGACTGGTCAGGCTGCGGCCGAGGCCCAGAAACACCTTACTTTCTATGAGCTTGATCTTGGGCTCAACCATGTTTCGCGTAAGTGGTCGGAACCAATTGATAACGGTGCCAATATGCTTGTATCTGTGCCGGGTGGTGGGGATGGTCCGAGTGGTGTTCTTGTCTGTGCGGAGAATTTTATTATATACCGGAACCAGGACCATCCTGAGGTTCGTGCCGTCATACCACGCCGTACCGATCTTCCTGAGGAGCGGGGTGTGCTCATTGTCTCGGCAGCTACACACAGGCAGAAGTCCATGTTCTTCTTCCTTCTTCAGACCGAGTACGGTGATGTTTTCAAGGTCACGCTTGAGCATGAAGGGGACCGTGTCACTGAGCTCAAGATCAAGTACTTTGACACCTTCCCGGTTACGTCTGCCATGTCTGTTCTCAAGGCAGGCTATCTCTTTGCTGCCTCAGAGTTTGGAAACCATGCACTGTACCAGTTCCGTGCCATTGGGGATGGGGATGATGTGGAGTCATCCTCTGCTAACTTGATGGAGACTGAGGAGGGGTTTCAGCCAGTGTTCTTTCAGCCGCGTGGGTTGAGAAATTTGGCTCTCATTGACCAGATGGAGAGCCTGATGCCAATCATGGACATGCGGGTTGTCAATCTGTTCGAAGAAGAGACCCCGCAGATTTTCACCATCTGTGGAAGGGGGCCGCGCTCGTCAGTCCGTATCCTGAGGCCTGGTTTGGCAATCAATGAAATGGCTGTATCACAGCTCCCTGGTGCCGCTAGTGCCGTGTGGACTGTAAAGAAGAATGTCAATGACGAATTTGATGCTTACATGGTCGTCTCTTTCCCAAATGCTACTTTAGTGCTCTCTATTGGAGAAACTGTAGAGGAAGTCAGTGACAGCAAGTTTCTTGACACAACACCTTCGCTGGCTGTTGCCTTGCTCGGAGAGGATTCCCTCATGCAGGTGCATCCGAATGGTATCCGTCATATCAGAGAAGATGGTCGTGTTAACGAGTGGAGGACACCGGGAAAGAAGACTATTGTCAAGGTTGGATCAAACCGGCTCCAGGTTGTGATTGCTCTCAGCGGTGGCGAGCTTATTTACTTTGACATGGACATGATGGGTCAGTTAATGGAGGCTGACAAGCATGAAATGCCAGGTGATGTGGCTTGCTTAGCTATTGCACCTGTTCCAGAGGGCAGACGGCGGTCCAGGTTCCTAGCTGTCGGTTCCTATGACAACACCATCCGCATCCTGTCACTTGATCCTGACGACGGCATGCAAGTTTTGAGTGTTCAAAGTGTGTCATCCCCTCCCGAGTCGCTCCTGTTTCTGGAAGTAAAGGCCTCAACTGGAGGGGAGGACGGTGCTGATCACCCTGCCAGCCTCTTCCTCAATGCAGGTTTGCAGAATGGAGTGCTTTTCCGAACTGTGGTTGATATGGTCACAGGCCAGCTGTCTGATACCAGATCACGATTCTTGGGTCTACGGGCACCAAAGCTTTTCTCATGTATGGTCAGGGGGCGGCAAGCTATGCTTTGCCTCTCCAGTCGGCCATGGCTGGGCTACATACACCAAGGGCACTTTTTGCTTACCCCTCTCTCTTACGAAACTCTTGAATATGCTGCCTCATTCTCCTCTGACCAGTGTGCAGAGGGCATTGTGGCTGTGGCAAAAGACCAGCTGAGAGTTTTTACAATTGAGCGTCTGGGAGAGACATTCAATGAGACGGCCATTCCTTTGAGGTACACTCCCAGGAGGTTTGTTTTTCTGCCAAAAAGAAGACATCTTGCTATTATTGAAAGCGATAAGGGGGCATTTACTGCAGAGGAGAGGGAGGCCCTCAGAAAGGAGTGTATGGAAGCTGCTGGTGTGAGTGAAAATGGGAATGCAGATGCTATGGACAATGGTGAAGATGGGGAGGAAAGGGATGAACCAATGACTGATGAGCAGTTCGGCTATCCAAAAGCCGAATCAGACAAATGGGTTTCTTGTGTTAGGATCCTTGACCCTAAATCGAGAGAGACTACCTGCTTGTTGGAATTGCAAGACAACGAAGCTGCATTCAGCATTTGCACTGTTAACTTTCATGACAAGGACAATCACGGTACACTCCTTGCTGTGGGAACTGGAAAGGGGTTGAAGTTCTACCCTAAGAAGACTGTCGAGGCTGGCTTCATTCACATCTACAAGTTTGTCGACGAGGGAAGATCACTCGAGCTGTTGCACAAGACACAGGTTGATGATGTACCTCTTGCATTGTGTCAGTTTCAGGGAAGGCTATTAGCAGGAATTGGGCCAGTTCTGAGGTTGTATGATCTGGGGAAGAAGAAGCTGCTGAGGAAGTGTGAGAATAAAATGTTTCCGAGGACGATTGTGTCAATTCATACTTACAGGGATCGGATATATATTGGTGATGTTCAAGAGGTATGTCATATTCTTTGCCTTTGCTCGATTAATTTTTACTCATTTCATTTACTACACTGAAATTATTTTAGTGGTAAGTTTATAATAATTGATGGGGTTTTAGTTTAATCTGTTGATTGCTAAATGATGATGGCTATAGTGTGTTATATTCTCTGAGCTTTCAGTTTCTTGCTATCTATTGTTGTATTGAAAAATATTAGTTCCTGAAATAAATTTTCTCAGTGAAATGATTTAGAATGTACCTTTTTGGTAGCTTGATTTGTAAGTTTGTATATTGTTTATCAAGTTTTAATAGATTCTGCTTGGAGTTTAAATATTAGGCCTTGTTGAAATTGGATTATTTGTCTCATTTTTCTTGTTCCCTGTACTTAAACATACTATTAAAAATGTTAAAATGATCAATGAACTTTTCTATTGGATAGATGAAGCCTTTATTTGCATGCAATTAATTTATTCTGATCAAGCACATCTGTTAATCATGTTAATCATTGACTATGTTTAATTTGGTAATGATATGGGTTGTATCGATTGGCATAGTCTCTTGGTGATTTGAAATACTTACTGCACAGTTTTCAGACATTAATTTAGAAAGTACATGTTGATTCTATTGTTATTGGGAAGTCTTTAAAGTTTCTTATTTTCATGTCAAGGATATGTAAATAGATAAATGTAGTCTGTGGTGCAAAAGAAAAGCAATAACAATTGTTTGTAATTGCATCTACACCAGAAATATTTGCTACTTTTATGAGTCAATTCACAATCTCACTGATGCACAGTAGTTTAGTATCAGTATGAGGGTAGGGTACCCAGTAGCAGTCAACCATGAACTGTTACAGTGCATGTATCACATTACAGTAGCACCCGAGAATTATATTCCACAAGAACCTGCTAATGCATGTAATCATTGTATCATTATCCGCTGTTAATTTAATTGAGCTTTTGCTCATAGCCTTGAGTTATAAAATAAAGTTGTAAGTTGTGATGTAGTTAAAAGCCTGATATCTAACTCTCCAATACATTTTCTTTTGGTGTATAGTCATTCCACTACTGCAAGTACAGACGGGATGAGAATCAACTGTACATATTTGCGGATGATACGGTGCCTCGCTGGTTGACAGCAGCCCACCACATTGACTTTGACACAATGGCTGGCGCTGACAAGTTTGGCAACATCTATTTTGCAAGGCTTCCCCAGGACACATCAGATGAGATTGAGGAGGACCCCACTGGTGGGAGGATAAAGTGGGAGCAGGGGAAGCTGAATGGCGCACCAAATAAGGTAATAGATATATTAAGTATTGCTATATTTCATTTTCAGTTAAGTATATTGCAGCCTTTGTATTTATTTAGTTATGATTTACTCATGTAGTATGGCAAGTACTGATAGATTTAGATCAGAAAGTCACGAAAGTAATCACATAAGCTTTCCAAATGTCTGTACCTTACCAGTACCTTTGTGGTATTGCCCTTTGCCCTGTGCTCCAGATTGGGGTAAAGGATGGGACAGAAGGGGAGGGAATGGAAAAATATATAATAGTAATACTATCAGTATTTTAGAGGGTAGCAATAGTTTGTACTCATTATGTTATACATTTTTTCCCTTTGTATTATTTCCCGAATAGGTGGATGAAATTGTACAGTTCCATGTTGGAGATGTGGTGAGCTGTCTGCAGAAGGCGTCACTGATACCAGGGGGTGGTGACAGTATTATTTTCGGGACAGTGATGGGGAGTTTGGGGGCACTTCTGGCATTTACTTCCAGGGAGGATGTCGACTTCTTCTCTCATTTGGAGATGCATATGCGGCAAGAGCATCCTCCTCTCTGTGGAAGAGACCATATGGCGTTTCGCTCAGCCTATTTCCCTGTCAAGGTAAAATTTCTTCTGAATTGTGTAGTTGTATTAGTTATTCTTCTTTAGCTACCTGCTTTTTGTTATTCCTTTATGATGAGTTATGTCCCAATTGACGGAGTACCCAACATTTTTGCTGATATTTGGAATGTTAAAAAGGCCAGGTCTTGTTAAAAGATACTAATTTGACTTCATATATTAAATTGATCAATTAATCAAAGGCCAGGTCATTAGAAAATCTGAAGCCAACAACCAACAATCGTAGTTTGGACTTTTGAAAGCAGCATGTGGATTTTTTTGGGGCAAAATAATTAATAAAAACTGAGAAATTTTCTTCAGCATTATAATTGCAGCATCCTAATGTTTTAGTATATTTTGGTGAGCAATTTTGGTCTAATTACGTTGTACAAATTAAATTGTGTGTGATTGCACAGGACGTGATAGATGGTGATTTATGCGAGCAGTTCCCGACGCTTCCACTTGATATGCAGAGAAAAATTGCCGATGAGCTCGACAGAACCCCTGGCGAAATCTTGAAGAAGCTCGAGGACATCAGAAATAAGATCATATGAGGAATTTTGTCGATCCTTGTGTAGTCTAGATATTTTATATATTAGGGTCACTTGTAGCTTGTTACGACTGAAATAACCTCGTTGTTCTGTGTTGATTGTAGATTATATTTTTCTGTCACTCTCTCTGATCTTCATTTATTTATCTTCCTGTAATTTAAGCGTTAGTTTGTTAGTATCAGAGAAGGTATTGCTATTTGTTTTTGAGAAGGACATTTCATCACAAATCTGCTCTGTTAGTTTCTGGATGCTTCTTTTGCTAATAAGCACCTTAAATTTGCACTGATTTGATTTATCTTGTCACCAAACGAATTTTCTAGCGTGGGTCTATTATGTCATGTGAATATTTTGTTGCCGTTGAACGGGGAATAGGGTTGTTAGTTAGGGAGGACACATCCATCAACTCGGAAATATTCTGGAGTTTCAAACAAAACTGCATGAATTCGATTGAAAGCGAAGAAAATACAAACAATTTTGGATTTAAAATTTGATCGAATTAGGGTGAAGATGGGAGAGTATGCACCACGCATGAAAATCTAATTTTAATAAGAGGAGGGATCCATTGACAATGTCTAATTTGACAATCTTGATAATACTGATTTTTAAAAATTTGAAAAAAATAGTTAGAAATTCTCAAAAATAGAAAAAAGTTTACGGAATTATTGTTTAAGTTATAGATTGATTGTGTTTCCGATTATATTTAATTTAAGTGACATTTGATAGCTCTTCAAAGATCCGTTAAAAAAAGTATAAAATTTTCATAAGCCATCAAACAATGTCTAAAATGATTGAAATTTGAAACACTATCAATCTATTAGTCAAATAATACATCCATCAACTTTTTTTCCATTTTTAAAAATTTATATGATTTTATTCAAATTTTTAAAAATTTGCATTGTCAAGATAAGTATTGTAAATTATCCCTCCTCTTTTAATAATATGGACAAGTAGGTTTCCAAGAACCATTAAGGTTTCTCTAAAGCAAACCTTTCATATCAGTGCATTATTTTTTGTGATACAAAATGTTGTGTCCATTTGCTTACAACACTATCTTATAATGAAGTAATAAAGAAATCAGACGACAAATACAGAACCAATGGATGAAATGAATGGAATTACTTTATTTTGCATTTTCCTTGAAAACCAATTAGTAATATCAAGTTTTTATAAATGAAAGTTCTATCTACACCAAAATTTTTGCTTCCCACACCAAATTTATTTTTTTTAAAATAATTATTCTTCTTCAAATTAGTTGATCTAATTGTATTAAAATATGTCATTAAGAACGATTATGATATTTTAAAATTATTATAACACTTTTTTATTTAATTGGAAGGAATATATAATAAATTTAAAAATTTATGTTTGACATGCGAAACAAAAATTTTAGTGTTGATAGCGCTCCATTTTATTCCTTTAATAAAAGATAGCATCCATTGATTCCATTCCCCAATTCTTTTTAATTAAATTTTATTTTTCACTTGTGACGCACAGTACAGTTACAGGCTTACAGCCGTTGACTTTTTAATAATCAGCATTTAAGCATAATGGCAATTAAGTAACTATACACTGATAAACGGGTAGGTACCGAAGTAACCAGTAACCACTCTGGTCAATGGTCGGCTCATAGGAGGAGAGCATTTCAAATTAGCCATGTGTTTGCTCATTGTTTAAACTTAAACATGTACCATTAGGGAAGCAAAAGGAATGAACAAAACAGTAAGATATGAATAAAGAGGCCTCATGAATAAATCATAGAATATAAAAAGGGAAGAAAAGAAAGCGTTGATTAATTAACATTAGCAATAATTAAACAGAGAGAAGACTCGGTTGGGTTGGTGCTGCGTTGCTGTCTTCCAGTCTGTCTGTCTGTCATCCTTCTTTTGCAATGCCAGGAAATGGTGCCTTGTTCTCACTCTCCGATTTTCGTCCACTCTGCTTAACGCTAAATATTGCTCTTTTCTTGCCATGTCCTTGCAATTTATGGAATTTTTAAGAAGGTTCTTTGTGGTTCTTTGTTATTACAAAGCAAGTTTCTTTTGAACTCCCACCTTTTTTTTTTTTTTGTAGATAATTTCATATGAATTATTTTTTATTTTTAACATGAAAATTAAAATAATATCTACAAAAGATGAATTTAGGAAAATGATTAATTTTTAAAATAAAATAAATTTTCATAGATTAAGTTTTTTGGTGATAGACTTCTCGTTATGAAGATTGCTATTATATATAGAAATACAAATTAAAACATAATAGGAGTACATCTATTCCTATCGAAAAAGAGATGAGCCCTCTCTAATTCATAACTTAAATTTGAATAACTAAAAGTTTTATTTTATATTTAAGGCTGAAATACAACACATAATAGCGCGCTACACTAGAGCAAAAAGATCATCTTTATTCTGTTGGCATTTTCATATAGAGGAGGGATCCATTGACAATTCCCATCTTGACAATCATAACAATTTGAAATTTAAAAAATTTATAAAAAATCATATAAATTCTCAAAAATAGGAAAAAATATACAGAAGTTTTTATTAACATATAGATTATAGATTGATTATGTTTCCGATATATTCAATTTAAGTTATATTTGATAGCTTTTCAAAGATCCGTTAAATTGCAACCATTAAAAATTACACAAATTTTTAATAAGCCATCAAACGATGTTCAAATTGATTGAAATTTGAAACATCATCAATCTATGAGTTAAATAATACATCAATAAATATTTTTTTATTTTTAATATTTTTGATGATTTTTTATAATTTTTTAAATTTCAAATTGTCATGATTGTCAAGATGAAAATTGTCAATGGACCCCTCCTCTTTCATATATGTTCAGACTTAATTCCTAACTCCTAACAAAAGTTTATAGACCCTTCTTTCAGAAATACCAACAACACATGGACGCTCTCCACAAATCTCCTCCACAGCCATCAAATTAGCCCATCACATAAGTCGCCGTGCATTATAAAATTGCGCGCACTCAACTCAACTCAACTCAACGCTTGCCCGCTAATCCCAGCAACAACATAATAATCAGTTATTAAGCACTCATCATAAATTACGAAAACGCCCCTCACTACCCGTCCACCGATTCCCTTCACCGACACCTCACTCTCTTCTTTCTTTCTTTCTTCATTCCTCACATTCTCCATTCTCCCCTCTCTCAGTTCCTCCGCTCTTCTATTCTATTCTCTTCTTCAGATCTCCCCTATCTTTAACCCTCTTAACCCTAACCCTAACCCTAACCCTAACTCTCCCTCGCGCGCTCTTTCTCCCTCACAATCCAATCCAATCCAATGGGGTTAAAGTCAACGGCGGCGGTGGCGGCACTGGCCATCCTAGTGATCTTTGCGGCCACGGCCGACGCGAAGATCAAGAAGGCGAGCGACAAGGTGTGCGACGCCGGGTGGGAGTGCAGCGGCAGCAAGTACTGCTGCAACCAGACGATATCGAAGATCTTCCAGGTGTACCAGTTCGAGAACCTCTTCAGCAAGCGCAACGCCCCCGTGGCGCACGCGGTCGGGTTCTGGGACTACCAGTCCTTCATCATGGCCTCCACCCTGTTCCAGCCGTTAGGGTTCGGGACCACCGGCGGGAAGCTCATGCAGATGAAGGAGATCGCGGCCTTCCTCGGCCACGTCGGCGCCAAGACTTCCTGTGAGTTTGTTTTTTTTTGCTCTCTTTTTTTATTATCTACTGGTTTGTACTGTTATTTAGCTCAGATTGTTGACCATTTTGATAGGATTAATTTTAGATGTTTGGGAGATATTTTGATTTGTAGTGTTTGGTATTTAAGGTGTGTTAATTATAAATTATAAATGTGGCTAATTCTGTTATGGATTGGGTGAAATGTCGACCGTGATGAATCTTTCAGAATCCGATGGTCATGATCCGATGGTCGTGATGTATCTTTTAGACACAATTAAAGAGAAATATTTAGTAAGAATCGTTCGATTCAGAATGAGAGGTTTCTTGACCGGTCCATAACATAACCACACTTACAAATTTAAATAATCTAGTTTGAATTGTGGTTATTACATTAAAAGAGAAGAATGTGGTGGCTAGGTGGAAAATCGGATAGCATGCAGACAATAGTTCAGGTTTGGCTTTATTTTCAAGAGAATTAATTGGAATTAAAATTCAGTGTTGGCTTTTTCGGCACTCTACGGTTGAATTTTTTAAATTTGCTTATTTTGAACCTGAATAAGTGGTTTGGTGAAGGCTTTAGTTGTAAGACTGGAGTTGTTTAAATCTGTATATGATTGAGGACGTCTAATAATAGCGATTCAGGTCGCCTTCTTTTTTTATAAAATGTAGTCTTGCTTGCACAGACAAGACATAGAAAACCAACCTTATAAGTTATAGTGTGTAATTTTTAAGTTTCTAATTTTCTTATCTTAGCTTTTTGCGGTGTGTTTAATTGGTAGGTAAGAATTCCCTTATCAAATATTTTTTTTAATCGTGACTTGTTTAAACCGTTTACTGTGGAGAATTCTTTCATATCTTCTTTCACACGAAAATTGATTCGACTTGGTGTAACAGAAGGGTTGCCATGCATTTGGACATATATTTTGTGACCCCTTGGCATAATACTTTATGAATTGAACCATTGCCAATGCAAGAGCAGGCTTGTAATGCAATTGAAAGCAAACTAGTTTTTGGAAGTAAAACTTTACCATGCAACTATAAACTGGAAACAGAACTTGCGTCATTTATTTACTTCATAGATAATGTCAATTTTGTGGCTTCGTCTGTTCTTGTTCTGGTTCTGGTTTTACCATGCCAATTACCTTGGAGAAAGGGAAAGGGGACATCTGTATTCGGGATGAGCAACTCTTGTGAACAATAAATGTTTGTAAACAACCCTTTAAAACTATTTTCTGTTTCGTTCTGTAATATAGAGCACGATTTTTTATTCCTGCATTAGTCTGGTAATATCAAATGTTTGTTATATTGTTGTTCTGATGGATTATGTGTACACTAAATTGTGCAAGGGGACTTAAGTACTAGCTCTTTTTGGCATTAAATTTTTGCTGACAAGTTAGAATACCAAATGCATTGTAATCTTTAAGGAAGAAACTGGCATTAATTTTTTGCTGACAAGTTACACTAAGTGAATGATTAATATTGAAAAAGAGTTTGCAAGATTGGCAAAGTTTTTGGCTCTCTGCACTAGGATAAGTAACATTTTGTATCAAGAGAAGGTTCCACAGTAATCAAATCAAAAATATCTATGCTTCCATCTTCTCACAGGCCTTTTCTTGTATAGGTGGATATGGAGTCGCAACTGGTGGTCCTCTGGCATGGGGTCTGTGCTATAACCATGAAATGAGCCCAAGCCAAAGTTACTGTGCTGAGGACTTGAAGTATCCCTGTGTTGATGGAGTTGATTATTATGGCCGTGGTGCTCTTCCTGTTTACTGGTAATAATTCTTTTTTTTCTTCAATTCATTAAGTGTAAGATACATTCATATAAACAGATAATGAAAATATATGGTGGCATGGTGGCCACTTCTGTATTGCCAGCTTAGAAAGTTTTTGAAATATTGTTTTACTTTTAGTATAAGAGTTGGCCAAGAGGCTTTGAAAGTATTCCTGAAGATGCTTGTGTAAAGCTAGGACTAATAGTCAGATGTTCAAAAATTATGAACCGGATTACTAAATTGTTTCTACAGCACTTGAATGATTTTTTTTGTTTTCATATCATTCAAGTCTAAAATAAAGTAGCAGTTGATAACATGTACGGATAACATAAATTCTTATAGTGGACTGTGTATGCAGTTATTAATCATGCTTGTTATTACAGGAACTACAACTATGGTAGGATCGGTGATGGCATTAAAGTAGACCTCCTCCACCACCCCGAGTACCTTGAACAAAATGCTACCTTGGCCTTCCAGGCTGCTATGTATCTGTGGATGACTCCCATGAAGAGGAAGCAGCCATCAGCACATGATGTTTTCGTTGGCAACTGGAAGCCCACTAAGAATGACACATTGGAGCACAGGCTACCTGGTTTCGGTGCCACCATGAACATCTTGTATGGTGATCTCATATGTGGCCAAGGCTACATCGATTCCATGAACACCATTATCTCACACTACCAATACTACCTTGACTTGATGGGTGTCGGAAGAGAGTACTCTGGTGACAATTTGGATTGTGCCGAGCAGAAGGCTTTCAACCCGTCTGCTCCTTCCACCACCTCCTCTTCTTAGGTCATTTTTTTGATGAACCAAAAATCTGTGAATTGGTTGCAACGTGAATATGGTGCATAAATGAGGAAAAGAACTGTCTAGCCTGTTCTGCTGTGCCTACATGGGTTTTGGTTTCATACTGATGTTGCGTAGTTTGCACTACGTCCGTGTAATTGTGATCTATGTGTTGTTGTATGGAATAATGTTGTTAGTCCTGTGGTTATTCCATTGTTTGTATTTAAGTTCATTGGGGTTTAAATTAGTGAAACAGATGCATTGTTTAAGTGAATGTGTTCATGAAATATTTTCTCCTTGTCGCATGCTTCGCTATACTCGAGGGAAAACAGCATAAAACCCTCTTCAGTGTGTGTTACTTGGCAAAAATCCGTGCCAACTTATTCAGCAAACCATTATTTCACTGATAAGTACTTCTACTGTTATATTTTTCTGGATTGGGCTTGTAAATTCCGTGTCGTCATTTCTCCATTTATTCCTGTTATTGGTCGTACTATTTTGTGGTGAATCTGTATCAAATAGTGTTGCTATGTGAGAATGAGGGCAAGGAACAATATTTTTTAGAGAAATTATTCTTATCCCCCTTAACTATACCCCTTATTTGCACTTCATTCTTATTATTTCATTCTTCTTCTTCCATTGATTTCTTTCCCACCACCATATCACCTCCGCCCATCTCCACCCTCTCCGCCGGACCTCCACCACCCCTCGGCTGCACCTCCGCTGCCCTCCGGCCGCACCTCCGCCACTTTCTCCGGTCACACCTTCATTACTCCGACTCTTTGATACACATTTAGTTATTTGTATAAACTATATTAGTGATTAGTATAAACACTTTTACATGTTAGTATAACCATTTTTTTTGTTATCATATGAGATATAAAATTATATTGGGGTGCGGTTAAGGAAGATTTTTAAGGGGTGCAGTTATCAAGCCCGTATTTTTTAAAATGTGTGCTTCTCTTTTCTTTATTAATATGAAATCGGTTATCTCATTAACATCTTTGTTTGATTGTACAGATGGAATATCCAGCTATGCACAGCACGTTCCATCCTTTGTTTTTCTTAAGAAAATCTTGGCAAGCTACTGGTAAAAGGGTTTATTACAGATTTACAGGTATAGGACCAGTCAAATTTAATATAGCTGGTAATATTTTCTGTTCACCTATAACAACATCGATTACTACAGTTTAAATTTTAGGGTAGATCCAAATCCAACCTTTTCAACAAAAATTACTTTATACTTTTTTACCGGCAAATTATGACAACATCATTTGTTGGTATGAACAAATATGACTCGGTTTGGACTTTGGACTGACATTGGCTGGGAAATAAAGTAGCAAAAATTTTAATATGCAAATTAAACAAATAAACACAAAATTTTAAATTCACCCGCCAAGAAGAACAAACTAGTTCCGCATTTTCTTTTTTCTTTTGGTTTAAGAATTGTTTCTCTCAAAATCGCCCCTTATCACCTTGTAATTTGTTGAATTGAAGATTTCATAGCCATTCATGTAGCAGGTCCTTGCCATATGTTAAAAAATAAAAACCAATTCATTAGATTTATATTTGTGCTATCTAGAATCTTCCTATTGCAGGGATTGTAGGGGATTGTAAAACTAAGTGTAATGGGTTGCAATTCTCGTGTTTTGATGCGCTATAAACAAAATTATGGAGTTGAAAATAATATCGTGTTTTACATGTTAATGTAACAATAATGCTTCGTACTTTTATCTTTGCAATAAACAAATTGAAGAGTTAGATTAATATGAAAACGGTGCATTATGCTTAAGTGCTAACGAATCAAATTATATTTAAAAATGCTCGAAATTTTGATTTATGATTCTCATTAAATTCATAATATGAAAATACTAAGTAATACAATTTTTCTTTTTTCATTTTTAGAGTTTTTTAAGTATTTGTTTTGGATTTTTTTAAAATAACTCTAAAATATTAATAAAATGGTATTTGTTTGTACATAAATTTAAAAAAATAATAAAAAATAAGTACTTTAAAACTTCAAAAACAGAAAACATATGTATCTCTAAATATTTTTATATGACGGATTTAATGAAACCATAAATAAAAATTTTGCGGGTAGAAAGTATAATTTAAGTCATTAGCATTTCAAATCAAAATGGAAAACGTTTTTTTCAGCGGTTCACCTCCAAATAGATAACAAACTTTTACTTTCTCCGATTACAATAAGAAGTTACGCAATGCTTTAGTGCATGTATATCTATTGTTATCTTCTTAAATTAGTTGGATTTAAGATCTAAAATTTATTATTGATAAGTAATTTATTTGTGAACATATCTATCCATTTAATAAGTGCAACCATCAATAACGTGAGTTTGCGTTTGCGTGTTAACAAAGTAACACGCAAAAAATATTTAACTGGTATCTTTATATAAATTTTGGAGCATTATATCACGACACGTATCAGGATTGAGTCGTACTTATAACGCCATGCGACTAGCGCTAAACAATAAATAACTATCAATCTAAAAATAACTTTTCTTCTACCATTCACATCTTAAACGTTATAAAAATCAAAGACTCCGCATCATTCGATTTCGATCCTACTTCCATGAATGAACCACATCAAACCATTAAAACCCTAAACAGATTAATCCAATGACCCATCCATAATCCACTCTACATCCATCACATAAATTTTTTAAGTTCTAATATCACTCCATACTATTCCAAAACTAACAATTGCAGAGAGTACCAAACAATCAAACTCTTTATTCACACAAAGACACATGTCACAACTCACAAACCCCAAATCAATTTCTTCTACACTAAGCCATTACTATCATTCACTTCCACTGTTATCCCAATCTGTATAAAAGGACTGTGTTATTCAAATCTGCGCCGTCAGATTAAAACCAACAGACACAATCAATTACAAAAAGACATCCTATAATCTTAATTGGGCCAATCAGGTCCATCCAATCTGATCTAACGGTCCAAATTAAACAAACATGATCCTATTGTTCTTAAGAAACAACAGCAGATACAGACTCATTATTAATATTAACACAGCAAAGTGAAATCAATGCTACACAGACAAACACTGAAGAAAGAAAAGAGAAGAAAAACCCATTAAATTGCTCTTATTTATAAATACTCCAACAGAGAGGAGCCACAGAGAAACCCTCTCAAAAAACCCCTTTTCTTCTCTTTCCCCCTCCAATTCTCCCAAATCAAACCAACCCAAAACCCTCCAACCCTCCATCCCTCCAATGCCTTCCTCAAGCAACAATCTTGGCACAGGACCATGCCCCTCTTCCTCTGAGTTGGAGGAGGAGGAGGAAGGGAAGAAGAAGAAGAAGTGTGAGATTGCCGTGCCGGGTGTGTCGGGTGTGCCGGGTACGCCGAATTCCTCCACAGCAACATCGCCTTCCACCACCATCAACCTCAGCCGGGAGTACACCCTCGCGATCCAGACCGCGTCGTACCAGGAAATCTGGGCCAAGATCCATCATCCCCACCGTGACCGTGCGGGCGGCAGCGATGCGGAGGTGGGCGGTTCGGAGGTAGGCGACGAGGGACCCACAATTGCCCATGTGCTCCAGCCGGACAGGGCCTCGGTGGAGGCGATTCTGCGGGCTGCACCGGCCACCCAGATGACCCAGCTTATCGGGAGCTACCTGGAGAACAGTGAGAGCGCTTCCTTGCTGTGTTTGTCTCTGCAGGAATCGATTGCCCAGGCACATACATTGTATTACCCGATCGGGGAACTCCTGGAACTGGTTCCTGGTTCTGGTACCGGTATTGGGTTCGCAATTGAGCTCACACCGGCACTATGTAATAAGGCGTTTGATGTGTTTGTAGAATTTAACGCGATCGAGAACCCATTTCCGTCCTCTTTTTCCTCTTCGGCCGGTGCTGATGGTGGTACCGGTACTGGTACTGGTAACAGGAGTAATAGTCAGTTTCAGGATATGAGAGGCTCTTTTCAGGAACTGAAAGAGCAGCTTGACGATAGGCTCCGCAAAGCCCGGCGGAAGCACCGGCTTCTGCGCCGGACCACGCAGAGCTCCGGCATTTGTTTAATTGCGTGCACGACTGGCATTACTGTTGTTGGGCTTGTACTTGCCAGCCACATTCTGACAGCCCTGGCGGCGGGCTGCGTGTGCATTGTGGGCGGCAGCTGCTGCGACCTGTTCGCGATGCACAGGCTGAAAGAGGACATGGACCGGCTCGACGCGGCGGCCCGGAACACGTACGTGCTGGACAACGATCTTGACACGATCGAGAGGCTGGTGACCAGGCTGCACGATACGGTGGAGGACGACAAGAAGTTGGTGAGGTTAGGGGTGAAAGGTGGAAGGGGGCAACGGCACCCGATCGAGCATGTCGTGCAGCACCTGCGCAAGAACCACCGCAGCGTGCTCCAGCAGCTGTCGGACCTGGACGAACACATCTGCCTCTATTTCGCTTCGGTTAATCGGGTTAGGAATTTGCTGGTACAGCATATCCACCAGCCCGATTCCTGATTATACTGGTACCCGAGCCCGATTCCTGATTATACTGGTACCCGATCGGCCGATCCCCTGATTGTTATGACTGATTAAATAGGACCTTGAGGATTAATATTTACTCAAATTGATTGATATTTATTTAGGTCAAGTTTCTCTTCTCAACCTTTCTGAGAAGATAATATTTATATTAAGAATTAAGCTACGGTGATATGCATCATGGTTTTACCATGCTAGGTCCGTACATCTATTTTCGATGTCCAAATAGTCGATCCGAACCACTCAATGTGATCTCTATGATCTCTATATCCAAATATACTAGGAAACCAAATTTTACTATTTTTAAAATTTTTTTGCTATTTTTAGTGACGGAGAGAAAATGACTAGATCTAAGGATTCTGATTTATACAAAACAAACGATTTCTCCCCATCACTTAAAATAGCAAAAATTTCTAAAAATTGTAAAATTTGGTTCCCTAGCATATTTTGATATAAATATTATGATGAGCGGTTCGGATCAATTATTTTGGACACCAGAAACAGAGATATGGACCGAAAACCGTGCTATGCATATCACCGTAGCCTAATTCTTTATATTAATATTGATATTAATACCCATAGGTTGAGAAATTATTTCCTTCCTTCATAGATAGCTAAAATTGATAGAACAAAAGAAGTTACAGAGTCCCTCTTGGTACATTTGTAACTTGGATAGAGGTTGTAAGAAGATTAGCTTGCCATACTATTTTAATGTAATAATTTCATTTATCATGGATATTGACAATATTATGAGCTTATAGATACAGATGGTACACTGGTACTGTTTCACATTGCTGGTAAGAACTGGTTTTTTTTTTTTTTTAATTTTATTATACACTGGTAGTGCTCTTTTACTTTTATTATACACTGGTAGTGCTCTTTTACTTTTACTTGTAAAGAGCTCACGCCTTGCTTTGGACTGAAATTGTTATTTCTTATAATAAATTTGTATGATAATATGTAATGGGTCTTAAATTGAGAAAATTGATATGGACCTTTAATTTTAATGGGTTGAGACATTAAAATACGTCAATGGTGGTGATCAATCTAAGTAAACAATCAACGGCTGAGATTTATTCTTTGGGAAAGATAGAACTTCAATGTCAAAAAATTCAATCTCATGTTATTAGAAGTAAGGATGTGAGCCTCATATTATCTGTTCATACAACATGCTACTTTGATCAATATATTTTCAGCCTGCTTTAGAAGCAAAGCTTTCAGCAATTGGTCAATTGCTACTTATCTTTGATCCTTGCTTAGTTGCTTTTACTTGCGATGTTCCATCTCGAAGGCTGTTATTCGATCGTTTGTTTTTAACCAAGAAGTTATTTTAATCTGCAATATTTAAGTGGAACTTATATTTAAACTAAAGCTAATTCTGTTATGGATTGAATGAAATATGGGTCACTCATTTTTTATAATAGAACAATCACGATATGTTTATTAGATATAATTAAAGAGAAATGTTTAATAAAAAACTGCTCAATTCGAAACTTGCATATAACTGTGCCATTGAACTAAGTCAACTCGAAACTTTTCATCAAGCAACTCTCTTGAGTAAAATATGACAAAGAAGGCATCTAGGTCATTTTCATTATAATAACTTACATCATATATATATGAGATTCAATTCCCCCACTGATTTACAAAAGAGAACAAAACACCAACCCAACAGACCACCATAGTACAGCTTAGCCATTATTTTGCGGCTACCTAAATCAAAACCTCCCCTCTCTATGAACCGAGTTCGAATTCCCTGTCTCACTACACAGGGTGTCTTAGTTTTGTGTCCATTTAGATTGCATCAAGACATGTGGAAGTGTGAATCACAATGCAATCAAACGGACACCAAACTAAGACACCCTGTGCAGTAAGACAGGATCCAAATTTCTATGAACCGCTTCAAGTACTCCAGATCAAAAATCTACTTTCAGATTATTCTCTCCTTAATCCTTATAGATCCCTATACAGACAATTCTATAAGAGGGGGGATGAACCAATGAGATAATAACAGATCAGCAAATGATCTATGACCTAAACTTCATGTCACGAGGACCCAAATCGTCCCCATATGCCCTTGAATACTCTCAGGGCAGTGCCAATAATAAAAATCCACATAAAAGCTACTAAACCAACCAGAAATGAAACAAACATAAACCCTGAACCATTGCGGCCATTTCCTCCTACTCTCTTCTGTTGAGCCACAACAGAGCTGGTACTTTGTACCTGTACCTGGCCCTGCTGAGTACTGGGCTGTTCCCTTCTGAAGCTTGAGACCCGTTGATAAGCCTTCGTTATGATCGCACCCCCCTCAGATGCAAATGCAGGACTATTTGGTACAGAATCTAGCAACGAGGCTAGTGTTGAGCTGAACCATGCTTCTGGAACATCTCCTGATTGACTTGTTTGGGGCTGCAAAGTTTGATCATAACCAGTGTGGATGGCACCTACATTTTATCAGACACAAAACAGCTGATAAGACTAGGAGGCTGTGTTCAATAACACTAAGTTTTCTCGTATTTAAACAATATATCTAATAAATGCTCAAGTGCTAAAATATCTGACAATGGTGCATAAGTATCTTGAAAAAAAATGCCCGAGGGTTAAAATTCTAATGATAAACAAACTGACATCTCTTTCCTTTCCTTGCAGATGCACTAAAATCTTTTATAATGAACTGCAAGAAGAAACAACCAGAAACAGTAATATTGTGCTAATCAATGCTTTACCTGACAATGGTGCTGCCCTAACAACCTGATTTGCATGCACAAAACTTGACAAGTTTGTATCCTGCTCAAGTGTCGTCCATGGCTCATTACCCAGAACAAAGTTCTCATTCTGCATGTTTGCATCAAGATAATCCTCAACGTTAAGTTCAGCAAGCCCTTCATCATGAACTGGCGGCTGCTGCAGCTCAGCCAACATCTGCGGGGCATCAAAATAAGTAGTATCAAATGTCTCATCAGCAGCACCTGGTGCATCCCCATTGCCATAAATTGGCATGCCATCATTCATGCTCTGCATAAGGAAATCAAGATCTGCAATATCATTGATTTCCAAGAACTCTTCTTCTTCAATTATTGTTGTGGTGGAAGGCTGTGCAGCTACCATGTCTGTAGAACCAGACCAGGCTCTGTCCTGTGAGAAATGAGAAGCATTGATATCTACGCAAGACGGCATGCCATTATGGACTCTTAGATCTGCTTCAGGGAAACTTGAGACCTATATTTACACAACAAAGTGGAAAAAGGACCTCAGAATCTCATCATTCACAAGTCCTATCTAGAGTTAATTGCAATCTTTTTCATTTTTTGTATAGGTAATAAACTTCACTTCCAATGTGATGAAATGAAGAGTCAAAATAAAATAAAGTGTTTATCCTCTAGCCTCTAAAGGAGTAACTAATTTGCAAGTCAGCGAACTGTAATAACAGGAAACATGGAATAGAATATACACCTCAGAGTTCTGAACATGTTGTGTTTGAGTGAAATCAGACTGTTCAAAATTTGAATTCGTCTCCACATTGCTAAGCCCACTTTGAAACTGTGAATTCGCCTCCACATTGCTAAACCCACAGTCAAACTGTGAATTCTCCACATTGTCAAACCCACACCACGTGCTTCCTTGTGAGAAAGAAGAAACATCAACAGATGGAGGCATTTGCGGATTGACTCTGACATCTCCAAGCGCATCGATCTGCACCAGACATTGACAGTAACAATTAATATGCATTATATTATAATGTTGTACACATGATAAGGAATCTCAACTATTAATATTTCTAATATTAGAGTTATTCACTGATAATTTCATTACCGTACCAACTTGTTTACAGCAAACAAACAAACATTTAATCAAAGTATATCAAGTACAACTTTATGATCCAGGGAAGAAACCTCTAATTTAATATAATATAGACATAAAAACTATTACTTGTTGCATTCATCTAACCTGCTTGACTTGCAGCTGACTTCCACTGTTTGTGTTTATTATTAATCATTTGGCTACTAATAACATTCAGTCACTTGTTTATCACATAAAGGATTTTGCACTTGCACTGAAATTAGCACATAACAGGCAACCTCAAAACGCACCTGAGGTAACTGCTGGCTGCCATCATTATCACTAGTAATCTGAAAAAGGAGGTTTTCCAGGTCATCAAGAGGCAAATTGTTTGTGCTTGATGGGCCAGCAGAAGCAGCATCGACTGATCTTTCATTAATCTGAGCTATACTATCTGTTGGCACAGGAATGTCAGCCTCATCTTCCCAGTCCTCCTCTCTAAAGGGAGCTCCATACTGTTCCCCATTTTTCGGGCCAGAGCCACTCTTCTTGAAGAGCTTGTAAAGGGCATAAGAATCCTGTAATATACAGAGAATTTAATTTCTTTTGTTAAACAAAAATTTAAAAAAAAAAAACTATATTACAACAAAGCAACTATCATCCAAACTCATTTATGAAACTGATGTGCAATAATTCTTACCTCTAAATTTAATATATATAGTCTGCCTTCAACATTTGTCATAGCACAGTGAGTAAGCAATTAGAATGATATTATCTTTTTCGAAACATTTCCCTCATTAACCCCAGTAAATTTCTACCATTCATGGTGTGTCCACTAAAACCCTAGGCACGATCATTTCTTTAAACAACACACGCAAAGATTATGCGAAAGGTAGACTTTACACACCCATCCCCCCTCCCTGCAAAACTTGCGAGTCAAAAAGATTTTCCCTCCAATTCACTCATCAGTAAGCAACAGAAACTAACAAGAAACAGAAAGAAAACACTAATTCCCTGCCCGGTAACATCAGATGTATTTGCAAGTATACTGGTTTCCAGACCGAAAAAAAAAAAAAGGTTAACAAACAACAACTAAGCTTGCCCGACGCACATTGACACAGTTGGCCGTGCTAGGATCCTCAAAGGTGTACTCATACATAACCCAATCAGTACGTGCTCCCTTGGGAGCGCGGCCCTGGTAATACACCAGCGTCTTCTTGTTGCCTGACGCGGCCTTGGAGTTCTGACGAATCGTGCGGTCCTTCCCCGTCGCCTTCCAGTACCCATTGCTCGTGGTCCGGTTCGACCTCGACCCGTTCGGGTACTTCCTGTCTCTCGGACTGAAGAAGAACCACTGCTTGTCGCCGTTCTTCAGCAGCGACTTCTCTGTATATTTCATTGGTACATATATTAGCACAACAACGAAGCAAAGTTTGTTAAATTACAACAATTCGATCAAGGGATTAAACCAATTGACCGTAAAATTGACCCAATTATTACCCAGTAAAACACGCATGAGAAAAAAGAATCAAACACTTATCTACAATTAACATAATAAAAACAATTTACACTATATACTAATCAAAGAGAATCTACCTACACCAGCGCTAAACGCTGAGAGTTCATCGATCGATGGATTGATATCTCAAACTGTAAAAAACAGAACTCAATTAATCAACTCCAATTGCACAAACCACCAGTTACCCATTCAATTAGCAGATCATAATGCATCAAGTTTCCCAATCAACAAACCCCAGAGGCTTCTAAGTTCTACCAACACAACACAAACCTAGCATAGCAACCAAACCCCTTAGAGAAGGAGAAGAGAGAGAGAGAGGGGTATACGGGGGAGATCCCAGGGTTCGGACTTGTAGACGTCGACGTCGGCGATCATGGGGAGGGGGAGGCGGCGGCCGCAGACCTTGCGCTTGAGGTAGTAGAGCACGAGCTCCTCGTCGGTGGGGCTGAAGCGGAAGCCCGGCGGCCAGCTCCCGCTCTCTCTCCCGCGCCCCATCTCTCGATCGATCTTCCTCTCTCTCGATCGGATTGATGGATTGATTGATTGATTGATTGGGGGAGGAAGAGAGGAAGGGGAGAATAGGAAAGAGGGGAATTTGGATTTGGGGGAGAGGATTAGTCAAAGAGGAAACTTCGCAGTGAGAGCAGAGCAGCGGACTGATTTGATTTGATTGATTGGGTTTTGGTGTTGGTGTCTTTGGACTTTGGAGGGTTCTGATTTCTGATTTCTGGTTTCTGGTTTATGACCTTCTAATTTGAGGATTTTTCTAGGGATTTGGGTTTTATAATAGAGAACTGATACGTGGATAGAACTGTGTTAGTATTTATACTACGAGTAATACCGGGTGTCCATGGAATATTTGTCCATAACGTCTATAGGTTACAAAATCAGATCTATCTATTACAAAATCGGATGTATCTGCTACATTCTGAGCGTGTTTATGAATGTATAAATACATTTTTAATAGACGCAAGATGTTTCTCTTGTACTATCAAATGAAGAAGGGCATATTATACTTTTGTTTAAAAAAAAAACAAAAAGAAGAAGAAGACAGTGTTCATATCCTTACTATATCCTTACTAATAATAAAAGCCCATTAAAATTAAGGCTCATATAAATTATCTCAAATTAAGGCACATTACATATTATCTTAAAAGTTTATTATAAGAAATAATAATTTCAGCCCAGAGTAAGGAGTGGGCTTTTTACTAGTATATATAAAAGCATATTGAAAAAATGAAATGAAAATGCTATCTTTCTCAAATAAGAAACCTGAGTCATTGATCATTTTCTTGGATAGATCAGAACCGTTGATGTACGTTAATGCCCGTTGACATTCTCATCCCATTAAAATTAAAAGCCTATATAAATTATCTCAATTTAAAACCCATTATATATTATCTTAAAAGTTTATTATAATAAATAACAATTTTAGCTCAAAGCAAGGCATGAGCATTTTACTAGTTATAATTATATGGATACAAAAAGTATATATATCATATATATAATTTATAAATAAATACTTAAAAAAATCAACAATGAAAAATTGTTGTATTCTCTAAAAACTGGAACCATTAATCAAAATTTCGGGCGTGATAAAGTATAATTTAGACTGTTAATATTTTGGAGGAAAATGTAAACATTTTCATATTAGTCTAGCTCTATAATCCACTGTATAAAACAAGTAGTAAATTAATGTCATTAGTTTAAATAGTTTCTCAATTATTAATGTAAATATTAATTAAGTTGGAATCGATTTTGGTATAACTTTCGGTATCTCTAACATTTTCCTATATAATATTTGTTTCTTTGATGTGATTTTGTGCATCGTCGTCTAGAGGCAATATGCGGTCACATATGTCGTTCGTTGGATAGTCTCAAGTTCCAAGTCTACACGAATCTTAAGACAATCCAACGGTAGTACAGTGCTGGGGAGAGCAGAGAAGAGAGTAGTTAGTCGTCGCGGGCTTTTTGACTGCTCTCTGCTTTGGACCTCCGGTCCAGCCGGCGACCGCGTTAAATATGTTTATTTTTCTGTCTCTGTTTTGTGGCTCCTGGTCATGTTCATGGATCAGGAGCACCTGCTTTTCACCTGCTTTTCTTTTCTGAGAAACGTAGGCCTTGCTTTTCTTGATCTGACGGTTAAGAAACACCATAGTAATTTAAAATCGGTGCGACAATCAATCCTGACCATTCGATCAGAAAAGCACACCCTACTTTTTTTTCTCAGAAAAGCAGCAGATTCATATCCCGTGTTCATGACTGAGCTTATCTCTTATATATTTTTATGATTATGAAGAGGACTTTGACTAAAAAAAGTTGTACTCTTACATTTTTTTTTGGGTTAAACTAATAGTCCTCCAACAAAAATCCCCCACTTCCGTCCCCTCCAACCAGAGTGTGCCACATGTTAAAGCGTGTTGACCTGTCAAAACTAGAAAACGCGTCTGTACTGAACTCGTGTCGCTTCGCGTCACGTGCAGCGCAATGCCCCCATACGTCGCTGCAGGTGTTTATTTTTCATGAACAAGTGTTTATATCGCAAGTCCAGATATCTATATTTCAATGATAGGTGTTTTATATCTAGGTGTTAATATTTCAAAGTCAGGTGGTTATATTTTAAAATCAGGTATTTATATTTCACATCTAGATGTTTTTATATTTCAAATGTTAATATTTTTCAAAACCGGATGGTTATATATCAAAACTAAGTGTTTATATTTTACATTCAGGTGTTATTTCAAAAGCAAAGTATTTATTTTCTTCTCAAGTATTTATATATGTTATGCATCTTCATAAAATAATATTTTTGAGATGATTTCATGAAAATAAGAAAGGAGTGTTAATGGAGGTATGACTTGCTCAAAATCTCAAACAAAAGAATGGTCCGAGCGAGATCTCAAACAGAGGAACTATCTAAGATGTCGAATGGAGAGATGGTCGGAGCAAGATCCCGGACGGTGAGATGGTCGGAGCGGCGTCGAGTACGTTGAGATGGTCGGAGCGACGTTAAGAGACATTGTCTTGGACTCGGTAGATGGAAAGAGAAGTTATTGTATTGAATCGACCAAAGTAGAAAGTTTGTTATTTGTCTAATTAAGCAAAAGAAACATGTACAGTCCGGGGATGAAACTGGGGGATGAAGACACGGGGACAAAAAGATTTTCACTTTTTTTTTTATAGATAAGAGTGTTAGGCGTACTTGAGAATCTGCATATGGATTGTGTTTTGAATTGTAATGCCTTAGGCTTAGGGGTGTAAACGAGCCCAGTCGAGCTAAGCTAGGCTAAGTTCAAGCTCGGCTCGTTTAATTAACGAGCTGACCGAGTTGGCTCGTTAAGCTCATTTATTTTTTAATAATAAAATTTTAAGTATGTTATATTAAAATTTATATAAAAATTAATATAAAAGGACTAATAAATATATGTTCAGACATATTTTACATAACAATTTCATATATATTTGACCATATGTTGTATAATATATTAATAATTTACGATAAGAGCAGTACAAATTGCAATTGGTAATAGTTTATCGAGCCAAACGAGTTTAACGAGCAGAGCCATGCCAAGCTCAAGCTCGGCTCATTTGCTTAACGAACTTAACGAGCGAGCTAATAACGAGTCGAGCCCGAGCCATGAGCCACGAGTTTTTTTGCCACTCCTATTTAGGCTTGCAAACGGGTCAAACTAGAACAAACTCAAGCTCAACCGAATCAAGCTAAATTGGGCCTGATCTAAAATCGAGACCGAATTAAACATAATTGGGCTATGAGATAATGCAGGCTGCAGGCAATGACTTGCTAGCAATATACATAGCTATAATAAAATTGTAAGCACTGTACCTGAGTACGGCCCGGATGTTCTCAAGTTCTTAATAAGGATCCGTTACACTCAGCCTCAACACATTTCCGGTGCCAGGATTGTTACCTGTTGTAGTTTGCACTTTGCAGACTTTTTTTTTTTCAATCTTTTTTATTTATAATTATAATTCATAATAATTTAGTTTTCTTTTTATCTCAATAATTCATGTACATGCAGGTTCTATTTCTACAACCATGTAGTTAATGTTTCTTCCAAATTTTTTTTTAACGAAGACGTGATCACAAACAAATATTATTATTTTTCTCCTTCGAAGACCGAAAAATCCTTTTATCATATATACGACGGATCAAGGCCCAAGGGCAGTATGAAATCCTATAAATTTTATAGAGAAATTTTTTAGCATTGACTGTACAGTTCAACCTATGCAAATTGCAAAATTGCAAGTTTGCAAGAGGTAGTGAACAGAACTGCCCAGAAAGGATCTCCACCGGTCAAAACAAAACCCAGCAGTTACTTCTTAGCACGGTCATGCATTGATATATGATATGAGCTAGACTATTGTGCTAACGTTAGTATTTCCGATCTGAAATACTAATGCCTAAAAAATCGTGTTATCGTATTCGAAATTGTGATTTATGGTGTTCAATAAATTCTTCATATAAAAATATCAAGAAATACAAAATTTTTTCCATTTTTGGATTTTTTAACTATTTGTTTTGAATTTTTGAAAATAACTCATAAATAATAATAAAATATTGATGTTTGTTCATGCTTCTTTTAAAAATACAAAATAAATACTAAAAAACTCTAAAAACAGAAAATTTTTGTTTACCCATATATTTTATATGAAGAATTTATCGAGCACCATAAATCACGATTTCGGATACGATAATATAATTTTTGAACCGTTAGCATTTCAATCTGAAATGCTAACATTAGCACAATAGTCTAACTCATATGATATATCACACAAATCTGAAATGCTAACGTTAGCACAATAGTCTAACTCATACGATATATTGCACACAATGACACAGACATTGAATTTTTGAATGGAACTACTAGGGAAGGTAATTGATGATGCGGCACTTCATACTACTATCAATATTTACTTATTTCTTTATTATTATATTATTTTTGATACTTTTTGTTTGTTTAATTGTTGTGAATAAGTTGCAGAGCGCAGTGAGGTAGTGCACTTCAGCCCGATATCGCAAAACCGTAACTCAAGTGGTCAATCCAAGTTGCTCACGGCAATCTTAACATTGAAACCTAGTTGCATACCAAAATTTTTTATTTTTAGAGTTTTCTAACTATTTTTTTGAATTTTTGAAAAATGACCCATTTTATCTAAAAATTTTTGTGCATTTTCTATACAACTTTCAAAAATAAAAAAAAAAATACAAAAAAAATAGTTAGAAAATTTTAAAAATGGAAAAATTTGGTAATTTATAAGGTTTCAATATGCAAACTGTGTTGAGCAACTTGAATTGACCATTTTAACTACAATTTTGTTATCGAGCCAAACCGCACTACTCTGCGCTTTACAAAGCGCAATAGTCTCACTCTCTTTTTATATTATATTTGTAGAAGATTCGAATATGTCTATTACATTCGTATATCTGATAGTTGTTGCGCACTTGCTCCGCAAGTCCGCATTTCCATTTTGATTTTGGCAACGTTATAACATATTTTATGTATTTTTAACATACTAGGTCGACCCCCCGCGCTTCGCGGCGGGGCAAGAACTCGTGATTTGGTATTGATTATTAGTTCGATATATCCAATAAGAAGATGAGTGACGGTAAAAATCTATACAAAGGGAGTACCACACAATTTCGATAAACCATCTTGTTCTACGGCATGGCATGGCATCAAGCCTGCATCATTAATAATAAATTTAATTAATTTTTTTCAGTGTTTTCAGTTTAGCTAGGATCCATACCAGTCCAATTAAAATTATCATCCCCTCATATTTCTAATTAAGCCTTTTTGTAGCTGAGATGAAAGGACAAACCCATGCAGTTCGATGAACTCGTGCAAATCGATGAAGAGAAGATACACGCCCAAATGTGTAACTCTGATCAAAATTGGCTTGCCTCCGATCGAGTTTGATTCGTGGTTGTCTGATGTTCCGATTGAAGATACCCTACCTGTTTTACAAAATTGAGCAACAACCAGCAAATACGTTGCTTAAAGACACTCAACAAAACCAGTAGCATTTTGTCGAGCACATTGTGTGCATGAAAAGTTTGTCACACAACTGACCAAATTATAAGCCTAAATTTCTTACCACTATACCACCCATATTTCCATTCCCATATTTCATTCTTTTCCCTGTAATAATTACATACTATTTTGCAATTTCAGATACATCACCAAACCACAACAAAATAGTAAGAGAAATTCAGTTCGTGATTAGAAATATCATCTGCTAATAACAAATCAAATGCATGAGACGAGTTTCACAGCACCTCACATCAAAATCTCACCTTGCTTGCTTGAAAACAACGACAAATTGCAAATGTGCTGCTGCTAGTAAGAAAGATCAATGATCTTGCTAGACAACTAAAAAATTAGAAGTTGTACCTTCATCTCTCAAATTGAGGGATGTATCAGACAGAAACAAAATTAGCTGACTTATTCTGTACTCCCGCTTATTAACATGACCTTATGTCATTTGGTGTTAAAATTTTCGCTTTGAACGCAATGCTGTCATGACTTACTTCCTTAGACATTTCCTCTTTGAACACCAACTGATAACACTGCATATGAGATTAGGAATGCATTTAAACATAACTTTTTCAATCAAAATTTATGGATACAAGCTATTATCTTAATATATTCAATAATACAATACATAATCCTATAACACAAGATGTACCCTGAACATATATTGAATTATTGGTAATAAACATAATATAGTCAGATTTATCTCTTGATTAAAAAGTCCAAACAAGCTCCTGTAATAAAGATAAATTATCATAGGATATAAAATTAGTTATCAAATCAATAGCTATCTACCTTGCTGGATAGTTGGACATCAAAAGGCTCGATTGGCGCTTCTTCTTTCAGGGGTTGCTCTGCCTTAGAAAATATTTCTGTGCATGATTGGCCATCAGAGTCGGAGTTGTTGTCAGCACAAAATTTCTAGAAGTACCTCTCCAGTCACCCTTTCCCAACCTCTCTAGTCCAATCATGAATGTCATGTGTTCTTCCTCCATCCATGGAACGCCCTATTAATAATCCAAACAAAATTGGATTGTTAGAATTTGAACCTCCGAAAATCTCATCCATTTTGGATCGGGCGCCCAACAGTTGGAACAATATTTATTAGTATTTTGCTTTAATAAACACTCCAATCTTTCTAGGCTTGGCAGCAACTAAATTCAAAAAAAAAAAAAAAGTTCAAGTGTATTAGCATCAGTTAAGATGCAATATTGGCAAGTTAAATCTTTATTCAGACTGAAGCAAAGTGCTTGTAAGTGATTTAATAAATTAAGGCAAATGGATGAACTCCTAAGTCCAACCAGGGTACATAATAAATTTGTTTGACAAATTAAGCATCTGAATTCCGTGACCCAAAGAATGTTCCAACCACTGCCAAAAATTAAGAAACAACGGCAAATGATCACAAGCACGATTGCCATCTGAATTATTTGACTCCACATGCCCCTCCTATGATTTGCAAAGTAACAAAAAAAGAAAGAGGAAATAAACCTGAGAAATTAGAGGAAGGATGGCATCCCTTCTTGGTGGCATTGTGGTGAGCATCCTGCGATTGTACCAATCGGCCTTTTTAACAATCCCCATCTCCATTTACCTCCTTATTATATCTTGCCCCATCACGGCAAGATCGGAGCAAGATCGACGCTATCGTACCGGAACCGGCACGATCGGCACCGGAACCGGCAAGATCGGCACGCACGGCATCACGGCACCTCAGCCCCCACGCATCACCTCTGCACACCGTGCCCACCCTTGCCCTACCACTGGCGCCCCCGCCCTGCCCTCTCCCTGCCGCTGCTCGCCCCGTCCTTGCCCTGCCGCTGCTTGCGCGGATCCGCCCCGCTGCCCCCCTCGCCCTCGCCCTGCCGCTGCGCAGCGGGTCCCTCGCACACCCCTCTTTCCAGACAACAACGATGCCCTATTTTCCCATCTGAAAAATTGAAAAAAATTGAAAATTGAAGGGATAAAGGTTTAGGGTAGCACGAATCTTGACACATATCCAACGGTATTAGGAGGTATTGACCATCTCTCCATTTGCGAAACAACTTGATAGAGCTCAAACTTATAAGGACCGTTGGATGACATGATCCAACGGCTCACAACCCCAAATCGCTGAGGAGCTCTCATTTCTCCCCCTCTTTATAGAGGGATATATTTGAAGTTATTTTTTAATATTAAAAATACATCGATTTGTGCATAGCACATTCGTATCTTATAAAGAGGAGGATCACTTGATAATATTTATGTTGACAATGAGATTTCAATAAATTCAATACATTTTTTTTAAGTTTTAATGGAAAAATTATAAATATATTTCTTCGCTTACATATTGATTTCTCAAGGGCGTGTTGCAATTGAATAACATTAATTATATTTATATTCATTTCAAAGAAAAAAATTATATATATATATAGAATTTTGCTACGGTGAGTTGCAACTCACGGACTGCTCGGTGAGTCGGGATCCAAAAACATATCAAATCACCTCCAAATTTCGATTTATATGGCTTAATAAATTCCTCATATCAAAATCTTGAAGCACGCAAAAAAATTTCATTTTTGGATATTTTTAAGTATTTGTTTGAGATTTTTTAAAATGATACATAAAACATTGATTATTTTATTAATATTGTATAGTCATTTTAAAAAATCTCAAACAAATACTTAAAAATCTCCAAAAATGAAAATTTTTTGTGTGCTATAAGATTTTGATATGAAGAATTTATTGAGCCATATAAATCGAAATTTGGAGGTGATTTGATATATTTTTGGATCCCGACTCACGGAGCAACCCGTGAGTTGCAACTCACCGTAGCTAGACTCTATATATATATATATATATTTTTTTTTTTTTTTTAAAAAAAGAAACATATACAATTTATATGTACTTGATATCCGACACTTCGTTATGCTTGATAGCTAAGGAATATGAATCCACAAAGGTCAAAGATTTGGTAAGATTTGTTGGCATAAATAATTTACATAAAAAAAAATAGTTTTCTTGGTGACCTGTATCAAAGAACAAATGCAAGAATACATGAACTTTCCAATTAAATTTTGAGATAAAATATAAAGGCGAAAGATTATATAACTTGTATATATTCTCTAAAAAATTCAATTTTTTTTCTCTTGAAAGCATAGACTGGTGAATTTAAAATTGTACGCTAAGCACTCACATTGAACTAATTAATTACTAAGCATTTCTTTCTTCTTCTTGTTTTTTTCCTAATAAAGTGCTTAGTGAATAATTTTCATTCTAAGGAGGCACACATGCACCTCACGGAAAGGTAGTATGTATATAAAAAGTTGCATCACAAAGAGAGACATTTTGCGTCTATTGAAAAACTGTCTACACATCCATAAACATGTACAAAATATAACAGATTGTAATATATGAATGGTATGGACAAATTTTCTATACACGCTAGCTATTACTCCATCACAAATAGCGGAAAGTAATTATAACACAAGGCAACTTCTTACACTTCAGTACAAAAGGGATGAACAACATTTATATGCGCATTTACACGTTACTACTTTATACATAAATTTGAACGTTGTAACTTGTAAAATTGTAAACTTGTAAAGTGGCAGTACACGTATTAAATGCATTGAGTCAGTCAAAACCAGTAAAGCCACCGAGAAAACGAAGAAGGGGCAGGTGGATAACGACAAAATAGGGAGGTGAGAGCCAGGTGACTAGGTGAGTGAGAAAGAATCAAGCCCTCAATTTAAAACTAAACAGGAGATATCCATCCACACATCCCCTCTTCGGCCCCTTCCTTGCAGGTGTCAAGAGCAACGGACATCTCCAGTGAGACCAAACTGCAGAGCATAAATCCAGAAAACACGCAAAGCTAATTACAGTTTACCTACTCCTTCCAAAGTTAAACTTAAAAAGCGGTAAATATCTGCAGGTGGGTCCAGAGCATCACCAACTCCATAAACTTATCCATTACCACTCGCTACACGGACACAAACACAAAACAACACCACAGAAAGGACAATACGAGTCGTCGAGTCCCCCCGTCCCTCTTCTCCTTCTATAAAAGACATTTCGCCGAACACTTGGTCTGCATCACTCAAACCCCAGAAAAAACCTCTGTTTAGCCGTGTTCAACAATGGAAGGCCACCACCACCACCACTTCGGCCACCACCACCAATCCCCGGCTGGACCTGCCGGACCGGCTGGGCCGGCTGGACAGGCTCCCCCTACGGTCAAGATCTTCTGCCGGGCGGATGAGAGCTACTGCCTGGCCGCCCGTGACGGGCAGGTTGTGCTGGCTCCCGCCAACCCGCGCGACCCCCTGCAGCACTGGATCAAGGACATGCGCCACAGCACCCGGATCAAGGACGAGGAAGGCCTGCCGGCGTTCGCTCTCGTCAACCGGGCCACCGGCCAGGCCATCAAGCACTCTCTCGGCCAGTCCCATCCCGTAAGCAGCAAACACCTTCCATTCTTTCATTCCCGCCATTGATCACATTCGTTCATGTTTTACATTGATTGATTTAGGTGCGTCTGGTGCCGTACAACCCCGACTACCTCGACGAGTCGGTGCTCTGGACGGAGTCAAACGACGTGGGGAAGGGGTTCCGGTGCATCCGCATGGTGAACAACATCGGGCTCAACTTCGACGCGTTCAACGGGGACAAGGCCCACGGCGGTGTCCACGACGGCACCACCGTGGTGCTCTGGAGCTGGTGCAAGGGCGACAACCAGAGCTGGAAGATCGTGCCGCACAGCGAGGAGCCCGTGTTCAATCAGGGACCCTCAGCTCACGGCGGACAGTCGTCGCAGCCCACGGTCAAGATCTTCTGCCGGGCCAACGAGGGCTACAATCTGAGCGTACGCAATGACACTGTCGTTCTGGCTCCGGCAAACCCGAAGGACGGGTACCAGCATTGGATCAAGGATATGAGGTACAGCAGCAAGATCAAGGACGAGGAGGGGTACCCGGCGTTCGCTCTGGTGAACCAGGTGACCGGCCAGGCGCTCAAGCATTCGCTCGGGCAAAGCCACCCGGTAACAAACTAATCAATATATATACTCGATCATGTTAATTGCTAGTTATAGTTATAGCTAATGGAGAATTAATAAGTAACGAATGATTGATTGATGATGGTTGAAGGTGCGGCTGGTGCGGTACAACCCGGACTACCTGGACGAGTCGGTGCTGTGGACGGAGAGCCGGGACGTGGGGCACGGGTTCCGCTGCGTCCGCATGGTGAACAACATCTACCTCAACTTCGACGCGCTGAACGGCGACAAGGACCACGGCGGGGTGCGCGACGGCACGGGCCTGGTGCTCTGGAAGTGGTGCGAGGGCGACAACCAGCGCTGGAAGATCGTGCCCTGGTAGAATCATCCTATCCGTCCATCCATGGACCATGTTGATGATGATGTGATGCTATCTTCTTCAGAATAATAATAATAAAATGGATGAGTATCAGTAGGACTGTTCTTTGCTGTGAGAAAGAGAGACATAATATCTGAGAATGTGTCCTTGCTTGCTTTAATGCTTATTATCGTGCTTTGTAATAATTTGTCTGTGCTGTGTGTCAGTATTAGCATGCATGACTGTAACGTTTTCTTTTTTCTTTTCTATGTGAACAATTTTCCTCGTGGTCGTATCGTATTCGTATCTTTCCCACACGTTGCAGACTTGCAGTGCCATTGACTGTACCGATTTTAAAAGGGAAAGTAATTAGTGATGCACTGCAATGCAATGCCCTGACAATTGGCCCCAAATTAAAGCGTGATCATGGGCCTGAAAAATCGAGTTGACGGAAAAGTGGAAATGAAATCTCCGGGCAGCCCGTCATAGCATAGCCGGATGGCCCGGATCCGATCCGGATCGTCCAACGCGCAGCCCAGATTGCATTTAGCGGCACGAACATGTCACCTGCAAAATTTGAATATCATCATTAATCATTTGTTACATCAATCAAAGATCATTAAATTTATCAAATATCATTAAATTTAGATGGTTGTAAATTCTGAATCATTTTGGGGCCGTTCGGCAACCCTCCTTAGCCCTTCTTAGACTTTCTTTAGCTTCCTTAGTCTCTTAATCTTTCCGAACGTAAGTTCTTTAGCACAGATTAAAAGTTTCTCCTTAAGCCTCCTTTTGACCGGGGGCTTAAGCCTTACCCGGATTCCTAAGGAAGCAGTACTCATGGGTTAAGGCTTAAGCTTTCTTAAGCCCTTTTTCTTTTTCCGAACGAGTGTGGCTTAGTGAGACTTAAATATTTAAGCCAACTACCTTGCCGAACGACCTTTTTGAGTATGTAAAATTTGGGATTTTTGTAAAAGAAAATTATCAAGCTCAATTGTGCTCGATGATATTTCATATTTACAATTTACTGGTTGCCAATCACAAATTATTAATCGCCCTCTGCATGGCGCTGGTATCATACAGTGATACAAGTGTATTTTATACATTTATTTTGTAGCTAATAAATGAAGTTGTTTCAGACTATAATTTTGTACAATGTATAGGAAAGCGCATTTAGATCAATCGTTTTAACTGTTTCGTCGTTCCTTAAAAATTTTCACTTTATTTTTTCACCTACAAGTGTCAAAAAGTCAAAACTCACATAATAAGTTCAATAGTAGTTACAACTTCTGGAAATTAGAATTTTCAACAGATGTATGAAAAATCTTAAAAGAAATTTTTTTTGGATAAATTATTTAACTTATAGATGGATAGTGTTTAAATTTCAATCAATTTGAATATCGTTGATATCTCATCGAAATTTCATACACTTTTTAACGATTGTAATTTACTGAGGTTTGATAGACTATCATATAACACTTAAATTGAATGTAATTAAAAACATAAACATCTTTATGATTTAAATAATATATTTATAAACTTTTCCATTTTAATAACTTTTATAAACTTTTTTAAAAGCTTTTAGAAAACTGTCTTGTCAAGATAAGTATGTGAACTGATCCTTTCCTTTCCTCGTTTATTTATGACAACCAACAAAACTTAGTCCGCAATTTCTAATTTTCTATGAACGAAATAGAATACATACCCACCAATTTTTACCTATTGTGATATTTTCCAGTTATTTAATCAACTTTCTTTCATATTGTCCTAAAAAAAAAATGCATTTGTCGAATACACCCTTGGTCCGGAAGAAGTTCCCGCATTCCAATCAATCCGAACCTGACGATTTTGATCAGACGGTCGTAACCGCATCGTCTTCACTTCTGTAGGACAGTTTCTATTCGCTCCGCGACCCCCGTGAATTTCATATCCCCTGCTGAAAACCGTTGGATCGTCCCGAGCTCACACAAATCTCAACACAATCCAACAGCCGATAGGCGCTCGAGTTCGCCGACTATTTGGTGGCTCGCTCGACTCAGTCTCCCTTCTCCTCTCTGTTGCGGAACCTGGACGCTGCTTTGGGCAGCGCTAAAATTACTTACGGGGCAGCTTTTATATAAAAAATGACCTAAATATCCCTACAATCAAGCATCCACTCACTTCTTCAGCGAGGGTATTTTGGTCAGTTTTATTACAAAACTGCCCCGTAAGTAATTTTAGCGCTGCCCAAAGCAAAGCAGCTCCCGCGAAACCTATTTTCTCATCATTATTATCTTCTCCTCTTCTCTTCCCTTCTTCTCTGTCGTCCGTCGTCTCGCGCATTCTTTGATGAGACTCGGCGAGAGTTAAAGTTAACGAGGGTTTCCTCGATCTCTCGATCGGTCGGTCGGCGATCGGTGATCGGCATGGCTCGTGTCGGCTCCGATCCTCTGCCCTCTGTCTCAGCTCCCAGTTGCTCCTCCGCTCCCTTCGATCCCGCGGTCTCTCTCTCCCTCTTTTTTCTTTTTTGATTTTATTTGGTATAAGATTTGCAATTGATCGTGTTATGATCACAAAAGAAGTTAAAAGTTAGTAATCGAGTAAAAGAAAAGGTAGATGTAGTAATAGTAGATGGTATGGTGAAGATCTGCTCAACTAGATCTAAGTATGTGCAATCTGTTGCATTTTTAAGAGTAGTTCTTACTAAAACTGTTAAACATGAACTTTGTGATCTTGTAGTAAAGCAATTACACTCTGTGACTTTGTACAGAAGAAAATGTAGTTTACTTAAAAAGCAATTGTGTGGATGACAGGCGCCGTCTACTTCCGGAGGAGGCGGATTCATGTACGCCAACCAGACAGGGCAGTTGTGCGGGCCGTACATGTCGAGCCAGCTCATAGAAGGCTTGTCGACGGGGTTCTTGCCGCCTCAATTGGCAGTGTATCCTGTTGTTGAAGGAAAGCTCGGGAACCCGTTATATCTCATGTATTTAAGTCAGTTTGTTAGTGGTCAAGCAAGCTCCAGTGGCGGGGATAGTGAAGCCTGCTGGTTATATGAGGATGATGGGGGGGCTAAACGTGGGCCCCATTCGGCGGCGGAGCTGTCTTATTGGTTCGCAAATAATTACCTTCAGGGTTCCTGTATGGTAATATCTTATTCTATTTATGACTTTATGTTATGTAAAATATTGGTGTAATATTTTGTACACTGCGTGCAGTCTAATAGTAACAATGTAGGTTTGTTTGTTGTCGGCAGGATAATTAGTGCTTAATGTCTCTTCAAAAGTATGAGGAAAATGTTTGCTTGTGTTGAAAGAATGAGATTTTGACTTGTTTGTAGTTAGTTCCTCACACACACACACACACATGCAAGCATGTGCGCTATATGAACGCGGACTTGCATACAGACGTGTAACTATCCGTGGACTCATGTGCACTTCAACACATACAATTTACTACAAATAGAAGGATATTCATTTGAAGGACATGCCTTATATCCAGGCTCGACGTTGCTATAGTTCAGTTAAATTTAATTATTAATGCACAGCTATTTATTTAATCTTTGGATTTTACAGGTTTACCATGTGGAGAATAAATGTGGTCCCTTACCTCTAGCAACACTGATTGAGAATAGTAGGGGAAAAATGGAAAACTCGCTTCATGCTGTAACTGATGAGGCTACATATTTGGCTAAGTTCAAGTCTGACGTGGGAAAAGAGGTCTCTTGTCAGTTACATGCTGCCATCATAAAGTCGGCTAGAAGGTTTTTAATTGATGAAGTGATACGTGATGTGGTCCCTGACTTGATTGCTGCCAAAAAAGCTCAGAGGGAAATTGACAGAGCACAGAAATGCAAGATGTCTGAGGTCAATCTGGATTTCTGTTTATACAATATTGAGAATTTTGCATCAGACAATTTTTCCTTGACTATGTTGAGATTGCATTAGACTGTAGACTAGCTTGTGTCGACTATTGTCCAGGCATGTTATTATTGATCAATTGATGTACTTCAGTCAGTATGCAATCATAATTTTTCTTGTAGTTTCGCTTGTGCTTAGAGTTCAGTGCTTGGTCACTGCTTTTAATAACCCGAAAATGAGTCGTCTTTCCAAACATACTTTTGGTCTAATTAGCAAACAATGCTTGTGTGAATTTTGAATAATTTATTTCCTTTGTTGTTGACTTCCTGCAGCCTGCTGCCATTGCTGAAAGGAAATATAAGGTGGTTAGTGATCACCTTACAACTACTTCAGTCTTGCCAGAAGTAAATATCCAAGGACGGATTTTACCTTCAGTCTGCTGCTACTTGTACTACGAGTGCATGAAAGTCGTATGGGATTCTGTCTTTTCTGATCCGCTTTCTGAGTATTGTGATGAATGGCTGAGGAGAAAGCACTCTGATTTGCCATCTCGTGCCTCTGTCAGAAGCCATCGTAAGCTAAAACATGATGACATGCAGGTACAAACCATTGATTATACACTACTTAGAATAAGGATATTTATTGGATTTTTCCTAGAGCTAGAGTTTTGTTGCTCATGTTCTGTTAAGGTATATACTTTAAATTTGTTATCATTAACTGTATAGTCCTGGCCCAAATTGGGTTTGCTTTTCCTGCACTCTTTCGTAACTGAACAGGTTTTTTTTTCTTGGTTGTGTTAGGTACAGTTTAAAATTTTACCTTTCCTGCCTCTACCCTACCTGAATACATGTCAACTAATTTTAATGTGGTGTAAATGCATATACTATAGATTGTAAATGGATAAGAGTTGCTATTATAAAAGCCTTTTTGCTGCCTTCATATTAAAGGAAAATCAGAAGTTATCATGAGTTTTGTAAATAAAACATGTAAAGCATGATAAGGTGCATTATCTGGCTGGACAACTAATGTATGGACTATGCAATAATGGTGAACCGAGACATTACACTGACTGGTGTATCTTGTTTCTTAGGCTGAGCATAATCTTTCAATGCAAGACATTGAGTTTCCCCCGGGTTTTGAATCTTGCAAAGTTTCTTCTCATGCTGCATCATCTCTTGATGTATACGAGGAGATTAAGGGCAGTGTGAAGAATGCACTGTTTGTGACAGTCAAGCAATCTCTATTTAAACAATTTCAACAAGTGATAGCTGACGAATTGACTGACTTGATGTGCCCTGCAACTAGATCTCATATTCACCTTGCTGAGGTAGATAGAAGAGAGATAGTTCATTGAAATAACATATCATTTTATGAAAACTTTCATTATTACTGCTATATTCTGTTTTTATGTTCTGTTATTAATTTTCAGGTGGCTGACGAGTCAAATCAGCAAGAGAAAGAAGTATACAATTACAAACCATCAACTCCTGCTAGAAGTAATGACAATCTCTCTGGTGAACCGGAGCCTGCATATTGTCCTGGTAAATTCAAATCATTCTCCTTTTGAAAACATCTTAATACTAACTCAAATAAAAGAAATTTCCTTAAATGTTCGCTTCTTAATGCAGAAGAGAGAAAGATTGCTACACGTATTTGCTATGCAAGTGCCTTTGAAAGACTGGGTATTTCTACTAGTAGTACATCAGTCAGGGAGATCACAACCGAAGAGCAGCCACCTGGTTTTGAAGAAATCTCTTCCTCTCAAGCAATGTTATGTGGTATCACCAAATTCCGTCCCTCAAGGGTTGACAAGGGTGAATCCATAATTACTAAAAACATCATTCTTGCTGTTTGCCGACAAAAAATGCACAATGAAGTTATGAAAGAGCTGAAAGTTCTCTTCTCTGATGCACTTGACAAATGCTTGACCTCATGGTACTCTCCAAAGCAGAAGGATAGCTTGAATTTAATTGATGACAGGGCATTGGTGCATTATAAAAGGAGGAGAAAGGTTTCCAATGTTGTGTCGAGTTCGACAGGAGATCAGACTTCCTCAAAATCTCTAAATGATTTGATCGAGTCTACAGTTGTTGAAAAAAAGGTCAAGTCTCGATCTACTAATCAGCCAATCCCCCCTAAACAGGCTACAAAGAGAAAGAAATTAAATGCAGAGGGTCCTTCTCATGCTAAGAAGTCTAGAAAGGAGAAAGAGAATCTAGTAATAGAGAGTTCTTCTCATGCTAGAAAATCTAGTAAGGATGTCCCAACCAACAAGAAAAGAAAAGCTTCCCTTGTTGAAGTGAGGGATATTTCAGCTGTAAATAAGGCACCAAGTCGAGTTGAGAAAACTCAGGCCATGAAGAAAATGACTGCAAGTGCGAGTAAGAGCACCCAGAAAGGTCAGTTAACAAATTAATTATATTTTATTCAAGTCCTCGTGTTACCTACTTTGCCTCATGAACCGGGATTCAGGTTCATTATCTAGTACACCCTGATCAGAACAAAAATATTATCAGAGTCCAACTGAATTCAGTATAAATAAATGAAAAGAGATGATTGAAAGTTGAATTAACGGATAATTTAAGCTAAGAAAAGTTCATTAGAAAATCTATACAGAAGACGGGCAGTATATCTAAATTATTGTTATGCTATGAGAACCCTAGTTAGTGTTCCGTATCTGGTGCCATATGAAGCAGTGACAGGACTGTGCCATTGATCACGACGGCCCTAGTTAATGTGTGTGTGTGTGGGTGGGGGGTGGGGCGCATCTGTCATCCCCTTATGACGGGACTCTGCCATAGTTAACTATGGCAGCAGATACCCATCCGGGTTTAGTCAACTTTAGACAGGAGGTAAGAATTGAGAAAAAACAGATTAGGGAGAGTTGAAAGCATGAAAAAAAGAGAACTGTGACTTGTTTTGAGTGGGTTGATGTTAGTAGAGGTGCTCAACTTCACCTACTTATGGATGCGAAGGACAAGAAAGAAGGGATAGGATAGGCCTTTGAACTTTACCGAATTAGTTTCTAACCGACCATTTAATTTGGCACTTCTTTAATGCTCGTTACCTCACCTCACCCATTAAACTTGACTTGTCTCAGTGTGCATCTTTCACTTCTGGGGAAGAGAATTTTTAACAAAATTCTTTTTCCTGTGAACTGGAAGGATCTGCTTCCTGTCAGAGCTTAGCTAAACAACAATCTGATCTGTAATCTTTATTTATAAGGGAGTCATCTAAAATAATATGTTTCAACAAAAGTCATTCAAATTGAGCAGATATTTCAAAACTTGTCTAGAAACATCAAGTGTTCTTGTTGCTGACAGTTTTCATTAAGCATTTCAAATTCAGCAAGTCTTGAGAAATTTAGAAATTAAACGTAACTGTGGATTTATTGTACTCTAAATTCTCTTAATCTGATACTATAACCATAGCTACTACTGTGACCATCATGATTGTTTGTTTTATTACTAATGCATTTATGGCTCGTATTCATTATTTTTTATATTGTTATTTATTTTCCAGAAAAGAAAGTATGTCCAGTCAAACAGAAGGTGGCTGTTGCCACAAAGGAAAAGAAGGGAAAGCGATTGCCAGAAAAGAAGACAAGACCTAGTCTGCCATGCCCTGTATCAGAAGGATGTGCTCGTGTCTCCATTAATGGGTGGGAGTGGCGCCATTGGTCTAGAAACGCAACTCCGGCGGAGAGGGCCCGTGTGGTAGGGCCACGTGTGCGTCCGGGATATATACCAAATGGAAAGATTGATTCCAAGTTGAATCCACAATTACTGAAGGGTCCCTCTGCGAGAACGAACAGGGCAAAAATGAGGACTCTCCTGGCAGCTATAGAAGGAACTGATCTGCTAAAGATATCCCAGCTCAGCGTGAGTAAAACCTTCTTTTTTTAAATTAAAAGTCGTACAAGAAACTTGACAATTGATGGTTGCTGTTCTAGAGTGTCATTATAATAATGGCTGGGTCGAATGTGTTGTGATACCCAATTTAGCATGATGAAGTCTTAAGTTGTGCTAGAATAGTCAATCAAGTCCCAGTTTGGCTAGTAATTTCAAGTCGCAATTTAACTTTCAACTGCCCTCATTTTAAACTCATGTCTTCTATTGAACACCACCAGCAGTGGCAGCAGCAACAGCAACAAAGCCTTTAGTCCTGAACAAGTTGGGGTAGGATAGAGATGAAAACCAAAAAAGCAACAAGATCTATCGAACAGCAGCATCCAAGAAAATTTAATTGAAATGTAATGGGTATCCAGGATTCCAAATAGTTGAATTCGACTATTGTTCTGGAAGTTAACAATTGAACTTTAAAGTGTTTGAGTTCTATTTATTATTCTTTCTACAGTCAAGGAAAAAGAGGCTAAAATTTCAGAGGAGCAACATACATGAGTGGGGGCTTGTAGCACATGAACCTATTGATGCTGAGGATTTCGTTATTGAATATGTTGGAGAAGTCATCCGTGGACGGGCAAGTTTTTTATTATTTAATTGCTTTTATGAACTTAGTACTCTACTTAGCAAAGCTGCTTATACTGTCAACAACCTTAAAGAAACAGTCTATCCAATATTTTCTGCTCGGAGTTAAAAGTTCTGAAATGGAGGATTCAACTTTTAACTAGTATCATTCTTATAAAGCTGTGCATCTCTGGGTACACCAGCCCAATCCTACATGTAAGGAGACAAGATAGGCAAGTGGCTGTCAACCAAAAATGTTTGCCCATTAAGCTTCAGTTTGGTGTACACAGTCAATACAACACAAATTTGAACTGTGCAGTGACTGGTGGATTACAATTGAGAGATGGGTTCAACTGATTCCTGTATTTTCTGTAACTAAATTTATTACTATGATTATTTATTATAGTATATTATTATGGCAATACAATTAATAGTTTGTACTGTTGACCTTTGACCTTTTATCACAGGGTGGTTTGTTTGTATTCAGGCACCAAGAAAAGTAGGAAAAAGAAAATACTGATATGACACAGATTTAAAATGGTTTATGTTGTCGTGTCTTGTAGGTAGCGGACATCCGAGAACAGCAGTATGAGAAGAGTGGCATTGGAAGCAGTTACTTGTTCAGGCTAGATGATGATTATGTTGTGAGTGAAATTTTGTCAAAATATTTTTTTATTTTCTTTTAAGAAATGATCGTAATTGTATTATTCTTAATATGTGTAGGTTGATGCAACTAAAAAGGGTGGTTTGGCAAGATTCATTAACCATTCTTGTGAGGTAATTTGCTTAAGAAACTGGACAATTATTGATTTTAGATATATAATAGTCATGTAGCTGATCTTATTATAATTATATCTGTTTCCTTAGCCGAATTGTTACACCAAGGTAATTCCAGTAGATGGCCAGAAGAAAATATTTATTTATGCTAAAAGACGTATAAAGGCCGGTGAAGAGCTCACTTACAATTACAAATTTCCATTGGAGGAGAAAAAGATTCCGTGCAATTGTGGGGCTAAAAGGTATAGTTTTATTCATTTAATAAGGAATAGACATTCTTTATAACTTAATATTGTTTTGCTGCTTTTTAAAATTTTTCATTTGAAGAACCAGCCTTTGTTCTAGTGGCTAAGGGCAACGCTCTCCGTGTGGGAGGTCGCGGGTTCGAAACCCGGATGGGGGGTCATTTATAGACATTTAAATTTGAGTGGCTTGACCCTCATCTTTATTTCAAAATTTTTTTTTTCATTTGTTGTTTGTGTAGATGCCGAGGATCGATGAATTAGGAAGTAGGAACAAGATTGATGTGCTTGCGCTTAGGCTGTGCTTATTATCACTAAGATCTGTGGTATATTTTCCTTTGCTTCTTGCTAGCATCATTCTTTTCATGTTTTACCTTCTATTTGTTTCAACACTGGATATATGGAATTTACGCGTCTCCTTTGCACAGTTGGGTGAGACACAAGTTTCATAGTTGCATATCAAGGAGAAACTGCAGTGTTGTCAGTGCGAGACTGCAAGGTTACTGTTTGTGATGTTTGTTTATGTTTCTCTCTCTTTTTATATATATATATGTACGTATAGCGGAAAGCTAGTAATAAGTTGCAGTTCAAATTAATCTTAATAAAAATCCCTATGAATAAGTTGTTGGTTAAGTAAAATTAAAACCTTTTGTTAGTGAATGCTGGAATTGACACAACATCTGAAATATGCAAATGCTGGAATTGACACAACTTCATGTCTTGTGTACTCATCTTTTGGTGGATATTTGGGCAAAACATCAAATTCCGTACAAAAATAAAAAGAATCTGTGAGAATCTTGTCTCCTTGTTTTGTCCGTAGTTGTGCTGTGGTTGATATAGTTTGTGTTGATCCTCTAGGTAGCTTAATATAAGGATCTAACTGAACCTAAAAGAATAAGAGAGAAGACAGGAGGAATAAGTTGTCTTTGAGATCCCACTAAAGATTTATGCATGTATATTTTACTGCCTATTTTTAATTCACTACATTACTGTTGTTGGATTGGAAGTGGCATCTTGAGACCCTCTTAGAAACTATATCCATATTTCCTTTCATTATTCCGTATCGTAGGCTATAGTAAATCCTTTTGCATATGGATTGAGTTGAGATTTAACCCGAATTCGATTCTATTTTTGTCAACTCCAGAGATATTGTTGTCAGCAAGCACTTAAAATTACTAATTAGTTCAATGAGAGAGCTAGCTTACAGTGCATTGCGAAGCAAAGTGATTTTTGCTTCACCATTCTCAAAGTCTCACAAACTGATATATAAATGACCAATTTAATTTGACTAACACAATCTACATATTGAAATATGGTGGAATACAAAATTTTACAATATTTAGAATTTTGTAACTTTTTTTTTTTTAGATTTTTGAAAGGTGGTCCAAAAATATTAATAAAATAATGTCATGTGGATATCAAAAAGTACCCATTTTTAAAAATTCTGAAAAATTAGTTAAAAGTTTCTAAAAATTATAAAATTTGGTATCTTGTATGATTTCAATATGTAGATTATGTTGGGAAATTGGATTGGCCATTTGATTTTTGGAAATACGAGATTCAAAGTGATGCACCATAAGGTATCTCTATTTTTTTATTTATTTATTTATTTTTTATAATATACTTATGCAACTATTTGTGGATCTAGACTGATCTACCTTCAAACAACTATATTTTGTAGTATCAATATAATATCTTTTTGATCCATGCCTATTTATATTGACTAATAGTATGAGGCCATAAGTTGCCATGGTCTTGGACCTGATCCAAGCAATAGTCTGAGATGCAGTACAAAGTGCTTGCTTTCTTTTTTCTCTCTAAGAAGTTGCTGGACCTTAAGCTGTTTTTGGTCTCATATATTAATCTGTATGGTTGTGCACCGTAAATTAGATATCTCCCACTTGGGACCATTTGTATTGTTATCTTTAGATCTCTTCTGACTAATTCGTGTGAAGAGGGCGATGTTTCTGATCAGAAAGTTAATACCTCCAATCAGCCTCTGATAGATCATTAAAAGCTATACCGTTCTTATATATACTGTATTATAATGCGATATTGTCTACTACAAGTTCTCTCACTGTCATTGATTCCACCGTGATTATCTAGATGATCCATCATTTAGCAGGTGTTGTAGTTGGAATAAACTAACACTGATGTTTTAAATCAGGAGAGAGTTTATTCCTTTAATTTTAAAAAATATCGATTTCAACTTATAAAGTCGTTTCCTGACGTTCTTAAGTTGTTTTTGTGAAAGATTAGCGGCACAGTTTCAAAAAAAAAGTTTTTCTTAGAACTAATCTGTCATAACATTGATAAGTATGGCTAATAATATACATGTATATTGCCTATAATTAATATTTTAATTGTGCCTTTTATATTGAAGCGCTAGTATATCCTTAAATTATGAGCTAATTGATTGTATGCATTGTGTTTTGACATTCACTGAATTTTGTTATAATGACAGGTCATAATGGGTTGGTCTTTCTGTTACTTCCAGAAGATTCATTCCATGATTCGTCCCTTCTAGTTAGGTTTGATTGTTCACAACTTAATATATCATTCATTTATTTGTCATTTTAATCCGTTCGGTAATGACGATAGCCATGTTTATCTTTTCCATTTATTCAGGTAAGAAATCTAAAACTAAAAGGTTGCACTAGCTGGACGTACTACGAGCAAGAAAAAGCTTGCTTGGCAAGGTTACCGGACTAATACAATTTTTTCTTTGAAGTGGATGAGTTTAGTCGAGTATATTGTACAGATGCGAACCGAATTAATAGACCATTTTTTCAATGGAAATGTGATGTCTTGGAATGGTTGTGAGTGATCTTTATGCTATATGTTTCAAATTTTCTTCAGAATAGCTTTTGTTAATACAATATAAAGCTAAAAGTCATTCTAAAGTGTTCAGGAAGATTACCTTATAGTCTATTTTATCAATTCACAAACAATAAAATTCAGTTCCTCTTTACTTTCTGGACACTGCCATGTGGAAACAACTGAAGTTGGTGTTTGAGATGCATGGTTTTCGACATGTGTAGGATCAATTGGCAAACCGTTTTTGACTCTTGGGCACCATGCTAAGAGGAATCTGTTTTAATAACTGTTGCATTTATTAACTAGGGTGTTTGAAACCAACTGCATTTGTCTTCTCTGTATTTTCCTTGTGGATGGGCAAGCAGGCCAAAACTCTAAAGCACTGATTGCACCTGATGTCTTTGTTCTGCTTTGAATTCTTTTTCCCAGCATTCCACCTTTTTGAAATCATGAAAATTTGTCAAGCAAAAGCGTTTCTGAACTTTAGAAGTCTAACACAATGATGGTCGTAAATGTTTAAGTTAGGGCCTGTTTGTCAATTTATGTTGTCTTATTTTATTCATGGAGGTATCTCCTGTACTTGCAGGTGAGGAATAACCAATTCAACGGTGGTGTATGCATTCATCAAAAAGGTGATGCACTTGTGATTTGTGGTATGTGATTTATATCTCGCTTTCATGGCCTTCTAACCCCCCCCCCCCCTCCTATATCAAAATTTATCAATAGTTAAAATAGGTAATTTTAAAGGAGCTATCAGGTTAAAGTTGACTGATAAAAAATTAGACGCTTAAAAAAAAAAAATCTGTGCCTAAATATTTCGGTTCTAAATGTCATAAGCATGAGATAAAAATATAAAACAAGGTTTTTAGAACGTAAACGTTCAGGTTGTTACTGTTTGCTGAGAGCCTTGGGGCAGCAAGGGGCAAATAAGGAAATGACCTTAAAATTATATTGGCTGCTTTGCTGGTTTTCTGGAGAAGCGAGTTTCTGTGGCTTAAAGAGGGAACTATGCCTATCACAAGTACTATCTTCACTTGAAAAAAATAAAAAAGAAGAGAAAATTAAGGAAACGGTGCTGTCCGTTTTCTTGCAAGAGGTGCTCAAGGAGGACTTTTACCTGCGTTTTAGACATAAAATTCGACGTATGAAATCCAATGAACAACGGGCTTCTTGCTATCCATGCCCGAATGCTAATTCTTATGTGGATCGGATGAAATATAGGCCGTTCATTTTTTATAATAAGATGATCTAGATACGTCTTTTAGATACAATTAAAAAGAAATATTTGATAAGAACCACTCGATTCAAAATAAAAAAGTTACTTATCCGATCTATAGCGAACAACTCATATTCCAAACCTATTTTTTCTTTAATTTCTATAATTTTGTTTTTTTTTTCTGGAGTAAAGAGGAGGTAAATTATTAAAAAAGAAAAAAAAATATAACGGTGAAGGATTTTCCATGTTACGGTGAGATAAACTTACTGTAGGTTCAGGGTAGTTGTTAACCTAGGTGGCTGGGGTTCAACATTCCTGCTGTACTGCATATAACGAACAATTAGAAAGAAAAAAAATAAACTAGGACCTTATGGAGTTATGGTGCATGCAAATCAGACAAATGGATTGGAAAATTAGGATTTTGGGCCAGGTGTTAACACGTGTCTCCACATGAAAACGTGAGTCCATTAGTCCATTATTTAGGGAGAACCAACTTTGTGCAACAACAACTAGCCACCCTGTATCAATTTTCTGAGATGGTCAAAAACTTTGACACAAACAAAATTATGCGCAACTCGTCAAAGGTAATGAGTTTAGCCGAAATGTACTGTCATGGCATGTTGGATTGAAGTACTTGTATTGGGGACGTATGTATTGACACCGTAATTCTTTCTACCATTTATTTAAGAGTTATAAAGGTGAAGCTATAGGCATGTTATCCATAATAAATCGGCTCTGATTTGCTGCAAATGGAGATTGTTTGGCTGATGAATTGTTGGCAAAGTTGGATCTTCAACTTTTCTAGCTAGTTGGTAAATGTCTAAACTAAGCAATATGTGATGCTATGCTAGTTTTAATTAATAGGACAAATTAGTCGGTATTACGGCTACGTGTTAATCGAGTAAATGGTTCAATCCGAATTGCTTAACATAATCTCCAAATGTAAATGTCCTTGTACGTCAAATTTTATATTTTTTAGAATTTTTTAACTATTGATTTAGATATATATCCATTTTTTTAAATGATTCATTATGTTTATGTCAAGTCATTTTCTAATTTTCTAAAGAAATAGTAAAAAACTTATCAAAAATTATAAAATTTGGCCTACAATAATATTTATTTATGTAGAAGATCATGTTAAGCGGTTTGGATTGACTGCTTAAACTTTGAAACATTAATATGGAGTTGTAGTATCATTCAATCCGTACTCTTAATAGTAACGTAGCCTCATTCTTATAAGCAATATAGAAGATATTGGTACTTATAAACTTTTATTGTAGTCAATTATGGTTGTTGCAACTAAGTTCTCTGTCAACAGAACCCAATCTTCACATAAAAAGAAGGTTAGACATCACATACTTAAACCGGGCAACTAATTTTCTTCGTGCATTTTAGTGTTGAGGAACTTCTAAGTATTTGTAATTTATTTTCACGAAGTTATGGTATCTGAAAGTGAACAACTCAATTGTATTTGTTGGATTTTTATTTAGTATCATTTTGGAAATTTGTTGAAATTTATAGGGGAGTGACCAATGACAGTGGTAAATCATAAAAATGATACATTTTGCAACTGTCCAAATTGAATGGTCTATATAAAACCTCTAAAATATAAATTTATGTACAAACATATTATGAAACTCATAGTTTGATTGTGTTTCAAATTTTAAGTAATTTGAGTATCGTTTGATATTTCATCAAAACTCATCAAAATTTCTTAATATTTACAACGATTAAAAAAATTATGAGTTTTAATATAGTATCAAACGGCACTCAAATTAGTTGAAATTTGAAACACAATTAATATATGAGCTTTATAATATGTTTGTACAAAATTTTCAATTTTAAAGATTTATTTATATTTATTTAAGGATCCGATGTCGCAATTGTCACAAAAAATGGTTGTCACTCGATCCCCAACCTATAAAAAAATAAAAATAAAAAATGTATCAAAGTTAAAGAAAAATCTATCTATAGTTTGAACAATGTATTTATTAACATATTTCTTGCTTTCAGGCTTTAAAGTTTTTCTCTTTTATTGAATAAATTTACCTTCTAGCATCAAGATTGACAAAAAAAATCCATTATCAAGTGATCCTCCCCAAATTTATAAAATATCAAGTGCACTTGTGGTAGGAAAGAAGATTATAACTACATAGTCTATTGCATGTATGTCGAATTGTAAGCCTTCATTGCCTAAAAAAGGAGTCAGCATTTTGCAACTCGTGTGGCCTTAAAATTGTTTAGTTATTATTATTTTTTTCCAGTTCTCTTAGGCCTTAACAAGACTACCCAACTTGTTTGAGACTGAAGGCTTGGTTGTTGGTTGTTGTTCTCTTAGGCCTTAACAGATGAAGTGATCAGTATTATAGATGTATAATCTTTTTGGCACTGTAGCTACGGTGCCATGAACAGTAAAAAAAGATGGTTCTAGATTTTTTTTTTCTGTGAAGGCATCATAACAAATTTTAAATCGCTCAACAATTTCTTCATATTTGTCATGCTACTTTGTCCGTAATAATTCTTAAGCGGGTTCAATAATAAAAAAAAGTTCTACAAACACAATTACATAAACGAATATATTTTGCAGTCTTTTCTTCTTTCATCTATTTTTTTTTTTTATTTTGTAATATGATTTCATGCATCAACTTTACTCTCTTCCCATTATAATGATTCAGTCAATTAAAATTCTAAATACTATTTTTTATAAATTTGAAATATACAAAATTAATTCCGAAGAATCCCTTTCTATACATAACATTAGTTGTAAGATCAATAAATTTGATGATGTAAAACAAAAAAATTTTGGCAAAAACAAACCAAATGTATAGCTTACTTTTATTTCTTGCTTTATAGTCCATACTAATTGTTTTAACTTTCTTAAGATACCATTTTGTTTAGTTGCCGAAGCAACGCGAAGCTCTTATCTAGTTTTACTTAGATTATTATATGTCGAAGAAGAAGAGGTTTCTATATTGGCAGTAATTAGAAGATTTCTTTATTCTGGTGCTAGCAACTTGTTATTCTTTCAAATTAGTTTGTACTTTGCTTCCATGCATTCCATTGAATAAATTAAAAGAACCACTCAAATAAGAACCGGCCTTTTGTTTAGTGCATGGTTTATTTAGTAGTTAAGGGCAACGCTCTTCGTATTGGAAAATAGCAAGTGCAAAAATTTGATTGAAGATCTTTTATATACATTCAAATTTGAATGGCTCGACCTTCATCTTTTATTAAAAGAAAAAGAAAAAACTTCAACGCTCAATATATTATTATTTCTAAGTACGAGGAAGTGCAAATTAATATCATGGTCAAAGGTACCTCTCACAAACATCATCAATCAACGATAGAATATTCTTCATTTCTTCTTACCATTACAGGTCAACAACGGTACTCATTTGTCTGATTCTATACATTTTGTGTTTTTCTTTCTTTGAATAAACATTTCATGTTATTCTTAAAAGTTATGTTTTATTGGTGCTTGAATATTTGTTCTGTGTACATAAGCGGTAAAATGTTTGGACTTCCCTGTGATATAAGCGGATGCAACACTAGTGTGTATTCTCTACATTAGCTCAAAAGTTTCAGGGGAAGTCTCCAATTTTTCTTTTATAAAATTAGTAGCCAAAAAACTACATCAATGTGTTATTTCATCTTACTAGGTCTTAATAATACACCATCCTTGCAAACCGACCTTAGCTCAATTGGGAGAGCATTGGATCATGGCATTGGGTTTGAAAGAGTTGGCAGTTTGGCATATGGACGCTGATACAGTGCCACGTGTTTTGCCTCCTGACATCTCTGTTTTCACTGGCATGTGGGCCCCTCAACCCCCAAAGTTATTGGGGCACTCGGATGGCAGAACGCGTGGCAGTTAATATTTTTCCTTTGGCATATATCTTATATCTTCTGAGGTGCCACCTGAATGCAATTGGCAGTATTCAACCCACAATAGTTTTCCTTGAATAAATGTTTTTAAAATATTGCCAATGGCAGTCAGAGACCTAAAGAAATATGTGATGTTCAACTCCAAATTAGGACCCTTGCCAGGTCCAAGATGCTGGTTCAAATCCAGCAGGTTGGGGCATTTTCTTTCATTGTAGAAAGGAGATGTCTATGTACTATGTCTTGCTTGATCTAAATCATACTGCCTAACAAGAGATAGAAATGTACAGATTTATATTGCAAGCTTGTTTTTCAGGGGCCTTGAGCTTCTGTCAAAGGATGGTTTATGCACATAATGAAAATTAGCCGATACGCGATTGTCGCGTGTTCGAGAATTTTCAGGAGGTTGATGCAGTAGATAGATTGTTTCCTGCTCCAGAAAGAAAAGAAGAAAACACATTTCCCTTGATCTGAACTTATATATTGGAGTTTTACTAATACCGTCGTCGGAAGTTAAATTTGGATGTTTAACATAATATATAGCTTTACTAATACCAAACATGAAGATGTTTGCATATATAATTGCATATCTATTCTAAGTTCAAAATCATGAAACCTAATTCCCAATTCAGTCATTGCAATCAACCAAAATGATGTTTTGTTACTAGCTAGCATACACTAGTGAAGTTACAAAATAAAATTCACTTAACAAGAAATTATACTTAGTAATTAGATATTAGACCACTGATGTCCCTTGATTAGGAGTTGCATACAACAGATGAAACACCGAGCTGATACCGGTACGTGTTGGCGTACACGAATGACAGACTTTCGCCGGGGCCAAGGGCATCACCATTGTTAACAAGACAATCATCATACCTATCATGAACATTATTAGTATCAATGCATCATATAAACAAAGAGATTTACTAGTTCAAATCTGCGTAATAGTAAAGTGTATATACCGTACCTAAGGCGACGAAACACACTAGGGTTCACAAGGCGATCGGAACTGAACCACCCGCAGGAAAGATGGATGTTTGACACGGCACAGCCCGAAATGCACTTGTTGAGTATCTGCACCGTGTACGTCGGGACTCCGTTGGGGAGCGGGGCTGTGGAGCCCTGGTAGACAACCACATCGTCCTTCGAGCACGCGTCTGCTCCGATCCTCTCTGTTTGTATCTCCCTCTTTTGATTCATTTCACTCTCTTGTTTGCCACCTGAAGGTATCAATTTCCATAAAACTAAGTTGTATATATGCTTCTAGTGATGAGCAAATTAATGAGTATTTTGGCTTAAAACCTCCAAGAATTAAGATTTCAAGGGTGTTAATATAAACTATTTTGGTACTTGAATATCTTACTGATAGTGATAAGCTTGCCTGTAGCAACCTCACTTGTTTCTGCATTATGTAACATAAATGTCACCATATCAAACAATCAAAATAATTAATTAATTAATTAATCATACATACAAGACTTAAATCACAAAATTAATGTACTGGATTATTAATTATCTATATGTACTGACGTTCATTTAACTTAATAATCACAACATTTTAAAAAGAAAACTTATTTTTTATAATAAGAAAACTTATTTTTTTATAATAAAAAAAAAGATCAGAATCAATCTCCCAAATTTTTATAATTTCCCAACTTTTTAAATCAAAGAAGGTACATGTGGACAGACGAACAATATTATACAAACTTCAGTGAAATTTGCAGCATGTTTTCTTTTAATTAATACTGCACTTGTCTTACTTAAAAAAAAAATCTTATGCACGTGAGGGAACTACCAGGAAGATGCCTATTGTTGTTAAAAAAGAACAAGATGCATATTCCTTGTTAAAAAAAATAATAATAAATAAAAGATCAACTTAACCCATTGACCTCTTGAGAAAGGAGTCAACTGAATCCACCAATGTTAAAAAACTTGCAAAAATTCAAAGAAAATATAATTTATTAGCTGCTAGTTAACTGCAGAGTTGCTTAGTAGATTTTGAAAAGACCAATATTAATCCACTAGATTTGGAATTTTCTCTGCATTATTTATTAGTAGCAACCAAACTCACATTACATGTCCCTTTTCATTTTTTTTTTTATCCATATGTTGTAATATTTCTCTAAAAAAATTGTTATAATACCTCTAACATATAGTTAAAAAAGGGAAAACAATAACATAAATAAAAGAATTAATAGCAGATAAAAAAAAAATACCTTGAAATTGACAAATGAAAGAGAGCACAAACACAAGCAGAAGCACAAAGCACTGAGCTGTTCTCTGATACAAAGCCATCCTTGATTCCTTGACTGACTGACTGATTGATTGATTTACAGCCGTCAGATGGAGACCTCACAAATCAGTATGTATGTTAATGTACTTACTTAGCAGTACTGATGCAATGCCAAAGACCCACAAAACCAAACCAAACCAAACCAGAGAGAAAATTAGGAAAGGAAATATATTTGACTGCTCGAAAATTGAAAGAGACAGCAATACATACAGCATATATATATATAGCAATATAGCATAGAGCTCTCTTATGTTATGTTATGTTATGTCTTATCCCTTTGCCTTAAATACTTGCACAGTTGCACTTGCACGCATGCATTCATGCCATAAACAGAGAAATGTGCATTAAAAAATGAAAAAGATAGAAATTGACTGATAAATTGATAGTAATTAATTAAAGAGAAGATAAAGAATTCAAGATAGAGTTAATACTTAGCGTCCATAGAAAAACTGTCCATAGTATCCATAGGTTACATTCCGGAATGTACTTGTTACATTTTGGGACGTATCTGTTACATTCCGTACAGGCAGGGGCGGAGCCAGACTTCAACGCAGGGGGTCCAATTTTTTCGATGAAACCTAGTTTCATAAGGTATATTTTTATAAAAATTTTAAGGTATATTTGTACAAATATTTTTCAGGGTAGGACCAGTTTTGTAAATTTTCTTAGAAATTAAGTACATTTTTGTATTTTTTTTCCTCAAAAAAAAGGGTACTTTTGCAAATTTTTAGGAATATATTTTTGAAAAAAATTTCTAGGGTGCCCACCTATGTAACACGCTGGCTCCGCCCTGCGTACAGATTTATAGATGTATGGACAGTTTTTTCGATGGACGTAGGATGTTTCTCATAAAGATGAGATAAACATGCATTGGAAATTAAACATTGCTCTGCTGTGTTCTGTTCTGCATGCTTGGAAGTTGGAAGTTGAAGCTAGTTGCTAGCAGCTACTCAGATGAATTTGGGAACCGTGAGACTTCATTTTCCTTCTTCCCTTTTTTCTCTCCAAATCTTCTTCCAATGCAATGCTCCATTAATACATACATTAATTAATACAACATTACAACTACTTTGGCATTGGTTGCAACCTTTTCTATTCCCATGTCAAAGTCAAACTGTCAGGTTCATGCCAAATTGGCAAGGGTTCTTTTCATACATTTTCATTTTGTTTAAATTTGAATTTAAATTGTTTTTTTTTTAGGTCTCACGCAGTCCCAGAAGAAATCCACTGATATTTGACAAATATTGGCTATTAATAGGATTTTTAATCAACTATAATTTGAACAAATATTAGAGCCATTCATTTATTATTACAACAGATGCGTTTCTTATGTTGTCTTATTATTTTATTTTTATTATTGCATCCACTTTGTTTTGTCTTCTTAGAAAATGTACATGTATTTCTCTGTTTTCTTTTTTCTTTTTCTTTTTGAGAAAATAATATTTCTGCACATTAAAAAAATACTGGATTTTATTTTATATCTTAGCAATCAAAAAATCATTAAAAAAATAATAATAATAGTGGCACCTTTTTGTTGTGCTATCCATTAATCGATCTAAAGCAAACCCCTCAAAAATCATAAAAATCCAACGGCTAGCTAGCTAGCCAGATGAACGGTCCAGATGTTAGTTTTTCTCCAACCAACGGTCCACAAGAAACATTACTCTCCCCCAAGCTCCAAGGCCCAAAATTAAGCAAATAACAACACTCATGACTAGAAGAGTTCCCACTCAACGGGTTCGTTCGGCGGTGCTATTGGCTTAAAAATTTAAGCATTGCTAAGTCATACCTACTCGGAATAGAAAAAAGGCTTAAAAAAACTTAAACCTTAAGCCACATGTATGGCTTCCTTAAGAATTTGGGTAAGATTTAAGCCCCGGTGAAAATGAGGCTTAAGGAGAAATTGTTAATCCGTACTAAGGAGCTTGCGTTTGGAAAGATTAAGAGGCTAAGGAAGCTAAAGGAAGTCTAAGGAAGCCTAAGGAGGGGTTGCCGAACATGTACACAGGATTAAAATTTGATCCGTATTAAGAAACTCACGTTTGGATGGTTTAATCCATATCCGAGAAATAAAGAGGCTTAATCTAGAGAGAGAGGCTCCTTAATTACGGAGTCAGGCAGAGATAAATTTCGGAGAAGAAGGCTTAAGGAGGTGTTTTTGATCTATACTAAGGAACTCGTGTTTAAAAGAATTAAGATACTAAGAAAACTTGAGGAATCTTAAAAGAGACTTAATCATTATTTGCTGAACGACCCCAGTACTGTTCTCCTAATTAATCAGTGTAGATGGAGCTTTCAAGATAGAAATGACAGATACAAATCATACAATAATACAATGATACAACTTTTCTCAAAAAAAAATATACAATGATACAACACAATGCAGGCAGCTAAGCACTGCACAAGTTGATTAATAATTAATGGATATATATATTTGGTGATATAGATAGAATTATAGATAGATACGGACAAAAAAATAGTGGTGTATATATGCATGCATGCATGGCGAGGATCAAAAGGGGGACTGCACGAGACAAATATTAATCTGTTCAATTAATTAATTAAACATGAACATAATTATTGACTGACAGACAGACAGACAGACAGGTGTCATCAGGAAAACCATCCCTTTCTCATTATTAATTAATTAAACTGCCTGATCTACTCTCATGAATGGTCTCATGTACTACTGATCAGTTGCTGACAAATTTATATCTTTTGGTTTGAGAAAAATTAACAAAGTTTTTGGTAGGGGGAGCGCTATCTGCAACAAAAAATTTTGTTTCGCATGTCAAACTTAATTTTTTTTAAATTATTATATTCCTTTCCATTAAATCAACAAGTGTTATAATAGTTTTGAAAATATTATTATTTTTTTAGTTGCACATTTTGATATAGTCAGATCAACTAGTTTGAATGAGAAATTTTTTTTAAAAAAATTTGAGGTTGGTGTGCGGACTAAAGTTTTAGTGTAGATATTACTTTCCTTTTGGTAAATTCGTTTTATTTCCATTGGCAACGTTAAGTTGTGAAATAGGTGTTGGTGCATTGCTTGATGCATGCAAACTTCTAAGAAAATAAAATTATCTTTTACAATTTGTTTTGTTTTAAACAAAAAATGTTGCGTGACATTTCCCTACAGTCCTACACATGGTCCCATGAAGCCATGAAGTGGATATATACATTAGATATCATATTCTTGTAAAGAACACGCAATTGCTTTGAGCTGAAATTATTATTTCTTATAATAAATTTTTAATATAATATGTAATGGGGCTTAAATTGAGAAAATTGATATGAGCTTTAAGTTTTAATGGGTTGAGATATTAAAGTACGTCAACAGTGGTGATCAATCTAAGTAAACAATCAACGGTTGAGATTTATTCCTTTGGGAAGATATAACTTTCATATCAAAAAATCCAATCTCCTTTTATTAGGAGTAAGGATGAGCAATATTCCTTTTCTTTATTTGGTACTTCAAATTAAAGTTATTTCCGTTATACAATATTAAGTTCATAAAATATATTCAGTAAGAACACATAATATGTTTATTTTTATTTTAAATTCTGATTGAAAAATAATATAATGTTCTTACATTAATTTTTGAGTAAACAAAATTAAACAACGGGGCAGCTAAAATAAATTCTAGTATAAAACGTCAGAAAATTAATATAGCTGCCCACTGACACTGGCACTGACACTGGGACCCAACAACATCAAATACCATAAGATGTTCCTATATTATTATATTTTCATTTTAAATCAAGAGTTAGACTATTGTGCTAACGTTAGCATTTTCAATCCGAAATACTAACGATTCAAAAATTATGCTATCAGATTTGAAATCGTGATTTATGGTGCTTGATAAATTCTTCATATAAAAAATATATGGGTAAACAAAAATTTTATATTTTTAAAGTTTTCTTAGTATAAATTTTGTATTTTTGAAAAATGCATGAACAAACATCAATATTTTATTATTATTTATGAGCACTTTTCAAAAATTCAAAACAAATAGTTAAAAAACTCTAAAAATAAAAATCTTTTGTATTCCTCAATATTTTTATATAAAGAATTTATTGAACACCATAAAAAATTTACTTCGGATCGAAATGCTAACGTTAGCGCAATAGTCTAGCTTTTGAATCAATATCTCTGCACTCATCGTCACCAAATAATTTATCCCCTGCATCTGTGACAAACGGAAAGAAAAAGCAAATTTTTGTTGTCCGGATTTAAATAACCAAATTTCTATTCGTCGAAAATGACATGAAACGAAATCAAACGGAAAAAAAAAAAGCAAATATGAAATTGCAATTTGCAAGTGCTTTCTGAGGTCTCAGTGATGATGAATTAATAAGTGAACGAGTGAGTCCGTGAGTGCAGTCAATGAATGAATATATATGTATGTATAATGTGGTACGTACGTACATGATTGATATATTTGATAATTTCACGCCTGCCTTGTGTTGTTGTCTGTCTGTTGCTCGTTGCTACTTCTTGCTGGGTCTTTTTTACCGTTTAATAACGGCAACATTTTTTGATTCTTGTATTTGAGAACGGAAGTTGAAAATATATAGTTATTATAGCACCAATAATAAATGAAAAGGACCGTTCTTTGAAAGAGCAACTTCAGCGTTAAAATAATGAAAAAGACCATTGAAAGAAATATACATTGGTGGTTCACCTTGTATTATTTATTGCCCCTTTTTTCTTAAAAAACTATAAAATAAAAAAATCAAACCATCGTTTGATTTTATTATTTATTATTTATTTTTTTGTTGAGAAAATGCTCTTAATTACGACTCCTATAAATGATGATTTTTTTTTTTTAACTAGTAAATGATGGTTACCTACCTTTTCCCTAATTTGCAACGATTTGAATTAGTGAACTTTGATATATAGAATATCAAACAGTGCAAAACATGTATAAAATTTCAAACGCAATCAAACTTATTAAGTTCATAACGTATTTAATAATAAACAATCATTTCCATTCATAATTTTTTATTCTATTAAACAATCATTATCAAACTACTTGTAAAACCATAGTCACTACTCCCAATAACAACAAATCGTTTCCGTGCTCCGATCAAATTCCAGACACAGCGCCGTCAGCTTAAACCGTACATGGCGCGAATCTTGAGGAGATCGAACGGTCACTTGACGCTCAGTTGTGTGATTGGTTATATCCCACCTTGGTCCTGGTTAGCACATGCAATGGGAGACAAATAATAGTTCTACCAGCGTACTAATTGTATTTATTATTATTATTGTTCTCATAGGAAACTATTATTTAACAGGACCGAATCAAATAATTTCTTAAACAGTCAAAGTAATTTCTGGAATTGGTTTTGTTTGCAGTTGAAATGAAATTCAGAAAGCATAATTTGACACTCTTTTTTAAAATTTATGAGGTATAAAGGAGTATTTTTCTTAGAAATAATATGATAATAATAAAGTGGCCAAGTTTGACTGACCAATTTTAATTTAAGAATATGATATCATATAAATGTATGAATGCAATTTGTCCAAAAGACATAATTAATTCAGTGGTAGGTTTTATCTTTGAAGTGATTTTTGGTCATTCAAAAATTCCATCATGTACAAAATTAATTTGTTTTTTTTTAAATGGTAAAAAAGTTGTGTGTGATTTTTGCAATAAAAAAACTACTCAAACCGTTCATCATGAAGGATTTAAGGATTTTACAATTAAAAAAAAACTTACTAAGAAAAAAAATTGGAAAATTATATTAGCAGCTCTATTTTCATAATTTTTTATCGAAAAATAATATACAAACTTTACTTCTGAAAATGTCAATTTTTGTAGGAAATTTCCTTAGGAGCCAAGAGTATAATAAATACAAAAGTTAAAAAAGAAAAGAAAAGGCGTAGAGGAAGGGGAGAAGGGAATCAGGCATCCTAGGGATTTACAAGGTTTTGTCCGTATCTGTGTACTCGATCCTCAAGGATTTGATATCCTCTGTAGCGCTGCATTGTGTAGCGCAGCATGTAAACCGTTAGATCATCTCGAGATCTGTGTCGGCTCGAATCTCTGGATGATCCAACGGTTTACCTGCTGGGCTACACAATGTAGCGCTACAGAGGATAAGCACTCAGCCTCCCTCCCTGATTCTCTGCGCCAACAACAACATCAGGGACTGTGTAACTAAGCCCTTGACTATCTACCACACAGTTCGGCAGTTAAGAACCGGCATAGAAAATCCGGCAGTAGCGCTCGCACAAAGCTTTCCCTTTCACACCAGCAAGCAAGCAGCCCACACAGCCCACACAGAAAAGAAAGAAAAAGGAAAGCGAAAGAAATAAATAAAGAGAGGACCCGACTGGATGAGCGAGAGAGAGACACGGTGGGTCACTCCTCAGCAGGGGCCACACGGCCGTGACCACATCCAACCCAATAATCCCCTCCCAAGTATACCACTCAATAAATACTCCCTCAGACCCTCACACCCCGTTTTCACAATTTTACACTCCAATCTACCTACACACCTCCCTCCCTATCATCCCTCTCCGTACACAAAACAAAAGCGTATAAGAGCGTAGAAAAGCAGCCACCCCAGAGCCAGTTCACATCCTCTACTGCGCAGTATACTCAGTCCATCTCCGTACCAACCATTGGATCCGCTTTAAGATTCGTGCAACCCAATCTCAAAAGATCCCCCAACAATCCGCATCGTCGATTCGCTGCGCAGTACAACACAGCGCAGCAGAGGATAAGCACTCCTAACATCAAAGCCATCAGGCATCAACAAAGAAAGAGAGAAAGAGAGAAGGAAAGAAAGAGAGATTGCATCACAAACAAACTTCACACACTACTACACTATCTACTTACTACTACTACTCAGTACTCAGTAGTACTGCTCTCTCTGTGCCGTGCTGTGCTGCTGTGCGCAATTGATCGATCGATCGATCTTCGGTCGTCCCGTGTTCTTTCTACTAGAAGCCTGATCTGACTGACGAGTGAACAAACCCTAGGAGGAGGGCGGTCGATCCGGAGAATGTGAGCGGGGGACCCGACAACATGGCCGGGAATGGCAACGGCAACGGCAATGGAGCGGCGGGAGTGGGTGTGGCCACTGTCAGCGCGGCGGCCAGCACGGCCATTGCTGCGTCCGCGGATGCCGCGAGGTTCCAGCACCAGCCGCCCCATCATCACAGGGTGGGTTCGGAATACTCTCTCTCTCTTTCTCTGTGTATCGATTCTGTTGATTTGGGTGGAATGTAGGGTTTTACTGTAGATTATGCGGCAATGTATGATCTGAGAGGTCCAAAAGAGGCGTCAATTTGTCGGATTACTGTTGAGATCTAGGTGTGAACAGTGCTTACAAGTGAAAATTGGCAGCTCAAGTGTCTGTTCTTCCTCCCAATTGGTTAATCCTTTCGTTCCATCTGTAAGATCTGGTGTTGCTTTTGCTTTCTGAGAGAACTAAGTTTCATACCAATTTGGGTAGATCAATTTCATTGGTTCGAATTGGCTTGGTTGGATTGCATCTTGGCTGCTTGTGGGGTTTGTTTTGTTTTGGATTTAGGTGAATTATGCTGTACACGGAAAAGTAGTATCATCATGGTATAAAAGGCAACGTAAAGTAACATCTGTATCGCACGCATGTCATCGTGGTAATGAGAGGTTGTAGATGTTAGCCGTTACGGAGACATGCTGCGGTAATGGATTGAATATTGGTTGCTACTGATTGAGATGTATCTTTTTTAGTGTATTACTTTACATTACCTGTTCTTAGGTGCCTATTTCTAGAGAAAATTAAAAACTTTTAAGATGATTTCTTCTAAATTTGCTCCCTTTTTTTGGCAAATAGATGATTGAATGCAATGTGCTGTTTTTTCTGTAATTCTTATGTTTATTTACTTTTTCCTGTGCATCAGAGAAATAGATGGAAAGGCTGTCTTGGAGGCTTAGCATGTTTTGGCTCCCAAAAAACTAGTAAAAGAATCGTCCCTGCAGCACGCACCCCAGGTGGCAGTATTCCGAATGGCCACCATGTCAATGGTTCCCAATCTGGTGCCACCAATCAGACAACTACTCTAAACCTCTCTCTCCTTGCACCCCCCTCTTCCCCCGCCTCCTTCACAAACTCGGCTCTGCCATCAACCGCTCAGTCGCCAAGCTGCTTCCTTTCTCTCTCTGCCAACTCACCTGGGGGCCCCTCCAACATGATGTTTGCAACAGGGCCGTATGCACATGAGACTCAGCTTGTGTCACCTCCCGTCTTTTCAACTTTCACCACTGAACCATCTACTGCACCTTTAACCCCACCACCTGAGTTGGCACAACTGACAACACCTTCCTCACCTGATGTTCCTTTCGCACGATTCCTTTCTTCCTCGATGGATCTCAGAACTGCCGCGGTTTATATACCTGGTAGCCCATCTAGCAGCCTCATTTCGCCAGCCTCAGTCACTCCACGTACTGGCCTCTCTTCTCCTCTTCCAGAGCAGGAACCAATACGGGTGCATCCTGTTCATTGGGGTGGTACTGGTTCAGCTCTTTCATCTGGACGTGCGTCCCCATATTCCCGAAATGCATCCTCCAAGCTATTTGGTCTTGACTCAGTGCCAGGCTCCAGAAACTTCATCTCAGCCCCTGAATCGCCATTTTTCCGGCCAGCTGCTTCACCTCAGTTCTGCCTTGACCAGGCACAGCAGTCTCCCGTGCCTTATGCAAAAGGGAGGCCGAGCATTTCAAGAGAAGGAGATAGCCACAGCAAGAACGGGAAGCAAGATGTTGAGGAGATTGAGGCATATAGAGCTTCCTTCGGCTTCAGTGCTGATGAAATCATCACAATGCAGAATTACACCAGGGTTGCCGAGGCAGCTGATGAGTCATTCACCATGTGCCCCTTCACAAATGGTCGAACGGGTAGCAGTGAGGATGGAAGTCCAGTGGCTGATGTGTGGATGAAAACAGATAAGATGGTTCAGAAGGTACCCTCTGAGAGGTATGATACTGAAGATGTGTATCAGCAAGAAGGGGAGAATGTCGTTGCTAATGAGGTTGAAACTGAGGCAGTAAATGAAAGCAGCAGCCCGTTGCAAGGTGATTTCTCTTGCTTTATTTTGTTTTTTATTTTATTTTGTTTCTATTTGTTTCCGAGTCCATGGAATCTGTAACTGGTAGCAATTAATTGTTTTATTTAGCTCTCCTAAGCTAATTGAATATCAAATGGACCCAATCTTTCCAAATTGACTATTTAGGCAATTAAATGGCAAATAGCAGTGTCTTCAATTTATGAGGTACCCAAGGTAACCTTGTGACTCAAAATGATAGTGAGAAACAAGAGGTCTAAAAGTCAAAAGTTCAAATGCGAGTGACATGTAATTAATGTTCTTCCTGATCTGATATTTGTTCTTATACATATAAATATTTTTTAGGTGCTTACCTTGTCGAACCCTAATATTAGATCCTTTTTGGTATCTTATGTATAAACAGATGTTCACCCTTTCATAAAGCGCAATGAAGAAAATATACTAAAGAATGAAGAACTCAGCAAGAGAGTTAGGCCCGGACAGTCATGCTCTGATGCAGAGATCGACTATAGGAGAGCCAGAAGCCTAAGAGAAGCCACCGGTATCCTGGCATGGCGCAACTCCTTGCCTTGATTAATCATTTTCTTTTGTTCTTTTTTCATTTTGTGCACTAATCCCCAGGGTAATTCTAGATGTGCTATTAGTATTAGTATTCAACTCAGTTAATCTTCTTAATTTTGTTCAATGTAATGCCCTTAAGGTTCTTATCATTTTTTTTTTCTTTTTTTGGGGGGGGGGGGGGGGGGGGTTCAATGTGTTAGTTCCTAGTGCCTAGGTGCTGGTGATGAAGTGTGTGCATTATATTTTAGTTGTGATGAGTGCTGCAAGGTACAGCCTCTTTTTGTTGTTCTTTGGGCTGGCATTAGCAAGGTTGTAGTTGTTAGATTGTTACTGGAACTGGAATACATTCTTTAGTTCTAGACCTTGCTATCTCGTGTAAACTTAAGCAGTGCTATCATAACCTTGATTCTGAAACTATGGTCTCTCTCTCTCTCTCTTTCACACACACACACACACTGGAAGTTGAGTGTATGCTATGCCTTTTCCTGACTTGGGAAGTTCTCTAGATTGGTTGGTTGAACTTTATTTTTGTCTTAATTAATCTTTTTGGTATTAAATAATTAATATATTGGTAAACCTCATTTTTTTTTAACAATCTAAAAGCTGCCGGAGTGCCAGATAAATAGATAATATGAAATTAAAAGTCATACGGCAACAAATATTGCTTTGTAATGAATAATGGTTGCAAAATAATGATGTTGACAATACTGGAGATTTGTACTAAAGGATGACGTGAGGCAGTGTTATCAGCGGACCAACGAGAATTGAACAATTTTGAGGCAGCCCGTTTTGGATTATTTGAAGCTGTCATACTGTGAAATATTTTTACATTAAAAGGTACTTTCACTGATTAATCTGAAGTGGTTTCCTGACGCGGAGCTGGACCCACTTCTGACTATTCCTGATCATGGGACTGGTGTTGAGCTTCCCGCAATGCCACCTATCACCAAGCAATATGAGAAACGCAATAAAAGATCTACAATTCTAGCAAATATGGAAAAGATATAATAAAAATTCTCCTCTTTAATAGCATTGAAAGGCTGTAGCAGGATATCTAAAATAGTAGCAGAATATAAAATTAAATTTTATTTTCATTAATGGTAGCAATTGTATTATGAAAGAAATTTTAGTCTCTCTCTTATATCTAGGGGTGCTTTACACCAGAGAGCTAGACTATTTTTCTGAAAAACGTTTTCCCTTTTCTCTTCTCTTCCTGTGAAAGTTATTATTCCAGAGTGAAAATAATATTATTATTTGCTTGAGAAAGTTATTTTTTGCTAGTTCTGTGAAAGTTATTATTCCAGAGTGAAAATAATATTATTATTTGCTTGAGAAAGTTATTATTTGCTAGTTCTGATTCCTTCTTCTTTCCTTTACCTGACATTCTTGGAGTAGGGGTTAGAAAGACGAACGGTAACCTTTTACCGGCGTCATTTCCGTACAAAACTTTGATGGGTATGTTGAGAACAAAAAAAAAAAAGGGAAAAAAAGAAAAGAAAGGGTACTTCATTTTAGATGAACAATGCTCATTAACAAAGTCTCATAACTTAATGGGATCACAGGTATGACATTTCTTTCCATTGATATTACCAGCATCCGAATATTTACATACCTTAAAAGTACAACATGGTTAAGACCTAAAACCTGAGAAGAGTCCCTAGTCGACAACTGATGAACTCAGAATAAGCACCTGTTAAGGGCATTGTTCCGGCTCAGTAATGCTATGTCCATTCAGCATTTGTTTATCGTCGTCTTTGCTTCATTCCAGCATAAATCTGCTCCTTGAGTAGACCTCGACTCATATTGCAAATATGAACTATGATTGCATTCATACTTGCAAGATCACATCACTTGTTAGAGTTGCTAACTATCACATTATATGTTCCATAGGCAGCAAAAACCAAGCCGATCACTAAAATACAATAATCTACGGCCTTTCTGAAGAGACCAATTGAAGAGCCTAAGAAGGTTAGGTGAAACAAGGCCGGCAGGACGAAAGAAAGGAGGGCACATACGGTGCTCCCCACAAAGGAAATGAATGACCCAAATCCAGGAATGAAGGATGCTACTAGAGATAGCAACCCGACTGCAAGTACTCGGCTTATTTGCATGCCGACGTACTCAGCGCCACGGCAGTTGCGACATACTTTTTGGAACAACGGGTTTGACTGAAGCTTTGCCTCAACTATCTCATGAATCGGATGCATCATGATAGGAAATGTGAATGTCAGAGCAATACACAATCCAATCTGCAAATAATTAAAAAAAGCAATAAGTACGATTGTCTGAACAAGTATCAGATTAGTGTTCTCCATAAGTTTCTAGTGTGGTCTGAACATATGTACACTAATAGTGCGTAACTGTTACCAGTATATTACTGGTTTGTAGACAAAACTTCAAATTGTTTTATGTTTGGTGAAATAACACTAAAATGTGACTGAAGTTTAATTAAGCCACAATATAATTAACAATAGGGTTAACAATATGATTAACAATATGCTTAAAATTTGAGGTGCGGTAGCATATAGATAAATTGATAATAAAAGCATTGGAAATATATGCCAGTACTCTTTCCATGATATTATTCAGGACGCATTGGTGTCCTACCAGTTAAAATTTAAAACCTTTGATGGAATGAGTCCTCGCACTTTAAACTAGAACCTTTCTGGTTGCTAATTGTGTACCAGTACTCAAGCTCTCCTTCAGTTTGGTTTGTTAATTGTGCAGCATTGAGGCCAAACAGTGCAACATTGGCAGCTCAAAAAAAATTTAGGGGAATATGTGACCACAAACTAAATACTTTTTTAAAATTAATAATGTGCTCGGGTTCATGCTCCAATTGCAAGTTATAACAGAATGTCCAACCAACCTTGACAGCAACAGCAGACCAGTTATTAGGAAGATTCAGTGTTATAATATCTTTAGTCTCTTCTCCATAAGCTAGATATCCAAAAATCCCAAATAACGCATAAGTAGATGTAATTGCCAGAAAAGCTTGAGCCAACACCCACCTAAACAAAGCAAAATTTGAGTAAAAAAAAATTATAAGGGATTAAAACATTTTGATTTGGCCGAATTTTGTTATAAAAATCAAAAGAAATGAAAGTATTTTCAATTTCATTATTTGTTTTTAGTTTATTCTGATTTCTGATAACCAGAAGTTAGTCATGATCACCTATTTCAAAATGTGAAAAAAAAAAAAAAAAACAAGATAAACACACCTGAATTTTCTCCTTTCAGCCATTGATGCCTCAAGTGCCAGAGTCATGCAAAACCCCTCAAAACAAAATACCGCCACACCACCAACAAATGGTAGGCCCCATAATCCATTGAAGGCATTCCTGCTAAATGGATGGTCAAAGAATTGCAGATCTTCTTTGATAACAATGGCCATGGCCAGAACATTGCATGCGTCAGCAAACATACTAAATGGGGCGAGGGAAGATAATGACCGAACAAAGGAAAGAGCGATTTCTAAAGGGAAAAGGACAGTGAAAATGAAAAGCGAAGGGGGAGATGAGAAGACTGAAGAAAGGTTTTGGCCAATGAAAACCAAGTAAGCAACTGAGCCGCCTGCCTGAGCGACAAGGATGAGGAGCTCGGTAAGGTATTGACCAGTGGGTCCCAAGGCCTTTCCACCCAAATCACCGTAGGTGTGGTGATTTTCTGATTCTGCTTCCTCCTCTTCCTCTTCTATCTTGTCTCGGCATTCTAGCTTGAAAAATCAAAATCATAATAAGATTCCAACATTCACTTAATGATACGAGACGAAACATGTTTTGTTTCATTTCGAAAGATGGTGGAGAGTATTGCGGCACCTATGATGTCTGTATATTTTGTTAAAGTGACAAGAGATATAACTGAGCACTTGCATGTTCATTCTCTCGTTGTTTTAATTGGAGAGTTACAGTAACAGCACTTTTCTGAGCCTTCAAAGAGAACTTTCAAAGCCAAACTAGCTGACGATATATTATTCCAGAACAATTGACAGATCATGCAGTTTGCTAAATTGATGATTTAAGTTATTATCATTAAAAACTGATAAAAGTCCTTGAGAAATTTAAAGTGAGAATGTGCCTTTTCGGGATGCTGCACTCTGATCATTCGCTATAATTGTCTTTTACAGACAAAATTAATTAACTTACTTTGAGTTGTGCAGAGGTCAGCTGAAACTAAAAGGCATAAGTTGATCTAGTTATTTAAATTTGCTTTACAACAAGAAATTAGTTCTTTCTCTTAAAATATTAGTCTTTTTCAGAAGAAAGCCCTTTTGTAAAACAAAGGTGCACTGGATATAATAAGACCCACTCAAAACAACACACAGAAAGAAGACGTAGTAAAGAAACCAGAAGATATCTTATTATAAACTGTCCCATTAATTATATCATGGAATATCTGAAACAAAAGAGGCATCACACTTTCACTTTAAAAACACTGACAAAGCTAGCAACAACTAACAACATACTGGTAAACTGGTAAACAGTAATTAAGTAACACCTAAATCACCTAAATTCCATTTAATATAGTTAATTCACTTCTTTAATAAGAACTGAACTGTCAACATCTTGGCATGCACCTGATCAAAATCAAAATAGACAGCTCAACAGTTGCTGCTATGATAAAACAAGGATGTATCTGTTATATTCTTTGTACATATATGTTATATTCTTTGTACATCTGTGGACATATGACTTGGTACCAAGTACCAACTAATAAACTAAAACCAACCACAACAAATTGACTAACACTTAATAAATAAAGAGGAGGGATCCATTGACAATGCTTAAAATGACAATCTTGACAATCAAGATTTTAAAAAATTAGTAAAAATAGTTAAAAATTCTTAAAAATAGAAAAAAGTTTATAGAGATATTGTTTAACTTATAGATTGATTATGTATCAAATTATATTCAATTTAAGTGACGTTTGATAGCTCTTTAAAGCTCATTAAGTTTCAACCGTTAAAAAATATATAAATTTTTGATAAACTATCAAACGATGTTCAAATTGATTGAAATTTAAAACACTATTAATTTATAAGTTAAAGAATGTATCCATAAAAGTTTTTCCATTTTTAAGATTTTTTATGAATTATTACAAATTTTTCAAAATCTTGATTGTCAAGATTGTCATTATAAGCATTGTCAATGGATCCCTCCTCATAAATAAAACCAGAAAGTGAAAGAGAGAGAATCATATATACCAGAAGGATCATGCAATAGAAGGTGGCAGCCCCAGTCACAGCAACCCCGGCAGCGCCGAGAGCCCAGCCGGCTACCCGGAACGCATAGGGCAGGCCGAGCACACCGGTACCGACAATGGAGACAACAATGTTGCCCAGTGTCTGGGCCCAGGTGGCAGTGCCTCTGCTGCGCCTCCTAAAACCGCCTTCCGAGTCCAGAAGAGGGGCACCCAACAACTCCCCCTCTTTCGTCATCCCCCCCTCCTCCCCCATCATCATCATCAAACCGAGATTAATTGGTAATTTGGTATGATGGTGATGGTGAATTCGCCCCTCTGTTGGGAATTGGGATGTTGGGTTTTTCCAGTTTTTTCAGTTTCCAGTCTGGAAAGTGAAGGAATAAATACGCAAAAAGGCGATCGTATCTGATGTTTTCAGAAAGGAATAACGGGATTCTGATTCTCTATTTAGGACCGTTAGATTGAATCGGATGGTGTTGAATGGTTATGAAAAGGCCCCTGAAATTTAAATGGGGTTGATATGGACCGTTTAATTTAATCTAACGGTTGTAAGTGGAGAAGGAAGTCGTGTTCCTTTTAGGATAGCAGCGGGTTTGGGATCATGTAGGAGAGTCGTGCGCCATGAGGAGTCTTGGATTGTTTGTGACGGATCAACAAATGGCGAAATGTAGGTTTGACGAGTGGGAAGTGGGGACAGAAGATTGAGAACCACGATGCAATGGCGCTTCTGATCTGTCATATATATTCATACTGACAGAGGATAAGTACGGCTGTGTGTTATTCAAAAAAAAAAGGTACGGCTGTGTCACATGGATCAAGACTGCTATTTTATCCTCATAATATTATTATATATGATATATGATATGATGATACAGTAAGATGTGTGGCTTGGCTTGAGATCGAGTATCGACTATCGAATATGGATTGCGGACCAGTATCCGCTGCTTTTCTAAAATCCAACGATTGAGAAACACCGAAGTACTTTGAGATCTGTGCAACAAAAATCGAAATACTTTGAGATTCGTGCAATAACCGATCTCGACTATCCGATTAGAAAAGCAGGCTCTGGTTTTCTTCTCGCTGATACCGATCCATGGATTGCTTACAAATGTTTGTCCTATTCATTTCATTAGGGGTGTACGACGGGCGGTTAACGTTTTTTTATCAAAATTTGAAGCCAACCTGATTATACCGGGTTATAAAATATTGTTAATCAACCTACCCGTAACCCAACCCAACCCAACTATTTTTTTATGTATGGGTTTTTGCGGTTTGTACGGGTTATGCGGGTTGAACGGGTTATAGCTTCAGTTAAATTATTAATCATATAATTTTTACTTTTTTATAATATTGAACATGTTAATGGTGACCTATAACTTGATGATAATATATTTTGGATAACTTAAGTACTATAAAGATAATTTAATGTGAAATATAAATTAAGAATTATATATAGAGTAATCATTATATATTTATTCGCTAAATTTCATATTAGAAACATAGAACGAGCATATAGAGTTGCAAAAAAATAGTTAGATATAATAAGCATTAACCCAAAAACATCATAAAAAAATTATATTGATCTTAAATAATAGCGTAATTCTTAAATTATTGTCTCATTATTTATCTTTTTGATAAATTATATATGTAAGTTTGTATAGAATATAATTTATAACTAGTTGTGGGCGGGTCCGAGTTAGACGGGTTTCTAAATGCTCAACCCGTAACCCAACCCGACATAACGGGTTAGTCAAAATTACAACCCGACCTAACCCGGTAAAAAACGGGTTGGGTCGGACGGGTCGGCCGGTTACGGGTTTTTTTGTACACCCCTACATTTCATATAAGGCGGATTAGCCGACTAGGTGAACAAATGTGACTGAAATGCCATTTGTCTGTGTGGCAAGTGGGCCAAGTAGCGGAGCTTGACAAGCACTTCAACTATGCCACATCATCAATATTATTAACTATTGATTTTGTATAAATCTCTTCATCTACTTTAATCCAATGGTTTATATGCATTCTCTCTCCCAATTTAATAAGATGATATGATATGTCTATAACTTAATTTAACCTTAAAGTGGTCCAACATTTATGTACTATTATTTATAAATTATTACATCATCATCATTCACATAAAAAATTTTAAAATTATGTTCAATTTTTTTAAAATAAATATTTTTAATTTATAAGTTTTATTATTTATTTGTTATCATATTTCAGGGCGAAGCCCGAGTTACAACTCTAGTTACTGTTAATTGCTGCAATTTATATGTATTTTATTAATAACTAGTAAAGAGCGCACGCGTTGCTTTGGGTTGAAATTGTTATTTTTTATAATAAATTTTTAAGATAATATGTACTGGGCCCAATGTTATCAGAACCGGACCGGACATTGACCCGATAAAGTTTCGGGTTAGTGGGTCACTGATCGAATCGTTGGGTCAATCAGTTGAACCGCTGGTTTTTTAAATATACATATACTATAAAATATCAATATAGTTATATTTATAAAATCATGCTTTTACAAAAGTATATGTAAAAAGAATTGCATATATTTTGAATGATCGAATATAAGATTATATTTACGAAATGATAGAATAACTTTTAACTATCAACAGTTAAGTAAAATCTGATGATTTTTTTTATGAATAATATCATAGAATCGTATAGTTCATAGTTTATATTATAAACAATTAAATGTTTCTAATATTTCTAATATTGAAGGTCCTATATGCAAATTTTATAAAGAAAGTTAAAAAAAAAATTATGTTGGAACCTTGTTGTACGTTCTGTTGGCCTTGACTCTTGAGCCCTTGTAAAAGAAAAAAAGTTTTCACTCAAAAAAAGAAAAAAAGAAAAAAAGTTGTTATCTAGGTCATAGCCTTGTAGCCTTTCATTAGCCTATTACTGCTTTTTCTTTATCTCTCTCATTAATTAATGCATCTTTTGTCGAATCGGTTCAGAACCGTGTACGGTTTTCTAAAAAACCGGTTTATTAACCGGAGTTCACACTGTTTTTACCGGTTGGAGTGCAGGAACGATCCTATCAATCAATCAGACCGAAAACTTGTCCGGGTCCGGTTTTTTTCGGTCAGACCACCGGTCCGGTTCGGTTTTGATTATTATGACTGGGCCTTATATTGAGGAAATTGATATGGGCCTTAAATTTTAATGGGCTGAGACATTAACGTCAACGGGCATTAACGTAAATCAACGGTTTTGATCTATCCAAGAAAATGATCAACGACTCAGGTTTCTTATTTGGAGAAGATAGCTCTTTCATGTCAATTTTTTCAATATGTTTTTATATATAGTAAAGGTACAAGGCATATTTGATATTTTTTTGGATGGCAAGGGGGGCCAAAGCCCACTTTTCTAACGTGAAGCTCCGCCACTGAGTGAGCCCCCATGTAAGATGCAGAGACAGGGCCCGCAAAATTTTGACAATCACTAATATTAAAAAAATTTTAAATTCTCAGTTAGCAGCATCTGTTAACTTCACAAAAAAAAAAATTTAATTTTTTTTGCATACTTAAATTATATTTTCACTGTTGTGTGTGTCCCCTAAAAATCATAAAAATCATAATCATAGGAGCATTAGTGCTCAATTAAATACTTCTATTCATCATAACTTGAAATATGGGATATTCATCTCCTGCTTTTGTGTGCAGCGATAGGGACTACTTTTTACTTGATCCGACGGTTGAGATTCACAGAATATTGCAGTATCGCACTGATCTAGACCGTCCGATGGAGAAAAGCAAGCCAGTGTTCAGTAGTCTGTCGTCCATGTCAATATCATCTTTGAGTGCCGTGTATTCTTATTCTTATTCTCATAGTTTGGTCATTTTCAGTTGATGTCCACATCACATGTCAAGATCGGCTAACAAGTCTACTAAGATATGTTAGAGCTAATATATATGATTGTGTTTCTGTAGTAGTGAAATTCGCATTGAAATTGGCAGCAGCATAACAGATTATGAAAAGATTATTATCCAACCACTGCAAATTAAAAGATTGATGATTCTTTAATGTTTCGTAAAACAATAGTCAATTATCCATTTTTATATGCGGTACAAGAAAGTCGAATCTCAACCGTGTTCCATCTTTTATATATCGACAAGATTAATTTAGCGGTTATGTAAGACAATCATGGGCTGGACATAATGGGCCTGTCAAATCGGTTTTGACCTTTGACATTACAAGAGGCTCGAAAAATTATTTGCATAAGGCCCAACCTATTGATAAAAAAAAAAAAATAAAGGCCCAACATGACAATAAACCGAAGTTTATGGAGGTGAGCTCCTCTGTTTATTTTCTGAGAAAAAGTAACTGCACACCACGATGTGCACACCGGTCCTGCACCCCAAAAGATTTAGGTAGAAGATTCCATTTTGATGTCAGCACCAAAATTTTGTGGCAAGCAGGTCCTCTATCGAGCGGGGATTAATTGTATCGCTGAACTTTCTTGATATGCTCTAAGTTAACTCAAAAATTGAGTTTGTCTGTATAATAATTTTATAAAGGGTTATACGAATTTTAAATACTGACCGTCTTGACTGTTTTGATTGAGATCCGAAATCTACAGCTCAAATTTTTCTAAATTAAACTCAAATTTTGAGTTAACTTAGATGATACGGACTCAACTTCGAGCGCCATATTCACACCCTTCCCACCCACTATCGTCCACATATAGAAGTGTTACACAGGATGAAAAGACTATTTAATTTGAATTAAAATGGTGCATACACATAGTATGAAAATTTATTGTTGCACGTGATATTACCTCTACATTAAAAGTTGTTTATGGAAATAATTTGTAGGTCAACAATATTACTAGTTTTGAAAAACTAAAACGCTTGAAGTTATTCAAGTCAATTTAATGCAATTTTTAATCTAATATATAAAGAGTTTAAACTAATTATAAAGTATGATTACACAAAAAACAAAAAATGCTTATACGCAGGAATAAATGGAAGTCATATAAATGGGTATTTTGGCATTTGAAAGTACTTACACTGAGTACAAATTATTATCACACAAAAATCAATATCTGTTTTCTTTAGAAATTATAATTATTAGATATGGAGATGTTTTATATTGTATATGTACAAGCTGAAGCTCCAATGAAAAGATGAAGAAAAAGGAATAATGAAATTAACTTTTCCGAATTCAAATAGTTGAGGTTGACCAATATAAAGATTGTTACAAGACAAATAGTAGAGATAGAAGGGGGAGAGTTATTTTTTCAGTCAGTAATTAATGTAGAAAGAGCATCAAAGAACTGGAACGAAGAGCTCCAGTCTCCACCGCTTGAATTTTTGAGTGGTGCTTTTATTTTATTTTTTTCTTTTTCCAAGATCAATTCTTGAGAGAGATCCAACGACGGAACGAGTTGGAGGATCTTTGCCTGGTTATATATGAAGAAGGGAAATTTGCATATTTGCATTCCAAAACATTCTAATTGTAACTTTGCCTCTCCAAATTTGGAAATTGCAAATTTGCCACTACAAACTTAGAAACATTGCATTATTGCCATTATAATTTTTAAATGACCAAAGTGCCCTCAATGGCAGCCCCTCGGCAGCCCCCTCACGGCCCCCCGGGGCCGGGGGGGATTGCGGGGGAGCTGCCGGGGCGGCGCGCGGGGGCTTTCGGGGTGAGCGCTGGGGCTGCCGGGGCGACGCGCGGGGGGCTGCAGGGGGGCGCGGGGGGCTGCCATTGAGGGCACTTTGGTCATTTAAAAATTATAATGGCAATAATGCAATGTTTCTAAGTTTGTAGTGCCAAATTTGCAATTTCCAAGTTTGGAGTGGCAAAGTTACAATTAGAGTGTTTTGGAGTGACATATATGCAAATTCCCCGAAGAAGGAAGCTCGGAGAAAGTTCATAAACCAATAAAAACAAGCATCTAGGACACGATGCAAGAACAGTGTGTAAAATGACGGGAGCAGTAAGATTCTCTCTTATTTTTTTCTAATAAAAATTGTAACCTCCCAATCTATAATACTTCTAATTTATAAGAAGTTGGCTGTTGATGAACAGTTTATCCAAAGGACTGAAATAAAAAGATTTAAAGCAATGGTTGAATTGTCATTGAAATAAAAAAGAATGAAGGAAAGGGCAATAAAACCGTAAAGCTGTGAGGGTTAGGAAAAGAAACATTGTGCCACCCGACCTTTGACATAAAGTCATCAGTGCTATTTTTGTGGGGCTTAGGCACTAAAAACAGCAGATCATCTATTTCCCCACTGCCCGGTTATAGTATCTTTCTGGCAGGGAATCAACCAATATTTTAATATGCCTCCAGCAAAATTGGTTGCTAGGATACATCAAACTTGAACTGCTTTAAGGGAGTTCATGGACATGGGAGATGACCTACATGCAACACTGTCTAACCACGTGCTGGAATCTCTGGAAGGAGCAACAGACAACTCTTTGTGGGTGAATCCTTTCCTCTGTGGTGTCTCATAAACATCTAGGTAGCAGAGATCCAGCAACAGACACTCACTGTACCTAACTGAGAAACATGGCATGCAGAGGATTAGAAGTGAGACAGTACAACTCTCTGTATTAGTTGTAATATTATTCACTTTGTGATGTAAAATATTGTAATGACGTACTTTTGTAATAGCCTAATAGGGTCACCTGGGATCAAGGCCAACTTGGTCTTATCCCTTATATTTTTAGTAAATTTCAATACAATTAACTTATCAGAACAACGCATCATGAAACTGATTTGATCTTTGTAATATTACTTCCACAAACTCGCGGCAATTTGCTCATTTCAATTTTATTATTAAAAAAATGATTTGATATACATATCATAAAGTAAAAGAAGACGCAACTAGCCGAGTGCTTTTTATAGCTAGTGACACCATAACTAATTAATACCAACCAAAAGTCAGTCATTATTAATCTGTCTAAGAAGCACGTACGGAAACCATACAAGAGAGTGTGGGGACTGTATACGTACTCATTACCAGTCAATTGCGAAAGTACGTAGTAGTGTGTAGGACATACAAACTGACAAATCTAGTATTTGTTGAATTTACAATTTTTTACTATGCAGCAGCCGCCAACTGGATCCATATTTTGTCATGCATCCAGTTGCAGCTAAGCTCTAATTAATACATGAGAAGTTAACAGTTCATATATGGGACGACCTACCGTTCACTCTATAGATGTCTATAGAGTGTAACAAAATGACTGACAAAATGGGATCACATGAGCCCTATTTGTAACAAACATACTCACAGAAAGTGACTATGCATATCCATAGTGTGGATGCAAGATGTTTCCCTTCATATATATATATATATATATATATATATACCTTATCCAAGTATCGTAACTGGAGGTCTCAGCAGTGACACCTCTTCGAAGATTAATTAATCACTAACTAATAGGTAATGGAAAATGATATGGTGATACCATTGGTGATACCGTTGGTGATACCATATAGTTTGACTTGGTCAAACGTGCTAATTGTTCAACTTAACGTGGTAATTGTTCAATGTAACATGCTAATTGTTCAATTTAATGTACTAATTGTTAAACTCAACATCAACATGCTAACTATAATTAAGTTGATGTTGAGTTGAACAATTAGTACGTTAAATTGAATAATTAGTTAGTACGTTAAGTTGCATAATTAGTACGTTAAGTTACATAATTAAGACATTAAGTTGAACAATTAAGATGTTATGAACAATATTTAAGACGTTAAGTTGCGCAATTAGTACGTTAAGTTGCACAATTAAGATGTTAAGTTGAACAATTAAGACATTAAGTAGCACAATTAGTACATTAAATTGCATATTTAGTAGGTTAAATTGCACAATTAATATGTAAATTAAGTTGCACAATTAGTACGTTAAGTTGCACAATTAGTATGTACATTAAGTTGCACAATTAGTACGTTAAGTTGCACAATTAGTACGTTAAGTTGCACAATTAATACGTATATTAAGTTGCACAATTAATACGTTAAGTTGCACAATTAGTATTTTAAGTTGAACAATTAAGATGTTTGACCAAGTCAAACTATATGGTATCACCGATGGTATCACTATATATAGCAGCACCCTTTCTTATAAATAAGGAAATAAACTTATTCCAACTAGGGAATATTGTGAGAGGTGATTTTCTTTGTCAGAGAAATACTAGTGTTGCCTATATGCGTTGCCAAAGGCAAAATTAGTAAGACTAAGATAGTCCGGCCAGTAAACTCTTGCTACATCCCAAACTTGGTGTAGTGCCATGAGAGTATCACCTTTTTCATTAATGAATGTGACTGGCTAATATCTTTGCAAAAAAAGAAAAAGCAATGATGGTTTCGACCACTATGAAGATAGCATTGACATCTCTGACCCTGAGAGGCATTGAAGGAAATGCTATTGAAGTAAAACTTGATACAATAACTGCAACTGTAGTCATGACAGTTAGCCTCAGATAGATAATGTCATTGTTCTTCAGGATCTCCCCAGTGTGCACTGCATAGAACACGGACAGCAGGAAAGTGAAAATGCCAAAGGCATATGCCAAGAGGGGTGGGATGTCACCTGCAGGTTGGAGTTCGTTCGAGTTGTTCTGCTCAGTCGACAACCCAACTGGTTCTCCGGTGAAACCCAGCAGATCCAGAGCTATGTAAATAAGCCTGATAATAAGTATGGGTATGCATGCCAAGGATATGAACTCGCCAAGGAACTTTGCACCCAGAGTCATTGAGGCAGCCACTGTGAGAATCGCTGGAAAGATTGTGAATAACTTCAGGACCTCAACCAATTTGAATCTTACATCAGGAGGCAACAATTCTAAGGGCATTGCGGTGATCGTCAATGCCAAAGCACCCATCACGGATTCCAGGAAAGTGAGCGAAAGTCCTCTGAAGGGATGAAGAGCGCTAGCATCGACCCCCAGTGCATCAAAGATTTGAGCTGCCAACATCAAGATTGCGGCACCTGTGGATATGTAAGCCGCATCGGAACAGTACTTGATGGTTGATTCAAAGGATCCATCTCTGGGCTGTTGGTTGGTGTTTTTAATTCGAATTGTGAGATAGAAAAGCAAGACTATGATGAACGGCACCACTACTAAAAAACAAGCAAACCATGCATATTCGTGGTTTATGTGAATCAAAAGAAAGACATTAGTGCACATGAAAGAAAGCCCATTTATTGATGCAAGCAGTAGAAGAAGCACGCATTGCCACTTTTTGAGGGAAGTACAAGTACTGGTGTGAGGTTTGAAATAATCAAACAACGGTATCCCAAAACCAGAAAGCACCAGTAGAATCATGGGAATAGCGACGGCTAGGGTTTGAGCATCAAAAGACAGTTTCTTGTCCTTGTTCAATGAGATAGCCCGGAAAACAACTGGCGCTACCAATGTAGCGGAGATGGATGCTTGGTTCTTGGCTCGATCTGACCATGCCCTTTTAGTTATTTCACTGGATCCGTCCGGAATCCGTGCCTGCCACTGATTAATTATGCATCATATTAAACAAAGCACTAATTGGAGAAATTGACAAAAACAATTACAAATTAAAAATATGACACATTGGCTAGCCAAAAGAAAACATTGGTTCTTATGGTATACGTATGTATACCGGTCTCTCCAATCAAAATCATCACTAATAAGAAACAAAAGAAAAAAAGAAAAGAAAAAGAAAATCTGCGCGCTATTTATAAGAAATAATTAAGAATCGTTAAAATGGCAAATTCTTATTAGTATAGCTACTCTTGTACGCCTTTGAATGCATGGATCCATATATTCTTGTTTAATTTAGTTTTCCAGCTATACGTGTTCTTCTTTTCGTGTGTCGAATCTAGCTAGATATATATATAGCAAATGCCTGCAGTAAGCAAGCACAGATAGATGGAAGGTATCCTAATTAGGGGTAGCAACTAGCAAATTCGGGATTGGACTCGGACTCCTACTCGGCTAGTGGACTATATATAGACTCGGGATCGGCCGACTCGGTTGACTTTGTCATGACTCAGTCTTAACTCGGATGACTCGATTTCGTCTGAAAATTGCCTAGTCTCATGGATGGATAAAAACTAGGCTCACATTGGTCCGAGTCTGAGTCAACTCGGGCCGAGTTTGCAAACCACGGCAGCAACTCGAGAATAGCTCGCGATTGCCTCCTTTAGAGCTTGATAAGAATTGAGTTATTGTCGAGCCCGATAGGTTTCTTAATGAGCCGAGCTTTCGGGGAGCTCGCAAACTAAAAATGAATTAACACAACAATAAAAGAAATCTAGAAACTAGTTCTCAAGATAATAAAAAAAAAAAAAAATCCTTGACATATGTTTGAGTTCGTACCATACTAATAACAAAATTGTCGCTCCGGCGAGAGTTCATCAGAAAGACAAGCTTCTCAGTTTCTCAAGTCGATGTCGATCGTAGCCCCTCGATTTTAACTTCTGTATGAACTTCGCTACATGAGTGAATAATCCCGTATGACACGTATATATAATAGACTAATAAGGAAGTTAAAATAATGATGTCATGATATGATATCGATCGTAATTCGTAAGATGCTGTTAGAAGTTGGAACTCGGAGTGCTTATCCTCTGCCTTAAGGTATGGTGCCATGAACACATGAACCGTTGGATCCCATCAAGATTTGTGCAGGCTTGAATCTCAAGGCGATCCAACGGCCCATGTGTTTCATAGCATATTACCTTAAAGCAGAGGATGTGAAATCTCAAATAGTCATTCTGGACCAAATCTCAACAAATGCTTCCACATTTTGGGTCCCCCAACATCTATAGTCAATGGGCATACAATGCAAGTATGCAACATACATCTATAGTCAATGGGCATACAATGCAAGTATGCAACATACATCTATAGTCAATATCCATACGTCTACGGACATACAATGCAACATACATACATCTACAGTCAGATATACGATATGATAGTTACATCAAATTTGTAACTTTTACATTAAATTTGTAACATCTAAACTCTTAACACTCAAAAACGAAAACAATCAATAATATTCACCTAGATCTATATATACCTGTACTCATCTGATCCAACGGTGATGCATGCCTAGACCCTAGTATCAGATGAAGACGTGTTTTTGTACCCATCTGATCTAACGGCGATGCATGCATCTTAGTCCTGCGATATTTCTTAAGATATAAAGAGAGGAAGGTTATAGCATGCTTCTTGCAAAAACGTAATTAAGAACCAGTTCAGAGGGCAACATTTTGAGGCCTGCTAAATTACCTTACTGACAGATATAGGATTCAGCAGGGAGATATATATAAACTTCAAACCAAAAGCATATTGGTTTAAATTAACACATGACATTATAATAAATATATAAGGAATATATTTAATTAACAAATTATATGCATACTGAGTGCTTATATAAATGCCATAGTTTAATCATCACTTTTTGCTTAAATATAATAAACCCATAGCAATTAACAGTTTATAATGTATATATATATGACCTGCAAGAATGAAGCTTAATTGGCTGCTTGACACTAATTAATTAAGCCTAAAAGTGCTCATGAGTGCTTTGAACCTTGGCCCGTGCCGTGCGCGCCGACTCGAACCTTTTCCGTCTTCACTTCAGCAGTTGACCTGTCAGTTGGTCTAAAATAGAGAATTCAAATTGGTCTTCTAACACTATCCACTAAATTTTGATATGTTAATTAATTGTGGATACTTGCCTTTCTTCCACAATTTAAAATTTTCTTCCTTGATTAAAATTAATATACCCCAATTATATATATATATGTGGCTTCTTAAATTCATATTTGAAAATTTCTTTCTGGACTATATATTTTGGGGAATTTATATATTTTCCACTCCAAAATTTTTCATTTGTAACTTTGCCATTCCAAACTTAAAAATTGCAAATTTGCCACTACAAAATTAAAAACATTGCGTTATTGCCATTATGATTTCTTAATGACCAAATTGCCCTCAATCTCCTCCATGGCACCCCCGGCAGCCCCCTCGCACCCCCCGGCATGGCAAAGTTACAAATAGAGGGTTTTGGCAGCTCGATCGCTCTCTTGCAACTAATTATTTGTGTGTCTCTTGCCTAATTAAGGATCTCAATGCAATTGCAACGTGTGTATTAAGGCACCGGACCATACTGTTCGAATTGGAGTTGGAAAATTAAGGATAGGGACAAGAACGTGTATCTCCAGGCTTGGATATGTTCTTCTTCTTGATAGTGATGAGGCTAGTGCTCCTTAAAGAAACTACCATTCTAAGATAACAAAGGTGGGTAACCTTTCTTTCTTTCTTTTTTTTTTTTTTATCTTATCTAGAACAGCTTGTTTAGACTCTACAGGACGTCCAGTAGTGCATTGGAGAGGATAGTGAAAGGGGACAACCTACTGTCCATAGTGGAAAAATCCATAGAATGTGACAACATTTACTGACAAGTGGACCACATGGGTCCCAATATTTATAACCACTTATGAGTGTGGATGTGTCCACTCTGTGGACGCAAGATGTTTCCCATAAAGATGTGTGCCATGCATTGAACATGCTTGCTTTCTCACAATATGTAAGTCGCAATAGAGCGATCGAGCTGCCAACATCTAAGTAAATATGTAGTCCAGAAAGAAAATTTACATAATAAAATAATCATTATAGTGGTGTTGATTAAAATGGTTAAAACCTAATTAAAGTGAAATTTCTAATGAACAAAAGACCTACAATTTTTACATATTATGGGCATACAAAGATTCTTGTATTACAAACAAAAAACTTGCTTGTACCGTCTTTTTTTGATTTAAAATAGTAATGGGTTCACTAATACAAAAGCAAGAAAATGTTTTGTCGGTTCAAATGGTAAAAAAAAAAATACTATATACTAATATTAAGAATATTAAGAGTAATACCTAGCGTCCATATATAGGTTACAAAATAGGATGTATATATTACATTCTTTATATGTTTATCGTATAGACATGTTTTCAATGGATGCAAGATGTTTCTGAGTTTCTCTAATATTAATTTATAAAGATAGAAAAGAACCGGCCCTGGTCTAGTGGCTAAGGGCAACGCTCTTTGTGTGGGAGATCGCAAGTTCGGAATCCGGATGGAGAGTCTTTTATAGACATTTAAATTTGAGTGACGTTTATCTCAAAAATATATATAAAGATTCAACTATATATGCTAATTAAAGAGAGCTTGAGATTTGAGTACTGGTGTCACCTGACAGTAATATAAGAACTAGACACGTGATCGCGCTCCGCGCGATGAATATAAAAACATCGATATTAATTTGTGAGCGCTATGAATATAAAAACATCGATATTAATTTGTGTTGTAATTGCAAGAGTAAGATTATCATGAGCTTAAACTCACATAGTCCTTATGCGGACGTAACTTTAAAAACATATAAAATCACCTTTAAATTTTTATTTATGTGACTTAATAAGTTCCTTATATCAAAAGTTCAATACTTATAGGATATACAAAATTTCTATTTTTGAGAATTTTTCAGTATTTGTTTGAGATTTTCTTAGAAGCGACTATACAATATAATAACATAATCATCATTTTATGTATAATAACAAAACACAAAAAAAATACTAAAAATAAAAAAAATAGAAAATTTTTGGTAAATTTTTTATATAAAAAAATTATTGAGCCTAACTCATGATAACTTTACGTCATTTTCTAAATACATGGAGTAACACCACTTATGAGCTCAGTTGTAAATATATTAAAACTTAAAACAAAATACTTAAAGCACTATAAAATAGAAAGATTGCAACTATTGCATTTTTTTAAGAATCGAAAACTTAACAATAAAAATATTAACACTAACATTGAAATTTTATTGTAATTAGTGAAAACCCAAAAAAAAAAAATGAATAAACCAAACCAAAAAAAAAAATGAAAACCAAACCCAAAAAAAAATAATAATAATAAACCCCAAAAAAAAATTAGCAAAAACCCAACCCCCCCCCAAAAAAAAGAATAAACCAAACCAAAAAAAAAAAAAAAAACACTATTCTTTTGACACTGTAGATCTATAGTGTATAGGCATGTTGAACATTTAATATCTCTAATTAAGAGGCTGTCCGCAATTGAAAAAAAAAACACAGTTGTTCTGAGTTTTAAAATATATAAATTAACCTTCACATCAGTATACTGTATACGCATGCAGATGCAGTATAGTTGGACCCAATAAGTATATGGGAAACATTAAGTGTCCATTATGGATTGTCAATAGTAGACACATATGTGGGATGTATTGGTTACATGTGGGGCCACTTACACCCCCTTTATGTCTACTATGGACACATCCACAGTGGACACTAGGTATCACTCTAAGTATATCATTTAGTCTTAGCTAATGATTGTTAAATTCGAAGAATATCGTAGTCGAAGTCGGAAGACCTGGGATTTACATCTGCTGCCATACTTGTGATGGCAGCAAGCTGCCATAGCTCAAATCTCAATCGTCAATATCAATTCATGGCCCAGATTTTTTTTCATAAATTTCGTTATGGGACTTGTTTGCCCGATTGCCCAAGTGTCCAAGTACTTATTAAATGTGATTTTGTGAGGTTAAATTTGTTGTTCATTTTTATTAATCAAATTAAGAATTGAGCTATAGTAGTATTAATTAATAGTACAAATTACGCCGTACTATTAGCTCATATCTCCAATTTCAAAACCGCACATTATGATCTTCATATAAAATTCTACTTGTAAACCAAATTTATATTTTTTAGAACTTTTTTACTATTTTTTAAGATACTTTTAAATATCGCTTGCTTAAAATATTACGAGTCATCCAAATAAGTGACATTTCAAAGTATCTTAAAAAAATAGTAAAAAAATTCTAAAACATATAAATTTTAGTTTACATGTAAAATTTTATATAAAGATTATAAAGAGTGGTTTGGATCGACTATTAATATTTTGAAATTTGAGATATAAGTCAATAGTATGACACAATTTGTACTATTAATAGTATCATAGCTAAACTCATAATAAAAATCTAATTTAATGACAACAAAGACACGCTTCAACAAAAGAGATGATAAAAATTTTAAATTTATTTTTATTTTATATCATAATGCATTTATATACTTTAACAAAAAAAACATTGAGATAAAAAAAACCAAACCGAAAAATATTATTTGGGCAGTTAGCAGCGGACCTGATGGGTCGGGCAGTTCAATAGACCACATTTTTGAGGGAATTAATCCGGACCATCAATTGATTTGTACGCCCCAGATCTGAGCTATGGCAGCTTGCTGCCATCACAAGTATGGCAGCAGATGCGAATCCGAAGACCTGACCAGGTAAAACAACTGTTGTCTTTATGTCAATTTCTTATTGAACATGATGACATCATGTCGACCAACATTCCTCCCCCGGCCTCTTTGGGGATCGGTATCCGCTCCCTGCTTTTCTAAAATCTGATAGTTGAGAAACACCGAAGTACTTTGAAATTTGTGCAGTAAAAACTGGAATATTTTGAGATCGGTACAATAGCCGATACCGATCTCCTCTTTGGAGGACGTCCTCGCTATGTTATTGCGACCAGTGCCGGCATTATATATCTACTCATCTGGCGTCACTATTCTGGAATGAATGGAATTGGAAGGAAAGGAATCGGAGAATTTTTCAAGCAAAGACAAAGTCATCTAAGAACCTTCTCATCAATGTGGATCGGGATCATCGATCTGCTTTTCTAAAAAGAAAAACATGGCCTGCTTTTTCTGATTTAACGGTTGAGAAACACTGTGCATTGAGATCGGTGCAATAAATACTGAAGTAGTTTGAGATTGGTACGACAACTGATCCCAACCATCTGATCAGAAAAGCAGGCCCTCTCAGAATAAAAGCAGCAGATTCTCATCCCATCAATGTTATCATGGATATTGAACTAGAGATGCCGAGCCGGGATCTCCACTAGCTAGAAGAACTAGAGCAAATTTTTATTTTTGTTGTATTTTCTTTGCTGCTTTCCTTTTCGTGAGGACAATTTTAGCTTTTCTTTCTAATTTCTTTCTTGTTTCTTTCTCCCTTGTGTCATCTATTTTGTTTTTCTTTATAAATATTAAATACCCATGTAAATATCTCTTTTTTCATAATAAAATTATAGAGGGCAATCGCTCTCTACCACAAAAAAAAAAAAAAAATCTTATTGACTATGCATTAATTAACTAGGGTAAGTCCCCATGCTTCACAGCGGGGCAATGTGCTTTGTAGGTGTTTCATAATTTAGTTGCAAAATTTATTTGGCTGAAAATAGTGGAGTTGTATATTAATTAGATGATATATGTTGTATAATCAGGTATGAATTATATAGTTTAAAACTATAAGATATTATGAAAAGTAAACAATTGATGAAACAAATGAGATTAGAAACGAAATAATTGTAAGTTTGCAATATATGAACGATAGGTTACGAAAAACATGCTGACTAATTGTGCAATACAAATCAGACCAATAGTGAAATAGATAAATAAAAAATGGGTCGGACAAAAAATTGATCTAGCTTTTTTACCATTTTAAATAAATACGAATCTATGATTTATAGGATACATCCATAATTTTTTCTTTTACTTTTTTCTGATGATTCTAAAAATCTTAAGCTTATCAAAAAAATAATCCTATAACAAAATTTCATCCAAAAAAATATTATGATGTAATCATTTTTTTAAGTTCAATTAACTAAAAGCTGAGAATATGATGTCCAACTGATTTTGAGGAAACATCATAGTAAAAAAAATTGATACCAAAATAATATAAGAACAAATTAAAAATTTTTAAGTGTATTTATAGAAAAAAATTTACTTATAAACAATGCTCATAAGGAGAAATCACAATCTTGATTAGAAATTAATTAATGGTACTTAACACAAAACCAACTTTTCTCAACACCTCTCTGTTTGACAATGAAATGGATATGATGACCGTCAGATGATGAGATCGGATGGCTGTGAAGCTCAAATGAATGAAGGAGCTCCATTTTTATCCCTTTTGAGGGTATATATATATTAGGAAGAGTTCACATTTAGGTACCGAAGGAGTGCGTGAACTGCACGTGCGTCTCAAAATTTAAGTTTGGGCGATGCATTATGGCAAAAGAGGAGGATTCCAATGCCTCCATACTAATACGATAGAAATTGAGCAATGATAATTGGCGGTTGGTCGTAATATGATGACAAACTATGTACTCTTTCTTATAAGCAGTTTTTACTGAAATTTTTTGTTAATTAATCATACTAATACTGTGATGTACGATCGATGTGGGTACTGCGATCGATATTAGTTGATAACTTACCTTTCTTTACTTTGGTCGTATCTTTTAATATTTTTCATTTGCTCGATCCTAATGATTTATATATGACAGCAATACAACATTACTATTCCCAGTTTCCCACTGCAGCAGCTAGCTTGGGCAGTTGACTAGTAGATCATTAATTAACAATCTCAATTCTCAACTAATTAATTACCTGAACGTGAACTATTTATATATCGAGTGCTCATCCTCTGTAGCGCTGCTTTGTGTAGCGCATGATGTGAACCGTTAGATCATCTCGAGATTCGAGCTAGCACAGATCCTGAGATGATCTAACGGTTCACATCCTGCGCTACACAGTAGATCATCTCGAGATTCGAGCCAGCACAGATCCTGAGATGATCTAACGGTTCACATCCTGCGCTACACAATACAGCGCTACAGAGGATATGAAATGAGTAATACCTAGTGTTCATAGAAAAGTTATCCATAGCGGCCATATGTTACATTTCGGTATGTAACTGTTACATTTTGGGATGCATCTTTTATACTTTTTGTACATCTATGAACATATGAACATCTTTTCAATTGATGCAAGATGTTTCTCATATGAAATCATATATATCGATCACTCTAATCCTATGCCTTGATTCTCTGGGACTGGCTCCGTGACTCGTGTGTGCTCCTCCGATATATATGCAGCATCATCGTACAGAGACGAAACATTCGTGTTCATCGGTTATTCAGGTAAATTGGTTGGTCCTGTTTAATTGCGGAGTGTCAACTATATACAAAAACAGAGAAAGAAATGCCATGATATCACATTGCTTTATCCTGTTCGATTTCAATGAAAACCGTAATGCATATGAGCAAGAAATATAAAATTAAAAATCAGATAATCTCCGATTGCTATTGACTCTGGTGAATTAGATATATAGATTACAGAGAAATTTGCTCCTAGAAAATTATAACTGGATATATTTTATGAAATTTGATATTACTAAATGTAAAATAGTTACATTTTTACGATAATACTATTGAAAAAAATATATCGTATTGTAAATTTCAATAATTTATATAAAATTTACAAAACTTTTGCATATATGCATGTCTGACTATATTCATGTATTATTCATACTAGAAGCGTACCTGCATGTTGCTGTGGGTAACTTTAATTTTTATTCAAGCTAAATGGGATGAAAGAATTGAAAAGAAGAAATGAGTTTGTTACTTAAGCAGAGTGAAAAAGTTAGTCAGACATGTCGCCACTTCAGTTTTCTGTTGAGACAGAAATGGAGATGAGTGCAATAGGAAATGGATACAGTGTGAGTCTTTCATTATTCGATGAATGAAGATTAACCTAAAAGTTAGTCTATGACTATCAATGGAGGGTCCAATCCTTAGTTTCTCTGTAAAGGATTATTGATTATTGATTTATATCTGAATAATATTTGAAAATACTAAATAATGTTAATTATTAGTTGTGCGACCGTGTTAATTCAATCTATTTGCACCTCTAGCCTAGACGACATCTGGTTCTGGAGTTACATGCAGGTCTACAGCCGAAGATTACTATATGTGGGTCTCGGTAGGAAAGGACCAAACCTAAACCGTTGAAATCATCGGCCCCTTCTCTTAAGAATGCTTCGGCCATGAGCCCCTGAAGTTCTGAACCTTCGAGGAATGCAAAACCTGATGCAAACCAATTTTTTTTTTGTATGCAAAGCCTGGACGATGGGAATCAAGTCAACAGTATTCCCGATGAGATCCGAGCCGTTAATCAATAGTTGACTCCTCATCTCATCCGTCCTGTCCAAGACTGACACTATTCGAGTGGGAAAAAATAAATTCGCTCTCACAGAATTTGTTTTTTCCCACTCACACAGTGGCGGATGGGAAGGAAGCGAACATGGCCTAAAAGATGATCCGCTTCATATGTTGGATCAGTATTTGGATTTTGCATGATCCGAATTGACTATAAATTCCGGTAGTTTATTTTTATCATGTTATAATGGGAAAATTCATTATTTGGTCCTCAAACTATCTCTAAAAAACCAAGTTGGTCCTTAAACTTTATATTGCACCAATTTAGTCCCTGAACTTTTATAAACGGGTTGAATTAGTCCAACTTCTTTAAAAAAACCAAATTAATCCTTTTGCTATATTTCTTGTTAACATGTATGCATTATTTGCCATGTGGACTATAAATATGCCACGTAGGCCGGGTTAATGACTGCTAGCATTTTTTCGGGTCGGGTCGGGTCGTGTATCGGGTTGACATCTGTCGTCAATTTTCAGGTCGGATCGGGCGGGTTTTTCAGGTCGGGTCGGGCGGGTTTTTGGGGTCTGGTCAGATTTTGCACCTCTATTGCCGGGTTATCTCGGGTTTCAAGTTGTTCGGGTCGGGTCAGTATGACTTTCCTTCAAACACAGGTTGGGTTGGGTTCAAGTCAGTCTGACTTTCCCCTGAAACACGGGTCGGGTTTGGGTTTGGGTTAGGGTTCGGGTCAGTTTGACTTTCCCTGAAACTAAGTCGGGCAGGTTTTTCGGGTCAGGTCAGATTTTGCCACCTCTATCTACCATGGTAAGTTGAATCGAAAACCCACGTGTCACATTTAAAGTCCACATGGCAAATAATGCATATATGTCAACAAGAAATATAGCAAAATGATTAATTTGGCTTTTTTAAAGAAGCTGAAGGACTAATTCAATCCGTTTATAAAAGTTTAAGGACTAAATTGGTGCAATATAAAGTTTAAGGACCAATTTGGTTTTTTAGAGATAGTTTGAGGACCAAATGATGAATTTTCGCTATTATAATAAGATATATACCATAATAATATGAGTAAATATACGGTCTTAAACTCACGTAACTCTTTCATGAGCGTACCGTCAAAAATATATTAAATAATTTTCAAGTTTTGATTTATGCGACTCAATAATTTATTTATATTAAAATCTTATTAGATAAAAAAAAAATTTCATTTTTAAAAAATGTTAAGTATTTGTTTGATATTTTTTAAAAGCGAAACTTGATTATTTTATTAAGTTTGTACAATTACATTAAAAAAATCTTAAATAAATATTTAAAAAATCTTTATATATATATATGATCAAAACCGAAGAACCCACTTCTTAACAATTCAGTAACAATACGCAAAATATGTCAAGGCCAGATCACTAATAAAATGGTTCTTTCTGGCTTTGAGCCCAATATGACAATTCACAAACAAACATAGCTTTCACTACTTGTAAGATTTATGTTCTTCAGTGGGTAATCAGTTTAATTGGGCTGTAGCATTGCGGGTAACGCTTCCTGGAATTACTTTAGGGGCTTTCTAAATGGACACAGCTTTGGGTAATGGGCTTGTGAAATGAGTTTTGACTTAATTTTGACATTACAAGAGTCTCAAGAAATCATTTGTGTAAAGGCCCAACCTGACAAAATTTACACAGCCGTACAGTACTCACGGGGTCTGTTTGAGCCTGCATGTGTGTTGTGTGATGTGTCAACTTGTATTTTCCTTTCTACAATATTTTGTGACAAGTATTATGAGAGTAATTCTGACGAGCTCCAGTCCAAATGTTGTTCCAGTGTTTTAAAAAACGGAATACGCTCGTCGGACAGATAGGGTACCGCCAAGCGATTAATCGTTATGCAGCCGATTATTCAGATTTTTGCGGACAATTTTGTGTTTCTACAAATATGTACTAATATATTAAATTTTTTTAATACAAATTAATACATTGATTAGAATAAAATGTACATCTTATTTTGGCTATAACTTTGATATGAACTCAGTGAATTTTGTATTTTAAAAAATGGGAAAGTGATTAAAAATGTTGAAGTTATGTGTATAGATATCATACATGAATGAGATATATATGCAGTATGAAACAGTTTTCAAAAAAGAGCAAAATAATAATACTGTATATAAAAGGTTCTGACACACGATGCTGTAACAATTGCTGCACAAACGAATCAATTATAGATCATTTTTGTTGTATCTGACATATATCTTCCGTTTTACATGTTCGGAACGGATCAGGCGCCGATTCCGTATACGCGGACGATTAATCGGCCGATCTAACCGATTTTCAAAACACTGTGTTGTTCCACACGCGTACTCCAGTCTTCCACTGGCGTAGTGGCGCTCGTGCTCTCAAGTTTCGTTGAGAAATGGGAAAGGGAAGGGAAGGGATGGAAATGAAATGGAATTATGGAAAAGACAAGGAGAGGGAGAGGGAGAGGGAGAGGGAGAGAGAGGAGGGTTATTAAACTCTCTACACCTCCAATTTGGGAGTCCGGATCTGCTGGTACGCGTCCAGATCTACAGCGCAGATCCGACGGTGCGCCAGACCTCGGGATCTGAACTCAGTGCTTTTTACGGATCCCGAGGTCTGGCGCACCGTTTGATCTGCGCTGCAGATCTGGACGCGCGCCAGCAGATCCCGAGTTCCAATTTGGTGCTTGAAATTCAGTCACAGTGACTCAGTTACCCGTCCTCTTTCTCCCCTTTCTTTAGGCTGTGTTATCTTCTATGGTTTTTGAGTAGGAAGCCATGGCTATAACTTTTTTAGACTTTGGAGTGTTCTATACACATGTAGCAAGTCACGACTTTGATATTGTGAGCACAAAAGTTGATGAAAATATAGTATAATAGTGCATCAAAACTAGGTTTTTAAAAAATTTGATCCAACTGGATTTTTCCGTAGCTTGTTGTGTTTGAAACTCAGCAAGCCATGATTACAATTTTGACAAAGCCACCCAACGTTACGATAAAGAACAGGCCATTAATCTTTACCTTTATTCAGTTGTAAAAATCCACGGAGCCAAGTTAAAAACGATTTGTAAAGCAGGGGATGTAAAAATCCAGCCCGTGGATCTTTACCTTCCTATTGCAGACGGGCAGACCCTTAGGCTTTGCTCCAAAGAGGGGTAGAGGGGGTGAGGGGAGGGGAGGGGAAGGGGAAGGGAAGGGGAAGGATAAAATAATTGAACCCTTCACCTTGCTCCTGAGTTTTACTGTAGAAGGTGAATGGAGGTGAGAAGAGGGTAGCCTCTCTATTATATTTGTTCAAAATCCTTCACCTTCAAATTTGGGGATCAAAATTTTAACCTCCAATTTACTACCCTCCTTTACCATCCCTTCCCTTCCCCTTCCCCTCTAAACTCGGGAGCACAGCCTCAGGGTGTGCTCCAGAAGGGGGGGGGGGGGAGGGGAGGGTTGATCAAGTTTTGAGTTACTTGTCTAAGGTTATGTTAATTGCTCTATAAATACAATTTGTGTCTTGTTACCCTCCTCTCATCTCTAGTAATTGTAGTTGTGGAGCAAGTAACATGACTTTAGATATGTAACTCCAAATTTGATTAGCTCTCCCCTCCCTTCCCCTTCGCTCCTCTCCCCCCTTTTGGAGCACACCCTTACCAAATTCATATCCCCTGCTGTACTGCATTGTACAGTTCACAACGTCAGCCGTTGGATCGTCTCACGATTCGTGCCAGCGCGGATCTCGAGATGATCCAACGGCTGATGTCGTGACCTGCAGAATGCACTCTCTTTCGTGTATCGTCGATTTCAAAATGGTAGCCGTAAATCCGCAACATGGCGTCTGCAGGGCCACCTGGCCGACCCCTGATCTCCTCCCCTCGATCTCTCTTCCGCGATATGCGACGATGCCTCCTCCTAATCCACCTCCCCTCGACCCTCCAACCGCGAACCCTACCTGTTTCGACCAGTGACCACTGTCCTCATTACCTTTATCGCGCTGGAACCTTGGCATCTTCACTCGCCTCTGAAAGTTTGCCGACTCACCACTCGCCTCTAGGGTTATGCTTCTTCCCTTCCATTCATTATTTTTTTATTAAATGATTCAGTTTACAAATTAAATAGCTTAATGTTTTTCAGAAACTTTAGATGGTTTATGCTATTAAATCGGACTGCTCACAGGTATCTGTACCGAATTGGCAACTGTTGAGTTAATTGCAAAATCTGAAGTTTTGGGTGAATAGTTGTTTTAGTGTGTATTTTTTTTTAGGATTTGGAATTATCTTTCTTATACAGGATTTGGAGAGAATTGGGACTGATTATTAGTTGAAATACTTTTGCAATTTACTTGCAAATTCCATTGATCATCTCATAATCAGTTGTAATACTTTTGCACACTGATGATATTTGATGTTGTTGTCTTATGTTAAATTAGATGCAATTTACTTGCACAATAGGAGAGCATTAGCTGTACTGGTATTTGGTAAGAAGATAGAGATCAGCACAAAAGTGATGTATTTTCCCTTTTTAAGCGATTTTTTTTTTTTTTTGAAAAGAAAAGCACCATCTAAGTGTTTAAGCGATCTTTATCTCCCCATTTTCTGATCATTGCCTTATGTGTTTATTTTGCTTTCCTTTGAAATATTGGTTTGTATCCTCTTTTTTTTGGATATCTTTTTACAAATGTCTCTCATGCTTTCTTATTCTTCTTCTTCCCCCTTATCTTTTATCAGTTATCAATTTCATAATTACTGCATTATGTTTTTTTATTGATTGGATAATGAGATAAAAAAAAACAAAGAGGTGAGTGAGATTGTTTTAATTTCCATTAAAGCTCAAATTAGTTGATATGGTTGCATATATTTCATATGTGATTTTAATTTATGTGCTATTATATTACTTGTCATCTGATTATATATCATGTTCTAACCTTTTTTTTTTTTTTTGAAAAATAAGATCAGATTCTAAGAAACTCCGTGGCAACGCACGGGCAACTTAATGAACCAATTACCGATGCAAACTCATTCCAATTTAGGAACTTGAATCGCGATTCCATCATTTTTCTCAATTCGCGATGGAGCTCCCTAGTCCAGCCGCCTTCAGCCACGATCGCCCAGCCAACCTTCTCCTTCTCCGATCACTCAACCATCCTCCAGTTGCGATAGCCGCTCACTCTTCCAGCCTGATTGCCGCTCCTTTGTATGTGTATGTGATATCTGCTCTTTTTTTTTTTTTTTTTTTTTCCGGTGCTATCACTGCTTTCCTTAATACAATGTACTTATAAAATTATAAAAAAATATGTAATAACATGTATTTGTACTTCATTCTGTTTATTAGGTATTATTGGTTAGTATATATTAGCTATTATTACTTTTATTTTGAGGAGATGCAGATGCTGATCAAATATGAGGATTTGACCGGGGATATATTCAATTATGTTTTTTTTTTTGGTTGTTGAAGGAGCCATGCAAAATTCTGTATTGTCAGTATTTGGAGTTTGTTTAATATATATTATATGTTTTTACTGTAAGTATTAATTAGTTTACCAATTAATTTGAACGTCAGTTGTTTTTGTATAATAGGTATTATTACTTTATTTCTAGGGAGGTGAGGATGTTGGTCAAATTTGGGGATGTGACTTTTTATCATGTTTTATAAAATTCTGATGGTTGAGGACCCTTACAAATTTTTTTTTATCTTATAGGTATTTAGAGTTTATCTGATATGTATTATGTGTTAGCACTGTAGGTAATAGGTATTATTAGTTTTGGGGTCAATTAAATATATTTTTATTTATGTAGTAGCTATTATTACTTTTAATTATGGAAGGTTTTAGTTTGGTCAAATTGGGGGATTTGACTGGAAGATTTATAGTGGGGTACAAATATCTTATCCCAAAACTTTTTGCTGCTAATAGACTACAAGGGACCACTAGGAGAAGAAGCATGGCGCTTTCCTGTCCCCTTGACTTTAAAGTGGACTTCTAGTGAGTATTGACTCGTTGACGGTTGACTTCTTACGTTTATAGTATTGTAATATCAAATATGTAAGAGAAAAAGTTTAATACTTTCTTTCTTTCCTTGCCTCCGATCAGCCAAAATTGAAGTAGAAAAATGTTATGCTTAATTTTTGAGATATTTGTTACCCTAATTGAGGTTTTGTTGGTGCTGGCCGCCATCTTCTCTCACCGGGTGGTGCAAAAGAACCAACTACCAGCTGCAGCAAGTAAGTTATCCTGTAGCTATTCCCAATTTATTTTAAAACCCATTTATATTTGTGCTCTAATTAATAGGGAATTAATGTTGAATTGGAAGTTGAAGAAGATGTTGGGGAAGAACTGAAAGGTCAGGAAGCAGTCGGTGCTATTCAGTACCGGCTTCATGACTTGGAAATTGCCACCAATTCTTTCTCTGAGGATAATAAGCTCGGGAAGGGGGGTTACGGCGTTGTCTACAAGGTACTCTTTTCTTTTCTTTTTCTTCCATTGATTTGCTGATGGACAGTAGTTGTGCTTGAGTACAAATTAGGTCTAAATTAATTGTATCCAAGTGGTTAGAAGGGCCAATTCCAAAATAATTGCATATCCCAAACAAATTTGTTTAGAAAAAAATCCTCTATTATTATTTAATCTGTTGAGGAGCATGGCGTAATTAATCACAATAAAACTGCATCTGCATTTAGATAATGATTTCAGTAGGAACAAAGATACATCTATCTGTATAAAGAAGTACCATTTCCTTCTTTTTTTCTTCTCCTCCCAAATTAACTAGGTCTAAGTTCAATTTGATCCAACATGTTGAGGTGCATCTTGAGATCCTAAAAACTTAAGTTGACAAATTGGGATCACTATGAGCTCAGCAATATATTAAAAGAGAGATAATTAAGAAATCTTCAGTTTACTTTCGAGTCAAACCATCTCACTAACTTAGTTTTACCGGAGATATGTTCTAGAAGTTCATACATTTATTTTCTTGAAAATTGAAGTCTATAGTCTTTAACCTTTAAGAATATAAATTTCTGGCTACCTAAAGAAGTTTGAAGATCAATTCTGGAGAGTTTTGTGCTTTTAATGTGGCACATGAGTAAATTAGGAATAAGTTATCAATAACAAACTTATTGGACAACTAAAATAATCGATAGTGATGGTCAAAATTAAAGAAATAAAGAAATACATTATCTGTATTTTTGATAGGCTTAAAGTATAATCGAACACCAATCAAGCAATTTAAGAAATAATTTAGGCATATCAGCACTTAGCTTGATAATCAACATACTCTGATAACACCAAATTTGACATAGCATTTTGCACTTGAAACTGTTCCATAACTTCTTTGTTTTTTTCCATAGGGTTTGTTAGGTGGGCAAATAGTTGCTATAAAGAAGCTTTTTGGGAGTTCAGCAGACTTAGATTTTACAAATGAGGCTTCCTTGCTTTCTTCTTTAAAACATGAGAACCTAATAAAATTGTTGGGCTATTGCTGTGAAGCCGGATATTATATATTGGTCTATGAGTATGCATCAAATGGCGATCTCTACAATCACCTCATGGGTATGACACCCTTTTTTTATAATTTTTTCTTTTTATGTGACTCTATTTGTTTGTTCTAATGTCACCAGGGAAGAGAGTAGTTGACTATGGTATATCAAATAAATTTGGAAACTTTTTTAAGAAAATTTACAAATAGAAAGTTATATACTCTTAAACTTACAAAAATGAATATATTCCAAATTCATGTGATTTACGTTTTGTTTATAGTTCATCAATGACCTATAAATTGTAATTATTGCCATTTGCTTTAAATTTTGATGATATTTGATGAACTATCAAACAATTTTAAAACATATGAAATTCAAACACCATCAATTTATAAGCTCAAAAATATATTAATGATTCCCTTTTGTCTGTTTATGTACACCATCTATTTTTCTTCATTGTCATTCATTGCCGAAATAAGCATTGTCTTCTCTGCATTGGAAACCTGTCAATATTTGGCACAGAAACAAGCTGCTGCTAATTACCAATATTAATTAAAGGAGAATTTTATGATTTACATGCCTACATTTTATAATAATGTATATGTTCCCTGCTCTGTAGAACAATCAGATTATGTTTCCTGGCCACCATCACAATTTGTCCATGTTTAGTCGGTAAAAAAATATGATTCTACATGTGACAGATAAAAATAAATGTGAGGCTCTTAACTGGGAAATGCGTTTCGAGATTATCAAAGGATTTGCCAGAGGTCTTTCATATCTCCACCGTTCTGAGAATATGATCATCCATCGTGATCTGAAGCCAGCAAATGTATTGCTAGATGAGTACCACAGTGCTAAAATTGCAGATTTTGGTCTTTCAAGAGCTTTTGACATGAACAAAACCCACAAGACTACCAAGCAGATAGCGGGCACAATGTAAGTATAGAGATATAACACATCCTCTCTATTCAAGAAGAAAACTTAGACCTGAATTAGATCTCGTGAAATTTTCATGGAATGATCCCAAATAAAGTAATGATCCCAAATTAGCCATGATCTGAGTTGTTGACTTATCTAGTGCCAGTGCAAAATCACAACTTTAGCCATGTATATTTTGAAGTTCCAGTTTCTCTGGCTGATTGTAGAAAAGGATGGTTTCATCTTGTCTACTGGATGACTATTTGGAATTTCAGTAACCAACTTTAGGCAAATCTGAGCAATGATAATTATATTATGTTCGCAGATATAATGATTTGTGATGTTGGTTACTATTTTTCTTCTTTCAAAGTAAAAAAAATGGCTTCTAAATGTGAGCTACAATTGTAAATATTGATACTGTTCTGAGTATTCCTCCATCTAGAAATTTATTACAGATGAGATATTAACTAGAGGACTAAAGTATTCAGCCTAACTAGTGATCCTGGATAATCCTGATGTATAGTAACCTTGCACTAAGAATGACTGTTATCAATTAAAATTAGAGGAGTGTCTTACTAATCTGAAACTTGGTCGGGTTAGTTATCAATTAAAACTCTTAAGTTGGTAGAGTCTGGCTAATCTGACATAGTAACTTTGTTCTTTTCTTCATTGTAGGGGATATATTGCCCCAGAACTATTTTATAAGCAGCACTATTCAACTAGGTCAGATGTTTACAGCTTTGGTCAACTTGTATTAGAAACTTTGGCCGGATGCACAATTCATCGATATGCACAAGTTAATCAAGAGGCTCTTTCGCATGTTGTAAGTGATTGTTTCCTAAGTATAATCGGAACTTTTTAGTTTCAGTGATTAATTTCTTTGGAAATGGTGGTTGATTGGAGTAGGTATGGAAGCAATGGAAGGAGAAGAGGCCATTAGGAGAAGTAATCGATTCTTCTCTACAAGACATGTGTCCCCAAGAACAACTAATGACTTGCATTATGGTGGGGCTACTTTGTGTCCAGCATGATCCAAAAAAGCGACCCAACATGAAGCTTGTGCTGGAAATGCTTAATAGTAGACGCCCTGTGGCAGCACCATCTATTCCTGCTTTTTGGGAAGGTACTCCTTTGATCCGTTGTTTCCTAGTCATGATCACAGTAGCAAAGGATTCCATATCCTCTGTAGCGCTGCATTGTGTAGCGCAGAATGTGAACCATTAGATCATCTCAAGATCTGTGCTGGCTCGAATCTTGAGATGATCGCACGGTTCACATTCCGCGCTACACAATGCAGTGCTACAGAGGATGAGCACTCGAGCACTGTCTTCATTCACTGTGTATTGTATGTAGTGGTTAACAATACGTGTCTCGGAGACTACTACCTTGAACTTTAAGTCATGTGTATATTCAAGTCAAGGTTTGGTGTAAATATTCTTTGACAAATTTATAAGGACTAACTAATGATGTTAATAGTGTTTGCCTTTTATATTTTGTGGAACTTTTCCTCTTTTAATAAGTGTAAAAATTTATGTATTAATAATGTGCTCTGATACTGTGCAACACAATAACGTAAAAGTTCGATAAAAAAGGAGAATTAAATATTATGCTGGTTTTAACAGCATTGACTTGTGTCCATTAATTGAAGCTAGTGGGAAAAGGTCAGACTTATACTGATATGTTTAGATAAATTTGGTATCTTGATGTGGATTGGTAATATCATCGATTTGTTGTTTATCAAGAAATTAACGAACCTTTTTTCTAATGAAATTTTTCATGGTCCTATTTGAACATTGCCCATTGGCGCATGATATCAAAAGTTAATGTCTTTCATACCGAATAAATAATAAGCCCTATATTTTTTTAATCTTCTTCTTATCGTTAACTAAAAATTTATTGGAGAAAGTATTTATCGCTTATTCGCTCTTGAAGATTGCTATGATTTAAGCACTTCTATTCAGTCGCAAAGTGCAAGACAACAGGATTCAAGTACTTCAATTCAATCACAGCCTCCATTAGCACCCAAGTCAGCTAGTAAGTGATTAAACCTTTTGTAATGCTTAAAAATATTGTACATAAGCTGTTCCTTTAGTTATTTTATATAAAATAATATATTCTTTTGGTCCTTAACATTTTGATCTGCTTGCCTGGGTTTCTGGTCCAGCTTGAAACCTAATCTGACAAGAGCTGATCCGAAGTTATCAACTCAAATGAACTAAAAAGCAAACACGGCATAAACTATTTTAACTACAAAAAATGTCTGCAAATAAAATAAATAAACAATATATCATGTACTGTTTTTCTTTGTCTTAGTACACAGCAAACAAAAGAGTAGAGCTATAATTGGAGGTAAATTTCCAGCGCTTACTCTTGCTTGGTGGCGTCGCCTTAGGCTTAAAAAATATTTCTTTGATGATCTTGGTACGTACTGAATAGTGAATACACACCCCTTGTACCTGTGACTTTTTTTTTAACAACTTACTGCCAGGAATCACTCACAACTATAAAGAAATTATGCCAAATGATATTACCAGTTATATTAGTTATTATTTTTGTTGCTCTCTCTTTTCTTTAGCATCTTGTTTATATAACTAAATCTTAATTGTGTAGCCACAGGGACACTGGAAAGATAAAATTTATTGCACACCGAGTTAGTACTGTACTGGAAGGCCAACCCTTTGTTTACTATAAAAGACGAGCTTATTTGCTAGAATGAACACATTTCATTAGTTGATATGCAACTCTATCATGTAAAGCAAATACAGGGGGTTACGAGCTTATTTGTTAGGACTATATTGATGGCCCTAGTGAATTTACCCTGGTTATTGCTGAAATTGCTCTAAAAATTGGGTAATGTGTTATCCGTGCAATTGATTTTTTCCTCCATTCAACCCAGTTTCATGGTTCTCATTTTGAAGTTTTATACAATTTCTTGGACAATTAAAATGCATATCTATTAAATATAGTAATTAAAAGGCACACGCCCTTGGGTTTAATTGAATTATTTTTCTTGTACTTGCAGAAGAGCATTCTGATCAGCTCAAGAGATTCTCTTTGCAGGAGTTGCAAGTTGCAACCGATGATTTTAGCAGTAGAAATTTTCTTAGAACTGGTCGTTTTGGAATGGTATATAAAGCCTGAAAATTCTTGACACTGCAAAGCTTTAATCAAGGAACATTATTCTCAGTGAAGCCCGTGAAATAGATACCCACTTAATGTTTGCTCCAAATCCAAGTAAAATAAATAATCCAAATATTTGAAATGAAATCTGCATATTTTACTTTCATTAAAATACTCAATTATAACTCTCTTCTGTGAAGAGAATCGACACACACCCGAAAAATAAGAAGAGCACCATACCATATGTTTGGGGATCTGAAATCAAGAAACTTGCAACAGCTAAGACTATAAATTGAATCTCACATGAAATGAACCATCTGGAACCATTTCATCTGACCAAGTTCAGCTTAATATGCTGATATGACACCTCCACTTTTACCAGAAGAAAGTTTCACATTTTTTGTTGATGCTGAAAATCCAAATTTATATTTACGCCAGGCATACCAGGGAAGGCTGCCAGATGGTTCCTTGGTTGTAGTAAAACGACTCTGGGTAAAACACAATCCGAGAGGGGAACTCCGCTTCCAAACAGAACTGCAGATGATTAGCACAGGAGTGCACCGCAACCTCTTGAAAGTACAAGGGTTTTGCTTGACACCAAAAGAACGGTTTCTGGTATATCCCTATATGGTCAATGGAAGTCTGGCTTCTTGCTTAAGAGGTATTGCACAAATTATGACTCAGATATGCGATTCTCAGTTCTTTTATTTAGTTTCAGTTCTGTTGAGTAGTTCTCATTTTGAATGATTTGTAATATTCAATTCTGAAGTTCACTACTGCATACCTTGTTAGTTGTTGTTCTAATCAAATTATGTGAGAGCGAAGATTATCAATAATTATGGCTCTTTGCACAAGTGTGATCATCAGAGGCAGCTAGTATTAGTTGACATCACATATTGGCAAATAATATCATTCTGCATGTGCCTTATGCGAATTACTTGCAGAACCTGAGCTTTGTGTTAAAATTTTATGTAGAAGCTAGTGTGCATAGACATCTGATCAGGCCGTAATCTTCTCATTGCAATTTGTATTTTGTAGAGCGATCTGAGAATGTTCCACCACTTGATTGGCCAAAGCGCAGAAAGATCGCACTAGGGGCTGCCAGGGGGCTGTCTTTTCTCCATGACCACGACAACCCCAAAATCATCCACGGGGAGGTAAACGCTGCACACATATTTCTGGATGAAGATTTTGAGGCAGTGCTTGGAAATTTCGGCTTTGCGAAGTTGATGAACTACGAGGATAATCTTTCTAGTAAAGCTATGTGTTGGGTGTTCAGCCACGTTGCTCCTGAGTATTTCCAAACAGGGAAGACATCGGAGAAAACAGACGTGTTTGGTTATGGGATTATGTTATTAGAACTCATCACTGGGCGACAGTCTACTGATCTCGCAAGTCTGGCCAATGGTGATGACGTCGTGCTACTTTATTGGGTATGAATTACAATGTCCATTTGTTCTTTATCTTTTTTGAAGATGGACTCTTAGTTCTGAAAATTGTGATGAATTAATCCTCTTTTATTTTCTTGCAATCAAGCATGTTCATAATTTAATGACTATTAATAACTATTAACATTTCTAGCCTACATCAACTTGTTTGGGACTAAAGGCTCTGTTGTTGTTGTTGTTGTAATTAGTTCTGAACTGTCATATGAATGTGTTACAGAACTCGCTGAAAGAGTGGCTCGAAGATATTTTGACACTGATGGACTTATCTGTATTTAGGTCAAAGAACTTTTAAGGGAGGAAAGACTTGAAGACATAGTTGATCCCGACCTAAGAAACAACTCCCCAGAGATGGTGGTGGAGCCCTTGATCCAAGTTGCGTTGATATGCACCCAGGCCTCTCCAGTGGAGAGGCCGAAGATGTCAAATGTGGTACGAATGCTTGAAGAAGGAGATGGCTTGGCAGAGAGATGGGAGGAATGGCAGAAGTTTGAGAAGGTACAGGAGTCATACTTGTACATCGACTGCATTGACTCGACTGATAACCTTGCTGCCATTGAATTGTCCGGCCCAAGGTGAGAACATTGTGATGCTACTATAGTATCGAATTCAGTGATAGGTTCATATTGGATACATAGTTGGTGTTGTAGCTATAATTTCGTTTTTGTAGGGGCATTTGTTGGTAATAGATGTAACAAGTCCGTTTCCAGCTGTTTCAGTATGCAATGTGATAATTTAATGGGATTGAGGGCAACAATTAATTGTATACACATTCTTAGTGGAGACTCTAGATATATACGTGTATATATAGAGCTAGTTTGCTGTTTAATGGTCTCGTATGTATATCTGGTTTGAATGGCGACTGGCACTGGCAGTTCGTTATATTTTGTGAAAATGGGAAGGAAGTTCGTGATATGTTTGGATGGCCTGTTATACTGATATACATCTGGTCAAGTTCTAAATATTATTTGGTGTCCAATTCAGCCTTAGACCAACTCTGCTGAAATCAATTCTATTGAGATCTATAAAATTTCTATAAAAATGCTGAAATTTTGTAGATACTATATTCTGAACTCTATACCCGTGAAATTATCGGAGACCCAAGACATTCTGATTGCAAGGAGATACTCTATTGAGCCCTGACTTCTGTTTTCTATTCTAATTTCTATCTGAAAGCAAATTCTTATAATTTATGACATATATCAACAAATATTTTTAAAAGAAAAATGGAAGCAATCAAGATCTGAGACCCCAGGAAAACACCACTGAAAATTTGGGGGATGCTTGCCCACCGTCCAAGTCTGTGAACGAGCGCTATCAAGCTCAAACTCATGCAATAACAGTTACAAGACACAATATACCGACTCTGAAGTAGACATCGACATTTTCACCTCCAGTATACAGTGCATAAGCGGTTGATAGAAGGAGAATGCAAGTTGTAGTAGCACTGGTGAGGATGGATGGTATCTCGATTTCCTCTCCGTTCGATCTGTTTTGCACAGGTAGAATCGGTTCTTCAGTGAAAAGCAATACAGTCAGGTACACAACGCCAAACATCAATATCGGGATTAGTGCCAACAAAATCAAACCATCGAGAAATTCTCCTCCTAGAGTCGTTGCAGCTGCTATCGTGAGGATCAGCATCGAGTTTCTGAGAAACTTGACTAGAAGAACCAATCTAGGCCTCACAGCAGGTGGTGAAAACTCTAGAGGCATTGCTGTCACCATCATCGACAAAATACCGGCTGCTGATGCCCAGAATGTGACTGATAGATCCACTGATGGAAGTGGATTAATCCTTAGTTTGGGATAATTGAAGTATTGAAAAATGATGGCTAGCTGCATAGAAAAAGCAGCTGGGGCAGTCATTTTTGCGACATCAGAACAACGCTTTATTGCAGCTCCTAAAACTTGATCCTTAGATTGTTCATCATTGCTATCTATTCGCCTACCAAGGTAAGCAAGCTTGGCTGTCACAAATGGTACCAAAACCACTGAAACAGCTACCAAAACATATCGATGGTTTATGATAGCCAAAAGAAAAACATTAGTGCACGTGAGGCAAAGTCCATTGAATGACACAAGCGCTACATAAATTATGTATTGCCAGGTTTTCAGTTTGCTGTGGTTTGACATGCAAAGGATATACATTGCTAACCAGAATCCAGACATCAATGTTAGGATCAGGGAGAGTGCAGTTGCCGAGGTTAACCCATCGGCAGACAGTTTGATGTTCTTGTAGCTTGAGATGGCTGCCACGGCTATTGCACCTACAATTGTAATTGAGGCCTTTGCCAGTATGTCAGCTCGCTCAAAAATCTCCTTGAAGGTGCATTCTTCTTGATTTGTTGTCTATAAAATATTCAATAATTAATGTTAGAAAAATTAAATCAGCCCAAATCCAATATAATTTTGAAAATCTGCTGTTGTTATGTGTGGTCCCTGCGGCAACATATGCATATACACTCAAGATGACATGCGGTTCAAATATGCAGGTTTTAGGTGGCCTGGTATGCGGTATATATGGGTTTGTGTGGTCCACTATGCAGTTTATACACCAGAAACAATTGATAACTTTGTTATCTTTTTACTATTATACTCTTCTATTTACGATATAAAATCCGCATATATGAGTGCACATGAAAATCTGCATATGAGGTCGCATGCCACGTATGCGGATATGCAGTGCCCCTCATTATGCATATTCAAATCCGTATTGTACAACCTTGTTTTTTGCAACAGTAAGACAATACAAAAAAATACTGTCAATAAAATGTCTAATAACTTCTGATTGATTGATAGATCTGAAGTTGAGGCACAATGTTTTCTTTTGTGGGTTTCGTTGCCTTACCGTTATATTTTATACTCCATCCAATTGCAAGCTGTAATATGATATGATATTATTTCAAGACAAAAACTTAAGGTGCTATTTTTATGAGATCATTTGAGAGGGGCAAAATTGGAAAGACGGCAAAGATGAGGGAGATTGATATCCTATGCTCAAATCCCATGTCGCAGGGAAAATGAACAGACCCAATTTCAAATATAAGCTGAGATCATTTCAATGAAATTTACTGAAGGAAGTTTAAATGACGGTGAGGTCATTTCAATGAAATTTACTGAAGGAACTTTTAAGTGGAAGCTGAGGTCCAATTTGGGAGGCGGTTACTGGTAATGGAAACTTTTAGAAATTCTTTTGCTGTTAGCAATTACCAGAAGAGTTTGTTTCCTTTCCTTGTATCATTATGCGTAGACAATAATACTGTACTGGTCATCGCTCCTGACAACATGTAATGTGCAGGCACACACTTGTAATGCACTATGATAAAATACTGAATGAAAAAGACAGTTGCAATCGAGATATATACCATGAGGAGAGACTCTCTACGAAGCCGCCGGAGAACCCATGCACAAGCTAGTGGAAGAAAGAAGCCGACCCGAGTGTTCTCCTATTCTCAGTAGTAATTGAACAATACTGTCTGAATTCCCTCAAATTGGAAAGCACAAAATTGAACTTGCTGAAGAAAACAAGAGCAGCTCACACCTCTTCACCTCACCAATTATATATATGTTGAAAGAAATTAAAACAAGGATAGCAGAAAGTTTGATCATAGGAAGGATACTGGAAGCTGATTATAAAGACAAAAAGTGAGCAGCTAGCAAGTCAAACATACAGGACCATCATCAGCAAATCAGTAATTCTATGTATCAAATCTCAAAATAGTTATCCTTTTGCTACAACTATAATTTCGCTGAAGCAACCAAAATTAATTTTTTACAGGTGACCGGAAAAAAAAAAAAAAAAAGAGGCAGAATACACATGCAATCATCAATGTCTTCCTAACGCCCTTTCAAAGGAATTTCTCAGTTCTAGTTTCTACCAGAAGTATCTAATTGACGGCCTTTCTGAACAGAATCAAATAAAACAAAGGGAATGGATACAAAAAATGATATCCTCATACAACCCAATGCTCACATATATAAAAAAGAAAGGGCATTTGCAGTCTTTCAGGTGAAAAAAAAAGAGAGAAATGTCATCTAAGTTGTCAAAATTAATTAAATAATTGACTATATTTTGTTTCCCCAGATAGTTCAAATTGATTTATAATTTTCTTTTAAAAAAAAATTTAGTGCACTACATTACATACAACCCAATGCTCACCTCTCCAACAATACCAACTGAAATCAGCCGGGCCTAATGTTTTGTACTACACCTTGATCCATAAAAATTCCATTAATAAAGCCCATTGAGCATTGAGTGCGAAACTGATTATAGCCTGATTAATTAACAGGCTAATTCTTTCAAACAACCCTATTAATTTTATAGAGGGCCGAGTTGCATGCCTAAAGTATGAAAAAAAATGATATCTTCATAATTTTTCAGATTAAAGTGTCTAATTACAGTCCTTCCTATATAAATTTTATAATTCGTGGATTACTTTAATTATCTAGCATATGAAATTGATACATATATGCAGGTACGACAAATATCGCACATATAAAAGAAGACGTACAAAAATTAACCCGACAAATTTTTTTCAGAAAAAAATGTTCTCTTGATTGTACTCTAAAATTTTTTAGTTAATGATTTTTTATTCTTTCTGACTTAAGCAGAGATTAAATGAAAGTTTAAACTTGTGGAAATATAATTAAGTTCAAGAGTGATGCTGTTATGAGCGTAGTACCAAGTTTATTAGTGAGTGTAACTCAAAAAAATATACTTAAACAACTGCAAATTATGATTTATGTCTTTGAGCTAGACTATTATACTAACGTTAGCATTTCAGACCGAAATGCTAACGCCTCAAATTTTATGTTATCGTGTCCGAAATCACAATTTATGGTGCTCAATAAATTTTTTATATGAAAATATTGCGGAATACAAAAAATTTTCATTTTTAGAGTTTTTTAAGTATTTGTTTTGTATTTTTGAAAATAACATGTACAAACATCAATATTTTATTAATATTTATGAGCTATTTTCTAAAATTCAAAACAAATACTTAGAAAACTCTAAAAATAAAAAAATTTTGTATTCCCAATATTTTTCTATAAAGAATTTATTGAGCACCATAAATCACGATTTCGGACACGAAAACATAAAATTTGAGGTGTTAGCATTTCGGTCCGAAATGCTAACGTTAGTATAATAGTCTAACTCTATGTCTTTAATTAAGTTTTTCATATCAAAATTTTGTGAAATACACTAAACTTTAATTTTTATAATTCTGTAAATAACTGTTTTTAATTAATTATTTGAAAATGAAGTATGTTTTGTAAATTATAATAATAATAATAGTAAAGATATAGAGGTATATTTTTGTAAGTAATTTACAAAGTAAGGCATATTTTCATAATTTATCAAAATGCAAGCATATTTTGTAATTTCTTTTTTGAAAATAATAATATTTCCAGAGCTATATTTAATAAAATTCAGTGCTGATGTGTACTTTTATCTTCTTGTTTTTTTTTTCTCCCCCCGAAAATATGATTAGAGTAAGGGGAAAAAATGTGAGGGGTCAGCTGACATTAATTATATTATTGCACAGATGCATGCATCAGGATTACAACAGAAAAGAAAGTGAAAAACGACCAACGACCAAAGAATCTGGGGAAAGGAAAAGAATATATATATATTTTTTTTAAAAAAAAAGTGAAGTAAAAGGCAGCAGATATTCAAAACGAGCATCCCCGAAGACCCACGGACACAGTTAGTCATGGAGTTGTTCCTAATTTAAGCACAACGCGACAAATCTTTTGTTGCCAAATGAAATGATATATACGCGTAAATGTACGGGGAACATGCATGATATATCGACCATTCGACCCCCATGAAGTATTGATTGTTTAATTTATCTGAATCTGACTCAGGATCCAAAATAACCGTGTTTCAGACTGCCATGGTTTTCTCTATGGCAGCAAAGTGCCAAAGCTTTTCCCTTTTTTTTTTTTTTTGTGTGTTTATACATGTGATGTGGGACTCACACATAAATAACACATCCCTATTTCTAAACATTTGATTTGATTAAAAATACCAAGAACCTAGTAAAAGATACTTGAGACGTTTGAGTTTAAGCTCATGATCAAAGTCATTCGAAATTACGGTAAAAAAAAAATATCAAATCACTTTTAAATTTTGTTTTATATGGTTCAAAAACTTTACAATATCAAAATCTTATGTAAGACAAATTATTTTTGAAAGTTTTTATTTTTTTTGGATTTTTTTATTAACAGCGAATATATGAAATCTTGATTATTTTATACGGTGTAGTCATAAAAAAAAATTAAATTTTATTTTTTGAAAAGAAAATTTTCAAAATTTTTTGTTCACTTGAGTTAGTATATGCATTCGTAGATGACATACCTCGCAATCCATCTTAGTTGGTAAGTGAAAGCGTCTCTAAAACTGTGCTTCAGAAAGAGGGAGCGAGCGAGAAGGGGAATGGAGGAGTGACTGTGATTGAGATAAAAGTTTTAAAATTACAAATTAGAGATAAAAGTTTTAAAATTGGTGATTGGTTTATCTATTATAAAATTTGTACATCATTAGACGTATAGACAATTATTTTATGGACGCAAGATATTTCTCAAGTCTCTTATTAAATGTCACGTCTCAATGCACTTTGTTCAAACTACGCGACATAAGCAGGTGAGAAAAAAGATAAAGAAGTTCACCAAACCCGATAATACTAATTTATTAGACAACATTAAGTAAGATGACATCGAAAGAAAAGCTTAGAAAATATGAAGCACGTACCTTTAACTATGGCCGGAAAAGTTGGCTGCTCGTTCGGTTCAATTTTCTGTAGGTTCGAGTTCGATTTGTAATAGCTCTATATATAATTATTTAAACATGTTTGAGCTACTTTATTAAAACTAGGGCAAGACAAGCCCCCCGCACTTCGCGGAATCGTGGAGGACAGTATATATCAGGTAGGCGCTGTAAAATTTTATTTAGACTAGATAACATATTACTACACAAACTAATTGTGCAAGGTGGATCGAATCAACGGAGAAAAAAGATGAAACATATAAGCCAAAAAAAAAAAATCCATTTTTTTACCTTTTACAAATTTTCAATATATCAATAATTTAATATTTAACTTTTTTTCTAATTTTATTTAAGCGTTTAGAATCATTCAAAGAATACCCTATAAAAACATTTTAATCAAGAAAAGCGCTATGATCGTAGTCATATTTCCCATCAAAATAATGGAAATATTAAGAACATGATTTCTAACTGATTTTAAGAAAAATATCAGGATAAAAAATTTGCACCGAAACAATATAAGAGTTGATTAAAAAATTTTAGCACATCTATAAATAAATTACTTACAAATATAAATCCTATAATTTCAAAACAAGAGTATGGATAGTTAAATAATTTTTGAGTCGTACGGTCTGGAATCCAGATAAAAGGAGGATAAGTAATGTTATATCATAGTTAAGATCAATTGTGAAAATAAGTAAGTTGTTCAAACATTAAGAAAAATAATTTATTAATGAGACTATTTATGAATATTTTTATTTAGTGATTTCTCCATTCAAAACAAAAATGAAGATGTCTGAAAGTTGTTTGGACCGTTGGATCGCCAAAACGTACGGCTTTTAGCTCAAATCAATGTAGTGCTTGCACTTTACTCTCCCATTAGGGGTATAGATAGATAGATTGTTTGCAATAATATATCTATTGTATTATTTAATTAATAAAACATACTTATTTTGTGGTTAAATTAATAAATTCTCAAATTTTGTAACCATAAATAGATATTGAATTAATAAAATATAGATAATTAATTTATATTATGGAAAATTTGAAAAAAAAATATTCTTATATTAGCTCTAATTAATTACATATGGCAATAAGAAAAATAAACATTAAATTGTAATGACTGAGCTATTTTGGGGCTTAAAGCTCAATTTGGTTTGGCTCAAATTCGATTTGGTTCAGTACGCTTTATGGTGCTACCTCTAATAAAATATGGGAATCAAATTTTATCCAAAGCCATTTGGACAAATTCTGTCCAAAGTATTCAGAGAGCTGTACATTACAATTGTTGGCAACTGATCAACCCTGATTTAGTCATGTAGGTATTATAAAAAATAAGGAACAACATATAGATGCGTATGTAGTATGATAATTATATTTTGAGTGATGGAGCCACACGCTATCATCGTTGATAAACATATAAATTGAATCTAACAGTTTAGCCGTTACTTTGGACAGAGACCATACAAATGACTTTAGATAAATTCCTAAAAAATGTTAATGAAGTTACGAAAATAGAGAATAATTAATATTACAAGAAAAAAATAACATGAGATTGAGAGAAACTTAATTAAAAACAAGGTAAGCATTTTATTTTTTAGGAACATAGAAAGAGACATTGATACATGACAGTACCGACTAGCTCGATCGCATACAGAAACTAAACATAACAAAACAATTGAAGTCCGGTTGCATGCTTATGCTGAGACCTTGAGAGATGTACAAGTGTACATCTCTCAAGAAACCACAACCATGCCCGTACTTCTCTGATACAAGATCAGACATGAATTACAAACAAACAAGAAACTAAGGAGAAATACTACAGACATATATATTTCCCCATTTATTCTGAAAAGGAAATAGCACACGATGATGAAATGCAGAAATTAAACAGCAGACAGACAGGTGAAGCAGAGATCGAACGAGCTCGCAGCCAGCAACATCAGTACCGACACCGTATCCTGCAATCACAAGAGAATTGTATAACTGTTAGTTACAAAATTGAATCCTGTATATCTTACTCCTAATAATAAAAAGAGATTGGATTTTTTGACATTAAAGTTCTATCTCCCCCAAGATAAATATTAGCCGTTAATTATTTACTTAAATTGATCACTACCGTTGACATACTTTAATGTCTGATCAACCCATTAAAACTTAAGGCTCATATCAATTTTCTCAATTTAATGTCAATTACATATTATCTTAAAAATTTATTATAAGAAATAACAATTTCAGTCCAAAGCAAGTCGTGAGCTCTTTACTAGTAATAAATCAAATGTGAGTAGCTATGTATTAGCTATATGTTTAGCGGATGATCGATTAAACGATTATTATATATAAAGGCTTACACCAAGGAACGATCTTCCAGCGCTGGTTATCTCCCTTGCACCATTTCCAGAGGACTAAACCGGTACCGTCGTGCACCCCTCCATGGTCCTTGTCCCCGTGCAGCGCATCAAAGTTGAGGTAGATGTTGTTCACCATGCGGATGCACCGGAATCCATCCCCGACATCCCTGCTCTCCGTCCACAGCACCGATTCGTCCAGGTAATTGGGGTTGTACGGCACGAGCTTCACCTGTAATGTTCCGTCGAAATCAAATTTCAATTGATTAATTATCAACGCACTATTAATTTACTTGCGAACAAGTTAATTCAGAATTAAAGGGTTAATTAATTAGTCATGTATAATTAATTACTGGGTGACTTTGGCCAAGAGAATGCTTGAGGGCTTGTCCTGTGACTTGGTTGACTAAGGCAAAGGCTGGGTATCCTTCCTCATCCTTAATTCTGGTGCTGTGCCTCATATCCTTGATCCAGTGCTATATACATACATTTCAATATGTTCATATTGCAACGTTAGTATCATCACATGCAGGTAAGATAATGCAAGGAAATCCACACAGACACACTTTTATATATGTATAGGAATTAATGGATTGTGGTGATTTGCAAATTTAAATGGCGCTTTATTTTGGATGTGTATCTCAAATAAAAACGCGCGAACATGAATAGAGATTGGTTGATAATGTCTATCTTTAATTCATAATAATCTTCAGTTCTTCACAATAGATTTTTATTTTTTTTATGTAGTATGATTGTTTAAGAATTTTAGAAATGAAATAAAAAGTGTATTGCTGCTTATTTTAATTGTAGATTAATAGTATATATGTCAAATATCTTAATTATTTTGGATATGAATTGATAGCTCGTCAATATTTTGTATACTTTTCAATTGTTGCACTATTGATGATGATATTTGATAAACTAGTAATTAAATGACACTTAATTAAATTAAATTCAATTGAAAAAAAAAACATTTAATCTATAAAATCTACATACATGTATAAATATTTCATTTACTTTTAAAATTTTAAAAACTTCCATTGTAAAAAATTGTTAAGATAGGTATTGTGTCAAACCGATCCCTCTTCCATATGTAGATGTAGAGTCGACTAATTAACAGGAAAACATTAACATTTAATATTTGGATAACAAAAGAGCGCAAACAATTTCTATATGTGCGTACAAATATATGTAAAATACATGTGTGAGTGTAACTCTTTATGTGTACATAATTATATATTGCAATAGATCAACTGTCAGGAATAAAAATACCTGGTACAGGTCTCCGGGATTGGCTGTACCAAGCACAATAGTGTCATTGCGAATGGTCAGATTATACCCCTCGTTAGCGCGACAGTATATCTTGACTGTCGGCTGCAGAGAGGCTCCACCGGGAGCAGAAAGCGCACCAGGACCTGAGTGGAAACCTGGTGCAGGGTACAAACCAGGTGGAGGATGAAATGGCGGATTGGGGAATGCCTCATGATCGCCGTACGGCACGATCTTCCAGCTCTGGTTTGCACCCTTGCACCAGCTCCAGAGGACAATAGTGGTGCCGTCGTGAACCCCGCCATGGTCCTTATCCCCGTGAAAAGCGTCGAAGTTGAGAGCGGTGTTGTTCACCATGCGGATGCACCTGAAACCACCCCCCACGTCTCTTGACTCGGTCCAGAGTACCGACGCATCGAGGTAATCCGGATTGAACGGGACTAGACAAACCTGATCAAATTTTAATTAATTAAGCACAAGAATTTTAACACATATTAATTTGTTGGTTTCTCTGATCAATTTGCATTGTGCATAATTAATTAAAATTAGTGTATATAAATATTTCATATGTGACTTTGGAGTACTACTTACTGGATGAGATTGACCAAGGGAGTGCTTGATGGCTTGACCAGTGGCTTTGTTGACCAGAGCAAAGGCAGGAAAGCCTTCCTCGTCCTTGATCCTGGTGCTGTGCCTCATATCTTTGATCCAATGCTGATGGACCACACGACCGGAGATGCAAATCGATGATCAGTACTCGAACAATTGACAGGATCGAATCGACAAATCAAAAACTTACAATTAATATGTATAAATCAGCTAACCTGGAATGGATCACGGGGATTGGCCGGAGCAAGTACGACCTGGTCATCACGAACAGTGAGAGAATAGTTCTCGTCGGCTCTGCAAAAGATCTTAACGGTCGGTGGCTGCAGAGTGCTCGGGATCAAGGATGGAGGGGCCTGGGGGTACTGGTGTTGGCCGTAGCCGCCAAAGAACTGGTGTCCTTCCATTGTTGTTACCTCGAGCGCGCCGGCCGGAGGTGATCAATAGGTGATAGAGGGCTCAATTACTTAAGAACTTTGGAAGAGAGATTTCTACTTGCTTTGGGGTTGTGGTGCTTCTTGAGTGAAGGGGACATTGTTTTTATAGAGCCCGAGAGCGTTGTGATTGGAGTTGTTGCCAATTACTTGCTATCAACTTAAAGCGTCCTTCATTTTCTTTTTCTTTTCTTTTGGTTTTGTTTTCGTTTTTTTTTTTCTCTAAAGTAAAAGCCCATTAACGTTGGCGATGCCTTAATTTATTGAAATAAAAAAAGGACCATTATATTGGGGATTATACTGAGTTGAGACCAAAATGCTTACTTTCTTTGAGCAGATCATCGAGACTTGAGAGGATTACACATTTGCACTCCAAGTGGCCGAAAATGCAACATAATTGAGTTGGTTTCATTTCGTTTCGTTTATGAAATAAAAATTCGTTTCATTTGTGTTGAAGCAAAATAAGGAAAAATGGTTTTCTCCGTTGATGTAGTTAATTAGTGAATGGTTTCGTTTAACAAATCGAAGGAAAAATAGTTTCGTTTAACGAAATATAAAATCGTTTCATTTCTTAGATTAAAAGTCAACATGAGATACATATTCAAGCAACAAAAAAATACTTAATTAGTCAATCATTATCCGTGTTTTGATTAAAATAAAAATTAATTAAGCATATATATTTTTTGAGTCATTATATTCTTTTCACTAGCTAATAAAAAAGTGTTGTAATAATTTTAAAATATTAATCTTCTTCTTAATATATATATATATAGAGTTAGACTATTATACTAACGTTAGCATTTCAGACCGAAATATCAAAATTTGTGTTATCGTGTCTGAAATCATGATTTATGGTGCTCAATAAATTCTTTATATGAAAATATTGGGGAATACAAAAATTTTTCATTTTTAGAGTTTTCTAAGTATTTATTTTGGATTTTAAAAAAAGAGCTCATAAATATTAATAAAATATTGATGTTTGACATGCTATTTTCAAAAATACAAAACAAATACTTAGATAACTCTAAAAATGAAAAATTTTTGTATTCCCTAATATTTTCATATAAAGAATTTTTATTGAGCACCATAAATCGTGATTTCGAATACGATAACATAGATTTTGAGGCGTTAGCATTTCGGTGCGAAATGCTAACGTTAGTATAATAGTCTAACTCCATATATATATATATATATATATATATATATATAATATAATTACGGTGCTTTGCAAAGTTGGGCCGTTTTTTTCTTTGCGCTCAAATCTCATATTCCAAAAGTCAAATGGCCAATCTAATTTGCTAAACATAATCTACATATTGGAGACATGCAAAATACCAAATTTTACAATTTTTAGAATTTTTTAGCTATTTTTTTAGATTTTTGAAAGATTGGCACTTTTTTATATCATTATTTTATTATTATTTCTGGGTCATCTTTCTAAAAATCATAAAAAATAGTTAGAAAATTCTAAAAATAGTAAAATCTGGTATCCCATCATATTTCAATGTTTAGAATGTATTGGTTCAATTTGATTTGACGTTCGAGTTTTCGTTTGTGAGATTTTGAAAACGCAAAGCAAAAAAAGCCCCAACTTTGCAAAGCACCGTAACATGTCCCTATATATGGATATATATATATATATATATATATATATATATATATATATATATATATATATATATATATATATATATATATATATATATATGGTATAGTTTGATGCAGTTAATTAGACCAACTAATTCGAAAAGAGAGTAATGGTTCAAAAATTATGTTTGATAGATAGCGCGCTCTTCCTATTCCATGTCCATGTCACAATTTTAGTAAATTGTTGACTATGTCACTATTAGTGTTCGTGTTGGACATGGATACAACTTCATTCTGAAAAAGTGTCCAAAGCTACACAAGTACACTTTGCAAAATATATAAGGATAATACTAGTGGGCAAATACTTCTCTAAAATTAGTATCGTAACTTTTACGGATGTACTTTGACAATTTACAAAGATTTACAATTAAAGAGATTCCTCAAACATAGTTTGGAATGAGATAATAGGTGTAGCAATGGCCCCTTTTGTGGTAGTAACATTTTAAAGAAACTATAGCAAAACAAAGTCATCAATTATCTCTTTCTCACAATACAACAAAGGGGAAAAGAAACTGCTCTACACACTCAATTATAGGGTTAATAAAGAAAAAATAGTAAATAAATGATGAAGATAGATTTATTATTTCGTAAATTATAGAGAAATACTAATACTTTCTGCAGATTAGGAATATTATGGAATTATTGAAACAATAATACCTTTTGCAGCTTAGGAATATTATGGAAATATTTAAAGGAGAAATTGGTATATGGAAATCCATCCAAATAATATTAGAGAGAAGACAATAGCAGCCATGCGAGATGGCGCGAGAGCGGGGAGATGAGCCCAACGTGACGAGATGAGCCCGACATGACGAGACGGTCCCGATGAGGTGGGGGCGAGGCGAACCAGTGAGGCTGGGCGAGCGGCAGTCCCGGTGATATGCGGAGCGAGGGAACTCGGTGAATCGGGGCGAGGTGAATCTAGTGAGGCGGTGCGAGATGAACCCAGTGAAACAAACCTGGTGAGGTGAGGTGGGTGAGATGAGCCAAGCACTTTGACTGACCGAGGCGCGGCGACGATAGTTGCTGCTGCTAAGTTCGGATATACAGGAGGAAGGGTAAAGAATGTACGAAGAGTGGCGGGGTGGGCCGCTCAACCTCGGGGTTTTCCTCTTTGGCGACTATGGTCTGCTCTATTTTGCTTTGTTGTTAAGGAACTTTTTGCTATTGAGTCTATTATGTGACAATTACCTGCCATGCTTAACCGCCTCTCACCATTATGGTTTATGACGTTTTCCAGTTGTAGCATCTCACAACCTAAATGTTGATTTGGATTAAAATTTTGAGGCATGTTAACTGTCTCTTAAAAAAAATCCCTCTTAAATGTATGTTGAGAGAACAAGCTGGCACTTTTCTGGTATGAATTGAGTGCAGCCATAAAAGGAAAGATGAATTGACAGAAATTGCTATTAGCTGAGATTGATTCTAAATTCCGTTGTATTAGTCCAAATAAAGTATTGTAATAAATTGTAAGATTTACTTTTCAAATATAGATGTATAGAGGTAAATAAAAAAAAGGAGCAGAGCAATGAATGAAGCAACATAGAAACTTCTCTCTATAAAACAAAACATTTCTGATTGAACAAAGCTAGATGGGAAGGGAGTTTTCTCGGAGTTTTGTGTTACTGGTATACTTGTGTTATGGTATCAGAGCATAAGGTATTAAAACCTCTTGTGCATAAGGTATGAACACCTCTTTGTAACAAATATGAACACCTGATAATATATTGTTTGGACAACTAAGTTAGGGTGGATGATCATTCACCCGTAAAGAAATCTAGGGCGTGTCCAACAGCTATTCACCAAAACACGAAATCTTAATGAGATGCCTTACCCAAAATCTCGGACGGTAGATATGAACATATAATACATCGACTATAAACACCCCATTATAGGAAGTCTGAACACCCCTAATGATACAACTATTTATCATAATACAATGATACAACACAAATTTGACTGTTAAGTTGTCGGACCCCACCTTTAGAGTCAAAATAAATACATAATTCATGAGAATATGAATTTTGAACTAGAATGATGGGAAACATTTAAAGGAGACGGGGATTTTCTCTAAAATTTTTATTTTCATCGATTGAGTTGATCAATTACAAACCTTGTAAAGCGTTGGGAGCTCCATTAAAACTTTTATCTAATCAATCAAAATCTTTTCATGAGCTCCCCTTTCATTGCTAAATGATCAATCCCGACTCCTTGTACGTAATAGCCTTCCTCCGAGCAAATACACAAATTCTCATATCTGCATCATGTCAATCGAGTGCATGTCTGCAGTTTGATTCTAATTTGTATAGTATATTGAGTTAGTGCTCAATCTTTGGTCGTGTGTGTTATTAATTGAGCGATTTTTAGTGAGATACATTAATTTGCTTTATATATTCTTCTTTAGTCAATTGTGAAGGGTGGGATTAATTTATTGACAATTAAAAGAAAGACGAGGAATCCATTAACAATGCTTATATATATTGACAATCTTGGCCATTACACTTTTAGAAAAATAAAAACAATTCATATATACAAATCTTAAAAAATAAAAAATTATAATTATGTTATTTAACTTATATATTGATAGTATTTTAAACTTCAATCAATTTGAACATCGTTTTGTGGCTTATCAGAATTTATAGATTTCTTAACGGTTGTAATTTAATGGATCTTTAAGAAGCTATATCTAACATCACTTAAATTGAATTTGTTTTGTATTTTAGAAATAAATTAGCAAACGTTAGCATTTTAGAAAAGTACTCATAACGTGAGCTTAAGAACACCATAGATTTACTCTCTCTCTCTCTCTCTCTATACATATATAGAGTAAAATTATGGTGCTCCTAGGAGCACAGATGTCTCCCGTGCTCCTAACTCACAAATTATACTAAATCATCTCGAAATTTTGACTTATGGATCTCATTAAATTCTTTATATCAAAATATCATAGGATACAAAAATTTTCCATTTTTTGAGATTTTAAAGTATTTGTTTTGTATTTTTTAAAGATGACATAGTTTTATACATTATTTTATTAATATTTTGAGGACATAGATATACTATATATATATATATATATTCTGAAACACGGTTTGTTAGATAAGTTATCAGATGATTAAACAAGTAATTGATAACTTACGGACACACAGTTACGCGTATTTTTATAAGTCAAGTGAAATTTTGTCGTTTTCTGCATAAATTATCTGCACAAAAACCGAGGCTAGGTCACTGAGGTTAGGGTTAGCAGGTCATCAATTGGTGCATTTTTTAATTATTTCCTCTCACTCGTTTTCTTTCATTGTTCTTTTTCTTTTTTTGCTTTTTCCAACATATATATATATATATTTAATATTTTACTCGTTTCGTCCATAATAGCATCATGATATATTCTTTTGTTATTGCTAGCCACGATCGATTTCTTTTCTTCCCCATTTTTGAATCCTGATGCATGCATATATGCAAATGCAATGAGATTGCACCTGCTTGCAATTGTGGCAAATGAAAGTATATTATTTTGAATTTTATATACTACATAATTTTTACTATTTTGTTTGATATTATATACTACATATCATGATAGAAAGAAGAGGAGGGTTCCAATGCCTCTATTTTTTGTGCCTCCATAATGCCTCAACCTTTTAAATTTCAAATAACTCAAAATTTAAAACTCATTTTTCAAAACAAAACCGTTAGATTTGATCAATATTCTCTACGTGCACATAACAAATTTTTTCAATTTTTTGTATATTTTATATAAATCAATGAGTTATAAAAATCAACGTCTAGAAATTGCTCAAATTAGTACATTTTTTTGAAGTCCTTGATGTCAAACAAAATAATATTCAAATTTGATAATTTTTTACATATACATAAATGAAAGGATATAGATTAAATCTAACGGTTTTGTTTTGAAAAATGAGTTTTAAATTTTGAGTTATTTGAAATTTAAAAAGTAGAGACATGATGGAGGCACAAAAAATGAAGGCATTGGAACCCTCCTCTACGAAGAAACATGGAACATTGCAAGAAAAAAGTGTGACATCATTCCCATGATATAAAATAAAATAAAATAAAATATATAGCAATAGTTAAAAACTTAAAATTCGAAGTACGTGTTTAATTCTTAAACCATGGTCATATTTGTTCTCTTCGCAATGAAATGCACTTATAGATTTGTAAAAGATATATATAGAGTCATAACTAGTGTCTATACACAATAGATATCCGTAGAAGACATATATATGGAGGTAACAAATAAGGCGCACAATATGACACTTAAACACAAAAATGTGCTTTATGGAGTATGGACGTCCGTTATGTGGATGCATCAAGTTTCTCATATATATATAATATTTCTATGCGATTGAATCAAAAGCAAACCGGTCCATAATACAATTTGACAGGCAAACTCCACAGTCCGTTTAATTAAAGTGGTTAGTTAAAGGCACAACCTAACCTAGTCATATATCACATCTCTGCGTACTAGCTAATTGATGAGTCTGGTTGGTAAATTAAAGAATAGAGTTATAATAGTACCATTAGATCATTCAAAATGAAAAAAAAATGATATATTAGTAATTGTTGTTAAAGTGAAAAAATAATGATGTTGCGCTAACTATTTGGTAGAGTAAAAATATTGTTTAGCAAATAAATATTATCATTTAACTAATATCCAACTATATATGTTCCCTACTTCACATGTTAATTATGAGTTTATGACCTTGTCTTATATATCACATCTCAACCAACTTGACATATCAGTCACGTATCACATCTCAACCTACTAGATAGGTTACGACCTTATTTTAAGTCGTACCTACTACTCATATGTTCTCTCTGTTTCAAGGTTCTTAATTATGTAAAGAAATATTTTTTTATCCAGTTATCTCCTTAACTACACTACTTATTTGCACTCTATTCTTATTCTTTCATCTTTCTTCCTCCATTGGTTTTTTTTTTCCACCACCATACACCCTCACTCATCTCCACTCTCTCCGTCGGGACCTCCACCACCCTCGGCCGCATCTCCGCCCTCTCTCCGGCCATCTCCGCCTCAAATTATTCTTTCTTTATTCTTCTTTCTAGCTTCCATCCTTCCACCATTAATACCACCACAACACCACCACCACCGACGTCTTTGGTAGCACCTCCGCCTCCTCCAGCCACACCTCCACCACCATTTCCGATCACATCTCTATTGCTTCACCTGTTTGATACACATTGGTTATTGATTTGTATAAACAATATTAATGATTAGTATAGAAACAATTTTGCGTGTTAGTATAACTACCTTTCTATTATCGTATGAAAATATAAATTTTTTTGAGATAAAGATGAGGGTCAAGTCACTTAAATTTAAATGTCTAATAAAGATCTCCCATTTGGGTTTCGAACCCGTGACCTCTCACATGGAGAGCGTTGCCCTTAGCAACTAGACTAAAGGCTGGTTCTTAGAAAATATAAAATTATATTGGGATGCGGTTAAAAGAGTTGTTTTTTTTTTTCTTTAACGGGATCTACTTTTAATTATTTATTTAATATCATGTAAGAAATGTTGACACAACCGTGTGAAAGGAGAACGCGTTTATACTTGGAAACGACAAAAATAAAAATGTCGTATATATCTGGAATATGTTGGTGCCCTGACACATATATACTCGCATGTGAGTGTCATGCATGAGACCGTGTGAAAAGGACATTGAGTGAGTTTGAATACACTCCCTCCCTCCCCAAGTACTAGCCCGAGACCGTACGTGTATATATATATATATATATATATATATATATATGCTATGGTGGAATTTTATCCGCTGCGATAGTTTTAATGGTACCCCATGCCATAGTGTCTATGACAGTGAGACTTATAAAAAACAGCCCCTACAATCTACAAAATCTCAGCCGTCGAAATTAAAAGTATGGCATGTGGTGCCATCACAACTATGGCAGCAGATTCTCACCCATGCTATGGCTATACTATGTATGATTCAAACCGGATTGTATAGGCCTTTATCATTGGCACTTTCACTTTGGCATGCAGCCATCCAACGACTGTGGATTTTAGACGGAGTTGCTGAACTATATAATTAATGATCAGTCGTTCAAATTCATGAGATATCAGAGAACGTTAATTAAGATCGTAACTTAATTAATTCCAACTAATTAGCATGCACGCTTAAGAAAAAAATTAATAAAAGCATGGGATTCAAAATTAATTAATACACTATATTTATATATATGCTTAAGGAACAAAAAAAATAAAAAATGTAATAGCTCATGTATTATTGAAGAAATTAAGTGGGCAAACGATTTATATGGTTCATATATCAAAGTAAAAAATTTATACAAGTACAACTGAAGTTTATATTTGGTTCATCAAATTTCAGACCTAACCGATCTCATAAAAATAGTTTTCGATTCAAAAACCGAAAATAGGAAAGTTAAGTTAAACCAAAGAATCAATCAAAAGATATAAAGGAGGTTCATGGCTAAAGGCAAAGATGTAACAGTCAAGAGTTTTTTTTGGAATGTACTAGTTGTGTTCGAAGAAGTGTCAATAAAAAATCAATGGGTATTTCTAGACCAATTTGTTTCATTTAATTATTCAGTTAAACCGAATTATATTGCAACAAAAAGTAATAGTAATTTCAAAATTAAGATTAAAGAATACATATTTTTTAAAAAAAGTGAAACAAGGAAGCAAAACACATGTGAAACAAAAATATTGAAATTATATATGATATAATCATACTTTATATATATAAAATATAGTTGATTTTTTACTATATTTTGATCTTTTCAGTTTGTTCGATTTATCCAATCAACCGAACCTGAAAATAAGAGTGCAAACAAGTAAAAATTCTCAAGTGAATCAGAATTTTAAAATATAAAGAACCGAAAAAATTATCTAAACCCTAACGGTGTTATTCCGTATCAAATAAACCGATTTTCTTGCCCAACCCTAATTTGAAGTGAAACTTTGGTAGCTTCAAAATTAAGGTCGATAGTCTCCTTAAGAAAATATTTATTTATTTATTTATTTATTTTGAGATACCTAGCTAAGCGATGTTGGTGAAGACTGAAGAAGAAAAAGAACAAAACTAGAAACCCTAAACGAATTAAGGTCAATGGTCTCTTCTCTCCAATCTTTTTTTTTTTCCTCTCTATTTAACTCGAAATAAAAGCAATATTCTAGACTCCCTATGTTCCCTGCACCTGCTGGGACTCAACGGAGAACCCTCGAACCCTCCATCACTTTGACCGATATCTTTCTCTGGGTTAACTGCGATATTTGCAAATAAAGCGATCTTGTGTGCTCCAGTAGAATAATGGATTAATTAGTCGATATATACCATGATGATGCGAAGATATATATATGGACAGTTAATTAATATCTGGTGCAATCAATTCTTCTGATGAAAATGCACAAGATTTTTTCGAGTAATTAATTAATTAATCAAATACGGTATATCTTGTTTTGTTTTGATTTTGTGTTGTGTGATTGATATGCTGTGATATATTTTATTAATAATTATTGATAACCTATTCATGAAGGTAGCATAACCAGATTGCTATATATAGTTCATATCTTGGAGTTCACAACAAATATTTGTCATGAGGAATCTAGACTAAATAATTTATAAATAGGATTGTACTTTTTTGCTTTTTTTTTTAACATTAAAGGCCTGTAGATAACTAATTTATTCACTTAAAACGTTACATCCACAAGAAACAAAATAAAATCATTTCTCAATCTAAATCTAAATGACGTAAAATGTCAATCAAACCTTGTACAACAATTATCTAACCAATTTTGTTACAATAAACTAACACAAACAAATTTTGAAGAAACACATAATTTGTTTTTGAGTTACCATCTTGATTGTGATGAAATCATTGCCTTTGGAATGATTGAAAGCTTCTAAACACTTCACAAACCTTCATTTCTTCAAGCACCATTTCAATTTGTTGAAGCGGGATCCTGCTTAAATGAAGAATAACGAAAGACCCTTCTTAGAATAAAAAGGGGGACGATAAGACGGATGAAGTAACAGAAAAAAAATTGATAAACAAACAAAATTTGAATGCAATCATCAATGAAGAACTAATATAGAAGAGGGGTGGTGGGGGAGAGACGGTGTGCCTCTCCCCATCAAAAAATTTACTAGTAGAATTAAAGACAGCCAGAGTTCTAAAAGGCGGCCCTTCTTTTTGCGTTATAGTTATTGTCAAAGTATCGATGTTCTTATTTCATGAATCACATCTTCTTCATTATTTTCTTACCTTATAATTGTTGGCAGCATGGTATTATGAAATTAAGCAATGCTACTATGAGTTTAAGCTCACTAAGCACTTTGGTGAGCTTAAATAAAAAAACATACTTAAATAATCAACATACAATGCATCGAGGTTGTTTCTATTTTTAACACCTATAAGACCAAATTACCGTTGCTCAATTGCCAACATTTATATCATATGGCTCTCCGAATCATTTTGACGGAGACCGTTTAAATGGCTTTGAACTATATTCAACTCCTTAACTAAGTACAACAATTTTGATTAACTCATCAAATTCTAATTTGAGCAAGTTTAAAAAATAGATCTTAGAGTAAACAGAAAATGCAGAAAGCTACCAAGTGATTAAGCTGGATCATCCATTAATTTAACTTAATATCTTCAAATAAACTTGATTATCTTCAAATTGAGTTGATCCACCACCAAGTGAGCTCGATTTTAAACAATTAATTAATTCTTATGAGGAAGAGATTGGTTAACTAAAAGTTGGTATCCAAATCATCAAATAAGAAAGAGATTCGTTATAAACATGAATGATAAACCGAATGCTTCCAGAATGTCACAAAATTATTGAAAAAAGTAATGGATCAGACAATGTTATCATAACCTGACCGCTGGTTTTTTTATTATGTATATACTTAAAATACAAAGTTTTTTAACAAGATAATCATGCTTTTTTTACAAAGGAAATTGATATATTATTTTATAAATATTGAATTATTTAATATTAAATTAAAAATCAATTGTAACAAAGATTTTTAAGTTATCCTTTAAATTAAAATGTAACATTTAACAATTACTAAATTTTGTAGTTGTTAGTATACTAACTTACCAAGTCTTGATAACAAAAACAGTTTCTTCCTTGAAAATAAATCTTTGAAACAATCATAATAAGAACGGTCAATAGTTAAATGTAATAATAATATTCGCTTTTGCTATAGAATCATGCATAACAGTACGCAAGTCATAGTTTATAAGATACACAAAATCTTACATTTCAAAGTTTCTATAAGATATGGGGTCTTTTGTGTTAATATTACAAAGCAAGCAAAAAAGTTTTTGATAACTTCATGACCTGCTTACACACGAAAGTTGGACCTACCTCATAGGAATAGCAGAAGACCTCAAATGAAGAAGGACAAAAGTCTCTTGTTTAGAACAAGAGCAACGAAATGACGAACGAACAGACAAAACAACAAAACAGAAGACTATCAATAAAAACAAGGAGAAAGAGAGGTGGTGGGGGAGAGACAGCGATGGTCTCTCCCCCACCGTGAATTTGCTTCGCCTTAGTTTCTTTTCTCTTTCCGAAAATGTGCCTCGAGACTATTTATTATCTTTAACACAACAAAGTTCGTAATGTGAATAGCAATTGAATTTGAGAAACATGTTTAGTCCAACTTTATTTTTGTTCACCCTTTCACTTTTTTTTTTTTTGTGTGACGAATACATCCATGTATTTGACATAATTGTATATCTGTCAACTAACTAGAAACATTAATATATATTTGTAACTGAAAAGTAATATCTATTAACAAAAAAATATATTTATTAATTGATAAAAAATAAATATTAATTGAAATACGATGGATGGGTGGACATGGATCACTAGAAGGTGCAGGCTACATGTAGTCACTGAATATTACCAAGCATAAGAATATGATATCAAAAAGACCCGGTTGATAATTAATCTGCCACGTCATTGATGTTGGGTGTACCATTTGAGATCCTCTGCAGTAATGTGATGTGCAGTGAAGTACATAGACAGTTGGATGGCGTTGAGATCCGAGCCTGCATGAAATCTTGAGAGAATCCAGCGACCCACATGCTTCACTGCATATATATTGCCTTATGGCAGAGGATAATTAATTAAGCACTCCATCATTATTGCACATTTGCACCCCCACTATACTAAATGCCTGGTCCTATAATAACATGCCCCTTTATTGGTGAATTAAATTATTTCTTATACCATAACCCGTCCCCCTTCTATAAAACATTTAAACGAATTGATACGCGTGTTTTGCCGCGTCTGGCAGCATCGATGAGTCGATGACGTTATAAAAATTATAAATTAAGCATATATAATTATATATATATCCCCTTCTCCATCACACACTTCGTAGCTTAGCAGAGGCAGTGCATTCACTCTAGCTCTGTGCCTCTATATCCCTCTCTAATCTACTTAGCAAACTGATTATGGCTTTCTCCTTGGGTCATTTCTTTAAACACTGGTACCATGCAACCACGATAGCCGTAACTCAGGGCTTTGCGCGTTTAAGTCAATACATTTTGAGCCTCATCATGTTCATGTATTGCTTTTTCTCAACTCGAGTGCATCCATTCTGGATGCACGTCGTGTACTTTATTTTCATCGATCTTCTCGGGTCTTTTCTCTTGTTGAAGTTGAAACCGACCAATTTTAGGACCCGATATATCGATATGTTCTTCCTGTCGACCTCAGCCCTAACCGTGTCAGGTCTAGTCACTGTAGAAATGGAGACTTTGACTACTTCCCAAATTGTTGTAGTTACCATACTAATGCTGGTAGGAGGGGAGGTCTTTGTATCGATGTTACGTGTTTTCTGCCGTGTCGGTACACAGAGCGTAGCGGAGCGGATCGAATCGGTTCGTACTAAACTAGAAACTAACGACACTCCAGTCAGCACAATTGAGCGAATTGAATCCGGTTCTGACATAAGTTTGAAATTAGATAAAAATAAGAGTTGTCTCAAATACTTGGGTTTGGTTATTCTGGCATATTGGGTTTTATTTCAAGTGGCCGGTTTCGTAGCATGTCTGTCGTACCTATCAGTTATCTTGAGTTCAAGGGATGTCCTATCGGGCAAAGGAATCAATTTGGGTCTATTCGCATTTTCAATCACCGTTTCATCCTTCGCAAATGGCGGCTTAATCGCCACGAATGAGAACATGGCTATATTTGCGAGGAATTCAGGTCTCTTGTTATTTATCATTATGCTTATCCTTGGGGGAAACACACTGTTCCCTCTATTTCTCAGAGGTTCTATTTGGCTAATTAAGCGCTTCGTGAAGACGGAAGAGCTCGAAATCATGTTACAGAATCCCAAAAAGATAGAATTCAACCATCTTCTAACAAACTTAGGCACATTGTTTCAGTCAATCACAGTGGCTTGTTTAATAGCCTTCATGGTCACGCTGTTTTGTTTCATGGACTGGAGAAATCCGGTGTTTGACGGGCTCAATTCTTACCAGAAAATCGTGGGTGCGTTGTTCATGGCTGTCAGTGCGAGACATACCGGAGAGAATGCAGTCGATTGCTCACAAATGTCTCCGGCGGTGTTGCTGTTTATAGTAGTCATGATGTGAGTTTTTCTTGCTATATAAGCTGAATCCAATGTTGTTTGATCTCTTAGTTAACAATATGAAGTTAGCTAGTTACTAAAATATTAATTTATCTAATCATTGCTGGTTAATATATATATATAGGTATTTACCTTCATCTGCTACATTCATGCCAGTAGAGGAAAAGAAAGAAAAGAGATGCATGGAAGAAAAGCAAAATGCTAGCAAAACAGCCACAATTGCAAATATACTAATATTGCCCCAAGTTGTATGCATAGTCATGTTTGTAATTGTGGCTTGCATAATAGAGAAGGAAAGGCTGCAACAAGATCCACTCAACTTCTCCATTCTCAACATAATCTTTGAGATTGTCAGGTATAATACACATTATTTATAGGATTTTTATAGTATAATTAAATTAATTTCTTACATGCACAATTTTACAGTTATATGGTTATAGAATGTTGTGTACTTCCATTAGTCAAAAAACAACAATTGTAGAAATATTAATGGAGCTCTAATCTATGGTCACTTTGTAATATTGAATTACCAAATTCTAAATTGACTAGAAAACTCAAATTTAATACAACTTATATCTGAGTAACTGTAACACACAAGTTTTTAATCTGAACAATATCAATTTCTGTTTATTGTACAAGTAGGATGTAAGCTAGAAATTAAAATAATGTAATGTTTTTGTCATTTTTTCAGCCTTTTTCATTAAATCAACACATCACAGATGGTGAAAGCAAACAATGCTAATGCAGATTATATTTCCTACACGACATTATGAAATTAAGCTGTCACTGCATTTATCCCCCCATAAATTAAATAATGTTTTCATGTAGTATTATAGTTAATGTTTTCATGTAGTATTGTAGCATATTATAGTCATCTTAATTAGTTACAGAGGACTTTATGAAAATGAAAGCTCTATATATAATAATTCAATAATATCTCAGAAGTAAATGGATTTGTTTAGCAAACGGGCGCCTCTGGTTTACTGGATCGAGGTGTTGATTAATTCAAAAATTTTTTACTTTGGTTGGATCTTTAAAATTAAAAATTCTATACCTATTTTTTTACATAACAACATGGAGATAAAAAAAAAAAAAAAAAAAAGATTCATCTATACATATACCACTACAACATAAATGGGCCTTTAACAACGGTTATTTTGGCCCTTTAACAACGGTTATACAACCGTTGTAGCGTAGGGCGTTGCTAAACCGAATAAATAACCGTTGCAAAAGCAGCTGTCAAAGTACTCGGCAGCTAAAAGTTTAGCAACTGTTATTAGTTAATAACCGTTGCTAAATTTCAATGTTAGCAACGGTTATTAACAAAAAACCGTTGCTGTTAGTTAATATTACAACGGTTATTAACAAAAAACAGTTGCTATTAGTTAATATTTACAGCAGGTATTAGTTAATAACCGCTGCTAAATAACAAACTTAGCAACGGTTCTTAATAAATAACCACTGTTATTTTTTATTTTTATTATATTAATTCTGATTTGTGTGGCTAGCCCCAATGCTAGCCATATATATTTATATATTTATATATTTTTATATATATATATATTCACAAAGACATTCAGAAACACAAATATCAAGAATTAATTATACATAAATCACAAACAAAGAAGTATATAATCCACAAAAACATGTATATTTAATCCACCAAAACAAGTATGTAATCCACCAAAACAAGTATATGATCTACAAAAATAACTATATAATCCACCAAAATAGATGCAACATCACTAAATTGTACTAAATGCATCAAATCACTGCCCTTGCCATATAATCCACAATATTTTCCTTGACCTCGTCATACACCTTCTTACGCATTGCATCATTTGTTCCGACCCTCTGTAAAAAAATTGATATATATGTAATATGTAACTTGTGGAAGCACGTACATTAACAAACAAATTAATAACAAATTTTAACCATATTAAAATAGAATAACAAATTCTGTCATAAGATCATAATTGACAATTTCATATTATATTAAATTTGAAAATTAATAAAAGCATTTGTACCTGAACATTTTCGTCAATAATATCCACAGCCTGAACACCGGGAATAAAGCCTGCCCCGAGCCCTTGAATCTTGTGTGGACCTGGTTTGTAATAGAAAAGCCATATCATGAGATTATGAATACTAGTTAAAAGACAGATTTGAAGAGGAGGAAAAAAAAAAAGATGCAAGGCTCAGCAGAGGAAAACAGACTCACCCCTATTGGTGTGGTTAGGGCCAAGGCCAAATAGTACACCAATCATTCATCAAAGTAGCACCAGCACACACCACCAAAAAAAAAAAACCTTCTAGCATACCTTAAAATAATAAATGAAAAAGGCACAAACGTGAGTTTCTCAAGAAAAAAAAAAATCAAACTCACCAAATGAGACCCTTTATAAAAAACTGGAATCTGATAAAATAATAATTGGATCATATTTAACCACCTCAAAACCAAAAAATCTAAATCAGATAGACGCAGAAAAGAACCCCTTAAATTCGACGATAGAAGTACTTATGTGAGTGGCAGTAATTATCATACAAAAGTTAAGACTTTAGACTATTTCATGCCCCACTCACATATATAGAGGCAGTGTTCAGTTAGCTTACAACTGCTAAGATATCTCCTTCTAGTTGTATAATTCTTAGTATCATCAATTGCACTATGATCAGTACGTAATAAGAAATAATAAACCCAAATTAAGTACTTTGAATTTTGAAAATAAAGAATAAGAAATTTCTCAACTTAAAAATAAAGTGAAGAGTGAGATAAGATATTAACTACCTTGCAACACAATTTAAGCATTTGTCAACATCTTTTGCTCTCTTTGGGTCGATACAACACAATCATCATCGAGCTTTCAATAAACCCTTCCTTGTGCAGCTTATCCGTCTTAGCAAGAACCAAGAAAATGAAAAAAAAAAATGATGTTAAACTCTTATCTTCACACCTCTAAGATTTAACATTTTATTCAATGAAAAAAAGAATGAGAAGAATTCACATACTTGCAGACAAACAATTTACAGACCAAAAGCAGAATCCTTGGGTGGTTGCACCTTGCAACAGTAAAAGCAGAACCTAAAACTATAAAACGAAATACAAGTAAGCATTAGGTAATTGATATCTCAATATACAATAAATTACCATATACCCACAGAATCTAGGTAATTGATATCAATTACATATCTTGCAAGCGATTAGTGATGAAGCCAAAAAAAAAATTTGTAGTTCTAGACCAAATCAGCGACCAGTCAACACACTAAGTACCGATGAAGTCGTCCAAATCGACATGGAGCATGACAAATCAAACTCGGAGGTCATCACCAAGATGCCGTCTCGGCTCTTTGTCATCACCGCTTCCATCAGCGTCTCCAGAGAGGAAAGAGGAGAGGTAAGCCACCAAGTCGCCTAGTAGAGAGACTGAGTGCGACTCTACAACCATGGCACAGCCTCAACACTGGTAACAGCTCTGGCAAGCCCGTCATGACCGCTGTTGATGCGGCATCATACTGAAAGCCAGGAATCCTCTTGTAATTAGTAATTACATAATTTCAGACTTGATTTAGTAATTCTTATATATCAGCGATTCAATTTCAATGTACTGCATTGTTATCACTGATTTCAATTGTAATATGTAAATCAATTGATCTTTCGGTCTTAGTTTCAGGTCACAGAACTATCTATTTTTGAGCCATATATATATATATATTTTTTTTTTCATGAATCTGAAATTTGTAATGATTAACAGGAAAGTGAACAATGAAAAACTTGATCTGTAGAACTTACCAGTGTACCTATTCTCCCAATTTTCAGATTTATGTACATGAATTATATTCTGACTGCAACAAAGAGATTGAAAGAACCCATGGACAGAACAAAAAAAAGCAAACCAACTTTCTTATAAATCTGAAAAATCAGGAACTTAATTCTGGTTAATAGTAATGACAGAAGGGTGAACTTTAAAACACAAAGAGAGACGTAACCAATTTTGCAAACACTTAGCAGATGCAGAATAGACCATAACGCATGGTGGCAGGCGTGGGCTCGCGCTCCATCGCTGGCCGGCATCGTCAGCGCGCTCCTCTGCCGCCCCACCCGGCCCTCCTCGTAAATACCTCCCTGCAACCGGCACACAAAATATCAACAACCAAACTCAAAAACCGACCCAGAAGACGCAAACAAAGCCACAAAGGGATTCAAACCGAGATCGAGGGTTTTGAAATCTGACCGACTTCCGATCTGCTGCAATGGCGCTGGAATGGGTTGTGGTGGGCTACGCAGCGGGCGCGGAGGCGATCATGCTGGTCTTTCCTGACCCTGCCCGGGCTCGACGGGCTCCGACGGGACCTCGTCTCCGTGATCTGCGACGCGCTCAAGCCGATTTTCTCTATGGGCTTCGGCGGGGGCTCGTCTCCGTGATTCGCGGAGCGCTCACCTCCCTCGTCGTCAAGATCGAGCAGCTCAATCTGCGCTCACCTCCCTCGTCACCAAGCTCAAGCGCAGTCGCACTTGAGAGATGCCAGATCGATGTGTAGGCGAAGAAAAGTGAGAAGTATGAACCCTAGATCTGAGGGCTGGATTTGGGATTTTGGTCCTTAGCAAAATTTAGGCAGCTGGTGTCTCATGGGGCCGGTGTGGGTCATGTATTCTTATTTTTAATCAATAAGAATGTGTGGGTACATATTGCATTCAAAACCAAATTTTACAACTGTTATTACAAAATAACTGCTGTTAAATTTATTTAGCGGCGGTTCTTTGCTAACAGCCGTTGTAAAATCTGCAGAGTTTACAACGGTTATTTGCTAACAACCGCTGTTAAAGTCTGTCAATCTATTTAACAGCGGTTTTTGCCTAATAACCGTTGTAAAACCTACACATTTTACAACGGTTGTTTGTAAAAAACCGCTGCTGAGTCGTTTCCAATAGTACAGATCCATCTTAGCAGCTGTTATTAACAACAACCGTTGTAAATAGGGCGTTGCAAAAGGTCCATTTTGTTGTAGTGTACTAATTAAGTACTGGATCTAAATTAACTTTTTCATCCTTCCGATTTGGACTTTGTAGTGCATACGGGAATGTTGGGCTCTCAACAGGGTACGCCTGTTCGAAGCTACAAGAGCTGCACCCAGAGATGATGAGTTGCGTCGATAAACCGTACAGCTTTGTGGGCTGGTGGAGCGACAAAGGAAAGCTCCTGGTAGCATTCGTGATGATATACGGCAGGCTCAAGGAATTCAGTCAGCGGAATGGCGTCGCCTGGACTTTGAAAGTTTGATCAAATTAACCCTGTTATTGTCATGCATATATGTAGACTATGTCTAGCTATCAATCAAGTTCAGTATATGCAAGGGATTAATTAGTACGGTACGATATTAAACAAGACATAATTAATATATATCCACGTACCAAAGTACACACAAATTTCGTGCTGGTATGATTGTCATGGGTATGTATTGATGAGGATCAAATCAATTAATAAACTTTTTATGGCAATAACTATGTCTTTTATTAAAATTTTTTATATGATCAGTACCATGATGGATATATAAAAAAGTTTTCCACTTTTAAAAATTTTCAAGTATTGCTTCAAAACAAAATAGCAATATATATAAAACAAGATATATATGCATTATCTTAAAAAATATCGAAAAAAAATACTTAAAATCTAGTTTCTAACTAAAAAAGAAAAGATTTTGCATTCCATAAAATTTAGATATATATATATATATATAAGAACATAATGAAGAACATAAATTGCAATTCAAAGATATTTAAGTCCGTCTTTTTTATGTTTAAGCTCACCAAAATGTTTTGTGAGCTTGAACGCATAGTAGGATCAAACTGGTTTCTTTCTTCAAAGGAATTCGGAACAATGGTGAGTTTACTAGTGTGATATCAGAATTGTGTGAGAACTAGATATGGCATCGTATAATAGGTATTGTCCAATAATTGTTTATCGAACTATTCAACAAATTGATTTACTCAAAAAATAAAAAATAAAAAAACTATTAACAACTTGATAACTATTAGTGCAATTTTTTTTTTTCTTTTTTTGATAGAAAGGCGTATATGCCCGTTTTCATTGAATGAAAACCAAAAGAGAGTTACAATATCAACCACCTGTTCCAAAAATCAACACATCCATGTACCAATCACCTAACTGACTACTAAACATAGACAAATTATCTCCACATTACTATTAACATCTGTAACAAACATTTATCACTATGATATAAACCCTATACTTTTGCTGACTGAACAAAATAAAACTGGTTTTGTGCAAAACTTGGAATCTTCTTTTTGTGTTCTGCTCCTCCATGCATCTTTACTCCAGTAATGTCTGAGCTGGTATGATCTGCAGTGGAATTTCATCCAGATTGTGAGGCATCCATCTTGCCACCACCTTCCAAACTTCCTCCTTCATCAGTCTTGAAACTATCATAATTATTGCATTCCTCACAGATGGTATTTGGTGCAATATGAAAGTAGAGTTATTTCTAATTGACCATACAGACCAACAGACTGCACTAACAACCACCAAAAATGCTTTCCTTTCATTTGCATTCAAATTAAGAGCATATTCATTAATATCAGTAAAGGATTCCCAAAATTGTGACAAGGCCTGACAAATTCCCATCCAGAACAAAATTTGTCTGACAAATTGACACTGTATCAGTAAATGAGAAGCAGACTCTTTGTCAGGACAAAAAAACAAGTCTCAGAGCCACCCCATCCTCTTTTGACTAGATTATCCCTTGTTTTTATTCTGTCTGTTGACTAACCACATAAACACCTTTATCTTAAGAGGAACAGGAATATCCCACCAAATGACACAATTTGTATGAGTAATGCCCCTAAATATAAGCCAATTATAAGTTGATTGAGTTGAGAAAGTTCCATCATTCTCCCACATCCACTTCATCTGATCAGGAGCATCTGTGAGCTGCACATTTTGTAAGGAGCATAACAGTTCATTAAATTCTATCCACATTACCCTAACAGTTGTCTTGTGAATTTCAGATTATACTCTGAGCTAATTACTGTAGCAACATCAACATTTATTTGCATGCTTATGGCAAAGAGATTGGGACATTTAATTTTTAAAGGACAATCATGCAACCAGAGATCTAACCAGAACCTGATGTTTCTACCATTTCCAACTACCATTCTACATCCTAACTCTCCTATTTGCATCAATTTGTCAATTTCCTTCCAAATAGCTGACATTTGTGATTTAGGAGTAGAAACTTTATATTTATATTGAACTATCTGCTTCCAAACGCTGTTATACAATGGATCCCTGAGTTTCCACCACCACTTGAGTAACAAAGAAATGTTCATACTATCTCAGTTCATAACTCCTAGACCTCCTAATTTTTTGGGCATACAGACTTGAGACCAACATACCATAGCATATCTCTTCTTTAAGCTAGTCCCTTGCCAAAAGAATCTTATCCTAATTCTATCTATTGTTTTCCTAACTGTAACTGGAATTTTATACAATGATAACATATAAAGAGGCACTGAAGTTAACACTGAATTGGTAAGAGTTGGTCTCCCACCTGCTGACAACATGGTACCCTTCCAATTGGGCAGTTTACTATCTACCTTATTTTGCATGAAGCCCTAGTCTACTAATCTAAGTTTCCTGTTGTGTAAAGGAACCCCTAGGTATGTAATAGGCAGTGAACTGAGCCATTATCAAAGCTAAATTTTCTGCATCTACTTTTGATATGTTTAAGGGAATTAATTCAGTTTTATTTTGATTGACCTTAACACCAGCTGTGTTGAATTAAACTCACAGCTGTTGTGTAAAGGAACCCCTAGGTATTTAATAGGCAGTGAGCTGACCTTAACACCAGCTGTTAGTGCAAATTAAACTCACAACTGTTCATTGAATTAAACACTTACATTTGTTAGTTCAAAATATATTGGTGGATAGCTGGATGGTTAATTCGTTAATTGGACATAACATGAAACACTACACATGCTGACACATCATGCATGACTGGATGGATGTGTTGGAAGATACAGAAATTTATTTAAACGGTCTAGAAAATTTATATATTGGTATTGAAATTTTTAAGAGAACTAAACTAATGAGCAACATAAATATAACGTAGACAGGGCAATATCCAAGTATCAGCACTCATCAGTACGTAATTACGTATCAAGTATCCTTTTTTCCTTTTGAAATTCTTTATAGCAACTGAAGTTTCGTGGGCGCATGCATACCGAACTCTCGGTCTTTAAGTAAACAACAGTTTTAGGATTTCTCTCCAAAACAAGTGAGCTAATTGGTAGCAACACAAGAAGGGAAAGAGCAGAAACCCGGAAATGGATGCATGGGCCTGTAATTAGTGAGTAGTCAATAGTAGAGCCTTGTACAGCCATTATCTTGGCCCAGCTTTAATTAATAAGCAGCCCTGATCAATACAAACAAGGAAATCTTTAATCAAAGCCCATATATATTGATCACTTCTTCAAACGGGCCTATTTTATAGAGGACCGATTTGCAACTTTAAACTAGAAAAATTTGATCATCACAAATTATTAGTGTCAAGGTCTTGCATTCTTGCTAAAGAAACATTAATATACTTGTTGGATAACTTGTTAGAATGGAGAAATTTAATTTAATGGGCATTTCACATCCAATAGCTTGAACTACTAGCTTAAAATCCGACCAACAAGAAATATAAAGTCAGAGACAGAAACATCTAGATACTTGAAAGGAGGATAATGCTTCATAAATCACAAAAGTACTATACTGATGAACAGTTGAGTAAATCTATGGTGTTCTTAAGTTTACGGGGGCCTCCCGTGAGCTTAACACCAAAAATATATCAAACTATATCCAAATTTTGATTTATATGACTTATTAAATTCTTTATATCAAAATAGTGTGGCATGCACAAATTTGTCATTTTTAGAGATTTTTAAGTAATTATTTCGGATTTCTTAAAAATACATACGAAACATTGATTATTTAATTAATATTGTATAGGTGCTATTAAAAAATCGAAATAAATACTTAAAAAAATCTCTAGAAATGGAAAATTTTTGCATGCTATAAGATTTTGATATAAAGAATTTATTAAGCCATAGAAATCAAAATTTGGATATTATTTGATATGTTTTTGGTGTCAAGCTCACAGAAGGCCCCGTAAACTTAAGAACACCATAGATTTACTCGAACAGTTAATATAAACGGTTTAATTAACAGTGACTATAAGAAAAATGATGGGGATTAATTGCAGTACTCAGCAGCTTATATACTTTTCACAATAATTAATAGTGGGCATCCTTTTCGTTAAATATTATTCATTTCCATGAAACTTCCTATTACAAAAACTAAACAAAATAATATTTGAAAACTACTGAAAATTAAGCATGAACAGGCCAATGATTAATTACAGATTTACAACAGATAGAGTCGTATATATATATAATTATATATATATGAGTTATGCTAAAATGAGTCACGACTCACGGGCTGTTTCGTGAGTCACAATCTAAAAACATATCAAATCTTCTCCAAATTTCAATTTATATGGTTCAATAATTTCTTTATATCAAAATCTTATAGCACAAAAAATTTCATTTTTGGAGATTTTTAATTATTTGTTTGAGATTTTTTAAAATGATACATAAAACATTGATTATTTTATTAATATTATATAGCCACTTTTAAAAAATCTCAAACAAATATTAAAAATCTCCAAAAATGAAAATTTTTTGCGTCCTATAAGATTTTGATATGAAGAATTTATTGAGCCATATAAATCAAAATTTGGAGGTGATTTGATAGGTTTTTGGATTCTGACTCATGGAGCAGCCTATGAGTCATGACTCATTTTAGCAAAACTCTATATATCTTTATCCTTATCCTTACTCCTTTATTAAGCATGTAGCGTCCTGATCCTGCAACGGCTCAGATCGATCGTTTTGTTCTGTGGATGGCTCAGATTAATCAAATTTTTTTCGGAGCTAATTTCAAACGTAGATGATCCTTGTCCCGATCCTGGAACGCACGAGATCGAATCGCTCAGAAGTCGCTCAAACTCTTTTGCGTCTCCGTCTCTTTCTTCTCTCCCAATATTATTTGCTTCTCTTCCCAAATCCTCAGACTGTACGCGTTCTCCCTTTGTGGAAATTAGGCTTCTCTTCAAAAACCCTCCTCACATTTGTCTCTCTACTACCCCGATAGGAGACCACTCCTTCCTGGAATGAACCTAGCGTCTGTCTCCATGTCCAAGCCCAGTGCAACCTCCGCCTCAGTCTTCAGCCCTGCACCCCTCGCCATCGTTCCAGTTCTAGCGCCTCAAATCCATCTGAAATGCCTCTACGCGTCTGGCAAAGTTGCCACCGTTGCATCAATCTTACCGGCTCCCACACTCTCCTTGCTTCCTTGAAGATCTCCAACTTAGAATGCTATGAACGAGATAATTAAATCGCAAGTAAGACTTCCTTTCTTCTACATTGTTTTGTAATTCTTTAGTTGATTTGTTTCTGTTTCATTTAAATAATCCAGCACAAGCCTTTTAGTTTCCAAATCTTATCAGAAAATATACAAATTTTTGTAGAGCAATGGAGGCAGGAGTTTCATAAATCAAATCCGAAATTGGGGATGCTGATTTACAGGATTGTATTCAATTTGAAGGACGAAGTCACGTTAGTGCAGACTTTGGGTAAAATTGATGTTTCATAAATCAAACATGCTGATTTTTTTTTTTTTTTTTTTTTTTTGAGGAAAATCAAACATGCTGATTTACGAGTGCATATTGTTATGTTGATAATAGCTTTGAAATACTTTATTGCAAATGAGACAGCTTTGATATTCATCGCAGGTAAATTAAAGCGCAGCTTTAACTTTTGTTTTCAATTTTCATATTTCTTAAGCTATGACATAATTCATTGTGATTTATGATTATATTTGTATTATATCTAAGATAAAGTTCAGGTCCATATCCAAACTGGGATGGATAATATGCCAAGATCAGGTTGCATTAAAATCGATCCTTAAGGTGCTCAAATAGTTTTGCCTGGTTAATTTATATTGTGAATTATTTGTAATTTTCCTTAGTTGTTTTTCTTGGCAGAGATTAATTAGCTCCATGATCTCTCTCTATGAAATTATTTCCATTTTTTGTAGATATTTAAAAAAATGGCAGCAAGGACACCTGTCGATTGTCATTTCACTGCCTAATTGCCTGGCATTTTTTAAGGAGATAATTATGTTCCTTTTGTTTTTATTATTTCTATAGATATAGAATAGAGTAGTGGCATATTTAAAGCAACGAATAGCATTTATTTCTTTCTTTTCTTTATTTTGAAATTCAAATTTTGTACTGCATAAAGGGGAAAAAATATATATATATATGGTAGTGGTACTAATGAAATAATTAAATTATCATAAATCTGGGGTACTACTTACTTTCACAATCACTCTGTATTATATATATATTTTAATTGTGTTGTATAGTAGATGGCATGGCGCGAGTCTCTTCCTATTGAAGAGCAAATCATGACAGAAAAGGAACTGAAGTTGCGAGTGGTAATGACGGACTTGAGCTTGAGGTGAATTGGAACCAAGAACTCGAAGGGCATGTATCTATTTCTCATAAAAGCCTCAAGAATGTAAACATTTTGATGATTTAATTCTTATTTGGTTATAACGACTTTCATCAATTTATTTTTTTAATCAGTTAATTGATTTATTATTCTAAAATCACCCGTGGCAACGCACGGGCATTATACTAGTATATCTCTATCTCTATCTCTACTCCTTTACTAAGCGTGTAGCGTCCTGATCCTGCAACGGTTCAGATCGATCGCTTAGACCTGTTGATGGCTCAGATCAATTGAATTTGTTTCGGAGCTAAATCTAACCGTAGATGGTCCTTGTCCCAATCCTGGAACGGACGAGATCGAATCGCTCAATCCTAGCGTATTTCTTCCCCCAAGCCGTCGTTCTCTTCTTTTTCTTGAAAATCAATGCCGTCAAAACTCACACCGAGAATTCTTCTCATTATCTCTCCCCCCACCAAGAAATTTCTCCCCTTAAATCCTATTTAGCAGAAAAGTACTCCACTTTGTAGAACCAGCACCACCTCTGACTCAGTGTGCTACCGCGCGGCGGCCCTTGCCTCCACCTTATCCGGTAGTCATGTGTTGCCTCCACCTCAAATGACTCCGCCCTATTCTACCGTTGCCTAGCGTTGCCGCATCAAGCACTACCCCACATCGCTGGTGCTTCGATTTCTTCGTATCAGTTGCCTCCGACCCGACCCCAGCATGTAAAAACCCTCCTTCAGGTCGGCCAGGTAATGCTGTTCCAGCCCTTTGCACCTAAAGCCCTCATTTGCCTCACACGCTGTTGTATTTACAATTTCGATTCAATTTACTGATTTACTGATTTGTATGTCAGTATAATGCAATCAAGAGCTTTATGCACTATTCTTCATCAAATCATATTACTAACAAAGAATATGGTAATAAGATACTCAATTACATTTTTAATTCTCATTATTTCACTATTTTGAATGGAAATCTTCTAAATGTTTGCTTAATTATTTGGTTGATAATTCTTATTAGTTATTACAGTTTGGTTTCATGGCATCAACATCCTTTCTTTTGGTCTGGTCATGTGAGCAACCATATAAATGGTAATATTTTGTTTGTCTCAGTAACTTTTTGTTTTTCATTCAGAGTAATGCATTTTTCTGGTAATTTTCTCATAATACAAAATATTGCATTTACGGTAAATGTCAATACGATATTAATCTGTCATATGATATAAGCACTTTTGGTGACTACATGTAACCCTCAACATAAAATTTTGCATTTTTCATAAACATTAATTAATGAAAATCTGTCATTCAAATGCCTTGATGGTGAATTTTATCCATATTCAAATTTGTATCTGTAGGATGCACTTTTGTTAAGATAGTGATGGCATATATTTAAGTTCATATAACTTTTATAACCTCTATGGCTGTAATTTGTCATTCAAAATATGCATTTATGGCAAATTTTAATGTAGTATCAATTTGTCATTAAGGAATGCACTTTTGGTAACAAATTTTAATACATAATATGGCGTTTTAGTTAGGGTAATGATGCGATCCACCAAACCCAAATCCCCAACTCCTGTCCCCAAACCCAACCTACCACTAATCAACTATGGTTGACTTTCCAAAACTGTTAAAACCAATGTTATCAGAACCGGACCGGACACCGACTCGCTAAATTTTCGGGTCAATGGTTTGCTGGTCGGACTGTCGTATCGACCGGGTCAATCGCTGATTTTTTATATAATGCTATTACACTTATGTCATGTGATAGAATTACAAATATAATAAAACTTTCACATCATAGTTGTAAGGATATGCACATGTATATAAATTTTGGATTTTATTTTTATTATTTTTGTGTATACACTTTTTTTAAGTTCTAAGTACCAAAAAATAAAAATTTTGCAACAATTAAAAATTGAAGTCTTCGTACAAGTAAATTATTGTATAGAAAGATCTGTAACTTAAAGAAATATGATCGGAATACAATTGCTATTTATAGTATATGACATTAAATATTTAATATTATACAAAGTTACAAGGTTATATATGTAAAAATTTACTAATATAAACTTATGTGTACTGCCACCTCTAGGCCTTAGCTGTTCACCTATCTCTATGAGGCTAAGTAAAAAGGATATGGCCCCTATGTGATTGGACCATAGAGCTTTTTAATAAAAAAATATATGAAATATTGAAAACGGTTCCTTTCAAAGAACTGGCTCCCGGTTTTTAAGGAAAACCGTCGGTTTAACCGTTTTTAGGCCGGTCCGACTGCACATCCGATCCACCTATTGAAACAAACCGCTTCTCTGTCCGGGTCCAATTTTTTTCGGGTGAACCGTCCGGTCCGGTCCGGTTTTTATAACAGTGACTTCAAATATTAACTATTTATATCTTGGTCACTTAGAAGTACTATTAATTGCTCAAACCTGAGGATATTTAGCATGTTTTTTTCAAATTCAATATATTATGCAGAAAATATTTACACTTTGTGAAATAATTATTTATACTTGTAATGTTCACTATTTATACTTTGTCTGTTCGGAAAGTTAGTTATATTGACAGTTATTTGGTCAAACATGGAGATTTGACCTAGATATTTTTGGGATGAAACATTTTAAAATTTTTTTGATATTACGACAATTTTCAAAAGTTGCAATTATAGATATTTATACTTCGATTCTCTAATATTTGTACTTCTCTTTGTAGTCAGTTTTTATATTTTTTATGAAAGCCATATAGTAACTATTTATACTTTGCACTTGACATTGATAGTAGGCTGATCAAATTTGGGGATTTGACTTGTGGATTTCTATTTGGGGATAAATATCTTCTCCCATTCTTTGGTAATATCGCCGACAATTCCATCACTCTCGGTTCGTAGTCATGCCTCACTCATCCGGACTAGCGCTATTGTGCCTTCCTTCTCTAGCCGCACTCACCCATTTCTTCTCCGCTCCTCCTCTGGCGCCGATCACCCATCCCGTTTCCATTGTGTCTTGGCAGTCATGGGCCCCATGGTGGCTTGGTCAAATTTGGGAATTTGACTTGAGAATTTGTATTTAGGGACACATGTTTTATTTTTTGATGTTAAATGGTATCGTACAGAAAATATTTATATTTTCAAATATAATTATATGTACTTACAATGCTAACTATTTATACTTTGTATGTTTGGAAAGTTAGTTATATTGGCAATTATTTTTGGTTAAAGTGGGGATTTGACCTGGGGATTTTTGTAGTTGGACTTGTTTTCATATTCTCAATGTTAGAACAATTTTTAAAAGTTTGTTATATAGATATTTACACTTTGTATCTTTGATATTTGTACTTCTATTTACAGTTATTATTAGCAATGTTAGTTTTTCATGTTTTTCTGAAAGTTATGTAATAACTATTTATACTTCTGCACCTTAAGTCTCATGTTGTCTGGTCAAATTTGGGGATTTGACTTGGAGATTTGTATTTGGGAATAGGTATCTTTTCCCTTTTAGGTAACTACTATATATCATTCAAAAAACAGCATTTATGGTAAATTTTAATGCAATATTAATTTGTCCTACAATGGGATGCGCTTTTGATTAAAAAAAATTAATTAATACATAATACTGTATTTTTGGGGGCAGAATAATGTAGATGCATGCTCTAGCTCCTCCTGTGATATATAGGTGACAATAACGTGTTAATTAGCAGAATAGTTTATGTTAATTAAGAGAAAAATAACTAAAAGAGCCTATGCAGGGATACAAACTAGAGGAATCGGTGTATGTCGCAACGTTTATCACTTTCAAGAAGTGTACCAGGAAGGGAAGGTCTGTTCATTTATTGGTGTTGGTGTTGGTGGTGCTTCTACTGCATAAATGGCAAAAGCTGGTAGAATCAAGTTTTTGAGAGTTTGCTGACCAACGAAACAAAGATAGAAGAGCAAAGTGATGATAGTATTATTCTGATGTATTCATTAATCCGTTGCAAATCTTTTGACAACTTGCATGCCTTTCGAGGTAAAATTCATTTGCTCATTGGTGGATACATGTGTACTTACAATTGTCTAGGCTAGCAATGCAAAATCCTATTGTCCGTGCATGAGTTTGAGTGTCCCAGACTTTGCAGTTCCAGATATATAAGAAACAAGTCTTTAAATATTGCAATGCAGTACAATCTGAAATTCTTACTAAAGTAAAAAGTCACCTTGCAGAATAGATGATATCAGCATATTGGATGGAAGTTAAAATATTATTCCACATGTTAATCTTGGCAGATCAGAAGGTATGTTTTTTTTCTCCGAGTCTTTTCTTTTTTTATTGGCAAAAACATTTTATTGAATCATTCAAGGAATTTTTTTTATTTATGTAGAATTGTAGATGCATCTGAAAGAGGGGAGTAATAGCTGTCATGGTACAACAAGTGATAACTCAAGAGGATTTTGTAAATATTCAAGCTGACCCTTACGATTTTGTGTATCAGGATCCAACTTACTGCACACATTGGTTAAGTTTCAATACGATATTCCTACATTAGCCTACAGGCTGTTAATTCTCAAAAAATAAAAATAAATTATATTATGTTGCATAATGAATGGAAAAAACAAAGCCGGCGAGCTCTGATATGTCCCGGATGCAATGTATCATCTCTTCAAATTCGTATTTTTTTTTAGTTGTTTACTGTTTTCAATATAATTTTTTTTTTTTATTTTGTTATGCACATATCCATCATGAAGCTATCTCATATTATATATATTATTATCACCACAGAGTATCCAAATAATTTTTAAATTAGTTACAATTTTATTAATTTTTTATATAAATCACCCGTTGCAAGTTGCAACGCACGGGCATTATACTAGTATATGTATATATAGAATTTTGCTAAAATGAGTCATGACTCATAGGCTGCTCTGTGAGTCAGGATCCAAAAACATATCAAATCACCTCCAAATTTCGATTTATATGGCTCAATAAATTCTTCATATCAAAATCTTATAGCACGCAAAAAATTTTCATTTTTAGAGATTTTTAAGTATTTATTCTAGATTTTCTAAAATGATACATAAAACATTGATTATTGATTATTTTATTAGTATTGTATAGTCACTTTTAGGTCACTGATCCATATTTAGGTCAAAAGATTTTTAAGGGAGAAAAAACTTCAAGAAGTAGTTGATTTAGACCTAATAAAGAACTCCCCGGAGGCGGTGGTGGAGCCTAGGGGTGTCAATGAGTTGGGTTGGGTCGGGTCGGGTTCGGGTCGGGTCGCATTATTTTATTATTATTTGTTAAACGGGTCTGACCCGACCCGACCCGTCACGGGTCAAAAAAGTCCGAGCCGACCCATTCTAATTGTATTTATTTCTTTGGATGGTAATTATTTCATATGAGATGATGTGGTGTAGTGGTTATATGAAGGTGTAGAATCTTGTTGTTATAGGGAGGTCTAGAGTTTAAGTCCCAAGTACCGTATTTTTATTCCATTTTACTATTTTTTTATTTTATTCTTATATAAGTCATAATAGTGTAATTTATTTTTGCTCAATTTGACTTTCATTTATTTTATTTTTTAGTGCAAGTTTAAGATACTCATTTTTTTATGTTTTATTATTGTATTTTTATGGCACGAGTTATTGTACCCTTTTTTTTCTTGTTTTACCTTTTTTTTTTTTTTTGGCATCCAAATATGTTGTATTTATATGTACCACATACTCTATATAATTAAAATTGAATATTTTAAAATTGAATATTTTAATAAATATCATATATAGAATTAGTTTTTCAATATATTTTTTTATTAGTATTGATAAAAATTAATGTCTACATTATATGACATTAAACTACAATCTTGATGCAAAGTTAAGTACACTGACAGCGTCATATATTATTCTCTACATAATGTTAAAAACAAGATAAAACTATAATTAACATTGATTGAATTACAATTTATATGCAAATTATCTTAATTAATGTATAAATAAACTTCAAGTAATGCTAAATTGTAAAATAAGTACAAAATGTGCAAAATTAAGCGGGTCAGGTCGGGTTGACGCATACCCGACCCGACCCGTGACGGGTCAAAAAATCTTGACCCATACCCGACCCATTTATCTTCGGATCGCTTCGGGTCGAGTCGGGTTTGGGTCGGGTCACTTTTTGACACCCCTAGTGGAGCCCATGATCCAAGTTGCGTTGATATGCACACAGACCTCTCCACTGGGGAGGCCGAAGATGTCAGAAGTGGTACGAATGCTGGAAGGAGATGGCCTGGCAGAGAGATGGGAGGAATGGCAGAACGTTGAGGTGGTACAAAACCAGACTGATCAATGGACTAGCTTACAGGAGTCGAACATGTACATCGTCGACTCAATTTGTTACCGTCCTACCATGAAATTGTCAGGCCCAAGGTGAGAACATTGTGATGGTACTACCATAGTAATGAATTCAGTGATAGGTTCATTTTGGATACAAAGTCGGTGTTGTAGCTATAATTTTGCTTTTTAGGGGCAGTTGTGATGTGGTAATAGATGTAACAAGTCCGTTTCCAGCTGTTTCAGTATGCAGTGTGAACATTTTATGGGATTGAGGGCAACAATTGTATACACATTCTTAGTGGAGACTCTAGATATATACGTGTATATAGAGCTAGTTTGCTGTTTAATGGTCTCGTATGTATATCTGGTTTGAATGGCGACTGGCACTGGCAGTTCGTTATATTTTGTGAAAATGGGAAGGAAGTTCCTGATATGTTTGGATAGCCTGTTATACTGATATACATCTGGACAAGTTTTAAATATTATTTGGTGTCCAATTCAGCCTTAGACCAACTCTGCTGAAATCAATTCTATTGAGATCTATAAAATTTCTATAAAAATGCTGAAATTTTGTAGATACTATATTCTGAACTCTATACCCGTGAAATTATCGGAGACCCAAGACATTCTGATTGCAAGGAGATACTCTATTGAGCCCTGACTTCTGTTTTCTATTCTAATTTCTATCTGAAAGCAAATTCTTATAATTTATGACATATGTCAACAAATATTTTTAAAAGAAAAATGGAAGCAATCAAGATCTGAGACCCCAGGAAAACACCACTGAAAATTTGGGGGATGCTTGCCCACCGTCCAAGTCTGTGAACGAGCGCTATCAAGCTCAAACTCGATGCAATAACAGTTACAAGACACAATATACCGACTCTGAAGTAGACATCGACATTTTCACCTCCAGTATACAGTGCATAAGCGGTTGATAGAAGGAGAATGCAAGTTGTAGTAGCACTGGTGAAGATGGATGGTATCTCGATTTCCTCTCCATTCGATCTGTTTTGCACAGGTAGAATCGGTTCTTCAGTGAAAAGCAATACAGTCAGGTACACAACGCCAAACATCAATATCGGGATTAGTGCCAACAAAATCAAACCATCGAGGAATTCTCCTCCTAGAGTCGTTGCAGCTGCTATCGTGAGGATCAGCATCGAGTTTCTGAGAAACTTGACTAGAAGAACCAATCTAGGCCTCACAGCAGGTGGTGAAAACTCTAGGGGCATTGCTGTCACCATCATCGACAAAATACCGACAGCTGATGCCCAGAATGTGACTGATAGATCCACTGATGGAAGTGGATTAATCCTTAGTTTGGGATAATTAAAGTATTGAAAAATGATGGCTAGCTGCATAGAAAAAGCAGCTGGGGCAGTCATTTTTGCGACATCAGAACAACGCTTTATTGCAGCTCCTAAATCTTGATCCTTAGATTGTTCATCGTTGCTATCTATTCGCCTACCAAGGTAAGCAAGCTTGGCTGTCACAAATGGTACCAAAACCACTGAAACAGCTACCAAAACATATCGATGGTTTATGATAGCCAAAAGAAAAACATTAGTGCACGTGAGGCAAAGTCCATTGAATGACACAAGCGCTACATAAATTATGTATTGCCAGGTTTTCAGTTTGCTGTGGTTTGACATGCAAAGGATATACATTGCTAACCAGAATCCAGACATCAATGTTAGGATCAGGGAGAGTGCAGTTGCCGAGGTTAACCCATCGGCAGACAGTTTGATGTTCTTGTAGCTTGAGATGGCTGCCACGGCTATTGCACCTACAATTGTAATTGAGGCCTTTGCCAGTATGTCAGCTCGCTCAAAAATCTCCTTGAAGGTGCATTCTTCTTGATTTGTTGTCTGTAAAATATTCAATAATTAATGTTAGAAAATAAAATCAGCCCAAATCCAATATAGTTTTGAAAATCTGCTGTTGTAATGTGTGGTCCATGCAGCAACATATGCATATACGCTCAAGATGACACATGGTTCAAACATGTAGGTTTTAGGTGGCCTGGTATGCGGTACATATAGGTTTGTGTGGTCCACTATGCAGTTTGTACACCAGAAACAATTGATAACTTTGTTATCTTTTTACTATTATACTCTTCTATTTACGATATAAAATCTGCATATATGAGTGCACATAAAAAATCTGCATATGAGGCCCCGCATGCCACGTATGTGGATATGCAGTGTCCCTCGGTATGCATATTCAAATCCGTATTGTACAACCTTGTTTTTTACAACAATAAGACAATACAAAAAATAATGTCAATAAAAAGACTAATAACTTCTGATTGATTGATAGATCCAAAGTTGAGGCATGATGTTTTCTTTTGTGGGTTTCGTTGCCTTACCGTTATATTTTATACTCCATCCAATTGCAAGCTGTAATATGATATGATATTATTTCAAGACAAAAAATTAAGGTGCTATTTTTATGAGATCATTTGAGAGGGGCAAAATTGGAAAGACAGCAAAGATGAGGGAGATTGATATCCTAATGCTCAAATCCCATGTCTCAGACTCTCAGGGAAAAGAACAGACCCAATTTCAAATGAAAGCTGAGATCATTTCAATGAAATTTACTAAAGGAAGTTTAAATGATGGTGAGGTCATTTCAAAGAAATTTACTGAAGGAACTAAAGTGGAAGCTAAGGTCCAATTTGGGAGGCGGTTACTGGTAATGGAAACTCTTAGAAATTCTTTTGCTGTTAGCAATTATCAGAAGAGTTTGTTTTTCTTTCCTTGTATCATTATGTGAAGACAATCATACTGTACCGGTCATCGCTCCTAACAACATGTAATGTGCAGGCACACACTTGCTCCAGGCACATCAGGCCATACCGTGTTCATGACACATAAATTACACTAATCCACTATGATAAAATATTGAATGAAAAAGACAGGGTTGCAATCGAGATACCATGAGATGAGGAGAGACTTTCTGCGGAGCCAGCGATCGAACAATGCTGTCTGAATTCCCTCAAATTAATTGGAAAGAACAGAATTGAACTTGCTGAAGAAAGCAAGAGCAGCTCACAGCTCTTCACCTCACCAATTATATGTAGAGAGAAATTAAAACTATGGAAACAAGGATAGCAGAAAGTTTGAGCACAGGAAGGATACTGGAAGCTGGTTATAAAGACAAAAAAATGAGCAAGCAAGTCAAACATATGGGACCAACATCAGCAAATCAGAAATTTTATGTTTTAAACTTTTAATTTCAAATTAGTATTCTTTTTGCTACAACTATAATTTCGCTGAAGCAACCAAAAATTATATTTTACAGGGATTGACCGGACAAAAAAAAAAAAAAAGGCCTTCAACGAATCTTCTTTGTCCAAAACAGAAAGGCAGAATAGTACACATGCTATCATCAATGTCTTCCTAAACGCCCTTTCAAAGGAATTTCTCAGTTCTAGTTTCTACTAGAAGCATCTAATTGACGGCCTGTTTGAACAGAATTAAATTAAAGTTTTAAACAAAGGGAATGATCATAGATATTTCCGAGAAAGTACTGAGATTAGACGCGGAGCTTGTCAATTACTACGTAATCTGATCAATTATAAGATGAACAAATTTGGAAGCTGCGTCGCAGTCGGTCGGTAGAGACCTGCGGCGTGTGTGCGCGGAAAGTTGGGAGCATTATTTTTGTTGAAGTGGGTGCATGCCAAGGTTTACAGAAAAGGAAAGAACTTTTTTTGTCTGTGTTAAAAAAAAAATTGAATTTGCAAACTATGTCCGATTTGAAAATATTGTCCAAACTATGTCAATTTTGAGCGTTTAGCATTCAAAGGCTTAACACAAACGCTGGCTGTCACGAGTCCTCACGACTCATGAGACTGGTCATTCAGAATTTTTACATCGGTGTTCAAGATGCTGGTGTTTACACATAATGTCTGAACGTTGGTATTTAGGATGCTGGTGTTTAGACTGAAAAGTTTAGACGATTATAGCTTCAAATTCTTACAACTTTCGATAACGAATCTCGTGACAGCTGACGTTTGTGTTGAGGCTCTGAAAGTTGAGGAAAGCCCAAAAATAGACATAGTATGGACAATATTTTTAAAGCGGACATAGTTTGCAAATTCGAATTTCTTTGGGGCATAGACAAAATAAAAGTTCAAAATGAAAAGGGCATCGTTGACAGTTGACGTGAGATGCGAGATGGAAATTTGCTGCCTTGCGGTTGCTTACAGGTACGTGTTCATTGTAGATATGAAGTGGCCCCGAGAGGGAGGGAGACGCCGCCGTTCACACCCTACAGTTCACTGTCGAGTTCACTATTGGTTGGTTGGTGAGTGGTGAGTAATTGGGTATACTAGGATCGAGGCCTCGCGTTGCTTCGGCAATGTTTTTGTTTGTTACATTGTATTTTCAATGGTTAATACGTTCTAGATTGGAAAAATATTAATGTATAAGATATATAAATTACCTATAAAGAAATAAAATAGAGATAAGTTATAATTATTTTAGGGGAGGATCGGTTGGCAATACATATTTTTAAGATTTTTTATGAACTTTTATAAATTTTTGAAAAATATCATTGTCAAGATAATCATTGTCAATGTATCCCTTCTTTTTAAATAATAACTTGAATCAATTAATATATCATTGAAACCGAAAATTTATTATTTATTATAGAGAATATAAATCATAACAGTTTACTGTATACTTTACTTAGGGCACTTTGTCAGATTTAATCAATATCTAATTATGACAATAATTAATATAAATAAAATGAAATATCTAACAAAAAAACTTAAAAATCAAAATCTTTTGAACAATCCTTTTTTAATTATACTATTAAATTTGGATTTTGTTATATGTGTTAGCTTATTAAATTTTGTGATAAAAAACTAAAAAAGGAAAGGAAGTAGCATTAACATAATTAGTTACTTTAGAAGATTTTCAAGGTTTGATAATCTTAACGGTTTAATGGTCATTCTTTTTCTTAATTGTCCGAGTCATCCAAATTTACTATAAACAATACTTACATCTAATAATCTTGTATTTATAAAAAATATTAAAGAAAAAATAGAGGAATAAGAAGTTGCCGCCAACTTTTTGAGATCATAAAAATGGCTAAAATATGTATTTACTCTGTCATTAGATTATATTTTAGAAATTTTTATTGCACAGTGTATACAACTCGATATGATAATGTTTTTCAACAAATTTAGTATTAATTTGATTTTGAGTTAGATATATTTCATTTTAATTTATAGCGTGTTTAAAACATTAAATTTATTTTTATTTTTATAAAAAAAATTTTGGTTTTTCTATAAATATGATTCACCAAATTCCTTGCTAACTATTCTGTTAATTTTTTCTTTTAATTTTGTTATAAACATATATTCTAAAACTATTCCTTAAAAAAAAAGGATGACTTGCAGCCGTATAAAACAAAGAGGCCGAATTTTTTTATTTTTTTAAGTAAAGATTTTCAGACAAACAGAAAACGACGAAATCCACAATACGATTCTTCCGTGCTATCATCCGTATAACAAACGCAGAAACAACTAATTTTAGACTTCCTCACCCAAAACGCTCACAGAAAATCCGGAAAAATAGTTTTTGAAGCTTATCTCGTACACGAAATATCGAACCGAATCACAAAGATAGATAATCTATACCTGACCCATAATTTTACAGTAAGGCGTGATACAGAAGATCGGATAAACTCAAAAAATCGAGAATTATAAAAATGGAAACGCTAGCTCGGAATAAAGTTGAGGGAAAATTGGAAATTGCCACGGTACATAAGAAAATAATTAATTAAGAATTAGTTGAACGTGAATTCGTGGTATGTATTCAATTGAAGATCGCATAGGAAAGAGACGTGATATTGAAACAGTGAAACAGTGAAACTAAAGAATATGAACTATACAATGATGCTTTCTCAATTTCACCAAGGAATGAGCTAGAGAGTACAATGTATAGAGTTTTAATTTGCTAGTTATATGGGTTGTCAAAGTTAATATAATTGAGTAGAAAATTTTTTTTGTCTATCTCTAAAAAAATACAAATCTTAATACTATTTCTCTTTTCAAACAAATCTCGAAACTAGCCCTATTTTACCGGCGGCCACGGTCACAAGTCAAAGTGACCGCAGCAGTTAGCTCATAATAATTTGTGTAAAAATTGGTTAGACGTCTATCTGACCGCTGCGGTCACTTTGAATTGTGACCGTGACCGCAAGTAAAATAGGGATAGTTTTGAGATTTGTTTTAAAAGAGGGATAGTATTAAGGTTTGTACTTTTTTTAGGGACAGACAATTTTTTTTTTCTAATTGAGTATACTTTGTTTTCCCAGATAATTCAAATTAATTTATACATGAAAGGGATCCCTTGACAATGCTTATTTTGACAATCATGACAATGAGACACTTAATTAATTTGAGAAAAGTATTTAAAAAATTGAAAAAATTGAAAAACGTAGTTTTGCTATGCATATCACCGTAACCCATATATATATATATAGAATTTTGCTAAAATAAGTCATGACTCACGGGCTGCTCCGTGAGTCACGATCCAAAAGCATATCAAATCACCTCCAAATTTTGATTTATTTGGCTAATAAATTCTTCATATCAAAATCTTATCGCACGCAAAAAATTTTCATTTTTGGAGATTTTTAAGTATTTGTTTGAGATTTTTTAAAAGTGACTATACAATATTAATAAAATAATTAATGTTTTATGTATCATTTTAAAATTTTTAAAACAAATACTTAAAAATCTCCAAAAATAAAAATTTTTTGCATGCTATAAGATTTTGATATGAAGAATTTATTGAGCCATATAAATCAAACTTTGGAGGTGATTTGATATGCTTTTGGATCGTGACTCATGGAACAGCCCGTGAGTCATGACTCACCGTAGCTAGACTCTATATATAGAGTCCCGCTACAATAATATGCATATCACGGTTTTACCGTGCTATGCGGTCCAAATCTCCGTTTTCGGTATCCAAATAGTCGATCCGAACCACTCAACTTAATCTTTATATCAAAATATGCTAGCAAACCAAATTTTATAATTTTTAGAATTATTTTGCTATTTTTAATGATGAGAAGGAAATGACTACATCCAAGGGATCTGGTTTATACAAATATAGTGATATTGTCCCCATCATTAAAAATAGCAAAAAATTCTAAAAATTCTAAAATTTGGTTTGCTAGTATATTTTGATATAAAGATTAAGTTGAGCGGTTCGGATCGACTATTTGAACACTGAAAACGGAGATATAGACCGCATAGCATGGTAAAACCGTGATATGCATATTATTGTAGCCTAACTCTCTCTCTCTATATATATATATATCAGTTTAAAATAAATATTTTTTTATTTTCTGGTTTTTTTAAAGTAATTTTTTTGATTTTGTACTATAAAATAGGTACAATAATATTTTATATATTTTTGTCGCTTCTTTTTTTGTTTTTCGAAGTTTTTTTTTTGCATATAACCCGAACAACCCGGGCAACCCGGACTGAGAAACTCGGTCAACCCGGGAGGGACGGTCCTAACCTAGGTCCAATCCCTATTCACCCAAAATTTTCTCGAGGTTTCCCGAATCGGGAAAATTCGTGAACCGAAACGGATTTGGACCAACCCGGACCGTCTTTAAATCACTACTTCTACTTAGATTGTGCATCAGGCTTCGTATTCTTAACTGCAATTTTGTAGTGAGACTATAAGATTCTAAATATGTGGCGAATAGGACTGAAAAATATATAGTTTGTTGGTTTTATTATCTTCTTTGTGTATATATCAGTTTGGGTGGCTGGAATTGGGTGGGAAAAATGGTGCGAAGGGATATATATAGAAGAGGGGAATAAATTGGGGGAAATTGAATCCGCGGGCGGTGCGCGGGTGAGTAACAGTGAGGGGATTTTTAATATCAGAGAATTCTTCTGCAATTATTTGGGGGTTGACCGCGCGAACGGGTATAGGCTTTTAAACCTAAAGTATGCACTCGATCGCAAGCGTACGATCTCGTGTAGTACTTGAGGGTCGAATCCTCAGGGACGGGATTAACACCAAACTTTACTTAAACCTACTTCTAAATTCTAAGAGAGTTTGGATTAAAGGGTCAATTGTTGGGGGTTTTAACAAGGCTGGTTACAAACACAAGGAAACAGTGCAAAAACAAGTAAATAACTGAAAGACAATTAATTAAAAGGCGTTCTCAGGGTTGTCAGAATCAGATTGGTCTCAGGATCAGTTGCCTGCGTTCCGCAAGATGTCTCTTGCGGACCGCAAGTAATTGGTTAGGGTCGCAAAACCGTCCACGAACCACAGATCTCTCTAATAATCCGCAGTCAGTTTTGTAACTCCTGTCTTGCACTTTCTGTAACTGAGTGCGGACCGCAGGCAAGTCCCTGCGGACCGCAGGCAGTTGACAGAGAGCAGTTTTCAATTCTGGTTTGGTGTTGTGACTAACGTCGTCAGTTCCTAAGCAATTCAGAGTTGGTACAAGTCCTGGGTTTTCACCTTTGGTCCTCCTAACAATCCTAAATCGATTCGAAACTCATAGAATAAGTTCTAAACTACGTTCATGTCACTTGTTAATTCTAGGGTCCGTTTCGAGGTTAGTCGAAACACAGTTTCGCCTTTCGGGTACTTTCGGATACAATTCAACCCAAATTGTGCAAGCAATCAGATCTGGTCAAAAGATACTACATTAACCAACTAGGTCTGGCCACAACCTATAGGTTTACCAATTGAACAAACAAATCACAAACACGTTATAATGAAAATCTCAAGCGATTATGAAAACAACGTTAATCCGCACAAACAACTAATCCATCAACACAATCGTCATCATTCAAACCCTAAGAACAGATAGATCTACTCACTCATGACACAAGAAAACAAAGAAAATAAAGAACTAAAAGAAATCATGATGCAAAAGAACCGAAGAAGAATTCGAGGCGACACGATCTTCACTCCCGCGCGAGAATTCTCTCAAATCCGCTTCGAAGAATGATGAACGGCCTTCTCTCCTCTTTCCTCTGCCTCTGGTTGTGAATATGCAATGAAAGGGTGTGAGAAGATGAGTGAAAAGATGTCTGGAACCGTCCCAATGACCGCCTTATATAGGCAGAGCGCCAGAAAATAGAAAACTGTAGTGCAGTAACCTCCCTGCGGACCGCAGGCACGGGCCTGCGAACCGCAGGAAGAAGGAAATGGCGGTTTTTCTGCTCCACAGGAAGTTTTCAGCGCCGAGCGGAAGGTCGAACGTGCTGTAACCTCCGTCTGCTGGACGCGGGAGGGATCCTGCTGACCGCAGGAGGGTCCTGCGGACCGCAGGAGGGGTCCTGCGGACCGCAGGAAGTTCATTCCTGTTTCGACTTGTTGTCTATGGCTCCGAATCGCGTCCAATTGGCTCCAAAAGCCCGATTGACCTGAAATTTGGACAAAAGTAAAGAAGTAACTGGAATCTAGACATCTTACTACTTAAATGCAATTAAACTTAGGAATTTTAGGCCAAAATACTAGTGCAAGTCTGGTAAAATATATATATGAATGCATGACATCAAATCCCCCCAAGCTCAGAACCTTGCTTGTCCTCAAGCAAAACCTAGAACCTAAGAAGCAGACCGTACCTAGACGTAATCCTAAATTCCCAAGTCGTCCTAAATGCAAAGAATAACTTTGTGAAAATGCCAAACCAAGAATTTATGAGCAAGTTTGAATTTCGCATTGTAAATAATTACGCATAATAATTCCACAAAACATGGGCTAAGGCACAGAAAATCGAGACGAGCGACTCTTGTTGCATGAAACGCAACCTAAATTGCAAGTATGACCATTGTACTTTTTCGGACCCTAGATCTTTCAATTGAACTACAAAGTTGGTATCCCGATTGTGTTAACCCCACAATGAACAACCTTCTCAACCTTTCTATTTCCATTAACCTTGAATTGCCTTATCAAAAGAAAATTTAATTTATTATTTATTCTATTTTTTTTTTCTGTTTTTCTGTTTTTCTGTTTTGTTTTTTTTTTTTTTTTTTTTTAAATCAGACACCCAAAGCCCAAGTCAGTCGGATGACAAAATAAAAGGGGTACACTCGTCCTACCTGACTGCGACCTTGAAGTGTCATTTTTATTTTTAAGACAATCTAGGCTAAAACTTTCACTTCATCAGACCATGTTCACGTGGATACCACAAACCGAAAAATTACCCTTCGTCCTCAATCAGATTTTCGGTTTGCTACTTTTTCCAGTTTGATCATACTTTATTCATGGGACTAATCACTACAGAACAAGATTCTCCGACCTTAACACAAATCTCATAAAGTTATCATGCGCAATTTTCCACAATGCAAACTTCAAAAATTCCCATATGCCCTTGAGTTTAACAATTTCACAAAATTTTTCAAAAATGCAGACATGAAAATGAAAATGAAAAAGAAAACCTAAAACTCAGACGTACTGTCCTCCCTCCCCAAGCTAATCTATGCACTGTCCTCAGTGCATTGAACCATATATGTAAAAATGAATGAGAGAGAAAAAAGATACAACCTGAGGGACTCATGGTGCGTCGGTGTCGTCTGGAGCGCCAACGGGGTGTCCGCCGGACTGAGCAGCTCGAATGGCAGAAAGCAGCTCATATATCTCAGAAATGCGGCCACGGTCTCGAGTCTGCCCGATCTTCAGCTGGCGGACGATCGCTTGTGTGTCGGCCTGCATGGCATGAATCTCCTGGACCTGGCTGCAAAGCTGCTTCCACTGGTGCTCTTGAATTTGAAACGGTACCTGCTGAGTAGGCGTGGCATCTCCTGCTGAAGCAGCTCCTGCACCTGCTGTAGCAGCCCTCCTTCTTGCTATAGCAGCTCCTGCACCTGCTGGCAACTCTGTGTCGACGTCCTGCAAGCGAACATCATCTGCTTGTTGTGCGGATTGCTGCTGGGGCGGGGCTGCTAGCGGCTCCTCCAAACGCCACGTAGAACCTCGTGTGAAGTCGATCGGCGGATACTGGAGCGGGAGCCTGAAGTCGCCGAGCTCTGTCTTCCATTTGTAACTTGTAGGCCGGCCACGCTGGGCTGCTTGAGTGGAAAGCCATGACCAAGACGTGAAGGCATCCTTGTCGAGGAGCTTGCCCGGATGACATGCCGTACCACTGAGAACACCTCCGGGCTCACCACGTAGATCCACCTCCAACTTGGAAGCGATGAATGTGACATAGGAGCCTATGTTGACGATCCCAGTAGGCTTGCCCGTGGTGAGGATCGAGAGCCAGTATCTAACCATAAGCAGCATCAGATGGGGCCGCTGCAACTGGTCATCTCGGCGGAGCATGGTTGCCATGAGCTGGAACTTGTCATGTCTGGGCCTAAGTGACGATTCCCCACGTGAAAAGATCGAGAGCGCTAGGACACGGCCAATGAAACGGAGGACGGGATGGATGATCGAAGTAACCCGTGGGTCCTGAGGGCCGGTCCGCGGAAGACGCTGTCCGGTGATACGGAACCAAAATGAAGCGCGGAGATCAGCCTGAGAAGCATCTGAGTCGACCCTATCCTCCGGTACGTAACCGAGATAGTCTGTCTGGTGAGGGTCGAAGTGGAACCACTCCGCAAGTGTAACTAGACTCTTCTTGTAAGTGTGACCTTTTAAGCGAAAAGATATACCTTGAGTCCTGTCTGAGAGATCCTGAAGGGCCAATGATGCGAGGAATTCGAGCGTCGGCTCGATGTATGCAGGATGCTTCGAGGGTATCTCCCAAAACGCGCGAGTGAATCCCACCCGCTCAGTGAGGCGAGTGAACTCGCCAAGGATCCCTATCTTCTCAAGAAACCCAAAATCGATGCGCGGCGTGGAGTTTACGGTCTTGTTTTGAAGGGTTAGGCGATTGTTTCTGATTCGCTTGTCTTCAGGAGTCAAGTCTGATGCTGGACGAGGAGCAATGTTACGAGGATGGTTGACCCCTAGAGCGGCCTGAATCCGCTTCCTCTTCTCCTCTAACTGCTCCTTGCTCGCTGGTTGCTTCATGGTCTAAGTCGTGGCACGGCGCTGCTGCACCAGAATCCTGCTGTCTGGATGGAGCCTGCGGATCGCAGGTAGGTTCCTGCGGACCGCAGTATGTTGGTTTCGGCTTGGCAGGGGTCTAGTGGCTGACAGCGTAGGGGGCAGTTATGATTTTCGCTGATCCGAAGTCGGGTTCTCGTTTCACAAATCAACCAAATTGAAATTTGGAATTGAAAGTAGAGTTGTGAAATTAAACCTCAAAATGTGGAGAAGAAATCGGATTAGAGCGCGATGACACGAAGCGGCTATGGCGCACGATGCGTGGAGGAAAACACGAACGCGACGGGGCAGCGGCGCTGTTGCACGTGCTGCTGCTGGTCCGTGGCCAAGGTGGCTGTGCTTCCAAGAGGAGAAGCGGGATGCAGCGATGGTGGTTACGGCAGCGTGAGGAGAGGAGGGGAAGATTGGATGAGTTGGTTGCTTAATGGGGGAAGAAGAAGATAGAAGAGAATGAGTTCTGGTCTGTTTTATAGAGTTTTAGGCGGTTGGAGTCGGCTTCAAAACCGACTTAAACCCCTAAATCGGCAGTTCTAAATTTGCTCCTCGTTCTGCCCAAAAATAGCAACTCCCTGCGGACCGCAGGCACGACCCTGCGGACCGCAGTATGCTATAACTTCCCTGTCCTGCCCGCGCACAGATTTGCTGCTCGTTTAAACTTCCTGCGGACCGCAGTGTCGTCTCTGCCGACCGCAGGATGCTGACAGAACCTCGTTTCTGCATGGTTTCGTGCCCCAATGATCGTCGTTCTTTCGAGTCTGCTCCTTAGCACTGTACAAACAAAACTAAGAACACCTAACGCAACATGAGAATGAACTAAAATGCTAAAAGAAATTATGCCAAAGAGAAAGTAGATCTGACAAAAGAAAAAAAAAACATAAACCTAAAACCTTGGGTTGCCTCCCAAGAAGCGCTTGTTTTAGGTCGTGAGCTTGACCATACTAGCATCTAAATCTCTGCTGGTGGTAGGTGGGACAGATGCAAGGCGAGGCGATCCTCCTTGTACTGGTCAGCCACGTACACCTTGAGACGCTGACCATTCACCTTGAAAGCGACGCCGTCCTTGCCTGCAATGTCCACCGCTCCAAATGGGTAGACCTTCTTGACCTCGAAAGGGCCGGACCACCGTGACTTGAGCTTGCCCGGGAAGAGACGCAGACGCGAGTTGAAGAGAAGGACAAGGTCGCCCTCCTTGAAGTCGCGTCGCATGATCCGGTTGTCATGCACCCTCCTGGTGCGCTCCTTGTAAATCCGGGCATTGTCGTAGGCGTGGAGCCGAATCTCCTCTAACTCATGCAAGTCGAGGATGCGCTTCTCACCTGCTGCTTGCAGGTCGAGGTTGAGGATGCGCGTGGCCCAATACGCATTGTGCTCGAGTTCGACCGGCAGATGGCATGGCTTGCCATAGATCAACTTAAATGGGCTCATGCCGATCGGAGTCTTGAAGGCCGTGCGGTAGGCCCAGAGCGCGTCATTGAGCTTGAAAGCCCAATCCTTCCTCGATCTCGCCACGGTCTTCTCCAGAATGGCCTTGATTTCCCTGTTGGAAACCTCTGCTTGCCCGTTGGTCTGAGGGTGGTAAGCGGTTGAGACTTTGTGGTGCACACCATGTCTGCTCAGGAGTAACTCAAACTGACGGTTGATGAAGTGCTTGCCTCCATCACTGATCACGGCACGAGGAATGCCAAAACGAGGGAAGATCACATCATTGAAGAGGCGCTTGACGGAATTAGCATCCGCCTTGGCGCAAGCTAGCGCCTCCACCCATTTGGACACGTAGTCCACTGCCACCAAAATATACTCATACCCCTTCGAAGAAGGGAACGGTCCCATAAAATCGATGCCCCAAACGTCAAAGATCTCGACTTCTTGAATGGGTTGCTGGGGCATCTCACTCCTCCGCGAGATGTTGCCGGTCCTCTGGCACTGATCGCACGACTGCACAAGAGCATGTGCGTCTTTGAAGATGGTTGGCCAATAGAAACCTGCTTGAAAAATCTTGGCAGCGGTCTTAGATGAGGAGGCATGGCCTCCGTAAGCAGAAGAATGACAATGAGAGAGTATAGAATGTACCTCCTCATACGGCACGCAACGCCGGTAAATACCGTCGATACCTACCTTGAAGAGAAAGGGCTCCTCCCAATAGTAGTACTTGACATCAGCCCTGAATTTCTTCTTCTGCTGGAAGGTCATGTCAGCAGGAAGAACACCCGCGGCAAGAAAGTTGACGAAGTCTGCGTACCATGGCAGCTCGGATGAGCCTCCTGCGGACCGCAAGGGATGTCCCTGCGGGCCGCAGGATGCTGCCAGGATGCTGTTCTGCGTGGGCTGGGGGCAGCTGTACGAGCGTGAGCCAAGGGAATAGAGCTGCTCCCCCGGGATCGAATCATCGATCGGAATGATGTTCCGCTCCTCTCCCTTCCAATGCAGGCGGGACAAATGGTCTGCTACAGAGTTCTCGGATCCTTTCTTGTCTCGGATCTCGACATCAAACTCTTGCAGGAGCAGAATCCAGCGGAGGAGACGGGGCTTGGCATCTTTCTTGTTGAGCAGATACCGGATCGCTGCATGGTCGGTGTAGATAATGATCTGAGAGCCGACCAGGTAAGAGCGGAACTTCTCCAACGCGTACACCACGGCTAGCAGCTCTTTCTCTGTCGTGGTATAGTTGATCTGCGCGGAGTCAAGGACCTTGCTTGCATAGCAGATGGCTACGGGTTTCTTGTCCTTCCGCTGTCCGAGAACCGCCCCCACGGCATAGTCGCTGGCATCACACATGATCTCGAAAGTCTGAGACCAGTCGGGGGGCTGCAGGATCGGTGCTGAGATGAGGGCCTCCTTCAACCTGTTAAAAGACTGAACACACTCATCAGTAAAATTGAAATCAGAGTCTTTTACTAGCAGGTTGGTCAGCGGCTTGGTGATCTGGGCGAAGTCCTTGATGAATCTGCGGTAGAAACCACAGTGACCGAGGAAACTGCGCACGTCCTTGACGGTGGTAGGCGTGCACATCTGCTCGATCACCTCGATCTTCGCCTTGTCAACCTCGATGCCCCTGCTTGTGACGCGGTGACCAAGCACGATGCCCTCCTGTACCATGAAATGGCACTTCTCCCAGTTGAGGACCAAGTTGGTCTCCTCGCACCTCTGCAAGATCTTGCACAAGTTCGCTAAGCACTCATCAAATGAAGTGCCAACCACAGAAAAGTCATCCATGAAAATCTCGACCTCTTTCTCAATGTAAGGAGAGAAAATGGCCATCATCGCCCGCTGGAATGTAGCAGGCGCATTGCACAAGCCGAACGGCATCCGCCGGTAGGCGAAGGTACCGTAGGGACATGTGAATGTCGTCTTCTCCATGTCCTGGGGTAGGATGGGTACCTGAAAGAAGCCGGAGTACCCGTCAAGGTAGCAGAAGTGAGAGTGTTTGGCGAGGCGCTCCAACATCTGGTCCACGAACGGCAGCGGGAAGTGGTCCTTGCGTGTGGCCGCATTCAGCTTGCGGTAGTCTATGCACATCCGCCACCCGGTCGTGGGGCGCATCTGGACCTTCTCGCCCTTGTCGTTCTCAACGACAGTGTAGCCACCCTTTTTCGGAACCACATGCACCGGGCTCACCCACTTGCTGTCTGGAATCGGATAAATGATGTTAGCATCAAGCAGTTTAAGGATCTCCTTTTTTACTACCTCTTGCAGGACTGGGTTGAGCCTCCGCTGGTGTTGCACGGAAGGCTTGTGGTCCTCTTCGAGGTGGATCCGGTGAGCACAGATGGACGGGTTGAGTCCCTTGATGTCCTTAATTGAGTACCCGAGGGCACCCTTGTGAATGCGCAACTTCTCCAAAAGTTTGGAAGTCTCATCAAAGCTCAATTGAGCGCCAACGATGACAGGAGAAGTCTTCTCAGAATCCAGGAACTCATACCTGAGGTTGTCGGGTAGTGGTTTCAGGTCTACCTTGCTCGGAGCGTCGAGCGGTGGTGCCTTGTCAGTTCTGCCCTCGGATGCTTCCTCCTGCGGACCGCAGGAGTCGTCCAGCGGACCGCAGGATGCTGAAAATACTGGCTGGAGCAGGGGGCCGTCTGGGTACCCGCTGTCTTCATTGCTGAGTGCGGCTCCGCAAGAGATGTCTTGCGGCTCGCAGAGAATGGTATCTGATACATCTTCATCGCTGGTCAGATCGGGCGTCTGCTCCAGCAGGTCTTCTTGAACTTCCTGAACCAACAGATCAATCACATCCACCCGGTTGCAGTCCTCGTAAAAGTCGGGGTACTTCATGGCTTTGGCCACTTGAAACTGCACCTTCTCGCCCCCGACGTTCATCGTGAGCGTGCCCTCATACGTGTCGAAGACTGTCCGGGCTGTCCGGAGAAACGGTCGGCCTAGGATGATCGGCACATCCTTGTCCTCCTTCATGTCCATAACAACGAAGTCTCCGGGCACGAAAAACTTGCCGACTTGAACCGGCACATCCTCAACAATACCCAGCGGCAAGCGGACGGAGGTGTCTGCTAGCTGCAGGGTCATGCGCGTGGGTTTCAACTCACCAACCCCGATCCTCTGGAAGACGGCGTGTGGCATGAGGCTTACGCTGGCTCCTAAGTCGCACAACGCCTTCTTAATGTCCGCCTTGCCGATCTTGCATGGGATGGTGAACTTCCCGGGATCTCCGAGCTTCGGAGGAAGCTCGCGACTCACCACCGCGCTGCATTCAAGATTCAATTGCACGCTCTTACAGTCCTTTAAGCCCCGCTTGTTGGACAGAATGTCCTTCAAGAATTTTGCGTAAGTCGGCATCTGAGTCAGCGCGTCGGTGAATGGGATAGAGATCGTCAACTGCTTGAGGACGTCCATGAATTTGGAGAACTGCTCGTCTAACCGGTGGTTGGCGAGCCTTTGCGGGAATGGTACCCGCGGTCGGTAGACCTGTTGCTCTGCCGGCGCCTTCCCCTTGTCGCTGTTCGGCTTGGACTGCGCGACGGGTTCGGAGATTGTCGCAGTCTGTCCGTCTGCCACCGCGTCCTGCGGACCGCGAGCCATGTCATGCGGAACGCGGAGAGGCGGCTGGGAAGCTGCCTGGTCTGATTGGGCGCCCGGCTTAGTGTCCTGCGGACCGCAGGATGTGGCGCCTGATGTGATGTCTGCTGCCGACGGGTCTGATTTGGCACTCGCGGGTTTGATCACCGCCGGATCCTCGTCCTCTGGCATGGGAGGGCCAGAATACTGTGTCCCACTCCTCAGAGTGTGGATCGCCTTCACCTCGCCATTCGGGTTCGTCGGCTGGCTCGGCAACTTGGTGCCCGAACTCGATGGCGCGCCTACGTCTCCTCCTGCGATCCTGGCAAACTTCTCGTTGAGGGCTTGCATCTGCTCGAATATCATCTGGTTCATCTTGTTCTGCTCAGTCATGAAGTTGTTCACAACGGTAGGCTTGAGCTCTTGATGCGGAGGTACATACGGCGGGCGGAAGGCATTCTGCTGGGCAGGTCTGTTCTGGTTCTGAAAATGGGAGTTGCTGAAGAAGTTGCGGTTCCCACCTGCTTGCCCCTGATTCTGGAATCGCTGAGAAGGGTTGTAGTTGTTGGTCCCGAAGTTGGGACGGTCTCTCCAGCTTTGCCGGTCTGCTGGGTTGGCATACCCCTGCGCGAATGGAGCATTGTTGAGAGAGTTGACCTGCTCCTCCTCCTCCTCGGGCTGCCGTAGCGGACAACTCTCATAGACATGAGAGTCCTCACCGCAGAGCATGCAGGGCTGAGCCTGCACAGCCTTCGAGGTTGCCTTCTGCTGGTCCAGCTGCTTGTCCATCCGCAGCTGCAGTGCCTCTAGCTTGGCCTGGACGAGGGCGAGCTGATCGACTTCGTAGCGCCCTTTCGTGCCCCTGCTGGACTCGCGGCTCGACCACTGCTGCTGCTTAGCGAGCTTGTCAAAGATGTCCAGGATGTCTTGCGCCTCTAGGTCAACGATGGACCCACCTGCACATGCATCAACCATGACGCGGTTCTGCTGAGTCAGTCCATCATAGAAGGCATCTGCTAGCATCATGTTGGAGAAGTTGTGGTGGGGGCAAGACAAGCAGAGGTGGTTAAACCGATCCCATGCATCCCCCAGCGACTCGTCATGTGCCTGCTTTAATGTGGCAATCTGGGACCGAACCTTGGCTGTTCTCCTAATTGGGAAGAATTTCTCGAGGAACTGCGATGAAAGTTCGGCCCAGGAACCAATTGAGCCCTTCGGGAGAGAGTTGAACCAGAATTTGGCCTTGTCCCGGAGAGAGAAATGGAACAAGGCAAGGCGAACGTAGTCGGGATTCGCGTCTGCGTTCTTCACGGCCCGGCAACACCCAAGGAAGTTATCCAAGTGATCGTGCGGGTTTTCGTTCTCCAAGCCGTGGAAGCAGTTCTGCTGGATCAGGCTCACGGCTCCGGTTCCGAGAGTCGGAGGACCTCCGGGCACATCTGGAAGTATGATGGGCCCTTGTGCGTCAGCAACCCGTGGGCTGTGGAACTCTTTGAAGGTCCGCGGCTCGAGGGCGTGCTCTGCGACCTGCTGCCTCAGCTGTCGGACTTCCTCTTGCAGCAGTTGCCGAGCTTCTTCGAGCTCCTCGGCCCGAATCCGGAGCTGCTCGCGCTCCGCGTCGTCTGCCATGTTAGACGACGGGTCTGAATTAGCGAGGACGGCGCTGATCCCTGCTCGCGGAGATCGGAATATCGGACTCCGGGGTCCGCTCCTCAAAAAGTAGTCGCCAACAGGAGGAGGGAATCCGTCCAGCGTCGTTCACCTGAAACAGAAAAAGAGAGAAAAGAAGAAGAGAAGTTAGAACTTAGAACTAAAGAAAAGCAAAATCTAGGGTTAATATCGCCGTCCCCGGCAACGGCGCCAAAAAGCTTGACCGCGCGAACGGGTATAGGCTTTTAAACCTAAAGTATGCACTCGATCGCAAGCGTACGATCTCGTGTAGTACTTGAGGGTCGAATCCTCAGGGACGGGATTAACACCAAACTTTACTTAAACCTACTTCTAAATTCTAAGAGAGTTTGGATTAAAGGGTCAATTGTTGGGGGTTTTAACAAGGCTGGTTACAAACACAAGGAAACAGTGCAAAAACAAGTAAATAACTGAAAGACAATTAATTAAAAGGCGTTCTCAGGGTTGTCAGAATCAGATTGGTCTCAGGATCAGTTGCCTGCGTTCCGCAAGATGTCTCTTGCGGACCGCAAGTAATTGGTTAGGGTCGCAAAACCGTCCACGAACCACAGATCTCTCTAATAATCCTCAGTCAGTTTTGTAACTCCTGTCTTGCACTTTCTGTAACTGAGTGCGGACCGCAGGCAAGTCCCTGCGGACCGCAGGCAGTTGACAGAGAGCAGTTTTCAATTCTGGTTTGGTGTTGTGACTAACGTCGTCAGTTCCTAAGCAATTCAGAGTTGGTACAAGTCCTGGGTTTTCACCTTTGGTCCTCCTAACAATCCTAAATCGATTCGAAACTCATAGAATAAGTTCTAAACTACGTTCATGTCACTTGTTAATTCTAGGGTCCGTTTCGAGGTTAGTCGAAACACAGTTTCGCCTTTCGGGTACTTTCGGATACAATTCAACCCAAATTGTGCAAGCAATCAGATCTGGTCAAAAGATACTACATTAACCAACTAGGTCTGGCCACAACCTATAGGTTTACCAATTGAACAAACAAATCACAAACACGTTATAATGAAAATCTCAAGCGATTATGAAAACAACGTTAATCCGCACAAACAACTAATCCATCAACACAATCGTCATCATTCAAACCCTAAGAACAGATAGATCTACTCACTCATGACACAAGAAAACAAAGAAAATAAAGAACTAAAAGAAATCATGATGCAAAAGAACCGAAGAAGAATTCGAGGCGACACGATCTTCACTCCCGCGCGAGAATTCTCTCAAATCCGCTTCGAAGAATGATGAACGGCCTTCTCTCCTCTTTCCTCTGCCTCTGGTTGTGAATATGCAATGAAAGGGTGTGAGAAGATGAGTGAAAAGATGTCTGGAACCGTCCCAATGACCGCCTTATATAGGCAGAGCGCCAGAAAATAGAAAACTGTAGTGCAGTAACCTCCCTGCGGACCGCAGGCACGGGCCTGCGAACCGCAGGAAGAAGGAAATGGCGGTTTTTCTGCTCCACAGGAAGTTTTCAGCGCCGAGCGGAAGGTCGAACGTGCTGTAACCTCCGTCTGCTGGACGCGGGAGGGATCCTGCTGACCGCAGGAGGGTCCTGCGGACCGCAGGAGGGGTCCTGCGGACCGCAGGAAGTTCATTCCTGTTTCGACTTGTTGTCTATGGCTCCGAATCGCGTCCAATTGGCTCCAAAAGCCCGATTGACCTGAAATTTGGACAAAAGTAAAGAAGTAACTGGAATCTAGACATCTTACTACTTAAATGCAATTAAACTTAGGAATTTTAGGCCAAAATACTAGTGCAAGTCTGGTAAAATATATATATGAATGCATGACATCAAATCCCCCCAAGCTCAGAACCTTGCTTGTCCTCAAGCAAAACCTAGAACCTAAGAAGCAGACCGTACCTAGACGTAATCCTAAATTCCCAAGTCGTCCTAAATGCAAAGAATAACTTTGTGAAAATGCCAAACCAAGAATTTATGAGCAAGTTTGAATTTCGCATTGTAAATAATTACGCATAATAATTCCACAAAACATGGGCTAAGGCACAGAAAATCGAGACGAGCGACTCTTGTTGCATGAAACGCAACCTAAATTGCAAGTATGACCATTGTACTTTTTCGGACCCTAGATCTTTCAATTGAACTACAAAGTTGGTATCCCGATTGTGTTAACCCCACAATGAACAACCTTCTCAACCTTTCTATTTCCATTAACCTTGAATTGCCTTATCAAAAGAAAATTTAATTTATTATTTATTCTATTTTTTTTTTCTGTTTTTCTGTTTTTCTGTTTTGTTTTTTTTTTTTTTTTTTTTTTTAAATCAGACACCCAAAGCCCAAGTCAGTCGGATGACAAAATAAAAGGGGTACACTCGTCCTACCTGACTGCGACCTTGAAGTGTCATTTTTATTTTTAAGACAATCTAGGCTAAAACTTTCACTTCATCAGACCATGTTCACGTGGATACCACAAACCGAAAAATTACCCTTCGTCCTCAATCAGATTTTCGGTTTGCTACTTTTTCCAGTTTGATCATACTTTATTCATGGGACTAATCACTACAGAACAAGATTCTCCGACCTTAACACAAATCTCATAAAGTTATCATGCGCAATTTTCCACAATGCAAACTTCAAAAATTCCCATATGCCCTTGAGTTTAACAATTTCACAAAATTTTTCAAAAATGCAGACATGAAAATGAAAATGAAAAAGAAAACCTAAAACTCAGACGTACTGTCCTCCCTCCCCAAGCTAATCTATGCACTGTCCTCAGTGCATTGAACCATATATGTAAAAATGAAAGAGGATATTGGCAATTTAAGAACTTTTGATGGGTACACCAAAAATTAAGCCTAAATAGTAAACGATTAGTCAAAAACCAAAAGTACATTATATGTATTATACGGTATAAGATCAAAATTTAAAACGCCTGCACAATGGACGGATTTCTTGTTAGTATTATATAAAAGAGGCGGGATCCATTGACAATGCTTATCTTGACAATCTTGACAATGAAGATTTTGAAAAATTTGTAAAAATAGTTAAAAATTCTAAAAAATAGAAAAAAGTTTATAGAGATATTGTTTAACTTATAGATTGATTATGTTCAAATTATATTCAATTTAAATGACGTTTGGTAGCTCTTTAAAGCTCGTGAAATGTCAACCGTTAAAAAATGTATAAAATTTTGATAAACCATCAAACGATGTTCAAATCGATTGAAATTTGAAAAACTATTAATCTATAAGTTAAAGAATACATCCATTAAAGTTTTTTCATTTTTAAGAGTTTTTATGAATTATTATAAATTTTTCAAAAGTCTCATTGTCAACATTGTCATTGTAAAGCATTCCGCGGGCGAATATTTACTGTTTTCTTTTTCATTTTTTCTTTCATTCCTAGAGAGGAAAGACAGAGTTGGGTGTTTGGGTTCTTACGCTTTTATGCTGACTGTAGACTCTAGCTGTGTTTTTTACTTTTTTTTTTTATTTGTTTGTCTGTGGATTACGTACATGCGTTCGTACCAATTTAGGGTCTGTTTTTGTGTGGGGGTACTTTTTAAAGGACCCGAATTAAAATTTTTGGGTCTTTTAAATGGACCCGAAATTTAATTCGGGTCTATCTATACCATCTAAAATTTTATATCATCTTGCTAATTTGATTTAATTTTTTTTTTCCAATTTTTTATATAAAAAAATTTGGTTAAGATGAATAAATAGTTGTAATGGATCTCTAATCATGACTATATGTGTTAGGGGTGAAAACGGATCGGATAATATCCGTCCGTATCCGGATTCGTATTCGGATTTTTGCGGATACGGATATTCGGATACGGATATTTGCGGATACGAATACGGATACGGATTAAATTTATGCGGATACGGATACGGATATGGTTTTCGATATGGAAACGGATACGGATACGGATACGGATAATTATCCGAATCCGGATATTATGGTAATTCGGATATCCGTTCCAAAGGCTTATTATATGTCTTTCAATTGGATTTTTTATGTAGATTTCAAATTTAATGAAGTTTATATCTAATTAGACTTTGTAATTCATCTCTTTTATAATTATTTATAACTTGTAATTAATAATATAATGAACATTATGGATTTTTTTCTTAACTATATGTAATTATTTATGATAATAATGATCCATGATGAACTAATAACATATTTATGATTAGTAATTAATTTTTATAGTAATTTAACCATTTTAGTTAGTGATTTATCATGAAAAAATTTTATAAAATATATTTTTTTAATAATAAGTCTAATATCCGAAGTATATTCGTATCCGCATTCGTATTCGTTAAATATCTGATCCGAATCCGTATCCGTTTAATATCCGATCTGTATTCGTATCCGGAACTATCCGTATCCGTATTCGTATCCGATAAACTAAAGCGGATACGGATACAATTTTGCCCACTATCCGTTGATATTCGATCCGTTTTCACCCCTAATATGTGTAGTATGAGAATGTATCACTTTGTTATTTATATCATCTTGCTAATTTGATTTAATTTTTTTTCCAATTTTTTATATAAAAAAATTTGGTTAAGATGAATAAATAGTTGTAATGGATCTCTAATCATGACTATCTGTGTAGTATGAGAATGTATCACTTTGTTAATTATTAATTACAAGAGATATTAATCACACGTTATTTATTCTATGTGACTCCCTGGTAAAAAAAAAAGTATCACAATTACAATTGTAATTGAACATTTCTTTTTTTTTCTTTTGTTTTTTTTTTTTTTTTGAAGAAAGCCTATAGGCAAAAAACACAGATATCCCATGACAATTATTTTTTATGACAACCAATTTCAAATAGATTTATAAAAAAATACTTAAAAAGGAAAATTTTTTTACAACATGTTAATACACTCATAGATTATTTGTGCTTCAAATTTTAATTAATTTGATTGTCATTTTATACTCTATAAAAAATCATCAAAATTATATAAAAATTATAATGGTTTAAATTTAATGATTCTTGATTGAGTATCAAATGACACTCAAATTGGATAAAATTTGAAACACAATCAATCTATCAGTATATGAATATGTTTACAAGAGCAAATATACGGTGAGTTTAAGCTCACGGAAGGCCTCTGTGAGCTTAAACTCATCGTATATTTGCTCTGTTTACAAAAGATTTCTCATTTTTAAGATTTATTGTAAATTTATTTTGGATTAGTTGTAATGGATTCATAATTATAACTACATATACTGTGTGAGAGTGTATTGTCACGTTAATTATTAATTATAAGATTTATTAGTCTCAATGCACCATTCATTACATATAACCATTATTTCTTCTTTATAATTTATCGGCAAAACACGTAATAAGTATCACAATAAGACGATGCAACAACAACCAATAGAAACAAACTATATTCTTAAAATGTGAACACAGACAATATCATAATACAACCAAATACGGTTGTTCTTGTTCCTTTGAAAGGGACTTTAGTATAAGAAATTGATTAGCCGCAACCAACAATTACTTGTTCTTTGAAAGGGAGTTTAGGAAAGAAATTGATGATGATGGCACATGGTGCTTAGTATAAACGATCAGTGTACGTAGGTGCATTCTGCCTTGTGTTTGACAAAAATTATGTGACGACATATTTCTTGCGGTTGATCCTTTAAAAAATTATTTTGGTTGCTTCAACGACATCATAGTTGTAGCAAAACGAAAACTATTTTAAATTTGATCATAAAAATACTGATTTGTTAATTGATGCTTGGTCACGCATAGTTGCCTTGCTGCTCATCTTTTTTTGTTTTTTTGTTTTTTTTTCTATATAATCAGCTTCCACAGCTTCCAGTATGCTTCCTATGCTCAATCTTTTTGCTATCCTTGTTTTAATTTCTCTCTACAAAATTGGTGAGGTGAAGAGCTGTGAGCTGCTCTTGTTTTCTTCAGCAAGTCCAATTTAATTTGTGCTTTCCAGTTGAGGGAATTCAGACAGTACTGTTCAATTACTACTAAGAACAGGAGAATACTCGGGTCGGTTTCTTCCACTAGCTCGTGGGATCGCTAGCACCGCAGAAAGTCTCTCCTCATGGTATCTCGATTGCAACCCTGTCTTTTTCATTCAGTATTTTATCCTAATGGATTACTATAATTTATGTCATGAACACGGTATGGCCTGATGTGACTGCACATTACATGTTGTTAGGAGAAATGACCAGTAGAGTATGATTGTCGCACATAATGATACAAGGAAAGAAAACAAACTCTTCTGATAATTGCCAACAGCAAAAGAATTTCTAAAAGTTTCCATTACCAATAATCACCTTCCAAATTGGACCTCAGCTTTCACTTAAAAGTTCCTTCAGTAAATTTCATTGAAATGATCTCAGCTTTCATTTGAAATTGGGTCTGTTCATTTTCCCAGAGACATGGGATTTGAGCATTAGGATATCAATCTCCCTCTCTTTGCCGTCTTTCCAATTTCGCCCCTCTCAAATGATCTCATAAAAATATCACCTTAAGTTTTTGTCTTGAAATAATATCATATCAGATTACAGCTTGCAATTGGATGGAGTATAGAATATAACAGTAAGGCAACGAAACCCACAAAAGAAAACATTGTTCCTCAACTTCTGATCTATCAATCAATCAGAAGTTATTAGACCTTTTTATATTGTCTTACTATTGTAAAAAACAAGGTTGTACAATACGGATTTGAATACGCGGTTCAGATTTTCATGTGCACTCATATATATGCGGATTTTATATCCTAAATAGAAGAGTATAATAGTAAAAAAATAACAAAGTTATCAATTATTTCTGGAGGATAAACTGCATAGTGGATTACACAAACCCATATATATCGTATACTGGGCCACCTAAAACCAGCATATTTGAACCGCGTGTCATCTTGAGCGTATATGCATATGTTGTCGCATGAATCACACATTCCCGCAACAGATTTTTCAAAACTATGGTTGGTTTTGGCTGATTTTATTTTTCTAACATTAATTATTGAATATTTTATAGACAACAAATCAAGAAGAATGCACCTTCAAAGAGATTTTTGAGCGAGCTGACATACTGGCAAAGGCTTCCATTACAATTGTAGGTGCAATAGCCGTGGCAGCCATCTCAAGCTACAAGGACATCAAACTGTCTGCCGATGGGTTAACCTCAGCAACTGCACTCTCCCTGATCCTAACATTGATGTCTGGTTTCTGGTTAGCAATGTATATCCTTTGCATGTTAAACCACAACAAACTGAAAACCTGGCAATACATCCTTTATGTAGTGCTTGTGTCATTCAATGGACTTTGCCTCACGTGCACTAATGTTTTCCTTTTGGCTATCATAAACCACCGATATGTTTTGTTAGCTATTCCAGTGGTTCTGGTACCTTTTGTGACGGCCAAGCTTGCTTACCTTGGTAGACAACTGGACAGCACAGATCAACAATCCAAGGATCCAGGCTTAGGAGCCGCAATCAAGCGCTGTTCTGATGTGGCAAAAATGACTGCCCCAGCTGCTTTTTCTATGCAGCTAGCTATAATTTTTCAGTATTTCAATTATCCCAAACTGAGGATTAATCCACTTCCATCAGTGGATCTTTCAGTCACTTTCTGGGCATCAGCAGTCAGTATTTTGTCGATGATGGTGACAGCAATGCCCCTAGAGTTCTCACCACCTGCTGTGAGGCCTAGATTGGTTCCTTTGGTCAAGTTTCTCAGAAATTCGATGCTGATCCTCACAGTAGCAGCTGCAACAGCTCTAGGCGGAGAATTCCTCGATGGTTTGATTTTGTTTGCACTAATCCCCATATTGATGTTTGGTGTCGTGTACCTGACCGTATTGCTTTTCACTGAAGAACCAATTCTACCTGTGCAAAACAGATTGAATGGAGACGAAATCGAGATACCATCCATCTTCACCAGTGCTACTACAACTTGCATTCTCCTTCTATCGACGGCTTATGCATTATATACTGGAGGTCAAAATGTCGATGCCTACTTCAGAGTTGGTATCTTGTGTCTTGTAACAGTTATTGCATCTAGTTTGAGCTTGATAGCACTCGTTCACAGACTTGGAAGGTGGGCAAGCATCCCCCAATTTTTCAGTGGTGTTTTCCTAGGGTCTCAGATCTTGATTGCTTCTATTTTCCTTCTGAAAATATTTGTTGACATATGTCATAAACTGTAAGAATTTACTTGACTTCAGATAGAAATTAGAATAGAAAACAAAAGTCAGGTGCTCAATTGAGTATCCCCTTGCAATCATAGTGTCTTGGGGTCTCCGATAATTTCACGGGTATAGAGTTCAGAATTGAGCATCTACAAAATTTCAGCATTTTTATAGAAATTTCATATATCTCAATAGAATTGATTTCATCAGAGTTGGTTTAGGGTGGAAAATTTATAAATAAAATGAAATAAGAAATAGAAAACTTATATTCGATTTCCTATCTAGCTATGCAGTCCTCTCTAGGGTTTTAGTTTTTCTATAGATTACAAATATAATTTGCAAAGTTAGAAAAAAAAAATTAATGAAGGAAGAAAGAAGAAGAAGAAGAAAAGAGGAACAACCATTGTTTGGTCGCAACTTGTTAATGTTATTTACTTATTCCCTCCTTCCTCCTTTTGTATCACTGGTGGGAATTTTATTTCCTATTCCATTACATTAATTGCTGCAGCATAGCATCAATCAATCACGCCGAACAATGTTGTCCGGAATTGAACCATTGAACCGTCAAATAAACTAATTCAGAAACTTTTAGAAGAAAATAAACAGCAGCTGGATTATGGGGCCGACATATTTGTCGATGGTCTGGACTGTGCGAAGGCTGAATTCGACACCAAATAATATTTAAAACTTGTCCAGATGTATATCAGTATATATAACAGGATTTCCAAATATATCACCAACTTACTCCCATTTTCACAAAATATAACGATCTGCCAGTCCCAGTCGCTATTCAAACCAGATATACATACGAGTCCATCAAACAGCAAACTAGCTCTATATATACACGTATATATCTAGAGTCTCCACTAAGAATGTGTATACAACTGTTGCCCTCAATCCCATTAAATTTTCACATTGCATACTGTAACAGCTGGAAATGGACTTGTTACATCTAATACCACATCACAACTGCCCCTAAAAAGCAAAATTATAGCTACAACACCGACTTTGTATCCAATATGAACCTATCACTGAATTCGGTACTATAGTAAGTATATTATCACAATGTTCTCACCTTGGGCCAGACAGTTCAATGGCAGGAAGGTAACAAGTTGAGTCGACGATGTACATGTTTGACTCCTGTGAGCTAGTCCATTCAGTCTGGTTTTGTACCACCTCAACATTCTGCCATTCCTCCCATCTCTCTGCCAGACCATCTCCTTCGAGCATTCGTACCACTTCTGACATCTTCGGCCTCCCCAGTGGAGACGCCTGTGTGCATATCAATGCAACTTGGACCAAGGGCTCCACCACCGCCTCCGGAGAGTTGTTTTTTAGGTCTGGATCAACTACTTCTTCAAGTCTTTTCTCCCTTAAAAATCTTTTGACCTAAATACAGATCAGTGTCACAAACTCACAATTCCTTTGATTAACTCTTTGAGTGATTTCCGTAACACATACATCTGATGGCTCACAACTATTTAATCGTAATTAAATTATGAAAATGCTTGATTGCAAGGGATAAAAGTAGATTGATTCCTCAAAATTTTTAAAAATAAGAGCCCAGCTTAAAAAAAAAAAAAGAAAAGATACAGAACAAATAATGGAACATTGTAATTCATACCCAATCAAGTAGCATGACATCAGCATCATAGGCCAACCTTGCATGATCGAATGCCCGTTGTCCAGTGACGAGCTCCAACAACATAATTCCATATGCAAACACATCTGTTCTCTCTGACAACCTCCCCGTTGACAAATATTCAGGAGCAACGTGACCAATTGTCCCACGCACAGCTGTAGTGACATGAGTGTCCTTGTAGTCCATCAACTTTGCAAGGCCAAAATCTCCCACCACAGCCTCAAAATCTTCATCTAGTAAGATGTTTGCAGCTTTTATGTCCATGTGGATGATTTTGGGGTTGTGGTCATGCAGATAAGACAGCCCCCTTGCAGTCCCCAGTGCAATACTTCTGCGCTTTGGCCAATCAAGCGGTGGACCATTCTCAGATCGCTCTGCAAAATATAAATTGCAATGAGAAGGTGAAGACCTGGTCAGATGTCTATGCACAACAGCTTCTACATGAAATGTACTCCAGCTCAGGTTCTGCATGTCACTCGTTGAAGGCGCATCCAGGATAATATTCTTTGATTATATGTGATGTCAAAAAATTCTAGCTGTCCGTCATGATTGTGCTTATTATGTATTCAAGCAATCCTATAAGAAGAATAATAAACTATAGATGGTCTTTGGCTCTAGCATAATCCACTAATTAACATAAAATACGATAGTGAACTCTAGAATTGGAGATTACAACTCATTTGAGTTAGAACTACTCGATAAATTTGAAATTGCACAGAAGGAATTGAGATGAGCACCACATATCTGATCACAATTTGTGCCAATACCTCTTAAGCAAGAAGCCAGACTTCCATTGGCCATATAGGGGTACACCAACAACCATTCTGTTGGTGTCATACAAAACCCCTGTAGCTTCAAGAGATTTCGGTGCACGGTCATGCTAATCATCTGCATTTCTGTCTGCAATTGGAGTTCCCTTCCAGCATTGCGTTCCTCCCTGAATAGTTTTACTGCAACCAGAGAACCATCTGCCAACCTTCCCTTGTATACCTAGGTAAATAGAGAATTTAGGCTTTCAGCATCAAGAAATAACGTGAAATTTTCTGCTGGTACGAAATAGCGATACCATATCAGCAGATTAGGTTGAATTCATCATCCAAGAAGGGTGCAATTGAGTATTCTAATGAATGTAGATATGCATTTTGTTTCAAGAATCTTTGGATTAATTGAGCTACTCGAGTTTGGATCAAAGTTTAAGTGGGTAATAAATATTACAAACTTCACTGAAATAATATACCTAGTTCAATACTTAAAAGGTTTAAGATTTTTCAGGCTTGAATACCTTTCCAGAAGCACCTCTTCCAAGCACATTTCTAATGCTAAAATTATCAGTTGCGACTTGTAACTCATACAAAGAGAATCTCTTGAGCTGGCCAAAGTCGTCCTCTGCATCCTTCTCAGCTGTATAGAAAAAAATAATTGAACTAAACCCAAGGGTGTGAGCCTTTTAATTACTGTATTAAAAAGAAATGCATTTTAGTTGTCTGTGTTATTGTATAAAACTTCGAAAGGACATTCATGGAGATGGTTATAAATGGAGGAGAAAAATCAATTGCACGGTTAATACTTTAACCAATTGCGAAAGCAATTTAAGCAATTACCAGGCTCAATGCACTGCCATCATTTTACCATCTAACAAATAAGCTTGTTTACCCTGGTATTTGCATTTTCTACTATGGTTGGACTTCACCCTTATGAAACAAGTTAATTCTAGCAAATAAGCTCGACTTTTTATAGTGAACCAAGGGTTGTCCTTACAATACAGTACTTGCTAGGTAATAACATGTATATTTCCTGTGTTATTTCTAGCTAAAAATTGAGATTTAGTTAGCTAAACAAGATCTGAAGAAAAGAGGAAGCAAATGAAAAGTAAATCTAACAAATCTGAGATAACTGGTAATACCATCTGGCATAATCCCCCCATACTCCAATAATGACTAACACTTGACAAAGGTGTTATTGGTAGTAAGTAGTATAAAAATTAAAACAAAAAAACAAAGTAAATCATAGCTACATGGTGCGTATATATTAAGCACAAACCAAGGTCATCGAAGAAATGGTTTTGAGGCCTACGGCGACGCCACCAAGTAAGAGTAAGACCTGGAATACAATGAGCTGCAAATACACCTGCAATTGTTGCTCTAACCCTTCTTTTGCGGTGTACTAAGAAAAAAGAAAAGATATTCAAATAATATCTTTGTTTATTTGCGGATTTATTTTTGTAATAAGGTTTGTCATGTTTTATTTTAGTTGATTTGAGTTGATAACTTTGGATCATCTCCAGTCAAATTTCAGTTTTGGTGGGACTCAAATGTTAAAGATCAAATGAATATAATATGTTAACAATTTAAGCATTTCTAAAGTTTAATTACTTACCTTCCAACTTAGGTGCTAATGGTGGCTGCAATTGAATAGAAGTATTTGAATCCTGACGTCTTACACCTTGCAGCTGAATAGTAGTTGTCTCATAGTAACCTTCAAGAGTTATTAATGTTTTCTCCAATTAATTTTTAGTAAATGAAACAAAAGAAGACTGAAAAAAAAAAATTAGAACTTCATAGCTTTTCAGTATGAAAGACGCCAAAGTTTTCAGATCATGCTCCAATGGATTTATTAATTTTTTGAATTCTTCAGGAAATCAGGTTGCCGTGCATATAATCTTGCAGTTTTTATTGCTCTAACATTTATCTATTTTTTATGAATAAATAGAAAAAAGACCTTAGGTTCACATTCTGGACAACATATACAAACTAAATTGTTCTTACATAAATATCCATATTCATTTCCAGAAGAAAAAAAAATTTGCACAGGATATGGATAGAGTACTTTAATATAAAGTTGGTTTGAATATTGTATTGATCTATTTATGCAAGTATGAATCATCAAATATCAAAAATATATAGATATATGCATGCACATAAACTTATATTCAGATCCATAATTAACATATTTAATTCATAGTTTGATTTCATATTATTATTAAAACAAATTACATGACTGGTCAGCCTGAAGAAACCAATTCAGATGCGCTAAACAACAGCTCAATGATATTGCCACCTTAAAAATCCATAGAAGAATATCAAGTATATGATCTGAAACTTGATGCTTAAATAAGATACTATATTCATACCAGTACATGATTGCTCTGGCACTGACATCATTATTTAAAATGCGTATAAATCTGATCATTTTCCCCCTAGATTCAGTTAATGGACACAAGTCATCTACCCTTAAAACTAGCATAGATGTTATATGAAATTCCCTTTCTGTCCAATATTTACATTAGCTAGTGTTTTGCACAGTATCAGAGCGCATTATTGGTATATACAATTTTTTACACAGTATTAAAAGAGGATAATACAGCAATATTATAAAGCAAAACAGTATCTATCTGTAATGTGAAACATTTATTTAGTACTGACAAATATAGTCAGAGATCACACCAAACCTCACTTGAATACAAATGGCTATAATTAGATAAGCAGCCAGTAAACACATTTATTTAGCATATAGTGATATGCAATACACAGTGAATAAAAACTAAGTCTTATTTTATCAATTATCAGAGAAAAAACATTAAAACAGTGTTCTCGATGCTATTTGATCAAGACTAGAATACAGAACATAGAGGATGTACCTTCCCAAAAAGCAGGAATAGACGGTTCTGTCACAGCTCGTTTGCTATTAAGCATTTCCAGCACAAGCTTCATGTCGGGTCGCTTTTTTGGGTCATGCTGGACACAGAGCAGCCCCACAATAATGCAAGTCATCAGTTGTTCTTGGGGACAGCTGTCTTGTAGAGAAGAATCGATGATTTCTCTTAATGGCCTCTTGTCCTTCCATTGTTTCCACACCTAGCCAAATCAACCATCATAGCCAAATTAAGTCCAAAGAATTTTGTTACTGAAACTAAAACAGTCTGATAATTAACACACAGGAAACAATCACTTACAACATGCGATAGAGCCTCCTGATTAAATTGTGCATACTGCTGAACTGTACATCCGGCCAAAGTCTCCAAAACAATTTGACCATAACTGTAAACATCTGACCTAGTTGAGTAGTGTTGCTTAAAAAATAATTCTGGTGCAATATATCCCCTACAATGAGGTGAAAAAACAAAAATTTACTATGTCAGTAGTGATAAATAGTTTAAATCAAGAACTAGCGCTACCAAATTTCAGATTATCAAGACCCTCCTTTAATTAGCAATCATTTAGAAATTAAGAGTGATTCTCAGTTCAAGGTTACTATGAATCAGGGTTATCCAGGATCACTAGTTAGTTAGGCTAAATAATTTATTCTCCTAGCAATGTCTGATCTGTAATAAATTTCTAGATGGAGAAATACCTGCAACTTAATTACAAGTCACAAGTGTATCAAGATTACAATTGTAGCTCACATTTAGAAGTCCTTTCCGACTTTGAAAGGAGAAAATTAGTGACCAATTAGGTGACAAATATTTGTATCTGTGAACCTAATATAATAATGATCACTGAGATTTCCCTAAAACCGGTTACTGATATTCCACATCATCATCCAGCAGACAAAATAAAGCCACCCTTTGTACAGCTAGCTAGAGAAACTGCACTTCAAATTACATCACTTGTGATTTGGCGCTGACACTAGATAAGTCAACAAATCAGATCATGGCTCTAAAGTCTAAACTGACTCAACAGTCGACATAATTAAGATATTAACATTTCATATCAGATAGTTCATATACTATGTGTTAGATTTGCATGCTTCTATGACAAAGGTATTCTTGTGTTTCTACTTTTCGTCATTATATAAAAATTAGGGTAGCTTTATGAAAATTTTATGAGATCTAATTCAGGTCTAGTTCTTCTTTTGAACAAAGAGCATGTCTTATTGCTCAATACTTACATCGTGCCTGCTATCTGCTTGGTAGTCTTGTGGGTTTTGCTCATGTCAAATGCTCTTGAAAGACCGAAATCTGCAATCTTAGCACTGTAGTACTCATCTAGCAATACATTTGCTGGCTTCAGATCACAATGGATGATCACATTCTCTGAATTATGGTGGAGATATGAAAGACCTCTGGCGAATCCTTTGATAATCTCGAAACGCATTTCCCAGTTAAGGGCCCCACATTTTTTTTTATCTGCCACATATAGTGATCACAATCTTTAATGACTAAATTAACATGGACTAAACATTTTGACGGTGGCCAAGAACCATAATATATATAATTGTTCTACATGTAGGGAACATACACATTTTATTAAAATGGTAGGCACTTAAATCATACAACTCTGATTAAATTAGTACTGGTATTTAGCAGTGGCTCTTTTTGTGCCAACTACAACTATTGACAGATTTTATTAAGGGGAGAATAATAATGGTTATACTCAACAATTAATGATAATTACTAAAAAAAGAGTGTTTATAAATAGAACAAAAGATTATATATATGAAAAGTCCTATTTTGGTGCTAACTACTGCATTTGGTTCAAATTGGTTCTGAACTGTTGCATTTGATTCAAATTGGTTCATGCACTATTTTTTTGATACAAATTGGTGCATGAACTATAGGATTTAATTCTAATTGCTCCCCCCTTTACCTTCATTTATACCAACTTCTATAGTTTAGGAACGAAATTTAGTATTAATTGATATAAATGGAAGCAATTGGAATAGGAAATATGAAACAAACTTGACAATTTAAAGACCAATTTGAACCTAAAAAATAGTTCAGAGACCAATTTGAACTAAATGCAATAATTCAGGGACTAAAATGGACTTTCCTTGTATTTTGATCTTATGAATTGATGGTGCTCAAATTTCATATGTTTAACATCGTTTCGTATTTATTAGATATCATTAAAAATTTAAAAAAACAAACCAACTTGCAACAGTTGCAATTTGTAGGTCATTGATGAACTATCAAACAAAAAATTGTATGAATATATAAGCAATTTATAATTTTAACAAAAAATCATTTTCTATTTGTAAGTTTTTCTTAGAAAAATCCAAATTTATTTGATGTTCCATTATGAACTTATCTCTTTCCTAAAGATATCAGGACAACCAAATAGAGTCACGCAAAAGGAAAAAAAAAAAAAAAAAAAAAAAAACAGTGCCATACTGATGAGGTTATTGTAGAGATCTCCATTTGATGCATATTCATAGACCAATATATAATATCCGGCTTCACAGCAATAGCCCAAGAACTTTATTAGGTTCGCATGTTTTAAGGAAGAAAGCAAGGAAGCCTCGTTTGCAAAATCTGATTCTGCTGAACTCCCAAAAAGCTTCTTTACAGCAACTATTTTTCCACCTAAAAAACCCTATGGAAAATAAACAAAAAAAGTTACTGAGCATGTGCAAGTGTAAAAGGGAAGGGATGAACGCTATGTTAGATTTGGTGTTATTAGAATATTATTTAATTATCAAGCTAAGTGCTGATATATGCATATATTTAATTTCTTAAATTGTTTGATAGCTGGTCAATACAATTTTAAACATGTCAAAAATACAAGTAATGTACATTTATATTATCTATTTCTCTAATTTTGGCCATCACTCATCGGTTATCTTAGTTTTCCAGTACTCCAGTGCATTTGTTATCACAACTTTTTCCTAATTTATTCTCCTACTGCAATAAAAGCACCAAACTCTCCATAACTGATCTTCATAACAAAGGGAGAAAACCCTCTTTTGTTTTCCAAAACTTAAAAGAATATAGACTTCAATTTTCAATAACACAGATGGATGACACTTCTAGAAGACTAGAGATAATAATTATCCCTCTTTCAATTATCTCAAGAGGACTTGAGCCGAAAATAACACATATGGATGACACTTCATAACAAGTGTTCAGATGGATGACACTTCAATTTTCAATAACACATATCTCCAATCAAACTAAGTTAGTTAGAGGACTTGAGCCGAAAATAAAGTGGAGAGATTATAATTATCCCTCTTTCAATTATCTCAAGATGCACCTCTAACCAATGGATACAATTAGTTTAGACTTTAGTTATGTTTTATTAATCGGTACGAAAGAAGAAAGAAAAAAGAAAAAAAAAAAAGTACCTTGTAGACGACGCCGTAACCCCCCTTCCCTAGCTTATTATCCTCAGAGAAAAAATCAGTGGCAACCTCCAAGTCATGAAGCCGGTACTGAACAGCGCCGACCGATCCCACTTCCTGACCTTTCTGTTCTGCCTCTACCTCACCATCTTCTTCATCTTCCAATTTTCATCATTATATACTCTTAAATCGGAGCGAGAAATGCATGCATAACAATGTTTTAAAATTGGGAATAGCTACAGAACAAGAAAACTCACTTGTTACAGCTGGTGGTCGGTTCCTTTGCACCACGCGGTGCGAAAAGATGGCAGCCAGCACCAACAGAACCTCAATTAGAGTAACAAATATCTCAAAAATTAAGCCTAACATTTCTACTTGAATTTCGGGTGATTGAGTGATTGCTATAGCTCGTACATTATACAACACTAGAAGTCTATAACTGATATGAGTCAACGAGTCAATGGAAGTGTACTCACTCACAAGTCAAGAGGAAAGCACGACGCTTCTTCTCCTAGTGGCCTTCGATCATCTCATCGTGGTGGGCCGGTGGTGCTCTATTTTAACGAAATTAGGCCAGAGAGGCACGATCTGTTCTCGAGTTGGAAAGAGGAAGGCGAGAAGGCGTTAAGTATACTGTATACGTTCTCCCTTATTGGTTATTGCCTCCCATTGCATCTTTTCCCTTTCCATCGAATCGAATCTTGGGGGCGGCAATATAGCACAAGTACTGGAACGGTACTTGGACCGGAGTCTCGAGCTCGATCAGTGAAACTTATGTGGGAGAATTACCATTGTATAGCTCCAACACCATACTTCTTCGTATTGGGCTCCGCGGACAACTGAGGTAAGATGATTTTGATTCGGAAAATTTTGACTGATCAGCTGCATACCCTAAAAAAAAAAAATGCATTTCGCAAATAAAGTTTGACTGATCAAGCTGCATTTCGCACATATATTTCTTTATGATGTTTATCCAACTATTCAACAAGGGTATGTTTGGATGGTCTGGAATAGTGCGAATTTGAGAATAGTACTGCTGTTCTCAAGAAAATGCAATTCAAACAAGTTTTTACTAACCTAAACAACTAAAGAATAGTACTGTTATGCTAATTCAGTAAATACTTGGAATGGCAGATTAGCAGGTTTGGGCCGAGAGAGAATAGAGAAACATTCGTTGAAAATATTATTTTATTCATCTCCCATCTTTTTCTCTAACTTACCTCGGGAGAAATGACATTTTATTTGCCGTGCTCCTCCTCTATATATCGGATGATAGATGAAGGTATTGCTGGCGCTGATGATTCCATCGTGCTCTCCTTGTCACAGCGAGTTGATAGAGATCTCATTTACCGGTCTTTGCTCGACTCTTGACAGATGTCTTTAAATTCCATCTTCTCATCAAGTCTTCCAATGGAGATGTGTGCTATTTCCTGTTAAGGCTTGAGGATGGACTTCAATGGCGTTGGAACTAAATGGAAGCAATAAGCTTTGATTGTTGATTGTTATGTGCATTGTTTAATTTGTGTAGTTCAATGAAATATTATTATTTAAAATTAGCATTTGTCATTTGATTCTAAATGAAGTTCTACTTGGTTGTTATGTTTCGTCCATAAATCCACATCTATAACAAGTTTTTGTTGTCAGATGCCATTAATAATTATTGAAAATCAAGCTGAAGTGTTTAATTTTACTAATTGCATAATTAATGTTTCAGTTAAGAATGAATTTTAATGTGCCAACGTAAAGAGTTTTCATAGGAAACTATTAGAAAATAAGAGTTCCACTGAGAAAAAAAGATAGTCATTACTTTATTGATTTTCCTTCGTCACTATTCTAAATATACAATCCAAACAACATTTTTACCATTCGGAATAGCACCACAATTTTACTATTTTCAAGCTAATCTCAAAATCACTATTCCTCTATTTTTGCACTAATCTTTGCACGATCCAAACGTACTCCAAATTGATAACTGCTAGTGCAAAACTCACACTGTTCATTGAATTAAACACTCATATTTTAAGTTATAACTTAAAATATATTGGTGGATAGCTGGATGGACAGATGGTTAATTCGCTGGACACAACATGAAACACTACACATGCTGATCACACATCAAGCATGACTGGATGGATGTGTTGGAAGATACAGGGTCTTCATCTGTTGCCATATATAAAAGAGGAGGGATCCAATAACACACAAAATTTTGACACAAATGTTACACTAAATCATATAAATTTTTTAAAAATCTTAAAAATAGAAAATCTTTTACAAACATGTTTATTTACTTATAGATCGATTGTGTTTCAAATTTCATTCAATTTGAGTGCCATTTGACACTCCATCAACGGCCATCAAGTTTATATAGTAATTAGAACGGTCAAAAATTAATGATTCTTTATGGAGTACCAAATGACGCTAAAATTGAATAAAATTTGACACACAACCGATCTATAAGTAAATGAATATGTTTATAAAAGATTTTCTATTTTTAAGATTTTTTATAAATTTATATGATTTAGTGTAACATTTGTGTCAAAAAAAAAGTTGTGTCATTTGATCCCTCCTCTATATAAAAATGGTAGCAGGATTGTACCATAGTCAAATCGGACCATACATTTGATTTAAATGGTCAAGAAAATTTATATATTGGTATTTAAATTTTTAAAGAACTAAACTAATGAGCAACATAAATCTAGCGTAGACAGGGCAATATCCAGGCCGCCTCATCGATCATACAATGCCAAGTTAACAACACTCATTATTTTGGCCCAATTACCATTAGCAGCCCTGATCAATAAAAACAAGGAAGCCTTTAAGCAAAGCCCATATATATCTATGTACACAAGTTATTACATAACAACTGACATCTTCAAACGGGCCTATTTTATAGAGGACTATTAAAGTATGAAAAGTTGATCAGCAAAGATATAGTGTCAATGTTTAGCACTCTTGCTAAAGAAACCTTATACTCGTTGATAACTTTGTATATTTAATACATGACACATGGAAATACAAATATATAGCACATAAGAAGACATCCGATATAATAAATAATAGAACAACTTGTTAGGATGGAGAAATTTAAATAGACATTTCACATTCCACAGTTGAACTGACAGCTTAAAATTCGACAACAAGAGATATAAAGCCAGAGATACTTGTAGGGATAAATAATGCATCATAAATCAGGAAACCACTTTACTGAACAGTTAATTATAAACGGCTTCATCAACAGTGACTATAAGAAAATAATGATGGGGATTACAGCAGCTTACAGGCTTTTCACAATAATTAATAGTGGGTATATATACTTTTCGTTAATTATTCATTTCCATGAAATTTCCTATTACTTTCCTATTACAAAAACTAAACAAAATAATATTTGAAAACTACTGAAAATTAAGCACAATTGGTCCAATGATTAATTACAGATTTACAACAGATTGAGTCGTATATATATATTTTTTGTCAATTTATATACCGCGTGCCAGCCGCTGGAAAATAAATAAAGAAAAAGATAAGACATAATTGGCAAACTGAAGATAAATTTAAAACGCAACGGAAGCTAAAAATATCATAAATTCCCCGGAATGAAGTTTCTGCGAAATTTCCTTGCTTCTTAGATGAAATTTTGCGTGGCGTCATGTTATATAGCTAGCTTGGAATTACCAAATGTCTTGTTGAAATTTTGTATTAATTCAAAGCAATGATATTCTTGTGGATGTCTAGTTAGATCAATAGATAATTATCCTACTAATATATATGTAAAGAATATTATATAATGAGCTCTTTCAGTTGATAAATATATTGAACAAAACGGTATATTTGTAACTATATAGAAAAATATTATATATGATGTATCATAGATCATTCCAAGCAATTAACGAATATATATATATGAGGCTAGAGATATATGATCATCTATATAAAATATATATATCATAGCATATTCCAAAGCACAAATCAAATATTGAAAAGTATGAGCCTCTGGATCGATTGGATGATCTCTATATATATATTTATTTGAAAAATCATAGTATGGATACTCATCTGTATTAAATTCCAATTGAAACCATATTTAAACATTTCTTCATTAAGAAAATTAATAATCAATTCATGTATATCCGAATCCATACATGCACCAGAAATTCTTAATCCGTACAAATATATGTATAATATTCAAACACGTACGTACGGATCGATACAGATATATAGAATATTATAGGAAAATTGATGTCCAGTCATTTTAACTTTTTACACCCCTGATTTAAAATTTAATTCGCATATATAATATTATATAGAACAAAATTCAAAATAAATGACGTCCTCTCATATATATATATACAGAATACAGAAGAGTCGGTATCTGCTGTTATTCTTTGAGAATAACATGACCATGTTTGTCTTTATGGACCGTTAGATCAGAACGGACGGTCCGATCCGCCCAACAGATATACTATAGTGGGCTTTTTTATAATTAATTTGATCCATTGATTTTGATCCAACGGTCCAAATTTGGTCACACACAGAGAATCAACACTACTTTATTGCTAATTAGAAGAATATCCAATTAAGTCCTTGCACTCTCTCTATATATACCATCCTATATACTCAATTACAACGAAAGCGATCATAATTTGTTCAATTCCTGGCTTACTTATTTGGCCATGGAAGGATCAACAAGTTATAGCTCTTCCTCTCAAACCTTTTTGGCACACAACCAGCATCACCACAACCCTGCCTCCTTCGTCGTCCTTGTCGACTGGCTATGTCGTCTGATGATGTTCCGACCGACGGTGAAATCAAAACATGAAACAAAGAGATCAGAGAGACCACCATTGTTATTGTCTTCATCATCGTCATTGCAATCATCGCCATCGAAACCGTTAGACATGTTGAGGGTGTTCAACTACTTCGATGAGAACGGCGACGGGAAGATCTCGCCGAGCGAGCTGCTGCGGTGCATGCATTTGCTAGGGCAGGACATGTCCATCGATGAGGCAGTGACCGCCGTGGGATGCACCGATTCGGACGGCGACGGTTTGCTCAGCTTCGACGACTTTGTGAGGCTGGTCGAGGCGGAGGACGAGGAGGACGAGGGGACGAATCTCAGGGAGGCGTTCAAGGTGTATGAAATGGAAGGCGAGGGGTGCATCACGCCGAACAGCCTGCGACGCACACTCGGGCGGCTGGGGGAGGACCGCTCGGTGGAGGAGTGCGGCGACATGATCCGGCAGTTTGACCTCGACGGAGACGGCGTCCTCTCGTTCGACGAGTTCGAGACCATGATGCTTGCCTCCTCCTCCTCCTCCTCTTCTTCTAGATAAATTTATAGTTCGTTGAGTTTTCTTCTTCTTCATTTTTGTAATCGGTTGATTTGTACGCATTTCGACCCCATTTTCTGTTGAGTGACGCCTGTCATTCATAGAAAAACCGTCTATAGCGTTAATAAGTTATATTTGAGATATATCTATTATATTTCGGGATGTTATTATATTTCGAGATGTATCTGTTACATTTCGGAATGTATATGTTAATATTCTGTGAATGTGAATGAACGTACATATGGATGTATGAACGGTTTTTGAACGAACGCATGATGTATTTTTTTCTATTCGTAATTTTGTCACGTAGAGTTGTAGAATTCGGTCAGTTGTTTCATTTACAAACATAAATTTGTTCTCATTTATTTGCACTTGTATCTGCTAGCTATACGTACGTATATAAATATGAGGAGGGATCCTTGACAATGCTTATTGTGACAACCATAACAATGAGTCAATTAATAAATTTGAAAAAATTAGTTAAAAAATCTTAAAAATAAAAAAATGTTTATATACGTACTGTTAAACTAATAGATTGATTATATTCTTAAGAACATTCAATTTAAGTGTTGTCTGATACTCTATCAAATCTCTGTAAATTACAACCGTTAAAAAAAGTACAAAATTTTGACGAGTTATCAAACAATACTCAAATTGATTGAAATTTGAAACACTATCAATCCATATACTAAATAATACATCAATAAAAAAAATTTTCATTTTTAAGATTTTTTAAATACTTTATTCAAATTTATTAAGTACTCCATTGCCACAGTTGTCGAAATAAGTATTGTCAAGAGATCCCTCCTAAAGAACTAATTAATAAGTTTGGCAAAAAATATTAATTTCTAAATAATTTAAAATATAGATAAATTGAGTTATAAGTTTTATATTATTTAATATATACTTCATCAAATGCTGACAAGATTGCTATTTACAATAATTTAAATTAACGGGTTTCTGAGCTGATGGAGTATCAAATATATGATGCATGCTCAAATTGAATAAAAATTGAAACATAATCTATAAATTAATTAAGTATCAGAAAATAATGTTTGTAAAAATTTTCTTTTCTAAGATTAAATTTAGAGGAAAGTCCGATTTTGATCCCTTAACTATTTCATTTTATTCAAATTGGTCCATATACTATGTTTTGGTTCAAATTGGTCTCTGAACTGTTGCATTTGGTTCAAATTAGTCTTTAAACTATTTTTTGTTCAAATTTATCCTTAAACTTAAAGGTTTGGCACATATTAATCACTCCCAGATACTTTTATTTGTACTAATTGATACTGAAATTCATCCTAAACTATATTAGCTAGCATAAATGGAAGTAAAATAAGGAATAATACCAATCAAATCATATAGTTCAGAGACTAAATTGAACCAAGAAATAGTTGAAGGACCAATTTGAACCAAATACAATAGTTCAGAAACCAAAATCGGACTTTTCTCTTAATTTTAAGATTTTATTGAGATTTTATTGAGAATGACTGTACGTATACATAAGGTTTTCAAGATAAATAATTGTCAAGGCATTCTGTGTCTTATGCGTGCATGCGTGTGTTATGCAAATTGACATATAACAGTAATTAATTAATTTCAACCAAGTTAATTTTGGTCAGGTTTGTTGATCTATAATATAATCAATTGCATGCAGGTGTGATCGGACTAATTAGCCGAAAACTCAACACGGCCAAAAATGTTATGACATGTATTGGCCGTGCTGGACCAGGCACTCATCTATAATATATAGGTGAGAGTTGACTATTCAACCCTTCATACATATATATACAGTGAGACCTACCGTTCATTGATGGACGGTCCATAGAAGTAACAAATAGTATGATAAATGGACCTCATAGGAGTGTAGATGTAACAGTTACACTCACACTGTAACTTCTACGAACCGTCCATTAATCAACACATGAAGTTTGTGATATACATATTCCATATCATGTTTACAACGGTCAGAAAAAGGCCTTAACCTATTAATTTAATGGCTTAATATCTATTCAACTAAATTTAAAAGGTTGCAATATTAGTTCGATGGGAGTTGATAATTGTAACCCTTAAAAATCTTTCTTAACCGCACCCTAATACATTTCTAGTTAAAAAATTATTTTTTAAATACAACAAATTACTTTTACCTGTTCCAATTCACACCTTGAACTGTGCAAAATACTCATACATGTACAATAGAAAGATAAACAATAAAAAAAAATTCACTCAAATTTTATGATAACATTAGAGAGAAAGAGATAATATTACAAATATAATATGGGGGATGGATATAAGGGGTGTTAATTAAGGGGATAAGATAAATGATTTCATAATAATTTAGCTTATTGATTAATTACAATATTACCTTATTAATTATTTTCCACTATCCTTTTTAATTTTATTGTTGACAAAAATATAAACCTTAAGTTTATATAACTTAGATTGATGCCTGAGAGATTTTTGTTTAATGATTTTCCGCTGAGAATTTGTTTTTTTTTTTTTTTTCCTGATTTTTGTCTATTGTCTAAGGGGGATAAGCACATATTGCATGTTCTATATATATATTCATGAGCACTACTATCCACCAACATTGTGGGGATTACGGATTACCTTGACCTTAGCTGAATTACTCGTATCATGCGTTCATGTTGGGGGAAGGCATATATATATTTGTTTATTTAGATAGTACATCTCATATTTAGCCAAGACACGTGTTATATATATCTCCTTATAATTATCATACATCTGGCTAGTAGTGTCAATTATATATTAACAAATTTATTTATTTATTTAAATTGCACCGAAGTATATATTAATTAATCAATATATATATTATTTAACAAAAACTTTTTGGGGACTTTGGGATCTTTCTGCTGAGAAAAGATATATGTTTTTAACACATGTGTTAGGCCTATAATTCATACTATATACTATATCTTAATTCTCTTTTTAAGAGGGTTCCAATGTCATACGATGTACCATCACACATCATCTACTCATTTAATTATAATTCAAAATTCGACTCAAATTCTGAATCCAAAGAGTTTATCTTGTTAATTCATTAGAAATGTATGCACAAATATTTTTGTAATTTGGATTTCGTTTTGTGCTAAATCAACGGATCAAAATATGTTTCCATAATAATTAATTAATCAATTCATAGTTAATTAGATTTGCTCATTTCTTGACTCCTTTATCTAGCTAAAAAACATAAAATTATTTACGACGATTGATAATTCTATGGCATTCATTTTTTGACCCCTTTGATCTAGCCCAAAACGAAATCAAAATCTGTACCCCACCCCCCCCCCCCCCCCCCCCCCCCCCCCCCCCGCGCGAACCCCCACCCCCACCCCCCAAAAAAAAAAACTCTGATTAACAAATACTAAAAAAATCAACTGTTTCAATTCAAAATTTGTAACATATAATAAAAAATAAGTTCATGTTACTTGATGACATTCAAATCGGCCATCATCTTCCTTTTATTATTATTATTTATTTTTTTTTTTTGTTATACAAGTTGTTACTTCAATAGTCAAAGGTAATACTTCTGAAATTTGCTCATTTTATATCGCAGATAACAACGACTTATACAACATTCGTGTTGAGACATAAACAACCTTCAGTTCAATTATTCAACGTATAATTAATTTTAAATTACTGGAGAGCGTTAAACGACATTCTTTAGTACCTAAAAAAGGTTAAAATTCAATTAGCCACCTCAAATTATTTAAAGGTAGCAAGATCACGTGTCAACTGTCGAGCGTCAACAGCCGAACTTGATTCTCTTTAATTTGGTTTTGTATTTCTCCGTTTACATGTATATTCCATCTTGTATGTATTTCTTAATTATTAGTATAGAGCTCACGTCTTGCTCTGAACTGAAATTATAATATCTTATAATAAAGAACCGAAAGCTTATCTCTTGTGAGAAAAGTAATATGGATCTTAAATTTTAATTGGCCAGAACACTAATGTACGTCAACAGTGATGATCAATATAAGTAAATAATCAACGGCTGAAGTTTTCTCTTTGAGAAAGATAGAACTTAATTTCATGTCAAAAAATCTAATCTCCTAATAAATAAATTAGGAGTAGGATGTTTCCATCTTATATGTATTTCTTAATTACCTAGCCGGCTTGGCAAATTACAGCCCCCATTAATTTCCTCATCATTTCGGCTCACATGCTTTTCCACACATTCTCTTAACGGCGAGAATCTGTAAAAAGCGCGGAAAATGCACCGGAATTGTATATATGTCGATCTATTCTTTCTGGATATATAGGGATCATAAGATAAGATATGCATATATATTGATATATACATAACGCGTTGACTGCATCAAAAGGAAGTCAACCGAGCATGAGCAAGAAGAGGCGGCAAGAGAGACGAGAGTGGTGACGTCATCCCAACACCTTGTTGGCTTGCGCGCGTCACAAACTCGCAATGAATTGCGATTGAGGCGAGTGCTTATCCTCTGCTGCGCGCGCAGTATTTTTACTGCACAGCGAATCAACGACAAGGATTATAGGGGGGCTTTTTCTCAGATTGACTTGCACGAATCTCAAAGCAGATCCAACAGTTGGATCACTGCGCAGTAGAGGATATGAATTGCGATCAGGCAGGGAGCAAACAAAAAGTTGAAAGTAGAACTAGAATCAAATCAAAAAAAAAAAAAAGAAAGTAGAACTAGAAGATAAAGCGAGTTTTTCTAAAAAAAAAAAAAGATAAAGTGAGATCCTGCCGTACAACTTCATTGACCATGGTCAGCGGTCTATTAGACTATTATTGCCTTCTGGAAGTACGGTAAGTCGGTAAACGGAAAAAACATGGAAGTTGCAACGATCTCAAATTCTCAACCACTAGTTAAAAAGAATCAGGGGAGCAGATTATCGGGTGGGGTTCGGGTTGGGTTAACGACTACCGGTATTTTTTTGGGTTGGGTTTGATAGGGCCCAATAGTTCAATTTATGGGCCCAAAGTCTGCACATACTTTCTGGCCTTAGACAGGCCGACCCGGACGACACGCCGACGTTCCGAAAGGAAAGAGTTCCGTGATTGCCTCCAGTCATGGATCTCTTGCCATATGAGGAGCTTTGGACTTTGGCCTATAAAAGAGACTTGTATGCTTAGAGAGGGGAGGAACCTAAGCTTATAGAATAGACACATACTCTCTAGTCTGTTGATCTTTCAGACTTGTAATATCGGTGGTCTTCTAGGTTCGGCAGCCGAACCCCGAAGCCCATCAGGGTTGTGTTCAAACCAAGTTGGGCAGATTTTTCGGGTATGGTCAGATTTTGTACCTTTATTCCCGGGTCATCTCGGGTTTCGGGTCATTCGGTTCAGGTTGGGTCGGATTGGAGTCAATCTGACTTTTCCTAAACACGGGTCAGGTTCGGATCAATTCGACTTTCTCTAAAATTCAGGTTGGATCCGGTCGGGCGGGATTTTTGAATCGGTTCAGATTTTGCCACCTCTATAAAAGATTACTACCTAGCGTTCATCTTATGGATTTCTATAGATTTTAAATGTTATAAAATTATTGTAAAACTTATAAAATTGATAAAACTGTTATACAATTTGTACACTAGATGTATGAACAAGTCATCGAGTGTACGCTTGATGTTTCTATATTTAAAATCAGGGCATCAGGCGCATCTCATTTTGCTGTGATCTTTATATAAAAATGATCTTATAAAGTATATTTTATAATTCCTTAAAAAAGTAAAATATTTGAATCCCAACCCAACTTCATTCAAATTTAAAAAAAACTAGCAAGTAGCTGTCTTCATATAAATAAGTTATGAATGGTTCGTTCATATATAAAATCTAATATATATCTAAATTAAGTGATTTTTAATTATCTGCAATATAGTTAAAAATCTGAAAAAAAAAATATGTAAACTTTGTTTCGCCAGAATATATTTGTTTGGACATGACATTGAGAAATGTATATATACTGTGTTGTTGGGATCAACTATCAACTTGACTTCAAAAATTAAGACACAAATCTGTAGTATTGAAAAATCTATATATAAGCGCTTTTTATAAACTAGAAGTGTACCTGCACGCTGCTGCGAGCAATTTTAATTTTCATTGACGCTAAATAGAGTGAAAGAATTAAAGAGGAGAAGAAATGGGTTTGTGACTTTAGCAGTCAATGCTTTAAAATGTCAGTCAGACATTTCGCCATTTCGATTTTTTGCTGAGGCAGAAATGGATTGGAATACAATATAAAATGGATGCGATATGAGTCTTTTATTATTTGATGGTTGGAGATTAAGATAGGAGTTAGACGATGACCATTAATGTAGCGTCAAATTCTTAAGTTTTGAAGGGTACTATTTGGGTTTATCATGAAAAAAAATTAAACCTTCCCTACTCCCACATCGCCTCTCAGTCTCATATGAATAAACAATTTTTTTTAAAAAAAATCTTTACACTGAAGAACCCACTTTAAATTTGGTCTAGTAGTGACTAATGACAATACTCTTTATATGAGAGGTCACAGCCTTGCAAGTTCGAAACCCACATACATAAGTGTCTTTTGTACATATTTAAATTTGAATGACTTCATTCTCATCTTTATGATCTCATATCCTCTGTAGCGTTGCATTGTGTAGCGTAGGATGTGAGCCGTTAGATCATCTCGAGATCTGTGCTTACATGAATCTTGAGATAATCCAACGGCTAACATCCTACGCCACATAATGTAGCGCTACCGAGGATGAGCACTCCGTCTTTTATCTTAAAAAAATCTTTACACCGATCTTCTGTTAGAAATCGGGGAGGAAGGAGCCAACATTCTGTACATTGGTAGCTAGCCATTGAATTGGTAGCCACTACCAACTTTTCAAGAAAAAAAGAGCCAACATTTTGGGAGCCGATTTCGATTTAACTTTGTCGACTGTGGTCAACGGTCCTCGTTTTTGTGGTTTTAATTAGAAAATTTGGGGGTACGGCAGCATATTCGGTACGGAAGTAACAAGGAAGTTGCCATGCGGTACAAAATCCGAAATATATCGCAAATAATAATGCATGGATAGTAATTAATTAATTAGTAGAATAGTAGGTGATGACTAATCTCATGTTTTAATGTTTTATACAACAAGACAAGTATTTATACCTTTTTAAATACAATTTTGGATAAGATTGAGCGTGGGTAGATCTATCGTTGATCACGTGGCTGTTGTATACAAATTTATTGTTCACATTATTTAAAAATGTTGGTAGAGATTATGTTTTTTTTTTTTTTTTTTTTTTCTTTTGAGGAAGATTATCTCATATCCTTATTGTAATTAATTATTTTGACGAGTCAAATTCATGAATTCACGCGCACAAATTCTGATGAGTCATTTTTTGTTAATTTGTGACAGAAATTAAAAGTTCTCATCAATCACTTCGAGTTGAATGACCTTGTCGAATTTCTTAGAAATTATGGTACCATAATAATGACAAATGATAATATTCATGTGATGTGATGGTGGCAATTATAGAATAGGCAATTCTACGTGAGGAGGGATCAAATGACCACAACTTTTGGTACCTTATCGGTAACTACAAAACTAAATCTCTAATAAATATATTTTTAATGGTTAAATAACAAAACTAATTGATGAAATGTTTTATATATATCATATTTTATGTGTAATAAAAAAATTATATCATTTTAATTTTATTTACATGTGAATTAAGCATTAACAAAAATCAACGATTCAAATTTTATGATTTTTTTCTTCTATCTTGATGGTTATCGAAACAATGTTAAATTTTCATCATTTTTTATATATATGTTATTGAGATGATTTAGAATACATCTAACGGTTTAGATCTATTAATTTATGTATAAATAATAATGTGGTTATTAAGAGCACCAAATCTTGTGGTTATTGAATCCCTTCTCATTCTACATTGAGTGGTTTATGTTTTCTTATATTAATATTCTTCCCTTTTTTTAAGAAAATACCAATCATGTAATGTCTTTTTCTCGTTAATTAATTACATGATAACAATGATCAATAATTAATCTACGACCACGGCAATCAATAGATACAATATATTTCACCATTTTGTACTACGTACGTGTTCCATCACATAACTTTTTATATCTTATTAGGGGAGATCGGATTTAGACCATTTACTTTAAGGCTACGATAAATAATTTATTTTTGACATATCATGGTCATCACGTTTGTGACAAGTAATGTATTTGGAGGACTTCTTAATTAACATCACTAAAAGTCTAGACTTGTTAGAATTATATATATAGAGCTAGACTATTATACTAACGTTAGTATTTCAGACCGAAATGCTAATGCCTCAAAATTATTGTTATCGTTTCCGAAACAACGATTTATGGTGCTCAATAAATTCTTTATATGAAGATATTGGGAAATACAAAAATTTTCCATTTTTAAAGTTTTCTAAGTATTTGGTTTCTATTTTTGAAAATAGCATGTACAAACATCAATATTTTATTAATATTTATGATCTATTTTTTAAAATTCAAAACAAATACTTAGAAGACTCTAAAAATGAAAATTTTTTATATTCCATAATATTTCCATATAAAGAACTTATTGAGAACCATAAATCATGATTTCAAAAACGATAACATAAATTTTGAACTGTTAGCATTTCGGTCTGAAATGCTAACGTTAGTATAATAGTCTAACTCCTATATATATATATATATAAAAGAAAATTTTACTCCAGTAACCTTGTTATGTAAAATTCTTGTGAACAGGTTCTTCCAATCCATATCCTATACTGCGCAGTAAATTACTGTGCAGTACTCTAACCAAACCATTGGACTCGCTTTAAGATTCGTGCAACTACATCTCAAGAAACCCCTATATTAATCCACATCGTTGATTCGCTGCGCAGTATTCCAGAGGATAAGCACTCATGTTCTCTTCGCCCTCATTCCAGAAGTACTACTACTACTACAGGAAAGGAAAGGAAAGAGATGGGAACTTCAGCTCAGCCTCATGTCGCACCGCACGCACGTCAATATGTCATCATGCATTGAAGCCTATGACTATGAAGGCATGAAGCGCTGTTTTTTTTTTTTGAGGAATAACCCGTAGGTGAAGCGCTGTTTCTATAATTTCACGCGCACACAGAACAATACCAGCTGACTGACAGTGTGACACATCGCTGTTCCTATCAACATTGTTGCAACTCCAAATCCCAATCTCGGCCCATTTCAATTCAAAGGTACAAAATAATTATAAACAAGGAATAAAATATTGGACAATGATACTATATCACAAACTTTGTCTCCACAACCTTAGTCGATATGATGATGTGGCATTTGGGTCGGAGGGGCATTTTTGTAAAATTTTTTGGGTCGGAGGTATACTTTTATAAAATCTTTTAGGGTCATTTTTGTATATATTTTCCAAGGTAGAGTAATTTTGTAAATTTTCTTTAGAAATAAAGGATATTTCTGTAAAATTTTCTGAAAATAAAGATATTTTTGTAAATATTTGCCAGCATATCCAAGGGTGCTGGGGGCATTGTAAGCGGCAAGGTATATTTTTCCAAATAAAATATCAGGCTCCTTTATCCTTGTTTCTTAATTATATATTTATTTATTTACTGTATATAATATATTTGTGTGTTGGCATTTGCTCTTATCCTCCACGTGTCTAATTCATCGGGTAGCCAATAATTAATGACTTGGCAGTTTGTGACTTGTCCTTGTATGCCATAAGCTGTTTTTTCCGAAAAGAAAGGCCGACCTGCTTTTCCTGATCCGACCGTTAAGAAACAGTACTAAAATACTTTGAGATTGGTGCAGTAAATAACGAAACACTTTAAAATCTGTGTAGCAACCGATTCCAATCATCCGATCAAAAAAGCATATCCTACTTTTCTTTTCTTTTGGATACGCCATAAGCTGGTGAGCTATATCAACCACACAAAAAATAAGAAAATGAAAAGGTGTACAATTATTGTACATATTTTTTGTCTGTTGTTAAAGAATCAGTGGGCTGAGATATTTTATGAGGTGAGGTGAGGGGCCACTTTTGTTTTGGCTTCTATGCTACGAAAATCTCAAGTATTGGAAAACAAAAAAAACAAAATCTATAACGATAAATTGGATGACACAATATGAATTTAACATGCTCAATGAACAAAATTACAATAAGACCTGCGTATAATGCTTGGATCATAAACTAAAGAAAAAAGAAAGAAAAGTGAAAATGGTTCAAAGATTGGTGAGTTTTTTTATTATTTAATGAACAAAATTACAATAAGACCTGCGTATAATGCTTGGATCATAGACTGAAAAAAAAAAACAAAGAAAGAAAAGTGAAAATGGTTCAAAGATTGGTGACTTTTTAATTATTTAATGGTAAACACAATGCTCTATAACGGAAATATAGATATATTATAAATCTGAATTTTTAAAAAAAATTATATACATTTTAGCTTTAGTGGTTTCGTTATTACTAATAATTAAAATCAAGGGTAAAAAAATCTCATCCGGTTCCTTTTGAAACATAAAGTTTTTTTCCCAAAAAACTCTAAAAATGACTGTACATCATTTTAAAAATCTAGTGCTGCAGCTCTGTTCGTCGGTCCGTCGGTTTGCCATTTACTCAATTACTATTGGAAAACATGTTTCGTAAGCTCAGCTAAATTGGTACGAACGCATATATGTACGTAATCATCCCCCAACTAAATAAAAAACACAGCTACAGTCGGTAACAGTCTACAGTCGGCAAAAAAGCGTAAAATTCTAAAATCTTCCTTCTTTGCTGTTGTTTCAAGCGTAAAAAATCCAAACCAGCCATCACTGTTCTTTCCTCTGATCCTCTCTTTTAGTCTTTCATCATTTTTTTTTCCTTCTTCATAAAAAACCTCAACACGTCAAAATTTAAAACCGCCATTTGACTTTCAAACACTCACAAAACAAGCACCCAAAGGTCACAATTGATCATTGAAAATTAAATGCCCTTAACAATGCATGTCACTTTCTTCCTCCTTTCCAAATTACGCAAACCACCAAAATTCCAGAATTCTCTAATATTAAAAATCCGCACACTGTCACCCACCCGCGCACCGCCCGCGGATTCAATCCCCCCCAATTCCCCTCTTCTATATATACCTCTTCGCACCATTTCTCCCACCAATTCCAGCTACTCCAAACTGATAGATATATATACACACACAGACACAGGAGCTCATAAAACCAACAAATTCATTCATATACTTTTCAGTACTGTTCGCCACATATCTAGAGCCTTACAGACTACATTCTCACTACAAAATGGCAGTTAAGAATCTGAAGCCTGATGCTGCACATCATGCTTCTCAATCAAGTGGTACTAGTACTTCCCCAAAGAGAAGCTCCAGCTCCAGTCCTACTAACAGGATTTCCAAGGTCTTTAACAAAGTCGTGTCGATTAGGCTGCGGAGTAATTCCGGTAAGGAGGAACAATTGACATCGCAGGAGGAGGAGCGTACGGGAACAATTCGGCGGAAATCGAGTGAGTTGCGGCGCGTGTTCTGCTACTTCGACGAGAACGGCGACGGGAAGATATCCCCGTCGGAGCTGCGGAGCTGCATGCGGGCGACGGGCGAGGAGCTGTCGTCCGAGGAGGCCGAGGCGGCGGTGCGTCTGAGCGACTCGGACGGCGACGGCGAGCTCGGGTTGGAGGATTTCGCCAGGCTGGTCGAGGCGGAGGACGAGCAGGAGAAGGACAAGAACTTGATGGACGCTTTCCGGATGTACGAGATGGACGGCCGCGGCTGCATCACGCCGAAGAGCCTCCGGCGGATGCTGAGGAAGCTCGGCGAGGACCGCACCGTCGAGGACTGCACCGGCATGATCAAGCAGTTCGATCTCAATGGCGATGGCGTGCTCAGTTTTGAGGAGTTCAAAATCATGATGCAGTGATGAATTAACTCATCAAGTCAACATGTTTGTGTTTATTTTGACAATACGTTTTTTTATTGTTTAAATGGATATACTTTTTTCCTTTTTTTTTTTTTTTTTTTTTTTTGAGAGATTTCATTTGTTCTTTTTAGAAGTGATAGTGATGATCCAGTATATAAGGAGGAAATATATGTACATCTCAGCTGTTTCTAAATTAGTAATCTTTGTACATATCTAATTATGTATGGAATTTTGGATGCCATAAATATATAGTAAGATCGTTATTTACAATTTTGTTTTAGGATGTACAGTAACTCAGTAAGTCATGTGTATATATATTTTTGTGTAAGATGTATTTTAATATAACAATGTGATTTATTCAAATTTTTCACGGTACATTATTAAATTTATAGATTGTTTTAAAAAACCTTTCGTTTTGATTATCGGAAGTCCAAAAGGCATTGCGTAAATAAAAAGTAGTGCGGAAAATGGGAATATCTACTGTCATTTCCATGGCATTTCCTGATTTCCAAGATTCGCCCAACGTGTTATTGACATGAATGTCCTTTTTGTGACTTTCATAACTACATTTATTCTTCAGGAATCACTTAGATATATCATATAACAATATTCATTGAGGAGAGTTTCAATGCCACAACTTTTTTGTGCACAAGATGCTACAAACTCATTTTTTTATTTATACTTCAAAATTTTGGATTCAAATTTCAAATCAAAACCGTTGATATTATTTATGTTTATGACAGATGTATGCATATAAAATTTCATGAATTTTGAAGTTAATTTGATACTAGATTAAGTGGCTTGAAAATGAATGAATCTAATTAACTACGATTGCTTGATTTTAATACATTCATCTTTAACTCACTTAATCTAGTACAAAATGAACTCCAAAATTCATGAAATTTTATATGCATACATCTGTAATGAACATAAATAATATCAAAGGTTTTGATTTGAAATTTGAATCCAAAATCTTGAAATATAAATATAAAAGTGAGTTTGTGGCATCTCGTGGTACAAAAAACTTGTGGCATTGGAACATTACTCATATTCATAATACGACTTCATAAATTTACAAATTTATTTATAAAATCTTAGCAATAGAAAAAAAATATAGATAATATTATTTAACGTATATATCAACGATACGTGTTTTAAATTTCACTATAAATTAAAGATATCATGCATGATAGTTTGTATTTGTAGAATATAATTTCATTTACAGTAATAAATTATCTGCACTTTTTTTTTTTTTTGAGGAAAAATTATCTGCACCTAATGCTTCCTAGTTGGTACAGATTATAAATTGTACCGTACAAGTGCGCAAGTATAGTGCATGTGTAACATTTCCCTTCTTAAAATACTTCTTTCGTCAGTTATATAAGGGCTGAAGGTTCGCAGCTTGTAATTCCGCGAGTTCGATTTGGTCAAAATTCGAATTTGATTTAGCTCGACTTGGTTTTTTTTTTATTCGATTCGGATATGATTCGTAATAGCTCGATATATATTAATTTGCACATATTTTAAACTATTTTGTCAAAATTGTTTGTAATAATATACCTATTTTATTATTTAATTAACAAAATATACTTATTTTATTGTTGAATTAATAAAAAATAAATTTCTTTAATCATAATTTATTATAAAATCAGTAAAAATAGAGATAATTTATATTATCAAAGAATGACAATATAATATACTTTTTTTTTTATTAAAGTGGATCAAAAGTCCACCTTCTCACATTTCTTTTAAGGAGAAATAACCAAGTACATAAAACCTATTACATCTAAATCCACATAATCAGAATCCACACAAGGAAACTGATGCAAGTACCAAAATGTATATCTAAACAGAAAGGTAGAAACCTGCAATTCAAATATGGCTCTTTTCAGAAAGGTACACAAAATTTGGCTCTTTTCAGATAACAGTAGGAGCTTCTATTGGAGCTTCACTGACATCTGCTCTTTCAACTTCAACCATAACCATTGCTTCATCAGTTTGAAGCAAATTTTCCAACCCATTGTTTTCCCCTGTCGAATCATTGAAAAGAGTTAGAATTTTAAATACAATAGAATTAAAACTTGGCAAAACTTTATTTTCAAAGATTGCCTTATTCCTATAATTCCAAATTACGCAAAATGCAATACAGATAATGCATTGAGCATATTTTCTTCTACCCTCATCCAATCTTAAAGTCCCATTCCACATACCATCAACAGAGGAAAGATCTGAAATTATACCTTTCAAATTCTTTTGATTAAAGTCATTCCAAAAACTCAACATAACAGGACACTTGATAAACAAACGATTAGAATCTTCTATGTCCAAACAAAATTCACAGTGAAAATTACCATTCCATCCCTTAAAGAATAGATTAACCTTTGTCAGAACCTTATCATGTAATGCCAACCATACAAAAGCTTTTACCTTTAATGAAATATGCTATTTCCAAATAGAGCCTTGTAAACTAGTCCTAATACCCCTAAAATTGAGACACATGTAAAAAGAATGCACAATATAACCTATCGATTCCAATTTTCATTGTGCTGAATCCTCACCAGATAAATCTAGAGAATCAACTATGTTCAGCACTATTGCTTTTTTTGCTCTTAATTGTAAGCTAACTCCCCTTAAAAGAGGGATTTTTGGTACCCCTTATTCCAAACTTGAGCTAATATAGTTTTTTCTGGAAATTTAGCCTTGGCAAATAAATTTGGGAATTGGATATATAAAGGACTATCACCATACAAGATGTCAAACCAGAATAGAATAGAGTCCCCTGACTCCACAATCCTATGTACCAATTTTCTAAACAGAGGGTGAACATTAATCACTGATTTCCAGAAGTAAGAAAATTGACTTGTCAACCTAAATCCATATTTAAAAATAATCAAGTCTTTCCAATACCATTTTTGTCCTAAATATAATAACTTCCAATACCATTTAGCAACTAAGGCTATGTTAATTTGATGTAGATCTAGAAGTCCAAGCCCATCATGTTCTCTATGAAGACACACCTTTTGCCAATTAAGTAAAGGAATTTTTCTTTTTCTACCAGCTTCCATCCCAGCCCATAAAAATTTTCTCTTAATTTTATCAATTCTTTGAATCACCCACTTGGGAGCAATAAACAAAGAAAGTTAATATAGAGGAATTGAACTCAAAACAGACTCCAATAATATAATTCTACCTCCTAAAGATAGAAAGACTCCTTTCCAAACTTGAAGTCTGTTCTGGATCCTATTTATAAGTTCTAGCCAAATTTCCTTTGAAGGCTTCCTCCAATGCAAATGCATACCTGAATATGTAATAGGTAATTTCCCCACCTTACAATTCAGCATCTGAGCTAGAAATTGGGTTTCATGATTTGAAATGTTAAGACCAATCATTTCAGATTTTGCAAAATTCACTCTAAAACCATATATACCTTCAAAACTAAGCAACAACCATTTGAATTTTTCTATCACCAATTTATCTACTTTTAGGAATATAAGGGTATCATTGTAGATTTATAATAACTCTATCATTAGCAAATTTTGGACCAATACCTTGTAAATGATTTTTCAAAATCCCCTGCTCAATCATTTAATTGAACCCATCTGCTGCCAATATAAAAAGATATGGTGAAAGATGGTCCCCTTGTCTTACACCCCTCTTACATTCTAAGTATTCTGTAGCAACCCCCATTTATTTGAATGTTAATCCTACCTCCCCATATCATTTTAGACATCCATTGAATCCAAATTTCATTAAAACCTCTTTGTCTAAAAGACTCAAGTATATATGACCAGTTCACACAATCAAATGCATTTTGGAAATCAACTTTAATTAAGACCCCTTTCTCTTTATTCAAGTTTACAAAATGTATGGGTTTTGAGCTCAATTTGAGTTCGAGCTAGTTCGATTCGGTTTATCTCCAGCTCATTTCGGTTCAAATTCAGTTTAGATCAAATTTGATTCTATTCAATTCGTTTACATGCCTTACAGAAGCTATTGCTTTTAAGAACTTCAAAAAAAAGTTCATATATATTTCCCATTATAAGCACGCCCTTAATTTTAAAACGATCTGAATATATATTTCATTAGATCATTACACGTGCACTATACTGTATTAGACAAATAAGACAAAAAAAATTGAAAAAAAAAAAACGAAAATAAGCGCATGCATGGAACTCGATTAACATGTTAAACATTGATACCGATTACATGTGTATCAACTAATATGTTATATATGCTATTGGATTGACTATTGAGATCGATCAAATTAAAAAATTGTAGAAGCTTCTTGACAAGTATTTTGTTCAACAAATTGTACCAGCTTCGCAATAACTACATGTTTTTTTCTTGTCTTATATATATCAAGTTGTTCACAAATTAATCGATCCCAACGAACGCGGGACACATGCTTGAAACAACATTAAGAAACTATCAATGATCACATGCACATTACAACAATCTTCTTTTTTTTTATTTACTTTTTTTTGCCTACGTTTTTTTTTGTGAGCATATATATATATGGAGCAAATATACATGTATAATGTATTGATTGACCGTAATATATATATTCTCGCGAGTCACGGCACATAAGCGTGTCCGATTCAATGGTTTTGGGCCTTTGAATGATCGTTTATGTATTTGTTAAGGACTAGTTGCAGGGCTAGCTTTCCCTCTAATCATATGGATTAATCTATATCTATATCTATACTATTTATACTATATTAAAAAGCACGTAACTACTACACTCTCCATTTTTTTTTCTTCTTCAAAATTTTAAAATACCCTTAATATCCTTCATCAAACGGTGCAGATTAAGAAATATATGCTATTGGATTGACTATTGAGATTAAAAAATTGTCGAATTGCTTCTTGATAAGTATTTTGTTCAACAAATTGTACCAGCTTCGCAATAACTATATGTTTTTTTTCTTGTCTTATATATATCAAGTTGTTCACAAATTAATCAATCCAACGCGGGACACATGCTTGAAACAACATTAAGAAACCATAAGTGATCACATGCACATTACAACAATCTTCTTCTTTTTCTTATTTACTTTTTTCGTACTTTTTTTTTTTCTGAGCAACTATACATGTATAATGTATTGATTGACCGTAATATATATAGTTATATACTCGCGGGTCACGGCACATACGCGTGTCCGATATAAATGGTTTCGGGCCGTTCGATTGTCGTGGGTATTTTATGTGTTTAGGACTTGGGCCCTCCCTCTAATCATATGGATTAAAAATTGTTTGATTTTTCATCAAAAAATTAAAAAAAATTGTTTGATTAAAAATGCGCTCTAATTAGCTAATGCCTAATTGTTTGATTAAAAATGCGCTTTAATTAGCTAATTGTTTGATTGTCTCTAATATTTTTTCACGTTTTATCGCCTTCATTTCTTTCGAAGAGATCAGCAGCTTGGATATTAATCTACTTTTTTCTGAATCCAAACCATTTGACGTGAGTGGCCTACGGGATAATTAACGGGAACAAATATGAGATATAGTTCCAAAATTATTTTCCTGAATTCAAATTGTACCAGTAGCGCCTCTTTTTTCTTTTTTAAATAATAATAATAATAATAATAATATTATTATTATTATTATTATTATTGTTGTTGTTGTTGTTGTTGTTGTTATTGTTATTCTTATTATTATTATTATTATTATTATTATTATTATTATTATTATTATTAATTATTAATTATATATTTGAAAGTTAACCAAAAACCCCCCCACGTGCATGCGACTAATAATTGAGAATATATAAAACCAGACGCGATAAACTAATAATGACAAAATAAAATTGCGGCGGAATTAATTAGTTCTTAATTACCAAATAAAAAAGGACTACATATATATCACTAATATTCATTTGTGCTAAGCTAAACTAATTAGTTATGCTTCAAAGCCACATTCAAGTTCTCTCGTGTGTGTGTGTATATATATATTTTGAAAAAGAAAAGCACCTCAAATTGTGCCAGCCTTCATTACTTTCCGAAAGCTCATACAAATTTTAGTACAATATATGCATAAGATATGCATACCAGTATGACAAAAAAAGCACTAAGAGACATATAGCACATCACAGTATATAACAGAAATGGAAAACATCCTAAATCTGCCAAGCCATCAAAAATACTCTCTCCTAGAAACCTAAACTACTCCACCATTAGCTCTCCATATCATGAACAGCATTTGGAGTCATAAGATCCTCATAACTAGTGTCTATGAGAGAGGGATCTTGAGGAGCAGGAGCAGGAGTGAGCACACTTGAGCTAGCAGATTCAGCAGTGGAGGTTAAGTCTACAATAACCCTCTGCAATAACTCCTTTCCAGGAAATGCACCACATGTCCAATATATAATCAAATGGAACAAAGGAAAGTAAATATTACAGCTATTGCTACCAGAACTGGAATTCTCAAAGATTCTTTTATTCCTCTCATTCCAAACTATCCATATGACAGCTGCTAAAACCATGCTCCAAAAGCACATGTCATTGAAAGGAAGATGAGTACAAGAATTCCAATAAGATTCAGTAGAATCAATAGCAATAAGTTGACCTTGTGGATGTAAAAATTTCAATTTATCCCAGAAATTAACAATAAAAGGACAATGCAGAAATAAATGATCAGTGGACTCAATATTATTACAAAAAATGCAGTTAGGAGACCCTGGCCAACCTCTTTTCAAGAGATTAACTTTAGATAGGATCTTATCATGAATAGCTAACCATAAATATAGTTTGTTCTTCAGAGGTATTTTAAGAGCCCAAACTGACTTTCTTAGTGAACATATGATTCCACCACAATTAAGGAAGTTATACATAGACTTAATAGTATACTGCCCATGTTGTTCCAATAATCATGGATTGAATCAGAATCAGAGGAAAGGTGCAAATCATTAAGAATTTCCAACAATCGAGATTTCTCTTCTCTCATTGCCCCACTAACACATCTAGTTAGCCCTAATCCGATGTTCCCATTATTAACAACATAAGCTAATGAAACTGAGTTAGAATGTGTTTTCTCATAAACTAGTGGGAAATGTAAAGCCATAGGCAACTCTGAATACCATTTGTCAAGCCAAAAATTAATTGAAAGACCATTACCAACAATTCTAATAGAGTTAATTTGAACAAAATGTTGAACTGAAGATACTGCCTTCCAAAATGGGGACTGATGGGTAATATTATTGATATTCACTTGAATCAAATCCTTCCATAAACCCTCATATTGGACATATAAAAATTGCCATCTCCATTTACATAGAAATGCAATATTCATTTGCTCAATATTTAAAATACCCCAACCCCCAAATTCTTTAGCTCTACAAACTTTTTCCCATTTGACCCAATAATATTTTCTAGTAGGGGAATTAGAAACCCCTGCCCATAAAAATTTCTTCCTAATTTGATCTATACGAAATAAAATCCATTTAGGAACCTTGAACATATAAATATAATACAAAGGAATGAAAGAAATTACAGAATTAAGTAATACTAGTCTACCCCCAAGGGATAACTTTTTATCTTTCCAAGCATGTAGCTTTTTTTGAATTTTATCAATATATAACTTGTCATTCATATCTTGTAGGCTTCCTCCAATGAAGAGGAAGTCCTAAGTATTTGATAGGCGGTTTTCTTAATTTGCAATTAAGAATTTGAGCAAAATAAAAATGTAAATGAGGGTCCACATTTAAAGGTATAAGCTCTAATTTATCATAATTAATTGACAAACCAGATATAGCTTCAAAAGACCTAAGTGCCCATTTAACCTTTTCTAGCATATCAGGATTAGCTTTGATGAATAAAAGAGTGTCATCAGCATACTGGATGTTAATTAATTTATTACCATTATTATTAGGAAGAGAAGATCCCAATCCCTCAAAATGTCCCTTTTGCATGCCAATAGCAAGAATTTTATTCAAGCCTTCAGCTGCCAAAAGGAACAGATAAGGGCTGTGACGATTGTGAAGAACTTCAAGCAAAATTCATCAGCTACTCAACAGAACAGATTCTGGAAGCTGCAGCGCATCTTTTGCCGGTTCGACGAGGACAGGGATGGCAAGTTATCCTGTCAGAGCTGCGCAGCTAGCTGCCTGTGCGCCATATATGGGCGAGGAGCTGTCGTTAGAGGAAGCCGAGGAGGCGGTAAATGCCAGGGACACTGACGGGGACGGCGAGCTTGGTTTCGATCAAAGCTTTCATCAAATTGGTTGCTGAAGATGATGATGATGATGATGATCTAAAGAAGGAGAAGCGTCTGATGGAAGCGTACCGCATGTACGAGAATGGCGACTGAGTATGAATCACGCGGATAGCCTCCGCCGGATGTTAAGGAGGCTAGGGGAGAACCGCACGGTCGAGGACTGCGCGACCATGATCGGGCGGTTCGATCTCGACGGGGATGGAGTGCTCGGTTTCGAGGAGTTTAAGATCATGATGCAGTAAGCAAGTTATGACGGTTTATTAAACAAAATGTTGTGTAATTGTCTAAAGCATTTGCTCTTGTTGAAATTCACAAACAGAGAAGGACAAGAAAATTGAGAAATGATGAATTGTAAAGTTTTTTATTTTAAATGCAATCTGTCTTATTTGATACTTTATGCATGTCAATTTTATAGAGTTAGACTATTGTGAAAACGTTTGCATTTCGATCTGAAATGCTAATGGTCCAAATTATACTTTGCCACGTCCGAAATTTTGATTTATGGTTCCCATTAAATTCATTATATAAAAGAGTTGGGCTAACAGTACCCGGGCATTAATTAGTACCCGGGATAGTACCCCGCAATTAATGGCGCTGCGGTGAGTCCGGGCGTTAATTAGTACCCGGGATAGTACCCCGCAATTAATGGCGCTGCGGTGAGGTCCAAGAGAACCATCTCTTTGCTAAATATGTCGACCAACAAAATCCAATCTCCAAAGTAACTAAGTCACAGCTTTTTTTACATTTTATCAATCCGTCTCTTCACGTTGCTACCACTAAATGGATTTATGAAGGTTTATATTTCTCGTCCGAGTGTTTATATTTCTCGTCCGAGTGTTTATATTTCTCACCCGAGTACTTATATTTCTTGTCCGAGTGTTTATATTTCTCGCCCGAGTGTTTATATACCTCGTTCGACTACTCGCGATGCGCATGTTTATGTTTCTCGTCCGAGTGTTTATATTTCTCGCCCGAGTATTTATATATCTCATCCGACTACTTGTGATGCGCGTGTTTATATTTCTCATCCGAGTGTTTATATTTCTCGTCCGAGTATTTATATTTCTCGCCCGAGTGTTTATATTTCTCGTCCGAGTGTTTATATTTCTCGCCCGAGTGTTTACATACCTCGTCCGACTACTCGCGATGCGCATGTTTATGTTTCTCGCCCGAGTGTTTATATTTCTCGCCCGAGTGTTTATATTTCTCGCCCGAGTATTTATATATCTCAACCGACTACTTGCGATGCGCGTGTTTATATTTCTCATCCGAGTGTTTATATTTCTCGTCCGAGTATTTATATTTCTCGCCCGAGTGTTTATATTTCTCGTCCGAGTGTTTATATTTCTCGCCCGAGTGTTTACATATCTCGTCCGACTACTCGCGATCTGCGTGTTTATATTTCTTGCACGAGTGTTTATATATCTCATCCGACTACTCGTGATGCGCGTGTATTTCTTGCGTTTCGTTTAGACTGATGCAAGGGATATAAGTGTCGTGTTGCGTTGCGTTAATCCAACGGAACAAGATTTTCAGTCGTTTGTGTTTTGCGTTGTATTTAACGCAACGAAACACAATAACGTCACAAATCCATTTCGTTTCCTGATCATGCAGTTTAATACATAATTCTAACTAGTTATAAATTCATCTACAAATTACAAGTTCCAAATTACCCTCAAATACAAACCATTAACAATTAAGTTGCATAATCAGTCAAATTACCATCAAATACAAACCATGATCAGTCAGCAATCAAGCAACAATTCAAGCAAACAGTTCAAGCACCAGTTCATGTAACAGTTCAAGCACCAGTTCAAGCAATCAAGCACCAGTTCATGCAACAGATCAAGCACCAGTTCATGTAGCAGTTCAAGCACCAGTTCATGCAACAGTTCAAGCAATCAAGTGCAGTTCAAGCACCGATTGAAAATAGCATCAGCAATACGGGCCAAGTTTCGTGGCCTGAAACGAAACGCAACTAAATGATTACGCAAATCGCGCCTTGGACCACGAAACTTGGCCCATTGGCGTCTTGCGTTCTGTCAGGCCCAATGCAATGGATGGCCCTTGCGTTAATCGTTCCGTCATAATAGAACGAAACGCAATAACGCCTTGCGTTGGCAGCCCTAATGTTATTGTTATTGTTATTTTATTTTACTAGCGAAGTACCCGCGCATCGCGGCGGCGGTCATTATTAAGAAATCCGTCCATTTTTGTGGACCATTTTAATTTTGATCGCCACAAACAAAAGAAATAAAAGTATAAAACTAATCTACTACTTCCAATTTGTATAATGTTAAAGCTTAATTTAAATATTAAACTATCTCAACAAAATTTGATAAAGTATGTGAAACATAAAATTACATAACTGAAATTCAAATATATTTGCAATAAAAAAATACAAAACATGAATCAAAATTATTTGCAACAAGTTACTTTCACTTTCCTTTTATAATTGGCAGCCAAAATTTACTTAAAAAAGTTAAGAAAATAGAAATAGCCACATACATTTGATTGTCACATATGGTAATAGCGTAGCAATTGTCTCACATTTATTAATTAATATGATTCAATATGGTAATAGCGTAGTAATTGTCTCATATTTCTTTCCTTATATATGTTGCCATGTATTCGAAATGGAGAGGAATGATTCAAAATTAAGAGCGATCGTAGCCGTCTAATCTGATAAACCTATCTTCACCGTTTGATGAAGGGTATTTATGGGTATTTAAAAAATTTGAAGAAGAAAAAAAAATTGGAAAGCGTAATAGTTACGTGCGTTTTAATATAGTATAAATTTTATTTTATTTTTGAAAGTCAACCGAAAACCCCCCACGTGCATGCGACTGATTGAGAATATATAAAACCAGACGAGATAAACTAATGACAAAATAATACTGCGGCGGAATTAATTAGTTCTTACCAAATAAAAAAGGACTATCATTAGCTAGCTAGCTAGCTAGTCCCCTCTCGAAGATAAATTAACACCTCTAAATTCTCTTCTGTAAAAGTGCACCATCTAAATTTCTCAACAATCAAATAATGGCTGTGAAGAACTTGAAGCAAAATTCATCAGCTGCTACATATCATAACAGCATTTCCCCATTCAATTTTCCTGATTTTTTCAGCAGTATTGTATCCATGGCCTGCAAACTCGGCCGAGTCCGAGTTGACTCCGCCGAGTTGACTCGGACTCGGCCGGAGCCGAGCCGATTTTGGTCCGAGTTACTCGGCCAAACGAGTTTTCACAGTAAACCTTGAACCAGACAGCAAGTTCGTTCAAATTGATGGTCGACATTGACATTCTTGACGATTGCACAGTCAATTGTTTATAAAAGAAGAAGAAATTTCGTGTTGAACTCTTTGAGCGATTGTGAGGATTTGAGGGCGTTTTTGATAAAACCCTTCAATGGGAGCAGCGTTCCAGTGAAACGACCAAGTTTCTGGAGAAGAAGGAGATATGCTTTGCATTATTTTGGTTAGACTTGGTCTATGGACCACTTATCTTTAAGTATCAACACACAGGTTGGTCTATGATGCTCCAGGTTCAACATTAAATTAAAGGCTTAATTTTTTGTATACCCCTCAACTCTCTTACAATTTCTTATTTCTCCCTCTACTCTTAAATATATATAATTTATCCTTCAACTCTTACAATCTTTTCTTATTTACCCCTCTAATTGAAATTATGAACTTAAATATAATTATACTCTTAAATATTCATCACTACTTATTTCCAAAAACACTGAGGACGAAAATGCCCTCTGTTCAGTCTTTTTCTTCCTGCTCTCTTGTACCTTTTCGTATTACATATCATTCCTTTCTTTCCGATAGTAAGCCTTATTAGAGAAAATTTTCATGATTTTGCTTTGGAAGTCCGCTTATAACAAGTTTTATCTCTTGTTACAGACTTTAGTGAAATGGATGCTACTTCAATTTAATAAAAGGTGATGAGAAATAAGAACGAAATGGTAGATACAGAAAGACTCATTATTATGGGCTTCAAAACTTTGTGCAAAATTGTCATTTTATGCATATTTTAAAACCAAATTGTAGGTTGCTCTAAGTTTTAATTGTTTTTTCTTAAAAGATATCCTTTGCATCTAAGAGATGATAAAAATTGTTTGTGCTAAACTACTAATGAAGATACCACTGGAGAGTGGAGAGAACGAAGGAATAGAAACGCAAAAAAAATGCAAAGAGATGAGAGGGAGCTGGACAGATTATATGAAGATGCATGGAGCAAAATCATAAAAAAGGGTTTTGATTTATAGTAAGGAGACGGATGAGAAAGGTGATTTAGAGGGTACTTTTGTCTTTTCATAGAAATTTTAGGGACAAAACATGAATTATTAATTTTTTTATTATAGTTAATTTCATAATTTAAACTAAGGGGTAAATAAGAAAAGATAGTAAGAGTTGAGGGATAAATAAGATTATTCAAGAGTAGAAGGAGAAATAAGAAAATGAAAGAGAGTTGAGGGGTATATAAAAAATTTAGCCTAAATTAAAAGTTACGAAATCAATCTTTATATGGTTTTTGTTGTACTAATACTAACATAATATTAGTAGATTCATTAAATTAAGATTGAAAATTTATTTATTTACTATTTTTTCTATTTATAAATAATATTTTTCACATTTCATATAAATATAATTTTTAATCAGGCTATCTGATTGGTTTAAATGTTTGTACAATATTAAATTAGTGCACTATTTGAGTATATAATACGTATTTAACGTTATTTGTTAAAAATGATGATTAAATAATATATTTTTATATTTTTTTTCATAATTTTTAATGTGAATTAAGCTTTTTTCCGGAAAATCCGAGTTCCCGATCCGAGTCGACCGATTCCGACCGAGTCGGCCGATTCTGAGTCGACATACCACAAGGCGAGTCCGATTCCGAGTCGACATACCACAAGGCGAGTCCGATTCCGATTCCGAGTTTGCGGGCCTTGATTGTATCCATGATTTCCTGGAAGTATAATTCTGGTACAGAGGAGTCCGGCATGCCGTCGGTAACTCCTGTAACGTCGACCCGACAGAAGAAATTCTGGAAGCTGCAGCGCATTTTTTGCCAGTTCGACGAGGACGGGGACGGCAAGCTATCCCCGTCTGAGCTGCGCAGCTGCCTGTGTGCCATGGGCGAGGAGCTGTCCTTAGAGGAAGTCGAGGAGGCAGTAAACGCCAGCGTCACTGACGGAGACGGCGAGCTCGGTTTCGAAGATTTCATCAAATTGGTCGGTGATGATGATGATGATGAAGAAGAAGATGATCTAAAGAAGGAGAAGCGTCTGATGGAAGCGTATCGCATGTACGAGAATGGCGACCGAGGATGCATCACGCCGGATAGCCTGTGCCGGATGTTGAAGAGGCTGGGGGAGAACCGCACGGATGAGGACTGCGCGACCATGATCGGACGGTTCGATCTCGACGGGGATGGAGTGCTCAGTTTTGAAGAGTTTAAGATCATGATGCAGTAAGCAAGTCATGCATGTTTTTTTTTTTTTTTTTTTTCAAACAAAATGTTGTGTAAAGCATTTGTGCTTCTGTTGAAATTTACAAACAGAGAAATGGAAAAATTGAGAAATGATGAATTGTAAAGTTTTTTATTTTGTACTTTATACATGTCAAGTATATATCGGTGTTTATAATATATTGAACGGTATCGAGAACCAACCTTTATTTAGTGGCTAAGTACAATATTCTTCATACTTCATATGGCAGATCGTCAGATCGCGGGTTCAAAATTTGAATAGAAAATTTTTTACAGACATTTATAAATTTGAGTGATTTGATCTTTTATCTCAAAATTATATAATGAATGATATCTAATCTAGCTATAACGGTATTCTAACGGTATAGTTTTTATTTTGGGTTGCAATTCTAATTGGGCCGATATGAGGTCCAAGTATTTCTAATCACATTTTCTTAAGTCTTAACGCTTCTGTTTTTCTTTCTTTGTTTCTTGGTCTCTGGGCTCGGCTGTACATTGTCATTGGTCAATTATTCCTCAATTTTTTTTTAAATAATATTTATTAATATTTTTTCTACTAATTATTTATTCTTTATTAAAGTATATCGAATTAATTAAGGGCAACTAATTATTTAATATTATCTATAAATATAGATTTTTTATGTGAACTGATCTATATAATTATTGAGGGTAAATATAAGATGAGTATAAACTCACGGAGGCCTTCTGTAAACTTAATTATTTTTTATATTTTCAATTTTTATTTTTGGAAGTAACCTCTTAAAATATTTTATTAAAAATTATTTTGTACAACGTAGCAAATGCCCCTTAAATGCCTCCCAGTAGCTCCCTCTGATCTCCAAAATTAAGTATACTAAAAAGATAACAGAGCTTATATTAAAATGTTCTAAAATGGATTAAAAAATAATTTATTAAATTTACAATTACTAAGCATTTCATTTAAGAACAACTTAATAATCGGATTGAATAACTCAATGATTAAATGAATTACATCAAAAAAATATATAAGATTGCAAGAAATTTGAAATGGAGCAAAATGGGGGCATGTAACCTAACATGGGAGAGATTCATACATACCGATTAATGATTGTATCAAAATTTAACTATTTGCAGAAGCTTCTCAACAATTATGCTTTTTATTAATTGTCTTAATCAAATTCCAACGCGGAACGCATGTGAGGACATTTATTAACAACAGAAAAAAATTAAGAAATTTCATTCATACATATAAATTATAATCAATATCACAATCATTTTGCATTAATACGGAAAGGGATTGAATATTGAATTGAAGAACTTAATTCAGCCATGACCTCATAACATCTTCATCTGTTGATCAATTAACAATGAATTCAAATCTGCTGTTATCAAACTTTGGATAACATGACCCTATTATTCAAATTTGGACCGTTGGATTAAAATCAGCAGATGAAATTAACTATAAAAAAGCCTCCTGTAATCTTTAGACCGATCGGGCCCGTCCTTTTTAATCTAACAGTCCATATTAGACAAATATATAGAGTCCTGTTATTCCCAAAGAATAACATACAGCACTGGGCTATGCAACACGTGAGCCATTAGATCTCCTCGAGATTCATGCTCTGAAATCCAATAGATGGCCGTGTCCAGATCAATGGCTTTGAACGTTTAATTTGGCGGTCCCTTTTTTGAGGACTTGAGTTGAATTGAATCCTTCCTGTAATCAATTAATCACAGCCGTTGAATGGTTCGGAATTGTTGTCATCATTAATTAATTAATTGTCAGCAATGACACAAAGAAGCACCACTTGTTCTTCTCTCAGATGAGAGGTCAGCGGCTTGGATAAACTATATATAATATTATACATATTTTTAGTTTCCAGAAACTTGAAAATTATTTAATGTGATTAGTGGTGGTTAATTAATAATTAAAAATTTACAATACGTCTTTTATGATGAGGCCGGCCATGCATATTTGGGCCAATTTTACCTTATGCTTGTATTTCCAGAAAATTGGAATATGTTGATTGCAATGAAAACAATTTTGATATTTTTATGATTAATTAGAGAATGGCTCAAAATATTTTATTTGTTAAAAATACTCTTAAAAAAATAAGATAACTATGATCATATAATGTTTTTTCCATATATAGAAAGGTCATTCGAGAACTTGACAAGCCAATTCTTTGTTCTGAAAAACCATACGAAATTGAATATTGACCCACAACAATATTCGGTGTATAATAGAATTTTCTAAAATTTATTCATCATTAGAATTTGGAACTTTTACTAGTCAAGTACTATTGGATTTTCTTAATTGGATCTGATTGTATAATGAGAAGAGTAATACGTAGCGTCCATAGAATATCTGTCCATAGTGTCTATAGGTTACAAAATCAGATTTATTTGTTATAAAGAGTCTAGCTACGGTGAGTCATGACTCACGGACTGCTCCGTAAGTCACGATCCAAAAACATATCAAATCACCTCCAAATTTCGATTTATATGGCTCAATAAATTCTTCATATCAAAATCTTATAGCACGCAAAAATTTTTTATTTTTGGAGATTTTTAAGTGTTTGTTTGAGATTTTTTTAAAGTGGCTATACAATATTAATAAAATAATCAATGTTTTATGTATCATTTTAAAAAATCTCAAACAAATACTTAAAAATCTCCAAAAATAAAAAATTTTTGCTTGCTATAAGATTTTGATATGAAGAATTTATTGAGCCATATAAATCAAAATTTGGAAGTGATTTGATATGTTTTTGGATCATGACTCACGAAGCAGTCCGTGAGTCATGACCCAGCGTAGCAAAATTCTTGTTATAAAATCAGATGTAATTGTTACATTCTGAGTGTATCTATAGCTGTATGGATGCAAGATGTTTCTCTAATGAGAAGGTTCCAAGTGCATAATTTCCCAATTGTACTTGTTCCTGGTCTTGGAGAGAAATCTGGCCTTATTTGGCTTGTTTCTAATATAAATCATACCGTGTTACTATGTTGACTTATATTGTGGTTTTTATTAGGTAAACGTTATAACTGTTGGCACCGGAATTAAGATTTATTTTGGCCTACATAAGTATCAGAATGTGAGCCACAAGAATATATTAGAAACCACAAGATTTATTATATTGGAATAAATTATCATTATTATCAAATTAGGCTAGGTGTATGACACATGGGAGCCACAAGAATATATTAGAAAATATTTTACATATCTAATTATCAGGCGTTTAATCAAATTCAATCCAACAACGTTAAAAAATTGTGGCAACACTTTCTATACTGATGTTTTAATTATTTTTATGAGTTATATATGAAAGTACTCCGGAGGGTTCTTTCCAATTATGAAATTCACGAATTATATATGCCAAAAATATAAATGTCTTAATCTTTAATTACCTTATGAAAAATATATAACAGCTATAGAATTGACGGCATTATTTTATAACTTATATTACGTTGTTTTAATTTGCGTCAGTACATATCGCAGCAACACATAGCAAATACATAATAATATAAAAGTCAAATCGCGTTTGAATTCATTTTCTGCATATAAAAAATCTGGCCAACAATTAACAAAACAACCAACAATGATATAATTAATTAATTTGGTGCAACAAAAGATAAACTCGGCTACGTTTTGTACGACCACAGTACTATATCTAGTCGGCGAATTAACAACTAATGAGATCGTCATGCATCGTCTGTTCCAGCGTAAATTCAGATATATCATATGATGAGCATATCCCATTGGAGAGGTTACAGGTTTACAGCTACCAGTTTCTCTTTTGATTTCCTCCTTTTCTTTTCTGTTGAGGAATTCTCTGATCAATAACAGCCTCTTGCTTGGAAGTTGGAGATGTATGTTCCTTCCTTAATGATTGTTATTATATATATGAAGGAAACAAATCATAAATTCGAAAGATATAAGATATAATTTTACCAAATTCCCATGTGAGGGATCAGAATCCGCTGCTTTTCTGAAAAGAAAAGTTTCTGATCGGATGGTCGGGATCAGCTTCCGCACCGATCTTGAACTACTTTGATATTTGCTGCACCGATCTCAACGTACTTCGGTGTTCCTGAACTGTCGGATCAAAAAAAGTAGAGCCTGTTTTCCTTTTTAGAAAAGTGACGATCCCCAGGGCCCATGTGACGAGTACATTTGACTTGAAATTAAAATAAACAATAATATAATATATAAGGAAAATAACAACATACAACGCGGCTTCCTTTGCTATATATAAACATACATTCATTTTCTGCCATAACTCGAATCCATATGCTTAATTAGAAGTAATATATATACCATATAGCCATTACTTAGCTACCTATTCATATAATCAGCTGAAGTTCATTGCCGAATTCAGGATTTAGTTACATTTACCGGTACCAGTCCTGACATATATATAGGTACATACCCAGCAAATGGCAGTCAAGAGTTTGAAGCAAAATGGTGATTCTGATCAAGCTGATCCATGTACCAGCTGCTCCTCCAAGACATGTACCAGTCCATCTAAATTCTCCAAGGTACTCAGCAAAATGGTACCGTTTATTGTTTCCAAGAACAATTCCGGTAACAAAGAGGAATCGAGCCCGACGTCGTCGACATTAGCCCCTACTGCGACATCTCAACTGATCAGCAGATCTTACGAGCTGCAACGGATATTCTGCTACTTCGACGAGAACGGGGACGGCAAGATATCCCCGTCGGAGTTGCGCAAGTGCATGCAGGCGACTGGCGAGGACCTGTCGTCGGAGGAGGCCGAAGAGGCGGTGCATCTAAGCGATTCGGACGGCGATGGTGAGCTTGGTTTGGAGGATTTCGCGAGGTTGGTTGAGGCCGAAGACGAGCAGGAGAAGGACAAGAACCTTATGGACGCATTCCGGATGTACGAGATGGACGGCCGCGGCTGCATCACGCCGAAGAGCCTCCGGCGGATGCTGAGGAAGCTCGGCGAGGACCGCACCATCGAGGACTGCACCGGCATGATCAAGCAGTTCGATCTCAATGGCGATGGAGTGCTCAGTTTTGAGGAGTTCAAAATCATGATGCAGTGATCGATCAAGTGATCAAGTCAAGAATTGTTTGTGTTTATTTTGACAACACGTTTTTTTATTTATTGTTTGGATATACTTTTTCCCTTTTCTTTTTTCTTTTTTGAGGAATTTCATTAGTTCTTTTTAGAAGTGATAGTGATGATTCGGTATATAAGGAGGAAATATATGTACATCTCAGTTGTTTCTAAATTAGTAATCTTCGTACATATCCTTTTATAGTTATATTAATTTGGGATGGGGTGCTACAGCGTTATGAACAGTATAAGGACAGTATTTTTTTTTTTTTTTTTTGTGTAAAGGATCCTTTTAGGCTTCAATAGTTACCTTGAGTAGTTAAAGCGAGTAATCTAGAATTAGAAGTTATTATTTTTGACAATAGTTATCTTGACAATAGACTTTTTAAAAAAAAATGAAAAATTGTGCAAATATATTATTTGATTTATAAATTGATAGTATCTCAAGTTTCAATAAATTATTCTTTTATAGTTAGGGCTCTCAATGGAAGATTTTTTAACGTTGTTCTATTCCGTTCGGACCGAACGGAACAAACAACGGCCCAGATTTTATTTCCGTTTCGAAAACGGAACGATCAACGGTAAAGGTTTTATTTCCGTGGGATTAACGGAACGGGTAACGGAACTGTCCAGTTCCGTTCCGTTTAATTCCATATTTCCGTTCCGTTCTAAGTCAGATCCGTTGGATTACGTCAAGATGCGGGCTTGTGCAAATTTTGATGTGAATCCAACGGATGAAGTTCCTTCCCGTGCTGGTATAAAAACCAAACTCGAACCCTAAGCACGGCAGCGCCGCTCGCCCTCTCCCCTTCTGCTTTCCCCCTTTCTCTCCTCGCACACGCCTCCTATTCTCTCTGGGAAAGTGCAAGTTGAGGTGCAAGCAAGACGACGACTTCCTGCTGGATCTGGAGTGCGTGCGCTCTTCCCTCGAGCCGGCACGGCGCAGGGGGCCCAAGCGCTTCTTCGGATCCATCGCCTCCCTGTTCGGATTCGAGAAGAAGAAGGAGGGCGCGGGCAGGGGCGCAGGGGAGGATAAGGGGATCGAGTACCAGCTGGTGCTGGTGAAGGAGGAGGTGGTGATGCCGTACCAGTGGATGGGTATGGAGCCAATCGCATGAGTTGTGGATGAGAAATCTTCTGTGCGTGTGAGTGCAGTGATGCAAGGGTGATGGAGCAGGTGAAGAAGAAAAGGCAGTGCCTTGAGAAGCTTCTCGATTGGAATGTCAGGTTAGTCGAGAAAGAAGGGCTTCAGACTGAGATCAGAGAGTGATGAGATGAGATTCATCAGATGCTAGATGTAGCTAGATAGATCATGTGATGCATTGTATTGCACTTCTCGTGCTTGATAGATTGATTGATTTCCTCCTCTTTTTTCTTTTTCACATAGAGAGGCTATTTCTTGATTCTTTCTATCCCTTTCATCCTTTTTTGTGACTAACTGTAGCAATTTTAGTGGAAATACACGTTTTTTTTTCTTAATTTTGCGTCTTTTGCTGTTCAATTTATGTGTTCAACAATTCAATCTACCGATTGTAGCACAGTTTAATCTTACAATGTTTTTAATGTGCTAGAAGTCAAAACGGAACAAAAATTAATGTTATGGACGTTGTTCCGTTCGAATAAAACATAACATTCAACGGAACAAAAAATTTTGCCGTTATCAAAACGGAACAGAACACGAAACTGTGTTCACTTACGTTCTCACTAACGAAACAGCCTATTTCCGTCAACGTTCTGAACGTTTGATAGCCCTATTTATAGTTTATCAAAATTTTGTATACTTTTCAACCATTGCAAATTAATAAAATACTAATATACTATTAAATAACACTTAAATTAAATATAATTAAAAATATAGCAAATCTATAAGGTTAAAGTACATGTATTTTTTTTTTTTCATTTTTAAGATTTTTAACAATATTTTAAAACTTTTTCCAAGATCCATTGTCAATTTTGTCAAGATAACCATTATTAGCCGATCTTCTTTTCAACTATTGATTTAAACTTCCATTTGTAAACTTCAATAGTTGTTTTTAAAAATATTAAATGTGTTGTAAACAACTTTTATCCTTAAGCAACAATATTTGCTGAAGATAGAGATGTCTAAAGAAACAATATTTACGTTTTTTAAAAAAATAAAATATTTAACATCTTGGACAAAAGAAATTACAAGCATAAGTTTGTGGAGTTCATCAAAAGATTATTATTTGCAGTCATGAAAGAGGGTTCCAATTTAAGATACAAGTACATACCATGAAATTTTAATGGGCTTTGAACCATATGTCTTCTAAAATTATTATTTGCAGTCATTTTAGAAGATTGAAAAGAAATACTATCCAATGAGATTTTTATAAAAAAAAATTATAAATCCAATAATAAATTAATCTATAACAAACCAACTATGTCTTAAAATACTCACATTTCAGAAAAATAATACAACTATATGAAAAAACTTCAAAAAATTTATGTTTATTACGATCTCCTCCACTTTTTATTATTTGTATTCTTTTTATTAGAGAGATGTTTTATGACTTCAGCTACCTCTCAATTCCAAATAATATAATCGAAGTATGCTATCAGAAAGATAATATAACCTTGAAAATAGTAACTTATATAATATGAAAATTTCTTCGTAATTTATATTTTTTTCTTCATAGTTCATGATTTTTAGTTTTTATTCTTCTTAAAGATTTGAGATTACATTTCAGTTCATTTTTTTTCTAAAAAAAATATGAATCTACCGCTGAAGCAACGTGAGGCACGTATCTAGTTTGGATATTAAATTTCACTCGTATATTTATATATGAGGAGGGATCCATTGACAATCCTTATTATAACAATTTTGACAATGATTGATTTTAAAAATTTATAAAAATTCATAAAAAAACTTAAAAATGAAAAAAGTTTTATGGATGCATTACTTAACTTATAGATTGATAGTGTTTTGAATTTCAACCAATTTGAATATTGTTTTATGCCTTATCAAAATTTTGCATATTTTTTAACGGTTGTAATTTAACGAATATTTAAAGAGCTATCAAATATCGGTTAAATTGAATATAATCGGAAAAATAATCAATCTACAAGTTAAACAATACTTTCGTAAACTTTTTTCTATTTTTGAGATTTTTTATGAATTCTTACAAATTTTTAAAAACAACCATTGTCAAGATTGTCATTATAAATATTGTCAATGGATCCCTCCTCTATATATATATATATATATATATATATGGAATTTTCGATGCCATAAATAAATAATAAGATCTTAATTTATAATTTTGTTTAATTTAGAGTGTACTGTATAAGTCATGTATAATTTTTTTTTTTTTTTTTTGTGTAAGGTTTTTCCTTCTATTATATGCAATGCGATTTATTCAAATTTTTTACGCTACATTGCTAAAACTATATATAGATTTTCTTTTTAACAACTTTTCGTTTTGAATATCGAAAGTACAATAAAAGACATTGCATAAGAAAATAAAAAATAGTGTAGAAACTGGGAATATCTACTGTCATTTTCATGGCATTTCCAAGATTCGCCCAACGTGTTTTTGACATGAATGCCCTTTGTGACTTTCATAACTACCTTTCTGGAGGAATTGTGTAACATCCCACAATTTTGAATTTCATAATTAATAATTTGAATTCATTAGTTAAATTTAATTTTCATATATTAGTAGATTTTGATATCGATTATCACTTAAATGTTATATGTTATTTAGAAAATAAGATAAGAAATAGTATGCTATAAAGAGATGCTAAAAAAAATAAAACTAACTAGTTGCACCGTCTGTGCTTCTCTCAAGTGAATTAATTTCCGAAAAATTTATAGAAGCTAATTATACACATAAAGATCAGGCAAATAACCAACTCCATTGCCGCATAAATTAATGATATTATCGAACCCTAAGTATACATAGAGTAGTGACCCCTTCTCAATTAATTAAACGAAGCCCAATTGAATAACCGAACCCTGTGCTCCTGAGCCTCTTCATATCAGACAGAAAGACTAGACCTTTTGTTAAACATTTCCTTGCACAAACCACCGATACACAAACAGAGAGCAGCGAGGAGGAGGATGGTTAGAAGTTGGGAACCGGCCGGTCGTGCATGTGCGAGGAAGGAGCGCTCAAGCGAAGACCGAAGCGGCGGCCGAACGAATTCGACAATCGACGACCATCGAAGGTGCGTGGTCCTCCCTTTGGCTTATATTCCGTATATGTGTTAGATTGTTTTGTTGATTGAAACAATCATTGTCAGATTGAATTGCAATGCTATCTTTTGAATTTGATACATCAATCCATTGCAAATCTTCTAACTGAAAAATTCTAAAAATTTGTTGTATATGAAATTCGTAATTGATGAAATCTGATCAAGTTATATGGAGTTCGTATATAATATTCTGATTTCAAATTGTCGGAAATCTTTGGAAAAATAATTAATTGATCTTGTTGTAACTTAAACAGAGCCGTGTGTGACAATTAAATATAAACCGAATATTATACTTTGGCAATTCACTATATGATAATTTTATTTTTGTATGTATGATTCTGAATATTGTATGATCGAATTTGATACATATATCTGATAAGTCCACGTGGATTAATTTGTAAAATTATCGTCCTTGCGTCATGATCAACACTAAGCTCGGTCTATATTAATGAATTACGTGTATACGCCTAATTGAGATTTTTGGATTAAGTAAACCCCAATTGAATAATTGCCCCTTTGGAAGAATGGTATTCGTTTTGTGAATCGAAACTCCAAATTTGTGTTCGCTTTGTTGTCTCTATTGTTATCGATTATTGTTCATTGTTATCGATTGTCCGACAACATTAGCATTTGACCAAGTGATTGATTGATCGATTTATTGATTAATTGTCATCGATATATAGTTTCGTATCAGTCATTGACTTATGTTGTTTTCGAATTGGGACGGCAAACCAAGAACCATGATTAGGAATATGGCACTACCAACTAGACAGACTTTATTAAATTGACACTTAATTGAATTAATTGACATTTAATTGAATATGAATGCACTTTGAAATTTATCTCGATTGTTATACATTCGTTTGGAAATTCCTTTTTGCACTGGGAAACACTCGATTTCTTATGCGCACCTTGGTACACTTTTTTTTTTTTCACATGTGAGGAAAAAATTGCCGAGTTTCCACGTAAATGAAGACTTTTGAAGTTGCTTTTAAATATTTAGTTTTAAATTGTTGTAAGAAAAAGGCTTTCCGCTGTATTTTGTTTTAATTATTGTATGTTGATAACAAAAATGTTATTTTGTAAAAATGTATTATGAACTTGTGGAATGAAATGGTGTTGTTGACTTACTTGTTTTGACGCCTTGCGTTGAAAAGCGCGACGGACGGCTCAAATTGCCCTTTGTGAATATCTGGGCCGTTATAAATTGCTTGATATATGTTTATCACGACAATATTAATAATAAGACTTTCATAAATTTACAAAATTATTTATAAAAAAATTTATAGATATATTATTGAACTTATATTTTAATAGTACGTGCTTTAATTTTAGAGTCCAACTATTATGAAAACGTTTGCATTTTGATCCGAAATGCTAACAGTCTAAATTATACTTTTTCACGTCCGAAATTTCGATTTATGGTTCCCGTTAAATTCATTATATCAAAATACTAGGAAAACAAAAATCTTCTATTTTTGAAGTTTTTTAAGTATTTATTTCGGATTTTTTAAAATCCATGTACAAACAAACACTATTTTATTAATATTTTAGAGTCTTTTTGAAAAATCCAAAACAAATACTTAAAAAACTCCAAAAATGAAAAATTTTTGTATCTCTTAGTATTTTTGATATGATGAATTTAATGGGAACCATAAATTGAAATTTTGGACGTCGCAAAATATAATTTGGACCTTTAGTATTTCGGAGCGAAATGTAAACGTTTTCATATTAGTCTAGCTCTTAATTTTACTATAATTTAAAGGTATCATGATAGTTTGTATTTGTAGAATATTATTTAATTTACAATAATAAATTATGTGCACCTAATATCTCCATGGTATCACCATATAACATTTTCCTTCTTAAAATACTTCTTTCGTCAGTCAGTTACATAATGAGGCTTACATTAGCTATTGATTTTAAGAACTTCAAAAAAGTTAAGGGAGAAGATATTGGTACCCATCACAAATATCACGGTCAAATACCTCACTTTGACCAAGGCCATAAGCATTTAGAGAGTAACTAATAATACTTACAATATGATAATACGATGATTAGCATTTTTCATCATCAAGGCTAAATGTGTATGAAGCCTAAATACTCCCAATAAGAAGTCTCAATACCTAGAATATAGATATATTTTTCGCCAGAAACAACCCCCAAGATTGTAGTAGAGGTTAAATCCCCAGTCAAATCCCCTATTTGGCTGCATGTGAAACAAGTGAAGGTTGCTCCATTGCAATTTTATGACGACGTTAGCAAACAGTTAATACATATTGAACAAAGTCTACATATGTACGATACAAAAGCAATAATACAATTTTTGTATAAAGTTTTGGAAGACAAACATTCTTAAACCAATAATATTAAAATACAAAATATGAATGATTTTTTTTCATGTCACAATATCTTAGTCACATTGTAATAATACTAATTAAAATAACTGATAATAACTTACAAGCAAGCAATAATACTTAATGTTGTAAGTAATATAACAATTAATTTGAATCAAATCATAATACAAAAATTTTGTAGCACACAATTCAACTCTATATGTTTCCAAGAAAAATACAAAGCATCAAACATCTCAAATCATCAATTATATAAAAATTAAAATAATAATACTTACATAACAATGTAACAATATAAAAGAAAGATCGCTATAATACAAACAGAATAAACTTTATATCATTATAACACAACATTTTTTTCGGGTCAGGTATCGGGTTGACGGCTGCCAGTATTTTTTTCGGGTCGGGTCAGGTTCGGGTCGGTATCGGGTTGACATATGCCGATATTTTTTCGGATCGGGTCGGGCGGGTCAGGTTCGGGTCAGTCTGACTTTCCCTGAAACTCAGTTCGGGTCGGATCGGGTTCAGGTTCGGATCAGTTTGACTTTTCCTAAAACTCGGTTCGGGTCGGATCAAATTCGGGTGGGATTTTTCGGAGGTGGGAGGTGGAGACGGAAGAGAAGTCAACAGCAATAAAGGAAATAGATCGCATGATTTTTTTTTTTTTAGTGGAAGGCAATATCCATTGATTACGAGTAGTAGGGTTGGTTAAGAGTCGGGGTACTGGATCCGGGTATTTTTAGCAGGGGGTGATACATTATCTCAAAATATAATACCTATTTCCCATTATAAGCACGCCCTTTCAAACGATCTGAATATTATTTCATTAAATCATTACACGTGCACTATATACTGTATTAGACAAATAAGACAAAAAAATTGAAAAAAAAAATGAAAATAAGCGCATGGAACTCGATCTACACGTTAAACATTGATACCGGTTACATATTTATCAACTAATATGCATGTTATATATGCTATTGGATTGACTATTGAGATTTAAGAATTGTAGAAGCTTCTTGACAAGTATTTTGTTCAACAAATTGTACCAGCTTCGCAATAACTATATGTTTTTTTTCTTGTCTTATATAGAGTTAGACTATTGTGCTAACGTTAGCATTTCAATCCGAAATGCTAACGCCTCAAAAATTATGTTGTCGTATCCGAAATCGTGATTTATAATGCTTGATAAATTCTTCATATAAAAATATAGGGGTAAATAAAAATTTTCTATTTTTAGAGTTTTCTTAGTATTTATTTTGTATTTTTTTAAAAAACCATAAACAAACATCAATATTTTATTATTATGTATGATCTATTTTCAAAAATTCAAAACAAATAGTTAAAAACTTCAAAAATGGAAAAATTTTGTATTCCTCAATATTTTTATATGAAGAATTTATTGAAAACCATAAATCACAATTTCGAATACGATAACACATTTTTTGAGGCGTTAGTATTTCGGATCGAAATGCTAACGTTAGCACAATAGTCTAACTCGTCTTATATATATCAAGTTGTTCACAAATTAATCAATCCAACGCGGGACACATGCTTGAAACAACATTAAGAAACTATAAGTGGCATGCACATTACTACTTATCTTCTTCTTTTTAATTTCTTCTGTGCCTTTTTTTTCGTACTTTTTTTTTTTTTTGTGAGCAACTATACATGTATAATGTATTGATTGACCGTAATATATATATATACTCGCGAGTCACGGTACATAAGCGTGTCCGATTCAATGGCTTTGGGCCTTTAACCGATCGTGGGTTATTTACCCTATTTGTTAAGGACTACTTGCAGGGACCTCGATCCCTCTAATCATATGGATTAATTAATTAATTAAAAAAATGCGTTTCTAATTAGCTAATTGTTTGATTGTCACTTAATATTTTCCACGTTTTATCGCCTTCGTTTCTTTGGAAGAGATCAGCAGCTTGCATGTGAGTGACCAATGGGATAATCATTCTTTTTCTTTTTATTTGAGATAATCATAGGAGATTGCAAGTTTCAACTTCTTGGTTAAAAAATGTGTCCATTTATATTCCTCGGCGCATTATCATGATTATTATTGTTATTGTTATTGTTATTGTTATTGTTATTGTTATTGTTATTGTTATTGTTATTGTTATTGATGTTAGAGAAAAATCCAATTTAAGCACATGAAGTATTACGTTTGGTTCAAATTAGTCTCTAAACTCTTTTTTTGTTAAAATTGGTTCTTGACGCAATTGATTCAAATTGGTCCTTAAATTGAGACCAAAATCGGACTTTCCTCGGTATTTGTAATGTTATTTAGGGCTGCATAACGTTAAAAACGCAACGCAAATCTGCGTTTGCGTTTTGCGTTTCGTTTAGACTGACACAAGGGATATAAGTGTCGTGTTGTGTTGCGTTGATCCAACGGAACAAGATTTTCTGTCGTTTGCATTTGCGTTGTATTTAACGCAACAAAACACAATAACGTCACAAATCCATTTCGTTTCCTGATCATGCAGTTTAATACATAATTCTAACTAGTTATAAATTCATCTACAAATTACAAGTTCCAAATTACCCTCAAATACAAACCACTAACAATTAAGTTGCATAATCAGTCAAATTACCATCAAATACAAACCATGATCAGTCAGCAATCAAGCAACAATTCGAGCAAACAGTTCAAGCACCAGTTCATGCAACAGTTCAAGCACCAGTTCAAGCAATCAAGTGCCAGTTCATGCAACAGATCAAGCACCAGTTCATGCAGCAGTTCAAGTACCAGTTCATGCAGCAGTTCAAGCAATCAAGTGCAGTTCAAGCACCAGTTCAAGCAATCAAGTGCCAATTCAAGCACTAATTCAAACAATCAAGTGCTAGTTCAAGCACCTATTGAAAATAGCATCAGCAATACGGGCCAAGTTTCGTGGCCCAAAACGAAACACAACTAAACGATTACGCAAATCGGGCTTTGCGTTTTCGTTTCGTTTTGGGCCATGAAACTTGGCCTGTTGGCGTCTTGCGTTCTGTCAGGCCCAACGCAACGGGTGGCCCTTGCGTTAATCGTTCTGTTATAACGGAACGAAACGCAATAACGCCTTGTGTTGGAAGCCCTAATGTTATTGTTATTGTTATTTTATTTTACTAGCGAAGTACCCGTGTATCGCGGCGGTCATTATTAAAAAATCCATCCATTTATGTGGACCATTTTAATTTTGATCGTCACAAACAAAAGAAATAAAAGTATAAAACTAATCTACTACTTCCTATTTGTATAATGTTAAAGCTTAATTTAAATATTAAACTATCTCAACAAAATTTGATAGAAGTATGTGAAATATAAAATTATATAACTGAAATTCAGATATATTTGCAATAAAAAAATACAAAATATGAATCAAAATTATTTGCAGCAAGTTACTTTCACTTTCCTTTTATAATTGGCAGCCAAAATTTACTTAAAAAAGTTAAGAAAATAGAAATAGCCACATACATTTGATTGTCACATATTGTTGTTAATTAATATGACTCAATATGGTAATAACGTAGTAATTGTCTCACATTTCTTTCCTTATATATGCTGCCATGTATTCGAAATGGAGATGAATGATTCAAAATTAAGGCGATCGTAGCCGTTTGATCTGATAAAACCGATCTACACCATTTGATGAAGGGTATTATGGGTATTTAAAAAATTTGAAGAAGAAGAAAAAAATGCAGAGTGTAATATATAGTTACATGATTTTATACTATAATAATATAGTATAGATTTTATTTTATTTTTGAAAGTCAACCGAAAACCCCCACGTGCATGCGACTAATTGAGAATATATAAAACCAGAGGAGATAAACTAATGACAAAATAATAATGCGGCGGAATTAATTAGTTCTTACCAAATAAAAAAGGACTATCACTAGCTAGCTAGTCCCCTCTCGAATATAAATTAACACCTCTAAATTCTCTTCTGTAAAAGTGCACCATCTAAATTTCTCAACAAATCAAATAATGGCTGTGAAGAACTTGAAGCAAAATTCATCAGCTGCTACATATCATAACAGCATTTCCCCATTCAATTTTCCTGATTTTTTCAGCAGTATTGTACCCATGATTTCCTGGAAGTACAATTCTGGTACAGAGGAGTCCGGCATGCCGTCGGTAACTCCTGTAACGTCGACCCGACAGAAGAAATTCTGGAAGCTGCAGCGCATTTTTTGCCAGTTCGACGAGGACGGGGACGGCAAGCTATCCTCGTCTGAGCTGCGCAGCTGCTTGTGTGCCATGGGCGAGGAGCTGTCGTTAGAGGAAGTCGAGGAGGCGGTAAACGCCAGCGATACGGATGGGGACGGCGAGCTTGGTTTCGAAGATTTCATCAAATTGGTTGCTGGTGATGATGATGATGATGGTGATGATGAAGATGATCTAAAGAAGGAGAAGCGTCTGATGGAAGCGTATCACATGTACGAGAATGGCGACCGAGGATGCATCACGCCGGATAGCCTCTGCCGGATGTTGAAGAGGCTGGGGGAGAACCACACGGTCGACGACTACGCGACAATGATCGACGGTTCGATCTCGACAGGGATGGAGTGCTCAGTTTTGAAGAGTTTAAGATCATGATGCAGTAAGCAAGTCATGCATGATTTTTTTTTTTTTTCAATACAAAATGTTGTGTAAAGCTAATTAAAGCATTTGCTTCTGTTGAAATTTACAAACAGAGAATGGAAAATTTGAGAAATGATGAATTTTGAAGTTTTTATTTTAAATGCAATCTGTCTTATTTTATACTTTATATACATGTCAATTTTATTATAATATAATGAATGGTATATGGCTAACGGTATTCTAACGGTACAGTTGTATTTTGGGTTGCAATTCTAATTGGGCCGATATGAGGTCCATGTATTTCTAATTACATTTTCGTAGCACTTCTGTTTTTCTTTCTTTGTTTTTTGGTCTCTCGGCTGTACACTGTCATTGGTCAATTCGTCGATTATTTTTAAATAATATTTATAGACTGGTTCTGCTATCGATCGGATAAGAAAAGCACCTTTCATTTTTAATTGAGCGGTTCTTATCAATGATTTCTCTTTAATTGTATATAGACATATCATAAATATCTGATTATGAAAATTGAATGACCCATATTTCATCCGATCCATAGCAGAATTAGCCATATTTATTAATCTTATTCTACTAATTATTTATTCTTTATCGAAGTATATCGAATTAATTACTGGCAACTAAACTATTTAATATTATCTAAAATATAGATTTCTTATTTGAACTCTATATAATTATTATTGAGGAGTAAATATACGATGAGTACTTTAAGTTCACGAAGACATTCTGTGAACTTAATTATTTTTTTACATTTTTAAAATTTATTTTTGGAAGTAACTTCTTAAAATATTTTATAAAAATTATTTTGTACAACGTAGCAAAGGCCCCTTAAATGCCTCCCAGTTGCTCCCTCTGATTTCCAAAATTAAGTATACTAAAAAAGATAACAGAGCTTATATTAAAATGTTCTAAAATGGATTGAAAAATAATTTATTAAATTTACAATTACTAAGCATTTCATTTAAGAACAACTTAATAATCAGATTGAAGTAACTCAATGATTAAATGAATTACATCAAAAAAATATATAAGATTGCAAGAAACTTGAAATGGAGCAAAATGATGGCATGTAACCTAACATGGGAAAGATTCATACATACCGATTAATGGTTGTATCAAAATTTAACTATTTGCAGAAGCTTCTCAACAATTATGCTTTTTATTAATTGTCTTAATCAAATTCCAACGCGGAACGCATGTGAGGACATTTATTAACAACAGAAAAAAATTAAGAAATTTCATTCATACATATAAATTATAATCAATATCACAATCATTTTGCATTAATACGGAAAGGGATTGAATATTGAATTGAAGAACTTAATTCAGCCATGACCTCATAACATCTTCATCTGTTGATCAATTAACAATGAATTCAAATCTGCTGTTATCAAACTTTGGATAACATGACCCTATTATTCAAATTTGGACCGTTGGATTAAAATCAGCAGATGAAATTAACTATAAAAAAGCCTCCTGTAATCTTTAGACCGATCGGGCCCGTCCTTTTTAATCTAACAGTCCATATTAGACAAATATATAGAGTCCTGTTATTCCCAAAGAATAACATACAGCACTGGGCTATGCAACACGTGAGCCATTAGATCTCTTCGAGATTCATGCTCTGAAATCCAATAGATGGCCGTGTCCAGATCAATGGCTTTGAACGTTTAATTTGGCGGTCCCTTTTTTGAGGACTTGAGTTGAATTGAATCCTTCCTGTAATCAATTAATCACAGCCGTTGAATGGTTCGGAATTGTTGTCATCATTAATTAATTAATTGTCAGCAATGACACAAAGAAGCACCACTTGTTCTTCTCTCAGATGAGAGGTCAGCGGCTTGGATAAACTATATATAATATTATACATATTTTTAGTTTCCAGAAACTTGAAAATTATTTAATGTGATTAGTGGTGGTTAATTAATAATTAAAAATTTACAATACGTCTTTTATGATGAGGCCGGCCATGCATATTTGGGCCAATTTTACCTTATGCTTGTATTTCCAGAAAATTGGAATATGTTGATTGCAATGAAAACAATTTTGATATTTTTATGATTAATTAGAGAATGGCTCAAAATATTTTATTTGTTAAAAATAATCTTAAAAAAATAAGATAACTATGATCATATAATGTTTTTTCCATATATAGAAAGGTCATTCGAGAACTTGACAAGCCAATTCTTTGTTCTGAAAAACCATACGAAATTGAATATTGACCCACAACAATATTCGGTGTATAATAGAATTTTCTAAAATTTATTCATCATTAGAATTTGGAACTTTTACTAGTCAAGTACTATTGGATTTTCTTAATTGGATCTGATTGTATAATGAGAAGAGTAATACGTAGCGTCCATAGAATATCTGTCCATAGTGTCTATAGGTTACAAAATCAGATTTATTTGTTATAAAGAGTCTAGCTACGGTGAGTCATGACTCACGGATTGCTCCGTGAGTCACGATCCAAAAACATATCAAATCACCTCCAAATTTCAATTTATATGGCTCAATAAATTCTTCATATCAAAATCTTATAGCACGCAAAAATTTTTCATTTTTGGAGATTTTTAAGTGTTTGTTTGAGATTTTTTTTAAAGTGGCTATACAATATTAATAAAATAATCAATGTTTTATGTATCATTTTAAAAAATCTCAAACAAATACTTAAAAATCTCCAAAAATAAAAAAATTTTGCTTGCTATAAGATTTTGATATGAAGAATTTATTGAGCCATATAAATCAAAATTTGGAAGTGATTTGATATGTTTTTGGATCATGACTCACGAAGCAGTCCGTGAGTCATGACCCAGCGTAGCAAAATTCTTGTTATAAAATCAGATGTAATTGTTACATTCTGAGTGTATCTATAGCTGTATGGATGCAAGATGTTTCTCTAATGAGAAGGTTCCAAGTGCATAATTTCCCAATTGTACTTGTTCCTGGTCTTGGAGAGAAATCTGGCCTTATTTGGCTTGTTTCTAATATAAATCATACCGTGTTACTATGTTGACTTATATTGTGGTTTTTATTAGGTAAACGTTATAACTGTTGGCACCGGAATTAAGATTTATTTTGGCCTACATAAGTATCAGAATGTGAGCCACAAGAATATATTAGAAACCACAAGATTTATTATATTGGAATAAATTATCATTATTATCAAATTAGGCTAGGTGTATGACACATGGGAGCCACAAGAATATATTAGAAAATATTTTACATATCTAATTATCAGGCGTTTAATCAAATTCAATCCAACAACGTTAAAAAATTGTGGCAACACTTTCTACTGATGTTTTAATTATTTTTATGAGTTATATATGAAAGTACTCCGGAGGGTTCTTTCCAATTATGAAATTCACGAATTATATATGCCAAAAATATAAATGTCTTAATCTTTAATTACCTTATGAAAAATATATAACAGCTATAGAATTGACGGCATTATTTTATAACTTATATTACGTTGTTTTAATTTGCGTCAGTACATATCGCAGCAACACATAGCAAATACATAATAATATAAAAGTCAAATCGCGTTTGAATTCATTTTCTGCATATAAAAAATCTGGCCAACAATTAACAAAACAACCAACAATGATATAATTAATTAATTTGGTGCAACAGAAGATAAACTCGGCTACGTTTTGTACGACCACAGTACTATCCATCGAGTCGGCGAATTAACAACTAATGAGATCGTCATGCATCGTCTGTTCCAGCGTAAATTCAGATATATCATATGATGAGCATATCCCATTGGAGAGGTTACAGGTTTACAGCTAACAGTTTCTCTTTTGATTTCCTCCTTTTCTTTTCTGTTGAGGAATTCTCTGATCAATAACAGCCTCTTGCTTGGAAGTTGGAGATGTATGTTCCTTCCTTAATGATTGTTATTATATATATGAAGGAAACAAATCATAAATTCGAAAGATATAAGATATAATTTTACCAAATTCCCATGTGAGGGATCAGAATCCGCTGCTTTTCTGAAAAGAAAAGTTTCTGATCGGATGGTCGGGATCAGCTTCCGCACCGATCTTGAACTACTTTGATATTTGCTGCACCGATCTCAACGTACTTCGGTGTTCCTGAACTGTCGGATCAAAAAAAGTAGAGCCTGTTTTCCTTTTTAGAAAAGTGACGATCCCCAGGGCCCATGTGACGAGTACATTTGACTTGAAATTAAAATAAACAATAATATAATATATAAGGAAAATAACAACATACAACGCGGCTTCCCTTCCTTTGCTATATATAAACATACATTCATTTTCTGCCATAACTCGAATCCATCTGCTTAATTAGAAGTAATATATATATACCATATAGCCATTACTTAGCTACCTATTCATATAATCAGCTGAAGTTCATTGCCGAATTCAGGATTTAGTTACATTTACCGGTACCAGTCCTGACATATATATAGGTACATACCCAGCAAATGGCAGTCAAGAGTTTGAAGCAAAATGGTGATTCTGATCAAGCTGATCCATGTACCAGCTGCTCCTCCAAGACATGTACCAGTCCATCTAAATTCTCCAAGGTACTCAGCAAAATGGTACCGTTTATTGTTTCCAAGAACAATTCCGGTAACAAAGAGGAATCGAGCCCGACGTCGTCGACATTAGCCCCTACTGCGACATGTCAACTGATCAGCAGATCTTACGAGCTGCAACGGATATTCTGCTACTTCGACGAGAACGGGGACGGCAAGATATCCCCGTCGGAGTTGCGCAAGTGCATGCAGGCGACTGGCGAGGACCTGTCGTCGGAGGAGGCCGAAGAGGTGGTGCGGCTAAGTGACTCTGACGGCGATGGCGAGCTCGGTTTGGAGGATTTTGCGAGGTTGGTCAAGGCGGAGGACGAGCAGGAGAAGGACAAGAACTTGATGGACGCGTTCCGGATGTACGAGATGGACGGCCGCGGATGCATCACGCCGAAGAGCCTCCGGCGGATGCTGAGGAAGCTCGGCGAGGATCGCACCGTCGAGGACTGCACCGGCATGATCGGGCAGTTCGATCTCGACGGCGACGGCGTGCTCAGTTTCGAGGAGTTCAAGGTCATGATGCAGTGATGAATTAACTCATCAAGTCAACATGTTTTTGTGTTTATTTTAACAACACGTTTTTTTATTGTTTGGATGGATCATGGATATACTTTTTTTTTTTCTTTTTGAGAAATTTCATTTGTTCTTTTTAGATGTGATAGTGATGATTCAGTAAATAAGGAGGAAATATATGTGCATCTCAGCTGTTTTTAAATTAGTAGTCATCGTACATATATAATTACGTATGGAATTTTGGATGCCATAAATAGTAAGATCGTTATTTATAATTTTGTTTAATTTATAGTGTACTGTATAAGTCATGTATATATACATAGAGTAAAACTATGGTGCTCCCAAGAGCACGGAGGCTTCCCGTGCTCCTAACTCAAAAATCATACTAAACCATCTCGAAATTTCAATTTATGGGTCACATTAAATTCTTTATATCAAAATATCATAGGATACAAAAATTTTCCATTTTTTGAGATTTTGAAGTATTTGTTTTGTATTTTTTAAAGTTGACATAGTTTTATACATTATTTTATTATTATTTTGAGATCATTCTAAAAAATTCCAAAACATATACTTAGGAAATTCAAAAAATGGAAAATTTTTGTATCCTAGGAGATTTTTATATAAAGTATTTAATGAGAATGATAAATCAAAATTTCATGATGGTTTAGTATGATTTTTGAGTTAGGAGCACGGGAGGCCTCCGTGCTCCTAGGAGCACGCTAGATATATATGTATATATTTTTTTTTGTGTAAGATTTTTCCTTCTAATATATGCAATGTGATTTAGTCAAATTTTTTACGCTTCATTGCTAACTCCATAGATTTTCTCTTTAACAACTTTTCGTTTTGAATATCGAAAGACGAAAGTACAATTAAAAGACATTGCGTAGAAAAATAAAAATAGTGTACAATGCTTATTTTGATAATCTCGACAATAGAATATTTTAAAAATTTATAAAAATTCATAAAAAATCTTAAAAATGAAAAAAATATTTATGGATACATTACTTATAGATTGATAGTGTATCAAATTTCAATCAATTTGAACATCGTTTGATGGCTTATCAAAATTTTGTGTATTTTTTAACGGTTATAATTTAACGGATATTGAAGGGCTATCAAATATAATTTAAATTGAATATAATCGGAAACATAATCAATCTATAAGTTCAGAAATACTTCCATAAACTTTTTTCTATTTTTAAGAATTTATAAAGATTTTTACAAATTTTTGAAATACTCCATTGTCAAGATTGTCAATATAAGAATTGTCAATGGATCCTCCTCATATATATATATACCTCCAAAAATATACAGAATAGCTTCGTAAGTTTAACATAGTTTTGGAGTATTTGTAAAACATCCTTACTTTTATTTAATAAAAGTATATTGGATTTTTTTATATCAAAGGTCTATCTTCTCCAAAAGTTAAATCTCAGTCGTTGATTGTTTACTTAGATATATCTATTACCACCGTTGCGTACATTAATGTCCATTGACATTCTCAGCCCATTAGAAGTTAATTTAAAGCCCATATAAATTATCTCAGTTTAAGACCCATTACATATTATCTTAAAAATTTATTATAAGAAATAACAATTTTCAGCTCAAAGCAAAGCATTGACTTAATTCTTACTAGTATTACAAAAATATATGTTTAGAAATACGACAATTTGTTTACAAAATACAACAATCCGTAGTAGCTTGGGTAAACAAGTTAATTGTGTGCCTTAAAATTAAGTCTTAATTACAAGCCTTAGAACTCGTGTACTCATCAACACCAATTGAGCGTCTGGAACTTAATTATAATGAAATAAATTATTTTATTGCCACATGTCATCATCCATTAAAATTCCTATAGTACTTTTATGTCAGATTAGTTTTATTTTATAGCATGTCTGTGGGAACCTATTTTTCTTTAAAGGGTCCAGATATTCTCGAATATCATATAGTTTGATTTTATTAAAAAAAAATTAATTATTCAACTTAACATACTAATTGTTCAACTTAGTATGCTCATTATTCAACTTAACATCATTTTATTAGTTAAATAATTATACCAATAATTATTCAACTTAAAATAAATTAACATGCTAATTATTTAACTTAACATCAACTTACAATAATTAGCATGCATGTTAAGATAAATAATTATAAATATATTAATAATCAACTTAATATCAACTTAACATGCCAATTATAAATTGATGTTAAGTTTAATAATTAATTTATTTGACCAAGTCAAACTATATGATATGCCAACTTAACATTTTTAAGTACTTCTTTCGTCAGTTACATAATGAGGCTTACATAATCTATTGCTTTTAATTAAGAACTTCAAAAAAGTTCATACCTATTTCCCATTATAAGCACGCCCTTTCAAAACGATCTGAATATTATTTCATTAAATCATTACACGTGCACTATATACTGTATTAGACAAATAAGACAAAAAAATTGAAAAAAAAAAACGAAAATAAGCGCATGCATGGAACTCGATTAACATGTTGAACGTTGATACCGATTACATATGTATCAACTAATATGCATGTTATATATGCTATTTGATTGACTATTGAGATTTAAGAATTGTAGAAGCTTCTTGACAAGTATTTAGTTCAACAAATTGTACCAGCTTCGCAATAACTATATGTTTTTTTTCTTGTCTTATATATATCAAGTTGTTCACAAATTAATCAATCCAACGCGGGACACATGCTTGAAACAACATTAAGAAACTATAAGTGGCATGCACATTACAACTTATCTTCTTCTTTTTAATTTCTTCTGTGCCTTTTTTTCGTACTTTTTTTTTTTTTTTTTTGTGAGCAACTTTGCATGTATAATGTATTGATTGACCGTAATATATATATACTCGCGAGTCACGGTACATAAGCGTGTCCGATTCAATGGCTTTGGGCCTTTAAACGATCGTGGGTTATTTACCCTATTTGTTAAGGACTACTTGCAGGGACCTCGATCCCTCTAATCATATGGATTAATTAATTAATTAATTAAAAAAATGCGTTTTTAATTAGCTAATTGTTTGATTGTCACTTAATATTTTCCACGTTTTGTCGCCTTAGTTTCTTTGGAAGAGATCAGCAGCTTGGATGTGAGTGGCCAATGGGATAATCATTCTTTTTCTTTTTATTTGAGATAATCATAGGAGATTGCAAGTTTCAACTTCTTGGTTAAAAAATGTGTCCATTTATATTCCTCGGCGCATTATCATGATTATTATTGTTGTTGTTGTTGTTGTTGTTGTTGTTGTTGTTATTATTCTTATTATTATTATTATTGTTCTTGTTATTATTAATAATTTTATTATTATTATTATTATTATTATAATATTTTTATTATTATTATTATTATTTTGTTATTATTGTTAGTGTTATTATTATTATTATTATTATTATTATTATTATTATTATTATTATTATTATTATTGATGTTGTTGTTGTTAGAGAAAAATCCGATTTTATCACCTGAAGTATTACATTTGGTTCAAATTAGTCCCTAAACTCTTTTTTTGTTCAAATTGGTCCCTGACGCATTTGATTCAAATCGGTCCTTAAATTGAGACCAAAATCGGACTTTCCTCGGTATTGGTAATGTTATTTAGGGCTACATAACGTTGAAAATTGCATCTCGTTTAGACTGATGCAAGGGATATAAGTGTCGTGTTGCGTTGCGTTGATCCAACGGAACAAGATTTTCAGTCGTTTGCGTTTTGCGTTGTATTTAACGCAACGAAACACAATAACGTCACAAATCCATTTCGTTCCTGATCATGCAGTTTAATACATAATTCTAACTAGTTATAAATTCTTCTACAAATTACAAGTTCCAAATTACCCTCAAATACAAACCATTAACAATTAATTTGCATAATCAGTCAAATTACCATCAAATACAAACCATGATCAGTCAGCAATCAAGCAACAATTGATTACGCAAATCGCGCCTTGCGTTTTCGTTTCGTTTTGGGCCACGAAACTTGGCCCGTTGGCGTCTTGCGTTCTGTCAGGCCCAATGCAATGGATGGCCCATGCGTTAATTGTTCCGTTATAATGGAACGAAACGCAATAACGCCTTGCGTTGGCAGCCCTAATGTTATTGTTATTGTTATTTTATTTTACTATCGAAATACCCGCGCATCGCGGCGGTCATTATTAAGAAATCCGTCCATTTGTGTGGACCATTTTAATTTTGATCGCCACAAACAAAAGAAATAAAAGTATAAAACTAATCTACTACTTCCAATTTGTATAATGTTAAAGCTTAATTTAAATATTAAACTATCTCAACAAAATTTGATAAAGTATGTGAAATATAAAATTACATAACTGAAATTCAGATATATTTGCAATAATAAAATACAAAACATGAATCAAAATTATTTGCAGCAAGTTACTTTCACTTTCCTTTTATAATTGGCAGCCAAAATTTACTTAAAAAAGTTAAGAAAATAGAAATAGCCACATACATTTGATTGTCACATATGGTAATAGCGTAGTAATTGTCTCACATTTATTAATTAATATGACTCAATATGGTAATAGCGTAGTAATTGTCTCACATTTCTTTCCTTATATATGCTGCCATGTATTCGAAATGGAGAGGAATGATTCAAAATTAAGGCGATTGTAGCCGTCTAATCTGATAAACCTATCTGCACCGTTTGATGAAAGGTATTATGGGTATTTAAAAAATTTGAAGAAGAAGAAAAAAATAGAGAGCGCAATAGTTACGTGTTTTTAATATAGTATAGATTTTATTTTATTTCTGAAAGTCAACAGAAAACCCCCACGTGCATGCGACTAATTGAGAATATATAAAGCCAGACGAGATAAACTAATGACAAAATAATAATGAGGCGGAATTAATTAGTTCTTACCAAATAAAAAAGGACTATCATTAGCTAGCTAGCTAGCTAGTCCCCTCTCGAAGATAAATTAACACCTCTAAATTCTCTTCTGTAAAAGTGCACCATCTAAATTTCTCAACAATCAAATAATGGCTGTGAAGAACTTGAAGCAAAATTCATCAGCTGCTACATATCATAAAAGCATTTCCCCATTCAATTTTCCTGATTTTTTCAGCAGTATTGTACCCATGATTTCCTGGAAGTACAATTCTGGTACAGAGGAGTCCGGCATGCCATCGGTAACTCCTGTAACGTCGACCCGACAGAAGAAATCCTGGAAGCTGCAGCGCATTTTTTGCCAGTTCGACGAGGACGGGGACGGCAAGCTATCCCCGTCTGAGCTGCGCAGCTGCCTGTGTGCCATGGGCGAGGAGCTGTCCTTAGAGGAAGTCGAGGAGGCGGTAAACGCCAGCGACACTGACGGAGACGGCGAGCTCGGTTTCGAAGATTTCATAAAATTGGTCGGTGATGATGATGATGATGATGATGATGATGATGATGATGAAGATGATCTAAAGAAGGAGAAGCGTCTGATGGAAGCGTATCGCATGTACGAGAATGGCAACCGAGGATGCATCACGCCGGATAGCCTGTGCCGGATGTTGAAGAGGCTGGGGGAGAACCGCGCGGACGAGGACTGCGCGACCATGATCGGACGGTTCGATCTCGACGGGGATGGAGTGCTCAGTTTTGAAGAGTTTAAGATCATGATGCAGTAAGCAAGTCAAGTCATGCATGATTTTTCCCTTTTTTTTCAAACAAATTGTTGTGTAAAGCATTTGTGCTTCTGTTGATATTTACAAACAGAGAATGGAAAATTTGAGAAATGATGAATTAATGTAAAGCTTTTATTTTAAACTAGAGGATGATCGCGCTCCGTGCGATTGTTACAAACCATCACTGTGTTATGTTCGATGTTTGTATTATATTCAAATGAATATTGTAACACATTTTAACTTAGATACATGTATATATACCAGCATCCAATATTGGCCTTCCAATGGCTGCAAGAGGCAAACTAATATTACAATATAGTGAATCTATGTTCACCATTTGTCCAATGACTGCTCCGTTCACATGAAATTCGATAGTGAAGAGTATTTTAGTTATGCAAAATAAGAAGAACTCAATTCTATCACTCTGATCAATATATAAAATGTAAGGACAATTTTTATCATAGTGCTGAACAACTTATTTTGCAATTATGGCCAAAAAAAAATTAAAAAAAAAGGAAAAAAGAGCTGCTCCAATCATTCATTACCTTCTTCATCATGTATGCACAGAGTATCAGAAAAATAAATACCCATCAATTATAATTTGTATTTCATTTTCCTATTATTTAAACCTTTATCATCATCGATGGTTCATTATTTATTAATTCAGTCTAAAGTTTACATAATAATTACTATACACAACCGTTATTGGTCGTGTAACTTTAAATATGTCAGTCATACCAGTAAAAAAATCATGGCATTGCCATGACCACTTGGATTTGAGGAACATCTTTTATATTATATGCAGAAAGAGCACAAAAACTATCCCCAAAAAAAATAATAAATAAATAACTAATGGTATAAACTAACAACTTTATTTGGAATTGTGAAATCCTTGCAATGACGTGCTATGGGAATTAAATTTGAGCGGCCATTCCACTTGAACATTATATGATGAGTAGTTACTTCTCCAACCTTTCTGCCATGGGAGAAGAGCAGCCATCCCACCTGAACTCTCTCCTACCTCACTTTGCTTTCCCACTCCCCTTTTCGTGCTCGCCTATAACCTGTCCTTCCCTTTTACTTCCTCTCATTCTTGCCTTCGGTTGTCCCCTCCTTCCAATCCACCACTCACAATGCACAATTATGCTTCCTATTTGACCAAAAATGCCTTCTCTAAAGAGGGTGGCGTTATTTCACAGAGGAGACCGGACGAGAACACTCTGGAGATTAAACACGGAGGAAGAAGAGGACGGAGGAGGCTGGGCCAGAAGCTTCTGGTGTAAAAAATTGAATGGACAGCTCAGATTTTATTTTCTGGATTGAACGGTTGCAGATGGTTTTAGATGGTTACTTTTCTATCCATAGTAAAATTCACTGTAGAAAGAATGGAATCCGGTTTATATATATAAGAATGTAATATGTCTTATGCATGTCAATTTTATTATAACTAGCAAGAAACCGGCCCGTTTGTGGGCGTTTCAAATTCTAAGCTCATGCCGTGTAATACATATAACGTGTTTTTGAATTTTGGCTAATTATTTAACATTCAAATTTCATCTTTACACTAAATTAACTCGTTAAATTTTAGAATATAAAGCATTAATTCCTCATTAATGTAAATTCTAATCAAATTGATGTCTTCCATACTAAAATTGATATATTTTCATTTTTGTAAAAACCAAAATGGAGAGAAAGTTGTTCAATTGGATAACATCAACAACTTTGAAATCAATGCATTTTGATCTCTACAATTGATTAAGGGGTAGAATGAGAATTAAAAAAATTGAAGGAGAAAAAAAAATGGAGACATCCAGTACTTACGTACTTTATGATATAAAATATAGTATAGATATAGATATAGAATAACTTTATAATATAAAATATAGTATAGATATGATATAGAATAATAAATGGTATATAGCTAACGGTACAGTTTTATTTTGGGTTGCGATTCTAATTGGGCCTATATTCAGTTTTTCTAAGTATTTTGGGTTGCGAAAAAAAAAATGGAGACATCCAAGTATTTCTAACAACATAACACTTCAGTTTTTCTTTCTCAGTTTTTTGATCTCTCGGCTCATCGGCTGCTGTACATTGTCAATAATTGTCTTTGGTTAATTCCTCGATTATTTATAAATCATATTTATTAATCTTTTCTAGTAATTTTTTATTCTTTATTAAAGTATATCAATTTAATTATTGGCAACTAAACTATTTAATATCATCTAAAAGAGATATGTTATTATGCACTATGGTGCAAAACACGTTTTTGCACCGCAATCAAATTTTTATTTTCAAAACTCAAATGACCAAACCGATTTACCTAACAAAATCTACATATTAAGATTATGCAAAGTACCAAATTTTATAATTTTTTGAACATATTAACTATTTTTTCAGATTTTTCAAAGATGGATACTTTTTCATATTCCAAATGGCATTATTTTATTATTATTTTTGGTCCATATTTCAAAAATAAAAAAAATAGTTAAAAAATTCTAAAAATTTTAAATTTTAATATTCCACCATATTTCAGTACGTAGATGTGTTGGTTCAATTAGATTTGGCATTTGAAGTTTGGTTTGTGAGATTTTGAAAACAGTGGTGCAAAACCCCGTAAATATACAATGAGTTTAAGTTCACAGAGGCATTTTGTGAGCTTAATTATTTTTTATATTTATTTTTGAAGTAACTTTTTAAAATATTTTATAAAGTTATCTTGTACAACGTAGCAAATGCCCCTTAAATGCCTCCCAATACCTCCCTCTGATTTCCAAAAACAAGTATATATATATACTAAAAAAAATAACATAGCTTATATTAAAATATTTTAAAATGAATTACAAAATAATTCAAATAAATTTTCAATTATTAAGCATTTCATTTAAGAACAACTTAATTGATAATCAGATTAAAGTAACTCAATGATTAAATGAATTATATGAAAAAATATATTAGATTGCAAGAAACTGGAAATGGAGCAAAATGGGGGCATGTAACCTAACATGGAAAAGATTCATACATACCGATTAATAATTGTATCAAAATTTAACTATTTGCAGAAGCTTCTCAACAATTATGCTTATAAATTGTTCTAATAAAATTTCAACGCGGAACGCATGTGATGACATTTATTAACAACAGAAAATTTTAAGAAATTTCATACATATATATAATTAAATTATAATCAATATCACAATCATTTTGCATTGATACGGAGAGGGATTGAATATTGAATTGAAGAACTTAATTCAGCCATGACCTCATATCTTTCATCCGTTGACCAAATTAATAACGAATTCGAATCTATTGTTATCCAACTTTGGATAACATGACCTGTTATCCAAATTTGAGCCGTTAGATCAAAATCAGCAAATGAAATTAATTATAAAAAAGCTCTCTATAATTTCCATCAAACCGATCAGACCCGTCCATTTTGATTGAACGGTCCATATTAGACAAATATATACATAGGGTCCTGTTATTCTCAATGAATAACAACATATTCATACTCAATTAACATCCACATCACGCAGAGTCACAACACACATAGTGCTCATCCCCTAACATATGGCACGGGGCTATACAGCACGTGAGCCGTTGGATCTCCTCGAGATTTGTGCTCTGAAATCCAGATCAATGGCTTTGAACGTTTAATTTGGCGCGGTCCCTTTTTGCGAGGACTTGAGTTGAATCCTTCCTGTAATCAATTAATCACAGCCGTTGAATGGTTCGGAATTGTTGTCATCATTAATTAATTGTCAGCAATGACACAAAGAAGCACCACTTGTTCTTCTCTCAGATGAGAGGTCAGCGGCTTGGATAAACTATATATAATATTATACATATTTGTGGTTTCCAGAAACTTGAAAATTATTTAATGTGATTAGTGGTGGTGGTTACAAAGTGATAATCCGTCTTTACGAGGGATGGCTATTATTTGGGCCAATTTTACCTTATGCTTGTATTTCCAGAAAATTGGAATATGTTAATTGCAATGAAAAATATGACTGAAATTTTGTGATTAAAATGAGAATGGCTCAATTTTTTTTTTCTTACTAAAAAGTATCTTAAGAGAAATAAGATAACTATGATCATAAATGTTTTTCCACAGATGGTTAGTTGAGAAATTCACAAGCCAATTCTTTATTATGAAAAACCATACAAAATTGAATATTGACTCACAACAATATTCGGTGTATAATAGAATTTTCTAAAATTTATTCATTTTTAGACTTTGGAACTTTTTACTAGTCAAGTACTATTGGATTTTCTGAATTGGTTCTGATTGTATATTGAGAAGGTTCCAAGTGCAAAATTTCCCAATTGTACTTGTTCTTGGTCTTGGAGAGAAACCTTGACTTATTTGGCTTGTTTCTAATATATATATCATACCGTGGTACTATATTGACTTATATTGTGGTTTTTATTAGGTAAACGTTATAGCTGTTGGCACCGGAATTAAGATTTATTTTGGCCTACGTAAGTATCACAATGTGAGTAGTATATTCACAAATTTATGAATGTTTTAATTGGTATATTCCGCTGTTATGTAAGTTACTCATTAATTTACGTACATGGAATAAATTTTCATAATTATCAAATTAGGCTAGGTGTATGACACATGGGAACCACAAGAATATATTAGAAAATATTTTGCATGTCTAATTATCAGGCGTTTATATTCAATCCAACTTCAGTAAAAATTGTGGCAGCACTTTTTACTGATCATGTTCTAATTAATTTTTTATGAGTTATGAAAGTACTCCGGAGGGTTCTTTTGAATTATGGAAATTCACGAATCATGGCAAAACGCTCTTCATTATTAATTTTATGAATTTATGTTATGAAATTATCCACATCAAGATCATTTGAACAGAAACGAAAATCTCTTAATCTTTAATTATCTAATGAAAAATAAGATCCATATATATATAGCTGATTGCTTTAATTTATTTTAGAATTTAGATTACGTTGTTTTGGCGTCAGTACATATCGCAGCAAGAGGAAAAATTTCTCAAATGTTCAAAAAAACAAACTTTCCTCTATTAATGTCTAAACCACTATCTTCATTTCACGAATGCCCAAAATATAGGGCGTGACTAGAACATGCACCCTATAACCATTTTTCTAAATAAAAGTATAGCAGGGGCCCGCCTGTCATTGAAAGCAGGATTTGTACGTAAGCGTGAGTTGAACTCGCGTCTTACAAACCCGCCCCTTCATTAAACCCTTCTCCCCTCCTTAGCTCCTAAACTCCTTTCTTTTTCTTTTTTCTATAGGGCGCAAGTACAAGTCATACCCTATATTTTGAGCATTCATGAAATTAAGTTAGTGCTTTAGGTAGTGGTTGAGATAAGTTTATTTCTTAGAGCATCCGTGAAATTTTTCCACAGCAAGACGTACATAACAAAATATACAAGTCAAATTACCTTTGAACTCTTTATTTTTTTCCTTATAAAATTGAAAATCTGGCCAACGATTAACAATGAAATTTAATTTAATTTAATTTGGTGCAACAAAAGATAAACTCGGCTACGTTTTGTACGACACAGTACTGTACATCTAGTCGGCGAATTAACAACTAATTGAGATATATAGTCATGCATTGTCAGTTCCAGCGTAAATTCAGATCGACATACTCGTAGTCGTATCATCATCATATGATCATATCCCATTGGAGAGGTTACAGCTAACAGCTTCTCTTTTTCCTCCTTTTCTTTTTCTTTCTTTTTGTTATTTGTTGAGGGAAGGAATTCTCTAATTACTTAATAACGGCCTCTTGCTTGGAAGTTGGATTAGATGTATGTTTGTTATTTGTTATATACGAAGGAAATAAATGCGAAAGATATATAACACTACCAAACTCCCATGTGAGGGGTACAATTAATTGACCTAGAATTAAAAATAAACAATAAGAGAATTAAATTACAGAATATAAACGCGGCTTAACTTCCTTCTCACCAATTGGCGGAGATATTTTATATATCTCCCTTCTCTTATATATATACAACCATGCATACATTTTCTGCCATAACTCGAATCCATCTGCATGCTTAATTAGAAGTATATACCATATAGCCATATAATCAGCTCAAGTTCTACATACAAATATCGATCTTACCGGTCCATTTTACCTAGCAAGTTACATATTACCTCTACAGGTACATACATACATACATACATACACACCCAACAAATTAATGGCAGTCAAGGATTTGAAGCAAAATGGTGATTCTGATGGCGCTGATCCATGTACCAGCTCCTCCTCCAAGACCTGTACCAGTCCATCTAAATTCTCCAAGGTACTCAGCAGAATGGTACCGTTTATTGTTTCCAAGACCAATTCCGATAACAAAGAGGAACCGAGCCCGACGTCGTCGACATTGGCCCCTACTGCGACATCTCAACTGATCAGCAGATCTTACGAGCTGCAACGGATATTCTGCTACTTCGACGAGAACGGGGACGGGAAGATATCCCCGTCGGAGTTGCGCAAGTGCATGCAGGCGACTGGCGGGGACCTGTCGTCGGAGGAGGCTGAAGAGGCGGTGTGGCTAAGTGACTCTGACGGCGATGGCGAGCTCGGTTTGGAGGATTTCGCGAGGTTGGTCGAGGCCGAAGACGAGCAGGAGAAGGACAAGAATCTGATGGATGCGTTCCTGATGTACGCGGCGGATGATGGCCACGGTTGCATCACGCCGAAGAGCCTTCAGAGGATGCTCAGGAAACTTGGGCAGGACCGGACTGTCGACGACTGCACTGTCATGGTCGGGCAGTTCGATCTCGACGGCGACGGCGTGCTCAGCTTCGAGGAGTTCAAGATCATGATGCAGTGATGAATTCATGAAGCATATATACTTTGGTTGAGCTTGATATATATATGTATATATATGAGGTTCATTTTAGTTTGTTTTAATTTAATTCAGAGAGTTTTTGGAATTAATTTGCAGCTGTGTTTAATTATTTCATTTGTTCATTCATTTATTCTTTTTTTGAATATATTTTTGTAATTACTTGTTAAATTAGTCTGTTCATTTATTCTTTTCTTGAAAAGATTTCTGTATTTAGTTATTAATTCAATTTGTTTATTTATTGAGAAGCATGATTTATTTAATTGTAGAATAAAAGTAATATTGACAATACTATAATATGTTTATCCAACTATACATGCCCAATAGCAAAAATTTATATAGCAAATCACAATATATATTTGCTGGAACGATACTAAGTATATTATTATTTTAGTAATTTTATTTTTTAATAATCTGCCTAAAATTTTATCTTATAATATTAACTTGCAAATATCTATAATCATAAATTCATTACTACTAAATTGTAAAAATAAACTAAATTTTAAATGTTAATGTGGCTTCTAAATTAAATTAAAATTGCAGTAACAAAAAGTAATTTTACATTGTTGAAGCACATTACAGTTTCTATTACATTTGAATTAAGAACATTTTAACTCCATTCCGTGTAATGGGTCCAACCAGCTGCTGTTCAATGTTGAATTGATGATATTTTTTTTATCTGATGGTGTGGAATCATTCCAAATTTCCAATCCTGGAAGTATATTTTTCAAGTAAATGTTCCTAATAAAACATCGTCACGTACTCACGTGTGGATTCCTTTTGAAAGATTCAAATTAGAAGTATGAACTTGTATAATTTTTTGAAAGATTCTTTGACATTCATATGCATGGTTGATAAACATTTTATTTCTCGTTTAACAGACAAGACGGATTTTTTTTTTTTTTTTAGGATTATAGTTATGATATTGACGGGTGTACTATGATGATGTACGATATAGGTCATGTCATATTGATATCATGTTTACGAAGTTTAAGAATTTGATATGAACCGCTAAATCTTATTAATAACTATTAATGTTCATTGGAATTTACGTGTTGAATCTAAATTGATGATTTTACGTGTTGAATCGATAAAAACAAGAAAAATGTTATAAGAATATGAAAGTTGATCCCAAAATTGAATATGAATATATATTCGATATGTAGAATGTACCGGTCAAATTGGATCAATAATCGGAGTTAAAGGGGAGGGATCAAAATATCCATATATAAAAACTGAATATATAAAATTGAATACTAACATAATCGGTAATTCAATATCATTTTTTTTATCACTTTTGTATCAAATTATCCATATATCAGTTCCCTTAAAATTTTAAAGGGAGGGATCGGTTGACAATATATATTTTGACAATTTTGACAATTGGACATTTCAAAATAAAAATTAATAAAAAAACTTAAAAATGAAAAAAGTTTATGGATGCATTATTTAACTTGTAGATTGATAGTGTTTCAAATTTTAATTAATTTGGACATCGTTTGATGGATTATCAAAATTTTATATACTTTTTAATGGTTCTAACTTAACATATATTGAAGAGCCATCAAACGTCAGTCAAATTGAATATAATTCGAAACATAATCGCAATACTTCCATAAACTTTTTTATTATTTTGATTATTTTTAATAAATTATTTTTAAATTTTGAAGAATTTTATTGTCAAAATTGTCAGTGTATCCCTCCCCAAACTACTTCAACGAGGCAAAATCCGAACCGTCCGATCAAAAGCAGATCCGAACATACTGTATAAGGAGAAGCCTTTTTTTTTTTTTTTTGAGAAAAACCCGTAGGCAAGGAGAAGCCTTTGACCTTCTTCTGTCCTTCTCCCAAGTACTCCCAACTCCCTCCCACCTAGGGCTGTCAACGGAGACGATTTTTTACGTTCTCTCGTTTCGTTTCGTGCAAACGGAACGAGTTATGCCAAAAAAAATCGTGGCGTTTGCAAAACGCAAAGCCGGACGAAACATTTCTTTTTTTCGTTGTATAAACGAAACGCGAGACGCAACTTCCCTTTTTCGTTTCGTCAGTATCGTTATTTCGTGTATATTCTACCAAGTTATGATTCTATGTATTGCAGATAACACAAAAAAATCCAAAAAATACAGAATTCATTTTCCTTTCTCTCTTTCTCCGTCATCCTCTGACCCTTTTCTGCTGCTCACTTCCCCCTTTCTCTTGCTCTCCCTCTCATGTCGATCGGATGTACCCACTCTCACTGCTGGCAGATGCATCTCTACAACTTCAGCTAGTCCTTGTAAGTCACAACTTCCATTCGCCACAGCCAATGCCTCCAAGCACCATTCAAAGCCAGCGCTTCCAGTTTCAGTGATAGGTATACTACTTGAGAATTAATAACTAATCTTGCTGATTTTACTTAATTAATATTGTTGATTTCTCTCGAATTTTGTTGGTTTTCTCGAATTTGACTGTTTTTGGTACTGGTTTTTAGTGATTTGCTGATTTTTCTATGTACTGGTTTTTACTAATTTGCTGATTTTCAGTGTACTGTATTGGTTGTTTTTACTAATTTGCTGATTTTTATTGGTTTTTATTGATTTTCTGATTTTTCTCATTTATCAGTAGATTACTTTGCAGTTTACTGTATACTGGTGAAGCAATTTACTGTGTACTGGAAGATTACTCAGTAGATTTCTTGAAATTTCTATCAATTTGTATGCTGGCTCTGAGATTGATTGATTTTAAACGTTTAATCGTTTCGTTCTGTTTGAAATTGATGCAACGATTGATGCCAATAAAATCTCTTCCGTTCTATTAACGCAACAGTTAACGAAAACAATTTCTGTATCGTTCAACTAACAGAACGATAAACGCCAATGGGTACTTTCGTGATCGTTTGAGACGTTTGACAGCCCTAGTCCCACCACCTTCTAGAAGCCCAACAGATCCCTACCCTATGGTACAAGGACCATTAGATCTTCTTGAGATTCGTGCATGGCCTAATCTCGAGGCCATCCAACGGTTAACGGCTAATGGCCCCTAGAAGCCTAGACAAGAAAGTACAAAACAAAACAGTCAACGGTCACCCGCCACTTTCCTTTCCTTTCCTCCCATGGCGCCACCGCTTCTCATCACTCTCCTCCTCCTCTCCCTCGCCCTCCTCCTCCCGCCATCCGCATGCTCCTCCTCCTCACCCCCCGCTACAACCTCCCGCATCGCGTTCGGGTCCTGCGCGCACCAGGACTCGCCGCAGCCGATCTGGCGCGCGGTCCTGGAGTTCAACCCGGACCTGTTCGTGTGGATGGGCGACAATATATACGGCGACAACCGCCGGCACCTCCGGATCTGGCGGAACGCCGACCGGTTCTTCCCGTCCTCCGAAGAGGAGCTCCGGAGACGGTACGCCCTGGCGAAGAACAAACCCGGGTACGCCGAGCTCAGACGGAGAGCTAAGGTAATGATGATCAGCGATTGTTGATATTTTATGTGAATAAATTAAGGAGGGAGTTAGGGTTAGGGTTGTATGTTATGTGTTATGGATTGGTAGGTGATTGGGACATGGGATGATCATGACTACGGACTGAATGATGCCGGGAAGGAGTTTGCGGGGAAGAACATGACCCAGAGGCTTCTCATGGATTTCTTGGATGAACCCGAGGACAGTCCCCGGTAAATGAAATATATGTGTCAGTAATTTTATAAAATTTTATTTGGATTGTAGATTTTATGCTTGATTGATTGATTATGTGTTTTAGATATAAAAACACAATTTAAGAAAGAATGGTTCTGCTATGGATCGGCTAATTAAGCAACCTTTCATCTTAAATCAAACGGTTTCTATTAAATATGTCCCTTTAATTGTTTCTAAAAGACATATTGTTGTCATCCGATTATAAAATATGAGCGGTCCATATTTCATCCGATCCATAACAGAATTAGCCTTTAAGAAATGATGTGTTAGAGGTTAAATATAAGGATGACAGTGGAAGCAAAAAAAATGTTGTTTTATTTGGTTATATATCTTTCGGAGATGCCTCAATTGCATTTTTTCAATTCTTTTTTTTTTTTTTTTTTTTTTGACAAATGATTACAGTGTTTTGACCATTTTAGGCGCAAACAAGCCGGCGTGTATACGTCGTATGTATTTGGGCCTGAAGGGAAGCAAATAAAGGTCTACATTATCTCTTAATAAAGACATGAGTAACATTGCTGTCATCTGTTAATTAACTATTGTCTCAAGTTGTGTGAAATGTATTAACATGAATCTGAATGTGTTGGTTTCACTCAGGTGATTGTACTCGACACTAGGTATCACCGGGACCCAATTCTTAGCTATGGAACATTTCTAGGAGATGCGCAGTGGGAGTGGTTGGAGAAGGAGCTTAAAGGTCCGCCAACAGAACTTACCATGATCGTCTCCTCAGTTCAGGTGTATTTTAATTCCTCATTTCACTCTTGTAAATTTCTTTGCATACCCGTACCATTGATGCAAATTGCGTCCAGCAACACCAAAAATACCTGCAGTTCCCAATTTTTTGTAGTGATTTGTTAAAATATAACATATTCATGAAAGTTGCAGTTGACTTTGTATTGGTCCCGGTTAAGATTCATTATTTTTAAATCAATACCAGAATGAAGTATTATGTATCCTCATTTTATTTTAAATTGGGTATTAGAAGGGGAGCATTCCAGTTAAATGAGAACTGCCATCATGCAATGAATGCACCGACGTCATCACTGCAAACCAAAGTATATGTATTGTATAATAACTTATACATATGTTTGTCGGTATAAGTTCTATTAATTGACTCAGTGGATATGCTGCATTTGCTTGCATATCTGGGAAGTTGTTGGTTTCAATATACATGAGAGCCCTATTTATTGTATCGCCATTATTTTTGTCTTGAACTCTCGATTTTTCATAAGGTGATATCAAATATCTCTGCCACTGGAAGTCCCTTGGTATTCACCGAGTGTTGGGGCCATTTCCCTCAGGAGAGAGAACGGCTATTTCGGTTAATAGATGACAGCAAGGTTAGTTGTCTTATTTTATTCTAATTTCTTAATATCTGAATGATTTTGTGCTTCGGGCTCAGGCATTGTGTACGTGGTGTTATGGAAATGTGCCAAGATAGAATTCAGTACTGTTTAGCTGTGGTTCAGTAATGATATGCAGTTATGCACCAACATCTGACTTTTGTTGGCTGTTCAAAGTATTGTACAACGGTAATGATATGCACTAACATGTAGGGCATTATTTTGCATAGAGGCAGAATTGCAATATTCAGGCATGCCATAATGCAAAGTTAGTTAATCTAAAAAAAATTCTTCAAATCATGAGAATGATTATTTCTATAATTGAGTTCAACAGAGGGCTGGTGTATTTTTCGTAAGTGGGGATGTTCATTTTGGAGAGATTACAAGGTATGATTGTGGAGTTCAATATCCTCTTTATGACATAACTTCAAGTGGCTTGACGCGATCTCTTGAAGAAGATGGGGGGCCGGTAATAGCTTTTCTTGCCAGAGTTACGTTTTGGCTGGTGCCAAGTACCATGAGAGTTTTTTCTCCAAGTTGCCGCCGCAAATCATGCCTATATGGTACTAACTATTTGAGTAAAGAGAGATCATATGCATGCCCTCCTATTATTGAAAAAATATATATTCTCTTTAAGGTTTATTAAAAATGAGAAGTGTAAACTAGAGCTCATCTGTTCTTATTTTACTTCTTATATTTATTTTTTTTTAATTGATGTGGGGTTTTCAATCTGATGTTGAGCTTATCTGTAATTGGTCAAAATCATTACTAATGAAATTTTTGTCTTCTGACAGCTAAACCCAACTTTGGAGCAATAGAAATAGATTGGGATGCTTCCCCTCCAAGGGTCAAAATTGAACTGAGGGATGTGAGTGGTAACTCCGTTAATGAGGTAGCCTTCTTGCTCTCCGAGTTGCAAGCACAAGAAGCTACTGGAACTAGAGAACGTATGAGTGGGTATCAACAGCACTGCACACTTGAGACAGATCTTCCATGGCTTATTAGAAAAAAATTCGCTATAATCTTGTGGACAGTCATACTTGGTATGTTTGTCTTCTTTATACTTGTTATGCCCTTTGGAAAGGGTTATTTTAATAACCAAAGGACAGATGAACAAATCTGTCATCAGCACTGCATACATGAAATTTATAAAAGTCATACCAGTTCAGTATAAAATACAAGGATAAAAGATTGGCGCTGTATAAAGGAATTCATAGTAGCCAGCGAGAGTACTTCATGTAACAAGAAGGGTGTCTTTCTTTCTTAAAAGGAAAAGAACAGCAAATATTACCATACTCTTGTTCCCATGGTACTAACCTGGTACAGTTCACATCTTAGGATAGATTCTTATTCTTGTTAATATTGTATGAATCATTTCCTCGACCTCGAGGGACGTATAGGTGTTTTACACACATGCAACTAAATACTGGCAAATCCAAGGTAGCTTTGAAAAAAATGAAAAGTTTTAAAAAACCTGGACTGTGTAATAAATATTTCACCACACTACCCTTCTTATGTGATTTGGACTACCATTATGTTTATATTTTCGAAAAAAAATTATAAACATCTTGTAAGCCATTAATTTTGATTTCATTCTCAATCTTTATCTAAACATCTTGCAGTTTTACTGGTGTTTCTGTTTCTTCTGCTTCGGGCAATCCTATCAGCAGTGAAGAGATTGTTCCGAAAAACCAAAACGGATTGATGATTAGGAGGCATTCAAAGATGATCAGAGTCAAGACATTTTCATAATAAGCAAGCCATTTTGTACTGTAGACAGCCCATTAATTCTCTTCTCATTGATAAAAATTTTCCCCATGTCCATTTTCCTGTCTTTATTGAACTAAGCATTCGTGAAATGGAATATAGATAGCTAGGTTGGAATTGATAGAATAAACTATAGGAACCAACTAATTTCCTCTTTAGGGCAGAGCATCCTTTATGCTCTTGCCCCATTTTTGGGTTTTTGAACTTGTAATGCATGCACATTGTCAGCCACTTTTTTCTTTTTTTTTTCTTTTGTTTTCGCTGATGGAATATAGATACATAGCTGCTTTTGCTTGTGAAATTCAGTGGACATATATTAACGAGATTAACATATTTATGGATTCATAAGGAAACAGATTATTTGGGCCATTTTTCTGAAATTAAAAGTATAGACTATATTGGGCCTGTTGGATTGTACTTTTGGTGTCATGTCTCATGGGTTATTATGGGCTTTCATGACCAATGGAACTTCTTCTCGTTTTGGGCTTTTATTAAGCTTGATTCTTGAACTAGATATTTGGTATGTGGACATTTAAAGGACAAAGGATTTCCTCAAAAAAAAAAACAAGAAAAACTGTCCAATATATAAAATCTATCCTTCCGTTTGGCAAGCGTAGTAAGTTAAAGCGGAGTAAAATACTAAATCACCTTAAAGCAGTAGTGTTTGATAGTAGTAAAGTAAATAGATGAAGTAAAGTTGATAGAATGTGTAAAAGATGTGAAATGTTGATGATTTAGTTTACTACACCTATATAGATGCGTTAACTTGCTATACTTTAAATCACTTCCGTTTGGTGACTTAAAGTACCTTAAATCACCTTACTACATTCTTACTACACTACCAAACGGGGTATGAGTCATTTGGGCATATTATTGATATATTGGTACTTTTTTTTTAAAGATTAAATGAGGATTGTGGCATTTTATTTTAAATATTTTTATGGAACCCTTCATACAAGTTATGAGCATGCCACTTCTTCCACACGGAGGATATTATCATCTTATCTTTATCACTTGACTATCCTTGACCAAATATTAGCTCCCAATTGGTACTATTCAACATAATATCTTTAACGATTTCATCATGATCAGTAACACAACATCAACATTCCATCCCTCAGTAGAATTTAATGCCCATCAAATAGCAGCCACATTTACAAACGCGTCTTTTGTTTTTGCATCTCTCTTTTTTTTTTTTTTTTTTTTTTTCCTTTTGATGCTGACTCTAAGTTTACCGAGTCAAAAAGATAGTTTTGAAACAGTTAATGATGCTGTTCAAATACAACAATTGCCTATATACATAGCTTGCAGTAGTATTAATTTGCTCAGTCAAGAAAACTAAATGCACTGCCATATAAGTGATCCTATGAAGGATTATTCAAAGAGTCAAGTCCAGAGAAAAAATACGAGTCTTTTACACTGCAAAGTCGACATCAGAACTTGACCGAAAGTTGTAGGCATTCTAATTTCTTTCCGGGTCAATTTGGTGACATGTAGTGGGACCACCTTAATTGTCATGTCATGTTTCATAAATACCCAAATAGCATGATACATAAATTATGGTTAGTAAGGGCAAAATTATATATTGAGAAAATAAAAATGAGGGATTTATTGATAATGCTTGTCCTGATAATGTTGATGAGGAGATTTTTCAAAAATTTTGAAACAATTAATAAAAAAAATTAAAAAATAATGTATATATTTTTTAATTTATATATTGAGCGTGTTTTAAATTTCAATGAATTTGGATATCGTCTGATGACTTATCAAAATTGTATGTACTTTTTAACAGTTGTAGTTTAATGAGTATTAGAAAATATATCAAATGTCACTTATATTGAATCTAATTGAAAACGTAATCAACCTATAAGTTAAATAATACTTTCACAAACCATTTTCTAATTTTTTTTTTTAATTTAAAAGTCCAATTTGTCAATAATGGCAAGACGTCATTCCCTCAATAATAAAAAAATTACATGTATCCTTTTTCTTACAAAAATAAATAATAAACAATGTTGGTGGGGGTCTATGGGTGAGATATTGAATCATGGGCTTGATTCCTTTCAGCCTTTGGTAAAGAAAAAATTATTCTCCACAAGGAAAAAGGACGAAAAAAGAAAAGATAAGAAAAGAAAAGAAAAGAAGGGATTAAGAAGTTGCGTATAATTAAATGATGTGGCTCCACTTAAATTGTACGGAATTCATTGGTGACCTGGTTGGATCTAATTATCTCTTTGACTCTTTCTTTCAAAAAATTAATCAGATGGTTTATGGAAATATTGTGGAGCCAGAAGAAATTATATCTCAAGTGACGACTCTATTTATTAATTTATTAAATAATTATTGAATTACAAAGAATGAAAAGGTGCTGAAAGAAAAATGATGCTATTTTCTTTTTTTATATCTCTATAAAATGTTTTTTTTTCATATATAATGTTATTTATATTTACATAATTTTTTTTATTTGAATCATTAATCGTCAAAAAAAAAAATACTGTTATGACGTTCAAAATAACCTAATTTGCTTTCATTTTATTTTTTTAATATCTCTACAAAATATTATCCATATATCTTTTCACAAACAAAGAAAGAAAAAAAAATCCATGATTAACAATACCAAATTTAAGTTTCTTTTCTTATACGGTCTTACTTCATTTTTTTATTTATTAGGGTTCAATTTAAACCCAACAATAATACCTTTATTATAAAGTTGACAACAACATATGCTTTAATTCTTTACCTTACAAGAAACTGGCACGCGGACAGTCATCCGACACACAAAATAATTGAGCAATGCGCATTTATTGAGCATGAATAAGTTTGTTCAATTCATTTATTATATATCGCATTTATGTATTATTGCATACATATCTGGAAAAAAAAATTTGTCTATCCCTAAAAAAACAAATCTTAACAATTTATTTTTATTTGCGATCACGGTCATAATTCAAAGTGACCGCAGCGGTCAGTTCGGAATAATTTGTGTAAAAATTGGTTAGACGTCGGTCGCATTGTTGCAATTAATTCGATTGATCCTCAGCCCCAATATATAGTTAATTGAAGTGACTAGTATAATGGTATGAAACTGTAAATAATTAATATATAACACCTGAATATTAATATAGTTATTGTCAACCACTAAATATTTATTCTTTGTTCCATACACAAAAAAAAATGACAACTGAGATAATTGTTTGCAAGTGATTGACACGTGTCAAGTCGGCCTAGCCAAGCCAAAATAGTTGAAATCAAAGAAATACAAATAATAACAACTATTGCAAAAAATAAACAAAAGAGAGGCAGGCACAGCAAAAATAAATTCAAACACAAACTTCCAAAGAAAACAAAATTAGTATCATTCATTCACTCCAGTTGCTTTCCATGTCATTATCCACGAGAAGTGTGTACCACAAAATAAAAGAAAAACTTGTTAGTGTTTTAATTTGTTGGACGCTGCTTCCATACTTACACCCAGATAATTTTATTGGTTACAGATGAATTTCATAATAGGTAATTAATATTCATTTATAATCGTCAGATCGAAAATATATATATTTTTTTTTTTTTGGAGTATTGGAGTAAAATACTAATTTGTTTTCTGTAGTCCGTATCTCTATCCGAAAGCGATCGCAGGGCGCTGAGATTGTGATCCAACGGACACGGTTTTTTTGAGGGGATTTTTCAGAGTATTTCACGAGATTGATTGGATTTCAATAGCAGCTTTCCTGTCTTCCTGACCATGAAATGTGTCATATTAATATTAGTGGCAGATATAAAATAAATTTGATCTTTGATCGATATTTTAATCATATAAATATAATATAGAGATTTGAGATTTGAGATTTAGGGGTGTGCGTTGCACAGGTTTTATAGTGGAATGTAGAGTTGTCAACAACTGAAATTTTTTTTATAAAAGTACCAGACATCATCTATCTTTATTATTATTATTATTTTTCATTTTTATGTGAAGTATCATTGTTTAATCAGTCATTGTGATGGATTCAGAATTACATTAAAAAAATAAATAAAAAGGCAATCGGATGGTCTTTTGTCTGATACTGGATATACTGCCGAAAGTTTGTTTTATTGCTAAATCTCATATTTCAGTAGTTCAATGAAGCAACTTAATAGTTAAGTAGGGTGACAAACAAAAATTAACTTAAAAAAGAAAGGAGGAAAATAAAGCTTACACTCATGCTAGCCTCAAGTACCTTTTGAGTTTTTTAAAATTATTTCTTGGCTAATCAAATGAAATCTTTTGTTTTGCACTAATTCCAAAGATAATTAACCATTTTGGAAGCTCATGTTTTTACTAGTAACTCACAATTATTCAATTAATTTATTTTAATCTCTTTATACGCTTATTGAAATTAGAAAAAGAAAAAATTGTGCACAGGAGGTATTAACGAGGATAAAATTAATAAGACAGGAAAAGCAAGACCTGCCAAGGATTCAATTGAGAATTGAGATATCTTTATACCGAACTAAATATTCAATAATTTTCCAATCTTTCAATAATCCCATAACTAAGTATTACAAAAATGCATATATTTCATTTCCAAGTTTAATTATTCCATCATCCATCTCTTGCTCCCAAGTCCCAACTGAGCTTTGACAAGATGATAAGAAAAAACTCTTAATTAACATGCACAAGAAGTCAAGAACACTTAAAAAATTAAGAAAAAATGAACATAAAAAAGTAAAAGTCCAAGGCAAAAAATTACTAATTTACTGTTAATCTTTTTCTTATTTTCTCCTCCAAATTTCTGAACTACATACTTTAATTTCCTTCACAATAATCTTTTAGCAGCAACAGAAATTAACTAGCTTCTTAATCAAACTTTAACTAAAAAAACTCCAAATTAATTAATTATCATCTCTTTTTTTTTAATCTCTTCCAGTTCTAACATGTGGCATGACCTCACATACATATGCAGATCAAAACCCATAAAAAAAGAAAAAGAAAAAACAAATATTAAAAGAAAAAGAAAAAAAAAAAGAAAAGAAAACTATTTGACATGAAGCATATTCTTGTCAGAAGATTTGAACTTTAAGGAGGAGGAGAAACCATGGCACACAACAAGGTAATAAACAAGCTTCTCCTTGAGCCTTTTCAGGATCAAGCAGTACTTCCCTTCACCCCAGTGAAGAACCATGATCAGTTTCTTCTTCACCAGCGCCGCCTTCGCCACCCCCTTTTTATTAGTCGACACCACCGCGTCGCCTGATTCTGTTGTTTCGATGTGCGTCGTTAGCTCGGTTTCGTCGTCGTCGTCCCACTGCAGAGGGTAGCTCCTCAGGAAAGCCCTCCTTGTGCTGTAATCTTCGCGCCGGAAACTCCTTGCTCTCAGCCCCTCCTCTTCTTCCATACTATTTTCTTTCTTAATTTCTTGAGAAAATTTTTCTTAATAAGTTAGGTTTTTTTTTTTTTTTTTGCAGAGTGCATCTATATATGAAACTGTGTGTGTTTGTGTATATATATATATACATGGGGCAATGTGAGAAGAGAGGTTTTGAGACGTCACGTTAGGTCAAAATAATTAATAAAAGAAAAATAAAGGTAACAACTTTACCGGCACTCTGAAAGCGAAACTTGGTATATATTTGGGGGAGTGAAATTAAACAAGGAAAGATTTTGATTTTGATTGTTGTTTATTTATTGTTTGTTTATTTGTTAATTTATGTTGTGTGGTTAGTAGTTACTTTGCTGTTTGGCATTGTCTGATTGAGAGCTTTTGTTTAAAGTAGATAAGAGAAACAAGAATTCAAGGAAGTGGGCAAAGGATAGGAATGTTTGTCAGGGAAGAAATTGGGCAGGTTTTGTATTTAATACAAAGTTGTAAACTATCATGAATGAATATGTGGTTTCTTAAAGAAGGAAAAAAATGTGTGGTAGGGAAAACTTGCTACTACAGGAAATTTGGTAACTTAAAATTGAAACCTCCCAATCACGCCTTCTCTCACAATTCTAACACACCACGTGCATCCATAAATTTAGCACAGTTGTATAAATATTCACTGAAAACTGTTATGTATCTGTTCACTAAAAAATAATATCTATTAATCAGAAAGAAATAGATGTTCACTGAAAAATAAGATTTGTTTATTGAAGATACAGTGGACCGGTGGATAAGTAAAAATAGTTGACGCTAGCTATTACTCAACTTAAAAAAATTGAAACATGTGAGGTTTTATTTGTAAGAAATCTAGATTAGGGGAGGGAAAGGAGAGGCAGGTAAAGACAGTTAGCAATTAATTAAGGCCTCCTGTCAAAAGTGGCTCAGCTCAGGAGTTCAATAGAGAATTGAAGACATTTTGTCAAAAAGTTGGTGTGTGATTTTTTTTTTTTCTTTCCAGATCAGCATTTACCCATCAGATCATGACCTGCACTGTAGCAATTCACTGCTTCATTGTAATTATGGCACTGTTTAAATTGTATATATATTATAAAAAAAAAAGTATATAAATAAATAACAAAAATTAATCATCAACATCATCCTATTTTATGGAAGAAGACTGCAGCTTCCAACACACCCAACTCGGTTGAATTTTTTTTTTTTTTTGGCCCAAATATTGAATTATAGTGTTTTTTTCAATCAAAATATTTCTTTCTTTCTGATTTTTTTTTTTTTTTTGAGAGAAACAATCAAAATATTTCTTGATTTTGAAGCATATATGAGGACCCTCAATGAAGAGCAAGTATCAAAGTGTAATCGTGGGCACAAAATTTATATTTGTTGAACAACACAAACCTGAAAGCTGTTAATTATTAACTAAAAGTGTCTGGATAATTGAACTTAAAGTAATATATCAGACACTATAAGGACATATGGTCCAGCAGTAAAAATAAACAATTACAAAGGTGGGTGGTAATTTGAATGTGGTGCACATCTTTCTGAGCAAAAGGCAATCTTGAGATTTATTTGCAGCTAAGCAGCTTCTTTTTTCTTTCTTTTACGTGGGAAGGGAGATTAAGGAGGGAATAAGCTTTAAACCTAATTAGTACTTAGTTAACTGCAACATTGACGATATGGTACAATCCGATAGTTATTCTTCATTGAACCTTGTGTAGAAGGGATAAGGATCAAATTTATAACCCTGCTAAGGTAAACTGCTCTGCGTTGGGCAGAAGTTAGAACACATGAATATTTTATTTCAAGGCACTCCCTTTCACAGTTTGACTTGAGGTTTTCTAGATGAAGAAATGCTTGTGCCGTAGAAAATATACCAAGAAAACCAGTTTTCGATACAGTTGTATAGAATATATTCATAGTAACAGACTTCCCAACAAATATTGGTACAATATGAATTATCCAATATAATGATTAGCTCATACCACCACATATATTATGAAAAAATAAAGGCTTATGAATTATTGTACAAAGTACAAACACCGATATATTATTTGAATTATAGACAATTAACTAGTCTTGAGTCCATAATTCAATATTATTATGATCTCACAGTACGAATTTTAAATCTTCCGAAACTAGTCACGATAATGCATGTAACACTCATTGACTGCATTTCCGAAAACAACACTGTTGAATTAAATCGAAACATCTGAAACAGATGGCAATTATGTGTGCCAGCTGTTGCCAGTGGAAGAATATAACAAGAAAATTCAATGCCAGGCTTACACCAACATCGCTCTCAAATCTCAATTCCTCTTAGAAGAGTGAAAGACAAACATCCAAGAAAAGTCTTTCAGAAAAATTGGCTTCACGTGCGGGTTAATAACCTTAAACTAGAAGATGACTGACTAATTATCTCCTTTCAAATCAAGATATATCGTGGAGACTGATGATAATGGACCCAATTAAGCCTTACTAGAAAAATCACGACTTTCAACAGAACCTTGAGGAGGAATTCACTTTTACATGGTTTACATTAGAACCTAAAATAGTGAAGTTTGAAAATTATAACCAAAGCCAAATACAATACACATTCTAACGAGTTGTGAACATTAAAATGGTATGCAAGACTGAAAGGTATACAGGAGTTAACAAAGCAAAGAAAGAGGTTACATATTCTGCTCTAGGCTATGCAATTCATCAGCCATACAGAAACTTCATGAGAACACGCCAATACCTTGTACAAGAGGGATTGATATGTATTGCACGCAGAAGCCACTGTTCTGGACTTTGTGCGGATTCTACTGTCTGCTTCTGACCAGGAATACCACTTGCTGCACTTTGACTTGAAAGCAGGTGCATCTGAAAGTACAGCTCTGCTGGTCTCATTTCTGCGAAAATTTATGTAAAAGAGGAAGAGAGCACTCAGCACAGTTTCACATAATTATGTTTTCTTGCAGCTGTCAAAGCTGCTCCAGTGCCGTATATTTCATTTAACAACGAGTTTTAGGATGGCCTAAATAAACAATTTTTTTTTCCATTTTTGTCCTAGTATATCTCTTGAAAAGAGATTCTAACAAGTGAGTTTGAGCCAGTAATCATCCTTCAAAACTCTCTTGTCAAATCAAATGTCAGGCTCAGATATAAATATGAACAATTAGTACATTAGCTTATTTTGTTTCTGGTTCTGGGCTCAATTACAAATCAAAGTATATTTACCTGGAGGCCAAGAAGACCACTCAAGACGAAGGTTTCTTTCCCACTTAGTTTTTGACCCCAGGCTTCCATCAGCTTGTGCCAGCAAAAGCGAAACAACTGGCAGAGGCACAGTTGAGATGTGCTGGGCCTTTCTCAGACTGTAAGAAGCACATGATATGAACTGGGGATCCATTTGTCTCTTTGCTAGCTCCATGCATATTGCTCCTGCCACATTTAGCATAATTCATGAAAGATGAAAATGAGTAGTTGCCCAGACCCAATAAGTTCATTGCAAAGCTAGTATAACATTAAATAGCAATAAATCCTTTTTCAGCATGTGTGGGTATACTAATCCTGACCAAAAAAATTAATTTTGAGTTTCAGACACTAGAAAGACACAAAATGCAAGAAATTATTTATAACTAACCATGGCAGAGTAAGAGGCAGCCTTCACCACCAACCTCAACACAAGCTTGCCCCAGAGCCAGTTCGGCACTAACAAAATCATTTTCCCACACAAAACACTGAGCACAAGCCAAATAAAACAATGCCACCCAAACACTCGACCTGCTCCCCTTTCCTTCAATGCATTCTCTAATTCGAACCTCTATCACATCAGATGCATTCTCCAACTTGAATCTAGATTCTACATACTTCAGCATAACCCAGCCGAATTCATTAGCACTTCCCTTCTGCAAGCAGTTGTTGAACTCAGTCCTTAATTTATTTGCTTTGCCTTGGAAACCATAAAGGCGACACAGTTGCAAATGCACAAAAAAGGGGTCAATGGAAACTTCTGGAAGGTCCAAGGCATCAATGGCATGTGCAACAGCAGAGGCATCATCACCAAGTTGTGCGCTTATCTCAGAGGCACAAAGTAGAAGGATGCATTTTTTATATTGGCAGAGCTTGGTGTGTGGAGAATGATGGTAAAGTTCATGTGATAAGGTGGCTGCTATTAACCGTTTCAGTGTTGTACACAGTTGCGTCGGGTAATTCTCTTCACGTGCTTTTTGAAAAAGGCTGACAATGAGAAGGTAATGTGTGTCTTGATTCCACTGCTCTTGATGCAACCATCTTTTTGAAGAAATACATAAAACGGAAACCGTATAAGCAAGTAAGCATATTGCTAAAACAAAGTAAAAATTTAAAATTGCAGGTACATGCTGAAACTTTCAGTCAGGGGTTGATACCTAAATTTTTTATGACCACGAAAGGCGTGTCATTAGAGGTGGCAGAACCCGAACCGACCCGAGAAACCCGCCCGACCCGACCCGACCCGAAATTTTTCAGATAGTCAAACTGATCCGACTCGACCCGACCTGATCCGAACCCGACCCGACCCGATATCAAATAGCATCCAATCCAACTCAAATTAACATACAAAAAATAAATATTAAAATTGACCCGACCCGACCTGACCCGAGATATTCTAGAAGGTCAAACTGACCCGACCCGCCCGACCCGAACCCAACCCGCCCACCCGATTTGCCACCTCTACGTGTCATACAACCACTCAATCTTCTCCATCACAAGAATTACAAGATATATATATATATATATATATATATAGGGACATGTTATGGTACTTTGCAAAGTTGAGGCTTTTTTTGCTTTGCGTTTTCAAAATCTCACAAAGGAAAACTCAAACAACAAATCTAATTGAACCAAAACATTCTAAATATTGAAATATGATGGGATACCAAAATTTACTATTTTTAGAATTTTTTAAATATTTTTTCTGATTTTTAGAAAGATGACCCAGAAATAATAATAAAATAATGATGCCAAAAAGTGTCAATCTTTCAAAAATCCAAAGAAATAGCTAAAAAATTTGAAAAAATATTAAATTTGGTATTTTGTATGTTTTCAATATGTAGATTGGGTTTAGCAAATTAGATTGGCCATTTGAGCTTTGGAGAATGAGATTTGAACGCAAAGCAAAAAATTGCCCAACTTTGCAAAGCAACGTAATTATATTCTATATATATACATATATAATATAATATAATATAAAACAAATACCATACTAATTGTATTTAACTTTCAGGAGAAAAAGAATTATCACACTTCTGAGACTTGAGAAATTCTACTAATTCAATTGAGAACTTATTTATTTCTCAGTAATTGTCATACAATCGTTACATGAGAATTCAACTGGAAACTAGGTAGGTTGTCATATCTTTTAGATCCTGTAGGGTCATGACCAGAAAATTTGATAACTTGGAGTATGAAGCTGTTAGAAAATAGTCTTTCTCAAAAAGGAAGTACAATCTAAAAAGAATATAAACCTGTTCAAATGGTAGGCATCCCCATGCCGGTCAAAATGAGGCTTGCATGAGGGAAAAGAGAGCTTGTGAGTTTCACAGGAACTAGCATAGCAAGCTACAACTGAAGCACCTCTGATTTGATGCGGTGATTTCAGTGATTCCCTCGAAGATTCACCATGCAATAAGGCAGTGCATTTAACAGCTTTGTTAGGTTCCATCCAGTCTCCAGAGGAAAGTAAAAGCGAACTTATTTGGTTTCTACAATGATAAAACATAAATAAAGATGAAATAAATGACAGCAAGATTAAAAAAATAAGACAAATGCTAATGATACAATGTCAGTGAGGATCCTGTATGTGTCTTCTTTGGTACAAACAACTTGTCACCAATCTGAGAATTTTATCTCCAACCAATACATTATAAGACCTTGCTTTTCCCAATCGCATGTATAACCAATACATTATAAGACCTTGCTATTCCCAATCGCATTATAAGTCCACAAGATCATAATAATATCAAATATATCCTTTTCCTGAGAAAATATAAAATACCTGATTAAGCTGCTATTAGGATACATGTGAAGAGCTCTCTGAAGGTGCTTCACTGCAGTATCAATTCTCATATAATAATTCGACTCAGAACCAATCTGAAATAAAAATATAATTTAAAATAAGAACATGATAGACCACACAAGAATAAATTAGAATGGAAATGAAAGCAACGCGTGTGAAATATTTTTTATTTCACACAAATAAATTAAAATGTTTTCATCCTTCCAAGAATAAATTAAAATGAGAATGAATGCATCATCACAGTGTCAAATAATTCCTTTATAAGTTCCCAATGCCAACACATCAACTTTGTCAGTGGTAAGATTTGATTTATTTCATTCTTCAATTAGTTGCATGTCTTATCAAAAGGTAGCACATTTTCTCTTCGTAGGTCCAAAATAGACAGACCAAAAGACTACAAATTACAAACATTTAGAGATTAAGACATCTTTTTAATTTCAGACGTAGATGAGATATTATTTAAAATCAGACATGCTATCAAATTAAACAAAATGAAGCTCATTAACAACAATGTATCGAGTACTTTACCATTTTTCCTAGGGCAACAATTGAATGGATCTCAGAGGAGAAATCATAAGACAAAACCATTCGAGGGAAATTAAGTTCCAGTTTTTTGGCTGGTTGCAGAGCATTCAAGGCAGAGAAGATAAATCTCATCTGAATACTGCTCAACAGGGGAGGGGGGATTTTCTGAATAAGAGTTGCTGATGAATCCTTCCCAGAAATGCTGTATACTAATTTGCAAACAAGTGCAACTGCAGCAGTTGCACTTGCTTGCTCCATGCTGGAAACCTTCCCAGCCAGAGTTCTTGCCATAGATAAAGCATCATTATGCCGCCCTTCTTTCCATAATGCAATAGCATATATTTGCAACTCCTCAGTGCCAAGAAGACCTTTGCATTATCACGCAATGACAAGAAGTCAGTTTAATTGCTAGCTCTATCATATAAAGATGGTTCACAAATTTAAGTACAATACTTTTCTAATTGTTTACTTGCACAACAGAAATAACATAGAATACCTTCTCTATTCAAAGCTTCGCATTCACGTGCCGCATCAGCACCAAGACCAGCCTGTAATTACATGGCCTCATAAGTAGACATTTTTGTTCACTCAGATATAAAAAAGTAGTTCTGGCCTATCTCCAACAATGGTACATCCAATCAAATCTTCAAGATGGTTATTAAAATTACAAAATTTAGAATTATACATTCCATCACTAAATATGGTATGTATCAATTTGTGCCCACTTAAAAGTTGTTTAGCTATTCATCAATTAATTTATGTCTATTAATGGTTGAATTTAAGTGGCTTTCTAATGGATAACCAATCAAATTCCACATTGATCCAGATTCAAATGTACATATATCCAAATCTGGAGAACACATCAAACATTTTTATGCAGGGACAATATTTTTGTAGATATCATAAGGTTGTACCATAAATGTTGGATGGATGCTAGAATTACACAAAAAACTAAACAAGTTCAAATAAAATGTCTTAAGCTATAAATTCTTAAGAAACAAGTATCAAGGATTAAAAAAAAAACATTTCTGAATTGAGCAAAACGTACATTGCATAGGTAACCTGTTAAAATTAAAAACCATTGTTCTTACAACATATACCTTGCAAAAGGATCGGGCAAGGTTGACAGACACATCTGCCAAACGAAGCTTGAAGACATCTGAATCAGAATGGGATGCCATGGTTAAAGCAAATCGGGCATGTCTGTAGGCTGCAATGGCAGCACTATAATCGGAGCGTGCTTCAAAAACCAATCCCTCTATATTATGTGACTCTGCACAATTAGGTGCCCTCTGCACAGCCTGTTTTACTGCTCCCAATACCTACCAAAATGAAGAGTGTTCCTTCGTTCATTATATCTTATTTTACAAGTAGGGTGCATACATATAATTGAGCAAATCATATTAAATGAGATAATATAAAAATATTCCAGTAAAACATCAAAATGTATATTTTCCTAACAACATGTGAAGTCCTCTACTATCTGTATAGGAGCAAATTTTTGTAGCATCTCTCACATTTACAGCCCTATTACATAACCTAGTTTAAATAAATTATATTGTTTAAAATAATTTCTTCTCTAATTCCCTTGTAATGAAAATCATGAAAGATCTTAAAAAATATATCTCCAGGTGCTCACAATACATTACTAAGAATATTGCCTCCATAATAGTTAACTATCATAATTACAAAAAGTCAACAAAAAATCAAAAACCATACCATCTGACAATCTTTTAGTATAGAGCTTATCAAAAAAAGATGAGAATTCTAAATGATAATTAGCTTACTAGGTAGAAGGAAAAATATATAGTGAACCTGTGGTGATAGTAGCTGCCCAGAACGAGCAGCAAATGCTCCCAGACCAACTTGGATCTCAGGAATCTAAATCAAATGGAAGGAGCACGTGGTAAGGATTCCAAAAAGAAAAATATGTAACCCATACAACACAAGAATCATTTCTGTTCAGTTCAGTAGAAAGCAACAAGATTACTCACAGGCAAAATCTGCACGGCCCTTAAGCAGCTTTCAAAAGAATCCTGTGCTGAACTAACCCTTTTAGAAATGAAATAAGCAAATCAGAGAAATGTAAAACAACAATTGGAAAGTGAAGTTAAACTCAAATTTGAAAGAACAGAAGTACTACCCAGCCTGGTTATCGACTGACATCCCAGCCCATGGCACTGCCAGAGAAGGGTCTATGCTTCTTGCACGATCCAAAGCTTGCCTTGCCAAAAGTTTCTCATTTAACTCCCAATACATCTGAAAGCAAATACTGAGCAATAAATAATATAAATAAAATTAATCAAACAAATAATTGAAGAACTTACATGCAAATACAAACTTCAAAAAATTTGATTAAAGCAAGGTACATTGGATTCTATGAATCAGTTGTGTTGAGAAGAAACCCAAAATGCTCATTTTTCTAACCAAACATATGTTTCAGGTGCAATCCAAAAATTGCATCGTCCTTAAAATGATTCTTTTACCTTTCCAAGGTATGCCCATGCCTCAGCCAGAGAAACATCTAGCTGCAATGCTCGAACAATACAATGCTGTTTTAGAGCATAGTTCGAAGAAACATAGCCCAATATCACCCAATAATCCTTGTTGGACGGCTCCAGCATTAATCCACCCAATACCATTTTCTCTTCCGGTTGCCTAATTTACATGAGATAGTATAAGTGATGACATATTTACTTCTATCATCTATATGAGCAAGTTCTTTTTGTGTACCATGAGATTTGGCCAGGAGGAGACATTACATATTAAGATATGACTGATACTGTGTATTTCAGAAGTTAAATTAGCACAAGGTGGTAATTACGGATATGCAGTGACTTATAATTGTGTCAGGCTGTCAGCCCATACAACATGCTGCAACTACACAAATGCAGTATATGTTGACCGGAGAAAGGCTCAATAAAATCCTTATGCTACACTAAGAGTCAGAAAAAACTTGACATCTAAAGTAAGAATATAATGTAACTTACCACACAGCTGGATCAGGTTTATACTTGTCTTCAAGAGAAGAGATAAAGCCAAGACATAAAGAAATATCAGTGTAGATGTTCGGCTGCCAGGGAGAAAGGTGCAAAGCTCTTTGGTATGACCTTTTAGCACTATAGGCTGCTGAAATGCGAGCATCTCTCCATTTGATAATTGAATTTTTGAATTCCTCCTCATTTTCAACATGCTCTTCACTCCACAGTAAGCATTTTGCATAGGATATCTGGAATAGGCAAGAACAAAGTTAGAAAAAATTAAGAGGAAAGAAATCATTATTAGTCTTCTTTCTTTTTCTTGATTGAAAAATTAGGTAACATTGTGGCTTTATTGCGCATTTTGTTGAGCAGTCAGGTCTCGAAACAAAATCAGTTTCATGCCAATTAGAGGTTCTGTTGCATGGTACAGGATTATATGAGGCATAACCTAGGAGCCAAGGACAAATATTTTCGGGTTCAAAATGCACAGGCTTAACACCTCACTGTTCCATATCTCAGTGTGATAAGCTCTAGCAAGATATCTACTTACTGATACACAATTGATGCATCATCGTGTCCAGAAAATGCATGCGAGCTTAAAAAGAAAAATAAGAGAAAGGGAAAGAGTATCTAAAATTTAAAACCAAGCACTAGTCCCGACTAAACTTTAAGACACAACTGAAACTTAAACATAACAGCAGAACCAAAATACACTTGAGCAGTCTGAAGAGCGTTACCTGAATATCCCCATGCAACTTCCAGGTACAATAAAGATTTCCTTCCAAACACATGCAGCTTCGCACTACCTCTGATGCTTCCTAACATACCAAACTTCAAATAAGATAAATGATAATGACCAGTCTGTTTCTGAACATATAATCCAAGTACAAACCTCCAATAGAGTAGCCGCATATCTAAAGGCTCCTAAACTGGTACACTCCCTTGCCCAACCAAGAAGACCTGAAGCCAACCCAAAGTTTGCCGATAGATCTTCAGGCACTAAGTGTAAAGCAAGTCGAAACTGCTCAACAGCCTACATCAATTTCAGACAAATTAAACTTACAATTCCTGTCTTAAAAAGAAATGCCACCTTTAAATCGGTAATCACAACAAACTATATTTTATGCATTTTAAATAATTACTTTTCTAAAAGAGCCAAGCAATAGATGGACATTCCCACTCCCTATTAAAGCAAAGATCCTTGATTCATCCAGCTCAATGGCTCGCCCATAAGACTGTTAATAGAAAATGGCCAAATTAGTATCGACTAAGCTTCAATCTTCATTACAGAAAGTAATAATCATATTATTATGAGCTATGTGCTACAAGTATCTACAGGTCTATTTTCTCACAACAGTTGCTATATTTTTAGGCATTTCCCATACTGCTTGAACTATAAAATTGCATATACTCTCATGCGACTGCATTGTTCACAAACCTTAATATTTCTATATGTTGTATTATAAAAGTCTTTGAAAGTTATCAGCTCTTTGACAAATGCTGCCTTCCAAGTACTTTAATACAAAGTGCCTAAACCAACATTTCATGTGTACCTTTACAGATGCGGTGAACATGCCCAACTGCTGGTAAGCAAGACCCAGTGCCTGAAATGCAAAATGCAGTAAGAAAAATAACATCCATACAATTTCATACCAAAGACAATAGGAATATAATAAAACATCTACAGGATAAATGAAAAAGAGGTACATACTTCCCACAAGTCAGCACATGATTGGTAACCACGTATTGCATGTTGAAGGCTTGGTACAGCCTCTGACCACTTCCTTTGATGCACCTAAAATATAAGACTGAATAGTTAGTATTCATTGATAAAGTTCAAGAAACTAGCTACATATGTCAATCTAGGGCTCAACTATCACAAACATTTCTGTGTGTTTTATAAAATGGCATTGACTTGTTTGCTTGTAGTTATTGTGTGCTGAACATATGATAACACCATTGTTGGTAATCAGTGATAACTTCATCAAGCTTTATGCCCACATTTCTATTGCGCTGGTACTACATACACCTGAACTGTAACTATTAAAGCACCTGTAAGAAGCCTAATCTTCTGAAAGCCCAAAATGCTCTAGGGGACTTCTCAGAAGCCTCTTTACATGAAGACATCTCTAAGCTCTCTTTTCCATCTTTATCCAGCAAATCACAGAGTCCCTCCTACAACCATACGATTCTAAGATTAAGTAGTTCACAAAATTCAAATTAAAGGGGTCAATGTAGAAATTACCAATTTACCATCTACAACTGTCCAAAACTGTGCAAGGCAACACTATATCTCTACTCAGTCAAGTCCGGCAATCAGCATGTCAAAAATCACAGGCCAATAGAGAACCGATCCTCTTTCAAATATTAACTTGACACAATGAAATTACTCGGGCCAGGTCATGTGCATAGTGCAATACATACATACATACATACAATACCTACTAGACCATAATAGAAGAGTTCAATGGAGCACTTACTCCAGCTTCAGAATCTTCAGGGTTGAGCACAACAGCTCTCTGGTAACACCTTGCCGCTCTCTGTCTGTCGCCCGCCACCCGTTCGTAGAAATGCCCGAGAGAGCGGAACGCATCCGCGTAGTTAGGGTTCAGCTTAGCAGCCGCCAGGAAGCTCTCGGCCGCCTTCTCCTTGAGCCGCCTGGCCTCATCCTCACCCGCCCCCTCCTCCTCCCCCTTCTTCCACAGCAACAAACCCTGCACACAAAACCCTACTCAGTCAGTCACTGCAGCAGTGAGAGAAGGTAACAACTAACAAGAGGGAGTGTGAAAAGGAAGGTACTAACGAGGTTGTAGTGGAGGGAGGGATTGCTCGGATCCGCGGCTAGGGTTTGTTCGAGCTGGCGTAGGGATGTGGAACCGTCCTCTTCTTCTTCTACCTGTGAATGATAATATAATAAACATATAATGAGTGAATAGAAATCGAGATTAAGGCGGAGGAGTGGCGCGAAAGGATGGAGGAGGAGATGGATAGAGAGACAGACCGATCCAGCCATGGCGCCACTGTCGGCGACGGCGACGGAGAGGAGGGGGAGGGAATGTGAAGGGGAAGAAGAAGCGAGGGCGTTTCTCAGTTCGCAGTTGTCTGAGCTTTCGCTCGCTGTTCAGAGTTTCGAGTCTTTTTGACAGTCAGTGCGATTGGAGAATCGGGTCGGGGTGGAAAATTTTCATAGATGTTCCCAAGAAATGAAGAAATCAGCTTATCTCATCTGTATCGCTACCGCTGCTAAGCGTACAATTTAGCAATTTAATTTCACCAATATTCAATTTAGCAATTTAATTTCACCAATATTCAAAAAGGACGTGACTTCTCCTTGCACCCAATAGAATTATACGGGCAACATTATACGGACAAGGGGCAAAGGATGTGCATCTTAACTAGTTAGGGGGTGTTCGGATGCATCCCAAATTGGTGGGTTTCAATGGGATTTCATGCCCAATGGGTATTTCAACCCAAACCCGTTCGGTGAACCATTTCTCATATGATGGGTTGGGGAATAAATCCATCATATTTTCCCATTTTAGTTCAAAATGATGGGTAAGAAATAATTAGGTCCAAGTTGATTATTCATTTCCCACGGCGTCCATGATAGTGAGCATGCTCTATCTTTCTTCTTGTGTGTACAATTGTGCATCCTAATTTTATAAAGATTAAATTTAATTATTTTACTGTTGTTTGTGTTTTTGAGAACTTAATATTAATAAATTTAACAATTAATTTTTTTTCATTGGTTCAATTTTTTGACGCACAATCAACATGGAATGAATGCAATTTTCTTTCAAACAGATTTAAATAAAAAAGTTGTCAAAAAAATTATTTATTTAATGTTAATTAACGTAATTTATACAAAATTAGTTTTCAAAACTAATTTTCTTATAATTTCAGTTCTCACAAAGATACCATGTAATAGAATTATATTAATTATTAGTTATAAATTTACATTCGATGATTATAATATTTATAAACAATCCCCACGATTATTTTCCATAGTATAAACGAACGGTCATGTGTTGATATTCCCGTATGGATGGGTTCCCAATTTTCATTTTGTGGGTTCCTGCAACCCGCACAATCCCATGACAACCAAACACGTCTTTATTGTGCGTGCTCCGCTGCGCCTAATTAATTTTTTTATTTTGATCCTTTGTTACTAATAAAAATATTTTTTAAGTTCGAAATCCATAATCCCAATAAATTAGAATCGCAATAAACATTTTTTGTTTAGGTAGTACATTTTTCAATTTTTAGAATGTGCACAAAAAAGTGAAAAATGAAAATCATATTTTTTTTTTGTATTTTCCTGGTATACGAATTAGATATCTAAATTAAAAAAAATAGATAGATAAAATAAGATTTTGATATGCATTCTAATTTTTTGGACACAATTCATATAAAAATGTCCATTGTTCATTTCATTATGCGACTTATATAAAATTTGGTCGTAGTACAATTTATATGTCCATTTTACCCCGCAGCTCATATAAATTTGGCTATCAAAGTTCATATAATTTAAATATCATTTGATACTATGTAACAAGTCCTATTGAAATATGGACTATATTCTATAATGTCTTACATGCATGATTAGGAAATATTATATCCCTTCTATAATGTTAATTTCTAATTTAAAAATCTACTTTAGAACTTTAAACAATCAATTGGCAAGGAATTCATCTCGTAATTACATGCATATATCATTTAAACAACAGTAGATGACATAAATTATTCAACCACTATAAAATAAAAATATATTAATTCGCTAATCAATATTATTACATAAGACGGGAAAGAATATATTTACTAATATAAAGTTTTTTACTGATCCAAACAAATAAATATATATAAACACAATGGGAATGTAACAATGAAATGGATCATGACGCACCAGGTATATAGTCCTTAGAGAAAAAGCAACACATAGATTGAATCAGATATCGTGCCACCTATATGTGATCAAAAGTGTACAGTATCCGTGTGGCAAGTTAAAACCAGTCAAGATAATGATTTAGCACTCCATGGTTAGAGAAATAGTGCCGCAAGTTATTTCTTTTCCTCCTTTTGAGGATGCCTCTCACGCGGTTTCTCAGTCTTTTCTTCTATTCTTCAATTTTTTTTTCCCGATACCGAGAGATAAATCTGACCATTGAATTACAAAACGCAGCTACTGTTGTGATAACCTGTAGATCCACAGTATACTGCTTGTAAATCAGCCCTATTATGGATACGAGTCGAAAGGGTGCAAGTTGAACTTACGTCTTTACATTTTGGGCATCTGTGAAATTAACTTACCTATTTAGGCAGTTGTGCAGTTAATATAAAAATGTGGAGCAACCATGAAATTTTTCCAGTCGGAGTCGGGTCGGGTGATTTGGTTCAAGTCGGACCGCAGCTTGAACCGCAAGTCCACGACTGAGGTCCGGTCGAGGAAGGGAGCTGCTCGAGGCAGCGTCCAAATAACTGTGGAACAGGTATTGTACTCGAATTTGACCAAAACACTCTCTAAAAAAAGTGAAATATATCATTAATCATAGAGACATTTTGGACAGATTTGGATATAGAAACTGTTCCAAAATAATTTGGACGTTGTTCCCAAGTAGCCCCGTCGAGGAAGCCGCTTCTTTGCCGTGCGACAAAAATAAAAAAATATAGTGTCATTTGACGATTGTGACAATCAAGTTTTAAATAAGGGGATCTATTGACAATGTCTATCTTAACAATCATGACAATGACAATATTCGATAATTTGAAAAAAAAATCGTTAAAAATTCATAAAGATATAAAAAGTTTTACGGAATATTGTTTACATTATCGATTGATTGTGTTTCCGATTATATTTAGTTTAAATGACGTTTAATAGTTCTTCAAATATCTCTTAAATTACAACTATAAAAAATGTATAAAATTTTGATAAACTATCAAACAATATCCAAATTGATTGAAATTTGAACCATTATCAATATATAAATTAAATAATACGTCCATCAACTTTTTTTCATAGTTAAGAATTTATATGATTGTATTCAAGTCTTTGAAAAATCACCATTATCAAAATAAATAAATCGAAACTTTCAAGTGTGGAAATTGTTTATAGAATTACTTTTTTAAACTCAATAAAATAGCAGTGTTAAAAAAGAGTTCATATATATCACTTTTTCTTTGAATGAAAAACTAATAGAACCAGTGAAAACCCCTGTAGCGAAGAAGCTCTATTGTAATCGAATTAATTAATTAAATAAATGGAACAAACATTATCAGCAAGAATACATTTAAATGACTTTTGGATGGAACAATCATTATCACCATAATACAATTGTGAAAAACAACAATAACAAAAATAAAATAAGTAAGTATATCTAGAAGAGGAATGACATCAGTGTTTAGTGAAACGCACCGCCAACCGAGCAACAAAATAGTTAATAAGCGTACAAGTATGGACTGTTCATAGCAGACCTAGGTACCCAATAAGTGTTTAAACAGAGAATACGATTGTTGGGGATGCATGATGACAGCTAATCATAAACAACAGTAATTAATAATAACACTACTACTGAGAAGCTGCCTAAAAGAAATCCTCGCTCGGGGGTCCCAACTATCCACAACAAAAATCACACAAATAACTATCCATAATTTGAAGTTCATTTTTTTACACTCTTAAAGCATATTTACAATTTCAAATTTATGTGTCATAATCAAGTACACCAAATTATGCAACTTACCTTAACCGCCGGATCGCGATATCCAACGGCCCAGGTAGCCAAATCAACCATAAAGCTTCATTTATCCCCCTCTTTAAAGGAGATATATGACACTAAATTTGAACAAACATCAAAGTTCAATAACAAAAAACAAATAAATTAGAGTCCGGTAGTGATAAGGTATAGATTCAAGTGAAGTGACCTAACACAAAATTTACCTTGAGATCGGATTATAGTAGTAACTGTCGTAGGTCACTCGTCATCGGTGATTCGTGGAGGTCGCATGAGAAAGAAAAGATGTATGGGTTAATTACATGTTCACTTGTCATCGTTGATTCGTGAGAAAGTCACATGATGCAGAAAGATGGATTATTTTTTTAAGGCTAATTATGCTATGGATCCGGATGCAATATGGGCTGTTCACTTTTCATAATCAAATAGTTATGATGTGTTTTTTAGATATAATTAAAGAGACATGATTGATAAGAATCACTTGATTCAAAATGAAATGTTGCTTAGCCGATCATTCTGCCATTTGACGATTTTGACGATAAAAAATTTAAATAGATTGCAAAATATAAGTATAACACAATGGAGGGGAGATCTGGCAATCTTCTCTTGATAAAATGGAAATTATGAAGTGAGAAAAATTTTTATAGATTCGTTTATAAACACAATGAATTTATAGTGTTTATAATTTGGCAACCAAATATACCCGACACCATTTGATCTATATATCACAAATTGAACATATCAGGATATATATCTAAAGATTTTTTTTTTTTTTTTTTTGATAAAGATATGTAAAAGTTTTGAAAAGTTTAAGAAATTTAATATGTTTTCTAATCTAATCTGAACCGTTGAACACATTGATCGGACGACTCCCAACTCCAAGTGGCTGAGGAAGTTATGTTATGTGCACATTCACTAAAATGGTTAGATTACCTCAAATTATAGAGTGGTAAGAAATTGTACTAAAAATAATATACAGTACTGTAGCGGATAGGAACAATAGCTTTTTAGGGTTTTTTTTACCATTCCACCGTAAACACCCAGGGGATTTCAATTCTTTAAAAAAGGGTCAAGTGTGTCTGTTCCATCAAATATATTAAGAATATTTTTTTTTTGAAAAAGGTATAATATGTTTTGGACCGGGGCATGCAACCAATCAACTTGTTTCAATAAATAACTTTACTGTGAATTGTTTTCATCAATACTTGCCGAGCACTGTTTATTCTTATTCATCCGTGATTGTACATGATATAAGTAATTTATGAATTACAGGTAACCTTGTGCCTCAAATCCAGCCTGCCGAGTGCTTATCCCCTAACATATGGCACGGTGCCATGCAGCACGTGGGCCGTTGGATCTCCTCAAGATTCAAATCCCGGCGAATGTATGTAGTTTGTACTGCATTTCTTCCTATAAAATTGGCAACCTTTCTTCAGAACTTGGCTTCTGTAGAGCTCACATCACATTACAAAAAGAAGGAAGCAACAAGTGATGGGAACTTCAACCACCAACAGGGCAGCTTTGGCACAAGCCTTCCTTTTGCTGCTCTTCTTTCCTGCATCATATAGTAGCCCGGTTGCTGCCGTGCTAACCCACTCACCGGTGACCTTCGAGCAAAACAACAAAATGGATGGCACATTCGTCAGAACACGGAGAGTAGAGGAAGACGCCGAACTGATTCCCATTCATGAAACTGAAAGACGATTCCTCGGCACCAAAATTACTTATCACGCATTACAGAACAAGCAAGCATGCAATCCTAACTGTCCAGCGAAAGGCGCGCCATACACCCGCCTTTGTGGTAAAAGCCATTACTGTCCTCCCTAGTGGTAAAATTGCATTACAAGATTTAGGTTTTAATTGTTATGATGCTATCTTCAATGTAATGTAATTTGGGTCATTTGCTGAAGTATATGGTGCATGCATGAGTTGTTTGATGTTCAATTTAATTTAGGTTATCGTCGCAGATTATATAATATAGTTGGATATGTGTATGTTGCAAATCCGCAATTTACAACATGGACTATATTACATTCTCGGTAAAATTTATGCATTGCCATAAATAGTTATTTTATTAAAGAATAAAGGGACAATAGTGTTGCAAAACTAAGAATGGATGTTGCTTCAAAGCACATCAATGTTGTTTGCGAAGAGAAATAGAAACAATAATAGTGCCGAGATGTGATCCAATGCCACAGAAGAGGCAAAAGACCCTGAAAGCTTAACCAGATAACAAGACATATGATCAACAGGTACTGTCGCTGGTTGTTTGGTATTGGATTTAACTGGTATGAAGGAGGTTTACTTGGCAATTTCTAAAACGGGTATCATATTAGTTATATTACGAGCTTCTTTTATGTGTGCAAATTTTGATTTTCAAATACTATAAAACAGAATGAAGTTCCTCTGTATGTTATCACCATTTACAAAAGAACAAGGAGAACATTATCATGACCACGTGAACAATATAAAATATTTGGAAATTTATTTATACCTCCATTTAAAAAAATCTAAATGGAAGGCTGTTTGAAATTACAAAGCCATCTAAAACACAGATCAAAGCCCCAAAAAAACCCACAAAATTGAGGTCTTCTAACCATTTATATATTTTTGCGTAACTAAGATAACCCTTAATTGCCAAATAAAAACTCTATAAAAACATCCAGGCCTTCTTGCCATTTAAATGATTTTGCCTAATTAACAAACCCTTATAACCAAATTGATAAAAGCAAAGCAAAGAACTTTACCAAACAGAGAGATCAAAAATGCCGCCTCCCGTTCTTTCTACCGAAAATGGCCTCCCAAACCGGTCCCTCGAACGGCCCCTTCTTATCCAGGTGTTCCCTGATTGATTTCTCGTCGATCGCGAAATTCCTGTCCTGAAACCTCTTCACGATCCTCTTCCCTTCCTCCACCCCCTTACCCTTGCAAAATGCATCCACCAATCCAACAAATGTGGCCGGGTTCGGAGAATGGCCGGCCTCAAACATCTCCACGCACAACTCCTCGCACTCCGCCAACCTGCCCCCTTTGCTCAGCCCGTTCACAATCACCCCATAGCTGTACGCGTTCGGCACAACCCCGTTCTTCTGCATCTTCCGGAACACCCTGATTGCATCCTCAAATCTAGATACTCTACAGAACGCCTCCACCACCGCTGTGTAGATCACAACCTCAGGAATCGTGCCCTTCTCGCGCATCACTCCGAACAGTTTCATGGCCTCCTTTACCAGCCCGTCCTTGCACAGGCCATCGAGCATGGATACCGCATTCGGTATCAGACCCGTCTCCCTCATCTTCCGGAATATTTCCTCCGCCTCCTGAGGCGGCGGCGGCGGCGGAGAGGACTCCGTCTCAGTGCCGCCCATCTCGCCGGTGGCCGGAGATGTTTCTGACACTCCTGATGTTTCTTCAGGTTCCGGGTTTTTATCCCCGAGTCTCAGTTTCTCGAACAAGGTCTCTCCGGTACCGCCGAGAGCTCTCGCTCTCCAGTTCGGTCCGCCTTTCTCCCTCTCAATACGAGGAGAGGATCTCTCGACTGGGGATTCAATTTCAATCCCCTCCTTGTCAGATTCATCAAAGTCCCTGATTCGGTCCTCACTCCACCGACTTTCTCTCATAAATCGGTGATCTTTTCTCGAATCAGGGAAGAAATCATCAGCACCTCGAGACCTCCTTTCCCTCCCCAATCTCCCATTCTTCGAACCCTCATAAGAAGACATACCGTACTCCCGATTCGATTCATCTCCTCTCCATTGCCGATTCGGACCTCGACCTGAAGACGGCCGATTCCTGTCTGAAAGATTTGATCTTTCTCCTCTACCGCCGACGCCGCCGCCGCCGTTGTCCCCGAAGTCCAGGCTCTGTATAAACTCCGCCTCATCGTCGTCCCTCCTCCCCCGCCGGTCCCCCCTGAAGGATCTGCTGAAGTGAGACACGAATGAGAGCGGGATGACGGCGCTTGAGCTGGCGGGTTTGTCGATGATGGAGGGACCTGAGGACCGCGAGAGGTGGGAGGCCAGCTTCGAAGCTCTCGTCAGCGTTGCCATGGCGATGATGGTGGTGGTGCTCAAGAGGAAAGGGGTTAGGGTTTAGAGAGTATCAGAGTAGACTTTTTGGTTGTGAGTTTTGCAGTTTATCCAAGTAACAAATTAAAATGAGAAGGGATGCCTTTGACAAATCCTTATTTTCACAATAACATATTATTGAAAAAAATATTTAAATATTTTATAAATTTGAAAAAAAATATATATTTTATAAATTTGAAAAAAAAAATAAGTATTTTTTTTTCAAATATATATTTTATAAATTTGAAAAGAAATATTTAAAGAATCTTACAAATAGAAAAAAAATTATAGATTGAGTACACATTTTTTCAATATATTTCTTTTTTAATTAAGTATTGTCAAGGAATCCTCTCATTTTTAATGGCAAGCTTGATTGTTGTACCAAAACTACCAATCAGTTTTTTAGGATATTCAAAATTTCAAACCATAACATTTTTATGTAGTGCATGGAATAACCGAGCCAGAGATTTAGATTTATGAAATGTTGTTTTAATGTTATTTTTTGCTACATAAATAAAGCCAGAGGTTCAGATTTATGTAGTGCGTCAAATAAACAAACCATAACATTATTTACGTAGTGCCAATGTCATTGTTTTTCTATCAACAGTTTTCTCACAATTTTATAATTTCCTTACCTAATAACGGCTAAATAACAAACTTAATTATCTAAAGATTCTGATTTTCTTCTTCATATTTATTGGATCAAGTTATATTTTGTGTTGATTATTCTTTTGTTTAAGCGAGGGGCTAGTTTTTTGATAATTTTGTCAAGGGATTTCAAACAAATTAAAAATTTAAACATACAAAAGTTTGATGAGGATATCATTGAACTTAAATTGTCATGCATTGAACTTAAATTTGTTAAGTTAAGATCATTCTAATTGTCGTGCAATTTAAGGGAAACATCTACAATCATTTAAGTATAAATTTCATTCCGGTTCCTATTGATTTAAAAAAAAATCATTTTGATTTTTAGATTGTGTTTGTTTTATCAAAAAGATTCCAATAATATAGTAAAATTAAATGTAGTTACACATCAGCAATTATGTTGATATAATATTTATGGTAATATTGTTCTTTAACTAATTTCATAATATGATCTAAATGTTAGTAATTTTTATTAAGTATGTTGCATGTAGTGGATAATGATAATAGTGAGAAAAAAAAGAAAAATACTATTTTATTTTGAAGATTTAAAATAGTTCATGTCATCCAAGTGATTACATAAATTGTAATTCCAGTGCCAAAATAATAACAAGACAATGATATGAAGAATATTACCATAAAGTAAGTTAAGGGGGTTTGTAGTTTAAACCTTCAATATATACCAAACATACATTACAAAATTTTAGTAATCTTACTTTTACTAAATATTAGTATTCTTTATATAAGCAGCTATTAAAAATAGAGGAGGGATCCATTGACAATGCTTATAATAACAATTTTGACAATATAGATTTTGAAAATTTTATAATAATTCATAAAAAATCTTAAAAATGAAAAAACTTTTATGGATGCATTTTTTAACTTATAGATTAATAGTGTTTCAAATTTCAAACAATTTGAACATCGTTTGATGGTTCATCAAAATTTTATATATTTTTTAACGGTTGAAATTTAACGAGCTTTAAAAAGCTATCAAACGTCACTTAAATTGAATATAATTTGAAAGATAATCAATCTATAGGTTAAACAATATCTTTATAATTTTTTTTCTATTTTTAGAATTTTCAACTATTTTTACAAATTTTTCAAAATTCTTATTGTCAAGATTGTCAAAATAAGTATTGTCAATGGATCCCTCCTCTTAAAAATAAATCATGAGAAACTAGATAGGATATATGTAAATGTTAATGGGGTTAATAATTTAAACTTGGTTAATTAACTTGATTCACACAATATTGAAATTAATTTGAAAAAAAAAAAAGATGATGGGTTTTAAGTTTGAGGAGGGATTCATTGACAATAGTTATCTTGACAATATTACTTGTTAAAAATTTATAAAAAAAATCATAAAAAATCTTAAAAATAGAAAAATAGTTTATGAAAATATTACTTATAGATTGATCATATTTCCAATTATATTCAATTTAAGTGACGTTTGTTAGCTCTTTAAAGATCCGCTAAATTATAACCGTTGAAAAGTGCACAAAATTTTGGTAAGTCATTAAACGATGTCCAAATTGATTGAAATTTAAAACACTATCAATCTATAAGTTAAGTAATTCATTCATAAAACTTTTTTCATTTTTCAAATTTTTTATAAATTTTTATAAATTTTGAAAAAAATGTTATTGTCAAAATTATCAAAATAATTGTCAGCTAATCCCTCCTTTTTAAGTTTTAACCACAAAGAACAATTTTATCAAAAGAAACCCACAAAGAACAAATGATATTGTCCTCTCTTGGAGAAGATAAGGCGTCCCCATTTCTTATCTTTAGAAGGTTTAAAAGAGCGAAGGAGAAACAGAAACCATACTTCAGCCATAGGATAGAAGAGGCTTCTCTTCTCCCTTCTTGCTGCTCGCCTCCATCTTTGCTTCCAGTGAAAAGGTTCTCTCTCTTTTTTTCTCTCAATTCTCAATTCTCAATTCTCAGTACAACCCAACAAAATTTTCTGAATTCAATTCAGTTGGGTACTTATTTTCTATTACTGGGTGTTTGTGTACACAGCTCCATGGCAGCAGCTGAGGGGAGCAAACCCAATAATGGCATGACCCAATTCCTCAAATCAAAAGGGTATGATGAGAAGGCCATCCAGGAGCTATTCGCAAAATGCAAGGCGCTGAACGATGCCGGTTCGGAGAATGCCGGGGCCAATTGGGACTATCTGAAGACCATAGGGGTACAAGAGAGGAAGCTGCCCCATGTCATTTCCAAGTGCCCCAAGATCCTCACTTTGGACCACGATGAGAGGCTGGTGCCGACGGTGCAGTGCCTGCTGACGCTGGGGTCCAAGCCCGGTGATGTCGGTGTGGCTGTTGCGAAATTCCCGAATATACTGTGTCATAGTGTGGATGAGAAACTGTGCCCCCTCTTGGCATTTTTTCAGTCTCTGGGTGTTCCTGAGAAGCAAATCGGGAAGGTTTTGCTGCTCAATCCTCGTCTTGTCAGCTATAGCATTGAGACCAAGTTTACCAGGGTTGTTGAGTTTCTGGCAAGCCTCGGCTTTAACAAGGGAGAGCATATCGGTAATTTTGCTTTTTAAGTTTCAGGTTATCTTTTTCTGGGGGCTTCCTGGTATGTTATTAAACATTAACTGGTACGGTAACTATCTGCGACTGTTCCAATCTAACAAGTAAAATTGCTGAATCGACCCAAAACTGAAATTGATTCCAGAAAGAGAATGCATGAGCTGATTATCAGGGGTATTATTATTTGCATCCTTAGTTTGACATTCAATGTACTTGTATCAGATTATGAAGTCACAGCCTTTCTGAGTTAGCCTACACGTCATTTATGAAATTGTTAGTTAACCTAGCCACTCTAATCATGTATGATATACTTACAGGTAAAATTCTTAACAAAGATCCATTCATTGTCGGGTATAGTGTTGAAAAACGACTCAGGCCAACTACTGAATTTCTCAAATCAATTGGACTCGGTGAGAAGGAAATAAGGAGGGTAGTTCTCAATTTCCCCGAGGTATTGAGTCGGGATGTTGACAAGGTCCTCCGACCAAACCTGGCATTTCTCAGGAGGCGTGGTTTCAGCAATGCAGAAATCACCTCACTGGTTTCTGGGTACGCACCGATCTTAATCAAGAGTGTGAAGAATTCTCTCGAGCCGAAAATCAAGTTCTTGGTCGAGAAGATGGGGAGGCAAGTCGGGGAGGCAGCTGAGTACCCCGAGTTTTTCAGGCACGGATTGAAGAAGAGCTTGGAGGTCCGGCAAAAGGTGTTGAAGGAAAGAAACATGAATTGTAGCCTCAGTGAGATGCTGGGGTGTAATCAGAAGAAGTTTGCTGCTAAATATGGCTTAGTGGCTGCAATATGTTGATGCATTTTCTAGAGCTTTACCATTTGTCAGGGTTTTAATTCAGTTGCCATGTTTATTTTTATGGATAGATGATTTTGATTTTCAGATGCAAGGCTGTTTGTTTCATGAACTCATTTACTGAGGAATGTAGAGATTGAAGACTGTTTTGTACACTTTGTCAATTTTAGTTAATTTCACTGGTGTATGATTCTTAAATCTCAGCATTATATGTTCTATTTGTGAGTTTAAAATTAGTGACATATTTTCTGGTACGTTCTGAGTTCTCAGGTACTGTACAAAATTTGTGACTTAACAGTAAACCATGTTTGCTTGTTTGGATGAGAACACTGTTACGCAAAAATGGATTGACCTGTATTAAAATTTTCAAGTAAGAACGCCCAAAAATCCACAACACATATTACAATTACAATTAAAAATAAAAGGAAGAAGAAACAAATCTTTACATAAACATCAAAAATTTTACCCAAAGAAAATGAGCCGTTTCCGATGTCTGCTAACTAATAAAACACAAATGGAAAAGGGTAAAGAAGAGGCTAATGGATTAATATAAGACATCATCTATCACACATAGATAATTAACAAAAAGTAATGCAAAATCTAAATGTTACAAGGTACACACTACTCTGCTGATCCCTCATCAGCATCATCATCAATATTATCTGGTGCTGAGTTTTGGGGTATAAACTCTTCACCTGGGTACATGTTCTGAAATAACTGCATTAAAAAAAAAGATCATATATAACTACACGGTATGTTTACATCTAATAATTTATTCCACTTATTATTGTGTGCTCGTGTGTGTTTTTTTTAAGATAATAAGCTGGTAAGTGTCCGTTTTAATCTTCTTTGAAACAAAGAAAAACACCCAAGGATTTTTGAACCTCCACTTTCTATAAAACAACTCAAAAACTCGACCACTACACAAACCCATGCACTTTGAATACTATACTCTCCTCTGATTGTGAATATGTTCTGAGCTGTAATAATTATCTTACATATATAGATATTTGAAACTTGAATATGATGTTTGCGGTGGTAATAATTTTAGGATACCTTTCTAGTTGTATTCAATATATTCCTGTAGTCAAGATTTGCATCTGGCATAGGGCAAATTGACATGGAAGCATCATATGAAGCCTGAAATAAATACACTCTTGATAAGCAAAAATAAAAGAGTTTAAACCTTAACTGATATATTATAATAATACCCTCACAAAGTCTATCGCAGGTGGTACCCAACACGCCAATTTGATATCAAGCAAATACTGACAAAACTACCACTCAACCACAATTTGAATTACATCAGAAACAAGGCTATCGAGCTCATTCATCTAAACTTTAAATCAGCATAACCTCACTGATTTTGTTTCAAATTTGGCAATAATGGAAATGAGACAAAATAGCAGCATCAGAAGACAACATTTGACAGAGTATGCTACAACAGCAACAAAGCCTTTAGCCCCGAACTTGACAGCATATATCAGGATACCGTATCACAAATAAAGCAAGAAGATATAACAAATACGAAAATGTCGGAACAATATGAAACTTAGGAAAGAAGACAATAAAGACCACGGAATACCTCTCTAAGTTCCTGAACAAAAGTGCAGCTCCATACAAGAGTTGGCTTTGTCTCTCCTTCCTCTGCTGCCTCTGCCGCTGCTATACTTTCTCCTTCCTCCTTTTGCTGTGCTTCAACACTTTCAGTAGATACCTCCTTAATATTGAAGAGTGCTTTGATGGCTAAATTTATACATACTTTTCCCAAAACAGCATCTTCACAAGGTGTGGAGAGATGAACCATAAAGCTGAATATATTAAAAAAAACAAAAATAGTGAGAAAAAGCATCAGTTTCTCATATTCTCACCTAATTCTTCTTTTTCATGGGTCAGAACAAGTATAAAGATTAAAGAAGACAACACAAAATATGGGAGAAATTTAGTACATGTACAGTGGTTTACTAGCAGTAGCAATATTGGTAAGATATTTATCAGCAATGTTCAGTATTCACTTTGATTAAGTCGTACCTTTGATTATATACTGGTAGTGTTTTTCCATCAACCAAAAAAATTAATTTGCAGCTATTACCACCCACTGTTTTTCAGAGAGAATAAAAAATCCCAAAAAAATAAAAACACTCACAATCCAGGAGGACAAACAGCAACATTCCCACTAAGTTGGAGAGCTCTGACTGCCGTCAACTGCTCCTGATGTAGAGCTGTATTGGAATGAGTATAAACTGTAATCTAAACAAGTGAAATAGGCAGACCACGATAAAAATATATTATGCAGTGACCAATGGACAATTGATATGTTGTACATTACATATAATAAGGCATAACAACACCAGAGGCAATGGTGAGACTTTTCCTTTTTTTTTTTTTTTTCCATTCTTTTGAGGAGGGTGACAGGAACAGTAGAGAGAGTGGCTTGATAGACTATTTCAGAATTGATGAGCTTACTGTTTGATTGAATGCATCAATTGATTCAGGGGTCAAGACCAAGTTATTACATATTAAATTGCACTAAGATGAAAACAATTAGGTTCTGGTCTTATTACAAAATAAATTTTAAAGAATGAAATATGACTTAGCAAGGGGATGTCTTACATTTTGGGGGGAAGACAAGCAAAATATTTGCTGAATTAGACTCAATGGATCTATCTGTAATGCACACTCCTCTTGCAACAAGGCTTGATATATTTGATGAAAAAAAGTTTTCACGAGGTTCTACCGACACTGGAATTTGGTATGATGGGTCCAAAACCAGTTTAGAGCTGAATATTTCCTGCCCAGATTCCAACCTGACACCTATGTAGTTGTTGCTTTCCTGTGTGGTACATACAAAAAATTTGTAGTCCCAATCAATAAATAAAAAGAACTAGGCCAACTAATGAGGTCTGCAAAGATATGGCACTGGTACGTACAGCACGTTCTCATCATATTTGAAGTTGTCAGGAACTAGAGATTTAACATACCTTGTCAGTAAGGATGTCAACCACAGGCATACGCAATACCTGGAAAACAATCACATGTCAATAGTATTAAATATGGAGGGGAAAGACATAACAACTTGAACATGCCAATTTGCAAACCCAACTAACATATAATCATAGTAGAGACACGGTACAGCATTTTGTGCATTACATCCAATGTCCAAAAGAATATCAAGGTACAGGTCCAGAAATAGGTAATACATCAACTATTCAAATGTATGACCAGGTCTTGCATCAACATATATCAGCCATTATATTATAGCAATACAAGGTATGACCAAAATTTCAGCAGAGAATCTTACGTAAAGAGCACCTTTGACAGCAGCACAGCGGCAAAAAGCTTGAGGCAACTCCCCATGCCCATACATCGGGTATATAAAAGCCCCTACAGCATTAGCAAATCTGAAATAACAAAATAAATTATTATCTAATTTCACTATCACTATGGTGTTCTATCCACAGGAAGAACAAATGTTATGCATATCCCTTAAACAAAAGGATGATAAACATATCTGTTCCAATTATGAAAGAATAATTTTGATGAAAACTTTTCACTTCTTATCATGAAGCAACGATAAGCCATGAAAAGTTAAGGGATTTTGGTTAGAAAGAACAGCAAAACAATGCGGTGGTTTTCAAACATTAGTTGAACATTAATGACTTGAACAAATTAAGATCCTTGAGAAAAAGTTATAATGGGTGTTAAGTGCAAAATTTGCATCTCACCTCCCAATGGAAGAGCTGTAAACAGAAATAGTTTCAATGCCTTCTCGAGTTGAAACAACCCTTTTGCAGGAATCACTGTTGCCTTGTTCATAATCTGCCATACCAATCGCATACAACACAAGCCTACATAAATTTTTGAAAAAGAAGTCACAAGCGAGTTCAAAACTTCAGTTAAATTTCAAACATACTTCTTATTTTCCTGAACTAAAAATAATCTTTAGTCTTCAAAGATCATTTGATCATGAAGAGGACAATGGGAAGGGTATCATGTAAGTACCGTATTGCACCTGAATCACGAGACCTAGTTCCTCCCATCTCCAAATTAACATGGATTAGCTACTATTCATTTCAACCATCCATCACTATTCTAAACAAACAATCCAAACAACGTTTCTACTATTCTTTAGCTAATCCAAAAATCACTATTTTTTTTTTACTAATCTCATCCACTATTCTCTATTCTGCTATTCTTTCACTAATCCTTGCACAATCCAAACGCACCCTAAACTAAACAAACTTAACCAGGGATCCAAGTATTTTTGTACTGGTATTGGGTAATTTATGTAAATGCCAAGAGCAGATTAAGCATGTTTTGGTTAAATTATTTTAAACCGAACTTCTTATATTGGGTTGGGGGCTGACATTCACATATACCATGATTATATTATCCTCTAACCAAACTACACTAAAAAGTTCCTAAATGTCAATTCAACAAACAAGAAAACAAAATACACACGCCGCAATCTTCTCCGAAAGCTCTTGTTTCTTGAGAAACTCAGCAAATGGCATCTCCAACTCCTCCTCCGATATCACCCCATCACCATTCTCACTCGGCTCAGAAGCGTCACCCGCACGAGCACGGCTCGACGCAATGTGGCTCTGCACCTTCTTAAAGAACTGTGTCATCTTGGTCTTCTCCTTAAACCCCAGGCTCTTATCCTTGAAGATCGCCTGTCTCGAATCCGGCACCGAGCTCAATCTCCCGTCCCAGTAGACCAGACTGGCCTCCACGCTCTTGAACTCCACGTGGTGACTCGCGCCGGATCTGAGCAGAAGATCCACAGCCTCATCTGCGCAGTACAGAACCCTCAGGCCGACGAGGTCAATCAGGAAGCTTCTAGAAGGTTCCGGAAGGGATTGAGAGGATACCTCGACATGGGAGTATAGACTCGGGGTCGGATCAGAATCAGAAGCGGAATCGGAAGAGGAGGAAATGTAAGAGAGGAAAGAGGGGAGGGCGAGGGAGGAGAAGTGCGACCCGTAGAACGGATTGGGGTCGAGATGGAGGACGGATTTTCCCGCGACGGAGGCAGCCGCGGCGAGGAGGGACGCGGAGAGACCGGTGCCGCAGAGGATGAGGTCGAAGGCGATGGGATCTATCGTCGGGTAATCGGAGGCGACCGAGGAGGAGGCGGTGACGGAGATCTCCGCCATGGTCAGAAGGAGAGAGGAGTCGGACGGAGAGACGGAGGAGACTCGGCTGACGGAGAGAGTTGCCAATGCTTACCAATCTTCTGCCGCGCAGTAACGTGCTGCGCAGAATTATGAACGTTCGATCTGACTCGTGATTCGTGCTTGTTGATCTGGAAAAACCCACGTAGCGGTGGCAAAAAAAAACTCATAGCTCGCACGATTACGAACCGAGCTACTAACGAACTGGCTCGTTAGGCGAGCTTGCACATGGAGCAGCTCGGTGCACCCTAGTCCCTAGCTCGTTGGCTCGTTATATCACCGCATTTAGAAGTATTCGTGTATTCATTTCATTACTGCCCATCCGATTCATTTAACCCAATATGTCATTTGAAAAAAAAAAAAAAAAAAATTTAGGTCAAATTGTTGGTGTACCCATTTAAATATTCGAAATTGCCAAAATCCTCATCAAGTACTCAAAATATCTTATTTTCGCATCCAATATATAATTACTTTCTTATCTCCCCATACTTTGATTTAATCAGGATTTGTGTAGTATAATTACCATTAATTTTTATTTTGAAGCCAAAATGCCTATTTTGTCCCTATCCTTGCTATCGGTTGCTAGGAGTACATAAATCTTAGTGTTAGAATATTCAGTTATTCTATAAATATAAATCTAATTACATAATTCAAGAAATAGAATTATAATTAGAGATATAATTCAGAAATAGAATTATAATTAGAGATAGTCATTCTATTATAAAGTAAATTTAATTATAGAATTCAGAAATAAAATTCTTAATTAATAAGGTAACCACCCACTTCTCCACTTACCAGCCCACTTTGACCTTGATGGCTAGGCTCTGTGGGAGGTATAAATAAGAGTCCATGGTTGATCCTCTCTCTGCTCATACTCACATTAAGAAGTTGCTCTCCATCGGCAAAGTGAAACAGAGGAAGAGAGAGAAATCAACTAGGTGCAATCTCGTAGGATTTAAGAGTTTGCAATTAGCGTTGGAGTTTCTACTTGCTGTTCATGATGAATGCTAAAGGTACATTTATATTTATTTAATTATAGTATTTAATGTGATCTTATGTTGTTTCAAGTTCTTGTGACCATTATCGGTCTTCTGCTCTTATGATGTATTTTCTAATACATAATTAAAGATGATTAAAGTGCTTATGTTCATGTAAATTATTCTTACATGTGGTATTAGAGCCTTGCTTGGAAACTTCATAATTTCCGTTAAATATCTATAATATTAAAGCTTGTAGCATTGATAATCTCAATTGAATTGCTTGTTTCGGGGAAGTTAATTAGGATTTGACTTGTATGAACTGTTAATTGCATGATTACATGAAAGTTGATGATATTCTTTGTGATGTTTGATGAATTATGTCTATCTGTACTCGTAACTTCCCTGAGATTATCTGATTAATGATAAATTGGAATTTACTGCGTCAATTTTAGTTATCTAGAAATAACTTCTATGTGATCGTGTGATCTGTACATAACTTGCGGCTAATTATGATATGCTAAACTTAGCCTTTATAATTTTCGGTTATGTTGACCGTTTGAACTGAGCACACAATTTTAGCTATCTCAAAATAGCTTCCCTGATATGATGTGTGTGCTAATTTATGCGATGTGATCATAAATTATATGAAATAATCATTTGAATTGAACTGCGTGTTAATTCATAAGGCATTAAGGATACTCCCAAAGGTAGGTCCTTCGTCTCTATGATCAAACACATTAAAGTGCAAGCACATTTTGTTATTTTGTAAGTTGTGTATACCCAAAGGTAGCACAATGGAACACCAACGAAATTTACTTAATTGAAGTGCTCAAATAATGTAGTTTATGTATTATTTTTTTGTTTTTTGTTGCTATCATGTTAAATTATGAGACATTAAGTATACTTCCAAAGAAGATACGCCGTTCTTATGAATTACATATTAAAGTTGCTAGTAATTTACGTTATGGTCAATCATGTATGCCCAAAGGTGACATGATGGGACAGCAATAAAATTACTTATTAAAGTGTTGTGTAATATATATTAGATATATTATATGTATTAGGATATGAATCTTAATTAGCCCCAAAGGGTGATTAGGATTTATTTTACGTCATCGCCTACTAGATCTGAATCAATATCTGAATTAAAGTTATATTAGAAGAATCAAAGCATTAAAGAGTATCTTCTAATCTTCCTTCCTAATTATACTTACATTAAAGCCTTCTCCTCTTAAAGTGTTCTTTTCTTCTTATCTGCCTCATAAATTCTTAATGAGAATAATTACTTAAAGTTTAACTAATGAAAAATAAGTGGATTTTCTTAACCAACAAACTTGACAAGAAACTAATTAAGATATAAAATCCATTAAAGTCAATCTCTCCTTCTTGTCCTATATTTCTCTTTTAGGGATCCTCTTAGTTCAGTCTCACATTAGTCAACAAGAACCTCAGTAAGAACTGTTGTACTAACTTAAGAAAGAAGCAATGTCTAGGAAAGACGGAATTCGTAGCAGAGCAATGTGCTCCCTGTCTTTCCTGGTTGTTATTTCGAGACTTAGGCAACTGGCCCAGCGGGTTATGAATAACAAATAAAGAGATATTAAAAGTTTAACGTGAGGATTCTCTTTAGTTTCTTATCATATAGCCATGTTTGGTCTTAAGGATCTTAAAGTGTTCTCTTTCCTTAAGAATTAGAGTAATTAGTTTATATAATATGATGAAAAGTCTATTTTTTTTTTTTAAAAGTGGTCTCTATTCTCAAAATTTTCACTTCCAACTACTAATAGTGCCAAGGACTTTTTAGAAAGTGTTAAAGCACAATCTCAGTGTGCTGATAAAAGTATTCTAAGTGCACTAATGTCAAAACTGACCACCATGAAATATGATGGCAGTCTTACTATGCACCAGCACATACATGAGATGACATCCTTAGTCTCAAAGTCAAAACTCAGGTGTGTTAGGATGACCATGGAGGAACCATTCTTGGTTCAGTTTATAATCAACCCTTTGTCTTTGAGCAGTATGTACCATTCCAAATGAACTAAAACGTCCTTAAAGATAGATGGACAGTTCATGAATTGTCTGGAATGTTGATTCAAGAGGAGTAAAGGATGAAAGATAACAAACCTCCCGTGGTACACCTTGTGAACCATTATGGCACTACGACAAACAGTAAATCAGGTTGTAGAAAAGGGAAGAAGAAGGGTTCTTTAACCCATATTAGCTTCCAGAGGAACATTTAAAAGGATGAGCAAGAAAATTAAAAAACTTTTGTAAGAAAGTTGGACATTTTCAGAAAGATTGCACAAAAGTGTCATCGATAGTTCAAAAATAAGTGTATGAATAGTGCTTAGTATGTTTTGAATCTAATTTTATTAATGTTCCTAATAACACCTGGTGGTTTCATTCTGGCTCAAGCACTCATGTTTCTAATCATGTGCAAGGATTCCTTTTAATCCGAACCACAAGTCTAAATGAGAGATCAGTGATAACCGGAAGTAATGAAAAAGTACCAGTTGAGGGAGTCGGAATGTATAGACTCATTATTGATACCAGCTGTACTTTAGATTTACTTCATACACTTTATGTACCTACTTTTAGTAGGAATTTAATCTCTGTATCGAGACTTGATTATTTGAGTTATGCATTTAACTCTGGTTCAAATTGTTGTTATGTAAGTAAAAACAATTGTGTGATTGATAATGGAATTTTAGTTGATGGATTTTACAAGCCTTGACTTGATGATAGTTTTATCCAATCTCTATATAAAGTGCACTCTTACGTAGAAATGAAACGTGCTAATGATAATTTGGCTTACTTGTGGCATAAAAGATTTGGTCATATATCCAAAGACCGAATCCAATATCTTGTAACTAATGGAGTTCTTCCGAACTTAGAATTTACAGATTTTGGATCATGTGTTGATTATATTAAAGAAAATCAAACAAAACAATCAAAGAAAGGCGCTACAAAAAGTTCACAATTATTAGAATTTATCCATACTAATATATGGTCCTTTTAACGTCCCCTCCTTTAGTAAAGATAAGTACTTCATCACATTCATCGATGATTATTCACATTATAGGTTCATTTACCTTTTGCATGAAAAGTTTTAATCAGTTGACGCTCTCGAAATTCTCGTCACTGAGGTTGAAAGGCAACTCGAACATAAAGTGAAAATCATTAGATCTAATTGGTGTGATGAGTATTATGAAAAGCATGATGAATCGGGTCAAGACCCTGGTCCATTCACCACATTTAGAGAAGCGAAGCATTGTTGAGCAATACACAATGTCGGGCACACCATAACAAAATGGTGTCGCTAAACGTAGGAATCGTACCTTAATTGAAATGGTTAGGAGCATGTTAAGTCATGCCAACGTACCCAACTATTTGTGGATGTTCGCTCTAAAGACAGTCATGTATTTGTTGAACATAGTTCCTTGTAAATCCGTTCAGACTACTCCTTTCGAGTTGTGGACGGGAAGGAAATCAAGTTTGAGGCATTTACACTTATAGGGTTGTCTAGCGGAAGTAAGAATTTACAATCCACATGAAAAGAAATTGGATTCTAGAACCATTAATGGTTACTTTATTAGTTATCCAGAAAAATCAAAGGGGTATCGTTATTATTATCCTAATCATAGTACGAGGATTAAAGAATCCGGAAATGCTAAATTCATTGAAAATGATGAAATTAGTGGGAGTTCCAGTCAATCAAGTGTTGACATTCAGGAGATCACGCGGCAAGACATTGTACCTACCACTGTACAATTGCCCTTGATTTTGAAAAGAGTTGCTCCAAATATTGCTTCGCAACTTAATGTCAATTTGGAACAACAATCTGAGAATGATGAAATTCCCAATAATGATGTCGTCAATGAAAAGATAGTACAAACCCAACCAATTGAATTGAGACGCTCTGCAAATGAGCACAATCCTCAAATTAATGATTATGTGTACTTCATTGAATCAGAAATTGATTCAAGTATTGACAATCCGATTTCCTACACTAAAGCCATACAAAGTGAAGACTCAGAACATTGGGTCAATGCAATAAAAGAAGAGATAAAATCAATGGATCAAAATCAAGTTTGGGACATCGTTGAATTACCTCACGATTCAATGAAAGTTGGATGTAAATGGATCTTCAAGATCAAACGTGATGCTAAAGGCAATATCAAACGATTTAACGCTAGACTTGCTGCCAAAGACTTTACTCATAAAGACGGCATTGACTATCATGTAACTTTTTCGCTCATTTCGAAAAAGGGTTCTCTTAGGATAGTCTTAGCTTTGGTAGCTCATTATGATTTAGAGCTACATCAAATGGATGTAAAGACAGCTTTTCTAAATGGTGAGTTAAAGAAAGAAGTGGATCAGCCCGAGGACTTTTCAATTGGGGGGAAGGAACACATGGTTTGCAAATTGAAAAGGTCGATGTATGGTCTGAAACAAGTCTCACAACAATGGTATCTTAAGTCATTGTTTCTATACCAGAGTCAGTGGGAGTACGATAATGTTTCTAATCTTACATGTTGAAGATATTTTGTTAGCCACTAACGATCTTGGTATGTTATATCAAACCAAGAAGTTTCTCTCAAAGAATTTTTGAAATGAAAAATATGGTGAGGCAAATTATGTGATAGGAATTGAAATATTCCCTAATTGATCACAATGAGTGTTAGATTTGTCTTATAAAGCATATATAAATAAAATTCTTAAGAGATACAATATGGATAAATGCTCAAGTGGGTCAGTGCCAATTCAGAAAGGGGACAAGTTTGGATTATTTTAATGTCCTAAGAACGAATTGGAGAAACCAGAAATGAAAAAACATCCTTTACGGTCCGTAGTTGGTAGCCTAATGTATGCCTAGACATGTATGAGACCAGACATAAGTTTTGTCTTAGGCATGTTTAGCAAATATCAAAGTAATCTGGGGTTAGAAAAATAGAAAGCGGTGATGAAAATTCTCCATTATAGTTAAGGAACGAAGGATCACCTATAGGAAGACCGATTGCTTAGTAATAGTCAGGTACTCAGATTCAGATTACGCCGGATGCACGATACACGTAAGTCCACATGTGGTTTTGTGTATCTATTAGCAAGGCGAAGCAATATCATAAAAGAGTGCGAAGCAGATTATCATTGTTGCATCCACTATGAAAGCCGAGTTCGTGGCATGCTTTGAGGCTACGATACAAGGATTATGGCTACGGAATTTTATTTCAGGACTTGAGTATGTTAACATTATTGTCAAGCCGCTGAAAATTTATTGTGTTCTGTAGCATTCTTCTTTAGTAAGAACGACAGATACTCTAAAGGTGCCAAACACATTAAAGTTAAGTATCTGGTTGTGAAAGAAGAAGTACAGAAATGAACAATTACGATTCAGCATATAAGCACCGACCGAATGATAGCTAATCCATTAACCAAAGGATTTGCACCCAAGACATTTATGGAACATGTTGTTAATATGGGTTTGGTTGAGTGTGCATGATTTTGTTGTAATTTGTAAACTTTGAATTAATATTATTAAAGTGTTCACTGTTTGTTTGTTTCTCTATGATTATTATTTACTTATGTAAGTATACCTTATTGTTGTATTTAAATAATAATCAGTTCTTTCTAAGAACAATTAAAGGGATCATTAAAGTTATAGCCCTTATGGTTTATATTAATTGGGATTAATATTGTGGTTCATGGAAGGGAATGAGTCGATATAATGACTCACAACCGCCATGACTCGTATTGGTTTCTGTTAAGGATAAACATTATGTTATACCGAACTTATGGAATATACGACATATATATATCACTAGTCTTAAAGTTCATGTATGTTATTAAAGTTATATTCATTACGAATTACTGAATAAGTGGGAGAATGTTAGAATATTCAGTTATTCTATAAATATAAATCTAATTACATAATTCAAGAAATAGAATTATAATTAGAGATATAATTCAGAAATAGAATTATAATTAGAGATAGTCATTCTATTAAAGTAAATTTAATTATAGAATTCAGAAATAGAATTCTTAATTAATAAGGTAACCACCCACTTCTCCACTTACCAGCCCACTTTGACCTTGATGGCTAGGCTCTGTGGGAGGTATAAATAAGAGTCCATGGTTGATCCTCTCTCTGCTCATACTCACATTAAGAAGTTGCTCTCCATCGGCAAAGTGAAACAGAGGAAGAGAGAGAAATCAACTAGGTGCAATCTCATAGGATTTAAGAGTTTGCAATTAGCGTTGGAGTTTCTACTTGCTGTTTATGATGAATGCTAAAGGTACATTTATATTTATTTAATTATAGTATTTAATGTGATCTTATGTTGTTTCAAGTTCTTGTGACCATTATCGGTCTTCTGCTCTTATGATATATTTTCTAATACATAATTAAAGATGATTAAAGTGCTTATGTTCATGTAAATTATTCTTACACTTAGTACCTAAAACCTTTATCTGGAAGAGACAAATTTTTTTAGGCAAGCCTTCTTCCATTCTTATTAAGGTTGTGAGATTGATAACAATATAATGTACAAATATACAATCAATAATATATTCAATAGTGATTATTATTTTGTAAACCAAGTATTGGGAGGTCCCTCTTATCACTAGTACGAGCCTTTGTACCAGAACTTTACCAGGCAAGCATATTCCAAGAACCATCCCTCTTTTCAATTCAAATCGTGGTAAATCAAATGAACCAGCACATCAGGAATTGAAGAGCGATGCATCGTGGTACAATTCTAACCACTGTTTGTTGCTTATTCGAGTCAATTAATTGACTCGGTACCAAGACACCAAAAATGCGGCGGTGTCGTCCCGCCACCGGACAATCCCTGACCAAATCGAGCCCCACCATCGTGCTCTCTAAGCCCAGACGATGCCGGTGGTGGTCCTTGATCTTTGATCAGATAGCGGATCGCCGAGGATCGGCAGCGAGCTTCCCTGATGTTGCCATGTTGTCTCTTGTGGAGCAGGGGTAAGTGGTAACCACTAGGTTGAACTAAAACAAAAGGACGGGGGCATTATAGACATTTCGGCTTCAAAATAAAAATTAATGGTAATTATACTACACAAATCCTGATTAAATCAAAGTATGGGGAAATAAAAAAGTAATTATATATTGGGTGGGGAAATAAGATAGGGGAGTGCTATTTTAAGTTCCCAAATTGCTATTTTGAGGATAGAGAGAATATTTTTCATCTTACTCCCCATTTTGCCCTTATTAAATACCATTTTCTTTTCTTTCTCGTTGAACAATGCGGCTAATTAAGCAAATTCTTAGTGAGATATAAATGGAGTACTTTCTTAAATTACTATACAGTTATAAATGTAAACGGGAATTTCGAGACAAATTTCAAAGAAAAAAAAGGCACCGTTAGCAATTCAGCATATATCCAAAATAATACGAATTTTTTGCTCATAAACGGATTAGTAAATCCATATGGAGGAATGTCCCAATTTTCTTTTTCTAAATCCTATATAGTATTTTTATCAAAAAAAAAAATCGTAGATAGTATTTTAGTGTTTTGTAGGGACGTAAGTCCAATCTGTTCAACTCGCAGAACCCGACCAACCCAACCCTAAAAATTATGGATTTTAATTATAGTTTGTTAGGTACGGATTGAATTTTGAGTAACTCGATGGTTAAAGTTTAATTACGGATTTAGTAAAATATATTGGGTAAAACCCGATCCGACCAATTTATTTTCATTTTTAAAATAATTTTTATTATTCTAAATAAAATCACAATATTTTTATAGAAATGTAATGACTTTTTGTTATGCTTCAAATTTTTTAATTAAAACTTTTTTATATTATTTTTAATTAAAACTTTTTTATTTTATTTTTAATTAAAACTTTTTTATTTTATTTTTAATTAGTGTATATTGAATTTTCTTGTTGTATTTTTTTCATCGTAACATGTTTTCACTTATATTTTTGACAATTAATGTCTTAACTGAAACATGCAGAAACCGACCAGTAAAGTTGAAATCAGAATTGAACGGTTTTTATTCTTTGTTGGTTAGTTATGGATTGAATTTGTATGACCCAACTAGAATAATTTGAATTAGCAATCTATGCGAATCCCGACCAACCCGAGCCGTTTACACCCCTAGTGTTTTGTTTGTACTTGGAAGAATTTGAACCCCATAAAACACTGAATTTAATAATTTATAAATTATTGGTAAAACATTGAATTTAATCAAACGAAACATTCAATAATTCATGAATTATTGTCCACTTAACTATAAATATTGTTATTTTGAACATTTTGTGTATTTATGCATACCATAATCATATGTTTTTGTAGCAAATGACCTAGTAGCTCAAGTGGTAGCTAATTAGGATGACTTCTAAGAGGTAATGGATTCAATCCTTCATGACACACAAATATCTCCTAAAAAGAAATGGAAGATGGTGGAAAGTATCCACTTAAACCTAAAAATATATATATATATATATATATATATATATATATATATATATATATATATATATATATATATATATATGTTTTTTAGATAAAGATGACTGTCAAGATATTCAAATTTAAATATATTTAAAAGACCCCATCCGAGTTTCAAACATGTGACCTCCCTAAAAGAGCAATGCTTTTTGTTAATAGACCAAAGATTAGATGTCATTATCTTATATAGTTTTCTAGGGACGGAGCTAGGCTCGTGAGCAAGTTAGGGCATGTTTAGATATTAAGAGTAAGATACGTGTCTAATTGTTAATTAAGCTAAGGCACAACATGATATTTGCTTAGTATTTTTAATAAACATCCCATAAAAATATACTATACATGTCATAGCTCAAAAATCAAGCCGAAACACTTGACGAGGCTTGCCTATGCACAAATCCGTCCATGTAATTTTCATTCTTTCTAATTTGACAAAAAAAAAGTTCTTTAATAAAATCGTACCTTTTTCTGTATATTTAAAAATTTGAAGCCTAATCGATCATGAGGACAAGAAGAGCCAAATTTTCAGGCAAGTAAAGTGTATTAGCCGCTCATAAAATCATCGCTATATGAGAATCCTTCTGGTACGTACATCAAAACTAATTTGCTTTATTTTTTTTAAAAAAAATTGCAAATGACAACAGGTAAGTCTAAATGTAGCCTTTTATTTTATTAGAAAGAAATTAAATTCAAATGTTGTTGATCAGACAATAACATGGACACGAATTTCATAGCTAATGCATTCATTTTCGTCTGAATCTTAATTAATCAGCTGATAGCCTGATATGCTCTTAATGAGGGACATAGTTGGTATTTTAAAAAAAAATTCTCTCCTTGCCCTCAAAATAGTAATTTGGGACCTCAAAATAGCACTCCCCAATAAGATATTTGAGTAGCTTGATGGGGAAATTGGCAATTTCGAATATTTGAATGGGTACAACAATTTGGCCAACTAACCTATACTAATACTCACCCCAGGCCCCCCACGTGCTGTGCGCGTGATTGTCCTCTATTACGCGGTACACTGTACTGCACAGCGATGACCTTTAAATTAATAGATGGGTTTTTAAGATTGAAGCTAGCACGAATCTTAAAGCAATCGGATGGCTCATCTGCTGCGTAGTATGGTACTGCGCAGTAGGTGATATAAATCCCGTGCGCTCCTTGTCTAACCTACACGGCTACACTAATACTCACCCCTAGGCCACGTGCCCTCCTTGTATAACCTACATTAATATTAGCTCACCCCCCAGGACTTTTCCCTCCATTTCTCTTTTCTTGGTAAATATGATTGAAATAAATCACCTGCCAACGAGCTAAATGAGCCAACACGAGCTAGCTCATATAATTAATGAGCGATCTTGAACCTAAGATTTTAGCTCATAACCATGACACTAAACGAACTGGCTCGGCTCGCTTGCTTAACGAGCGAGTTCGCACATTATCCGGACCGGGCCAGCTCACATTGTTTACACCCCTAACCCCACATCATTGGATTGCTGTGCAGCTATGTAGCACGGACACGCTCCAGAACAACCCGTGTCGGTGTCTGACACGCATTGGACACCGACACTCCGAAGACACGCCTGGACACGCCAGTGACACGGTCAACATGACTCGGGAACACGGTCATGCACAGGACACGTCATGGACACCTCTCTGACACGTTCTGTTGGGCACAGGACTCGTGTCCGAGTCCATGCTACACAGCTGTGCAGCAATGTGCTACGCGGTAGAGATGTGCAAGCGAGTTTTTTTTTTTGGGGGGGGGGGGGGGGGGGGGGGGGGGGGGGGGGGGGTTGAGGAGAGTTCAGTGATGCCAGGACCAAAATGTAGGTTTTTTGGGCTATAGTTATTGATGTTAGGCCCAAATACAATATATCAGTGCTATTATACAAATTGGCAGTTTTTATTAAGTAAAAGAGTCCACGCGTTGCTTTGGACTGAAATTGTTATTTTTTATAACTAATTTGTAAGATAATATGTAATAGGTCTTTTATTTTAATAAGCCGAGACATTAACGTAAATCAACGATTCTGATATATTCAAGAAAACAATCAACAGTTCAGGTTTCTTATTTGAGAAAAATAGTATTTTTATGTCACTTTTTCCAATATGCTTTTATATATTGTAAGGATTTTTATTTTTATTATATATCGATTGCTACGTTTGATTATTTTACAGTTTTTTAGAATGATGGGTAGAAGCTGCCAATTTGTAATTGAAGAATATTTTTGACTGCTCCCTGAGAAGAATAATTATTTCTTGACAAAAGTATATTTGACTACTTCCTAAGAAAAATAATTATATTAGACCTTTTTTATTAAATACTTTTATTGTCTACTAACATTTCTATTTTCGATCCACCCATTACAACATATGGGCACTTAAATAGCACAGATTTATACATTTATTTATATCTTCCCTTTCACAAAACACATATGAATCGATTACAAAAATATCCTTAAATTGAGAAACTAACCACACGTGTTTGAGCTATAATTACACCTTTGAATACCACAAAAATAAGGCTACCAACACCAAAATAATCCACTCACCCTCTAAAGAACCTAGTGACTTGCTTGAGACATTAGGCTTTATGCGAATATACACTACATATACTACATATTAGAACACCATTAACTACAGAAGAAAATCCTAAATCTACAATAGTAAGTTATAACAATCTCTTATATCACACACGTATCCAACTTGAAATCAAGCATTCATCCTTATTCTTGTATAGCAACTAATAGAAAAAAAAAATCTCTAATTATTCTTACATAGCATTATTGATATTCACTTGCACAATCAGCATCCTGGCTTTGGTGGATACCAAGAAAGCCTTTAACAATTGATACACACATTTATAAAATATTGAAATCAAGCATCATTACATATATTTGCATAGCAACAACTATTGAAAAAGAAAATGTAAATTGTTCTTACATAGCATTAATCCATAATTCCATATACTCACATTCACATCTGGGGCCAAACTAGTTAAGTGCAATAGATTACATTAGGAGGCAACAAAATTGGGATTCTGCACAAATCCTAAACAAACCGATGGCTCAACAAAAGTGTACATGAAAAATACCATAGCTAAGATGAAAAATCATAGTAGTTAAGTTTATATCTCCCATTGATTATAGAGGAGGGATCCAATAACCATGAGCATCGGTACTTATGGTGACTATTTTTTTTTATTTATGCATAAATTGAAAAATCTAAATTGTTAGATGTTTATTTATATTATCTCAATAACATATACATACAAAATGATAAAATTTGAACATTGTTTCGATAGTCATCAAGAGAGGAAAAAAAATCATAAAACTTGAACCATTGATTTTTGTTAACGCTTGATGCACATGTAAATAAATTCAAAATGATATAAATTTTTGTATCCACATAAAATATGATATATACAACATATTCTATCAATTAGTTTTGTTATTCAACAAAAATATATAATTGATGTTAAAAAAATACTTAGACTCAACAAAAAAATATTTATATTTTCAACAAAAATATAAGTGATGTTTAAAAATTAAAAAAAAAGTACATAAAAAATGTTTGTACTAAATATTTTAAGTACAACCTCCGTCCATGAATAAATAAATTTTTAGGAAAAATAAAATGAATTAGTGGAAAAATGAAATTACATAATATAGATAAAAGGGTAATCATAACATTGGAGAAACAGAAAATTTGAAAAAGTGAATGCGACGTATGAGTTCTTAACAAATACAACCTCCGTCCATGAATAAATGAATTTTTAGGAAAAGTAAAATGACTTAGTGGAAAAATAAAATTACATAATAATTGTTCCAATTAAATAATATAGATAAAAGGGCAATCATAACATTGGAGAAACAAGTGAATAGAAAAATAAATTCAAATCGGTAAAGTTCATTTAATTGTGGACAAAACGTAAAGGGTATACATTCATTTAGGCCATGTTCGATAACGTAATTTTTGCAAAATTGTAACTTTTATGGACCCTGGCTTGCAAATTCAAATTTGCTGTTATTCCAAAAAGAAAAACAGGACCCTGTTATTCCATTGTAGACTGTTGGATCAAAATCAATGGATCGGATCAAATTGAAAAAGACCCCCTAAAATCTAAAGTGGACCGATCGGATCCGTCTATTTTGATCCAACGGCCCACAATGGAATAACAGGGTCCTGTTTTTCTTTGAGAATAACAGCAGATACGGACTCCTGGCTTGCAGAGTTTACAATCTAGCAAGCCACGTCTTGATAAACTTCAAAAACTTTCATGTATTGATGTGTTTCTGTAATACGCCCTGGTGTTGTTTCTCATGGCAAGTGAATGGGCCCACTCAACAATTAAATATGAGTAAAGATTACAACTTATTTTATTTTTTATTCAGCATGTCAGAGTTACTACTCTTATTAGCCACTCCTTTGAGTTTTTTATTTATAAAACTCACGGACCACTCTCACCACCAGCGAAGCCAGCAAAAACTTTGGTCTAACTGGATTTTTTCAAAACAACAAAATACTTCTATTTTAACGAGATTCACCATAGCAAACCAGGGCAAACCAGTGCAAGCTGTGGCTTTTGACTGCGATATCGAACACTCACAAATCACATACCATGGCTTGCTGTAGCTTCCTATCCAAAACCATACAACCGAACAGGGCCTTAATTGTGGACGGACGTTGTTGTTAATAAGTTTGCTATTATTTTTAATTTTTATTTGTATGGTGTCCGACGGGGCACATTTTGTTTGTAAGAAATTGCGTATCCAAAGATGCTTTCGAAGAAATGTACATATCCATTAATAAATGGAGGTAGAATGAGAAAAGGGTGTAGAGAAAAATCGGAATGGTGAGCCCTACCTATCACTATCAGTGCTGGTTTGTTTTCTGGTCAAACATTTTGAAATTATTTGTTATAACTGCAGCATATTGTCTTGGAAATATGTGACATCTCTGGCACCGCACCAGGATTTCATATCCTCTGTAGCGCTTCATTGTGTACCGCAGGATGTGAACCGTTAGATCATCTTGATCTGTTCCGGATCGAATCTCGAGATGATCCAACGGTTTACGGCCTGTGCTACACAATGTAGCGCCACAGAGGATAAGCACCCCCGCACCAGTGTGTTTAATTCATTTCAGACTTCAAACAAATGTTTGACCAGAAAACAAAAATAATGTACATTTAAATATTTTGAAAATGACAAAATAATTAAAGAAGGCTATGCTATTGCTATGTGCAGTCTGTACGATTTGTGTTGTCTATAGTCTTTTCTGCTCAAACAGCTAAACACGAATAGACGTCATAGGCCAGAGCCTACATGTAGGGGTGTACAAAAAACCCGTCAACCCGGCCGACCCGTCTGACCCACCCGACCCAACCCGTTTTTTACCGGGTTAGAGACATTACCGGGTTGGGTCGGGTTTTAATTTTGACTAACCCGTTATGCCGGGTTGGGTTACGAATTGAGCATTTAGAAACCCGTCTAACCCGGACCAGCTCGCAACTAGTTATAAATTATAATTTTATACAAACTTATATATACAATCTATTAAAAAGATAAATAATGAAACAATAATTTAAGAATTAAGTTCTTATTTAAGATCGATATAAAATTTTTATGATGTTTTTGGTTAATGCTTATTATGGCTAACTATTTTTTTTGCAACTTTATAAGGTCGTTCTATGTTTCTAATATGAAATTTAGTTAATAAATATATAACGAGTACTCTATATATAATTCCTAATTTATGTTTAACATTAAATTATCTTTATATTACTTAAGTTATCTAAAATATATTATCATCAAGTTATAAATCACCATTAACATGGTCAATATTATAAAAAAAAATAAAAATCATATGATTAATAATTTAACCGAAACTACAACCCGTTTAACCCGCGTAACCCGTACAACCCGCAAAAACCCGTACGTAAAAAAGTAGTCGGGTTGGGTTGGGTTACGGGTGGGTTGAGTAACAATATTTTATAACCCAGTATAATCGGGTTGGGTTCAAATTTTAATAAAATAGAGTTAACTCGCCCGTTGTACACCCCTACCTACATGCGTCGAAATGTCAAAATATAAAAAAATATTTACATATATATATATGTCAAAATATAAAATATATATATATATATATATATATATATATATATATATATATATAAGTAAATGTGGGGTGCAGGTGATTGGCTGAGGTGGACAGATGCAGGGTTGGGTCAGTTTACCGAATAAAAATGTCGGGTCGGATAGGATATTAGGTCAACGGCTGCCGACATTTTACTGGGTCGAGTCGGTTATCGGATCAACGACTGTCGGCATTTTTCGGGTCGGGTTTGTGTCGGTCGGGTCGGGTGGGTTTTCGGGTCTGGTCAGATTTTGCATCTTTATTACCGAGTCATCTCGGGTTTCGAGTCGTTTGGATTTGGGTTGGGTCAGATCAGTTTGATTTTCCCTGAAACACGGGTCTGGTCGGGCGAGTTTTTTGAGTTGGGTTAGACTTTGCTACCTGGAAGGATTGGAATAACGATATTGCAATAACTCTAGAATACACTGAAGTAGGAAATTTGTTAGTTTCCAATAGTGTTATGCTCAAACGGGCGGGCGGCCCTAGCGGGCGACGGGCAACGGGCGACGGCGGGTTTCGTCCCAAGGGGAGGCCCTTGCCCGCCCAATTGCCCGTCGGGCTTGGCAGGCAAGGGCGGGCAACGGGCGGGCGGGGGGTTTGGTTTGGCCGTGTTGCCTGCGGACTTCGGGCATGTTTAGGGATGACAATTAGGCCCGACGGCCCACGAGCCTGCCTATACCCGCCTGGCCTGAAGCCCAGGCCCGGTCGTCCTGATGCCGCAATGGGCCGGGCCAGGCCAGGCTCAGGGATGAATTTGGAGCCCGCAGGCCCCTTCCCCTTCCCATGACTCTCCTTCTCTTCCTCATCTCCTTCTCGTCCTCATCTCCTTCTCTCCCTCATGAACAGGGACAGAGCCTCCAGTTCCCCACCCCATCCCCTTCCCCTCGCCGCACAGTGCCTGGCGCCTCCAGCCGCCTCGACACCACACCGTGTGTCCGCACCTGGTGTCCCCGTCCGCCCCGACCCCGCACGGCCTCATCGCCCCGACCCCGCACGGCCGCATCGCCCCGACCGTCCAACCCCGACCCTGCACGGTAGCTTCGAGTCCCCGACCCCGCGCCTCCAGCCGTCGCGAGCTCGCAACCTCGCCTCCACCACCGCGACAGCACCGCCCTTCAGGCAGGCGCGGCCTGACGGGAATACCCGCAGGTGGGCCAGGCTTCAATTTTTAGGCCTGTTTCCTTCAGGCCAAGCAGGGCGGGCTTGTGATTGGTAAAAGGCCTGCGGGTACGGCCCATTGCCATCCCTAGGCGTGTTCGCGTGTTGCCGGCGGACTTCGGGCATGTTGCCGGCGGACTTCGGGCATGTTGCCGGCGGACTTCGGACATGTTGCCGGCGAGCTTCAGGCATGTTCGCGTGTTGCCGGCGGACTTCGGACGTGTTGCCGAAGAAGTAGAAGATTAAATAAAACAAGAAAAGTTATATAATTTTTTTAAACATTCTTTTTTTGGAATAATTTTGTTTTTTAAAAACCAAAAATAGCAAATTTTTTTTAAAATAAGTTTTATTTTATAAGTTTGAATAAAATTTCTTTTTTTCTACAAATTCACAACTTCTTTGTAAATTTTATGCCAACTTTTATAAGTTTGAGTAAGTTTTATGTTTCTATATATTAAAAGAAATGAAGTAAAATATAATTTTAGAAACTAAGAAACTTGTAAGTTGTAATTAAAATAATATTAGATTTTTTAAAAACAACAACGGGCAAGGGCTGGCAAGGGCGGGTAAGGGCGGGTAAGGGCGGGCGCGGGGGGCGGGCAAGGGCAGGCACGGGCGGGAAGGGCAACGACGGGTGGGCGGGTTTCGAGGGGTGACAACAAATATCCAGACCCTTGTACTTCGAGACCCGCCCGCCCGGACCCTAGACGGGCGGGCGAGATTGTGGGCCCGGGCGGGCACGGGCGGGCGAAGGGCACGGACGGGCGCGGGTGGGCGGCCCGTGACGGGCGAGGAGCACAACACTAGTTTCAAAGAGGATCATTGGTAATACTTATCTTGATAATTTGACAATTAAATATCAAAAAAAATCATTAAGAACTATCAAAAATAGAAAAATTTTATGAAGGTATTGTTTAAAGAGAAAATCTTTTACAAATATATTCTTTTCTTTATAGATTGATTGCGTTTCAAATTTTGTACAATTTGAGTGTCATTTGATGCTTCATTAAGAACCATTAAATTTAAACTGTTATAGTTATCATACAAACTCAACTTAATGATAGTTCTTCCTTAGATCCATTAAATTACAACCATTAAAAAGTGTATAAAATTTTGAACAACAGTAATTGAAAAATGAACAAAGCACTACAAATGAACAACAGTAATTGAAAAATTATAAAAATAATTGGTTCATTCCAAAAAAAAAAGTGCTTGGATAGATAACTGTTTGTTTACAGTGCAAATGGACAGCATTAATTGTAGTTGTAGAAAAATAACAACAGTAGAACAACACTGAATTTAACGTGGTTTCGCCTATAGCGCACTCTACAATCACACAACACAAAACGAATTTTAAATCAGAAAAATGGATTGGTTACAACACCACACACAGTTTTTGTTTTCTGTCATAAGAACAAATGCAAAAACACTGCCCAAATATATAGCAGCAACCTCCATAATGAACAAGGAAACAAATCATCTAAACAAATCACCTAAATATGAAAATAATAATAATACAAAATACAATGCCAACCATGCCCATCACTATGCAGCCCAGATACGGCAAATACCAACCGTATCGCGTATCGGGTGCGTGTCCGATACGGATACGCGTGCGATTCGTGTGCGATTCGCACCCGACACGCCAGCTGGCGTATCAGAGTATTTTGGCTGGTTTGACTGACGGATTCGGTCAAGGATACTTTCTAGATACGTCTAACAGGCTATTTGGATACGTCCAGTAATCTGACTCAGACACGTTTCAGTGGTTTTTTCGCTCACTTTGAGGCTGTCAGGGCGTGTCGGATGGGAAATTCGAGCTGGAAGGTGCCACAGCCCACAGGTTCAACGAAAATTCAAAAGGGGACAGCGGGAATCGATCACGGGTGTGATGCTCTGCTTCAACTATGCACTTGCCACTGCGCCAAGACTTCATTTGTTTACACATGACAGTTCCTTTTTTATATATAAGGATTTAATAGGTCTTTTGTTCCAAATTTTTTTATTGATTTTTGTTTTATATATTTATTTTTTTTGTAATATTTGTATATTTAGATATTTATATATATTTATTTAATTATATATTGGAACTCCCGTATCCGCGTTTTTTCAAAATTGCCGTATCGCCGCACCCGCACCGTATCGGATACGATACCCGCACCCGCACCCGTGCAACATAGGCCCATCATATACCAGAAATGAGAAATATTGAATCTTTCAACACTCCTCCTCAAGTTGGACGGAAGAGATCATTAGAGGTCAACTTGTTCATCAGGTCTTCAAACATTCTTCTTGACAAGGCTTTGGTGAATATAGGGAGTCTCAATGGTTTTGTTCAGAATTTTTTCTCGCAAGAAATGGCAATCCACTTCTATATGTTTTGTTCTTTCATGAAATACTAGATTGGTGGCAATATGAATTGGCCTGATTGTCGCAAAATAATTTAGTCGGTTTATCATCCAAATTATGCCCTAATTCTCTCAGAAGCAATTTGAGCCAAATAATTTCACTCGTAGCAGCAGCCATTGCGCGATATACAGCTTCAGCGCTTGACCGAGCTACAACGGCCTGCTTTTTGCTTTTCCAAGTAACTAAATTTTCACCTACAAACATATAGAATCCTGTTGTGGACTTCCTATCAAGTGGACTTCCGGGCCCAATCTGCATCTGTGTATCCAACTATATCAATGTGACCATGATTTTTCATCACAATACCTCTCCCTGGTGCAGCTTTTAAATATCTCAACACTTGGTTGATGAGTTCCAGGTGTCCCTTTATAGGTTTATGCATAAACTGACTCAAGTAGCTAACAACATAAGCTATGTCTGGTCTGGTGATGGTGAGATAAATTAACCTGCCAATAAGTTTTTGAAACATTCCAACATCCTCAAGTGGTTCATTATCAGACACCTTTTTATGACTGTATTCCATGGGAATATTTGTAGGTCTAGTTCCCAATTTTCTGGTTTCTTTAAGCAAGTCCAATATATTTTCTCTGAGAAAGGAATAGGCCTTTGTGAGAGCGTGCAATTTCGATACCTAGGAACTACTTTAGCTCACCCAAATCCTCAATATCAAATTATGTTCCAAGATGCATTTTGAGTTTATCAATACCACTCTGGTCACTTCCTGTAATGACAAGATCATCCACATAAATTAATATAACAACAATATCTTAACTTGAGGTTCTAACAAACATTGAAGAATCTGCCTCATTTCGTTTGAATCCTGCTTTGACGAGCACAAAGCTCAGTCTTCCGTACCAAGCTGTAGGTGATTGCTTCAGCCCATATATAGCTTTCTTTAATATACAAACTAGTCACTCTCTTTTGGTGCAGCCAAGCCAGGAGGAATATTCATAAACACTTCTTCTTCTAAGTCCCCATGGAGAAAAGCATTTTTCACATCCATTTGAAATAATGGCCAATTGCAATTAGTAGCGATAGATATAAGAGTGCGTACGATATTCATTTTTGCAACTGGAGCAAATGTTTTCTTATAATATATCCCATATGTTTGAGTATAACTAACCTAACCTTATGTCTTTCTATGGATCCGTCACTTTTATATTTTGTTTTGTATATCCAACGACATTCGACTGTTTTTTTTTTTCCAATTGGCAATCTCACAAGTTCCCGTGTTTGATTACGTTTTAGGGTTTCCAACTCTTCATTCATGGCATTAACCCACTTGCTATGTTTTTGAATGTCCTCAAAATTAGTTGGTTCAGTGTTGCCTTCGATTTTAGCCAAAAAAGAGTAATAGTTTTGTGATAGTTTGTCGTACCTAACGCAACTCTATATTGGATACTGAACAGTCTGATATGTCACAAAGTCTTCAAAGTGTGCAGTAAGCATTTAAGCGAGAATTGTCCGGTGATCAGGATTAATTTCATACGTGGGTCATTCATCATTTTTTCTTGGTCGTCATTATTATGCTATTTAAATGGCCGGTACAAAATACTAATTAAAGTTGATGGGAGAAAACGAGCTGCGAAATGTACATGAGTTTTTTTTTTTTTTTTTTTGAGTGAATACATAAGGTCTATAAAATTGAAAAATGTCAACAAGTAAGAAATGGCAAATCGGATATTCAAGATCCCTCATACTCAAATCTGGAAACATAAAATAGAAGAAGATAATGGCATCCAATATATATAAATTTAGCAAATCCATGAAGTTCATCGCATGATGAACCGGATGTACATTTTAAAATCGCTGGAACAGTCGAGCCTGATCCCGACTATTTTCATCTATTCTATTAATGAAAAATGAGCTAGTTTTTATCTTTAGTTTGTAATGAACGAATTAATTTTTATTTGGATGCAGGAAACCAAAATGATGAATCAGTCCATGTCTATTTTGTAAATGATATATAGACCGGACAATTCTCATGTTTTATAAATGCTTATATAAATGATGTGTTTTCATCATTATTATGCTATGCTATTTCATGGCCTATACAATGAATTTTTTTTTTGTCTATCCCTAAAACAAAAAAAAATTAATATGACTATCCCTGATTCAAAATATTTTTTTCGGCTATCCCTACTTTCTGAACGCTGGCGGTCATATGCATAAACTGGACGCCAGCGTTCAAACATATGCACCTCCCACCCATATCTCAAATCTGATCGCCCGGATTTGGCCGCCGGCGGCCTGGCCGCCCCACCCAAGCGGCCGGCGGTCAGAGGGGAAAATGGCATATGAAATTCCAGCGCCTCTTCATGTCAGTTTTTGTGCCTTTGTCGCCCATGCATTTTAGGATTTGGTGTGGATTGTGAAATGCATATACAGAGTTGTTTGTTTGTTTGCTGTAATCCGTGTAGAAGATTAATGTATTATAAGATCGAGATAGACTATTATATTAATATTAGTATTTCGGACCGAAATTTTAACACCTCAAAATTTATGTTATCATATCCAAAATCACGATTTATGGTGCTCAATAAATTCTTTATATAAAAATATTGGGGAATACAATTTTTTTTTTTAGTTTTAGAGTTTTCTAAGTATTTATTTTGAATTTTAGAAAAAATTTATAGATATTAGAAAATATTGATGTTGTACATGCTATTTTAAAAAATCCAAAACAAATACTTAGAAAACTCTAAAAATGAAAAATTTTTGTATTCCCCAATATTTACATATAAAAAATTTATTGAGCATTATAAATCATAATTTTAGACACGATAATATAAATTTTAAAGCGTTAGCATGTTTAGTATAATAGTCTAACTCGTATTATAATATATCATACTGATAATCTGCTATTTTATGTAAAGACCTTGAGAATGGAAGCACCACCTTGAAATGCAGATGAAGCAATCATTATTATTGGCCATATATGAACTCAACTTTGGATAGAAACCGACCCTCGTCAGACCCACCACAATGATACAAAATCTGTAATAAGCCCATGTGTAATGTGTTTGTTTCTACTTACTAGTGAGAAGCCCACGCCTTACTTTGAACTGAAATTGTTATTTTTTATAATAAACTTTTAAGATAATATGTAATAGATCTTATATTAAGATAATTTATATGGACTTCTAATTTTATTGGGTTGAGAAGGTCAACGGGCATTAATGTATATCAATGGTTCTGATCTATAGAAGAAAATGATCAACGATTCAGATGTGAGGATAACCCTTTTATGTTATTTTTTTTCGATATGTTTTTATTATTAGTAAGGATAAAGCAATGGGAACATCATGGATTTTTGTATCATGGTAGTTATGTTTGTCCAGTTGCACAAGTTCATCATAGTGAACTTCTACCAGGAGTATTAATTTACTAATACATACGGGATCATATCTACAAAAATGTAAAACAACAAAAGAAAAGATTGGATCATTCTTAATCCTGGAAAGCTGTTAATACCTTGTGATGGCTATCATGACACCAGATACGACACAAAAGCAGCCTAAAAGCTGTTAATACCCTGCATTGAGTTTTGAGGTCTGACCGCCGGCGGCTACGCTGGGGCGGTCAAGCCGCCGGTCAGGTTCGGGATATGGGGGGGAGGTGCATATGTCTGAATGCTAGCGTCCAGTTTGTACATGTGACCGCCGGCGTTTAGAAAGTAGGGATAGCCGAAAAATATGTTTTGAATTGGGGGATAGTCATGTTAATTTTTTTTTTTTTAGGGATAGACAAAAAAAATTCCTATACAATTACAAATACTGATTGATCGGACAAGACGAGCTGCAAACAGTAAATACATGTTTCCCAGAAGATCTCATAGATTAGATTCACCTCTCCCTTATTTACTTTGCGTATGTGAACAGAAAAAATTTAGATTTTGCATTTTTTATACCAGACCGGTCTGAGGCTGAGAATGACAACTTCAGAAAAATGAAAACAGAAAATATGAAAAAAGAAGTTCCAGAAATGGCCAAACCCTCTGAATGTATCGTACGTACAGTGTGTATACCAAAAACAAAACCACTGACACCTAATATTTCGATAGAAAGAAAAAAAATACCATTTTATCTTAGTTATACACAACACAAGTATTATTTTTCAATATTTATACTATATTGAAATTTTTTCTTTTAATTGACATATACTTAACTTTACAAAAAAAAAATAAAATAAATCGTGTTTCAACTTTCAAATGGAAGTTTTTTTTAACATGTTATTAAAAAATAATATTGTTTAGAATTAAAAATATAAAATAGAAAAATAGGTTGAGGAGCTTCTTCCCTTTTGTTTTGTAGCATATTAAGTTACTTATACGACATGGAGCAATATATTTTGACATCCAATTAATTGCTGATGCTGATGGATATCAACAGTTCAACTGGACAGAAATTGGTTTGTGCCTGATAGGCTTTTTTTTTCTTTTAGACCTACAAAAGCAATGTACATCGGATTCAAACTTGCTATAAACTTCATGGATTTGCAAAATTTATATTAACTAGGGCCCCACGGATACTGTTCATGGGGGCCCACATATTACCAATTTAGGATCTATAATATTATCTCTTGCATAATAATATAATTTGTTATATAAAATAAGTGTCTTATAGGAGCACAAATTAAGTAGTTGTATAAACTAACAAAATATATTATCTTAAGCACCATAAACACACTTTCCGCTGAAGAGAGAAAATAATAATGTGGCATGGTTGTTGAACTTTATAATAAAACCCACCATTATAAATTGAGTAAAGATAAGCACATGTTTGGTTAGACAAATAGAAAAAAAAATAATTTTATTCTAATTTATTAGGTCTTCAGACTGCATGAATTTTATAAAAGATAAGATATATAAGGATGGAACCACTATAAGGATGGAGCCACCGCGTATCTTGGAAGGCCAAATTTTCAATCCGAACCCTTCAAATCCGGTATCACAAATTAGGATGTAAAACAAAAATTTATTCAATTGTATGAATTTCCATCAGGAAAAATAAAATAGGAGTATTTCTATGTATATATCCTTTCCCGATTTTTTTAATAATAATTAGCAACAAATTTATTCAATAACCATATGATGCATGCCGTCAAAAATGCATTGTGTTTAAAATCGAATCATTCCACGACAAATTTACAGATTAAGAAGTTAATTCACAATTAACAACAAATTAAACCACCAGGCACCAACCAAATCCATGTTGACCCTCCAAAATTGTCACCATGCATGCATATAACAAATCCAATACCAACCAAAACACCGAGTGTGATCTTTCATCTTTCACCTCGATCATCATCTGCAACTTCTTCCTTGTCGTTTGCAAATAAAAGACCCATTTATGCTCCTGTATATGATTTCATAAGTACTTCACGAAATAATATCAGTAGAAATAGTCATTAACGTCCTTTAAGTTCACTGTGTTTAATTTGAGGCACCTTCTTCATGCCTTAAACGTCTTCACGTCTTGGTGTCATTATGACAAATTTACCATATCGATCTCAGCTCATTATTACAGGGAACAGGGACTTGAAAGCATCTTTTGAAAGATCACATGAAATGAAAGTCATCTTCTTTAATGAGTTAGAGGTAAATTAATAGAGGAGGGATCCATTGACAATGGTTATCATGACAATCTTGACAATACTATTTTTCAAAATTTTATAAAAATTCATTAAAAATCTTAAAAATAGAAAATAGTTTACGGAAGTATTGTTTAACTTATAGATTGGTTATGTTTCTATTTATATTCAATTTAAGCGATATTTAATAGCTCTTTAAATATCCGTTAAATTACAATCATTAAAAAATGTACAAAATTTTGAAAGGCATTAAACAATGATTAAATTGGTTGAAATTTGAAATACTATTAATCTATAAGTTAATTAATGCATCCATAAAACTTTTTTCATTTCTAAGATTTTTTACAAATTCTTACAAATTTTTACAAACAATCATTGTCAAGATTGTCATAATAAGGATTGTCAATGGATCCCTACTCAAATTAATATGCAGCTGGAATCATAAATACACACTGTTATACATAGTTGTTTGTTTTTTATTTTTCAGTTTTTCAAAATTTGTCTTCAATTTTACTTTAGAATTACTCAACTAATTAAACTGAGCATTATAAAACAAATTAAAGGGTGTAAAAATGTCCCATTATATTAATGGGATGGGGTTTGGCAATTGAATTATTTTGGTGCATGCATGGGGGGGAGGGGATTAAAATTCCCTCAATTTCAATATATTTTGACTTGGTTTTATACTTTTAGGTTTCACTATATTGCACCAATTTTTATTTCATAAAATTAAGAAGTTAGAACTTCCAAAGCAATATGATCAATAAAAGAAAAATAAAAAATGTGCTCCACAGCTAAATTTTGGCACTTTATTGTACCCTTATTACCTTCTATTGATTAGCTCAAAACACTTCAACATTTTCCAAATAAAAGTCAATATAATATAGCCAAAAAGACATTTTCTAATTGCCACTTCAAAACATGAGACTTGTCAAATTGCCACTCCAAAACATGAGACTTGTCAAATTGCCACTCCAAAATGAATGTTCTTGCTAAATTGCAATTATACCTAAATTTATATACTTTTTTTATTAAAAGATAAGATAAATTATAATATAATCATAGATATATTTTATTATTGCCAATAATACCTTTGTACAGTCCCTTCTCCTTCTCCTTTCTCCTCCTCCTTTTGTTCATTAACCCTCTGCCGCAATAGTTCTCTCCTCCGCCCTCCTGACTCCCAGTCAAATATCCTCCAACAAATGTACAGCTCTTCAACTAACAATTATCTTCCTCCGCTTAATAGTATACCAGCACCAGTTTGACCCCATTTGTCCTCTCACCCAACTTGTACCAAGCATAAAACATTGAACCAAAGGCTGTACAATTAATAAACAAAAATGAAATTCAACCTAGCACAAATGCACAAATTAAGCCCAAATTACATCAAGGATCAAATCACTGTAACTGCAAGAACATCAATACAAAAAAGGGGCCTAAATCATTTTCTCTTTAGTCATGTAATTAAATCAATAAAAAATTAATACTATATCTCTGCCACTTCTTTCCAATCGGATAGCTTCTTCCAAGAAAAATTGTTTATACTGGAACAATTTTTAATTATAATTGTTGCTGCTGCAACATGTATATGCTTTAAACTTTCAGAGATTCTCAATGCGATATTAAAAGCAACATGTAACGGACAAGTGAGAACTTGGTACGAGCAAAAATCGAGAGCAGGAGAGTAAGAGAAGAGGAGGGAGTCAAGGGAAGGTGACTAGTTCAACAACCACACTGGTGACAGGGGCAGAGATTAGTCTGGCGGAGGTGATTCAAGGGTAGTTAACCGGGATAAGGGAGGCGATATGTTGGCTCGGTTCTTCCCTTTTTTTTTTTTTTTTTTAAACGGTTCTTCAGTTGATCGATCCATCTGGTATGCTGAAACAATGTTAAGGGGGTATTTTTGACTCTTTAAAAAATTTAATATTTTTTTAATACAAAATGGAGTGTAATGGCAATTTAGCAAGAACATTCATTTTGGAGTAGCATTTATGCAACCTAGAAATTTGGAGTGACAATTTGACAAGTCTCATGTTTTGGAGGGGAGCGGGGTGGGTGCACCCGCGAGTGCACCATTTGATTGTGCACTCACTTTCTCTACCGTTGGATGCATTTGTATTTAATAACTTCTCTTTCCAATTCACTAATCCTTCCTACCTTTATCTAGTTCCGTGCCAATAAGAAGGAAAACAAGTTTGAAGAGACTCTTACCGGGACCAGAGTGTAAAATGCAAGGAGCTCTTAATTTATATATACTGTTTAAACTATATGCATTTATATCATTATATTTTTTTTAATAGTTTTATGGAACATCAACCGTCAAGGCTTCAACGAGCCAATTGATTATCAATGAAGAATAAACATATTAAACTAGATCTATGATTTCATTAACTTTCAGACTCTAGAAATCTGAAAAAAAAAAATTAGGATGATCTTTCATAAATAAAAAAATTATGTCATTCCAATAGTAATTTATTGGTTTTTGTTTTCATTCAATGATGCACTTATTACATGAAAATAAAGCAAAATTACAAAAAATATTATTTACTTAAAGAACTTCAATAATATTATCACGTCAAATAACATGCAGGGTTCTTTTGTCACTTGGGTATGAGGCAATTGATATTAAATGAAGATAACTATTGAGCTATATAAATTACATTATTTGAGTAATTATACGGTGAGTTTAAGCTCAAAATTATGTCAAATCATTTTCAAATTTGAATTTATATATCTTATTATATTCTTTATACCAAATCTTATGAAATATAAATATTTTCTATTTTTTGAGATTTATATATATTTGTTTTGGATTTTTAAAAGTGCTGCATAAAGCATTGAATATTTTATTAATACTGTATAGCCACTTTTAAAAAATTCTAAGCAATTACTTAGACATCTTCAAAAATATTATTTTTTGCATCTCACAAGATTTAGAAGTGGTATCATATAATTAGCATAATTCACGAAAAGCCTCAATGGTTCACTGTATATTTTACTCAAATGATTTTAAATTAAAAGGTTTTAGAAATATATAAAAATATACCAGAAATTATCTTAAAAACTTATGCAAATATATAATAATATTATTTTGCATGTTTACATAAACTAGATTTTATTGAAAATTTTAGATTGTCTCATTTCAGATAACTTTACATTAAGCTGATTATTTGTTTGGTTAAATAATTTCAGACTAATTTAAATTATTTATATTTGTTAAAGAAATGCTAAAGTTGATATATAAGTAAGGGTAAGTTTCTCAAGTAAACAAAAAGTTTGATTTTATCTGGATTTTAAAAAAAGTAAAGGATGCGCATGCATAAACAATCCTCTGTGGAGCCCAATGGAGTTATGGCTCTTTTCTCTACTTAATTTCATGGCAAAGGGATTGTATTTAATTCGATTTTGTAAACCTGGAAGAAAGAGAAGTCATTAATGCAAATGCATCCGACAGAGAAGGTGAGTGCACAATCGAACAGTGCACTCGTGGATGTACCCACCCCGCTCCTATTTTGGAGTGGCAATTAGACAATTTTCTTTTTATATTATGTCTCACATTAAAGCTACAATTAATTAATTAAGCAATAGCACAGTGATGACGTTTTCATTATACCAAAAAGGTGATATGCATATTGATCTGCTTCCATGGAATAAAATGTGATGTTCTTTCCATCAAAAAAAAAAATGTGACGTCCTTGATAAATAAGTTTCTTTTTTGTTATTTTCCTTTAGCATTGAATCATTGATAGTTTCCCGGCACAAGCAAAATTTCATACAAAATTTTAGCAAAATGTCCTATTTTTATTTCATAATAATATAGAACGTCCTTTATAAGATATTAAGAAGACCATATATGCATGACTTTTAATGTAAAGCTAGCAAAATCTGATGCGCACTTTGTGGTGCTACTCAACCAACGACACAAAAACATTTTTTGCAAAGTTAATTCGTTAGTTATTACTTTGATGAAAATGTGATGAAAAGTACCATGCATATTATCATATATCAACATGTTATATACCAAGGATATATATATGATTATGCAAGCTCATGCATGTGCTTAGTTAGTACCAATCCACAGCTTTTTAAACAAAGGTAAAAGGGCAAAAAAAGAGTACAAAAAAGAAGAGAAACATTTTGCATCTATTGAAAAACCGTCCATATATCCATAAATACGTACGTAATGTAACAAATACATCCTAAAATGTAACAGATACATCATGAAACATATCCTATAAACACTATGGATGACTTTTCTATGGACGCTAGTTATTACTCAAAAAAGAACACACGCTCAAACAATAAACAGTGCACACTATCACAGTACAAATTGAGAAAAGACGACTGCTACATGAGGTATATATTATCTAATATAAATCTTCCCTAAAAAAATATCAAATTAAACAGCTACTAGTTTTAAAATAGTAAATGGCTAATTAAGAATTTAAAATTAATTGAGGAGGAAAAAGAGAAAAAAAAAAAAAATCAAAACATCACACTTTTACACACACACAGCCCTTGATCAATCACTGGAATTCTAGGTAGACACCTCAAAAAAAAAAAAGTTGGCCTTCCCATGAATACCCTCAGAACTAATTTTCTTTCCTTTATCTGGTTTCTATACTCAAATATTTCCTCAGAGCTGTACCAATGCAGATGCAATGGTGGAGCAATATCAGTTCTAACTGAAGAAAGTGTTTTTCCTTATGCACCTCCGAAACTATGCCTTTTGGACCATCAAGCGTGCTGAAACGGTTTCTAAGAGTAACATATACGAATTCCCAATTTTATCAGAACTTAATTTTAAGTAAACTAAAAAAACCAGAAATCAAAGAAATCAAAGACACACTAACAAATAACAAGTAGCAATTAACTACACTAAGTATTGTCAATTAACTATACTAAGTATTGTCAGAGTACTAACCATTTTTCTAATTAGTCAAGATTCTATCACCACATGGTGAGATCAACACTATTACTTGTACCAAAATGCACCAGATGGTACCAGGATCTTGACTGGTACAAGCCAAAACAGACGCACCAATTTAATTACCAGCGACGACCCGGGGTCGACGCAGAGGGCAAAATCACCCGGTCCATATCTTTGCGAAGGCACGCAGGATGTACCTCAGTCCATATCTTTTGTGTGTGCTTCACCTAGTGGAAGAGCCATTTGAAATGAGAAGTGGATTCAGTGTTGGAGGATTTGGGAAATAACAATGAATTGAGAGAGAAGGATTAAGAATATTGAACTAGAAGTATGATTCAGAGTTGGAGGTGAAGTGTCTGGGGAACCAGGGCATTAAAGGGTGAAGTTAAGCTGCATTTAATGACTGACTTGAAAACACAATGCGAACGCTACAGGAAATACTTTGCGTAGTGAGAAGCGTTTTCTCAGTGTTTCAACCGTTTCCTTCATGATTTGACTGGCATCATTTAATAGAGTAGGTGTGTATAATAGAGAAGTGTTTCCTCATTACAGTTACAAATGAGTATAATACCATGAGTCCGAATGTGTTGTTATTATATTTGGGACCATACGATCAAATCGAACGGCTCGAATCAACAACGAAGTTCAAATCATAGAGTAAGGGATAGTTCGGCTGAACAAATCCGACCCATTCATTGTTGGCAAAATTGGGTACATGCCCATCAAAACTTTAGTTTTGAGATATTTACCCATCAAACTTTAAATTTAGATAGTCACCCATCAATTCTTCATTTCTTCTATATTTGCCCATCAAAATAGTTTTATAATAAAATAGACAAATTTTGATATAGAAAAAGAAGACAAATATTAGAATTGACAACCTTGCCCTTCCCCTCATCCCCACCGATCATTCCAAGGCAAGAAGCAGGAAAAGTCAGACTGACCCAAACCCGACCCGTGTTTCAGGGAAAGTCGGACCCGAACCCGTCCCGATCGTGTTTCAGGGAAAGTCAGACTGACCCGAACCTGACCCGACCGTATTTCAGGGAAAGTCAGACTAACCCGAACCCGAACTCGAACTCGACCCGACCGTGTTTCAGGGAAAATCAGACTGACCCGAACCCGACCCGACCCGAACGACCCGAGATAACCCGGAAATAGAGGTGCAAAATCTGACCGGACCCAAAAACCCGCCCATTCTGAAAAAATGCGGCATACGTGAACCCGATACCCGACCCGACCCAAAAAAATATCGGCAGCCGTCAACCCAATACCCGAGAAAGAAAGAGAAGGGAGGGGCAAAGTTGTCATTTCTAATATTTTCTATATATCAAAATTTGTTTATTTTATTCTAAAACTATTTTGATGGGCAAATATAAGAGAAAATGAAGAATTGATGGGTTAATATCTAAATTTAAAGTTTGATGGGCAAATATCTTAAAACCAAAGTTTTGATGGATATGTACCCAATTTTGCCTTCGTTGTTTATCCAATGAACCTAAACAGGACAGTAGGGTCTTGTTATACCATATTAAAATAACGAATCTGGTTCCATAAAAGTGTATTGTAACTTGTAATCATCTTTACACTTTAAATTTATGATATTTTTATAATCTTTGACAAATCATTTTGACCAAAATTCTAAATCAGAAACATAATTACTACCTCTGTCCCATTTTAAATGGATTTTTTGTAGTTCAAATGAACTACAAAAAATCCATCTATTTTGGGATAGAGGTAGTACTTTGTAAGATAAACAACACTTCATAGTGTTGCCCTACTTAATATAATGGTTTTCATGTACACAAACAAATTAAATCTACTTAATCCTACTCGCGTATTTGGAGCACAGCATATACAGTCACAGCCTTTGACTATACACCAAACTTGTTAGCTAGCTATACACCAAACTATAAGAGCAAATATACCGTGAGCAAGCTCACGGAGCCTTCCGTGAGTGCACTTCCAAAACTTATCAAATTACTTTTAAATTTCGATTGATATGGCTCAATAGATTATTTATATCAAAATCTCACGGGATAAAAAAAAATTTCCATTTTTGAAATTTTTTTCAGTATTTATTTGAGATTTTATAAAAATGATAAATAAACTTCATTATTTTATTAATATTGCATAGTCATTTTATTAATGGTGCCAAAAAATTACAACTGGCACCCGAAATATAATAAAGTTGATAAGAGGACCAGTTTTGCTAACTAGTTAGTTGATAAATATGTGATAAAAAAAATGAGACTAAGGGATTACAAAACACAAGATCGAGTAAGCAAACTAAAACTTTGATTTAATAATTTAGATAATAGAGTATGCAAAATAAAAAATAAATGATATTTCAAAATTAGTCTTACCATTTTTCCAATTCCTCCTATACTTTTGAAATCTGGTGGAACTCTTTGAATATCACCAGGACTATTCAATTCCATGGTCACTCCAAGTTACTGCTTGCCTGTTATTTATAATATCACATTAGTGAATAATTAAAAAGAAAATTACAAGCAAATAATATGGATATAAACTGAAAAAGATAATTGATGAAAATTGATTTGCCAGTGTATTTTTTTCCCATAAGCAAGATCTAATAATTTGCAGTGTGTTAAACTGGAACTTGTGTTTCGCTCTCCCTCAAAAAGAAATCCATTGAGAACAGATTAATGTTCATGGAATTTAACCGCTGCCAATTTATTATTATTTTTCTCTTATAAAAAAAAAAAACTAACAAAACCACAGAAAGAAGTAACATGGAAACAAACTACAAGTCACAGATTTTAACAGCATTACACTTTAAGAACAAAATGATATTGCTAACTGCTATCTGTTGTCTCTATCTCTTCTTTCACTCTTCCTAAGCTGAGAGAAAGAAAAATAAAAAAAAAAAACAAAAGAAACGAGTGAGGAACAAAGACAGTAAGAGTAAATTAAAGACTAGATAGTAGAGAGCAGAGAACTATGGTAGCTACCTTTTTGACCGGCCACCACACCTCCTAGCTTTGACAACAAAACCTTAGAGCTAATTCAATGTCTGCAACCAGCTGCACAATACAGGCAAATAATTTAGACAAAAACCGAAGAACACAATTAATAAGTGATGATGGTTTGTGAGTGCAGGTTTTCCATATGAAAGAATAATCAGGTTGTGTTCAAATGCGCTCTAGCTAATTTATTTGCTACACATTTTGTAACAATAAAATTATGATATTTTGCATGAACATTTAAACTGGAACTTGAGTTTACTTGTGATTCACTGTCCTTCAAAACAAATCCATTTCGAACTGATCACAGAATGGCAAATAAAGATAACATGCAAGTTACATATTTTAAAAATATTAGAATAATAAATAAAAAGAAACTAACCGGATCAATCAATTCTCATTCTTGAAATGATAATCACTTCTAGCTGTTTGCTTTGGTACGTAGCTGCTCTCTTTTGTCTCTGCCTTTTCTTTCGACCTCTGTAAAGTTTGAGGATATATTATAATCTTGGAGATGGGTTTTTTTGAGCAAGAGCCAACAACTTGAATAGGCTAACTGTATTAAAAGCATTAATTGAAATTAAAAAAACTATTTAGAACCTCGACATAATTCCTAGAGTAAAAAAATTTATGGAGATCGATCGAGACACAATGCATACCTTCTAAGAGAGTGCTCTCTTCACGGATGAGCAGGATCTCGCTGGCAGACGACCGTAGTCGGGAAAATTGAAAATCCACCACCTTATACAAGAGCTGCTTGGCTTGCCACAGCCCTACAGATCAACACAGCAATGTTACATCCAGACCCAAAAAATGCTATCCTGACCATTCTGAAAGAAAAAATTAAAAGACCAAACTTAGAAGCTAGAGTTGCAAATAGGTACCTTTTGTGAAACTTATGATTTATGAAAGACAAATGTATTGTGAAAAGAGAGTGTTGAAATGTTGTAGACAGAAATAGAATGAAGGGAGTGTAAGGAGGCAGCTAAACTAAGGCATATATATAACATAGAACCGGCGAGATATTAAGGCATATATGTGCAAAAATAAAGATGAGCACGGGTCTAAAAGCTGAGTATACCACGGTCAAAAGTTGATCAAAAAGGCTGTCCGTTTGGAATTCACGGGCATCTATAATATTAATTTCGAGCAACTTAAACTCCTGCAGTAACGCAGGAGATGCGACGCTGCCAAAAGCTGAGATGGTTTTATTGTGTTGTGTATAGTCTTTTCTGGACAGAAAAAAGCTGAGTATGATTTTAATGTCTTGTATAGTCTTTTCTGCATGGTCCGTTTGACGAATCAAGGAATAACAATAGAATATTACTATCTGATTAGTAAAAATGAATTAGTGGTTGTTGGAAGAGTAAAAAGAATAGTGATGTTTAGAGCTATTCGGATAGTGGAAATAGTGGAAATATTGTTTGGCAAATGACAATTGGAATAGTATTGTGATAAATATTTTTAAAGCTATTCGAATAGCTATTCCGCTATTCGACCAAATAGGAGGAATAGGGGATTAACAATTTTTTAGAGCTATTCAAATAGCTATTTTCTGTTTAGCACATGAAATAACTATTATTTTGCTTCTATTCTAATTTTTGGTTGCCAAACACACCCCATATGAATAGATGTCCTAGGCTCAGCCTTGAAATGCCAAAATATATAAGAGATAGAGTATACGGTTTTGTTGGAAATTCAAAAAAAAAATTGTTTATATATTGTGTTGTTTAATCTTTTCTCAACCAGCTAAACATGACATGCCAGGAGTGCTTATCCCCTAACTTACTGCATTTTGCAGTTCATGATATGAACCGTTGGATCGTTTCGAGATTCGTACAATATGGCATGAATCTCAAGATAATCTAACGGCTCACGTCATGAACTGCAAAATGCAGTACAACAGGAGATATGAAATCGACATGCCAGACCTTACAGACCTTGAAATGCCAAAATATAAAAGATATAAAGTTTTATTGTGTTGTGTAGTATTTTCTCATGAGGAGAGATCATTGACGATGCTTATTTTAACAATTTGGACAATGGGCTATTTCAAAAACTTAATAAAAATTCATAATAAATCTTAAAAATGAAAAAAAAAAGTTTACAGATACATTATTTAACTTGTGATTGATAGTGTTTCAAATTTCAATCAATTTGAATATCATTTGATGACTTATCGAAATTTTGTATACTTTTTAACGGTTGTAATTTAACGGATCTTTGAAAAACTATCAAACATCGCTTAATTGAATATAATTGAAAACATAATCAATCTATAAGCTAAAAAAATACTTCTGTAAACTTCTTTCTATAATTTTTTGAGAATTTTAATGATTTTTTTTTAAATTTTGGAAAGTTTAAGTGTCAAAATTGTTAAGACAAGCATTATCAATGGATGTCTCCTCTTTCCTCAAACAGCTAAACATGATTAGATGTCATAGGCCAGAGCCTCTGGTCTACGGACCATGAAATGCCAAAATATAAAAGATATATCAAAGAGGCATCGGTTGACAATTTTTATTTTGACCATATTGATAATTGGATATTTAAAATATTTGTAAAGTTTTATAAAAGAGGAGGGATCCATTGACAATAGATATTTTGACAATCTTGACAATGGTACCTTTAAAAAATTTATAAAAATTTATTAAAAATCTTAAAAATGAAAAATGTTTTATGGATGCATTACTTAATTTATAGATTGATAGTGTATCAAATTTCAACCAATTTGAACATCATTTGATGCCTTATCAAAATTTTGTGCATTTTTTAACGGTTGTAATTTAACGGACATTTAAAAAGCTATCAAATATCATTTGAATTGAATATAATCGGAAACATAAACGATCTATAAGTTAAATAATACTTCCGTAAACTTTTTTTCATTTTTAAGATTTTTAATGAATTTTTATAAATTTTTTAAAGATATCATTGTTAAGATTGTCAAAATATCTATTGTCAATAGATCCCTCCTCTTTATAAAATATCTTAAAAATAGAAAATACAAATAAATATTGTCTTCAACTGAACAGAATATAAAAAATAAACCTTAAGTTTACCTTTCTTATACCTATAAATGAAACATGTGTCAGTTAGCATTCATATATATAACAACACTCTATTCCTTTTCTATATATCAAAATTGAGAACATTATATACTTCTCTCAGCTGTATTATATATTCCTATCTAGTTGCCAAATCACCATGCACCACATATCTGAAACTTGTTTTCAAAGGCAGCCATTCCATACATTTCTCAGGCTTTTGTCTCATCAGGCAGGTTCCCAAGGCCTCTCTCTTTGGTTCATGCAAACATTCACACACCATGTTTAAAATATCCCTCGACTCCAATGATGCATCTTTTGCATAGCAGTTAAGTACTTTGGGTAGCAGAATTTTGCCTTTACCAGTAATTGTCACATTTTGTTGCATGTAGTTGAATCTTGCATTCTCCAACTCCTCATAAACTCCTTGTGCTGTATATAGTCTTACCTGTTTTGGGAAACAATTGAGAAATTTTGATTTTGTCTGTCAGTACTAATTAATATCCATCAATTTGGATACATTATGCTTGATCAGTAAATTTAAATTCAACTAGTTGCTTCTGTAACAGCTCGATTTATAAGCCTGTTAAGATATTTTAAAGAAGAAGTTCTACCAATTGAGCAATTTTTATCTTTTTTTTTTTTGTTTAGATTGAAATACCAGTTCATGGTTTTCATACCATCGGATCTGATGAAACTCCTGTGCAGAGTGCAAAATGGCAGAGTGGCTCGGGCTTACTAAGTGCATAAGGATGCCTTTTGTGTCCCTTTGGGACCCTTTTCGCCGGTGATAGAAGTGAAAATATCGACTGTATCACGGATTGAACAAGGCAACAATCAGTATAAAATCATACACTAGGTAAACAAAATTTTATTAGGGCAGTCGTCTGCTTAACTGTAAGTATAAGACTGCTATCTCATGAAAAAAAATGCAAGTACCTTTGATTGATAGTAGGATTCACATCCAAGAATTGATGTGCGAATTGTATGCGCATTGATTGATTTTCCTCCCACCTCATATGCTGCCTGAAAGTCAATTTTTTAAATAATAAGAAGATTTTTTATCTTCACAATTTGGTGATTTTTTTTTTTTTGTCTATGTACTGGAGCATCCTTTTCATGAAGTATTGTTAATTTCTCAGTACTTAATTTGCTGGTGCACAAGAAGCAAAACAGTCCGAAATGGTATATGTTGCCCCAGTTTTGCAGATTTCCTCTTACAGTGTCTAAATTAGTTTCAATTATTGTTCCCAATTTGCCCTTCTACTTGTTTTTTATTGTTCAACTGATTTAAGTTTCTAATGGCAAGTTTATAACCCAAATCAGATACTTTATCAACTCTCATATGCCCTTCAATGCCCTCATATTTGTAAATAAAACAAACGTACGCAACCAGCCAAATGCAGAAGCTAAAACAAAAACAAAAGAAAATGATAAAGTATAAAAAAAAAAATAAAAGAAGTATTGTTTGCTTTACCTTCAAGACCAGATAGGTTCTTTTCACCTTATTCACCTGGAGTCCATAAGCTAACAATGCCTGCTCAAAAAGTATAAGATACATTACATTACATTCAATATAGAACATGTACTTGAAGAAAAACAATATGTGATCACTTACATGCATCACTAGGGCATTATGGATGTTTATCCAGAACACAAGTCTTTCTTCATCTTCCATATTTGTTGGATCTATGCTCCCAAGACATGCTATAAGTGACCTACACAGCAAACATGTTAGTTGAACTGTTGAAGTTTTTTATTTTCTTAATAATAATAATTTCTCATTATTCTTTGTATAGCACTGCAACCCCAAATTCCCAAATTTTTAATTCATTTACCAACTTAACCACCTTCTTTAAACTAGTTTGCACTGATACTGAGTATTATCAATTGAACCCTATTGTGGGTACCGATGCCTTTAAAGGCCTTATAAAGTACATGTAACTGTATTGTACCAGCACAATGCCATTACATAACAATCAGTGTTTGAGTAACCAAATTGGACCCAATATATAATGGCCCTTCAATTGACAGACTTTTACCTTAGAATCTCCAGCATCTTAGAAGCATGGGAGAATTTCTCAGAACTGATACTCATCTCTGAAATTACGACATTTCCTGTGCATGGATTATGTACATCTGTTCCAGACTCAAGTTTCGGGCTCCAACAATCGTCATGCTTATTTTTTGAAGAAGATAGGCTTGAACCGTATTCTGATTCGCTGGCTGGCGAAGAAGCTGAAGGGCTGATGTCACGGTCCGGTAATTTATTTGCTAGTTTACAATATATTGATGATAAGCATTTGAGAATATCTTGAGAGAGTTTGCAAGGATCTGTGATGGTTCCATGAGATGTTGAAGGATTCAAATACCCAACAAGGCTTATATTTAAAGAGTGCGATTCTGATTCTTCATAAATTTCCTGCTAATTTTTAAATGAAAAAGGTTCAGGTTAGCATTTTCTGTGCTGGTACCCTTGTACAGACAATTTAAGTTAATTTATCCTTATGAGTTAAACTTTGGTTTAGTGTGATTAATTGCTGGCATTATAATACCATGCTGATTAAGTTGGGTACTGGTACTGGTACAAAAATTTATTATAGTTACCAACTTACCATTTATATCTTCTTTTTTAACAAATTTAAACTGTCAAAATGCATCTTTTGAAGTAGACAACGGAAGTTATTGTTAATACAAGGACAAAAAAAATTGGGACATTTTTATGTTGAACAATAAGGCATACATTGGTAGGACTTGATGCGATAACCGGCGAATGTCTGTTTGGGCTGCCAGTAGAGTTTATGTCCGAAGACTCAGAACTCCGATTTAGCTCTTGATCAAATTCCATCACATTTTTCATGGGACTATACTTTACTTCTTTCGTCGGAGAACTGCAATATGAACTTGACAGATAATGACTAAAAGCACCGTTGGCACCGTTGGAGCTAGCGTTGGCACCGGATCCCTCCTCATATTACATTCCATTTGGTATTCCGTTGCACCGAGAGACAATCGGTTTCTCATACGTACTTTTTGTAATTTTTATTGCAGGTGAGGAAGAAAGTGCTGAATAGCCAAATGTTTGCACATCAAGACTTCTTTTAAAATTTATTTTGTGAGAAAAAAAACTTTAGTTTGATATTATGTTTTATGTTTGAATTTTAATTAATTTATATGTCAATTTGGTATTTGTTAATTTCATAAAAGAAGTTCAGTTGTGGTACTTCAGAATTTATGTATGTTATTGAATGCAACCAAGCTTTTAAAAAACTTAGTTTTAACTTCGTTTAAACCGTTAAACCGTTAAACCGTTAAACCGTTAAACCGTTTTTTGGACCCTCTTACGTTAAGTATTTGTAAAAAAACTGTTATTTGTGGAAAAACCGTTTTAACGAAGTTAAAACCGTTAAAATCCGTGTTATAAAGGCGTTTAAACGCCATAAAAATATGTTTGCACATTATTGATGGTCTAGAAGTTCACAATAATGTTTATCCTATGCATATTAACAATTAAAAATTTTAAACTCTTTATTACTATTTTTTAAAAATTTTCCATTATAATTTTTTAATGTTATAATTTCCGTTTCATAAGATTTATAACTTTTTATGTACATAATTAGTTTTGTTATTGTTATTTGTACTTAATTATTAAGTATAATTGTATGAGAGTGTATTGTGTAGCCTTTTTAAATATAAAAAGTATATAGAAAATGAGGACCCGTTTTTTAATTTAACGGCCGTGTAATTCCGTTTTAACGTCAAACCGTTAAATGGTCAGCTCACCGTTAAGAGCCGTTAAACGTTTTTTAAAAGCTTGAATGCAACATATATTGTTAAATAGTATTTGTATAAAATTTAGTACTATGATGTTGATTGCTGCTGGAAATTGATATTGAATGACTTGTCTGTGATGACGCCTTGCGTTATAATACGTGGTGGACGGTCCAATTGAATTGCTAATTACTTTATAAAAATAGGGGTCATTGAATAGACAATGATACCATGCCACAACTTTGCCCCCACAACCCTGTGATGAGGTGGCATATGGGTGGGGAGGGTCGTTTTTGTAAAATTTTGTGGGGCGGAGGTATATTTTTGTAAGATTGTGAGGGTCATTTTTGTAAAACATTTTCATGGTAGGGTAATTTTGTAAATTTCCTTAGAAATAAAGGATATTTCTGTAAAATTTTCTGAAAAAAGGAATATTTTTGTAAATTTTTCTCAAGTGCATTGGGGTGTTTTGGGGGGCATTGTTTGTGGCAAGTTATCTTTATCCTTACAACTGATATGGCATACTAAGTTCTCTATATGTAGTTACCTTTAAATAGCTTATAAAGTAAGTATAATCACTTTTTAATATTAAATATAATCACTTCTGGACAGTTAGTACAATCACCTTTATGTCCTGATTTGGTTTCATAATTAAAAGTTCATAATACTTCAATTTTGATGCATGAGCTACTAACAAATTTGTGTTTCATATGAATAGGAGGATATTGGAAAGGATCGCCTCACTTTAGCATACAAATTATTAACTGATGAGGAGAATGAAGAAAACTTTAATGTTGAGGTGAATCCGGGTGCCGGCAATCAATGATGAAGCAAGGAGGATTAGACTGACAAACTAAGTTTAATCATAGTTCAACTTTAGTATAATCACTTTTAAGAGGATGTTTATGCTTTTAACTATGTGGTGAATGTTAGGAAAATGTTTGCAAAATGTAAGTAATCTTTATGAATGCCCAGGTAATGAAAGATTGAACTTTGTTGTTATTTTTTTGTTGTAATATAAGGTTTCTCTTGTTTGAAATGTGAATTTGTGTTTGCTCTGAACAAAGTATAATCACTTGTTATAATAAGTATAATCACTTGTTATAAAACCAAGATTCTCCTCTGCAGACTAAGTACAATCACTTGCTATAAAACGGACAATTTGCTAAGTCATCGTAAGGTGCAGAGGCGATGTAAGGGGCATACTATATTTATCCTTTATTTACAAAAGTGGTATTGTACCACCTATTTTATTAAGAAACAACACAAAGTACTTCTAATCAACACCTTGGATTAGTAGGGAAACAAAAGACAGATACTAATATCAGTGTTCTTTAGCTAAACATCCAAACAACACATTCAATTCTGATCCACATCAACATATTGTTCACATACTAATAACCATGATATGCTGATAGCAACTAAACAAAACAACAAAACAACTAGATTCATTTGTTAATCTTCGTCTTGATACTCCTCAAGTCATTGATTCTTTGATTTACTCCTAGAAGCTGTATTGGCAAGTAATTAACATCAAATATTATGAATAAAATTCTCAAAATCTGAGCCTTTAATTTTTGACCATTATTTAACTAAAGCTATTATTGTCAGTCCTAGAAATCTAACACTTTAACATGTACCCCTAAAAAATAATCCTATTTTTTTCCTTCCATATAGTCCATAAAACAACACATCTTATAAGTTCAACTAAATTATTATCCCTATAAGGTATGCAAGCCTTAATTTTGCAAAGATTATCTATATCAGAATAGTTAAATACAAAATTATTATAAGATGAAATCCAGTTCCACAAAAGTACTGAGTCAGAACATTCCAAAAACAAGTGCTCAACAGTTTCATTGTTGGAATAGAAAACACATTTTTCATTAACTACACATCCTCTCTTAATCAGATTATCTTTTGTCTAAATTCTATTTTGCATAATCTTCCAAAGGGTAATCTTAATCTTTAGGGGTATGGGGGCCTGCCAAATATTCTTAAATTGTGGAGAATTCACTCCACCAAAGTCTAACCATTCATAACATGAATTAACACTAAATATACCATTCTTAGTCTATTTGAGCAATGTCCGGGCCATCACTACCCTGACTGTTCTGATTGCTTCCGTTAGATTCGCTGCCACTACTTCTGCTGCTCATCGTTGCGCCTCCAAGTTTGAGAGATATTCCGCCAGCTCATCGGGGGCATATTAACATCAGATGATGCAGCATCTGGCATGGCAGAAAAGCCTCCCGGTCCTCCTGATTGCTCGTTATCAGGATGACCATTGTCTTGAGCAAAATCGGGCGGGAAGTGATCACTCTCAATTGGTCTCCAATTGTGCGATGTGACATCCACAATGCATGCTACATCACCTTCTCCATATTGAAGTTGATGTGGAATATTTTCCGGATGAACACCCCACAAGAGCAGCTGGATATGGCGGAAGTGGCCCGCCTGAATGCCATATTGCATTGTCCTTTTGGGATAACTATACTGAGAAACAGTGTTGGCAATATCATACCTGTTAAAAGTGTGCACCCGCATTCCTCTCTGTGTGATCCATGTTTCATACTCTGGTGGATCCATTTGCATCTCCCAGTCTCTATACCAACGCATGAGAGAGAAAATTATCCTCAAATCCTGAACCTAGTAAGGACTGTTTGCCACCACCAGATTAAGTGCACTTGGATTGGGTAGTACCAGTAGATAGTTTATTCCCTGAATATAGGCTTTTGTCAATTTATGATATTTTTATAAAAAAACATAAATCCTGAAATAACCGTAGATATAAGTGTGTTGTAATCATCTTTACACTTTAAATTTATGATACTTTTATATCTTTGGCAAATCATTTTGACCAAAATTTTGAATCAGAAACATAATTACTTTGTAAGATAAACAACACTTCATAGTGTTGTCCCTACTTAATATAATGGCTTTCATGTACACTAAAACAAATTAAATCTACTTAATCCTACTCGCGTATTTGGAGCACAGCATATATAGTCTCACAGCCTTTGACTATACACCAAACTTGCTAACTATACACCAAACTATAAGAGCAGATATACCGTGAGCTTAAACTCACGAAGCCCTTCCGTGAACGCATCTCCAAACACCTATCAAATTACCTCCAAATTTTAATTTATATAGCTCAATAGATTCTTTATATCAAAACCTTATGGCCGATATTTTTAATATTAATTAAAAATAAAGATCATAATTAAATAAATAGACACCCGATATTAGTATTTCCGAATATAGGTTGGTCTGTGTTTGGTATACCGGCCCCAAACACGTTGTCCGATAACAGTCACGAGATTACAAAAAAAAGATTCTTTTTTGGGGCCGGCGTTCCTTTCACGGGCCTGAAGACTGGGTCCGTGTTCACTTCACCGGGCACCAATTTTTTGGGGCCGGCATTTCTTTTGCGGACCCGAAGTCTGGGTTTGTGAACCGTACACCGGCCCCCAATTATTGCTCCCAACTTTCCCAACTACTTTTGCTATTTAATTCAAGAGATAATCTCTTTGTCCCCCATCATTTGTCCCCCTTAAACGTCCCCCATCCGTTTCTGCTGGAACCGGTATGAATACTAGTTGGCAAGTGGTATGAACACCACGATACATTCAGTATGAACACCCTCTGAGAGCTCTATGAATAATGCAAATTGGGAGAAAATTTTTTTTGGCATATTTTCCATGTGCAAAAATAAGTTAAGCACGTGCTTAATTCAATTTCAGCACGTGATGAAAATCGGAGCGCGCGCGGGTGTTCATACTGCTTATTCGCGGGTGTACATATCAAATGGTCTTGGGTGTTCATAGTTAACGTGGACAGGAATTGGCATATTTTCCACGTGCAAAAATAAATTAAGCACGTGCTTAATTCAATTTCAGCACGTGATGAAAATCAGAGCGCGCTCGGATGTTCATACTGCTTATTGGGGGGTGTTCATATCCAATGGTCTTCGGTGTTCATAGTTGACGTGGACGAGAGTATGCGCGCGGGGGACATTTAAGGGGGATTTTTTGTGGGGGACAGTTAGCATCCCTCTCAATTCAAATGCAGCATACCTCCGCGGATTAATTCAAATGAAGCTCAAGTCAGATAGATAAGCCACCCATAGGAAAGAATGAAGTAAGTGTCGGCCTGGCTGTGATCATTTGAACACTATGTGCTTGATAAATTGAAGGAGCAGCACACCTGGTCAATTCGCATCGACCTTATGGTAATGAATTTCTTCATTTTTTTCGGTCTTTCCCTTCTTATCAGTAGATTAGGAAGTTTAAATGTTTGAATATTTCATTTATTTATTATGCCATCTGAAGGAAGTTATATCTGATTTTGTGGTTGCTTTTGTAGTGGGCTCGCTTCAGCCAAGTCAGAATGTTTCATTTATTAAATTCTTGTATGTCATAAAATATTTCAAGAGCCAATTATATCTGATTTTGTAGTTGCTAAATTATTAATTATCCATGAATATCATTTGTTCAAGTTTTTAAATAAAATCAAGATGCTACGCAATATTAAATTTATATTTTTTGAATAATTTTGGTAGCAGATAATTAAGGTCCGAAATGTCATCTGTGCCAGTAAGTGTATATTATGGGGGGTGAAATTTGTTATGGCCGATTTGGAGCCGAATATAACATTGGCCCTCGGTTGGCATTTTCTGTTAATGAAAATACTAGCTTTGAAAATTTACTAAATGAACTGTGTACCGCAATGCAATTTTCAAAGGGCTAGTATTCTGTTGAGATTTATGGTAGAATTAATGCGGGAGTACCAGGATATTGGCTTTCCAACATACTGTCGGTGTATGATGAGAGGTCATGGAAATATTTTTATGATACCGTGACTGTTCAAATGGGAATGATTGAATTGTACGTCAATTTGAAAGCAATTCAAACCTTTTGGAATGAGGCACCCCAGGCATACAATCTACGTGCAGTTAGGGGTGTACAACGGGCGGGTTAACTTTTTTTTATCAAAATTTGAACCCAACCCGGTTATACCGGGTTATAAAATATTGTTACTCAACCCACCCGAAACCCAACCCAACCCGACTACTTTTTTATGTACAGGTTTTTGCGGGTTATACGGGTTATGCGGGTTATAGTTTTGTTTAAATTATTAATCATATAATTTTTACTTTTTTTATAATACTGAAGATGTTAATGGTGATTTATAACTTGATAATAATATATTTTGGATAACTTAAGTAGTATAAAGATAATATAACATTAAACATAAATTAGGAATTATATATAGAGTACTCATTATATATTTATTCGCTAAATTTCATATCAGAAACATAGAACAAACATATAAAGTTGCAAAAAAATAGTTAGACATAATAAGTATTAACCCAAAAACATCATAAAAAATTTATATTGATCTTAAATAAGAACTTAATTATTAAAGTATTGTCTCATTATTTATCTTTTTAATAAATTGTATATGTAAGTTTGTATAAAATTATAATTTATAACTAGTTGCGGGTGGGTCCAGGTTAGACGGGTTTCTAAATGCTCAATCCGTAACCCAACCGGACATAACGGGTTAGTCTAAATTACAACCCGACCCAACTCGGTAATATCTCTAACCCGATAAAAAAACGGGTTGGGTCGGGTGGGTCGGACAGGTCGGCCGGGTTGACGGGTTTTTTGTACACCCCTACGTGCAGTTGATAATTTCTCTGATGATGCCGAACCTTCGACGACACCGACAACACCGACCCATGTTGATGTGTTGAGCGAACAAGATGGAGGTGAGGACAACGAGGAAGATGATGAGGATGACTCTGATTACCAAATTGAGTCCGATGAGATAGTAGATAGTGGATCCTCCGCGGAGGACAACAATGAGGATGATGAAGTGTCTGATGAGGAAGAGGGGATCGACTATGATGCAGAGTTACTACATCGCTGGCCTTGGCACAATCCTTTTGTGGGTCGTGGACCACAACACCGATTAGAATGTTAAATGATGTATCCAGATTTGAACCAAGCGATGTTGATTTTGATGGGCCTAGTATCCCGGTGGAAGCATCTTTAGCGGAGGGCATGACATTTGCCACAAAATGGGCTCTCACCAGTGCTATCAAGAGATTCCATATTGAAAAAAATAAGCAGATCCGTACCAAAGATAGTAACCAAACTAAATACCGTGTCGAATGTAGAGATGAAGATTGCGCATGGGAGTTGTATGCAGTTCCGACGAGGTCCGACAATGCATGGGTTATTAAAAAATGTCGATTTCTCTACTCATGCACAAGCATAGCGGCGATGGTTGACCATGATCAGTTGACATCCCAGCTGATAGCGGATATCATCATGCCCGAATTGAAGGAAAACATGGTATGTCAATAAAAATAGTTGGAAGATTAGTGAGAACAAGGTTCCCAGGAGTAAAGCCGACGTACAACAAGTTGTGGATGGGACGGGAAATCGCAATGGCCATGTTATTTGGGTCATGGTCCGGGGCATACGCACTTTTGCCTCGTTTGTTGAATGCCATATGTACATCGAACCCCGGGAGCAAAACAACGTTGCAATCTGTTCCCACTACAAATCCGAATGTCCGGAAATTTACAAGGGCTGCATGGGCGTTTGGCCCTGCATCCAAGCATTTAGATTTATGCGTCCAGTAATAAGTATAGATGAATCATTCCTACATAGTCGCTACAGTGGCCGACATTTAGTGGTTGCAGCCCATAATGCAGAAAATCAGTTGTTACCACTAGCATTCGGACTTGTGGAGTCTGAAAGCCGGGAAAATTGGGAATGGTTTATGAGATGGCGACGTCAAGAGGTTGTAGGGGATAGACCGATTTGTGCTATTTCTGACCGCCACAAGGGCATAAAACATGTTTTCAATAGTCCATTGTTTGGTTGGAACAAACATCAGAAACAAGCAGTGCACCGTCTGTGTGTACAGCACATTTCTGAAAATTTATTAAAAGCATGTGCGAACCAAAGCATGTGCGAACCAATTTGTGATAAACAAATTCAATGATACCGCTAGGAAGCACAGTGTTCGAGAATTTAATCAGGGTCTAATTGCTATATAAAATTTAAGTAAAGATGCACGCAAGTATTTGAGACATGTTGGGAAGATCGATGAAACAAATAAACAAGCAGCCGAGGCACCCAACAAGTGGTCTCAATGCCACGGCAAGGGATATCGTTGGGGAATAATGACAAGCAATGGAGCAGAATTGCTTAACCGAGTATTTAAAGAATGTCATGGCCTCCTGGTAACTGCTATTGTTGAAACAACGTTCTACAAGTGTGTGAACTGGTTTGCAAAGAGGAGTGGAATCAGCTGCATTGGCGAGTAAAGGGCAGGTGTTTTCTAACCTTGTTGCTGGCAAGCTTGAAGCAGTTGTGTTGGCCACTCATAACCTTGAGGTTACCGAGTACGATGTTTTTTAAAACCGTTATGAGGTTGTTGCAAAAAATGAACGGGAGACCACGACTGGAAGGCAAGATAGAAGCTATAGGGTGGAATTACCGGAAGGGGAGAAACCACGATGCAAATATCGCGTACCAAACAATACAACCATTGCGTGTTCACATATCTTTAAAGTATGTGCGGTGCGCAATTATAGTCCAAACATATATACACACCGGTATTACAATACATATGCTCTTGTGAATACGTGGCGGGGATAATTTGAGGTATTCTGTAAAGAAGAAGATTGGCCAAAATATCACAGCGAGACCATTACTCCTGACAAGAAACTGGTCCAGAAAGGCAGAAGAAAACATACACGACATGAAATGGTGATGGACCGAATGGCCGGCAGAGTCGGCCCCCCTGCATGCGAGATTTGTGGTTCGATTAATCATACTACGAACCGGTGTTCTGAACGTAATATGCAAGAAGAAGAACCGGGTCGTCATCGGAGCGCGCGCCATTCCGTTAGTGGTGTCCCGAGACCTGTGAACCGAGACAATCTCGCACCGGAATTCACTCGTCAAGGCCAAGCCGGTCGCCGTTCCACCAGTGATGTTCCGAGACACCCTTCTAGCGGGATTGCACCACCAAATAGAGGTGAACTTTATATTAATATTATCTATGAATAGCACCTCATAAATATTTATATATTAATTATTTTTTATTTTCGCAGGAGACGTTGGACAGTCTAGTACAGGGAGGAGGCCGAAAGGCACAGTTTCGCAAGTGAAGAGCTTTCTTCGAAGAATTATGAAGTCATAGTAAACTACATGGATATGTATTGTTGTTATGTAATAAATAGTGTGGCGAACTTTAAATTATTATTGCATGTAAGATAACTTATGTATTATCGTTATGTATTGCAATCTTGGAAGGAGTATTATTAAACTAAATTATGTTTCAAACTAAATTATTTGATATGTAGACGTTTCAAGCAATTGGAATTGTGAAAGGACAAATTTTCGTTTGGAGTTTGGAGTTTGGTAAATGGTGATAGTTTTTACAAATAATTATCGTTATGTATTGTAATATAGTTCTTTCTACCCACACAAAAGAAATGAGCAAACAATCTTGTTCTTCCTTGCAACATTGTGCAAACACTCCCAGCAAAACCATTCTGACTATAATTCACTCAAAAAATGAAAAATAGAATTCTGCTTGTCCAATTGCCTTGAAATTTTTAAGAAGGGTAAATGACAACCAAACAAAGGTTCTACCCAAATTTCACAATTTTTTAAATTTTATGTGATTTACTGTGATTTTCCAAACTCAGACCAGAAAATCGAACTGAGCCGAACTGTCAAAACGCTGATGCGCCAAAAAGATTGAAAAAACTGCTATATTCTGTGAATTGGACCACCTGATTTTATTTTGTATTCTCGTAGTACACATTGAGTTGTGCATGAAAAAAAATTTTCATCGAAAAATTCCAAGTCTAAGGCCCTCAAATAAATATTCTAAGAAAACAGCAGCACTGCTGTCAAAACGCTGATGCGCCAAAAAGAATGAGAAAACTGCTACATTCTGTGAATCGAAACACCTGATTTTATTTCGCATTCTCGTAGTACACATTGAGTTGTGCTTGCACAAAACTTTTCATTAAAAAATTCTAAGTCTAAGGCCCTCAAATAAAACATCTCGATAAAACAGCAGCACTGTTTCCAGATTTGCTGATGCGCCAAAAAGAATGAGAAAACTGCTACATTCTGTGAATTGGACAACCTGATTTTATTTTGTTTTCGTAGTACACATTGAGTTGTGCATGCACAAAAATTTTCATTGAAAAATTTCAAGTCTAAGGCCCTCAAATAAATATTCTAAGAAAACAGCAGTACTGCTGTCAAAACGCTGATGCGCCAAAAAGAATGAGAAAACTGCTACATTCTGTGAATTGGACCACCTGATTTTATTTTCTATTCTCGTAGTACACATTGAGTTGTGCTTGCCCAAAAATTCTCATTGAAAAATTCCTAGTCTAAGGCCCTCAAATAAAACATCTCGATAAAATAGCAGCACTGGTTCCAGATTTGCTGATGCGCCAAAGAGAATGAGAAAACTGCTACATTCTGTGAATTGGACCACCTGATTTTATTTTGTATTCTCGTAGTACATATTGAGTTGTGCTTGCACAAAAAGTTTCATTGAAAAATTCTAAGTCTAAGGCCCTCAAATAAATATTCTAAGAAAACAGCAGCACTGTTTTCAGATTTGCCCCTCCGATGAAATTGGTTTAAAAGTGCACCGAAACAACACTAAATTGAGAAGTGTTCAACATAAGAAATATCCTCAAAACATGAAATATACCACTACAAACTAAATAGTAGTCCAACTACAAACCAAAGTCCATGGAATACATAACTAAACTATCGTACCACTACAAACTAAATAGTCAATAAATACATAACTATATGGTGTACTCACTAGATAAATCTCTGATATGGGGTCCTAAGGAAGGGACCCGGATGTCTATCAAGGAGACCTCATCCAAGTGGAGTACCATCATCTGCAACGTCTCCCGATTGATCTGCAGCCAAATCGTCAACCTGTCCTTCAACCAGACATTCGGCCTACAAAAAATATAACATACAATTTCATGTAAGAATATGAAACTTTGATATGGTTTGGTTTTCATAGAGCAGTATAAACAAGTAAACATAATTATGTAATTCTTCATATTTTTTTAAGTTAACAATTAACCTGTGAAGGCGATGGACCAGAATAGTATGTTGGTGTTTGCTCTGCTAATGTGGAGTCGTCCACTGTCAGGTCTGTGAATAGTGTCTGGAATCCACTCGTCATACCCATGCTAACAGGAAAAGTAGGTGCACTCGACACCTGGGGCATCTGCCACATAGGAGGCGGTGCCATGTACTGCGATGAGGGCATACCGTATGGCATGAAAGTAGGTGGATGCGGCATGGAAGACGGAGCCACATAAGATGTCGAGGCCATCCCGAATGACATGGTAGTAGGTGGATACGGCATGGAAATCAGAGCCATATAAGATGTCGAGGGCATCCCGTACGGCATGGAGGTGGCTGGGTACGGGTACAACATCGGAGGCGGTGCCATGTAGGATGGGTACGGAGCAGAGGGAGTAGGGATAGGCATGTATGGGGCCTGTGTAGAATACGTCCCCTGCGTGGACTGTGTATGAGGAGGTGGTGAGGAATATACCAAAAAATCATCAACAAACTGGGATATATCCTCAATCTTCTCATCATTTGTCGGTAACTGCTCAATATCTGCAGGTAGATTTGCACCTCTCAGCACAATGAGCCATCTCATCGGCCTGATCGATCTCCTATAATATGCAGCTCATTCTCTTCAGAAGCGCCTTGCACACTGCCTTTGTCCCTCTCTTGTACAACTTGTCGATGACGAACCTCATTGTCGACACTGTCCTCCTACCCTAAAAGAGAAAAAATTTTGTGAGAAAAAATAAACTCCGGCCTCAAAATAGATTGCATTCTTGCTATGTTACAAACATGCACTAACTGCTTACTACCACTAATAAGGGATTAAGAATTGAATTAAACCAAATAAAAGAGTATACATCTATGGAAAACTATTTGCTAAAATTTTATGAGTATTGTACGTACCACACGACGCAATTTCGGTGCGACAGGAGCATATCCAAGCTCCTCAACTGGGTCTGGCGGTGGAGGTAGAGGATTATCTAGTCCACGGTCTACATGACCCTTTGGATAGATAGATGGCATCCCGTGCTCCCTGAACCACTCTTTGTAGGCGGGGTCATCAAAATCGGTAAAGGGGCAGCACTCCTGTGTTGGAGGAACTAGGTTGTGGTGACTCTAACGCCACCTCATCCTTGTGTTGACTCTCCCAATCTGATGTGGTCTGTGAGGTGTGACCCACTTTATCCAGCCGGTCTAGATAACCCCAATGATGTGGAGGTGGAATCGAAATTTCTTGATATAGGCCAAACTGGTGCATAACCCTCTCTGGGTAGTACCACGAGACAATCCAAAAATGAATCAGCGGCACACTGGCAAGCCAGTATTGTCGATCTCTCTCAACACATGCTGGAAGTGTATGCCAATGATCATTGTATGGCAACAAACGCACCTCAGTATGGCTCATAGTGTCAAATCCATCTTGATAAACCTGGACTGAACACTTAGCTCCTGTGTATTTATAAGTTTTCTGAAAGACCCAACGCATCGCAAAGCAAGGCCTTCTCTCTGGATCATCAACATCGTCACCAACCAGGTCGGCCAAAGGCAATGGAGTGCGAACTCTAGGTCTACTAACTCTGAAATATGTCCACGACCACTGCTGAAGGAGCAGTAGTGGCCCAGCTATAATCCTGGAACCTGCACGTGAGGCCACGGAGAGATTCTGATATAGAGTGGCCAATACAGCTGCACCCCAAGTGTATTTTACTGGATTCTGAAAATCCTTGAAGAACTGCAACCACATCACGGGCACACTATCACCGGATGAATCTGGGAATAGAGCCGACCCAAACAATCAAGCAAAAAGGCACGTGTATATCTGTCGATCTCCTCTTCACTGGGATTTTTTGGCAAGCCTTTGAAATTCTCTCGCAACCAGTTCAAGGAGATTTAAAATTTTGACGAATCTGTCCTGGAGTGTATCTCTCCAGTTTTATCAGTTTTCTTTCTCGTCTTTTGCTTCCATGCTGTTAATGGGACCTCCCCCAATAAGTCTGACACCCACTCTAATGCCCCAAGATCATTGTGTCCAATCACAGGAGACCCGAATATGGGTAGACCCCACAAACAACTAACATCCTGTAAAGTAACAGTTACCTCGCTGAAAGGGAGGTGGAAAGTGTGTGTCTCCGGACGCCATCGCTCGACGAGAGATGTGATCAATTTGGGGTTGACCTGCATCTGCGGCATCCGCGATACCTGATATAACCCCAACGCCATAAGTCTCGACTGACATAGATGATGATACCGAATGGCGGGCCGGTGCGCTTGTGTGTTCAGTACCGAATCCCGCTACAAAAATTACACATACACATCAGATATGCAACTACAATGGTCTTCAAAATAATATTAGAAAATCTAACAACTAAAATTATTTGTTCCAATTTAAACTCACATTAGTCTCGATTTTATAAATCCTGCTGTTGCAGTGTGGTATCTGCAATAGGTTAGTGAGTGCCCCGCGGTCCTCCTCAGGAACCGAATCCGATGGTCGAGGGGGTCTGAACCGAGAACTACTTCCAACTTCTCTCGTAGTCATTTCGTTCACTGTGAAATAATTTCAAGCAACATTACAGTTATTTATGACATTTATTAAATAAATTTAATATTTATGTACATATTTGTAAAAACACAAAATTGTCCGCAAAAATCTGACTAATCGGCTGCATAACGATTAGTCGCTTGGCGGTACCCTATCCGTCCAACGAGCGTATTCCGTTTTTTACAACACTGGTACTCGATACGGCCATGTTACGGCTTGTTAACTATCATGTTTGCATTTTTTGCACAATATACATCAAATACATATTAATCTAACCATATTTCTATAATTCTTTTTTTTTAAACCCAACAATCTAGACAACAATCTACATAACATTTCCTTCAAAAAATAAAAAAAACCTAGTGGGGCCTGTCGGGGCTTGGGGGGGGGGGGATCGAGTAGAGGAAGAGGGTAGAGAGGAGAGGAAGAGGAGAGGAAGAGGAGAGGAGATATGGACGGTGGGGGAGAAATGGGAAATGAGGACGGGTGGTTGGGGGAGCAATAATTGGGGGCCGGTGTACGGTTCACAGACCTAGACTTGGGGTCCGCAAAAGAAATGCCGGCCCCAAAAAATTGGTGCCCAGTGAAGCGAACACGGACCCAGTCTTCGGGTCCGTCAAAGGAACGCCGGCCCCAAAAAAGAATCTTTTTTTTGTAATCCCGTGACTGTTATCGGACAACGTGTTTGGGGCCGGTATACCAAACACAGACCAACCTATATTCAGAAATACTAATATCGGGTGCCTATTTATTTAATTATGATTTTTATCTTAATTAATATTAAAAATATCGGACCTTACGGGATACAAAAATTTTTAATTTTTGAAAATTTGAAGTATTTGTTTGAGATTTTATAAAAGTTATGCATAAAACTTAATTATTTTATTAATATTGCATAGTCATTTTATTAATGGTGCCAAAAAATTACAACTAGCAACCTGAATATAATATAGTTGATAAGAGGACTAGTTTTGCGAACTAATTGGTTGATAAAATCTGTGACAAAAAAGTTGAGACTAAGGTATTACAAAACACAGGATCGAGTATGCAAACTAAACTTTAATTTAATAATTAAGCCTATTATATAGAGTATGCAAAATAAAAAATAAATGATATTTCAAAATTAGTCTTACCATTTTTCCAATTCTTCCTATACTATCGAAATCTGGTGGAACTCTTTGAAGTTCTCCGGGACTATTCAATTCCATAGTCACTCCAAATCCAAGTCATTGCTTGCCTATTATTTATAATATCACATTAGTAAATAATTAAAAAGAAAATTACAAGCAAATAATCTATACATAAACTGAAAAAGACAATTGATGAAAAGGGTTTGCGAGTGTAATTTTTTTTCCATATGAAACGAAAATCAGGTTGTTTTTGGGTGCATATATTCTAGATAAATATTGGTGATCAGCTATAAATTCTGTAAAAATAAAATTATGATAATTTGTTTGAACAGTTAGAACTGGAACTTGAGTTTACTTGTGATTCAATGTCCTTCAAAACAAATCCATTTCGAACTGATCACAAAATGACAAATAAAAATAATATGCAAGTTACATATTTTAAAAATATTAGAATAATAAATAAAAAGAAACGGAGGTCATAATAATTTCTAACCTGATCAATCAATTCTCATTCTTGAATGAAAATCACTACCAGCTGTTTGCTTTGGTACGTAGCTGCTCTCTTCTGTCTTTGCCTTTTCTTTCGACCTCTGTAAAGTTTGAGGATATATTATAATCTTCCTCCACCACAAAACACCTTAAGAACAAAACGAAGTAAAAAAATTAAAGAAACTATTTGGAACCTCGACATAATTCCTAGAGTAAAAAAATTTATATATGGAGATCTACACAGCAAGGTTACGCCAAGACCCAAAAAAAAAAAATGCTATTTAGACCGTTCTGAAAGAAAAATTCAAAGACCAAACTTAAGAAGCTAGAATTGCATATACCTGTTGTGGAACTTATGATTTATGAAAGACAAATATTGTAGCCAGGCGCTTTTGTGAAAAGAGAGTGTTGAACTTGAAATGTTGTAGACAGAAATAGAATGAAGGGAGTGTAAGGAAGCAGCTAAACTAAGGCATATATAATATAGAACCGGCGAGATATTTAGGCATATATGTGCAAAAATATAGATCAGCACACACGGGTCTAAAAGCTGAGTACCACGGTCAAAAGTTGATTATATTAAAAGGGCTGTCCGTTTGGAATTCACGGGCCCTATAAAGGTCCCTGATATATCTTTTATATTTTGGCATATAAAGGTCCGTAGGCTTTGCCTTGAAATGCCAGCTACACATGAATAGATGTCACGGGCCAGAGCTTACAGACTATCAAATGCCAAAATATGTAAAAGATATACGGTTTTATTGGAAATTAAAAAAAAAAAAGAAAAATTGTTTTATATGTTATGTTGTTTAGTCTTTTCTCAACCAGCTACACATGAATAGATGTCACAGGCCAGAGCTTACATACTATGAAATGCCAAAATATAAAAGATATAAAGTTTTATTGTGTTGTATAGTATTTTCTCAAGAGGAGAGATCCATTGACAATGCTTATAAAAAATCATAATAAATCTTAAAAATGAAAAAAGTTTATGGATACATTAGTTAATTTGTAAATTGATAGTGTTTCAAATTTCAATCAATTTGAATTTCATTTGATGGCTTATCAAAATTTTGTATACTTCTTAATGGTTGTAATTTAACGGATCTTTGAAGACATAATCAATATATAAGCTAAGAAATACTTCCTTAAACTTTTTTTCTATTTTTTTGAGAATTTTAATGATTTTTTTTCAAAATTTTGAAAAAAGTTGGGAGGCATCGGTTGACAATTTTTATTTTGACAATATTGACAATCAGATATTTTAAAAAAATTGTAAAATTTAATAAAATATTTTAAAAATAAAAAATACAAATAGATATTGTCTTCAACTGAACAAATAATTTTTTTAAAAAATTGAAATTGGTGTACCATAAACCAATTTCGCAGGAAGTAGAAAGATTGGGTTCTAAAAACATTTTCAATTTGAATATGAATTTGAATTTTAAAAATATGAAGTGTTTTTGTGCAAAAAAAAATCATAAAATTTGTGAAATGATTTTTAAAATTGATTTTGTGATTTTTGGAGTTGGGGAATTATTTTAGAATTTTTTTATTTGAAAATCCTGAAATATACAAAACTTAATCAAATTTGGGCCATATTCAAAGTTGTTTCTGGGTTTGCTAGATTTTGGGCTGGGCTTCAGACGGGATTTATTGGGCCAAGTTTATTAAACTTAGTTTCGGAATGAGTTAAGTCACCCTGTGCTTGATCCGTCTCGTCTTTGGGCTGATCATCTGGGCCCTGTCTTCACTTCTTCTTCCTCCTTTCGATTCGAGCCCAGCCGAGAGTCGTTTCATCTCATCCGTCGGAAGGGAAGAGTGGGTATCGCCATGCATAAAGGTACTTGATTGGAGATGGTTAAACCGTAAACTTTGCCATATTAAATAAAACACAGATTATAAAAAAATGGGCAAGGTGTCCGTATTCCATCCAATTACAGCAAAATATATAAAATTGACATGACACTGCATGATGAAATGAAATAAAATGAAATGACCGTGTTAAGAATTGGCTGATTCATATTGGAACCGAAAGTTTGATTCGGTTGGGATCAAAATGTGGCAACTCAGTGCCGGGTGGATAGAAAAAAAAAAGGGGACTGAATCAAATTTAAAGGAACGAAAAAATTTATTTAGTTCTATCTAGTGCACCTAAAAATCCATCCATTCATCAAATCTTTCTACTTCCTGCGAAATTGGTTTACTAATTTCGATTTTAAAAAAATAGAATCGGATATTGTTTAAAGCCATTTGGACGGTCCAAAAGATTCAGAGAGCCGTACGATCTAATTGTTGGTAATTGATCAACCGTGATTTGATTATATAAGTGCTAAAAATAGGAACAAAATACCGTGTGGTTATATTTAGAATGATGGGTTCACACGCTATCACCGTTGATTAACATATAAATTGAATCGAACGGTTTAGTTATAGCTTTGGACGGAGGCCGTCTAAATAGCTTTGGACCAAATTCTAAAAAAAAAATTGAACAAAATACAAATAAATCTTAAGTTTACCTTTCTTATACCTATAAATGAAACGTGTGTCAGTTAGCATTTATATATATTAATAACACTCTATATATTCCTTTTCTATTTGTCAAAATTGAGAACATTATATACTTCTCTCAGCTGTATTATATATTTCTATCTAGTTGCCAAATCACCATCCACCACATATCTGAAAGTTGTTTTCAAGGGCAACCATTCCACACATTTCTCAGGCTTTTTTCTCATCAGGCAGCTTTCCAAAGCCTCTCTCTTTGGTTCATGCAAACATTCACACACCATGGCTAAAATATCCCTCAACTCCAATGATGCATCTTTTGCATAGCAGTTAAGTACTTTGGGTAGCAGAATTTTGCCTTTACCAGTAATTGCCACATTTTGTTGCATGTAATTGGATTTTGCATTCTCCAACTCCTCATAAACACCTTGTGCTGTGTATAGTCTTACCTGTTTTGGGAAACAATATAGAAAATCAGTGTGGATGCATTATGCTTGATCAGTAAATTTATGTTCAACTAGTTGCTTGATTGCTTCCTTAATAGCTCAATTTGTAAGCCTTTTAAGATATTTTAAAGAAGAACTTCTACCAATTAATCAACTTTTATCTTTTTTTTTGTTGTTTAAGTTGAAATACCAATTCATGCTTTTTATACCATAGGATCCGATGAAACTCCTGTGCAGAGTGCAAAATGGCAGAGTGGCTCGGGCTTACAAAGTGCGTAAGGATGCCTTTTGTGTCCCTTTGGGAGCCTTTTCGCCGGTGACAGAAGTGAAAATATCGACTGCATCACCGATTGAAAAATGATAAAATTCATTATAAAATCATACACAGATTAACAGAATTTTTATTAGGTCTGTCTTTTGCTTAACTGTAAGTATATTACTGCTATCTCAAGAAAAATTATTGCAAGTACCTTTGATTGATAGTAGGATTCACATCCAAGAATTGATGTGCGAATTGTATGCGCATTGATTGATTTTCCTCCCACCTCATATGCTGCCTAGAAGTCAATTTTTGAAATAATCAAAAGATTTTTGTCTTCACAATTTGGTGATTTTTTTTGTCTATGTACTGGAGCATCCTTTTCATGAAGTATTGCTAATTTCTCAGTACTTAATTTCCTGGTACACAAGAAGCAAAAAGTTCGAAATGGTATATTTTCCCCCAGTTTTGCAGATTTACTTACAGTGTCTAAATTAGTTTCAATTATTGTTCCCATTTTGCCCTTCTACTTGTTTTTTATTGTTTAACTGATTTAGGTTTTCAAATGGCAAGGATATAACCCAAATTAAATACATTATCAACTCTCATATGCCCTTCAATGCCCTCATATTTGTAAATAAAAGAGAACTGTACGCAACCAGCCAAATGCAGAAGCTAAAACAAAAACAAAAGAAAATGATAAAGTATAAAAAAAAAAAAATAAAAGAAGTATTGTTTGCTTTACCTTCAAGACCAGATAGGTTCTTTTCACCTTATTCACCTGGAGTCCATAAGCTAACAATGCCTGCTCAAAAAGTATAAGATACATTACATTCAATATAGAACATGTACTTGAAGAAAAACAATATGTGATCACTTACATGCATCACTAGGGCATTATGGATGTTTATCCAGAACACAAGTCTTTCTTCATCTTCCATATTTGTTGGATCTATGCTCCCAAGACATGCTATAAGTGACCTACACAGAAAACATGTTAGTTGAACTGTTGAAGTTTTTTATTTTATTTTCTTAATAATAATAATTTCTCACTATTCTTTTTATAGCACTGCAACCCCAAATTTTTAATCCATTTACACTGATACTGAGTATTATCAATTGAACCCTATTGTGGGTACCGATGCCTTTAAAGGCCTTATAAAGTACATGTAACTGTATTGTACCAGCACAATGCCATTACATAACAATCAGTGTCTGAGTAACCAAATTGGACCCAATATATAATGGCCCTTCAATTGACAGACTTTTACCTTAGAATCTCCAGCATCTTAGAAGCATGGGAGAATTTCTCAGAACTGATACTCATCTCTGAAATTACGACATTTCCTGTGCATGGATTATGTACATCTGTTCCAGACTCAAGTTTCGGGCTCCAACAATCGTCATGCTTATTTTTTGAAGAAGATAGGCTTGAACCGTATTCTGATTCGCTGGTTGGCGAAGAAGCTGAAGGGCTGATGTCACGGTCCGGTAATTTATTTGCTAGTTTACAATATATTGATGATAAGCATCTGAGAATATCTTGAGAGAGTTTGCAAGGATCTGTGATGGTTCCGTGAGATGTTGAAGGATTCAAATACCCAACAAGGCTTATATTTAAAGAGTGCGATTCTGATTCTTCATAAATTTCCTGCTAATTTTTAAATGGAAAGGTTCAGGTTAGCATTTTCAATGCTGGTAGCCTTGTACGGACAATTTGAGTTAATTTATCCTTAAGTGTTAAACTTTGGTTTGCTGTGATTGAATTGCTTGCATTATAATACCATGCTGATTAAGTCTGGTACTGGTACTGGTACAAAAATTTATTATAGTTACCAACTTACCATTTACATCTTCTTTTTTAACAAAATTAAACTGTCAAAATGCATCTTTTGAAGTAGACAACGGAAGTTATTGTTAATACAAGGACAAAAAAAATTGGGACATTTTTATGTTGAACAATAAGGCATACATTGGTAGGACTTGATGCGATAACCGGCGAATGTCTGTTTGGGCTGCCAGTAGAGTTTATGTCCGAAGACTCAGAACTCCGATTTAGCTCTTGATCAAATTCCATCACATTTTTCATGGGACTATACTTTACTTCTTTTGTCAGAGAACTGCAATATGAACTTGACAGATAATGACTAAAAGCAGCGCGGTACAGCGATAGAAGCCGCCTTTCGAGGAGCAGAACTTCTGTCTCGAGAATTGATATCTCATGTATTAGATCTGGAACGCACACGCACTGCACGAATACACAAAAATGGCCCCAATTTAGCTTGTTGATAACCTACTTGGCACTTCATAAAGCTTTTGGCTGGGTAAAAAAGAGCCTTATTTGTTGTACAGCTACAGGCTTAGATTTGTTCAAATTGGATTAGTTGTGACATTAAATGCTGCAATTTAGAAGAACAATTTATCATTGTAGGAACATTTCGACCGGATTCAGCATTTTCAGAGTATCAGTAATCTTTTTTAATTCTATTATCAACTCTGCAGCTGAGGGTCAATTAAATTACCTAAATAGTAAATACATAACAATCATTTAACCGGAATCAAAATAGATAACAATCTAATCAGTAAAAAAGATACACACACCTGCATAGGATGGCATACTGCTTTCTGGTCCATCTCTGATGGGTTGTCATCATTGAAACAGCACGAGTCACATCTAGAAACAACCTCTTCTATTTTCGGTGAATCTTGTCCATTTAATCTTCTCTCAAGGTTTATTGTCTGCGTCATATATCAGTTTATTACTAGCGAAGAAGTATGGAATTAATAAAAGAAACTTTCCAATTCTTATTGTTCAGAACAATTAATGCGAAGCATAATGCCGATAATAAGTCTGAAGTTAATCTTGGTTATAAGGATGATCTAATAGTGTTACCCAATAATTGAACAACTGGAAATTTTATTTTAGTTTATATTGTTGTGGGGGATTTTTCGGATAAATTTTCATCCTAATTCTAGAAAAGTACATGTACATACATAAGTGAGAAATTAAAACTTGACATGAAACTCACTAAAAATGCAATATTCTGTATTAAAATTAAAGGAAGTTCAGTAGCTTACAGGATTGTAGTATGACAAACGAGGTGAAACATCCATTATATCAGCATGCACATTTGGTACTCTAGATTAAACCAGAAAAAAAAATAAATTTTAAGTGACCATAATGCACAATTCAATACAATATAGAGAACATTATATACTTAATTAATTAACCAAAAAAAATAATTAAAGCAATTTTACCTCCAATAAATCCCATGGGAAGTGTACAATGCATTGCATTCTGTTCTTGGCACTTCTCCTTCCATCATGGGTAGTGAGAAAGATCAAAGATGGAATGGTAGGTTGGGGGTTGAGTTCTGAAGAAGAAGAAGTAATGATGCACATCTAACTTGTTCATGCCAAGGTACAAAGGTATATAATATATAACACCAAATTAAATTCTATCTGATAGGGAAGGTGACCCACCCAAGAAAACAACGAGGATTGATGGAAACACAGATAACATATTCTTGAAGAAAACCAAAGTAGTCAATGTTAACTATCATAATCAATCTTTTAACTATGACCACCTTCTTGCTTTCTTAATAGTTGCAAAGTGTAAACAGTTTCATGAAGTCTTCAGTAGGTGAACCGGAAATACTACTTAGTAGTTGGATTTGAGATACCATGTAGTACTTCCTGTGGAACAAAATGTGTAGCAAATAGAGCCACAGTTCTCACAATTCATAAGCTGGTGACTATTTTGGTACTTTTTTTTATAATGCAATTTATGTAAATAATCGAAAAGCCTTTTAATCTTTTTCTTCTTTTTTCAATAGAGTTCATCTTAATAGTTTACTCAATTAGTCAATTTATTGATATATACATATTCATTTTTATTTTGGTAATTTACTAAGCATGTTTAATTAAACTAGTAAGTAACTCACCTGTTGCTTTGGACCAAAAAATATTCGTTATGATAATCTGTTATTTTTTATCTTAAGATTAAGATAATATGTAACTTCTTACTCCATAAATCGTAATTATATAATCAAATACTAACATCGTAAAAACAAAATAATACAAAAACAACATAATAAAACAATGATGTCTTAATGTTAGAAGAACAAAAAAAAAAAAAAAACAATTATAGGTGATAAATTAAAAAAAAAATATACGCAACAATGTCGATGGATCCAAAACAACAACAAGACGAGGATTCTGCTTAAAAATAAAGAGGTTGGGTTTCTCAAGAAAAGAAAGATATGGAGTTGTTCAGCCGAGTTCGAGCTACTAAATTAAATAACCATAACGCGTATAAATAATGGTTGAATGCTATTTGGACCTTAAACTAACAGGCCGGAACATTATTATAAATCAATGGTGCTGATCTATAGAAAAATGATCAACGACTGAGATTTTTTTCTTTGGAGAAGATAGAACTTTCATGACAAAAAATTCAATCTCCTGAGTAAGAATATCCAGATTAAAAAGAATGAGATGTCAAATTTACTCTGTATATATTGAGCTGAACAATTTTAGGACAAATTAAATCCCCTAAATTATAATTCACTACACATGTTGTGGAGACAAGAAACATGGCAGAGATATGGGTTCATATAACTCTTCAATGCCACATGCCTGGAGTGCTGAATACGATAGAGCTGGTGCCAGAATTAATTGTTCAGCATCTTTATCAGGTAATCTAATGTTTAATGTCTCAGATTTCCTTTTTATATAGAGACTTGGATATATATAGTCAGTCAGTCAACGTGTAGATTTTCTTTTACTGGCATCTTTCAAAGTATACAGGTGTACACACACAGACACAGACACAGACACACCTCTTTACAGCAGTTACTAGAGATTTATGAGCCATTCTGCATTACTACATGTGTTGGGTAAATGAGAAAGATAATTTTTTTTTTATGGAAAGAAAAATGAAATTGTTGAATAGAGTTTATTATCTCTGTTTTCTTTTTCTTTGTTTTTTTTTTTTCAAAATTGGTGCAAACTAACAGATTAAAGAGTTATGGTCAATTCCCAGTTCCATTGATAAATATTGCGCTATGTTATCCAAATTTTTTTTGGCTATACTTTTTTTTTTTCGTACCGGAAACAAAAAAGAAAAGAAAAGTTTTGTGAGAAGTTAAGAACAAAGTCACATACAATGCTCAATTGTCAGCAATTTTGGTGGAAATACTAAACAACATTCCATGCTTTTAAAGATAAGCTAACAATAGCTTTGCCTTTAATTTCTCAATTTTTATCACCTAAAACTGAAGTCCTACAATTTTCATCAATCATCGACCATTCCTACAAATTTAAAAATATAATAAAATTCCACGAAGCACTGTTTCAACTTTCAATTGTTAACATTTAAATTAAAGAAAAAATGTCTCGGATTGACAATTGTCATTTATTGTAATTTTGTATTCTAATTCTCATATCTTTCTAAATCTCCTATTTTAGTACTAATCAATAATAAACGTTAGGGTCCGTATCTGCTGCCATTAAAAACAATGGCAGGGTCCTGCCATTAGACACTGACAGGTGGGACTTACAAATAAAGGACCCACCTGTCAGTGTCTAATGGTAGGACCCTGCCATTGGAAACTATGGCAGCAGATAAAAATCCATAAACGTTAGGATTCAATCATTGACATCCCTAATTTGTGTACCTCTTTCATCATTCAAAACAAATATATAATTCAATCATTTTTGTTGTTGAATCTTAACATTTGTAAGATATTCAATCTAAATCTAAATTCAATTCACTTTTGTTCTAGGATTCGATTCAACTTTCATCAAACTGCAATTTCCCCTTTCGGATACTCTTAGACAACAGATTATCAACCCAATTAGTACAGGGACAATGATATCATGCCACAACTTTGCCCCCACAACCCTGTGATGAGGTGGCATATGGGTAGGGAGGGTCATTTTTGTAAAATTTTATGGGGCGGAGGTATGTTTTTATAAGACTGTGAGGGTCATTTTTGTAAAAAATTTTATGGTAGGGTAATTTTGTAAATTTTCTTAGAAATAAAGGATATTTCTATAAAATTTTCTGAAAAGAGGGATATTTTTGTAAATTTTTCCTAAGTGAATTGGGGTATTTTGGGAGCATTGTTTGTGGCAAGTTATATTTATCCTTAGTACATATATTAAGTCTTGGTCAGATGATATACTTAACCACACCGGATTTGGCCTAATACGCGGGTTTACCATACAAACAAGCAATGATACAAGCACAATTTCATGAAAAAGCCAAGTAAATTGAAAACAACTCAAGTCAAACAAGCATTCAATCAATCCATACAAGCAAAGTTCATCCTAAACCCTAAGAACTAAAAGACTACTCAGCCATGAGTAGAGAAAACAAAGAAAAAAAGTAAAAGAGAGAGTTCATCAAGATGAAAACGAAGAAGAACTAGAATCCACTGTTTTGCACTTAGTCTCAACTTTGGAGGAAGATTTCTCTCGAATTTCCTTCCAGAGATGGTGAAGCAAGCTAGCAAATTTGTCCTCTGGTGACCAGGGAGGTGATGAGAGAGAGGTTTCCAACCCTAAAGCCTGCCTTAAATAGGCGAGGACCCCAAATAATAGACAGACCAGCGATCTAACCGTCTTGCGGCCCGCAAGGTGCTGGACTCAGTGAAGATCCGCTGGTTACTACCTAGCAAGCGGTTGCCAGCGCCAGCAACCAGCCGAAATTGCAGTGTCGCCAATGCTTGCGGGTTCGCAAGGAATGAGCTGTAACACCAGAATGTTGCTCTGTGCTCCAAGTCCCATCCAAATAGCTTCAAAAGCTTCATTTTCCTAAAAATTGGACCAAAGCAAAGCAGTAACCGGAATCTAGACATTTTACTATCTAAATGCACATGAATTTAGGAATTTTAGGTCAAAATAAAGGTGCAAGTCTGGTAAAAATGCAGATATAAATGCGATGCATCAAACCTCCTCAAGCTTAAAGTCTTGCTTGTGCTCAAGCAAAATCCTAGAACCTAAGAGACAGACTGTACCTAGACCTAGACCTAAATTCCCAAGCAAAACCTAAATGCAAAGAAAAACTTTGTGAAAATGCTAAACTCTGGATTTATGGGCAAGTTTGAACTTTGCATTGTGAAGAATTAGATGATAACCTACAAGACATGGGTTATGGTACGGTAATTAAGACGAGCAACTCTTATCCCAAGCAAAACCCACTAAAATAAAGATATTTGGATATTGTGAGATCTCTGGAACAAAATTATGATAACTTGATAAGCATTACTAATAAGTAATTACAAGTTCGTGTACGTCATTAAAAAAATGCTCTCGCGGTTTTTCAAATAAGTATTTTTCTTATCAGAATAATGACAGTGTCACTGGTTATTTTTTTACGAGAAGGGTTCCGTTAATAATGTTTGTCTTGATAATTTTGACAGTATGGTTTTAGAAAATTTTACAAAAAATTATAAAATAATTTTAAATGAAAAAAAGTTTATGGATGTATTATATAACTTATATGGATTTGATAATATTTCAAATTTGAATAAATTTGAATATTATTTGATGCGTTATCGAAATTGCATACATGTTTTTAATGGTTGTAATCTAACGGGTCTTTAAGAGGGTATCAAACATCACTTAAATTGGATATAATCGAAAACATAACCAATCTATAAGTTAAACTAGTAAAGAGCTCATGCCTTGCTTCGGGCTGAAATTATTATATCTTATAATAAAGGGCTGAAAGCCCATCTTTTGTGAGAAAACTGATATGGGTCTTAAATTTTAATGGTCCAGGACATTAATGTACGTCAACGGTGGTGATCAATCTAAGTAAACAATCAACGGCTGAGGTTTCTTCTTTAGGGGAAGATAAAACTTTCATGTCAAAAAATCAAATCTCCTTTTATTCTCCTCGGCACATGGAATTCTCTATTCCATCTAAAAAACACTCAAATAAAATATAAGTACCTTGACGATATCAAAGATCGCCTCCGCGCACACCCCCACCTGCCCGCTTGGATGTGTGCCGGCCCGGGTTTTTGCGATTACGGGATAATAGATACGTAAACTTTTTTCTATTTAAAAAACTTTAATAAGTTTGTCAAAATTCTTAAAAAGATCCTCCTTATCATTAAAGGCGTCTAATGCTTGACACCTTTGAAGTCCAACGAACCTGATATCATTATATAATTCTTTGACATCTGAAATCACAAGTGTAATGTGGCGCGGTTGGATAGCCGAGTTATTGTGCTCCTGGCCGCGAGAGTTCGAGCCGCTCTCAACGCAGAACAGTGACGATAATCAGGAGTGATGACTTGGGGTCAAAATCACAGCCGTCTGATATATCAGATGACATCTGCACCTCTGAGTTCTGTTCTTTTTTATTGGCCGAATTATTTTGTCATTTCTCGGTGCTTTTTATTGTCGAAAGAAGCTGGATTTGAAAAGGAGCTGCAAATCCTGCAATGGATGCAGAGAAATAATCCCCTTGGTTTTCTTTTGATTATGGGCCAGAATGTAGTAGCTATATATACGGCCTCCCTAATTTATTTATAGTTTGAGGTTTGAGCCCTTCTTTGTGAGCCTTGTTTAATCGGATCTGGTTTTAAAACATTTGGTGTAGGCCTTAAAACTTATCCCTGCGTTTGGTAGCCGTAGTAAAATTGATTTAAGAGCTTAAATCAATTTTAAGTTACCAAACAGAAGTGATTTAAGGTGTAGTAAGTTAACACAGCTATATAGGTGTAGTAAACTAAATCATTAACATTTCACATATTTTACACACAACATCAACTTTACTTTATCTATTTACTTCACTACCACCAAACACCACTGATTTAAGGTGATTTAACGTTTTACTCCGCTTTAACTTACTACACTTGCCAAACGGGAGGTATGTGTAGTATAGTAACCTATAAATTTGTCATAACGTTCTGGGGCCGAGGAGATTTTCTTATGTATGGTACTATTAACATTACAATTACTGTGAGATAAAACATATGTTTTAGCTTATCAAATTGTATGTTATATACAGTGCACGGAAAGAGAGTTACTGTTAATAATTACTAACATTTTGTAAGGAACTTTGTTTCATCTAATGAAAGTTTGAAAGGAGTGCTTGGCAACTTTTCAAAAAAAAAAAAATGATGTAATAATTATTAACAAAACTGGTTAAGCATTCAAATATCTCAAGCTTACTACATTTAACAAGAGTTAATTAAATCGGTATTCAAATGCATAATTGCTACATCAAATGAACCCTATAACTATGAAGTAAGCAATAAGCATATGCTAGTGTTAGAACTGGCTTTGGTCTAATGGTTAAGGGTAATGCTCTCTGTATGGGAGGTCGCGGGTTCGAAACCCGGATGGAGGTCTTTTGTAGACATTTAAATTTTAGTGGCTTGACCTCATCTTTATCTCAAAAGGAAAAAACAAAAAATAATAACACCGGCTAGTGTTCCGATGATAACCCTGAAAAAAATAATTATCTCACACTTAAGTTAATTTGTCCAATACTCCCACAAAAAAAATTTTCTTTTCGATCTGACAATTATAGATGAATATTACCCATTATGAGATGATTCATCTGTAACCGATAAAATTATCTGGGTGTTGGCATGTAACCGATAAAATTATCTGGGTGTTGGCACGGAAGCAACGTTCCTTTGAGTAAATTTGTCACAACTCACAATAATATATAACAAGTGCAAACACTACTGTATTGATTAAAACCACCGCACAAAGTGCACAAAGTACAGATAGAGGTTAATATATTACATCAAATGATCAAAAGAACCCTTTATCATTCAGGCCAGCATCTAAGTAAACATCACCCTAAATGAGCTCCATTAAACATCCAATTAAACAGCATCATATATACCTTATACGGTTCTACCAAATAAATGGTATCCGCAAAGATGCACAGTGCTGACAAAATTTCCCCCAAATTTCCCCCAGCCAGAACAAACCAAATCAAGCAACAGGACCAACTTCAGGATTAACTACTGATGACTTTAATCCCAAATTTAAACAAACTACATAAGATTAATTGCGGTGGAATCATGACAACAGTGGCCCGACATCCGTACCGACGGTACTGTGCTATGTGGAACTAGAACCAGTATCGTTAGTATTATTGGTCATCAAAGCATAGTCCATCTTCACCATTTGATGCAAATCCGAGACGACGGTTGCTTAACCTGGTCCTCAATCTTGAGCCGTATGAATGCGTCGAGACAAGCGCTTGGATCAGCAAGCCCGGAATCGAGTTTGGAGTTGAGTGTCTTGCACTCTGCAAGCAGGATTTCGTTGCATCCCTTAGATAGAGACCCCACCATCTCCGCTTTGCGACAAAAAGCGCGCAACATCTCAATTTCCTTGTTTATCTTTCGTGTCTTTGTCTCGGCCTCCTTGCGTGCTGCAATCGCTTTCTTGGCGCGTTTCTTGAGTTTTTTGGTCTCGACCTTGCATTTCTTTAAGGTCTTAAATTTTAATGAGCCGGACATTAATGTATATTAACGATGGTGATCAATCTAGGTAAATAATTAATAGCTGAGGTTTCTTCTATAGAAAAGATAGAGCTTTCATGTCAAAAACCCCAAGTTCCTTTAATTAAGAGTAAGGATAACAGATACATAAACTTTTTTCTATTTTTAAAAACTTTAAAAATTTTGTCAAAATTCTTAAAATCATTAAAGGCGTCTAATGCTTGACACCTTTGAAGTCCAAAGAACCCAATATCCATTATATTATAATTCTTTGACATCTGAAGTCACAAGTGTAATGTAGCGCGGTTGGACAGCAAAGTTCTTGTGCTCCTGGCCGCGAGAGTTCGAAACTCTCTCAACACAAAACAGTGACGATACGCAGTAGTGATGACTTGGGGTCAATCACAGCCGTCTGATTTATCAGATGACACCTGCACCTCTGAGTTCTGTTCTTTTTTTATAGGCCTAATATTTTGTCATTTCTCCGTGCTTTCTATCGTCGGCAGTTAGCTTATTAGCTAGAGTCGAATGAAGCTGGATTTGAAAAGGAGCTGCAATGGATGTAGAGAAATAATCCCCTTGGTTTTCTTTTGATCGGATATGTTTTTAAAACATTTGGTGTAGGCAGTGGTGGAGGCAACACAAATATTAATGGGTCAATACATAAATTTTTTGTTAGTAAACATCTAAGTAAACAGCATCATATATATCTTATACGGTTCTACCAAATAAATGGTATCTGCAAAGATGCACAGTGCTGACAAAATTTCCCCGAGCCAGAACAAACCAAATTAAGCAACAGGACCAACTTCAGGACTAACTAAATTTAATCCCAAATTTAAACAAACTACATAAGATTAGTTGCGGTGGAATCATGACAACAGTGGCCCGACATCCGTACCGACAGCACCATGCTATGCAGAACTGGAACCGGTATCGTTAGTATTATTGGTCATCAAAGCATAGTCCATCTTCACCGTTTGATGCAAATCCGAGACGACGGTTTGCTTAACCTAGTCCTTAATCTTGAGCCGTATGAATGCGTTGAGACAAGCGCTCGGATCAGCAAGCCCGGAATCGAGTTTGGAGTTGAGTGTCTTGCACTCTGCAAGCAGGATTTCGTTGCGTCCCTTAGATAGAGACCTCACCATCTCCACTTTGTGACAGAAAGCGCGCAACATCTCAATTTCCTTGTTTATCTTTCGTGTCTTTGCCTCGGCCTCCTTGCGTGCTGGAATCGCTTTCTTGGCGCGTTTCGTGAGTTTCTTGGTCTCGGCCTTGCATTTCTTCAAGGTCTTAGCAATGTTTGAACACCGTGGCATGGCACTGGAAGTGCGACGGGTACTGATCATGTGAGGTGAGCGGCGTTTAGTCATGATTATTTGAGTTTCTATCACATGGTAACATTCAGTGCGTGTAACCTTGGCCGCGGCATTGTTGCGGTACCAGGATGCCACCTCGGCCTCAGCACGACTACAAAGCAGCTGGTACAATGCATTCCCTACCAATAATACAACAACATACATAGAAATTAATATTTCCAACGGTTCTAGATATTATGATTCCTGATATATAGTATCAAACGAATTGCTTCACGGTTTCCTTGCGAGCATGAGTTTTAGTGCCATTTCTTTCTTTCTGCATGTTGTGCTGCAGGGTCCCTCTCTGATGTATCGAGGTTTGTTTATGGTTTTGTTGAGGGGGCTGTCAGTGCCATCAAATTCCATTCCATCGGCCTAGGGGTGTAAATGAGCCGAGCCAAGCTAAGTTAAGCTTAAACTCGGCTCATTAAGTTAACGAGCCAAAAACATAAGCTCAAGATCAGCTCGTTTAATTAACGAGCTGACCGAGTTGGATCGTTAAGCTCATTTATATTTTAAATAAAATTTTAAGTATGTTATATCAAAATTTATATAAAAATCAACAAAATGGTTATACAAAAATATGTTCATACACATTTTACATAACAATTTTATATATATTAGACCATATGTTGTATAAGATATTAATAATCTACGATAAGAGCAGTACGAATTGCAATTAATAATAATTTATCGAGCCAAACGAGTTTAACGAGCCGAGCGATGCTAAGCTCAAACTCGGCTTATTTGCTTAACGAGCTCAACAAGTGAGCCTAATTCAATCCTATCCCGTGCGAGCCACGAGCGATCCACGAGCTCCGATTTTTTTTTGCCAGCCCTATCCATCGCCATGCTTGATGCTTCTGAACATGTTTTCCTTTCCAAAACAGGGAAATTACATGTTCCTTTTATTACTTCGTCTTGATTCTTGACTCTTTTTTTTTTTTGGCTAAAAATTGTTTGTTGTACCCTTTTTTCTGGATGAAGATGATTTTGTTTTAAATAATAACGATAAATATAATATTGATTCCTTTAGTTTAACTTAAATATTTGTAAATAACTTAATATAATCGAACACAATATTACATATTGAGAAAACAATATCATCTCATGCAACTCCAGTTTTCTGTTTAACAGTATTTCGTGATCATATTTGGACATTAACACAGAAAATTTCTCATATATATCTGCTCGTAGCAACGGAGTGTGCATTGACGAGCCAATAATCATCAACTTAAATTAATTACTCATATTAAAATATTTCTTTAGTTAAAAAAAAAACGAAGTCATAATTTCAAAAAAGTTCCTAAAATAATTAATTTAACGAGTGTCATTTGTTATTTCTGGAACAAATTTGGATATTATGATATCTCTGGAACACAATTATGATAACCATTCCAAAATAATGCGTGTCATTTGTTATGAAAAATTTACAAAAAAATACGAAAAATTTTAAAAACAAAAAAAAGTTTATGAATGTATTATATGACTTGTAAATTGATAGTGTTTCAAATTTGAATATCATTTGATGGCTTATAAAAAATTCATACATTTTTCTAATAGGTATAATCTAACGGGTCTTTCATAAATTGAATATAATTGAGAACATAATCAAGTTATAAGTTAAACAATAGATCTGTAAACTTTTTTCTATTTAAAAAAATCCCATTATAAAGATATACCACCGCCCTATATGTACCGCTATATCAAATTTCTACTTGCACCATCCGAATGCTTGACAGCTTTGAAGTTCAACGAGTCTGATAAAACTGTCGACAGCTTAAATCACAAGTGCATTGTGGTGCGGTTGGTTAGCCAAGTTCTTGTGCTCCAGGCCGCGAGAGTTCGAACCGCTCTCAACGCAGAACAGTGACGATACGCAGTAGTGATGACTTGGGGTCAATCACGGCCGTCTGATTTATCAGATGACACCTGCACCTCTGAGTTCTGCTCCTTTTTATTTTGTCGTTTCTTTCCAAGCTCGGTGCCTTGTAGGCTTACTTTTGCATGACCATGATGCGTCCACGATCAGGGCGCACATGAAGCTGCATTTCTTTTAGAGGTGGCAGAATCTCGGGTCGGGTCGGGTTCGGGTTCGGGTCGGGTCGGGTCGGGTCAGTTTGACCAACTGAAAATGTCGGGTCGGGTCGGGTTCGGGTCGGGTCGGGTATCGGGTTGACGGCTGCCGGCATTTTTTTCGGGTCGGGTCGGGTCGGGTCGGGTATCGGGTTGACGTCCGCCGACATTATTTCGGGTCGGGTCGGGTTCGGGTCGGGTCGGGTCGGGCGGGTTTTCGGGTTTGGTCGTTTTTTTGTCGTTTTTGGTCAGATTTTGCACCTCTATTCTCGAGTCGGGTCAGGTCGGGTCGGGTCGGGTCGGGTCGGGTTCGGGTCAGTCTGACTTTCCCTGGAACACGGGTCGGGTCGGGTTCGGGTCGGGTCGGGTCGGGTTCGGGTCAGTCTCACTTTCCCTGGAATTCGGGTCGGGTTCGGGTTCGGGTCGGGTCGGGTCGGGTTCGGGTCAGTTTGACTTTCCCTGAAACTCGGGTCGGGTCGGGTTTCGGGTCGGGCGGGTCGGGCAGGTTTTTCAGGTCGGGTCAACATTTGCCACCTCTAATTTCTTTATCATGGATTTGAGTTAGACTATTATATTAGCCTTAGCCTTTTGAATTGAAATGTTAACGTATCAAAATTTATGTTATTATATCCAAATTACTATTGATGGTACTCAATAAATTCTTTATATAAAAATATTGAGGACTACAAAAAAAAAATTTATTTTTAGAGTTTTCTAATTATTTGTTTTACATTTTTAAAAATAGCATGTACTTCAACTTGGTAGCCTATGCCAAGATTATTAAAAAAAAAAGAAGAAGAAAATAGCATGTACAAACATCAATGTTTTATTAATATTTATGAGTTTTTTTTCTAAAATTAAATAAATACTTATAAAAATCTAAAAATAAAAATTTTTGTATTCTCCAATATTTTTATATAAAGAATTTATTAAGTACCATATTCGTAATTTAAGACACGATAACATAAATTTTGAGGTGTTAACATTTCGGTAACGTCAGTTTAATAGTGTAACTCTGGTTATGACACAGCTAGCATTCTTGGAAGCGTAGGTGAAGAGCTCATATATGATGTTTGGAGCAATTATTAGTGCATGCATGGGGCCAGGCCATAAAGGATGCTGAGATCAAGCTATCTAGCAGACTAGCATCTTGTATTCTTGTGGGGGAAAAAATCAATTCACCTTTTATGGGAAAGTACATGTATGATTGAGTTTGTGATTCATCAGGATGTTGAATGGCGATTGAAAATAGAGCAAAGAAAACAGTACAGGAGCTTGCATGATTCATAATGAAGGACATATAATTGAGGAGTCCGTATTGGCTACGATCCAAATTGGATCATAATCCGACGAATATGGGTTTTAGGGGGATTTTTTAAAATAATCTCAACCTCACAATTTGGATCGGAGGACCCTCCGACTCAATTCGGATCGTAGCTGATTTTCAACGTAATAATTGAGGATGGAAATGATATAACACAAATGGACAATACACCGATTAATGCTCTTATTAAATAATTATTTCTACTCCATTTTAACCCCAAAGAAAAAAAAATCAACGATTTCTTCCTTAGTTTGGGACTTTGGGTACAACAAAAACTGACCAACAATTTCAAAAATGGAGTTATCTGGAAATAGATCCTTTATTATGACTCGTCATTATTCATTAATCATTCTCATTCCATATAATGGATCAAGTAGAGAATTAATCCCCTTGGTTTTCTTTTGATTACGGGCCATAAAGTAGTTGCTATATATGGTCATCCCTTCCCAATCTATACTTCGAGGTTTGAGCCCTTCTTTGTGAGCCTTGTGAGATATGATTTTATTTATAAGGAATTTTTTAAATGTCTTCATTCTAATTTTCTACGTGTCTGCACATATATAAAAATTTATAACTTTTAACTCAAATTTTATAACAATATGGACATATGCACACTAGTATTAAGGACAATGTATATCATCACCTTTTTAATTTATAACATTTTGCGTAGGTATGTACAAACCAATGATTTTTTCATGACGTACTGGGCTTGAGGGAACTTTCTTATGTATGTATGGCACTGTTAACAATATTACAATTATGACGAGATAAAACTTATGTTTTGGCTTATCAAATTGTATATTATTTACAGTACACAAAAAGAGAGTTACTGGTGATATTTACTAACTTTCTGTAAGGAACTTTGTTTCATCTTAATGGAAGTTTGAAACTAGTGCTTGGCAACTTTTCAAAAAAAAAAAAAAAATGAAGTAAATAATTATTAACAAGAAAACTGGTTAAGATTCAAATATCTCAAGCTTACTACATGAATTACATTGTTGACAATTTAATAAGGGTCAATTAATCAGTTAATCAGTTAATCAAATGAACTCTATAACTATGAAGTAAGGAATAAGCACCGGTAAGTGTTCCATTTTTTTTTTTTTTTTTTTTTTTGAGATAAAGATGAGGGTCAAGCCACTCAAATTTAAATAGACACCCCATCTGGGTTTCAAGCCCGCGACCTACCACACGGAGAGCGCTGTCCTTGTCCCCTTGACGAAAGTGTTCTGAATATAACCCTGAAAATAATAAAAATTACAAAATGGCATTAATAAGGAATCATCCTAGCAATAATTCACATATACACGAAGAAAATCAGTATCAGGTTTTGCGTATTCGAGTGAATTGGATTGTAATATGTGAGCACATTTCAAACTCAAATTCTATTTGTAAGTAATCTCATAAATAAGTTAGTTAAAGCATTACATTTCTTCAACCGTTATGCTTTCTTTTATCTTTGCACTTGTAATTAAGATAGTGCTCTACTATTTAATTAAGTTTAGCACAAAATTGAAAGAAAAAGAAAATTCTCTTACGCTGTACTTGGCACCTCAGCATGTAATTGTACTCCTTTGCAAAACAAAGGCAAATATTGTTTGAGGTAGCCTATAAATAAAAAATGTAACCAATTATTAAATGAAAATAAAGCAACTAATAACTAACCTATAGTTGGATCAAATATTAGGTGGACCCAATCAAAATTAAATAAACTGTGATAGTAATTATTTGCTGCTTTGGTTTCCTAATGTGGTTATATGTTATGTCAATCCTATATGTCAACACTTCACTGGTTGGAGCTGTGGGAGAACTTAAGGTAACAAAGAGATGTTGTTTCTCAGCAAATGGACCTTGTAAATATCAAAAAAAAGAAAAAAAAAAAGATGGGAAAAGAAGAGAGAGAGAGAGATTTTTTTTTGAAAGATTGGCAGCGGCTGCCAACCGTAGAGAGAGAGAGAGAGATTGAGGCTCTCTTTTTTCATAAACCTTTGAAAAGGAGATAGTTGTTCAACCTGGCATTAACATGAAAGACCATTTATTTTTTCTTTAAAGGGTATTTAAGGCCACTGATTTATTTTTTGTTTTGTAATTCCTTTCCTAGTATAAAATTATTTGGTCTAATTTCAGAAAACAAATAACAATTGTCTTACATTTCCAATTCCTCCTATACCTCAAGGCATCATCTATTGGAACCCCTCGGCGCTCCTGATCGATCATTGGGACTATCTATTTCCATTACATGACCTTATTGTATACCTGTTATAATATAAGGAAATAAAGAGTAAGTGAATAATTTAGACACAGTTCAATTAGACAGACGTACAAAAGCAATGAAGAAGCCATAAATGAAATATCTTTTGAAAGAGTGAACAATGTAATTGTTAAGTACCTCGGTCGCTTGCCACCTATGGATGAAATGTTGGATCTTCTCAAACAACTCATAGACTGGTCCAGTAATTGATGATCGACGAGCTAAAATTGGATGTTGTACTGTATTTTGTGTGCTCTTTGCTTCTGTCAGTAAGGTCGAAAAAGATGGAAATCAGATGCAGCTCTTGATACTGTCAGGAAAGAGGTGAACTCGAAGCCGTGATTATAGAAGAGATGGAAACAATATTGAGTGTTTGGAGAGTTGCTGGTAGTAAACAGTAAGAGGAAACCAGGTGAAGGGAAGTTAGTTTAATTGTGGGGTTTTTATTTGAGTAAGAAACCAACATATATATAGTGTGTGTGTGTGATGCTACATTAGAAGGCATACATATAATGTATGTGAGGTTCAGGATTTCTTTCATATCCTTTGTAGCGCTGCATTGTGTAGCGCAGAATGTGAACTATTAGATCATCTCGGGATTTAGGGTTTAGAATCTCGAGATGATCTAATGGTTCACATCCTGCGCTACACAATGCAGCGCTACAGAGGATGAGCACTCGAGGTTCAGAATTGCTGTTGGAAGCAATAAAACCGCATGGGGTACGACAGAGCAGATGCTGAGATTCGGCTGTCTAGCATTGTATTGGCAAAAATGATCAACTCCCCTTTCATGGGCAAGTACAGGATTTGATTTGAGCTGTATTTTGTCAAGATGTTCAATGGAGATTGAAAAAAAAACAGATGTTGAAAGAAGAGAGCTTGCATGAATTAATGAAGGATAATTGAGATGGAAATTAATAATACACTGATAAACTTTTTTGAATAATCTTTTCTACTCAGTTTTAGATTTTTATCTCTGTTTGGGTACATGGAAAAGCGAGTAGTAAATTGTGCCAATCCTTTGTGATCATGCCCCAACCGTTCTGATCCACTTTTCCTTTTTCAATAAAGCCTAAAGTCACATTTTCATTCCATGAACAGATTATCTTTGTAGGAGCATGAGCATCATCAGAACATCAATGAAGAGGGAATATATAGGGGACTGCCTCCCACCAATCACTGAATTGGGTTCTCTTGTTTCTGTCTAATTATTCATGTATATACGTTTCTCTAAAGTCTTTACTGTCATTACTTGTTAATCAAGGTTTTGCTTTAATACAGGATTATTATGATAAATTGCCAACAACAGTATTAGTGTGTGTATAACACACTACATATTTAATATAGAGGAGGGATCCATTGACAATGCATATTTTGACAATCTTGACAATGGTCATCTTTAAAAATTTGTAAAAAATCATAAAAAATCTTAAAAACGAAAAAAAGTTTATGGAAATTATGCTTGACTTATAGATTGATTATGTTTCCGATTATATTCAATTTAAGCGATATTTGATAGCTCTTTAAAGATCTTTTAATTACAACCATTAAAAAATGTACAAAATTTTGAGAAGGCATCAAATAATGTTCAAATTGATTGAAATTTGAAACACTATCAATCTATAAGTTAAATAATGCATCCATAAAATTTTTTTCATTTTTAAGATTTTTTATGATTTTTTACAAATTCTTAAAGATGATCATTATTAAGATTGTCAAAATATGCATTGTCAATGGATCCCTCCTCTTTAATATAACAGGTTTTGTTTTAACCTCTGCAACTACATTCCTCTTTAATATAACAGGTTTTGTTTTAACCTCTGCAACTACATACCTATCTAATAAGTTAGAGTAGAACTATTGTGAAAATGTTTACATTTCACTCCGAATTGTTAACGGTTCAAATTATGCCTTGTCACGCCCGAAATTTTGATTTATGGTTCCTATTAAATTGATTATATGAAAATACTAGGGGATACAAAAATTTTCCATTTTTAGATTTTTTAAGTATTTATTCCGGATTTTTTAAAATTCATGTACAAACAAGTACTATTTTATTAATATTTTAGAGTCATTTTGAAAAATCCAAAACAAATACTTAAAAAACTCTAAAAACGAAAAATTTTTGTATCCCCTAATATTTTCATATTATAAATTTAATGGAAACCATAAATCGAAATTTCGGACTTGACAAAACATAATTTGGACCGTTAGCATTTCTCCGAAATGCAAACGTTTTCATATTAGTCTAGCTCAATAAGTTATTAATATCATTTAAAAGCTAATTAGTTTTCATATTTTGAGCCAAAACTCAGAGACTATATAACAATGAACATTTTGGTGGTAGCTGATGAGAAGACTTAGAAAAATGGAAAAAAAAGTTGTACATCAAGATAATCAGAAAGAAAACTCCATCCACCATCTTATCAGAATGCAATAAAGTACAAAAGCATCACCATTCAAAAAGTATAAATTTGGCTGACAATGATAGGTTATCCTCTCAATATCCTCTCAAGTCACAATATAAAAGATATGCTTTAAAATGAATTTCCTTCTAGAATTCAATTGATTTCAATAGAAATGATTGTGAATTGAACTTTTGTGTTCAATGCAAAATTAGAATAGAATAGAATTCTTTTCTTTTTTATGATTAAAATGATCTAAATACAAAAAAATGAGATTTCATTTCAAATAATATGACATTTATACCTCTTAAACAAAAGGGATGATGCTTGGGTAGTTTAGGTAGTGTAGAATAATATCTTTGTACCCAAATGAATTCTCACCAAATGACACCAATTTTTATGGGAAATTTTTGAAGGAAAATCTCCTTCCAAATCATCCCAAACGAAATCATTTCTCATTTTTTTTTTCATTTTGAGCAAGGAATTTGAAAAACTAGAATTTTATTTCTCATTTGATAGGGTGTGATTTCATTTTGAACACGGTATAAATCTTTTTTAGGAAGAATTGGGTTTTCAAGTGGAACAACAACAATTTATTAATTGTAATTAGAATATTATTAAAATTTGAATTAATGAAATAGGAACTTAATTTGCTAAATCTTGATTTTAAAGCAGAATTAAAATTCATACCTCGTCTATTGTTTCAATCACATTAAAATAATTTAATAAATGCAGCCAAACATGTGATGTAATCTTTTTGATATCAAGTGCAGAATTATTTTACTATTTTCTTAACATGATGGCAGTACAATAATATTTTAATTAGTGGAGCAATAACTTGTCAAATAATTAATATAAGTTCCTTCTATGTATATATATATATGCTTTTATTTATCTTGGCTTTTGCTTACGACTTCAAGTTGTGTATATAATATCCTTCCAACCTTCCAATTTAAATTTTTAAAAGAAATTGAGTCAGACAGACAGATTTTTTAATTATTTTGCTACTACCATGATCAATTTCCGGGTTATTTTTCTTGCAAATTGAATTAATTAATTGAAAGTAATCTGTATCAGCCATATTATATTATTATTTGGAAAGATTTTCAATGCTAGCTTGCTAACTTAATTTTCCCCTACAAATGAATTAAAACAAGCAAACAAGCAGAGACCAATTAATCAACCAAGAAAAAAAGAAAAAAAAAATGGAACCATCTTCTGTTCCTGCTCTAAGAGTTATAGCCTCCTTTCAAGTCGCTCCGGCGCCCGGTTCGGTGCGGGAGCAAGTCTCCATTCCCTTCACATTCTTTGACTTGAAGTGGATTTTCTCGCAACCGATAGCAGTAGATCGTATATTCTTCTACAAATTCCCACACTCAACCATGTATTTTTTGTCGAATCATCTCCCGGCCTTAAAATCCTCCCTGTCAGTGGTGCTCCAGGCCTTCTATCCACTTGCCGGTACGTTCCGGCGCAGACCCGGTACCGATGGCAGGTATGAACTATGTTACAAAGAAGGAGATGCTGTTGCATTCACCCTGGCAGAGCTTGATGGGGGATTATTTGATGTTCTTTCTGGCAATTGTGCCAGGAGTTCAGCTCTTCTCGAACAACTGGTGCCTCCGTTGCCGCAATCTGATGAATCCGAGTCGTTGCTTGCTGTTCAGGTAACGCTATTCCCTGAGCAAGGCATTGCATTGGGTGTTACTGTGAATCATGTGGCATGCGACGGGACAAGTAGCACGCAGTTCCTCCACGCGTGGGCAGATACATGTCGCTCCGAGGAGAAATTTCCTAATTCTGCACATGTTGTAATCGATCGGACCCTGATACATGATCCCTTGAACCTATACTCCAAATTTAATAACAGAATTGTTAAACATCGACTGAGCAGCTCGAAAGGTGAAGATAAGGTGTCACCGCGTATCGAGCCTTCCACGATGGTCCTGGCATCATTCACACTGAAGCAAGAACATATTCTAGGACTGAAGAAAATGGTTTCTGAAAAGGCCCGGCATATGAACAAGTCGTTCCATTGCTCGACACTAGTCGTGGCATTCGCCTACACTTGGGTGGGCCATGTAAGAGCTCAATGCACCGATACTGATAAGAAATCATGTTTCCTGTTTTCTGCTGATTTCAGGCAGCGGCTACAGCCCCCACTTCCGGCAACATATTTCGGTAATTGCGTTTGGACTAGCATCGCCGAGGCCAACCCGGTAGATCTTATGAGCAATGATGGGGTCTTTGTCGCTGCCGAAGCCATCGGGAAAGCCATTGATGGGTTATGTGTCAGTCAAAAATCGTCAGAAGATATTGTAAATTTGTTCACAACACTTGACAAAGTTTCTTGGATCGTTTCGGCTGGTTCACCGAAGTTTAAGGTTTATGATGTGGATTTTGGATGGGGCAAACCAGCAAAGGTTGAGATCACCTCAATTGCCCGGACCGGTTCGGTGTCGGTGGCAGATAGCAGAGAAGAGCAAGGTGTTGTTGAGATTGGGGTTGCTCTTCCAAAGGACAAGATGGATTGCTTTGAGAAGTACTTTTTTAGTGGCTTGGAACTTCTTTGTGTGTAAGGTTTGAGGTATCCATAATTTTATGATAAATCCTGGGGGCAATTTGTTTGGTAATTTCTGTGCACGAGTTAATTTTCATTTGCATTTCTCAAGTGATTGGTTTTCTTAGCTAATTTTCATGATAGCCATTTGTGCTCCTTCCCAATTCTAAATTCATAATTGGTACAGAAATATGTGTTTAATCCACATTTAATCCTAGCCAGCAATCACTATTTTTTGTTCAGGATTTGTTTGACTAATGAGGCTTTAAGATTATAATGCAAGGGCAGAATGGTCACATTAATTTTCCAAATTCTAATGTTTATCAGCGATCCAATCTTCTCATGTTTGTTGTACTGTCAACACCCTGAATTCCTACCATTTATAAGTGACCCAATCTAACAATTATATATCAAATCTGATATTTGTTGTATTAAATGTCAATGCTGTGAATTTCTTGTTCATTTTTAATTGGTGACATTTTTATTTGCCAATTATAACGGATCCCTTTTCTTGTTTTCAAGTTTTGATCTAGTTTGTTGTTTCTTGCTCATACTGGCCTATTGTATATTATAGAACCAAAGAAAAATGGGAGAAGTTATTTATTAAAGCTGATAAGTGGTAGAATACATAAAATACCCTAAACATATCAAATTGTCGAAACTTGCATGAATTAATGAAGAATAATTGAGGTGGAAACACTGATTAAAAAGGTCAGAGACAGAACAAAAGTCCAGAGCTAAGTTTTTATTTCATATCAGAATTAACACTGATTAAAAAGTTCATATTGGCGAGATCTCTTCTATTGTTCTCTGTTACATCCATTTCTCGAGAGAACAAAAACCGATGGGTACTACTGAGCCAATATGTTAATTGTAAGAGGCAGATCTGCCAAATCGCAACACTTTAGAACATACCAGTTTTGCCAAATGAGGAAATTCTGGAATTCCTACTACACAAACAGGAATTGATTTAGTTTTTCATGTATGTTTCTCTAAAGTTTTAACTGTCATTACTGGTAAATCAAAGATAAATTGCCAACAACAGTATAAGTGTGTAAAACTCAGGTACCTGTAATTACTTACAGGTTCATGATACTCCCCAGAAGAATTGCAGCAATATTATTTCCAGTTAATGTTGAAGCTGAGTAATCTCTGCAACTACAAACCTAGCTATTAATTAAGCTATTAATATCAATTAAAGCTAATTAATTTCTCATATTTTATTTGAGCCAAAACTCAGAGACAATAATGCTGAACATTTGGTATCAGGCCATTAGCTGATGGGAGGACTTACAAATATGGAAAATAAGTTGTACATTAAGATAATCAGAAAGCTTCAGCCACTATAAATATATCTTATCAGAATGCAACAAAAGCCAAAAGCATCACCAATTCACCATTCAAAAAGTATATTGATTTGGCTGACAAAGAATTGGAGGTTCCAGTAGAGGTGGCAATTGGGTCGGGTCGGGCGGGTTCGGGTCGGCTCGGGTCGGGCTCGGGTTAGTTTGACTAGGCAAAATTCGGATAACGGGTCGGGTCGAGTCAGCGCCAGTCAGGTTTCGGGTGAACAGTAGCCGCCATTTATCGGGTCACAGGTCGAGTCGAGTCGGGTTAGGGCGGGTCGGGCTTTAGGTCAACAGTAACCGATATTTATCGGGCCACGGGTCGAGTCGGGTCAGGGCGGGTCGAGTTTTTGGGTCAACAAGACCATCTTTTGACCGGGTCACGGGTCGGTTCGGGTCCGGCCGAGTCGGGTCTCGGGTCGACAGGTGTCGCCTTTTGTCAGGTCAAGGGTTAAGTCGGGTTCTGTTTCGGGTCAGCTTTCGAGTCATCTCTGATTTTAACTACAACAAATAAGGCAACAAAAGAAACTCTGCAAAAGACTTTGTCCGATGTGACTAATGGTAACTGTTTTAAGCAATGTTATCAGAACCGGACCGGACGTCAACCCGGTAGACTTTCGGGTCAATGGTTCACTGGTCGGACCGTTGGATCAACCGGTTCAATCACTGGTTTTTAATACTTATAGTGTAAATTATAAAATGAGAAGTCATAGAAGGTAGAAATATTTTTACTGCCGCATTTGTAAGACTTCACGTATACGAATTAATATTACAATATATTATATATATATATATTTTAATAAAGGAGAAATTCTCCTAAGATACCGAGAGGAAGGAGAAGTAGATAACCATTTGTTCAACAATGACAAATTATTATACGAGGAAGAACTTGAAGACCTTGTATACATACTTCTAATGTCGAATCAGGGTCAACAAAGAAAGAAATCAAGGATTGAGTCGAACTAAGGTAATAGCTATGTATAGTCATCTTCTACCCCGAAAGGGCTAGAAGAATGGCACAAAATAATATGTAATGATAAAAATAAAAATTATAAGCAAATATAGAAATTTTATATTCGACTAAATTGGCCAAAATCATTGATGTTATTTAAGAATTTAATTTCTATTTGAAGTGGAAGCAAGTTATAAACTTAATATGTAATGATAAAAATCTATTTGAAAAAATGTTTTGAATCATAACACAATCGATTTTGTATTAATATTTAAAAATATAAGGTCTGAGGTGCAAATTGCAACATATAAAATTTGAAAAAATGGAACCAAGTCTGCACTCTGCAAATCTGGGAGTTCGTGCATTGTCTCTATTCCCAAGTTTGTACCCGACTGTCTCCTATTAATTACGAAAAGGGAACAGGTATAAAACCGGTTTTATCAAAACGCGTCGGTCCGTTTTTTCAGAAATAACCGGACAGTTAACCGGTTTATCCCGATCCAGTTGCTTATACGGTCCATTGATTGAATCAAACCGTGAGGAGGTCCGGTTCCGATTTTTCCGGGTGAACAGTTCGGTCCGGTCTGGTTTTGATAACGGTGGTTTTAAGATATTAATTATGTAGGAAACAATACTATAAAGAGTTATGTTATGGTGTAGTGCAAAACGCGTTTTTGCACTGCCATCAAATCTTTATTTCTGAAAGTCAAATGACCAAATCGATTTGCCCAATACAACCTAGATATTGAGATTATGCAAAGTACCAAATTTTATAATTTTTGGAACTTTTAAACTATTTTTTTCAGAATTTTCAAAGATGGGTACATTTTGATATCCAAATGCCATTATTTATCATTATGAAATAAAATTTAGCCTGTCATAAGCAATAATTAAAATCAAAGTTGAAAATAAGGGAATCGTTGGAGTCGCATTGATAATATGAATCGATATGAGTTGATACATGTCATTTTCAATTCTAGCTTAATCAAATTTGAATGCTCTAAAGGTCAGATCGGGTCGAGTCGGACTGTTTGGGTTGTGTTATATGGGGTTGACCCTACTGTTTTAGGTCAGGTCAGGTTTCAGGTCATCCAATTTTGAGTTGTCTAGGGCTCGGGTAATTCGGGTTTAGGTCGGGTCTGGATTGGGTTTCGGGTTTGTAATCTAGAATAATATCAGGTCTCGGGTCGAGTCGGGTTGGGTTTTGGGTTGCCTAACTGCCGTTCAACTCGGGTCAGGTCAGGTAGGGTTTCGGGTTGCCTAACTGCCATTCAAGTCGGGTATCGGGTCAAACCGGGTCGGGTCGGGTCAGGTTCAGGTAAGTTTGACTATATGAAAAATCGGGTCGGGTTCGGGTCAGGTTGGGTTGGGTTCTTTGGGTTTTGTCACCTCTTCGTATGAGCAAACAACAAACTAGATCAAAATTTATATATATAAAAAAAAGAGGAGGGATCTATTGACAATGCTTATTTTGATAATCTTGACAATGGTTATCTTTAAAAATTTGTAAAAATTCATAAAAAATCATAAAAATAAAATTTTTTTTATGGATGCATTATTTAACTTATAATTGATAGTGTTTCAAATTTCAATCAATTTGAACATCATTTGATGCTTTAACAAAATTTTGTACATTTTTAACGGTTATAATTAAAAGATCTTTAAAGAGCTATCAAATATCCTTTAAATTGAATATAATCGGAAACACAATCAATCTATAAGTTAAGCATAACTTCCATGAACTTTTTTCTATTTTTAAGAATTTTTATGAATTTTTATAAATTTTTAAAAATTACAATTGTCAAAATTGTCAATATAACCATTGTCAATGGATCCCTCCTCATAAAAAAAGGATCCGTTATAATTGGCGGACGAAAAGGTCACCAATAAAAAATGAACAAGGAATTCAGAGCATTGACATTTAATACAACAAATATCAGATTTGATAAATGTTAGATTGGGTCACTTATAAATGGTAGGAATTCAGATTATTGACAGTACAACAACCATGAGAAGATTGGAATACCCATCAACCTGTATATGTATCTCTTGCACCAGTTCCTCCATTACAGAAAATAACTTTAGAATTTGGAAAATTGATGCGACCATTCTGCCAAATGAGGAAATTCTGGAATTCCTACTACACAAACAGGAATTGATTTAGTTTTTCATGTATGTTTCTCTAAAGTTTTAACTGTCATTACTGGTAAATCAAAGATAAATTGCCAACAACAGTATAAGTGTGTAAAACTCAGGTACCTGTAATTACTTACAGGTTCATGATACTCCCCAGAAGAATTGCAGCAATATTATTTCCAGTTAATGTTGAAGCTGAGTAATCTCTGCAACTACAAACCTAGCTATTAATTAAGCTATTAATATCAATTAAAGCTAATTAATTTCTCATATTTTATTTGAGCCAAAACTCAGAGACAATAATGCTGAACATTTGGTATCAGGCCATTAGCTGATGGGAGGACTTACAAATATGGAAAATAAGTTGTACATTAAGATAATCAGAAAGCTTCAGCCACTATAAATATATCTTATCAGAATGCAACAAAAGCCAAAAGCATCACCAATTCACCATTCAAAAAGTATATTGATTTGGCTGACAAAGAATTGGAGGTTCCAGTAGAGGTGGCAATTGGGTCGGGTCGGGCGGGTTCGGGTCGGCTCGGGTCGGGCTCGGGTTAGTTTGACTAGGCAAAATTCGGATAACGGGTCGGGTCGAGTCAGCGCCAGTCAGGTTTCGGGTGAACAGTAGCCGCCATTTATCGGGTCACAGGTCGAGTCGAGTCGGGTTAGGGCGGGTCGGGCTTTAGGTCAACAGTAACCGATATTTATCGGGCCACGGGTCGAGTCGGGTCAGGGCGGGTCGAGTTTTTGGGTCAACAAGACCATCTTTTGACCGGGTCACGGGTCGGTTCGGGTCCGGCCGAGTCGGGTCTCGGGTCGACAGGTGTCGCCTTTTGTCAGGTCAAGGGTTAAGTCGGGTTCTGTTTCGGGTCAGCTTTCGAGTCATCTCTGATTTTAACTACAACAAATAAGGCAACAAAAGAAACTCTGCAAAAGACTTTGTCCGATGTGACTAATGGTAACTGTTTTAAGCAATGTTATCAGAACCGGACCGGACGTCAACCCGGTAGACTTTCGGGTCAATGGTTCACTGGTCGGACCGCTGGATCAACCGGTTCAATCACTGGTTTTTAATACTTATAGTGTAAATTATAAAATGAGAAGTCATAGAAGGTAGAAATATTTTTACTGCCGCATTTGTAAGACTTCACGTATACGAATTAATATTACAATATATTATATATATATATATTTTAATAAAGGAGAAATTCTCCTAAGATACCGAGAGGAAGGAGAAGTAGATAACCATTTGTTCAACAATGACAAATTATTATACGAGGAAGAACTTGAAGACCTTGTATACATACTTCTAATGTCGAATCAGGGTCAACAAAGAAAGAAATCAAGGATTGAGTCGAACTAAGGTAATAGCTATGTATAGTCATCTTCTACCCCGAAAGGGCTAGAAGAATGGCACAAAATAATATGTAATGATAAAAATAAAAATTATAAGCAAATATAGAAATTTTATATTCGACTAAATTGGCCAAAATCATTGATGTTATTTAAGAATTTAATTTCTATTTGAAGTGGAAGCAAGTTATAAACTTAATATGTAATGATAAAAATCTATTTGAAAAAATGTTTTGAATCATAACACAATCGATTTTGTATTAATATTTAAAAATATAAGGTCTGAGGTGCAAATTGCAACATATAAAATTTGAAAAAATGGAACCAAGTCTGCACTCTGCAAATCTGGGAGTTCGTGCATTGTCTCTATTCCCAAGTTTGTACCCGACTGTCTCCTATTAATTACGAAAAGGGAACAGGTATAAAACCGGTTTTATCAAAACGCGTCGGTCCGTTTTTTCAGAAATAACCGGACAGTTAACCGGTTTATCCCGATCCAGTTGCTTATACGGTCCATTGATTGAATCAAACCGTGAGGAGGTCCGGTTCCGATTTTTCCGGGTGAACAGTTCGGTCCGGTCTGGTTTTGATAACGGTGGTTTTAAGATATTAATTATGTAGGAAACAATACTATAAAGAGTTATGTTATGGTGTAGTGCAAAACGCGTTTTTGCACTGCCATCAAATCTTTATTTCTGAAAGTCAAATGACCAAATCGATTTGCCCAATACAACCTAGATATTGAGATTATGCAAAGTACCAAATTTTATAATTTTTGGAACTTTTAAACTATTTTTTTCAGAATTTTCAAAGATGGGTACATTTTGATATCCAAATGCCATTATTTATCATTATGAAATAAAATTTAGCCTGTCATAAGCAATAATTAAAATCAAAGTTGAAAATAAGGGAATCGTTGGAGTCGCATTGATAATATGAATCGATATGAGTTGATACATGTCATTTTCAATTCTAGCTTAATCAAATTTGAATGCTCTAAAGGTCAGATCGGGTCGAGTCGGACTGTTTGGGTTGTGTTATATGGGGTTGACCCTACTGTTTTAGGTCAGGTCAGGTTTCAGGTCATCCAATTTTGAGTTGTCTAGGGCTCGGGTAATTCGGGTTTAGGTCGGGTCTGGATTGGGTTTCGGGTTTGTAATCTAGAATAATATCAGGTCTCGGGTCGAGTCGGGTTGGGTTTTGGGTTGCCTAACTGCCGTTCAACTCGGGTCAGGTCAGGTAGGGTTTCGGGTTGCCTAACTGCCATTCAAGTCGGGTATCGGGTCAAACCGGGTCGGGTCGGGTCAGGTTCAGGTAAGTTTGACTATATGAAAAATCGGGTCGGGTTCGGGTCAGGTTGGGTTGGGTTCTTTGGGTTTTGTCACCTCTTCGTATGAGCAAACAACAAACTAGATCAAAATTTATATATATAAAAAAAAGAGGAGGGATCTATTGACAATGCTTATTTTGATAATCTTGACAATGGTTATCTTTAAAAATTTGTAAAAATTCATAAAAAATCATAAAAATAAAATTTTTTTTATGGATGCATTATTTAACTTATAATTGATAGTGTTTCAAATTTCAATCAATTTGAACATCATTTGATGCTTTAACAAAATTTTGTACATTTTTTAACGGTTATAATTAAAAGATCTTTAAAGAGCTATCAAATATCCTTTAAATTGAATATAATCGGAAACACAATCAATCTATAAGTTAAGCATAACTTCCATGAACTTTTTTCTATTTTTAAGAATTTTTATGAATTTTTATAAATTTTTAAAAATTACAATTGTCAAAATTGTCAATATAACCATTGTCAATGGATCCCTCCTCATAAAAAAAGGATCCGTTATAATTGGCGGACGAAAAGGTCACCAATAAAAAATGAACAAGGAATTCAGAGCATTGACATTTAATACAACAAATATCAGATTTGATAAATGTTAGATTGGGTCACTTATAAATGGTAGGAATTCAGATTATTGACAGTACAACAACCATGAGAAGATTGGAATACCCATCAACCTGTATATGTATCTCTTGCACCAGTTCCTCCATTACAGAAAATAACTTTAGAATTTGGAAAATTGATGCGACCATTCTGCCCTTGCATTATAATATTAAAGCCTCATTAGTCAAACAAATCCTGAACAATAAAATTAGTGAGTACTAGCTAGGATTTTTTTTTTTTTTTTTATGTAGCCGGCGAATCGCCGACTATATGATTTCATTAAAATAAATTAAAAAAGAGTTACAGACAGATTTAGAGTTACAAGATTGGTAGTAAAAATGGAAGAAGAAGAAGATACATGAGTACTAGCTAGGATTAAAAGTGGATTTATACGCATATCTTGTACTGAATTTAGGATTGGAAAGGATATCTCGAACGAAAATCAGCTAAGAAAACCAATCACATAAGAATGCAAGTGAAAATCATTAGCAGAAATTACCAAACAAAATTATTGCCCCCAGGATTTATCATCAAATTCTGGATACCTCAAACCTTACACAAAGAAGTTCCAAACCACTAAAAAATACTTCTCAAAGCAATCCATCTTGTCATTTGGAAGAGCAACTCCAATCTCAACACCCACCTTGCTCTTCTTTGCTATCTGCCACCGACACCGAACTAGTTCTAGCAATATGGGTAATCTCAACCTTTGCTGGTTTGCCCCATCCAAAATCCACATCATAAACCCGAAACTTCGGCGAACCAGCCGAAAACGAGCCATGAAACTTCGTCAAGTGATGTGAACAAATTCACAATATCTTCTGACGATTTTTGACTGACACATAACCCGTCAATGGCTTTCCCGATGGCTTCAGAAGCCACGAAGACCCCGTCATTGCTGATAAGGTCTATCGGGTTGGCCTCGGCAATTCCAGTCCAGACGCAATTACCCAAATATGTTGCCGGAAGAGGGGGTTGTAACCGTTGCCTGAAATCCGCAGAAAACAGGAAACATAATTTCTTATCAGTATTGGTGCATTGCGCTCTTACATGGCCCACCCAAGTGTAAGCGAATGCCACAACTAGTGTCGAGCAATGGAACGACTTGTTCATATGACGAGCCTTATCAGAAACCATTTTCTTCATTCCTAAGATATGTTCTTGCTTCAGTGTGAATGGTGCCAGAACCATTGTGGAAGGATCGATACGCGGTGACGCCTTATCCTCACCTTTCAAGCTGCTTAGTCTGTGTTTAACAATTCTGTAATAAAATTTGGAGTATAGGTTAAGAGGATCATATATATATCAGTGTCCGATCGATTACAACATGTGCAGAAGGAACTTTCGCTTCGGTGCAACATGTAGCTGCCCACGCATGGAGGAACTGTGTGCTACTTGTCCGTCACATGCCACGTGATTTACAACAACACCCAAAGCAATGCCTTGCTCAGGGAATAGCGTTAATTACCAACGACTTTGATTCATCAGATTGCAGCAATGGAGGCACCAATTGTTGGACAAGAGCTGAACTCCTGGCATAGTTGCTAGAAAGAACATCAAATATTCCTCCATCAAGCTCTCCCAGAGTGAATGTAACAGCATCTCCTTCTTTGTAACACAGTTCAAACCTGCCATCGGTACCGGGTGCGCGCATGAAATTATCAGCAAGTGGATAGAAGGCCCGGAGGACCACCGACAAGGAGGATTTTAAGGCCGGGAGATGATTCGATAAAAAATACATGGTTGGGTGTGGGAATTTATAGAAGAATATATGATCTACTGTTATCGGTTCGGAGAAAATCCACTTCATGTCGAAGAATGTGAAGGGAATGGAGGCTTGCTCCGGCACCGAACCGGGCGCCGGAGAGACTTGAAAGGAGTCTATAACTCTTAAAGCTGGAACAGAAGATGGTTCCATTTTTTTTTTCTTGGTTTGTTGGTCTATGCTTGTTTGCTTGTTTTGTTTCATCTTTGTTTGATTGCTGTATTTCATAATTTGTAGGGGCAAAGTTAGTAAGCTAGCGTTGAAGATCTTCCCAGATAATAAAATAAGAGTGTTTCTGGTTTGCATACCAACATTGGTTTGCATACCAGTATCATTTGCATACTGATGAAATCGACCGTTGGATCCCAGCAGCGGAAAGGGGTACAACTGTCAATAGTTTGTACTCAATAAAGGAAATTAAGAAAATAATGCTATCATACAAATTAATTTGTTCCCTTTAATCTTGCTCTCCCGTCCCCCATCTGTTCTGATTTTCCAAGTTCGATTCCTCGTCGCCTGCTATCGGAGGATGAGGAGGATAGGTGCCGTGTAGCCTTTGCCTCAATACCCAGCCGACCTACCTAGCCTGCGAGCCCCGATACCCTCGTCGCCTGGAATTCGATAACATTATTTATCCATACTTATTCGGTCCCTGGAATCTTGCTTCTTCTCCAAAACTACCTACTCGCTGTCAGAGCTTCTGGCAGATGGACGATGCAGATGGATCTTGGACAAGTGAGGAGGATACAACAGAGGAGGGACAAAATGATGAATTTGATGGGGGAAAGGAACGAGATTGAGGAGGAGGATGTAGACAACGAGGTACTCAAATTATTTACTATACATTAAATTGGAGCTGATGGAGCTCTTTGAATCCTGCACAATGTTATCTTTGCAAAGAGTTTACATTCATTTTTCTGTGCTATGCCTAAATGTGGTTGCTCCAAAACATAATATGGATTAAGGACCCTTGATTCATCTAACAGCTCAACTCACTTTCCTTGAACTCACTTCCTTGTACTGGTACAGGTACAGAATCAGTTCTTGCACCTGTTCAACACTCAAGACTCTTAATAAAAGGAACTTTACAAGCAATTAATTGTACCGAAAACAAGTCTCTTAAATCTTAGATATGGAAATTTTGATACTGGCATTAGAAAGTATACAGATTCATTTCATAGTTCAGAGTATGTTCAAGCTAAAAGCACGCTCACCTATCTGTCTAAAATCTAAAATCAAAATGGTAAATAGCTAGCATGTACCAACTACCAATTCATATGATGCTCAATTTCAGAAGGAAAAACATAACAAATTTGTCCCCCTAGTTGACAAACTGTCTGAATAGCTAGTATTTTGTGCAGAATACCAGTTCCAGACTAATTACTGATATTACATGCTCCACACACACACACACGGTATGTTATGCCATCACAAAGCAAATTCATGCTTCCAAAGGGGAAAATATAAAATTTTTGTTCAATTCTATATAAGTGTGACTAAATTGCATTTTGTCGGAAGAAACCTTAGGCAAAAATAATACTAAATCAAAGAAATGTAGAACAAATAGAAATAGAGCCAGGTTTATATGAAAAAAACCAAATACAATTTTAATTTTTAGTTGTGATATGAGATAACCTATTTGAACCCAGCTGATTGACAAGGAAACTTAAAAGTACCATTCCATTGTTTTGATATTTTTGGTCTGCACAGTGTAAAATAGTAGATCTTTTTTTTTGGCCTTGCTAGGCTAAGATATCCTTGGTGCTTACACAAATCTTCCATTTTCAGGTAAATGCAAATGAAAGCATTGATGTGGATGGTAGAGAATCATTACTGGAGTACGAAAAGATTGTTTCGCGTCGGTTTTCAAACCGAAGATGAAGCTTACCAATTCTTCCTTGCTTATTCCAAGAACAAAGGATTCAGCATACGAAAAGATATTTTGTCAAGTATAATGCTAAGAACGTTCTTGTTTGGCGAAGGTATTTGTGTTCCTATGCCGGTTTCAAACCACATAGGGAGCCTTTGAAAAGAGAACTGCGAGATAGTAACCGAGTTGGTTGTCCGGTTTTGCTTATCATCAAGTATGATTTTGCTGTTTCTAATTGGTATGTCCATAACTTCATTGATGAGCACAACCATAAATTGGCAGCTACTAAAGAAGAGGCAATCCAGCTTAGGTCCCACAGAAAGATTACAGAAGCACATAAAACAATTTGTTGTCCATGGAAAGGTCACACTGGCAGTACGAGGCTATCGATCACTTAAAAACAGTGCATGGAGGATTCGAATACCTATTGTATACATCGAAGGATGTCTACAACTTTTATAATGTTGAGTGAACAAAAAGATAAGGGTGATGCCAACACTATTATAGAGAAGCTAAGGGAGTTGCAAGAAGCTGATCGTGACTTCTTCTTTAAATTCAGGAGAGATGATAACAGACATCTGACACACATCTTCTGGGCTGACGCTCAGTCTCGAGAAGATTACCAATCTTTTGGTGATGTGATGCTTTTTGATAATACTTACGGCTTGAATCTTTTTAACATGCCATTTGTTCCATTTGCTGGTAGTAACCACCACCGCAGCATTGTGGTCTTTGGAGTTGGAATTGTTTTTGATGAAACCAAGGAATCCTTTACATGGTTGTTGTCTGCATTTTTGGAGGCAATGTTTCAAGTTCACCTGAGGTCGGTTATTACCGATGGCGACCATGAAATGTGGAAGGCCATCAAAAAAGTTTTGCCACATAGCACTCACAGTTTGTGCATTTGGCACATTAATCTTAATATTGCCAGGAACTTGCACCATTCGATGGTAACCGAATCTAGTGCTTTCATTAGTGATATTCGTACCCCGGAGGAATTTGAGAGGGAGTGGAAGGACTACCAGAAGAAATTCCAAGTACCAGATAATAGCAAATGGTTTACTGATATGTATGGTATGAAAGAATCGTGGGCTCTTGCTTTTTTGGAGAGGAAATTATTTTTTGGTATCTGGACAACTCAGCGAAGCGAGAGTCTCAATGCTATTCTTCACAAGCACCTTAGTCACAAGAAGACATTACTTGATCTATTCCACCACTACCAGCGATGTGTTGTGCGGGCTCGCGAGAAAGAACATGGACTCGATTTTAAATCCTCTCAAACTGTTGTGGTTACGAAAACCAACTATCCAAGCTTTGAGAAGGATGCATCAATGGTTTACACACCCAATGTGTTCAGGATTGTAAGAGAAGAGATTAAGATGGTTGCTAAGTACATTGTAGTTGAAGTGGTAGATGATTTGGATTGCATTAAATATTATGTGGCTTTCAGCGAGAGACCAGAGCTTCTGATTACTGTAGCACGTGGAAAGGATAACATGCAATCGTCCCAAAATGGAATCTGAAGGACTCCCGTGTCGGCAATTGTTCACAGTTTTAATCTACCTGAATATAAAGTCTATTCCACAGTGCTGTATTTTGGAGCGATGGACTAAGAAAGCCAAATCTAGAGTTCCCTCAACAAATAATAGTGCTACTTATGGCTGGTCTCAATAGTTGTCAATGTTTCATGACTTCACTAACTTGGGAGCCCATCTCTTCAATATGGCAGCAATGTCAAAGGAGGGTTACATGGCCACGAAACGATTACTGGAGCATGCTTTTCTGCAACCAGAGTTGCTGGATCAAAATGCAGATAAGATTCTAGACCCCAAAAAGACTAAGTCCAAGGGCAGGCCAAAAAACGAAAGAAATCTTTCGCCGAGAAGCATCCGTACACCTGCAAGAACTGCAAGGACACTGGTCATTCAGTACGCACTTGTCCAGAGATGCGAAATCCTAAGAAGCCTAAAAGACCAGATCATGTAAGTGGTCCGGGGCGGATTTACCATTCAACAGGGGTGGGCCATGATTTTGCAAAACTAGCCTTACATTAATACAATTCATACTTCAATATATCAAAATGGCCCACCCCTGGCCTTGACTTATAATTCCACAAGGCCCATACGACTACTAATGTCTTAATTTTTCTATTTGGTTCTTAAAGAAGCCCATATTGCTACAACATGATTAATTAGGTTGCTCCAATTCTCTGGCGCCAATTCGACAATGCGACAATCCCCAATTAGATTTCGTTCCTAGCAGGCAACAACACATTGCTCCAAATTTCCGATCTCCCCTCCAATTTGTGATGGTTGCTAACTTACTATCTACCCAAATTCTTTTCTGCCTTGCTCTAAATCTCTAGCCTGCTGCCAAGTTACTAGAATATTAGGTACGTTCAATCTCTCTCTCTCTTTTGTATTTGTGACACATTTGCACAAAAATCTGATTGAAGTGTACTGCATAAGAAAATTCACCCCAAAACAAAGGTATATCATATTTTGATGGAATCTATTGTTTGAATAGAAAAGAAAGTGATCATATGCTAGAGTTCTTTGAGAATGACAAAAGCCAAGAGGTCTTTGATTTTATGCCTCAATGAAAAATTTTGCTCATATATAGCTATGCTTTCCTATTATCTCTAACATGTTTTGAAATTTATATGTACAGTGTGAAACATCTATGGAGCTTTTCTATAAGAAAGCATCTAATGTGGTGATTCGTCCATCTTCACCAGAACCACAACAGATCAAGAGACAAATCGAGGTGAGTCTAGCTCAAGTTTGAAGCGTTCCCATGAAGTTGCCAATGCTGATACGAGTGAAGACCTTCCATCTGATTTTGCACGAAGACTAGCTATATCTCAGTATCCTCCAAATGAGCAAGATCGGGTACGCAGATTTTACCTTGCAAAGGGTCCATGCCAACCCTAAGAGATTTTTCTGGTCACATGAGGAAGTTTAACAACGAGTGGTTTGATCAATATAGCCCTTGGCTAGAATATAGCATTGAGAATGATGCAGCATTTTGTCATTTCTGCTATCTATTTAGACCACAATATCTTGGATCAGGTGGAGGCAGCAACTTTGTAAAAGATGGCTACAGATGTTGGAAGAACAAGAAAGGACTTGATGATCATGTGGGTGATTGTAATTGTTTGCATAATCAAGCTGCAAGAAAATGCAGGGATTTGTTGAATCAGAGACAAGGTATTCGAAATGTCTTAGAGAAGCAAGCTGCTCAATCATAAATCAATTATCGAATTCGGTTGACTGCTTCCGTTGATTGTGTTCGATTCTTGGCAAGACAAGATATAGCATTCCGTGGACATGACGAGTCTGAGAGCTCTTGTAATAGAGGGGATTTCCTTGAACTTTTGCAGTTCCTAGGCGACCACAACATAAAAGTTGGAAGTGTTATTTTGAAAAATGCTCCCCAAAATCTGAAGTTAACTTCACCTGAGACGCAAAAGGAGATAGTTAATGTTGCTGCCGAGGAGACAACTAGGGAGATAATTGCTGAACTTGGAGAAGATTTATTCTCTATTTTAATTGATGAGTCAAGAGATGTCTCCATGAAAGAGCAAATGGCTGTTGTAATTCGGTCTGTGAATCGAAGAGGTGGTGTTGTTGAACGGTTTCTTGGCATTGTTCATGTTGCCAATACTACAGCACGATATTTAAAATCAGCACTTGAAAGTTTACTAGAAAAGCATAACCTGACATCGTCTAGAGTGCGTGGCCAAGGTTATGATGGAGCTAGTAACATGAGAGGTGAGTTCAATGGTTTGAAATCTTTGATCTTGAAAGAAAATGGATCTGCATACTACATCCATTGTTTTGGCCATCAACTACAACTCTGTCTCGTTGCGCTAGCAAAGGATCATTCTTGAGTTGCTTTATTATTTAATTTGCTCTCTACCACTCAGATTGTCGCTGGAGCATCATGCAAAAGGCGTGACCAACTACGGGAGAAGAAAGCAAAAGAAGTCGCTGAAGCTATTTCAAGTGGTGAGATCTCAACGGGAAGAGGCCTGAACCAAGAAACCAATCTTTCACGTGCAGGTGATACTCGTTGGAATTCTCACTTCAAGTCTCTAAATAATTTGATTACTCTATTTTCTGCAACAATAGATGTGATTGAGGAAGTAGACGAGGATGGGCATCTCCAAAACAAAAAGGAGATGCTTCGGGATTATTAGAATCTTTGCAATCATTTGATTTTGCATTTAACTGTCATCTCATGAGGAATGTATTAAGCATTACTTATGATTTGTCACAAGCCTTACAACGGAAAGATCAAGATATTGTGAATGCTATGAGATTGGTAAAGATAGCTAAAGCACGGTTGCAACAAATGAGAGATAGCAGATGGGAACCGTTTCTTGAAGAAGTACGTTCGTTTTGTGAAAAGCATGACATTGAGGTTCCAAAGATGGAGGATAGATGGGTCCCTCGGAGTAAGTCAAAGCGTCGAGCGTTGAAGGTATCAAATTTGTTGAAGGTAACAAATTTGCATTATTATCGTGTGGAGATGTTTTACACGGTTATTGACACACAATTACAGGAACTTAACAACCGTTTTACAGAGACAACCACAGAACTTCTTATTTGTATAGCTTGCTTGAACCCAAATAATTCATTCTCAGCATTCAATAAAGAAAAGCTAATTCAGTTAGCTCAATATTATCCCATGGACTTCAACCGATATGAATTTGCTGTGCTAGAAAGCCAATTAGAGAATTACTACATGGATTTGCAAAGTGATGGAGAGTTTCTTGACCTAAACGGTTTATCTGCTCTTGCTCAAAAAATGGTTGAAAAGAATAAACATGTTACTTATCCGTTGGTCTATAGATTGATTAAATTGGCATTGCTTTTTCCGGTGGCTACCGCAAAAGTTGAAAGGGTATTTTCAGCCATGAAATTATTGAAAAATCGCTTAAGGAACAAAGCAGGAGACCAATGGCTGAACGATTGCTTGGTAACTTACATTGAGAAAGAGTTGTTTGATGGTGTTGAGAATGAAAGAATTATTCAAAGATTTCAAAATATGAAGACTCGTAGAGGAAGACTTGCTCCCTTGACAGCTTAATATTTTTACTTTATTCTTATGTTTCTACAAATTTTTGGCTTTGGTATACTTGTATTTTGATGTCAGATAGAAGTAATATTTTGGCTTTAGTTATATTTAGTTTTACTTTTATAGATAAGTATTAAAGTGCATGTTAAATTTCCATGTATCTGGAAAAAAAAAATTTGGACCCCCCTCTTATTTCGCTGGCTCCGCCCCTCTAAGTCGTAATGGTCAAGCATCTCTATATTAATACTTTTAACATTTTTATAATTTATGTTTTGCATTTTTCTAGATTGGATGTGCTACTGACGCAAATATAGAAACTGGTAGCAAGAAGACATGGCTGAAGCGGAACTCTAGACCAAAGACAACTAAATGAAACTATAAGTTTGATTCATGAGAGCTGGATGTTATTCTACAACTAAAGTGTAGAAATGTGAGTGTTGTTTTGCTCATGCAAAGCTATTTATGTTTGTAACTCTAAAGAGTATTGTTAGAGTTGTCATTTAAATTCTGTCAATTTTGTTATAAAAGTTGAGGTATGTATAAGATAAACTAAGTACTACTCATACAAAACTTCGGATCCTTACTAATTAAAGCAACATAATTTTTTTGAGAAAAAGATGAGGGTCAATCCCTCAAATTTTTTATTATTTACTCAACACCAGAGGTGTTATATTGTTGCATAATGATAATGGAAAAGAAAGAACAAATAAAAAAGAAGAAAGAAAAAAATTACATAATCGTTTTTCCTAAGTTGTGCTTGATTGGAACAGTGGCCTTCTTTCTTGCTGGGTCTAGGCTCAGCTGATCTGGATAGCACACCCTCTAGGCTTTATTTTGGGCCGAGATATAGCCCCCCACTTCCTTACTCCTCAATCTCTCACTCCTCTGTGTTGAGGCCCTTTTCTCTTCACGGCCCTGATCTTCTTTTTGCGGGCCCATTCATTGGTAGCCTGATCAAGAGCCCAAGAATTGTCCCCCTGACATTTTGCCTCTGATTCCATCATGATTTCGTTTCGTTCATTTCTCAATATGGACTTTTGCAAATCTAACTTCTTTTACAGGTTGAACCCAGTCAGTCAGAGGAATGTAAAGGTTGGGTTGCACAGTCAAGTTCATGATGGGGATTATTCGTCTAGCATGATTCCCAATAAAAGAAAGTTGTTCTTCTCTAATAATTCTCAAGTAATTAACAATAATCCATAGTATAATTTGGCAAATCAAAATACATACAATTAATGATGACAGTTTTCTCTTTGAGATCCATATTGATATACTTTTACTAACTTTTAAGCCTATTTTTATGGATCGTATGTTTCTCCTTGGTATTTGCTTTCAAAGTCTATTATAAATTTTGCTTGGGATGTCAACATGTCAATATATCAACTAGGTTCTATGATATTTTTTAATGGAAACATGCTTCCACTATTCCAATTGTGAGACGTGCCGAAACAACAATGGAACTAGCTATGTCCAATTCACATTATCAAAAACTTTTTCAAAATCTAAATTTAATAAAATACCTTAATCTTTATTTTTAATCACATCATGAATTATTTCTTGTGCTACCACTACATTATCCAAAATATTTCTATTTTTTAAAAATGCACTTTGAGATGGTGATACAATTTGACAAATAACCTTTTGAAATCTGTTAGCAAGTACTTTTGTAAATATTTTATAACTACAATTAAGGAGTCCTATAGGTCTAAACTGTGTAACTAAAGAAGGATTTTCTACTTTTGGAATTAAACAAAGTGTAGCTCTATTAAGTTTGGATATATCTAATTTTCCATCATAGAATAACTTAAACATTTTCAATTAGGTCTACTTTGATAAGATCCCAAAATTTCTGGTAAAAAATAATAGGGAAACCATCTGGACCAGGAGTACTATCAGGTTTCATATCAAAAATAGCTTGTTTAATTTCAAATTCTGTAAAAAGAGCAATTAACATATCACTATCTACAGGTGAAATACATTCTGTTGTGTCCTAACAATTTTCATCTAGAAAACTCCATAACTGACCCCCTTTTGAAAATAATATTTTATAAAAATTTACAACATAATTCTGCATAACACTAAAATCAGACACCTCTCCATTTAGTCCATCTGAGCAACATGGTTATGCAGAACAACATGGTTCTGCATAACACTAATAACTCCACCAAAGTCTAACCATTCATAACATGAACTAACACTAAATATACCATTCTTAGTCCATCTGAGCAATGCCCGGGCCAACACTACCCTGACTGTTCTGATTGCTTCCAATTTCTTCCGCTGCCGCTTCTTCTGCTGCTTTTCGCTGCGCCTCCAAGATTGTGAGATGTTCCGGCAACACATCTGGGGGCATATCAACATCAGATGATACAGCATCTAGCATGCCAGAAAAGCCTCCTGGTTGGATTGATTCTTCGTTATCAGGATGACCATTGTCTTGATTAAAACTGGGTGGGAAGAGCCATCTGAATCTCTGTCCAATTGTGCACTGTGACATGCACAATGCATGCTACATCACCTTCTCCATACTGAAGTTGAAGTGGAATATTTTTCGGATGAATACCCCACAGGAGCAGCTGGATATGGCGGAAGTGGCCCGCCTGAATGCCATATGGCCTTCTGCTTTTAGGATAACCATACTGAGAAACAGTGTTGGCAATCTCACACCTGTTAAAAGCGTGCACCGGCATCCCTCTCAGTGTGATCCATGTTTCATACTCTGGTGGATCCATTTGTATCTGCCAGTCTCTGTACCAACGCATGAGAGAGAATCTTGCCCCCAAATCCAGAACCTGGTAAGGACTGTTTGCCACCACCAAATCAAGTGCACTTCAATTGGGTAGTACCAGCACATACTCTGTTCCCCGAACGTGGAGCAGTTTGGTCCCAGCAATGACTTCCTACTGCTATGGCATCCCTGCTGAGACTATGGCAGGTATCATCTTTTCCAACTGTGGAGATGCTTGGCCATCTTCAATGAATAGTAGGGCTGAGCTTCTTAGGTAATCACTCTCTCCATCTAATGTCCTATCTGGTCGAAAGAAAACTTTCCCCAGAGCTGGCTTTATAAAGTTGCTCTGCTCATTATCCATTTTTGGCAAAGGGAGTTTCTCTGTTTGAGGTTTTTTTGATAAAGTTGGTCAAATCTAATTAAAGTTCTTAGTAAACAATTCAAGATTAACCAACTAAAAACCAAATGGCACACAAGTTCAATTCTACTCAAAATAAAATAAACTGAATTAAATAAAAGAGAGTAGAGAAAGAAAGAATCGAAGGCACACCGATTTAACGGAGTTCGGCTTTTCTGCCTACTCTCCGGGACTCGCAACCACCACCAAGCGGGTTGCACCGATTCACTAGATCAACAAGTCCTTACAATACTCTAGCCTCCTTACACATCAAGGTTGAAGGACTAGGAACAAAGAACAAACATATGGCGATCACAACGGATCACAGAAAATAAACAACTAGTAACACCAACACTAATCTCTCACTCGCACTTGTAATAAAATATGGCTATGTAAAAAACAAGAAGCAAGTAAGAACACAAGGCAGCAGCAAGCGACAAGAGCTAAGACGGCTAGGGTTCTGGAAAATGATAGATAATCACCAAGAGAAGGAATTCTCTTTAAATAATTTTCCAAAACTTGAACACCAAATCAATCATCAATGATTGATTGATAGCTTTCCTTCTTGAACATGGCGGCTTGATTTTCCTGTCATTGCTGTCTTAACAAATCTGGCTCCTTCCAGATTCGTTCTCATTTCAAACGGTCATGAGCTGTCTGATTTCAGCTCCATGGTTGCAGGCTGTCAGACGCTTCAAGGGACTGTCTGACGGTTCGGCTGAAATGAGCTTATTTTTATTCTCTTGGTTTTCTTCACTTGATCGTAGCATTTAAATCTCGATGTACCTATTTTCTGTAAACACATCTCACAGAACAAGTGTTAAAACCAATATTTAATTTTGCAAAATAGGCAAACTAAAAGAAATTACTCAATTAAATCAATATGAAATTGTTTAATTCAACATTTTTAGGATAGTAGAAAAAGAAGCTGACTTCTAAGTTCTGAACTTGCTTGTACTTTTCAGTTATGGGGAAGGTTTTATAGGATAGGGGATTCATATCACATTCTGCGCAGTCCCGACCTTTCAGCTATGCCACCTCAGACCAGTTCAGAGCCGTTTGATTTCAATGTCACTACCACAGAAAAAATCATCAACGGCGGTTATTTATGACAATTCCCAACGGTTCAGCGAGGGTTGGGAATACGAGGGTTGCTAATGCTTACTAAAGAACCGCTGTTGATGCCGTCAATCATCAACGGTTAAAAGAGAATAACAGTTGCTGTTCCTACGCAATCAACAACGGTTATTAATAAAAAACCGTTGGCAAATGACATTATCTGTGATCTGAAATATTTAAATAATATATCTTTGCCAACGGTTCATAAGAAGGAACCGTTGTTGATTACCGTAATTCACAACAGTTTATAAGAAATAACCGTTGGCAAAGAAGCTAATCCACAACTGTTCTCTCCAAGAACCGTTGGCAATGAGACGAATCAACAACGGTTATTTTGGAGAAACCGTTGGAAAATGACGTCATCAATGATCTAAATTATTTAAATAAAATATATTTTCCAACGGTTTACAATAAGGAACAGTTGTTGGTGTTGTCAATCAACAACGGTTTACAATAAGAAACCGTTGTCGGTGATGCCAATCAACAACGGTTCCTTAGTAAATAACCGTTGGAAACGACTTTAATCAACAACGGTTTTTATAGTCAATTGTTGGCAATTATATGAATCAACAACGGTTTTTTGGTAGGAACCGTTGTTGATTTCATCATTTGACAACGGTTTTTTATTAAACCGTTGTTGATTGTCGTAATTCCCAACGGTTCGTTGTTGTGGAACCGTTGTTGATTATTTACATGTTTTATTACACAGCGTTATTACCAACGGTTTTTTTAAACAATTAAATAACCGTTGTTAAGTTTTGTCGAACTGGGCATGTTGTTTCTGTTTCATTCAGAGAACCATACACATTCACATATATTCTGTTTTCTATTTCATTCAGAAATTAACCAATCTAAATTAATATAAATCACATAATTAACACATCTAAATTAATTAACCAATCTATATACATACAAAATCAATTAATTGTACCTATTTTACAATTCGAAACCTCCTAATAATATCTACTACAAAAATCCGATCGAGATCACAATTCGTAACGCAAAAATTCGCAACAAAATTCTATTACCTCGTCGAGTTGATGTCGTTCGTACCTTTCGGATGCAATAGCCTGTAAATTTAAGATGTTGCATATATTTGAATTAGTTTGATATATAATATGAAATAAAACATATATACTTGATAAACGAAATAGGTATATATACCGAAGGTAACTTCTCCTCATAGCACGTATTTATTAGGTCATGCATCGTCCGCATGACGTAATATCCGCACTCGGAGCCGCCCGGTTGCCTTGGGCCCTACAATAATGAAAATAGATCAAGAATCAATATGGATTTCGTACGTTTTTCTTTTTTTCTTTTTTTGAATATTTACAAGCCTAATTGTATATATAAGTTACGTGTATACGTATATACCTTGATCAACTTATACGTGAGCTTGCCTCCGTTCTTCTTGATCACTCCTCTTTTGGTCCAATAATTTCGGAAGGCCCTACAATTAATATAAATTAGTGCGATGATTCATATTTTGTTTTTTAATAAAAGGAGAACGGAATTTAGTTGATTATTAAGCTTACGTATTCAAATAGCCCATAATCGTTAACTTCGGCACCTCGGTGGGACACAAGGAATCCATGATGTAGCACCGAGACTCGGCTAGATGCACGATGAGAAGCCGCCAGTGAGACCTACAATATTAATTATTTCAGTTTATTTGCCATCCAAACCAACGAGAACGAAAGGTAAGAATTTATATATTTTTTTTGTTAAAGTAGAGTTGAGTAATTTCGAACCCTTCGTGATACGGGAGGAAGACGATCGAGTCGAGCTCCATCGGCTCAATGAAGTCGGTGAGGTAAGTAGCACCCTCTCTCGCAATGTTGTCGGCCGCACATCGGTAGGGGTCCAGAAAACGGAAGCGGCCGAACAACAACATCTTGCACCGACGTGCGCTTGCACTACATTGGAAAACCAATTATCATATTTTTTTACGCTAACTACAGATTAATATTTCATGAAAGAAATATCAAAGTCAAATAATCGATCTTACATGCTAAACATTTGAAGTATTGTTACTTCGAGCCAATCATTCTTTAGCATGTCGGTGATCGCGGTGGTGGTGAGCACCGTTGTACCCCCGATCCCTAGATCCTCCACACCGTAGTCGACCTCGAAAGTGTCGACCTCTGACGGTTGGCTCATCAGCAACTGGTAGAGCGCGAGGCCATGCTCCTGAAGTCGGTGCACCTGAGAATCCTCAAGTAGTGGCACCCGACTCGCAGCTTGTGACGACCTCGGGGGCGGTGTACTCGGGCTACGTGCCGATGCTCTCCGGGCCTACGATTAATGAAACCTATGCAATCAGGACCGAATTGGTATATAAATAGTTTTTTATTTTTTTAAAAAATATATACCTGACCGGTCGACTCGGTCTCTATCAAGTGCACCGGCCACAGAACAAAACTCCCGACTGCTTCATGGATTTCCACAAGATCCGCCACCGGAGTCGGGAGTTTGTGTGACCGATTCGCCTCGACGCAAAAATCTATCTGCACCTTTCTTTGATCGGGCGGGATCGGTTGACCGTGGCATGTAGCGCCCGGAACGGGTAGAAACATCCTTCCGGTCGCCACCTCGATCTGAGTATCCGCCGCCTCAACATAGAGTTTGCAATTGCGTGACCTCTGGAATGTAAATATTATTGTTAGAAGCTTTGAATTAACTCAACCACATTTTTTAATTCGTCGAGTAGTGTTGGACTACAAATAAAACAGAAAAAAAACGTCTACCCATATTTCGGACTGAAATAAAATATTTCGGTCCGAAATCTGTCTTCTGTTTCGACAGACAAAATTTCGGTCCGAAATATTTCATTTCGTTCTTGTTCGTCGATTGTCGTCTCCTACGTTCGTGCATCACTTCGGACCGAAATTGTGTCTGACACTTATTTCAACAAGTAGAAAGGTAAATTACCTTGTTCTCGGGGGCGGGCGGTCCCTGCGGTGCCGGCGCCGCAGACGAAGAGGTACCTGCCTGCTGGAGCTCACCTCCGAGCAGTACCTGTTGGAAGTTACCCGGGACGCAGACGGAGGCCATTAGGTCCTGGATCCTTGCGTTCATCTCCTTCGTCATTTCCGCCGTCATCTCCTCCCGTTGCTTCCTCAGCTTCTCTTCGAACTCCTCTCTCATCCCGTCAACCTCCGATTGGGAGTAGCAACCGGAGTGAGAAGTCGCGCCCCGTCTCCTCTTTTGCTTCCCGAAGACGTCTTTCCGGCGTGTGTACTCGGAGCTGTGGGCCCGCGTTCTCCCGGGATGTTCCGGCGTCCCTAGAGCGGCAGTGAGGACATCATTTGCGCCGTCGGGGACGAATGATCCCTCACTCGCTTCTCTTATTTTTCCTTCCTGCAGTGATCAATTGAGTAAAATTAACGTACATGATATATGTTCAGTTTAAAATCAATTGATTAAAAACAGTGAAAGCATCAACAACGGTTATTTAAGAGAAACCGTTGTTGTCACACTCAACAACGGTTTTTACTAAAATAACCGTTGTTGATGATAACCATCAACAACGGTTCTATACATAAATAACCGTTGTTGATACTTTCCATCTCAAAATTCTAAAAAATAATTTTGCTTGTCATTAACAACGGTTCCTCAGTTAAAACCGTTGTTGATGACAACAATCAACAATTGTTTCTTCAATAAATAACGGTTAATTTAAAATGTGCAGTTAATTTAAAATGATGAAAGCATGTGCAGTTAATTTAAAATGTTAAGTTAAGAATATATACCACTCTCTTCTGGACCTCCCGAATAGCCGGATCGTCGATAACGGCAACTCCATCGACGATGCTCTTCGACCTTGCCAACATCCAGTCGCGGCTCCGTTCGTCCAAATCGGCACTGATAGGAGTGCCCGATGGTTCCGTCGGTGCAATTACGACATTGCGAGTCCACTTCTTCCTCCTTGCACTCGCGTAACCGCCCGAGCCGAGCCTGTGAGGGTACACGTTCTTCTTGGACGCCTCTCGCCCTTGCGCACTCTTTTTCTGTCAATTTATGAAACAGCGGCGTCAGTACAAATTAAGTAATTAGTAGTGCAGATTTTTAAATAACAGTGATTTAATTAATGAACCTTAAACTCGTCAGTGTTGCAGTTCCTGACAAACTCTTCCCACACATGTTGCGGGATGTTATGCTTTGCGCAAGGGTCCTCCTCACTCTCCTGAAGAATGTAGGTTCGGTTCAAGTGCGATTTGAACTCCTTCCAACGGACTCCCACCTTTATCAAGACCTTCCTCTTCTCCCTGTCGTCCGGGAGATGCCAGAAATCCTGCAGGACATATAAAGTAATTATTCAGTTAATCAACGAATTCGGTTAATTGTACAATCAATTATGCAATTTCTATTTTGAATAAAGTTCGAGATTAAATTTTGCAATTTCTATTAATTATACAAAATCAAATGAAGGTATTCAATTAATAATATAATCTGAGATTAAAGTTCAAGAAAACACCTTTATTTTGTTCCAGCAATTCGTCTTGTAATCCAACGGGACCTTCTTCCAGTCCGAGAAATTGATGGGCACATGATCTCTCGCGGTTTGGCCCACATAATTCGCGAACGACCCCGTGGCGGCCCCTGTGGTGTTGCCATCTGTCCCGAACTCTATCTTCCTTTCGGGGTCTTTTACCTTCTTGCGGTAAGTCTCCCCGGTGGTTGGCCCTCGTCGCCTCCGGGGTTCTTGTTCGGGTTCGGATTGTTGTTCGGGTTGTTGTTCGGGTTGTTCTTCGGGTTGTTCGGTGGTTTCGGGGTTTTCAGGGTCCATGGCTGCGGAGCAGAGGAGAGGCAGAGAGGGAGGAGAGGAGAGGCAAGGCAGGGAGAGGAGAGGAGAGGAGAGGCGAGGCAAGGCAGGGAGAGGGGGCGGCGGCAGAGAAGGAGGAGAGGAGAGGCAGGGCAGGGAGAGGAGAGGCGGCAGGGAGAGGAGAGGAGAGGCAAGGCAGAGGAGGTCGGAGACAGAGAGGAGAGGCAGGGAGAGGAGAGAGGAGAGGAGCTTACAGAGAGGAGGGAGAGGAGAGGCAGCGGCGGCACGGCAGCAGCAGCGGCGGCACGGCAGCAGCAGCGGCGGCGGCGGCACGGCGGCAGCAGCAGCAGCGGCGGTGGCAGCGAGGGCTTGATCGCCTGAACAAGCGCGAGAGAGGGTTTTAGAGAGGTTCTGGGACTTAGAGAATTTTACAGTGAAATTTGAAATGAAAGAGAGGAGTACAAACGATTAAAAACTGTGAAAGCATCAACAACGGTTATTTAAGAGAAACCGTTGTTGTCACACTCAACAACGGTTTTTACTAAATAACCGTTGTTGATGATAACCATCAACAACGGTTCTATACATAAATACCCGTTGTTGATACTTTCCATCTCAAAATTCTAAAAAATAATTTTGCTTGTCATTAACAACGGTTCCTAAGTTGAAAACCGTTGTTGATGACAACAATCAACAACTGTTTCTTCACTAAATAACCGTTGTTGATTCTTTCCAGTTTTCAATAAAAAATATAATTTTTCCTTGTCACTAACAACGGTTTCTTTGTTAATAACCATTGTTAATGAAATCAATCAACAACGGTTTTCGATATAAAAAACCGTTGTTGATTTATTCAAAGTTTTAATTTAACAAAATTATTTTGTTGTCATCAACAACTGTTTTTCTTGAGTAACCGTTGTTGATGACGGCAATCAACAACGGTGCTGTAATTAAAAACCGTTGTTGATTGTTTCGCGCCTTAATAAAATATGAATCGCGGGGTTTCCAGAGACTTCAGATGCGCACTGGCACCAATCTCGAGACCCAGTTAATGCGGTTGCCAAGAGTACTTTTAATCTAATCAACAACGGTGGTTCATGTAGGAACCGTTGTTGATTCTGTCCAGCTTTTAAATCTGAAAAATTACTTTTTGTAATCAACAGCGGTTTCTCAGTTGGAAACTGTTGCTGATTCCTTTCAGCTTTTAATTTAAAAAATTACCTTCTTGTTATCAACAACGGTTCCTGATTGATAACCGTTGTTGATTATTTTATTGTGGGATTTTCTGAGACCCAAATAATGAATGAAATTATGTTTCAGCCTATCTGATAGAGGTAAATTATGGTGACACAATACAAATAAAAATCTTAAGTGTCTTGCATGATCAAATTGTCGTCCATTTCAGCCAACTCAGCTGCTTTAGCCGGCAGGAAGAGAAGAGTTGCAAGGTGTGTAAAAAATGGCAAGACCATTTTTACTGGAGCCACAGGGGTCCTACAGGTGTGTAAAAAATGGCAAGACCATTTTTACCTAACCCATGTCCTACAGGTGTGTAAAAAATGGACCTCTTCTTCCATAAGTCGTCCGGATTATCGTGAGCAACAACATCCTTCCCAAATTGGACTCTTATGTGCTTCACTTTTGTGTAAACTTCTTTGCCGGTTAACGGGACCGGAGCTTTTCTCCTCTCAGACTTGCCATTGAATTCTTTCTTCTTCCCTCGATATGCGTGGCCAACCCGAAGGAATCGACGATGCCCCATGTACACAATCTTCTTACAATGCTTTAGTCGTATGGAACAAGTTTGTTCTCCGCAAACAGGACACGCCTTGTATCCTTTTGTTCTGCATCCTGACAAGTTACCTAACGCGGGAAAATCGTTGACCGTGCAGAAGATCATAACACGGATGGTACACCATTCTTTCTTATATGCATCGTACACTCGTATTCCCTCTTTCCATAACTTCTCCAGTTCCTCAATCAGAGGAGCTAGGAACACATCTATGTCATTACCCGGTTGTTTAGGACCCGATATCAGTAGTGGCATCATTAGGTACTTCCTTTTCATGCACAACCAAGGAGGAAGGTTATAAATGCACAAGAACACCGGCCAGGTACTGTGCCGGCTGCTCATGTTACCGTAAGGATTCATTCCGTCGGTACATAGCCCTAACCTTAAGTTTCTAGGTTCGCCACCGAAATCAGGGAATGTCATGTCAATCTTTCTCCATTCAGAAGAATCGGCGGGATGTCTGAGCATTCCATCGTCTTTTCTACACGTGCCAGCCCACTGTAACAACTCAGCGTCTCTTGGATTTGCAAAAAGACGTTGCAATCTCGGTTCTACTGGCAGATAATACAAGATTTTCGCCGCAGGTTTTTTACCTTTCTTTGATGGGTCAGTTCCCGGTTTGTACCTTGAAAGCCCACACTTTGGACATTTATCAAGATTGACATGCTCTTTTCGATATAGTACACAGTCTTTCGGGCATGTAGGAATCCTATCAATTGTTAAACTCAACGGACACAAAATTTTTTTCGCTTGGTAGGTTGTATCCGGCAACTCGTTATCTTCTGGGAGCATATCCCCTAAGAGTTTTAACAGATCTGTGAAACTTTTATCGCTCCAATTATTTTTTGCTTTCAGGCTAAATAATTTGAAAACCGCTGATAATTTTGAAAATTTCGTACAACCGGGAAATAATTCTACATTAGCATCTTTGCTCAGATTAATTTCAGAAAATTCTGGTATGTCCACAAAATCGTCGGGAATGTCGTGCATCATTTCATCTACTTGATCATAGTCCGTACAATTAGTGCTATCTATATTTTCTATATTTTCAACCCCAATTTCCTCCCGTACATCATTTTCTCGATCTAAAGAGGTCTCGGACACATTGGAAGCCTTGCTTGACTCCGCATTTGCCGATTCTTCGGAGCACTCGCCATGCCACACCCAACGAGTGTACCGCTCCTTAAATCCACGACGGATCAGATGACCCCTCACTTCTCTGACATCCCTAAATCTCCGCAAGTTCTCACAATCGGAACAAGGGCATAAAATAGTTTCATCACCCCTATGCCTCATATGTTCCTTCGCACAATTAATGAATTCTTCGACTCCTAACAAGTAAGCACTTGTATCACGCCTCCCATACATCCAACTCTTACGATCCATCTGTAAGAGATAATTAAATATAATTTTTATTATGCATGCAATATTAGTACTAGGTCCCTGCTGGTTCTACAATTAATAGGTTCCGGGCTGGCCAACCATCCTAACCCACTCTTTGAATACCTTGTCTCATTAGCGAACATGCGTTGGGCAATTTGTTGTTCGAGAAAAATTCGGCAGCATTTCCCATTAGCTCCCCCGAGTACGCCATTGCACGTACCCGTGAGAACAAATGGAGAAATGATCTACCGAATTTTTCTCGAACAACAAATTGCCCAACGCATGTTCACTAATCCTAAATGAGACAAGGTATTCAAAGAGCAGTCCCAAACGGGGACTATTCGAGATTAACCCCTATTGGATTAATCTCGAACGGGTAACGACCTAAAGTTATTCAAGTTCCGGTAGTTTGGTTCTAATGCATGACAATACCCACATATAAAAAATGCTAACATGCATGCAATTATATGCTAATTAATTATATAATAACTACTGATTATTCAATCAAGTAGATAAATAGAATTAACCTCAATATCTCGAAACGAAAATGGGAGTCGGAGGGGAGAGTGGTATGCCTTCCAATCAACTTCCTCTTGAGCTAGATTGAAATTAAAGGAGGAGGGGGAGGGGGCGCTACTGCCTGCTGGTCTGCTGGAGGAGGAGGGAGGGAAAAAAGAAGGTATATATGCCTTATGATTAATTTGCTAGCTGCTGGGTGAGGAAAAAGTGTTGTTGTTGCTTGGAGAGAATCAACAACGGTTCCAAATGAATAACAGTTGTTAAATGGGCCACAGGCGGGAAATTCTCCCGCCACAAGAAGGACTCAGCAACGGTTCCCAACAAAAAACAGTTGTTAATTCTTACACAGGAATTACTTTATGTTACCCAAGAATCAACAACGGTTTGTTCTTTAGAAACAGTTGGGAATGATAACGGGTTAGCAACGGTTTCTTATAGAGAACAGTTGTTGATTCTTGCACATGAATTTTATGTCAACAACGGTTTCTCTTTGAAGAACCGTTGGTAATGATTATCCCTTTACCAACGGTTTTTAATAGTGAACCGTTGTTAATTCTCGCACAGGAATATTTTATGTTACCAAGAATCAACAACGGTTTGTGTTTTATAATCCGTTGTGAATGCTCCACCTTTTCCAACGGGTTTATGTAGAGAACCGTTGTTAACTCTTGCACATGAATCAACAACTGTTTCTTCTTAAGGAACAGTTGGGAATGATATGCCTTTCCCAACTGTTTTTTAAAGGAACAGTTGTTGATTCTTTCTCAGATTTTGGGGTTGTCTTTACCAACTGTTCCTTCTGATAAACCGTTGCTGATATGTTTAATTAAATTTCCAAAATGCCACTGCCACTTTTCACCAACGGTTTTCTTGAAAACAGTTGCTAAGTTGGGGTTGCTAATGCCCATCTCTGTGGTAGTGTGTTCTCTCTTTTTACTCTGATCCAACGGCACCATTTCTTCAAACATTAATACATCATAATTGCTCTCGTGGTAACATCTCTTCTTTTCTCACAGAGTGTATTTATTGTGTCTTTTCATTTCTCAAATTCTCTGTGCGTCTACATTCATTTTTTTTCCCAATCCATTCCAATAAGTATATTTGGATTACTTAATTAAGGACTTGAATGCTGTGTGATATCATTAAACAATCTACTACAAGATTGAAAAAAGAATACGGTTTAGAAAATATTATTGAAACATTAAATACATTTTCAAAATTATTAAAGTTATAAAATAGAATGACTTTGTAGCTAGAAATATCAGAAATCCCCATTATTTCTTTATTAGTTTATTTGAATGATGAATTCTGAAATGTCTAAAATATTATATTAAGTTTGATAAATCCTAAATATTTTAAAGTTTTTCTACTTGAAATGCTAGCTTGATAGCCAGAACATTTTAAAAATGACAATTATATTAATTTAGTTTTTTTCTTTTAGTTCTATTTGTGTTTTCTCTCCTTTTTTTTTTTTGATAAAGATGAGAGTCAAACCACTCAAATTTAAATGTCTATAAAAGACCCCATCCGGGTTTCCAACCCACGACCTCCCACTAAACAAAAATAGTGCGCCATAATTAGATGCTAAAAATAAACAAACGAGATTAATTTTGTGAATCATAATCGGATTATTTAGACCAAAGCAACTTAAATTTGTAAATAATATTTTAGAATATAAATCATTGGGCCCAACTCATACAGAGTTATTAATTAAACCTATAAATATAAACTAATATGTAAATTCTTATTGGGTCGTGATATTTTCCCATCCGTGTCTCTCTTTGTCCAACTTATATAATGAACTTACTAAATATTATCTTCTCGTATACAATTTCAAAAGTGGTCCATGTTTAATTAGTCAAATTTAGCTTCCAAAGTCCTGATCACTTTCTACTTGTATATTCTCGGTTGCATTAATTTTCCAACCCAAAACCTATCCCTAGATGAGCCCAGTACACGGCCTCCGTTTCCAATCAAACACAAATAACCAACTCCAGTATAGATACGAGTATTAAAATAATAACCATATAATTTTCCTGCCCTAGTAGCCCTGTCTCTGTGCGCAATCAAAATAAATGAGACCCTGTTTCAATTAATAAACCAAAACCCTTGGACTCCACAAAGCCCGTGCCGCACCCATTTGATCATATAACCACCGTCGCGCACACACACAAAGAGAGAGAGAGAGAGGCCGGGAGAAGAAGAGAAGGAGAAGACGGGAGATCGGTCGGTCGAGGTGTCACTCATGTGGATGGCGAGACGCTCAAGCGACGATCGAGACGACGCGACATCGCTCGGACATCTAGAATCATCGACGACGGAAGGTGCGTGGTCCTCCCTTTGGCTATATGATTCACATTCGTGTAATGATCGTTTTATCGTTGAAACGATCGATTTCTTATTGAACTGCAATGTTAATTGTTTGACTATTGCTATATATCGAGACTTTGCAAATATTTGATCTGTGATAATATGAAATTAATAATCTGTGATAACTTTATACCATCCGATTTGACTCACGTAAATGTTGAATGATAGAGTTTATTTCATTTTGTATAGCAAAAAGTTTATTTGTAAGTCTGACATGATAATTATAATGAGGAGGGATCCAATAACACACAAATTTTTGACACAAATGTTACACTAAATTATATAAATTTATAAAAAATCTTAAAAATAGAAAATTTTTAACATACATGTTCATTTACTTATAGATCGATTGCATTTCAAATTTCATTCAATTTGAGTGTCATTTGATACTCCATCAACGACCATCAAGTATATATAGTAATTAGAACGGTCTAAATTAAATGATTCTTGATGGAGTATCAAATGACACTCAAATTGAATGAAATTTGAAACGCAATCGATCTATAAGTAAATGAATATGTTTATAAAAGATTTTCCATTTTTAAGATTTTTTATAAATTTATATGATTTAGTGTAACATTTGTGTCAAAAATTTGTTGTGTCATTTAATCCCTCCTCAATTATAATAGTCATACTATTTAAGGATAAAAATATGTATATATGATATATATAACGACAGATATATATGACGATAGATATAACTATAGATATTTGAATGACAGATCTATATGTCCGATTGATACACATATATAATATATGTATACGTTACTCTCTCTGGAAACCACACCATGAATGAATATATAATATGACGCTCACCAGGATTTCAAGTTAATTGCATAGTTTCAGATGTAATTTCTATGGAATACTATATTAATTTTGTATAGATATGACAAGTATATTTGCAAGTATAACCAGAATATTGTATGACTGAATTTGATCCATATCTTTTGTAAGTCTATGTAGATAAATTTATAAAACTATAGTACTTGTGTCATGATAGATACATAAATTGTTTACGTGAATAAGTTCAATGTTTAATAGACTCTAAACTTATGGCTTTGACGCTCAAGTCCTCTAAAGACCATGGCAGGGCCATGGTACCCCATTCGTTTCAAAGACCAAGTCAGGAACTTGGCATTATCCGTTTCAAAGATCTAGTCAGGGACTAGACACCTTCCGTTCAAAAGACCATATAAGGGATATGGCAAAAGACCTAGTCAGGGACATGGCAAAAAACCTAGACCTAGTCAGGGACTAGGCGAAAGACTATATCAGGGACTAGGCGAAAGACCATATCAGGGATATGGCAAAAAACCATGTCAGGGACATGGCAAAAGACCTAGTCAGGGACTAGGCAAAAGACCATATCAGGGACATAGCACATTTCGGTGGTCTTACCACATTTGTTGAGAAATTCGCGGTACCGAGTCTTTCCCCCTCTCAATCTAGGACGCTAGATGAGGGATTAGTTCGATTTGATTCCTATGATTCGTCTCGCATAGTTGAATGATAATATTTGAAAATGGAGTTTGACATAAAGAAAATTGATAGTAAAAAATAAAATAGTATGAAATAGTAATAGATGATGTGATTATGTTAACGAGAATGTAATTAAATTTGATTCATATGATATGTTTGGAAATAAAATGATAAATTGTGAAAATAGAATTTTGTATGAATTGAAACGTATGTTCTATTCTATTATTAATGAGAATTTAAATTGCTTGATTGATCTAAATGTATATGCTAAAATAATAGATTTTGGGAAATTTAATTATACACATGTAAAGTGGAGAGCTCTACTATTATACTAACGTTAGCATTTCGGATCGAAATGTTAACACCTCAAAATTGCCCGAAATCATGGTTTATGGTGCTTAATAAATTCTTTATATGAAAATATCGGGGAATACAAAAATTTTCTATTTTTAAATTTTTCTAAGTATTTGTTTTGCATTTTTTGAAAATAGTTTATACAAACATCAATATTTTATTAATATTTATAAGCTATTTTCTAAAATTCAAAGCAAATACTTAGAAAATTCTAAAAATGAAAATTTTTTGTATTCCCCAATATTTCTATATAAAGAATTTATTGAGCACCATAAATCGTGATTTCGGACATGATAACAACAATTTTGAGCCATTAGCATTTCGGTCCGAAATGCTAACGTTAGTATAATAGTCAAACTCTAAAGTGGAATTCAAACTTTATTAGTTTTGTCAAAATAATTATATGAATTAAAATGATTCAGATCTAGTATTTTGAGATTGATCACCAGTTATGTTATTCGTTTGTAATTCTTTTTGCATTGAGAAACACTCGGTTTCTCATGTGCACCTTTGTGCACTTTTTTCGCAGGTGAGGAAGAAATTGCTGAGTTGCCACATATATCAAGAGTTTTGAAGTTTCTATTAAAGATTAAATATTTGAATAAGTCTTCTGCTGTATTTTATTTAAAATTGATGCATGTAATGTTTTAAGGGTTTAGGGCATTGGATGGATGTATCCCACAAGACTTCCCAGTACATGATATTGAGTTGCATGTTGCTATACTTGTGGAGAAACGACTTCCAACCAGTGACAACAAATTGCACAGCATCCATATATTGCTCATTGTCATTCACTGTCGACTTTACTACAACACAACGATTATCAAAATCAAATACGATGAGCAGCCAATGCCCACCAGTTACGATGGGAAGAAACAAATACCGCAACTCAGCGAAGTTGGTTTCAAATAAAATTCTATAGTCTTCTTTTAGAAGGTTGGCATATCCAGCACCTGGGAGAGAAGTCTACAAAATTAAGAAAAAAAAAATTATAATGCATGAATCCACTTTTATAAAGGCAGAATAATGGAAATGACAATAATTTTCTGATTAAATAAAAAGTGTTTACCACCACATTGCAGCATACAAACAGCCACAGATATTTTGCATTCCCATATCTTTTACGGATAATAAAGCCAATGGCATCAATAATCTAACAGCCAAACATAAAACTTGAAGTTATAAATCCGATAACTTGCATTTCAGTAATAAATTAAATGTGATCCATAAAAGATAAATTTAGTAACGGTACAATGGTGCAAACAAACATGCCTGATCATGCAGCGGGTCGCAGTTAAGAAGGTCTAAAATCCGTTAATGCGAAACCATGGAATTGGAGTAAATTAGAGGTTCTCCAGGCTTCGGAAAAAGGTGACCATTGAACCAGCATTGGATCACCTGCCTCAAGCTATCACTGCTAGGGGTGTTCAATCGGTCGGTTCGGTTTCAAACCGAAATAATTTTATACAACCAAATTAAACCGATGTTTGTCAAAGTACCAACCGATCCAATCTTTTTAAAATGTCATCCGAATAAACCGATAATCAAATAAACCAAAATTTTGTTCGGTTTATCCGATTAAACCGAACTTATACTTGTTGACAGGTAACAAAAAATATTATGTTACCAAATTAAGGATAAAATAGACATAATTTTGAAAAACAAAACAAGCGAGCAAATAAAACTTACAAAAGAAAGAATATTGAACAATTTGTATATATAACCAAATAACAATAACCAAGTAAGATAGAATTTTCATCCGAACCAAAATTTTAAACTGAAATATCCGAACCGAATAGTTCAAAGTTTAACGGTTCGGTTGAAATCCGAATAAACCGATCTGTTTGAACACCCCTAATCACTGTTGTCATCATAGTATGGGTACTGGAATTGAATTGCAGGGTGTTGCCAGCCAACACACTTGTCTAGATAATAAGCATCAGGGGGTATGATGGCATCACATGGATCAAACGGGCTAACTGCATGCTGAAGAGTCAAGTATAATAACACAACTCAATAATAATATTTGCATGGATCATTACAGCTCATTATAAATTAAGATAAAATAGGGCAGCGCATTCTGACAATTTACCTACTACATCAGCCATGTATTCGTCAGTCCAAGGGTTGTTGAAATTCAGATACAACTCTACATCGTTGCCCAGATTGTTATAAAATTACTCTCGAGAGGAATCCCCCAGGAACAATCGTCAGATGCAAATACATCATCAGTGGTAGGGGCCGGGGTCTTATTAAATATTATAGGCCCATTTGTATCTAATTACAATAGAATGGCAGCACAATTCACAATTAAGTTCTGTGCAAACAAATGTGATCGACAACAAAAACATAATTACTATCCTTGTCACACAAATAAAAACCAAAAATGCCTAAATTGGTTTCCGTCGCATCCGAATTCAACGAGATGCTCTGAAAATCAACAAGATAGGAGACACAATTTCTAAACTCTTCCAAAAGTGGATCAAAAGTGGAACACACAGCTAAAATTAATTACAAATTTATAAAATAAGATCAGAAATTAAGAATAACATATAAATTTTTCTCAAATTAAAATGTTCTCAAAATTACCTTCAGAAAATGCACATCGCGACAATGCATGGCTACTGTTTTTGAGTAGAGAACCAATACAAGCCAGTGCACTCAGAAACTTTATTCCCATGGCACCGTGACTAGCCAAATATGCATCCCTTTTGAGTTTTGCTAGAAGGATGAAGACCTAGCATTCCTCCAAACAGGCAACTATGTCGGTACATCGAAAACTTTTATCATCTATACAAGAAAACAACAACTTAATATCCTTGTCGGAAGAAACATTTAACTCCCATTTCAAGAACCTTGGCTCTGTACCTAACAAGGGCATACGAAACCCCGTAGGTTGTAATATTTCAAACAGCCACAACTGCCAAACCAAAAAAATAAAAACATTCATTAATTTGCAGTCCAAAAATAATTAGAATTGAGACAATAGAAAATCTAGCAACATAACTTGAAAAATTAGTAAAGAAAGAATTACCAACAAACCCAATGGGCAGCCCTGCAAGGAAGGACGTTCAGCTGGCTTTCCTACCTCTCGTCTATTGCAAACCAACTCAGCCAGTTCTTTGAAATTTTTGATTGTCGCCTCATAAGCACAATGCCCCCATTTAATACTACACAGATCATCAAATTTGCTCAGATAATTAAATAGGAATATTGGAATTGTATCGCTTGACCTACTGAATAATGTAGTGGCAAGAAAGTAAACAGAAAACATAATAACCCATTCTTCCGGGATTGCAAAACCCTTGTCAATTAAGTGATAAGTTAACTTGTCCTCCATCGATTTCCATTTAACAGTGGCGGTATCTGGGAAGAACTTCTTCGCAAGGTCACCAGTAATATCATCTACTTGTAGCTTCTTTTTCTTTTGTTCAATGTCACAACCACATCCACTCAACCCAAGAATTACACAGAAATCATCAGCAGTGGGTGCAACAAGATTACCATTAAAATTGAAGCAATTACTCTCAAAGTCCCAGAATTTGAAAAGTTTAGTAAACAGGTTATCTGAGGTAGGTTAAGGAAATGCTTGAAGGGCCACTGATCAAAGTCCCAGAATTTGAAAATTTGAGTCAAACTTGTTTCCATCATAACTACTACAAAATTGGTGTACAAACAAAAGTAGGTATGTAAACCTGAAACTCTCTTAGGGGGCGTTTGGTTCGGGTTATAACTAGTTCCTGGGAATACTTGAATGCCAGGGAATGTAATACCCAGGAATTCCATTCCTAGTAATATTTTATTACTGTGTTTGGTTTGTCGTGGCTATCACTTGTAGCATTCCTGGAAATATTTGGTTATATTGTTTGGTTAGAGATTTTTATTCCTTGGAATCATTCAGAATGCAAGACGTCAATAAGGTAAGCTAGCTATAGTTTTTATTATTATTTGTCTATGCTTATTTAAATTTTATATACTACGAAACTGGATAAATTAATTTATATAAAAACCAACATCTTGTAACTTCAAATGCTCTATATATTGCAAAACGTCTAAGCTAATTATTAAACCTTCAACCATACTAATATTCAAAACATATATAAAGCTCTCACTAATTAAGCTAAATTGTTACATCCTGCAACAACCTAGAACCCAATTCACGTACTCTACTTTATCATCATCAGCTAAAGAGAAAAAATAATTAGTCTTGTTAGTATCCCCAGAGATGATTGTTTCAGCTTTTATACGATCTAATGGAGATAAGCCTTGTAATTTTTTTAATCTCTCCAGACACTGCATCTCTTCTAGCTGCATCATCGGCCATGAACTGAAAACATCCGGCTAATTTTGCAATGTTGTCACTAGCTGTTCCAAACATATTCTCCATAGAACATATTGTTTTACTAATTGAGTCATTGAGCATATCTGCACTTGAAGCTCTTCTTTTCTGAGGCCTTTTGGATCTGCTACCATCAGTTCTTGGTGTCGGTGAAATGTTTGCTTGGCCTCCATCAACAGGGCTATCAACCAGCTCCTCCAAATCATCCACACTATTGCTCCTCTCTACCTCAGCATTTCTTGTCCTGCCTTCTTCAAGTCCTTCCTCTTGTTCTATATCTTCTACTGCATCAGCAAGAGACTCTGCTCCTAATCCATTGGCACGGTCCTTGCCAAAGACAACAGACCACTCTTCCAAGTAGGGAAATGATTTACTAATTACCATATCCATTCCCTCCTAATTTAGCCAAACACGGGAATGGAATGATTTTAACTTTTGATTGCTGGGAATTACGCTCCGATAGAGCGAACCAAACGCCCCCTTATTGTTTGTTAGGTCCACTTAATTCTTTCAAGTTTTGTAATACGTTATCTTTCCTGACATACAAGTTTTTTTTACTTTGTTTTTGATAAATTAAGTAAAAGAAATAAAAAACAAAAAGTATATTTTCAAAATTTGCTTACCATTTCCAATTCCTTCTATACTTTACGATGAATGTTGCAGCACCTTTGAACTCCTCACTGAGACTATCCAATTCCATAAATTCACCTCACTGTGTACCTGTTAATTATAATACTACTTCAGATATTTATAAAAAGAAATTGGTAGCAAATAAATTAGGCATAATCGAATTGAATTAACAGAAGCTTTAGTTGACAAATACCTTGGATGGTCAGGTACCAAGTACAGAAGCAAGCGTGTCAAAATCTTAAATCTAGATTTGCTCAAAGAACTTTGTACACTAAACCTCTAACAAATGAAGTTGCTGTAAGGACTAAGGAGAAGTAAAAACAAGATAAGTGACATGCATCCACTGCTCTGGAAAGAGGGGGGAAGGGAGAAATGAGGAGGAAGTGATGGCTTATTACTGGCAGCAGGGGTGAAACTTGTATTTGTATGGAGTGTGATAAATAAGTCCGGCATCCAGCTGCATCGCACTGTGTTGGAAAAATGCTCAATTTAATTCTGTAAAAGACTGAAGCCTACTAGGCTACTAGCCTACTACTGGCATGTACCAGTGAGTGTTTTTTTTTTTTGAGGAAAACCCGTAGGACCAGTGAGTGCTCATGATCCCCTGACTTACTAGTATCAGTGAGTACTAGTGGGAGGAAACGGTCAAAAAACTTAAAACATAAATGAATGACAATTGAGAACAGTATACAAGACAATGCTATGATGGTGGTATCGAGGAGCAATATGCTGTGCTGTAGCCTGTAGACAGCAGTTGGCACACTGCAACCGGACATTGATTTCCTGGTACCAGTACTCAAGTGGGCTGGGCTGGGCTGGGCTGGGCTGAGCACTCCTTAGTTTGGATTTTGGTTTTTAAAAGTTGTCAAGTGGCTGAGTGAGCCTAGGCTTGCTGGGTATCCTAATTCTTTTCTGGGCTTGAAGAATATATAGTGTTGACATATATTGTAATCTGCATCTCCCTTTGTAATTGAGCAAAAACAATAGTATAGTTACTACAGCATTCCAACTGGAATTCATTATTATTATTATAAGGCTTTCAGTATCAATGATAATTGAGAAAAAAATACAACAGAGCTCTGTTAGCATAAAAGAAGTTTCCTCTTTCCGGTATTGGGATGACATTACTGGTATTCTGGTAATTGAGGAGGGACAATATGGTATGCAAAGGACCCAACAATAATTAATGATTTTTTGCCCCTTTGCTTGTGCATAATTAAGAAAATAAGACATTAATTAGTCTAAAATATATTTCTTGTGATCATGTACCAACAGTTTGTTCCATTTTTCCTTTTTCAGCCAAGCCTACCCCATTTTCATTCCAAGAGCAGATTCTCTTTGTAGTTGTAGGAGCATAAGCATCATAAGTTCATAACATAAATAGAAGAGGGCATGGGGGACCTCATCCTAAGTCAAACCAATCAGTGAATCTTGTTATCTTGTATCTTTCTATAATTGGCATCATGAAAATCAAAATAATATTATGACAAATTAGAGTAGAGGTGGCAAATCGGGCGGGCGGGTCGGGTTCAGGTTCGGGTCGGGCGGGTCGGGTCAGTTTGACCTTCTAGAAGATCTCGGATCGAGTTGGGTCAGATCAATTTTAATATCAGTTTTTTTTTTTATCATATGTTGATTTGAGTTGGATTGCATGTTATTTGATCTCGGGTCGGGTCGGGTCGGGTCGGGTCAGATCGGGTCAGTTTGACTTTTTGAAAATGTCGGGTCAGGTCGGGTATGGGTTGGGTCAGGTCGGGCGGATTTTTCGGGTCAGGTCGGGTTTTGCCACCTCTAAATCAGAGTCAAAACTCCAGCACCTCAATGAGATATTTTTCATCTCAGAATTAACACTGTGCATGTTGGGTAGGTTTAACTGTTTAGTTCAGAAAGAAAAAATAAGGAAGAAAATAAATAAAATCAAACATCTCAGTCATACCACAAAACCAGACTCATATTTCAATGCATTATATAACTTTTTTTTTGTTGCAGCAGCAGCATCTTCTCCTTTAGATTGTTTACCTTTTTTTTTATAACTTATGGTACACTGATTGCATTCAAATAAATTTCAGCACCAATATAATTGATTTTCCTTAAAAAAATTTCTGCTTGTAGTTATCTCTGCCAAATAAAGGACTATCACTTAATAGTACCAGCTCGGCAAAATTATTACGTACCGGTAATTCTTACTATTCCTCAAACTAGGAAACTTTTTGGTTATACTTATAATTTCATACATGCTTCTCTTCAAGGTTTCTTTATTTTTTATACAAAACTAAGTTACATATACAAATATCACTCAGGCTCCTGAAAATATGATCTAAATTTAAGTTCATGACCCAGAACTTGAGCCATACCGTTTCTAGTTTATGTGAATTGTTTTATACACTTATTTGCAATTAGAGATGTTAAACATCACATATGTGACATAATAATTGAAAAATGCATGTAACATCATCGCATGTAATGAGTCACAAGAAACGGAGTGACCTCTGCTACTACCTAGCTAATTAAGATAATAATCTCATCCAAAGCTACCTAGTTTTGCATTCTGAACCGAAAATAGAGACGATAATACCGAACATTTGGCATTATCCGATGAGAAGAATTACAGGAATGGAAAATTAGTTGTTGCACATCAAGATAATCAGAAAGCTCCATCCACCATCTTGTCAGAATGCAATAGAGCCAAAGGTGTCACCATTCAAAAAGTATATATATATCGACTTGGTTGACAGCGATAGGTACATTGCGCTGGAAGTTTATCCTCTCAACATGAAAACTATATATATGCTGGTACAAGAATCACAGGAAGTTTCTTGCAAATTAGTAAAATCATGATGTAAATATATTGTGCCTACAAGTGGTACAACATCAATGATCTGTACCGGTTATTCAAATGCCAAACTGCGATTATCTGAGGTATCGACAGTGAAGAACTAGTACTTGATTGCAATTTGAAGACTTAACAAGAATATACAGTAAATTCTAAGTTTATGATATGGGAAATTCATGTGAAAGATCATGAGTTGCTTAAAGCAAAACTTAATTAAATTCATCAAATTGGCCATAAAAAAAATGTTGTATATCACTCAGTAGCTATTAGGTAGAAATAGCTAGATGCCTAGTACAAATAATTTTCTTGAAATTAATTAATTATTTAGTTAATTAGTGTGACCTTAATTCAGATTTTAATTAATTGAAAGATTAGTTAGTATAATATACCAAAAAATGAATGATAGTGATGAGCCAAATAATAAATGAGGATTGATTATACAACAGATGAATGATCGATGATGATATATATGCCCTTCTCTGAACTCTATCCGTTGAAAGAGACACCATCTATATATTATTGGAGACTCAAAATAGAAAGATACTCTACTATTCTAAGTTTCCAAGTTTCTTAATTGCCAATGATAATTGGCCAGAGACACAATTAGAAAATTCCTTCTGTGTGAAGGTGATGAATTAAAAAAAAAAAAAGAAGAAGAAGGAAAACTAGGAGGACATATATATAAGTGTATATATATATATTTATTGCAATGACATGGTATTAATAATAATTTTAGAGTTATATATTAAAGGAAATAGTAAAACGCAATGTAATTTGTTGTTATAAATTCTTTTGTACAAACTTGGAAGACATTGAACTTATTATAGTTTCTTTCCAGGTTATTGCATAGTTTGAGATTAAGAAGAAAAATAAAAAAAAAAAAAACTTTTCTCTGAAACGTTTAAAAGATATATATGTGCAGATGTTGCAATTACAAAAGAATTGGTTATTTTAAATTTGTAATATCTACTACACATATTGGAAACTAAATTAAAAATGGTTGGCATGTATAATATAAATCAAAATGGGTCATAATAATTTCCTGTAAAAAAAAAAGAATTTTTATCTTGAGAATCATTATCTCAAAACAATGTTCTTGTTTATTCCAAATTCTGCAATTGGTGCAATAATAGCAGAGAAATATATATTCCAGAACCAAATGCTAAGGTATTTACATACGACACGGCGTTTGATCCTTGGAAAAAAGTAATAATTTAATTGAATTAATTAGCTTCCACCCACAATAACCCTAATTATTAAATATGCCATCATAATCAGGATTACATGTGTGAGACTGCCCCAACTGATCAACAATGTTGATTGGTCGATACAAAAACAATTTTTTTTATTATTTTTTTTAGGAAAGATGGAAAAAAATTGCCTCCATGCGCAGTGACATATATACATATAATTAGAGTAATACCTAGCGTCCATAAAAAAATTGTCCACAGGTTACATTTTGGGATGTATCTGTTACATTTTGGAATGCATTTGTTACATTTCATACACCTCTATGGATGTATGGACAGTTTTTTAATAGACATAAGATGGTGCTCATATATTTATATATATATATATAATCAGCTTGGATACTTTATATCCAGGTATCCATAGTCTTAATTTGTAATAGCATTTGTGAAAGAGATGGTGCAACTAACAGGTCCTGACACTGATCTTTAGAGGATTTAATTGATTTGAACTGTTAAATTTTAGAGTTTGCTATCCGGTATGATAACTTTGAAAAATTAATTTTTGAACATTTTATGTTGTATGAGTAGAAGAAATTAATGCTTAATTGATTGTAAAATTTTCATATAGAAATGAATAGTGTTTTTTATTAATTCTAGCTGCTGCGCAACATATATATAATAGTTTTCATTTTCTTTCATCATTCTTATGGCTCAGAATATTTAATTTTTCCCAAAAAAAGAAGGAAAAAAATTGGAGTTCTAGAGTCAGTAAGAAACAAAATTATATGGATATAACGGACATATATATATATGGATATATTTTATTTGTTTAATTGCATTCTCCTTTGTTTATAGACCTAGACAATCCTCCTCTGAATGGCTTTGTGATCCCCACAGGCCACAGCTGATGGTTGATGACATATATATATATATATGCAATTAATTTATATAATCTATAAACTAGAAAGAGGGGTAATTAACTCTCCAAGCACCTCAACTATGCTACATCATCAATATTATTAACCATTGATTTTGTTAAAATCTCTTCATCTACTTTGATCCAATGGTTTATATTTATTCTCTCTCCCCATTTAATAAGATGATATGATATGTCTAAGACAAAATTTTAATCCTTAAAGTGTTCCAACATTAATTTATGTACTATATTTATAAATTATAATACATCATCATCATCATCATTATTCATATCAAAAATTTTAAAATTATGTTTAATTTTTTTTTAAAAATAATATATATTTTTTTCTAAGCTTTATTATTTTTTGTTATTATATTTCGGGGCGAAGCCCGAGTTATAGCTCTAGTTAATATAAACATGTTCTCTGTTTCTGATAGAAGCTAGCTTTAATTAATTAGAATGGTAAAATAATGTTGACATATATCCATTAATTCACTCACATTTCCACTTCCAAAATGTGATTAGTGATCATGAGTACTCATGACCAATCTTTAGTATATGTATCTATTTTATTTTGATAAATGCATTTAAACTTTGTGGATACCAATTAAATATATATAAAAACCTCAATCAACATTTTCTGCCGTATATATAGTAATGCCTTTTGAAATATTGAAGAAAAAATAATGACAACTTAAGAACTATATATATGCGGTGCAATTCAAATTTTAGTTAATTACTTAAGTTTTATGTTTATGTATTTATTGGACAAAAGTTCCAAAGTTAATTAAGTGGGGCACTACTGTGTGGTGGTAAACTATAGGCACTTTAAGACCTAGTAGTCTATTTTGCTGTCTTTTTAATTGTGGCTTCCTTTTGTGTTAATTGACATATCATTACTAAAAACATAAGAATATTTTTTGTAACATACATTTCTATTTTGTTGGCTTCTAAACAAAATATATATTAAGTTGATGGCATTTTGATTTGAAAGATCATTAAAGATATATACTATCATATATACCTTTATTTTTATTCTTTTGAAACAAAAAAAGATCATTAAAGATATATACCCAATTAATCCATGAGATCACTTGTTTTAGCAAGTTACAGCCGGAGGTCGGAAGTGACTGGAAGCACGGCTATATATACGAATAACAAGCGAAACCGACCCGACGACGTCGATCGTCAGTTAAGTCGCAACCGAGTCACAGGAAACCCATCGACAAAGTAAAAGAAGTAGCAATGCTAGCTTTAAGACATGTAACTGATAAAGGAGATGATGCAACGGCCTCTAGAGATAAAAGAGAGATTGAAAGTGAGATTGAAAGAGATATATAGAGAGGAGCAGGTAATATATATCACAATTTAATTGGCCTTGTCGTATTGATTTGTCTACATAATATATAGATACTAGCTAGTAAAGAGCACACACCTGTTTTGGACTGAAATTATTATATCTTTATTATAATAAAGAGCTGAAAGCTCCTTTGTTCGAAAACTAATTATATGGGCCGGGACATTAATGTACTTCAACGGTGGTGATCAATCTAAGTAAACAATCAACGGCCGAGGTTTTCTTCTCTGAGGAAGATAGAACTTTCATGTTAAAAAAATCAAATCTTCTTTTATTAGGAGTAAGGATATATATATATTTGTTTGTTGTGTTTTATTTATGAATATTGCTCTATTATTATGGTTTTCAATTCATAATTAATTAGTTAGTTTCGTTTGATTTGGGGCGTTGCTAGATGGATGTGATGGCATTGAAAACGGACGGCTGATGTTTACGCCATCCCTTGCTTGTGTATCCTTTCGGCTAATTTGAGCTCATCATCTCATCTTTTGTTTATATAGTTTGTTCTCTCTTTTTATGTTTACCCATACCTTCTCCAACTAACCCTATATATATATATATATATATTCTCTACTCTAGTCTAGTCTTGCCATCCACATTATTTATTTATTTATATGTAACAAACTTATAGTATTTCTTTTTCTAGAATGTTTTAATTAATTAATTTCTTGCAAATTATTTGTTTCAATTCATGCCGTTTCTTCTTTTTTTTTATATTAATTTCCTGATATGATATATAGAATCTTCTTTTTTTTTTTAATTTAAGCTCCATCTTGTGGGGATAACAACGAGCAAAATTTAATGTGGCAAAATCAAGATGTTACGTCAGCGTATCTGGCGTATGTATATACATATATTTGGCTGTGTATAATTAGGTATATACGTAGACATATATATATAATTAAAAACTGCATGTAGTCTTCGTGCACCTGGAGTATATGGATGAATTAACGCAAGTGTACGTGAACTAATTAGGAATTTTATGATGCATAATAATTGATAATTTGATATATATCTTCTTCAAAAAAAAAAAAAAAAAAAAGATAATTTGATGTGTATATACACACACACACATAAATCTGTATTTCTGTACGAATAAAAGGAGTGCACCTATTAATTGTATTTTTCTTTCGGTCAAATTAATTAATTTTCAATGCACTTGATCATGAGTTAGGTCTTGTCTTGTTTCAAGCAGACCAATAAATGCAGACAAAGAATTACTAGTGTACTTCCACACATATGAGTGCTCATATATCCCCTGACTTACTGCACTGTACAGTTTGCAACATCAGCCGTTGGATCATCTCAATCCATGCTGACACGAATCTCAAGACAATCCGATGGCCGATGTCGTGCACTGCACAATGCATGAGTACAACAGGGATATGAATTATGTATGATGAATTTGGCGCCTTCATGACTAACTTATAATACTTTGTACGTAATTAAAAATTTAAAATACAAGTTAGAAAGCTCTCCAATTAACAAACAACTTACTGAAAAAAAAAGAAAAGAATCTCTAGACAAATTATACTCTTCAAATGAAAAGTCAACTTAAACCAATTAAAAAATGCATATACCTCCTTGTAGTTTTGACTTCTTGGCTTTCTTGCCTTTCTTTTCTATATCAATTATTCTTTGTAATGCAATATATATAGATGCATCAGAGCAATAAAATAAAAATATGCTTCGTCATATGAAAAGTCAAAATTGATACAGCATTTTCATGATTTTACACTCTAGCTAGCATCTAGCTAAATTAGTATTTTTTTTTTTTTTTGAGTGAAAGCTGAATTAGTATGTGAAGAAAAAATTGCTGACAGTCAAATCATCACATAACGGCGGCAGCAGCAGTTTCCGCACCTTCTTCAATATATGTATATAGTGGTTCCTTTCTTTAATATGAGGCGACAACATATATATAAAATTAGATAAATTGCATGCAGATACTATCATTTGGAGCAGGGATGGATCAGTTGAAAATGGTTATCTTGAAAATTTTGATAATGGAGTTTTAATAAATTTTAAAAAATATTTAAGAAATCTTTAAAATGCAAAAAAAAAAAAAAAAAAAAATCTATTTCTAAATTTTTTTAAACAATTAATTAAAAATTTTGAAGAACTCCATCGATTACAGTCCAAACATAACATCACCTTTAAATATTATCATCGATGTTTAATTTGTTATTATAAGCAATTACATATTGTAACAATTTTCGCTACATTTCAAGGTAATATTGATAAACATTGTGCAAGTAATTATTTCCCTAAACAAGATATTATATATTGCATTCTCAATTTAAACAATTAAGCCCATAAATACTGTAAAATGCAGCACTAATTAAATATACACACTCAAGTTAAATTGGATGATGACTCATGATACAGAAAACATTGGTAAATGCCAAATAAATAAAAATAAGCAGAACCAATTCATATAGAACTTGGCATCGATCACTTTTATAAGCTGTTGCATCAAAGAAGAAGGAATTCGAATCAAATTAAAAAGATACATACACACATATGCGCGCACTGACATATATTATAAATAGTATAATGTCCATTAAGCAAAGCACTACACATGTAAATAGCTAAAACCAGCTTCTTTTAACAAAGCATCTTTATATAGCATTATTGGACCAAACGATCCATGGAGCACTACTATTTTCTCTCTCTCTCTCTCTCTCTCTATATACATATGAATATGAATATAAATAACCACATATGTATCATATTAATTAATTTATAATGTTCTTTTGCCAAAGCATTTTGTACACACACATGATACACATAATTAATTGACAGCGAGAAGATATATATGTTTGTTTGTAACTTTGTATATATATGAGAGAGAGAGAAAGAGACAGAGAGAGGGAGCATATATATATATATATATATATAACACCTCATGTATAACTGAACAAAGTGCAAATTAATATTGATATGAACGTCCTTGGCAGCCTCTGCCAAGTTCTCCAAAAAGAAAAGAAAAGAAAAAAGAAAGAGAGAGAGAGAGAGAGAGAGAGAGAGAGAGAGCACCACACACATATTTCTGATTAAATTTGTAACATCTATTGCTTAAACCTATAACTATGTACAACATAAAAGTTATGGAAAACACTATAGCTTCCATATTCTTGAAAAAGAAATAAAGAGAACCCAGAAAAGCTAGGGTTTCAAATTCCTATTTCTATAAACCTTCCTTCCTTCCTTCCTACGTGTCTATATTATATACATGTGCACTTCTATTCTATAACAATAATATATAATTAACTATAGTAATGTAATACTAATATATATATAACAAGGTGCGCATATATATATCTTCACATCACTATTCACTACTATACTATGCACAACCTCCCCTTTACACACAAATCAACTTTCCAAACATTCTTTTGAAAGCTTCTTCCTTTAATTTATTCACTTCCTTGCTAGCTAGCTGCATTGATGTATACTTTTCACAGATTTTTTTTTTTATTTTCTTTTTATTCCTGATTGCTAGTTTGCTACCATTGTATTGTATGAAACACCAGGCAAGCACGTACATTATTTAGTATGTAGTTCCTCTTTTTTTTCCAGCAATGTATTATAGTTTTTGTGTATATATATATTGCTTTACCCTACCAGAAAAAGATTAGGAATTATATGTATGTGCTTGTGGCATTATACATGTGGGAAGAAGCTTTCTGTGGCCTTCACTAGAACGGCGGCGAACGGTGAGGCACACCCTTTCGTCTTGACGTGCGATAACTAACAATTGGAGGGGTCCCTGGCGAAAGACTCCTCCTGTTGACATCGTATAGTTCTTCGTCTGACATCGCCGCTGCATTGTTGTTCCTTCTCATTTTCTTGGGGCTGTAGGAATCATCGGATTCGTCCCGACTCGATTTGGGTCGAAGGGCGAACGTCAGGTCGGGGTCTTGCTTCATACCATTGAGCTGTTCAAAGAATATATATATTGTCTGTTAGGGAATATAGTTAAAATGCACCACCATATAGTAAGACTATAAATAGAGAGACAATTGTCACATTTTTTTTTTTAGGAACGTCTTGCATCCATTAAAATGCATTCATACGTTTATAAACACAGTACTCAGAATATAACAAATACATATGATTTTGTACCAAACAGATATGATTCTGTAACCTATGGACGCTAGGTATTACTCTTTTTTTTCACAAACCCTGCATTAATTCACAATGTAACAAATTTTCTTATAGCAAGTAAAATTTCTGCACCAACCAGCACAGAATCTTCTGAGACTGACTAAATTTGTTACACACATACGCACATATACCTTACAAGTAACAATTACAATGCTGATATGATAGCATAATAATATAGATAGCTTGCAGCAAGTCAAACAGGATGGATGAAAGTGATTGAGGTTTCTGATATAGCTAAAATGCAAAGGTAGGTGATGGGTTTGGTTCAAACATAGAGGCATGTATATATGATGTATGATGTATATATTTAGGTAAGTTCTATCATGGGACACTATCTATCATCTATCACCAACATAAGAAGACAACAAATCATAAATAGCTAGCAAGAAAGAATTAAAAAAATATATATATCTATTAATATATATATATATTTCCCAATGCTGAAGCCAGGACCCATAAACAATAGAATATATGGAAAACAAACTAAGAATTTTGAAGATTTTGAATAATTATGGATACATGAATATAATTATATAATAGCTCCTTTCAATTTAAGTCAATTACGAAATGTAGGTTCCATGTGGAATGGAAAGGGGCAACTTGATGAATATAAATTCCACATTGGCTTGAATAGGGCCAAAATATATAACAATAACAAATAAACAGAAAATATTTCAAAATTCTTAAATTCATCCACATACCACATTATTTAAAAATTATAAAATAACCCCAAGTTGCACTCTCCATTTGGAGAAAAAAGTATTAGGAATTGGAAAATATATATAAATACTTAAATAGTATTACTAATTCAGTCACCAATCTCAATACAGATTTGAACTTCTCAAACAGAAAAAGAAAAAAAAAAAGAAGTAAAAAACTTAGTCAGAAAGAACAAATTAATTATAAGAAATGTACCTTACAACCAAGGGAGCAAAACCGAAATGGGTCGGGGAGGCTCCGGCAACAGATTTCGCAAGTAGTCGTGACGCCTTTGCCGAGCCGGGGCTGCGGCCTCTCCTTCAAGAACACAATCTTTGCACCATTTATTACATATGGCTGCACACATGATACGTCAATAAATTTCGACACTTCGGATATCCTAATCACATTATGGTATGAGGATCTTCGTATCTGCAAATTATATATGAAATATAATTAGCTTGATTAATTACTTTATAATTTAAAGTTTAAACACATCAAAGCAACAAATTAATCACACACAAAATTGAAATTGAAAATGTGGCACACATAATGTAGAGAGCAGAAAATTTGCATAGATGACCTCAGAATTCTGTAAAATTTCCCCATATCATTTTTGTACACCAATTTAATGTACGATATCTTAATTACTGATGAGACCTCAAAATATAATTATTCCCAATTGTCAAAATCACTTTCTCAGCACCAAAAAAAAAAAAAAACATTGTATTTAATCCTATCCAATCAAAACATCAAATGGTAACAAATGAAACGCACAATTCACAAAAAAAAAAAAAAGGAAAACTAAATAATTAATTAAGAGCCAAATTAATTAAGAGAGGTGAGGATTGTTAACTTGAACAACATGATGGTCTCTGTGGCTCGCAAGGCAAACGGAGCAGAGCGCCGGGCCGGTGCAATCGAGGCAGTACATGTTGCATTCTTTCTTGCCTAAATTACTATGAATTCTACACGGCACGAAGAAGTCCGTCATGAGGAGCGGTCGGAGCCACGGCGGGCCCGCTTGCTCCTTATCGATCGCCATCATCGGGCTTACCTAAAATCAACAAAACAAAACCAATCAATTATTATGCAAAAAAACAAAAAAAAAAATGGCATGATAGTTTAGCATGATTGAATTGGAGGTGAGGGTTAGATTTTAGAACACTCACCATGATTTTCTTGTTAATGGTACCCACAAAACCGGTTCTACTGTGATAGTTGGAGGTAGCCAGGTCTTAGTCTAGGAGCAGTACTGCAACAGGGGAGAATTAAAGCAGAGAAAGACAGACAGCTTGAGAGAAGAGAAAAGAAAAGAAAAGAAAAGAAAGAGTCTTTTTTGAGGAGGAATCAAACAAGGGGAAAGAAAGAGGTATATAGTATGGTATGCCAATTAACAAGAGAGTATAAATTCTAACCGATGTGTGAAAAAGATGAATTCTTTGATGGAAGGGAGGCAGGGAGAAGAATAGAGGGGAAGAAAGGAAGGAAGGAAGAGTCGAGAGAGATGGATGAGAAGGGAAGCTAAATTACTAAAGGAGAGGTGTACATAGATAATAGTCTAATAGATGTAGACAAGAATTTATTTATTTGGCGGTTTGTATGGTGCAGAAAAAATAAAAAAAAAACATCAGGAATATTATAAGGCGGTCGTGTGAGTAATGAAATAAAAAAGGGGATGGAAAATATATATTCGGTGGGAGGATCTCGGCCGTTGGATCGTCTTGATCGGTGGGGATGGATAATGACACATTGCATGATTGCAGCCTTTGTTATCATGTTATTGGTATAATGGTATCTATCTCTCTTCCTAAAATGCACGGCGGATAAATAAAAATGGCTATGATTTTTTGGTTTTTTTTTTTTTGATATTGTTAGGTAATGAAAATAATGAATTGGGTTTTTTAATTAGAAGAAAATTGATATGTTAAATATTTTTTTGGGGGGGAATATTAATAAATATATAAAATGACTGTGTCAAGTAGTAATTATTATTTAAATATAGACGAGGTACTTGGTTTTGTTAAGAACTATAAGTATGGTAATACAATATTAAAATACAAAATTAGATGCATTGAGAAGTATAATTAAATTAATACGTAATTTGTTTCTATTAAAAATTTCTTTGAAGATTTATTTTTACTTGCAATAATTAAAATTAATAAATACATTATTCTTGGAATTAATTATAATCAAAATTTTTGGACCTTTCTTTTAGTGGCGCGCATTGCAAAAGCTTTGCTTAAAAATCATGAAAAAGTTAGGTCTACATCAATATTCCATTAATTGTTTTGCAAGGTCCTCCTGTCTTTATTCCGTTATTCCAATGATTTTAATAAAAACACCTATTCCTGTACACTGTAGAGCATACTTCGATTTGCAACATATTATAATAGAAACATCTTGCGTGTGTTGAAAAACTATACATACATCCATAGATATATACATATTTAAAAAATACATCATGAAATGTAACCTATGAACGTTATGTGGATGGTTTTTCTATGAACGCTAGATATTACTCATATTATAAAATGTATTTCAAATTGTGTTTTCTTTTTTTTTTTAAATGTGCTTGGTGTTTGGTTTCTCTTTGTACAGTACACATCAAATTGAATTTTTTTATTTTCTTGCCATGAAGATTTTTTATTAATTTAATTACTACCTTTGCCCGGTCATCATGAGAACCTTCATAAATTTTGGATTAAAAAATTGGAATAACGGTTTTCGAGGCAACAATGGTCAAATATTTGCATCCCAAATTTGAATCGTCCATAAAAGTGTACCGGAAAAAAAAAAAAAAAAAAAGCATCACATTTGAATGTTCAGTACTTTTTAATTAACTCATGGATATTTTTCAAAATGAGACGACATAATAAATTTAGATGTTAAATTAATGGATTATTATAATTTTTTTAAATAAAAATTGCAGTTCTTTTCTGATATCATTTTCGTTGGAAATGCTGTAGCAAGTCAATTTACCCTCATATAACCTTTCAAAAAAGTTTCCCCTCAAATATATATAATTTGTTTTGTATGTTAGAATTGGTCAAAAGGGCTGCTCTATATATGCTTATCAATATAAAAAAATGCGGAAATTATATATAGAGAACACGTTTGATAAATTATTTGTATCAAATTATTATTGCGGAAACAATTAAATAGGATTTTCGATCTCATATAATAATTTTACATATATTTCAGTGTCTACGTCTTAATTAAATATATATAACTAGCTAGGTTAAGTGCATCTATTAAACAAAAAATGCATTGGAAAATTAATTGTACATTGACAATTAATAAACCCAACAAAAATTTTTTTGAGCTATTTTGCTTTTTCAAAAGGGGAAATGACTCCACACCCCCCTAAACTTTCCCCTTGTGACAAGTTGCCCCCCAAACTTTTTTTTGTGACAAACACCCCCCCAAACTACCTAATTGTGACAAACACACCCCCAACATCCAATTAACCCTCTAATATTTAATTATGGAGTGCGAAAAGACCAAAATACCCTTGTATGTATATGTCATAATATTTAAAATATTAGTACTTCATAAAATTATTATAAAAAAATATTGTTGCATGATATATGACCGGAATAAATTTGCTTACTTAAATATAAATAGACAAATTAATGAAATTATAAACTTTTAATTTCTTTTATAACTGAAATAAAAAATAATATATTTTTTAATTTATATATTATCATGAAATATATTCTATAACATAGAATAATATTTAAAATCAAATTACAAATATAGCTTAATAAACATTTTATAATAAAGATATTCAATTAATTATAAATATTTATATCGATAATTATTTTTTTAAAATTAGATTTTATGAAATACTAATACTTTAAATATTATGACATATATATACAAGGTCTTTTTGGTCTTTTCACACTGCATAATTGAGTATTAGAGGGTTAATTTGATGTTGGGGGTATGTTTGTCACAATTAGATAGTTTGGGGGGTGTTTGTCACAAAAAAAGTTTGGGGGGCAACTTGTCACTAGGGGAAAGTTTGGGGGGTGTGGAGTCATTTCCCCTTTTCAAAACTAGTAAAGAATCCACGCCTTGTTTTGGACTGAAATTGTTATTTCTTATATTAAATTTTAAGAGCATATGTAATGAGCCTTAAAATGAGAAAATTGATATGAGCTTAAGTTTTAATGAGTTGAGACATTAAAGTACGTCAACGGTGGTCACCAATTTAAGTAAACAATCAACTACTGAGATTTATTCTTTGGAGAAGATAGAACTTTCATGTCAAAAAATTCAATCTCCTTTTTATTAGGGGTAAGGACGTAGCAGACAAAGAAGTGATTCTTATCGCAAAGGTGAAGAAAGTAACTTGACTACCATTTGAAAATTTGATTGATGTAAACATTAGATGGCGATTGGGATACTTTTAAAGTTTTAATGGTTCTATGTGATTTCCTTATTTTTTTTTTCCATATTGCTAAGGATAATATATATATACGCTATGATATGTCAAACAACAATATTAAAAAAATGAATTATACACGATAAGCTCATTAAGATAATCATAATTTAATGCAATGCAATTTCCGGTTTTCATTATTTTTAAATGGATATGATCTTAACAGAAGATTTGCTTTGTATACTTGACACAGGGAACAGTTCCTAGCTATATATATATATACAAGAGGGGCCAAACAAAAACACTGCATTACAATTTAATTATTTACAGACGCATATTTATGAGATCATTTATTTGAGAAATGCTTCTTTCCGAAACATAAAAATAATACCAGGGCTAGAGGGGCGAAACTTGACCCGACCCGACCAACCTATCTGAACTTGATCCGATCCTTTTAGCAAGCCAAACTTATCTAAACCCCACTTGATCAGACCTCAAGATGACACCAAACCCGACATGTACATTAGGTAACCTAAAATCCAATTTGAAACCATATTTGACCCGACTAAAGATAACTCAGACCCGTTATGAACAACAATTAGGAAATATGAAATCTGATTGGACCCAAAAATCGTGACAACCCTAGATTGGAGTCTCAAAATCCGACCTAAACAGATATCCGAGACAACCCAAAATTATATGACTTGATCTGGCCTAACATGGGACAGATTACAACCGAGATGACCAAACAATATAAGATAACACAAACTTTTGTTACTTCAATTTTGGGTTGGAGTTGGGATCGCATTTTTACGAATCAAGTTTGAGCTAAACCGAACATAAGATAATATTTATTGATTAAATGCTGCATTGATCAGATATTTTGGTGATTGAGTAAATGAGGTATTTAATTTTGAAGCAGAAGTATATGTTACACTATATTACAATTTTTTTTACAAATCGAAAAATGAAAAAAAAAAATTTCGGAAACTAGTAAGATGACACCGGATTTTACACGCCTAGATAGAACCGATTGATTCATTCGGTAGGGCAAATTTTTTTTTTTTTTCTCCCAAACCCGGCCCCGCCCCCCTATATCATATATGCAAAAAGAGCAAATGCAAATGCAAGCATGTATTGATAGTCATGTCATCCCTTCATTCATATATATCATTTCATGACAAGAGAAATAAAGAGATGCAGTAGCAGTCGAAAGTAACCATCAACAGCATAGCATAGAGTCCGTATCTGTTGTTATTCTTAGAGAATAACAGGACCATCCTAGCCGTTAGATCAAAACGGACGAATAGGATCGACCGACTTTAGATTATAGGGGGTCTTTTTCGAAAAAATCTCATCCATAGATTTTGATCCAACGGTCCTCAGTAGAAAAGTAGGGTCTTGTTATTCTAAAGAGAATAACAGCAGATTTGAATTCACATACAAAGTATCTTCAGATAAAATAAATGCGCATGAATTGCGTTGCCATTGCATTGCATCTACCGCTCTCTGCTCTCTGCTCTACTCAATTAAAGCGAGTGATCCATCCAGGTTAGGTTCAGCTCCTTTAAGGAACCGAATGAACCATTCGGTACGGGAAAAATTTTTTTTTTTTAAAAAACCCAGGATCCGACTGTGGCGGAACCAAAAAAAAAATTGCTCTACCGAATGAACCAATCGGTTCTATCTAGGGGTGTAAAAATGGGTGCAATCTTACTAGTTTCCGGAATTTTTTTTTTTCATTTTCGATTTGTAAAAAAATTTGCTACACTGAGTAAAGAAAAGGAAATAGTTAGGGTATGCAGTTGGCCTACGAATGCATCTATACTCCTACAAAACGGATGTAAGGATTGGACTCTCTATTTTTGTCTAAATCTATCTCTGAAATGGAGAAAAAATATCACCATGCTCCAATAGATCGAACCGATGGGTTTTCGATGTTTCTGTCTTTCCACTCCCAACATCTTTTCCTTTGAACGCATTGTCGTCTCTCCCAGTCCGATTACTTTTTCATTTTCCTCTCATTGTGATAGAAAGAAAAAGGGAAAAAAAAAAACATTGCTTTCAATTTTCACTTTTGTTCTTTGCAATTCGGTATGGTTTTTATCTTTGATCCATCGCCTCAAATAAAGAAACTGCGACACTTTGCTCCTGATCCAGCATGCTTGCACGACATATTTCAGCCTCACTCATTCCTAAGATAAAGAGTTTGTAATACTTTACTCAATTTTATAATTTTATCTTTCTATTTCAACTGCATATTATTAAAAAAAATATTGTTTCAATTTTGGTTTAAAAGGCTCGTCCAATGGACGGGTTTCTTGCTAGTTTTATCAAAAAGTTGGAATGAGGGTATTTTTGTTTGATGCTTCAAATTGAAAGGACATTTTGTAAATTGCCCCTTATTTGTCCTTATGATTGTTTTCTTAAAATTTGTGGGTTAAACAGGTCACTACACAAGCAATCACTTAGTTTTTTATCCAGAAAATCTTTCTATGTGTGCGCTGTTACAGTATGCCCCCAAAGACTATCCACTCAATAATCCTTGGCATAAAATAAAATTCTTTGAGGTTTGTACGGTGGAATGTCATCTCAGGTGATTGCATATATAAAAAATTTAAAAATATGCTCCATCAACTTCTCATACTATTTTCCCCATAATTATTCTCATATTGGGAATTTCAGATGAACTGTAGCCATTATTGGTAATTAGATTGTAGCATGAGAAACCTAGGATTATTAGGTTCTCTGTTCATTTTTCTGATAAATCATCAAGCGATGTTATTAGAAACAGGAGTTCAATTGGTTGTTATCGCCACCTGTACGTGTTAGAAAACATATTTCCAATAGGAGAATTTAAATAACCATGTTTTTAGTAACCAATCGGTGGTTATAAAATTAAATCTGAATAACTACATTTATGTGTTACTTGCTAATTTTTTTCCTATTTTTTTAGTTCACAATCTTAATAAATTCATTTACACTTTTAATAATACTTCAAAAATATTGCATTCTGGACTACAAGTACATATGGATTTCAGATTCTCTGACATATGGTACGTGTCATCGGGCACGTAGGCCATTGGATTTCTCGAGATGCACGCTGGTCCGAATCTCGAGATGATCCAACGGCCTACGTGCCGAATGGCACCGTACCATATGGATGCACTCCAATATACGTCAGCTAGTGTCACTATAATTAATAGAATCTTTTTCTTTTTCTTGTAGTTTATTTGGAAGTGCAAATAATGCTTCAGCTTTATTATGCATAGGGACAGAATTGTTAGATAACCAACAAACTCAGTTTGCCTTCAAATTGTATTTTTTATTTACAATTTAAAATACAAGCAGTCGATTTAGTCACACAAATAATAAAAAAAAAAGCACCAATCGTATTATTCTGTTAGATTTGAAGTTTTGAACAGTTCAACTAAATGTAAAATTCCATATAAATTAATTCTGATCCTATGACTAATATTTTATCTATTGGTTCGGGCATATAATTTAAATATATAAGGATCTTTTGATCTGACAATGAAGTTAAATCTGCTCATAAAAAATATAATGATGTCCATATATATTTTAAATTTGTAAGAAAAATTATATATATATATATATATATATGCACCATATTGCCCACACCCTTTCTTTATGTAACAGAACCACTAGCTAGAATGCTAGATCCTCTAAAATTGACAAAAATCACAATATTCTTTCTTCTTCTTCTCTCTCTAGCTCTCTCCCTCGCTTTTTTTTCTTTTCTTTTCTTTTCTTTTTTTTTGAGGTAAGTAAACCTGCTACTTAAAAATAGTTTTCTAACCCAACAAGATCTGACGTTAAAATTGTCTCTATAATATTAATTTGTCATTTGGTTAAAAAAATAAATAATTTGTCTGATCACCACGCCTATACGTTACGTACAACAATTGAGGTATTATAAACATGCATATATATATATTTTATCACTCAATGCGTTAAAAAACTGTCCATATATCCTTCCTAAAAGCATATTGAAAAAAATAACATAAAAAGGTTATCTTCCCCAAATAAGAAACATGAGCAGTTGATCATTTTCTTGGATAGATCAAAACTGTTGATTTACGTTAATGCCCGTTGACGTTAATGTCTCAGCCCACAGAGAAACCGTACATAGATTACATATTCTGGAATGTATTTGTTACATTTCGGAACGTATCTGTTACATTTCATATATGCATGCCTATAAACGTACGGACGGTTTTTCAGTGCATGCAAGATGTTTCCCTTTTATTGTAAGAATAACAATGATATATAAAAGCATATATATGCACGTACGTGCACCATGATTGAAGGTAATAATTAAAAATTGCTTCTGCTGTCAAATCCCGTTTGATATGTATCTAATCCAAAATGTATATATGAAAAATCGGTTGATTAATTCGTCAATTGGTATAGGTTTAATTTGAACTTGATTGATTCGAATATATAAAACGCCCGGTATATATATAATTTATTTATTGAAAAGCTTGATTCAATTATTTCTGATCCAGACAATTTGACGTAAAATATATGGATTTGAGTAAACTGAATGCACTAAGAAATTATCACAAGTAGGTGTATGATATTTTCTTTTTTTTTATTGATCGACTGATGATATTTTCTTTCTACTTTGATTTTGTAGGACAAGCACAAAATAAGGTTTTGATTGTAAATAAACAACGAAACAACGTTGAATGTATCGCTCTTCGTATATAGTTTTAATTTTTAAACATAAACCATATATGCAATAATGCATGTCCAAGTGCAATATTATAGCGCTTTTGCTTCATAACAAACTATTTTGCGAAGTACAAAAACTTTGGTCTATTTAATTAATTTTCTGAAGATTTTAATGTGTACTTCAGGAATTTATTGTTTTATTTTTTTGTCTTAAAAAAAAGGAATATATTGTTTTGTTCTGACTAAAATACGAAGTAATTAATAAAAGAAAAGTCACCCTTCCGTTAATTTGAAATATAATTAAAATGCCAAAGTATTGAAATCTATAAAATTGAAATTGAACTAATTAATTAAAGACCTATACGGAATTTACTCTTGGTAGAAACAATGCCATTTTGACATTTTAGTTATAATTTGTCAAGTTTCAAGAATATTAATCAGAATGATTACGTGTAAAAAAAATATTGAAATTCAAAATTTTATTTTTATTTAGCAAGATATTTGACTACCAAGTAATAGTAATAACTTTTACAATTTAAATTTTTGACATGTGTGCCACTTTATTCACATGGAATATGTACAATAGTTTAAATTTGTTATTAGTGATCTAATTTGAACTAATAATCCTTCAAAAGATATATTCGTTATAATTAAATAGTTGAGCTGGTTTCTACATACATTTTGAAGAAGATTGATAATTAAGTGGTTTTTTATTTTTTCAAACGACTTGGCAAATAATGACTTTTTAGAAAATGGCATCATCAGAAAGGAGTAAATGATAAATAATAATATATATATTTTTTGACAGCTATTAAAGCACCAGAAAAGCAGTTCAAATTATTCTAAACCAAAAATTTTCATTCGATTGGATTTGTAGCTCTTCATATGACAGATGTAAACTATATAATATTTTTCCAAAAGTGCATACAAAAATATTTGGCTTAACTTTTGGCACTCATAAAGGCAATGAATGATAAATTCTAAAAGATGCCACCAAATAGGCAAAAGGTGTTATCACTTGGTGTTTAATTATTTTATGACCAATAAAAGCAGCAAAAGAAGCACATTAGTTAGTGAGCTATGTGAAATGATAATGAATGAAAATGTATAATCAAAATTTGTGCTTATCTGTTTATACCCCCTATCAACCAGGCAACAATTTATTTAAAAATCATGCAAGTACATTTTTCAGTGAGATAGCCAAATTCATTAGGGAAAAAAATAAAGGAAAAGGTACAAAGCAATGGTTTTCAGGTGATATATCACAATCATAATAATACATCCTTATAGGAATTTTTTGTTGTACATATTTAATTATAGAATAGCACAGTACCGTACGCCAAAATATTCCATATGAAATAAGCTAAGCTAGGTCAGTTGAGGTACCAAAACATACCATAAGAATAAATATTAAGTACCCATTAATTAAAGAGGCTGATGTCATTAAATTAATTATTAATCAGTGGATGCTTCTTTGGCAGCTGGCCAGCTTTTCTCTTGTTACTTTCTTGATTCTTAATTAATTTCTTCATAATTAATTTTTCTCTCCATTACATTGGTAACCTCATGCAACCATTTTATTTGGCATTGGTTATTAAGTGGCAATTAAAAATTCTTAAACATTATTATATTTTTTTTTCATATATAGTAGCTAATTTCATGGTACATTTTGAATTTTAGGGCCATATATATATACTAGATACGTGCCTCGCATTGCTTCGACAGTAGATTAATATTTTTAACGAAAAAAACGAACTGGAATGTAATCTTAAATCTTGAAGAAAGGATAAAAACTAAAAAAAGCCTGAAGTACGAAGGAAAAAAGATATAAATTATGAAGAAACTTTCATATTATATAAGTTGCTATTTTCAGAGCTTATATTATCTTTTTTGTAGCGTACTTTGCTTATATTTTTACAACTGAGAGGGGTCTAAAGTCATACACATCTCTCTACTAATAATAATACAAATAATAAAAAAGTGGAGGAGATCATGATAAACATAATTTCTTGAAGTTTTTTATACAATTGTATTGTATTTCTGAAATGTGAGTATTTTAAAGACATAGTTGGTTAGTTATAGTTTTTGTTATAAATCATAATAAACTTTTTTTTTGTTATTGGATTTATATTTTTTATAAAAATCTCATTGTATATAAATTTTTTACCATTTAAAATTTTGTAAGTATTTCTTTCCAATCTTCTAAAATGACAGCAAATAATAATTTTAGAAGACATACGTGGTTCGAAGCCCACTAAATTTTCATGATATGTACTTGTATCTTGAATTGGAATCTTCTTTCATTTCAATCTTTTGATGGACTCCACAAACATACACTTGTAATTTTTCTTGTCCAAGATGTTAAGCTTTTTAGTTATTTTTCTAAAACTTTAATATTGCTTCTTTAAACATTATTACTTTCGGCAAATATTGCTGTGTAAGGATAAAAGTTGTTTACAACACATTTAATATTTTTGAATACAATTATTGAAGTACACAAAAGGAAGTCTAAAGCAATAGTTGTAGAGAATGGTTATCTTGACGAATATCCCTCAATGAAGTTTGGAATAAGTTTTAAAGTATTGTTTAAAAATCTTAGAAATGAAAAAAAAATTATACTGTACTTTTAACCTTGTAGGTTGGCTATAATTTCAATTATATTTAATTTTAAGTGTTATTTAATAGTCTATTGAAGTATTGATAATACCTTAATTTCCAACATTTTAAAAGTATATAAAATTTTTGATAAGCTATCAAAGAGTAATTTATTATAGCTTTATATATTGTATACTGTTTATTTACATTTTCAATGTCAACAACTATATCTTATTGATTATTCCCTTAAACGACTGAACGGTAAGATACTATTGAAGGATCTCAAAAAAAAAAAAAAAAAAAAACCACTGTTCAAATAACTGTTCATTACACTGTAGAGGGACGTCCTAGATTAATATACTATAAAGGGATATGGCACCTCTCATATATTGTTTTGTAATGGAAGATGTGATTTTTCATTAAAACGGAGATGATGAATGGATGATTAATTTTGATCATATATATTAGTTTTTAAGATTTCAATAGTTGTTTCCTTTTCTTTTTGAGTTTCTTTTTTGTAGGATGTCACAAATTGAGCTCACAAAGCAAACCATGATAGCGACAATTAATTAGTGACATGATGAATATTATTATATATATATAAACCTGCACAAGTCATGAGATGCATATATTAAACAAAAAGATTATATATATATATATCCACCAGTAGTTGGGCTGGAAAGGATCATATCAGGAAACCCTCAAATAAATGTACACAAAATGAAGTACGCCACATTTAATTTGTAGCTGTCTAAATATATAAAATTGCATTGCTTTTCTTTTCTTTTCTTCTTATTTTTTCTTGTGAGAAAATACCAATTTTAAATTTTAAATGGGAAAAGGTAAATGAAAAAGAGAGAGCAAAAGCAAAAACATCTGGATTTATTAATTAAGTAGTACATACAAAATGAAAGGTCCATCTATATATCTTTTTATTAAAAAAACTCAAACTTCAAGGAAAGGGAAAAGGGAAAGACACCACAAACCGAATTATTTCATTTTTAGTCAATAAACACATTATATCATGTATTAATTAAAATTAATACACAGTTAATTAATTAGTCAAATATAATACAGTCTAATAATTAAGACAGTACCTACCTACACACATGTACACATTTGCAAACTTGCTACCCGAACACGTAACGCTGGACCAGACAACAATGTGTTGGATTCCAAGTCGCACACAACAACAACAACAAAGTGCTGACACACCACGTGCACTATGTGCTTAGCGCAGTTGCATAAATGTTTACTGGAAATTAACCGTTATGTATCTGTTCACTGGAAAATGATACATGTTAATTAATCAGAAAGATATATAAATGTTCACTAAAAAATTATATTAATTCATTAATTGAGAATACGGTAGACTGGTGGATAAATAAAAAAAAAAAAGGTGGACGCTATCTATTGCTCTATAAACCATGCTTGTTCTTGTCGAATTTGGTGTTTTTGACAGGAAGAACTTTAATTTTAGGTAGGTACAAGGGAAATATATATATGTGGCATTGTTTCGTGGCTTAATTTGGAGGCTTGAAGGCGATCGGTTTGAATATGATTCGAGTTTTATATATTCGTTTTGTCGACTGATGTTATAGTCAATTAATTGGGATATAATCCGAGCTTAATATATACTTAAGGCGATGATATTAGTCTCGTTATTGAATATGATCGTTTTCAATTGCTTACATATATAATTGGCTATATCAAATTTGAATCGAACTAAAAAGGCAATGATTGACAAGTTCGTTTATTTATTTATTGTTTTCGAGATAAAAGATGAGGGTCGAGCTAGCTACTCAAATTTAAATGTTTATAAAAGACCTCTTATCCGCGTTTCGAACACGCGACCTCTAACACGGAGAGTGTTGTTCTTAACCACTAGACCAAAAGCTGGTTCTTAACAAGTTTGTTTAATTTAAAACAACGACAAAAACAATAACAATGAAATTAACAATTTAAGATCAGGAGAGCTTATTAATTTTAGATGTGAATTCCAATTTCCAACCCATTTAACGTTGGTAGTTTGATTGAATTGAACTTGATTTTAAATTATGACCAAACTTGTATTAAATTCAGATTTTACATATGTCTCGCTCCGGTTGCATTCGTTCAATTCACATCATATTTTTTAGTAGTACATTACTAAACTTGAGCAAAAATAATAGGCCCAAATATTGTGGTGTGGTGTGTTCAGTTAGTGCTCAAAATTTGGAGAAAGTTGAAGTTTGAGATGAAATGAAAAGAGGCCCAAATATTTGAAGCCTTATTTGTTATTTCTCTTTAAAGTTCAACATGTGGCCTGATTTTATAAAGAAGCCTCAGGCCTATTCAGGAAAGACCAACTTCCATTAATTTTTCTTTGCTCATGCTCCAATAAATAAGAATTATAAGAACCCAGAAAGAGAATTAAAAAAAAAATCCTTACTCCTAATAGAAGATTGGATTTTTTAACATGATCAAAGTTCTATCTTCTCCAAAGAATAAACCTCAGCCGTTGACTGTTTACTTAGATTGATCACCACCGACCACCGTTGACGTACGTTAATGTCTCGACCCATTAAAATTTAATGTCTGTATTAGTTTCCTCACAAGGGATGAGCTCTCGGCCCATTACCCACGCGCAATGCTTCAGTGACTAAATATTTTCCTTTTAGTCCCGATACACTTTTTTGACTAATAATCTATTCTACTTTTTTTTTAATAAGTTTAATCTCTTTCTTCATGTTGCATATTATCTTAATTTTTTTATAAAAAAATAATAATTTCAGCCCAAAGCAAGGCGTAGACTCTTTACTTAGTAAGAATTAAAAAGCGTATTTCTCTTAAAACAAGTTGGTCAATATGCTAATTGGTATATACTATAACAAATTGACCCAAGTAAGTGCACAAACTACACACTTAAAATTTTCAGGTTAACATAATTACCTACAAAGCTAAACTAATATAAAAACATTTGCATTTTCCTCCAAAATACTAACAGTCTAAATTATAGCTATACATGAAACCAACAAACAGATAATTGACAGCTAATTATCGATTTAATGGGGACAATTTGATTGAATTCAAAAACCCAGATGACAAACACATGCTTAGTGATTCCTTTTTTTCTCCTTCTATTTTTTGCCCGTGGCAACATATTTATCATTTATTTCTTTCAAGTTTCAATGATGCCTAACCCCATAATCAAGTTTCAAGGAAGGTATCTGTAAAGAACTTTGTTGAAAATGTTGTGTTATCTTTTCTTAAAGATGAAACGATGTGTGTACTGTGCCTGAGGATAAAATCTCACTGATGGGTGACATAGGATTTGATTGCTTTGTTTATAAATATAAGTATATGATTTGATTATTTTGCTTAAGTGGCTAAGTGTCAGTGTTACACTCTTAAGCATATCTTAAAAGGTTATAATTAAAGTTATAAGCTTTAGTGATTTGTTTGTTTGTATACAGAGCAAAACTAAACATGACAGCAACAGTCAGTTCTTTTAAGAGTAATAATCTAAAGAGAATTCCATTGCCAAATAAATTCAAAGAAACCCACTAATTAAGGGTGATGATTTAATTAATGCCGCTAATCTTGTCTCCACCTACTTAAATTAAGAGGAGGGATCCAATGACACAACAATATTTTGACACAAATGTTACACTAAATCATATAAATTTATAAAAAAAAATCTTAAAAATAGAAAATCTTTTATAGACCTATTTATTTACTTATAAATCGATTGTGTTTCAAATCTTATTCAATTTTAGTGTCATTTGATACTCCATCAAGAATCATTAAATTTAGATCGTTCTAATTACTATATAAACTTGATGATCGTTGATAAAGCATCAAATGACAGTCAAATTGAATGAAATTTGAAACACAATCAATCTATAAATAAATGAACATGTTTGTAATAGATTTTCTATTTTTAAGATTTTTTTATAAATTTATATGATTTAGTGTAACATTTGTGTCAAAATTTTGTGTATCATTGGATCCCTCCTTAATTAATTACACCTCAACGAACATTGGTAGAAAATCAAATTGTTTCCATATTTTAATGTGTAAACTCAACTAACGGCTTTCTTTTTTCTTTTTTCTTTTTTTTTTTGGTTACATTTTTTTATGAAATTATTTGTGCCTACAACCGCATGGAATGAACAATTGGACTTGTGTGTAGAATCAATTATTGATCCGTAAAAACGCCAAACAATGAACAAGGAATGAAGCCGTTGAGTTGGCAGTTGGCTCAGTGTGGGTCCATACTTATCACTGTTTTCTAAAATTAAAAAAAAAAACAAAAATATCTTATCATAATAAATTAATTTGAATTCTTACATGATATCTCGTGAGTGTTCTCTTACCAAAAAAAAAATAATAAATAAATAAATATTGGAAAAATTCTCCTCACATGAGAAAAACAAAATACCTTTTTTTAGCATAGGTAAGGGTCCCCTCTTTGCCAAATGACAAATTATATCTTCCCTCCTGTCATTGACCCCACATTGCTCACATGATGGCTTAACATCTCAAATTACACGAATTCATATCCTCTAATGCGCAGTAAACTATTGCGCAGTACTCCAATCGTTATATCTGCTTTGAGATTTGTGCAAACGAATCTCTAAAAACGCCCCCTATAATCCACATCGTTGATTCTCTGCGCTGTAGACTACTGCACAGCAGAGGATAAGCACTCAAATTACACGTACCTTTTTTTTTTTTTTGAGGGAAAACCCGTAGGTATTTTGATTGAAATTCAAAAAGAAACATCCATTACATGACTAGAAGAAAAGAAATAAACAACTACTCCTAAAAGTAGAAAGAAACAGCTACTCCTAAAAAGTTTAACTTAACATTCCTAAATTACTCCTAAGAAACTACAATTACGACTACTCTGATTAATCTACTGCCCTGTGAATTGGGTATGCATTTCATGAGTTACCATAGGAAAAATGTGTTTCCCTTAACTCTCTTGATACATCCTGCTCTAAAATGAATGTTCCACATGGAAGCCCCTCGAATCGTTGGCCAGTGCGTCTAGCCATATTTGCCAGATTATGCGCTCCAATTACACGTACCTCGCTTTCTAATTTCATATCCTCTGTAGCGCTGCATTTTGTAGCGCAGGATGTAAACCGTCAGATCATCTCGAGATATTGCCAGATTATGCGCTCCAATTACACGTACCTCGCTTTCTAATTTCATATCCTCTATAGTGCTGCATTTTGTAGCGCAGGATGTAAACCGTCAGATCATCTCGAGATATTGCCAGATTATGCGCTCCAATTACACGTACCTCGCTTTCTGATTTCACATCCTCTATAGCGCTGCATTTTGTAGCGCAGGATGTAAACCGTCAAATCATCTCGATTATCTCGAGATGATCCAACGGTTTTAATGGTTTTAATGATTTTTCGTTTGTTGTTGTTTGTGCTGTTATTCATACATGATATGAATATGACATTGATTTATGTAGTTGATTAATTGAAACATAAAACATATCATTGAGATTATAGAAGAAAGACATGTGTAAGCAATGATGAAAAGGACAACGACATTACTTATACACGCACTCCTGTGATATTATTTAGAATGTCAAATATAATGGGCAACTCATATACAAATTTTATATTTTTATTTTTCAAGTATTTATTATGATGTTGACTTTTATAATTAGCCAAAAGCGCATAGTTGTAATGTAACACATTTTTGTAATATATAACTTTTATTTTTTACAAGGATAAATGTGAAGGATTTTGTATTTTAGAAGGTAAATAAATAGACCTTTAGGACTTTTGCAAATAATTGTAAATCTTTGCAGAGCACATTGTCCTAAAAATTATTTGGCGGAAATACTTTTTAATTGGTTTTAGCAGAAAACACGGAATATATACTAGTTCACATTTTCGGGGTCAAAGAGCGGATGCATCGAAAAAGTTTCACCCTAAAAAGAATAGAGTAATACTAGTGTTCCAAAAAAAAAATGTAATCTATTGGTTACATTTTAGAATTATCTGTTATATTTTTTGTACATCTATGGATATATGGACGGTTTTTCAATAGACACAAGATGTAAGAACTAGTCTTTGGTCTAGTGACTAAGATCAACGCTCTCCATGTAGGAGGTCGCTGTTCGAAACCCGGATGAGGAATCTTTTATAAACATTTAAAGAAGATTGGATTTTTTGACATGAAAATTCTATCTTCCCCAAATGAGAAATCTCAGCCGTTGATTGTTTACTTAGCTTGATCATCACCGTTGACGTACATTAATGTCCCAGCCCATTAAAATTTAAGACTCATATTAGTTTTTTCACAGGAGATGAGCTTTTAGCTCTTTATTATAAGATATAATAATTTCAGTCCAAACAAGACGTGAGCTCTTTACTAAATTAAAAAAATAGACGTGGGATGTTTCTTAAAAAATAACAATGCAATATTTAAAAACTTTACAGAGGTCCAACCTGGTCAATCAGGTGGTCTAATATATATAATCAACAAGTAGCCATTTAATAATCCAAAGCTAGATGCAACCTTATGATCATCAAAGCAAACCAAACTATATTATTCATATAATGCACAGAGAATGAATGCCTTTGTTCTTTCAATTTTCTAATTACAAGGGGATAAAACTTAACAATTTTATAAGAATGGTAACATGGGAACCATTATAGTCGTCCAATTCCCTAATCCAACGATGCATATTTAATAAGGTGGACCCGCCCATGATTTATTATTGGCATCAATCACATCGGTGCCAAATGGAATTTAATCTCTAACCACCACCATTGTTTTTTTCTTGAATGAAAGATTTAGCAGATGAGATGTTCTGAAGTGCATGAGGATAGAATATCTTCTTGTATATAATGCTGTATGTGTGTATACAAATGTATGGCATCATTTCAGTTTTATATCAATATCAAGAGTTGATAAAATTAAATAAACAACATTTTGTGATTTATTACTTCAAAAACTGATTAATTTTCTGTAGGCAACTTTCTAAGGTAGGTCTATCAAAATGCATGTCAAACTAGAAACTAATTTCCTTGTATAAATAATAGAGGAGAGATCCATTGACAATACTTATATTAACAATTTTGACAATGATCATTTTTAAAAATTTGTAAAAATTCATAAAAAATCTTAAAAATGGAAAAAAAAATTATAGATGCATAGTTAACTTATAGATTGATAGTGTTTCAAATTTCAATCAATTTGAACATCGTTTGATGTGTTATCAAAATTTTGTATATTTTTTAACGGTTGTAATATAACGGATTTTAAAGACCTATGAAATATCGTCCAAATCGAATATAATCGGAAATATAATCAATCTATAAGTTACGTAATACTTCCATAAACTCTTTTCTATTTTTAAGATTTTTTATAAATTTTTATAAATTTTTGAAATATAGCATTGTCAATGGATCCCTCCTCTAAATAATATAACCTTGCATCATGCTAAAGATGATCATACAAAAACTTTAACAAATGCTTTTTCAAGTGATTTCAACGTTAACGACTTCATTCATTTATTGTTTTTTACTATATAGTTTGATTTTGACTTTGACAGAAAATATAACATATTGCCATATTGGGGGTATAAAAAAAACTAACAAAAAAAAAAAATCCAACATTCAATTTCACCCAATGTTGAGTGGAAATTTGGAACTATTTGCAAATTTGGGAAAAAAAAAAATACTAGTACACGGCATTAGCAATAAACACATGAAACATGTTGGTCATAATTCACAAATATGAAATGTTAAAGTGCAAAATACCAAGCACCACCAACTAATTATAAACCCTGAGTCTCTAAATCTCTAAACTGTATTATTTATCTATATAAAAAACCAGCTCTAACCGGGCGAACAGCCAACAGAAGAGAAGCAATAAAAATTAAAAACCGACTGCGTGGATTTGTACACAAACTGAACCAACTAAGATCAAAGAATGAGAATCTATGCATGCCATATATCTATGTATATTATTGTACCATGTAAGTGTGCCATGCTATCTTTGCAGAGTGCCGATAGCCTCCCTCTCGAACTTCTTTATGTTAGCAGCCAAGTGTTTCATGGTATCATCATAAACATACGGGATGCCCTCGAACCACACTTTGGTACGTTTGGCTGGTACAGGCACGTACTCACGACAGGGCTCACCCAAGACATTGATCGAGTTGTGATAATGGTAGTACCGAATTAGGCTCTCTGTCTTGTGAGTTGTTCGACCATACACGTTTTGCGACATGTGGACTCCAGCTGAGTAGGCGTACCTTGCTTGAATGGCATACTTGCGGTCCCGCCTTATGCCGGTGATTGAGTTCCTGAAAAGCAGTTTCTCAAATCCCCACTCCCTGCATTAATGGAATTTTCAGAATCAGTTCAGTTCTGAGCACAATTAATTTCCACCCGTTGAAATGCTTATAACTTTTCTAAAAATAAAGGAATAACATCATATAATCAAGATATGAAGAGATCTTAAACCTACTTTTCGAGCAGAAAGTGAATAAGGATATAGAATAATCCCCAAAATTAAGGCACCTTCTTAATCATCTATCCAACTTTATTCCCAACATAAAGTACAAAACTACAATAGTGAACCATGATTTTCAAAATAAACAAAGGGCAGTAGGTAATATCACACAGCTAATTGTAATAATCCAACAAGGTAAAAAAGGAGCTGCTAGAAGCCTAGATCATAATTCCGATCCCTGTACCGTATTATCATAGAAACATTGTGTAACACAGCTACATCCCAACTTGCTTCACATAATATATGTCAAGTGTTCATCATGATGTTTTGCCAAAGCAACAAACATGCTAGAAAGTACTGATCGAATAAACAAAGCTTTATACAACAATGGCAATTGTTCACCAACAAATTCCAATCTTAATTGTCAAATGACAATTAGTTCAGTGTAAGAATATCACTTCTGTGAAATTTATTTACTGGTTTGCAATATTTTTAAATCAACATTTCATATGATTTCATCAAATTTTCTTATATGTTTTTGTGGCCCAATTATCTTTTTTCAACAGAAAATGCAATCTAGCATGTAATTAGTAGTTTTACTAAAAACAGGACAACCAACTTTGCCAAAATTGAGCACTCTATTTCCATTATTCACCAATTTGGTAATCCCCAATTAAAAGCCAAAAATACATCTCTAAAAGAGCTTACCTTGAATAATTTCTCGTGGAATCAAGGGCGCAGAGCTTACTCGACATCGGGTTCTGCTCGATTGTGAACTGAGTGAATCTACTCAACTTCCCCAAAACAGTCTCGAGGCTCTCCCCAGTCGGCAAGTACAAATACTCGTCCACATCAAAGAAGAACGTCCAGTTCGCAGCGTACCTATACCGGTGCAAGCAATCGTTCACCACCAAAAATTGATTGTAATAGTACCCGTCATACTCGGATTGCGCTCTTATATCCTGTATCGTCAGCCTCCCGGCCTTGACCCACGGCTCAAGAACAGCCCGCACTTCAGGACCAATCCCGCCGGCATCGTGGAACACGAAATGCGACTTTGGGCCGAAGAAATGTGTATGGTAGGCCATCCATTCACGCATCCTGCTCGGGTTCAGATCACCGTATAAAGAAGATCCACAGTATAAATACTCGTATTTGTACGGGGGGTCAAATTGGGTTTCGTTGTAAGATCCCGGGGCTTCCTCTAAAGCTACAAACTTTTCGTATTTCCGGGAAGAGGTGGAGTAGTAGGCATGCACCATCAATGAACCGCCGGCATTGTCCGGGTTAGGGTTCGAAGGGAACGTACAATTGACAACCACGACAGTGTAGACCCGGCCGTACCCCCAATCGGGGAGCATCTTGTATGCCTTGGTACGGATCGGCGCCGGGTTCGGGTTGGACTCGCTTGCCCGTGGCACCCACTCGCACTTGAAGTACGGCGAACCGTACACGTGGATAGGTTTCGAGGCAAGCCCGATCACCGCAAACGTACGAGGCCCGCCGCGGTACGCCCCCATCTGCACGAAAAGGGCCGCCGCATTACCGTACGGCACGAACACACGCTTGTTCGGGTCGGCCGGAGCCACATTCCGCGTCATTGGCCGCGTCAAGGCCGGCGTAGTAACGGCGGAAAGCGAGACTCCGAAAGAGAGCTTCTTCTTCGGAACCTCATGCGTAGTAACAACATTCCCAGCAGAATCATTAGAAGGCGGTGAAGTAGTAATAGAAGAAGAAAGATTGGAACTTGAACTTGAGCTTGATTTGGAGCTGGAATGGTTAAGAACAGAGATGCGAGAAGCGGTGGCGGTGGTGGTGGTGTTGCCGGAGACGACGCAGGAGGAGGTGGAGGAAGCGGAGAGGCGGGAAGGGAGGAAGGACTCGTAGGGCTGGAGTTGCCAGACGGCGAGGAGGAGAGTGAGGACGGCCAAGGTGGCGATGAAGGGTTTCAGATCGAAGCAGGAGACGACTGCAATGGACGGTCCTCCACCACCACCCTCCTTCCTTACACTCAGTTTCATATCAACGTCCCTTTAGAGTTTAGAGTTTAGACTCTCTCTCTCTCTCTCTCTAGATTTGTTGGCCAGTTAGGGCCGGGGAGGACAAGAAGGTGCTGGGCGGTGGGATTGGGCAGGGGATAGATAGATAAGAGAGGAGTTAAAAAATGATACTGAAGTGAAGATCTATCCACGGACCACAGTCTGCAGGTGGAGAGTGAGGAGAGAGAGGGAGGGAGGGAGGGAGGGTGAGGACTAGCTAGAGTGACCGAGTAAGGAGAGTAGCAAGGTGAGGAGGATGGACTCATTATTGAGAGAGGCAGCCTTTTCCCTTTTGGGCTTGGGTTGTGCCGAGTGATAATCCTCTGCTGCGCAGTATTTTACTGCGCAGAAAATCAACGATGCAGATTAGAATGTTGTTTTTTTAAATTGAGATGAACGAATCTTGAAGCATATCCAATGGTTGGATCGCTGCGCTGTAATTTCCTGCGCTGCAGTGGATATGAATTGGGTTTTGCCTTGGCCCATCACTTCCTCTCTCTCTCTCTTTCAGCCAGGAACTAAACAACAAGCGTTGCAGAGGTGTACGGGCAGCTCACATCTGTACACTCTCGCGAACCTTCCGGATCGTTTGTTTTCTAGTTCTTGCTTCCATTTCTGTTGCAAGTTTTCCATGGAGGGTACTAGAGTTAGAGTATGGTGAAGACTTTTTATTGGCAGTGACTTGGTACAGGGTAGGTTGTTGAAGGTTGGGAATAGAGAGTATGAATACAGAGGCCGACCGGGGTCATCGAATTTCATTAAAACTTAAAAATTAATAAAAGCAAGCGAGCAGGCAGCTCTAGTCTCTAGGATGCTTTTCATTTCAATATTCATTTGTCACATTCACATCAAAGCCCCCATTACATTTACATTTCGGGGTTCTTTTTTGAGCTTCCAAAGGTGGTGGGAATGGGAGTGACCGAATGAGGAGTGTCCTCTCTAGCGCTGCATTGTGTAGCACAGGATGTGAACCGTTAGATCATCCCAAGATTCGAGTCAGCACAGATCTCGAGATGATCTGACGGTTCACATCCTGTGCTACACAATGCAGCGCTACGGAGGATATGAAATCACGAGGATTGCGGCCAATGCCGGAAATAAATCAACGTTCAACGTTCGTTCTTTCACTTCTTAGAGCATCTCCGAGATATCGGATATCGTAAAACACTACTAAAACTAAAAATTGAGAACTAAGGAGAGAAAACCGTCTCAAAGAGATACCCAATCAGCTATCCCTATTTTTAGCACTCCCAAAACTAGAACCAAATCGAGCTATTTTGACTCAGTTTTTAGCACTCCCAATATGACTTTCCAAAACCAGAGCCAAATCCAGACCGTTCAAATGTATTGAGATCCATATTTTGGTCCAGTTTAAATGTATTGGGATCCATATTTTGGGAATCTGTTGGAGATTGAGGTGAAATTTGCTCTCAAAAAATTTAGGATGACACCCAATATAAGTATATTGGGATCTATTTTTAGAGAGTCTGTTGGAGATGCTCTACTTTGCTTGTACAGGATGATTTGCTCAATCGAAAATATTTCCAGTGAATAAAATGTTAACATATTAATCTAGTTAGAGTAATATTTAATTGGAAATAAATTATATTCTGTTTCTTACGAGATTGCCAGTACGGTTTTGAGGATTTCCATAAGAGAAATACCTTGTGTCCATCTATAGATTTCCATCACACTCGCAAAGAGTCATGTGGTGGGGTCTATCACACCACACTTTGTGAGTGTGATGGACCGTCCATAGATAGACGGTAGGTCGCACTCTTTCCATAAGTACCATTTTTGAACGAATAAATGTTATGAAAGTAAATTACATATCGTGTCGCACTACTTAAAGTAATTATTATTCAAATGATTTTATTATTTTAAAAAATAATATTTTTTGTCAAGAATATAATATTCTGGACAATACTATATGACACTTTTATCTGAGAAATACTGCTTCACCACATCTTTTTTTTTAGGAGGTTTCACCACATATTACAGAAGATAGTATTATTTTTTATATTTATCATTTAGTTCATAAATTCATTACTTGAAAAAAAATTTGTTACATAAAATTATTATAATATGACTTTTTATTAAAAAAAACAGTAATTTAAAGAAAATTGAAAATTACAATCGGGTGATACGGTTGCTTATGAAACAAAATCGATAAATTTGATTCACAACTCATGAACAAGAATTGTTTACTTTTAGAAAACAAGCATCCACAATTCCACACATTTAATTTATGGAAATAAAAATGGCTTGAAGAAGAAAGGAAATGATGTCAATTTGCCAAAAGGGTGATTCACATGAAATGCTTCCTTTTCGCCTTTCCCCTTTAAACTTTATCTTTTTACCACTTTGTGCGCTGAGCCTTAGATAGAAATGTCAAAGTTGACAAGGACAGTGTTTTATTGGATGGATGAATGGACTCAATTATAGGCGGGTTAGTTTATTACTTGCCTCTACTATTCTAGCACGTTAGGCTCCTCCTTTGCTTTTTGGGGTTCCGCAATTTCAGTGAAAGAATTTTGATACATGATAGGTATATGAAGACAAAGATACCCTTCCTCGGTAAATAATGACATATGGTATATGGATATGGAAGAACCTGCATACAACGGTCAAGGCCATGTGGCATCAAGTGATGTAGAATTTGGTGTGGCGATTTCTTAATTAATTCTTAATGCTTTTAATATACAGAAGTCCTAGGTTTTTGAAATATTTTAACAGAACTAATTCTTTGGTCTTCAAGCAATGGTTAAAAGGTGTTTTTAGGTGTATAAAAAAGAAAGTTAAATTGACATGTTGCATAAGATATTAGTATTATTGTCTAAATAAAAAATTATCATATGCTGACCACTAATAACGTGGTAATAGTTAAAAGAAAATATAGTTATGACCTACAAAATACTGTTAGAGTCTAGATTCTCTAGAAGAAACAAAATGGTTGACATATTAAATTGTATCGCAGTCAATTTCGTAGAACATAATGAAGACATTATATTGATCACTATGAAACAAAATAGTTGTATTTTGAAAAATATTTAGCAGAATTATAATATAAATTGTTATTGAATAAGTTGACATAAAATCTTACAAATGTTTTATTAATTATTGACGATTAAAGTTATAAGACCATGTTGATTATCACTCACCCTCAGCTATATTGTGCTTGATTTTAGTTTTTACCAAGTGTAAGTGCTACAATGAAGTCGCATTAGCAATCTTGAACATAATCAATGTCAGGACAAAACAGAGTCAGAAGAAACCAAAGAAAAAGGAAAAAAAGAAGGCACCTCCGAATAAACGACGGGATTTAAAAGTGTAAATAAAAAAAACCAATTATTGCTGTTTTTATGCATTCTTTTTAGATTTATTGACTTTTCAGCTTTCGCACCATATTTGTCTTCATTTTCCTTTTCCTTTTTCTTTTTCTCTTCTGCCTCATAGAAGCTTCATTATTTTTCAGCTCAGTTCCTAACTTCATATATGCATGCTACAGACCTTTTGTTTTTTGTTTTGTTTTTTTTTTTTTTTTTTTGTCAGTGAGAAATCGGAAAATAATGAATAAACAACATTATTAGTTCTCCAGTTCTCTACTTGGGGTTCAAGTTCAACGGATCAGAATCTACTGCCATAATTTTGATGACACCGTGTGCCATAGTTTTAATCTGGACGGTTGAGATTAATTTGGACGACTGAGATTTTGTGAATTGGAGGGGACTGTTTTTTGTGGGTCCCACTGTCATAGAGACTATGGCACCCGGTGCCATCACAAACTATGGCAGCGGATACCAATCCAGTTCAACGAATATAAGAGTTAAAATATAGAGTTGTTCTTCTATGGATTGGCTATCTATGCAACATTTCATTTAGAATTGAGCGGTTCTTATCAAACCTTTCCCTTTAATTGCATCTAAAAGACATATCGTAACCGTCCGATTATTAAAAATAAATGACCTATATTTTATCCGGTCCGTAGCAAAATTAGCATAAAAGATAACTTAATCTATCTCTCTCTCATATTTAGAATTAATATAGATAAAGACTGTAAGTCCGTAACTACATTTCAAATGAACTTGAGAGATGATATAATTACATTCTGCTTGCTGAATTAGGTTATTAATACATATATTATCTAATATAATACAATTCATTTAATAATCCTCCATAATGTTCAGCTTGAGATGTGCGCATTCTATTTCACATTTTCATTTAGATATAGTGGAGCCAAGAGCCCAAGAGTGCTTCCATGCAACATGCCAGAGAAATGGTTCTCCCTGGACAATGTTTGTAACAAGAGAAAAAAAAAAAAAAAAGCCCAGAATGCAGCTAATCCAATCCAAGTGTGATGCCTTCTGCAACCAATTCAGAAAAGCCCATAATGACTTGGTTTCTTTTCTGTTTTTTTTCCTACTCGCGGGGGAGGAGGATGGAAGAGGTAAATTTCGGTCGGGAGAATTTACTGGAATTCGCGAATTTTAAGGGAGATTTGTGAACTTTCTGGTGAAATTTGAGGTTTCAATGTACTTAACTGATGATTTGATTTGCTTGTACATCTAGATCAAATCGAGAGGAGAAGCAAGGTAGAGCTTGCTTACTGTTACATTCTACCAGCTTACTGAAATTGCTCCTCCTTATCATATTGGAGAAGAGATGCATTGTGTTGTATGTGCTGCATACGACACGATGATTTTGTTGTCTGATTGTGGTGCAGCTGCTGATCCTGGAGGTGATGCAAAATCGGAGATTGTGCCAATTTGACTTGTAGGAAGAGCTGACTCGAATTCACTCTTGAGACACAAATTGGAGTATTGGACATGAGGTCGTATTCTCAAATATGAAATGAGATTCCGATAAGCTGGTATGATATAACAGTGAGTGAAGTTCTTGCATGATTAGGATCAACGTATTCGGTTTTGAGAAAAGAGGCTGAAAACTGCATGCCCGATCTGAGCTTTATTTTAAGGTAATCTGACCACCTCTCCTCTTGTTCTAGTGTTTAGAATTTTAATTAAATTAAATAATTAGGGAAAACTCCTGTTGGTTATTGTTTGCAATACAAACATCAGTACAAATTGGAGGTTTTTTGTTGTGATAGCTTATTAGTTAAGCAATTGATTGGTTATTTATGTCATGAGTCATGACTCCAACTTTGGTTGGTCATTGTGGTAATCGATCAGGCTTAATTCTTTTTATCTGTGGGGTATAACTGGTGACTCTGTCTCTTGCTATGGTTGTCTTTTCACTTTTGTGCTATGGATAATCAGAATCGGCATCACCTTAATTATGAAAGCTTCCTTAATTTCAGCTTGAATGGTTTAGGAAAGAAGGGAATATGGAATTGCTTTGCTGTGCAGGCATGTTATTGCTTCAGTTAAGTATTGCATGTATTAGCTGTACTGTGGTTCTCAATAAGAAAATAAAAAAAGGTTCATTACGAATTTAGAAGTCCGAGTGAATAAATCAAGTATATTCTTCAAGTTTGACTATATATCAACTATATTGCCCTGCTTTCTCTTGCTTGGAAGCATATGCAAGAGTTCATAAATTCCCTAGTGTTTCTGTTGTTTTACATGAATGTTGTTGCTTTTGAATGATTCTCAAGCCTACATGTTATGTTGTTCTTTATTTTTATTTTACAGGCTATTTGACAATAGGTTTTCCTATCATTTTCTTGGATATCGAAAGGGAATGATTAAAAAATATGAAAGCGAATATAAAAGGAAGAAAAAAAAAATAAACCTGCTTTGAAAAAAAGCATGCATGAAGCATATGAACATAGGAAGTTTGAAGAAAAAGTAAACACACGAACAAGAAGGCTATAACTATATAATTCCTTGAACTCTTGAACTTTTTATTCCCTTATATTATGAACAAGCTTTGTGTAACCTTTTCTTTTCATGTAATCTGTAGAAACAATGATTTATCGTATTTGATGAACATACTGTGCTATTATATGTTTTTTTTTTTTTTTTAATTTTTTGAGAAGAGTGCTATTAATTATATGTTTGCTTGCAATATTCGATGATCAAGTAGATAAGAACGGATAGTAATGTGGAGCTAGGGATGAGAGGATTACTCGTTTTTATAATGAATTACCTTTTTATTTTTTTAATTCCTCCACTAACTGGGAGCCCATTGAAAAGGAGGGGTTGCATTTGCTTCTTAAAAAGTTAATTGGCTATTAGTATAAAAATAATCTAATCTTTTCAGGGTTGTTGATGCCACTTCCCTTGCACAGTTCATCAAAGGAAAGCTACTTCCTCCAAACACAAACAACATTTTTTCCACAAGCAAAATATCACCAGAGAAGAGCCAGAAAAGATGGCCTTTAGGCTAGCCAGTGGCTTGATAAATTGGACTGTTGATAAGTTGTCTGGTTTGCTTCCGGCACAAGTTGCTGTTGCCTCTGGTGAATCAACGGATTCAGCTCCTGGGGATGAACTGAGGCATCTTGAGCGAACCATGAAGAGGATCCAATCCATCCTCCTTGATTCCCCTAAAGAAGACACCCTGGAGCACTCTGAGAAGTTCCGGCTCGAGGAGTTGAGGGAGGTAGCATATGATGCAGAGGATCTGGTCGAAGAATATGAGTATGAGGTTCATTATGCCAAGGTGCAAGCTCAGAGCAACATGGGAGAGAAGGTAACTACTGATCTGTCTTCTATTGTTGTTTCTGTTCCGGTGCCTGAGGAGATTTTGCTAAGAACTAAGGGAATTAGGAAAAGATTTGATGAGATTGTGGGCGAATGGGAAAAATTGAGATGGGTGGAAAGTGATAGGGTAAAGAGGCCGCAGAGCCTTGACACAGTCACACGGCCTCCTACTAGTTCTCTGGTGCATGAGCCGAGCATTCATGGAAGGCTTCAAGACAAAGAGAATGTCATTGAGATTTTGCTCAATGAGTCTGGTGGCAGTAGTAAGGATCGAACCAGACATTGTGTTGTTTTGCCTATAGTTGGAATGGGAGGTGTGGGAAAAACAACACTTGCTCAGTTGATCTACAATGATTCCAGAATAGATTCACATTTTGACCAGAAAGTCTGGGTCTATGTTTCAACGGAATTTGATGTTCAGGCCTTGACACAAACAATTATTACATCTCTAACTAAAAAACCATGTGAATTAATGCAAATTAATGATCTTCAGAGGATCCTTGAGGATAAAATAAGGAGAACCAGGTTTTTACTTGTTCTAGATGATGTGTGGAATGAGAGGCCGATCCTTTGGGACTTGTTTCAAGCTCCATTATATTGTTCACGATCTTGTAAAATTATAGTAACAACCCGAAATGAGAAAGTAGCCAAGCTTATGCAAACCATCCCATTTTATTCTCTAAGATGCCTTGAGCAGGAGGATTCTTTGCTATTGTTTCAGCAAAGAGCTTTTGGATGCCGAGACCTTGGGGAACAGCCAAACTTGTTGGAAATTGGAAGGAAAATTACAAAAAAATGTGGAGGTTTACCTTTAGCTATCAGGGCAGTTGGCTGTGCTCTCCGTTTCGAACAAAGAGAAGAATTGTGGAGAGATTTATTAGAAAGTGACTTATGGGAGCTGGGGGAAGGATTGAATGAGGTTCTTCCTGCTCTCCGATTAAGCTATGACTGCATGCCAGATAATTTAAAAGAGTGCTTCATGTCTTTGAGCCTATTTCCAAAAAATTGCATCTTTTCCAAGGAAAACACAGTAAGATTTTGGTCAACCCTGGGGTTACTTAAGCTTGAAACTAGGAGGTCGGAAAAAGATGTCGGTAACCAGTATTTTAATGACTTGCATCAGAGGTCTCTGCTTCAAATGGTCCAGTATGATGATAAAACTTGCTTTTTCCTGATGCATGATCTTGTGCGAAAGCTTGCAGAGTTTGTTGCCGGAGATACATTTAGAAAGTTAAATGCTGACACTTTGGACTTGTTTAATAATAAAGGACGATACCTATCTGTTTTGGTGAATGAATTACCTAAATCCATTGACCTTAGTTCAATACAAGAATCAAGTGCTCTCAGATCACTGCAAATATTTAACACAGTTAATCAATGGCTTGGAAAAGATATCAGTATTGAGCTCAATGAAGGATTTTTCCGAAACTTAAGGTCATTACGAGTCTTGAATTTTAACAATACTGGGATAACCACCTTGCCAAACTCAATTGGTAACTTGAAGATGTTGCATTTTTTGGGGCTTGCAAAGACACAGATCACAACTCTCCCAGAATCTATTGGCCTTCTATATAACTTGCAAACAATAGATTTAATGGGGTGCCATTTACAAGAGCTACCTAAAGGAATTACGCACTTGGTCAATCTACGGCATCTAATAGTGGAAAAATGGTCAAAGATACACATGCCATGTGGGATGGGCAATCTTACAAATCTAGAAACATTACCTGTGTTCAATATTGGAATTGAGTCAGGTTGTAAAGTGTCTGACATGGGAACGTTAAGCAAAATGAGGGGGGAGCTTCGTATTACTGGTTTGGATAATGTCCAGTGTATAACAGATGTAGTGTTAGCTGATTTGTTCAACAAGCAACACTTAGATGTCATAATGCTAGACTGGTCCCATTGTGTATTAGAAACAGGCAATCAATCTTCAGTGCTTGCTTCAGATATAGATCATGGGCATGTGATTGAGGCCCTCCAACCACCCTTAAACCTTAAAGTGTTAGCGATATACCACTATCCCGGTTTGAGTTATCCCAAGTGGTTAGGTGACTCCTCATACTCAAGATTGGTTAAGGTGATTTTGTTTGGCAACCGCAAGATAAGTTGTACATTTCTTCCCCCTCTTGGGCAATTGCCATCTCTTAGAGATCTATCAATTCAGTGCATGCTGACTGTGCAGTGTGTGGGAAGTGAGTTCTGTCGCCATGATGGCCACAACAAAGCATTCCCATTACTTAATACACTTGAATTTAAGTACATGCCCATATGGTTGTATTGGTATGGTGTAAGGAATGGTGATTTTTGTTCCCTCAGAACCCTGAAAATTGTGTCATGCAATGCTCTCAGATCATTGCCGGAATTTTTATCTTCCTCTTTGGAGAAACTGGTGTTAATAAATTGTAATGAGCTGGCTACCGTTCCTATGACACTCACTTCGGTCACAAGCTTAATTTTGATGGGTGATATTCACAAGTCCTTGTTAGTGAATATTACCTTCCCTTATCTAAAATCATTACAAGTTGGGTTCTCTGAAAACATACAGTACGCTATGTTTGGTTCAATGCCATTATTGGAGTCGCTAGTAATAAAGTGTTGCAAAAGTTTAAAATCTTTCATTGGACTTACTGGTCTTGTATTTCTCAAAGAACTGGAATTGGATGAATGCCGTTCTCTGATGCTCCCACTAGATGAACGTGTCCCTTCTTCTGTTGAAATCTTAAAAGTAACAAATTGTCCCAACCTATGTTATTGGGAGAAAAATCAGTTGAAAAATTTTGGTGACAAGGTACTATGCTGCTATCCTCAAATATCTTTAAGTTTGTAATTAACAATTAAGTCTAATTGCTTATTTATTTCTGCTTCTAGTCAGATAGAAGAGATACTGATACTGATGATGATGAATTACCGCTTCTGCCAACAATTGGGGATGACTATAATTTGGACTGGCTCTTCACAGTTGCCCAAACACGAAAAGAGCCTAAAGGGGAAGGATTAGCACCTACTTCTAGTAGAAAGAGGCTTTGGAATGGCTCGATGAAAGGGCCTCCCAACCGTTCAGATAAAGGAAAACAAATATGCGACTACTCTTCTGATAGATCAAATGCAGGTACAACTGACAGTGAGCTTGACTCATTTGGTGGGACCAGCGGCTCATATGGTGGAACCGGTGAAGAAGATTGGTGTTAGTTGAGATCGCAGGTTTAGCATCTGCGAACCAATGGTACAATACAAGCAAAAAGGTTCCTTTTGTCCTTTGTTTTTTTCTTTAGTATGCACGCCTGATTTTGTTTGCTGGTAATACCAACATCTGAAAGTTGTTGCCATACGAACTGAATCATTGAAATAACATTTATTTTAGAAAAATTAACAAACATATTGATAGTCAAATAATGTATTCGATACAGTGCCATATGCAAGTTGTACAATTCCTTCATATCATATTATTCTATTTTATCCTCATTTCCTTTTAATTTCTGATTCTTATATGTTGTTCATAATTTTCTGGCAAAAAAAGGTTTTTACTGGGACACTTGAATGCTTTCAAGAGCCAGAATACATGGTAATTATGCCTAATGAAGGTACGATTGCGCAATCCAAGCAATCCAAGCGGCACGTGCAAAGACGGAACTCGGGAGTACCCCTTCATTGAAAGAGCAGTCTGGGTATTAATCACAGTTCTTACTTTGATGGTCAGACATACGTATTGTAAGTTACAAACTAACAAATTGAAGTGTGTTAGGTGTATTTCTGAGGTTTTTCTCTTTATTGTGCAAGTTTTTTCTGTTGTTTCGGTAGCATTCCAAGTTTACCATGCTGGCAGGTATCCATAGAAGTGGCAATTGTTGGGTCGGGTTTGGGTTTAGGATGGGTGGGGTCAGTTTGACCAAATGGAAAATGTCGGGTCGGATATTGGGTTGACGGCTGCCGGCATTTTTTCGGTCGGATCGGGTTCAAGTCCGGTCGGGTCGGGTATTGGGTTGACATATGTCGGCATTTTTTCAGGTCGGGTCAGGTCGGGCGGGTTTTTTGGGTCTGGTCAGATTTTGCACCTCTATTCTCAGGTCGGGTCGGGTTCGGGTCGGGTTCGTGTCGGGTTCGGGTCGGGTTCGGGTCAGTCTCACTTTCTCTGGAACACGGGTCGAGTCGGGTTTGGGTCAGTTTGACTTTCCCTAAAACTCGGGGGGTCGGGTTTTGGGTCGGACGGGTTTTTCGGGTCGGGTCAAATTTTGCCACCTCTAGGTATTCTAGGTATTCAGAAATATCGACCATCTAAATTTGGTACTCACAAACTTTTAAACTTTCGCGTAAAGATGATATTTATATTTGAGGAGGGATATGTTGACAAATGACAATGCATATCTTGACAATCTTGATAATGCCAACTTTAAAAAATTTGAATAAAATCATATAAATTTTTAAAAATGAAAAAAAGTTGATGGATGTATTAGTTAACATATAGATCGATAGTGTTTCAAATTTCAATCAATTTAGACATTGTTTGATCGCTTATCAAAATTACATACATTTTTTAACGGTTGTAATTTAACGGATAATTGAAAAACTATCAAACATCACTTAAATTAAATATAAACGGAAATGGAGCAGGGTGGGTACACCCATGAGTGCACAATTAGATTGTGTACTCACCATTTAGTCCGTTGGATTAGTCTATAGCATCTAGATTAGGTCCGTCGAGATCTGCACCTCCATTTATGCTAGAAATGTTAGAAGAGTCGTTGCTACAGGCTAGGTAGAAAATGGTATTTTAATATGGACTAGGATCTCATGTGACGGAGTATAAGGTTATTTAAAATTTGTGCAATGAATTTGCTTTGCAAAATAATATAGTAATTTATTTATTTCAACATAATAACAATTTACGGTTTTATATAAAATTTTCACAATGAATTAATACAAATTTAAAAATTTTTGCACCATGTTATATGATTAAGATTCTCTAAATTTTATTTGATGTCAAAATATGTTTAGACATATTACATAACTCATGCAATTCTTACTAAAATATATAATTAATTGGTCCTGGTTTGCTGCAAATAAATCATTGCTCTATTTGTTTTATCAAATTCTCTAAAAATATATATATATTTTTTAATAAGCAATATTTAATTGATGGATAAGTTGTTATAATACATCATACACACATTGTAGATTTAATTAAAAATACACAAGTAGTTTATTTTTGTTAAACTTCCATCAAATATTGCAATGTTTCCGTACATATAAATCCTTACCATAACAAGTCACCTTTCAGATTGATTTAAGAAAAAAACAAGTTGAGAGGAAAAAACTTAAATAATTTGATTGTGTTACAAATATTACACCGCCTGAAGCAAATGGTCATACAGCCACAAACGATCTAGTTCATTAATGCATAAATCCTATTGATTCTTCACAGTCACAGGTCATCGGAAATGCTGTAGCAGCGAATCTCAAAGTAGCTCAAATCTTAATAGTTTTGTGTAATCAGACGGATATAAAAGTGTGTACACAATCTAATGGTGCACTCATGGGTGTACCCACCCTGCTCCCAAACGGAAACATAATCAATGTATAACTTAAACAATAATTCCGTAAACCTTTTTTTATTTTTGAGAATTTCTAATACTTTTTTCAAATTTTTGAAAATTGACATTGTCAAGATTATCAAGATAAACATTGTCAATAGATCCCACCTCTTTATATTTTTATGATATAAACTTGTGTTGGGCATGGTACCTGAGACTGTTCGGAAGTTTAGTTAAACGCTCACAGTACATCAAAGGTGGATCATCTGATGACAATGTTTCACTTGAGCATTTTTTACGATAAACGTAATGAAATCTGAAAATAAAATCCTTAGAATTTTTGTTTAAATACAGTTGAACTTATTGATTAATCATGTTTTGATTTTCATGCAATTATACTTGGGCCCATCAATAATTTCCAGAGTACTGCACAGTAATTTACTGCGATATGAATTCATCCAATCCAAATTCATCAATCCGTCCCTCATCCTCACAATATTATAGACAGACGGTTCCTTTTATGAAAGACCACAACAAAAATGTCAAAATTTAACAACATTTTTGGTAAGAATAAAAAATTCAAACTAAATGGAACAAAAGAGCATCAAATCTTTTCTCAAGAGAGAGGCCTTAATACCGCCAGAGAGTAGCATTGCACGGGCTTCTTCAAAGCCCAAATGAAGGTCTCATAGCTGATCCAATTTCATGCATGCCTCACTTCCTAGCCCAAAATAACAATTCCCGTCCGTCTCTGTTCAACACGAGAATAACAAGTCCAGAAGAGCTGCTTTTCTTGATCCGACGGTTGAGAAACACCGAAGCACTTGGAGATCGGTGCGGCAAGTCAAGATCAGTACGGCAACCGACTCGTACCGTCCGATCGGAAAAGCAGCGATCCCTTTCCTTCCTTTCTCCCCAGATGTGCGCTGCTACCCACACTGATCAAGTGGGTTGTGCGATTCCTTGTTTTGTTTTCTACTTCCTCCGTCCACAATTAAATGAATTTATATCATTTACAACTTGTCCACAATTAAATGAATTTATACCCTTTATTTGAATCCACTTTCTTCCTCAAAAAAAAAAATATATTACAAAATTCTCAAAATGCCCTCGTCTCTTTCCAAGAATGTTCACTTTTCTACTAATTGAGGGCATAAAAGTAATTTCACTCTTCCACTATTTCCTTTGACTTTTGCTACAAATTCGTTCTTTTGTGGACAGAGGAAGTACTTAACTGGGAAAGTGGGAAGGGAGTTCGACAGAGGTAAAATTTCGATCGGGAGATTTTTTTCTGACTTTGAGATGTCAAGGGAGATACTGATTTAGTGATTTTCTTGGTGAAAATTGATGCTTCCATGCATTGCATGTGGCTTGCGTTGTAATCTATCTATTTGACGGTTTTATGATGCGGGAGAACTGAACGTCTGAATGGATGGTTAATTTGCTTGTGTGATTACTGATCAGATCAAAGCGAGATGAGATCAAGCAAACTAGAGCTTGCTTACTGTTACATTCTACCAGCTTATTAAGAACGTTCTGTCAAATTTGGGAAGGGATAACTTCTTCTGCAGTCTGATCTTGAATGTGGAGTCGAATGTCGCATGTCCTCGAATCCTTGTGGGCACAACCTTTGCTGTTGCAGCTGCACCGGAACCAGATAATAGGCACATTGTGATGTTTGCGCCGCATACGACACAATGTATTTATTGTCTGGTTGTTGTGTAGCTGCTTCGGCTGGAGGTGATGCAACATCCGAGGTTGTGCCTGTGTGACTTCTTGGAAGAGCTGACTCGAATTTACTCTTGAGACACAAATTGGGCATGTGGTCATATCTTCTCAAATATGAAATAGGATTCCCATAAGCTGGTATGATATAACCGTGAGTGAAGTTCTTGCATGATTAATTAGGATCAATGTATTCGGTTTTGCCTTTTGAGAAAAGGGGCTGAAAACCAGGTCCATGCATACCTGATCTGAACATTTTAAGGTAGTATAACCACCTCTCCTTTTGTTTTGATTGAATGGTACTGTTTAGGATTTTAAATTAAATAGATAATTAGGGAAAACTCCTGTTGGTTATTGTTTGCATTATGAAACATTGGTACAAATTGGAGGTCTTGTTGTGATAGTTTAAGTTTATTAGTAAATCAATTGCTTGGTTATTACGTAATTACCCCCAAGTTTGGTTATTTTTTGTGGTATCGGGTTTAATTCTTAATTTCTATCTTTTGGGTGTTATCGGTGACTTTGATTTTGGTTGTTTTTCACTCTTGTATTATAGATAATTATGAAGCAGCTTCACTTTTATTATGAAGAATGCAGGCCGCCTTAATTTCAACTTGAAGCATCATTTAGGAACGAAAGAAATTTGCCAATGGCTTTGCCTTGCAGGTATATTATGTTTCAGTTGATTTTTGAATGTGTTAATGGAAGTCGAAACAGTCAGAATAGGTGATATTAAGGAAAAAAGAACGTTGGTTGTTGGAATGTCTATACAGAACCATAATCAATGGGGGCAGAACCTTTTTGTTTGGTCAATGATTAGTGGGGCAATTAATTAGAATATAGGGGGGGTGGGGGGTGGGGGGTGGGGTTCCGTTGTGAATAGGATTATCAGTTTTTAATTGAAAGTCTGATATTAATTTTTTTTTTTGAGATAAAGATGAGGGTCAAGCCACTCAAATTTAAATGTCTATAAAGACCCTCCATCCGGGTTTCGAACCCGCGATCTCCCATACAGAGAGCGTTGCCCTTAGCCACTAGACCAAAGGCTGGTTCTTGAAAGTCTGATATTATTCTTTTCAAGGTACTGTGCACAGGATCCTTCAAATAACCCAGATTTTGGGTACTAAACCTGCAGACTGGACAAAGGAACAAGCTAAAATTCCAGAAAGTTATTGAATCTTCAATTAAAACCTGGTAGGAATCTTTCCTTTTCATATTAGCTTTGGCTTTTGTGTTTGAAAATTCATTTTTTCTTTTGGGCATCTATTTTCAGTTCTTTTTTTTTCATTACTCGTAACTATCTACTTAAAGAGCTTTGCGTTTTTTATCTTTGAAGTTTCAACTATATATAAGCAAGATGAGTATAATACTAAATAAAATTGGTAAGTTCAAGTAAATAAATCTAAGCATATTCTTCATGTTTGAACTATATATGAACTGTATTGCCTACCTTTCTCTTGCTTGGGAAGTAAGCTTATATGCAAAAATGAATGAATAAATTATTGAATTCCCTAGCCTTTCTGTTGTTTTACATGAATGCTGTTTTTCAATATTCTTGTTTCTTTTTCCAAAGCTATTTGGCATTTGGTTTTCCCATCATTTTCTTGGAAGTGAGGGACGACTAGCAAATGGGAAAGCAAGTTTAAATGGAAGAAAAAAGAAAGAATATAAATCCACTTTGAAGGAAAGCATGCCTGAAGAACATAAACATAGGAAGTTGCCTAAAAAGTAAGAACACATGAAACAGAGGGCTATAAAAAATTTATAATTTCTTGAACTTTTTAACAATTTATTCCCTTATATTAAGAGCATGCTATATGTACGTTTCATTTTATGCGCCATGTAGAAACAATGATTCATCCTGTTTGATGATATGTCTTTATAGTTACTATCTTTTCTTTTTCTTTTTTGTTTTTTTTTTTATAAAATATCATCTAATTGGAAGCATATTGAGAAGGGTGCACTGCATGTGCATCTTATTTAGGTTGGCTTTTAGTATAAAAAATGTAACCTAATCTTTTCAGGGGTTGTTGATGACTCTTCCATTGACTTTAGCAGTTCATCAACACTCTCTTCAAACACAAACAGCATTTTTCTTCCCAAAGGCAAAATTCACCAGAGAAGAGCCGGAAAAGATGGCCTTTAGGCTAGCCAGTGGCTTGATAAATTGGACTGTTGATAAGTTGTCTGTTTTGCTTCCGGCACAAGTTGCTGTTGCGTCGGGGGAATCATCAGATTCAGCTTCAGGGGAAGATTTAAAGCATCTAGTGCGAACCATGAAAAGGATACAATGCATCCTCCTCGATTCTCCTAAAGAAGACATCCTGAATCACTGCGAAAAGTTCCGGCTTGAGGAGTTGAGGGAGGTTGCGTATGATGCAGAGGATCTGGTTGAAGAATACGAGTATGATGTTCTCCATGCCAAGGTGCAAGCTCGAAGCAACATGCAAGAGAAGGTAACAACTGATCTGTCTTCCATTATTGTTTCTGTCCCAGTGTCCAAGGAGATTTCGTTAAGAGCTAAGGTAATTAGGGAGAGATTTGATGAGATTGTTGGGGAATGGGAGAAGTTAAGATGGGTAGAGAGTGATGGGGGGAAAAGGAGGCAGAGTCTTGACACAGTCATACGGCCCCCTACTAGTTCTCTGGTGCATGAGCCAAGCATTCATGGAAGGCTTCAAGACAAAGAGAATGTCATTGAGATTTTGCTCAATGAATCTGGTAGCAGTAGTTGGTATCGAACCGGAAATTTTGTTGTTTTGCCTATAGTTGGGATGGGAGGTGTGGGAAAAACAACACTTGCTCAGTTGATCTACAATGATTCCAGAGTAGATTCACATTTTGACCAGAAAGTCTGGGTTTATGTTTCGAAGGAATTTGATGTTCAGGCCTTGACACAAGCAATTGTTACATCACTAATTAATAGACCATGTGAACCAATGCAATTTGATGATCTGCAAAGAATCCTTGAAGAAAATATAAGGAAAAAAAGGCTTTTGCTTATTCTTGATGATGTGTGGAATGAGAAACCCGGCCTCTGGTACTTATTGCAAGCCCCGTTATGTTGTTCATCATCTTGTAGAATTTTAGTAACAACCCGAAACAAGAAAGTAGCTAAGCTTATGCAAACAACCCCTTTTTATTTCCTAAATTGCCTAGAGCAACAGGATTCATGGCTATTGTTCAAGCAAATAGCCTTTGGAAGTCAAGATCATGGGGAACAGACAGATTTGTTAGAAATTGGAAGACAAATTACAACAAAATGTGGAGGATTACCTTTAGCTATCAGAGCAGTTGGTTGTGCTCTCCGTTTTGAAAAAAGAGAAGAATCCTGGAGAACTATATTGGAAAGTGATTTATGGGAGTTGGACCAAGGGATGAATGAAGTTATTCCTGCTCTCCGATTAAGCTACGATTGTATGCCAGAGAATTTAAAAGAATGCTTCATGTCTTTGAGCCTGTTTCCAAAAAATTGCATCTTTTTTAAGGAAAACACTGTTAGATTCTGGTCATACTTGGGCTTACTTCAGCTTAAAAGTAGGACATCAGAAAAAGATGCCGGTTATCAGTATTTTGATGACTTGCATCAGAGGTCTCTACTTCAAATGTTTCAGAATGATGATAAAACTTGCTTTTTCCTAATGCATGATCTTGTGCAAAAACTTGCCGAGTCTGTTGCAGGCCACTCATTTAGAAGGTTAAATACTGAAACCTTAGATTCGTTTCATAATAAAGGACGATATCTGTCTGTCTTGGTGAATGAATTGCCTAAATCCGTTGACCTTAGTTCAATACAACAATCCAGCACTCTCAGAGCAGTCCAAATATTTAACACAGTTAATCAATGGCTCGGAAAAGGCATCAGTATTGAGCTCAATGAAGGATTTTTTCAAAACTTAAGGTCACTACGAGTCCTGAATTTTAACGATACTGGCATAAGTACCTTGCCCAACTCGATAGGCAACTTGAAGATGTTGAATTTCTTGGGGCTCGCAAGGACACAAATCACAACCCTCCCGGAATCTATTGGTCTTCTATTTAACTTGAAAGCAATGGATTTAACGGGGTGCCACTTAATAGAGCTACCTAAAGGAATAAAGAACTTGGTAAATTTAGAACATCTAATAGTTGCAAAATGGTCAAACGTTCACATGCCATGTGGAATGGGCAATCTCATAAACCTAGAAACATTACCTGTGTTTAACATTGGAATTCAGTCAGGCTGTAAAGTGTCTGACATGGGAACATTAAGAAAACTGAGAGGGGAGCTTCGTATCACTGGTTTGGATAATGTCCAGTTTATAATGGATGTAGAGTTAGCTGATTTGTTCAACAAACAATATGTGGTTGTTTTAACACTAGACTGGTCTCAGATACATGAAACAGACAATCAATCTTCAGTGCTTGTTTCAGATATAGATCATGGTAAAGTCCTTGAGGCTCTCCGACCTCAATTAGACCTTGAAGTGTTGGAGATTTATCATTATCCCGGTTTGAGTTATCCCAAGTGGTTAGGTGATTCCTCGTATGCAAGATTGGGTAAGTTGGTTTTGTTCGGCAACCGGAAGATAGGTTGTGCATTTCTTCCCCCTCTTGGTCAATTGCCATCTCTTAGAGATCTGTCAATTCAGTGCATGCTAAGTGTAGAGTATGTGGGAAATGAATTCTGTTACCATGATGGCCAAAATAAAGCATTCCCATCATTAAATACTCTCGAATTCAGATACATGCCCAAATGGGTGCGATGGTTTGGAGTAAGGAATGGTGACTTTACTTCCCTTGAAACCCTCAAAATTGTTTCATGTGATGCTCTCAGATTTTTGCCAGATTATATATCTTCTTCTTTCAATAAACTGGTGCTATCTCATTGTAAAGAGCTGGCTAGTGTTCCCATGACACTCACCTCTGTCACAAGCTTGATTTTGTTGGGAGATATAAACAAATCCTTGTTAACGAATATTACTTTCCCTTCACTGAAATCACTACAAATTGGTTTCTCACAAAACATACAGTATGTTCTGCTTGGTTTGATGCCTTTATTGGAGGTGCTAGTTATAAAGGGCTGTGGAAATCTAAAATCTTTGTTTGGACTTGCTGATCTACTATTTCTCAGAGAGCTGGAGTTTGCCAACTGCCGCTCTCTGGTGCTCCCACTTGATGAACGTGTCTCCCATAATCTTGAAATTTTAAAAATAACAAATTGTCCTGGCCTATGCTATTGGGAAAAATATCAGATGAACTTTGGTGACAAGGTACAATTCTACTTTCTCTTTAATTAAAAAATTAATAGTTAATAATCAAGTCTGATTGTTCGATTCTTTTCTCTTGTTCTAGTTAGATAGAGGAGTTACTGGTACAGAGAATGATGAATGGCTTCCGCCAACAACTGGGGATGACTATAATTTGGACTGGCTCTTATCAGTTGCCTGTAAATCCCAAGAGTACAATAAATGGGACAAACCACCTACTTCTAGTATAAAGAGGCTTCGGGATGGCTCGATGAAAATGCCTTCTCACAGCTCAGATAAAGGAAAACGAATATGCGACTACTCTTCTGGCAGGTCCAATGCAGATACTAGTGACAGTGAGCTTGGCTCATTTGGTGGGACCAGTGAAGAGGATTAGTCATTGACTCATCAGTGAGAATGGAGAGCTTGGAATCTGCAAACTGATTGTTTTTAGAAGGTTAGTTTGAAACTTTTCGGGCAGTATCAAATCAAGAAAAGTTATAAAGCAAAGGCCAAAATTGACAACACTCTTGCAAGTTGCAAGTTCAATTTGATACAATTAATTAGAAGTTTACCGAAGCCAAAAATTAGCAATTAAATTAGCATTAGCCTTCTTCATAGTCTACTTGTCTCTTTCCATGGTTGAGTCTTATTCAGATTTTAGTAGATAAGGGTATATATATAATTGGAGCATTCTAAACCATGTAATAGATGAAAAACATCAAAGTTTGATAAGTACTTAGTGTTAAAATTCTAGCTACTAGTGCTCTGTTTCCATTTCTTTTTGTATGGCTCAAAATGCTCCAAATTTTTTGTCAAACAAAACTTGATGCACTGTAGAAAATTTCTTTAATTTAACATTGGTTTATGTTGTGATAGAAAAACTCTATTGCGCAAAGAGAAGACTTTCTTTGTGTCGAGGCAATGTTGGATGTTCCTTTATTTCTCTAGTTCCAACTTTGCTTTGTCACTGATGCCATGTTCTCTCAAATTCCACTCCCTACTATGTATTTTCGTTTAACAAAACATTTATAATTGAGTAATCTGTGGTACTGTGGTTTTGCTATATCAAGCATGTTTCATAATAAATAACTTTAATAATTTAAGTATCTGTGAAATAAGTTCATCACTTTCTATCTGTTCTAATACTTCTTATTTTTTAATTCTTTTGTCCTTAGCAGATATGTTATTTAACTATCTTTGGATTTTCTTTCACGTTACATTACAGAAATCATAAGGTGGCATCCGCTTAAACTTGATGATGTAAGCAGTCTCGAATTTTGCATGAATGGTCTAGGAATGGAATCAAGGGCCTTGAGTCCTTGATGGCATGTTTCTGCTCCAATTAATCATGGACTTTGGTAAATGTAGCCAATTTTTTGAAGGATTTGTTTACTATTTTATTGGAAACTAAGGTTATTTAATCCAATTTCGTACTAATTTCTACAGCTAATTAATTATAATCTGATGACTGTGGCACCAATTCAGACCAGCTGAAGAGGTTGGTTGCTCTACTTGCTGAGCTCAGGTATGAATTTTTGAATCTTCTCTCTTTATTTTCGTCTTCAATGCTCTTATCAATTTGTATGATCCTTTTAAATTACTCTGAGATTGTATCTTACTATTATGCAAATAAATATGAAGTATGGAAATAATTGGTTTAAACATTGGGATGGTCAACCGCCTGACACAGTTCATACCTATGTACAAGTTGGTATACTTACCACCTTAAATATTGGTTCGTACTTCCGAGGATGCTGCATTGTTGCAATCTTTTGGAAACTTACCAGTGGAAGAATTAACCATCAGATAGGGGTGGTCAACCGCCTGACGCAATTCACACCTTATGTACAAGAAAGTATACTGACATTAAACATTTAAGGGGGATTTTCTTGGGGAATAGTTATCATGCCCCAATTAATAACACAACATATTGGCTCTACTGAAAAAATTAATGTTCTCGAGCTCCAAAAAATATTGAAACTAAAAATGGCAGTACTGTTCCTTTTCATGCCCTCTCTCTAAAATCTTGATGTAAAGCTGTTTAAATGTGCTCAAATGAAGAATTTGAAAAAAATGGAAAGTGTTCTATAGATGTTCTCCCAAGTGACTATTTAACAAAATCTTTCTGATTCTGAACTGTTTTGCCCTGACATGCTGCTGTCCCACTCTTCTTATATTGACAGCAGCCAAAACTTTTCTTTGTTGCAATTGAACATGATTACAAATGCAAGGTTAGAAATACAAATTTAAAAGTGAGTACCTCTTCTACCAAAATTTTACATTTGTATGGAATTTATTTGATTTTTTACAAATTTCTCAATGGATTAGCCTTCTTGAATTGCTTCCAACGAACAACAAGAAGAAAACTTGAAATAAATGTACTGAAGTTTCCAACAAAATGGAAAATATCGTTCAAACTTTTCATTAGTGAACACCAGACATGGTTGAAGCTATAGATGCACCAATGTTTTTGCAAGCTTTAAGGTCACTGCGAGTTCTGAAAAAGAAATCTCACAATCTTAGAAACCTTAACCTGTGCTTAACATCAGAATTGAGTCGGGTTTGTCAAGTGTCTGACATGGAAAAATTAAACAAACTACAGGGAGATCTTTGCATTACTGGTTTGGACAATGTCTGCAGTATAAAGGACGCAACGAGGGTGAAATTGTCCGATAATGTTAAGCATATACTGGACTCAGCCATTAACTCACCGAATGGAGACCAGCAAGACAAAAGGAATCGGACACCTCACGCTGCTGCCCAACAAACATAGGATACTAGCATCTGACATAGAGAATAACAGAAAGTTGAGTTGACATTGTTTAGATACTAGCATCCTTGTAATTAACCATAGTTAGATAAATGTTTACCATAGTTAGAGATAGGTCAGGTTAAGTTTTCTATTCAGTCGAAAGTTCTTTATATACTCTTGTATACATCAGAGAGACATAATACTTTACAAAATACAAAATACTTGAAATTGTTTAGATATATAGGCAACACATTCAATCATTCTTCAATGCTAGTTTCAGAATTCAGATATAGGCCATGTGGATGTCCTCAAGGCCCTTTAATGTCAACTCAACCTTCAAGCATTGGAAATATACCATTAGTCCATTACCCCAAATTTTGTATTATCCGAATTGGTTAGGTGACTTCTCATAATTGGTTAAGGTGATTTTTTTGCTTGGCAACGGCAAGATGAGTTGTAATGGTACCGTATACCAGATGAAACAAAACTCCTTATCCTGGTATGAACTGGTGCCAATATAACATCGATCAGATGAAACAAAATGAACAGGCACTGACTGGTAAATAAAAAACCCCACACCAACAGACCAACTCCCATTCTATATTCCTGCAGAAAAATGCAAGTTTACCAAACTTACCTTTGTCACTCTCAGATCACAAGAGAAGAGAAGCTAGAGGAGACGCCAAAACTGAAGAGAGGAACGAAATAGCATTTCGCAGATACAGCGTGAAAGCAAAACGTTGGAACATTCCGTGTCGATGTTCCGTCATCTTCTAAAAGAACAAACGGAAGTAGAGAAGCTAACGGGTTTAAATCCGGCCCAGTATATAAAATCCGATAATCGGGTGATCCCATCACACATCGGAACTCCGATCGGACGGTGCGCAGCCTGCTGCGAGCCCAAAGTGCATGCCGAGGCCCGAACTGAAGCCTGAAGTAAACCCGACCCAAACGCCCGAGGCCCGATGGCCGAAGCCCAAAGTGTTCATTCACCGTCCACAGGCGCCTGGAGATTCGCGCTTCCTGAGTGGACGCAGATGCGAGCTGTTGGGCATTTATTTTTATGAAGAAGACCCTATACTTGAAATAATATCAAACAAGTTTTCTTTCTCGAATCGAATTCTGAAGTCTCCAACTCTTTACCTCCCATTTCTACTTTGAAACATTGAACATCGCCACCAGTCCGTCCGCCAATTCATCCCCCACAGCCACACCACATCACCTGAGCGTATCTTTTGTGAATTTGGTAAGGGATACGCCATTGCTACTTTCCTCTTTTGCTTTCATTCCATCCCTATAAAACATCCATTCGGCCACTTCCCAGCAGCAGATATATAGGGCCGGCGCCAGAGCCAGATAGGGTTAATTTCTTGAGAAATCTGAGTCTTGTTATTCAATCTTCCCTTCTTCTAGCAGGGAGATAATAAGCTCATTTTATCCTCTTCCTTTCGGGCGCCAGAGAGGTAGAATTTTATATATCTTTTTATCCCCTTCTAATTTAATTAGTTCTTATTTTGACACTCTAGTCTACTGTGTGATTTTTTTAGGGAAAAATCCATGTGTGGAATTATTATGGAAAATTCTAATATGATAGCTTGCATTGCATTCCATGTATGAATTAAGTAATGTAGTAATTTCAGATACGAAAGCGAAGATTTGCTAATCTATTTTCTTGTATTAGGACCTGATCGATAACTAAAAGAGAGGATCAAGCAACAGCTCAGTGACTGTGCATAGCTGTAGGAGCGATCGAAGGGTCTAATTAAGAGCCAGCTCCATGCATACATGATCCGACAATTTATGAGGCAATGTAAGGCAATCTCTTTCTGTTGGTTGAAATTATAAGCTGTAAGATCTGTTTAAGCATTTCAGAATTATATGTGGAGCTCCTGAGTGATTCGACAATAAAAAGTTTTGGGGGTTATTTAAATGACCTTTTGGTCGGTTATTTCTTGATGGAAAGTTTTTATTTTGTTCAAGCGCTGTTAAGACTTAGGATTGTTCTTTATGAATGTAAGTCCCGCAAATATTGTTTACGAGATCGATTGAGGCATCTCTTGGTAAATGTTCGGTGCTGAAATTTGTTTTCATGTTGGTAAAGAAAGGAGGTCACAATTTACTATTTTTCTGACTGTGAACCGCAGTCAATCTGGTTTCTATGATTTTCAAAAAAATACACCATCAGAATATTTCATGATGCAAAGTTCTGGTTGAGAGGCTGTTAAAAGACGCTATTACAATTGTTGTATGCCGCGAATAATATTTTCGAGAATTACGACATTTTGTTTACTATTTTTATTTTTTGTTAATAAGATCCTTTATGCTGCTATTTCATTTAATATTGGTTTATATTCTAATAAAAGTTCTGTTGCGCAAAGAGACTTTCTTGTGTTGCGGTAGTGTTTGATGTATTTTCGTTTAACAAAACATTTAGATTTGGCCAATGTCCAGTAGTGTGGTTTTGCTATATCAACCACAATTTAGAATAAACAACTTTCATAATTTAAGTATGTGAAATGAGTTTCTCATTTTCTAACAATTTGATACTTTCTATTTTTATGATTTTATCCTTAACAAAAATCTTTCAATTTTCTTTCACAGTATTATGGAAATCACGAGGTGGCATCTGCTTATACATGATGATGTAAGCTGCCTCAAATTTGCATGAATGGTCTAGGAAAGTTTTCAAGGGTGTTGACGGTATGTTTTTGCTCCAATTAGTTATGGAATATGTTAAATAGATTTGTTCCTGCAGATAAATAAAATCATAATTATGTGCTGAAAGAAATCTTTTTATTTTGCATTCATCATTTCATAATTCATAACAATATGGTATATAAAGAATTTATTGAGTATCATAAATTGTAATTTTGGACATAACAATATATATTTTGAGGCGCTAGCATTCCGAAGTACTAACTTATGCACAATAGTCTATAACTTCTGTGCTCGTATCTGCTTAATTAAGCCTTGATTGGTCTTAGTAACAATCATATGGCTACTGGTACAAACAGATTGCATCACAACGTATATTGGTTAGGAAAGAAAAAAAAAGAGAGAAAGTATTAAGACCCCCCATAGCAGTTTGGTATTTTAATTATGTATACTTTTTAACCGTAGATGGGTTTTATGATTGCATTTTTTTTCCATATTTTATTCTCTTAGTGTAATTCGATATAGAATTATCAGTACTTAGTATCTATGGTGATTAGGTAAAAATGTCAATTTATCACAGTTGGTGCTTTCATGGATTCTCAATGAAAAAATAAAAGCTTCTTCCAAGTGATATTCTCTACTTCCATCAATTTTCTATTCCATTAAAAGTCAGATGTACTAAGAACTTTATTAATTAATAATATCATTTTGTAATGAATATATCATTAGTCCTGGGAAGGTTTTCTTTACTATTTTATTGGCGTGTAAAGTTATGTAACCCAGTCTTCTTATTATTTTCTGGTAATAATCCGACTGTAGCATCCATTGGCACCAGCTGAAGAGGGTGGTCTCTCCACTTGCCGGGCAGAGGTAAGAATTTTTTGAATCTTCTATCTCTTCATTTTCATCTTCAATGTTCTTATCAATTTGTATGATCCGTTTAAATTATTTTGAGATTGTATCTTACTATTATGTTAAGAAGTATTAAGCATAGGAAATTTGTGAAAAGTCACATACTATGGTATTGATTTGTAGTTTCGAGGATGCTTCTTTGTTGTGATGTTTAGAAATTAAACTTCACAAATGAAGAATAACAATCAAATAGGGATGGTAATTTTCTTGGAGCAACCTAGAAGCCTCTTCATCTGCTTTTTTGTTTCCTCTTATGTCAATAGTGTCGGACTTTCTTCATCGCATGAGTAGAAGCCTCTTCATCTTCTTTTTTGTTTCCTCTTATGTCAGTAGTGTCGGACTTTTTTCATCGCATGAGTAGAAGCCTCTTCATCTGCTTTTTTGTTTCCTCTTATATCAATAGTGTCAGACTTTCTTCATCGCATGAGTAGAAGCCTCTTCATCTGCTTTTTTGTTTCCTCTTATGTCAGTAGCGTCAGACTTTCTTCATCACATGAGTAGAAGCCTCTTCATCTTCTTTTTTGTTTCCTTTTATGTCAGTACTGTCGGACTTTCTTCATCGCGTCCCTACTCACGTGACCTCTCTGGCCTTGTTTAAAGTATATCTATCAATTCTATTATTTTACTTGATGCCCTTCCATGCAAATAATGTTGATGTCTAATTAGTCCTGTTATTTTAGAGGTATTTGGCATAGAAGGATGAATATGTAAAATTAAAGGAAGAGGAAGGATTGTTCTTGTTCAAAGTTGTAAAGAAGCATATTTATAAAAGATTGAAGGATTATTTTCTCATTGAGTGTAAAAAATTGTACTTTTTTTTTTTTTTTTTTTGCATTCAAGTTCACGAGGGGTTTTCAGTGTATAAAAAGGAACAATTTTCTTGAACTATGTATTTTCATTTTGTACACATGTAAGAGTAAAACCTGTGAAAGTCCAGTTGTAAAGTAGTACCTTCTTATTGATGGTGTATAAAAGTTGTAATTTTGTGTACTTTAATTTTCATTTGGTTACAGTTCAATTGAAGGGGCGTTGATGTACGGAAAAAGGACAAATTTCTTGAATTATGCATTTTTATTTTGTCTAAATTTAAGAGCAAAGCCTATGAAGTTAAGACCTTTTGAAACAAGTGGGTGGGTTGGATTGGGTTGGGATTAGGCCGTTTGGATTTAGGTAATCTGAGCTAGTTTGTCATACTAGAGTTAAATTTTCGGGTTAACCTGCCACGTCATCTAATGTCATCCTTTTTTTTTTTTCTTCACTTTTTGTAAATCTCATGTGAATTGGGGATTGGCTTGTATAGTTTAAGTCAGTTTGACTTTTTAAAAAATTGTGTTGGGTTGGGTTTGGGTTCAAGTTTGGGCAGGTTACACAGTTTTGTCAGGTTAAAATCAGATTTTTTTTTTCTTTACATTATTTGGCAATTAAACGGGTTCGGTTCTGGTCATGGATCGAACTTCAGGTTTTTGTCGGCTTTAATTTCAAAACACCTAGTGTTAGCTTTTATTGGATCTCACATCAATTTGGATCAGGTCAGGTCATATTAATTTGGAGTCAGTTTGACTTTTCTAAAGCATCGACCAACTCGGATTAAGGTCGACGAGTTTGTCGTCCCAGTCATATTTTGCCACCTATGACATGTTTGCTGTGTCAGTAGTTGTCTCAGCTGCATATATCTCTTCTTTTGCTTTAAATCGATGCCTGCAGTACTGTCCCGAGATCCAAGAATGGATTAATGATCATATTAAACTTTTGTAGTTTTATAGTTTCACGCACTTCTTGTGTAACATATAAAATTATAAGAGGAGACTTCAACTACATGTAACTATAATTAAACTTTGTAATTTTATAATGTCATGTGATCTAGCATTGCATCTGACAGACCCTTTTTTGCTGCCATCCATGATCCATCCCTCCATGTTAAAAACAAGGCAAACATTATAAGAAGAGAAACATCTTGCGTCCATTGAATAACCGTCCATACGTCCATAGATGTATACATAATGTAACAGATACGTTCCGAAATGTAACAAATACATCTCGGAATGTAACCTATATATGGACGCAATGCACGATTTTTCTATGGACACTAGGTATTACTCTTATAAGAAGATATATATACCAGTGAAACTCTAATTACCAGAAAGCATGGAGAGCAGCCAGTCCCAAACTGTAGCTGAGCTACTGAACATGATTTTCGGTTTCGTTAAACCCATGATTCTCAAGTGTGCACTAGACCTCGGAATTTTTCATGAGATCAGCAAGCACGCCGAACCCATGACCCTGACTGAGCTCCATTCAGCAATGTCCCTCCCCGACTCAAAGAAGCCCTATTTGTCGCACCTCCTGCGCGCATTGGTCCATTTTGGTTTAATTCATGTGCAAGGAGGTGCTACTGTGGACTCCGAGGCCAGTTATGACCTAACTCCCATTTCACGGCTCATGACCAGCACGAAAGGAATCAATTTGCTGCCATTCGCTCGCTTCCAGCTCGAAGCTGGCAAAGATTTGTTCATGAAAACATGTTCATTCATGGGCGATTGGTTCAAGCAGGATGACAAAGAGATGCCATTTGAAATGGCGCACAGTTGCAGCATGTGGGAAATGGCAGCTCGGCACTCCAAGCTCAACGACATGTTTAATGGTGCTATGGTGAGCTCCTGCAGCATCTTCTCTGATGCCATCATTAAGTTTGGTGCTGATATTTTTATTGGGGTAGAGTCTCTAATTGATGTGGCGGGCGGGGCAGGTGCAGTGGCCAAAGCCATAGCCGTTAACTTCCCCCACGTCAAGTGTACAGTCTTGGATCTACCTCATGTAATACATGATGTTGCAGAAGATGAAATTGTGAAGTTTGTTCCGGGTGACATGTTTGAGTATATCCCTCCAGCAGATGCAGTTCTTCTTAAGGTAATCGTACGTAATTATAGAACTTTTTCGTATTCCATACAATCAATTAACTAATTAAGAAATTAATACAATTTTTTTATCCAGATTCTATATATACTGATTGTTAATTATAATTGTAGTGGGTTTTGCATTGTTTGGGAGATGAGGACTGCATCAGGGTACTAAAGCAATGCAAAAGTGCGATAAGCTCGGCCGGAGGCAAGCTTATCATTATAGAAGCTATCGCGGGATCTAGTCAGGGCAATCCATCTGAGGAAACACAGGTGTTGTTCGATATGTTGATGCTGAGTATATTTGCCAGCGCGGAGCGAGACGAGGATGAGTGGAGAACTCTTTTCACGAGAGCCGGATTCTCTTCCTACAAGATTGTGTGTACCGTTGGGTTCATGTCAATCGTTGAAGTTTACCCTTGAAAATTTGAAGCTATTCTTGAAGGCAAGCTACATTATTGGATGATCTTTTTACTAATTACTTATCTATAAATGTGTCAGCAGTTAAGTTCCTTAACTAATTAACAGATGTACTTTTTTGGATCAAATTTGTATGAAAATTAAGGAACTGTGTAGAAGTATAATTATTTAGTCAAGGTGCCTTAATTTCCGCTAGAATATGCATATTGGATTCGATTTTATTTTTTCATATTTGTGCTACTTGAAATATATAGCGAGTGTTGAATTGACTTGAGAAGATGTACCTTCATTCTGGCTATTACTTAAAACAAAAATTAATATATTAAATAATAGTATTAAGTATTAGCTAACACTCTGAATACTATAAACAGGATAACCAAAACTTCTACAAAATCTAATATGCATTAACTATTATTTTAATTTTATATAATCTTCTGTTGGTCATTGGCCAACCATATATTAATTTGCAGAAGAAAATCTAGAATTTAGAGTCGGCAAGGATAGGTAGAAGCACATCATTGAATAAATATGCACAATATATAAATTTTAGAGGCAAATTTACTCATGGGCAAGCCCATCAGCCCGAGTGCTTATCCCCTAACTTACTGCATTTTGCAGTTCATGATGTGAAACATTGGATTGTCTCGAGATTCGTGTAGATCTGAGATGGCATGAATCTGAAGACAATCTAACGGTTCACGTCATGAACTGCAAAATGCAGTACAGCAGGAGAGATGAAATCCATCAGCCCATGCACATGGGTATGGACTTGAATTTTATTTATTTATTTTTTTTTTTTTTGCATTTAAGTTCATGAGGGTTTTTCGGTGTATAAAAAGGAACAATTTTCTTGAACTATGTATTTTCGTTTTGTACAAATTTAAGAGCAGAACTTGTGAAAGTTCCATTAATTTGTCTGTTGCATTGTTTGTGCACCATCGAGAGCTGCCGCTTTACTTCACTAGTGTAACACAGTCACAGATTTATGAACACTTGTGCATTCAAAGAATAAATCGAAGAACATGTATAATTCGAGGTTTTGACATCAGTTTATTAGAGATCACGAAAAATGAAGATTAACTTAAAAGCAAATAATGAGCAAAGAATCGTTAATAGATTAATTAAATAGCAAATGATCTAGTAGTTGAAGCGGTAGTTAATTAGGATGACTTTTTAAGAAATTAAAAATAAAAAACTGTAGTATTTTGTTAAAATCAAAATAAGCATTGCACGGTGACTTGGTTGCTTAATCTCTAAAAATTCTCTACCTTAACCCCCCGTATGGTAGTGTAGTAAAAGTGAAGTAAAGTGATTTAAGGTGCTTTTAAGTCACCAAACGTAAGTGATTTAAGATGTAGTAAGTTAACGCAGCTATATATGTGTAGTAAACAAAATCACCAAAATTTCATATATTTTACACATTTTACTCACTTTATTTCATCTATTTACTCCACTACTACAAATACTTCTCCTTTAAAGTGATTTAGTGTTTTATTCCGCTTTAACTTACTATCTTTGCCAAACGGATAGTAAACATAAAAATAATGTTTTCAGATTTGAACAACAAAGATTTTGCCTCATCATCAAAATTGGACCGGGAAAAGCCCAACAACAAATGTTCGGCCCATTAACTGCGACATTATTTAGCCCATAATATCAACATAAGCACGGCCCAAAATAGCACTTGGAAGGAGCACCACTCCAAATCGGACCTGCTCGCTCAAACACGAGAGGACTGACGTTAGGGGTGAAAACGGATCGGATACGGATAGTAGTCAAAATTGTATCCGTATCCACTTTAGTTTTTCGGATATGAATACGGATACGGATAGTTCCGGATACGAATACGGATTGGATATCAAACGAATACGAATACGGATCGGATATTTAACGAATACGAATGCGAATACGAATATACTTCGGATATTAGACTTATTATTAAAGAAATATTGTATATAATTTTTTTCATGATAAATCACTAACTATAATAGTTAAATTACTATAAAAATTAATCACTGATCATAAATATGTTATTAGTTCATCGCTGATCATTATTATCAGACATATTCATATATTAGTTAAGAAAAATCCATAATTATTATTATAATATTAATTGAAAGTATCAAAAATTAGAAAAAAGATAAAGTGTAAAGCCTAATTAGATATAAACTTCATTAAATTTGAAATCTACATAAAAAAATACAATTGAAAGACATATAATAAGCCTTTAAAACGGATATCCGAATTACCAAAATATCCGGATTCGGATAATTATCCATATCCGTATCCGTTTCCATATCGGAAACCGTATCCGTATCCGTATCCGCATAAATTTTATCCGTATCCGCAAATATCCATATCCGCAAATATCTGTATCCGCAAAAATTCGAACAGGAATCCGGATACGGATAGATAATATCCGATCCGTTTTCACCCCTAACTGACGTTATAGAGATGCCAGGGAGGGGAAGGCGGGCAGGTCTGATGTATTCAAAGGTAAGAGGGGTGACAGAACCCGATCCAACCCGGCAATTTTCAGAAAGTCAAACTGATCTGACCCGACCCGACCTGATCCGAACCCCACCCGACCCGAGATCAAACAACATATAATCCAACTCAAATCAACATAAAATCCAAAAAAAGTCGATATTAAAATTAGTCCGACCCGACCTGACCCATGATCTTTTAGAAGGTCAAATCGACCCGACCCGCCCGATTTGCCACCTCTAGCTGCTGTTTTTGAAGTTTTGATACATTTTAATTAACGATACAATGATAGTTATGGTTTTTTTTTCTTTAACTAATATGTGATATTAATAAGATATCTTGAAACTTTAACAGGTTAATCTGAAACACTGTAGTATTGAGTTAACAGAAATTATAAAATTAAATCATCTATCTGAATTACTATTAATTAAATTATATAAATATTATTTTAAAGTTGTTGAAAGAACATGCGAAAGCAAGACGAAGCGAAAGAGCAACAAATGAGAAATCAATGTTATATGTGTTTCATTTTTAATCTCATTAGGTTTTTCCGTTAGGTTTTTCCGTTTTGATTGTGGTATATATATGTTTCAGGTTGGATTAACTCCCTACACATGGTGGTATCTATTTTGATATTGTACGTGATATATCTCCTCAACATATTTCATAATTATATATATGAGAGTGGTTATCAATGTTGTTACTTGTTAGATAAATATTTGTCACGATCTGTTTCTTCATATTATATATTCGGATGGAGACCAACCGAACAGATCACAGGTGACTGTAAGTAGAGACAAAATAAAACGATGGAAGTCAAAACGTAACAAGTCCGATATGTACATAAATATTGTTTTTTTTTTTTTAAACAAAAAGAAGATAATAATAGCTAGTCAAGTACTCAGTGGATGAGTAAATTAAAAAACTAAATCCAAAAAATATTATCTGATGAAGCCTTGCATGCTTATTGAACAATAATTGATCGCTTCCTATAATAATTAATTCATTCCCAGAGAGGGGTAGGAATCCTAACTTCTCAGCTATGTCACATCAGATAATTAAACTATTTGTTTTTTTTTTATTTGTTTTTATTAGAGGCTGTAAAATCTAAATTGTTTGGTATACCGAGCATTTATTATTTTTCAGCTTTTATCTTTTCACTTACCTCCAAATAAATAAGATGACAAGTTACAAAGTCCTCTGAGCTTCTCTCTCCCAAACGAAGCAAACCTTGATTTTGTTGCCTCTATTGCAACTCTGCATTGGTCTTACCGTCTTATTCTATGGTACAATCTGTTCTCTATTTTTGTAAGTGTTATATTTATTTTGTTTTATTTGAATGTCACAGACGCAATTGTCAAAAAAAAAAAAAAATTTTAATTGGTGTAATATTTACAATACTTTTAGAGTATAAATTTTTTAGTATGAAAGGAAAAAAAAATAAACAAATTTGTACTCCAAAAATGTAAATCAAATAACCTACTTTAGATTTCAACAAGATAAAAAAAAGTGTATACAAATTCTGTAGAAAAATAAATATATTTACATTTCATTAACCTCCTATTTTGCTCCTGTATTTTCTCATTTTTTATTGGTGTTCTAATTTGCATTTTATTTATTTATATTGGTCTGAGGTTGAACTCTGTATAACTTTTTTCATCCTGAGATTTTTTTGTTCCTAAAGGTTTTTTGGAGTGATCTTTGCATAAAGTTCACTGACACCCACAAATCAAACATTTGTCATTTACATGATTTTTTCTTGCAAAAATAAATTAACATAGTACCTTCTATTACTATTTATTTTCTTGTCGAATAATTGATTTTATTTATGCTTCCAAATGTTTATAGATTTGCTGATTATTGCAATATTGTGTAGCTCATAACAGCATGTACGTAGGATGTGAATCTTTAATTGTCCGATAAAATTATATATGGTTCCTTCTGTTTAATGTTAGTTATGCCTTCTTTTTATATTTCAATGTTCATTCGATATAATGCAGATTATAATTTCCGGGGCGAAGCCCCGAAAACAGCCCTAGTACTCCATAAATAGTGGTAGACTTCCAAGTACCTCAACTATGCCACGTCATCAATATTAATTACCATTGAGTTTGTTTAAAAACTTTTCATCTACTTTGATATGATATGTCTAAAACAAAATTTAACTCTTAATTAAATATCTATTTTGTTTTAGACATATCATATCTAAAACAATATTACTCTTAAAATGATCCAAAGCAGACATGATATGTCCAAAGTAGCTATTAAAATTTTGTGTTATCCAATCCCTACTCTTGTATATTTAAGTTATAACAAAATACTTAATTAGTGAATAATTGTCCATTTTGATGTAAAATAGAAAAAATGAATTTGAACATCAAATTGACAAAACATCATCAAATATGGACTCAAGTTAAAAAAAAAAAAGAAAAAAAACGAAGAACGATAACGGATCAAGGGGGGCCGGGGCATAGACGCATAGTCTTTCCCATATATGCACGTGTTCAAGGGTGGACCGAAGGCTAGTGCCAGCTCTGGCTTGGGCCCCTCCTTGGTCCAAAAATTTTTTTCTCACCCCCTAATATGTAAGAGCCAAGTTGTTGGAAAACAAATGAAGAGGACTTTAATTTCATTTATCTAGGCCTATGTATTTCAATATTTGGGCTTTGTCTTACATACTTGAAGTTGAAGTGAAGCCCAAGTCTTATTCCCAATAATTAATTGTCTACACCCTGCTAATTGGTAAAAGAGAGACTTAAAGACGAGTAGCTGGTTCGGTGGTTCTGTTTTTTTTTTTTTTTTTTTTGTGAAGATAGAAGGCTTAATATGTTAGTTGGAGAAGTATATTATGAAAAGTTGAATATTATAAGATTATAGACTTTTTTTTATATTTGATTTTTATGTATAATGAAAAAAATTTTGATATCCGAAAAAATTACATAAAGACTGAGCTCTTCGGCCCCCTCTCAAATCATTCGCCATGGGTGTTTGTTGAGTTTGGTGCGAGTGCCTATGGGCTACGATCTTTGATAAAAGAAAAAAAAATAATATAATAAAAATAAATTTATTGTGCTCACCTCTCATTCTTAAAGATTCACTCGGTTTGTACAAAAATAGTCCATACTCCATACCTATTTGGGCCATTTCAATTGGCGAACCTTGATCCCTTACCTCCAAATCCTCGACTTTCTTTGCTTTACTAACTCACATCGACAATGTATATTTGTTCTTAGGAAAATTGGTTTAGTCAAGGCTTGATTACGCCATATATTCAGTGTTTTGGATGTTCTAATTGAGTTTTAAATAGTTTATTTACAAAGGACCTTTTTTTTGTCTTTTTGAGATAAAAAACCGCCACTTAAATTTAAATGTCTAAAAATTGAAGGCTTACCCATTCAGGTTTCGAACCCGCGACCTCCCACACAGAGAGAGTTACCCTTAGTCACTAGACCGAAGATTGGTTCTTTTATTTACAAAGGACTTTGATACATGGATACTAATAAAAGTATCAAAATTGATACCACTATGTTAATATAAATATTCATATTAAAGATGTTGATATTCAAATTAATTAGTTTACTACATTCAACTTATTTGTATTAATAATATATGTATCTCAATTCTCAATACACAATACAAAAAAAGGTTTGTACAGCGAAATCAATAATTAGAAAATTTTACCAGTTATTAGGTTGAACATAATAAATTATAATTATTCAGTATGCTATAGCACCTGGCTTTTGTTTGTATGGCGGCATTGTGCTATGCCGTGCTGAAAACGGAATATATATATCCTGGAAGTGAGCTGCAAATACAGACCAAGAATGCAAGAGAGAGATTATAGGCACGGAAGATTATAAGGCACGGGCTGGTTCATGAGTTATGATCCAAAAACATATCAAATCACCTCCAACTTCCAATTTATATGGCTCAATAAATTCTTCATATTAAAATCTTATAGTACACAAATATCAGAATTTGGAGGTGATTTGATATGAAGAATTTATTGAGCCATATAAATCAAAATTTGGAGGTGATTTGATATGTTTTTGGATCGTGAGTCATGAACCAGCACGTGAGTCATGACTAACCATAGCATAAAATGATACATAAAACATTGATTATTTTATTAATATCGTATAGTCACTTTTAAAAAATCTCAAACAAATACTTAAAAATTTTCAAAAATGGAAAATTTTTGCTTGCTATAAGATTTTGATATAAAGAATTTATTGAGCCATATAAATCGAAATTTGGAGGTGATTTGATATGTTTTTGGATCGTGACTCACGGAGCAGTCCGTAAGTCATGACTCACCGTAGCAAAATTCTATATATATATATATAGAGCTAGACTATTGTTCTACTGTTAGCATTTCGCTCTGAAATGCTAACACCTCAAAATTTGTGTTATCGTATTCGAATTCGTGATTTATGGTGTTCAATAAATTCTTTATATAAAAATACTGAGGAATACAAACTTTTTCTATTTTTGGAGTTTTTTAACTATTTGTTTTGAATTTTTGAAAAGAGCTCATAAATAATAATAAAATATTGATGTTTTCTGATGCTTTTTTCAAAAATACAAAATAAATACTAAGAAAACTTTAAAAATAGAAAATTTTTGTTTACCCTTATATTTTTATATGACGAATATATTAAGCACCATAAATCATGATTTCAGATACGATATCATAATTTTTGGGCGTTAGAATTTCGGATTGAAATGCTAACGTTAGCACAATAGTCTAGCTCTCTCTCTCTCTCTATATATATATAGAATTTTGCTAAAATGAGTCATGACTCACGGGTTGCTCCATGAGTGAGGGTCCAAAAACATATCAAATCACCTCCAAATTTTGATTTATATGGCTCAATAAATTCTTCATATCAAAATCTTATAGCACGCAAAAAATTTTCATTTTTGGAGATTTGTAATTATTTGTTCTAGATTTTTTAAAATGATACATAAAACATTGATTATTTTATTAATATTGTATACTCTAAAAATGGAAAATTTATGTAATCTACAAGATTTCAATATGTAGATTATGTTGAGCAACTTGGATTGGCCATTTGAGCTACAGTTTTGCGATACGGGGCCAAAGCGCACTACCTCACTGCGCTTTGTGAAGCGCAATAGCCTCACTCTCCCTCTATATATATATAGTCCGACTACGGTGCTTCCATAAGCATTTCGGACTGAAACGCTTACGGTCCGATTTCTAAAATCCGTCATCCGAAATTTTGATCTAAATAGCTCATAATAATCGTCACATAATTAACTTGTAGAATACCAAAATTTTCCATTTTATGAAAATTTTAGCTATTTTTAATGATTTTTTAAAGATTGGTATACAAAATTGATTTATTTTTAATTATTTTAAGAGCCATATTTCAAAAAATCATTAAAAATAGCATTAAAATTCCTAAAATGGAAAATTTTGGTATTCTACAAGTTATTATGTGAAGATTATTATGAGCTATTTGGATCAAAATTTCGGACGACGGATTTTCGAAATCGGACCGTAAGCATTTCGGTCTGAAATGCTTATGGAAGCACCGTAGCCGGACTATATATATATATAGAGAGAGAGAGAGTTGGGTTACCGTGTTTTGCATAACAAACTGGTCGTTTTGTTATGCGCTCGTATCTCAGCACGTAACTCCGATGGCCGATCCGATTCGACTGGTGTATTCTACATATCTAAAACTCGTTGGAAACTAATTTTTACTATTTTTGGAGATTCCTAACAATTTTTAACGATTTTTGAAAAAAACGACCCTGAATAAGAGTTCCAAATAGATTATTTTATTATTATTTTTTGTCCATCTTTCAAAAATCGTTAAAAATAGTTAGGAGTCTCCAAAAATAGTAAAAATTAGTATCCAACCAGCTTTCGATATTTAGAATACACCGGTCTAATCGGATCGGCGATTGGAGTTACGGTTGGTGAAATATGACCACATAACAAAAACGTAGTTTTGTTATGCAAAACACGGTAACCCAACTCTCTCTATATATATAGAGTCTAGCTACGGTGAGTCATGACTCACGGGCTGCTCCGTGAGTCACGGTCTAAAAACATATCAAATCACCTCCAAATTTCGATTTATATGACTCAATAAATTCTTCATATCAAAATCTTATAGCACGCAAAAAATTTTTCATTTTTGGAGATTTTTAAGTATTTGTTTGAGACTTTTTAAAAGTGGTTATACAATATTAATAAAATAATCAATATTTTATGTATCATTTTAAATAATATAGTATAAATTCTTAAAAATCTCCAAAAATGAAAATTTTTTGCGTGCTAAAAGATTTTGATATTGAGAATTTATTGAGCCATATAAATCGAAATTTGGAGGTGATTTGGTATGTTTGTGGACCGTGACTCACGGAGCAGCCCGTGAGTCATGAATCATTTTAGCAAAATTCTATATATTTATTTATATATATATATATATATATATATATATATATTTATATTTATATTTATTTATTTATTTACATATATTTTAGACTATTTTGACAACATCATTGATTATAATATACTTATTTTATTACTTAATTAATAAAATATTGATTTTTTAACTTTTACAGTCCTAGCATGAATGCACTACTATTTTTTACTTATAGGATAGTTATGTTAGCTGCTGCTCCGGTTTATGTTTGTTTGTTTATTTTTATGTTTTGTTTATGCTTGCAATATGTCGCTGTTCTGTTTATGTCTCTCTGAGACTTTTTTAACAACTTCAGTTCATCAATAAATCCGTTGACAGCCTCTGTCAAGTTTTTCAAACAAAAGGCAGCACTCCATTAAAAGTTCTCTACATATCACATCGATAAATGCGCGCAACACATCGGTTCGGAGATAATAAAAGAAAAACATGTAGGTCTACGGCCACCCATCCACCCCTCTCACAGTTCTGTCACACCAGTTGCATAAATGTTCACTAGAAACCATAGTGTATCTGTTCATTGGAAAAACAATATCTATTGATCGGAATGATATAAATATTTACTGAAAAGTGATATTTGTTTATAAAAAATATGGTAGACCCGTGAATTAGTAAAAAGGGTGTACGCTAGCTCAGTATAGGTAGTAGACGTACAATACATGCTCTTTTTAACCCTTTGTTAGTACTTCACTTTCACTCGAATCATTGCTAGCTAAATAATCGATCATAATCATAATGATGGGCTCCGTGAGAGCTAATAATTCATTAATTTGGCAAATGCAAATACAAATGGGCAAATGGCGTCGTACGATGAATTATCAAAAAAAGTTATAAAGGATCGAACAAACACAGCACGTACAGGTCCCCTATCCCTATCCCTATCCCTATGGCTGGCTATACGTACATGCAACCAAACAGATAATTAATTGATTAATAATGTACGTACTCAAATAAGTTACCAAATTAGACAGCAAAGCAAAGCAATAATAATGTTGCAGACTTAATTGTAGTCTTTCTGCAACGGATAGCAAATTAATGCATATATGTTGTGACTTGTGACATCGATCCCTAGCTATATATATATATATCCATCCCCTATATATAAAATGAATGCTAGCTCGATCTTACTATCTAAATTTGCAAAGGCCAGGGTAAGTAAGTAATAGCAAGGTAGGGTAGCTAGCTAGAAATTATGTCACCGGTTATCTCGCTCCAGGTCCAGGTATGTGTAGCAGTAGCGCTGGTACAGGTACTGCTGCTTAATGCATCTGTTAATGTTATGGACTCGATCACTGCAACTGCAACTGCAACGCCCACTTCATCTGCAGGTTCTACTAATCACATTCACAGCATCGCCAATGATACACTCATTCTAGATTGGCCAGGTTTTCCAGCAGCGCAACTCCAACGGCGAATTCTTACGAATATAAACCCAAAGAACGCATTGCAGCCTGACAGGTTCGGTTTGGGAGGCAGCAAGCCAGGGCAGTCATACACTCCGGCCCATTGTAATAATTACTATAACCCAGGATGTTAATTAATTCATTAATCCAGTCATGTTCATGTCTATTTGTATTACTTAATTATAAGTTTCTGTTTCTCAATAAGGAGCTAGCTAGCTGCAGGAGGAATCCTGTACTGGTAGGAGTAGTACGTTGCTACGTACGTACCAGACTAGCTAGCTACCAGCTTCTTTTGAGTGTTGAATAATTGATGGTTTAATTTGGTATCAACATTAATTTTTGTTAATTTTTGAACTGAGATTGTGGAGGATATATATATGTGAATGTGGGTGTGATCAGTACTTAAGAGTAGTGGAGGAGTACGTCTGTTTGTACCCGTTCTGATACTTTTTTGTTTCTTAGATTTTGATTTGATTGTTCTGTGTGTGGCCAGTCCCAGTCGGGGAGGTAGCAGAATGTATAATCCTACTGCTCTAGCTCTTTGGTTTCTTTTCCCAGATTATATATGAATGAATATCTAATTACATCTGGCAATACAAATTGGTAGGTCTCGACCCTACCTACTCGTTAAAAAAAAAAGGGAAAAAAGAAAAGAAAACAATTATTTTGTTGAACCGTGTGATATAATAATTACACAAATATTGCGTAAAGAAGCCCCTCCAAAATGAAAAAATGAATTGCTTATGGAAGCACCCTACAGACTCTATATATATATATATATATATATAATTATATATATATATAGAATTTAGCTACGGTTAATCATGACTCACGGGCTGCTTCATGAGTTACGATCCAAAAACATGTCAAATCTCCTCCAAATTCTTATAGCACGCAAAAATTTTTATTTTTGGAGATTTTTAAGTATTTGTTCAAGATTTTTTAAAATGATACATAAAACATTGATTATTTTAATATTATTGTATAGTCACTTTTAAAAAATCTCAAACAAATACTGAAAAATTTTCAAAAATGGAAAATTTTTGTGTGCTATAAGATTTTGATATAAAGAATTTATTGAGCCATATAAATCGAAATTTGGAGATGATTTGATATGTTTTGGGATCGTGACTTACGGAGCAGCTCGTGAGTCATGACTCACCGTAGCAAAATTCTATATATATATATATATATACACACATAGAGTTGGGTAACCGTGTTTTGCATAACAAAACTGCAGTTTTTTTATGCGCTCGTATCTCAACAACCGTAACTCCAATGGCCGATCCGATTCGACTAGTACATTCTACATATCGAAAACTCATTGTATACTAATTTTTACTATTTTTGGAGATTCCTAAGTATTTTTAACGATTTTTGAAAAAAAACGACCCTAAATATGAGTTTCAAATAGATTATTTTATTATTATTTTTTGGTATCTTTCAAAAATCGTTAAAAATAGTTAGGAATCTCCAAAAATAGTAAAAATTAGTATCCAATGAGATTTCGATATGTAGAATGCACCGGTCGAATCGGATCGGCCGTCGTAGTTACGGTTGCTGAGATACGACCGCATAACACGAACGCCAATTTGTTATGCAAAACACGGTAACCCAACTCTCTCTCTCTCTCTATATATATTGAGTCCTAACTCTATATAGAGTAAAACTTGCGTACTCTTAAGCTCACGGAGACCTCCCGTGAGCTTAATACAAAAAACGTATCAAACCATATCCAAATTTTGATTTATATGGCTCAATAAATTCTTTATATCAAAATCATGTGGCATGCAAAAATTTTGCAAAAATTTTCCATTTTTGAAGATTATTATGAGCTATTTGGATCAAAATTTCGGACGACAGATTTTCAAAATTGGACCGTAAGCGTTTCGACCCGAAATGCTTATGGAAGCACCGTAGCCGGGCTCTATATATATAATATATATGAGTAAATCTAGCTTGCTCCTAAGAGCACGGAGGCCTCCTGTGCTCCTAACTCAAAAATCATACTAAACCATCATAAAATTTTGATTTATCATTCTCATTAAATTCTTTATATGAAAATCTCTTAGGATACAAAAATTTTCCATTTTTTGAGTTTTTTAAGTATATGCTTTGGAATTTTTTAGAATGGCTTCAAAATAATAATAAAATAATGTATAAAACTATGTCATCTTTAAAATATACAAAACAAATACTTAAAAATCTCAAAAAATGGAAAATTTTTGTATCCTATGATATTTTAATATAAAGAATTTAGTGAGAACCATAAATCGTAATTTCGAGACGGTTCAGTATTATTTTTGAGTTAGAAGCACGGGAGGCTTCCGTGCTCCTAGGAGCAGCATAGTTTTACTCATATATATATATATATATATATATATATATATATATATATAAAGAGGAGGGATCCCTTGACAATGCTAACTTTGACAATCTTAACAATGGACATTTTAAAAATTTATAAAAATTCATAAAAAATCTTAAAATTAAAAAAAGATTATGGATGCATTAGTTAACTTGTAGATCGATAGTATTCCAAATTTCAATCAATTTGAACATCGTTTGATAGCTTATCAAAATTTTGTGTATTTTTTAATGGTTGTAATTTAACGGATCTTTGAAGGGCTATCAAATATAACTTAAATTGAATATAATCGGAAACATAATTAATCGACAAGTCAAGAAATAATTCCGTGAACTTTTTTCTATTTTTGAGAATTTATATGATTTTTTACAAATTTTTGAAATATCAAATTGTCAAGATTGTCAACGGATCCCTCCTCATATATAAATATATATATATATATATAGGGGAGGGATCCATTGACAATGCTTATCTTGACAATCTTGACAATATGGATTTTGAAAAATTTGTAAAAATAGTTCAAAATTCTAAAAAATAGAAAAAGTTTATAGAGATATTGTTTAACTTATGGATTGATTATGTTTCAAATTATATTCAATTTAAGTGACGTTTGATAGCTCTTTAAAGCTCGTTAAATTTCAACCGTTAAAAAAATGTATAAAATTTTGATAAACCATCAAACGATGTTCAAATTGATTGAAATTTGAAACACTATTAATCTATAAATTAGAAAATGCATCCATAAAAGTTTTTTCATTTTTAAGATTTTTTATGAATTAGTATAAATTTTTCAAAATCCCTATTGTCAAGATTGTCAAGATAAGCATTGTCAATGGATCCCTCCTCATATATATATATATATATATATATAGAATTAGGTTACGGTAATATGCATATCACGGTTTTACCGTGCTATGCGGTCCGTATCACCATTTTCGGTGTCCAAATAGTCGATACGAACCGCTCAATGTGATCTCTATATCCAAATATGTTAGGAAACCAAATTTTATAATTTTTAGAATTTTTTTGCTATTTTTAGTGATGGGGATAAAATCGTTGTTTTGTATGAACCAGAATCCTCGGATCTAGCCATTTTCTCCCCATCATTAAAAATAGAAAAAAATTAAAAAAATTAAAAAATTTGGTTTGCTAGAATATTTTGATATAAAAATTAAGTTGAGCGGTTTTGATCGACAATTTGGACACCGAAAACGGAGATACGGACCGCATAGCACGGTAAAACCGTGATATGCATATTATTGTAGTCGGAATATATATATATAGATAGATAGATTCCGGCTACAAAAATATGCATATCACGGTTTATTAAAATGATACATAAAATATTGATTATTTTATTAATATTGTATAGTCACTTTTAAAAAATCTCAAACAAATACTTAAAAATTTTCAAAAATGGAAAATTTTTGCGTGCTATAAGATTTTGATATAAAGAATTATTGAGCCATATAAATCGAAATTTGGAGGTGATTTGATATGTTTTTGGATCGTGACTCACGGAGCAGTCCGTGAGTCATGACTCACCGTAGCAAAATTCTATATATATATATATATATATATATAGAGCTATACTATTGTTCTAATGTTAGCATTTCGCTCTGAAATGCTAACGCCTCAAAATTTGTGTTATCGTATTCGAAATCGTGATTTATGGTGTTCAATAAATTCTTTATATAAAAATACCAAGGAATACAAACGTTTTCTATTTTTGGAGTTTTTTAACTATTTGTTTTGAATTTTTGAAAAGAGCTCATAAATAATAATAAAATATTGATGTTTTCTCATGCTTTTTTTTAAAAATACAAAATAAATACTAAGAAAACTTTAAAAATAGAAAATTTTTGTTTACCCTTATATTTTTATATGAAGAATATATTAAGCACAATAAATCACGATTTCGGATACGATATCATAATTTTTGGGGCATTAACATTACGGATTGAAATACTAACGTTAGCACAATAGTCTAGCTCTCTCTCTCTCTCTCTCTCTCTCTCTATATATATATATATATATATATAATTTTGCTAAAATGAGTCATGACTCACGGGCTGCTCCGTGAGTGAAGGTCCAAAAACATATCAAATCACCTCCAAATTTCGATCTATATGGCTCAATAAATTCTTCATATCAAAATCTTATAGCACGCAAAAAATTTTCATTTTTAGAGATTTTTAAGTATTTTTTGAGATTTTTTAAAATGATACATAAAAACATTGATTATTTTATTAATATTGTATAGTCACTTTTAAAAAATCTCAAACAAATACTTAAAAATCTCCAAAAATGACAAAAATTTTTGCGTGCTATAAGATTTTGATATGAAGAATTTATTGAGCCATATAAATCGAAATTTGGAGGTGATTTGATATGTTTTTGGATCATGACTCACGAAGCAGCCCGTGAGTCATGACTCACCGTAGCTAGACTGTTGTGCATTTTCTATACAATTTTCAAAAATCCAAAAAAATAATTAGAAAACTCTAAAAATGGAAAATTTCTGTAATCTACAAGATTTCAATATGTAGATTGTGTTGAGCAATTTGGATTGACCATTTGAGCTACGGTTTTGCGATACGGGGCCGAAACGCACTACCTCACTGCGCTTTGTGAAACGCAATAGCCTCACTCTCTCTATCTCTCTCTCTCTCTATATATATATAATTATATATATATAGTCCGACTAACAAAACAAACGGAAGTAGAGAAGCTAGCGGAGAGGCCCAAACTGGAGAGGAACGAAATAGCATTTCGCAGATACAGCGTGAAAGCAAAACGTTGGAACATTCCGCGTCGATGTTCAGTCATCTTCTAACAGAACAAACGGAAGTAGAGAAGCTAACGGTTTTAAATCCGACCCAGTATATAAAATCCGATAATCGGGTAATCCCATCACACATCGGAACTCCGATCGGACGGTGCGCAGCCTGCTGCGAGCCCAAAGTGCATGCCGAGGCCCGAACTGAAGCCTGAAGTAAACCCGCCCCAAACGCCCGAGGCCCGATGGCCGAAGCCCGAAGTGTTCATTCACCGTCCACAGGCGCCTGGAGATTCGCGCTTCCCGAGTGGACACAGATGCGAGCTGTTGGGTATTTATTTTTATGAAGAAGACCCGATACTTGAAATAATATCAAACAAGTTTTCTTTCTCGAACCGAATTCTGAAGTCTCCAACTCTTTACCTCCCATTTCTACTTTGAAACATTGAAGATCGCCACCAGTCCGTCCGCCAATTCATCCCCCACAGCCACACCACATCGCCTGAGTGTATCATTTGTGAATTCAGTAACGGATACGCCATTGCTACTTTCCTCTTTTGCTTTCATTCCATCACCTATAAAACATCCATTCGGCCACTTCCCAGCAGCAGATATATAGGGCCGGCGCCAGAGCCAGATAGGGTTAATTTCTTGAGAAATCTGAGTCTTGTTATTCAATCTTCCCTTCTTCTAGCAGGGAGATAATAAGCTCATTTTATCCTCTTCCTTTCGGGCGCCAGAGAGGTAGAATTTTATATATCTTTTTATCCCCTTCTAATTTAATTAGTTCTTATTTTGACACTCTAGTCTACTGTGTGATTTTTTTAGGGAAAAATCCATGTGTGGAATTATTATGGAAAATTCTAATATGATAGCTTGCATTGCATTCCATGTATGAATTAAGTAATGTAGTAATTTCAGATACGAAAGCGAAGATTTGCTAATCTATTTTCTTGTATTAGGACCTGATCGATAACTAAAAGAGAGGATCAAGCAACAGCTCAGTGACTGTGCATAGCTGTAGGAGCGACCGAAGGGTCTAATTAAGAGCCAGCTCCATGCATACATGATCCGACAATTTATGAGGCAATGTAAGGCAATCTCTTTCTGTTGGTTGAAACTATAAGCTGTAAGATCTGTTTAAGCATTTCAGAATTATATGTGGAGCTCCTGAGTGATTCGACAATAAAAAGTTTTGGGGGTTATTTAAATGACCTTTTGGTCGGTTATTTCTTGATGGAAAGTTTTTATTTTGTTCAAGCGCTGTTAAGACTTAGGATTGTTCTTTATGAATGTAAGTCCCGCAAATATTGTTTACGAGATCGATTGAGGCATCTCTCGGTAAATGTTCGGTGCTGAAATTTGATTTCATGTTGGTAAAGAAAGGAGGTCACAATTTACTATTTTTCTGACTGTGAACCGCAGTCAATCTGGTTTCTATGATTTTCAAAAAAATACACCATCAGAATATTTCATGATGCAAAGTTCTGGTTGAGAGGCTGTTAAAAGACGCTATTACAATTGTTGTATGCCGCGAATAATATTTTCGAGAATTACGACATTTTGTTTACTATTTTTATTTTTTGTTAATAAGATCCTTTATGCTGCTATTTCATTTAATATTGGTTTATATTCTAATAAAAGTTCTGTTGCGCAAAGAGACTTTCTTGTGTTGCGGTAGTGTTCGATGTATTTTCGTTTAACAAAACATTTAGATTTGGCCAATGTCCAGTAGTGTGGTTTTGCTATATCAACCACAATTTAGAATAAACAACTTTCATAATTTAAGTATGTGAAATGAGTTTCTCATTTTCTAACAATTTGATACTTTCTATTTTTATGATTTTATCCTTAACAAAAATCTTTCAATTTTCTTTCACAGTATTATGGAAAACACGAGGTGGCATCTGCTTATACATGATGATGTAAGCTGCCTCAAATTTGGCATGAATGGTCTAGGAAAGTTTTCAAGGGTGTTGACGGTATGTTTTTGCTCCATTAGTTATGGAATATGTTAAATAGATTTGTTCCTGCAGATAAATAAAATCATAATTATGTGCTGAAAGAAATCTTTTTATTTTGCATTCATCATTTCATAATTCATAACAATATGGTATATAAAGAATTTATTGAGTATCATAAATTGTAATTTTGGACATAACAATATATATTTTGAGGCGCTAGCATTCCGAAGTATTAACGTATGCACAATAGTCTATAACTTCTGTGCTCGTATCTGCTTAATTAAACCTTGATTGGTCTTAGTAACAATCATATGGCTACTGGTACAAACAGATTGCATCACAACGTATATTGGTTAGGAAAGAAAAAAAAAAAAGAGAAAGTATTAAGACCCCCCATAGCAGTTTGGTATTTTAATTATGTATACTTTTTAACCGTAGATGGGTTTTATGATTGCATTTTTTTTCCATATTTTATTCTCTTAGTGTAATTCGATATAGAATTATCAGTACTTAGTATCTATGGTGATTAGGTAAAAATGTCAATTTATCACAGTTGGTGCTTTCATGGATTCTCAATGAAAAAATAAAAGCTTCTTCCAAGTGATATTCTCTACTTCCATCAATTTTCTATTCCATTAAAAGTCAGATGTACTAAGAACTTTATTAATTAATAATATCATTTTGTAATGAATATATCATTAGTCCTGGGAAGGTTTTCTTTACTATTTTATTGGCGTGTAAAGTTATGTAACCCAGTCTTCTTATTATTTTCTGGTAATAATCCGACTGTAGCATCCATTGGCACCAGCTGAAGAGGGTGGTCTCTCCACTTGCCGGGCAGAGGTAAGAATTTTTTGAATCTTCTATCTCTTCATTTTCATCTTCAATGTTCTTATCAATTTGTATGATCCGTTTAAATTATTTTGAGATTGTATCTTACTATTATGTTAAGAAGTATTAAGCATAGGAAATTTGTGAAAAGTCACATACTATGGTATTGATTTGTAGTTTCGAGGATGCTTCTTTGTTGCGATGTTTAGAAATTAAACTTCACAAATGAAGAATAACAATCAAATAGGGATGGTAATTTTCTTGGAGCAACCTAGAAGCCTCTTCATCTGCTTTTTTGTTTCCTCTTATGTCAATAGTGTCGGACTTTCTTCATCGCATGAGTAGAAGCCTCTTCATCTTCTTTTTTGTTTCCTCTTATGTCAGTAGTGTCGGACTTTCTTCATCGCATGAGTAGAAGCCTCTTCATCTGCTTTTTTGTTTCCTCTTATGTCAATAGTGTCAGACTTTCTTCATCTCATGAGTAGAAGCCTCTTCATCTGCTTTTTTGTTTCCTCTTATGTCAGTAGCATCAGACTTTCTTCATCACATGAGTAGAAGCCTCTTCATCTTCTTTTTTGTTTCCTTTTATGTCAGTACTGTCGGACTTTCTTCATCGCGTCCCTACTCACGTGACCTCTCTGGCCTTGTTTAAAGTATATCTATCAATTCTATTATTTTACTTGATGCCCTTCCATGCAAATAATGTTGATGTCTAATTAGTCCTGTTATTTTAGAGGTATTTGGCATGAAAGGATGAATATGTAAAATTAAAGGAAGAGGAAGGATTGTTCTTGTTCAAAGTTGTAAAGAAGCATATTTATAAAAGATTGAAGGATTATTTTCTCATTGAGTGTAAAAAATTGTACTTTTTTTTTTTTTTTTTGCATTCAAGTTCACGAGGGGTTTTCAGTGTATAAAAAGGAACAATTTTCTTGAACTATGTATTTTCATTTTGTACACATGTAAGAGTAAAACCTGTGAAAGTCCAGTTGTAAAGTAGTACCTTCTTATTGATGGTGTATAAAAGTTGTAATTTTGTGTACTTTAATTTTCATTTGGTTACAGTTCAATTGAAGGGGCGTTGATGTACGGAAAAAGGACAATTTTCTTGAATTATGCATTTTTATTTTGTCTAAATTTAAGAGCAAAGCCTATGAAGTTAAGACCTTTTGAAACAAGTGGGTGGGTTGGATTGGGTTGGGATTAGGCCGTTCGGATTTAGGTAATCTGAGCTAGTTTGCCATGCTAGAGTTAAATTTTCGGGTTAACCTGCCACGTCATCTAATGTCATCCTTTTTTTTTTTTCTTCACTTTTTGTAAATCTCATGTGAATTGGGGATTGGCTAGTATAGTTTAAGTCAGTTTGACTTTTTAAAAAATTGTGTTGGGTTGGGTTTGGGTTCAAGTTTGGACAGGTTACACAGTTTTGTCAGGTTAAAATCAGATTTTTTTTTCTTTACATTATTTGGCAATTAAATGGGTTCGGTTCTGGTCATGGATCGAACTTCAGGTTTTTGTCGGCTTTAATTTCAAAACACCTAGTGTTAGCTTTTATTGGATCTCACATCAATTTGGATCAGGTCAGGTCATGTTAATTTGGAGTCAGTTTGACTTTTCTAAAGCATCGACCAACTCGGATTAAGGTCGACGAGTTTGTCGTCCCAGTCATATTTTGCCACCTATGACATGTTTGCTGTGTCAGTAGTTGTCTCAGCTGCATATATCTCTTCTTTTGCTTTAAATCGATGCCTGCAGTACTGTCCCGAGATCCAAGAATGGATTAATGATCATATTAAACTTTTGTAGTTTTATAGTTTCACGCACTTCTTGTGTAACATATAAAATTATAAGAGGAGACTTCAACTACATGTAACTATAATTAAACTTTGTAATTTTATAATGTCATGTGATCTAGCATTGCATCTGACAGACCCTTTTTTGCTGCCATCCATGATCCATCCCTCCATGTTAAAAACAAGGCAAACATTATAAGAAGAGAAACATCTTGCGTCCATTGAATAACCGTCCATACGTCCATAGATGTATACATAATGTAACAGATACGTTCCGAAATGTAACAAATACATCTCGGAATGTAACCTATATATGGACGCAATGCACGATTTTTCTATGAACACTAGGTATTACTCTTATAAGAAGATATATATACCAGTGAAACTCTAATTACCAGAAAGCATGGAGAGCAGCCAGTCCCAAACTGTAGCTGAGCTACTGAACATGATTTTCGGTTTCGTTAAACCCATGATTCTCAAGTGTGCACTAGACCTCGGAATTTTTCATGAGATCAGCAAGCACGCCGAACCCATGACCCTGACTGAGCTCCATTCAGCAATGTCCCTCCCCGACTCAAAGAAGCCCTATTTGTCGCACCTCCTGCGCGCATTGGTCCATTTTGGTTTAATTCATGTGCAAGGAGGTGCTACTGTGGACTCCGAGGCCAGTTATGACCTAACTCCCATTTCACGGCTCATGACCAGCACGAAAGGAATCAATTTGCTGCCATTCGCTCGCTTCCAGCTTGAAGCTGGCAAAGATTTGTTCATGAAAGCATGTTCATTCATGGGCAATTGGTTCAAGCAGGACGACAAAGAGATGCCATTTGAAATGGCGCACGGTTGCAGCTTGTGGGAAATGGCAGCTCGGCACTCCAAGCTCAACGACATGTTTAATGGTGCTATGGTGAGCTCCTGCAGCATCTTCTCTGATGCCATTATTAAGTTTGGGGTAGAGTCTCTAATTGATGTGGCGGGCGGGGCAGGTGCAGTGGCCAAAGCCATCGCCGTTAACTTCCCCCACGTCAAGTGTACAGTCTTGGATCTACCTCATGTAATACATGATCTTGCAGAGGATGAAATTGTGAAGTTTGTTCCAGGTGACATGTTCGACTATATCCCTCCGGCAGATGGAGTTCTTCTTAAGGTAACCATACGCAAATGGTAAATCATAGAACTTTTTTGTATTCCATACAATCAATTAACTAATTAAGAAATTAATACAATTTTTTATGCAGATTATATATATACTGATTGTTAATTATAATTGTAGTGGGTTTTGCATTGTTTGGGAGATGAGGACTGCATCAGGGTACTAAAGCAATGCAAAAGTGCGATCAGCTCGGCTGGAGGCAAGGTTATCGTTATAGAAGCTATCGCGGGATCTAGTCAGGGCACTCCTTCTGAGGAAACACAGGTGTTGTTCGATATGTTGATGCTCAGTATATTTGCCAGCGCGGAGCGAGACGAGGACGAGTGGAGAACTCTTTTCATGAGAGCCGGATTCTCTTCTTACAAGATTGTGTGTACCGTCGGGTTCATGTCGATCGTTGAAGTTTACCCTTGAAAATTTGAAGCTATTCTTGAAGGCAAGCTACATTAATGGATGATCTTTTTACTTACTATCTTATCTGTAAATGTGTCAGCAGTTAAGTTCCTTAACTAATTAACAGATGTACTTTTTTGGATCAAATTTGTATGAAAATTAAGGAACTGTGTAGAAGTATAATTATTTAGTCAAGGTGCCTTAATTTCCGCTAGAATATGCATATTGGATTCGATTTTATTTTTTCATATTTGTGCTACTTGAAATATATAGCGAGTGTTGAATTGACTTGAGAAGATGTACCTTCATTCTGGCTATTATTTAATCAAAAATTAATATATTATATAATATTATTAACTAACACTCTCAATACTATAATTATTAAACAGGATAACCAAAACTTATACTAAAAAAATCTAATATGAATTAACTATATTTTTAATTTTATATAATCTTCTGTTGGTCATTGGCCAATTAACCATATATGTGCAGAAGAAAATCTGAATCTAAAGTCAGCAAGGGATAGGTAGAAGCACATAACTGAATTAAAATGCGGAATATATAAATTTTAGAGGCACATTTAGCTCATGCACATGTCTGACTTGAATTTCAAAAGCCACGGTGAGAGTATATATATTTCTTCATCCTAAATAGATATAAAGCAAATAAATTAAGCAAAGTAGAATTATTGTGGCCTGGACTTGCATTAGAAATTAATGGGCACAAGAGTATCAAAATTTTACTACATTTTAATTGCCCAACCGCCCAAGCTATATAGTCATGCATTGAGATCGGCTGAGATCAAAACTCTGAGATCCTCCTGCAATTAATCCTCCCTTCAAGGGCTGAGATTAATCTAAAAAACTCCCCCCTAAAAGCCACATTAGCCCGATCGCGATCTCAAGACTATGAGATCGGTATCAGATTGCAGCTGATACGGACCCATATAGTCATAACATATAGCTTGAAGAAAGAGCCGAAGACTTCATAATTTTTTAATGACAGTTTTTCTCACCCATTTTCACGTGCTACTGCTAAGTACTAAACTGTCAAGTGCTAATCAATGAATATATGAGGAAAAGAAAAGAATTCGAAATCTAATTCAACTCCCATCAGTTATCTTTTTAGTTTTTCCTCTCTCCTTGTGATTAACTGTGATTTGTTGTCAATTAGAGAAGCTTAAACAATCTAGCATTTCAACTTTGAAGACAAGCAAGCTATAGCTACTTGGTTGTTTGTCTTATAATTGTGATCTACGAACTCGTTTAAGTATTTTCTTTGGAAAAATACCGACCACCCTTATTAGCTTGCCACCCATCCACCGCATGTGACAACGGGAGCCAAAGAAGAAATGTTAACTACCTCGCGTTTCCCAAGAAAAAAAGAATAAGGACACTTTTTCAAATGTAGTGGTGATCTTTTGTGGCACCTTTGCTACTCTGATATTCTCTACTTCCATCAATTTTCTATTTCATAAAAGTTAGATGTACTAAGAACTTTATTAATTAGATCATTTTGTAATGAATATAGCATTAGTTTTGGGAATGTTTTCTTTACTATTTTATTGGTGTGTAAAGTTATGTAATTCAGTCTTCTTACTCGTTTTTGGTAATAATCGGACCTTAGCATCCATTTACACCAGCTGAAGAGGGTGGTCTCTCCACTTGCTGAGCAAAGGTATGAGTAGAAGTCTCTCCAATTTTTGTTTCCTCTTATGTCAGTACTGTCGGACTTTCTTCATCGCATGAGTAGAAGCCTCTTCATCTTTTTTTTTGTTTCCTCTTATGTTATTACTGTCGGACTTTCTTCATCGCATGAGTAGCAGCCCTCTTCATCTACTTTTTTGTTTCCTCTTATGTTAGTAGCATCGGACTTTCTTCATCGCATGAGTAGAAGCCTCTTCATCTTCTTTTTTGTTTCCTCTTATGTCAGTAGTGTCGGACTTTCTTTATCGTGTGCCTACTCACGTGACCTCTCTTGCCTTATATACCTAACAATTCTATTATTTTACTTGATGCCCTTCCATGCAAATAATGTTGATGTCTAATTAGTCCTCTTATTTTAGAGTTATTTGGCATGGAAGGATGGAAAAGTATTAAAGGAAGAGGAGGATTATTCTTGTTCGAAGTTGTAAAGAAGCATATTTATAAAAGATTGAAGGATTATTTTCTCATTGAGTGTAACAAAGTTGTACTACTTTTATTTTTTTTGGCATTTAAGTTCATGAGAGGTTTTCGGAGTATAAAAAGGAACAATTTTCTTGGACTATGTATTTTCGTTTTGTACAAATTTAAGAGCAAAGCTTGTGAAAGTTCCATTTGTCTGTTGCACTGTTTGTGAACCATCGAGAGCTGCCGCGTTACTTCACAAGTGTAATACATATTTTTGAACACTTGTGCATTGAAAGAATAAATCGAAGAACATGAATAATTTGAGGTTTTGACATAAGTTTATTGGAGATCACGAAATATGAAGATCAACTTCAAAGCAATCTATACACCAGAAAGGCTGTGAAGCCTCAAGGCTCTTCAGCCGTGCCACGTCATCTTTTTTTAAAAGCCATTTGATTAAGTTTTTATTATTGAGATCAAAAAGCACAAATGCAAAGAGGTATTTGAGTTTAATCCACCAATATTATCTAATTAATTAATTCTCCTCTTTCTCCTGGGCCATACCAATTCTAAAGGTTTCAAAAAATGCGCCATGATTAAATTGATTTCTTCTCTCTTTTTTGTGTATTTTTGACGCTTCTCATCATATGTATATCATAAGTTAAACTTTATAAATGTTATTTACTTATAGTAATTAATTTTTGTGTGTTTGTCTATTTTTACAAAAGACAAAATTTTGTATAATGTATAGCATATATTGTTATGTTCGGATTTTATTTTATAATCTTTAATTTTTTTACAAAAAATAGGTATTTGTGATTGAAATAATTCCGGGGCGAAGCCCTGAAATCAGCTCTAGTAATGAGTAAAGAGTCGTTAATATATTAATTATAAATAGCAAATGATCTAGTAGTCGAAGCGGTAGTTAATTATGATGATTTTTCAAGAAATTAAAAGAAAACCGTAGTATTTTGTTAAAATCAAAACAAGCATTACACGGTGACTTGGTTGCTTAATCTCTAAAAATTCTCTACCTTAAACGTAAAAATAATGTTTTCAGAACCGAACGACAAAGATTGTGCCTCACCATCCAAATTGGACCGGCAAATTAAACCCAACAACAAATATTCGGCCCACTAACTGCGACATTATTTAGCCCACAATATCAACATAAGCACGGCCCAAAATAGCACTTGGAAAGAGCACCACTCTAAATCAGACCTGCTCACTCAAACACGAGAGGACAGACGTTATAGAGATACATTTAAAATTTTTAATTAATTAACGATATAATGATAGTTATGGTTTTTTTTTCTTAAATAATATGTTATTAATAAGATATCTTGAAAATTTTTAACAGGTTAATCTGAAACACTGTAGTATTGAGTTGACAGAGATTATATAATTAAATTATGTATCGATGCATATAAATATTACAATTAAAGTTGTTGAAAGGGTACGTGCGAGAGCAAGAAGAAACGAAAGAGCAACAAAAGAGAAAATCAATGTTATACGTGTTTCATTTTTAATCTCATTAGGTTTTTCCGTTTTAAATTTAACTTTATAGCCTTCCATTTTGATTGTGGTACATATATGTTTCAGGTTGGATTAACTCCCTATATATGGTGTATCTATTTTGATATTGTACGTGATATCTCCTCAACATATTTCATAATTATATATATGAGAGTGGTTATCAATGTTGTTAGTACTTGTTAGATAAATATTTATCAGATCACGATCTGTTTCTTCATATTATATATTCGGATGGAGACCAACCGAACAGATCACAGGTGACTGTAAGTAGAGACAAAATAAAACGATGGAAGTCAAAACGTAACAACTCCGATATGTACATAAATATTGTTTTTTTTTTTAAACAAAAAGAAGATAATAATAGCTAGTCAAGTACTCAGTGGATGAGTAAATTAAAAAACTAAATCCAAAAAATATTATCTGATGAAGCCTTGCATGCCTACGGAACAATAATTGATCGCTTCCTATAATAATTAATTCATACCCAGAGAGGGGGCGTTGAAATCAGTTGAGATCCAAATCGGATCTCAGGACCCTAAGATCCCAATCCGACGGTTCTCAGGGACCCCGAGATCCGGACTCAGCAGATACGGGCCCTGAGAACCGTCGGATCGGGATCTCATGATCCTCAGATCCGATTTGGATCTCAGCAGATACGGACGCTAGAGAGGGATAGGAATCCTAACTCCTTAGCTATGTCATATCAGATAATTAAACTATTTATTTTTGTATTTGTTTTTATTAGAGGCTGTAAAATCTAAATTGTTTGGTATACCGAGCATTTATTATTTTTCAGCTTTTATCTTTTCACTTACCTCCAAATAACTGAGTGCTTATCGTCTGACCTACTGCACGGTTGTCCGGCAGAGAGAGAAAGACATAGAGGAGCTCGGTTCGGTGGGCTCCACTTCGGTGTGTGTGTCTTTCTCTCTCTGCCGGGCAACCGTGCAGCAGGTCAGATGATAATAATTCCAAATAACTAAGATGACAACTTACAAGTCCTCTGAGCTTCTCTCTCCCAAACGAAGCAAGCCTTGATTTTGTTGCCTCTATTGCAACTCTGCATTGGTCTTACCGTCTTATTCTATGGTTCAATCTGTTCTCTATTTTTGTAAGTGTTATATTTATTTTGTTTTATTTGAATGTCACAGACACAATCATTAAAAAAATAAATTTTTAATTGGTGTAATATTTATTTACAATACTTTTAGAGTATAAATTTTTTAGTATGAAAGGAAAAAAAAATAAACAAATTTGTACTCCAAAAATGTTGGACAAAATCTAATAACCTACTTTAGATATCAACAAGATAAAAAAAAAAATGTATACAAATTCTGTATAAAAATAAATATATTTACATTTCATTAACCTCCTATTTTGCTTCTGTATTTTCTCATTTTTTACTGGTGTTCTAATTTGCATTTTATTTATTTATATTAGTCTGAGGTTGAACTCTGTATAACTTTTTTCATCCTGAGATTTTTTGTTACTAAAGGTTTTTTGGAGCGATCTTTGCATAAAGTTCACTGACACCCACAAATCACATATTTGTCATTTACATGATTTTTTCTTGCAAAAATAAATCAACATAGTACAAGTATCCGTATCCGAATAACCGTATCCGCTATTATCCAGATATGAATCCGAATACGGTCGGATATTATCCGACCCATTTGCACCCCTAACTGTAAAAAACATGCACAAGTTTTAAACTCTATCATAATTTGCCTTCTATTTCTTGCATCGGTAAGAGATCTGATATGTGTTCTCAACAATTTCAAACTTCAGTAGGCAAAGTAAAAGAAAGTTATAATCTCGAGTTTTGTTAAAATTTTGTTCCCTTAAACTAAGAGCGCGCTTTATGTAAGTTCCATTTTCTGTAATGTGTAGAAACAATGACACTTCTTATTTAGTTTAGTGTGCTATTTATATGTTTGGCCGCAATAAATTTATCTCTAGTGTAAGCACGGATGATAATGTGGAGAAATAAGAGACACCCGTGTTAATAGATATTTTATTTGCTTTTTTTTTTATTCCACTAATGAGGAACAAGTCTATAATGACTCTTTCCATGTGCCTTTTCTTTAGTACAAAATTTACATGACCTTTTCTGGGGTTATGTCTATTGCGTTGACTTAAAACAAGGCACCAAAATCCATTCTCTCCTAACCCAAGCAGCATTTTCCTGTAAGCAAAATATCACAAGAAGAGCCGGAGAAGATGGCCTTTAGGCTAGCCAGTGGCTTGATAAATTGGACAGTTGATAAGCTGTCTGTTTTGCTTCCGGTACAAGTTGCAGGTGCATCCAGTGAAACATCAGATTCAGCTTTAAATGAAGATCTGAAGCATCTAGAGCGAACCATGAAGAGGATCCAATGCATTCTCCTTGATTCCCCGGAAGACAACAACCTTGATTGCTCCGAAAAGTTCCGACTTGAAGAGTTGAGAGAGGTAGCATATGATGCTGAGGATCTGGTTGAAGAATATGAGTATGATGTTCTCCATGCCAAGGTGCAAGCTCGAAGCACCATGGGAGAGAAGGTAACTACTGATCTGTCCTCTTTTGTTGTTTCTGTTCCGGTGTCCAAGGAAATTTCATTAAGAGCTAAGGGAATTAGGAAAAGATTTGATGAGATTGTGGGGGAATGGGAAAAGTTGAGATGGGTGGAGAGTGATGGGGCAAAAAAGAGGCAGAGTCTTGACACAGTCATACAGCCTCCTACCAGTTCTCTCGTGCACGGGCCGAGCATTCATGGAAGGCTTCAAGAGAAAGAGAGTGTCATTGCAGTTTTGCTAAACGAATCTGGTGGTAGTGGTAAGAATCGAACTGGACATTGTGTTCTACCGATAGTTGGAATGGGAGGGGTGGGAAAAACTACACTTGCTCAGCTGATCTTCAATGATTCCAGAATAGATTCACATTTTGACCATAAAGTCTGGGTTTATGTTTCCAAGGAATTTGATGTTCAGGCCATGACACAGACTATTATAACATCTCTAACTAAAAAACCCTGTGACCCAATGCAAATTGATGTTCTTCAAACGATCCTCGCAAATAGAATAAAGAGAAAGAGGCTTTTTATAGTTTTAGATGATGTGTGGAATATGAGGGCAAATCTCTGGTACTTGTTGCAAGCTCCATTATGGTGTTCACCGTCTTGTAAAATTTTAGTAACAACCCGAAATGAGAAAGTAGCCAAGCTTATGCAAACCATCCCGTTTTATCCGCTAAACTGCCTAGAGCAAGAGGATTCTTGGCTATTATTTAAGCAACGAGCTTTTGAGAGCCGAGGCCTTAGCGAACAGGCAAACTTGATGGAGATTGGAAGAAAAATTGCAACAAAATGTGGAGGTTTACCTTTAGCTATCAGGGCAGTTGGTTGTGCTCTCCGTTGTGAACAAAGAGAAGAATTATGGAGAGCTATATTAGAAAGTGATTTATGGGAGCTGGAGGAAGGATTGAATGAGGTTCTCCCTGCTCTCCAATTAAGCTATGATTGCATGCCAGAGAATTTAAAAGAATGTTTCATGTCTTTGAGCCTGTTTCCAAAAAATTACAACTTTTTTAAGGAAAACACAATAAGATTTTGGTCATCTCTGGGCTTACTTAAGCTTGAAAGTAGGAGATTGGAAAAAGATGTCGGTAACCAGTATTTTGATGAGTTACACCAGAGGTCTCTGCTTCAAATGGTCCAGTATGACGATGAACCTTGCTTTTTCCTAATGCATGATCTTGTGCAAAAACTTGCAGAGTTTGTTGCAGGGCACAGATTTAGAAAGTTAGATGCTGAAACCTTGGACTTGTTTGATAATAAAGGAGGATACCTATCTGTATTGGTAAATGAATTGCCTAAAACCATTGACCTTAGTTTGATACAACAACCAAGCACTCTCAGGACACTGCTAGTATTTAACACAGTTAATCAATGGCTTGGAAATAAAATCCATATCAACCTCAATGAAGAAATTTTCTGGAAATTAAGGTCACTACGAGTCCTGAATTTTGATAATACTGGCATAAGTACCTTGCCAAACTCGATTGGCAACTTGAAGATGCTACATTTTTTGGGACTTGCAAGGACACAGATCACAACCCTCCCAAATGCTATTGGCCATCTGTACAATTTGCAAACAATGGATTTAATGGAGTGCCCTTTGAAAAATCTGCCTAGTGGAATAAAAGACTTGGTTAGTCTCCGGCATCTAATTGTGGAGAGATGGTCAAATGTTCGAATGCCATGTGAAATAGGCAATCTCATAAACCTAGAAACATTACCTGTGTTTAACATCGGAAATTATGCAGGTTGTAACATGTCTTCCTTGGGAACGTTAAGAAAACTGAGGGGGAAGCTTCGTATTACTGGTTTGGACAATGTCCAATGTATAACTGATGTAGTGTTAGCTGATTTGTTCAACAAGCAACACATAGATGTTTTAATACTGGACTGGTCCCATTGTGTATCTGAAACAGGAATTCAATCTTCAAAAGTCATTTCAAATATTAATCATGGGCATGTTCTTAAGGCGCTCCGACCTCAATTAAACCTTGAAGTGTTGGAGATGTACCATTATCCCGGTTTGAGTTATCCCAAGTGGTTGGGTGATTCCTCGTACTTAAGACTGGGCAAGGTGGTCCTTTTTGGCAACCGCAACATAAGTTGTACATTTCTTCCCCCTCTTGGTCAGTTGCCATCTCTTACAGATCTATCAATTCAGTTCATGTTGAGTGTAGAGTATGTGGGATATGAATTCTGTCACCATGATGGTCAAAATAAAGCATTCCCATCATTAAATACTCTTGAATTCAAGTACATGCCCAAATGGGTGCAATGGTTTGGAGTAAGGAATGGTGACTTTTGTTCCCTAAGAACCCTCAAAATCGTCTCGTGCAATGCTCTCTTATCTTTTCCAGAATTCCTTTCTCTCTCTTTGGAGAAGTTGGTGTTAGTCCATTGTAAAGACCTGTCAATCATTCCTATGACCCTCACTTCTCTTACAAGCTTAAAACTGTTGGGAGATATTAACAACTCTATATTAATGAATGTTACTCTCCGTCCACTGAAAACATTACAAATTGGGTTCTCACAAAGCATGCAGTATGTTAAGCTTGGTTGCATGCCTTTGTTGGAGGTGCTAACTGTAAAGGATTGCAAAAACTTAAAATCTTTGTTTGGACTTACCCGTTTAGTATTTCTGAAAGAACTAGAGTTGGATAAATGCCACTCTCTGGTGCTCCCACTGGAGGAACGCATCCCCTCTAATCTTGAAATTTTAAAAGTAACAAATTGTCCTGGCCTATGCTATTGGGAACAACATCAGATGAGCATATTAAGAAAAAAGGTACAATTATTACTTCATTCAAATATGCAAATGTATAATAAATAAAAGTTGAGTCTAACTACTGATTATTGCCTCTTTGTTCTAGTCTCATAGAAGAGATACAGGAGATGAGCTGGAAGCATTTGTAGATGAGGATAGTTTCAAATGTGATGATAATTCCACTAATGATGAGTCTGTCGGAACTGTCGGTGAGGACATATTTAGTTCCAATGATGATCTGCAAACAGCGTTGCCAATAGTTGGGGATGACTATAATTTGGACTGGCTCTTCTCGGTTACCCAAAGATCCCCTAAGCACACTAAACGGGATCAACTTCCTTCTTCTAGTAGAAAACTGATTCGGGGTCGCTCGATAAAAAGGTCTATCCATAGCTCTAATAAAGGAAAACAAAAATGCGACTACAACTCGGGCAGCTCAGCTGTAGATACGAGTGATAGCGAACTTGACTCATTTGGTGGGACCAGTGAAGAGATTGGCTCATTTGAGATGACAAACTCAGAGTATGCAAACTAATTATCGTTCCACTCTTCAGTTTTGGCCTCTCCCTTCATCTGATACTATACTGGTACCAGTTCATACCGGTACACTACTACTCATCTTGCAGTTGCCAAGCAAAAAATCACCTCAACCAATCTGGAGTATGAGGAATCAATCACCTAACCAAGATAATACAGACCATGGTAATGGTATATTTCCAATAGTTGAAGGTTGAATTGAGATTGAAGGGCCTTAAAAGCAATTGCATAGCCTAGATTGTATCAGAACAAGTCCTTTGCAAAAAAAAATTCAGTGCCATTTTCATTTTTATGAACCGTCTAATTAGCTGTGCTGGTAATAAACAATACCACACAAAATATGCTGTGCATTCATATAATAAAAAAAATCCAAGAAAAGAGCAAGAATATGAGCTGTATTTTTTGGGGGGATTGTCAGATCAGCGCCATAAAGATATAAAAATGATCATTTTCGGTTTATAATTTTTTAATTAATTAGCGGAGTTGAATAAAACTGAGCTATTTTCTTTTCAAGTGTCTGAAATCTTGCTTGTATTATGTTAATTTGTTGCAATCAATCAGATTTAGTGTATAATTGCTTGAGTGAACATAAATTAATTTGGCCAAATCTGCAGGAACCAATGATTTTTGAGTGGTTCGCTGTCACTTCCTAGCATTTTTTTGCCTAATAATAGAAAGTGGCAGCAAGTAAGATGAAGTGTTGTTCCTAAGAATATAAAAGACAACAGGAAATTTTACTTTAATATCAGTCCCTCTGAACTTGTTTCTTCTTAAACTGAGCCTCAATCTCTACCCGTCGGTTCCTTTCTCTTTGATGTTCTAGCTGCCTTGTCCTCTGTACCAGTATCCTATATTATGTTTGTTGTAAATAACAAGACCTGCAATTAGAAATCCAATATAAACCTTAATAAAATATAGAGGAGGGATCCATTGACAATGGTTATCTTGACAATCTTAATGGTAATTTTTAAAAACTTATAAAATTCTTAAAAAATCTTAAAAATAAAAAAAGTTTACGTAAGTATTACTTAACTTATAGATTGATTATGTTTCTGATTATATTCAATTTAAGTGGTATTTGATAGCTCTTTAAATATCTTTAAATTACAGTCGTTAAAAAATGTACAAAATTTTGATAAGTCATCAAATGATGTTCAAATTGATTGAAATTTAAAACACTATCGATCTATAAGTTAAGTAATGCATCTATAATTTTTTTTCAATTTTTAAGATTTTTTATGAATTTTTACAAATTTTTACAAAAATATTGTCTAGATTATCAATATAACCATTGTCAATGGATCTCTCCTCTAAAATATATGAGACAAAACTAATTAAGAATTTCATCAAACTTCCGTATAGGCAGCAATCCTTCTTTTAGACCTTGGGAGTGCATTGGTGCCAGTAGAGGTCAAATTTCAGCTACTATCAGGAATGGTTTGTCTGACACTCTGGCTAACAGGACTGTTCTAGTCAAACAGAAGTAATTGTCTGGAGAATTTCTCCATTGTCTTTTGAACGATTGTAGCGATAAATCATAGTATACTGGTATAAGAGGTCACCGTTTTTTCAATACATGTACTGATATGAAAATAATGCAATCACTTTGCTTGTCATTGTATGTTTGGTATTTTTTTTTATATGCAATTTTGTGAAGTACCAATGGTTTTCTGGTTTCAAGAATTTCATTTTTTTTTTTTGGATGAATTCCATAATTTATCCTTACTACATATAAAACCATATTAAAAAAAATGACATGAAAGAGCTATCTTTCCCAAATAAGAAATCTGAGCCGTTGATCATTTTCTTGGATAGATCATAACCGTTGATTTACGTTAATGCCCGTTGACATTAATGTCTCAGCCTATTAAAATTTAAGGCTCATATCAATTTCCTCAATATAAGATCTATTATATATTATCTTAAAAATTTATTATAAGAAATAACAATTTCAGTCCAAAGCAACGCGTGGGCTCTTTACTGGTTTAAATAATATGACGTTCAGAAAGGAAAGCTATTTGCAAAAAAAGATTCTCAACATAATTGAGCAAAACCTTTAAAAGAAGCTTACACTACAAGAAAACAGCCCTTTTGCGGCGCTTAAAAAACAACCTCTTCTTCTGCCCAAAGGGCATGACACTACTTAAATAGGAAAATAAAAATAGAACCCTAAGAGACAACATAAAGCAACAATTACAAAAATAACCGTAAAAAACGCAAAGAACAACTCAAAAACGCACAACAGAACCGTCTGGGGCAGACTGCTAAAATTTCGGACCGAAATAAGTAATTTCGGGCCGAATTATGGCACTGTTTCAAAACACAAAAATTCGGTCCGAAATTATTCTTGCCATAATGACCATGCTGTATTAATTCGCCATTTCGAGTGGGATGCCTTCGAATATGAGAAAACCCAAAATACGAAAGTTGTAGCTCTTTTCGTTATCTTTCTACTGCATTTTGAATCACCTCATTTGGACCTGTATTGAGGAAGTTATGGTCAAAATACCACAGCATATCAATCTGACCAATTCTGGGGCAGACCGCCCTCTATCTGCATCATTCTCCCCCTCTAAGAAAAAAACTCGTCCTCGAGTTTTGTCTTTGTAGACTTCTTGTAAGTTGTACAACATAAGCACAAACACCAAAACATTGTGAAGAGGTCCAATGATGTTCATGAAATAAATAACTTTCTCGTTCATCATTCTTCTAAACACATCAACAAAGAATGGTTTTCGCCAAGGTTGGATCAAACAAACTCTTGCAACTTATAGTTGTTGGTTCTTTGTAACCATAGTTTGAAATTTGGATCTCAAGGGTATTCTCATTTTTCAACTCTTTCGGAACTTCTTTCGTTGACACGAAATATTCCTCTGAGTTTATGATACTTGTAGAAATCGCCGTGCAATTTTCGGACAGCGGTATATCATAAACAAGGTCTTTACTCAAGGTTAGACAATTTTCAAAAAGTTTAATTTCTGATGGGGACTTCCCCAACAAAGATTTGGACATCCCCACTCTCTTCGAGATAGTCATAAAAAATTGACGGAGAATCAAAATTTATACCTTCATCAATAAACTCATCAGGATGAGATTTACCGTCAACCTCCGGAAGTTCAATCTTCATCCCAAGGTTTTGAAAGGAATCATCAGGCTCATGATGAAGCCTATGATTTCGCCTCTGATTCGGAATTCCCCACAGGCTGAATTCCTCATCACCATCTTCCGTTGCAGAAGAATCAAAGGAATCTGACTCCTCCTCTTTTTCTCCGTTGGTAGAGCCCATCCTTGCCTCTGCGAGTTGGTACTCTAACTCTCGGATCCGTCTCCCCATAGTTGCAATCTCCAGATCTCACTGGTCTCGACGGCGGTTGGGCGGCCCTTCATCTTCAAGATTGACTCCACGACCCCGACTACGGCCCCAACTTCTACCACGACCATGGTTTGCATCCGCCATCAACCTGGTTGCTCTGATACCAACTGATGCACGAATGGTAGAGAGACCAAATGGAAGAACACAAGAACACGAGAGATTTGGTGAATTCACACAGAATTCAAGTTTTCTTGATAACTTGATAAACAAAAAGAACCTCTTCTTCTGCCCAGCATGACACTACTTAAATAGGAAAACAAAAACAGAACCCTAAGAGACAACATAAAGCAACAATTACAAAAAATAACCTTAAAAAACGCAAAGAACAACTCAAAAACGCACAACAGAACCGTCTGGGGCAGACTGCTAAAATTTCAGACCAAAATAAGTAATTTCGTGGCGAATTATGGCACTGTCTCAAAACACAAAAATTCGGTCCGAAATTAATAATTTCGGGCCGAAATTATTCCTGCCATAATGACCATGCTGTATTAATTCGCCATTTCGAGTGAGATGCCTTCCGAATATGAGAAAACCCAAAACACAAAAGTTGTAGCTCTTTTCGCTATCTTTCTACAGAATTTTGAATCACCTCATTTGGACTTGTATTGAGAAAGTTATGGTCAAAATATCACAGCATATCAATCTGACAAATTTTGGGGCAGACCGCCCTCAATCTGCATCACACCGTGAAAGCAAAAAACTTGCTACTTTCCGTCAAATTTCCGTCATCTTCTAACGGACCAAATGGGATTAGAGGAGCTAACGGGTTTAAATCCGGCCCAGTTAAAATCCTGATAATCGGGTGGTCTCATCAGAACTTCGATCAAGCGGTGTGCAGTCTGCTCCGAGCCCAAAGTGCTGCAATAAGCCTGCCAATGGACGTAGTACTTGTCCATGGGCTAAATGAGTATTGTTTGGTCGAGCTTGAATGATAAATGGGGCTAAAGTTTGGCCCACATCTACATGCTGGATATTGAATGGGAGGAACTTGAACAAAACTGGACCGACCATGAATCTTATCACGGACCAAGAGCTGATGTCGCTTCTCAGCCCACCAAACAAAAATACATATATATATTTTTTGAGTTCCAGTTTTGTTTAAAACTATTCATTTTACTGTAGTAAAACCGCTTCAATCTTTATATAATACTAAATAATTTTGCATATTTGATTAGTTTTCGTCTGGATTTGTCCGGATTTGACATGAGATTCTAGTATATGTGAATGATTTCCATTCAACCTTATCTTGATAATAAAAATTTTAAAAAATTATAATAAATTCTTAAAAATCTTAAAGATGAAAAAACATTTATAAACATATTCTTTAACAAAAAGGTCGATAGTGTTTCGAATTTCAATCAATTTGAGTATTAATTGGTAACTTATTAAAATTTATTGATTTTTTAACGATTGTAATTAACAGATTTTAAAGAGGTATTAAACGTTGTTTAAATTGTATATATTCGGAAACATAATCAATCTATAAGTTAACAATACTTTTGTAAACTTTTTTTTTATTTTTTAGATTTTTTAATGATTTTTTTTTTTCAAATTTAAAAGATGTTGTCAAGATAAGTATTATCAATGATCCCCTCTTTTTTTCATGAAAGATCATATTATATGTGTTTTGTTACTTCTGATAAAATAATGTTTCATTCTGTAAAAAATGTGTTTCATTCACAATATTTTCAATATTTTTGGCTAATTCTTTTATGGAGCGAACAAAATATGAGCTGTTTATTTTTTATGATCGGATGATCATTATATATCTTTTATATACAATTAAAGACGCATGTTTGATAAGATCCTCCCGATTCAAAATGAAAGGTTGTTTCGCCGATCCACATAACCACTCATATCCTATTATAGTATATATAATCTTGGATGGGTTGCTACAGTAGAAGGGACAGTAAAAAGAACAGTACCTCGAACAGTGTGTGTGTGTGTGTGTGTTTTTTTTTTGTAAGATTCTTTAGAGGTGGCAAAATCTGACCCGACCTGAAAAACCCGTCCGACCCGAGTTTCAGAGAAAATCAAACTGATCCGAACCCAACCCGGGAATAGAGGTGCAAATTCTGACCAAAAATGAAAAACCCGCCCAACCCAACCCAACTCGAAAAAATGCCGGTAGACGTCAACCTGTTACCCGACCAGGAAAAAATGCCGGCAGCCGTCAACCCGATACTCGACGCGACCCAGGAATCTGCCATGGAAATCCTTTTTTTAGATATTAATTTTGGACGGGTTTTGGTACTGTTCCTTACACTGTTCGCACAAAACTAAATGACGATATTTAGATACATGAATTTAGTATTATTCGTACCAATTAGAAAAAAAAAATAAAAATCATTATGATATGAGATGCCAAAATGTGTGAATGACATGAAGCTTCTATAATTGATAATTATTTATGATATGGAATCACATATTTAATAATTTATTTTAATCCGACATGAGGCTTAAACAAGAAAAAAATTTAAGATAATATCACTAATAAATTCAATTGTATGTGATGAATTTTAAATGCTTCTATTTATTTTTTTATAAGTTTTGTTAATCTTTCCGTCATAAGTTCCTGAATGCAAGCTATTGCAAATTAAATTCATGTTACCCATTTCTCACTAAATATCATTTGAAAAGATAAATTTAATCATATTTATTAATAATTTAATAAAATTACTTTCATTTAAATATTTGAAAAGATAAATTTAGTCATATTAACTAAGAATTTAATAAAATTAATTTAATTTGAATATATTATACGGTACGATGGTTTGGGTCACTATACCATATTTTTTTTATGATTTTTCATAGTATATTTATTATAACAATGTATTTTAATTAACGTCCAAACAAAGTACAAAAACCATAATAAGGTAATATTAGAGCTATATAATTGAAGCGTATAGATAATCTAAAATATCCTGATCCAATTTCCTAATGCGGATGGAAAACTTTACAAATTTTGTAAATTTAAGAATAATTCCAAAATATATATATAATTGAATAAAAAAAATAGAATATAAAGTCATCAATAATAAATATCATCTAAAATTTATCCTAACTTATCCCGATCAACACGGCCGAAGCAACGCGAGGCCATTACTCTAGTTTTTTTGTTATATCGAAACAAAAACTTGGTAAACTAATGCCGGACTAGAATCAATCAAGGAAAAAAAAAAACAAGGAGACGTCTCATTTTAGCTCAATAATCTTTACAGTTTTACGTGATTTTGATGAAGTTTGCCCATGTGGTCCAAATCGATCTGAACAGACTATAGGCCTTAAATTATAATAGCATGGTTTGGACATGGAATGGACAAATCCCTGCTGCAATGTGCAATGGTTTGGGCTTCGTCCAAATTAAAGATTTGGTTTGGATGAGCATTGGGACCGTGCATGTATATGAATACCGAGGCCCGAACTGAAAGCCTCACTCAGTGAAGCGAGCCCGAGCCTAGCGCCCGATGCAATGCACGTACACCGTTCGATCAAAACATTGAATATCGCCACGTACCAGTCCGTCCGCCAGCTCGTTCATCCCCCACGCCCCACCCACGGGCCACGGCCACACCACACCATCACCTTAGCTGAGCGTATCTTTTTGTGAATTTGGTAACGGATACGCCATCGCTACTTCCCTCTTCTGCTCTCATTCCATCACCTATATATAAAACCCCCATTCGGCCATTTCCCAGCGCCAGAGAGGGATTTGTGAGGCATTTGGGTCTGTTGTTCAATCTTTTCTTCTTCTAGCAGGGAGATTATAATTTATAAGCTCATTTTATCCTTTTCCTCTTCTTCTTATTCGGCGACGGACGGCCGGAGAGGTAGAATTTTATATATCCTTTTTTATCCTTTTTTTTTTTTAATTCTTGTTTGAATTGACACTCTAGTCTAGTGTGTGTGTTTTTTTAGGGGACAATGCATGTGTGGGATATTATGTAAAATTCTAATATGATGGCTTTGCATTGCATGTATGAATTAATTAATGTAGCAATTTCAGATCCAAATCTAAGATTTGGTAATTTATTTTCTTGTATTAGGAGTTTAGGACTTAATAACGAATAGAGAGGGGAGAGCGAAGAGCTCAGTGACAGTGCATAGCTGTAGGAGCAACCAAAGGGGATAAGAGTCAGCTCCATGCATACCTGATCCGACAATTTATGTGGCAATGTAAGGCCATCTCTTTCTATTGGTTGAAAGTACCGGCTATTAGATCTGTTTAAGTATTTCAGAAATTAATGCGGAGCTCCTGAATGATTTGACAAGAAATAAATTCAGGGGTTTAATTTATATGAATGAAACTTCTGCTTGGTTGTTTCTTGACGGAAAGTTTTTATTATGTTCAAGCGCTGTTAAGGCTTAGGATTGTTCTTTATGAATGGAAGTCCCGCAAATACTGTTTACGAGATCGACCGAGGCATCTCTGGGGTAAATGTTCGGCGCTGAAATTTGATTTCATGTTGGTATAGAAAGGAGGTCACAATTTAATCCTTCTGACTATGAAGCGCAGTCAATCTGGTTTCTAAGATTTACTAAAATAACACCATCAGAATATTTCATGATGCAAAGTTCTGGTTGAGAGGCTGTTAAAAGACGCTATTACAATTGTTGTATGCCGCAAGTAATATTTTCAAGAATTATGATGTTTTGTTTACTTTTTTTTTTTTTTTTTGTTATTAAGATCCTTTACGCTGATATTTCATTTAACATTGGTTTATGTTCTAATAAAAGTTCTGTTGCGCAAATAGACTTTCTTGTGTTGCGGTAGTGTTCAATGTATTTACGTTTAACAAAACATTTAGATTTGGCCAATGTCCAGTAGTGTGGTTTTGCTATATCAACCACATTTTAGAATAAACAACTTTCATAATTTAAGTATGTGAAATGAGTTTCTCATTTTCTATCAATTTGATACTTTTTATTTTTATGATTTTATCCTTAACAGAAATCTTTCAATTTTCTTTCACAGTATTATGGAAATCACGAGGTGGCATCTGCTTATACATGATGATGTAAGCTGCCTCAAATTTGGCATGAATGGTCTAGGAAAGTTTTCAAGGGTGTTGACGGTACGTTTTTGCTCCAATTAGTTATGGAATATGTTAAATAGATTTGTTCCTGCAGATAAATAAAATCATAATTATGTGCTGAAAGAAATCTTTTTATTTTGCATTCATCATTTCATAATTTATAACAATACGGTATATAAAGAATTTATTGAGTACCATAAATTATAATTTTGAACATAACAACATATATTTTGAGGCGTTAGCATTCCGAAGTACTAACTTATGCACAATAGTCTATAACTTCTGTGCTCGTATCTGCTTAATTAAGCCTTGATTGGTCTTAGTAACAATCATATGGCTACTGGTACAAACAGATTGCATCACAACGTATATTAGTTAGGAAAGAAAAAAAACAGAGAGAGAAAGTATTAAGACCCCCCATAGCAGTTTGGTATTTTAATTATGTATACTTTTTAACCGTAGATGGGTTTTATGATTGCATTTTTTTTCCATATTTTATTCTCTTAGTGTAATTCGATATAGAATTATCAGTACTTAGTATCTATGGTGATTAGGTAAAAATGTCAATTTATCACAGTTGGTGCTTTTATGGATTCTCAATGAAAAAATAAAAGCTTCTTCCAAGTGATATTCTCTACTTCCATCAATTTTCTATTCCAATAAAAGTCAGATGTACTAAGAACATTATTAATAAGATCATTTTGTAATGAATATATAGCATTAGTTTTGGAAAGGTTTTTTACTATTTTATTGGCTCGTAAAGTTATGTTATTCAGTCGTCTTCTTACTAATTTCTAGTAATAATTGGACTGTAGCATCCATTTGCACCAGCTAAAGAGGGTGGTTTCTCCACTTGCTGGGCAGAGGTATGAATTTTTTGAATCTTCTCTCTTCATTTTCATCTTCAATGTTCTTATCAATTTGTATGATCCGTTTAAATTATTTCGATATTGTATCTTACTATTATGTTAAGAAGTATTAAGCATAGGAAATTTGTGAAAAGTCACATATTATTATATTGATTTGTAGCTTCGAGGATGCTTCTTTGTTGCGATGCTCAGGAAACTACACAAATGAAGAAAAACAATCAAATAGGGATGGCAATTTTCCTGGCGTAACCTAGAAGCCTCTTCATCTACTTTTTTGTTTCCTCTTATGTCAGTACTGTCGGACTTTCTTCATCGCATGAATAGAAGCCTCTTCATCTGCTTTTTTGTTTCCTCTTATGTCAATAGTGTCGGACTTTCCTCATCGCATGAGTGGAAGCCTCTTCATCTTCTATTTTGTTTCCTCTTATGTCAGTACTGTCGGACTTTCTTCATCGCATGAGTAGAAGCCTCTTCATTTGCTTTTTTTGTTTCCTCTTATGTCAGTAGTGTCGGTCTTTCTTCATCGCATGAGTAGAAGCCTCTTCATCTTCTATTTTGTTTCCTCTTATGTCAGTAGTGTCAGACTTTCTTCATCGCATGAGTAGAAGCCTCTTCATCTTCTTTTTTTGTTTCCTCTTATGTCAGTACTTTCGGACTTTCTTCATCGCGTGCCTACTCACGTGACCTCTTTGGCCTTGTTTGAAGTATACTTATCGATTCTATTATTTTACTTGATGTCCTTCCATGCAAATAATGTTGATGTCTAATTATTAGTCCTGTTATTTTAGAGTTATTTGGCATGGAAGGATGGAAAAGTAAAATTAAAGGAAGAGGAAGGTTAATCTTCTTTGAAGTTGTAAAGAAGCATATTTATAAAAGATTGAAGGATAAATAGTATTTTCTCATTGAGAATGTTAAAAGTTGTAATTTTTTTTTTTTAAATCTAAGTTTCCATTCCCTTACATTTCAATTGAGGGGTTTCTGTGTATAAAAAAGAACAAATTTCTTGAACTATGTAATTCCTTATAAATTTAAAAGAAAAACCTATGAAAGTTCCATTTGTCTCTGGCACTGTTTGTGTACGAGAGCTGCTGTTTTACTTCACAAGTGTAATACAGTTTTTTGAACACTTGTCACTTGTGCATCCAAAGAATAAATTAAAGAACATGAATAACCCAACTTTCGACATAAGTTTATTAGAGATCACGAAAAATGAAGATTAACTGCAAAGCAAATAATTGGCAATTAAATGGGTTGGACAGTTTTGTCAGGTTAAAATCACTTTTTTTTTTCTTTACATTATTTGGCAATTAAACGGGTTCGGTTCTGGTCATGGATCGAACTTCAGGTTGCCTACCATCGGTTTTGTCGGCTTTTGAAACACCTCGTGTTAGTTTTTATTGGATCTCACATCAATTTGGATCAGGTCAGGTCATGTTAATTTGGAGTTAGTTTGACTTTTCTAAAGCATCGACCACCTCGGATTAAGATCGACGAGTTTGTCGTCCCAGTCATATTTTGCCACCTATGACATGTTTGCTGTGTCAGTAGTTGTCTCAGCTGCATATATCTCTTCTTTTGCTTTTAATCGATGCCTGCAGTGTCCCGAGATCCAAGAATGGATTAATGATCATATTAAACTTCTGTAGTTTTATAGTTTTACGCACTTCTTGTGTAACATATATAAATTATAATTATAAGAGAAGACTTCAACTACATGTAACTATAATTAAACTTTGTAATTTTATAATGTCATGTGATCTAGCATTGCATCTGACAGTCCCTTTTTTGCTGCCATCCATGTTCAAAACAAGACACATTATAAGAAGACATATATACCAGTGAAACTCTAATACCAGAAAGCATGGAGAGCAACCAGTCCCAAACTGTAGCTGAGCTACTGAACATGATTTTCGGTTTCGTTAAACCCATGATTCTGAAGTGTGCACTAGACCTCGGGATTTTTCATGACATCAGCAAGCACGCCGAACCCATGATCCTGACTGAGCTCCATTCAGCACTGTCCCTTCCGCCCACAAAGATGCCCTATTTGTCGCACCTCCTGCGCGCATTGGTCCATTTTGGTTTAATTCATGTGCAAGGAGGTGTTACTGTGGACTCCGAGGCCAGTTATGACCTAACTCCCATTTCACGGCTCATGACCAGCACGAAAGGAATCAATTTGCTGCCATTCGCTCACTTCCAGCTCGAACCCGGCAAAGATTTGTTCATGAAAGCATGTTCATTCATGGGCGATTGGTTCAAGCAGGATGACAAAGAGATGCCATTTGAAATGGCGCACGGTTGCAGCTTGTGGGAAATGGCAGCTCGGCACTCCAAGCTCAACGACATGTTTAATGGTGCTATGGTGAGCTCCTGCAGCATCTTCTCTGATGCCATTATTAAGTTTGGTGCTGATATTTTCATTGGAGTAGAGTCTCTAATTGATGTGGCGGGCGGGGCAGGTGCAGTGGCCAAAGCCATCGCCGTTAACTTCCCCCACGTCAAGTGTACAGTCTTGGATCTACCTCATGTAATACATGATCTTGCAGAGGATGAAATTGTGAAGTTTGTTCCGGGTGACATGTTTGACTATATCCCTCCGGCAGATGCAGTTCTTCTTAAGGTAATCGTACGCAAATGTGGTAAATCATAGAACTTTTCGTATTCCATACAATCAATTAACTAATTAAGAAATTAATACAATTTTTTATGCAAATTCTATATATATTGATTGTTAATTATAATTGTAGTGGGTTTTGCATTGTACGGGAGATGAGGACTGCATCAGGGTACTAAAGCAATGCAAAAGTGCAATCAGCTCGGCTGGAGGCAAGCTTATCATTATAGAAGCTATCGCGGGATCTAGTCAGGGCAATCCATCTGAGGAAACACAGGTGTTGTTCGATATGTTGATGCTCAGTATATTTGCCTGCGCAGAGCGAGACGAGGACGAGTGGAGAACTCTTTTCATGAGAGCCGGATTCTCTTCTTACAAGATTGTGTGTACCGTCGGGTTCATGTCGATCGTTGAAGTTTACCCTTGAAAATTTGGAGCTAGCTATATTCTTGAAGGCAAGCCATATTAATGGATGATCTTTATTATCTTAAGCTATGTGTCAGTTAAGTTCTTTCTGTGGAACTAATTAACAGATGTACTTTTTTTGAATCAAACTCGTATGAAAATTAAGGAAATATGTAGATTTATTATTATTTTAGTCAAGGTGCCTTGATTTCTGCTAGTGGTAGGCTATGCATATTGGATTCGATTTTATTTTTTCACATTTGTGCTACTTGAAATTAGAACGGGTGTTGAATTGACTTGAGAAGATGTACCTTCATTCTGGCTATTACTTAAACAAAAAATAATATATATTAAATAATATTTTTAACTAACACACTCAATACTATAATTAATTAAACAGGATAACCAAAACTTGTACTAAAAAAAAATCTAATATGAATTAACTATATTTTTTATTTTATATAATCTTCTGTTGGTCATTGGCCAATTAACCATATATGTGCAGAAGAAAATCTGAATCTAAAGTCAGCAAGGGATAGGTAGAAGCACATAACTGAATTAAAATGCAGAATATATAAATTTTAGAGGCACATTTAGCTCATGCACGTCTGACTTGAATTTCAAAAGCCACGGTGAGAGTATATATATTTCTTCATCCTAAATAGATATAAAGCAAAAAAATTAAGCAAAGTAGAATTATTGTGGCCTGGACTTGCATTAGAAATTAATGGGCACAAGAGTATGAAAATTTTACTACATTTTAAGGGCCCAACCGCCCAAGCTATATAGTTATGCGTTGAGATCGGCTGAGATCAAAACTCTGAGATCCTCTTGCAATTAATCCTCCCTTCAAGGGCTGAGATTAATCTAAAAAACTCCCCCTAAAAGCCACATTCGCCCGATCGCGATCTCAAGACTATGAGATCGGTATCAGATTGCAGCTGATACGGACCCATATAGTCATAACATACATCTTGCAGAAAGAGCCGAAGACTTCATAATTTTTTAATGACAGTTCTTCTCTCCCATTTTCACGTGCTACTGCTAAGTGCTAAACTGTCAAGTGCTAATTAATGAATATATGAGGAAAAGAAAAGAATTCGAAATCTAATTCAACTCCCATCAGTTATCTTTTTAGTTTTTCCTCTCTCCTTGTGATTAACTGTGATTTGTTGTCAATTAGAGAAGCTTAAACAATCTAGCATTTCAACTTTGAAGACAAGCAAGTTGTAGCTACTTGGTTGTTTGTTATAATTGTGATGTACGAACTCGTTTAAGTATTTTCTTTGGAAAAATACCGACCACCCTTATTAGCTTGCCACCCATCCACTGCATGTGACAACGGGAGCCAAAGAAGAAATGTTACCTACCTCGCGTTTCCCAGGAAAAAAAGAATAAGGACACCTTTTCAAATGTAGTGGTGATCTTCTGTGGCACCTTTGCTACTCTGATATTCTCTATTTCCATCAATTTTCTATTTCATAAAAGTTAGATGTACTAAGAACTTTATTAATTAGATCATTTTGTAATGAATATAGCATTAGTTTTGGGAAGGTTTTCTTTACTATTTTATTGGTGTGTAAATTTATGTAACTCAGTCTTCTTACTAATTTCTGGTAATAATCGGACCTTAGCATCCATTTACACCAACTGAAGAGGGTGGTCTCTCCACTTGCTGAGCAGAGGTATGAGTAGAAGTCTCTCCAATTTTTGTTTCCTCTTATGTCAGTACTGTCGGACTTTCTTCATCGCATGAGTAGAAGCCTCTTCATCTGCTTTTTGTTTCTTCTTATGTTAGTAGCATCGGATTTTCTTCATCGCATGAGTAGAAACCTCTTCATCTTCTTTTCTGTTTCCTCTTATGTCCAGTAGTGTCGGACTTTCTTCATCGCGTGCCTACTCACGTGACCTCTCTTGCCTTATATACCTATCAATTCTATTATTTTACTTGATGCCCTTCCATGCAAATAATGTTGAATTAGAGTTATTTCGCATGGAAGGATGGAAAAGTATCAAAGGAAGAGGAAGGATCATTCTTGTTCGAAGTTGTAAAGAAGCATATTTATAAAAGATTGAAGGATTATTTTCTCATTGAGTGTAACAAAGTTGTACTACTTTTTTTATTTTTTTGGCATTTAAGTTCATGAGAGGTTTTCGGAGTATAAAAAGGAACAATTTTCTTGGACTATGTATTTTCGTTTTGTACAAATTTAAAAGCAAAACTTGTGAAAGTTCCATTTGTCTGTTGCACTGTTTGTGAACCATCGAGAGCTGCCACGTTACTTCACAAGTGTAATACAGAGTTTGAACACTTGTGCATTCAAAGAATAAATCGAAGAACATGAATAATTTGAGGTTTTGACATAAGTTTATTGGAGATCACGAAATATGAAGATCAACTTCAAAGCAATCTATACACCAGAAAGGCTGTTAAGCCTCAAGGCTCTTCAGCCGTGCCACGTCATCTTTTTTTAAAAGCCATTTGATTAAGTTTTTATTATTGAGATCAAAAGGCACAAATGCAAAGAGGTATTTGAGTTTAATCCACCAACATTAACTAATTAATTAATTCTCCTCTTTCTCCTGGGCCATACCAATTCTAAAGGTTTCAAAAAATGCGCCATGATTAAATTGATTTCTTCTCTCTTTTTTTGTTTTTTTGAAGCTTCTCATAATATGTATATCATAAGTTAAACTTTATAAATGTTATTTACTTATAGTAATTAATTTTTGTGTGTTTTTCTATTTTTACAAAAGACAAAATTTTGTATAATGTATAGCATATATTGTTATGTTCAGATTTTATTTTATAATCTTTATTTTTTTTACAAAAAATAGGTATTTGTGATTGAAATAATTTCAGGGCGAAGCCCGGAAATTAGCTCTAGTAATGAGTAAAGAGTCGTTAATATATTAATTATAAATAGCAAATGATCTAGTAGTCGAAGCGGTAGTTAATTAGGATGATTTTTCAAGAAATTAAAAGAAAACCGTAGTATTTTGTTAAAATCAAAATAAGCATTACACGGTGAATTGGTTGCTTAATCTCTAAAAATTCTCTACCTTAAACGTAAAAATAATGTTTTAAGAACCGAACAACAAAGATTGTGCCTCACCATCCAAATCGGACCGGCAAATTAAACCCAACAACAAATGTTCGGCCCACTAACTGCGACATTATTTAGCCCATAATATCAACATAAGTACGGCCCAAAATAGCACTTGGAAAGAGCAACACTCTAACTCGGACCTGCTCACTCAAACACGAGAGGACAGATGTTATAGAGATACATTTTAAATTTTTAATTAATTAACGATATAATGATAGTTATGGTTTTTTTTCTTAACTAATATGTTATTAATAAGATATCTTGAAAATTTAACAGGTTAATCTGAAACACTGTTATTGAGTTGACAGAAATTATAAAATTAAATTATGCATCGATGCATATAAATATTACAATTAAAGTTGTTGAAAGAGTACGTGCGAGAGCAAGAAGAAGCGAAAGAGCAACAAAAAGAGAAATCAATGTTATATGTGTTTCATTTTTAATCTCATTAGGTTTTTCCGTTTTAGATTAACTTTATAGCCTTCCTTGGTATATATATGTTTGAGGTTGGATTAACTCCCTACACATGGTGGTATCTATTTTGATATTGTACGTGATATCTCCTCAACATATTTCATAATTATATATATGAGAGTGGTTATCAATGTCGTTAGTACTTGTTAGATAAATATTTGTCACGATCTGTTTCTTCATATTATATATTCGGATGGAGACCAACCGAACAGATCACAGGTGACTGTAAGTAGAGACAAAATAAAACGATGGAAGTCAAAACGTAACAAGTCCGATATGTACATAAATATTGTTTTTTTTTTTTTAACAAAAAGAAGATAATAGCTAGTCAAGTACTCAGTGGATGAGTAAATTAAAAAATTAAATCCAAAAAATATTATCTGATGAAGCCTTGCATGCTTACTGAACAATAATTGATCGCTTCCTATAATAACTAATTCATACCCAAAGAGGGTAGGAATCCTAACTTCTCAGCTATGCCACATCAGATAATTAAACTATTTCTTTTTTTTATTTGTTTTTATTAGAGGCTGTAAAATCTAAATTGTTTAGTATACAGAGCATTTATTTATTTTTCAGCTTTTATCTTTTCACTTACCTCCATATAACTAAGATGACAAGTTACAAAGTCCTCTGAGCTTCTCTCTCCCAAACGAAGCAAGCCTTGATTTTGTTGCCTCTATTGCAACTCTGCATTGGTCTTACCGTCTTATTCTATGGTTCATAAGTGTATATTTATTTTGTTTTATTTGAATGTCACAGACGCAATTGTCAAACAAAAATAATAATAATAATAATTTTTAATTGGTGTAATATTTATTTACAATACTTCTAGAGTATAAATTTTTTAGTATGAAAGGAAAAAAAATAAACAAATTTGTACTCTAAAAATGTTGGACAAAAATCTAATAACCGACTTTAGATATCAACAAGATAAAAAAAAAATGTATACAAATTCTGTAGAAAAATAAATATATTTACATTTCATTAACCTTCTATTTTGCTTCTGTATTTTCTCATTTTTTATTGGTGTTCTAATTTGCATTTTATTTATTTATATTGGTCTGAGGTTGAACTCTGTATAACTTTTTTCATCCTGAGATTTTTTTGTTACTAAAGGTTTTTTGGAGTGATCTTTGCATAAAGTTCACTGACACCCACAAATCACATATTTGTCATTTACATGATTTTTTCTTGCAAAAATAAATTAACATAGTACCTTTTGTTACTATTTACTTTCTTGTCGAATAATTGATTTTATTTATGCTTCCAAATGTTTATAGATTTGCTGATTATTGCAATATTGTGTAGTTCATAACAGCATGTAAGTAGGATGTGAATCTTTAATTGTCCGATAAAATTATATATGGTTCCTTCTGTTTAATGTTAGTTATGCCTTCTTTTTATATTTCAATGTTCATTCGATATAATGCAGATTATAATTTCCGGGGCGAAGCCCGGAAAACAACCATAGTACTCCATAAATTGTGGCTTGATAGGCTTTCAAGCATCTCAACTATGCCACATCATCAATGTTAATTACCATTGATTTTGCTTAAAAACTTTTCATCTACTTTGATATAATATGTCTAAAACAAAATTTAACTCTTAATTGAATATCTATTTTGTTTTAGACATATCATATCTAAAACAATATTACTCTTAAAATGATCCAAAGTAGATATGATATATCCAAAGTAGCTATTAAAATTTTGTGGTTATCAAATCCCTACTCTTGTATATTTAAGTAACAAAATACTTAAATAGTGAATAATTGTCCATTTTGATGTAAAAAAAAAAAAATGAATTTGAACATCAAATTGACAAAATATCATCAAATATGGACTTAAGTTAAAAAAAAAAAAAACGAAGATCGATAGCGGATCAGGCGGATCGAAGGCTAGTGCCAGCCCTGGCCTGGGTTAGTAAGAATAGCTACTAACCCCATTTTTTGGATGTAAAAATTTCCCCACCCCGTCCCTAGAGTGTGTTCGGATGAATTGACGGGTTAGTAAGAATAGTCACTAATCCAAGGTTTGAGAGAATAGCTAAACCAACTTTTTGTTGGGTTAGTAGAATAGCTAAACCAACTTTTTGTTGAGGGTTAGTAGAATAGCTATTAACCCCATTCTTTTGAAACACTATTCTTTCATCCAAACATAGAATAGTAAATAAGATAGCTACTAACCAAAAAGTTACTATTCTTTATCCATCCGAACATACCCGTAATATGTAAGAGCTTAAGTTGTTGGAAAACAAATGAAGAGGACTTTAATTTCATTTATCTAGGCCTATGTATTTCAATATTTGGGCCTTGTCTTACATACTTGAAGTTGAAGTGAAGCCCAAGTCTTATTCCCAATAATTAATTGTCTACACCCTGCTAATTGGTAAAAGAGAGACTTAAAGACGAGTAGCTGGTTCAGTGGTTCTGTTTTATTTGCTAGTGTTTTTAAACTTTGAGTGCAATTGACTCTTTGATTTGTAGCTTCCCTTTTTTTTTTTAAGATAGAAGGCTTAAATATGTTAGTTGGAGAAGTATATTATGAAAAGTTGAATATTATAAGATTATGTACTGTTTTTTTTTAATATTTGATTTTTATGCATAATGAAAAAAATTTTGATATCCGAAAAAATTACATACGGACTAAGCTCCTCGCCGCCCCCCCCCCCCCCCCCCCCCCCAAATCATTCTTGGATCCGCCATGGGTGTTTGTTGAGTTTGATGCGAGTGCCTATGGGCTACGATCTTTGATAAAAGAAAAAAAATAGAGTAAATTACGCCAACAGTCCTTAAAGTATCACCATTTGACCAAATTGGTTCTTGAAGTTTCAAAAGTATCAATTTGGTCATTTCTTATTAATTTGGTCCCTAAAGTTTGGGATGTACCATTTTAGTCCTTAAAGTTTCACTGACATATCGTTTTAGTCCCTAAAGTTTTAAATACTTATCAAATTGGTACCAAAATTAAGTATTTTATTCAAAATTATTATTTTCTTTTATCTTATATTAATTTTTAGCATTATGAATAATGATAATATAATATTAAAAAACATAAATAATGTTCAAATAGTCAAATATATATTTTTTCATACTATCAAATACTTATTATTAAGTAAATCTTAGCATTAATAGATAATGATAGGACTAATTTGGTATAAATAAAATATTTTAAGGACCAAAACGGTATATTAGTGAAACTTTAAGGACCAAAATTGTACATCCCAAACTTAAGAGACCAAATTGGTAGCAAATCAATACTTTAAGGACCAAATTGGTACTTTTAAAACTTTAAGGACCAATTTGGTAAAAGGGTGATACTTTAGGGACCATTAACGTAATTTACTCAAAAAAATAATATAAGAATAAGAATAAAAATAAATTTATTGTGCTCACCTCTCATTCTTAAAGATTCACTTGGTTTGTACAAAAATAGTCCATACTCCATACCTATTTGGTTCATTTCAATTGGCGAACCTTGATCCTTTCCTCCGAATCCTTGACTTTCTTTGCTTTACTTACATCCAAATCCTTGACTTTCTTTGCTTTACTAAATCACATGACAATGCATATTTGTTCTTAGGAAAATTGGTTTAGTCAAGGCTTGATTACGCCATATATTCAGCGTTTTGGATGTTCTAATTGAGTTTTAAATAGTTTATTTACAAAGGACTTTTTTTTTTTTTTGGTTTTTTTGAGATAAAAGCTGTTACTCAAATTTAAATGTCTATAAAAGACTCTTCTATTCAGGTTTCGAACCTGTGACCTCCATATGAAGAGAGTTGCCCTTAGCCACTAGACCAAAGATTGGTCCTTTTATTTACAAAGGACTTTGATACATGGATACTAAAAAGTATCAAAATTGAAACCACTATGTTAATATAAATATTCATATTAAAGATGTTGATATTCAAATTAATTAGTTGATTGCATTCAACTTATTTGTATTAAGAGATTAATAATATATATATCTCAGTTCTCAATACACAATACAAAAAAAAAAAAAAGGTTTGTACAGCGAAATCAATAATTTGAAAATTTTTCCAGTTATTTGGTTGAACATAATAAATTATAATTATTCAGTATGCTATACCACCTGGCTTTTGTTTGTATGGCGGCATTGTGCTATGCCGTGCTGAAAACGGAATATATCCTGGAAGTGAGCCGCAGATACAGACCAGGAATGCAAGAGAGAGATTATAAGGCACGGAAGATGTATATAATATATATACGTGGTTGAACAGGTGCTTTTTTTTTTTTTTTTTTTCAGTTTTCTATGATATATTTTCAATCACCAATTATTATTGAGGGGATCAATTACTATTTTTAATGATTTTTTAAAATATGGCTCATAAAATAATTAAAAATAAATCAATTTTTTATGTCAACATTTAAAAAATCATTAAAAATAGCTAAAATTTTCATAAAATGGAAAATAATGGGATTCTACAAGTTAATTATGTCAACATTATTATGAGCTATTTGGATCAAAGTTTCGGACGAAATGCTTATAAAAGCACTGTAGCCGGACTCTATATATATATAGAGAGAGAGAGAAAGAGAGAGAGAGAGTTATACTACGGTTAGTCATGACTCACGGGCTGCTTCATGAGTCACGATCAAAAAAATATATCAAATCATCTCCAAATTTCAATTTATATGGCTCAATAAATTCTTCATATCAAAATCTTATAGCATGCAAAAAATTTCATTTTTGGAGATTTTTAAGTATTTGTTTGAGATTTTTTAAAAGTGACTATACAATATTAATAAAATAATCAATGTTTTATGTACCATTTTAAAAAATTTAGAACAAATACTTAAAAATCTTCAAAAATGAAAAAATTTTGCGTGCTATAAGATTTTGATATGAAGAATTTATTGAGCCATAAAAATCAAAATTTGGAGGTTTATTTGATTTGTTTTTGGATCGTAACTCATGAAGCCGCCCGTGAGTCATGATTCATTTTAGCAAAATTATATATATATATATATATATATAGTAAATCTAGCGTGCTCTTCCCCGTGAGCTTAACTCCAAAAACGTATCAAACCATATCCAAATTTTGATTTATATGGCTCAATAAATTCTTTATATCAAAATCATATGGCATGTAAAAATTTTCTATTTTTGGAGATTTTTAAGTATTTATTTCGGATTGTTTAAAAGTTACATATGAAATTTTAATTATTTTATTAATATTGTATAGTTGCTATTAAAAAATCCGAAATAGATACTTAAAAATCTCAAAAAATGAAAAAAATTTGCATGCTATAATATTTTGATAGAACGAATTTATTGAACCATATAAATCAAAATTTGGATGTGATTTGATACGTTTTTGGTGTTAAGCTCACGGGAGCAGCACGCTAGATTTACTATATATATATATATATATATATGAGTAAAACTACCATGATATGCATATTATTGTAGCCCCTGTGAGCTTAAGATCACGGTAGTTTTACTCATATATATATAATGCACCGGTCGAATCGGATCAGCCATCCGAGTTATGGTTGTTGAGATACGAGCGCATAGCAAAAACGTAGTTTTGCTATGCATGTCACCGTAACCCAACTATATATATATATATGAGTAAAACTATCTAGGAGCACGAAGGCCTCCCGTGCTCCTAACTCAAAAATCATACAAAACCATCTCGAAATTTCGATTTATGGGTCTCATTAAATTCTTTATATCAAAATATCATAAGATACAAAAATTTTCCATTTTTGAGATTTTTAAGTATTTGTTTTGTATTTTGTAAAGATGTCATAGTTTTATACATTATTTTATTATTATTTTGATGTCATTCTAAAAAATTTCAAAACATATACTTAAGAAACTCAAAAAATGGAAAATTTTTGTATCCTAAGAGATTTTGATATAAAAAATTTAACGAGAATGATAAATCGAAATTCATGATGGTTTAGTTTGATTTTTGAGTTAGGAGCACGGGAGGCCTCCGTTCTCTTAGGTGCACGCTAGATTTACTCTCTATATATATAGATAGATAGATAGATAGATAGATAGATAGATAGATAGATAGATAGATAGATAGATAGATAGATAGATATATAGAATTTTAACTATTTTTAACCGTAACTATTTCAATCACCTATAAATTATAGTTTCAATCACCAATTATTATTGACTAACCGTAGGAGATTCCTAACTATTTTTAACGGTTTTTGAAAGATAGCCTATAAATTATTAAGCAACCAAGAGATAAATTTTACAATGTATGTATTACATATACTATCTGGACCTAGTGATGCTGGTGAAAGAGCACAATTTTTGTATTAAAGGGAAGGATGAAGACGTTTAATTTTTATTTGAAAGAGTAAAAATATAGAGTTTTCGTCAAACATTGGTATATATTAATTTGTTAATTAGTTCCTGTATATAGTGGGTAAATCTTTCACGCTTTCTCTATTTTTCCAGTTACGTTATTTGGCTGAACATGTATAATAAATTATAATTATTCAGTATGCTATAGCACCTGCGTTTGGTTTGTATCATATTGTCAATCTTGACAATGGCGTCACCGTGCTACGCCGTGCTGAAAGGGGAATATATATCCTGGACGTAAGCCGCCAATACAGATCACGAATGCAAGATGTATATAATAATATATATGTGGTTGAAGATGTATATATACTATGAGGAGTGGTTCAATGACCATGGATTTTGGTGACCACGGTGAATATTTCACTCTTTATAAATAAATTGACAAATCTAAACCGTTAGATGTATTCTAAATCATCTAAATAATATATATACAAAAAATGATAAAGTTTTAGCATCGTTTCAATAGTCATCAAGAGAGGAAAAAAAAATATAAAATTTGAATCGTCGATTTTTGTTAATGCTTGATGCATATGTAAATAAAATCAAAATGATATAATTTTTTGTGTACACATAAAACATGATATATACAACACATTCTATCAATTAGTTTTATCATTTAACAGTTTAAATTGTAGTTATTTCAGATTTAATTTTACAGTCACCGATCAGTCACCAAAAACATGGTTATTTGATCCCTCCTCATATACTATATGTATATGTGGTTGAACAGGTATATATTTTTATTTTTTTTGTTTTCTATGATATATTTTCAATCACCAATTATTATTGAGGGGATCAATTTGTCCAAGCTTATTTTGGACTATTTTGACCATGATGTTTCTATAAATTTAATAAATATTTAAATATCTTAAAAATGAAATAAAAAATGTATGAATGTACGTTTTGACTTACATATTGATAGGATCAACGGCTTAGTTAGTTTATGGTTTTTCTTGTTGTTTTCTTTTTAGTTGTACTCTGTTATGTTAGTTGGCAGCCACTGCGTACTTCTCGAAAAAAAAACTTACATATTGAAAGTGTTTTATATTTTGATTAACTCGTTTGATGGCTCAACAAATTTTATGCAATGAAATGGTTATAAATTAATAATAATATTTGATGGACTATCAAATAATAAACACTCAAATTGTGTAGAAAACATAATCAATCTATAACTTCAACGATATATCTATAAACATTGTTCCGCTTTAGATGTTTATAAAGACTTTTTTTTCAAATTTTTTTATTTTTTTTTAAATGTAGGTAAGCTGCCCCAGTTTCATTGAGAAACTATAGTTTGGTACCACAATAAATCCAGTACAATGAGGAACTTAAAATGTCCTCAAGATAATATTACCATTACTACTACATATTATCTACTAATTAAGTATTTTAACTACATAATATTATCCAAGTCCTGAATGATAACATCCACTATATACAACTTATATATTTGCTATACATGAGATACTTATCAATTAAAAATTCTCCAAATCAGCCAAAGTCATTCAACAGTTACAACTATTAATCCCGAAGTGCTGAATGATAATATATCACGCGTCCATTGAAAAATCGTCTATACATCTATATATAGGTTTACAGAATATAACAGTTACACATTATGATGAAATGTAATAGATACATCCCGAAATGTAACCTATGGATGGTTATTCTATGGACGCTAGGTCTTAATCAATCCAAAATAATAGTTGTATTGTCCTCTTCAGAATTTTGTATTGGTAGATTGTATGTATTAGAAGGTACTTAACTAATTATTGCATCATAAATAAGTCATCATGATTCTATAAACACGAAAAAGAGACTCAATTGATAATCGAATATCCTACGAATCTTATTGCCTAAAACTCCTAACTCTCTTATACCCCAATTAAATATTAAATTATTTTTTTTAATCCATATAATCCGAATTTACAGTCCCTACCAATTCTATAATTTTACTACCTTTTAAGAGAATACATTGATCTATCTGCCATATATAACTCTTCTATTGTAGAAAACTTAAACTGAAAATTATTGTGTCTTGCTATCTTTTTTTTTTTTTTTGAACATCAAAGGCCCGTACGTAGGCAACTAAATTCATTCACTTAGAAGTGTTACAACCACAAGAAAAAAAAAAATGTTTCTCAATCTAAATCCAAATGACACAAAATATCAACCAAAACTTTTTATGATATATCTAACCAATTTTTTTCTCGATAAACAACATCTAGAGAGACAAGTTCTTAAAAAAGCGCACAATTCATTTTGAAGTTACCGTTTGATTGTGATGAATCCATCGTCTTTGGCAATGATTAAAAAACTTGTTAATCATTCCATATATCTTCAGTTCGTGAAGCACCAGTAGAGTTTGTTGAAGTTAGAGCAAAATCCATTTTCGAGTGATTCATGATATAACATTCTTAAATGAAGAACAACGAAAAACCCTTCTTAGAACAAAAAGGACGACGAAAAGACGAACGAAGAGATGAAACAAACAGTTAACGAACGAACAAAGCTAAAGGCAATCAACGAAGAAGTAGAATAGAAGTGGGTGGCAGGGGAGAGCCACCGCCTCTCCTCACCGGAGAAATCTCAAAGAGACAGCTGTGTCTTGCTATCCAATCCCAAATTATTTAATTAATTAAAGAGAAGTTGACAAAAAAATGGTTTGTAGTCTCATTGTCAATATTGCAAAAATACTTAAATACACATTTGACGTCGCCTAGTTTGTAGTCTCATTTTCTTTGGAGTTACCATAAAAAAAGCTTTATTTTTTAATAGTAATTTTGACTGGCAAGTTAGTGGCCTAAACCTATTGCTTTGACTTCAACATTTGACCACAATATGATTCTGTTTTCTTTACACACTTTAATCAGATTTCTCTATTTTAACGTAAAATATCACCACCCAATTAATTAAAGCAAAAATCCGATCGATTACGTAGAACCTAATAATAGATAAGTCAAGCATTAGATATATATATATGAGGTTTCTCTTAATTATATATGATTACATATCCTCTGTAGCGCTGCAGTGTGTAGCGCAAGATGTGAACCATTAGATCATCTCGGGATTTGTGTTGGCTCAAATCTCGAGATGATTTAACGGTTCGCATCCTGCACTATACAATGCAGCGCTATAGAGGATAAGCACTCTAGTTATATCATCATGACATTGCAGATGTTGATCCCACTACAGGAAAATTGTGCATTATTGCCTTCAGTGGAATCCGGTAGGCATTGAAATGTTTGCGACGAGCATGCATGCGGCATGCCCGAGTGCTTATCCTTTGTCTTAAGGCACTGTGTCATGAAGTATATGGGCCATTGGATTGCATCAAGATTTCATGTAGGCTCGAATCTCAAGGCGATCCAGCGGCCCATGTGCATATTACCTTAAGGCAGAGGCAAAGGATGTGAAATGGGCATGCCCTTGCGACCAGCTTCTCTCATATATTAGAAGTCAAACTAACAACCATTTTAATCTATCTATACTATATTATAAAACATATAACTATTGGAAGTATCCAATTTTTTTCCAGTATTTTCAATTTTTTAAATCGAATTTACCCATAAAATGACAGTATAGATCCAATTTGCTGATTTTAAAGGCCACGATTAATCTCAATAGTAAAACATCCTATCCATTTGGTTTTTTCAGGTCGCTAAACCTATCCCAATTCTCAAACGGATAATCGCTTCTATGCATGTCTTTCTCTTTGCCTCAACACAACGATTTCCTAAAATCCATAGGCGGCGGCGCCTAGGTCTCGACCCCTCCCAGATTTTGCCTGCGATCATCCTTCGCAAAGCCAGCTTCGCCGCCGCCCGGTGCCTTGAGCCAAAAGAGACCAGTGTCACCCACCCCACTCGCGGCCTCGCCTCCACCGTACGACAGAGCTCGCGACCCCCTGCCTCCACCGTCGGCCACAGCCCACAGCCTTGCCTTGCACAGCCGGTATTGACTTGCGGACCGCCGGCTCCCTAACCCAAGCCCCGACCGGAGCAAGCAAGGCGACTTAGCCGTTTCTCTTTCGTGAACACCATGGGTCAAGGCTCCTCCTCCGCTGCTCCTCGCAAGACCAAAAGCAGCGACTTCTGTAAACGCCATGGGGCCTTTTTTCAAATTAACACAACACTTTATATTGTATATAATTAATTTGAATGACAATCCCAATCAAAGGTTTAAATAACGGTCATAGCGGCCGCTATAGTGGCCGATATAGCGTTTTGGAAGCAAAACGCTACGACGCTATCGGTTTTTCCCACTATTTGATACTTTATATAGTAACATATAAAATATGATTAGAATCATCTAAATTTTCAATTATTTTATGATATCTAACACTTAATTGTTGTTATTTATGTTTTACAATCGTTTAATACATAATTAATTGGATTTGTAAACAGCAATCAATGTTTATATAAACTTAGTATCCACATAAGAAAAAATTGTGGGATTGATTAGTAAAAACGAAAGTCATATACTTGAAATCCATTAAAATTTTATATAATCAATAAATATTTTTTTATGTAATGTTTTATCATAATTTGGTTACAACTTTTCTATTATAATTTTTGGATTCTAAATTTTTTTTATTGAAAAATTGATAGATAGATAATTTATTTTTGATAACTTCAATAATCCATTTATTTTTTTTAATATTTAGGAAAAGTGATTACTCAATGATTCAATTTGAAATCCTTTTGATAGAAACAAATAATACTTGTGCAATAAAAGACTGACCATCATGTTGTACTATGTCAATATATCTGAATAAGAATGCTTTGTTTTAAGAGTGATACAATAATTATATAATTTTTAAACAATTTGGTTAGAAAACTTTATACATTATTCTAAATTTCTAATTATTGATCATTTTTATTAAATATGTTAGCTCATGAACCAATAAAATAGTTAAAATATTCCACATAATGAGAACCAGTAGGGCTCGTGATAGCGCCAATATCCGATATCTGCTATCAAATATACCCCACCGCGACGAGTCCGCTATCCGCTATTTAAACCTTTGATCCCAATTAATAATGTTTTGTTAAACTGTAAATTTGCAGGTTTTTATGTTGATGCACTCAATTCTAGACTGTATCAACATGAAAAAACCTCAACATTGAACAGTCATGATTTTGAAGGAAACGGAATCGCCAATGGCTTTGAATTTGAGAGAGAGAACCTTGTTGGAGCTGTTTGGGATGTATTTCGAAGGGAGGGTGTGCCGAAATTAAATGAAGTTCTGAGAATTCATTGGCCAGAGATATAACCCACACATCAATCCCATGCGGTAATTTGTGTAACAAAACAGTTTAATTGTTTGCCTTTGCTATTCCTTCTGTTTAGTTTTAAGTTGTCTATGTCAATACTGCTGGTAACTGTATTTGGTAATTGTATTTGGTAGCATTCTGTAATTGTTTGCCTTTGGCTATTCTGTATTTGGTAGCGTTTTGAATTTGGATGTATAGAATTCTCTATGGTGGCGTTTGGTTTGCTCTATCCGAGCATGATTCCCTGCAATCAAAATTGAAAATTATTCAATTCCAATGTTTGACTAAATTAGTGGGGAATAGATATAGTAATTACTGATTATCTTGGTAATCCGATTCCTTCAATTTGTGGGTATCGCGCTAGCCACTACAGAGAAGGTTTTTTTCTATTCCTGCGCTACGGAAATCACTTCTATTTCCCCATTTGACTTGGGGAGAAAAATTTTTGTTTCATTTTCATTTACCGCCACATGTACTGCTATATAAAATTTGGAGAGTATTGCATCTTGGTTTGAAATTCAATTCTCCACCCACACCACACATGCCCTCATCAAGGTGTTTTTTTTTTTTTTTGGTCTCTCTATTCGTCTTATTAATTATTATCCATGTGACTGTGGCCTCTGTTTATTTTATTATTTTTTTTTGTGTCGTATCAATTCTTTGGCTTGGGCTTCATTTACAATTTATATTTTTGTATTCTTTGTAAAACAATATGTTCTATGGAGAATATGTTTGGAAGAACAAGTGACAACATTGCAAAATTAGTCGGTTGTTTTCAGTTCATGGCCGAAGATACAATTTAGAAGGGATGCAGTGTATGGAGAGATTAAAAAATTACAAGGCTTATCTCCATTAGATCGTATAAAAGTTGGAGCAATCATTTCAGGGGATACTAGCAAGACTAATTATATTCTCTTTAGCTGATGAGGATAAGATGGAGTATGTGAATTGGGTCTTAGGTGGTTGCAGCATGTAACAATTTTAGTTTAATTAGTGAGAGTTTTATATTTTTGAATATTAATATGGATGAATGTTGAATAATTAGTTTAGCAGTTGAGCTATATATGAAATATTTGAAATTACGAGATGTTGATTTTTTATAAATGTATCTAGCTTGATGCATGGTATAGATAATATAAATAAATTAATAAAGTATACAAACATGCACAACGAAAAGCATAGTTTCTATTATTGTATTATTGTTGTTCTTGCGTGCAAAAGATTCTAAGGAATATAAATCTCCAACCAAACAGTGTAATAAAGTATTTCCAGGAATGCTACAAGTAATAGCCACAGTGAACCAAACATGGTAATAACGTATTAATGGGGATGCAATTCTTGGGTATAATAATTCCTGGAATTCAAGTATTACAGAGAACTAATTGTAGTATGAACCAAACGCCCCCTATCAACGTCTTTACGTATATATTCTTGAATTTTAGCCACTTAAATTCATATTTAAATTGTACTATATGTTAATTGCATTTTTGGTGCACAAAATTTCCACATTAAATGACAATAAAAAAAAATAAAATGCTATATATTCATAAATCACAAATTATAGATGCTGACGGTAAAATTTGGTAAGGAAACTTTGAACCCCGTTAGCACATCACAAGCTCCTGACCGTCACCGTTCGCGTAATATAAATTCTGGACTGATACTATTCCTGACCAAGAAAATCGTGACCATGACCGTCAGCAATGCACTATTACTAATTCTGGACGGATGCCATTCTTTTACTGGCCGGAAATCCGGTCAGCAATACTGTATTTTGTTGTAGTGAGGATTGCACCAGAGATGCAACTGTCCACACCATTATATATCTATATCTATATCAAAGGTTTAAATAGCGGATAGCGGACCCGTTGCGTGTGGGATATATTTGATAGTGGATATCGGCTATCGGCGCTATCGCGGGCACTACCGGTTCGTGTTATGTAGAATATTTTAACTATTTTATTTGTTAATGAGCTAACATATTTTATAGAAATGATGAATTTAAAATTGAATCATTGAGTAATTACTTTTTCAGTTTTCCTAAATATTAAAAAATTAAATGGATTATTTACCAAGAATAATTATCTATCTATTATTTTTCAAGAAAAAAAGTTAGTATCTAAAAATTAAAATAGTAAACAAAATTATGATAAAGCATTATGTAAAAAGAAATATTTATTGGTTATATAATATTTTAATGGATTTCAAGTATATGACTTTCATTTTCACTAGTCAATCCCACTATTTTTCGTATGTTGATACTAAGTTATATAACATTGATTGTTGTTTACATATCCAATTAATTATGTGTTAAACGATTGTAAAGCATAAATAACAACTATTAAGTGTTAGATATCATAAAATAATTGAAAATTCAGATTATTCTAACCATATTTTATATGTTACTATATAAAGTATCAAATAGAGGGAAAAAAACCGATAGCGTCGTAGCGTTTTTACTTCCAAAACGCTATATCGACCGCTATAGCGGGCCGCTATGAGCGCTATTTAAACCTTTGATAGATATAGATCAAAGGTTTAAATAACGCTCATAGCGGCCCGTCATAGCAGTCGATATAGCGTTTTGGAAGCAAAACTCTATGACGCTATCAGTTTTTTCCCTCTATTTGATAATTTATATAGTAACATATAAAATATGGTTAGAATCATATGAACTTGCAATTATTTTATGGTATCTAACACTTAATAGTTGGTATTTATGTTTTACAATTGTTTAACACATAATTAATTGAATTTGTAAATAACAATCAATGTTATATAAACTTAGTATCCACATAAGAAAAATTGTGGGATTGACTAGTGAAAATGAAAGTCATATACTTGAAAAGTTGAAATCCATTAAAATGTTATATAATCAATAATTTTTTTACGTAATATCATACAATTTTTCTAATTTTAGGAAAAATAATTACTCAATGATTCAATTTGAAATCCTTTTGATAGAAACAAATAATACTTATGCAATATATATAAGACTGATTATCATGTTGTACTATGTCAATATATCTGAATAAGAATGCTTTGTTTCAAGAGTGATACAAATTATATAATTTTTAAACAATTTGGTTAGAAAACTTTATACATTATTCTAATTATTCATCATTTTATGAAATATATTAGCTCATAAACCAATAAAATAGTTAAAATATTCCACATAACAGGAACCGGCAACGCCCGCAATAGCGCCGCTCTCTGATATCCGCTATCAAATATACCCCACCACTACGAGTACGCTATCCGCTATTTAAATCTTTAATATCTATACTCCTTTAAAAAGAAGCTAAAAATTGAACTCTCCATTAATGGTCATATTCTAACTCTCATTTTAATCTCCATCCATTAAATAATGAAAAGCCCACATCGCATCCATTTCATATTCTGTTCCTCTCCATTTATGTCTCAGCACAAAATCGAAGTGGCGAATTGTCTAACTGACTTTTTAAAGCATTGACTGCTAAAGTCACAAACCCATTAATTTCTTCTCTTCTATTCGATTCTTTCACCCTATCTAGCTGGAATGAAAACTAAAATTGCCCGCAACAGCGTGCGAGTACGCTTCTAGTATAAATAAAGAGTGCTGCCTAGAATCCACTGTGTGGACGTCCATAAAAATAACAACTGCTATGACAAATGAGACTCATATAAATCCAAATGTAACAGTTACATTCACAGAGATAACTTTATGAACGTCCATCCATACAATGGACGCATAATGTTTCCGATAGGCGATAAATAAATCCAAACCATTACACAATTAATTAATCACAACAAAATAAAACCAGAACACACTACAAGAAAAATGCCATTTAACAACGCCATGTTACAGTGGTCTTTTGGACCATCCCTTAAAAAACCGTAGCTAAACAATTTTATAACGGTCTTTAATGAATAACCGCTGAGTTACAAACCAACAACGGCTATTTGATATAAATAACCGCTGTAGAATTGTAACTTAGCAGCGGTTTTTAGTAAAACTTCGTAGCTCTGACGATTACAGCGGTCGCATAACCGCTGCTAAAGGCTTTTTTTCTTGTAGTGACACAAAATACACAGACCCCGACTCATTAATTCCTGCAACTCTAAACTAGTTCACCAAGATATATATCACTAATTAGTCAATGGAGGAGTCATAATATATCTATTAAGATGCGCGCTCATCACTTGTCTCATCTTGCATATACAGTAGGGAGTACTCATCCCCTGACTTACTGCTGCATGTCTGCATTGTGCAGTTGATCACAATGTCAGCCGTTGGATCATATTGAGATCCACGCTGGCACGAATCTTGAGTAAATCCAACGGCTGATGTTATGAACTGCACAATGCAGTACAGCAGAGGATATGAATTCATGTAGTAGGCTAGGAGAATATGGTAGGTGCAGGAGGGGTAGTAGAAACTGTGTGAGCAGGAAGAACAGGCCAGGGGGCTAGCTGGTGATTACTGCAGAAAAACGGATTTAATTTACAACATGTATATTTTTCTTCCTGACTCAGCATGCATAAAAAATATTGATATCACATATCATTTATATATACATGATAATTAAGATCAATCTTCTTGCAGCATACATGTACAATTTTAGGAGAAGGCATCTTGAACAAATATAATATTTCGGTGTGCTTCTTGCACAACATATAAAATAATAAAATTATGAAAAAGGACTAGAAGACTTTGGACTACACATACTAATTATTAAAGCCTTTTTAATTTTTTAATGGACATCTGGCAGTCCGTTTTAATTTGCTTGCCATCCAAGACCCTCAATGTTATAAATAGGACTGACATTACATTAACAATAACACATACAAGTGAAGTGAGATTCTAATAAAAACATTACCAACACATATACACAAGTGATCACTCTTATTAAACACAAGAGAAACATGGAGACCAAAGACCAATCTCAAGCTGTAGCTGAGTTATTCAACATGAGCCTTGGTTTTCTCAAGCCCATGATCCTCAACTGTGCACTAGAGCTTGGCATCATTCATGCGATCAGCAACCACGGCGAACCCATAACCCTAAAACAGCTCCATTCCGCTCTTTCCCTTCCCGACTCGAAGAAGCCGTATCTGTTCCACCTCCTCCGCACATTGAACTATTTTCACTTTGTTCACGTGCAAGCCGGAGTTAGTGTGGATTATGAGGCCACTTATGACCTCACTCCGGTGTCACGCCTCATGACCAGCAAGGAAGGAATCAATCTGTTTCCGTTTGTTCGCCTCAATGTTGAAGGGATTGAACCTTGCATGTTGAAAGCGAGTTTATCCATGGGTGATTGGTTTAAGCAGGACGACGAAAGGGTGCCATTTGAACTGGCACACAATTGTAGCCTGTGGCAAATGGCAAGTCGGAACCCGAAGCTTAACGGGATATTTAATAGCGCCATGGAAAGCACCAGTACCATCTTCTCTGATGCTATAATCAAGAATGGTGTTCATCTTTTCAAAGGAGTAGAGTCGCTCGTCGATGTGGCAGGAGGAGTAGGCGGCGTGGCCAAAGTCATTGCCGCTAACTTCCCCCATGTTCATTGTAGTGTCTTGGATCTTCCTCATGTGGTACAAGACCTTCCGAAAGATGGAGTTGTGAAGTTCATTGGAGGTGACATGTTTGACTACATCCCTCCGGCAGACGTGATTCTTCTTAAGGTAATTGAAAATATATATTTTCTCGAGAAGTGTAATTGAAAATATTTTCACACTCGCAATTTTTTTTAAGGTAATTGATTTTGCAAAATAGACAAATTACAAAAATTGCTCAATTAAAGCATACATATATATATATGTGAATTGTTTAAAATTTTTAATTCAACAAGATGTACACCACCAATACAATTATATACTCTGACAATACTAATTTCAATTGCAGTGGGTCCTCCATTGTTTGGGAGACGACGACTGCGTAAAGGTACTCAGGCTATGCAAGGACGCGGTTAGCTCAAAAGGAAGTGGTGGAGGAAAGGTTGTCATCATAGAAGCTGTCGTGGGATCTAGTCCTGGCACTCCGTCTGAGGAAACGCAGTTGTTGTATGACATGGTGATGCTGACCATGCACGCGAGCGCGGAGCGAGACGAGGACGAGTGGAAGTCTCTGTTCGACAGAGCCGGATTTTCGTCTCACAAGATCGTCGCTACAATTGGGTTCATGTCCATCATGGAAGTTTACCCTTAAATATCCTGTTCTAGCTAGCCAGTTCTCCTAGTCAACTATAACGGATGATTGATCTTCTCTCTTTATGTTCTTTTTTTTTAGTTATCTTGTGACTCATGTGCATGTGTCAATAAATAATTAGTTGCTTATGTGGAATAAACGAAAATGTACTTTCTTTAAATAAAATTTGTATGAAACGAAACTCTTTAGATTAATAATTATATCATATAGTTTATGTTGTGCCGTAACTATCTTGTCCATTGTTGATGTTACACTTAAACGAAATAGAAAAGGATTATATAGCTATATACAGAGTAGAACTATATTGTGCAAACGTTAACATTTCAAAATGAATGACTGACGGCTCAAATTATATTTTGTTATATCCAAAATTTTAACTTATGGTTCCTATTAAATTAATCATATGAAAATAGTTGGACATACAAAAATATTCTATTTTGGGAGTTTTTAAGTAATTGTTTTGGATTTTTCAAATGACTCTGGAAATCAACTAAGAAAAACTAAGAAAGAAAATAAAAAGAAAGAAAAAACCCAAAACAAAACTCAATGCAGAATTTCTGGCCCACAAAATAAGAAAAATAAAACCCAAAACAAAACTGAATGCAGAATTTTGCCCTAAAAAAAACTAAGAACAAAAAATCTAGAACAAATAATCAATGTTTTATGTATCATTTTAAAAAATCTAGAACAAATACTTAAAAATCTCCAAAAATGAAAATTTTTTGCGTACTATAAGATTTTGATATGAAGAATTTATTGAGCCATATAAATCAAAATTTGGAGGTGATTTGATATGTTTTTGGACCATGACTCACGGAGCAGCCCGTGAGTCATGACTAACGGTAGCATAACTCTCTCTCTCTCTCTCTCTCTCTCTATATATATATATAGAGTCCGGCTATAATAATATGCATATCACGGTTTTACCGTGCTATGCGGTCCGTATCTCAGTTTGCGATGTCCAAATAGTCGATCCGAACCGCTTAACTTAATCTTTATATCAAAATATACTAGCAAACCAAATTTTATAATTTTTAGAATTTTTTTGCTATTTTTAATGATGGAGAGAAAATGGCTAGATCCAAGGATTCTGGTTCATACAAAATAACGATTTTCTCCCCATCACTAAAAATAGTAAACAAATTCTAAAAATTGTAAAATTTGGTTTCCTAGTATATTTTGATATAGAGATCACATTGAGCGGTTCGGATCGACTATTTGGACACCGCAAACTGAGATACGGACCACATAGCACGGTAAAACCGTGATATGCATATTACTGTAACCTAATTCTATATATATATAAAACTCAAATTAGGCTACGGTAATATGCATATCACAATTTTACCATGCTATGTGGTCTGTACCTCTATTTCTGGTGTCCAAATAGTCGATCCGAACCGCTCAATGTAATCTCTATATAAAACTATATTAGGAAACCAAATTTTACGATTTTTAGAATTTGTCGGCTATTTTTAGTGATGGAGAGAAAATCGTTATTTTGTATGAACCAGAATCCTTGGATCTAGCCATTTTCTCTCCATCATTAAAAATAGCAAAAAAATTATAAAAATTATAAAATTTGGTTTGCTAGTATATTTTGATATAAAGATTAAGTTAAGCGGTTCGGATCGACTATTTGGACATCGCAAATTGAGATACGGACCGCATAGCACGGTAAAACCGTGATATGCATATTATTGTAGCCGGACTCTATATAACTCTAGGGTGTGTTTGGATGGTGCAAGGATTAGTGCAAGAGTAGTGATATTTGGGATAGTGATTGAGAGTAGTGTGAGGTTAGTGCCAACTCGGAAACGTGTGAGTAGAACTAACTTCTTGCTATCTAGGTTAGTGAAAATCTTGTTTGGATGGTAGTTTGAGAGTATTGATGGAGGTTAGTGTTTGGATGTCACTACTCAGGAGCTAAACCAACAATTTTATGGGTTAGTAGATTAGCATTACTCGGAAGCTACTCAAAATTCCTAATTTATGTTTGGATATCCCTACCATTGAGGTTAGTGTTGCTACTTTTGGTTAGTGCTAATTTTGCACCATCCAAACACACCTATATCAGTTATGCTAAAATGAGTCATGACTCATGGGCTGCTTCATGAGTCACGATCCAAAAATATATCAAATCACCTCCAAATTTTCGATTTATATGGCTCAATAAATTCTTCATATCCAAATTTGGATGTACATGAAAGATTTTACCAGTTTACCTAATACATCAAGCCAAAAAAAAATAATAAAAAATAATGATAACAGCACTGTGTGAAAGACAACATAGAATGAAAAATGGAGATTTGATAATTTAATTATTTGGTATTCGAGATAACCTGTTTTTGTGTTATTACTCTAAAAGGCATGTGTTAGTGTAATGCACTGATGCAAAAGTGAAACAGACCTTATTATCCTCTGCTTTAAGGTACTGTGCCATGAAGTACGTGGACCGTTGGATCGCCTCACCATTAAATAGACATCTTTCATGGAAGTAACGCCAACTTCTCATAACTTTGCCTTTCTCGGTCAAAAACATAAATAAAGAATGACCTACGTATGAACAGACTGACATTTTTCAAAGATAATAATAAGTTTAGACTGCTATTCTCTCTATTTTTCTTTTTCTTTTTTTAAAAAAAAAAGAAGAAGTAAGAATCATACTTAATTATATTCATTGGTAGTTGGGACCTATTTTTGCATGGTTAAGCAATATATATTTTTTCTTGACATCAGTTATTGGCCAAATTCAAGTCCTCTTAATTAATTTAATATTTGGAGACGTCCTTGATCACCATCACTGGTATCAAATTGTTTGCATTTCTATGATTACTGCATAATTCTTTTTTTTCTCCCTCTATATTTATGTACATCTATGAAAAGCCCAATATTAATATATAGCTCCAAATATTTCAGAAATTAGATGCGCTAAGAATGACTCAGCACTTCTGGGCTTCAGAAGTTCCAGTCCCAGATAATTAATGCCACAAAATAGTGTAATTATACCATAAAACTTTTGAGGTATAATTTGATGACAGGTACCATATATCTCCAGAGTGAAATACAGTCCTATATTCTGCTTGGCACTGTCTTTCTTGGTACTATTAATTCGGCCCTTCCATATAATATATTTTGGGCTGAGTGTGGTCACAATTGGGCTATATAATATTTCAAGAGTTCCAAGTTTCATGTGGGCCAGCTCAATTTTTAATGATACTATTCTAAAAAACAATCAGGGGTCTAAAATATCCATAAAGAAATTAACATATATCATTCTACAGTACCCTCATTTAATTGCTTTTTTTTTTTCTTTTTTAATATCTTATCTTCTTATTGTCGTATTCCACTTTATAGGATAAAAGGCAATATATCTAGCAATCAATTTTTAAGACTTGGTTATCTCAAAAAAAAAAAAAATTTAAGATTTGGATATTAATTTGTGAGGTACTTATTCATTGAATCTGCACATATATGATTATCCATATTTTATATAAACGAATGAACATTTGAGTTTGACTCTTGTCAAGTCATAAACATTCTGAAAAGTGAAAAATTTTCCTTGCCATCAACCATTTCATCACTGTTGTTGTCAACAAAAAAAAAAATGGATAGCAACGTATCTCATGCTCAAGCAGAATTATGGAACATGACATTTGGTTACCTAAAGACCATGTCTCTCAGGTGCGCTTTAGCCCTCGGCATTCCGGATGCAATCGACAACAACAGCCAACCGATGACCCTCACTCAGCTGCACTCCGTATTGGCGCTTCCTCCTTCAAAGAAATCCCATTTGAGCTGTCTGATGCGCATGTTGACGCATTACGGTCTCTTTACTGAGAAAAGGGGTGATGCAAGCACTGAGGTAGTGTATGACCTCACGGCTCACTCACGTCTACTGGTACAAAGAAATGAATCCATTAACATGTTACCCTTTGTGCGTCTTCAAGTTGACGATAAATTGGTGACGCCTTCTCTGTACATGGCAGATTGGTTCGTGAAAGACAGCAATCAGATCCCGGCCGAGCTGGCACATGGTTGCAATATTTTGGAAATGGCGAGCATCAATCCTAAAGTTAACAAAATGTTTAATGAAGCTATGGTGAGCAGCAGCTGCCTGTTCAATGATATTATCGTAAAAAATGGTGATGATATTTTCAAGGGCATAGAGTCCCTTGTTGACGTTGGAGGCGGCAGCGGTGCAATGGCACAGATTATTACTAAGAATTTCCCTCATGTCAACTGCACCATTCTGGATTTACCGCATGTTGTAGCTGAAGCTCCTAATGATGGAATTGTGAAGTTTGTTTCAGGTGACATGTTCAATTTCATTCCCCCAGCAAATGCAGTTCTTCTCAAGGTAATAAAGATAAACATAATCTTAGTTACATATATATTTCATGTATTAGAGTTACTTACATTTGGAACTTAATAATTGTTTTAGTGGATTCTGCATGGTTGGAGCAATGAAGATTGCATTAAGATATTGTGGCGATGCAAAGATGCAATTCCCTCGAGAGAAGCTGGAGGCAAGGTCATAGTTTAGGAAGCAGTTGTTGGCTCGACCTCTCCCATGATATTGGACGAACCGCAGCTGTTGTTTGATATGTTGATGTTGATAGTAACTGAAGGAGAAGAGCGGGATGAGAATGTATGGAAGAAATTATTCATTGATGCCGGATTTAGTTCTTACAAGGTCGCACATACCGTTGGATTCATGTCTGTCATCGAGATTTATCCATAAGCCTGGCATGTCGTTGTTATGATCATTGTTGGATTCACAGTTGTTTGCTTTTTATGCAAATAATAATTGATCGATAAATCTATATATGGAATTTATAAAACTTTCGTTGTGAAAATCAATAGATCCTTGTGAAATTCTTGTATGCTGTGGATTTATGATCACTTATCTTCAACTTGAAATTGATTTGTATTTTGGCGTCATCTTATTTCTTGTGGAACTGATAATCTAGTTTTCAGAGATGAAAATGTTGAGTATGGAGGCACTAGCTATAACAATATTTTCTATTATATCTCAAAATATTGTTACAACTACTACTTAAATACTAAACCTCCATATACCCCTAGCTTCTTACTACAATCCTAACCTCCAATTTACTACTATCTCTTGCTTGGTTTGCTTCATCCACTCCACACCCCTATTTATACTAGTTCTATGGAGAATTCTAGAACCTAGATATTTTTCCATAGATATTTTTATAGATAATTCTAGACCTAAGATATTTTTCTTATATCCATAATGTTCTAGATTATTCCTAAGAAATATCTAAACACCACATTACTCTAGATAATTCTTGATCTTGAGCTTGATGGGCTTGGGCCTCAGCGTTGATTCTCAACACTCCCCCTCAACGCTGACTTTGTACTATTCCGATTTTGGTACTCCGCGTCCATCCGGATCATCATGTTTGTAGTTTTTCCTTCGTGCTAGCAGTGCTTGGCACTCAGTCATTTGTGGTGCTTGCAGTAGTCTCGTCACTAGCCTTCGTCGAGGTCCGACATCTCGACAAATTACCTGATAGTCTGCATCTCCTTCGAAGAGCTCCCATTCTTCGGCAACCACGACACTCCTCCACGTCGTCTTGACATCATCACCCTCCTTGGTGATGTTTTCCACCTTGGGGCTTTCTTGTGGCTTCTCGTCATCAGCCATGATGCAGCTCATGATTCCGGCCTCCTTTACGACTTTGGTCTCCTCATCGAGTAATTCTTTAATTGGTTCTTTAAAAGGTAATGACTCAAAGTCAAGCTTACTTACCTCTTTGACATCTTCGGTGTCTTCCATGAAGAACGATGACTCGAAATTGATCTCTTCCACCTCGACTTCTGTGGCATCTTCTCCATCTTTGATCGGCCACGACTCCATGTCAAACTCCTCTTCCTCTGATTCATCACTGTCGGCAACCTCTATGCCAACTACCGACTGTATTCCAACAGTCGCCACCACGTCCCAATCTTCTTCATATGGACCTCCTCCGGCACCATCTCCACTTTGGTCGCCGCGAGGCTTTCTTCATCTTCCATGATTGCAGCAGTGAGTGCTACTTCTGCATCCCACTCTTCTTCACAACCACTGCTCTCATGGACAATGTCTTGGCTTCTTGAGGTCGCCACATTACCATGGCCTTTCTTCTTCTTCCGCCAGCAATCTCGTGCATAATGCCCTCTTTTGCCACAATTATAACATCGATCGTCATCGTCTTCATTGTCATCGGATGAGTCTCGAGCTCCCCCTGAAGAATTAGTCTTCTCTTTAGGCCTTCGTTGCTGGCTAGACCTTCCTTCGGGTCTACCTCTTGACTTTCGGTCAGGTCGACCCGTCTTTCGGTTGCTGAACAAGGCCTCTTCTTCTTGCTTCAACGAGACTCCAGCCATTTGCTTCGCTAGAGCCTCCTGGTTTGCGAGCATATTCTCCAGCTCCAATAGTGTTGGCTGCGTTGGCCAACCTTGGACGGCTGCTATGAACCCGCTGTACTCGGGTCTTAGCCCATTGATGAGAATCCTTCTCATCCTTTGCTCGCTGATCTTTTCTTCAGGGTCTATTTGAGCAATCTCACTACAAAGAGATTTTACTTTTGTAAAGTAATGGTTAATCATCATCTTACCTTGTGAGATTGTCATGAGCTCCTTCTCAAGTAGTTGGAGGCGCGCGTCGTTCTTCTTTGAGAAGAGTGTTGCTAGGGTATCCCAGGCTACCTTCGGCGTGGGCGCTTCTCTGATGTACTCCAGTAGCTCGTCTTCAACGGCTGTCCTGAGTACAAACATTGCCTTCCCAGCCTTGATTCGCCATTTCCGCAGAGTTTCGGCTTGCTTCTCCACGGACAGAGTTTCGGCTGGCTTCTCTGAAGCCTTCTTCTTTTTCGTTTTGGGGTCAGCAACCTGTTCCGATACCGTCTCTTCTACGGTATCAACTTTCGGCGGGGTCGTCTCAGACCCGCCTACTACCTCCCATAGGTCCTGCCCTTGGAGGTAGGACTCTATGCATGCCTTCCAATATATATAATTACTAGAATTCAATTTCTTCATTCCACCAATCGTACCTGAGAAATCCATGGCTTCAACTAGGACGGCCGACGTCTAGTAAGCCTTCTTGAAGATTTCTCCTCCACCGCACTTCGCAGTCCCGGACTGTCGTCAAGCTGCGGCTCCTTCGACAACTTGTCGATACCACTATATTGACTGGCGGAACACCGGCAGAATTCCGGCTCTATGCTTGACCCCTACCACCGACTCTGAACAAGCTCCGACAACCTGGCTCTGATACCAGATTGTTGAGTATGGAGGCACTAGCTATAACAATATTTTCTATTATATCTCAAAATATTGTTACAACTACTACTTAAATACTAAACCTCCATATACCCCTAGCTTCTTACTACAATCCTAACCTCCAATTTACTACTATCTCTTGCTTGGTTTGCTTCATCCAACTCCACACCCCTATTTATACTAGTTCTATGGAGAATTCTAGAACCTAGATATTTTTCCATAGATATTTTTATAGATAATTCTAGACCTAAGATATTTTTCTTATATCCATAATGTTCTAGATTATTCCTAAGAAATATCTAAACACCACATTACTCTAGATAATTCTTGATCTTGAGCTTGATGGGCTTGGGCCTCAGCGTTGATTCTCAACAGAAAATAATCAGAACTGTAAGAGATTTATCGAAATGACACTGTCACATATGGCCACCTTTATTTATTTTATTTTTTAATTAATGTTTCTTCTATTATAGGACATCAGCTGTTGTCAAATTACAAGCTGAAATCTAATCATAAGCAAAAGAACAGGAGAGAAATTTCACCAGTGAAGCGGCTGCCTGCATGCCAGTATGCTCTGCACTCGATTAGTAAATACTTAGTACTTAATACAGTGCTATTATGATTACTGGAGGTTCATAATTTTCTTAGGTTGTGCAAGTATGTCGAACTTAGACAGTACCGTCAAACCGATATGAACTGTACTCCTGCCAAATTTTGTGGAGGACTTCAAGTTCAAGCGTGTGATTTGGTGAAGCAAAGAGAGTCTGGAATGGAATCAGTAAATTGCATATCATGAGAGTTGATGATCGCGTTTGCCAAATGGGGCCCGGTACCGGTATGGTGTTGGAACTCAAAACTCTCCTCTCGTTAGAGAAAAAAGAAGAAGATGATGAACAATAGAATTCTCTATAACAGCTAAAACTCTATTAATCTGATTATTCGATTACAAATTCTGTCTCTTATTTAAAGAGATCAATATGTACCTAAAATAGAAGATAAACTACCTATATTCTATCATTACATCCTAATTTTACCAAACAAACTAAAAGACAAACTAAAAAACGAGCTACTATTTCTAACTCCTAACTGCTGTTATTTCTGTCCCCAATCTGAATTAGCACCACCATTTCCTGTTGCTATTTTCTGAACAACTTCTGATGCTATATTCGGAACAATTTCTGCTGCTATTTTCTGAACCATTCTAATTTTCACAATTGCTTCTAATTTTAGCATTCCACATTTAACTTTTGTTTCCTGGGTATGTTTTAACACTCCCCCTCAGCGGTAAAACGATTCTTTCTGGGATACACCTATGTGTTCCCTATTTTTCTCAAACTTCTCCTTTGTTAACACCTTTGTAAAGATGTTAGCAAATTGTTCGTCTGTTCGACAAAATTTCAACTGCACCTCTTGTTTCTCCACTGCATCTCTTGTGTAGTGATACTTGATCAAGATGTGCTTGGTTCTGTCATGGCTGATCGGGTTTTCGCTGATCGCTATGGCAGATTTGCTGTCACTATAAATAGTGACTGGTTCCTCCAATTTGTTGTTGATGCCTTCCAGAATTCTTTTGAGCCAAATGGCTTGTGAAACAGCTCTTGCTGCTGCCACATATTCTGCCTCTGCTAATGATAAGGCAACAATTGTTTGCTTCTTGGAAGACCATGAACAAATACCTGATCCAAGCGAGAATGCATATGCTGAAGTACTCTTCATATCATCTTGACATCCCGCCCAATCGCTATCGGTGTAACCGACAAGCTTCGAGTTGTTGACTGGTTTATACCAAATGCCATATGCAACCGTGCCTTTGATATATCTAAGAACTCGTTTTGCCGCTGTAAAATGAACTTTAGTTGGACTGTCCATATACCTTGATAAAAGGCTTGAACTGAACATGATATCGGGCCTTGTTGCCGTCAAGTACAGTAAACTTCCAACTAAACTACGGTATTCAGTTGGATCTGCTTTTGCTGAGCCATCTTCTTTCTTGAATTTTTCTGTTGGAACAAGTGGTGTTGTGACATTCTTGCAATCTTGAAGCCTATTCTTATTCAATACGCTTTCAGCATATTTCTTCTGAGATATAAATATCCCGGCATCATCTTGAAACACTTCTATGCCTAAGAAGTACTTCATTAATCCAAGATCACTCATCTCATACGTGTTCATCATGTCTTCTTTGAACATGAGCATCAACTCTTCGTTGTTTCCTGTGTATATTAAATCATCAACATACAAGGCAATGATCAGAATGCTGGTTCCTTTTTTCTTCACATAGAGAGTTGGTTCCGACTTGCTCTTCTCAAACTCATTTTTCTGAAAATAACTGTCAATCTAACTGTACCATGCTCTTGGAGCTTGCTTCAGTCCGTAGAGTGCTTTCTTCAACTTGTACACTTTATTTTCTCCCCCTTTAACCAAAAATCCTTCTGGCTGCTCAACAAAAATTTCTTCTTCCAGCTCTCCATTTAAGAAAGCTGATTTGACATCAAGTTGAAAAATACGCCATCTTTGTTGTGCAGCTAAAGCAATGATCGTCCGAATTGTTTCCAACCGTGCAACCGGTGCATAAGTCTCAAAGTAATCTATTCCAGGTTTTTGCTTGAATCCCTTTGCAACAAGCCTAGCCTTGAATTTTTGAACTGTGCCATCTGGATTCAACTTGGTTTTGTAGATCCATTTAACACCAATTACACTTCTATTTGCAGGTCTTTCTACCAACTCCCAAGTTTTATTCTTTTCAATCATTCCAATCTCTTGCTCCATGGCTTCTCTCCAATTTTCCTGACGTTGGGCTTGCTGAAACGTTTGTGGCTCAACTACAGAAAAATTGCATCTTTCATAAATTTCTGCCAATGATTTAACTCTTCTTGGAGTTGACTCTGGTTCAGAATCAGATTGTTGCGAATCAACTTCAGGTGTCTCCAAGTTAGAAGCTTCTTGTACAAGGTTATCACCAGGTTGCTCTGCTGAATCGCTACTTGAGTTTCTGCTTGGCGTTGACTGTGCATTCGTAGCATCGTGCTGCTGATTGTCATCAGGTTGTAGACCTGAACTGCTGCTCGGGTCTTGGACAAGTGTTTCTTCTGATATTTGATTTCTAGGTGCGATATCTGGGATAGTTTGGACATCTTGGTTTTGTAGTATGACTGTGGGAGTTTGTTGATTTGCTGGCACTTGGTTATTTACCCAGTCATAGACTTCTTTCTCATCAAAGATAACATCTCTACTCACAATCAACTTTTTCGTTTCTAGGTTGTACAGTCTATACCCTTTGGTGCCATCCATGTATCCCATGAAAATACAACGCTCACTTTTATCATCAAACTTTGATCTCTTTTCCTTAGGCACATGTGCATAGCACACTGAACCAAAAATTTTCAGATGACTAATACTTGGTGTTGTACCACTCCAGGCTTCAATTGGAGTTTTATTAGGTACTGCTATGGTGGGACTTCGATTCTGGATATAAACAGCCAACGAAACTGCTTCGGCCCAGAATTTTAATGGTACACCCTTGTCTTTCAGCATGGCCCTTGCCATTTCAACGATGGTACGATTCTTTCGTTCCGCAACACCATTCTGTTGGGGAGTATATGCAGTTGTGAGTTGCCTTTTAATTCCATGATCTTCACAGAATTGAACAAATTGGTTGGATGTATATTCCCCACCTCTATCACTTCTTAGCACCTTAATTTTGTAATCACTCTGATTCTCAACTAGTGCCTTAAACTTTTTGAATACATCTAGTGCTTGTGACTTCTCTTTGAGAAAATAAACCCAAGTCATCCTAGTAAAATCATCAACAAAGATCAGAAAATACCAATTTTGCCCTTCAGATGGTGTTTGCATTTTTCCACAGATGTTGGTGTGTATTAACTCCAACGGTGATCTTGCCCTCCATGCACCCTTCTTAGGAAAGGAATGTCGATGCTGCTTGCCCCGGATGCATCCTTCACAGATTTGGTTTTGTGTAGTAATTTCGGGTAAGCCCTCCACCATATTCCTTGCTTGTAGCAGTTTGAGTGCTTGGTAGTTCAGATGACCGAATCTTTTGTGCCAAAATACTGACTCATCTACTGTTTCAGTTTGAAGAACTGCATGTAAAGAGTGATTCAGTTGCAACTTGAAATTTTTGTTAGTGTCCATCTCAATTCTTGCTAGCAGTTGACCATTCCTATCAAATACCTTGCAGCCATTATCCTCAAAGTGTGCTTTATATCCATTCTTGACAAGTTGTCCCACACTAAGGAGATTCTGCTTCAAATCTGGCACAAGTAATACATCATTTATGAGCCTTACTCCTTTCTTGGTGTGGACTGCAACTTTGCCCTTTCCCTTTGCCTGAATAAACGAATCATCTCCCAACCGAATTTTCGGTTCTACAGCGGTGTTGATGTCTTGAAAGATCTGATGTTTTCCGGTCATATGATTTGTACAACCGCTATCTAAGTACCAGACATCGCCACTATCTTCATTTACAGAATAAAATGCATAGAAGAGAGATTCTGTAGTCTCAGTTTGTTCTGTGAAATTTGCTTGGGCAGTAGGTTGCTCATGATGATTTGTATTTTGTTTGGATTGCCCATCATTATAAGTGCGACAATTTTTAGCTATATGACCCTTCTTCTTGCATCTGTTGCAAACTTTGGTAGACCAGCAATAGTAGGTGTCATGACTGCTCCTCTTACAAATTTCACACCATCTGTTAGCCTTGTCGGATTCACTACTACCAGCTATTGTAGCTTTTGCTTGATTTTCATTTTTTCGATAGTTTCCAGACCTAACATCTGAACTTGCCTTGAAGGCAGTTTCATTGAATATGTTTCTTTGCAGTTTTCTTTCTTCATGTGCTTGAAGTGAACTGATTAACTGTTGTACTGGTAAGGTTTCAAGGTCTTTTGTCTCCTCTATGGTAGTAACAATTGGGTCAAAGCTCTCAGGAAGGCTAATTAGCAATTTTTCTACAAGCTTTTGATCAGTTAAATCTTTATCACCTAGAGCACGCATTTGATTAACCAAATCCATAACTTGTGAAAAATATTCTCTGACCTTTTGTGATTCTCTCATGTGGAGGTTCTGGAACTGTCTGCGTACGGTCTGTAGTTTAACAAGTTGCACCTTCGCTGATCCTTTGAATTCCTGTTGCAGCAGATTCCATGCTTCTTTTGATGTGGTTGCATTAATGATGCATGAGAAAATATGTTCTGCTGTCCCTTGTTGTATAAGAAACAGCGCTCGAGCATCCCTCGACTTATCTTCCTCCAACTTGGCTGTCGCTTCTTCTGTCAGTGGTTGCTCAGCAGTACCGGTGGTATAACCGCCTTCAACAATGTCCCACAAACTTTGTGAGAGCAATAGAGTTTGCATCTTAACTTTCCATATGCCATAGTTGTCACCAGTTAGCATAGGAATAGGGAATTGCGCCATGGTTGTGCCTGAAGACATCGCTATGACGCCTTGCGGAAAAACTAGCTCTCTTCAACTTCGATGATTGCGCCCGTTAAGGCTCTGATACCAATTGTTGGAACTCAAAACTCTCCTCTCGTTAGAGAAAAAAGAAGAAGATGATGAACAATAGAATTCTCTATAACAGCTAAAACTCTATTAATCTGATTATTCGATTACAAATTCTGTCTCTTATTTAAAGAGATCAATATGTACCTAAAATAGAAGATAAACTACCTATATTCTATCATTACATCCTAATTTTACCAAACAAACTAAAAGACAAACTAAAAAACGAGCTACTATTTCTAACTCCTAACTGCTGTTATTTCTGTCCCCAATCTGAATTAGCACCACCATTTCCTGTTGCTATTTTCTGAACAACTTCTGATGCTATATTCGGAACAATTTCTGCTGCTATTTTCTGAACCATTCTAATTTTCACAATTGCTTCTAATTTTAGCATTCCACATTTAACTTTTGTTTCCTGGGTATGTTTTAACATATGGGCCATTCACAACAAGCATCGATCGATCGTCCATCCTAAAATTTCATAACATAAAATCATAATTTGTTTGACATAGAAATATGTACACAAATTATTTTTAAATCAAAAACACACTATTTATGAATGCTTTACAGTTTACACAACCAGATTATAATGTATGGAGAAGTAGAAACAAGAAATTGGCAAAATTAAACAAAGAAAAAAAAAAAATCAGTTCGTTTGGTACTGGACCTACCGGTCTTCTTCAACACTAGTATCTAGAGATGCACTGAGTGATGCAGAGGCTTCAGTGCTTTGCGGACCACGCTGTGCAGTCTTCCTTGCTTTGTATGCATGGCATGCATATCCATTCATAAATACCTGATATGAGTGAGTGAGATGTTCAGTTTCTTCAGGATAGCATAGAATTTAATAGCTCCTATCGTCGTCCCAATAGCATGGACATTTAAATAGGTTGGTAAAATTGCCAAGTTTATCATTTTAGGATCACAACACCAACACATGGTGAAGAAATGCATACTGGAAGGAAAAAAAAAAAAACCATTCTAGCAATTATAGAGCCTTTCACAGAAGATTGCCACTGAGCCTCTCTTTTATTAAATATATGACCTACATCTTAATAAGTTAATATTATTATTGACTTTTTACCTCATTTTATATATTATGAACACCATTTAGATCAGTAGAAAATAAATAACTGAACTTTTATTGGTTTCCACCATATAATATAGAACACCAAAAAATAGTTGATGATACATATACCAATCAATCCAAATATAATATAGAACTAAATGCTTATACAAATTGAAAGGAAAATTTGAGTTTTCTCTGCTAGGGGAGGGAGTCCAAGGCGAGAAATCACGCATAATATATATCCCCTCGACCTGAGACATGAGACCTCAGCTTGGGGCGTGAATTGTCGAGGTTAATTAAGCGCTTACACTTATCGGAAAGCAATTACTATTTGGGTTAATCTATATAGGTACGTTGTGGGGTTCTCCAAAAAGAAGAAACAAATGAAAGCCTTAAAAGGCAAATCAAATATGCTATACAGAAAGAGGTCGGAAACTTGATACTGTGATTACTATTATATATGGTGATTCAATCCATTTTCAGTAGCTAAGTTTAATTGCTTGCTTTATTAATATTGGTGAGCAATTAGTTGAATATATATAAAAAAAGGTGGTGAGTTCGGATTTTAGAACTCTTCTCTGATGTTATATAAAAGTAAGAATGGTGCTGTAGAAGAACAAAAATAGAAATAGGATTAGAAATAAGAGGCCTCAGAGTCATTGGGCTTCTGTTCATCATTGGTCCAATTAGAAATTAGGAGCAAATCTATTTTAGAGATAAATAGGTCACTTCAACTAAAATCTTGTATTTTGACTGTTAATATAATTGTTGTATAGCAGTGTATAAATACTCCACTATACAGAGAGAGAAATAATAACAAGAAATACATTTCATAGCATACTGTCTCAATATTTCTACATGGTATCAGAGCAGGTCTCAGCTCACTCATCATATACCTAATACTCATACCAGAAAAATCCAAAGAGCAGCAATGACAAAGAATATCACCATAAAAGAAACCATCATACAAGAGGCCTCAGATGTAAATACCTCTCTCAAACTAACGTCCATGCTGCTAAATGGCAACAATTATCAACCATGGGCAATAGCAGCTCGTATCACACTCAAAGGCAAAGGCAAATTGGATTTCATAGATGGCACAAAACCGAAACCAACAGCAGCAGATGTAGCTGAAGAGTGGGAATTGCAAGACAATGTTGTCATGTCTTGGATTCTCCACTCAATGGAACCAACATCAACGAACACTTCGTCTACAGATCGAAAACCTCAAAGGTTTTGTGGGAGAACATACAAAAGAGGTACGGCAAGCAAAACAATTATGCCCATATCTTCAAAATCAAGCAAGAAATTGCACAGAACAAGCAAAACCAGAGATCGTTTGCTAATCTTCTCAGCGAACTGCAAAACAAATGGGATGAACTAGACATCCTCCAACCAGATAAAACCGAACCAGACAAAATCCTCGAGAGAAAAGAGCAAGAAAGGGTTTTTCAACTCTTGGCAAACCTGGACCCGAGCTATGAACAATTCCGCTTCCAAATTCTGCTGGCCCCTATACTCCCATCCATGGAGAATGTCATCGCTCTAATAGAAGAAGAAGAGGAGGAGTGCGACGGGGGACCACCAAGCCAGCCACGGCGAGGGATCCGAAGCCCAGGTGCTGACCACTCGAAGCTTCCGAAACCATAAAGGAAAGGGGGGTAGCGCGAGATGAAATCTGCGCCAACTGTAAAAAGCCGGGGCACAACAAGGACGGCTGCTGGTTTCTGCACCCGCACCTCCGATCGGCGAAGTGGGTCGATCGGGGTGATAACAAAAAAAGGCAAGAAAGAGGTGCGGCGCCGAACTGGGAGAAGGAGAAGAGAGATGAAGGTGCTAGAAGGGTTTTCACAACTTACACAATACCTGACCCAGTTCGGATGGAGACGAGCACGGGTGCGGAATGGACTCGTCCTCAAGCAAAAATGGGCCAAGATCAAATGCTGGGTTGAATGCTGATGGCCAAAGGAGCTGCTATTTCAACAATTTGACATGTGGTATAACCAAAAACATCACAACAACAAAACATCACAACAACAACATGAGTGGTATATCTTTGAACTCATATAAATATAATTTTCATGATCAAATAATTTTAGATAGTGGTGCAACGGATCATATGTTTTGCAACCAAAATTATTTGACCAAATTAGAAAAGACCAAAATAGATCAATCGGTACTTGTCGCAAATGGTACAAGTGCCAAGATCAATGGTATAGGTGAATCTAATATTTTTTCAAAGAAATTTAAAAATATTTTGTATTTAAATAGTTTCTCAACTAACTTAATTTCAATATCTAAATTAACAAAAGAATTAAATTGTAATGCAATATTTTCTTATGATGGTGTAACCTTTCAGGACCGGGGAACTGGGAAGATGAGTGGTATATTTTCTTATTAAATTTGTAATGCAAACTTTTGTGTGCGCCACAAGCAAGTCCAACGACCATGAGCTTTGGCACAAGAGATTTGGACATCCTTCCAATAATGTTTTAAGCAAATTATTAGATTTCTCTTTAGAAAAATATATTAGTTGTGATATTTGTAAAATTGCAAAGCAAACAAAACTTCCTCTCTCTTTGTCTCAAAACCAAAGTGAAGGATTGTTTGAGTTGATACATTCCGATGTATGGGGTCTGGCCCCAACTATTTCATATAATGGATACAAATATTTTGTTATATTTATTGATGACTTTTCTCGTGCTACTTAGCTTTATTTGTTAAAATCCAAAGAAGAAGTGTTTGATTGTTTTTATGAATTTGTTAATAGAGTTGAAAATCAATTTGGGAAAACAATTAAAGTTTTTAGGTTAGACAATGGAACCGAATTTGTAAATAACAAATTTGCTTTTTTATTTAAAGAAAGAGGCATAATTCATCAAACTACTTGTGTTAATATACTAGAACAAAATGGAGTTGCCGAAAGGAAAAATAGACGTTTGTTAGAAGTAACTAGAACACTTTTACATCAAAATAATGTACCAAAAATTTATTGGTCAGATGCAATTTTGAATGCAACATACTTAATTAATAGATTACCTAGTTCCGTTTTACAACATAAAATTCCTTTAGAAATTCTTTATCAAAGGAAAATTAATTTTGATCACTTGAGAGTTTTTGGGTGTAAATGTTTTGTCAAAATAAAGAGACAAGATAAATTAGATTTTAACTCCATCAAAACTATTTTTCTAGGATATTCTTCACAAAAAAGGGATATAAATGTTATGACCCGATAAATAAAAGATTTTATATTTCTAGAGATGTTATTTTTTGTGAAAATGAACCATATTTTGAAAATAAAGAAATAGAAAAAATCACCTATACCATTGATCAAACCAATCCGGTGTTACCCCAATTATTTGGCCTTGATAATATGCAAAATAGAATTGTGGAGGAATCAGTGATAATATACCAGAAATAGAAGAAGAAGAAGAAGAAGAAGAAGAAGAAGAAGAAGAAGAAGAAGAAGAAGAAGAAGAAGAAGAAGACAGCAACAAGGTAATCAAGGTGAGGGGAAGATGGTATTGCGGAGGTCATCTAGACTACCGCAACCATCTACCCGACTTAGAGATTTTCATCACTTACACGGTAAAGTACCCTATACAACATTTTATATCATATGATAAGATAAGACCACAACATATGTCCTTTCTAATTTCAATTTCAAAGGAACAAGAACCCAATCTATACTCCATAAAGAGGGGTAGATTTCCAAGCACCTCAACTATGCCACATCATCACTATTATTAACTATTGATTTTGTTTGAAACTCTTCATCTACTTTGGTCCAATGGCTTGTATTTTCTTTTCTCTCCTTATTAAATAAGATAAATATGACATGCCTGAAACAAATATTAACCCTTAAAATGGTCCAACATTTATATACGTTCTCATTTATAAATTATTGTATTATTATTATTATTACTACTTACATAAAAAAAATCTAAGTTTTTTTAATATTATAATTAAATTTTATAAAATTCTTAGTTATTTGATACCACTTTTTGGGGCGAAGCCCGAGTTACAGCTCTAGTAATTATAATGAGGCATTTACTAATCCCAAATGGTGCAAAGCCATGAAAGAAGAATTAGAGGCACTTGAAAAAAAAAAATACTTGGGTTATTGTCCAATTACCTCAAAATAAAAGGCCGTAGGATGCAAATGGGTGTACAAAAAATTAAATACAAAAGTGATGGCTCAATAGAAAGATATAAGGCTAGATTAGTGGCTAAATGATATACCCAAACCTATGGAATAGATTACCAAGAAACATTTGCACCCATGGCCAAAATGAATACCGTTAGGATACTTTTTTCAATTGCCGTAAATAAAAATTGGAACCTATACCAAATGGATGTTAGAAATGCTTTCCTTCAAGGCTCACTTGAAGAAGAAGTATATATGGAATTGCCCTCCGGCAATGAAAAAGAAAAAGATTCTAACCTTGTTTGTAGATTAAAAAAATCAATTTATGGATTGAAGCAATCTCCTCGCGCATGGTATGGAAAACTTAGCTCTTATTTAATTTCTTGCAATTTTAACATTAGCAATGCCGATCATTCATTGTTCATAAAACACATTCACTACACAATAACCGTGGTTCTAGTCTATGTAGATGATATAATAATTACTGGTAGCAATCAAGAAGAAATTAGAAAAATAAAAAACCAACTAAAAGAAAAGTTTGATATTAAAGACTTAGGTTATTTAAAATATTTTTTGGGAATAGGGGTAGCATTTTCAAAAGGAGAACTATTTCTTTCACATCGAAAATACATACTTGATCTTTTAAAGGAAACAAGAAAATTAGGGTGTAAGCCGGCATCAACCCCCATAGATAGTAAGGAAAAATTAAATAGTGAAAACGGTGAACAACTTGAGGATATAAGCCAATTTCAAAGACTTGTAGGAAAATTAATTTATTTAACTGTTACTCATCCAGATATATCATTTGCGGTTAGCCAAATAAGCCAATTCATGCATAGTCCTAGAACATCTCATTTAGATGCAATAAATAGAATACTAAGATATCTGAAGAGAACACCAGGTAGAGGAATAGTTATGAAAAATAATAATTCTAATGATTTGTGTGGCTATTCTGATGCAGATTGGGCCGGAAGCTTTGATCAAAAACCAACTACCGGCTATTGCACATTTTTAGGCAGAAATTTAGTCACATGGAAAAGGAAGAAGCAAAATGTCGTAGCTAGATCAAGCGCCGAAGTGGAATATAGAGCTATGGCATCAACAACAAGCGAATTGATTTGGATGAGACCATTGCTTAGTGAGCTTGGTATCATAATCGACTCACCGATAAAAATATATTGTGATAACCAAGCGGCTAGGCACATTAAATCCAATCCTGTGTTTCATGAACGGGCTAAGCACATCGAAGTGGATTGCCACTTCATTAGAGAAAAGATTCATTCGAAGGAAATTATAACTCTTTTTGAGAAGTGAAAATCAATTGGCTGTTATGTTCACAAAGGGATCGGAACCAAAAGTCTTTAAGAATAATGTTATCAAGTTAGGGCTAATTAACATTTATGCACCTAACTTGAGGGGGAATGTAGAAGAATAAAATTAGAAATAGGATTAGAAATAAGAGACCTCAGAGTCATTGGGCTTCTGTTCATCATTGGCCCATTTAGAAATTAGGAGCTAATCTATTTTAGGGGTAAATAGGTCACTTCAAATAATCTTGTATTTTGACCGTTAATGTAACTGTTGTATAGCAGTGTATAAATACTCCACTGTACAGAGAGAAATAATAACAAGAAATACATTTCATAACATGCCGTCTCAACATTTCTACAGGTTCTGGTATTTTCAAAGGGGCAGAGTCTTTCAGTTGATGTTACAGGAGCAGCCGCGCGCCGTGGCCAAAGTCATTGCTGCCAACTTTCCCCATGCCGAGTGTAAGAAAATTATGAACCATGCCGATAATAGCACCGTATTAACATGTCGATTGACTACGTAGCATACTGGCAAGCCGGCAGCAGTTTTGCTGGTGTAAATCCTCTTCTGTTCTTCAGCTTTTCATTCGATATATCGGCTTGTAATTTGACAAGAGCTGCTGACCTCTCTACTAAAGGAAGTTACATTTTAAAAAAAGATGGCCAAATTAAACTTCTGATTACTTTCATCTCTGAAAACTAGATTATCAGTTTTACAAGATATAAGATGACCTCAAAATACAAATCAATTTCAAATTGAAGATAAGTGATCATAAATCCACAGCATACAAGAATTTCACAAGGATCTATTGATTTTCAGAACGAAAGTTTTATAAATTCCATATATAGATTTATCGATCAATTATTATTTGCATAAAAAGCAAACAACTGTGAATCCAACAATGATCATAACAACGACATGCCAGGCTTATGGATAAATCTCGATGACAGACATGAATCCAACGGTATGTGTGACCTTGTAAGAACTAAATCCGGCATCCATGAATAATTTCTTCCACACATTCTCATCCCGCTCTTCTCCTCCAGTTACTGTCAACATCAGCATATCAAACAATAGTTGCGGTTCGTCCGATATCATGGGAGATGTCGAGCCAACAACTGCTTCCAAAACTATGACCTTGCCGCCAGCTTCTCTCGAGGGAATCGCATCTTTGCATCGCCGTAGTATCTTAATGCAATCTTCGTTGCTCCAATCATGCAGAATCCACTAAAACAATTATTAATTTCCAAATGTAAGTAACTCTAATACATGAAATATATATGTAACTAAGAATGTGTTTGTCTTTAATTACCTTGAGAAGAACTGCATTTGCCGGGGGAATGAAATCGAACATGTCGCCCGGAACAAACTTAACAATTCCATCATTAGGAGCTTCAGCTACAACATGCGGTAAATCCAGAACGGTACAGTTGACATGAGGGAAATTCTTAGCAATAATTCGTGCCATCGCACCGCTGCCGCCTCCGATATCAACAAGGGACTCTATGCCCTTGAAAATATCATCACCGTTTCTGACGATAACATCGTTGAACAGGCAGCTGCTGCTCACCATAGCTTCATTAAACATCTTGTTAACTTTAGGATTGACGCTTGCCATTTCCCAAATGTTGCAACCATGTGCCAGCTCGGCGGGTATCTGATTGCTGTCTTTCACGAACCATTCGGCCATGTACAGAGAAGGCTTCACCCATTTGTCGTCGACATGACAACGCACAAAGGGCAACATGTTTGTCGATTCATTTCTTCGTACCAGTAGATGTGACTGAGCCGTGAGGTCATACACTACCTCAGTGCTTGCATCACCCTTTCTCACAGTAAAGAGGCCGTAATGTGTCAACAAGAGCATCAGACGGTTCAAATGGGATCTTTTCGATGGAGGAAGCGCCAATGCGGAGTGCAGCTGATTGAGGGTCATCGGGTGGCTGTTGCTGTCGATTGCATCCGGGATGCCGAGGGCTAATGCACATCTGAGTGACATGGTTTTTAGGTAACCAAATGTCATGTTCCATAATTCTGCTTGAGCTTGAGATACATTGCTATCCATTTTTCTCCACAACAACCGTGATGAAATGGTTGATGGCAAGGAAAAATTGTTCTTACTAGAAATTTTATGACTTAACAAGAGTCAAGTACTGTCGTTTATATGAAACTAGCATTTGACCTGTTCAATGCACGGGATATAATTATATCATAGTGATGACATAATTGAATTTGAATTGATGTATAATATTATATGGAATTTAAGTAGAACATATATTTCACTGACAACACTAAAGATAGCTAATAAGAATGATTGATTCAATCATTTCATAAAGTACACATGAAAATAAAGTGGAGACAAGAACTAAATAATGTTAAAAATATTGAATGATGATACGGTGCACCACGTTTATTTTTCAAAAAAAATGAAACGTTATTTGAGGAACATATAAATTTATTGGCTGCACAATTTAATTGATTTTTTGCCTTTAAGAATTTAAGGCTCCTTGAAGATCGTCTTTATTTTCCTAAAAATTCGCAGCCTTTAATTTTCTTAAAATTCGCAGCTAGTCAGTGCTGCTATAATTTCTACAATTTTTTGGTTCCAGATTTTCATCATGTTGTTTCCTTAATGACAAGTTGACATTATGGCTTGGTCCCTTCTTAATTTAAATCAAGCAGCACATGATTTAATTAACATGATATCATTTAGAAAACTATATAATTAGAATTTATATACGACATACATGATTTAATTTTATATAACTAATATGATACCATTTAGAAATTTTATTTGTATTTGATATAATCAGAATATAGATAATATGTATAATATGATTATCAATTATGTAATGCATTTATATGATTTTTATTTTTATGTACATATAATATAATGAGCTAGACTAATATCAAAACATTTGCATTTCGCTCCGAAATGCTAACCATCCAAATTATATTTTGTTATGTCCAAAATTTCGATTTATGGGTTCCATTAAATTCATCATATGAAACTACTGCGGGATACAAAAATTTTCTATTTTTGGAGTTTTTTAAGTATTTGTTTTGGATTTTCAAAATGACTCTAAAATATTAATGAAATAGTGCTTGTTTTTTCATGGATTTTAAAAAAAATCTGAAATAAATACTTTAAAAAAGTCCAAAAATGGAAAATCTTTGTATCCCTTAGTATTTTCATATGATCAATTTAAAGGGAACCATAAATTAAAATTTCGGACATGACAAAATATAATTTGGACCGGTAATATTTCGGAACGAGATGTAAACGTTTGCACTGTAGTTCTACTTATGTATAAGACACTAGTATCATACCTGTGAGTTGCAACGGTGACAATTCGACAAAAGTATGAAATTTTAAATCTAAATTAACTAAATAAAGGGTATTGGAAATTGATTTAACTCAACTAAGCTGACAAAACACCTAGAAAAAAAATAATAATAGATCAGCCAACATTAAGTTTAATTAAATGAGTAAAGATAGCGTGAATTTAAGCTCACAGAGCTATTCCGTAAGCGTACCTTCAAAAATATATCAAATTACTTCCAAATTTTAATTTATATGGATCAATGAATTCTTTATATAAAAATCTTATGAACTACAAAAAATTTTTATTTTTTTGAAAATTTATAAGTATTTATTTGAGATTTTTCAAAAGTAATACATAAAATATTGATTATTTTATTAATATTGTATATTTGTTTGAGATTTTTCAAAAGTAATACATAAAACATTGATTATTTTATTAATATTGTATATTCACTTTTAAAATATCTCAAAGAAATGCTTAAAAATTTTCAAAAAAATAGAAAATTTAAAAATTTTCAAAAATTAATTTGTTTTATTTTATAAGATTTTGGTATAAAGAACTTATTGAGCCATATAAATCAAAATTTGGATGTGATATGTTATATTTTTTAAGGCATACTCACAGAACCTCACGACATCTTTACTCTTTTTAAAGTACTTGTTCTTAAAAATTTTAAGATGATGCTACAATAAGAATGCTTGCACATGAAAAGAATGCCATTTAAAAAATCTAAACCAATACTAAGGATTCTTCAAAAATAAAATATTTTTATAAGAGAACAATAAATTGAAATCTAGACGTGACTGGGTATAATGTGATGAGTTATGTACATTTTGAGCCGAAATACAAAAATTCACAAAATATTCATACTCGTAATATATGATAAATTTTATTTATAAATGATTTTACAAACCATGCATATTTTGTTTAATATGTACATATATTTATTTATTGAGGATGGTTCCAATGCTTTTATTTTTTGTGCCTCCATTATGCCTCTACTTTTTTAAATTTCAAATAACTCAAAATTTAAAACTAATTTATCAAAACAAAACCATTAGATTTGATCAATATGATATTCTCTTTGTGCAAATAACAAACTTTTTTCACTTTTTATATTATTTTTATATTATATTATATGGATCAATGGGTTAAAAAAATCAATATCTAGAAAGTACTTATATGAGTGCATTTTTTTTTTAAGTTATTGATGTCAAACAAAACAATATTTAAATTTAATAGTTTCTTAAGTATGTATTTAAAAATGATATAGATTAGATCTAACATTTTTTTTATAATTTTTTTTTTAATTTTGAGTTATTTATCGGGTTATATTTTTATTTGTTTGTTATTATCAATCTTAATGAGCAAGGATATATAGAGTATGGTTAAAGGCTTAAACCTAAATTTATGTTAGTTATTAACGGATAACAGATCAAATTGGAACACTTAGACAAGTATACTTATAGTACATAATATAAAATTACTTAATATATAGCTCAATATAAAATTCAAAATATGAATGAACATAATACCGAATAATTATAAAAAAAGTTATGGGTTCCAAGCAAATACAAGTAATTATATATATATATATATATATATATATTTGTTAAAAAAGAAAAAGAAAAGCACACAACATAGTAAAGCGGTAAAGGCATGCAACAAATAATTAATGTGAAAAATAATTAATAAGGGGCAAATTAACAAAAGTAACAAATACTGTCTCTACCCGTAGCAGCCCCACCAGTAATTAATTACTTGCCATTTATTCTGTTAATTTTCTATACTTTTAGTGCACAACTTTTTATAGCTTAACTGAGAAATTAATTGTTCTCCATAAATGTTATTGCAATTTGACAGATTTGTTGGAGGATGTACAAATACTCAAATACCCTTGATACACTTTAATGGTAATGCTTTAAATCAAAAGTCAGCCGTTGGATTAAAGCAATTATAGCCATCCATTTTTTTTGTGGTGCACTGTATCTCAACTCAAAAATATTAGTAGCAAGTTAATTTTATAAAGTTTTTATTTTTTTGTTGAATTTAAAATGAATATGTGCACGGATTGCAAAATATCAGAAACTTCTTTTTTTTTTATATATACTGCAATGCTAAATTGCTCAGAATATTGAACTCAATAATAAATTACCTATTATTATGAATGTTGTATGAGATGCCATGCTCTTCAAAATCTGAGTTGTGCCTCCTATTTCCCTGATAAACCTACAACAAATTAGGAGAACAAATCAATAAATATAACTGAAAATTGTTGTTGAATCAAAAACAATCAATCAGCCTTCCAAAACCGGAGTTTAGAAAAAACGATTTTATACACTTACTTGTGATCCATCTAGAAAGAAACAATTTTCAATATGCCTTGATCATTAACGATTAACACTATATGTCGTTTCTGTGACGCATTCCATCAAGCACGTCATGTGCACATCAGAACATGAAAAAAAATGTAAATCATAAATGATATCATCCAACCCTCAGTTCATTATAAACCAACCCTACGAAAAGTAAAAATTAAGAAGTAAAAAAAAGGAGTAAAAATCGTTAATAGAGAATTGAATGGAGACAACGGAAACCTGTGGAAAGAGAAAGGAAAATGGTATTCATTCAATAAAAGATTAAAAGTAGGATGAAATAAGAATTTTTAAGCGTATAGATGAAAAGAACAGGGAAAAAAGAAAGCAGAGAGCAAACCTGTTCTTAGAAGAAGATGGAGGAGGTGCTAAAAGAGACATGGTCAGACGTTCACAGGGCACTAAAAGAGTCCACTACAAATGGGAAGAGAAAATGAATGTAAGACTGTAGTGTGAAAAAAGTGAAGAGGTGACTAAGCCTGCTTATAAAGCACACGAAGAGATGCTTTACAGGGTTTTCAGAGGGCATCCAAAGTTACGAAGGGATGCTTGTAAATAAAACGTTCTGTGGAAATGACGTGGCATCTTGTAGAAGCTTCAATTTCTTCTGCTTTTCTTTGAAAGAAGAGATGTGGTTATGTCCAGATTCAATGAAGGAAAATCTCGCAATTTAATATCCAAATCTTAGAAATTGATCGCTAGGTTCTTTTTTTCTAAACTAGCAAGAAACCCACCCATTTGCGGGCGTTTCAAATTCTGAGCTCATACTGTGTAATGCATATAACATGCTTTTGGTTTTTGACTAATTATTTACCATTTAAATTTCATCTTTACGCTAAATTAACTCATTGAATTTTAGAATATAAAGCATTAATTCCTCATTAATATAAATTCTAATCAAATTGATGTCTTCCATACCAAAATTGATATATTTCCATTTTTTGTAAAAACCAAAATGGAGAGGAAATTGTTTAATTGGAGAACATCAACTTTGAAATCAATGCATTTTGATCTCTACCGTTGATTAAGGGGTAGAATGGGAATTAAAAAAATTTGAAGGAGGAGGAAAAAAATGGAGACGCCCAATACTTACGTGCTTTATAATATAGTATAGATTGGAATACGACATATGACATGAAGATATTACAAAGAAAAAGCCAAAGCAATTAAATAGAGGATACTATAGAACGAAATATTTTAATTTCTGTATGGATATTTATTTAGGGAAATAATGTTACCATGATACCGTCGGAACTACCGTCGTTGATATAGGATATATATATATATATATATATTTTTTTTTTTTTTTTGATATTGTTATACAAGGAGGCTCAATTTCTTTTACAAGCAAATTACGTTATTATGCAATGAAACTCAATTATTGTGCACTAAAACTCAATTGTTATGCATATATCAAAAGGGGGAAGGATTAGTTGATAATTAATAGTTATCTTGATAATCGTGACATTGTAATTTTTTCAAAAGATTGTAAAAAATATTTAAAATCCTTAAAAAGAAAAAACCTTTATAAATGTTGTGTAAATATATAATAAAGATGTTTTAAATTTTAAACTATTTTAATCATATTCAGCATTCTATCAATGATTGTTTAATTTAGAACCATTAAAATTTACACAAACTATTGATGAACTATTAAACGACTTTCAAATTGTACAAAATTTAGAACACTATCAATCTATAAGTTCAAGAAGGCACTCATAAACTTGTTTCTATTTTTAAGATTTTATATAAATTTATTTGAGTTTTCATTATTCAGATTGTCAAAATTGGCATTGTCAACCGTTCCCTCTCCTATCAAAAATAATCTTTAATTGGTTTCAGATTTCTCTTTTATTACTCCTTACTTATTTTTGGAAAAAAATAATTAAAAAACTTCAAAATATTATTATATTTTTCATAACTACTGTGTGCTGGGGTTACACCTAAAATTCAGAAAGAGATCAAAACTTTTGACTCAGATTACTTTACTATGGTACAGACGTACAGTACAGCGGTACCTTTTCGGAAAGAGACGCCATGGCATAATGCTGATGATGGTAGTAATTTTGAATGTTGTGGGTGTGGAAGAGGAGAAGATGGACATTATAAATGTGTCAGGATGCAGAAGAAGATGAAGATGAAGATAAACTCAAGACAATAGGACATTTATTTATATTAACTCGATTCGACATTTTTAGACCGACAGTTTTAGACTCTTTAATCGTCAAATCTTATGGCACTGAGCTCCAAATAAATGAGGAGTCTAGCCTTTTTTATTCATACTAGAGCTGTGAATCGGGCTTCGCCCCGAAAAAATAATATTACATAATTAACAGATATTGAAAATAAATATACATTTTTTATAAATATATTTTATTAGATAAATATTGGACTTAATATATTTTCTATATAATATATTCTTAGCTACATCTCAATTTATATAAAAGAATACAAAGAGTTGTAAATATTTTGAGTCTTAAATTATTCTTTAGGTACATCATGTTATTTCTTTAATGAAAAAAATTGAGTCATTTGATTAAGATAAATGAGGAGAGAGAAACAAAATCAATGGTTGAGATTAATGATGATGTGGCAAAGTTTGGAAATTTAACCCTCTTTCTAAGATATGAATTTGACGTACGGTGCCTAATTTAGACACACTTTCACATAGGAGAATTAATGATAAGCGACATCCACCTTAAGAAATGCCAAGAAGTTTTTATATTTTGGATAACAAACTAAAAATGTGAGATTAAAAAATAAAGGACATCACGATATTAATTATATGATAATAAGGTTCATTAATAGACATATAAGAAAATCAACCATATATATATCACAAAAGGTTCCATTAAATCAGTTACCATCTGCATTTCAATTGGGACATTGACCCATCGCTTCCACATAAATCTGCCACGCCGAGCGGAAGAAAAAGTTGAGTAATTTTGCCATCAAAGAGACGTGATAATTTGGTGCCATCAAAAATGTGAAAATTATTGGCCTGTGCTTGGTCTAAAGTGCACTAGACATATATATTAACATGTGCAATGCCACAGTGCAGCTGATACTAACATAACTAACATAAATGGCACCAAATTATCACGTCTCTTTGATGTCAAAATTACTCGCAACTTTTTCTTCCGCTCGGCGTGGCAGATTTATGTGGAAGCGATGGGTCAATGTCCCAATTGAATTGCAGATGGTAACTGATTTTAATGGAACTTTTTGTGATGAGGATTTTGATAACAATGCTTATCTTGACAATTTTGGTAATGAGGATTTTAAAAAATTTATATAAATAGTTAAAAATTCTAAGAAATAGAAAAAAATTTATAGAGATATTGTTTAACTTATAGATTGATTAGGTTTCAAATTATATTCAATTTAAGTGACGTTTGATAGCATTTTAAAGCTCTTTAAATTTTAACCATTAAAAAATGTATAAAAGTTTGATAAACCATCAAACTGTTGGAGTTATGCTCGTTAGATTGATTATGTTTCCAATTGTATACAATTTAAGTGATATTTAATATGTTTTGAAAGATCCGTTAGATTACAATTGACGTTAAAAAAGTATACATAATTTTGATAAGCCGTTAAAAAAAATTCAAATTGATTGAAATTTGAAACACTATCAATTTACAAGTTAAGTTGTGCATCTATAAACCTTTTTATTTTTTTAAGATTTTTTACAAATTTTTGAAATATACCATTGTCAAAATTGTCCAAATTTGTATTGTCAACCGATCCCTCCCCTAATATAAAAGGCGTCCATATCAGTTGCGATCCTTGACCGATCGCAGGTACCTGCGATCATAATATCAGAGGGTTCAAAGCCACTTATTCAATTACACGGTAGGGATTTGTTTGGATCTATTTAGAGTTTTAGACATATGTTACAGGGAGAGATTATTTGGAAATTATATTTTCTAATAAATTCAAAATAATTCCTAAAAAAATATCAATAATAAAAATTGTTTATCAATTGAGTGAGCCTATTGCGCTTCACAAAGCATAGCGAGAGAGTGCACTTTGGCCTAATATCTCAAAACCGCAGCTCAATTGGCCAATCTATGTTGCTTAACACAATTTACATATTAAAACCTTGTAGATGACCAACTTTTTCCATTCTTATAATTTTCAAACTATTTTTTTAGATTTTTGAAAGTTGTATAAAAATTGCACCTAAATTTACACATAAAAATGTCATTTTTTTAAATCCAAAAAAATAGTTAGAAAATTTTAAAAATGAAAAAAAAAAAATAGTAATCCACAAGGTTTCAATATGTCGATTGTGTTGAGCGACTTGAATTGACCATTTGAGTTACACTTTTGACATATCGGACGAAAGCACGCTATCTCATTACGCTTTACGAAGCGCAATAACCTCACTCAATATATATTTTTAGCTTATAAAATCATACAAGTTCGAATTTTTGTGCAACTTAAAATATCATTTGATAGTCCATCATATATCTATTAAATTACAACTGTTTTTTTATGAGCTATGAAATAACATTTTTTTGTTAAATTTAATACTGAACCCAATTGTAATTTATAATAGATATCTAAAGGACTACCAAATGATACTTAAATTGCTCAAAATTTGAAATACTATAATTTTACAAGCTAAAAATATATTTATAAACATTTTACATTCCTGATATTTTTTTCGGAATTATGTTAATCTTTTTTGGAAAATATCATTTTCAAATAATTTCTTCTCAGCCAAACCAAACCAGTCCTTTTACATAGGAAAAAAAAAATCAATAAGAGACAAGGCAGCAAGTAACAATTAAATAGATCTAAACAAATCTCTACCGTGCAATTAAGTAAGTGGCTTTGAGCCCTTTGATATTAAGATCGCATATTACTGCGATCGATCAAGGATCGAAGCTGATATGGCCGCAATATAAATGTCCTATTGTCTTGAATTTATCTTCATCTTCATCTTCATCTTGTTCATCTAACACATTTAATATGTTCATCTTCTCCTCTTCCACATCCACAACATTACTACCACTAGAGCTATAACCCGGGCTTTGCCCCGGAAATAAAAACAACGATAATGTTATAAAATAAAGATAAAACCATGATATGGGAGACAAAATTCTATTTCTTATTATATCTCTATGTGAGAGTGTTATACAACAAGTTACAAAGCCTCTATTTATAGGCTTAAGAATGTAGATGAAAAGTCATACAATTAACATTGAAATTAATACATAAGAAGGTGAAGATTAATATAGAAGAAAGTAGAGAGAGTGGGAAGGTAAAATGTCTACATAATTATTTCATAACAGATAAAAGATAGTAAATTAAAAAACATCTTAAACTTAGCATTATTATTTCACTGCTATAAAATTTACATAATACATAAACATCAAATTAAAATAATTAGATTAGCTTCCTGTCATAATTCCCTATTATAATTTATAAAGCAAACCTTTTAATTAGACGGACAAAAATATTCCGTCAGGATTATAAAGTCTGAACTAAAACAAATGTCTAGCGTAAAGTAGATTTATTTAATATATTTATATTTAGCACCTAAAATACAAGTATACAAACTATGAATCATGCATGAATGCCAAAGAAATCTACAAAATTTTCTTCCAAATTTGTTTGCCGCAGTATAGCCATGCCATGAATAGTCCATGGAACCTAGATCCCAGTATGAGAGGCATACCCCTGAAGGAAAAAAAAAATAGAATAGGAAATAGTATGTAAACAGGATTTTAATGTGTGATGATGACATTGAGTACACAAATACATAAGATCAAATAAGAGGAATAACTCACTTCTTCCAAAGAATGAATTATGTAATGCATGATTGAACACAGCACATTTGTGTTGTAGCATTAGAACATGCCTCCATCTTGATATATCACGAGCAGTATCCTGCTGAATGTATAAAAAGTTTAGCATTTAATTACTAATGTGCAAACATAACTCGGATATTTGTATGATAAGCAGAGAGGCTAAGCAAATCAAAAGGAAATAAATATGCACAACTAACACAGCTATGAAATGTCATATTCTACACAATATACTACTGCTCTATATATTTTTTTTATTTGCTTATTTGAATTTTACAACTATACTATGAGGACCATACACCAGAGAGTTCTTATAAAACAAGAGAACATAAAGTACTAAATATATATATATATATATATATATATATATATATATATTTAGTACTTTATGTTCTCTTGTTTTATAAGAACTCTCTGGTGTATGGTCCTCATAGTATAGTTGTAAAATTCAAATAAGCAAATAAAAAAAATATATAGAGCAGTAGTATATTGTGTAGAATATGACATTTCATAGCTGTGTTAGTATCATGCAAAGTATATAAATGAAACAGAATATTAAAGGGTAATTTCCAAAAGAAAAAAAAAATCAACAACAATTAATTAGTGAAAATGTGATTGACATGGTGTGTTACTAATTGCTTGTAGCCCTGTACAGGGAGATTATAGCAAAATAGGCATGATTAGAAATGCTCGATCAAAATAAAAACCAGGGAGATGCCAATAGTAAAAATGGTAAGGCTTTTTCAGTTTTTATATTCCCTCAGCAGTAAGCAATATAAATAGAAAAACATTCTTAACTTCCAAGGAATTAAAAGATTTCAGTTTAAGATAATATGGAAAGACATGAACGGATGGAAAGACATGAAAGGACAATTTGCAAACATCAATTACACAATTAATTGTAATAAACAGAGTTCTTTGCAGGAGGCTCATTTAAATCACTTAATTAAAGAATAGTTTCACTGAGATGGCATCGCTAAAATGCTAGAAAATCTATCCTTTAATATTCTCTCCAGCAATTAGAAGATTTTGGAGAAAACAAAAACGTTAAATGCAATGCATTAATTACTAACAATGTATTCCGAATTCTATACTGTAAAATACTAAAATCACAAAATAAAAAAAAAATTGTTGAGTTGGCATAGCTAAAATGGCAGGAATCCTACCCCTCTTTCTGGGGTATGGATTATCAGCTTTTATGCCACGGCGCCTCTTTCCTCCGAAAGGTATCATTGTACCTTAGTAATAGTAATCTGAGTCGAAAGTTTTGATCTCTTTATGAATTTTATATATATAGGTGTAACCCGAACTCTAGATCCTAAGTCATCTTTGTAAGAACACCATGACCTAAGGTGATGCTCACAATAGTTATGAAAAATATAATAATATTTTGAAGATTTTAATTAAATTTTTTCCAAAAATAAGTAAGGAGTAATAAAAGAGAAATCTGAAACCAATTAAAGATTATTTTTGATAGGAGAGAGATCGATTCACAATACATATTTTGACAATCTTGACAATGAAAACTCAAATAAAGTTAAATAAAATATTGAACTTATAGATTGATAGTGTTTCAAATTTTGTTCAATTTAAAAGTCATTTGATAGCTCATCAAAAGTTCATATAAATTTGAATGGTTCTAAATTAAAAAATCATTGATAGAATGCTAAATATGCTCAAAATCGTGTAAAATTTAAAACATATTAAATATATATATTTCACAACATTTGTACAAGGGGTTTTCCATTTTTAAGGATTTTAAATATATTTTTTATTTTTTTGAAAAAAATCACATTGTCAACATAACCATTAACTGTCAAATCCTTTCCCTTTTTGACAAATGGATAAAGTCATTATAATATGGTACAATTAAGGATTGTTTGATATCATGGCATTCTCTTAGCAAGCCCTATATCGCTTATTTTAACTTTGAAGCATTCGATGGTAAGTTCAAAAGTCGAGATCTTCACCATGCCAGCGTGGAAAATGAAAAAAATTATAAGTCAAGAGTTGTACAAAGCCTAGTTTTGAAACAATCTAGTCCGAGTAGATTTTTTTAGGTTGCGGTTTGCTACAATCGGAATGGCGCAAGCCAGGCCTAAAAAAAATAGGTTTCACCAAATGAGGCCTAAGTTGTTACGTGATTATTTTCTTTGTGAAGTACAATAGAAACTTCTACAAAAGTGTTGTAACATTGATGCATCATATTGTTAGTGTGTCCCACCATTAGAGGGATTTGAGAATCACATGGCTCAAAAATCTTCCGACGAATAAGAGGAAAAAATGCGATACTGTTGCTCGCAAAAATCATCCGACGAAGAAGAAAAAAGGAAAAATAACAACTATGGTATTGTTGCTCGCACAGTGCCGAAATTGGTCCAAACTAATCTATATATATACTATAAATAGATGGGAGCTGATATACTAATCCCTTTGGAACTCCCGTCGTTAATACGGGGATTTTTGTTTTGTGAAATTGGTTCTATGCCATCTCAAAACTTAGAAATTAGGAAAATGCCACCCCAAAGTTCTATTTTGAATAATGCCACTCCATAACCATTTTATTTGGTTATTTGCCACCCATATTATATTACTTCATATTTGTATAATAAATAAAATAATAATTAACCAATATGATAGAAATGCCCTCTCACGAGTAAATGCAAATCGATATTAATGCGTAATCTATTTTGAATCAAAACAATTCATTGTGGGTTCCCATCGAGTAAACATTCTTCTTGTTGTGATTTTGCTCATTCATTTGAATTATTGCTAACCTTAAAACTAATTTCATTTATTTGATGTTTAAAAATTGGATACATATCCGTTTTCATGTTTCATGTTAAAAAAATTATTAATTCTACATTTTGCGATTTATATAAATTACAGATTAATTTAAAAATGTTGCGCAAGTAATTTTATGGGTATACAATATATAAACTTATTGACAATTTTCCATACTACCTTCATCATATAATTATCAGTATAATTAATTGATTAATTAGAATTGATGTACAACTTTATATTCTTTCATCAATACAAAATTATTGTGTCAAAATCGTGGGTATTAATAATGTAGCATTCGCTACAAATCTACAAATTTATTAAAAGCATACATAGAGTAAGTGGAGGAGGATGGCAAATAAAGGGCAATATCAAAAATATAAAAATATATTACAATATATATTATAGTTTGTTATGTTTTATATTAAAAATACATTTGATATATACAATTGTGGCAAATAACCAAATAAAATAGTTTTGGACTTGCATTTTTCAAAATAGAACTTTGGGGTGACATTTTCCTAATTTCTAAGTTTTGGGATGGCATAGAACCAATTTTCCCCTTTTTTTGGGTTGCATGCAAACTCGGTTATTATGTATATATATATAAACTCAATTGTTATGTACAATGTTTATTTTATTTATGCATATTAGGATGTGAACCAGATGAATAGGTCATGAACCGGATAAAGGGGTCACGAGCTAGTTGAAATTTGTTGAGCCAGATTTTGAATTGCATCTCAGTTATGAAACAACTAGTGTGTGTAACAACTAAATTTGTATGCATAATTATTAAGTTTACATGCATAGTAACTGAGTTTGTATGCACAATAATTGAATTTCATTGCCCAATAACTAAATTGCATTGCACAATAACTGAGTTTGCATGCATAATAATTGTGTTTCATTACACAATAACTGAGTTTTACTGTATAACAACTGAGTTTGTACGCATAATACTGAGTTTCATTGCATAATTATATAATTTACATGCACAATAATTGAGCTTCCTTGCATAACAATATCAAATAAGAAAAAAGAAAATAAATTCTCCGTATCAACGACAAGAGTTCTGGTTCTGACAGGATTACTAAAGCATTTCCCTAAATGGATATCCATATAGAAATTAAGATATCCCGTTCTATAGTATCCTCTTTTTTAGATAAATATGACGGTCAAGGCACTCAAATTTAAGTGTCTATAAAAGATCCCCATCTGGTTTCATCCCCATCTATTTTTTTTTTATATTTAATATATTCTTGTCGTATGTCGTATTACAATCAATGTTATCAGAACCGGACCGGACGTCGACTCGGTAAAGCTCCGGGTCACTGGTCCATTGGTCTGACTGTTGGGTCAATCGGTTCAACCGTTGGTTTTTTAATCGAATATATTTGCAATACATATTAAAGTTTTGTAAGAAAATAATTATATTGTGGATATAATATTGTCGACATCAATATTCATATATTAAAAAAAATATTTGAAGAACATATATGAATATATCTCGACAATTGTATTCAAATAAAATAAAAGCATATTTTTATATATGACAAAAATCTTGTTATGAAAAATAATTTGATTTTTATTTTGTAATAATATATATGTTTCTTAATAAAGGTATCCTTAAAAGAAATATACATATGAAAAAAAATGCAAAGAAAAAATATACGTGTATTAATGTACAAGTTAATGTGAATAAAAGATAAAAGCTAGTGTTTTATAAGATGAAAAATTATGAGGACATAAATGCAAAAGTAAGAAAAATTAAATAGACTAGCCATTGCCTAGACCCTAGGCTTTACTACTTACTACCCTCTCTCGCATTGGTTATTGTGCAAAAAGTTACTTTTTAAAATTGAAACCAGTTCAAAACCGCACACTTTTTAATGATACAAACCGGTTTTTAACAAATGAACCGATCAAAAACCCAGTTTTTGGCGGTTCAATGACACAAACGATCATTCACCTGAACCAAACCGTAAAAGGTACCAGGTCCGGTTTATTCCGGTTGGACTGTCTGGTCCGGTCCGATTTTAATAACACTGATGACAATATTTAGAAAAGGACAATCTATCAATCAATTTTTAAGATTTTAATATTAAATTGCGAGATTTTCCTTCATTGAATCTAGACATAACCACATTTCATACAAACGAACGGACAATACTTGACTCTTGTCAAGCCATAAAATTCCTAGTAAGAAAAATTTTTCCTTGCCATCAACCATTTCATCACGGTTGTCAAAAAAAAAAAAAAAATGGATAGCAATGTATCTCAAGCTCAAGCAGAATTATGGAACATGACATTTGGGTACCTAAAAACCATGTCTCTCAGATGTGCTTTAGCCCTCGGCATTCCGGATGCAATCGACAACAACAGCCGACCAATGACCCTCACTCAGCTCCACTCCGTGTTGGCGCTTCCTCCTTCAAAGAAATCCCATTTGAGCCGTCTGATGCGCATGTTGACGCATTACGGTCTCTTTACTAAGAAAAGGGGTGATGCAAGCACAGAGGTAGTGTATGACCTCACGGCTCAATCACGTCTACTGGTACAAAGAAATGACTCGATTAACATGTTACCCCTTTGTACGTCTTGAAGTTGACGATATATGGGTGAAGCCTTCTCTGTACATGGCAGATTGGTTCATGAAAGACAACAATCAGATCCTGCTCGAGCTGGCACATGGTTGCAATATTTGGGAAACGGCAAGTGTCAATCCTAAATTTAACAAAATGTTTAATGAAGCTATGGTGAGCAGCAGTTGCCTGTTCAATGATGTTATCATAAGAAATGGTGATGATATTTTCAAGGGCATAGAGTCCCTTGTTGATGTCGGAGGTGGCAGCGGTGTGATGGCACAAATTATTGCTAAGAATTTCCCTCATGTCAACTGCACCGTTTTGGATTTACCGCATGTTGTAGCTGAAGCTCCTAATGATGGAATTGTGAAGTTTGTTTCAGGTGATATGTTCAATTTCATTCCCCCAGCAAATACAATTCTTCTCAAGGTAATTAAAGATAAACAAATTCTTAGTTACATATATATTTCATGTATTAGAGTTACTTACATTTGGAATTAAATAATTCAGTGGATTTTGCATGATTGGAGCAATGAAGATTGCATTAAGATATTGCGGTGATGCAAAGATGCAATTCCCTCGAGAGAAGCTGGAGGCAAGGTCATAGTTTTGGAAGCAATTGTTGGTTCGACATCTCCCATGATATCGGACGAACCACAGCTGTTGTTTGATATGTTGATGTTAATAGTAACTGAAGGAGAAGAGCGGGATGAGAATGTGTGGAAGAAATTATTCATGGCCGCCGGATTTAGTTCTTATAAGGTCGCACATACCGTTGGATTCATGTCTGTCATCGAGATCTACCCATAAGTCTGGCATGTCGTTGTTCTCATCATTGTTGGATTCGTAGTTGTTTGCTTTTTATGCAAATGATAATTGAACGATAAATCTATGGATTTTATAAAAAACTTTCGTGCTAAATATCAATAGATCCTTGTGAAACTCTTGTATGCTGTGGATTTATGATCACTTATCTTCAACTTGAAATTGGTTTGTTAATTTTTTGGGGTCATCTTATTTCTTGTGGAGCTGATAATCTAGTTTTCAGAGATGAAAATAATCAGGAATTTAGGAGATATATTGAAATTACACTGTTACATTTGGCCTCCTCCTCCTCCTTCCCCTCCCCCTCCCCCTCTTCAGAGGTGGCAGATTCCCGGGTCGGGGTTGAGTCGGGTCGGGTCAGTTTGACCAACTGAAAATGTTGGTTCGGGTCGGGTCAGCTTCAGGTCAGATTGACTTTCCCTGTAACTCGGGTCAGGTCGGGTTTCGGATCTAGTGGGTCGGGCGGGTTTTTCGGGTTCGGATCAGATTTTGCCTCCTCCTCCTCCAGTCCTCTTAATTTGCTGAACATGTAGATGCCCAGTTGCCCATGTTTGCAATGTAGGACATCTCTTGGGCCTGATGCTTGGTAAGACCCGGAATTGTTGTACCGGCCTAAAATTAAAAAAGAGAGGATGTCCAATTGGGGGACAGACCAAGCTCAACAGCCATTTATATATATGGTGGAATTAAACCAATAAAACTTCAGTTAATTATATTTTAATGATCTAAATGGTGTTCATTTGAAGAAAGCCTGTCAAAATAAATAAGTAGGTTGGTGCAATTGCCAAGTTTATCATTTTAGGATCATAACACCAACTCATGGTGAAGATTTGCATACTGGAAGAAAAAAAAAACCAGTACCATTCTAGCAGTTATAGTCTTTCACAGAAGATTGCCACTGAGCCTCTCTTTTATTAGGTGTAAGGATCAAACCTACATCTTAATATTATTATTTACTTTTTACCTCATTTTATTATGAACACCATAAGATCAGTAAAAAATAAATAACTGAACTTTTACTGGTTTCCAGTTTTTCAGCATGAAAGTTTTAGGAATTCCATAGTTTTATCAATCAATTATCATCTCCATAAAAAGCAAACAACTGCAAATCCAACAATGATTAGAACAACAAAATGCCAGGCTTATGGGTAGATCTCGATGACAGACATGAATCCAGCGGTATGTGCGATCTTGTAAGAACTAAATCCGGCTTCCATGAATAATTTCTTCCACACATTCTCATTGCGCTCTTCTCCTTCAGTTACTGTCAACATCAACATATAGAACCACAGCCGCGGCTTGTCAGATATCACAGGAGATGCCACCAGCTTCTCTCGAGGAGATTGCATCTTTGCATGGCCGCAATATCCTAATACAATCTTCGTTGCTCCAATCATGCAGAATCCACTTTAACAATTTAAGTTCCAAAAGTAAGTAACTTTAGTACACCAAATATACATGTACTTAACAAATTTTCTTTTATTTATTACCTTGAGAAGAACTGCATTTGCCGGGGGAATGAAATCGAACATGTCACCCGAAACAAACTTCACAATTCCATCATTAGGAGCTTCAGCAACAACATGCGGTAATCCAAAACAGTGCAGTTGACATGAGGGAAATTGTTAGCAATAATTTGTGCCATCGCGCCGCTGCCGCCTCCAACATCAACAACGGACTCTATGCCCTTGAAAATATCATCACCATTTTTTACGATAACATCATTGAACAGGCAGTTGCTGATTACCATAGCTTTATTAAACATTTTGTTAACTTTAGGATTGATCTGGCCCGTCAGAAACTTGGAACTCTTGAAAATATTATAGCCCAATTTTGACCACACTCAGCCCAAAATATATTATTTGGAATTTGGAGAGGCCGAATAGTAATAAGCGAGACAGTGTGTGCCAAGCAGAATATAGGACTGTATTTCGATCTGGGGATGGTACCTTTGGAATTTTCAATCATCAAATTATACCTCAAAGTTTTATGTTATAATTACACGCACTGAAATCGGCTACGATTCAAATCGGATCGGAGGACCCTCCAATCCTAAATGGATGGATGGGACTATTTCAGAAACCCCTCTAGAATCTACCACCGTCGGATCGAGGATTGGACGGTCCTCTGATCCAATTTGGATCGTAGCTGGTACGGACTCATAATTACACTATTTTGTGGAATTATCTGGGACTGTATCTTTTGAAGCTCAGAAAGTACTAGTGAATTTTAGAGGGGTTTTCTGAAATATACGGACTAGTGAATTATACATACTCATTCTTAACACATCTAATTTCTGAAAATATATGGAGCTATAAATATTTGGTTTTGCATGAATGTACATAACTATTTATATAGGGGGAAAAAAATCATGCATTAATCATATAAATGCAAACAATTTGATACTAGTGAAGGACGTTTTCAAATATTAAACAAATTAAGAGGACTTGAATTTCAAGGAAAATTATTGCTCAGGCATGCATGCAAAAATTTCCCAATGAATATAATTAAGTATGATTCGTTTTTTAAAAAAAGAAGAATAAGAGGAAGGATCAAATAACCATGTTTTTGGTGACCGATCGCGTGACCGTGAAATTAAATCTTAAATAACTACATTTTAAATTCTTAAATAACGAAACTAATTGATAGAATATGTTGTATATATCATATTTTATGTGTATATAAAAAATTATATCATTTTGATTTTATTTACATGTGGATCAAGCATTAACAAAAATCAACATTTCAAGTTTTATGATTTTTTCTCCTCTCTTGATAACTATCGAAACAATGTTAAAACTTTATTATTTGTTTTTGTATATATTATGATAATATATAATACATCTAACGATTTGGATTTTTCAATTTATGCATAAATAAAAATATGGTCCCCTGGTCACCAATACACCAATTGCAGTGTAAACTTTTTATTATCTTTGAAAAATGTCAGTCTGTTCATACTATGTAGGTCATTCTTTTATTTTATGTTTTTGACCGAGAAAGGCAAAGTTACGAGAGTAGTAGTGTACTGGCGTTACTTCCATCAAAGATGTCCATCTATGGTAGGTCTGCTTCACTTTTGCATCAGTGCATTACACATGTCTTCTATAGTACACAACTACACATGGACGCAATACATTTTACTTCCTTTATTTTTACTTCATTTATTCTAATTTTAAAAGGTGGGTTCTACCTCTGATTATATTCCATCGTGACGTCGTGGTGATTCACAGGGGCGGATCTAAGGGGTGCTAGGGGCCGATGCCCCCGTTCCCCGATATAAATTGTTGAACCCTAATTTTTTTTTTTTATTTAACTCAAATTTATATCTTGTTGTAAATTTTTGTTAATTTGATGTCAAAATTTATTTTTTTCTATATCAAACATAGACAATAGTTAACAAATTAAATATTTTGTTACTTAAATATATAATTAACTCTTAATCATAATTATTTTGTTGAATATATATATATATTTTTTTTTTTGAAGAAAGTGAAATATTCTACGAGTTTCATTGAAGCTTTTTATTTTGTGCCAATGAAATGATATCTTGGAAGTCATCCTAGTTAGTTACCACTTGAACTACTAGACAATTTGCTTTGTTGAATATATATATATAAATGTCATATATTATAATAGTTATTTTTTTTTATCGTTTTAACTATGAACTGGCCTCTCTAAACCCTCTTTTGAATTAAATCATGACTTGTCTCTCCGGCCCCTTTTTCATATTAATCCTGGATCCGCGCCGGTGGTGAATTCTATGCAAAACAAATTATGATTTGGTAAAACTCCTATGTGCTATATGTTTTTAAGTTGCAAATCCTTTTTAACTCAAAAGTCTTTGCTGTTGTTGTTAATGTTTGCAACTGCTGCTCCCTTTCATCTCCCATTTGTAACTAATATTTTATGTTATGAAAATTTAGGATAAACGATGCCTGTTGTGAATCGACCCATGCCATACCGGACCCCCCCTCCACCCCATTTGGCAAACTCGATCATCATCAACTCGCATGTTACTGATTCGTCCATTGATCTAGAGTTCTAGACTCACTTTGCTTCACTAAATCACACCCTTGAAAAACTCCACAGACAGGACAGTCTATATATACTCTATATCAATTTTGTCGACAGCGTCTAATTATAAGTTGGACATACTTGCACAACCTAAGGAAAATTATGAACCTCGTGTAATCTTAATAGCACTGTATAATTAATCTAGTCGAGTGCGGAGCATAGTGTTTTAAAAAAACCCGAGAGGTCCGAACCCGACCCGAGAAATCCGGGGAAAATGGACCGACCGACCCGACCCGAGCGTCTGACCGGGGCAACCCGAGAGGACCGGGAGGGACGGTCCTCGCAAGGGTAGGTATCCATGTTTCCAGAAAAATTCCCGTGGAAACCCGACCCGAGCAAACCCGGGACCCGACCCTACCCGACCCGGGGTACCGGGGCAACCCGAGACCCGACCCTACCCATACCAGGGTACCGGGGCAACCCGGGACCCAACCCTACCCGACCCGGGGCAACCCGGGATTCGACCCGACCCGACCCGGGGTACTGGGGTAATAACCCGAGGTAACCCGACTTGGTTCTAACTTTTCCCACTTATGTTAACAACTAGTATAATATATTTAAATTTTATTTTCAAGAAGAATTTTTGTTTTACAACAAATATAATTATTAATTTTTTTTCCTGATTTTCTATGTTATTTTTTCGGTATAAATAATATTATTTTAATTTTTTTCATTTTTAATATAAAAATACTATTTTCCTAACGTTTAATTGTATAATATATATATATATATATATATATATATATATATATGATTAAAACAAATAATTTAATTTTTAATTATTTTTCATTTTTTTAAGTATATTTTTCGATTTATTTAGTATAAAATAGGTGTATTATATTTTTTATATATTTTTTGTTTTGTTTTCTTATTTTTTTGACATATAACTCTGGGACCGGACAACCCGAGCAACCCGGACCGGGAAACCCGGGCAACCTGAAAGGGACAGTCCTAAACTAGGTCCAATCTCCTTCCCCTCAAAATTTTTCTGAGGTTTCCCGAACCGGGAAAACCCGTGGACCGGAGAAACCCGTGGACCGGAGAACCCGTAGACCGGGGCGGGTTTGGACCGACCCGGACCTACCCGGACCGTTTTTAAATCACTAGGGGAGCATACTGGCAGGCAGCGGTTTTACTGGTGAATTTTCCCTCATGTTCTTTTGCTTATGATTAGATATCAGCTGGCAATTTGACAACAGCTGCTGATCTCTAATAAAGGAAACATTAATAAAAAAATAAAACAATGGTGAAATATAGTGACAGTGTAATTTTCAATATATCTCCTAAATTTCTGATTATTTTCGTCTCTGAAAACTAGATTATCAGCTCCACAAGAAATAATATGACCCAAAAAATTAACAAACCAATTTCAAGTTGAAGATAGGTGATCATAAATCCACAGCATACAAGAATTTCACAAGGATCTATTGATTTTTAGCACGAAAGTTCTATGAATTCCATAGATTTTTTGATCAATTATCATTTGCATGAAAAGCAAACAACTGTGAATCCAACAATGAAACGCCAGGCTTATGGGTAGATCTCGATGACAGACATGAATCCAACGGTATGTGCGATCTTGTAAGAACTAAATCCGGCTTCCATGAATAATTTCTTCCACACGTTCTCGTCACGCTCTTCTCCTCCACTTACTGTCAACATCAACATGTCAAACAATAGCTGCGGTTCGTCCGATATCATGGGAGATGTTGAGCCAACAACTGCTTCCAAAACTATGACCTTGCAGCCAGCTTCTCTCGAGGGGATTGCATCTTTGCATCGCCGCAATATCCTAATGCAATTTTCGTTGCTCCAATCATGCAGAATCCACTATAACAATTATTAAATTCCAAATGTAAGTAAATCTAATGCATGAAATATATATTTGTACTTAAGAAATTATTTTTCTTTTTTACCTTGAGAAGAACTGCATTTGCCGGGGGAATGAAATTGAACATGTCGCCCGAAACAAACTTCACAATTCCATCATTAGGAGCTTCTGCTACTACATGTGGTAAATCCAAAACGGTGCAGTTGACATGAGGGAAATTCTTAGCAATAATTCGTGCCATCGCACCGCTGCCGCCTCCGACATCAACAAGGGACTCTATGCCCTTGAAAATATCATCACCATTTTTTACGATAACATCATTGAACAGGCAGCTGCCGCTCACCATAGCTTCACTGAACATCTTGTTAAATTTAGGATTGACACTTGCCATTTCCCAAATGTTGCAACCATGTGCCAGCTCCGTCGGGATCTGATTGCTGTCTTGCTAAAAGAAAGTTATCTTAACACTATTCTCTCCTACAGTCCTACTCAGTGATGCTCATTTTGATGATTACAGGTCTGCAAACTCGGCATCGAATCGTTATGGATCAAAGGTTTAAATATCGGTGATAGCGGCCGGTATAGCGTTTTGGAAGAAAAACGCTACGACGCTATCGGTTTTTTCCCGCTATTTCGTACTTTATATAATAACATATAAAATAGTAGTTAATTGTTCAAATTTCAACTATTTTATGATATTTAAAACATATAATAACACATTAATAGGATTTATCAACGAGAAACAATGTTATATAAACTTAGAATCCGCCAAAGAAGATTAGTAGGATTGACCAATAAAAAACCAAGTCATAAACTTTGGAATCCACAAAATAATTTGTATATTCACTAGACATTTCTTTCATTTACATAATATTTTATCATAATTTGTGCTACAATTTTTTTATTACCCATAATCGTTATTTTATAATTTTATTTGTTGAAAATGATGGCTAGATAACTTATTTTTTATAAACTTCAATAATTGATAATAAAGCAACAACAATGGACACAAATTTTTTTATATATAATATGTTATTCTTGTAATATATAGGAAAAAAACAATTACTCATTTATTCAATTTGAAATTCTTTTGATGGAAATAAATAATATTTATGCGATTACAGATGGAATAACATTTTGTGTTATGCCAATATATCTGAATTAGCTCAAAGGATTTTACAAAGATGATTCAATAATTATATATTTCAAACAAATTATTTTAAAATACTGCACATTATTCCAATTATTTATCATTTTATTATATATATTACGCTATTAGCTTAATGGATCAATGAAATGGTCAAAATATTACACATATGATAGGAACCGGTAAAATCCGCAATGGCGCCGCTTTCCAATATTAGCTATCAAATATACCCGCCGCTATGAGTCTGCTATCCGCTATTTAAACCTTTGTTATGGATAATCAAGTGACTGAAAAGTGAATTAATTTATTATTGGATTGCAGCTATATATACAGCTTGCTGTGCAACTTTTTTGCCATTGTCAAAATATGATCCTAAATTTAGAAGTTTTAACGATTAAAAGGAATTTTGACTTGGACCGAATGAATGAATAATATTTTTCGATATATCATAAAAAAAAAAAAAATCTCTCCTTACTAAATTGTTGGCAAAACTAAGTCATTATCATACTAAAAATTTTAGGTTTCTGTAGCAAATTTGTGACGGCTTATATTCTCTACTTAATTTCCATGGATTCACGCTCCGCTGCGCCAAATTAAATACTTTTTTGGTTTCACTTCATTAATATCAACTTACAAAAATATTTTTAAAAATTATTGGAATATACTTAATTTAATAAAATTAAATTATATATTAATAAGATATTCTTTTTTTTTTCAGTACATAGATAGTAATTACATTTCTTTTATTTTTAGGATGTGCATCAAAAAATTAAAATCATGACTATTTTCTTGGTGTGTTTATTGGATTTTAAATTAAAAATATAGATAGTTAAAATAGGATTTATATGCATTCTAATTTTTTTTTGGACACAAAATTCATATACAAATATCCATTGTTGATTTTACCCTGCGATTTACATAAATTTTGTGTGTAGTGTAATTTATTTGTTAAAAAATGTTAAATTGTAATTAATTCTATTGTAGTTATCGTAGTAATAGTTTAAAATATTCAAATTCATTTAATTTATGCTTTATTTGATGCTCAAGCAAACATCATTAATTTTGAATAATTTATATCGTCGTGATTATGATTCCCGTCTATACATTAGATCATTATATTTTATGAATTTTTAATATTAAGTGTTCCCATTTTTATAGAATCAATATATCTAAAACTTTTTAGAAGTATAATTTTTTTTTATTAAAATGACTCAAAATCAATCATAAATAATTAATATCATTGATTAATTAATTAGTTTCTTAGGGGTGCTTTGGAGATCAAGTAGAGTGCAACTTGGGGGAACTTTTAGTATTTTTCATGATTTTTCAGCGTCAGCGCAAGAGGAGGTGAGGATTTAGTTTAATTTGTTTTGGCTGTGCAAGGTGCTATAAACTATTGTATATAATAGAAATGTCTTATTGGCTTGCATCATGGAGAACCGGGTGTGGGGTTTCAAAAGAAAAGGCAAGCATCATGTTTGCCCAGATCAAGAAGAATATTCTTGATTAAATGTGGTTAAACATTTTTGCAGTTCTCATGTGGCGACTAATTTCAATCAATTGTAACGGGTTGATGCTTTATAACCATAGGTTGGGTGGCATAATGTCTCTTTTCCTGACCTTCACACCTGTACAGCTTTACTGCCCTTTTCAAGCTTTTCTTCAGGTTTTTTTTTTTATTATTTCAATGACGATCCAACCGTTGATTTAAGTCCCTTATATTTTAGTTTATTGGATAGCCTGTTCATCTACAATCAACTTCTTATAAGTTAGAAGTATTATGGATATGGACAAATTAAGTATGTGCAGATTCATTGAATAAGTACCTCACAAATTACTATCCAAATCTTAAAATTTTTTTTGAGATAACCAAATCTTAAAAATTGATTGCTAGATTGTCTTTTATCCTTAAAAAAGTGGAATACGACAACAAGAAGATAAGATATTAAAAAGAAAAAAAAAAACAAAGCAATTAAATGAGGATACTGTAGAATGATATATTTTAATTTCTGTGGATATTTTAGGCCCCTGATTGTTTTAAGAACAGTATCATTAAAAATTGAGCTGGCCCATCAGAAACTTGGAACTCATGAAAATATTATAACCCAATTTTGACCACACTCAGCCCAAAATATAGTATTTGGAATTTGGAAAGGCCGAATAGTAATAAGCGAGACAGAGTGTGCCCAGCAGAATATACTGTATTTCACTCTGGAGACTGTACCTTATGAAATTTTTAATCATCAAATTATACCTCAAAGTTTTATGGTATATAATTACACTATTTGGTGGCATTATCTGGGACTGGAACTTCTGAAGCTAAGACAGTACTGAATCACTCTTTAGCACATCTAATTTCTGAAATATTTGGAGCTATTAATATGAGAAATACCTTCTGTCTATAGATGGACATCCATAGCACTCACAAGAGTCACGTGGTAGAACCCACTGTCTCACTCTTTTGTGTGTGCTATGGACCGTCCATATATGGACACTAGGTCTCAATCTATTAATATTTGTTTTTTCATGACTGTTCATAACTATATAGCAAAGAAAACAAAAAGAAAAGAATTATGCAGTACTCATAGAAATGCAAACAATTTGGTACCAGTGAAGGTGAAGGACGTTTTCAAATATTAAAGTAACTAAGCAGACTTGAATTTGGCCAATATTGATGTCAAGAAAAAATATATATTGCTTCAGGCATGCAAAAATAGGTCCCAACTCCCAATGAATATAATTAACTGTGATTCTCACTTTTTTTTTCTTTTTTTTTTTTAAAAAAAACAAGAAGAAGAATAGAGAGAATAGCATGTGTAAACTTTTAATTATCTTTGAAAAATGTCAGTCTGTTCATACATAGGTCATTCTTTATTTATGTTTTTGACCGAGAAAGACAAAGTTAGGAGCAGTTGGCGTTACTTCCATCAAAGAGGTCCACTTATGGTATGGTCTGCTTCACTTTTGCATCAGTGCATTACACATGCCTTTTAGAGTAAACATGGGCCCATACATTTTTACTTCCTTTATTTTTACTTCATTTATTTAAATTTTAAAAGGTGGGTTCTGCCACTGATTATATTGCATCATCACGTCGTGTTGAATTTTGTGATCGTTTGATATTAATACATACATATCAAAATATTTATAATTTTTCACGTTGAGATGTTCATATACAGGGCAATTTCACATTTTGCCCTTCCTCCACAAATTTTGAAACAAATTGACCTCTCCTCCAAAAAGATCAACAAAATGCCTTTGTTGTTACCTCCATTCCTCTCTATTACCCCTCATCCTTGTTACTTCTATTTACTTTCTCTCCAAAATGTCAAATAATATTATTTTAGCATATTTTTTTAATGGGTATGCTTTCAAATATTTACTAATATTAATTCTTTGAGACCAATGCAATATCCTAGGTAAAAAATAAAAAGTTTAGCATAAAATTATAGTTTGTTATAATATAATATTAATCAAATAACATAATTTTTACGACCATAACCAATTTTTTTTTATTCTTTTAAATACTAAATGAGACTAAAAGAAAATTAATCAATCATTTGAATATATTTACATGCGTATTATATTCAAATACTTCATATTACTTATGTACTATATTAAATTAAATATTCTTTTTGTTTTGGTAAATCGGAAGAAAGCATATTTTTTTATAAGATTTTGATTATATTATTTTCAATACATGAATCTTCATTGTGTAATATTTTTTAGAGTTAGACTATTATACTAACGTTAGCATTTCGGACCGAAATGCTAACGCCTCAAATTTTATGTTATCGTGTCCGAAATCAAGATTTATGGTGCTCAATAAATTCTTTATATGAAAATATTGGGGAATACAAAATTTTTTCATTTTTAGAATTTCTTAAGTATTTGTTTTGCATTTTTTAAAATAGCATGCATAGTCATCAATATTTTATTAATATTTATGAACTCTTTTCTAAAATTCAAAACAAATATTTAGAAAACTCTAAAAATAAAATTTTTTTGTATTCCCCAATGTTTTCATATAAAGAATTTATTGAGTACCATAAATCATGATTTCGGACACGATAACATAAAATTTGAGGCGTTAGCATTTCGGGTCGAAATGCTAACGTTAGTATAATAGTCTAACTCTATTTTTTATGTCACAATCAAATTTATCATTCTAAAACATTACTTCTTATTTTTGACATAATATGTTACATTCGGCTCAAACAATAAGAATTATAAATTACCATTTATTAAGTTCCAAGAAATATCACATGATAATGCAATTTATTTTATGAAATTATATGTAACCAAAATTTTCTTACATAAAAAATAAATAAAATAAAAAATAATTTCAATTTTCAATATATTTAGGGAGAATAAAAGAGAGTTAACATGAGGGAAGGTTAATTGAGGGGAATGAGGGTGACAACAAGAGCATTTTGTTGATCTTTTTGGAGGGGAGAGCAATTTGTTTTAAAATTTGTAAAGGAAGGGCAAAATGTAAAATTGCCCTCATATATATATGCGCATGCAAGATTATTCAACGTAGAGCATCCAACATTCTACATTCTAATAAATGATTTTCATTTAGGTGTCCTAGATTTTACATTCTCATGAATAATTTCCGATTATATACTCCCCTTCTGCGTTTTGGTTATCTGTGGAAGGAATTTTTTGGGGTCATATCTAGTGTTCTTAATACTTGTGTCTACATATCTACATTGTTACAAAATTTGCGGTAAAAGTTATAAAATTTGAAGTAAGAGTTACAAAATCTGTGATGTGTGGATATTTGTGTCTACATATATATCTATCCATATTGTTACAACATTTATGGTAGAAGTTATAAAATTTGAAGTAAAAGTTACAAAATTCATATATATGTAGATATGTGAATAGTTAAACTGTGGACACTTAGAAATTTCCAACTTAATTTTTACTGCCTTTCCTTGCTACGTACAAAATATTTTACTGTTCCTTCTATACCCGAATGAGTTGTGCCACTACTGATTGGGTATGTTGAGTATATAATTTTGATTATATAAGATAAAGAGTCGAACTTTTAATTTAAATATTGAACGAAAATATAATTATACACGTGGAACAATATCTTTCTAATAATTACGGACTAAAAAATGACTCCTTTTGTATTGGTCAAAATGTGTTATATATTATGTTTTATCACACATTTCTGTTGTAATTCTTCTGTCTATGGTACGTAAGACTCACAATAAATAGCATCTCAGGCATGCATTAATTTAAGTTAAATGTGAAACTTTCACGAACTCAAGGAGATTGAATTTTTTTTTTATACGAAAGTTCTATCTTTCTCAAAGAAAGAATCTCAGTCATTGATTGTTTACTTAGATTGGTCATCACTATAGACATACGTTAATATTCCGGCCCATTAAAATGTAAAGCCTATATCAGTTTCCTCACAGAAAATGAGCTCTCAGCCCATTATAGCCACGCGCAATGTTTTAGCTAGTAACTAAGCATTTTTCATTTTAGTCCCGATACACTTTTTTGACTAATAATCTACTCTACTATTTTTGAAAGAGCTTGATATATCTCTTTCTTCCTATTAATATTATCTTGAAAATTTTATTATAAGAAATAATAATTTCAGCCCAAACCAAGGCGTGGGCTCTTTACTAGTATGAAATAAACGACATAAAAACGATATAGATCTACCACCAGTACCACTGTGTCATATTTTTGTAAGTAGCAAAAGGCAAAGAGTAATAGTTAGCGTCTACCCCTTTTACTTACCCATCAGTCCACCATATTTTCAATGAACAAATATCATTTTTTAGTGAAAATTTACATCTTTCTGATTAACGGACATAATTTATCAGTGAACAGATACATAACGGTTTATAGCGAACATTTATGCAACTATGTTAAGCACATAAGTACACATGGTGTGTTAAAACTGTAAAAGGGATAGATGTGTAGCCTACTCTATAGGTGTGGATTCTCGGTTGTTAATTTCTCAAAGGCAAAGGGGACCCGACCTGGTTGGATGGTTTGGCGGTTGACATGTTGAATTCTTGATCATCTTCCTCCCTCCTTCCTTCCTTCCTTCCGTACCTGCTCCGCCATCTTTCTTGGACTTTTGTTGCTTGCAGCGTTCCAAAGGGATTTAATTGTCAAGGAAAAATATGTGCAAGTTGCTAGCTACTTTAGTAGAATTATTACATGCACGTGCTCAATTTTATTATGCCGTGACCGTGATACGGCCTTGTCATATTCATATATATATATCTGCTGCAGTCAAATCAATTAACCTTTATATATATATTAACGTCAAAGACGAGAAATTAAACTTCACTTATTTCTTCACTGAGAAATTGCAAACTATGCTCGAGATTAATATTATATATTTCAACGCTAAAGTTATTTTAGATAATTTACAAACTATACTCGAGAGTAATATATATTTCAATGCTAAAGTTATTTTAGTTACTAGCTAGAAGCGTACCCGCAATCTGCTGCGGGTAATTTTTATTTTCTTTCAAGCTAAATAGGATGAAAGAATCGAAGAGAAGAGAAGAAATGAGTTTGTGATTTTAGCAGTCAATACTTTAAAATGTCAGTCGGACAATTCGTCACTTCGATTTTGTGCTGAGGCAGAAATGGAGAGGAATGCAATATGAAATGGATGTGATGTGAGCCTTTCATTATTTGATGGATGGAGATTAAGATAATAGTTAGACTATGACCATTAATGGATGCTCCAATCCTTAGCTTTTTTTTAAAGGAGTATAGATATTTACTTATGAACTTTAGTTGTCATAGTTTTATATATATTAATTGTGGACTGGCATAGGCGAAAAGATTTCATCTTTACCTTTTTTTTTTTCACTTAGTGCATGACAATCAGCCCAACGACAAATTAATGAGGCTCTATATATACCAAAATCTTATATATTTCACATCACATGAAATTAAATTTATTAACTATTTATGAAATTGGGAATTAATTATTTGCAATATTACATATCATCGGCTGCATAACAATATTTTTTTGATGCATCGTGTGCATAATGATAATTAAATCGATAATAGTAATAGACATTGGAGAATTACAAGAATGTGTTAATCAGAATTCAGAAATAATATATGCTCAATGACAATCTCCTAGTCAGCTTTCTTTTGGCACAACTTGATTAATTAAGATCCAGATTAATTATACCAAAAAAAATTATACATGTTCTGATAAGACACAGGTGTTATGGGCAATTTTGTATTATATATATATATATATATATAAGAGGATAAGTAGTGATTAGACAGAGGTGTCACTGCCATTAAAACAAAACATGGCTGATTAAAATTTAAAAATGGGGTTCTCACATCTGGACAGGAAATAAACCACGGCCACACCACCTCTCACTCACCAATTCACATTTTCCAAATTCCAACACAGCTGCAGGTTGTTGTCTTAATTGTGACAACATCGATCAGATGGTGTAATTAAAAGCACGAAGAATAAATGGAAGTGCATGAAAACTAGGAAAATATATAATGCAACAATTTCATATAATATAATGGGAAGTACTATTTTGAGGGCAAAAATTCTTATTTTGAGAGCAAAGAGAATACTTTTCATCTTGCAACCCATTATACCCTTATTAAAAACTTCCACTTTTTCTCATCAAATGGTGCGAAAATCAAGAAAAATTACAGCCAAGCTACCTATTACCAGAAACTTGATGAAATAATTGAAATTTTGAAACAGAACTCGGATCAACTAGCAGATATGAAAAAAGTTTATTACTAACATTTTTTTATGTACCAAACTTTTTTGTAGTAATTTTTTTAATATATGTATATCAAAGTTAAAAAGAATGTCTTCGAGATATATATTTTTTTTATTCAATGTCTGCGAGATATATAGTAGACACATACCTGATAAAAATTTTGTTACTAATGTCAAATGAAATAATATTCATCCTAACAATATTATGCATTTTTCCTATACTGGACCTTAAATAAACCAATTGGTCTTTATTGTAGTATTAATTTATGAGGCCACAAAATCTCTAATAATTACATTTTAAATTCTTAAAAAATAAAACTAATTGATAGAATATTTTGCATATATCATGTTTTATGTGGACACAAAAAATTATATCATTTTGATTTTATTTATATGTGCATCAAGCATTAACAGAAATCAACGGTTCAAATTTTATGATTTTTTTGCCTCTTTTGATGGCTATACGAAACGAAGTTAAATTTTCATCATTTTTTATGTATATGTTATTGAGATCATTTAGAATATAGCTAACGGTTTAGTTTTGTCAAATTATATATAAGTAATAATTTATCAACTTTAGATTGCTAATTATAAATTTAACTGCTTCCTCTTGAATTTTATGTTTCAATTGATTGTTTATTATAAATTTATATATTTTCTTCTTTATTTTTTTGTGTATTAATTAGAGGCTTTTTAGAAGATACATAATAATTCAGTTTTTGTATTAAATTGTTTATTTGATACGTGAAATATGATTAAAATTGAGAATGAGGTAACAGTACATAATTTATAGCACAAAAAATGTATGCAGGGACAATTAATTCTATGCTTTTTGGCTGCAATTAATTGATAAGCCTAGTATTTTGTGTTTAATAAGAGCAAAACCTGATTTGGTGTTAAAATTAAAGGTCACTAACTGAGGGTAAAATTGGAATTTAGAGAAAATATTCTCTATCTGCCCTCAATATAGCATTTTGAGCTCTCAAAATAGCACTCCCCTAATATAATACCCACAATAACAAAAAAATTAAAACAAAATAAAGAATAGTAAGATATATAAAATCAATTAATTTACTTGGTTTGGAACTTTGGATAATGATGCACATAAATTATGAAATTCAAAATTAACTATTAATGAAGAATCTTAATTAAATGACAAAATTAAAGGGTACAATATCATTATTCATTACGCGCGCTCACATATAACAAAGACAATCAACTCACAAACTTATGGTGTCCTCATGAAACAATAATGTGGTAGATGCATTTCACATAAGATAACAGTATAACACTATAATTAGTAAATTAGTAATTTCTATTTTTTACCAATATTAGACGTCAATCCCTGAAACCAACAATCATATATTTATATTTGATGCAATATTAATATATCTTAAGCAACAAACAATACATAAGATAATTCACACACCAAGAATTCAAGAATTAATAAACAATGAAAGTACTAATTTCACTGAATTGAATACTGTAATATGTACATGCTCTAGATCATAAGGCTGTTGACCAGATTAAACTTAACCCCAGCAAAACACATCTTTACTTAACAAAAACAGATTTCATTAGAACAATTTATAATAGAACTTTATAAATCAATTAACAATATTCCAAATGGCAATAACTTTCTAAATGCACAAGTGTCATAACTCATACCATAACAATATGGACTATTTTTGTGAAGTACATGCACAGAATTGGCAATTCAGGCAAGATATGAAACTTGGTAGGAACATATATGGACCATGGTGGCAATATATATATGCTAGATCAAGTCTTTATAGAAAGAAAAGAAAAGAAAAGAAACAACAAAATGATAATAACAGTTGGTTGCATTGCATATGCAGCATCCTAAATATGCAAGCATCAGAAGAGACATGTAATAATGACATACCATACTTCTAAGTTCCCTAGATTGATGTGTATATTGTTAATTATTTCTCATGCCCCTCATTTGATTGAATCCATGTTGAAAAGAGATATAGAAAAATCATGAAGAACAATGCATATTTGATGATGGCCACTAATGCATGGAACATATATGGAATCAATTATCCAAATGTATAAACAATGTGACAGGAAACTTAATAGATACAAATAATACATGCATCAGAAGACAACACAACTTTGCACTAAGGAGATCAAATGTTCGGCAAAGGAAAAATAAGGAAGCTTTAAAGGAGTGTGTGTGACAGACAGACAGCCAGGGAGAGCAGCATGCAGACAGATTGTTTAGTTCAAAAGGGGTAAAGATAAAAGGTAAGTAAAACTATCAAAACTATCAATGCCAGGTCTGATTAGCAAGAACAAAGAAAAGGTAAAGGTCTCTCTTTTTTACCCATTAAGGGACTGGATCTACAAGTTTTCTTTAAGAACTGTACTTTGAAAAGGATAACAAATCTCAAGACTTGTTAATTAACCCCAAGACACGTTACAACTGGCTAAAAAGACAAAACAGCCTGCTTTTAGTTCAACTTAAAACCCCATTTTTTTGACTGAATCAGTCAGGTTATGTGAATTAGTTGCCATGGTAAAGTTATCATTATAACCCACAAAAATAAGGAAATGACTATAAGGTACCCCTCACAAGCTCTATTTCTATGTACACACTCCTAGGCCTTTTACAATTTAATTTACTAAACACAATAAGCAAATCATCCAAATTGTTAACATGGGAGCATTTGAGAACTATAAAATTTCTAAAATTGAAATTTGGAAACCAATTTTAGGTCACCCTTCATCCATATATATACAAACAATAATCATCTATTCAGCATGTTAATTGATCAAAGCAAACATTATGAAGACGGAAAAAAGGACACTATAATGTAGATTAAAATGCATAATCAACTCTGAATATAGATATGTCAAAAAACCGAAAAAGACAACACACTTCGAGTAGTCGCCCGCCCTGCTGCAGTACAGTGGTCTAGTTCCACTTGCTCCAAAGATCAACAACTACTAAATCTTCCATTTCAGAACAACAATTCAAACGATTCAATCCGTAACTCAGTCAATCTTATTTAATTGCAATGTTTCATAAGTCATAACCGATGACCGGGCCATAAAACAGGGAAGGGTGCAAAAATTTGATTTCCCAAATTATATTTGACATTGTACGAGCTTGCGGTATCACATATTGGCGTCTTTAATTTATTTTGTTTTTTGTTTCAAACAAATTCAGTAAGTAGAATTGAGGTATTAGCCTAATTGGGACTTGTATCACACTATCACCTATGTAGTGGAAGAGCAAAATAGGGACATTGACAGGCTTTTAATGTCCTTTTAAACTGGCACAACTAGTACTTATATCTGGCTTCTCTCATGATGAATGCAAGCAAACAACAAGAGGAAATGCACACTACTGAAGTAAGAGTGCACTACAACTTTGTGGAAGGATATATCATATTATATATATCAAGGCAAATCCCAATTGAAATGCAAGGAGACACCCTTAAATTTGGGAGAATTTAATTAGTGCCAAGAGACAAATAGATGAGCTAACTCTACTATTGTGTACATTGACTTGAGAACACTGGAAACTAAAATAGTACAAACACTAAGGTTGGAGGAAATAAAACTTAGCACAAAAGAAGAATAAATTTAAACAGTAAAAAAAAGAAAAAAGAGGGTTCTGAAACTGAACTGAGCTTACATCACCATTGCAAGAACAATGTAAAAGCCAAGAAGTATCTAAAATTGAGTATCTATGTAATATAAGCATGAAACACTGCCTCTACTAACCTTGTCGATCGAGCTTTCTTAATTAGATGTTCTTGATCTTCTAACATGATTAATTCCTTTTCGCCTCAGTTATCGGATACATAATCCCCGTTTATCCACAGCTAGCACAACTCAAAACACCTCTTATTGAACAATTTAAATCACAAAATTAACCTGATCAGCATTTCATCCTCAGGACTTACGAGCTCGAGAAACTTCGAAAGCATCATCACTTTGGTAACATCAAAATCTTGCCCTTCATGTTTTGTTTCGCAATTCACAACTTCGGATTACAAAAAAAATTTATATGGATTTGATCGAGCTCGACAAGTGCTAGAAGGATGGTCTAACGCCGGCGCCGCCCCAATTTCCACCACCGAAAGCTTCACCGCCGGTTGGAAACTGATATCCACCACCAACATTACCCCCCAAATTGTAAAATGAGACGCCGCCACCGGCTCCTGCACCACCACCTCCAGCATCGCCCCCGGTCACTCCCGACGATTGCGATGCAGCCGGCTGCTGCCCAGGCCCACCAGGCGCAACATTGGGCGGCGTTGGCGGAGCAACGGAAGGTGGCGGCACTCCTGCAGCCTGCTCCTCTTCTTCACCACCATCCAAAGGCAATCTCTCGTACACGGCATTCGCAAAGGATGCTGCCATCAGAACAACCGGCCCAGCTGCCATCAACGGACCCACGACACTTCCTCCGACAACTTGCCCCTGCCCCCCAGCAAGGAACACCGTTAACCCGCTGGCACCAGGAGGGGCCGGCGGAGGCAATACAGTTCCAGTCAAAGAGAGGATTTCGAACCTGCCACGCAGAGTGGCGACCATGCTGCCAGGCGGAGATGCGCCGGGCTGACGTAAAGCGACATTGACCACTGCACCGCCGCCGGATAACACGCACACTCCGCGGCCCCGGCGCCGCGCATACTCCGACACACATTCCACCACATCAGCGCCCCCGGCGACCTCCAGGACATGCGAGTGGAGAGCATTGGGGCTATCCCTAGTGACAATAATCGGCGGCTTCGGTTTGTTCTTCGATCCGGCGGGACGACCGCGGGGCCTCCGGTTCGGGTTGCCCGATCCGGACGAATCCCCGGCGACCGTCAAGGCAGTAGAGGAAGACGGCTGGTGATCCGGATCGGATGGATTGTTCAACGACGTCGGGGTTTTGTCGGGCGAGGGTTTCGGATGCTGAGACTCCATCTTGACATGAGAACCCGGGGTTGATTGCAGAAGGTGCTGAAGATAGCTACCCGAGCCGGCTCCGGTGCCTCCTCCCCCTCCTCCACCCGCAGAGCCGCCGCTAGCAGCGGAAGGATCGTGGCGTGACGCAGCGCGGTCGTCACCTCGCTCCCACCACTTGTTCGTCGTCGCCATCTTGGCGGGCTTCCTCTTCTCGCTCCCTTCCACTTCTATATATATACGTTCTTCAGCAGTTGAACACACTTGAATACTTGAATTCTTATGATCGATAAATGGATGAATATGTAGATGCTGATCGAATTGCTGATGGATGGATGGATGGATGGAATAGTGATAGAAGAGAGAGAGGAGGGAAGGAAGTACTGAGTAGTTAAGAGTGTACTTGGAAGGAAGGAATTAGTTCAGCTTTCTGAGTGTACTTGGATAGTGAAATTAAAGGGACAACAGATTACAGAGGGGGAAGAAGGAAATTAAAGGGGCAGTTCTGTGCTGCCTCAGAGAGCAGAGAGAGGGAGAGAGAGCTGCTGCAGGTTCTGAAATGGGGAGTGGGGTGTTCTGAGGTCACAAGAGCTAGGAAGGAAGGGAGAGAGAGAGAGAGAGAGAGGGAGAGGGAGGGAGAGGAACAGACGGTGGGAAAGGGAGTGTGCAGAGGGGAGAGGAGGGTGTATTAAAGTAGTTAAGTAGAGAGATGCAATGCAATTATGCAATGGCATAGAGAGATAGAGAGAGAGAGAGAGAGAGAGGAATGGAGAAAATATAGAAAAGGAGAGGACAGGTGGGAGTACTCTCACCTACAGAAACATCTAGCGTCCGTTGAAAAGCCGTCTATACGTCTGTAGACGTAGAAAAAATATAACGGATACATATCGAAAGGTAATAGACAGATACATTCTGAAATATAATATTATACATCATGAAATATAATATGTACACGCTATAGACGGTTTTTTATGGACCCTAGGTATTACTTTACCTACAACCAAATAATTATAGTAATACCTTGCGTCCAGAAAAAATAGTCCATAACGTCCGTATGTTACATTTCGAGATGTATATGACTATATGTTATATGTTACATTTTGGGATATATTTGTTACATTATTTGTACGTCTGGACAACTTTCTAGTGGAAGCAAGATGTTTCTCAAATAATTACTGTGTGGGATATTGTAAAAGATTGGGGTTATGTGTAGGCATTTGTATGACAGTATGAGTTATGTTATGTCTGAGTATGACCGAGTGCTCCTCTGCATAAAATAATGCGAGGGGCCTCCTTATTTTACGCACTCTACTTTGACCTTCCCTTTTCTAGTACAAAATTAGTTAGTTATGTTGCATTTCTTTTTTCTTTTCTTTTTAAAAGCTTACATTAATGTATACGTGCAGTGGCAAAAATATTTGTGAAAATATATAATATGTTATTTTTAGAATTATAGAGGTGAAATAATGATGATAGCTAGTTTTAGTTGTGCAAAATTATTATCTATCTTTGACGAAAGGAAAATGGTATTAATTAGAATCATTTTTTATTTCGTTATTCATAAGCATATTTGGGAAAATCCACCTATTATTATTGTCCACCCTAATTTGTGCACCTTTTTATTTGTTGAATGCAATTATCTATTCGTTATCTTGAAAATTGATATACACAATTCTTAACTGACCAAGCTAAAATATTTATATCCTTACTTCTAATAAAAGGAGAATGAATTTTTTGACATGAAAGTTTTATCTTCCCTAAAGAAGAAATCTCAGTCATTGATTATTTACTTTGATTAATCACCATCGTTAACGTTTATTAACGTCCCGACCTTAAAATTTAAGGCCCATATCAATTGTCTTCTCACAAGAGATGAGCTCTTGGCCCTTTATTATAAGAAACAATAATTTCGGCCCAAAGCAAGGCGTGATTATAAGAAATAATAATTTCGACCCAAAGCAAGGCGTGATTATAAGAAATAATAATTTCAGCCCAAAGCAAGGCATGTGTTTGTAAGATATTAATGCACATACAAAAAAACGCCGAGCATGTTATTAGTTATAACGGTTAACAAATAAGACGGTGTACAAAAATGAACACTTGTAAAGATAACGTCACCTATCAGTCTATCACTCACATATTTTTTTTCCACAAAATATATTTTATTCAGTTTAAATAATGAACTAAAATATTGTGGTCCAATATCTCCTGATCTCTGTTCCAAAATCAAACAAAAATTTATTACAACATTAAAATTTTGAGTGACTTAATTTCATTTTTATCTTATAAAAATATCTGGTGCATTCTTTCTTAAAACAAGCTTATATATTTAGAGAAACCACTTGCGTCCATAGATGGATCATCCATCACAGGTACAAGGGGTAATCAGTGGGACCCACCACGTGGTAACTCTGTGTCTGTGATGAATGATCTATCTATGAACGCTAGGTCTCACTCATATATTTAGTCAAACAATTGAATCATTGATGCGAGAGCTGCATTTTTATTTTATTTTTTTAGGCATAGAGCTGTATCCTGCATGTCTTATGAAGTATGGACCATCCATATATGTTTGTAATTTGGGGAAATATGTTTTTGGATTTTCTGCAGAGAAGATTGGAGGCTGAGCCTACCACTACAAAAAAGAAAAGGGTGATACCTAGCATTCAATATGAAATGTTACATATTATTGTATAACTGTTACATCTAAGATATATATAATTGTTACGTCTCTTTACGTTTTATGGACCTATGGTCGGGTATTTCAATAGACACATAATGTTTTCCAAAAGAAATAAAAGCTAGGTTAAAAATCAATGTAGGCGCCTTGTGAATGTGACCAGCAGTGCGGTGTGGTGTGGTGTGGTGTGGTGTGGGGTTGCTTGGGTTTGGTCATTTTGACTAAACTAAATGCAAGGGTATTTATTTTCCGGGTTAATTCAATTCAATGGGTACAATATATATGGGGTTTCCTTTTTTGGTGAAGTATAGTATACCATCCGACAACAGAACATTCCCAGAACGGAAAGGGAAAAATTAAAATGAAAGTCTTTGTACAACTTTCTTTTCTTTAAACTAAATTTAATTGAGAGGCCCTCCATTTGTGCTCATATATTGAGGGTGGATTGGTGGAAGAAGAGTTCAAGGTTTACACCCTTTTTTTAATTGGTTATTTATTTATTTGTGCACATCACTTTCAAAGCGTGGAAAATAATTTATTTGCTTGTTGCTTTCGTGTACAGTAATTTCTTTTGTCAATAATAATTTTTAAATGAGATATTAAATATATTGATTTTGTTTTTTTCCTGCGAAATAATTGCAAAAGAGGCATTTGCAAATAGCAACCCAGATGTTGTTAATCATTTAAAAAGCAACACAAAAATTATTTGCAGCTAAACCAAGGATTTAGCTTATATATATGTTATTTGCCCCATAAAACTCCTTCCTAACTCTGAAAAAGTGAGGGCGTGTTCAGTTGTCATGGGATTGTGCGGGTTGGAATTTTATGGGGATAGGAACCCACAAAATGAAAGTTGGGAACCCATACATACTGGAATACCAACACATAACCATTCGTTTGTAGGCCCCGTTCGGACGTTAAGGGAATGATGGAAATTTTGATGGGTTTGGGATTTTTGGAATTTTTTCCCTTCACCCCGTTCGGTTGCCATTTCATTCCCATTGGGATGGGTTGAGTTACCCACTTTGTACTCCCATTTCTATACAAAATTTTGGGAAAAAACAAATCAACTCCAACCTAATTATTTTTTTCCCATTTTGATTGAGAACCCATCATATGATAACTAGGGAAGCCACACCCATCATTTCCCTTCCCATAATTTTTTGCAACCGAATAGGGCCGTACTATGGGAATAATCATGGGAATTGAATATAAATATTATAATCATCAAATGTAAATTTATAACTAATAACTATTAATATAATTCTATTATATGGTATTTTTTGTGAGAATTGAAATTCTATGAAGAAAGTTCTGATAAAAAAATTATTTTTTTTAAATTGAACCATTATCAAAACTAAATTTGTATAAATTACATTAATTAACATTAAAAAAATTATTTTTTTGACAACCTTTTGTATAAATTCCATGTGACTGTGGAGTGCGATTCAACATAAAAAAATTGAACCAATGAAAAAACAAATCATTGTTAAATTTGGAAATTTTGAGTTTTCAAAACACAAACAAATAGTAAAATAATTAAATTTAATCTTTATAAAGTTGGGATGCATAATTGCACACTCATAAAAAGAAAAATAGAGCATACTCAGCACCATGTGCGTCATGGGAAGAAAATAATCAACTTGGACCTAATTATTTTTTACCTATCATTTTGAACTAAAATGGGAAAATGTGATGGATTTATTCCCCAACCCATCGAAAGAGAAATGGTCCACCGAACGGGTTTGGGTTGAAATACCCATTGGGCGTGAAATCCCATTGAAACCCACCGAACCAAAAAAATAGTTTAGGGACTAATTTAAACCAAATGCAACAGTTTAGGGACCAATTTGAACAAAATGCAACAGTTCAAGAAAAAAAAATTGGACTTTGCTCTATATTTTTATTTCATTCTTTTAAATTATCTAAAAATCTTTATAATCCATTGGGATGACTGTTTGATAGAATTCAGAACCAATTTTTAATTTCTCACTACATATTTACGGCTTATAAAAATAATTAAATATATTTAATTATATTAGGCTGCATATATATGCGTAAAAATATAATTGACTTTTAATCAATTTCTCGAATTGAGTCCGATCAGATAAAAATAATCAAACAATATCTGATCCGATCGGACGCATTGATAACCTTACTTACACATTACTAACACACACCTCTGCTTGATATGTTAAAAAACTAATTCCTGCTTGTTCGGTATTCAATGTGATACCAGATAAGATCCAATTAATTAATTAAACCATGATTTTTATTCACTTCATAAACAATCATTATGCACATATACCGATTCTGTAACTTTCTTACTAATTACTTTCGGCAATTAACTATAGCAAAATTCATAAAATATAAAAAATAACTATATAAAAAAAAATAGATGTTGAAGCTAACAGAAACAGTTTTACTTGAAATAAAACGAAGCAAAATTTTGGGGTCATTTCAATTTTGATATTTTCATAGAGTATATATATCGTGAGTTCGTAGAGACTTTTTCATGAGATTAACTCAAAAAACATATCGATCATCTCTAAATAGTGGTGTATATGGCTCAATAAGTTAATTGTATCAAAATCATGTGTTACAAGAAGTTTCTTTTTTTAAAAAAAAAAAAAAATTAGTGTTTGTTTGAGATTTTCTAAAATGATATATATATGAAATAAAAATCCAAGAAATAGGTCCCAAGACGTTGATCAAGACAAACTTTTAAGTTTTAACCATGAGGCATTACAACGTCCTGAAGTTGCAGCATTCTGCAACTATAATGTGTATAAATTATTACAACAGTCATGAGGTATTTCACTATAATGCTCTCTGAATATTTAATCTATCAAAATTTTGTCAGGTATTGATCTCATAGCAGCTCCAGACCGTTGTAACAATCCCTACCGTTAGTGTATGCACCACAAACGAGCGAAGAATGAAAAAAGCAAAGAGATGATAGGGGTGCGAGGGAGAGGGTACCCTCCAAATCGGAAGTCCGGATCGTCTAACGCACTACAAATTCGGCAATGCGGATCTGACGGTGCAGCTTACATCGGGATCCGGACTAATTATTTTTCACGGATCCCAATAAAAATCTGACGGTTAAGACCGCACTGCCGGAAAGAGATGATACGGGTGCGAGGGAGAGGGTACTCTCCAAATTGGGAGTCCGGATCGTCTAACGCACTACAAATTTGGTAGCGCGGATCCGACAGTGCAGCTTACATCGGGATTCGGACTCATTACTTTTCACGGATCCCAATAAAAATCTGACGGTTAAGACCGCACTGCCGAATTTGCAGTGCGGTAGGAGATCCCGAGTTCCAAATCGGGGTGTAGCAATTCAGAGAAGACTCAATAGAATCTTGTTGTTGTATTACCCTCTTTTCGTGTTCTCTTCCATCGTCTCTCCTCCAAAAGAAATGATTGAATGTGAAGCAAATAATTTTTAGCTTATTAAATTTTAAAAGATGGAGATGGAGACAAAAAAAAGAAAAAAAAAGAAAAAGAAAGTACTTGAACCCTCCTATTAGAAATTAATAAGTAAATTATAAGAAGTACATAAGGATAGGACGAAGGCACAACTATTTATCTAAACAAAGGTAACAACCACTCTCAAATAAATTTATATATAGAAATTTTAAAATGAAAAATCTTTCATAAATATGTTCATATACTTAAAAGATTAATTGTGTTTCAATTTATTCAATTTGAATATTAGATTCCCATCAAGAATCATTAAATTTAGATCGTTGTAATTACTATACAATTTTGATAGTTCCTGATGGAGTATCAATTGACACTCAAATTGAACGAAAATATGAAACGTTAAACACAATCAATCTATGAGATATTAAGATGTTTGCAAAGAATTTTCCATTTTTAATATATTCTAGATAACTAGTTGGTACAAAATTCCTGACTAATATATAATTTGATATGCAATTTATTTTAATAAGAAGAATATATTAAACGGTTTAGATTCACTATTAAGATTTTGAAAATTGAGATATAGACGTCCCTGGCACACATGATACAATATAACAGTCCCACTCAACAAAAAAAATGTATAAAATTTGCAGTACTACAAGTTTATAATACAGATATCATTCGTGTACAAATTCAGTTACAATATATAATTATATATAGAAAACTACTGTGCTCTTAAGTTCACGGGGGCCTCCCGTGAGCTTAACACAAAAAAACGTTTCAAACCATGTCCAAATTTTGATTTATATGGCTCAATAAATTCTTTATATCAAATTAATTTGACATGCAATTTTTTTTTCATTTTTAGAGATTTTTAAGTATTTATTTTGGATTTTTAAAAGTTACATATAAAACATTGATTAATACTGTATAGTTGCTCTTAAAAAAATCCGAAATAATCACTTAAAAATCTCTAAAAATAAAAAAAATTTGCATGCTATGAGATTTTGATATAAAGAATTTATTGAGTCATATAAATCAAAATTTAGATATGATTTAATATGTATTTTGTGTTAAACCCACGGGAGGCCCCCGTGAGCTTAAGAGCTCTGTAGTTTTACTCATTATATATATGCTCTATATATATACATACTTGCAGAATAATTAAAAATGATGTCAAAGCTGTACAAGAAGTCGAATCTAACTGGTCTAGTTAAAACCTGAAGAAGACAAGGACATGTGTGACCTCATTTTCAAATGCCATTCAAAATTTAGTGTTGGCAGTTGATGCCAAATCAGTCCCATGTTTCAAATCATAATCCAAATTAATAAAATACTCTTCTTTTTTTTGGTACAATATATATAATAGTTGAAATAAAATAACATGCATGTTTTGCATTACTATTTACAAACACATCTAGCTAGCTAGGCCCACTAAAACAAATAATGAATGAATGAATGAATGAATGAATGATCTACCCCAGTTTCCAGCTTATCCGGGTAGCTAGAGAGTAGAGACCACTGAATTAAAAGGGATCAGAATCCTCAATCCGCTTCTTCTTCTTTTTTTTTCCCGGAATCGGTTACCGCATAGATCTCAAAGTATTCCGATGTTTACTGTATCTATCTCAATGTACTTCAATATTTCTTAACCGTTAGATAAAAAAAAAAGTCGTATATATATGTACGAATGAGGGAGTGGGTGGGATTGAGTGCTCATCCTCTATGAGATTCGAGCCGGCATAGATCTCGAGATGATCTAACGGCTCACATCCCGCGCTACACAATGCAGCGCTGCGCTGCAGAGGATATGAAATCGGGTGGCATTAATTAGTAAAGAAGAGTTAATTAAGGAACTGGAGGGTGGAGAGGCAGAGAGAGATGGATCACGTGCGGTCAACGAGTCAAAGGGAGTGGAGATGGAGATGAATAGATGAGAGATGGATGGGCGCGATAATCATGCCGTACAGCTGTCAGACACGTGGTTCTCGGTCAGAGGCATCGGAACTTGGTCAACCTTATCTCACAACGGCTCACGGTTCCTCTGTTGCCCTGTGCTCTGCATGACTCCGTATAGGAATGTGCATGTGATACGGAGGGATTATGGATTCTAATTATCCTACGAACATAATAATGGTTTTTTATGGAGTATCAAATGACACTCAAGTTGAATGAAATTTGGAACACAATATTCAATCTATATGTAAATGAATGTATTTGTAAAAGATTTTCTATTTTTAAGATTTTTTTGTCAATTTATAAGGCTTGTTGTTATAGTAGTGTTATCAAATTTTGTAGTTATCCGATCCATACTCTTCTTATATTCTATATATCATGTAAAGAATTTTAACACTACTATCGTCTCAAACCTTGTTACAAGTTCATAATAGAATCTTGAAATACACAAATCTTGTATAAATATATTTATTTACTTATAGATTAATTATGTTTCAAATTTTATTTAATTTGAGTGTAATTTGATACTCTATCAAGGATTATCAATTTTGTATAATAATTATTAATTCTTGATGAAGTATTAAATACCACTCAAATTGAACGAAATTTGAAATACAATACATCTGTAAGAAAATTAATATGTTTGTAAACAATTTTCTATTTTAAATTTTTTTATAAATTTAAATGTTTTGGTGTTCTTTTTGTGTCAAACTTTTGTTGTGTAAGTGGGTCCCTTCCCTAATTTTATATATGAATATACAATAACATGAGGGTTAAGCCATTCAAATAAATGTCTATAAAAGACACCCCCTCCGAGTTTCGAACCCCGACCTCCCACACTAGGGGTGAAAACGGATCGGATATCAACGGATAGTGGGTAAAATTGTATCCGTATCCGCTTTAGTTTATCGGATACGAATACGGATACGGATAGTTCCGGATACGAATATGGATCGGATATTAAACAGATACGAATACGGATCGGATATTAAACGGATACGGATGCGGATACGAATATACTTCGGATATTAGACTTATTATTAAAAAATATATTTTATATAACTTTTTCATGATAATTCACTAACTAAAATGGTTAAATTACTATAAAAATTAATCACTAATCATAAATATGTTATTAGTTCATCGTGGATCATTATTATCATAAATAATAACATGTTAGTTAAGAAAAAAATCCATAATATTCATTATATTATTAATTACAAGTTATAAATAATTATAAAAGAGATGAATTCAAAGTCTAATTAGATATAAACTTCATTAAATTTGAAATCTACATAAAAAATCCAATTGAAAGACATATAATAAACCTTTGAAACGGATATCCGAATTACCATAATATCCGTATTCGGATAATTATCCGTATCCGTATCCGTATCCGTTTCCATATTCAAAACCGTATCCGTATCCATATCCGCATAAATTTTATCCGTATCCGTATCCGCAAAAATCTGAATACGAATCCGGATACGGACGGAAATATCCGATCCGTTTTCACCCCTATCCTACACGGAGATCGTTGCCCTTAGTCACTAGACCAAAGGCTGATTCTTGATTGTATTTCAAATTTCATTATATTTGAATGTCATTTGATACCGTATCAAGAATCATCAAGTTTGTATGATAATTACAATCGTCTAAATTTACAAGTAAATAACTATGTTTGTAAAATATTTTAATTTCATCTTTAGATTTTTTTATAAATATATAAAGTTCTATAATTTTATCTCAAAAATTTTTGTCGTAAGTGGATATTTTAGATAATATATCAGACATAAGATGGTAGAGGTTAATTACTTATCATCATGATTCATTAATCCTACTAGTAGTACATTCTTGAAAGGAAAGATTGGACTTGTTACATGCAGTTCTGTATATATGGCTGGCATCATGGTTGAAGTTGATGGGATGGCGGACACTGGACAGGCTGTTGTTTATTGTTATCCCTGCTACTGTACATCCCTTCCATGATTGACACCTGCGACTTCCAGGAAATTTAACATGCCATTTTTTCTTTCTTCATTATTGCCCTCCCAGACTGCAGAAATTAATTATGAACTGATATCACATATACGTTTTTTTTTTTTTGAGACCAGATATCACATATACGTGCCAGTTAGCATTCATTATTTTGACTCTTTGGGGACTTGAAGCTGATATTAATTAATTGAGTAATAGTTAGTGATGACTACCTTTATCGATCACCGCTCTACAGTATTTGTAATAAATAAATATTATTTTTCAGAAATTATTTTATATTTTTTCGATTAATATATATTATTTTATAGTAAGTAGATACATTACGATTTCTACTGAACATTTATGCAATAGTAGCAAGTACATAGATGTATGTGGGTGTGTCATATTGTGAGAGAGAAGCAGATAGGTGGTCAACTCTACATGTTTTCCGTAATAATATACGCTGCCGTGGTAATTAGATTCAGTAGCTCCTCTCCTCTGCCTATGATGCACTTCCTTTCTCAAGAAATTATGTTGAGAATATAATGATGGTGTATTTAAGGGGAATAAAAAAGAAGTTAATTAGGATGTTAGAATTTAATTTAAAGTATCTGTGAATACTTGGTGCCTGCCTGGTGTCACATTAATATTATATTTTTGGATTCACTCCAAAAAATATTATATTTTTGGGTTCACTAAAAAAAATATTATATATTTGGAGAGCACGTGCTATTTAATTTACAAATATAAATATCATGGTTTGAAACCTGAATCTTATGAAAGAACTATGAAGAATTATATATTGCTTATTTTAGTTTCTTTAGATTAACCTTCTAAAATTTATAGCCTATATATAGGTGCTTAATTTTTTTAGTTAATTAACTTTGCTTACATGCATGATTACATAAAAATACTCTTTCAGGTAGCAATTTATTTTATTAGAAACATATCGTACTTCTACTGAATATTATATATGATTTTTTTTCATGAGAAACTTCCGGAGCTAATTATTTTAAATCCATGTATGGCCAAATAATTTGCAACTTACATTTTAATATTTCATACATGGATTCTTTAATTTTTTTGGTTGACATCATGGCAGCAATATGTCGTAATACAGTCGCTATCACTTTATATATCAACCTATATATTAATTTTAAAATAATGTAACCATAGTTGACCTAAACACTTCCCTTATTCTAACCCTCAATTATATTACTCCTCCTAACATTATATTAAATTATTATACATACAAGTGGATAATAGACTGATAGAATAGTTAATTAATTAATTAATATAACATATAACTCGGCCAATGTTTGAAATTTTTGCTAGATGCCATACTAGAACAAACAACAATTGTTTTCTTAATTAAATATGTCGCACTAGCAGAAGTTGGCTATATAGCCGTGGAATTTATCAAAGTTATTTTGCAAATATAATGATTTGACGTATTGTATTAGGATTTGACTTTAAAATATTAAATATGTTCTCTAGCTCAACTTCCGAACCAGGTTGCCCTGAATCCTGGTTTCTCACTTTCTATTATCCAAGATTCTTTTTTTTTGTAATCCCAGTTCATTTCTTCTACCAAGTTTTATCCGATTTGTTATTTACTTATTTTTCTTATTCATATTCTCATGAGAAACAATATATAACTAATACGGATGAGATTAATTATAAAAAAGTCTCCAATAAACTTAATCAGGCCGATCAGACTCGTCCGTTTTGATTTAATGGTCTATATTGGACAAACAGGGTCATGTTATTATTAAAGAATAACAGCAGATACGGAATGATCATATGGCGCTATATAAAATTGTGCGTTTCCAATGTATCAACATAGGATCTCAACGTTGTTTTTTGTTATTGTTGAGTTGATCGTTAATTAGTCCCAAATATATATTGTTTAAAAATTTTCTGCCTTTTGAGTTTTGACTGTGACTCTCACATATTCAATTGCAACAAGAAAACTATCTTTTCTATTTTGGGTTTTGGCCAGTTAAATCGTCAAGCTTGTACTCTTTGATATGTACTTTTCATGTTAATCAAAATCATATTTCTAATTAATTATAGTAAGTGATTGAGTTTGGAAATGAATTGGATAAAAGTGTCCATTACTACTAATTAATTAGAAATAAAATAATCTCGGAGTTGACACATTCTTGTTTTAAATTTACTTGTCAAACTATATAAGTATGAAAAACTTCAAATATAAATATATTTTGCTCACTGAAGAATGAAGACTATATATATGAACAACAAATAAAAGATAAATTACCAACTAGCAAACGTTACAATAAAAAACAAACGTCGATTTTTCATAACTTAATTATACCTCCCTAATTAACATATTTTGTTGAATCTTTCCATACCTTTTTCAAATTTACGTTTACAAGATTCAGACTGTATTCGCGTTGAAATATATATTATTTATAGACATTCCAAAATATAATATCTTATCATCATAAATATTGAGTGTTTGCAATTGCATACGATATTTATATATAAATATATATACTGATATTTTCAAATTTTCAAAAAAAAAAAAAAGAACTCTTAAAAAACTTCAAAAATAAAAAAATTTGTGTAACTCTTAATAATATTTTTATACACCATGAATTGAAATTGAAGCACAACAAAGTATAGATATTTTGTGTTTGCATTTTCGGACCAATATACATACAAGTACTATTTGCAGTATTTTGCACAATATTCCAACTCTGTACACATATCCTTAATTTAAGTTAATTATAGTATGTTTAAATATTTTTCGTTGTCTTTAGTTTTTATTTTAGTGTTATAAAATATTGTTGGAATACCGATTATATATTGGTTAAACCTCTGGTATTTCTCCAAAATCACTTCAGCAGTGGAGAGGTTTTATATTTCAACGTTGTTTCCATGCTCACACTCAGATAATTTTATCGGCTACAGATGAATCTCGTAATGTGTAATATTCATTTATAATTGTCAAATTGAAAATATTTTTTTTGTTGAGAGTATTGGAGTAAAATTCTTTATATTTTAATTTCAAGTGCTGCGCTGATGTGATGTGATGTTCCACTTGTTGAATCATTTTTTCTATATTTTGTGTCGCCTTAAAGATAGACGCTCTAACTAATTAAAATGTTTTCATTGACATTACCATGCAAACTGATCACCTGTCTTACATCAACAATCTAATCAAATATTGTAATTTAATAGTTGAGGAGGTTTAAATGTCCATATCTTCTGTGCCACAATCGTTAATTTGGCCTTTATTATTACTATTATTATTATTATTATTAATAATAATAATAATAATATTACTACTATTATTATTATCATATACATATCTTCAATAGAATATAAAAAATATATATTTATCAAATTTAAGTGCTTTTACAGTATATAAATTAAATATAACACATTTATTCAATATATGTCTTATTGCCAAAATTAAATGAGAAGCAACATAATTTTTTTGGTAAAAAAAATGTTTATAACTTAAAAATCTGTCCGTACAAATTGACAAGAATATGAACTCGTTAATTATTCGTAGAAATTAATGAAGCAAAGTTTGCCGTGTAGGTGACGACAAATATCACCGAAGTTTTTTAAATTAACCACTTTTGCTAATTGGTTAATTAATTAATTATATGTTAATTAAACCCATAGGCGCCTAGCTAGATATATAGCTGCGATGCAAAGGTTGAAAAGGTAATTAAGTATAATTAATGCAAAGTTAATTAATTAATTAGATGCCAGCATAAATTAGTGCACTTTCAAAATATAAAATTATGCGATCCAGTAATCCTTAAATAAAGTTTATTTTGGGGGTGGGGGTGGGGGCTGCCCTTAACTTTTACATGCGTCATTTGTCAGTAGCATGCAACTTCTATGTGATGAGCATGTGTCCAAATGAATTACTGTGTGCATATATATGTACTGGTGAAAAGCTTACGCCTTGCTTTGGACTGAAATTGTTATTTTTTATAATAAACTTTCAAGATAATATGTAATGGGCCTTAAATAGAGATAATATATATGAACTTTTAATTTTATTGGGTTGAGAAGGTCAACGGACATTAACGTATATCAACGGTTCTAATATATCGAAGAAAATGATCAACGACTCAGACGTGAGGATAGCCCTTTCATATCATTTTTTTCAATATGCTTTTATTATTAGTAAGGATGTAGTCTATGTACTGTTCTCCTTTGAGGAGAAAACGCAGTGTACAGATATAATTAATGGGATATGTATAAACCAAAAAAGAAAAAATTAATAGTGCATATGTATTCTGTAATATTAAATTTTGAATTTTTTAAAACTAAATTGTTTACTTTCTGTTGCCTTTTGTTGAATGAGCACTTAATATATATTTATATCTATTAGTGAAAATTAAACATTCACATTTTAAAGTTATTAGTTTGGACCGTGGTACTTCTACATGTATTAATTAATTAAATGTTCTACATAGCTAATTCGTTAATTACTATTTATAGCACATGATCATTGGTACATATACATTCCCTCATGCTATTTCATTTTGTTTATTTATTTATTGCTAGTTGTTCTCCTTGTATTAAACATTTTATGCACTAATTCATCTAGTGTACTAGCATTCCCAATAAGGCAAAGAATATGATTAAGGATAAAGTCTTCTTAGAAAAAAAAAAAAAGAAACCTAAAATATGTTATCGGATATATGTCCCAATGTACTCTTAATATATATATATACGCCAATGTGTTTTAAATTATTATGCATCAAAACATCAACCGAAACCTAGCATGTATCTTTCTCTAAAAAAAATGTATTCACACCACATGATTGTCCAATTAAAGATGGCAACAGAAAGTTTATATATAGAGTATAACTTTTAATTTTTAAAAGTTGCCTCCGCACTCTGGCACATAAAGGTATGTCCGTGTATATTTCTTATTTATATATTTTTAAAGAAACCCTAATTTGCTTTCACCACTTTCATTGTTTTGTGTACGTCAGTAAACAAATCAAACGAATCGAAGTGGAGCGAACTGGAGTGAATCCAAATTCGAGCTAAATTGAATTGAATTAGAGTTAAACCACATTCGAGCCAAATTGAACTAGGTGGAACTCGAATCGTGCTCCGAGTTCCAAACGAGCTCAATTATTATAATTATATATTTTTTTTCATATTAGTTAGAGCACAAAACTAAATAATTATATTATTTTTCCTCTTTCTTTAAAATAAATTAATGATCCATATTTTATTAATTTAATAATAAATTGTGGTTAAAAGTTTTGGTATTTTTATTATTTTACTAATTGAACAATCAAATAACCATGTTTTATTAATCAAATAATTAAATATTTATATCATTATAAACAATTTAGACAAAATAATTCAAAATATATCGGCCTATATATTACGAATTGAGTTTGAATCAAATAAAAAAAAATCGAGCCGAGCTAAATCGAACTCGAGCTGACAAAAAATTGAATAGAATTTAATAAAACTCGAACTCAGACCGAACCAAACACAAGAGAGCTACGAAGCTATAAACTTTTCTTGCTGCCTAGTTTTGCGCAGGGCCCGTGTATTTCTTATACTAGCGAGAGACCCGCCCGTTGTGCGGAACAATATTTAGGTGTTTTTTTAATATAGTATAGATAGATATTTGAAATGTCAAGAATATACAACCAGAAATGAAGATAATTGAATTGCTATACTTGGAAACAATTCTCCTAGATTTGCTTATTGCAATTCCAAATAGAGAGATTGCACGTCAAATACACTCTTGAAACAAATGGAGAGGAAACAAGATTATAGTAACAATCGTAGCCATTGAACAAGCTGAATTAATTTGTACCGTCCGATCAACACTGGAAACACTGGAAAAAACCGGAGGTGTCCAATTCATAGGCGTTTTTTAATATAGTATAGATATTGTGCTTACAAAAGGTCTGTAATAATATATATATATATTGAATGATTGACAGTGGCTGTCAATCTTAAAACATCCATTACAACCTCAAAAACTGGAAATCTTGCTACTCTATTACACTCGTATACCTAAAACAATCCACTACCTACTACTACTACATAGCGGCTTGTTAAGAATACTAATTTCTAATTTTCTAATTTTTAATTTCCTTAGGTCTGTAATAATATATAGATGAAGTATTCAGAATACTATTTCCTAATTATTTCCTAAATAGCGCCTTGTTAAGTAAAGCAAATTTTTATTTTTTATTTTTTTTAAAGATAAAGATGAGGGTCAAGTCACTCAAATTTAAATGTCTATAAAAGAGATCCCATCCGGATTTCGAACCTACGACCTCCCACACGGAAAGCGTTGCCCTTAACCACTAGAGTACTAGACTAAAGACTGGTTCTTAGTAATGCAATAAATTAATACATATGGAGCTATGTATACATGTGATGAACATATAATTTTATTGTATAAATAAATGGGTATTTTTCTTCTCTAGCTAGCTAATTATATAAATTAATTAGAGCGCTATTTACTTGGAACAGCATATGCATTCCTATGTATTCCTGCTACACATTAAAATATTAATATGATGAACTTACATATTACAAAACTAAAAATAATAAAATATTAATTCAGTAATTATATGAATTGTTTTTTCTATCAGTACCAAGTTTTTGTTAATTTGTTTTAGCATATATAGCATGTACTATGTACTGTATAGCAAATTTTTAATTCGGATCGATGGGAGTGCAAATCATGATTTATATTTCTGAATTCGATCAGAAACAAGGTGTCTTTATTGGTCACTGCCAGATGCCAACTCCATGATCATCATCACCATATACAGAGTGATTAGTTTATAAACTAATTAATCAATTAATTAGTCTGACATAACACATAACCAAAAGCGAGAAAGCCATAATTAAGAACCCAGCAACGTGCCACCAAATGGCAAAAGGCAGGCTGATCAACTCGAATTTAGAGAAGAAAGATATATTAATTAACCTAGCTAGCTAGCTACCTCATTGGATGCATAAAACAAAAATAAAAATAAAAATAACCCTTTGGCTTTAGGTAGGGGCCAAAGCTAACCCCATTAATTAATTGTTGATTAGTTCTTTAATTATACAAGTAATTAAATTGATCAATTGGGATTAAACTAATGGAACCGAGCGGCGCGTTGTCTGACTAACCAAACGGACGGTGGGGGAGGCATGTGCTGCCCCCTTGTTAGCATTGTCGTCTTCTGTCATTATTTAATTAATTGAGATCATTAAGATTAAGATTAGGATTAGGATTAGGATTCGTTTAGTACTTTAGTTTAGTTTAGTTTGATGATTTCATTAGTTTGGTAGGGTGTGCTTTGTGTTATGTTATGTTGTCTATTAGTTGGAATTAGACTAATTATACTAACATTAGCTAACGCCTCAAAATTTATGTTATCGTCTGAAATCATGATTTATGGTGCTCAAAAAATTATTTATATAAAAATATTGGAGAATGCCAAAATTTTTCATTTTAAGAGTTATCTAAGTAATTTTTCATGTATGTATACACTAGGCAGGATGGATTATCTTATATATATAATTATATATACTTAGCTTTTAATCGTGCTTGACTTTACTCCCTCCCTCCACTAATTATTTACATTAACATGGTCTTTTTGCTTTGCATCACCCATTTCTGCCACCAAAATTATTTAATAAGGAAATTAATAATTAAGGACCAAATTTAATTAATTAATCCTATATTGGAATGATATGATATTAATTGTGGGTCAAGTGAACAAACAATATTACAAGTAGCTATATAAAGTGTATGGTAGAATATTAAAATAACAACAATATTCATCTCTATTATTTAATATTAATTCCAATATCTAATTCCTTACAAACTGAACAAGTGCACATAATTTATTTATAGCTAAAGAGAATAACTAGCCGTATTATTATTACTAGAGCTGTGAATCGGGCTCCGCCCCAAAAAACTAATATTACATAAATTAGTAGATATTGAAATAAATATAAAATTTTCATAAATATATTTTGTTAGATAAATATTGGACTTAATATATTTTTAGCTACATCTCAATTTATATAAAAGAATATAAAGAGTTGCAAATATTTTGAGTCATAAATTATTCTTTAGGTACATCATATTATCTCTTTAATGAAAATTTTTTTGAGCCATTTGATTAAGATAAATCAAGAGAGAGAAACAAAATAAATGGTTGAGATTAATGATGATGTAGCATAGCTAGAAAGCTTGGAAGCTTACACCTCTTTCTAGAATACTAGAGCTGTGAATCGGGCTTCGCCCCGAAAAAATAATATTACATAATTTAATAGATATTGAAAATAAATATACATTTTTTAGAAATATATTTTATTAGATAAATATTGGACTTAATATATTTTCTATATAATATATTTTTTAGCTACATCTTAATTTATGTAAATAATATAAAGAGTTGCAAATATTTTGAGTCTTAAATTGTTCTTTTGGTACATCATATTATCTCTTTAATGAAAAAATTGAGCCATTTGATTAAGATAAATGAAGAGAGAGAAACAAAATCAATGGTTGAGATTAATGATGATGTGGCATAGCTAAAAAGCTTGGAAGCTTAACCCTCTTTCTAGGGTATGAATATGAATTATTATTATCATTATCATTGTCATCATCATCATCATCATCATATTATTATTATTATTATTATTATTATTATTATTATTATTATTATTATTATTTTTCACTTAATTAGGCACAATAAATAATGTCTTTTATGTTTGTCGACTTGCCGGTGAAACATCTATTTAATTAAACTACTCAACTATGCATCGTGTGAATGTGAAAAAGATGGCTCATCATTCTTCAAAAGCGGATTTATAATTAAGAAGATTAAAATCGTTCACAAAAAAAAAAAAAAAAACTTTTGTTCTTTCCACCTAAGATAGTATGCACTACGGTAATGTGCCATATGTCATACATAAAAAGGTGGAGTAAAATAATTGCATTTTTTAATCCATCTAAGATATATATAGTAGAGGAGGGATCCATTGACAATGCTTATAATGACAATCTTGACAATCAAGATTTTGAAAAATTTGTAATAATTCATAAAAAATCTTAAAAATGAAAAAACTTTTATGGATGCATTATTTAACTTATGGATTAATAGTGTTTTAAATTTCAATCAATTTGAACATCGTTTGATAGTTTATCAAAATTTTATACATTTTTTAACGGTTGAAATTTAACGAGCTTTAAAGAGCTATCAAACGTCACTTAAATTGAATGTAATTTGATACATAACCAATCTATAAGTTAAACAATATCTCTATAAACTTTTTTCTATTTTTAAGAATTTTTAACTATTTTTACAAATTTTTTAAAATCTTGATTGTCAAGATTGTCATTTTAAGCATTGTCAATGGATCCCTTCTCTATATAGTATACGCATACGATCATATCTTGCTTGGAGCTTGGTTTGATCGATTTATATACATAAATACGTTCATAATGATTGGATTAATCAAATACAAAAAAGATCGAATATTTATTTAAGTATAGTGCCAAATTGGGCAAATTTATAATAATTAATTTCCCAAAGCGAGCACAGACGCCACCATATTAATTTAACTTAACAAAATTAAATATATTACTTAAGAATTTTATCATTATATGGCATTTATGGAACTGAATTTTCTGCTTATTACCAACAAACTTTATTTTACATTATAGTTCAAATATATATATAATTTATTCGAGAAAATATGGGGGGAATAATTTCATAAACTAATATCTACATATCTTGTTATATTACAATGGCAATGGAGAATATTCAAAATTAATTTTTATTTTTAATAAAAAAGTACATATATATAGCTTATTTTTTAATAAATCTAAGTGACGTCTTCAAATTAAAGAAAAAGAAATGATTTATAAATAATCCTCAAAAGTGAGAGAAGTCACATGAAAATTAAAACAAATTAAAGATGGACGGTTATTGGCTACATATGACCAGCATAATTCCAAGAGGCGGGTACACGCTACATACAGCAATTCTTTATGAGAAACATCCTGCGTCCATTGAAAAACCGTCCATACATCCATAAATATATATAAAATGTAACAGATATGTCTCAAAATGTAATAAATATATCTCAAAATATAACCTATAGACATTATAGACGATTTTTCTATGGACGCTAGTATTACTCATTCTTTATTAGGTGGGGGATTAGAAATGATGGTTCCATCTCACATAGTTGCCAGTCTTAATCTAAAGATGAAAGGCAAGCTAGCTAAGATGACGGCAAGTGCTTTCTTTTTGGGACTTGTTTTGTTTATTATATGTGTGTGCTTGCTTTGGTTTCTTTAACACTAATTAAATTTGGATTTGGATTTGGATTAGGGGCAACTATGGATGATGGCTTTGTTTAATTAGGTAGGTTTTTGTTTGTTTTTATATATATATAGTACTTTAGTTAATTGCTTTGGTGGGTCATGTCATGGATTAATTAATAAGCAAGCAAAGAACCTAGTTGTTTCCTTTGAAGTTTGGAGTTGAATAAATTAAACAACACATGCAACAGGCAACATATTACTCTCACACGTGTCGTGCAGATACGAGAGGTAAATTGTAGGAAAATTCATAACTTGAATATTTTATAGATATTGATGCCAATCTAGTTTTTTAATTTGAGCTCAAGCTCAAATTCAAATCATTTTGTTTGACTCACAAGATGAGGGACAATCCATCAACATATATGTAGTTATATTTGTTATATAAGTTAATTTAATTTGATCTTGTCATGCATTCGTATTGTAAATAATTCATATCTAGTCATAAGTGTAAGGGAAGAGAATATCACTTGAACAAAAATTTGTTTTGCTAACTTTACTTACTAACAGATCTCAAATAAATCTAGAGAGAATATTTATAAAATGAATGGTTTTACAAATATATAAAATTGTTAAACTTATAAATTGATTGTGGTTCAAACCTTGTACAAATTTGAGTGTTTATTTGATATTTCGTCGAGAATTATATGTAGTAAATTTAGACTATATAGTTATTATATATACAATACCGACAGTCAATAATGATGAAATAACAAATGGGAGGGGCGGAGTCAGACTTTCCGGCAGGGGTGGTCCAATTTTTCTGGCGAAACATAAATTTGCAATTATTCTAGAAATTATGTATATTTTTATAAATTATAGAGGCATATTTTTGGATAAATTTTCAGGGTAGGGCCAATTCTCATAAATTTCTTAAAATATAGGCATATTTCTGTAAATATTTCTCAAATAAAGTACAATTCTAAAGCTACATTTTTTAAAGTAATTTTTTAGGGGTGGGCATGTGCCTACCCCTACTTGAATTGGCTCCTCCCCTAACAAGTGGTACTCAAATTGTATATGAAGTTTAAAACAAAATAAATTTATAGGTTAAACCTTATGTTTTGTAATATTTTATTTTTAATATTATCTATGATTATTTTAGATCTGTTGTCAAGATCATCAAAATAAGTTGTTGTCAGTGATTTACTCCCGCTGTAAATGTATCCAATATAACATACTTTATAGTAGCCTTTTCATTTTAATTATACAAGGTAGGAAAAATTAAGTAAATAGATCATACAATACAAAAATTGTACACCAAGTACACTGTTTCACAATCTAACTTGTTAAGATAACATGAAAATTAAATAAGTACAATAATTATAAATGTTATAATTAATTAAGGTCAAGTTGGATTTAGCTAGGTAGGGACTAACCCTATCCGAATAGTAGACTATTTTCAATTTGGCCTCAAATCAATATATATAATTCAACTTACAGACAAATTAAACTGGAGTTAGATCAGTCAGCTCACTAATATTGACTAAGTGCAACCCTAAAAATACTAGGGTTAAGATATATTCAACGAGTTGTTTAATTATTGTAGTTTGGTCGTCTGTAGGAACTAGCAATAGTACACATACATATATATAGATTAAGTTAAAACATCATTGCATAGTTTAATTTTTCCCATCTTTCAAAAGTTTTGACTTCTTGTATTATTGTAAACTATGGAGTCTACAAGCTGATCTCCAAAGCTATGGCCTATGGATATAATTTAATGACTTAATTCATTAGTAAAAGAAAAATATTATGAAACATGAATTCCATTGATACAGTGTTAATTAAATCTTTTTATACAAAACTGAAGTCACTTGAATATATACTTGGTTTCCTTGAGTTAGACTATTATACTAACGTTAGCATTTCGGATCGAAATGCTAACGCTTCAAATTTTATGTTATCATGTCCGAAATCATAATTTATGGTGCTCAATAAATTCTTCATATGAAAATATTGGAGAATACAAAAAAATTTCATTTTTAGAGTTTTCTAAGTATTTATTTTGAATTTTAGAAAAAACTCATAATTATTAATAAAATATTGATGGTACATGGTATTTTCAAAAATGCAAAGTAAATACTTAAGAAAACTCTAAAAATGAAAAATTTTTGTACTCCCCAATATTTTCATGTAAATAATTTATTGACCACCATAAACTGTGATTTCGGACACAATAACATTAATTTTGAGGCGTTAACATTTCGGTTCGAAATGCTAACGTTAGTATGATAGTCCAACTCGGTTTCTTTTTTTTTTTTCAGTGTTTTGCATTAATTCCTCTGTGTCTTTACATTCATGTATTTGAGAAGAACTTCAATCAATTTGTACGGACTTTTAACTGGTGCATGATGCAAGTATGCAACGCTTTCACTTTGATGGGCTCAGCAAGACATGATATATGGATGGGGCCACATGTACTGCCATCATTGGTACATCTGTGCATGCACACGTGGACACGCCGTCAAGCCAGCTGGGACTGAGATCAGCTGATTTTCAGCATGCAGAGAGAAAAGGACAGCCGTTTAATATTTGATGTGATGTGATTGATCAGTGGGTTCCACAGCCACGTGATTATGCTGGTCAAATTCACTGTTTAAGCCCTAACTAATAATAAACGCTAGAAATTAACCTAACCTAGCTATACATGTAGTATATATGGTGTTAACAGTTAACCCAACTGCAGGTCATAATTAATGGACAGTACTATTTAACCAACCAAATGTGTAAATGGAGAAAAAATTAACCTGTTTAATTAGTTGTTTTTAACTTTTTTATTTTTTAGTGTCTGATATATATATCCTGGAATGATTGGATCCAGGTGCACTTGTTCTGGTTGAAACATGTCACTTCGGATAAAGGAAAGAAACGGCTTTCTGCTCTGCAAACGGACCCTAACAGTCTAACACTAACAAACCAACAACAAGGTCAATCGGTCAATTCAATATGTATAAAGTGAAGATCATCGACATTCAGAAATGAGAAATCATTCTGCTTTCTTTTCTTTTCTTTTCTTTTCTTCTCTTCTCTTTTCTTTTCTACTCCAATTTCTTTTTTACGGTGCCATTCAGTGAGCGTACCTTCAAAAACAAATCAAATCACCTCCCAATTTCGATTTGTATGGCTTAATAAATATTTTATATCAAAATCACATATGATACAAAATTTTTTCATTTTTGAAAATTTTTAATTATTTTTTTGAGATTTTTTAAAAGTGACTATACAATATGAATAAAATAATCAGTGTTTTATGTATTTTTTTTTGATAAAAGTGAATTTTATTTCACCACTCCTCATTTCTTTTCGAGGAGTCAAAAGCTAATACAAACCCTAAATAGAAACTAAATTGTTTAAATCAACTTCCAAAAGAAGTTGACAACTACCTTAACATACCAACCTGCAAGGCAACTCCAAATACAGTTTTGGAGAGAAACAAAATAACAGTTGTTCATACAGACATATTAAAACTAAAATGTAACGCTGCAACAAAATACACTTTCTTAAGAGATTTACACTAAAAGTAACTTCAAGCTCCATTTGTAATGGCCCTAACCACCACCACCTCTTGCGTCCCCAGATTCATTGCCAATCTCCCAGTTTTTCCTGCCCAAGAACAATATAATATAATAAAGAACAAACCTTGATCACAAAAGCATTAAAGTTTAGGTGAGATGAATTGTCAAAAATAGCCTTGTTTCGACAGTTCCGTCGAATCCAAAAAGTAATGCAAATGATACCCTGTATGTATTTAGCATTAAAGTTTAGGGTGTTAATATGTTTCGACACTGTTTTACGTATCATTTTAAAAAATCTTAAACAAATAATTAAAGATTTTCAAAACTAGAAAATTGTTGTCACATATGATTTTGATATAAATAATTTATTGAGCCATATAAATCAAAATTTGAAGACGATTTGATATGTTTTTGGAGGTACGCTCACGTAATGACTCCGTGAGTTTAAGCTCACGCTATCTTTACTCGTATAAAATTAAGATATGATTTTTATTGCATTCATTAAATAATATTGTTCAACTTTTCCAACACATGAATGTGAGTATGTGACTAGCTATGTAAACGGTTGTCAACTATATAACACATTAATTAACACCTAATTAGCTAGTTCTTATATATGTTTTATCCATAATACGCAAAAATCATTCGGTCGGAATCTAGACAAATTTCTTAAGTTAGCTATCATAACTCTTACGTCGATTGATAGAAGCATCATCTCTCTTCTTTGTTAAGTAATTATTCGGCGCCGTTGTTTAGTGATGAAGACAAAAGAGGTGATTGTTACAAATCTTAATTACTGTCCGTATTTGAAAAATCAACATCATTTGCAGTAGTCATGACGAAACTGGCATATCAGTGCAACAATAGGGGCGATTTCGACAGCCATAAAGCTAGTAATTATAGTCAGAATAAACACTATAAAACATTTGGTAATTTCTTATCCGCTTGAGTTCCTAAAACTGTCAAACTGACATTTGTTTGTTCACATTGAAGATCAAAATATTTCTCTGGCTTCTAGCAAAAGATAGACTATTAACCGGTCAGAATTTGTAAAAACGGGGATGGCCGCACCATAATAGTTGCATGCTTTGTGGGCTTGCGGGGTAGAATCAGCGGAACATCTGTTTTTACAGTGTGATTATGCTAAAAGACTTTGGCATCATGTATTTCCAGCAGTAGCCCCGACCTGGAACTTTGATTTGGAGCCTATAGATTTCTGGTGGCACGTGAGATCAACATTGAGCTCCACGACTATTCACCTTTGGGATATCGCAGCCATAGCTGTTACTTGGAACATTTGGAAGGAACGCAACATACGCATATTCAGGAACAAATCAAAGACAACTAGACTACTGAGGGAAGACGTCCATGCAGACATCAAGATCTGGCGGAACAACTATCTTTTAGGATAGACTAGATTGGTAATAAAGGAATAATGTAATCGAATAAGGGTAGCCAACCATTCCTATTTTTCTCTTTTTTATCTTTTGTTCTTTTTTGTTTTTTAACTCTGTACAAATCCTGTGTACAATTTTTTATCAATGAAATCAAGCAGAACTGCGTCCTGCTTCTTCAAAAAAAAAAACAAAGACATTTGTTGTTCACATTCTGGGCTTTGTAATAAATTTGGGCTTAACAACTGTTCCTCCTCCAAACAGGCCTTAACTTGAGTGCTACAGAGGATCAAAGAAAGGGCTTTTACCTTAATAATAATTGGGCTCAGAGTTCAGATCATCACCAGCAAATCCATCCTGCTGCTTAAAATCTGAGCATTCCAGCTGATGACAAGCACCAATTTTGCAATACAAGATTGACAAATTATAGTGGAGATACTGCCCAAAGAGTACCAGTAGTACAAATGGAGAAATGTGCATCTCACAGTATGAAAGTACTAACAATACACCCTTTTTTTTATGGTTTATTGCTAGAGACAACCATTCGATAAAAAAAGACTCTATCAGAATGCAGAGAACTAACATAAGAAAATTGTGGTGAAATATGAGTACGCTTTATGTTGATTTATATAGTGACGAAATCATCATACACCAATAAGATTTCATGTCATACAGTCCCAGCCACTTTCAGCGTAACCTACCAAATCAGCAAATAAATGGTCAAGCAGCAAATGAATAAACACACCCACAATCAAATCAATGGATATAATTAAACCATTTGTAAAGCAAACTACAGTATGGTGGCTATATATTTTCATAGCCTGGATTTCTGAGCAACAGGGGTGTTCTCCACCGAAGATAGTCATTCATTTTCAGCTCCAACCTCAAGCAAATAGTGCTCTGCATCCAGTGCTGCCATGCACCCTGTTATGAGGAGCAATTTGTTCATATTAGAAAATTGACCAGAGTCAAATTTATAACTACAGATTTATTGCTTATATTGTATACAGAGCATGCAAACAGGGTCCACCAGTAACATGTAAGACCATACGTATGCCATCTTTACATCATTACATTGTCAAAAACTAAGTGACATTAAAAAATTAGCCCAAATTGAGAAAAATAGGGCATTCAATGTTGCACGGAAAATTTCAGAGGGTTTTATCATACCATAAGAAGTAATCACAATTTATTTAATCAAGACCATCCCATGTCAATTGGCCAACAGAAGGAAAATCATTTCTTATGTTATATTTAAATATCTGCAAGCTATAGGGATGATTTGATATACAATAAACAAACCAACTTGGCCTTCAACAAACAAACCATAATAGCTAAGCAGAAGGTATCCTGGTCAAGTTAGAATTGTTCTTATCTGAAACAGTCATATACGATATTTCCTGACACATTAGCAATTAGAAGAGCTGTTCAGTATAACAAGCAAACCTGATCCAGCAGCAGTAATTGCCTGACGATACTTCTTATCTTGGACATCCCCAGCAGCAAATACACCCTTCACACTTGTTTGTGTTGATCCAGGTTTAGTCACAACATAGCCATCTGCATCCAGCTCTAGCTGTCCAGCAAGAAACTTCGTTGCTGGCTCATGCCCGATAGCAAAGAACAATCCTGATACCTGCAAATCTGAGACCTCTCCTGTGACCACATTTTTCACCTTGACCCCTGCAAGTGGGCCTTTGTTGCCATCATTATAAGCCTCCACCACTTCAGAATTCCACAATACCTAGAAAAGGAACATACGAATTTTAACCTATGAGTTCGCTACACACTTACTTTATCTTTCGTGTCATGCAGGCACTAATTAAAATTATTTCAATAATGTAATTATTTCAATATAGAAATAGGCATGCTTTCCTGTAAAATAGGTACAATTTCTGAAAATTTTCAATCTGTTATCAACAAGACACACCTATATCGATAGGAGTAAAGTGGCTTAAAATGAGCTATATTTCTAGTACTGTTCAAAAAACAACTCCATCGTTCTTGATGAATTCTCTATCTGAGTGTTCAAACACTGTTCATGTCATACATAAATATGGTTCTTAGTACATAATCTTGTAGGAGTTACAAAAGCTAAGATGTAGAAGTTCATAAATTAATTAGTATAGTCATAGAAAGAGAGGTCTAATGTTGGCAATAGGGTATCAAGAATGATTTAATAAAGGTTTCCTGCTGCACTTGTTTGATTTGTCATTGCTTTCTTAAAGCCTGTATTAATGAATAAACGTTATGTGTCATATATATCCAACAAGAAAAAGCCATTTATTAGTTACTTTAACAAGCAGAGGTTGCTATTGTTAACAGAAAAGTTACCTTTCAACTATATTATTTTGCACAGTTGTAAACAGTTTTAATGCTCAAATTTGAAACAAAGCAAGCATAACAATTCACCTCTATCTTAGGATTCTCCAATGCCCTCTTTTGCATGATCTTAGACGCCCTAAACGCGTCCCGGCGGTGCACGATATAAACCTTTGACCCGTACTTGGTCAAGAAGTTGGCCTCCTCCATGGCCGAGTCACCTCCACCAATGACAGCAATTGGGCGGTTACGGAAGATAGGTGCGGCACCATCGCACACTGCACACGCAGAGATCCCGCGGTTCCATAAGGTGTCTGCACCTGGAAACCTGAGCCGCCTCGCAACTGCACCAGTCGCAACAATAACTGAATCCGCTAATACCTGAAACAACAATAACAAGAATAAAACTTAGCAAACAAACATTCCAACCTTATGGAATCAGTTTCTGTCCAAAGCCATTTGGCCGGTCTAAAAGATTCGGAGAGCCGTACAATATAATTGTTGGCAATTGAATAATCGTAATTTAGTCATGTAACTGTTAAAAACAAGAACAATGTACAGATGTATTGTATGCTGGTTATATTTAGAGTGATGGGATCACATGCTATCACCGTTGATAAACATATAAATTGAATCGAACAGTTTAATCGTAACTTTGAATGGCTTTAGACAAGATTCCAGTCCCCAACTTATACCTAGAATTAAGAGATCAAAACAGAAATAACATATTGATCATGATACCAGTATGATGAAGTTAACAATTAACAGTTAGCAATGTACCAGTAAATTAATAAGACTGGCTAAGCTAAGCAATCAATATTTAATATTTAATACCGAGGTGGAATCGGAGAGAATGCGGAAGGGTCTCGTCGAGAAATCGACGGAGTTGACAGTCTCAGTGAGTATCTGAGTCCCAAACCTAGCAGACTGGCTGCGAAACCGGTCAGTGAGATCGATGCCGAGGATCCCCTCGGGGAACCCCGGGAAGTTCTCCACGTCCGTGGTGGTGGTCAGCTGCCCGCCGGCCGCGATGTCGTTGGCCAGGAACCCCTCGAACAGGACCGGCTTCAGCTCGGCCCTCGCGGCGTAGATCGCTGCCGTGTGACCCGCCGGGCCGCTCCCGATGATGCACAGCTTGGTGCGGAGCGGACCGGAAGCGTTAGAGTCCTGCATAGTTAGAGGAGAGGTGGAAGCCGGGGCGGAGGAGACGGCGGCGGTGGCGGCGGCGGCGAAGGGGAAGAAGCGGGATTTCTTGATGAGAGCGGCGAGCTTGGAGCAGAAGCGCATTTAATGGTTTGAATGTGTTGACTCGGGGAGTTGTTGTTAAGTCGCAAGTGGGGATGGCTTTTCTTTTTTAATTCTTTTGGGGGTGGATTGTATCCAGTAGGGGTGTTCAAACGGATCGGTTTATTCGGATTTCAACTGAACCATTAAATTTTGGACTATTCGGTTCGGATATTTCAGTTTAAAATTTTAGTTCGGATGAAAATTTTATCTTATTTGGTTATTATTATTTGGTTTGGTTTGTGTTTTGGTAAACCGGATAAACCGAATAAACCGAATAGTCTAAAATATACTAAATAAATCTATTTTATTTGATATAAATGATGGTTATATATAAAAATTGTTCAATATTCTTTCTTTTGTAAGTTTTATTTGCTTGCTTGTTTTGTTTTTCAAAATTATATGTCTATTTTATCCTTAATTTGGTAACACAATATTTTTTGTTACTCGTGAACAAGTGTTAGTTCGGTTTAATCGGTAACCGAACAAAATTTTGGTTTATTCAGTTATCGGTTTATTCGGATGTCATTTTAAAAAGATTGGATATTTTAACAAACTTCGGTTTAATTTGGTTGTATAAAATTATTTCGGTTTGAACCGAACCGACCAATTGAACACCCCTAACAGTATGCACGATAGGTGTTCGACGAAATGATCGAAGGAGAAGAGTGCTTATCCTCTTATGCGCAGTATTGTACAGCGCAGTGAATCAACGATTTGGATTGTGGGGGATATTTTTAGATTGAGTTGCACGAATCTCAAAGCTGATCCAACGGTCCGAGCACTGTGCAGTAACTTACTGCGCAGCAGAGGATATGAATTTGAAGGGGAATGGGAGGATGGAAAGAGTCGGTCGGGTCGGTTCGGTTCGGTTCGATTTGGTCCGAGTCGAGCCGACCTGGTTTATGTTGGATCCGAGCGCATGAGTGGCGGGAAGATGGGCACGAGCCTCTCTCTGGCTATTTGTGCGTTAATAGTGTGAAGTGTGAACCATGTGTTAATAGTTGCTGGGAGACTTGGAAATGCAAATGGAAATTTGGAATGTGATACTTTACTTTCACCTTATTAATTAGGCTGAAACCTTTTGATGGTGGGCTTGGAATTGCGTATGGATCAGTGAGAAAGGAATTCCAAGTTTGGTGTGAACTCAAAACATCTGCTTTCAAGCTATTTTTTGGGAAGCAATTTATTTATTATTTTTGAGGTGGTAGAAGCAATTTATTTATTAAAAATTTATTATCTCTATTATGCCTTAAATTTGATTTTTTTTTTTTTGGAAGCAATTTATTTATTAAAAATCAAATTTAAGGCATAATAGAGATAATAAATTTTATTCAAATTAATCTAGCAATTTGAACACGATTGATTTTTTTTTTTTCCCTTCCAGATGTATATATACAACAGAAAATTATATTTTTTATGCAAATCGGACTTAAATATACAGCAAAGAATGTTTTGTAGACCCATCAAAAATGACTTGTAAATAAGAGACTTAGTTATTTATGAATTATTTGACTAGGACGAGACTATGAGAGAATGCTAATTAACTACACTGATGAAAAAAAATATAATCTGCTTGATGAGGTCCAAAAGTAATACAGGATAAAGCCCAATTTCGATGAACAGCATATCAAATGCACATATGTGGGCCTATTAGAACAGCTTGATATTTATTTGATAATTTAAGAATTTATTTACAACTTACAAGGAGGAAAATCTCGATTAAGATCAACGACCACAATATAATTTAGTCAATCTACAATTTCAAAATGTAGCATTCATTGCAAGATACCTTTTTTTTTCCAATAAATCTTTTATTTCTTTTTTTTTTTAAATTGTCAAGCACTTCAGCCTTCAGGCAGTAAAATAACCATTTTTCAATATTTATTCCTCCTCTTATAGAAGTAACTCATCAATTTATTATTATTATTAACGAACTGATATAGGTGAGAACAATATAGAAACAAATTAATTTTGATTACTCTTGCACTCTAGTTCATATAGTTTTTTCTCTATGCACTTGTTTTGCATTTTTTAAAATAGCATGTAGAAACATCAATATTATATTAATATTTATGCGCTATTTTCTAAAATTCAAACAGATATTTAGAAAACTCTAAAAATAAATTTTTTTTTTTGTATTCCCTAATATATTCATATAAAGAATTTATTGAGCATGATAAATCATGATTTCGGATACGATAATATAAATTTTAAGGCGTTAACGTTAGTATAATAGTCTAGCTCTTAAAACAATATATACGTACATATCGTACTAAAGCAAATTTTAAAAAAAATAAAAAAAAATAGAAAGGGAAGCATTGAGTTAATTAACGTGGAAACTTCCCAGAACATTTTTTTGTGCTCGAGAGAGATATGATGACAAATAGAAAGAAATATTCGAAGTGAAATTATTTCTTTTTGTCTCTGGAGGTCCCTCCAAATAAAAACATCATAATTTTAACAACAAGATCCCCAGTTGTAAGGTGCACACTTTATTTTCCTTTTCACTTTAAAGTATGGCTTTGCATTTTAATTAGACAATGATATACAAACCCAACAAATATTAATTGTTGTTCTCCAGTCATCGCTTTGAAAGAAAAATATTTATTAAATTGTTACTTTTATACAAGGATATAATTCTGTGCATAAATTTATAAAATGTGTATAAATATATTAGTACCTATTGCAATTAATGCTGATATATTGATGAGTAGAGTAGAACTATCATGCAAATGTTAATATTTCGGAGTGAAGTTCTAATGATCAAATTATATTTTGTCATGTCCAAAATTTTAATTTATGGTTTAGTAAATTTATTACATAAAAATACTTGGACATACAAAAATTTTTCATTTTTGGAGCTTCTTAAGTAATTGGTTTGGATTTTTAAGAAATCATTATTATGTCAAACATATCAACAACAATAATTGCAACAATATTAAATATCAAATTTATGAATGATCCTGTATAAATATATGTTTGCTGAAATTCCGACAGAACTAATTAAGTCATTTTTTACTTGTACAATTAATCATTATCCAAGTTTGCTATATATATATGTCTCCCTATGCAGGAGCACTCAGTATGCAAATTATTTACAAGGTATCATGAACAATCATATGGTTTGGACTTTTGCATACATCTATAAGAGTTATATACTTATATTTTTGCAAAGTAAATTAATTAAAAATGGTTTTTAATTAAAAGAATATTAAAAAATATTTACTAAACTTTTGATTTAATTAAAAAACTATCTTTTTAAATAAAAATTAAAAGGTAATTAAACACTTGCATGACTTATGGAGCTAGTAGATCAGTGTTGATAGCCAGTTAAAATTTGTTGTATAATTACGAAATAGTATTTGGCAGATGTCGATGTACAATTACGAAATAGTATTTGTGGGGAATTCATTTAAAATTTTTCCTGTACATTACATATCAATTATTTATATGACTAACACTCACAATAAAAAAAAAGGCTAATTATTTTATGGGTCGGATGAAATATGGGCCGTTCATTTTTTATAATCAAATGGTCACGATATATCTTTTAAATTCAATTAAAGAGACATGTTTGATAAACTGCTCGAATCAAAATGAAAGGTTGCTTAACTGATCACAGCAGAACCACTCATAAAACATATTTACAAATATGCTTATTTGATATTTCTAAGATAAATTGTTCCTGTATACTAAACCACACCAAATAGATAATTAATTAATAAATAATATGCCAATTAATTATCTCCGTCCCGCGTTTTAGTGAGCTCAATTAATTCGTACTAATTATAATTAATCAACTTCCATCATATAATCAGCTGGCATATATACGAAGGTTCGTCATGGCTTAATATAATGTGTCTGACACAATTAAGCATATAAAATGCATGAGATTCTTCTCATGTACTGTCTGTGCATCGACTTAATTAATTATGGGTGCTCAATGAATATTGTTAATTAAATTTCATTTTCATTTTTTGTTTCTTTAATTATCAGGCCGCATGTTGTTATCATCAATTTTTTTTTTTTTTTTTTTTTTGATCTTCTTGTCATCATCAATTGTTACACTTAATTGGAAAGTTGAAATATATATGTCACCCAATTGCATTGTAAAATACTAAAATTGGTGTTTCATAACTCATAAGTCTATGCATGTGCTACATTTTTCAAAATTTGTAGGGCGAGTAATTAATTAATAAACAAAGCCTAAGGTCTATATATATATAAGAAAAAAAATATAGATCTTCAAAGTCAAAGGTTTTGAAGTGTACATACCAACTCCTACCGGAAATTAATTAATTATTATGTACGTATATTATGTAACATACTTAATTATCTTGAGTTTTATTTTCTTTTAATATTAATAGCAGTATTAATAATAATCATCAAATTAAATTAAACAAACATAAATTATCATAGTTAATATACTCATTTAAGTTCTTACACTTTTTTCTGAGACAAAAATATTGTACTAACAGAGAAATTAAAGAAGGGGGGGAAATAAATAAATATAACATGGATTTAAAGATTAAACCATGCAAAAATACTGTCCAAGATATATCCAAAAAACCAAAAAAAAAGAAACCAAAAAACCAACAAAAAAATCACAAAACAACCTCAGATTTCCTATCACTGCTGCACCGGCTGCTGGTCTCACTATAACTATCCAAAGGAACTGAGTTCCTCTTAATGAAATCCAGGCAATCCTTGATGGCTTCGGCGTAGAACGAGTTCGATCTCACGTACGATCGGAGCTTGGCCTCCTCTCGACCGGGCTGCACCAGAGCCCTCCTGCTGTCGGTCCTGATCCTGTCGCAACTTTTAGGGTTTCTGCTACTACTTTCCTTAGGGCATATGCACAGGAACCGCATGCACCGGTTGATGAACCCGAATATCGTCATGATCTTTCTCCGCAGACGGTTCACTGAGAACCGTCTCGACCCGAGACGAAACCCTACTCTGGTTGACCGCCGCCGCTGCTGTTGCCTGCTTACATGACAGTAGCTTTGTAGCACCATTTTTGTTGTGTTAATTGATTGATCCTTAATTTCTTTGAGGGGAGAGGGCTATATATATATATATGTGGAGGTGAAGAAGTGAGAGGGAAGGATCATAGTGAAGAAAAAAAAAAAGAATATGATATTGGAAGGTGGGTTTGAAAGAGAAATTCATAGAAGTGAGAAGAAATCAGCAGACAGGACAAGTTTGATTAATTATAATATGTGTGTATATGTGTGTCATTATGGTCGGTAAGATAGTATTAAAGACAAGGTTAGGATTAATGGAAGAAAAATGTGGGAGTTGATGATGATGTGCCTTCTCATCCTATCTCAGTGGCATATATACATCATCAGCAATTTTAATTATTTTGGTCTTATGAAATTCTTGCGTTAGCTGTTGGCAGGCGGAAGCTGCTATCAACTTTTCGAAAAAAAAAAAGAAATTCTTGCGTTAGAATTTATATGATTCCATTGATCTGCTTGAGTAATTAGTTAATTACAATTAGATTATTATATAGTATATATCAATTATTAATTATCATCACACTGAAATTGCCTGTTCTAAACTGAAAGAGAAGTAATCATAATTTATATTACTATATATAGTTATATTCAAAAAAAGGAAATAATCACAATCAATACAAAGTATATATATAGTTTTTCAAGTGTAAAATTAATATGCATATATCTATAATTAATCTAACTCCTACTAACAAACACACATTTAAACATTGATTGTTTGAAAGATCAAAGATGAGTATTAAAATCATTCATTCATTCATTCATGATTGCTTGTTATGGGGTGATTCTAGAAGAAGAATTCCAGAGGAAACATGACTCTATGTCCCTAAAATCCTACTAATAAACGCGCTTAGAGTCTAATCACGTATTTAAATGATTCCGTTAGCCAATGCCATTGAGAGCTTACAAAAAGGTTTTGTCGGAAATACATACATACATATAATATCATATTATATATTCATTAAACTATTGCATTTTACTAGTGAGGTTTTAGAGCTAGAACCATCAAAGAACCACCCTCTCTCTCTAATGTACCAGTCAAAAATGGGAGGTATGTATGTACACTTTTTTCTTAAAGAACAAAGCACATGTACAACATGAAGTAATTGAGATAAAGTTGGACGAGTATATTTGTTTCATGTGAAGTCATTTAAACATGCAATATTAATGCATGCTTGGGTTGGAATAATTAAACAATACTTTGTTTCAATATATAAAAAAATGTTTGTTTTGTCTCCAACAAATAGACATATAAAAGGAATTTTAAGTTTCTGCCCAGTTTTAGACTATATTAATGTGGGGGTGGGGGGGAAGTAAATGTGAGAATTGTTGTTCTACTTTAATCCCATTTTTTCTTTCATTTATCATATAATTCAAAAAATCCAAAATTTTGCCAAATAGAACTTGGTGTGCTAAAACAAAAATCTAAACTATTATTATGATTAAATGACGAATATGTATAATTTGTCCCGCTTAAGAGGCAAAAAAAAAAAAAAGAAGAAAATCATATATTGTATTTTTGTTATTAATTATCTGAATTAGACTAATATTAGCTCTCTGTTTTATGCTCGGACCAAAACATAAATTAAAAAAAAAAAAAAAAAAAAACACAAGTTTAATAGGAAAAATGACATGGTACTATACCTTTGTTTGCAGAATAAATTGCAACCAAACATTATAGAGATACCTGCAGGATAAGAGAGCTAAGTAATTATATTATTATTAGACCGTCAAGAACGTCACAGATATTGACAATTATTTCAATTGCTAAAATTCTATCATGATCAGCTTGAGTTGATCGATGATTAAGCATATATTCATATGATATTTCGTGGTGGATAATATTTTGACACCTTGAGGTTGGTTTAATTTTGATGGGCACAGAATTTTATTTTATTATTATTTTTTTTTTTAAAAAGACATCCCCTGTTTTGAAATGTGTTGATTAAAACATTAAGGTATAGAATAACTATCTAATAATGAACCTTCATCCAGATTTTATATAATTTTAATGTTATTTATTAGTATGGTTTTAAAATGATTAAATCGTTTTATGATTTATTATGTAAATATATGCAATGTGTATGTGGAGAACTTCAAGACAAAGTATCCACAAACTAAAGTGACCAGCTACTCGGACATGCTGTACGGAGAGCAAAAAAGGAGGCGATTTCAAGGCGACCAGGAGAGCATGGGCGTTGAAGGATGGGTTACCGTGTCAAGGCGCCGGCGACCACCAACTTCGGGGAGATTAGACTACCAAGCTCCTAAGACGGCGTAGGTGTTCACGCCCTTCTCGGGCAAACCTACCTTCGCTCAGGTTGTGGGTAATCAGCAGCAACCTTCCTCAAGGGGGGCAGGGATGAAGATTGCAACCCCGACACCCAAAACCCAAGCTGGCCCTCCTCAAGGCTCGCCTCCACGCCAGGCAGCCGCAGTAACCTTCAAGTCACCGCACAGCCCCACACGTCTCAGGTTCCCGCCATCGCTGTTGTTTGAGGAATGGAAAGGTCGGTGTTTTAAATGCATTAGGAGGGGCCACCTCATAGCAACATGCTCGTACCCGAAGAAGTGTGCTCACTGTTGGGAAGATGGGCATTCTTACACTGAGTGCCCTGGCTGGAAAGGCAAACAACTGGCCGGCACTGTGCTCAGCCCGGCGGCTCAACCGTTCATCCCAAAGGCAGCTCGGGCTGTGCCGAGAGAGGAACCTGACTTCAAGGACCTACTAGAGGGACTGTACCCATACAATACCGTGCAGATGCCGGAGGATAGACCGGAGAAAGTCTACTCCCATATCCATCGGGATGAATCGTATTATCAGAATCTTGACACTCTCCAGCGAGGTTTTGTGGTTATGCAACCACCTGAATGGGAGGGGGAATGGAGATTGATGAAGTTGCTAAGCTGGTTGCTACTCAGGGAGTGGTAGAGGCGTCTCAATTAGCGATTGCCATGATTGGGGGTGGGGAATTTATTGTGATACCCCCTGTTGGTAGGTCGAGAGACACCGTTGTCAAGGCTATCCCGGAGCGGATATGGAACATGGGCTTCACTTTCTGACCGTGGTCATCGCTAGACCGGGCTGAGGTTAGTGTACCATCATTTCGTATTTGGCTTGATCTCATCGGGGTCCCCATTGAGGCATGGCGTGAGTGTGAGATCATACGAGCAGTCAGCCAATTCGGGACTTATCTCGGCTCTATGCAACCCAAGCAGCCCGGCAATATGTGTATATGGCCGGTGGTTGTCGCCATGAGAGACTTACAGAATGTGCCCAAAAATGTTGTGTTTGACGTAGGAGGTCGGCAAATCACAGCTAAGGTAAGACCGCGCAAGTGGGTGCATGCCCCGATATACACCATACAGGACATGCCCGCTTACCTACCGCCATACTGCCGCCCTAGTGAGAGGTCCCCCACCCCTCCTCCATCGCCAACCAATAGTGACGAAATGCTGTCTGATCCAAGGTGGTTTCAAGGGGAAGATGTCATACCCATGAGATTGAGCTCGCTTCGGGAGATCTTTCGAGGAGTTCACCCGTCTGCAATACCGCCGGACTTGGCGGCATGCCTTGCAGGAGATAAACGGGCGATCGCGGCTAATAATGCTGCTTATCAGAAATGGCAGCAACAGAGCGGTCATCGGCCGACGACGGCGGCAGGGTCACAACCACCGTAGCAACAGGAGAACCTGCAGATGGACCTGATACCACACGAAGGGATACAGGGGGGGACACAGCAAATCCAGCAGCAGCAACAGTACAGTGCACAGCAGACGGGGACTGACAACGCCGCGCAGGCGCAGTTGGATTTGACATCTCACACAGTACCTTTTGCGTTCTATGCTGGAGAAGTCTTGTCTGCAATACAGGTTTGCAACGCTTTCCAACGTCTCAGTTTGGTTTCCTTAAGGAAGGAGTGGGACCCTCTTGAGCTGTTTCCTGAAATTTCCAGTAGCAATGACCGAATTGTACAAGAGGATACCGTAGTTCCACCGGTTAATGATGTTTTACCCAACCAGACAGTACAAAGTACTGAGGGACAAGTACAGTCTCAACAGGTGCAAGAAGTATGGTCTAGGTTAAAATATCAGCAAAACGCAGACCCAAAACAACAACCGTTAGTTGTGGTCTCTCCACAGCAGTTCATAGAGGTCCCAATTAGATATATTGAAGGGGATGAAATGGCCCAAATATGTGGCATGGCCCAAACAAATAAGGCTAAGGCAAGGGCCCAAAATAACTCACCTAATACTGATGTGCAGAATGGGCCATCGCAGAGAGGAGGTGGGGCGCGAGGCCGTGGCAGGCCGAGAGGAAGGAGAGGGGCCAAGAGCTGCGGCCCATCAAGGAATTCAGGCCGAATTGCAGCAGGGCTCGGCCTAGCTATTGCAGAGGAAACGGCCCAAGATAGAAATTTGTCAAGTGGTGAGTCCCAACCAGATCAAGAGCAGGCCCAACTACCTAGCAATGATGCTGACTTCAACACGGCCCAGCGTACTTTGCTGCCTGGGGAGGGTTCTTCTGCTCAACACACGGATGAGCCAATGGTGGATTTAACATGGGACGATGACGACGATTTTGTTGATGATGATGTCTAATCTTTTTAGATATCAGGTATCTTGTTGTGTGTTGATGTACTTCATGTTTTTATGGATAAAAAATTGTCTAAGTTAAGGGTGCTTAATTGGAATGTTAGGGGGTTGGGAGACATAGCTAAATGTAATAGTGTTAGAGATGTGGTTAGAACTTCTAGATGTGATGTATTTTGTGCACAAGAGACTAAATGGAAGGATTGTGATGCCTCTTATGTCTCGCGTGTTTGCCCCTCTTTCTTTTTTAGAGAATGTTGCTCTTTAGATTCGATAGGTACTCAGGGGGATGTGTTATTATGTGGAAACGTTTTTTGGAGCCACAAAATATGTGGGCTACACGTCATACGTGTTCGGTTCAGTTATTAGATACTAAGATGTGGGTATGTTTTTTGGATAACAACGGTGTATGGTCCCCATGATGAGCAAGACAAGGCTTCTTTCCTTCATGAGCTTGTCGGGTTGAGACAATTTTGTACGAGTCCATGGGTACTAATTGGTGATTTTAACATGATACGATGGTTAACAGACCGGTCGACCATGTCAGTTAGTTGGAATGAGATGGAAATCTTTAATGATTTTATTAGATCCATGGGCTTGCTAGATATCCCGCTCAAGAACAAGAGGTATACATGGACTAATAAGCAGAAGAGCAGAGTGCTATCTCGTCTCGATAGGGCGCTACTATCAGCAGAATGGATTAGTAACTTCTCAGACATCACACTCGATGCAATGCCTATGCAAGTGTCAGATCACGTCCCTCTGATGCTGTGCTGCCGGCAATACCAGACGGCACCGAATCCATTTAGGATGGAAAGGTTCTGGTTTCAATATGAGGAGGCCACCCACATTCTTACTGATGTATGGCAACAAGAAGATGCCTCACCCGGGGGGGATCGAGGTTTTGCTGGTAAATTGGATAAAGTGCACCGTGCATTACGGGAGTGGCACAGGACACGATTTCCTTATGTTAATGTGCAGCTGGAAAACTGTAAAAGGTTGATTTAGTTTTTTGGTCATCTTGAGGAGTTGAGGGAGTTGACAGATTTTGAGTTTGCATTGCGCATTGACATACGGGAACAAGCTTTTCAGTTGGCCAACATTGAAGAAATCAAATGGAGTCAGAGATCGAGGTGTCGATGGCTCAGAGAAGGTGACCGGAACACAAAATTTTTTCATGTGTATGCGTCAACTCGAGCAAGAAAAAATAAAATTGATGAATTACACATTTCTAACATGATTTTACATGAACCACAGCAAATATCTGATGCTTTTCTGCAGCATTACAAGCAATTAATGGGGATGGCATCTGCGGTGGAAGCCTTCCAACCCGCGGAACTGTATCAGAGGAGGGATGATTTGGACTCCTTGGAGGAGCGGTTCTCGGATACGGAGGTACTTGAGGCCGTGCGACAGATGGCCCCCAACAAGGCATGTGGACCCGATGGTGTACCCAATGAATTTGCTAAACAGTATTGGCCGGTCATTAAAGAAGATGTCACGCACATATTCCATAAATTTTATGAGGCAGACTTTGATCTTTTGCCTTATAACAAAGCCAATATAGTTCTTATCAAGAAAAAACAGGAAGCGAAGGTTATTGGTGATTATCGACCAATTAGCGTCATTAATTACCTGCCTAAGCTCATCGCTAAAGTCTTGGCTAATAGATTGGCACGATTTATGCCGGATTTGGTTGATGAATTTCAGACCGGGTTCATTAAGGGTAGATACATAGCCGATAATTTTTTGGCAACATGAGAGATCCTACATCACATCCACTCCACGAAGGAGAGCGCCTTTTTACTCAAGCTAGACTTTGCAAAAGCGTATGACACGGTCAATTGGAGCTTCTTGTTTAATGTGCTCAGGGCACGAGGATTCCCGCCGAGGTTTATCCAGTGGATACAGAATCTGCTACGTACGGCCACGTCAGTGCTACTAATTAATGGGGTCCCGACAGATTGCTTTGCGCATCAAATAGGGCTAAGGCAAGGGGATCCAATATCGCCTTTCCTTTTTAATTTAGCGGTAGATGCTCTTCAGAAACTTATTCAATTTGCGGACACACAGTTACCTCACGGATATCATATAGAATTCCGAAGGCAATTCTGGCACTTCAGTATGCAGACGACACGATGGTTGTGGCATCAGCACATGATGAGGTAATTGCAACGCTCAAAGAAGCGCTCCAAAAGTTCTCTAGTGTATCAGGCTTGGCCATTAATTTTGATAAGAGCTGTTGTGTCCCTCTCAATATGAATGATCAGCAAATAAGTATGGTGAGGACGGTCTTGGGATGTGACATTGGGGACCTGCCCATGACTTATCTGGGGTTGCCTTTGACCGTAAAAAAGTTGGATAGAGCATCATACATGGTGCTGATTGAAAAGCTAGAGAAGAGACTCGCCGGGTGGAAAGGTTGCTTACTGTCTCATGGAGGCAGATTGCAATTGGTTAATTCAGTTTTATCCGCCATCCTGATATATTTCCTTGGGTGCTTCAAGTTCCCCAAATGGGTTGTAAAGAGGATAGACAAGATTAGGAGAGATTTTCTTTGGGGACGCCATGGTGCATTACGAGTGGGTATTCTGTTACTTAACTGGTCCACTGTTTGCTTACCAAAAGTGAATGGAGGATTGGGGGTTATGGATTTGACCATTCAAAATGATGCATTGCTGCTGAGGTGGTGGTGGAAGGCATACACGGACCGTCACTCGCTCTGGGGCAAGATTGTGGTGGCCATATATGCAATTTCATATCAACCCGGGAAAACACTGTCATGGCGAAAATACGGGTCCTTCTTTTGGAATGCATTACAGTCTTTGAGAAGCATGTTTCTATGGTCTACGACATGGACTGTGGGGGATGGGACATCTATACTATTCTGGTCTGATAATTGGTATGGAACTATCCTTGCAGACTCCATCGTGTCAAAGCCACGTAGACCAAGAATATCACTGGCAGAGGCTATTTCGTGTGGCCATGAATTGCTACCTGCACCGCACACGGTTGATCATCATCTCATGCTAGCCTCCGTGGCAACCTATACTCAAGGGGGTGCTGACAGAATTGTGTGGAAGTGGGAACCGAATGGCGTATACTCGGCTAGATCTTTGTACAGGATCATGGTGCAGGCGGGTAAGGTGCGAGCACCATTTGCTCTAGTATGGAAGGCTAAGGTTACACCATCTGCCAAGATTTTCTTTGTGTTACTTTTGTTGAACAGGTTACTCACCCAGCAGGCAATGCGAAAGAGAAACATTGTTGTTCCGCCCAAGTGTGTGTTGTGTGCGGCAGTCTTGGAGGAAGATGCGACGCACCTGTTTTTACAGTGCAGTTATTCCAGGCAGGTCATGCACAAAGTTGCACGGTTAGCTGGGGAGCCTTCAATCTTGCATGGAGAACATTGCTTGGATGCGTTTCTGTCTTGCATGCCATCACAGGGGGTAGCTCGAGACAAATGGATGGTTTTTGTTATTGCAGGTACCCATGCTATTTGGTCCGAGAGGAATGCTAGGGTATTTAGATTAGTTGCTAAGACTCCAGAGGTTCGGGCACATGAAATTGTGTTGCAGGCTAGGATGTGGATGAAATGTTGTGTGTAATAGGATAATAGATTTGTGTACCTTTGTTTTGCTGGTTTTGGTTGATGTAAGTGAACATATGCATTACGTTGGCAGCCGCTGTCAACTTTTCAAAAAAAAAAGTATCCACAAACTATATTATTGGTGAAAGAAATTATAAACTTAATGGAAGTTCTTGAAATTAAGCATGATTGTTAATTAATAAATTAATTAGAGCAAATTAAGCACGAATTAATGTTGTATGTGATTTTGTGGTAACAATTAAAAGGGAGGTGAAGTCAGATCCGGGTAATTAATCAATGTAAAGAACCTTCTATAAACCCATATCACTATCACACTCTCTTTTCTTTAAAATTCACATGAATTTTACAAGACTACATCATGCAAAAAGAAGAAAATTTGATCCCATTGAAAGAAAAACTGACATAGATATATAACTGCCTACAATCAATTAATCAAGTCAAAAATAATCCCGTGTCGCATTAATTGAATTTCTTTTTTTTTTTCATTTTTCTCTTTGCACAAAATTAATACATGCATGCATATGTCACATATATATACATTTTAATATATTAATTAATTAGGCACAAGTTTGGTGACCATATATATATATATATATATATATATAGAGGAGGGATCCATTGACAATGCTTATAATAACAATCTTGACAATCAAAATTTTAAAAAATTTGTAATAATTTATAAAAAATCTTAAAAATGGAAAAACTTTTATGGATGCATTCTTTAACTTATAGATTAATAGTGTTTTTAAATTTCAATCAATTTGAACATTGTTTGATAGTTTATCAAAATTTTATACATTTTTTAACGGTTGAAATTTAACGAGCTTTAAAGAGCTATCAAACGTCAGTTAAATTGAATATAATTTGATACATAATCAATCTATAAGTTAAACAATATCTCTATAAACTTTTTTCTATTTTTAAGAATTTTTAACTATTTTTACTAATTTTTTAAAATCTTGATTGTCAAGATTGTCATTTTAAGTATTGTCAATGGATCCCTCCTCATATATATATATCATTAATCCATGCATGCCAGGAAAATCCGTTAATTTTAATTATAAAACTTGACTGACTCAGTCTCACGAGACTGAGCTCAGTTGGGTTTTATTTTGAGAAATAAGCTGGACGCTGTGGGTTTTTTTTTTTTTTTTTTTTTTTTTTTTTTTTTTTTTTTTTTAGTACAAACTCTAACTCATCCGAACAGGTTTCAAATGCAGACTTTAACTCACCCAGACGGGTTCCAACAAGGCTTAACGGCTCCCAGGCCTCTGCGCCTATCTATGGCCTATTCTGGTCTTTTGTTTTAGTCTGATTTATAACCTAATTTGGTATTTTGTTCTAGTTTGTACAAATTGTTCTTATTACACAGTCTTTACTTTCAAAATTTGTTTGAAGTATGATATACTATAGCGGATTTTATACTTCACCTAATGAAGCACCACGTTCGTATATAGAACTCCACAATTTAAGTTCAACACCATTATAAACAACTTATAAAGCAATATCTTTGTTTTGGACAAACAATCAAACAATTCTAACAGTTTTAATATACCCTTTCCTAATCTACTAACTAGAATATCTTAAAAGTGGTTTAAGCTGCCATACCTATAATCTTCTCTTCTAAGAATTTTGAGAACCTCGCTCTGATACCAGTAAGAAAACGCCCGTTCTTAGGATCTCAACTCCAAAACTTCGTTGCTAAAAGATACTAGACTAGAAGTTTAAGAGGAAAGAAAGTTCTTATTAGAGGATATCTTACAAAGAGGGAGAAGTAAGACTTGCTGGAACTCAGCTGTGTCTTGCAACTCTGAGAAAACACACTTATATAGACTCAGGAATGGAATCTCAATTATCACACCGGGTGCTCATTGGGCCCCATCGTCATGTGAATAAAGGGATTTCCATAATCCTTTGTCTTCCACTCAGTTCACCTACTATCCAAAGTTAGGTGCACTGATTAAAGAAAAAGAGAGATAGTACAACCACTTCACCGAAAGTGGATTGCACTAACTCAAAAGCACACTACTGGCTAAAACAGATAGGCCAGCAATTTCAAAAAGAAAAGATGCTCATATAATTGAGCGAAAAAGCACACTACTGGCCAAAACAGATAGGCCAAAAGTTTGAAAAAGAAAAGATGCTCATATAATTGAGCGCACTCCACACAAAGCAAATAGTGGTTTTCCATAGATCACCACCAGATTATTCATCACACTTAATTATTAGATAAGGTTGTGAAGGACAGTAGTTGGGTCCATCACGCTCCTTAATACCGTTCACCACCTGACAAATTGCGTAATTAAGTTGTCAAGGTCCTTCTCGATTTTCTTAATTTTTGGAATTTGTTCTTCAAGTAGTAAACAGGTATCACCCATCATACAATCAACGTTTCTGTATGGACGTGCAGTCTCATACTCACGTTCAAGCATGGTCTTCAGTACATTGATTTGTGCAAAGGCCATCCTTGCTTGAAGTTCCTTGACTTCACGCATGACGCCTCTGTGGATAGCGGCATTTGTGAGTGATCCGCCATTGCGTTCTCTGGCGTAGTGTATGTCATGGATGTCTGCAGTTGTGTACAGGGGAATACTGTCTGAATACGAGTGCATAGAAGCATAGTGCTGGCGTCGTTCAGCATTCCAGTCTGAATTTCCTCTAGAACTGGCTCCAACATGGAAATGAACGCGGTTTGCTCTGGGTTGAGACATCTTGTTGTGCAGTAGGTGGTCAGTCGGGATAGTGTATCTGCAAGGGTGTTGTGCCTTCCGTCAATATGCTCAAAATTGATATGCACACCTGTTCCTGTCACAAAATCAGTAAATTTAATCCACCTGACCCGAGAGGGTTTATTGTTAGCAGTTTTATTATAAAAGCTAATAATCGCTTGACAATCTGTCCTAAGCGTTATTTCACTTTTATCTAGATAGTGGATTTTCATGGCCGTTAAAGTTTCCATGCAGGCGTGAATCTCTGCATCTATCGTTGATTTTATGACTGGAAATTTGCCACTTGCGTATGCACACACTTTCTCGGTTGAGCGAGGATCCGCCTTCTTTGGCTTCCATTTGCAAACACCTCCCCAGCCTTCCATACATCCATCAGTTTCGAGGATAATATAGGCATTTTCCGGGGGAAACTCCAGGTCTGGAAGATTTTGAACCTCATTCTGGATTTGTCTAATTAGGTTAATATCAGACGGTTTCAGCCTCTTGTCACCATGGGGAGAGGTTTTAGAATACAAAGGGCCAAGTTTGGTACCCAGTTTTGGAATATACGCTCTTGCATAGTTGAGAATACCAAGAAAGGAGCGAAGCCCTTTCTTTTCTTTCAAAGACTCCATATCAAAGTTGATAATCTTCTTGATTATATGCTCTTGGAGTTTAATCTTTCCCCGATTAATAGTTGCACCAAGAAATTCCACCTCAGGTACAGCTATTTTGAACTTTGTGGGTGACAACACGAGTCCATTCTTCTCACAAATAGAAAGCATTACCTCCAAATGCTTTGCGTGTTCTTCCTCTGTTTGTGAGAAGACTAAAATGTCATCTATGTAGACTGCTATGAATGCTTCTGTTCCTCTGAAGCAGTCGTCCATTTTTCTTTGGAATATGGCAAGTGCATTTTTTAATCCGAATGGCATGACTAACCACTCATATAATCCTCCAGGGACTATGAAAGCGGTCCATGGTATAGATGCCGGATCCATAGCGACTTGATGAAAGCCGCTCTTCAGATCAAATTTCGAAAAGATCTTGCTGTTACTGATCTTTTTCAAAATTGTATTGATACCTGGCAGAGAGTATTGGTCTTTGTAGGTGTTGTCATTGAGGGTTCTGTAGTTGAGAACCATCCTCTCCTTGCCTTTTATCTCTTTCCCGGTTTTTGGATCAATTGAAGTCCCGGAATTGACCATGAACGCCATTGTTCGGTGTCTGCTTGTGCTTGGCCTGATTACACCGATTTCAAGTAAAGCTTTAACATGGTGGTCAAATTGTTCCTTCATAGCCGGAGTCACGTGTTTGAGTGGTTTATCTTCAATTGTAAGGTCTGGGTTGATGATCTCCAGTTTACAAACAACCTTGTTTTTGGCCCAATGCTGAAGTGGGTTGCTTCCGATATAGCCTTGTTCTTTTAGGCGGGCTATTAGTGGACCGAACCTTTTCTCAAAATTTTTGTTGGTAATTGGGTTTTGGTAAAAGACAGCTTCTTGGATTAGTCGGTATTCATGCTCTTCTAGATCCAATTCTTGTATAGCAGCAGGAACTGCTATTGTTTCTGTTGTAGTATGGATCTCTGTTACATTCTTGTAGAATGTAAGCACCTTGCCTTCAATTCTTAATCCTCCTGCCATTGATCTTATGAAATTACACCCAAGGAGCATCTGTATCCCTTCACGCATGCCCATTGGAAAACAATAGGTGAAAGGAATACGGAACTTGTTTTCTCCGATCACGAGTTGTCCTTGCTTAAGTTTTGTATTGACAACTTGTCGTGAATTTACTCCTGTGATTTGGACTGGGTATAATGTTTTCTCTTGTGCCTCATTTGGGATGGCGGTTTGACAGATGCAGCAAGTTGATGCACCAGTATCGAGGATTGCTCGGATATCAAATCTCTTGACTCCAGGAATTTCAATGGATACTATCAGGTTATACAGCCTATTATCAATCTTTTTGTGCTGTCTAGGCTGTTGAACTTGTGTTAGAACCTCTGCTTTGTATGCTGCATAGTCAATGAAGACTACAAGTGCAGCTTCACCATCTTCATCATCTTCCTCCATTATTGGTTCTTCTGGATTGGTTACTTTCTCCTTTCCTTTATCAGAGATTGCCAGTTCTCTGAATTCTTCTGCCAATTCTTCTTCAAGGATTTTTATCTGGTTTTCTTGTAGAGGTTCTGGTTTTGCCAACTCTTCTTCGGGAGTTTGTATCTGGGTTTCTTGTAGAAGTTTTCGCAATCGTTCATTTTCAGCTTCTAAGAACTCAACATATTTTATGAGTTCTTTTATAAGAGTATCTTTATTGGAGTATTGTCTGGGCTCAAGTTGAGTCTTTGGTTGTATTTCTTTTCCCAGATAGAATGGTGAGCACATGGCACAGGCTAGAAGTTTGCAATCTTCACAGCCTATCCTGTAGTTTTTGTTTGTTTCAATTTTGCAAAAACTACAGTTACCATCGATTCGGACTTCAGTGCTGAATTGGTGTTGGCACTGTTCTTGCTTCTCAGGAAGCTGAACTTTACTTCTCCATCCGTAATACTCAATTTGCAGCATCATAGCGCCTTCCCAAGGAATTTCTTCAATTGCAGCTCGCACATGGACCTCCGTGTTGCCAGCTTCTCCTTCTGAGAGGCTGCATATGGCATCACTGTCGGGTTCATTTAGATCAACTGACACTACATCTATGTCATCTGGTAGGTCCAGATTATCCAACACCGCTGCTCTTGCGATATTTCCTCTATTCCTCTTGCATTCTCGTGCAAAATGACCTTCTTCTCCGCATATAAAACACTTGCATTTGCGGACTCGGTCAGCATGTTTTCGCTTGAACACTCGCACATGTGAGTCATGTGGCTTTCCTTTGTAGGTCTTGGCTTTTCTAAGACCATACTTCTTTCGGCTGTTATGGTATTCTCCTGGTATTGGTATACGGCTGCATATAGTTAGGTCTTTAAGGCTGCGTTGCATTGCCGCCTTCTTACACATCTCTGCCAAATACTGGTAAGAGAAGTGTATTCTAGGCATGACACCAATTGTATTACCAGGAAATTTTCTCTGGAATGCCTCTTCAAGTTCATTGCCAATAAGGGAGGGCATTTTTCTGAAAAACTTGGCTGAGAGTTCTTCATTTACGTACATCCTCCCAGATTTTGCTGCTAGAACTTTGTAATCATTCATGTAAGAGAAGAGATCTCTCACATTGTTACAGCTCAATCTTTCAAGATCATGATATGCACGATCTTGTTCATCTGTTGTTCCTTGGTAGGGATCCTCCAATAACATTACTCTTCGGATTTGTGATATAACATTTTGGGGATCATCGGCAATGTTTGTAAGTATAGCATATTGTTCTTTGAACGCCATTCGCCATTGGATCCAAATCTTCTTTTCAGTTTCACCAAGGAGGTTCTCAATGAACATCATCTTGGCCTTGTTGTCATCAAAGGTTCTTTCACTCAAGAGATTTAGAGTGATTGATTCCCATCTTGATATGGTATCATTATAGAGACCAATATCTTCGGGTAATACCAGTAAAGCGCCTTGTTGTTGCATTGCTGCTGGTAAATTCCACATTTCATTATGGTGATGACCAACTCCTCCTGGTAAACTCAAGTTCTTGGGTCTTTGCCAACTTAATACGGGTTGCTGAGAGGTTGAGGCTTCGCCATGTTTAGCTTCGAGCCTAGCTGGTGTATAGGACACTTGTCCCATAAGAGGCTCTGGGGGTGGATAATAAACACCAGATGTTGCACTAGAAAAAGCTCTTTCTTGTAAAAATTGTTTCAGTTTTGGGTATTCTGTTTCTTCCTCTTCTTGATCATGCATCATGAAAACAGTTTCGGTTTGTTTTTGTTCTTTCCCACCACCTTCCACAGAAAATGGATTGATAAAATCCATTTCAGCTTCTGCTTCATTATAACTATCCCAGATAGGACAGTCATCTTTTGGACCTTCTATCAGCTGCGCGGTGACAGATAGGGCTCCCCAGAAAATGTCATCTTCTGTTTCATCCTCATTGTCAGATTCTTCTTCTGCATCATAGCAAAGGACCATTGCTATGATTTCTTCTTCTAATTGTTCTTCATCAAATTCACCCCTTGATTGTTCTTGAGGTGGCGGCGTTGCACTATAGTTTGTAAATCTGAGCAGTAATGAACCATTGGTTCGCATTTGTGTCACTGCTCTTTGAGGATGTTGAGTTTCAGGCTGCTGCATTGGTCGGAGTACCCACTGCCTTCCTCTTAATTCTGCAGTGGTATGCCTTTGTCCTGGGATAGCTTGAACTCCATGACTTGTGAGATAATCAGATACATTGTTGATGTTGTATCTAAATCCCGTGAAGTTAGTGTTTGAAAGCCTCCCAATGAGTGATCTCGTTAGCAGTAAGTTGCTTTCGCCAGCTCGCCATGTGTCATATCCATGAGTTTGAATCACCAGTTGGATATGATTATAGAAATCCCTTATGGATAGCATCATATTTGGGGCAATATAGGCCAATTGAGACCCATGAGTTAGATCCATTTCCATAGTACCAATTATGGATCTATCATCAGACCATCTCGTGTCTTGGATGACTACAAGGGCATTGACCCCTGCAGCTACTCTGTGGAGAGTAAAGAGACGGATCATGATCAGGCCCATGTGGAGGTGTTGTAGGCCTTCTCTTTGCAGTCTCTCAAATCCTTGTTGTGTAATGAATGGTAATCCCAGTTGCTGGTTGTCTACAACTGAAATTCTCTGGTCTGAATAGTGCTGATAAACCTGATGCTGGGTTTGGAAAAGACTTCCTGCTTGGTAAAGTACTTCAGCAGGAACATTTTGTGCTCTTCTGAATTGTGACAGGTTGAGCTCTGCATCTGGGTTCATTTGAGACTCGAGTGTTCTTTGATACCCTCGTTGTCTCCTGGGCATCACACGGCTTAATGAGTGTCGCGCTCGCTGTCCAAGTCTGTAGCCTCTTATTTGATCTTCTACTGTGGGGGTTTGTTCACGGTTTTGATTCTGTTGGTCTCGGTTGCTTATAGATGGTCGAGCCGCCATCTCTGTTCGGGTTTGAGTTCTGCTCATTTTGATGCTTTTTGCTTTTCTTCTTCAAAGATCTTTTGTGGATCCTTAAAGACGTAGAAAGGTGCAGGCTTTGGTTTTGGCTTTCGAATTGGTTCTCCGAGATTGAGTTTTTGGAGATTCTTCTCCAGATCTTCAATGGTTTTTACGGAGATATCAGAAGACGTCCCAGCTGATTTCTCAGCTACGACCTTCTTAATATCTTTGACTGTCTCCAAACAGTCGTCGAGGTTTTCGCTTATCTTGACCAGCAGTTGAATAATTGTGTTGTTCTGTTTAATCAGGGCTGCAGTGGCCTTTTGGTTGACCTCTGTTGGTTTGACAAAGCCTTCAGGGGGTCCTTCAATAGATTCGGTTGCCTTTAACGCGTCTTTGTAGATTTCAGTTCTCTTGGTGTTTAACCAGTCGCTCCTACGTAATTTTTTTTAATTTGCAAAAGGAGAAAAAGATTTCAGTATATTGGCAAATTAAGATATCCTAGTTCAGTATTTAAGAAATGAATGTATTAATTCTGTATAGAATTGTTTAACTGTTTGTGACATAACTTAGAGTTTCAGCTTATTTTAGTTGTTTACCGCTACACAAATGCTATAAATCTCTTGCCACAGCAAATTATGAGGTTGGGGCTTAAAATTGAAAATTCCATACACATGGGCTTATGATCGTTGAATTATTATCAAAAGGCTTAAATATGAAAAATGCCGCAGGAAAATTAAATTAAATGTCCTCTTTATTACACGTGTAGAATTGTTTGGTGGGTAATTAGAGAAAAACAACTGCATGCCAAGACTTAATTGACACGCTTGATAATTTAATTGAGTTATTCCACATATTTTCCTGCTCGAATCTTGGGTTGGTGCTTCATATACAGACCACATGATGACGTACATATATAACTTGTGCAGATGCATGTAATTAAAGTATGAATATGAAAAATACGTAAAGTTCATCCCTACTCTGTAGATCACCTATCCATCTTTCTTACAATTCTGACACACCACGTGCACTTATGTGCTTACTGTAGTCACATAAATGTTTAGTAGAAACCGTGGTGTACGTATCTGTTCACTGGATAACAATATCTATTGTCATCGGAAAGATATAAATGTTTATTGAAAAATAATATTTGTTCATTGAAAATACGGTGGACCGGTGGATTGGTAAAAATGATGGACGCTAGCTCTTAATAATATATACGATCTTTGACAATTTTGATCCGAACCCAACTTGTCTATGTAACGTTTTTTATGGTTTGGTTTGTCACAGAACAGGTGACCTAATGTATATATGTACATGTCTGAAGTCTGAACTGATCAACTTCTAGGAGAATGGTCGATTGGAAGGGGACACGTGTGAGATGGAATGCCACTCGTGTCGTTAATTTGACTGCATGAAAAATATTGCGGCGAAATGGGAGTTGGCTGGCCTGTCCCAATTAATGCCAAACCAAATTAATTAATTAACTTTAATAATGGAATTAAAACATATGCTTTTAACTTTTTATAATGGAAAAAAAATTACATACTATTTTTTTTGTGAATTTGAATCGTTTTTTTTTAAGAGAGACATGTAAAGTCTACCCTATATAGTAGGTTATCTATTATCATCTCTCATAGTTTTGACACATCATGTGCAACTATGTGCTTAGCACAGTTGCATAAATGTTTACTGAAAACCATTATATATCTGTTCACTGGAAAATGATATCTATTCATTAGAAAGATATAAATATTCACTAAAAAATAATATTCGTTTATTGTAAAAACGATGGACCGGTGGATAAGTAAAAAGGTTAGACACTACGTACTATTTTTTTTTAATATATTATTAGTTATTTTTTATCCTAGATTTAAGGAAAGGGGGAGCATATATTTCTGGCTTTTGTTTTTGTAGTCCTCCAAGTTACCATGGAATCTTATTATACTATCATAGTTTTTTTTTTTTTTTTTTTTTTTTCCAGAGGAAACTATACTATTATAGTCGAGTTGAACTATTGTGAAAACGTTTGCATTTCGCTCTGAAATGCTAACGGTTCAAATATATATATAGAAGCAAATGCTAACGGTTGTAATTTAACGGATCTTTCAAAAGCTATCAAATGTCACTTAGATTAAATATAATTGGAAACAGAATCAATCTATAACTTAAACAATAGTTCCATTAACTTTTTTCTATTTTTGAGAATTTATAACTATTTTTTTTTCAGATTTTTAAAAATTGGTATTATCAAGATTGTCAAGATAAACATTGTCAATGGATCCCTCCTCTTTATCCCTCCATTTGGCAAGTATAGTAAGTTAAAGCGGAGTAAAACACTAAATCACCTTAATGCAGTGGTGTTTGGTTGTCGCGAAGTAAATAGATGTAGTAAAGTAGATGGAATGTATAAAAGATATGAAATGTTGATGGTTTAGTTTAAAGTACATATATAGATGCGTTAACTTACTACACCTTAAATCACTTCTGTTTGATGACTTAAAGCATCTTAAATCACTTACTACACAATTACTACACCACTACTACACTTACCAAACGCAAGGTATATATATATTAATACAGAGTCTTATCATATAAAAGCTTGACATATATATTAAGACGATGACAAAAACAAACGACATACTTGTAACGTCTGAAAACGATAGCGAACGTACGCTTGCCTTTTCAGTTTTTTCTCAGTGGTGATTGGAGTTCTTGGATCATCCATATATATTATATATATATGTATATGCTACTGACTACTGAGGTATCTAGCCTTCAATCAGATGATGATTCGATTTGTAATGTTGTATATATTGATGGGAAAGAAATGATATGCCGTATACACCAAAGTTTGTAACTTGATGATGCATCATCGGTACAAATCCGACCAGCCACCTTAAATACCGGGTTATGCATGCGTCTGCATGTATGCTTTGCCTCGTTTAATTTAATTACTCATTTGTCTTTTCCTTTGATCCTTTTCTGGTATGAATGAACCAAGCAGCCATAGATATATAGATAAAGTAGAGTTCAGTAAGAGCTAGTGTCTACCAATCCAGCGTATATTCAGTAAATAAATATCATTCTCAGTAAACATTATTTATCTTTCCGATTAATCAATATCGTTTTTTCAGTGAACAAATACACTACAGTTTCGAGTGAACATTTATACGACTGTAGCAAGCACATGTGTACATGTAGTGTATCAGAACTGTGAGAGAGGTGGATGGATGACATACTTTACAGGATTGGACTCTACATGCTTTTCTAAAGTAAATAAATATATCATATATACTAGCTTGTTCCGAGTCTTTGGAGTGCTCATCCTCTGTAGCGCTGCATTGTGTGGCGCAAAATATGCACCGTTAGATCATTTTGAGATTCGAGCCAACACAGATCTCGAGATGATCTAACGGTTCAAATTCTGTGCTACACAATGCAGCGCTACAGAGGATATGGAATCAGCTTGTTCCCATCGCAGATAGGCTCAAATAATACACGTAGTTAAGTCATGTCTTGCTCACTCCCAATCCCAAATGTCTACATAGATAGATATTTATATGGTCATCTTAATTACTAATCCATCGCTTTATATTAATAAAATCAATTTAATTAATTAATTATATTATCTAAAAATATATAATTTAGTTAAAAAAAATATTGATTGATAGCAAAGATGGGATGGCCCAGTAATATTCGATCTCTTGTCAAAATTAGCGCACATACTGATTAATGGTGACATTTTGTTTATATTTTACTTACAACAGGTAGAAAAACAAATTTATAAATCATGGATGTCTATTATAAACAGAAAAAATTCTGGGATTTATCGAAATATCATTGCATAACTATATGCATTTTGCTTGGATAAATCAATATTAATTGGGTTGGAGGTTATCAGCTGGCACCTCTTTAGTCTCTCACAGCTCCAGGGCTGCCTGTCCCTTAACTCTGTTGCGGCCCAAGTTTTAGAGTTGTCTCAACCTGCCTAATACATACATACAAAAGATGAAAAGACCCAATTATAAAGGCTACGCTCATGATCTGCTTAGTTATCCTCCATTCCAAGCAATTGGTATTAGATCTGCCCATGGGCCAAGTTGCAAAATCAACCGAGGGACCTGCTGCTAGCTCTTAAATCTGTTTGAATTTATATGTTCTTTTTTTTATTATTATTTTGCTCCTTTTTTGCAAATTCGCCAATAGCTTTTTTTTTTCTTTTCTTTTTTTTGCAAACGAAAAGCTTTTAAAGAAAGGAGTAGTGTTTAATCTGGTTTACTGAATCAATAGCCATGTTCGGCAAGAGTGGAATAGAGGATTAGTAGGGATTTTGAGTGGAATAGTGGCCGAACAAGATTGGAATTGAATGGAATTGTGGAAAAGTGGAAAAGTGGAATTGAATCCAAATTTTGCAGTCAAACCCCTATCTTTTGCAAATTAGTCCCTCCTCTATTCCATCAAGAGCCAATTCTCTATTCCATGGGAAGGATAGAATAGAGGAATTGCTCTCTTGCTACAATGAAAATGACACTATTATCAAGACTCTTCCACTGTTCCACTATTTTTGCTTCTTTTTCTTTCAAATGAACACATCTGGAATAGTGTGGAAAAGATCTCTATTATGTATTCCACTTTTCCTCTATTCCATGGCATTGCCAAACATAGCCAATAGTTTGAAGTTCTAATCATGTTCCATCTAACTCAGAGTAACTCTTATCAACGGAGAATTGACTCAGTTCATTCAATAGCTGTACTAAGCCATCTTATCAACTAACTCAGAGTAACTCTGACTAGATGTGGTTGTATATATATAGAATGTCTTTTTTATTTTTTTTCTGTATGTAATTGTAGTAAACTTAGGAAATGTACAATTTTATATTCTTTTTTAATGAAAATCAATAGTAGGCAAATTCCCTGCTACCTCAAAAAAAAAAAAAAAAAAAAATCATATCAAACATGATATGATATATGAAACAGGCAGCAAGAAACTTGTATCCTTTTTTCTCCCTCTTTTATTGGTGAGGATCTTCTATTTTCATTTTTTGGACTATTTACATGGAAGTTTTGTGATAGGTTTTGTCACAAATGCCTCTAACATTCCAAGATAATAAAGATAGAATTTCAGCCATAATTCATTAAAAAAACCCTCTTTCAAAGATCCAAAAAGAAAATTCAAACAAACCGCAAAAACACTTACTAATCTAATTAAGATAACAAGAATTCCTAACTATCAGTGCTGAAAACCTGATGCGGGGACTACTCGTAGTCGACAAACCCAAATATAAATAGTTTTATATTTTTCGACCAACCCAAATATAACAGAAACCTAAAATAAATCAAAATTACTTTCTGTAAGTGTGAAATATGCCATATTTAGTATACTGTTTTTTATTTAGTGTATAAGAAATCATTAGCATTTCTAAGCCGCGCGTAGTCTATTTAATATGTCGGTAATTGGCTGGGGGTCTTTTATAGACATTTAAATTTGAGTGGCTTGACCCTCATCTTTATCTCAAAAAAAAAATATGTCGGTAATTAGCCAAAAATTCTCATAAGATCATTAGACAACGGTACTTAATAGTAAAGTGCAGAATTATAAATTTATAATCTCACAGAGTCGACACAGTCCGATTCCAAATTTTTCATTACCGTCTCATTTACTCGATCAACCCTCTTTTGTGTATAGTAGTAATAAGTATTAATTAACATCTGATTTATTATCGTATATCAGATTTATTTTTTTCTTTAAGACATGCAAGGATTCGACTTAATATCAATTTATTATTAATATGTTAAATATTTAGCATCAACTTAACATCAACTTAATATGCTAATTATGAATTAATGTTAAGTTAAATATTTAATACATTAATTTGAATATTTAGTATGCTAAGTTGAATAATTTGTTGTTTTTTTCATTTTAAGCAATGATATATATTAAGTTGAATAAGTATTGATATAATTATTCAACTTACAAGTTGATGTTTAAGTTGAAATAATTAGTATTTTAGTTGAACAATTAGTCTGTTTGACCAAATCAAACTACATAGTATCTCCAATAGTATCCTCAATGGTATCTCCATATATACTACACCATGCAGGCATTATATATTTTTCCTTTTTTAGAATAGTTACTTTTCGTATTTTTCCTTTTTAAAATAGCCACTTTTCGTATTTTTCCTTTTTAGAATAGCCACTTTTCGTATTGAATTTGTTATCGCATATATATATCAAGGGATCGGATATTGTCCAAAGCCATTTGGACGGTCCAAAGGATTCAGAGAGCCGTACGATCTAATTGTTGGTAATTGATTGACTGTGATTTGATCATGTAGGTGCTAAAAATAATATGTTTGTTATATTTAGAATGATGATGTCACACACTATCACTGTTGATAAACATATAAATTGAATCGAACGGTTTAGCCATACCTTTGGACGGAGACCGTCCAAATGGCTTTGGACCAAATTCTAGTCCATATAGCAAGTTCGATACATGTTGCCATCAATAAAATTAACATTTCATAAATTAACAGTTTTTATTTTAGACCAACGCAAATATTTGAAGCTAAAACAAATCAAATAACTTTCCGTAAGTATATATGATAATATGAACCATAAGAGCGTGTATGTAATAGTATTCTATTTTCATATATTTAGCATATAAGAGATCATGATGCGCGTAATTAACCCGTCTATTTCTTAATTATGGACCGTAATTAGTCAAAAAATTCTCTTAAGGTGTGATAACGGTATTTCTTGTGCAGTACAGATTGATACAGTGCGTTTCCTAATTTTCATTGGCCACTCTTCCTGTTCTTTCTGTCATTCTACGTACAATGGCAAGAACCCTACCACTGGAATTTCTCATCAAGGAGCACCCCAGCTTGTTCCCGGTGCACTATCACCTCTACAGCGACACCATTCCGACAGTAGATACGGGTGCTGTTGAAACTGTTCCGTGCACGAAAGAAACAACCGTCGACAAGGGTGACTATAACGGTGGATCTATGAACGATGTTTCATATCCGTCAGAGATTCAGTCCGGTCCACCAGAGGTAACAGAGAAGGGAGAGCTACCAAGGAATATGAAGATAAAAATACTGTTCAACCGTGGCGAATCATCGAAATCTGTTGTTCGTGCACCGGAAAGAGAGAAGAGGAAGTTCTCATTCTCTCTGTCATCGGAACAAATCGAGGAAGATGTTCTAGCTATGACCGGGAGAAAACCCCTCAGGCGACCCAAGAAGCGTCCGAGGCAAGAACAGAATAACATTAACGTAAGAAATATGTTCGATCTCGATCTCTTTCTACCTTTAAGCTTATTGAAGTTTTGCAATAAGCTAGGTTAATTCTCTTGTTTGTTCATAACTGAATTGATGATTTATCCTTTGATTGTGTCAAATTAGAATATAAAAACACAAATATATTTGAATAATAACCTGCAAAGTTGAAATTGTGTATTGCAAGTTTAATTTGTTCAAAATTATTTTAAAACTGAGTCTTCTTTCTCTGATACTTTTACCATACACTATTAGAAATGAATTTTTTGTTAATTGACGTTCTTCCCCTTATTCTGCAGGTTCTTTTTCCTGGCTTATGTATAACACTATAAACAGACGACAAAAGCAAAGTGGTGGATCTCTGGATTAAGGTATTATCTTCTGTTCTTTGCTAGTTTTTTGAAACGTTTCAATTTCTTTCCATTTTTACCAGAAAATATATCTTCATCTAATTTTGGTGGTTTGGTTGCTAATTTTAAACAAAAATATATTTCATTTGCAGAGGCTATGGGTGCCTTCAAGTTTTTTTTATGGGTAATCAATTAACGATGCTTCTCCACTACATGGCATTCAAACTTCAAGTACTTTTTTGCTGGAACGTACATGGAGAAGAATTGCACAAGGAATGCCACTCAATGGCTAATTTTATTTTTCTTGTTAATAGAAGGATGTTCTGATTCTCTTGTATATTTATATACGTCTGGTTTGCTGGGCATGCATGTACGTCTGATGTCAACATTTGTATACAAAATGACCTTTAATTAACTTCTATTCTTTTGTGTTAACGTTTGCCGGATTATGTCTTAATTGAAAATTTTGAATAAAACAAAACTATGTATTTTTTTTCCCTGTTGTGTTGCTTTCATGGAGTCTTTCGCTGCCAGTTTCTGTACATCCGATACTAGCTGCAATATTTTTGCGTGCCCTAATATTTGGAAACAAAGTGGTTCTGAATATTTGGAACCTTGTCTGGCAATATTACCTTAAAATAATGCCTAACAAAGTGGTTCTAACGGGAAAAAAAAATTCCAATTTTAAATTTCTGATTTCACAAAAGGGTCTAGATATGGTGATACCATTGAGGATACCGTTCAATATACCATATAGTTTGACTTGCTCAAACGAACTATCTATTCAACTAAACGTATATATTAATTATTCAACTTAATGTACTAATTATTCAACTTAACATCAACCCATTCAAAATCAGTATTGGTACATGTAGATTGATTAATAATTGATAATTTGATCATATATTAAAAAAGAAAATATCACGTTGCCGATCTCTTCAAGCCACCTTCTAGTTTGCATTATACTTGTAAAATCTTCAATCAGACCAATTATCCTCCGAAATTTTAAAAAACAGTCTTTGCAAGTTCAAATTTAATCTAGTGTTGCCAATGACACTTCAATTGAAATGAGTCCGAGTCTGCTATATATTGTCCCCATTTCTGGAACCCTGCTTTTCAGTCTTGGACTAATATAATACCAATCCAAAACATAAATGATGTCCTAAAACGTATAGGCTTTTAAATTTGTTACTCGAAGTAGAACACTCGATCGCAAGCGTACGATCTCGTGTAGTACAATCGAGGTCGAACCACAAGGACGGGAATCAATTCTAAACCAGACTTCAATCGCAATTCAAATCCTAAATAAAGTGGGGGTTTTTGAAAGGTTGGTTTAAACAGTAGCAGATGCAAACAGTAACAACAAGTAAATACTGGAAAACAACCAATTAAAAAAGCGTCCTCAGGGTTTTCTGAATCTGTTTGGTCTCTGGATTAACTTCTTGCGGCCCGCAGGAAGGTCTCTTGCGGGTCGCAGGGGCTGGTTAGAGATTCCAAAACTACCTGTTACCCACAGAATAACTCCTGCGAATCACAAACAGTTTTGTAATCTCTGTCTTACACTTTCTGCAGATCCTTGCGGCCCGCAGGATATCTCTTGCGGTCCGCAGGAAATCTGACAGAGAGCAGTTTAGTTCTGGTTCAATGTTCGACTCACGTTATCAATTCTGAATCAAACCAGCAACAGTACAAGTCCTCAACTTTCGTATTTTGGTTCTTCTAACAATACCGGTTCAACAAAAATTCGTGGATCTATTTCTAAATCTACGTTCAAGTTACTTTTATATCTAGGATTCGGTTTCACTTTCATAAGAACCGCAATTTTACCGTTCGGTTACTCTTGGACAACAAGTTATCAATCCAAACAGTGTAAATAACAATTCTTGCAAATATGATACTCTATTGACCAACTAAACCTTGTGCCTAATCTACAGGTTTACCATACAACAAGCATGATATTCTATTAACCAACTAGATTTTGCTCGCAATCTACAGGTCTATCACATCAACAAGTCAAGTCAAACACACATAATCATGAAAATCACAAGTAACATGAAAATAACGTAAGTCTCACAATAAGAAGTCAATCCATTAACACAAACTTCATCATCCACCCTAAGAACTAAAAGACTACTCGCTCATGGCGAGGGAAAACAAAGAAAGCAAAACAAAGAAGAAGTTCATGATACTAAAGGACCGAGGAAGAACTAGCGTGGCTTCAATCTTCAACGTCTCCAAGAAGTCCTCTCGAAATCTTCTCGAAAGATGGTGAAGATCGACTCCAAAACACGCTCCCCTCTGGTCCCTGGCGGCTAGGGTGAAAGAGACCGAAAGTAAGATGCCAAAACCGTCCAAAAGGATGGTTTAAATAGCCAAAAAGGCCGCAGAAATAGAAACAGCGCTGCCGCGGGTCTTGCGGCCCGCAAGAAGTAGGTCTTGCGGCCCGCAGGAAGTGAGTTCCAGTGCAGACTTGCTCTCCAGGGCTTCAAACCGCGTCCAAGTGGCTCCAAAAGCCCAATTTACCTGAAACATGGACAGAATTGAACAAGTAACTGGAATCTAAGAATTCTAACACTAAAATGCAATTAAACTCGGGGTTTTAGGTCGAAAACAAGGTACAAGTCTGATAAAATGCATATACGAATGCGGTGTATCAATAAACACTAGAAATCGAGCTGCTAAATTCATTTAGAAGAGCAACTCTATCTATGATATCGGCGAAATTGTGATGCATCAATTTTCTTTTCTTATATATATCAAATTAATCTGATAAAAAAATTCCCACTTCCTGTACATGAATTAAGCGACATATATATATTATCGAATATATATTGATAGTATGGCAGCATGCACAGCACAACATTTTGCTCTGTATGCCAACAGGATATGTGATCCTTCTTGTCTCAGGACATAACCACATACATAATAGAGTTTAAAAGTTAAAAACCAGTGTGATAAATTAAAGGATGCTGTTCCGCAGAGGTTTATTGATTATGAACTATTTAATTATTCAAAGCTGATTTGCTTAACTTCTATTTAATTTGTAACATGGAGTGTTTACAAATATCAGTGCAACTATTGTGGTATCAGATGTATAGAAACTGGCACAAATTAAAAGAGTGCTCCACAAAAACAACACAGAAGGATAAAAATTTCAATTAAGACTGAATTCAGCAAACATTATAAGGATAAAAGTTAATGGTCACTATGTATACATATATTGAAATCAAACGAAGATACCCAACATACCCAGACATAAATGTACCAATATTAAGCCTCAGAAACTTCGTTCTATTAACCCCCAAAAAAAATAATAAGAGCCTGCAATTTTCCTCGACGTTCCAGCCAAAAATACTTGAATTTTGAATTCCGTGTTGAGATTCATCGTCAATTAATCACCCATGAAAATTTGAGTGCACCATTAGCCTCTGCAAATAAAATTTATTTTTGTTTCAAATTATTAGCAACCAAACCACCAAAAATAGATGAAGGGAAGAACGTCAATTAACAAATAATTCATAAGCCAGCAGGAAAAAGGGAAAGAAATTGAAACGTTTCAAAAAAGTAGCAAAGAACAGAAGATAATATATACCTTAATCCAGAAATCCACCACTTTGCATTGTCAGCTGTTATAGTGTTATACATAAGCCAGGAAAACAGGCCTGCAGATTAACAAATAATTCATTTCTAATAGTTTATGGTAAAATATCTCATAGAAAGAAGAATTATTTCAAAAATAATTTTAGCCAAATTAAACTTGCAATACACAATTTCAACTTTGCATGTTACTTATTATTCAAATATATTTGTGCTTTTATTCCTCTAGTTTGACACAATTACAGGACAAATCATCAATTATCAGTTATAGACAAACAAAAGAAATTAACCTAGCTTATTGCAAAAATTCAATTAATAAGGTTAAAGGTCGAAAGAGAGATCGAACAGATTTCTTACGTTAATGTTATTCTGTTCTTGCCTCGGACGCTTCTTGGGTCGCCTGAGGGGTTTTCTCCCGGTCATAGCTAGAATATCTTCCTCAATTTGTTCTGATGACAGAGAGAATGAGAACTTCCTCTTCTCTCTTTCCGGTGCACGAACAACAGATTTAGATGATTCGCCACGGTTGAACAGTATTTTTATCTTCATATTCCTTGGTAGCTCTCCCTTCTCTGTTACCTCTACCGGACACGACTGAATCTCTGATGTATATGAAACGTCGTTCATAGATCCACCGTTATTGTCACCCTTGTCGACGGTTGTTTCTTTCGTGCATGGAACAGTTTCAACGGCACCCTCACCAGATGTTGGAATGGTGTCGCTGTAGAGGCGATAGTGCACCGGGAACAAGCTGGGGTGCTCCTTGATGAGAAAATCCAGTGGTAGGGTTCTTGCCATTGTAGAATGACAGAAAGATCAAGAAGAGTGGCAAAAGAGGAGTAGAGCAAATGAAACAAGAGTAAAGAAAATTAGGAAACAAATACCGTTTATCACACCTTATGAGAATTTTTGGCTAATTACCGACATAATATATAGACGGCACATCATGGTCTATAATATATATGCTAAATAAAAATAGAATATTACTGATTTACTGCATACAAGTTCTTATGAATAATTGTTAATTATTTGATTTATTTTTGGCCAATTACCGACATAATATATAGACGTTCATATTTACAGAATGTTACTTATTTGATTTATTTTAGATTTCTATATTTGCGTTGGTCTAAACTATATAAGACGTATTAATTTATGAATTGTTAATTTTGCTTGATGGCAACATTTATCGAGCTTGTCATATATATATGCGATACCAAATACGAAAGTAAGTATTCTAAAAAGTGTATATATAACACCATTAGGAATTATATATCGTACACAGTCGTATAGTAATTAAATCAAAACTTCCATAATTAAAGAAATTTGTTAATTATTAATGGCAGTACCGGTATAAGAATATAAATGTATGTTGTAACTTTATTATATCTAGAATTCAACAATTATTATATGACTTTTGGAAAGAATCAACGGTGCCAGACGTGATTAGTATATATTTTTGTTTTCAAAAAGTAATTACACCATATGAATATTTCATTTATAAAAATTACAAGCATCCGGATGTGAAGAGAGAGCTAGGGTTGAACAAAGAGGAACAATAAACACTCAAAGGCAGTAATATTGTATTCTCTCTTAAGATTAAAGTTTACAAGCTTGATTTAATACATGATTAAAAGATAATGGGCCAAACAATTAGTCCAACACAAATCCTTACTACTAATAAAAGGAGATTGGATATTTTGACATGAAAGTTATATCTTACTCAAAGAAATAATCTCAACTATTGATTGTTTACTTAGATTGATTATCACCGTTGACATACTTTAATGTCTCGGGCAATTAAATTTATGGCACATGTCAATTTCCTTACAAAGATGAGCTATCGGCCCTTTATTATAAGAAATAATAATTTCGATCCAAAGCAAGGTATGACCTCTTCACTAGTATAAATTAAATGGGACCAAGCCCACAATGCATAAAGCAAATAAACTAAGATAAAAAAAAAAGAGGAGGATCAAATAATCATGTTTTTGGTGACTGATCAGTGACCGTGAAATTAAATCTTAACTAACTACATTTTAAATTCTTAAATAATAAAACTAATTGATAGAATATGTTGTATATACCATATTTTATGTGTATACAAAAAATTATATTATTTTGATTTTATTTACACATGCATCAAGTATTAACAAAAATCAACGGTTCAAATTTTATAATTTTTTCTCCTCTATTGATCATGAGTATCAAAACAATATTAAAACTTTATCATTTTTTATATATATGTTATTGAGATAATATAGAATACATCTAACGGTTTAGATTTTTCAATTTATACATAAATAAAAAAAAAAATTGTCACCATGAGCACAAATGGGTTGGGACCCAACAGGATGAAAGTAAATAGTGCTCAAACAATGTTCGTCGCTCAATTCGATGATACTTAATTACACATTCTAATTACATAGACATGATATGCATTTTACATCCGTATATAAACATATAAATTATAAAGACATAAATATATTTTGGTCTTCAAAATGTAGTTCTAACATATACTACCGCATTTAGAAATGTTTATTCAACAATACTTAATTCACTTAATTACTACATCTTACTGTACTAAATTTTAAATATCGCTGTATCAGAATCAATACAGAAATTAAAGTGACCCAAAACCTTTTTACATAGACAAGAAATTTGCAGATTTTTTTTTTTAATTCCGATTCTTCAAGATAGTTAAAATGATCAGTGATCAGTTACTATGAAGAGTAAAAGTTACTATATTAGCTTGAGAAAATGAAAGAAAGAATGAAAGAAAGGAAAATTAATAAAACTAAACAACACTAACATAAATTTTCTAATGAAAAAAGAACTATGTTCTAGCTAGAAATTTCAAATAAAAAAAAAAAAAAAAAATCAGAGCTAGCCGTTGCGAAGCAATTGTTGCACACCAATGCCTTCTGCAAATGAACCATCGAAAGCAGTACATGAGCAGACATTTCAAAAAAAGAGGAAAACAAAATTAAACTTGTAAATAATAAGCAACGGCTGAAGATTGATCATACCTAGCTATACCACCACTTTGTACATGTCCAATGTTACCGTAGATAACCGCAAACCAGGAACTATAGCCTGCAGATCAAGAAACAATATAGTTAATTAGAAGAAGTATATTATTCTGTCATGATACTTTTATATTCGAAAAAGTCTCTTGATAAATCATAAACTGAACTAAAGATATAGAAAATGTGGTTTGGCAAAAATCTATAGAGAAAGATGAAGACGAAACAATCAACTTACATCGACTTCTTTCTGCACATGCCTTGGGCGCTTCTTCGGTCGTCTGTGGGGTTTCCTCCCCGTCATCAATAGAAAATCAGCCTCAATCTCCTCGAACGACAAAGGCACGGTGAGCTTTCTCGTCTCGTTTCTCTGAGCCCCAGCAGCGGGTTTGGAAGATTTGTCAGCAGCGGGTTTAGAAGATTCGACCTTGGAGAGCGCTCTCTTCCTCCTCAAGTTCCACGGCAGCTCCGCGTTCTCTGGTTCCTTGGGTGGCAAAACTGACTGATCATCAGCCCCTGATGATGACGGAGCTTCCTTGATCAATCCGCTGCCCTCACCACGGGCGACGGTTGGCACTTTCACGTAACAAAGAGGCGGAACTGTGCCCCATTCTAAGTTTGGAGTGCTTGGGAAGATGAAATTGTGGAGAGGAGACGGCGCCCGGTGCGCGCTGCTGGGAGGTTTTTCTGGGGCAGTCGATGCATTCCCCTCCATCATTTCCATTGATTGGGGACGTACCGTGAACGTCCTCTTTCTTTTTCTCGGTGCAGCGGCAACAGATTTAGATGATCCGCCATGGTTGAACAATATTTTTATCTTCATGTTCCTAATTGGTAGCTCTTTATTCTCTGTTGGAATGGACTGAAACCTCATTTGGTTGACTGTGATATGGGATTATGAATTTATAGTACTATTAAGTACCGTTGTGTAATGATCTTATGAGTATTTTTGGCTAATTGTACCGACATAATAAATAGACTACGGCTCAGAAATTCTTGTGATTTCTTTTTATATGCTAAATAAAAATAGTATACTAAATATGGCATACACGTTTCTTATTGTTTACATTTATAGAAAGTAATTTGATTTATTTTAGGTTTGGGTTATATTTGGGTTAATCGTCTATTATAAAACTATCTATTAATGACAGCGGTATTGGTACCCCGAAAAAGAACATAGAAATATATCCCTTTGAAGAATATAGCTCTCTCCTTCATTTGGAGTTAAGAGCCGTTGGATGTGCAGATCCAACGCTCCAGATTTTATATAAAAACTCAGGATTTTTTTTCTATTATTTTTTCTTGACAAAGTGTTTGTTTTTCTTTCTATTATTATTGATATTTTAAATGATGTGTGCAATGTAAGGATGGTACTTAAAATTCGTATAAAATTTGAATAATAGTATGGGTGTTTCCACTCTATTTGTTTCTATACAAGTTATTTTGTATATATTCTAAACTTAGATATTACTATAGATATCCGATATTGATCCTACAATTGTATGTTTGTCTACTAGTTCATGACATGCAACAAAAATTGTACATTAGTTTAGTTGCTTTTTGGATATTGATTGTCAAAAGACATTGTTATGATATTCGATGTCCATTATTTGGGATCTTTGTGTGTCAATACACATATATATTTATATACTACTGATTACATACAAACAACATAAATCATATGCAATTTTTTATATTGCTCCAAAAAAAAGTTATTCTTATAAAATGAGTGAGTCATAATTCGATTGTTTAAGATTAATATATAAGTATAATTCATTCTGTTACCACTATAATATATTATGCATTAATAAGTATACCAACTACCACTATGTTCTATTGATTATTCTATAAGTTGAGATATTACACTTTATACTTCCATATAAATATTGTATTAACAATATTCTCTAAAAAGACGGTCACTAAAAAATTGTTTTAGACATCCGGCTAAAATATGATTACTCCGCTGCGTAGTGCGCGTAAATACTCTTGAAAAAGTATCTTTTTCACCAAAATTTTTACTCTTGATATATCAATCATAAATTTTTGCATTTAAGGTTATAAAGCTCATAAGTAAAAGTCAAATTAGGGCATAATATTCAAAGTTGGATTCAGTAAGCGCTTTCAAAAATGAGGAGGGATCATTGACAATCTTAATAATGTGAAAACAAAAATAACAATTTATAGGAGTATTGTTCAATTTTTAGATCAATTATATTTTCAATTATATTCAATTTAAGTGATGTTTGATAACTCTCTAAGGACTCATTAAATTACAACCATTAAAAAATATATAAATTTTTAATTAAACTATCAAACGATGTTCAAATTTATTGAAATTCCAATCACTATCAATCTATATGTTTAAGAATACATCTACAAATACTTTTTTTTATTTTTCAGATTTTTATAATTTTTTTCAAAATTTCTAGAATCTTCATTGTCAAGATTGTCAAATTACTATTTTCTATAAGTACTTGCCGTTACGCCCGTCAAAAGTTTTAAACTTTCTAATTTCCCCATCTAAACTTGAAAATATTCAAATTCCCCATCAATACTTCATTTGATTGTCATTTTCCCCTCAATACTTTATTTTAATAAAAAATCTCCATTCAACTTTTTATTCACAAACACTTCACTTGTCAAAGCATAAATAGGAAAAAAACTCTTCGTCTCTTATATTTCACTCTTCTGTAGTGAAGTCATGAAGGACATTTGATTAATGATGTAGTATCCGATTAAAATAGAAATAGAGGACAAGATGGTTAAAGAACTTTTATTAAGAAGCTAATAACATATAAAATGAAGCAATAAGGATATTAACAATTTAATTATGTTTTAATGGGGATTTCGGATATTTCTAATTTTAGACGGATAAATTGGAAAGTTTGAAACTTTTGATGGGACTACTGGCAATTAACCCTTTTTATAATTTAAAAACATATAGTTAGATTGCAGATAAAAATTAATATTCATTTTCTAAATTTTACAAATTAATCTGACAGAGAGACTATTTTTATCAACAAAAAAGAGAAATTGGGGCACATATATATTTTAAACTTCATGGATGATTAAAACAGAGTTTGTCTTGGTTCTCTTCTCCTGATAAATCATCAATTGATCAAAGATTAAAAAAAATAAAGGTACTTTCATTAATTCATGAAACCCAAGAGACAAAGATTAAGATCAATCAAACACTCGAAATTAAGGCGTGATATTCAAATTTGGATTCAATAAGCGATTTAAAAATTTTGTATAATTATAGAAACTAGTTAAATTCAGCTACAATACTACATCTTACAATACTATTTGTAAAAAAATAATTAAAATAATTTATTTCGTACTTTGCTTTAGTATTACATTGCATAACTAAACGAGAGCTTAGTTACTTATCTCAGAATGTAACTGCGCAATAGATGATTAAAAGAAAAAAGAATCAGCTATAAAGATTAAAAGTTATAGGTCACTATACAAGTGTTGAGAAGAGAAAAAAAAAAAAAAAAAAAAAAAAAAAAAAAAAAAAAAACCTAAAATACACTGGAATAAGTATGCCAGTACAAAGAGAACTCTATTCTATTATCCAGAAAAAATCAGAGTTAGCCATTCCGAAGCAATTGTTGCTTACTTCTTTCTGTACATGTGGTTGAATTCTGACTTGTGCGTGGGAGATAAATATCAGTTCGACCATGAAAATCCTTTCACAACAATGCCCCCTGCAAGTTGAATAATTTATAGATCAAGTTAGCAACCATCAAACGAGATGAAGAGACATTTAAAGATAGGATGAAAAAAGAAAATTGAACTTGTAAAAATAAGAAAACTATTTGGGTTCCCTAATACTACTTGGCTTTATAGTAGCTACGAAATAAACTTGTATTGTGAAAAAATAAAAAAGAAATTTGCTAAAAGTCTGGTTCCTATGATACCAACTCTTTGGCTGATAAAATAACTAAAAATAAAGAAATCACTTTTGATTATATCAATTCAGAAAACTTATCAAGTGACAATAATGCAAGTTCACAAGAAAAAGTATCCTTCAATAAATATAAAAAGAATCGCTCTTTACTAAAACACCAAAATACAGAGGATGTATTTGCACCATCCAGTCATTTATGGACTTTTTGTAAAAATTGTGAGAAATCCATTTACAAAGAATATGTGCAAAAAAATAAATATATTTGTCAACATTGTGCATTTCATTTACCAATAGGTAGTTTAGATCAAATCAAATCTTTGATTGATTCTGGTACTTGGATCCTACAGATGAGAATATGGTTTCTATTAATCCCTATGATATTCTTAGAAAAAGTCTTCATATAGAAGATTTGTAAAAATATTTTGAACAATGTAAAAGAAAGTGAAGCCAGAAGAAGTTTGTACCTATACCACCACTTTGTACATGTCGAATGTAACCGCAGACAACCGCAAGCCATGAACTATAGCCTGCACATCAAAGAGCAACATCAATTAATTAACACAAAACTTGAAATCATAAACATATATAAGACATATAATTGGATTGAAGAAAACAATAACTATTCACTTTCTAAATTTTACAAATTAATCTGATCGAGAGAGTATTTTTATCAACAAAAGAGGAGAAATTGGGGCACAAATTTTGAACTTTATGGATGATTAAAACAGGGTTTGTCTTGATTCTTCTAATTTGAAAAATTCTCCTCACAAATCATCAATTTAATCAAAGATAAAGAAAATCTATCGTGACAAGAATAAAAAAGAAAATTAAAAAAAAAAGATTTTGGTTAAACAATGAACTCACATCGACCTTCCTCTGCACATGCCTTGGACGCTTCTTGGGTCGCCTGTGGGGTTTCTTCCCCGTCATCAATAGAAAATCGGCCTCAATTTCCCTAAACAACAAAGGCACGGTGAGCTTTCTCTTCTCTTTTCTCTGAGCACCAGCCGCCGATTTAGAAGATCCGACCTTGGAGAACGCTCTCCTCCTCAAATTCCATGGCAACTCCGCGTTCTCCGGCTCCTTAGGAGCCAAAATTTGCTCATTATCAACCCCTGATGTTGACGGAGCTTCCTTGATCAATCCGCCGCTTTCAGCACCGTCGATTGTCGACCTTTTCATGCACCGGAGAAGCCGTACTCCGCCCCAGGTTGGGGTCGGGAAGGTGAAATTGTGGAGACGGGATGTCGACGGAGGCTTCACCGAAGCACATAACTCCTGCTCCTCCATTATTGCCATTGTTTTAGCTGGAAGAAAGAGTAGAGTAAAAGAGGGGCGGGCGAGGCGACCAGTAAAAACAAGAGAGAATTATAGAAGGGAAGGAAGGCAAGAGGGAAGCGATCGAAAGGAAGGAAATTAAGAAGGGGCTCTGAAAGTGTTTGTTTTCCTTTATTTAAACTGAGTTCGTTTGGTCTCCCAATTTTCAACTTGCCAGGAACTGCTCCGTAATCTGCAAACAGGATCGGGGTCACCTAAAAGTCCTGCTTTTTTTGATCCGATGGTTGAAAAATACTGAAATACTTTGAGATCGGTGCAACATCCGATCCCGAATATTGAATGTTGATCCACGGACTACAGATGAACGAGGCTAATTTCGCAGTGCAGAAATTGGTGCGGTTTATTAATTAGTACAAGCCTGTTTTCTATATCTTGCCTTGTGGCAAATTTGCGCAGCCGAATTTAGAGAATCGAACGTTCTTTGCTGAGTTGCTTAATTAGTACTCTACTCTCTCGGAAGATCGAGCATATAATTATGTTTGTTTATGTTGTCACGTTGGGATAAAGAAGCTACAATAGTCGTTTGATGAAATTGGATGGTCCGGTTCGTATAGAATATCATTTATTATTGTACACAAACTTTTAAATAACGTGAAAGTTATTAACGTTGATCAGATGATCATTTTACGGTTTCACGTTAAAACGGAATTACATGGCATCAAATAAAAATGGGTACTCATTTTTTATATATATTTTTTATTTTTTATATTTAAAAAGACTAGACAATACACTTTCAAGTTTCAAACAATCATACAATAATTAAGTACAAATAGCAATCACAAAACTAATTGATTACATAAAAAATTGGAAATATTAAGTAATGGATATTGTAACATAAAAAATTAAATAAAATACGACTTTAAAATATGGTAACATTATTGCGAACTTCTAGACTATCGATAATATGGTAACGTATTTTAATGGCATTTAAACGCCTTTAAAATACGGATTTTAACGTACTTAACTTTTTTTAAAAAGGGTTTTTCCACAAATATATTGTTAAATCCGTTTTTTCACAAATATTTAATGTGAGAGAGTCCAAAAATTAAACAGTTTAACGGTTTAAACAGAGTTAAACTAAGTTTTTTAAATACTTGATTGTATGATATATTTCCAGTTACGGAAATGATTGTGATGATGATAATAGTAATACAATCATAGCTGATTGATCAGTTATAGACATATAGTATTTCTTGCAATGCACGAGTTCCATGCCAGTATACTAAAATTCTGAACTATCTATTTTGGAGTGAATTGCTCAGAAATGATAAAATAAAAATAATAATGAATGCATAAGAATAGCTAATGAACTTCAAAATTTGACCATTTTGTTTTAAAGGTTTGATCTTTTTTCCGATTAAGCTTTTTTTAATAAACCCTTGTGTTAAGGAACCAAAAACTTTCAAAGACTTAAAAGCACGTTATATTTGCTCCTATAATTTTTCCAATAACTTTTCATTCCTAATGAGGGTATCCATACAAATAAAACCCAGTTTGCCTTCGGTTTTACAAAGCCGAGTATATTAACTACTGAACCCTACCTAAACCCTTCAAACTTCTTCAAAACCATTTTGTACACATAACGGTGTGATCTCTCTTGTAAAAGCCTTTTTTTTAGCATCCAAAATCATAAGCAGCCAATCCTTGTAGCTCCGGCCCATTTAGTCTGGTATTGTTGGCAAAACTACAGTAGATTGATAGAAAGATTATAGTTACTTTTGGGCTTTTAAGTAAGGAAAAAGAACATCATAAAGAGTGTTCTTTAAAATTCAGTGTGAGGAATTAATTACCTTTGAGGGGGAAAAGTAGAAAACGGGCCATCACTCGGAATTGTTCCACAGAGATCGTTGTTTGAGAGATCACTAAAAATAAACACAAACAAATAAACAAAAAGGAATAAATAGTTTGAAATTAACCCACCAAAATTAAATTCTCGTTTAAAAGTTAAAACAGAAACGGATTTGAATGCGCATACTTACAGAGCTTTGAGGTTTGAAAGCAAGGATAGCTCTCTTGGAATCGTTCCACTCAACTTGTTATCGTTCAGTCGCCTAAAATGACAGATCATATTATTCTATTTTAAAATTGTTATGAAAGAAAATCACAAGCATTAAAAATAGTTCACAACTTGGTGAATCCAATGAAAAAAAAGATTTAAACTCACAAGAATTTGAGGGATTTGAGCTTGGAAAAGGATTTGGGGATAGCTCCATGGAAGTTATTCTCATATAAATCCATGCTTATCAGGTTCTTCAAGTTCCCCAGTGTCTCCGGTATTTTCCCTTCAAAGCCATTCCTGTAAAGTTCTCTGCAATAATAATAATAACCAGCTAAACCACTGATTAACTCAATTGAAAAATCGAAATATATAAGAGCTAATAAAGTAATTATCAAGCAAAAATGCAATCTGGATTTGAAGTGTTTACAAGTACTGGAGATGCTCCAGTTGTCCAATTTCTGCTCCAAGAGGCCCTGAGATGTTGGAATTGCCCAGATCACTGCAAATTACCACAACATAGATAAAAAAAAAAAAAAAAAAAAAAAAAAAAAAAAGTTGGTTCTTTTGTTTTGCATCTTATAAAAGTTTTAAACTTTTTTTTTTTCTTGCAATCAATGATAATTGAGTGTGATTGAGGACCAGAAAACTTAAACAGAGAGGAGTTCATACAGTCTAATAACCCGGTCGCTGTTATCGCAGGTGACATGAAACCAGGTGCAGGGGTTGACGAGAGTCGGATCCCAGCTCTCCAACACATTATTCGGATCCGCCAACTTTGCGCGAAGTGCATGCAACGCGTCTCCTGAATCCCAATTTTGACAAGTAATTAATCAAGACATCAACTTGTGTTAAAAAATGCTTACAAAAAACTCTTTTTTGATTACCTTCAGAATTGGAGGAGATCACCGGACAAGTGGTGGAGAGAACAAGCAGAAGTAGTACTGATGAGAAACAAGTAAGAACCCAAATCGCCATTAGTGCAACTGTGTGTGAGACAGAGATTGAGGTGTCTTCTAGCTTTTCAGTTATTCTTTTTCTTTTTAGGCCTCTGAGGAGAGAATTCGAGATGTGGTGGGTGAATCTGAATTGGGGAGCAGAGCAGAGATTATTATAAATTATATAATGAAAGGAAAAGAGAAAGTGTGTTGCAGTCGGGGAAAACAGAACAGAGACGGACGCCCAAAAGTGGTCAAAACTCAGAATCCTCTCCTCCTTTGTGTCAGCGCAATTCAACGGTCCAATTTAAATAAGAAAAGTGTGAAACAAGCAGCAAAATCTCAGAAACACTTGGACCATACACCGGTACGTTACATACCTAGTTTGCAAGAATCACAAGCCGGGACTGCTTTTCTTAATCCGACGATTAAAAAACACCGAAATACTTTAAAAGTCGTGCAGAAAATACTGAAATTGGTGAAGTACTTTGACATCGGTGCAAAGATCAAATAATAAGGGCAGGGCAGGGCAGACATGCTTTGATGAAACACCAAGTGCATGTTGGATAGTTACTGAAAAATGGAGATCAATTATTATCATCACGCCATAGTCGTAGTGGGAAGTGCCTCAGGTCAAATGCGGCCGATATAAACTGACCCATGGTGTGAAAGATCACTGGTAACTGGGCCACAGTAGAGTCTCTTCTGAGTTCTGAACTTCTGAGCAATTCCCAGGTTTTCCTAATCGATCAGGTTGACACAAGTACAACATTGGCTTCACGGAAATCCTGTCAGAAGAAGTGGAAAATTTACACTATTTACGTACTCAGAAATTTACACTGTTTACACTATCTGTGCTTTTTTAGTGGATGCTTAATTTAATTATCATGATATTGGAGAAACAAGAGACGAATAGAAAAATAATATTGAATCGGTGAAGTTCATTTAATTGGAGATAAGTTATAAAAGATATAAATTTATTTAATTGTAGACGGATGTTGTACTTGACTTCCACTGTTACTAAAAAAAAAATACTTAACTTCCACAAGAAAAGGCTGATTGTACTGTGTAAAGTACCTGAGAACTTTCTGCTCCCTGGCAGGGTATACTGCCAACAGTAGCGTGCTTTGGGAGGCAAATTTTTTTCTTTTCTCGCTCTCCCTTCTTAAGTTATATTTTGAGCGCAATTTCATTTTAGAAACGTTTTCTGTGAATGGACAATGGAATGGAATGAGTTGATGGACTCTTTATTTCATCAAATTGGTTCTCCCGCTTGCTAACTAATAATTTGCCATGGAATGAAAAAGATAAGAAAAGAAAAGAAGGGTCACATAAGCAAATAAAAATTTAAGAGAAACATCTTGCGTCCATCGAAAATGCATTTATACGTCCATAGACACACTCAGAGTGTAACAAATACATCCGATTTTGTAACAGAATGATCTGATTTTGTAAGCTATGGATGCTATGGACAAATATTCTATGTACACTAGGCATTACTCAAAATTTAATATTTGTAACTATCTTATAAGAATCACTTGTTAATTTTTATTATAATAATTTTTTGGAACAATTATTTTTGGGCCCAATTTCTTGATAATAACCTTTGGGCCCAATATTGTTTTAATCGAAGCATTTTTTTTTCTCCTTTAATCTTCAACAATATAAATAAATATAGCAATTATCAAAATAAGTTCTATACTTGTTAGTCAAAAAAAAAAATACATGTATTAACTGAAACGGAAATTTTGAGTCTCTTTCAGATTGACATACATTTTTTATGAAGTATGCGCACCAACTTAAAATTTTTATAAAATTTCAAATCGATATTGCAAACTTTTAATGGCCATCAATCTCTTTTAATTTGATGTACCAAATTTAAAAAGTTTATCCCCTAAACCATATCCGATTAATTGTTTAAACATAACAAAATAAATACTGGTGTGAGTCTCCTAGCATTCATGATCTATCTAGCTACTCGATATATATGTGACATTGCACTACCAGACTGATCTTAAGAATTTCCCAAAATCAGAAGAATTACCAAGAAATAGATCCATGCACCAATTAGCTAATTCCAAATTAAGAAAAAAAAAATGGTCATAACAATTGGCAACCTGAATCACATAATATTGTGTAATGAAAACCGGTAAAGAATATATATATATATATATATATATATATATTTGGCAGTCTGAATCACATAATATTTAGCAAATCCCATCATCATCACTTGATCATCAAAAGATATAATAACATTATCGAAAATCATGTAACAATAGGTATTCAAAAGCTGCTCAACACCATTATTTTTTAAGGTGCGGAAAGCATTGGTACACATCAGTCTTTGGGTGCTTGGCTTCGGCATGTTCTCGGCATTTGACTTCCGATGTCGTACACATAAATGTTTGCATGCAGACTTTGCACTGCGCTCGGAATTACATTTGGAATTAGTAATCAGTTGGCAAGGCAGACTGCAATTTTCATAATTACTTTGGTTCAGCACCGAGAGACTGGATTGCCGAAATAAAAGAGTCTAAAGTAGAACTTAAGTACTATACAATTTCATCATTCAGGGAAACCCATTTGATTCAGAATAGGAGAAGTATACAGATTGAGAATTTCAATTGTTTGGTATGTAAGCCCTCTGTAGCATAAATAATGAAATACCCTTTTGGAGAGCAAAACATAAGTAAAGACTAAAGAGTTACCTGGATATTCATAGCTTTCTTATTTGTTTCAAGCAATGTTATTATAACCGGACCGGACATCGACCCGGTAAAACTTCGGGTCGATGGGTCATTGGTCGGATCGCTGAGTCAACCGGTTCAACCGCTGGTTTTCTCAAATATACTTATGAGATATTAGACTTAAAATTGTTATAAAATAATTATTTTTATTGTATAAGTATATGTAAAAACCTACTCATATATTTTGAAATGGTGAATATAACATTGAATTTGTCCACAAACATCAATAAAATTACTTACAAAATAGATTACAATATCAGCTTACAAACAAAGATCTGAATTTTTTTTTATAAATGTAACATTTTTGAAATTATTTAATATTATGGTCACGAATAATAAAAATGTAACTTTTTTTTTTTGAAAATTTCGAACCTTCAAATAAAGTATAATAACTAAAAAATAATCATAATTTTTTATTATAGGATCATGTATTATTAATGTGTCTGTGTATGATTGCACACTATAAACAACTATGTTTTCTTGAAATTCGAAAAAGTAAAAAAGATTTGGAGTCTTGAAACATGTTTGTGAGATCATAGGCTGTAACATCTAAGGCTCATAGCCTTTTTTTTATTGGATTTACATCTCTCCCCTCGATGAGTTCATTAACAGGTGCCAGCTTCAAAAACCGGAAACCGCGTACAGTTTTTTCTAGAAAACCGGCTAAGTAACCGGGGTTAGCATACTTTTTACTGGTTCATTTACATGTACGGTCCAATCAAAGAATCAACTCAGAAACTGTTCCGGTTCCGGTTTTTTCTGGTTGAACCGGTGGTCTGGTCCGGTTATGGTAACACTGGTTTCAAGTTGACTCCCTGAATTTAAAGAAAGAATTATTAGAAACAATATAAATTCTTGAGCTCGATCTACTTTACTTCTATTAAAAGCATAACTAATAACATAGCTCAGAATTTGTAAATTTAATTCTTTGAAAGACTTGTCATCAAATTAATATGAGTGATTCTGCTATGGATCGGCTAAGCAACCTTTCATTTTGAATTGAACGGTTCGTATCAAACATTTCTCTTATTTGTATCTAAAAGATATATCGTGATCATCCAATTATAAAATATGAACGGCCCATATTTTATCTAATCTATAGCAGCATTAGCCAATTAATATTATTCAATTAGCTCATCCCAATTTTTGTCTGGAAGAATTACATGACTGATTTCTTGAACTAAAGGTTACAAAATCCTCTGTTGTATTCAAATCCTTACATCCATTCACCAAAAAAAATCATAAAATAAAAATCTAAGATTTTCCTTTACAAGTTGAAAAATAAATTACAACAATCAATCTAGATATAAGATACTGAAATAGAGAGAGAAACGCGGACCTTTAGAAGCCTTGTTCTTCTCCATGTTCTTCTCGCGCGCCATCTTGGCTTTCTGTCCGTTCCCGCCACCCATCTCCGGTCAGTCACAAATTCACAATTCTCCGATTGAGCTGACTGCAGAGAAGAAATTTCCAGAACACGCACCTTTTTTTTTTTTTTCTTTCGTTGATTTTACAATCTCTGTCTATGAATAAATGAATTTTTAGAAAAAGTCAAAAGAATTAGTAGAAAAGTGAAATTACTTTTATGCCCTCAATTTATAATCATTCCAGAATAATTGTTCCAATTAAATAATATAGATAAAAGGGTAATCATAACATTGGAGAAACAAGTGGATTCAAATAATTTTACTAGACAACTAAGAGACGAATAGAAAAATAATATTGAATCGGTAAAGTTCATTTAATTGGGGACAAGTTGTAAATGGCTGTATAAATTAATTTAATTGTGGACGGATGTTGTAATTTGTAGCCGTGGAGGATTAAGTAAAGAGAGGACCCACGTCTAGAAGCTTCTTCTCTTCTTAATATTAACTAGGAAGGTTGCGCGCTCCGCGCGACCGAGATATTATGGTAAAGAAAAATACTCGTACAATACGATTAAAATATATTTACCGTAATTTAAAGGGTTCTCCATATAATATATAGTACAAATCTACAACCGCCATCGATCGACAACCCAACGCTATACAGCACACGGCATGTAACCTTAAAAAAAAAAAAAAAAAAATTGCACTGTCCTTTTCTACTGTAAAAATCTACAGTGCACCTTGAGCCTTTAACATTTAGAATACATTAATAAATGCACTTTCAAATATTTCATCAAACACCACCAGTTTGGCAGGAAGTAATATCCCCTGTTGTACTGTAAGTTGCAGTTCGTAACATCAACCGTTGGATTGTCTTCAGATTAGTGCCAGAGAGGATCTCCAGACGATCCAACGGCTCACGTCGTGAACTACTCAATGCAGTATAGCGCACTCGTTGGGCCGTCTTCCAACTATCTGATTTGGGGTTTTATTTGGGCCGACATTTTAGGCCCATCACACTGCCTTGTCATTTCCGGCCCAGTAAGGCCCAGTAAGGTCGTTCTGTTCTGTCTCCCTCGCTGACCGGCTCGAATCACACCCGTCTTGTGCTCCTCTTCCTCGCCGACTGGCTAGGGTTTTGGTCGGGAGCTAGCTAGCTGCCGGTCGAGAAAGCACTGGGCGGAAGAATTAGGTAACCTTTTTGTGTTTTTTCAGTGTCCTGAATCCAAGGAGAAATGGCACTGAGGGGCGTGTGGCAGCTGGAGAAGCTGGTTGTGAGCTATTGCAACTGGGGCGGAAGTAGTAGGGGTATTAGGTAACTCTTTACTATATATTTTATAAATGAAAATCTCGTACCGGCATCCTATGGTTGGTATTGTATTGCTTCTGATTAATGTTGTTGTGCAATTGATGTACTGTATATGAATGTGTTCTTAGATATCAGAGTGGATCAGGATCTTTCAGAAAAGTAGACCCTGCTTTTCTTGATCCAACGGTTGAGAAACGCCAAAGTACTTCGGGATCTGTGCAGTAGGAACCGAAGTACTTTGAGATGGGTGCAGCAACCGATCCCAACCATCCGATCGGAAAAGCAGGGTCTGATTTTCTTTTCAGAAAAGCAGCGGATTCGAATCCATATTAGAGTAGGTTTACGCCGGTACCCTTTGTTTCCCCCGTTGTTGTCCATGATCGGATTCTCGCGTGTTGGTTATCCTAAACATTCCTTTTTTTCATACAGCTTGCCATTTTGATCTCCACTGTCAGTTCCTGGTAAATCATTGTCTGAAATTGTACCAAATGCTGTATTGTTTCCTTCGCTTTTTCACTAGAAACACTGTAGGGATCTAATAATAGTTCACTGAAATATAATTGGCTGCTCATGTGGTTTAATTTGAAGATATTTCATCTGAATTTTATGCGATTCTGGTTAATTTATTTGGTTTGAGTTGGATCTTTCTGGAAGTCCAATATTTTGTATTTCAATTGAGTGGCTCTCTAAACAATAACAGGGCATTTATGGAAAATCACTTGCCAACATTTAAAGAGAAGAACCCGCAACTAGAGGTGGTCGCTGAACTTTCAAGAGGCCAGCATCCTTTTCTGAAGGGACTTTATAGTAAGCCGCATCAATCTCTTTGTGACGTTACTGTCCTTCCTACAATTTTTTTTAATCTTGCAAAATTTAGTATGTTATAGCCTGTTCCACCCAAATTCATATGATTTATAACCTCTTGTAGAGTTGGAAATTGAACAGCTTTAGGCTAGATGAATGATTCCATCAACTGTTTGAGTAGACCATGAAGAGTGGATTGGATTGGCCAAAGGAAGTTTCTTATATTAAGATATAAACACTTTTAATCACTTGAAATTCTTATACTCCTATGAGGCTTACTGTAAGTTTGGCAACTGAAACTGAGATTCTGCTCCTCTTGTATACAATCTGAGTAGAGATGCTATATCGGTCTTTTCTTATATCATGAATTCATAAATTCTAGAATTGCCAGCACCTTTGAAGATATCTTGATTCCTTCTCTTTTGTTTATGATGTTCTGCCCATAACTAAAAGCATTCGTAAAAAAAATAAATTCTTCACTATTGATGCAGAGAACAAAAATGAGAGGGTTGTTTGTGTGAAGAATCTGACCCCAGAGGAAATATTGTTACAAGCAACCAGGCTGAGAAACGCACTTGGCAGAAAGGTGATCAAGCTCAGAACACGTCATGTCACAAAACACCCCAGCGTTCAGGGCACTTGGAGCACCGCACTGAAAATTTGAGTCGTAGTTATCACTTGCGATCTTTCTTGTTCTCCAGATTGTTGTAATAAGAAATGGCATGTTATGAAATTTATAATTATCATGTTTGGGTTTATGAGGCAGTTTTGGATACTCTTAGGTATATTTCTTTGTTGTTCATCTGCCGTTAAATTAATCTTCTCTCTCAAAACAATCAGCTGTTTTTTAAATTTCCTTTTGCGTGCATTTATATGGAGGCTTTCTGACTAAGAGCGTTTCTTTTCTTTTTTCCTTACAAAGAAGATCCCTTTGATCTATTTTTTCTTTCCAGAAGTATAGAAAATTTGGCAAGTCATCTCAGATCATGGATGAGAATTACTTCATATCAGTGCTACGGTGAAATACAAAATATAGTAATCGACATATCTAAGAAGTTTACTACATAAGAACCTAGTGGCTAAAGGCAACGCTCTCCATGTGGAGGTCGTGAGTTCGAAATTTGAATGAGGGGTCTTTTATAGACATTTAAATTTGAGTGATCTGACCATCGTCTTTATGTAAAAACAAAAAAAAAAAGTTTACTTCATAACTAAGAGACGTTATTTTTTGTTCTCTAATTGGGCCGTCAAAGTTCAAGGCGGGTATAGGTATAACCCGCCAATACTTCCACTGAATCGTTTTGGGCCAACGCTCTCCATGTGAGAGGTCGCGAGTTCAAAATCCGAACGGAGGGTCTTTTATAGACATTTAAATTTGAGTAGCCTGACCCTCATCTTTATCCTAAAAAAAAAAGAAAAGAAAGTTTACTTCATAACTAAGAGACGTTATTTTTTGTTTTCTCTAATTGGGCCGTCAAAGTTCAAGGCGGGTATAAGTATAACCCGCCAATACTTCTATTGAATCGTTTTGGGCCAGACTGAAAGGCGGCCCAACCCAAAATCAAATAATGGGCCGAACCACGATGTGCTGCGCGCGCGCGAAATTGTCAAGGCAACACGTGTGTGGCTCCTCCCGCCACGCGTGCGCCTTCATTCCTCCCTGCTCCCTTTCTCCACCAGAAAAAAAAAAGAAAGAAAGAAAGCACGAATTAACAAAATCAAAAAGATCAAATGTCCGGATAATAACTTAATAAGCAGACAGATTCCCTCCCACCACCTAAACAACGCATGGCTATAAAATTAACAAAGAAAAAAAAATATATCAGTCAGATCAATAAAATTAAAACCCAATAAAATTTGGGTGTGACTTTTAGTTCAATTTTGTGGTGACATAAACAATGCTTCTGAGGCTACGAGTGTGTCTTAATAAGGTGGATGCTGGTAAGAACAGTGGTGGTTCGAATTTTGGTCGCGGCGGGAATGGCGGTGCGGGAGCATGGAGTGTGAAGTTGGGTTCTTGCAGATTGAGCCGGGTTGTGATTGCCAAGGCGATAAAGGATGAGCCGGAGTGGCGAGGAAGTGGGTTTGTGGGGAAGAGCTGGGATCCTGGCTTGGAGATGGAAGTCCCCTTTGAACAGAGACCTGTAAGCAAATGATGTCAAATTAGTTGTTAATTACATCGGTTTAGTAAATTAGTATGGTTTTCAATGACAATATCTGATGTTATCTTTGTCATTGTAGTCGGAAAGGAATTCAATTTGATTGCACCTGAAAATAATGTTCATAGGAAAACATCTGATAATGGTTTGTATTAATTATTTCATTGCATCATGACTGACTTGATTAAAATTTTGATTAAACTTTTCAAATAATTTCTTATACAGTTATAGTAATACTCGATTGCCCAAACAGCACTTTCACTTTTAGTTTTAGAGATTACAATGGATGCAGGAATGACTATTCTTCTCAAATGTTAATATTTAGGTGAATGAGTACTCTTCCTTGAAAGATAGCACCCTCTACTCATGGGCTGGTCTCAATCCTGGTTCTTTCTTCTTACGTCTCGGCGGCTTGTGCCTTATTACTTTTACTGTCCTCGGAGCTCCGATTTCTGCTGCTAGCTTTGACCCCTCCAAGGTTTGAAACCACATCCATTGTTTTGTTGGCAGAAATTTCACAGTCGTATTAACAATGGTACAGTGGTACCAGATGTTTCAGCTCAGTATATATTCATACCTCCTCTATGACTTAGCATGTAGAAAAAAAAAAAAGGAGAAGATAATGTCATGCCGAAGAGGACAGCTGAATGAATTTAACTTATTCTACTTATTTGGAATTATCGTTTTTATCTCTCAGAACAATTGTTTGCACTACAGGATCCACTGAAATTCTTCCTAGCTGCAGGAATTGGGACCCTGCTAACGGTTTCCCTAGTCGTACTTCGAATTTATCTGGTAATTCGACATCTTTTCTATATTTTTTTTTTCAATTTTATCATTGTTTATCAAAGAGATTTTGTTTATTTTGTTTTTTTGCTACACTGGTACAGGGATGGAGTTATGTTGGTGATAGATTACTCTCTGCGGTTGTACCATATGAAGAAACTGGCTGGTATGATGGGCAGATGTGGGTTAAGCCACCTGAGGTGTGTGAAAATTCCTTTAGGAAATTTGATACAGGTATCAGGTATTGATAATTCAATGAGACAATGACATTATCTTTCTTCTTTTTGCATAGGTACTTGCTCGCGACAGGCTACTGGGATCTTACGAAGTATGGGTTATTTCAAATCTTCATTTCGGTTGTATTGTTTGTTCGTAATGCACAGACAACAAAATAAGGCTTTAAAAATTTGCTTAATTAGCTCTACCTTTACATAAAAAATAATAGGAATTTGCTTAATAAAGGAATCGTATTTTTTTAAATAAACCGAGATGATTAATAATGAAAATACTTTTTCTTGCAACTAGGTAAAGCCGGTGATCAACCTTTTGAAACAAACACTTGTCGGGACAGGAGCACTACTTGTCAGTGCTGTGTTTCTATTTGCGTTTTCTGCGCCGGTGGAGGATTACTTCCACAATTTGTTCGAGTCAAGAGATGGTTTAGCTTCCTCAACTTCAAATGGGAAAGTTACCTTGAGGTAATTAGTGTTCATAATAAAACAAAGCAAAATGAGTTGTTTAGGTTCATTAAGCTTTTTTTCTGGCAAATTGCACGAAATATTACCAGACTGGTTGATGATTTTCAGTTAGCATCAGTACCTGATTTTCATATGTTCAATGCAAAACTTTAATAAATCATTACATCTACTTTAATAAAGGCACTCACAAGGCTCTTTAATTAACAAAATAAATGAGTTCCTGAAACCCTTAAATTGGCTATACTTCAGCAATTGTTATACGTAAATGTCTCAAAATGGTTGGTTGTAAACCGAAAGGATTACAAATGCAATTGACAATTCTTGTCTGTCTGTCTGTGTATTAGAAAAGAAGACCTACTTAGGTTACCAGCAGAGGTGATAAAGGATGACGACCTGGCGGCAGCAGCAGCTGAGGCAGCTGATGGAAGGCCAGTTTATTGCAGGGACCGCTACCACCGAGCTTTGGCAGGTGGTCAATACTGTAAGTGGGATGATTTGCTCAAGTGATTTTGTTTCTGAAAAATGGTAACTGAAATAACATTACCAGAAAAAATTGATAATATATATAGGAATCTTGTGTGGTGGATGTATATGAAGATTCAGAACTTAAATTTTGTTAAGGGGTAGCTTAGTTTAAGAAATCATTTGCCACCAACATTCATAATACCAATTGCTTGATGTTATCAGTGGGGTTGATAATATTCAGTTTTCTAGATGTTCTATGTATATAGTTCTAAAAGTTCTAACAATTGCAAGTGCTGCTAGCTGTGAGCTAAACTTTTCAGTTTTCACCAGTTCTGTTAATCTTTGTTTACAGTTTTGATCGGTACTGTGCTCATTTTGTAGTTTAAGATCAGTAAGAATTTGGTTTCCAAATAATAATGAAAGAAGTAGGTGTTTGCCTTCTATTTGTAAGGGAAGAAATGTCGACAGTTACAAGATATTTATATTTCTTGAAATCGTTTTAATTTTCGAATTATTTATTCTCCCATCCGAATTATAAATATTGTTCTCATTTTTATTATATATAAAATTCTCACAATTTTTTATTTTAAATTACATAGTTTTGGAGTTCAAGTTCATATTTATCCTTTTAGTATCTTAAATGGCATTCTTCCGAGGTTGTAATATAATATTACTTCTATTCTTATGAAATTAATAGTTTCTCCAATTTCAATTTCCTTCTTATTAAAAATTATTATTATTTATATAAATTAATTTTTCACTTCCATTTTAAATTAAGAGAAATTCTGTCTTTGGCCACCTTACCTCATAGTAGTTTTACTGTTGTTAAGGTTTAGGAAATGTTTGTAATTTTTAATTTAGACATCACTATGAAACTTTTTATTTCACAGAGATGTAAAATTTTCTGTTTTAGGGAGTATCCTGATTCGAATTTTCTAAAGAATATACAAGAAAAACTAAGTAAAATATCAACTTTAAAAATGAAATCATATCAGTGTGTAACCTCCAAAAGCTCTAATAAATCTTTTTTTTTTTTAGTTCCCTGTTCTGCAAATTCTTCAGCTGTATATTTATTATATTATATATCCGAAAGAGTTATGTTATGGTGCACCGCCATCAAATCTCTATTTTCAAAAGTCAAATGTTCAAACCAATTTGTCCAACACAATACACATATTAACATTGAGGAGGGATCCATTGACAATAATTATAATGACAATTTTGACAATGAGGACTTTGAAAAATTTATAATAATTCATAAAAAATCTTAAAAATGGAAAAACTTTTATGGATGCATTCTTTAACTTATAGATTAATAGTGTTTTAAATTTCAATCAATTTGAACATCGTTTGATGGTTTATCAAAATTTTATACATTTTTTAACGGTTGAAATTTAACGAGCTTTAAAGAGTTATCAAACGTCACTTAAATTGAATATAACTCGAAACATAATCAATCTATAAGTTATAAAAATATCTCTATAAACTTTTTTCTATTTTTTAGAATTTTTAACTATTTTTACAAATTTTTCAAAATCCCCATTGTCAAGATTGTCAAGATAAGTATTGTCAATGGATCCCTCCTCATTAACATTATACAAAGTACCAAATTTTACAAACTTTGGAACTTTTTAACTATTTTTTTCAGATTTTTCAAAGATGGGTACTTTTTGATATCCAAATGGCATTATTTTTTTATTATTTTTTATCTATATTTCAAAAATCCAAAAAAAATATTTAAAAAATTCTAAAAATTCTAAAATTTGGTATTCCACCGTATTTCAATACGTAAAATGTGTTGGTTCAATTAGATTTGACATTTGAAGTTCGGTTCGTGAGATTTTAAAAACGGTGATAAAAAAACCTCATTTGTACCGTGATGCACCGTAACAGGACTCATACCCGAAAATACTATATTGACCAAATAATAACATACTTCAACTTTAGGCACACCACCCTCATTTCATTTTGCAAGGAGATCATTGTATCATTTTAAAATTAAAGTTTGAAACTTTGAAAATGCTTCAAAAAAGGCTTAACAATCGACACCAAAACATTCCACTCTTCATCTCCTGATAACTTGCAGACATAATATCAGAAAGAAAGACAGATCTCTCAAAAAAAAACAAAGAAAGAAAGACAGAGACATGTATTGCTCTGCACTGCATGTTTGAAAATCTTGGGACACGTCAAATCATTTCTTTCATAAAGTATTTACTGATTGATCCTGAATGGATGGCATTTTTGACTCCTCACCTATATATCTGCTTTATCATCAGTGCCATCATGCCATCAACTGATTCAACTGGCTTCTGAAAATTACGGACATTTCTCTTCAAGTAATATGTCTCTGTTTTTTCTTTCTTTTTTTTTCTTTCTTGAAAGGGATGGTAACTTAACCGGTACCATGCATCATATCAAAGTTGGCAATTTTGGCTAGCCAACAACAGCTGAACAGTACCAGCACTGGTACCAGTTTCAACTCTCAAAATAAAAATGAAATTAGTGAATTTAAAACCATTATCAGCTAGCTAATGGACCGGCCTTGTATTATATGGATACGGAATACCATTCTAAGATTGGTGAATTTAAAGGCCTCTTGAGCACCACACTAGCTCCACTTACGCATTTCTTTATAGCATCTACACCGCCAGGGTAAATAGAATTATCAACTATATGCCATTTATCCTTACTATATATATATATAAAAAAAGCATATTGGAAAAAATGGCATGAATATCTTTCGAAAAAAAAAAATGGCATGAAAGGGATAGCTTCTCCAAATAAGAAACCTGAGCCGTTGATCATTTTCTTTGATAGATCAGAACCGTTGATTTACGTTAATGTCTCTTGACGTTAATGTCTCAGTCCATTAAATTTTAAGGCCCATATCAATTTTCTCAATATAAGACCCCTTACATATTATCTTAAAAATTTATTATAAAAAATAACAATTCCAGTCCAAAGCAACGCGTTGACTCTTTACTGGTATACGATAATGCATGCCTATACTGCACGCCTGTACTCAAATTCCGGAGCATAGTTATTGGATCCCTCCTCTAGTTGAGGTATAAAGGTTTCTAAATCTTATTTTATGCTAGAAACTAAGAAAATTAGTTGGCTATATTTTCATCAGAAAAATGTAATAAACCTATTCATTTTTTTTTATCTGGCTGTTGATAGTTTGATACTAGGTACCTGAAAATAATTAATAGAAGACGACCTAATGAAATATATCAATACTTAGTATGAGTTACCTTATTGTGCATCCGAAGCAAAATTATTTTTGTTTCATTGTCTTCAAAATCTCACAAACACAAATTCAATGACAATTTCAATTTGCCTAACATAATCCATACATATTGAAATGTAGTATACCAAACTTTATACTCTTTAGAATTTCCTAATTAACTATTTTGTTCTTTACATTTTTGAAATATGACCTGAAAATAATAATAATAAAACAATCCAGATATTCGGATACCACTAGAGATACCGTCGGGGATACCATGATCTTTGACCAATTCAACTAAACCTAAATATTCATCTTAACTTTCTAAATATTCACCTTAACCTCCTAAATATTCAACTTAACACATTTTGCTTGACAGCTAACAAAAACTCCACGTAATAAAAAATCTAATTGATTATACTTCCTAACTATTCAACTTATCCTCCTAAATATTCACATTAACCTCCTAAATATTCACATTAACACATTTTGCTTTACAGCCAATAAAAACTACGTTTAATTTAACTTGCAGCATTACACTTCCTAATTATTCAACTTATCCTCCTAAATATTCACCTTAACCTCCTAAATATTCAACTTATCACATTTTTTATTGGCAATCAATGTTTAATGGTATCCCCGACGGTATCTTTTACGGTATCCCCATAGCATTTTCCATAATAAAATAGTACTATTTGGATATCAAAAAGTACCCTTTTTTAGGAGATTTGTAAAAATAGTTAAGGAAGTTTTCAAAAACCTCTAAATTTTGGTATTTTGTATGACTTCAATATGTAGATTGTGTTGAGCAAATTGAATTGGCAATTTGACCTTTAGAAATATGAGATTTGAAGATTTGTAAAAATAGTTAAGGAAGCTTTCAAAAACCTCTAAATTTTGGTATTTTGTATGACTTCAATATGTAGATTGTGTTGAGCAAATTGAATTGGCAATTTGACCTTTAGAAATATGAGATTTGAAGCTGAAACAACCGTGGTGTTGCTTCGTGATGCACAGTAAAGTTTCCCAATTGGTAATGCCGTAACTAATGGCGATAATATGTGTATTTTTATCAACAAGATACTTCAATGGTGCTACAAACAATCACCTCATTTGGTAGTGTAGTAAAATTGTAGTAAGGTGATTTAAGGTGCTTTAAATCACCAAACAGAAGTGATTTAAGGTGTAATAAGTTAACGCACTTATATAGGTGTAGTAAACCAAATCACCAACTTTTCACATTTTTTACACATTCTACCAACTTTACTTCATCTATTTACTTTACTACTACCAAACACCATTGCTTTAAGATAATTTTATATTTTACTCCGCTTTAACTTATTACGGTTGCCAAACGGAGGGAATATATGAATGTCGAGCATGCCACATTTTTCATTCAAGCTGAAAAAGGATTCCCATCAGTACAGTACAGTACAGTACAGTACAGAAAAGTAGACAATATATGGGACAACTTTTGTATGCGGAAGGAAGGAAGAAAGAAAGTTGCTTGGGGCTGCAGCTATACATTATATTGTTGGCCCGTAAACCAGAGCACGGCCACGAGGGAAGTTTTTGGCATCCTATGTATAGCCTTTTTTAATCGTTATACATTCTAATTTTTGCGACATTTATGATGTCACAAAGGTTTGAAATTTTTAATTGGCTAATTCCGCTGTGGATATACTGAAATACGAGCCTTTGATTTTTTATAATCAGATGGTCACGATATGTCTTCTAGATACAATTAAAGATACATATTTGATAAAAACCGCTCGATTTAAAATGAAAGGTTGCTTATTCGATCCATAGCATAACTACTCTTTTAAATTTATGTTTGTAGTGTCAGTTTTCTTTGATTGCTGGTTGTATACTCTTTACTTTTTGTAAGGAGAAATCGTCCTTAATTAGTACAGTAATATAGTTCTCGAATTAAGAGGGAGAAAAAAAAATACTGTTTCTTCTATGCGTGATATTCAAAATTGGTATGTTCGCATTGAAATAATTAAAGGTTGACTTTGATTTCTATCTCTAGCTAAAATGATTTTAAAAGAACAAAAGATTTATATCCAAAAGAAAAAAGCATATATGTTTTCTTCAAAAAATGATCTACACCGTTTTTTTTATTTTTTCCTTTTTGTTTAATGCCAATTTTGTAACAAAAAGGTCTCTTAGAATTAGTACAGAGAGTCTGAGAGAAACTGACTCATTTGACACAACAATAGATTCGCCATGAAATTTAGGAGCTACGTACACGGTACACTATTCAACCCACTTGAAATCCGTCAAAAACTATGAAATTTTTTTTTTTTTTTTTTGAGGAAAAACTCTGAAATGATTTTGGTCTTCGAAAATGTGACAGTGTGCCACTTCACTTAAAAAAAAAAAAAAAAAAAAAAAAGTGTCCACTGCACTGTTGCCGGTTGGCAAGAGTGCGACATCGGGCATGAATGCCCACTATAACAAAAAAACCTGAGAAGGCATATAATAATAATGGCGGAATATAATACTGTCACTGTGCCACACAAATACTGCTAGTCTGCTACAGCCTTACATGCACTGCTATTAGAGACTTGAGTGCAGTTCCATTCATGAACAGAACAATATTATATCTTGCCACTGCGACATCAAATTAATCTTAAGAGAGAGACTAAATAGACAAGGCTTGCTCAAGATAAGAACAAATTTGTTTTTTTTTTTTTATCGATTTTGGATAAAATAGAGTTAGACTATTGTACTAACATTAGCATTTCAATCCGAAATGCTAACGACCCAAAAATTATGTTATCGTATCCGAAATCGTGATTTGTAGTTCTTGATAAATTCTTCATATAAAAATATAAGGGTAAACAAAAATTTTCTATTTTTAGAGTTTTCTTAGTATTTAATTTATATTTTTGAAAAAAGCATAAACAAACATCAATATTTTATTATTATTTATGAGCTCTTTTCAAAAATTCAAAACAAATAGTTAAAAAACTTTAAAAATAGAAAAAAAAATTGCACTCCTTAGTATTTTTATATGAAGAATTATTGAACATCATAAATCACAATTTCGAATACGAAAACACAATTTTTGAGGCGTTAGCATTTCGGATCGAAATACTAACGTTAGCACAATAATCTAGCACGGATAAAATAGATACATACATACATACATACATATATGGATAAAATAGATACATACATACATACATACATATATATATATATGCGTCGAGTAGGGACTATAGTGGAGTTGGAATACATGAATAGTCACGCTGACTGTAGTTTAGAGTCTAGATATAGTGGAGCTCAAAAAAGATTCTTTGGGCGTTTCTTACTTTGTTAATTGTTAATTTGTTTGTTTGTTTGTATCATCAAGCCTGGAAGTGGAAGCATATGACCGATGAAGACAAAATTTTGGGGACAGCAAAACTGATAACCATAAATAATTTTACAGCATATATATTCGTGTATATTTTGAGAATATAATATGAGTTAATACATACATACATTTGCATATATATTTATCTTTTCTTATTACAATATATATTAATTTATCGTTTGTGAATTTGAATACTCCAAAAAAAGAGAAATCTGCTGTGCGATATGTATGGGAGTTGCTTTTCAGAGTAGCAATGATTAGCGTACGTCGACGAGGAATTTTTATTGGCGTGGTTATCGTTCATCTCAAAAGACTGCCACAAATATATACAATAATATTTTTACTAATTACTCTTCTGAGTTCTGACAGAACACTAGCTAGGTAAAATACAGTTTATTGGTTTGTCTTATATGATTAGGCTATAATATAATTAATATCGATGGCTTACTGAATTTGAAACTATCTTCGGCTTCCCTAATTTAAAGTTTCTCATTAATTACAATATCTTTTTTTGAAAAAAAATCATTAAAAGTTTTTAAAAATAGAAAACAATTTTTGAAAGTATTGTTTAACTTATAAATTGATTGTGTTTCTCATTATATTCAATTTAAGTAACGTTTGATAGCTCTTCGAAAAACTGTTAAAAAATTTACAAAATTTTGATGAGTCATTAATTAAACATGTTCAAATTGATTAAAATTTAAAACACTATTAATCTACAAGTAATACTACATCTATAAGATATTTTATGAAATTTTATAATTTTTTTAAATGTTGATTGAATTGATAAGTCCGTATATGATGTTATTCTTAGGGATAACAGGACATTGTTATCCCAATCTGGACCGTTGGATAAAAAATGAACGGTTTAGATTGATATCGGAGTGCAGTTTTTGAAGGAAGAAAGGATTTTTTTTTTTTTTTTTGAAGTGGTTGGCAAAATGCCGATCAATAATATCATTAAAGAAAGAAAAAGTTATGTACAAGATGTATAATTACAAGTGAAATGAGTTCCTCTTGAAGGGAGAAAGGATTTTCATAATGAATGTAATCCGTTGATATTGATCCAACGGCCACGATTAGAATAATAGAGTCCTGTTATCCAAAGTTAAGATTAGGATAACAGGTCATTCGGTTCTGTGAATTGATACCTCAATCTCCTCGTATCCTTAAAAATAAAGAAACTAGTCAAAGCTTATCAATATCTTCTCAAAAAAAAAAAAAAAAAAAAGAGCTTATCAATATATTTATTTTCTGACACAAGAGAGTCTGCACGCAAAGGTTCTCAATTGCAGCTTTTCCTTTATATATTATCTTCTTCTTTTTATTTCTTCCTTTATTTTTTGTCCCTTTCATGTTCTAGCACATATTTAAAGACCCTTTTCCTGTCATTTAGTATAAATGTACAGCAAAATAAACATTATGGATGTGCAATTGTGCTTGTGCATATTATTGTTTCCAACTTGATTAAAATATATATATATTAAGGTGTTTGTATTATGGGGACTGTTATACTATGCAGTCCAAAATATGAATTTTATATTTTCAATATTTTAATAGTCATTTGAATCTATTTTCATATAAAAACTCATTTTTAAATCATTTTTTTAGATGTTTCATTTTTTCTATATGCTTAAAATGTTACTTGTTTAAAATGGTGTGAACTATCTAAATAAATGATATTTCGAAATATCCAAAAAAGTAAGAAAAGGTTTACAAAAATAATAAACAGATTACACCTAAAGTATCACCATTTCATCAAGTTGGTCGTTGAAGTTTTAAATGTACCAATTTAGTCCTTAAAATATTAATTTGTTACTATTTTGATCCCTAAAATTTTGAATGTATCATTTATGTCTTCAAGATTCACTAACATGTCATTTTTAATGTACCATTTATTGACCAATTTGGTACAATTTTAGAACTTAAAAGATCAAAATAATATATTAATTAAACTTTAAGAATCTACATATACATTTCGAACTTCAAAAACTAAAATGGTAGCAAATCAACACTAAGGACCAAATTGGTATTTTTGAAACTTCAGTTACCAATTTGATAAGAATAAGAGGTGGTATTTTAGGAACTATTGGTATAATTTACTCAAAATTGAAAGTCTGGTTTGTAATTAATTTTGCATATAAAGTAGAAATATTAATATGTACTATGAGCAAACACTTCGTACAATAGCATCATTTTTTATTACATAAAGTAGATAACAATGACGATAATTCTTATTTCATTACAAATATAAAAGTTGTTTATTAAATGTCTGAACAGATGCATCGACTGATACAGAACCGCCTAATCATCTTATTTTAATATCCGGGCGTATCTTCTTTGTCATAAAAAAATATGCATCCAAATTGAACACATATGGTTATATATTTTAAACGAAAAATTATTTGCTGTTAACTGAGAACAATTTATAATTTGATATACTCATTTTTTTTTCTAATAACATGATAAAAAAAAATAAAGGTTAAATTATAAATTTAATATTATTATTAGAGTAAAGATATCATGAGCTTAATTAAACTCACAAAGCCTTTCCGTGAACGCACCTCCAAAAGCATATCAAATCACCTCCAAATTTCAATTTATATGGCTCAAGAAATTCTTTATATAAAATCTTGCGGAATACAAAAATTTTTCATTTTTGAAAAATTTAAGTACTTGTTTAAGATTTTTAGAAAATGAGCAAGTGACTATACAATATTCTATATAGAGGTGGCAAATCGGGCAGGCGGGTTGGGTTCGGGTTCGGGTCGGACGGTCGGGTCAGTTTGACCTTCTAGAATATCTCGGGTCAGGTCGGGTCGGGTGATGGGCGGGTCGGGTCGGGTCAATTTTAATATCTACTTTTTTTGGATCGTATGTTGATTTGAGTTGGATTGGATGCTATTTGATCTCGGGTCGGGTCGAGTCGGGTCAATTTGACTATCTGAAAAATTTCGGGTCGGGTCGGGTTCGAGTCGGGTTGGGTCGGGCGGGTTTCTCGGGTCGGGTTCTGCCACCTCTGATTCTATATATCACTTTTAAAAAATCTCAAAGAAAAATACTTAAAAATTTTTAAAAATAGAATATTCTTGTATCCCGTAAGTTGTTGATATAAAGAATTTATTAAGCCATATGAATCAAAATTTGGGGATGATTTGTTATGTTTTTGGAGTTGCGTTCAGCCGTTCACGAAGATATTTTTAATTTGAGATATCAAAGATTTATCTCAAAGATCTTTACTGCATTATCAACCATATTATTAGCATTATACTTTATCTATATTTGATAAATGGTGTGATCATAATAGAGACCAGTACCCATTTTGATGACATATCAACCTCGGTCCATTTAATTCATGATTTCGCATAATGATGATGACAAATTACGTACGTAGGAAACACGGCACTCACTGGCACTAGCAGCAGATATTGCCACACGTTTTAAGGAAATAAAGTCAATTTGGTGTGATATCTCTATCAAATATTTCATCACCCAATTACCGGAATTCTGAAGTTCTCCCCCCCAAAAAAAAAAAAAAGATTTATCATTTATACAACCCAAAAAACGAATTAGGAAAAAGAAAAAAAAAGATAAAAAAAAGAGAATAAAGCAACCATTATATTATTTTTCTCAACTGGAACAACTATGCATCATGTAACTTTCTGCCTTTTCCTCTGTTTCATAATCTCATTTTACTAAAGCAAGCAAAGCTGATAAAGTATCACGCTTTATCATGATTCATGTCAGATATTTCAAACACTTAAAAATTGATATTTAATTTGAACAAAATCAAAATTCAAAAAAAAAAAATTGAAGAGATTTTAGATTTAGATAGCCACTCAATCTCATACATATTTCAGGGCTTGACAAGACAATATTTACAATTTATATATATTTTTTTTCAGGATATTCATGCAGATAATTTAGGCTAGTAAATTACCTGGTCTTAAAAACAAAAATTGAATCAATTATTACTAGGAACAAAATGGAGAACCAATTCCAAAATCCAAATAGGAAACATCAAATATTCCATTGGAGACAACTGACAAGTCAAGTCAAACCTCTAACTCTAAGAGGTTTTTCCAATGGAGAGCTCCTCAATCCAATGAAAGATCCTTGTACGGCACAAGCTCCTCTCTCCCATTCTTAAATTGAATTTCAAAGGCGAGCTCTTCTTTTCCACCTTTCTTCCTCCCCTATCCTCTCCATTCCTCTTCTTCTTCAACCCCTCCAGTTTTGACCGGCTCGTTCGCGTACCGGTCGGCTCGATCACCTCGTCCGGTACGCACTTGCATCCGAAGGCGCCGTAGCTTCCAAACCCTAATTGCTGTTTCTTCTCTACAATGTTGGATCTCTTCTCAGTTGTTCTTCTTGACCTTATGTCGATCTCCGGCGCCGGCAGTACGCCGAGCCGTAGGATGTTGCCAGGTACGGAACTGGTACTCTTACGCCCGCTAGTCATGACATTGGACTTTCTTGCACCGGTGCTGCGTAGTTGCGGAGACGGGCTCGGAAAGGTGTAGAAGAAGTTGTTGGATACCGAGCGGCGGGGAGGGTCAGGTACCGGCAGCACGCCGGATGCACTTTTCGTCGAGTGCGAACGACTGACGCAGTAGCTACTACTCCCGCTGCTGCTGCTGCTGCTGGAGCTTCCGCTGCGGCTCGTGCTCAACACGGTAGCCCCGGAGGAAACCGAGAGGTCCATGGAGTCGGCACGGGAGCTCACGGACGGCCGCCGTAGAGGGAGAATTGTCCCGTTGAGGAACACGTCGTCCGCCGCACACATCTTGGTCCGTAAATCGGTGTCGTTCGCCGAGAAGGACACGCGGAACTCGAAATCGTCGGTAGGGTTAGGGATCATGAGATTGAGTTTGCTTGAGGGGGAGCTTGGTTTCGATGGGAGGTCGCTTAGAGACAATGCCTCTTCCTCCTCCTCCTCTTCGTTTGTGGAGACTAGGGTTTGGTGCAAGTTTTGTACTTGAGACATGTTTGCTTGCTTGAAATGAAACTAGAAACTGAAAATTGGTTTGTGCAGAGAAGAGAAGAGGGAAAAGAAGTGATCTTTGAAAGGAAGAGGGAGGAAATTAAGGTTTGGAAGAGGAGAGGAGACAACGGGCGTGAATAAAAAGGGAAGGGAAATTAATTAATAAGTTGCCATATAAAAAAATGAGTAACACCTGGCGTCTATAGATTACATTTCTGAATGTATTTGTTACATTTTAAAATATATTTGTTACATTCTGTATATATCTATGTATGTATAGACATTTTTTAATGGACGCAAGATGTTTCTCTGAAAAAATGGATTGCACTGAGCCACGCAGCAAGACATTCTTCTTGGAGGGAGTTGGCATGTGTCGCCTTTTATATTGTGGGTGCTCTGTTAGTGATGATGAGGGCATAAGGCCTAGCTAGCTACTTCCTCTGTCCCAATTTAGATGCATTTTCAGACTTTTGCACAAAAATTAATGAACATGTGAAATTACCATAATACCCTTAAAAGAAGAGGGAATGTGAGGTTTCTAGAAAGTTGTGATATAATAGAAAATTGTGATATAAAATTGGTAAACACATTTAATTTGGGACAAAAGTTAAGGGCTATAACTTCATATATTTTGGGACGGAGGTAGTAGCTAATTAGATCATTAGCTTAATTTTATATAAAAAATGATGGGAGTTTGGTGTTGGAAATTGTAAAAGGTTTCACTTTGTTTAATTATTACTATGAATTTTACTCCTATATACTTCTTCGATCCAAAAAAATTTCTTTCTATCTGACAATTATAAATAAATATTACATAATATTATTATGAGATTCATATAAATTTATTTGGGTCTGACAATTATAAATGAATATTACATAATATTATTACGAGATTCATATAAATTTATCTGGGTGTGAGCGTAAAAGAAACTTCCTATTATTATTATTATTCTAACATCGAAACATTTTTCCATATATGAGTTGTAAGTTGGTAATTGGAATTGGAATATTGGATGGCTTACTTTGAGTTGAGCATGCCACAAAATATAGGTAAACCCATAGGAAAGTATACTACGATATATAGCTAATTGGCTAGCATACGACTTTCTTATATATGAAAATTACACCCGTTTACTCCTTCCAAGAAATATCTAAATGTTATCTGGATTTAGATTAGAAGATATTTAATTAGTATAACCCACGTCTCTTTACACACATGCCCACATCGATATGTGGACTGTGGTGACAGAACAAAAAATTTAACTGCATTTGAATTGAACAGAGAAGAGGCGCATCGAATTTTATTTAATGAAGCTAGAGGTTAGTTTAATTGAAGTGTGTGTGTGTATATACATATAGAATTTTGCTAAAATAAGTCATGACTCACGGGCTGCTGCGTGAGTCAGGATCCAAAAACATATCAAATCACCTCCAAATTTTGATTTATATGGCTCAATAAATTCTTCATATCAAAATCTTACAGCACGCAAAAATTTTTCATTTTTGGAGATTTTTAAGTATTTATTCTAGATTTTCTAAAATGATACATAAAATATTGATTATTTTATTAATATTGTATAGTCACTTTTAAAAAATGTCAAACAAATACTTTAAAATCTCCAAAAATAAAAAAATTGTGTGTGCTATAAGATTTTGATACGAAGAATATATTTATTGAGCCATATAAATTGAAATTTGGAGGTGATTTGATATGTTTTTGGATCATGACTCACGAAGGAGCCCGTGAGTCATGACTCATTTTAGCAAAACTCATATAGAATTTTATATCAAAATATAGAGTCCGGCTACAATAATATACATATCACGGTTTTACCGTGCTATGCGGTTCGTATTTCAGTTTGCGGTGTCCAAATAGTCGATCAGAACCACTGAACTTAATCTTTATATCAAAATATACATGCAAACCAAATTTTATAATTTTTAGTTTTTTTTTGCTATTTGTAATGATGGAGATAAAATGGCTAGATCCAAGGATTTTGGTTCATACAAAATAACGATTTTCTCCCCATCACTAAAAATAGCAAACAAATTCTAAAAATCGTAAAATTTGGTTTCCTAGTATATTTTGATATAGAGATCACATTAATTGAATGGTTCGGATCGACTATTTGAACACCGGAAATAGAGGTAGGATGGCATAGCACGGTAAAACCGTGATATGCATATTACCGTAGCCTAATTATATATATATATATATATATATATATAATTTTGCTAAAATGAGTCATGACTCATGGGCTGCTCCGTGAGTCAGGATTAAAAAACATACCAAATCACCTCCAAATTTTGATTTATATGGCTCAATAAATTCTTCATATCAAAATCTTATAGCACGCAAATATTTTTCATTTTTTTGAGATTTTTAAGTATTTATCTAGATTTTTTAAAATGATACATAAAATATTGATTATTTTATTAATATTGTATAGTCACTTTAAAAAATCTCAAACAAATACTTAAAAATCTCCATAAATGAAAATTTTTTGCGTGCTATAAGAATTTGATATGAAAAATTTATTGAGCCATATAAATCAAAATTTGGAGGTGATTTGATATGTTTTTAGATCCTGACTCACGGAGCAGCCCGTGAGTCATGACTCATTTTAGCAAAACTCATATACTATATATATATAATGACTAATGATGGAAAATAATGAATATATATAACAAGCACGTGATATTATATATTCACTGTTTCACAGGTGTTTAACTACAAGTAAAAATGTGCATGTTTCGTTTGAATCGTTCCCTACCTATACGTATTCGTTAGCGTATCCGACAAAGATACGCGCTGTTGTACTACGTCCCGTGATAAACCAAGACGGCAACAAAATTCATTCAATTTTTTGTACGTAGGATAGGGCGCTGAAATCAGCTACGATCCAAATCGGATCGGCGGACTCTCCAATCCTGAATAGATGGTTGAGATTAAATTAAATAACCTCCTTAAAATCTACAGCCGTCAAATCTGGGATTGGAGGCTCCTCCGATCCGATTTGGATCATAGCCGATAGGGACTCTAGGATAGGAGAGACTAGAAGGCTAGCTAGTTATTAATACTTAACAGAGATCAGGCAAGAATTAATTTCATGTTATCCTTTGAAATGTCATACCATTACTTAATTATCGTATTTGATTTCCCTTTCTGTTTCTTTTTTTTTTTTTTTTTTGTTTTTCTCCCCCTTACATATAGTGACACATGTAATTAATTTTGTGATCAAGAGTTAATTAAAACCGCGCTTATAACGCGCCTGAATTGAAGCAGTGGTCCTTGATTGAAAAGATTATAATTGTCTGTGGAAGTGCATTTTAATTTTTTCCGGCTAGATTGTTTTTATTATGAATTGTTCTGATCAATTGCCACCTTTGATATTTCAACTTGGCACCGTTTATTATTCCATAATTAATTAATTTGTTGATTTTTTGTCTAACAATACTTTGTAATTAATAATTTATATAGCTGATTTTGACACATCATATCGGGAATCAAATTATCAATATGTTGTCTTAATTAGAAAATAAATTTGAGCCCAAATTTTGACAACAATGAATTGTTCGAATTATTCCCAATAGGATTGATATTTTTCAATATATTTGGGTCATTTTTCTTCAATAGCTAAAATTTCATCTCATCATGCTATGTCTATATATCTAAATTCCAAAATGCGACGTTTTTTTTTTTTTTTTTAAAAAAAAAAAAAAACTTAACACTCACTCCCTTCCATTCCAACTTCACAATATTCAAATTATGAAATTATTCATTGATATAAATCAAATTGCAAAGTAGTTAATTAAGTCATTGTTTTTAGTTGTGATAATAATTTTTTAATCACTGTGATATGTTAAAATTAATACTATTTAATAATTAATTATCCTTCATAATTAATCCAATATAAAGAGATAGTCTACAAAAAGTCAAAAAGAGTGCTAAAAGACGATCAGACTTTCCTCACTACAAGAAGACAAAGTAAACCCCTTCAGAAGCTATTATAAATTTCATTAATTATTTTAGTTATAAATTAATTTGACATATCATTTTGTACCACGTTTCGTCAACTGTTCGTAATTCAGCTGTTATCACACATCACAATTTATTAGATTAATGTAAATGTCGACACTTCGTTATCGGAACAGTCGATATTGACACTTCGAAATTTGGCAACCTAATGTATACTAAAGAGGGGTAGATTTTCAAGCACCTCAACTATGCCACATCATCACTATTATTAACCATTGATTTTTGTTTTAAACTCTTCATCTACTTTGATCCAATGGCTTGTATTTTTTTTCTTTCCTCAGTAAATAAAATGAATGTGACATGTCTGAAACAAATTTTAACCATTAAAATGGTGCAAAATTTGTATTATGTTATTATTTATAAATTATTGTATTATTATTATTATTATTATTATTATTATTATTTACTTACATAAAAAAATATAAATTTTTTTAAGTTTTGTTTAATATAAATATTTAATATTTTATAAAATTCTTATTTATTTATTTGATACCATGTTTCGGGGCAAAGCCCGAGTTACAGCTCTAGTATTTATAACCGAGGTATATATAGTGCGATAAATTAAAAATTCAGTACATATATTAGTTAATTTTTGACGAAAATTCTGAAGAAAATTGACAACCAACTAATCCACCAACCTTAATTAATGATGCACCATGTTAAATTGGAACTAGTTTCTTGGGCTTCATAATTAATTAATTAATTATATTATTTGAGGAGGGCCTTTTTCGACTATCTTTTTTATTTTGAAATAGACATTCGGCTCTAAATTATTCTTAGAAAAAAAAAAACCATAAAGAACTCTATTCAAATTCAAGCTCTTACATAGAACGTATTGCCAGCAAATTGTTCTTAAATAATTTTTCTCTGATTAAGTTGTATCATTTTTTCTTATATATATATGAGGAGGGATACATTGGCAATGTCTATCTTGACAATCTTGACAATGCCAACTTAAAAAAAATTAAATAAAATCATATAAATTTTAAAAATGAAAAAAAGTTGATGGATGTATTATCTAACTAATAGATTGATAGTGTTTAAAATTTCAATCAATTTAGATATTGTTTGATGGCTTATCAAAATTTCATACAATTTTTAACGGTTGTAATGTAACGGATCTTTGAAAAGCTATCGAACGTCACTTAAATTAAATATAATCGGAAACATAATCAATCTATAATTTAGACAATAGTTCCATAAACTTTTTTCTATTTTTGAGAATTTGTAACTATTTTTTCAATTTTTTTTTAAATTTGGATTGTCAAGATTGTCAAAAAAGACATTGTCAATGGATCCCTCACTAAAAATAACAAAAAATGGTTAGATCTAAGGATTCTGATTTATACAAAACAACGATTTTCTCCCCATCACTAAAAATAGCAAAAAAATTCTAAAAGTTGTAAAATTTGGTTTACTAATATATTTTACATAAAGATCACATTGAGCGGTTCGGATCAACTATTTAAACACCAAAAACTGAGATACAAACTGCATAACATGGTAAAACCGTCAAATGCATATTACCTATTACGGTTGCCTCATTCTATATATATAATATATGCTGGTTGTTGTTTCCTGATGCAAAGGCGGCTCAGGGCTAAGGCAATCACAGGGCACATGTGGGCTAGGCCTTTCTGCCCTTCCAGTAGTCAAATAAGAAAAAAGCCAGACCAGAAAGTTATCATACTGCATAACAAATCTCATTAATAATTTCCCAGATGTCCCTGAATTAAAATTTTCCAGATGGTCCCGATTTTCATAAAATTATACAGTCATGTAATATGTGTGTACCATAGTAATTATACAAGTACTACAAATATTGTTCAGCTTTAATAAGTATATATATTTGCACCGTTCGATACTTAAATGAAAACTAAAGTGAACACAATCTTACAATATTGTAGTTATAAACATGAAAGAATAATAATAAATTCTCAACGGCATAAATTAAGTGTTTGCATCATCAGTTCATCACGGAGCATGATTGTTCCCATTCACTGAAATTAAGGAAAAAAAAAATATAGAATGAAAGAAATCATGGTGTGCCAATTGCCAATTGCCATGCCCCAAATTGCCAACCAGATTAAGACCTTTGAACTAACTATAAACTACTGCTATATATCCAACCAAGAGGAAGCAACATAAATTAAGAGACAGGAACAAAAATTTGCACACTTTCCTCCAGAATCATTAACAAAAACCAAAAAATGATCATAATCAAACGGAAAGAATCACAACAAATTAAAGATCAAACTGTGACACAACTCACACTAACTAACCCAATACGAGCTCTAAAAATGGGGACAAATGGGACCGGATGCTGTGTTCCTGTTAGCACAAGATTTAGCAAACCCAGCACTTTTAGGCCTTTTTGGTTAATTAATTGTACTCTTTTTTTTAATTTTTAAATCTTGCATATTGTATGCAAATTGCAAATATTGCAATTACACTCTGTATGTACCTATCGCCATGGTTTTTATATATGAGGCGTAAAGAGCTGGCCATGAATGATTTAATGGTAAATTAAAGAAGAAATGATTTTAGTTTAGAGGGGGTTAGGATTAGTGCTTGATCATGTGGTGTGATCTTGCATTGCATTGCCTTGCCTGCCTATCATTCGTTTCTTTGTTCTTTAATTTGCCTTTAATTACCACCTTTTTGCTTTTGCAACTTGACAACGGTATTAGTAAATGTTTTTTGTTAATTATGTATTATTATATTATCAACTTTAGTTTACGTTAACATGCAGATTAATCATCAGAAAGCTAGCTAGCATGCAGATTCATATATACTTTCTTATTAGGGCTCTCAATTGCTAAACTCTTTTATGTCCTGTTGTAGTAGATACTAATTACTACTACTGAAATACACCTAGCTATATTAATTAAGCAGCAGATCAATAGTCAGCAATTATCATTGGCGGATCTAGGATTGATATGAAACGGGGCTGGCGACGATTTATGGTTCCAACATTCTAAGATTTAATCCAAAATGGAGGGTTTAGAAACGATAAAAAAATAATTATCACAATATACTACTTTTATATATATTCGACAAGATAGTTATTAGATTAAATCATAATTGCATACTTAAGTAATAAAATATTTAATTTGTTCATATTGTCTATATTTGATATAAAAAATAAATAAAATTTGACATCAAATTAACGAAAATTCATACTAAATATAAACTTGAGTTCAACCGAAAAAATCAGGGTTCAACAATCCTGGTACCCCTTTTGGATCCGCCCTTCGGCTATTATTGCTTAATTTCTAGACTTTTTGAAGCTGTAGAAATGAGGTATTATTGAAGCCTATCTTATTGCTGCTTCAGGCCCATTTCATAATTTGGGCTTAATTTCTGTACCCAGGAAGTCAACATCAGTTTTTGGGCTGGTCTGAATTTTTCCTCTATTATAATTTATGAACTTGAAACAATTGGGCCTAGCTATAGTTCCGGAGTTCTGAAATTAATTTTCTTTTTTCTTTTCGTAATTTTCTTCTTTCTTATTTGCATGGTTGTGGTCTTGAAGGATACGTACAATTTTAAGTGGTTAGAAATGAATACATGATTATACATCTCAAATGTAAAGAGTAAAAAAAATTATGATATTAATTAATAAGTTACGCCAATAGGCTAAATGAAAAATAATGCAATTAAGAAAAGAATTAGGAAATGTGCTCAGTCTATCAATTGAGAAATTAAAGAATTAGGATTAATTTGTCATCACAGTTCCTCATTTGTACATGTGATACTGTGTTTAGCATGCAAAGAACTGATATCTGAAATCCTAGCCGTCTTTGTTAGTAAATTTTCCGGTGGGAGAGGCACACCGCCTCTCCCCCATCACCCCTCTTTCGTTTACTTCTTCTTTGTTGATTACATTCAAGTTTAGTTCGTCCGTTTCTTCGTCCGTCTTTTCGTCGCCCTTTTTGTTATAAGAAGGGTCTTTCGTTGTTCTTCATTTAAGAGGATTATATCATGAATCGTACGAGAATGGATTTTGCTTCCGCTTCAACAAACGGAAATAGTGCTTCAAGAAATGAAGATATGCGGAGTGCTTAACAAGTTTTTCAATCCTTACAAAGACGATGAATTCATCACAACCAAGACGGTAACTTCAAAAATGAATTGTGTGCTTCTTCAAAATTTGTCTCTCTATGTTAGTTTATCGGGACAAAATTATATTGTAGAAGGTTTTGGTTGTTATCTTGTGTCTTTTGAATTTAGATTGAGAAACAATTTATTTTTATTTTCTCGTAGATGTAATCTTTTAAGTGAATGAAATTAGTTGCCTACGGGCCTTGAATGTTCAAAAAAAAAAAAAAAAAAAGAACTGATATCTCACCATCTCTTTCAAGAAACAAATTAAACTAGGACGGAATTAATGGATGTATAAAGTTTCTCAATGAATAGGAAAAAACAAGCAAGCTCTGGTGTAAAGCAGCTCAAATAATTTCCTCTTGATCAATAGATCGACATGCTGCTTCTAAATGCTGCTTAATTGTAGGAATGCTGATCAGATCCAGTTATAAGATAAATTTTCTATATTGATGAACTCGATCGAAAGCTGCTATTCCTAATCGACTGGTAATTTCAACCAGAAGGTATGATTAATTAGGTGATTTGATGTGGAGTTATATCCGTGACAATGCGACGTTCAGATGATGAAAACTAATTTGCACTGATCGAATGTCTCTCGCTAGCTAGCTAGCTACAGATTGAGAAGTTATTTGATGGATTAATTTGGTTAACTCTAAGATTGATCGGACTATTTCAAATTTTCAATACTGCATATATTTGAGCATGTTAAGACTTAATTAAGAACAATCATACTGTATGTATGTATGTATGTTAAATTGTTAATTATGACTGGTGAGTGGTGATTAGTACACTAATTCGATTAGCAGGAACCAGGAATGTTGCATTCTGATCTGATAATTCTGAAATTAAAATGCTACATTATTATATAGGATGTAAGAGATCAGGGGAGAGATTTAAGATGCAGCCTTCTGTCCAATAATAAACACAAATGGAAACCAATGATCTAAACACTGAAAAAACAAAATAAATGAGAAAAAAAATGCACCAATTGTTACATTTATAGGTGAAGAAAGAAGTAAAACTAAGATGAACAAAATTTATACTAGTCGTCGCTGTTTCTTAGCGGGCAATGGACTCGACACTTCATCCTCCTCACCCCAGACATTTACGCCGAGCTCATTCTTTGGCGGTAAGTTGAGATCGAAGTCCCTTACGCTACTCAGAGTCGAAGCGGAGTACGCCGAACCCGACGTCAGATACCCATCCAAGTAGTGGCATCTCTTGTGACCGCCAAGTGCCTGCCCGGTCGCAAAGCTCTTATAACACACATTGCACCTATGAGGCAACCCTTCATCATCAACATTTACATCTACAATTGCTGGCTTAATCTGTTGTGGGTCTACCGGTCTGCGGTGGCTCGACTTGTGGCCACCAAGTGCGTGGTAGGACGAGAAAGCCTTTCCGCAGATCGAGCACTTGAACTGCGGTTTATTGGCATGGTGCACATAGTGATTCGATATCTTCTGTGGCTGGCACCGAGATAGAATGCGGAGGCAGAGCGAAAGGTAATCGTTCTCGGCCATCGACTGCAGTACCGGAGCTGCCAGAGGATCTGTACTGTGAGGTGCCATGAATTGAAACCCTAAATTCAGTTGATGCAAATATATATATATTGGCAAAATTATATGATCCTCTTTTATGTTAGCTTTCAAGACTCAAGAGATTAAGGTTAATGACATAACTGAGTATCCATTGTATATATATAACATATGAAGATTGAAGAAACTATACATGAGAGATAGTTGTGGTGGGTACCTATCACATATATTTATTTTTTTTTATTAGGGTTTAGAATTAAGAAGGTGGGTCAAGGTCAAAATGTCAAAGCACACATGCTTGTTGGGCACAAGGTCCTGGAATTATTTTTTGTACAGTACCTTGTTTTGGAAAACCATAAGCAGAAAGTGATTAATTCTGTCTAATAAGTTAAGTTAAAATCATCAAGTGGTAGTATGTATGCCAGAAAATATGGACCGGGGGCTCACTCTTTTTTTTTTTTTTTTTTTTTTTGTAAATTTTAGTGAGAACGCCAACAATATTGGAATGGCAAAAAGGCAATTTTGATTTTTTTTTAATGGTTTTTTGGATTTATAATAGCCGTTTTATGAATCAAGGTGCTGATTTTAATTATCAGAGTTGTTTTTACGATAATTTTTTACCTAAAAAATGATATGGGTCACTATATATTTATGACGTCAGACGTACATGCATGCAGTTGCAATTTTTGTGAAATATGATTTGAGCAATATATGATTAATTAATTTCAGCTAGCTAGAATGCACACACATGCAATCAACCTTCAAATAATATATATAAATGCAATACAAAATTAAAAATTTTAAAATTGAAACTTGGGTGTATTAATCTTGAATACCACTTGTCATGAGATATTTTCTAATGCTCAATTTGCTTATTTCTCTCGCATTGCTATGTCCTGGTCGAAAATTAATTTGAAATGCTTATATATAATACAACACGTGTGACGGCTCCAAGATCACAGACATTTTCAAATTAAAGTTGAAAACTTTTATGTTACCTTTCATATATATGATATCTAAAATGCTTCAGAATATTCACTGATTAATTAGTTAGGCATAATATTTAATATCATATGTACCTTTGAAGTATTCCTTCACTTCATATTTACCCCTCTATTCTTTAATATATCAAATATCCACTTCAACTTTTTAAAACCTATCATATTTACCCATTAAGTCTTATTATATCATATTTATCTCTAAACTCTTCACAATCTATCATATTTACCCATCTAATCCTTAAAGAGTAAATTTTTTGGGAGCCTACTGAACTTTACCTCAAATCCATAATTGGTCACTAAACTTTCATTTATCCGTTTTTGGTGATAAACTTTGATATTTGTCCAAATTTGGTCACTCCGTTAGTTTTTTCATCCAAGTTAATGGAATAATTAATATGACTCCAATTTAAAATTTTGAAAATTTTTTCTTTTCATATAAAAGTATACAATAGTGAAAATGTAAGACTAACTAAAATTTTTTATTTTTTTATTTCATAAAATTTATTTTTTCCCATAATTATATTTTTACTTATTTTTTCATATAAAGTATATAATTTACGATATGTCTAAAAATGTGAAAGCATTTTATTGTCATAAAAGAAAAATAAAAAAATAATTGAATTTATATTTTTTATAGTTTTGACATAAAAAAATACATGCCTAAACCATAAAATTCATGCCATGTCAATTATTCTGTTAAGTTGGATGGGAAAACTAACGGAGTGACCAAATTTGGACAAATATCAAAGTTCAGTGACCAAAAACGGATAAATAAAAGTTCAGTGATCAATTAAAGATTGGAGGCAAAGTTGAGTGACCTTCCAGAAAATTTACCCAATCCTTAAACCCAAGTCAAATTAATTATTTTGATCATAATGTTTTTTTATTAATTTTCTTAAAACTTGCTTAAGCCTCCTAATGGAGTGCATACTCTCTCCATTTTTTTCTGAATCATATGATTGATAAATGGTAATTGTAATTTAGTAACGTGATTAGAGTTGATAGATTGTCGGGTCGGGTCAGTTTGAACAAATGAAAATGTCGGGTCGGGTATAGAGTTGACGGTTGCCGGCATTTTTCGGGTCGGGGTAGGGTCGGGCGAGTTTTTCGGATCTGGTCAGGATTTGCACCTCTATTCCCGAGTCATCTCGGGTTTCAGGTTGGGTCGGGTTCGGATCAGTCTAACTTTCCCTAAAACATGGGTCGGGTCAGGTTCGAGTCGAGTTCGGATCAGTCTGACTTTCTCTGAAACAATGGTCAGATCGGGTTCGAGTTAGTTTGACTTTCCCTGAAACTCGGGTCGGGTCAGATTTTGCCACCTCTAAACGTAATGGGTAAATATGATATGTTCTAAAGAGTTTAAGGGGTTATTTGAGAGATAAAAAAGTAGAGGGTAAATATGATAGGTTTTAAAAAGTTGGAGGGGATATTTGATATATTAAAGAGTAGAGGGGTAAATTTGAAATGAAGGAAGACTTAGGGGTATATATGATATTAAGCATATAAAAAATATCAGATGCTGAGGTCTAAATTAAATGCATCATGTATTAATAAATGTTGTTCTAGATAGATGAGTAATATATATTATCTAAGAAAAAACAAGGATCACGTGGAAAAATGAAGAAATTATAAAAGAATTGAGAACTTGAAATACCAAAGACTCTTGACTGGTCGTTGATGACTGCTCTCATTTATCCACTCACTAGTTAATTAATTGGATTCTCTATTTTAATCATGGCTTCGTGCATGGCATCCATCCAATTCCAACCACCAATCCTCTTTCCAGGAAATAGCTTCACTGGCCCAACTAAATTACATCAACTTGGTTTAAAATAACTGATGCTTTTTATTTTTTTTAATCATTCAACGTGCCTTAGGAAAACAGAGGAGAGATCCAATAATCAAGAAGGGGTGTGTTTGGATGCATTGGAATAGCGTTTTTTTCAAGAATAGTGATATTATTCTTAAGTCAGTGTCATCCAAACAAGATTGTAAGTTTGGGAATAGCATCCTAACCTGGCTATTCTACTATTCCGTGGTTGAGATGGAATAGCAAGAACAGTGATTATTCAATCTTTCTATCACTATTCCAAACATACCATTCAAACAACATTTCATACCATTTAGAATAGCACTAACTTTTACTATTCTTTATTACTAATCCAAATATCTATTTTTTACTATTCTCACTTACTAATCTCAATTCCTCTATTCTTGCACTAATCCTTAGAGTATTCGTACTGGTAGTGGTTATTTTATTATTTATACATAAATTGACAAATCAAAATTGTTAGATATTTTTACAATAATCTCAATAACATGTATACAAAAAATGATAAAAATTTAACATTGTTTTGATAGCCATCAATAGAGGAGAAAAAAATCATAAAAATTTGAACCATTAATTAATAGATTGTTTTGAAAATTATACTTTATGTACATGGAAATAAAATTAAAATGATATGATTTTTTGTGTACATATAATACATGATGTATATACACAACACAATCTATTTAATTTTGTTATATAAGAGTTTAAAATGTTATATTTGAGATTTAATTTTATAGTCACCTATCGGTCATAAAAATATGGTTATTAATTTGATCATGTAGTAACTAGTGCTTACTGGTTATTAATTTGATCATGTAGTAACTAGTGCTTACGACCTATCCTGATGTAAATAACGATCGAGTGCAAATGGCCTAGTAGCTCAAGTGGTAGCTAACTATGATGATTTCTAAGAGGTCATGGGTTCAATTTTTTATGAACACAAAATATTATAATCTCCTGAAAAGAAATAAGAGATGTGGTAAATATCAACTTAAATTAAAAAAAAAATTATCGATCGAGTGATTAATTATCAGGTCTCGCTAGCATCCAAACGCAATTTTCTTTTGAGGTTTGAAAGATGGAACACTGACGTGTACTTATTTATTTTGGCACAGTGGAACAGAGGACCTGGACTTGTTTGGTAATGTAATGCCCATCAGAAAACAGTAAGCATGCATGCAAGCTTCCAGAACACCAATTACCTGCCCCAGATTGGGAAATGTGACTATATATGTGAGATTGGAGGAGTTTCCGTTTTTGTTACGTTGGAGGCGCAGTCACTCAGAGCTATCTGAAATGATTGATTAGGGACAATAATTACCCAAATGAATTTATGGACAAAAAACGACAGATTATAAATAATTAATTACTTGTGGCCATCGGTCACTATAATAAATTATCGGCTAATTTAATTAGTGATTTAATTTGTTAGGTAATCACGTACCATTTTTAATTCGTTTCATTTTTTATTTTTATCTTTTCGAATTATTTTGCAGTATTTCTACATTAGTCATGATTGTCTATGTCATAGTCTTTTATATAAGAGGAGGGATGCATTGACAATGCTTATCTTGATGATCTTGACAATGGAGATTTTGAAAAATTTATAAAAATAGTTAAAAATTCTAAAAAATAGAAAAAAGTTTATAGAGATATTGTTTAACTTATAGATTGACTATGTTTCAAATTATATTCAATTTAAGTGACGTTTGATAGCTCTTTAAAGCTCTTGAAATTTCAACCGTTAAAAAATGTATAAAATTTTGATAAACCATCAAATAATGTTCAAATTGATTGAAATTTGAAACACTATTAATCTATAAGTTAAAGAATGCATCCATTAAAGTTTTTTCATTTTTAAGATTTTTTATGAATTATTATAAATTTTTTAAAAGTCTTATTGTCAACATTTTCATTATAAGCATTGTCAATGGATCCCTCCTCTTTATATAATTGCAATGCATTATTCTTTTAAACTTGTACGTTATCAGTTATCACTCAAATGATTTGATTTAATATTCTTTTGAGTGGTTTTATAAGATTATCCGATCGATGTCCCTAATAGCACGTGATGTATAATCTATTTGACTTTTTTGTTTCTCACAATTTAGTATGGAAAAGGAGCAGATATAGATACCAAAACAGATAACATAGTTATAATGAAGTAAAATATATCAGAATTAAAATACTAATGAGCTATCTTTGATTAATCTTAAGCACTGTGGTATAAAGTTACATAAAAAAAAAACTATAAAATTAAATCATCTTCTTGCAAACTATTAAATCACATGAACATTACTTTAAAGTTGCAGAAAGAACATGTAAGAGTGAGAAGGAAAAAAAAAAAAAAAAGAACAACAAAAGAGAATTGATATCATGTGTGTTTTATTTTAATCTCATTATATTTCAGATCATCTATATAGTATTTCATTTTAATTGTCTCATGTTTTAGATTAATTTTATCTATCTATATTAATATTTGTTTTGGTGTCCATTTTGATATCTTTTGAGTATTTTCCATGCAACAGATTACTAGAAGCAATAAGGGCAAAATCACTTGTGAAAAGTACAAGTTTTTGTAGGCTATCAAATTAGCGTACTCTTGATTAGTTCAAAAATGGATAGAAGCAAAAGAAGGAAATTTTCTAGACATTTAATTATTTATCCTGAAAATTATGATAAATAATTTCAAATAGATTTATAAATAAAAAATTTCAAATGTGCCTGTGTACTTATAGATTAAGATTAATTATGTTTCGAATATTATTAAATTTTTAGTGTCATTGGTTATTCTATCAAGAATTATTAAGTTTAGATCATTGTAATAATATATCAAAATTACCAAAGTAAATTATTTCCAAGGAGGGACGAAATAAAGCAAAATATATAAGAACTGAATGTAAAAGGAAAAGTATAAAGCAATAAAAAAAACTGAAAAAAAGAACTTAAAGGAAATCAAGTATGCAAGCTCAACTTGTAGACTTTATCAGTTGCAAATTACAACTGGAATAAACAGCTCACGAATAGAACGAAACGGAAAAGTATGTATAAGCTAGCACTGAAATCGGCTATGATCCAAATCAGATCGGAGGACCCTCCAATCCTAAATAGATAATTGGGATTATTTGACCCCCCCCCCCCCCCCCCAACCAAAAAAAAAAAAAAAATCCATTACCGTCGGATCGGGGATTGAAGGGTCCTCTAATCCAAATGATCCGATTTGGATCATAGCCGATACGGACTCGTATAAGCTAGAGCTAGCAGCTGGCTAATTGGGAAAGTTAAATCTTCAGGGAACTTAAACACTTAATTAAGAAAACCCCTATCTACATCGCTTTCCCTTAATTAAGCCACAATTAATATTAATTAATGTGTCTAATAAATACTGTATAGTGATTATATAAATGGAAATCATTAATATTATATATGAACATCGATCCTTCGTGTTTGTTATATATAATGACCGAATGAACAAATACCATATACATAAGACTAATTTTCTTTTATATGATTCGCGCAATAGGGAAACAACATGAGGGCCTTTCTTTCTAACTCGGAATTCTTTTTTAATTACAAGGAAACAAAAGAATTAACACATGAACCTAGCAGAAGAAATGCTACATTTGATTGTCTAAATCTAACTAACTAAACCCAAACTAAAATCACAAAATCGACTCCCAATTAATCAGGGAAGAACATGAAGCAATCAATCAACAAATCAAATCAAAGAATCCCAAAAAAATCCCCACAAATGGTGGACATAAATACAAAATCTTCAGCTCGATCAATCAGACGAGCCGTCGCTTCTTAACCGGCAACGGGCTCACGACTTCCTCCTCCTCACCCCATCCTCCTCTGGGCGGCAAATTCAGATCGAAGTCTCTAACACTGGTCAAAGTGGAGCCCGATCCAGATCCAGACACCGACACCGACACTGACGATCCATCCCAGTAGTGGCATCTCTTGTGTCCGCCCAGCGCCTGTCCGGTCGCGAAACTCTTGCGACACACATTGCACCTATGTGCACCTTTACCTCCCTCTAAACTCTTATCTTCATTCAGTGCATGCTCAGGAGCGATGTTCGTCGATTCGATCTGGCCTGGGTGCATTGCGGGTCGACTGCGGTGGCTCGACTTGTGCCCGCCCAGAGCCTGGTATGAAGTGAAACCCTTCCCACAGATGGAGCATCTGAAGAGCAGTTTATTGGAACATTGGTTCCGGTGATCATCATGTGTAACATTCACATTCTGCATAAGTTGTTGGCCCCGGTTGAGGAGCAGAAGGCAGAGGGAGAGGCACTCTTCTTGGGTCATGGTGTTTGGTGCAGCCGACAGAATTGCTTGATCAGAAACCATGTTTTTGAAGGTTGAATGGCAAGCAACTAAGCAAGTAAGACACGGTTTGTTGGATTGGATTGGAGTGGAGTGGAATGGAATGGAATGGCAATATTGGACTTTGGAGAGGTATTTATAGAGAGAGCACAGATAAGGAAAGTGGAAGAGTGAGTGCTCATCCTCTGTAGCGCTGCATCGTGTAGCGCGGGATGTGAACCGTTAGATCATCTCCAGATTCGATCCAGCACAGATCTCGAGATGATCTGACGGTTCACGTCCTGCATGCGCTGCACAATGCAGCGCTACAGAGGATATGAAATCGGGAAAGTGGGACGTTGTTGCTTCGGTTTGGTTGAACAGGTTGGTCAAAGAAACGGCCTTCTTGTATAGTCAACGGTATTAGTTTGTGACTTGTGAATTGTGACGGATGGTACGTTGAATACTGATGAATAGTGATTTAGTGAATAGGTGAAGTTACGTGACCACATTATATGTCACAGGAAATTACATAAGATCGCTTTTTAATTTCCAATTGCCCACTTGGCCACTTGTAATTGGAGTTGGAGTGCTTGAGCTGAACTATGATTTTGATTTCCTCAAAAAAAAAAAAAAAAAAAACTGTGATTTTGATTTTTGATTATAAAGTACAGGCTGTACAGCAACTTGAAGATGAAAAGACGACAATTGGGATAGTTTTCAACCGTTGAATCTACTTTGAGATTCGTGCAAGTCATTTTCAAGAAAGTAAAAACCATCTTATAATTCATACTGTTGATTTGCTGCACAGTACAGACTACAGAGGAAGAACAGGCACAAATGGTATCACTAATTCACTATGAGGAACTGGAATTCCAAGCACTTGTATTAATTAGTCAAATTATTTTGAAGCACGTCCTTAATATATTGTATATTACAAATTAAAAGTACATTATGCTTAAAGTTGAAAACTTCAAAATATTTAATTTAAAATATATATAATTTATCCCTTAATTTTATGTAGTCCAGAAAATTAGTTTATGTCAAATGTATGTACGTATGAAATATGGATTCATGACATTGTGCTGGGATCTTTTTTTATACATAACATAATCAATCTGATTAATCATTAAATTTATTTTTCTATTAATTATAATTAGCCTTCATTATTTCAAAATATGCTAAAGCAAAATACATATAAATTACATATATATACATCACCGTCTCTCTATATTATATTTAGTTTTCTCCATTATATTTTTCAAATATTTTCTAATAAATTATATTTACTTCTTGAGTATAACAAACGCTAGAGATGTGCATGCAAGTATGATTGCACGAGAATGAGAAAAAAATATATTGTAAAGAATCAAACTTTAAAAAGGCTTTAATTGGCCCTAATTATATATTATGATATTTTTGCCGCTCTAAAAATACTAATCAATTTTTCCATAAGAATAATTAATTAAGTTCTTCATAATTAGAGATAACTACTTACAGCATAATCCAGCAGGGGGCGGGTAACCGTTAGGTCTAAGATATATTTTGCTTCAAAAAAAAGTAAGTAATTTGTTTCAAATATATTATAAGGGTTAGACTAATAGTCCTCCAACAAAATCTCCCAATTTCGTCCCCCCCCCCCCCCCCCCAACCAAATCAGAGTGCGCCACCTGTCAAACCGTGTTGACCGGTCAAAGCTAGAAAACGCGTGTTAACCAATCAAAGCGTGTTGCAGTGCAATGTCTCCATATGCCGCTACAGGTGTTTATTTTTCAAAACCAAGTGTTTATATCGCAAGTCCAGGTATTTATACTTCAAAGCTAGGTGTTTATCTTTCAGGTAATATTTCAAAGTCGGGTTGTTATATTTTAAAACCAGGTATTTATATTTCACATCCAGATGCTTTTATATCACGGGTTTTAATATTTCAAAACCAAGTATTTATATTTCACATCCAGGTGTTTATTTCAAAAGCCACGTATTTATATTTGAAAGTCAGATGGTTACATCTCAAATCTGTGTGTTTATACTATAAATCCAGGTGGTTATATTTCAAAACAAGATGTTTATACTTCAAATTCAAGTGTTTATCTTAAAGCCAAATGTTTATATTTCGAATTCAGATGATTATATTTCAATTCCATGTGCTATATTTTGAAGATAGGTGTTTATATTGTTATCCTGGGTATTTTTATTTTTGAAGCCAGTATTTATATATCTAATATTTATGTAATTTTCTTAACTTTTTTATACTCTTGTCAGCGTCTTCTCCTTCTTTAACTTTTGTAGATCATTTAAATAGATGACAATGACGAGAGTTATAGAGAGATGGTAAAAATGGTGCGAAACTCATGAAAAAGTAGGGAATTTCTTGGAGAGGTAAGTAGTGGTCTCAAAGAGCAAGGAAGGGAGGAAATAAGGTAGCTTGCCATCTTCCAATATGTATGAACGAAGATCGGTTGAAGCTACGACCGGAGTAGCGATTGGAGCGACAATTGGAGAGGGTGAGATGAACCTTTAGATCTCTAGAGTTGTAGCCGAAGCAATGGTTGGAGGGGTGAACGGAGCGACAGTCGGAGGGGTGGATGGAGCGAAGGTCGGAGGGGTGGACGGAGCAACAGTCGGAGGGAACAAGCAATGGTCGGAGGGTTGGGCAAAGTGATGACCGGAGGAATTGGGACATTGAGTAGAGTCTATTAATCAATAGTGATATTTTTATAGTTGCTTAGGGGGATAGGATGGGGGATGAAAGTTGGGGGGTTAAAAGATTTTCACATATTATATATGACAATATATACTTTTTCCCCAAAACAGAAGAAAATTAGGTATTTTTATTAAAAAAAAAAAACAAGAAGAAGAAAATTAGGTATGACAGTATATAGCCAAGAAAAATAATTGCATATGATAACGTACGACGGTCTAAGATTTTGCACCAAACAAAAAAGAAACCATAACCAATTAAGAATATAGCACCAGGCAGCCCAGGTTTAAATTATGAAAGAGTGCCAAAATAAATAATAAAACGCACGTGTGGAATTAAGAGGAACAATATAAGACACTGGAGAAGTGGAGATGGATGAGCATTGACTTGGAAACTTGACTGATTTAATTTATGCGACGATCGTGAACGATATTCAGGCTTATATAGCTTAGCTCGATTCACCAAACCACCCATATATATATGATATATATATGTAGTCAAGACGGAAGCAGTCTATTCGTATATATTCCGCACATGACGATTAGAGATTGCTTTTAACTTTTATACATTATTACGTTTCATTATCTCTAATTATTTAGCTAATTATCCTCATCCTCAGCGATTCAAAAGGAAGAGAATATATTTTTTTTTCGAAATCTTTGCGGCAGCTGCAAAGTTATATAGGCAAGTATTAAATTAACTCTCGGCCTTTAAGTAAACAAAGGCCTGGGACTTCTCTCCTTGCCAACTTAGCTACCACCCATTTCCCAAAAAAAAAAAAAAAAAAGAGGAAGAGAATATCAGGAGGAGGTTTCCTTGATGACAAGCTAGCCAATTGTATGTAAGGTATTAATTAGTGGGCCTTGCAGCTGTTGGATTGGATATTCGATCAACATAAGTCTACGTACAAACATTATTTATACCAATCAATCACACTAATTATTATTATTAAAAAAATTCATTTTTGCTTGATAATTATATATGCCATTACACTTAACTACAGTTCATATATATTTTTATTAATCAAGTTCTGCATGTACAAGATAGTTTAATTATGTAGTGGTAAGTAGTTTCCAACAATTATCTTATCAGACCATCCAACAATTCAATATATAATTATTAATTCAAAGCCAGAACACAATTGTGAATTTAAATACTCATAATTGTTATATAATTCAAACTATAATATTGGATAGTTGAACTGTATATTGGTTGGATGCAATATGTTTCTCTTTCATTTTTTTTTATTTATTTATTTCTTTCTTTCTTTTTGGAGTAAACAAAGCACCGTTTGTGATTGTGACAACCTTAACAACTATCTATATATTCTATTTTTAGAATTTTATTCAAATTTGTTCAAAATATCATTGCAAAATTATAATCTTCTTTTTCTCTCCCCGAATATTAAACTCTGGCAGAAGAACGTACGCAAGGTGATTGGTGAAACATTCATCGAACCTGTCAATTTATTTCTCTCTCTTTCTTACAATACAAGTTAGTGTGTAATTATTATATATACAATACAAACACATCTGATGAGACATTTGTCACCATCATTCATGCATGCACGTGCTGATTTTTGTTTTATCCAAGCAAACGTGCTCAAAATTAAGCGCAGCCGTATTTTATTACATTGGTTATTTTCAATATGCTAGGACTTGCATTTTTCAATAAATTTGGTTTATTCATATTCTTTAGTATAGGCACTTGAATTTTTTTTTTTTTTTTTTGAGAATTATAGGCACTTGAATTAAAGAAACTTTGGGGGCTGCCGCCTTTCAATCGCCTGAAATAGACAAAAAGCCAATCACTAATGACCACGTGGTAGTTTAATTGAGAACTTTCTTCAAAGCTTCAGATAATTTTACTCAAAAAAAAAAAAAAAAAAAAGCTTCAGATGATTGGTGGCTGTCATGTAGTTTTTTTTTTTTTTGAGGGGAGCTGTCATGTAGTTTGTTTACGTTTTCTTTTCCTGAACAAAATAATGCATCGAAGAACTAGATTTTTTTTTCTTTTTGATTTCTTTGGTTATGTACTGGAAACTACTGTTGCAAACTGCAATATAAATTGAAGTAGATCGCATAATATTATTTATAAGCAATGCTTGAACTTCAAACGCCTCTTAAATAACCTGTCTAAGATTTCTAACATTCACACTTTCGGCAAAATTTAGGAATTTGTATAATTTATGCATGGAATCTAAAACTTTAATTTGTTTGCTTGGTTACGGTAAGTCGGTAATATCATCGAGTAACAAAATCAAACAAGTTGCATAATATATTGCATTACGAAATTTAACACAGCTCAATTACTTTTGAATTTTGAAAGCTTAATTGCTTTGAATTCGGAACTCCTATGTAAAGAGCCTTTAATGGTTTAGTCCTTAAATTTACTTTTACAATACCGCTTATGCAGCTGTTTTTGACAAAACTACATATACCCATAAGAGCAGCTAATACATACTGTATATTCTCCCTATTATTAAATATAATATAGAGTTACTTTTCATATACAAAAATCTTAAATATAAAGATGTGTAAACTAATAAACCTTTACTATAAAATCTTACTAATATATGGAAAAACTTCTCTCTGAATCTGTAGTTCGGGTAAAAAATCCTATTATTTTATAATCCACAAAAGTACAGAACTAGGCCTGGAGGCCGAGCTTAGAAGTTGGAACCCATCAAGGCAGGCTGGCTGACAAATGTTATCTACAAAGAAGATATCTTTCTTAAGGGCCACCAGGCCCAAATGAGGCCCACTTTAAAATGAAATATCTTTAGGCAATTAGGCGCTTTCAAATTCCTATTAAGGCTATTCCAATCAATAACTACATTTAGTGTGCTACCAAAAATGCCAACCTCCTATTCAATTGAAAGGAATGAGAGAAATGCCATATCACTGTTTCGAGCATATAGTTTTTGCAAACTTGCACTAGGTAACTTGGGGCTAATTATAGTGGATTTTATTCCAAAACATCGCGTATTACTATATACTATGAATGATCAAATTACAAGTATTAACGCATGGTAACACACTAGAAGCAAAGTGGTGCTTATTGTTCAGCAAACAAGACATTATCAACAACCAAGTTGCCTAGTTAAATAACTTAGATTAGATCTACTCTCAGTTGCCAATAAGTTATTACAATTTACATCGTCTGGGACATTATTACATTCATATTAGTATAAATCCTCTGTTCAATAACAGACAATACAACACTGCTACCTAACAGAGTTTGTGTCACAACAGAGTACAACATGATCAATCAACTACTTTGTAAGCCTTCATTTATATCACATCTTAAACTGCAATGTCATACCTGATGTGCTTGAGCAAAACAGGAGTCACAATATCAGGGGAGCTGAGTTGTGGTAGGTGACCTTCGCATGCCATGACCTCAACAATAGAATCACCCCCAAGATGTTTGTGTAGATACTCAGATACCACAACTGGAACTGCAAGATCTTTTGTGCTCTGAATGATGTGGCAGGGAACGGTGATGAGAGAGAGGAGGTGGCGCACATCACTTTGGAAAATTGTCTGGCCAACGCTGAGGGCAATGTCTGGACGGATGTTAAAAAGGGTGCGGCTGAACTCTTGTACCGCTACTGAATCCATATCACCTGTCATGTATCAAATTCTTTTAGCCGGTGCCTCTATGAGTAAATAAATATAGGAACATAAATAATGTATAGTCAAAAGGTTTTAATTTTTCTGGCAAGCATAATTTGCTGCCACAATTTGCAAGCTTCTACTGAGCTTGCACATTAAGTCGTTAAGATTCTCAGCCGTTTAAAGCAATCATACATGCCGTATTAACTATGGCAGCAAATTTCTAATGGCAGCAGATTTTGACCCAATAAAGAGGGCACCTTTGTAAATAACTACACTCCGTGCCAATAGCTGTAGTTAGGATGTTTCAGAATTGATTGTAGATATAATATCAACAAATCAATACCTCCAACAGCGAGAGGGGCGAAGCCACTGCACCAGGCCTTGTAATTTGAACGCATAGCCTCAAACAGCTGATCAAGATCCTCTTGCTCAAAGCCTCCATAATAATCCATTTCATTCAGGTACCTGGCAACAGAACATATCTTTAGTAAAACGTATGATGACATATGACGCTCAATTCATGTGAACATTGCATACAATACAAGCAACATTTCTTTAATGTTCATTTTATGAATCGAATATCTCAAAAAAGAAAGAAAGAAAAAAAGAAAAGAAAAAACATTGCAATCAGTATAAGAACCTAAAAACAGTGTAGATTTAGAAAGGGGAATAATAGCATCACCGCATATATCAAAGGAAAAAAAAAAAAAAAGCGGATAGTGACTGTTTAGCTTTACATTGCAAATTTAGAAATGGAAAACAGAAAGTATGATGTCAAGTAAGTTTCTTTAGTTTATAAATATAAAAGGATAGAAATATACAATTCTTGTTTAATTAAGAGACTTTATGCCCCCTTTGCCAATAATAGAAAATAAAAGAATAATCATCACAGCTATCAGCTTGACAAGATAATACAAATTAAAATCAAGAACCTATAAATTGATAGAAACCAGTTGACTTTCTTATAGCAAGGTTTTATCTTACCTTTATTTTAAGGGAAAGAATTAGTTCAGACATACTCCGTATTCGTCTGCTGATATAGCATTCGTCAGATAATACCAAAAAAAAATAAAAAATAAAAAAAGATTTTCATTGGATACGTTGAAGATTACAACAAGTAAATTAACTGCCGAAATTTTCAAAATTGTTCAAAGAAGAAGGTTCCTATTCGCATGTATAAAAGGAAGGTTCATAGATTGCCAACAATAGATCAGATGTACAAGCTTTTAAGAATTCACTAATACTAGGCTAACCATAGAAAAGGACTAGCCAACTCCCGAGCTTTTAAGAATTCACATGTGAAGTGAGAAGGTTAACAGTTCAAACTGGAAAATTTGGGAATTCTAATTTTATGTGCAGAGTACTTATCTTCAGTTCCCAAAATACTTCCATTTTCTTATTACAGAATACTATCAAAATACTTAATTAGTTAATGTAACATCTTAGAAAGATCACTCCCAATTGCGCAACAAATTAACAAAAAAGGGAAAAAGAAAAAGAAACCGATCATACCTAGGAGAGCCGGAGAGAAAGACGAGCTTGGAGAACAAGTCGGGGCGGGAAATGGAGGCGATGGCGCCGATCATGGCGGAGACGGAGTGGCCGACGAAGATGCAGGACTGGACGCGCAGCTCCTCGAGGATAGCGAGCAGGTCGAGCACGTAGCCCTCGAGCGTGGCGTAGCGGTCGAAGTCGAAGTAGTCTGGGTTGGTCGGGCCGGCGCCCATGTTGTCGAAGAGGACCACCCGGTACTCGTCGACCAGGTGCGGGACCAGGTGCCGCCAGACCGACTGGTCCGTGCCGAACCCGTGCGCCAGCACGATCGTCCGCTCGCCCGTCCCGACCACCCGCACATTGTGCGCCTCCTCCACGATCCCCATTGTTGTTTGTTTGTGAATTGTGTTGTTGTTGTTGACAATTGAGTTGAGCTGGGTTGGATTATTCGTTTCTGAGCTTATCGAGATCTGCGCTGGCACAAATATCGAGACAATCCAATGGCTGAGGTTGTGAACTGCGCGATGAAGTACAGCAGGGGATATGAATTCGAGCTTATCAGTTGGGTTGGTTGACGACTGACTGAGCACGACCACAGAATAACGGATTCATATCGTCTGCTGCGCGGTTAATTACTTCGCGGTACTAAGACCATTGGATCCGCTTCAAGATTCGTGCAGCCAATCTCGAAAAACTCTCCCTGTAGTTCACATCGTTGATTCCCTGCGAAGTACAATACTGCGCGTCACAGGATGATCACTCCAGAATAACACGGAGATAGTTGAGTTGAGTTGGGTTGGGTTGCCTAGTGGAAATGGAATTATGGAATCTCGGTGTTCTGTGGAATGTGTGTAGCACTATTTTGTGTAGCGAGTGGGGTGTTATGGAAGTGGGAAGGGGAGAACGGGTTTTAATGACTCGTTGTATGGAGAGGTTGGGAAGAGTTGGTCCCAAGTTCCTGGAATTCGTTAAGATCACCGGAACGACAGTTACCGCCTTTCGTTATTGGCTTGGCTTTATTGCTTGCCCAAGAGGCGAGTGCAGAAGTAGAAGAGGGGATTGAACAGGGCAATCTTTGTTGCCCGGTTGTCAGGTTGTGCTGGGACCCGGGAATAGGAGCTCTAATAATTGAACTGGTTAAGCGTCAAATTCAGGCATGAATCATGCTTTAATAGCACCAGCCTGCAGCAGCAACCAAAAATATATATATATATTATGAATTTTGAATAAGAAGGTAAACAATGTTTTCACATATTTTTTTTCTATTTTTGAGAATTTTTAATGATTTTTGACCGATCCAATAATCATTAGTCAAGAGTTAATTGTGAACATGTTGATCAAAACTATCAACTTGTTCTTTTTTCTTTTTTTTCTTTTCCAGAGAATTAAATGATAGGATAATAAATTGAGCGTTTGTGTGGAGGCAGTTGGAGACGTCATGACCCATGACTCATAAGTCGTACAACTAATTATAACCCATCACTAAACAAGGTCGGCTGGGTCAATGAAATGAACACAACGATCGACCTCCAGTCGTACTAGAGTGGCAATTACCAATTAACAAGTGGCAGATTCTCACACTCCGACCGGATCGTTCAACATGACTGGGACAATATTCACAATAACTACTTTGTGGTCAACGGCTAGTTATAGACAAAAAACTGATTTGATGAGATTTCATTTCACCTATCACCTCACCTAATAATATCCCAGCTCAGAACCACCCTGGAAACGAATCAGACATAATACCTACTCCTTGCACAGTTGCACTGGAGGTTAGCCATTGATTCCCGGCTAGCAATTTTAAATTCATTCGACATTTTTGGCTAATGACTAATTGGTTTGACATGGTTTTTTTTTCACTTTAATCACTCATGGTGCGTGTTATACTGTTGACACTGGTATTCTGGCACTGAAGTTATACTGAACCAAGGAATACTGTAAAGAGAAAGGAAGTACTTAGAACTTTCACAGCATGCCATATAGCCATTAGACCAGAAAGGAAAAATGCTAAATATGTGCAAAGGCATATATTAACGGGGAGCTCACAAAATGCATTATGCATATGAATGTCTTAAGAGAGAAGTTCAAACAAGGTGTGAGTCAGGCCAGAGGAGGTCGCAATCGCTTTTTCTGTTTGTTTTCTTTTTTGGGCTTGGGCTGAGTCTTGTGTAACTGGCAAGAAGGATAAGTTAGTTACTGATATAATATATACCAGAATAACTGGTGTCTTATTTGTGTTATTAATTTCATTGTGACTTGCGGTAGCATTTCTTCATTTCGGCCTTCAGAAAAGAATAAGATATCATTTCTTTATTTAAACTGATTGCTTCTAATTGTTTAACTTCTAAGCAGTGCAATGAACTACATTCCTTTTCAGGAGGATCTTAATTTTGTAATTAACGGATTAATTGCATAAAAATACTTCTTTCAACTCTGTCAAATCAAGTTTTTTTCCCTGATTCATAAATCGAACCAGAAATACAGAAACCAGATAACTAAAACCCACAAATTTCCCCACAGGTGAGGAGAAGTGCCTAGCACTATCTCACGCGCTACATCGATCTCTGATGCTGTTGCTGCTTGACAGATGATACAAACTATGGTTCAAATACGCATCTTTCTCACGAACTTGAATACTTAGATTTGTGAGGGAAGTAGTGTTGGATCTCTTTTTGATATGGTAAGTCATAATTCAAGCAGATTATAAATGTAGCAGAAATGCGGAATGCATCTTTCTGACTAGAAATGTTAGTCCAGTTAGGTAATCAGGCTGGTCTACATATACATACACAGTACCAAAATGATAGAATTACTATATGCAGCAGAATTGTGGAAAACACCCAAATTTGCAAAGCAAGTGATCATTCCCATCTGCTCCGAACAATGCAACATAGGGACTTTTCCCAACATATTAATAACACAGGCTTGTTTGGTAAAGCACCGAAAAGGAGTTCACAAGTATGAGCTCCAAGCCTCCAACAATACTTTGCTGAGATTTAAGGAACAAAGTGGCTTCTTGAGTTATATTTTCACCTCAACTACATTAGGGGCATTGGTATATCTCTTCATTTTATTCCAACAAATAAAATTTATCCTTTGTTGTTCACATTGAATGCCAATCAAGTAATCAAAATCTTAGAATAGATAGGGTTTTTGAAAATTTAAAGATGTCTAAAATAAATAATAAAATACAATAACAAAGACAATAGAAATGAAGCCAGATTGATACTCTCAATTAAACAGCATAACTCATCAACTAGACAGGATTATCCTGTCACACAAGGACTCTATACATTATTCTCACAATGTAAAATACATATCAATGAATCTTCATTTTTTTTCCGATCTAAAATATTCAAATAAACAATTCTCAAATATATAGTTTACAACTCAAAATCTCAAGATTTTAATAGAAGTTTAAAATTTTTTTATTATATATTCAGATCACATCTAATGACAGCAACTGAGTTGTAGCCAGACATGTTACGTGCCTATGCTTTGTGAGCATCATAACACCTCTGTCAAAGATATATACAGGCAAAGCCAGTATTTCACTATTACCAGAATGTGGTAGCATTAGTTTCTTTAAATTGACGTAGAGCACATAGATCAAGTGAATTTCTTGCTTTCTTAATGAGGAGATCAACAAAATTATCATCTACATAAGTAAATAGTAACCTTTCATGGAAGACAAATGACAGTAGAAACCAAGGTACATTGTATCCTCATGCAACTACAAGTCAAACCAACAAATCAAATTTCAAGAATGAACTCAAGGGGAAGCTGAGTCAAGTAGTAAAATCATACTAGCTAAACTATGATGTGATAGATAACAACATGTCATATATTTGGTAAGCACATACCCTTTCTCCTTCTTACTCAAACAAGCCAACTTACCACAAAAGAAATAATCTAACGGAAAAGTAAAACATTGCTATAAGTATGATGATCCAAGACGCAAGCCTTTGCATTACCATCGAGGAAACAATTCTGTTTATCATTATAATTGAGAGTAACTTGTTCCAAACTTATTTAAGTACTGTATTATTAATTGTCGCAGAATGCTAACAGAATGGACTTTCATCATTCATGCTCTATCCATGGAGAGCATACTATTTGTTCAGGGAAATATTCATTAAATTTTGGTACTTGAAAATTGAAAGAGATTTTCCATTAATAGTTACTTTTTGAAACACTCAAGTACTTGTACGACATGCTGCAAATAAGATCTCCTCATTAACCCAATTTAATCAAGACAATTTCAACCTGAGCACATTAATGTCTTTCTTATAGTTTCAAGTGTCTTGCTTGCATATGATATGCTACACTTTACAACATTATTGCATTTTAATCTTAATTGCCAGCTCCAGTAACACCATACTATAATCTTCTGATTGCGATCCAACAAATCAAATTTAAAAGCAAAAGCAATATATGAACAGACATAAATGATTATTACAACAGAGAGAACCACTAACCATGCAATTGGAGGTTCCATCTTAAGGCACGATCTTATAAGCCTTGAGCTTCTCGATCCAATTATTGAACGAAGAGATGGTGTTCCTGAAACCAAGAAATCCATGCTCCTTGCTCTTATTCATCGAATCAAGATGCTCGAATTCCAGCCCGAGAGCCAAATCGGCGTACCACCAGTTACCAACATCGCTGAGCTTAGTCTCGGTAAGCCCAAACTCCTCCACAATCTCATCCCACAACTCCTCCTTCCCTTTCATAGCCTCCTGAAGCTTAAACCGGTTCTCCTCACCTTCGTACCCGACCCAATCAAGCCCGAAATGCTCTGCCAGCATCGGCCATAGCTGCTTCCACTTGAAAACATCCCCATTGCTGCAATTGAATGCCTCGTTCCTTGCAAATGGGTCTACGGCAGCCCAGATCTGTTGCTCAGCAACCAGATCCGCATCGGATGCATCATGGAACCCAGACCATGCAACCCAATTCCCAGGAAACCTCAATTTAGTCCCCTCTTTGCGACAAATCGCCGCATAGACACACAACGACGCAACTATATTCATCCTACTTTTGGGGGAGAAGCCGAAAATCATCGACGGCCGGTGCACCGACCAGCTGACAGCCCCGTTCCGCCTCGAAACCTCTTCGAACAGAACATCCTCCAAGTCATAGTAGAAATTGGGGGTGTCCAGCCGGGGCATATCCTCCGAAAAGGGAGGATCATGGGTCTGGATCCGGCCGACAGCCTCAAACGGACCGAGGTAATGTTTCCGGCCAGTGAGCAGACACACGTGCTGCAAATTGGGGCAGGAAGGGACGACAGCTGCCAGCACATTACGGAGCATGGCGGAATTGACCTCCCGGTTCTCAGCCTCGGCGCCCTGATCGGACCAGGCAGTGTAAAACACATGCGTGAGGTCCGTCAACAACGACAGCTTAGACAGCGTCTCGGCGGGGTTAGAGATATCACACTGGATATGGTCGACCAAGGGGGAGTCCGCGATGGGAGGGGACCAGGCGGGGCGAGGGTTTCGGGACAGCGCGAAGACCTTCCAGGGCCCGCCGGGGGTGTCGGGGAGAGGCAGGATGTCGACGAGACTGGTGCCGACGATGCCCGTGGCCCCGACCACGAGGGCGAAGCTCTGGTACTTGGGCTCGGATGTCGCGGAGACCTCGTCCAGCTTCTTCTTGGTCGCGCCGATCGCGCCGGCCCACCACCAGCTCATTGTTGCTGATTGTTGTTGTTGCGATGATTGTTATTATTTGATTGGTTGATTCGGGACTTCGGGGGCCGTTATTTTGGGGTGTTTGTTTGTTTGTTGGATAGAGTATTTTAGAGTATAGAGAGCGGGGAGCTGCTTTGGGCAGCGTCATTTTCACTTTCATACAGTTTTTTGTACATTTTAAGACATAAATGCTCCTGTAATTTGTAATAACATATGTGTATAAGGGAGGGTATATTTGTCTAAAAAGGTCTAAAAAGCTGTATAGAAGTAAAATCAACGCTGCCCAACGCAGCAGCCGAGAGAGCGTGATCAACGTGGCGAGTGTGGTCGATGATGAAGGAAGATGAGGTTGCGTAGCTGGGAGTTTGGACTGTTGGAGTTTTCTTCTGCTGGCTGGTTGCGTGGATGGTTGATAATATGTGATGTCTCATGGAGTCATGGTTTGATAATTGGTTTGATTATTATTTTTGGGGAGTTAATGAACGTAGCCTATTGTTGTTCTGAGAGAAGACTAGTAAGTAGTACCCAACTATCCTTCATCCTCACCGTTCAATTTAGAAAATGACTTTTTCGACCGTTCCTTTGATATTAGGCTTAGTTTTTGTTATTCCCATCCAAACTTGCTAAATACCCTATATCTCCACTTTCAAGTTTTCAAAAATAATACCCAATATCTCCATCAAACTCCTAATAACCAATATCTCCTTCAAAATTTCTTTTCTTTTTTTATTTTTTATCTCTTTTTATTGAAAGGTGAGCTTCTTTAGTATTTTTGACTGGATGAGATAAAAAAAGAAAAAATAGTGACTTTTCACATCTTGCCTCGAGTTAATTTCTTATGTTGGATATATATATTTTTTTTTTGTCAAAATTTTTTTCTCTTAGAATTCTTTCATATTCTCATTGTCTATGTACGAAGTGTAAATTAATATACCAGTTTCAATGCTTGAAGAGTTATAATCCCTCCAGAAACATAAAATATTTTTCCTTTTTCATTAACCTTTTCTTTTCCTTTCAAATGAATGCTTGAAAAAAAAAAAACATCATTTTCTTTCAGATTGTCAAGATTATCAAGATAAACATTGTCAATAGAGACCTCTATATATATCCAAACCAGTAAGGAGCCACATGTTGCTTTGAGCTAATAATATTATTTGTTTTAATAATATTGTTTAAAATATTAAGATAATCTAACTTTTTACTCCACGCTTTGCAGTAAAGTTTCCACGATTGAGTCAAAGTGCCCGGACTTCACAATGGGCTCATACAATTATTAGTAGACTACATTTTTTTTTTTTTTAAAAAAGATTTTGGGTTACATTTGAAACAATTACAAACACATAATCTCTAATTATAATCAAACAATTACTATATGACTTTATTAGAAAGTTGCTTCACATAAATTTGAACAAAATATTTAAGATTGATATTGAGGTGACAACCAGATGAGGAGAAAGAAGCACAGGTATCAATTTTTAATATCACCGTAATGAAATCCAAAATGATTTCATAAAGAATTAAAGCATGATACCAAAATTGAACAATCAATATTGTGCTTGATAGAACCAAAATTGAAAGTGGCACAAGTTCGATTTAAGAAGAGCAAGAATCAACTTAAAAGCCAAAAAGTAACAATTCAGAGCAGAATCTCGTGACATGGTAATGCATATATATGAGAATGAATATACAAATTTTGTTTTATATGCGAAGGTAATCTTCTTTACCTTTAGGACTTGGACCTGCATGAGAATTACTTTATTGAACTCATACCTAGCGCCATGCATTGACAAACCAGTTTGAGAATTTCAGAACAGAAACTATTGCAGGTTCACTTCATTGCTAACTTAAGTAGAGTCATGGCCATTGAAAAACCACCTTGAGAATTTCTTTATTGAACTCATACCTAGTGCTGCACATTGGCTAGCCATTGTACCGTACGGAAGAGGGGAGGTTGAGACTGAAGAAACCTCCATCTGGCTGGCCACATGCATAAAACATAAAGCATATATTTTGGTACAGAAGCGGGGCAACACAGAAGGGATGCAAAGGTATATTTAGCTTTCTTTTCTTTATTGTTGGTTGGGAACAAGAGGGTAAAATTGATATACAAATACCATTGGAATGATGATCCTTGCATAGTGATGTATTGCTTAGATTATGCTGATGAGAGTGCCCCTTCACACTTCTGGTAAACTCTGAAAATGTGGTGTGACAATGTTGTAGTCATCTATCTCGTCAAGCTCATGAATCATGATGTAGACAAGATCAGCCCTGGAGAGAATTGCAGGAGTCAATGCCACATTGTACTAGAATGGGTTGAGGAAGGAAAAGGAAATATATCATGGTAATTTCTTCACAAGAAACATCTCGTATTCTGCAGGATTTGTGAACTGCACTGGAATGTGTCCCACACTGGTAACAAATACCCAATATTTGGATTGTCACACAAAAGCATTCAAGATGAGTGACAAGCAGTTGCGAGCCAAAATCAGATAATTGTAAGTTAAGAAATTATGAGACTGAATTAGTGCAAACAAATATTAATAATAAGTTTGTTCCACCTCTCTTAACCATAATTGGTCAGTTTACTGCACTATAATTAATAAGTCATTAGTGCCAATTGTCAGAAAATAATCGGGTCTGCTCTGTGAAACCTGAAAGTGAGTTTATTTAATTAGATCAGTGCTAAAAGTAGGGAATGCTCAGGCTTTGACCGGTAATAGTACCCACCAGTAAAATTTTCTGCTGCCAGAATTGACATTCATGCATTTAGTGTGGCTTTTATCCCAGCTTTTGTAATGTTGATCTTTTGCCATCCCATTGCTTCATGTATGGCAACCTATAAAATTGCAATCATGAATTAAGTTAAATCAAACTGTCAGGAATACAATAATGATAGTTTGATGATACTTCGTATTTAATATCTATCTTGTCAAACTTATCTATGCAACATATACCATATACATTGTCAGCAAGCATTAGTGTACCAGCCTACAAGAATCAAGTAAAAAATCCAATACCAAATTTAATGTGCTAGCTGCCAAGTAACGAACCCTATCATCATACCAAATACTCTCGTTTTTCCACTGTCCTCTTTGCATGGCAAACAACAACAAAGGCTAACACCAAAAAGTTCCTACCAATTCAAAAACATCACTATGCACACAAGTCATGTCATTATGCTTTTTGCACTTCAACCATGCACAATTCAAATTACCAAGCAAAAACCCAAACAAAAATACAAATAAATGAATTCAAGTCAGCAAGCGGACTGCAAATATTAGAAAAATAGAGATTATTGAAAAAAAAAATTAAGAAACACAAACCTAATTAAACACGCCAAGAGATTTGAAATACCAAAGAGACAGAAGGGTACGGTGCCATACACCCGAGCTCTCAACTATTTTAGGTTTTTACTATCCCATCACTATTCCACGTAGTGTACTGTGATCAGTAGTGTTTGCATACATTATTTTAAAATTCAATCGTAAAACAGTAAGTTGATTCCAGTTATTTAGTAATAAAATTTCGAACAACTTCTAAAAAATTCTATGAAAAATATCAGGCACAATTAGTTCAAATAACAAACCAGATAATCCATACATGAAGTCCATCACTCCAACTATCATAAAGGTTGAAATTAGAACTTTTCAATGCTGAGGTTCAAGCTTACCATTAAGGTTGCGGAGCGTCCCCGTGGCGATCGAGGGAGAAGCACCATGAAGCAAGGGATAGAGATCGTCAAGATGGAAGTAACTTGGGGTTTCTCTAACCAGCCACGACCTTCTCTGTGCTCCTTTGGTTCCACCCGCATTGTCACTGGGCCAAATTTGGACAGTATAGATTTTAAAGTAATAATTTATCAATGGCTCACAATCATATTCGAGGGGTACACTAAGTATTGAGTTCGATTGGATTAAAATAACTAAATCAATGGCAGTTGTATTTAATCAGATTCAATCATCGGCTGAGGTTTCATTTCGTGACAAATAGAACTTTCATGTCACTTTTGCCAATCTCCATTTATTAGGAGTAAGGATTGTATATAGTATTTTCAATTAAGATTAGTCCATGAACGAAACATGATTGTACTGTCACAAAAGGACTCCATACATGATTATCACAATCTAAAATGCATAACAACGAATTTCCATTATTTCACCATTCGCAAATATTCAAATACACTAATGTGTCGGGACAACTGCTTTTAAATTACTTTACCATCGAGAAAAAGTACATAGTGCACGACCGAGTTCCAGTATAGTGTAGAGTCTAATCCATAGGAACGGAGGTAAAACCAAACTCTTCTTATTCTAAAATTTATAGAAACCAAGTTCTATTATAATGTAGAGCTGGATCACTAACCATAAGATCGAATGTTTCCTCTTAAGGCACAATCTTATTAGCTTTGAGTTTCTCAATCCTATTATTGAACGAAGACTTGGTATTTCTGAAACCAAGAAATCCATGCTCCTTGCTCTTATTCATTGTATCAAGATGCTCGAATTCTAGCCCGAGAATCGCATCAACAAACCACCAATTACCAATATCGCAAAGCTTATTTTGTGTAAGCCCCGACTCCTGCACAATCTCATCCCACAATTCCTCCTTTCCTTTCATTGCCTCCTCGAGCTTAAACTCGTTCTCCTTGCCTTCATACCCGACCCAATCAACCCCAAAATGCTCGGCCAGCATCGGCCATAGCTGCTTCCACTTGAAAACATCCCCATTGCTGCAATTGAATGCCTCATTCTTTGCAAATGGGTCTACGGCGGCCCAGATCTGTTGCTCAGCAATCAGGTCCGCATCGGATGCATCATGGAACCCAGACCACGCAACCCGACTTCCAGGAAATCTCAGTTTAGTCCCTTCTTTACGGCAAATAGCAGCATAGATACACAACGATGCAACGATATTCATGTTACTCTTAGGAGAAAAACCAAAAATGGTCGTTGGTCGATGCACTGACCAGCTAACGGCCCCGTTCCGCTTAGAAACCTCTTCGAACAGAACATCCTCCAAGTCATAGTAGAAATTGGGGGTGTCCAGCCGGGGCATATCCTCCGAAAAGGGAGGATCATGGGTCTGGATCCGGCCGACAGACTCAAACGGACCGAGGTAATGTTTCCGGCCAGTGAGCAGACACACGTGCTGCAAATTGGGGCAGGAAGGGACGACAGCGGCCAGCACATTGCGGAGCATGGCGGAATTGACCTCCCGGTTCTCATCCTCGGCGCCCTGATCGGACCAGGCAGTGTAAAACACATGCGTGAGGTCCGTCAACAAGGACAGCTTCGACAGCGTCTCGGCGGGGTTAGAGATATCGCACTGGATATGGTCGACCAAGGGGGAGTCGGCGATGGGAGGGGACCAGGCGGGGCGAGGGTTTCGGGAGAGCGCGAAGACCTTCCAGGGCCCGCCGGGGGTGTCGGGGAGAGGCAGGATATCGACGAGACTGGTGCCGACGATGCCCGTGGCCCCGACCACGAGGGCGAAGCTCTGGTACTTGGGCTCGGACGTCGCGGAGACCTCGTCCAGCTTCTTCTTGGTCGCGCCGATCGCGCCGGCCCACCACCAGCTCATTGTTGCTGATTGTTGTTGTTGCGATGATTGTTATTATTTGATTGGTTGATTCGGGACTTCGGGGGCCGTTATTTTGGGGTGTTTGTTTGTTTGTTTGTTGGATAGAGTATTTTAGAGTATAGAGAGCGTGATCAACGTGGCGAGTGTGGTCGATGATGATGAAGGGAGATGAGGTTGCGTAGCTGGGAGTTTGGACTGTTGGAGTTTTCTTCTGCTGGCTGGTTGCGTGGATGATTGATAATATGTGATGTCTCATGGAGTCATGGTTTGATAATTGGTTTGATTATTATTTGGGGAGTTTATGAACGTAGCCTATTGTTGTTCTGAGGGAAGACTAGTAAGTAGTACCCAACTATCCTTCATCCTCACCGTTCAATTTAGAAAATGACTTTTTCGACCGTTCCTTTGATATTAGGCATAGTTTTTGTTATTCCCATCTAAACTTGCTAAATACCCTATATCTCCACTTTCAAGTTTTCAAAAATAATACCCAATATCTCCATCAAACTCCTAATAACCGACATCTCCTTCAAAATTTCTTTTCTTTTTTTATTTTTCATCTCTTTTTATTGAATGGTGAGCTTCCTTAGTATTTTTTACTGGATGAGATCATGAGATAAAAAAAAGAAACAATAGTGACTTTTCACATCTTGCCTCGAGTTAATTTCTTATGCTGGATACTTTTTTTTAATCAAAATTTTCTTCTCTTAGAATTCTTTCATATTCAAAGAGAATTCTTTCTTTCATATTCAAAGAGAATTCTTTCGTATTCTCATTGTCTATGTACGAAGTGTAAATTAATATACCAGTTTCAATGCTTGAAGAGTTATAATCCCTCCAGAAACATAAAATACTTTTCCTTTTTCATTAACCCTTTTCTTTTCCTTTCAAATGAATGCTTGAAAAAGAAACATCACTTTCTTTCATATTGTCAAGATTATCAAGATAAACATTGTCAATAGAGACCTCTATATATATCCAAATCAGTAAGGAGCCACATGTTGCTTTGAGCTAATAATATTATTTGTTTTAATAATATTGTTTAAAATATTAAGATAATCTAACTTTTTACTCCACGCTTTGCAGTAAAGTTTCCACAATTGAGTCAAAGTGCCCAAACTTCACAATGGGCTCATACAATTATTAGTAGACTACATTTTTTTTTTTAAAAAGAATTTGGGTTACATTTGAAACAATTACAAACACATAATCTCTTATTATAATCAAACAGTTACCATATGACTTTATTAGAAAGTTGCTTCACATAAATTTGAACAAAATATTTAAGATTGATATTGAGGAGGTGACAACCAGATGAGGAGAAAGAAGCACAGGTATCAATTTTTAATATCACCGTAATGAAATCCAAAATGATTTCATAAAGAATTGAAGCATGATACCAAAATTGAACAATCAATATTGTGCTTGATAGAACCAAAATTGAAAGTGGCACAAGTTCGATTTAAGAAGAGCAAGAATCAACTTAAAAGCCAAAAAGTAACAATTCAGAGCAGAATCTCATGACATGGTAATGCATATGAGAATGAATATACAAAATTTGTTTTATAATGCGAAGGTAATCTTCTTTACCTTTAGGACTTGGACCTGCATGAGAATTACTTTATTGAACTCATACCTAGTGCCATGCATTGACAAACCAGTTTGAGAATTTCAGAACAGAAACTATTGCAGGTCCACTTCATTGCTAACTTAAGTAGAGTCATGGCCATTGAAAAACCACCTTGAGAATTTCTTTATTGAACTCATACCTAGTGCTGCACATTGGCTAGCCATTGTACCATACAGAAGAGGGGAGGTTGAGACTGAAGAAACCTCCATCTGGCTGGCCACATGCATAAAACATAAAGCATATATTTTGGTACAGAAGCGGGGCAACACAGAAGGGATGCAAAGGTATATTTAGCTTTCTTTTCTTTATTGTTGGTTGGGAACAAGAGGGTAAAAATGATATACAAATACCATTGGAATGATGATCTTTGCATAGTGATGTATTGCTTAGATTATGCTGATGAGAGTGCCCCTTCACACTTCTGGTAAACTCTGAAAATGTGGTGTGACAATGTTGTAGTCATCTATCTCGTCAAGCTCATGAATCATGATGTAGACAAGATCAGCCCTGGAGAGAATTGCAGAAGTCAATGCCACATTGTACTAGAATGGGTTGAGGAAGGAAAAGGAAATATATCATGGTAATTTCTTCACAAGAAACATCTCGTATTCTGCAGGATTTGTGAACTGCACTGGAATGTGTCCCACACTGGTAACAAATACCCAATATTTGGATTGTCACACAAAAGCATTCAAGATGAGTGACAAGCAGTTGCGAGCCAAAATCAGATAATTGTAAGTTAAGAAATGATGAGACTGAATTAGTGCAAACAAATATGATTAATAATTGGTATTGTTTGTTCCATTGTCTCTTAACCATAACTGATCAGGTTACTGCATTATAATTAATAAATCAATAGTGCCAATTGTCAGAAAATATTCAGGTCTGCTCTGTTAAACCTGAAAGTGAATTTATATAATTAGATCAATGCTAAAAGTAGGGAATGGTCAGGCTTTGACCGGTAATAATACCCACCAGTAAAATTTTCTGCTGCCAGAATTGACATTCTTGCATTTAGTGTGACTTTTATCCCAGCTTTTGTAGTGTTGATCTTTCGCCATCCCATTTCTTCATGTATGGCAACCTATAAAATTGCAATCATGAATTAAGTTAAATCAAACTGTCAGGAATACAATAATGATAGTTTCTCCTCATCTATGCAACATATACCATATACCAATGTCAGCAAGCATTAGTGTACCAGCCTACAAGAATAAAGTAAAAAATCCAATACCAAATTTAATGTGCTAGCTGCCAAGTAACGAACCCTATCATCATACCAGATACACTCCTTTTTCCACTGTCCTCTTTACATGGCAACAACAACAAAGGCTAACACCAAAAAGTTCCTACCAATTCAAAACCATCACCATGCACATTAGTCAAGTCAGTATGCTTTTTGCACTTCAACCATGCACAATTCAAATTACCAAGCAAAAATCCAAACAAAAATACAAATAAATAAATTAAAGTCAGCAAGTGGACTGCGAATATTAGAAAAATAGAGATTATTGCAAAAAAAAATTAAGAAGCACAAACCTAATTAAACAAGCCAAGATTTAAGAGCAAAGAGAGAAGGGTACGGTGCCATACACCTTAGCTCTCAACTATTTTAGGTTTTTTCTATCTCATCACAATTCCACGTAGTGTACTGTGATCAGTAGTGCTTGCATACATTATTTTAAAATTCAATCCTAAAACAGTAAGTTGATTTCAATTATTTAGTAATAAAATTTGAACAACTTATAAAAAGTGCTAGACTATTATACTAACGTTAGCATTTCGGACCGAAATACTAACGGCTCAAAATTTATATTATCGTGTCCGAAATCACGATTTATGGTGCTCAATAAATTCTTTATATAAAAATATTGGGGTATACAAAAATTTTTCATTTTTATAGTTTTCTAAGTACTTGTTTTGAATTTTAGAAAATAGCTTGTAAATATTAATAAAATATTGATACTTGTACATGCTATTTTCATAATTGCAAAACAAATACTTAGAAAACTCTAAAAATGAAAAATTCTTGTATTTCCCAATATTTTCATATAAATAATTTATTGAGCACCATAAATCGTGATTTCGGACATGATAACATAATTTTTGACCCGTTAGCATTTCGGTCCGAAATGCTAACGTTAGTATAATAGTCTAGCTCATAAATTCTATGAAAAATATCAGGCACAATTAGTTCAAATAACAAACCAGATAATCCATACATGAAATCCATCACTCCAATATCATAAAGGTTGAAATTAGAACTTTTCAATGTTGAGGTTCAAGCTTACCATTAAGGTTGCGGAGCGTCCCCGTGGCGATCGAGTGGAGAAGCACCATGAAGCAAGGGATAGAGATCGTCAAGATGGAAGTAACTTGGGGTTTCTCTAACCAGCCACGACCTTCTCTGCCCTCCTTTGGTTCCACCCGCATTGTCACTAGGCCAAATTTGGACGGTATAGATTTTAAAGTAACAATTAAATCAACGGCTCACAATCATTTTCGAGGGGTACTAAGTATTGGGTTCAATTGGATTAGAATAACTAAATCAATGGCAGTCATATTTAATCAGATTCAATCATTGGCTGAGGTTTCATTTCATGACAGATAAAACTTTCATGTCAGTTTTGCCAATCTCCGTTTATTAAGAGTAAGGATTGTATATAGTATTTTTCAATTAAGTTTAGTCCATGAAGGAAACATGATTGTATTGTCACAAAAGGGCTTCATACATGATTCTTACAATCTAAAATACATAACAACGAATTTCCATTATTTCACCATTCGCAAATATTCAAATACACTAATGTTTCGGGACAACTGCTTTTAAATTACTTAACTATCGAGAAAAAGTACATAGTGCACGACCGAGTTCTAGTAGTGTAGAGTCTAATCCATAGGAACGGAGGTAAAACCAAACTCTTCTTATTCGAAATTTATAGAAACCGAGTTCTAGTATAATGTAGAGCTGGATCACTAACCATATAATTGAATGTTTCATCTTAAGGCACAATCTTATTCGCTTTGAGTTTCTCAATCCAATTATTGAACGAAGACTTGGTGTTTCTGAAACCAAGAAATCCATGCTCCTTGCTCTTATTCATTGTATCAAGATGCTCGAATTCTAGCCCGAGAATCGCATCAACGAACCACCAATTACCAATATCGCAAAGCTTATTTTGTGTAAGCCCCGACTCCTCCACGATCTCACCCCACAATTCCTCCTTTCCTTTCATTGCCTCCTCAAGCTTAAACTCGTTCTCCTTGCCTTCATACCCGACCCAATCAACCCCAAAATGCTCGGCCAGCATCGGCCATAGCTGCTTCCACTTGAAAACATCCCCATTGCTGCAATTGAATGCCTCATTCTTTGCAAATGGGTCTACGGCGGCCCAGATCTGTTGCTCAGCAATCAGGTCCGCATCGGATGCATCATGGAACCCAGACCACGCAACCCGACTTCCAGGAAACCTCAGTTTAGTCCCTTCTTTACGGCAAATAGCAGCATAGATACACAACGATGCAACGATATTCATGTTACTCTTAGGAGAAAAACCAAAGATGGTCGTCGGTCGATGCACCGACCAGCTGACGGCCCCGTTCCGCCTTGAAACCTCTTCGAACAGAACATCCTCCAAGTCATAGTAGAAATTGGGGGTGTCCAGCCGGGGCAGATCCTCAGAAAAGGGAGGATCATGCATCTGAACCCTCCCAAAGCTATCAAAAGGACCGATGTAATGTTTCCTGCCCGTGAGCAGACACACGTGCTGCAAATTGGGGCAGGAAGGGACAACAGCCGCCAGCACATTACGGAGCATGGCGGAGTTGACCTCCCGGTTCTCATCCTCGGCGCCCCGATTGGACCAGGACGTGTAAAACACATGCGTGAGGTCCGTCAACAACGACAGCTTCGACAGCGTCTCGGCGGGGTTTGAGATGTCGCACTGTATATGGTCCACCAACGGGGATTCCGCGATCCAGGCGGGGCGAGGGCTGCGCGTGACAGTGAACACCTTCCAGGGCCCGCCGGGGGTGTCGGCGAGCGGGAGTATGTCGACGAGACTGGTGCCGACGATGCCCGTGGCCCCGACCACGAGGCCGAAGCTCTGGTACTTGGGCTCGGACGTCGCGGAGACCTCCTCCAGCCTCTTCCTTGTCGCGCCGACCGCGCCTGCCCACCACCAGCTCATTGTCACTTCCCTTGTTGTTTGTTTTCGCGGAGGAGATCGAAGCGGCAGAGGACAAATCGAAATTGGAGATGACTTGTTGGTTGGGCGTATTGTGTTTGTTTGTTTGTATATATAGACGCGCGTGATCCAGGAGGTGGAATTCATATATCCCCTGCTGTACTGCAATGTGCAGTTCACGATTCCAGCCGTTGGATTGTCTCGAGATTCGTGCTAGTGCGGTTCAAGATGATCCAACGGCTGAATTTGTGTACTGCATTTTGCGATTCATGATGTGAGCCGTTGGATCGTCTTCAGATCCGAGCTTACACGAATCTGATGACAATCCCACGGCTCATGTCATGAACTACAAATGTAGTACAGCGGGGGTATGTCTATGAAATTGATGAGAATCGTGATCGACAGGGCTCTTAATTGCGGGATGGGGTTGTGGGGATGAGATTATGAGAAGAGAGCGGGTAGCTGGGAATTTAATGGGAGGAGGGATCCAATAACTTGAACATTTACGTCTATGGTGATTTTTTTTTTATCTATGCGTAAATTGAAAAATCTAAAACATTAGAATGTATTATATATTACTAGAGCTGTGAATCGGGTTTCGCCCTGAAAAATAATATTACATAAATTATTAAAAATAAATATAAATTTTTCATAAATATATTTTGTTAGATAAATATTGGACTTAATATATTTTCTATATAATATATTTTTAGCTACATCTCAATTTATATAAAAGAATATAAAGAGTTGCAAATATTTTGAGTCTTAAATTGTTCTTTAGGTACATCATATTATCTCTTTAATAAAAAAAAATTTTGAGCCATTTGATTAAGATAAATGAAGAGAGAGAAACAAAATTAATGGTTGAGATTGATGATGATGTGGTATAGATAGAAAACTTGGAAGCTTACCCTTCTTTCTAGTATGAATATATATATTATCTCAATAACATATACTAAAAAATGATAAAATTTGAACATTGTTTCAATAGTCATCAAGAGAGGAGAAAAAATCATAAAACTTGAACCATTGATTTTTGTTAACACTTGATGCATATGTGAATAAAATCAAAATGATATAAAATTTTTGTATACACATAAATATGATATATACGAGCAAATATACTGTGAGCTTAAGCTCAAAATCATATCAAATCACTTTCAAATTTGGGTTTATATAGCTCATTATATTCTTTATATCAAAATCTTGAGGAATACAAAAATTTTCCATTTTTTGAGATTTTAAGTATTTGTTTTGAATTTTGTAAAATTAATATATAAGCATTGAATATTTTATTAATATTGTATAGTCACTTTTACAAAATTCAAAACAAATACTTAAAAATCTCCAAAAATGGAAAATTTTTGTATTCCATAAGATTTTGATGTAAAGAATATAATGAGACATATAAATCCAAATTTGGAAGTAATTTGATATGATTTTGAGTTTAAGCTCACGGTATATTTGCTCGATATATACAACATACTCTATCAATTAGTTTTGTTATTCAAGAATTTAAAATGTAGTTATTTAAGATTTAATTTTATGGTCGCCGATCGGTCACCAAAAACATGGTTATTTGATTCCTCCTCATTTAATTATTTGCCAGTACAGTATTCAGTAGAGAGTAGAAGGGACTGGAGTTTTTTCTTTCTTTTTTTCTAATTGCGTGGCTGATTAGGATTAGTGATTGATGATTATTTTATTTCTCAATTATTGAACTTTCGCGGGTGGGTAGGGGTGCTAGCCCATCCAGGATCGGTATCGGCTGCTTTTATGAGAAGAAAAGCACACCCTGCTTTTTCAATCGGATGGTCAGGATTGGTTGCTACACCGATCTCAAAGTATTTCAGTTTTTATGACACGGATCTCAAAGCGCTTCGGTGTTTTTTAACTGTTGGATTTTAGAAAAGCAGAGTGTGCTTTTCTTTTTAGAAAAGCAGCGGATACCGATCCGCCCATTAGGGGTGGGGAACTCCGCCAGCAAATACATGGAGAGATTTGGCGTGCATATATGTACAGTACAGTACAGTACTACGGTCCTTATTTATTTGGACAACGGGGAATGGGATCGCACCAACACTAACAGTAATCCACTGACAGATGTGGAATGGATGTATGAAGCAAGGAAATGAATTAGTATCTGGATCATACAAGAAATATCAGAAGGTAACATGCGCTTAAATTTTTACTTCAACAGAGATTAGAGAAGATAATATTCCAGAAATCTTGGTAAACATCACCAAATCGTTGGATACGTTGGTTGATTACTTGATTTTCTCAACAACTATACGATCAGATATTAAATTTTTGCTTAATACCAAGTTTCTCATTATTTCTGCAGTTGGTGATAATTTTGGAGGTTTATCAAGTTCAGCTTAATTACTTCAATATTAAAAACGGAAATAACGCAAGCTCCTCTAAACGCCATAAACGGTGAGAAGTCGTATCCTCAGCTGAGTGTAGCGTTCAAATGAGAATTCAATAAAATAGAATAGAATAGAATAGAGTAGAAAAGAATAGACATGATTCGGAATTGAATTTCGGTGATCAAAACGAATACTTAGCTAATGAGAGTTCATTCTATACAAATTAAAAATTGGTCTAAAAGTTTCCTCAATTTGCAGCTCAATGCCATTCCATGGCTATCTAGGATTATAGCATAGTAATCAAATTTAATTTAAAAAAAAGAAAGAAAAAGGGAAACGACATTGGAAGGAAGACCTGAGCAACTGAACTTGGCGATTGGTCGTAGTTGTGGAAAACTGTAAGATTTGTTGTTCCCTTCAGCAGCTGAATGAGACAGCTGAACGAAGGGAGAAGGGCAAGCGAGTCTTTTTTCTGTCAGAAACAAAATCGCGTCAAATACCATCGTTTGGGCGACGAAATCCGTACAAGAATTCATAGCCTCAAATCACATCGAATCGCGTCTGAAATCTTTTTTTTTTTGTTTTTGAATGTCGCAAATCCAAATTGTGACGCCGTTTCAGTCATTTTGATAAGGAAAACAAAATCGTGCGGAATCCATTTCTATTTTCTCATCTCGCGATTTCATTGTAAACACAGTGTGATTCAAATAAATTATTACATTTTTGAGAAAAGATTCAACTTAATGTTAATCAATATATAATTTTTTTTTCGAAAGGTCGCGTTCTCACATTTCAGTTAAGAAAATTAATCAATATATAATTAATTTTTATATAGTATCTATATATTTTTGCTTAGTATCTATACATTTGGCAGGATGCACTTGGAAAACTTGGTCTTTATGGTTTGCTTATGGATGTTGGTTTACTAGGATAATAGATGGTAGCACCGTAGCATACAGTTTCCATAATCAGATTCTGTTAACTAGTATTTGTAGATTGTAACATGATATCGAATGATTAATCAGGTATTTTTGAATCATCATACGAGACTCATTTGTGCATGATTTGTCTTTGGGTCGGGCTGGAGTTGGATATGTGTTGAAATCGGAGTAATGTTTGGCCCAGGTCATATCTGCCGACCCGTCAAATTAGGTCAAAATTGGCATCCCTAATCCAATGTTGACATAAAAAGAATAATTTAGGTTAACAGGAATCCAATGTTGTACCGGGGTGTCAATGGAAGAACGTTTTCCGTTGTTCCGTTCTGTTATAACGGAACGGATTTTGGTTCCGTCCGTTATAACGGAACGGATTTTGGTTCCGTCCGTTATAACGGAACGGATTTTGGTTCCGTCCGTTATAACGGAACGGATTTTGCTTCCGTCCGTTATAACGGAACGGATTTTGCTTCCGTCCGTTATAACGGAACGGATTTTGCTTCCGTCCGTTATAACGGAACGGATTTTGCTTCCGTCCGTTATAACGGAACAGCCCATTTCCGTTGCCGTTTGGAACGTTTGACACCCCTATATACCCTCCTTTTATCTCGAAATGAATATATAATAACAAAGTAAAATAGCAGTTAATTTTAATATCTCAAGATACTATGACAATAATAAAAAAAATTAAGTACTTGATTAGATTTAAATAATATAATTAATAGATATAACAGTACATTTTGTGTACCCTACTTTTAGAACAAAATAATACAATACAAATTTAAGAATCCATAAACTGTTTTATCAAAAAAAAAGAATCTAGAGACTGTTAGTGTTTACGACGATCCTGACTCGATATTAAGTACGGAACTTTTCAGATTCCAAGAACAACTAGAATTACATCTTGACTTAATGTTCGTTTGGTAACAAGTTTTAGAAATTTGTTTTTGTACGACTCCATGACATTCGGCCCGCGGCATGTTACGCCGGTCCACACCCAACCGGCCTGACTATGTAATTAGGTAGTTCTTTCTGAATTGAAATCCCTGGTATTCTATAGAAGAATGGTCAAAAAGCCTCTCTAAAAAACTATTGTACGCGGGTTTTGAAACTGTTCGCTATAGTACTATATAAAGAGAAAGGATCCACTGAAAGTAATGCTAATTTTAATGATTTTTGATAAGATCCTTTCTCTTTTAATTTCAAAATTTAATTGCTCGTAAATTAAATTGTTAGAATTTTACATCAAACTATGAAATTGTAAAATTGGTTTTCTTTCACATCATTTCATTGAAAGTTATTTGTAAACAAACGGTATTTATAAAGAGAAAGGATCCACTAACAATGTTTATATTGACAATTTCGACACTGAAAATTTTTGAAATTTTGTAAAATTTCATAAAAAAAATTTTAAAATGAAAAATGATTCATGGATGTATCATTTAACTTATATATTGATAGTGTTTCAAACTTCAATCAATTTGAACATTGTTTTATGACTTGTAAAAAATTTGTACATTTTTCAATAGTTATAATTTAGCGGATATTTAAAGAGCTAATAACATCACTTAGATAGAATATAATCGGCAATATGATCAATTTATAAGTTAAATAATATTTCCATAAACTTTTTTCTATTTTTTAAATTTTTTTTATTTTTTATAAACTTTTAAAAAGTGTTATATATAGTTAAGATTATCAAGATAACAATTATCAACGATCCCCTCATATATAAATGCTAAAATCTTGAACCACCTCGTGCCTCGAACAATGAACTTTTAATTTTTTATATAAAAGATTACATTTTGTTTTTATTGTAAGCACTTTTGATGATAGTATATATACTTTTTAGTTTTTACAAATAGTATAAACGCTTCTATTCGTGTATATGTGTGGAAGAATTGAGAGAAGTTCACTCCATTAATTCTTGTTACAAATAATTAATATATCTATTATTTTTTAAAATACTTTTTTTTAACTAATTTACAATTGTCTAGGTGGTCAAAATAAACCCTTCCTCTTTAATAAGTATGTCCAACTTCTTATAGAAATTATAGCTCCTGTGACAGTGACAGTAATATATATCTGAGATTCTGGAAAAATGTATGTAAATAGGAAAAATATCATCATCAATTGTCGAGTAAACAATTATTAATTTCCAATTTCCCATACACAAAAGAATACACTATCGGAATAATTAAAGAATTCAATTGAATAAGAGTAGAACCACTGAACCAGCCTGGCCCAACAAATCAGAAGTTTATAATAAGGTCACAACTCAACTCTTACAGCCAGAGCCCAAAAAGAATAAAACGAAAAGAATAGGGAATAATACACCCTTCAATACAGTCAATACTTCAATCAGGTTCCCCTGTCTAAAACAACAACACAGCAAGGCCCATTGCGACAGCGTACACCGAGAGCAGCCAGCTGGTTTCCGATCCGGTCACCCTCCATGCTCCGTCCTGGTAATTAAACATAAACACAGAATATAAATATATAAATATATACGGAATCAGAATTGATTGATTAAGCTGCACATGGTGTTCGTTTGTTAATCAACAACTAATCAATTAATTGTGCTTAATTAATCGGTTGATGGAATCTGCATATACGCAGCTGCTCTGCTGTCAGTCTGTCAGACCATCTTCTCATGAGCAGTTAATTAATTTGGTCAACTGGCCGAACAGCTAATTAATTAATTAATTAATCTGAAGTAAACACTGCATTAATTATAAGAAGAGTGATACCTAGCGTCCATAAAAACACTATCTATAGTGTCCATAAATTACATTTCGGAATATATATGTTACATTTCAAAGTGTATTTGTTACATTCTGTATATGGTTTATGCACGTATGGACAGTTTTTCAATTCACGCTACATGTTTCTCTTATAAGAATGATTATATACCAAAAAACAAAAAATGCCAGTTGAAACTTGAAACATGACTTAATTTATGTCCATGACAAATTGACAATTAACGGTTCTCTGTTGGTTTTATTTTCTTACTGCAAAAGGTAAAGAAAAGAATTCAGCAAAAAAGTATAATTTAAATTTTATAACCTATCAAAGTTGCTATTAATTAATTAATTAGCTGGCAATAATAGAGAACCGTTAAATAAATTTGAATTAATGGTAGCTCTTATTTAATATGCAATTGCAAAAGATGTAATAGAAAACCGTAATAAATCGAACTCACAGTAGTGACATCAGCGAGATCGCCGCTGGGTGCTGCTGCGTCGGGAGAACTCGCGGGCGACTCGGGATGCTTCTTCGATGCCTTCGGACTCTTTGCGGGCACAGCGGGGGCAGGAGCTGGGGCGGTCTTCCCCTTCTTCTTCTTCTTGGGCGGCGGAGGCGGCGGGTGCTTCTTCTTGCTGGGTGCGGGAGCTGGCGTAACTTCTTCCGTCGCCTTCGGTGGCGGTGCAGCCGCCGGAACCTTAATTTAGATTCAAAAGGAATTGATTAATTCTCAATGCATTTCAGATCAATGCCGATTGAGATCACATTATAAGTGCGTTAGCATTACCTCTGCAGGAGGAGGCTCGGAAGGTGGCTGAACCGGTGGAGGCGCCGACTTGGGTGGTGGCGGAGACTTCACGGGAGGCGGCGACGGAGGTGGTGTCTGCGGGGGCGGAACCGGTGCAGAGACATTGGATTTCGGAGATGGAGGCGGTGCCTTTGCAACTGTCGGCGCCGGTGAGGCCGCAGATTTAGCCGGGGCAGCTGCTGGTGCAACCGGTTGTACGGTAGGTGGTGGAGTGGCAGGTGTGACAGGGACCGGGGTGGTTGAGGGAGCGGCGGCGGGTTGGGAGTGGACGGCGTGGAATGTCAGGAGGAGGGAAACGAGGCCGATAACTGCCCGCCGGATCTCCATTTTCGGGCAGAGAGTTAAAAAAGAGCGATAGAGAAGAATGGACTGAAGACTGTGAGAGAGTGTAGGACTGAGTGCCCGTTTTTATATGTGTGAGAGAAGCAGAGCGGCGAGAGGAGTGCTCATCCCCCGACTTACTATCATGTGCAGTTCACAATACTATCCGTTGGATGGTCTCGAGATTAGTGCTGGCACGGATCTCGGGACGATTTATTGGTACATTATTTGATTTTACAGCAGGGGATATGAATTCGAGCGGAGAGACAGAGAGGCGCGAGTTTTTAAGTGTTGGATTACTGCGCATACATCAGCCGTTGGATTCTCCTTACGCTTCGTGCAACTCAATCTCAAAAAAACTCCCTGTAATCCACATCGTTGATTCGCTGCGAAGTAGAATACTGCGCGGCAGCAGATGATAAGCACTCGATTACACCTGCTGACCTGCATGTGCAGATTGAGGAGATCAATCAAATTAGTATTAATGAAACGATGAGTTCAACAGTTAGTAATTTGGGGGAATAATGGTTTAACGAGCCTTTTCCTTATCTTTATTTCTTCCCTACCGAAAATAAGTGCAATGGAAAATCAAATAATGCTATACTTTTCTTTTGGTTCAATGAAAATTCAGTAGACCGTTGTCACTCCTCAAGAAAAAAACAAAAGAAAAAAAGAGAAAAAAAGAAAAAAGAAAACGAGTATTGGACCAATTGGTACATTTTTTTGACAGGAAGAAATAAAAGGGCGAAATTTAATTTGTGCTGGGAAATTTCCTGCAAGGAAATGAAATCATGCAAAGTTTGTAGTTGTACACACACAAAACAATGAAAAATAATTTGGCAATGCGACTGAATTCTCTATTCAATTCTCTATGCAATAGCAGTTCAATGTTGTAGCCTAAGATGATTTTTAAAAATCATGGATCCAAACCTTCATCATCCCAAAAAGTGACATTTGAGGAGTTCTGCATTAATTGTTTTAAGTTGTTGATTTATATTTGTGTCATACGCCACCCTTTCCTCTTTAAAAATGGAAAAACCAAGCAAGTAAGAGACAATATAAATAAGTTATGAGGCCAATTAAATTATAAAGTATCAAATAAACTCTTCATGTTGCAAATGAGATGGATGACTCCAATACTGATCTTTCAATAAATATTCTGAATTTTAATAGTCTAATTGAATGACTATATACTGTCTGCATATGTGTATTACAACTTGCAAGACCTCTTAAATCTCAGCACCCCTCGAAACCATCATGATTCCGCCACTACTCACGGGGAGGTTGTGACTTGTGAGACCGGCAACCTCCACCGTTCAAATCAAATAATAACAATGATTTGAGTTCTCTGGCGGTGCTCATTTTTGTTACGATCATAATTTCATTTTTTTAATTTAGTCGTTTCATATTTTTTCTTCCATTTACTTCGGTCGAAGAATTTTAAAAAAGCTGATAGCTGGATCTTGTTGTCCCAATGTGCTACATTGTTATCTCAAAAATAAACTATAAAAAAAAATGAACATGCTATATTTTAGACCGGAGTGATTGGTTACGTAACAACACGTACCCAAGCAGCGGAAACATCGTTGTTCATTGCTGTATTGCTGAAAAAAATTGCTAACCATTTATTATTATTCGGATTTCCTTTTAAGCAGCAGGCACATGTGCTTTGTGCTAATGCATGATTAGCATAATTGATCTTCCTCTTTGTTTGTTTGTTTGGTTGTGTTCGTCGGTGGAAGGTGGAATATTTTTATAATCGATAGTATATATAAAACAAGTAACATGATATATATATACACTTTAAATGTTCGGCGAACTTAACTACTGCCGTTATGCAGAAACCGTCAGAATTATCATCCCATTGTCAATACAGAATAAGAGCTTGTTCGATAGTCACTGATCCTACATAAAATTTTTTCTGTTAGAACAAGATTCCAGATTGCATTTCGTGAAAACCTACGAAGAGCCCATCATTGATAGAAAAAAATAATCCAGTCCAATTTAATTAATATTTTCCTCTAAAAACAAGTATTTTGAAGGAATGAATTCCTATCAAGAATTTATAGTATAGTCCGCCGAACAGTGAATATAAATTTTTTCCTATAGACTTTCAATTCCTATAGAAACCTACATGATTTATGTCTGCCAAACATGCCCTAAATATTGACTATACATGCATGATTTAGTTGCCAAATACAAGATTACTTAGGCTTCGTTTGCCAAATAAAAGAACAATTTCAATCACAAAAAAATTGACAGTTCAATCATCTCTGAAACATTAATTAAGCATCTTAATTGCATGTATGCAGTATGCTCCTTTAATTTGAATTTAAACATTCTTTTTCAGATAGTGTTTATACCTAATGTTGGGTGTAGATCAGTGTTGGAGATAAGTAGTGCATGAATGATTTCTCTTTAATTAAGCAAGTAATTAATGTTGCATAAGTTTGTATTCCAACAGTTAGACCAAGCACTAGTAGTATCATTGTATCAATGTATATAAATCCAAGAGATTAAAGGGTGAACTTAATTAGGATTTGCTCCAAAAGAGCTTAAAAAATAAGAAAAATTACTCTATATATATACAACTTCTGATTATTATAACAATGTAACCTAATGTCCTCATCATTGTTTTCATCTCTTCTATTCTTTCTCAATCTCAGGAGCACAGGGCCGTAGAAAAGGCCTAAAAAGCCTACAATAGTCAGACCCATTTTTTGTATTAAAATTTAGAATCCACGTTCTTTTAAAGCCACTTTAACAACAATAAGTCCTCATAGCATCAAATTTTGGGCTTCATGATCAATGGGTTAAACATGGACAAAAGGTGGTTTGGGCCTGGATTGGGTAATCATGTTGCTGGAATGGACAGGACCTGGACTAAATTTTGTCCAATTCATTAATAAGTGGGTTTGGTATGGATCAAGAACCCACTCATTAGCAGGCTTAGGTCACATTATTGTCATAGAGATGGCAAAATCCGACATGACCCGACATTTTTCAGAAAGATAAACTGATCTAACCCGACTCGAAATCAAATAACATGCAATCTAATTTAAAGCAACATATGATCAAGAAAAAAATCAATATTAAAATTAACTTCACCCGCCCGCCCCATTTGTCACCTCTCGTTATTGATAGAACCTAAAACTAAGTTGTTACCTGTTTATCATTGTCTTCTTTAGGTCTTATACTAGATAAAAACATTGTAAGCAACAAAGTCGTTGTAGTATAGTGGTGAGTATTCCCGCCTGTCACGCGGGTGACCCGGGTTCGATCCCCGGCAACGGCGAATATTTTTTTTCTTTCCCCTTTCTTCCCTTTGTCTCTGTGGAAAGCAAGGATAAGCCCACGAGCTAGTTAGTAATTTACCCAAGAAAAGAAAATTCAATAACGGTAAGAAAAAGGTGAAGAACAAATTAAGCAGGAATATATCCACTTGGAAGCTGGAACAAATCGATAAAAGAAAGAAGAGAAAGAAAGGATCCAATATAATCCATGTATATATGTTGGCATCTAGCATGTCGGCTAAAGAACTGGCAGCGCAACGTGTGACACCAGCAGGCCGTACACAGTATCATCCATCCCAACATGCCATGATCATCATCATCGACTCCTTCTGTACTGTTCTGTACTGTGCTGTTTCCGGTCTAGACTTTGTAGGCCTTTCTTTCTATAGCCTATTGCGCGCTAGAGCTTCCCACTACTACTGCATCTGCTGCCTGCATGCATGCGCACCAGATGTTATTTTCAAGAGGAGGGATCCAATAACCATGGGCAATGATGTCTATGGTGACTATTTTTTTATTTATGCATAAATTGAAAAATCTAAACCGTTAGATGTATTCTATATTATCTTAATAACATATACATAAAAAATGGTAAAGTTTTAACATTGTTTCGATAGTCATCAAGAGAAGAGAAAAAATCATAAAACTTGAACCGTTGATTTTTTGTAATGCTTGATGCACATGTAAATAAAATCAAAATGATATAATTTTTTGTATTCACATATTTTATCAATTAGTTTTGTTATTTAAGAATTTAAAATGTAGTTATTTAAGATTCAATTTTATGGTCACTGATCGGTCACAAAAAACATGGTAATTCGATCCCTACCCTATTTTCAATCGTTATCAGGAGGGAGTTATGAGGAAATAGTTATCCTTATATATAAAAGCATATTGTAAAAAATGATATGAAAAGCTATCTTCCTCGAATAAGAAACCTGAGCCGTTGATCGTTATCTTGGATAGATCAGAACCGTTGATTTACGTTAAGGTTCGTTGACGTTAATGTCTCAGCCCATTAAAATTTAAGGCCCATATCAATTTTCTTAATATAAGGACCATTGAATATTATCTTAAAAATTTATTATAAAAAATAACAATTTCAGCACAAAGCAATGCGTGGGCCCTTTACTAGTTAAGATTAAATGGATCATTAAATCACAGTTAAAATAAGTATCAAGTATGAACTGATTTTTGTTTATAATTAAATTTTTTTTTTTTTTTTTTGTTGCTTCCAACAGTCTCTGTGCACAACAGAGAATTGGATATCTTGATAGTCAATTAAATGGTTTTAAATAAAATTGTCCTAAAATATTTAGATTAACGGAATCATTAGTTAGCATAACTCGTTACCTCACATGTAAAACAGAATACTGAATAATTTTATTATTTGGAACAATTAATGGATTTGAAGATTTCATTTGAAAGGACAGGATCGTTAACAAAATAACAAAGTCCTCTATATATGGCAACTGGTCAGGGGTGAGAGTGACATGATGCTATGAAGTATGAATATTGATAATTTGTAATGTAGTACAACTTCACCTGTATCTGATTTGATTTTCGCTTTTCTGGTACGAGCATGTGTTACTAAATTTGTTGAAACAGAAATGGTAGCTCATTTTTTACTTCTTCGAGCAATAAATTAGGAGTCATACCTGGTTATGAAAAATCTACAGAAGTTACAAAGTTATATGACAAATAGAATCTATGTGGATCTCAATGTAACAACTTATGTCACACATATGACTTTATGGACAGTCCATATATAGACGCAAGATGTTTTCCATAAATTAGTTGTTCACTCGGGTTTTATTGCAACAAGTAATCTTTATTTTTTTTTGCATCTAAAGGCTACTTCATTCAATCGAGAATTTCCAGTTCGTTTCTATAAAAAGTTGACAAAGTTTAGCATTTTAATTGAATGAAAAAAATGCAGTTGGATATGAGATCAATTTGTTTCTTATAGCTGTTTTTGGCGATATTGTAATGGATTTTCAATAAATTTGGAAATGTTATTTTGAAAATGAAAACTTTTTATAGACAAATTCTTGGAAATTTTGTTTCAGAAATAAAAAACTTTTTATAGACAAATTCTTAGCTCATAGATTGATTGTTTTCAATTTCACGCACGCTAAATAGAACAGTATCAAACTGAGTCATGCTTTATGTGCACCGACTTTTATTTGGAGTTGAGCATTTTGAGTCGTATGATCGATGAGGAATTTTCTTTTTTGATAAGAAAATAATGCTAAATTATATCTTCTAAAATATGTTTTTTTATTTCTTTTCATTGATCATACGACTAAAAAGACCTACTTTTTTAACCAAAAATATTTATGGAACTTATAAAATTTTGTTTGCTTCAATTTATTTAAAATTTTCAAAATAACTTTGTCAAGAGTAAAAATCTCCGTCATGTAACCAGTAGTCAATAATTAATCTTAAAATCACTTCAATATCCCCATCTAATATATCAATTTGACTAGTAATATATATTATCAAATCGCACCAAGTAAGTTCAAAATTAATAAATATATATAGAAATTTTTTTTTCATAACAGATGAGAATAACATTAATCCGTACATTTTAGATATTCATAACACAATGTTATTATATTATAAAATATGCAAGAGAGCTTGTTGCCTGACATATATATCCCGCATGATGGGGGTGGAATACTAGGTAAAGATCAATTCATATCCTCTGCCGCGCAGGAAATTACTGCACAGCGCTTTAACCATTAGATATGCTTTGAGATTCGTGCAACTCAATCGCAAAAAGCTCTCCTCCAATCTGGATCATTGATTCGCTGCGATAAGCACGGGTAACCGATGGGCAATGATGAATGAAGACATTGGAGCAGATATGTAGTTCACCAGGAATACTGCTGCAAAAATAGGTTCCAGTTTTGCAGCTGATCTCTCTTTAATTTATTTGCATGATTTAATCGGACAATATATGCTAAAATTTGGATTCATTCGAAAGTTCCAGGTACGTTAACGTTAGTGCTTGGTAATCATTTGGTCAAAGAAAATGTTAGGCAGTCAAATTTGGCATTTTTATTTTCTGCTGACAAGCCTGAGAACTGAGAACAAAGAAATTTGTTTTTTTTTTATTTTTATTTTCCTTATTTAATAAAATGAGAAGAAAAAATTTCGAATTAAAAAAATGGTATTTAAGAAGTTGGTAACACTATGAAAGTATCATAGTTCACAAACAATTTCAATAGTTTACATGCTTGAAATGTCCATATTATATGTCACACAATATTTTTGTTAGTAGTTAATTAATCGCCAAATTTCTTCATATATACAAATGCACAATTCTTAGTGCATGATTTTGCAAATCCTTACTCTAATAAAAGGAGATTAGATTCTTTGACATGAAAATTCTATCTTCTCCAAGGAATAAATATCAGCCGTTGATTGTTTATTTAGATTGATCACCACCGTTGACGTACTTTAATGCCTTAACCCATTAAAACTTAAGGCCTGTATCAATTTTCTCAATTTAAGGTCTATTACATATTATCTTAAAAATTTATTATAAGAAATAACAATTTTAGCCCAAAGCAAAGCATCCTTTACTAGTATATACAAATGCACAATTCTTAATGCATGACTTTGCAAAATAAAAAAACAATATCAATAACTTGATTTTTCTAATTTTGCTGAGTTATAATATAGATTATGGGGTGCCAAATAACTTGTCATCAATGTATGTTTTCAATCTATAACAGTATCTTGATGCAGGCACATTTCATGAAACAAAATCAGTGCATAAATCCTGATACAGGCATACAACCTAGTTCTTTTTACCTGTACCAGTATCTTTTGGTGCAAATTAAATTTCTTGTGCACACAGCCACTTTATGATTGAAGATCCCCAGATGGGTTTGCAGATTTAACATTTTATTTATGGGTTTTTTACTTTTTTTGGCAAAATTAAAAGCCAACTTGATTCTTCATATGGTGAAGCATTTTCTAATCTGTTGCTTTTTAATTGCCCATAATAAAAGATAAAGGGACAGTCCCAATTAGTGCTCCTAATCACTTTCAAGTACAGAAGACTCTCCAAGATCTAAGCTTTAATAGTAATCAATTAATGTTTTGTAGGCATTACCTACACCTGAAGCAAAGTGTTTGTCTGGAGCACAAAGCAGCTTAATTAATTAATTGGCCACTTTTTGTTTGTACCAGTACCAGACATACTGTAATATTTTCCAACCATTCTGCATGGCACTATCTTTACACTGGCTTGTTAAAAGAGTGTTTTAAGCTAAATTTAACCATTGTTCTTCCGTTATACAATCTTGCAAAGCCAATTGATGGTTAAATCTTTTTTACTGACATTTAAAACACGGGAGGTGATAATTGCCCCCCTTAAAAATAACTCTTATCCATCCCCCAATGTTGAAAATTATTTTTGAAATACAAAAAAATCACTCTTACCGGTTGCAATTCACATTCTTAACCGAGCAAAAGACTTATACCTATACAATAGAAAGATGAAGAATAAAAAAATTCACTCAAAATTTATGAGAAAATGAGAAAAAAGAGAAAATATTACAAATTTAGCTTAGGGATAGATAAAGGGGAAAGTTAAGTGGAACAAAGATAATTTCCCTTAAAAAATCAAGACAATTTTTTTTCCTTAATTTGATGTGACAAATTTGTCTTACTAACTCAAAATGACCATTTTCTGATGCAATTTCAAACTAAGATTACTACTCATTCTTTTTTCGAAATCTTTGCAGCAGCTGCGAAGTTGAATATTACTACTAATTCATAAGTAAAATTGATAGAAGTTGCAAATGACATAGTAGCTCAAGTGGTAGCTAACTAGAATGACTTCCAAGAGGTCATTGATTCAATCCTCTGTAGATACAAATATCTACTAAAAAGTAACTGGAGAAGGTTGAAAATATCCATTTAAATCTAAAAAAAAAATTGACAGAAGTTTTATTTCCATGCATGCACATTCCAATATGGGAACAGTCCGTACTGTGTGCAAACTAGGATCCTATTTGGAACCAATCAGTGTCCCACCAAATACAAAACATGGAATAAATATTGACGTACCAGAATCCCTGTGTATACAAAGAATGGCCACATGAATGACTGTCTGAGCCTGGTACAATCTCAGAGCACCTTGCCAGATCTTATAAGTCATCCCAACAACGACTTGACTTGATCAGCCTGGTTGGTTGCACAAATATATGGACCAAGGCTATTGTTGGTCCCTACTGGCATGGTTTATTTTATCTTTACACTAGTAAAGAGCCCAAAGCAACTAATGAATTTTTAAGATAAAATTGTTATTTCTTATAATAAATTTTTAAGATAAAATTGTTATTTCTTATAATAAATTTTTAAGATAATACGTAATAAACCTTATATTGAGGAAATTGATATGGGCCTTAAATTTTAATGGGCTGAGACATTAACGTCAACGGGCATTAACGTAAATCAACGGTTCTGATCTATCCAAGAAAAAGATCAACGGCTCAGGTTTCTTATTTGGGGAAGATAGTCATTTCATGTTATTTTTTTCAATATGCTTTTATATATAGTAAGGATATGTAACTTCACAACCATCCGTACGTACTACATGGATGCATGCATCCATGAGAATTGAGATCCTCTGAGTTAACTAAAAAATTGAGTTTGCCCGTACAGTGATTTTATGAAGAGCCCTATGCATGTGAATTCGCAACACTGACCGTCTTAATTGTCTTGACCGAGATCCGACACGTACAGCCCAGATTTGTCTAGAGTTAAACTCAAATTTTGAGTTAACTTAGAGGATATGGACTCGCATGCATGATGCATCCTCTTGTATAGCTGATTTCATATCCTCCGTAGCGCTATACATTGTGTAGCGCATAATGCGAACCGTTAGATCATCTCGAGATTTGTGCTAGCCCGAATCTCTAGATGATCTAACGGTTCGCATTCTGCACTACACAATGCAGCACTACAGAGGATGAGCACTCTGTATAGCTGGAATGTTGGATAAGTGTATCTCAGCATATTGCAACGATTGTATATTGGTCAAAAAAAAAAAAAAAAATCATTGATGGAAGAATTCCACGGATTATATGCCTAGAAATTTAATTATCACCACTCCAATGTGTATTTATATAAAAAAAAAAAAGATTAAATTTTCCATTATTAATTCCTGAGTAAAGCTCACCTTATATATATTTTCTGATTATTTTTAGTTTATCAGAATTTGATGTACCGTGTATTGAAGCAATTGCATCCCTCTGCCTCAATTAATTCTCTGCAACATATAGCAACTTAATTAATGAGGCAAATTTCGATACAACATAAATTTTACTGGATATATTAAATTATTTTTTCCGTATTCGTCCTTTTTATCGCCAACAAAAATTCATTCATTATGTAATTGATATAAGAGGAGAGATCCAATAACACCCAAAATTTTGACACAACTCTTACACTAAATCATATAAATTTATCAAAAATCTTAAAAATAAAAAATCTTTCATAAACATATTCATTTACTTATAGATCGATTGTGTTTCAAATCATTCAATTTGAGTGTCATTTGATACTCCATCAAGAATCACTAAATTTAGACCGTTCTAATTACTATATAAATTTGATGGTCATTGATGGAGTATCAAATGGTACTCAAATTGAATGAAATTTGAAACACAATCGATCCATAAGTAAATGAATATGTTTATAAAAGATTTTCCATTTTTAAGATTTTTTATAAATTTATATGATTTAGTGTAAGAGTTGTGTCAAAATTTTGGTGTGTCATTGGATCCCTCCTCTTGATATAATTGGTTTATCAATTATCATTGGATTCTCTCTACGTTTTCAAGCTGATTTACGATTGTGGGTCGATGAGCTTATGATCCACGATCAACTATCATAAATTCGTAATTTACAATTTACATACACAAATATTATCTTACATTTATTGACGTGGAAGCATTTTATATAGAGAGATACATGATACATAGATACCAAAATCACAAAATCAATACAGACTATTAATATTCATATTAAAAGAGTCGATAATAATATTAATTCAATAGTGTTTAAGTTATTTGTATAATATACAATATAACGTACAAAATAAGTAACATAGTGAAATCATTAATTTGAATAGCAACTCATTTAATAGAAATACTAACACAACCGGTATTTATTTTGGTATAAAAAGTATGTACCATTTTCCTTTTATATAATCGAACACATAATGTAGTAATCAGAACTCTTAAGAAAATGGAAAGATAAATAAATCCACCCTTCCATTTAGATGATTCACTCTTTTTATTACAATGTCTCGTGATTATGAATCCATGGCTGGTGTATATATATATATATCTGTGTGGGTTAATTGTTTGGATGTTTCTTTTGTATTCATTTCCTAGTTTTATTAGAAGGGGAGATGCATGGGTAAATTAAGGGTTGTAGGTTTGGTTTAGATTTTTCTATTACTAGTATCTTGCCCGTGCGTTGCAACGGATCTTATTTAATAAAAATTTCTTGATATGAATATTTTCAACATTGTTATAACTAAATAAAATTACTCATAACAAAATGTTATTTTACTTATGATTTGAAGTAATTTTGTTTATTAGTTTTTTTAATAAGCTAAAATTTATGAACAATGTTTATTGAGAAGAAACAAAAAAATATATATAACATTAAAATGATATTGTAACATATGACACCTTTAATTTATTTTATTTTATCTTATTTTTCTGAATTAACTAATTTAGTAACAAAATCTAAAATAAGATTTGTGCTATTTTGAGAACTTATATAATTTTGATATATGTTATATGAATAACGGGGCACCTAAAAATGTTAATCCATAACCAAACGTCTAAGTGAATAATTATTCTTGACTCATGATTATCAAGTAATATAGTTTCCTAATTATGAACTTCTGATTTTAATTTAAACCAACAACACAGGTCACGTTGTCCTAGGTGACTAAAAACTAAAAACCAATTTAATTCAACCTTGACATTTCCTCAAAAAAAAAAAAAAAAAATTCAACTTTGACACGCGTTTTCATTTTTTTTTTTTTTTGGGAAAAGACAATACATTTATTTGGTTTGGTTTTTGGTTGGAGATTGAATCATCAAAATAGATGATCAACGACTTTGGTTAATTTAGATTGATGCATCCAACGGCTGAAAATGCTTCTGAACATATAGCCATTTCAATCTCCAAATCAACTCCTCCTTTTATTATTAGTAAGGATTTGTAGCTCAAATACTTTTTGGTCTTAATTCGAATGGGAAAATGAAATTAATATATCGGCAATATAATTTTACTTTGAAAATAAATTAAATAAACAAAGTTAGCAATGCATAATTTAATTGGTTTAAAAAAGTGTGTTGGTTCAAAAATAATTTTGAGCAGCCCAGATATAAAAAAAATATAAATTATTCAATCATATGATTTTTTTTTTTTTTTGAAAAGTTGGTAGCAGCTACCAACAGATCAATTATACGATTACCCAACATCTTATTCCCCGCCAATCTCCATCAAAAGGTTCCATTATTTTTATGTTATTTTCTTGAAGTAAAAAGAGTTGGATTATTTCAGCATTTTCTAAAAACTTTTCAACAAACCGTGACCGTTAATTTTTATATATTATCCTTACTGTATATAAAAGCATATCATAAAAAAAAACATGAAATGGCTATCTTCCCCAAATAAGAAACTAAGCCGTTGATCATTTTCTTGAATAGATCAGAACCATTGATATATGTTAATGCCCGTTGACGTTCTTAGCTCATTAAAATTAAAGACCCATATAAATTATCTCAATTTAAGACTCATTACATATTATCTTAAAAGTTTATTATAAAAATTAACAATTTCAGCTCAAAGCAAGGCGTGGGCTTTTTACTAGTTATTCTAAACAGTTCTCTATATTATTCTAAATTTTGAGTTTAATTAAAAGTACCATATACAGTTCTCTATATTATTCTAGGCCCATAGCATGTTAGAAAATCTGATCAGAGGCGAGCAGTTGAGAAATGACTATTGAGGATCTTCTTCCATGTGAGTTCTTTTTTCTTAATTATTTTACAACGGGATATGAATAATATGATCATATATTCATATTTAATCAACTTCAATCTGAGGCAAACATGGATAATTGGGTACGAATTGACATGATCATCTGGATAACTTTTTTTAATTAAGAATTTAAGATACCCATTTTAGAAGCCCAACATAAAAATTGATTTGGATTTAAATAATTCTATGAAGTTTAATTTTTCAGGCCTGATTAATTTTACACCTAAATATATACTCAACTACGTCTCCTCATATATATTTGTAGTATAAAATTGAGTAAAACTACCGTGCTCCTAATTCAAAAATCATACTTAACCATCTTAAAATTTTGATTTATGAGTCTCGTTAAATTATTTCCCCCCGTTTGACAAGTGTAGTAAGTTAAAGCGGAGTAAAAAGTTAAATCACCTTAAATCAGTGGTGTTTGGTGGTAGTGAAGTAAATAGATGAAGTAAAGTTGATGTTATGTGTAAAAGATATGAAATATTGGTGATTTAGTTTACTACACCTATATAGCTGCATTAACTTACTACACCTTAAATCACTTCCGTTTGGTGACTTAAAATTGATTTAAGAGCTTAAATCAATTTTACTACACCAAACAAACGCAGGGTTTATATCAAAATATCGTAGGATACAAAATTTTCCATTTTTTTTGGTATTGTAAGTATTTGTTTTGGATTTTGTAAAGATGGCATAGTTTCATACATTATTTTATTATTATTTTTAAGCTATCCTAAAAAACATCTAAAAAAAGTACTTAAAAATCTCAAAAAATGGAAAATTTTTATATCCTATGATATTTTGATATAAAGAATTTAATGAGACCCATAAATCAAAATTTCGAGATAGTTAAGTATGATTTTTAAATTATCTATCTACTGCTCCTACGAGCACCACAGTTTTACTAGTATAAAAATTATAAATACTCAGATACTGGACAGAAACTTTAATTAATATCATATCGCGCGCATCACAATGTTCCAATTTATCTACCTACTGCCGGAGAACTTTGTGATAATGTCAACTTTTGACTTTGAGTGTTGCTTGAGCTCAAAACTAATGGATTCCTAGCACTCTATAAAAGAGTAAAAGCGTCCAGAACAGTATTTATTTATTTATTTAACACATGAGGGTAAGTAAGATCTCCAAGTCTTGATTTTCTCAAGTTATTCCAGTTAGAAACTATTAAAAGCAACTGAGACATGATAAGACAAAACAAGATAACCGGTAAGAACCAGCTTTTGGTGTAGTAGCTAAGGGCAACGTTTTCTGTGTAGGAAGTTGCGGATTTGAAATATCTTTTATAGACATTTAAACTTGAGTAGTTTGATCTCATCTTTATCTGAAAAAAAAAAAGAAAAAAAGAAGATGATAGGCGTGATTTGGTTATGCTACTTCAGTACTTCTCCTAAAGAGAAACAGGTGTTATATGTTTTCACTTCTCATTTAAGTTAAAAAAAAAAAATTAATAAATCCAAGTTTTTTTTATTTATTTGGAATTCCCTAATGTTTTTATCTTTTTATAAAATTTCGATGCATCTGTTTTTTACCAATACAATACAATTCGATTTAAGGAAAGTTTAAGGGGGTTTGTGCAATCAATCAAAAAAGTTGAAGGACCATAATAGTGAATGAAATCTTAGGCCCGGAACCGGAATCTATATCTTGGTTGAAAACTTTTCTTCTTTAAATTTGCTTTCAGCCCCTTCCCCTCATGCGTCACTCAGCTCAGCTGTAATTGCAATGATGTTCCCACTCACCCGTTGCCCGAGGCTTAGATACTGTAATCAAGTGTAGTAAAGTCATCCTCTCCACTCTCCAGTATAGAACACAATACAGGAAGGAAATGACAGAAATATCTAAATTAAAATCATGTTCAACATTGAAGTGGTCGATAGAAGGAATTTTTGTTGTATAATATTTTTTAATTTAGTGTAATTTGAGGAGTTCGTTTTGACCAATCAAGTAAAATGAAATTAAATAGCTTGGTTTGTTAATTGTATATTTTAGATTAATAAGCAACCAATTCATGAATAATTATCCAAAATTTATCGATTTTATAAAGTTACATATAATTTTATTATCTCTTGTAAGTTGTTACATCGTAATTTAGTAATACCTATATACTACCAACTCAAATAATTTCCCTTTAAAATGAATACTTATTTTTTGTTGGTTGCATGCACAATCTTTTCGAAAGTACTAAACATACACAATAACAAAAAGAATTTTACTCCAAAGCACTCCCACAAAAAATAAATTCTTTTCGATCTAACAACGATTATAAATAAATATTACTCATTATGAGATTCATCTGTGACCAATAAAATTATTTGAGTATAAGCAACTAAGCATGACAGTACGTAACGTCCCAACAAAAATTCATAATGGACAACAATACCACCAATCTTCTTTTCTTTCGTCACCGTCCAAAACATCGCCCTGTTCAACATAAGAAATGGACGGCATTGGCTGAGTGAGGGCCGTAAGGGCGTCAGTCAATGGGCGGTCAACAAAGGTAAAGCTCTCACAGAGAGAGAAAGAGAGTTGGTCTTAGACTTAGAGACTAGAGAGGGGGATTCCATATCCTCTGTAGCGCTGCATTGTGTAGCGCAGGATATGAACCGTTAGATCATCTCGGGATCTGTGCTGGCTTGAATCTCGAGATGATCTAACAGTTCACATCCTGCGCTACACAATGCAGCGCTACAGAGGATGAGCACTCAGGGAGGGGAGGGGAGGGGACCTCGGATGAGCTCAGGGTCCCAGTTCAAGCGACCAACCACGAGCCGGAGCCTTGTCCTGTGCTACAGACGAAAAAAAGAGGAGATCTTTTCCCGGCATCCAATGCATGTATCCCTTAGGTGTGTATACGTAATATAAGAAACTTGTTTTCAAAAAAAAAAAATATATATATAAGAAACTTCATCCGTTGGTTGATGGACGGTTCATTGAAGTTACACTATAAGTATAATTGTTAGGGACGACCTACCGTACGTCCATTGTATGGATGTCCATAGAAAATAACAAAATGACTGACAAATGGAACCAAATAGACTCTATTTGTAACCACTACACTCACAAAAAAGTGACTACAGACATCCATGCGACGGACGCAAGATGTTTCCCTAACTGTTATATCTGGGTCCATATGAAGGCCATTTATCGTACTTATTTGTTACTTTTATGGACCGTGCATTAATAAACAATAGGTCTTGCTGATGTAATATTATGTATGCATCTATCTTTTCTTTTCTATTCGACCAAAGAAATGAAGGTAGCGATCTTTGTCTCGCAGCCTCGCTATTCTTCTCAATATACAATCAATTAGTTAGTTCCGTACAATGATATTTAATGAATGACTTTTGAGTTTTGACTTGGGAGGCTCTGTGGACGAATTATTAAGAGTGGAATAAATCAAATGATTAACGAAAACATGAGGAACACGGATGGTGACATTGGTGTTCAACTTGTCGCATGCATTTTTTTTTTTTTTTTTCGTTGAGATTGGTTGCCGCCTCTACTGTATAAATCTCACAATTATTCGCTGATATAAATCTCACAAGAGTAATTTGTGTATCTAATCATAGAGCGAAACGAACTTGACTGAAGATTCAATGAAAGAAAAAACAAAAATTATGGGACAAAGATACACTGAAATTATTTTAGAAAAAAAAAGGGAAAAGCTAAACTGGATTGCAATGATCACAGTGTGCATGTTGCATGCCAGATGGTGGAGTTATTTTATTTTTTACCACCAAATATTAGTCCCAGTTCGAATTAACCAATTAAAACTACACAATTGATTATAAAATCCTAAACAAGGCTAAAAGGAGAGAAAATTATAAATTGCTCTCCACTCATAACAGAATCTTAAATCCTACTAATCCCCATCTGCTTTCAGAGTATAAAGGTATTATTAAACCCCTTATGCTCCTATTTACAGAAACAACCCCAAACTTGCTTGCAACATATCCCTAATCCTCTCTTAAATTAAACCTAACTCTTAAACTTAGTAGGTTAGCTCCTAATCATCTCAATCCTCCTCACAATAAGAAAAAAAAATGAGTCCACCCTTCCTATAAACAAAGTACTAAACCTCCACTCTCCAAACTATCTTGTCAACTGGACCAGGCGCATCTTTCTCCATACCCGAATCGGCTACCTTCGCTCTGTTAACAACTCTGCCAGCTCTCTCCCCATGAGGTAGTTCGCAGGTTTCGCTAATGGAGCCTAATCTGATATCTGCTGGGGGGATAAAACAATCCATAGACAATCCCGGCACATTGAATGCCACCTCATCAATCGACCACACCTCCTCCATGCGAGTTTTAGTGTGGCTCATTGCCATTTCACCAAACCGAAACAAGGTGACAACCGACCGACCAGAGTGTGCAATCATGATGCCTTCGATCATTCTATAATCATCTAAGAAGGAATTTATGGTGGTTTCCCAGTACACGGCATCGCCACCGGATGGGGATTGGATGCGGGTCAAGTGTGAATCCTCCAAGTAGACCAGTAGTCCAGTACGCTGGCTGAAGTATCCAAAAAGCACATGGCGGATTATCTCAGCAGGACCCTCACTGCGGGCCCGCAATGTCTGTGGGTCTGCGCAGAGCTTGAGAATGAAGCAGTCTTCACCATTGATTTTCTTCTCACCAACACATCGGGCATTTGCAAACATGCCTGCAGTTGTTAGTGGGTCTAAACCCTGCAAATGGTTCCGATTTAGATATGATTAGAGGCATTTTAAAAATTAAAATTTTACAGTGCTCAAAATATCCCAAAATCTTCACATTTCATTCATATGAAATGCAATGCCACTTTACAAGGAGGATATTGGTTCAAATGCTAATCACATTGTCTTAGTTTTTCTTCTTAGTAAAATTTTATTGAGTGATAGCTGAACAATTTACACTTCATGGTACCTCCCGTCGAGAACATTTCTGGTTAAGAAATTGAATAAATCAGTATTATAAAATACAAGCAAAATTAATGCAACAAACCTGAAGAGACCGGCGAAGGGGTCTAACAGGTCCCTTGGCGGCATGAGACCCAAGCCATGGTGTATGCCTCCACACTAGCCGGCCATTAGACCCAGCATGGACCTTGCTCCCACCTACAGCAAGCTCAACATACCACATGTCAGGTGCCATCTGCCAGAGCACAAAGCCACCTGACTCAACAGCTCTGCTGGAACCCTTGTTTTTAACCACTCGAGTTGCGGTTTCAAACTCGGATGCCACCATCCTCACTTTCCCCATGGTGTAGGCATTTCTGACTGATTTTAGCAGTTTGACTCCGCCCGAAGCTGCTATGTATTGCTGAAGGATATATTGAGCAGAAGAGGATTCCTGCATATAAAGGTAACAACTGTTAGTTTATTGCCTAAAATGAAATTACCACAAGTGAAACAGAAAGTTATTCAACAGTCTGCCTCTTAAATCAGGATCAGTATAACATTTGTTACAACTTATATTGTATCAATCAATAGGTACATACAAACATGCAAAAACAAAAACTGAACTGGAGGGAAACAGAAACAGAAACAGAAACTAAAAAACAAGAAGAAAAGATTGATAAATGCCCATGCCCCAGACCCAGTATAGTATGATTATTATGATTAGTAAAAATAAAATTGCAGCAAGTGGCTTACTGGCTTTCCACCAAAGCCCAAACATGCCTCCAGCAATTAATACTAATAATGGGCCTACTTCTACATTATCCTATAACTGAAAAGGAAAGAGAAACATCTTGCGTCCATCGAAAATGCATCCATATGTCCATAGACATACTCAGAATGTAATTAATACATCCGATTTTGTAACAAATAGATCTGATTCTGTAACCTATGAACGATATAGACAGATATTCTATGAACGCCAGGTATGAAACAGAGAGGCCCCCAAACACTAAAAAACAAACTTGAGTTATACTGTTATTATTAATAGCAAAGATATAGATTAGGGTTTTGGTTTTCATACAATGGGGGTGCCTTTGATGCTGAGATGCGGTAACGGATCCAAATAGTTAACCCGAATCGGCGCTAGCGGAGCCCCCATTACGCCCAATAGAAGCCGCAGATCGGAGCGGCGGTAAGAGGAGGAGCCGGCGCCGGCGCCGGCACTGCCGGCGACAGAGGGGTTCCTGCCGAGCTGCCCTCTGACCCAGTGGCCCCATCTCTCACGCCTACTGTCCTCCCCGATCTCCCCGCTCAAATCCGGGTCGGGCCCCTCCATCAGCGGCGCCAGCGCCTCGCCGACCGGCCTGAGACTGCCCGATCTGGCGATGATCGGCTCCGAGAACTGCTCCGCGGCCTGCTGGTGGTGCTTGGAGCTCTTCTTGATGCGGGGAATGAGTGTGAAGCTGCTGCTGCTGCCGCCGGTAGAGTGGCAGGGAGAGCGGTTGCGCGCGGGGCTCTTGCCGCGGGATCTGCCCGGCGAGAGCCCCCGTTTAACCTCCTCCTTTAAAGCCGAGAAGAAGCCCTGTTTCTTCTCCATCAGAGACTAAATGCAAGCAACAATGTAAAGCAAGAATGAACGAGCCAGTAAAGTGAAGTAACAAAATCAGTGACTGAAGCTCATTCCCTGCACAATGCAGCTAGATGTGAAAGCAATGGGATTGAGTCTTTGTTTTCAATAGAGAGGAAGTGAGGAGTGAGAAAACAAGAAAGGAAGTGAGGACTGAAGGACTGAAGGGAGTGAAGGGAGTGGTGCCTTTTTTTGGGTGCGGGAAGGGGAAGGGGGGTGGAATGCTGGAAAAGAGCAGAAAAGAACAAAAGAAAAAAGCGACCCAGAGGAAACCGTTGCGAGAGAGAGAGAGAGAGAGAGAGAGAGAGGGCCAAAGAGCAAAGTGCAAAGAAAAAAGATAAAGACAGGAGGTGCGACGGACGCTGCTGGTGCGAACTGCGAATGAATAATAAACCGTAATTCATGATATTCATCATTATTTATCCCCTGCTGTACTGCATTGTGCAGTTCACAACTTCAGCCGTTGGATTGTCTCGAGATTCGTATCAGAGCGGATCTCGAGATGATCCATCGGCTGAAGTTGCGAACTGCAAAATGCAGTAAGTCAGGGGATGAGCACTCTCCACGAATTCTCAGTGACAGACTGACAGTGCCACAAGTAATGGGACCCGGAAGATGTTCGGAGAAAGTATAACCGTGTGGCGGGTTGGTTGGAAGGGGACAGTGACCCGCTTAGGTGATGTCTTTATGAGAGAGGAGACACTAGACAGGTTGATGTGCCGACGGATACGGTCGATGCTTGCTTGAACGCTGCTGGCGGGTAAACGGAGAATGTAACGCCGTCAGGCGTCAGGTCTCTGGGTAATGGATTCGCGTTTGGTGGCAACTAACGGTGGTTACTTTTTTTAAAGAAAAGGAGGAAGACTGACTGGGAGGGTGACGTTGGTTGAACCTTTTGACCGGGATCCGTTGACGGGAGGCAAACGGCGATAGTGCGCGCGCCGAATGCGGCACGTGACGGCATGTTTTTTATCTTTTTTTATATATAATTTTCTTTTCGTTTCTTATGCAGCTACTTCATTTCTTTAATGCGGATTTGTACGTAAGTCCTCCTCCACAAACTTACCGAATTACCACAGTCAAAATTTGCATTTCATTTATGTTAGTAATAAATAATAGTAAAAGTTAGTGTTATTCTTAAATAATAAAATGCTGTTTAGAATAGTAAAAGTTAGTGCTATTCTTAATCTACTGTTCTTACAATTCCAACTTTTTATTGGAACAGCAAATTAGTTTGTTCTTAGATATTCGGGAACAATAATTTGTTGTTTGGACGACACTGAATTTAGAATAGTACTACTAATTTTGAGAATACTAAGAATAGACTATTCCGTTGGCATCCAAACATACCCAATAATGACAGTTCAGAACAGATGGTTAACTAGTAACTACAATGAAAAAAATGTACACTTTGCAATTTGATAATTGTGAAGGACATTTTCGGAGAAGTCGTTACTGATTAATCCATTATATTTTTTTTGTTTTGTTCTGTTCCATGTTTTGGTGGGAACAAATCTGAATGGTTACAAGCGAATAGAGTTAGAAACGGACACTGACGCAATGCTGATGATTCGGCTGGTTATAAATTAATAATTTAAGGCTGCAGAAGGGATCCCGAGGATTCATCCCGACGGTCGGATTCCAATCGAACGGCCCTAAAATTGGACGAGGATATCAGACGAGCATCAGGCCTCTGACACTTATTGCAGATGGAAACCAAAACGTTATCACGGAAGGATATGAGAATAATTAAAAAATGAAATTGGCGCTAATCCTAACGTAAAAGCAGGGGATGAAATATCAGGAGCCTTATTGACCTTCCATTTTCAATCCGACGGATGATCCGTAAGCAAAACCAAATAGTAGATATTTGGGTGGAGTAAAACTGTAGAGCTATATGAGGAGGGTTCCAATGCCTCTATATTTTTTTTGTACCTCTATTATGCCTTAACTTTTTAAATTTTAAATAATTCAAAATTTAAAACAAAATCGTTAGATCTAATCTATATCACCTTATTTAGGTATATGTTGGAAACTATCATATTTAAAATTGTTTTGTTTGATGTTAAGAGCTTCAAAAAACATACACTGGTGTAAGTACTTCCTGGACGTTGATTTTTTTAACCCATTGATTCATATGAACTAAAATAAAACCAAGTGAAAAATTTTGTTATATGCACGAAGAGAATAATCACATTAATCAAATCTAACGGTCTTATTTTGATAATTTTGTTTTTAAATTTTGAGTTATTTGAAATTTAAAAGGTGGAGGTACGATGGAAGCACAAAAAATTAAGACATTGAAACCCTCCTCAAAGCGATATAGTGCTCTTAGTTAGAAGCCCTATGGGTCAGTAAAACCTTAGTAATACTTTTAGTGCTTAATATATTTTATCTTAATTTTTTTTTTCGTGATATACAAAAAAAAATAATAATAATAAAAAATTGGGCTTAAGAGTTTCTTAAGCGTCCGATTTAGGTATTTATAGTGATTTATTCTTATGAAGTGTGAAACTATTTTTCTATTGCAAAAAAAAAAAAAAGTTAATATTAACAACTTACATTGACTAAAGATATGTAAATTAAAGTTTTTTTTTTTTTTTTACTTAAGAGCGCCGGACAATCTAATGCTATTAGAAATACCTTTACTTGAGAATTGAGATACTAATGTGGATACTTTGCATTAACATATGCTGATGTGCTATTATCAAATGTCTCATGAAAGTATGGATTGATTATAATTTAGATACTTTGTTTTTTTTTTTCCCCCCTTAACTTTCCATTTCGTTGCGGGTCTTCATAACTGATTTCTCTGGATTAATTTCAACAGCAACGCGTGGCGAGATTGAGAGGGCGTCAATATTTTATGAAGTATATATGGATATTGATCAGATTAATTTATATATATTTTGGAAATGCTAAGTTTCAATTCTACATGTTTTAGGCACTACTTACATGTCGTCTTAAAAAAATAAATTCATAACATCCGCTACAAATATATATATTGTTTCAGATTAATGTTTTAGCCACTATATATTATCAAAATATTCAGAACAAACAATATACAAACTGTGCACGTGCGAAATTCTACATTGTGCAGATTACATAACAATACAATATTAATGACATGACGATTAAATAATAACAATAATAACATCCAACAATATCATGAGCGTGCTCTTCGCCTCTTTATTCTTTTCGTAATCCAGACGTGTCATGTTTGTGCGAATGACATGATTATGCAACTCTAATATCGCCGGCAAGATGCGTCCAACGTATTTTATCTCTGGAGTGAGGTATCGCACTTCGACCCGGTGTCTCAAAACCGTAGTTTGAATGACCATTCTAAATTGCTCACCATAATCTTAATATTGAAACCTAATTGTATACTAAAATTTTCTATTTTTAGAGTTTTCTAACTATTTTTTTGGATTTTTGAAAGTTGTATAGAAAATTCACAAAAAAATTGTATATAAAATGAGTCATTTTTTCAAAATCCAAAAAAATAGTTAAAAAACTCTAAAAATAGAAATTTTGGTATACAATTAGGTTTCAATATTAAGATTGTGGTGAGCAATTTAGATTAGTCATTCGAGTTATGGTTTTTGAAATACCAGGCCGAAACACGCTATCTCACTGCGCTTTGCAAAGCGCAATAGCCTCACTCTTTTATCTCTGCATCCAAGTCATTGTTTTTTTCGAATCAAGTTGTACAAGGGTACCATTACAGTGTTCTGGTATCAGTAACTACTGTCTACTATGTTATGCTTGGAATGGAACTATGCCATGCCATGCGATAGATTGCCAATGTCATGAAAAACGGCAACAATTACATAACTGGATCACTAATTATTGCCTAATTAGATGAAGGCTTTATTTTTTGATGTTTTGCAGAGAATTTAGAAAATAATTTTTTATTTGGATTTGGCCTCTTAGATTTAATTGGTAAAGAGAAACATCTTGTGTCCATTGAAATCCTGTCCATATGTCTATGGACATACAAAAAATGTGACAGATATATCTGATTTTGTAACAGATACATCTGATTTTGTAACCTATAGATGCTATCGACGAATATTCTATGGACACTAGGTATTACTCATTGATAAATATGTAGTTAGATTTTATTTCAAATATTTGTCAAAAATAGTAAAGGTCAGACTTTTTTAAAAATATATATATATATATATATATATATATATGTATATATTTGTTAGGGAACGACTGTATATATTTCCCAACATGAATTTTCTTGTTCTTTGCTTGAAAGGGCTGCAAACTTAGATCATTTTATTTCATGTGCTAAATTTGATAAAACAAAAAAAAATGTCAAACGATTCCCATCCAATTAGTACATGCTCTTCATAATGGCTGTTTAATTCCTCATAATGGCTGTTTAGTTCTTTAATTGCTTTAAAAAAGATACTTTCAACTCCAAATTAAATAATAAAAAAAAAACAATGTCAATGTGAATCATGCCAACGACCAAAGCACATAATTTCGTTCAATTATGACAGGGACTTGAAGCACATATTTAATACTAAAGAAAGCAACCAACAATATATATATATAAGCGGATCTGTCGGTAGCGCGAGTGAATCCTCTCTCCTGAATCAAGGCATCAATCAAAGAACATTTTCACTGATCTGAACCGTCTGATTCAGGAAGAACGGACTGGATTGAGCGGACCGGAAAACAGTCCTGACCGATATATATCTGACCGGATTAATTCACCGCAGATTTTTAATAATAGAAAAAATATGTCTAGTCCACTCTATAAAGTAGATTACCCATCCGTCCTTTCTCACAGTTTGACACACCCACGTGCACTCACGTGCTTGTCACAGCTGCATAAATATTAACTGAAACCGTAGTGTATTTATTCACTAGAAAAATGATATCTATCAATCGAAAATATATATAAATGTTCATTAAAAAATGATATTTGTTAATTAAAATTACAGCGGATTGGTGTACAAGTACAACAATAAAAATTGTGAACTCTGCCTATTGCTCTTTCCAATAATCAGTACTGTATCACTGACCGGGGCAGCATTAGTACACATCCGACGGCTCAGGTGTGTTATCACAAAATTCAACGATGGCAGAGAGCCAGAAACCAGAGAGCCCGCCCGGCAGGCACACAACAAAGCAGCACAGAAGCATGCAGCGAGAGCGAGCGAGGCTTGCGCTCATTGCCTCCCATTTCTCAGCGTCTAGGCCGCCGGACACGGCACACAGTTCCCAACGGCCACGTACGTACACACATATTACGTACTGATAGTCTGATGACCCTGCTCAATTTATTTCATTTCATTTCATTAAGCTCCTCTCTACTCTACGTACACACGTGTACTATTAATTACGATTTATTATCTACAGGGAGGGAAGTATATAATTTATGGAGTAATACGTACCTACCGCCCACACAATATCCGTCCGTCTATAGCGTTTATAAGTTACAAAATTAAATATATATATTATAAAATCGAATATATCTGCTATATTCTTTATATATCTATCCATGATGAATGTTCAATAGACCAAGATGTTTCTCTACTTCATGTACACAAGTGTGTATTCGATCGTATTTATGCCGTATATATTTAGGCCATGCATGCACTGCCCTTGCACGTGTCTGCAATGCTTGACGAGTTTCCTCCCATCCCATGCTGTGAAAAGAATTGTTTTAATTTGCTTCTGAAGGTCCTTCTCTCTCGGGTGTATCGAGGGAACAGTGATATTTCATAAAAGAAACCACTCGGAAGCTGCTGGCATTTATTTATTTATTTAAGGGATATTTTTACCTTACCGTTTACTTTAGTCGTTTTACACTTGCTCATGTTTGATCACACAATTTTTTTTTTTAATTGTTAAGTACGTTGATGCCTTGATGAGATAACTGAAATTAATGCGGTCATACTTCTTCATAACTTGTGAATTTATATGACGAGCAAACGAATTTACTATGCTGGATCGTGATCATTAATGTATTATGCTCATACGTCAATTCGTGAAAAATAGAGTAAAAGTTGCTTAATTTTAGGATGAAAACACATTTTACTACAGGTTTATAAATTATAAGCACCTCTTTTTTTCTGAGCATTCATATAGAAATTACAAAATATTATATTATATTTACTGCTGGTGTGCCGAGTGAAGAAACATGTATGGTCCATCTTTAGTTTTATATATAATAAACACTTCCACTCTTCTTGGTATATCCGACAAATTCATGTACACCTATGTGCTCACCGGTGGACGAAATGGGATGCCAGCAAATTCGCTAACCCCTCAATACCCTAAACAGAAAAATTAAAAAAAAAAATGGTGGAAGGGGATGTAAGTGTTTTTTTATAAAATCTCCAAAAGTTACGAAAATAAATTGAAGAGACAAGTAGGAGGCCCATTCCGCTAATTTCTTGGCCCCGTTTGGTATGGGAATAAGTGAAGAATATAGTGAGAGATAGCTTATTTCTTGTGAGAGTGACGATAAACCCTCTCTCAATTTATCTCCCATTCTCTTATTTTTATGAAAAACACACTTGGACTTTAGAAACTCAATTTTTTGTCATTGTTATTTGGACTTTAAAAGAACATTCTTTTTTTTTTTTTCACATTGTCAAATGTCAAGCATGAAGAGAGAAAGATGAGTAGGAAAAGGGTTTGCTTTGGCCAAATGTGCAACTGGCTCCTAATTTGTTTTAGTACTTTGTTGTGTAAATATGCAACTAGCTTCCAATATTATAGATAATGTTGTTTTTTCTTTTTTTCTTTTAGAAGAAGAAAGCTTAATATGTTAGTTGAACATATATATTTTGAAATTAAAAGTTGAATATTATAGTGATTATTTTTTTTAACATTTGATTTTTATGTATAATGAACTAAAGTTGAAAATTATATTGGAGATTGGGCTCTTCACCCCTTTCAAATCAATTCTGGATCTGCCACTTTATGTATAATAAACTTAACCTCTCAGTAAATCAACTTTAATTTTTGGAGATGCCGGGGAGAGCTGCTCTAGTGATAAATAAAAAATAAAATAAAATACTTGTACACTAATCTTAAGGAGAAGAAGAAAGGTATGAATGTGGGAAAGAAAAAATAATCAAATAATATAGTGTTCCTATTTTACATAATAAATTAAACAATTAATTATTAAAATGCATGATCGAATGAAGAGGCGACCAATTTTAACATATTTTTTTCTGTAATAAATTCTTAGCTAGGCTATTGCAGGGAATTCTTTAATCATCTTGGAAGCAATTATCTATGTTATATATTCAATTCAATTCAACCAGCTAATTAATGTGAATTGTCTCGTTAAATGCCAAAAAACAATTCTTTATTTTTAGGAAAGAAAACGTTGGCCATGTATGTGAGTTGTTAGTTATTACATACATGGCTCAACATCGATACAATAAAGAGACAAAAAGAAATATATGGATCTAAGCTAGTTGCACGTGTAGCATACCATCGTATCCTCTTAATTAATTCATAATCAGATCTTCAGTTTATATTATTAAGAGGAAAGTCTGATTTTGGTGCTTGAACTATCGCATTTGATTTAAATTGGTCTCTAAACTTTTTTTTGGTTCGAATTAGTCCTTAAAATGTTGCATTTGGTTCAAATTGGTTCTTGAACTATATTTTTGTTCAAATTGATATTTAAACTTATAAGTTTGGTCCATATAGCCCCTCCCATATATTTCTGTTTACTAATTAAGACAAAAATTAGTTCAAAAACTATATTAGTTAGCATAAATGGAAATAAAGTGGGGAGTAATTAATACGAACCAAACCATATAGTTCAGGGACCAAATTGAATAAAAAAATAGTTTAAGGACCAATTTGAACAAAACACAATAGTTCAGGGACTAATTTGAACCAAACATAATAGTTCAGGAACCAATTTGAACTAAATGCAATAACTTAGGGACCAAAATCGAACTTTTCTCTGTCAAGAAACATTAAATTTTGACCGTTCTAATTACTATATAAACTTAATGGTCGTTAATGGAGTATCAAATGACATTCAAATTGAATGAAATTTGAAACACAATCGATCTATAAGTAAATGAATATATATGTTTATAAAATATTTTCTATTTTTAAGATTTTTATATAAATTTGAACTATTTAGTGTAACATTTGTGTCAAAATTTTGTGTGTCATTGGATCCCTCCTCATGTATTATATACTTGAGATGAGACGCAAGTACGTAACCCAAAATAAATAACTTCAAATATAATATTGATTAGTGGTTGGTCTGACTGTTAGGAACATTAAAACAAGCAACGATAACTGTACACATTAATCAGCTACATGCCTGCATATAACCACACCGATATAACCCCTTAATAAATTGTATGTCAAGTTCATTAACACTTCAACAGGAAAGGGGTAAAGATGCTCTCTCAACAGACTTGAATTTAAATTCACTTGCATTCTCATGGTGGGTTTTGGCTTGCGTAGTTTCCAACAAATTTTCGACCGTGCCTTATTTATTACGTAGAAACTGTTCATCATCGATCGTGATGTGATCAAGATTGTGATTTTTTTTTTTTTTTTTGATGTGTGATCAAGATTGCGACTGACCCGAGCACGTACGAAATTAAAAACACACATGAAGAAAGAAAAGGGAAAAAAAAACAGTGTGAAAGTTTTTTTTTGCTTAAAAAAAACAGTGTGAAAGTTCTTAGGGGCATGTACAAGTGTGAACTAAAGTGGATGTCCTTGTCACCTCAAAAAAAAAAAAAGTGGATGTCCTTGAAGACATGGACGCAACAGTGTTAGAACTTTCTTTCTTTCACATGAATAATACTTACTCTTAATTATTTCATCTTAGTGATTAATCCACCCTGCCATATTTGTTTTGTCACTAATTGGTAGTGTGTAATAATATATACAGACTACTTAATTAAGAGGATAATCTCAGGAGTGTGCGATGGGTTTAATTAAGGAATTTTTTCAAGTGTCCTCGTTTTAACTATCCACTATTTGTAATTCTTAACTTAAATTTTATAACAATGTAAACACGTACACTGACATTGATGACACTGGATATGACCCTTTAATTTAATTGATTAAAGGCGCCGCGCATCACCGAGGCTACGGCCTAGTGATAGTGACATGTGCTTTCACCATGGAGACCCGAGATCAAGTTCCAGTAGAGCCTGGGCAGGAGATAATTGAGGGGTTTGCGGCTTTGCTCAAAAAAAAAAACAAAAAAAAAAGCGCCGCGCAACCGGCAGAGAAAAAGCATCCGTAGCATGGCATCAGTTGTTTGTGGCTACACAAAAGTTGTCATGTACTCTTTATTTTGTGTTTTTATTTGGGATCGAGAGAGAGAGGGACAGGGACTTTGCATTGGTGTTTTTTTGCTTTAGTTCCGGCGTGGGTGGAGGCAAATGCTTGCCCTTTTATTTATTTATGGTTTCAATGTTTGTAAATTGCTCTGTATTGTATAAAAATAAAATAAAACTGGTTTCTTGGCTCAGTAGAGTTTCTAATTTCTAAGATAAAAGATATAACAAAACCTTCTGAACTTGAACCATTCCAAAGATATTTTGTAATTGAATTACTCTTGAACATGTTTCACTTCAAATTCTTTACATCTCAATTAGTAAAGAGCCCACGCCTTGCTTTGGACTGAAATCATTATTCTTATAATAAATTTTAAGATAATATGTAATGAGCCTTAAATTGAGAAAATCGATATGGACCTTAAGTTTTAATTGGTTGAGACATTAAAGTACGTTAACGGTGGTGATCAATCTAAGTAAACAATCAACGGCTTAGAGTTATTCTTTAGAGAAGATCGAACTTTCATATCAAAAAATCTAGCCTCCCTTTTTTAGAAAGTAAGGATAAATATGATACTTGCGAGTATTTATTAACCAAAGGCACAGTGTAGATCAAATCTGGACTGTGTTACTGATTGGATCTTACACGGGAGCACACCTCAAGCCACTTGAATACTGACTAAAGAGTAAAGAGTAAAGACTGACCTAAACTATATACAGAGCTAGCAATAGCAATATAGCATGCATGGGTCCTCTTCAACATGGAAATCAATTCGTTTATGATTGATCAAGGCATGCTTGTTTCTTGCAACATCCGTGCCAAATTGTTTGTAGCCAGTAAATTGTATTTGTATCCTTTCCATTGCCACTTTGAATGCTTTTTAATTAATTGGTGTGCCTTTACGTCCATAATTGAGTTTCAAATTTAGCTGATCATCATTGCTACATTTATTAAAAAAAGTACTTCTACGGTACTTCTACGTATAATATGAATTTTATGGGGGTATCAAAATGGCGGATATCATAAAAAGTACTTGGCACTAAAAATGCCCAAATTAATAATCTATACAATGTTTGACAAACTATACATTAACCTGGCCTCTACGGCAGGTTATCTTAATTGGAGCGACACAATGGGTACACCTATACACAATTGTGGGTTGTTTGTTCTGCCAATCACAGTTCTTTCTTCATTTGGGCCCAAATATATAAATTGAGGTTGGACTCCAAGGACACAGGCTACGAGCCTTGAAAACTGAATATAAAAAATTGAGGTTGTAAGATTTTCGACCTGTTAAAAGATTTGCCATTCCAGTCAAATATTAATAGGCCTAATTTTTTGTGTACTCATCAAAACCTCTCAAATTACCAATTTGCCCGTAAGAACTTCTATATAGCTTATTTCTCCATCAAAACAAGAAACTATCTCTTCAATACTCTTTTTCCATTTTAAAAATTATTATTTTATTATTTCGAATCAGGTTTGACTATTTTACCCCATCTAAAATGGAGACACTCATTTAATTTGTTTTATGTCATTCTAGTTGGTTAATATATTGTGTCCGCAAGAATGTTAATATGATAAATTAGAAATATAGAGATGTCGAACTACAAGTTCCTTAATTAGTAGAAGTACATGATTCTCTAATTGATAGAATTTTTAGATGCTCTCTTACAATTACGTGCTTTAGCAAACAATAACTTATGAAAGGCAACACCTGTGTTAATTACTGACCTCAGAATTCATATGTAGCTAGATTAGATTAAATGAAAGCAGCACAAGAGCACAATAGAAAGACGATGTTCATAAGCCTTTTCGTAAATGTGTTCAGTAAATTGGCACATTTCAGAGTTCAGTTTCTTAGTTTAAAGACAGATTTCTACTTTCTTAAACGTTGTGTGTGCTATCTTTATCTAAAATTACTGAAGGAGTAATTGGTGATGTTGTGGGTGGAGAAAGACTCGAGCTTTGTTGACGGTAGCATAATTAATGATGATCCTACTTTGATACCACTCCAAGATTATACTGGTGGTTATAATATAGATGGTAATTTAACTGGACATGTTCTGGGGGAGGTAGGAATGGAGGGGTCTGTGGAGAAAGAACATGGCTTGGTTCATAGGTGGAGGCTTACTTAAAAATACCTTGTTGTTTTTGATGTAGGAGTTAGTTGGGGGTGGTTTTTGGGAAAATGCATACTGCTTGTCAGAAATGCAAAGTTTAGATTTAGTGGCTTCATTCAATGAACAAGAGATGGCCACTCATTCGGAGAAATGCGAGTGAGAAAAGAAGAGCACGTACTCTCACAGAAGGAAAGAGGCAGGGCCGAGCGTCTTCTTTGGTAAGCATAGCCTGGGAACTTGATCTTTCACTCTGACTCATAGTGGGTTTCGTGATAAGGTGGCACAAGAGTGGAAGTGCTTCTTTCACCTTATAGTGCTTTGAATGCATTAGAAAGAAAGGACTGGAGGCATTTTTCTAGTAAATAAAAGAAGCCATTCCAGTTGCTCTACCTTTTAATTGACTTAGACCACACTGTTTTCACTGCGAAGTTCCATACCTATTTCTATGGATGCGTCTTTTGCATACCAAATAATGTAATATTTCCTGCTCAATAAGAACTTAGCAAAGAGTCACAATGGAATATTGGGTAATGCGAGTGATGAAAGTACATACTTGGTTAGGGATCTCTATAGTGAACTACTAATGGAGTTTCAATCTTTTATTGATACTTACTGAAATAAGGATTTGGCTTATATAGTAAGGTTTCAGCTCACCCGTAAGATATTTCAATCTGTATATATGCCCCTTGTATATGGTCAAACCTAATATAGTGCTCGAACTTCTATCCTGAAGGCACTAGACTTCACTCGCTCAAAGGGTGATGCATACAAGTTGGCAGATGCCTTGTACCGATTCTGGGCTGAGCGCTTTCCTGCTAGAAATATGCTAATGGAATTTGGTTAATGAGGTAGGTTGGTTGTGTGGATTTTTAAACAAGCCTGTGAAGTATCATGGGATAAAGAGATTAAAAGAAAGCATTAGTAAGATAAGTAGGTTTCGGACTTGCTAATGAGGTGGTACTTTCTATTTGTCCATATCGATTAATTTCTTGAAAAGAAGGTAGTATTGGGATTTCTTAGTAACTAGAAAGTGATATTCTATTATAGGGATGGTTGGAAAGTGTTGGCTGAATTCAATGCTCCGCGCCTTTTTCTCTTTCACATCGATATTGCATTCAATTGGCTGGCACTTATAAGGGAGACCTTTGCCCTTGTACATCAGAAGAAGATGAGGGTGTGGCGAAAGTCAAGATCGTAGAAGAAGCTGCTTACTAATGTTTGTTGTAGGCAAGGTTCTAAATCGCGATTATAACGTCATTGCGGCAGGTCTTCGGAAAAGCACGCTATAGCGGAAGCTATCGTACGTAGCATGTCCATTAATTTTATGAATTGTATTATATTTTTGTATTAAATTTCAACATTACTAAGAATTCTATAGAGCAAATAATCAAGACAAAATAATTAACAAACTAATGCTTTTGCATTAAACTAGTACAAAGTCCGAATTGCTATTCAAAATATCTGATATATATAGGATTGTTTTCTATACAAAATGATCTAAACTGTCACAAACTGTGTCATTTCCTGTACAAAAAATGTCATTTCCTGGATTCCTACACAAAAGAGTCATTAATCCTAAGTCATTTCCTGCACAAAAGGTCACTAATCCTATTATCAACCCTATACAAAATATCATATATATCAGGTTCTATAGATTCTTCAGACACTTCATTATCTGTTGGCTTAGTATCAGACTTAACTGGCGTCTCATTATCCTCATCTTTTGAAAAAAATATGTCATGTAGCATAGCGCGCTATTTTAGCGCTATCACGCTATGCGCTATAACGCACGCTATTTACGCTATAGCGGAAATAGCGCAACTTGCGCAGTGTTGGCCAATACACTATAGCGCGCTATTTAGAACATTGGTTGTAGGTCAGGCTTCTTTCAAATAGTAGGTAGGCACCAAGACAAGTGGTAAGGCATTGATCGCTTTTTGGTGAAAGAATCCTTAATCAGACCCGGTAAAGCGCGTCCAGATATGAATTATAAAAAAAAAAGAAATAAGCTAAGCTAGTATAAAAACGACAGAGCGGAAACGACAGAGCACCACAGAGCTCTAGTATAAAAACAACCAGCCTAATAGATACTACGGGTATCCTGTCAGTAGGCTACTCAGTAGCTATCGTATTAGGTAGGCCAGCTTAAGAAACTACAGAGCGAGTATCTAAGAAGTAGCAATACAGGAGCGAGCGGCCAGGCAGCCAGCTAGCCACAACTTTCCTTTTGTACATCAGGCTGCTTCTGCTATGTGTACCAACAAAAGTGGGGAGGGTTCCTTTTTATATTAGCAATGAATGCCTTTCATTTGTAAGGGCTTTATGTAGATCGACAAGCTCGCAAATTACCAGGTATTCATGAAATCTTTCTTTTCAAAGGTTGAACAAAGTAAGATTGGCATTATTATACAGTGAAGATGAGACTGAGAAGCTCTAGCAAGAACCAACCTTTCAGACTTTCGCCCCATAGCTCTCGCTTCCGTTCTTTCGTTGGTTTTGTGGTAATATTCGAATGCTTTTTCTTTGCCAAGTTCGTTCTCTAGCATATGACTGGTTGAAGCGACTTCAGATAACTATTTCAGAACACGAGCTTTAACAATCTCTGATTCTTATAGAGAGTTCTTGGACTTATCCTACATCAGTCACGGATCTACCGAAGTTGGTGGGTGATTTCAATCCAATTTATATAAGAGTGCAGAAATATTCAGTTCAATCTGCTGACGAAAGAGCAGAAGACTCACTTAAAGCGGGAACTCAGCTAGGGCGGAGCTTTTGCTTTTGATGCTAGGAATGGCATTTTTCTTCTGTTTTGTTTTTGTTGTCAATCCTCTTTTGAGCTTCGTCAACAAGCTTTTGCTTCTTTGCTTTCGATTGAGCGAGATCCATACTCTTACTTCAACCATGCTTTTCCTTATCTTCTTCCTATTCCTTCACAACTATCTAGACCGTACTGCCAATGCTTTGAGACTTTGATTGGCTAGTCCTATGCGTTATTGAAATCAACCAACGATTCGAGTTCTGCTCGCATGGACTCATGTCTCCAAGCCGGCCATACATAATGTAAAGAGTTTACTAGATCCCGTGAGGACAAAGGAAGATAAGAGATTGTGAAAAGGTGAGGACACCCAGATTGGGACGATCAGGTCGGTTGAGTACAGCACCAATAGGTGGATTTCCATTCTATTTAGATATTCGGCTCAATGTAAGTAGCTGTCTTGTAAGCTCAGGACTTTTGGTCCCTTGATGAACGAGCTCTTGCTGCTCTTGAAGCAGTCTTGCTTAAGCCACATGAGGCATGCAAAACCTGCCTTAAAGGAAGTTAGGGATGCTATACTTGTATGCAAATAAAGAAAGGAAGTGAGGCAAATCTTTCTACGTAAGGAAGAATATTGGCAAAAGTGTCAGGGACCAATATAAGAGTAGTTCCCCGAAACTTGGGCTCCATACGTCAAGATCTTAAACTAGAGATCTCTATTCAGATATCCTTAACCATGTACAGATTCATATGGTTAGGTATTTAGGAGAAGAGTGCTCTTCTATTTGGTACCCTCATATGTCATGTAAACTAATGAAGCTAATCTATATGCCTCTTGTCTATGGTCAAAGCCAATTTAGTGCAATTACTGATATTCAGCAAGCGCTGGAGTATGCTCTATCAAGAGCTGATGCTAACCGGGTTGCTGCTGGCTTATAAAAATACTGGCAGATCTGGTATCCTGGAATCCAAAACCTCATGAAGTTGGTCCAGGAAGTGGGTTGCTTTGCTTCCTATTTCAACAGGCCTCTTCGATAGAATTCTCTTTATTGAACCACAGTGCAAGACTATATGAAGAATGAGACTCTCACCACTACCATCTAGAATCGTGCACTGAAGAAAAGCCATCAAATACCCCTTGCTATTCCGATTAAGAAAAGAAGAAAGACCGAAGCATATCTTAAGGTTGTTAGTTTCTTACAAACTTTTGTGAAAAAAATTCTTTCTTTAATATTGCTGAGTATAATTTTTTGGCTCTTAACATTATGTCTATCTCATTTAATCCACTTTCTCTACAATTTACTATGTTGCCACAGTACCTTGCGAACTTCAAAACACATTTACTTCGCGTCTTCCACCGACTTTGTTGAGTATAATTTACTATGTTGTCATAGTACTCTGCGAACTTCAAAACACATTTACTTAGCCTCTTCCACTGACTCTGGACTGATTCTTTATTTTGTTGTACCTGTCCTTGTCATTGTTGTTCTCAGTTGTAATATTTATAAACTTTACCCAAAAAGTTTGGTCCTTTTGATATGTTTCGACAAGTAAATTCTTGCTAATATTAAGTCATGCGCTGCATACTACTATGTCATCATTAGTAAACCAACGATTTCATTTTTTACCTTTAGCTGATGCAGGATTGTTGGGATATTTTTCTTGGGTAGAGGAACCATGACCTTTAGTACCCTGGGAACTTGACAAATATGTGTTTGTAACAGGAGATTGGTTGCTTTATACTGGAGGTTGTTGATTGTTTGCATATGAAGTCGAACTATTATTCGTGGAATATGCAAGTGCTGTAGGATAAAGCAGGTATATTTGCTAGTATTTAGTGGGAAACTCATCGGGGATGTGGAATTATGAGGCATATTGTTTGGGTTTTGGGAGAAATTGAGTGGATATGTAGCCTTTTGAGGAATATTGGTGGTGCTTTTTTGGGGGGGGGGGGGGGGGGGGGGTGATTAAACTGAGGTGATCCATTTAGAGGGATATTGTTTGTGTTCTAGAGATAATAGCCATGCTGTTGGGAGTGGTTGGATTGGGTTGGGGAGTTTTGAGTGTTATTAATGAAGTTGAACGGGGATTGAGATTTTTGTGTGTTGGGTGAAGTCGAATCGGGGTGAAAAATTTTGTTGCAAATTTGAATGGGAGTAGGGAATTATTAAGGATCCATCTTATCGAATTAAAAGAAAGGAAGACAACTTAGGTTTGACAATATTGCAAGCAGGTGCACATACATCTATATATAAGAGGTGTTGCCATGTTAAGTATAGAGAATATTAATTTCAAACGGTTAAAAACACATTCTATTTTATAATTTAATGGTACCAATAATTAGAAAAATCGAAAAATAGAATAACTAGCTTGATAAGTATGTCATGTACAGTAATAAAGAATACCATCATGTATTAATTTAGCACATTTTTAAATTTGATATATTTAGAACCCCAAATGCAGAATGTCATCTAATAATGCAGTATCAAATAGATAAATCGAAAATAGAATACAACTACTTTGATAAGTCTGTGATGTACAATAATAGATAAAATCGTAATATATTAATTTAGCACATTTTTGAATTTGATATATTTAGGCATATGAATCTAATATAATTATGAACATAGAGAAAAATAAAGTTAAAATGTTCAATCAAATAAAAATAGATAAACATATGTTTTTTTCAATTTACATAATTTAGCAATAGAACAAATCTATATTCTGATACCACTGCCCTAAAATAGAGATGCCATTGTTAAATAATTAAATAGATTTCAATAATTAGCATATCGCCAATGAGTAATGCCTTTCGATTATGGTCAAGTTATAAAACATAATGTTTTAACCGTTTAAAATTAGTATTCTCTAAACTTTTTTTGATCCAAAGTATTCTCTAAACTTAATATGGCAACACCTCTTATATATAGAGATGTATGTGTGCACCTGCTTGCAATGTTGTCAAACCTAAGCTGCGTTTTTTTTCTTGTAGTTCGATAAGATGGATCCTAATAACTCCCTTCCCCAGTTCAATTTGCAACAAATTTTCCCACCCCATTTCAGCTTCACCCAACACACAAAAGTCCCAATCCCCTTTCAACTTCATCCATAACACTCAAAACTCTCCAACCCAGTTCGACCACTCCCAACAGCATGGCTATTATTTCCAGAACACAAATAATATCCCTATGGATCACCTCAGTTTAATCACTCCTAAAGCATGACCAATATTCCTCAAAATGCCACATATCCACTCAATTTCTCCCAAAACCTAAACAATATGCCTCATAATTCTACGGCTCCAATGAGTATCCCACTAAATACTAGCTATATACCTGGTTTCCCCTACAACACATGCATATTTGTACGAATAATAGTTCAACTTCATACCCAAACAATCAACCACCTCCAACACAAAGTAACCAATCTCCTGTTACAAACACATCTTTGTCAGGTTCCCAGGAGGCCAGGATACTCAAGGTCATGGTTCATCTACCCAAAAAAAATATTCCAACAATTCCACATCAGATAAAGGTAAAGAACAAAATCGTTGGTATATTGACGATGACATAGTATTATGCAGCGTGGCTTAATGCTAGAAAGGATCTATCGTCGGAACTAATCAAAAGGACCAAACCTCTTGGGATAAAATTTGTAAATATTACAATAGAGAACGATAAGGAAAGGATAGGTGTCATGAAATAAAGCATTAGTTCAGAGTCAGTGGAAGAGGCTTAGTAGATGTGTTTTGAAGTTCTCAGGGTACTATGACAACATAGTAAATCGTAGAGAAAGTGGATTAAATAAGATAGACATGATGTTAAGAGCTAAGAAATTACACTTAGCAATACAAAAGGAAGAATTTTGTTTGACAGAAGTTTAGAAGATGTTGTCAATAACAGATAACACTACAAGAAATTGCAACATTTGTATGGGTATCATGAGGAAGCTGCATCCCTATGTAGAGTTCATGCAAATAAAATATTTTGTATGGGTGCGCAAGCTAATTACCATGAGCAAAAAGATTTTGGGCCCATGAAGAATGATACTGGCCGAATGGAAGAGCTTTGCCATAGCTATAAGACAGGCAACACATCTAACGGAAGTTGCACCAATGCCCATGGTTATTAGATCCCTCCTTATAATAGAATTACCTGTTAAGACATTCCTATACACTATTTGAGAATGAAGAATATGCAAGATAGAGAAAGGAGTATAAGACATAATGTATATTTTCTGAAAATAAAATAATTGGAACTTTTATACCTTATTGTAGGTTGAGAACCCCATGCTGAATATTGGTGACAAGGAAAAAGAAAGTTGATGAAAGCTTCAATACTGACTGTGTTTCCACAATTTCTTCAAAGGTCACTTATAATACGAACTGGAATAATCCTTGTCAGAGGAGCCAACAGCCTAGCTACAAAGCCAACAACATATATCAACTCAATAACATTTTAGATTGGAAAAACATTTAAGCATCAAAATAGTAGATTGTACACACATGTCAATCCTAATTCTATTGCAGACCATACCAATCACGCACACGATTGCAAGTTTGCAACCACCCAACTTCTCTTCTCCGATCCATTTCACATCCTCTAACATATGGCACGTGCCATTTGGCACGTGGACCGTTGGATCTTCTCAAGATTCACGCTAGTCCGAATCTCAAGGTGATCTAATGGTCTATATACCGAATGGCACCGTGCCATATGTTAGAGGATAAGCACTCCGATCTCCCAGCCTCTCTCAAATTCAGAGATGGTTATGCGACTAAGGAGGCACCGAATACTTATATTTGATGTAAGCCCAACTTAGAGATGCTAAATTAATTTTATTTTTGATGTCAGCCTATAGCGATGCTAAGTTTGGAATATTTATATAATTAGATCGTTTACAATTTCATTAAAGATGCAAATGGTCTAGTAGCTCAAGTGGTTGCTAACTAAGATAACTTCCAAGAGGTCATGGATTCAATCCTCCATAGGCACAAAATAAAAAGTTTTAATGAAACTGGTGGAATATTCCACTCTCTTCAAAAAAAAAAAAAAAATTCATTAAAGATACACAGGATATTACTAAGGATGTTGTTTATGCTGTTAAGGTTATATCTATTCTTAGGACATCGGTTTTATGATTTAGTATTCTTTAAATAAAGAAAAACATGTATAGTCCAACTCTATAATTAGGCAAACCATCCAATCTTTTCTTACAGACACAATTACGTACATTTATGTGTTTCACACAATTATATAAATATTCACTGAAAAATTATATCTATTAATAAAAAAATATAAATATTCACTGAAAAATGATATCTATTAATAAAAAAAATATAAATATTCACTGAAAAATGATATTTGATGACTAAAATTTGTTGAACATTTGGATAAGTAAAAACGTTGAACGCTACCTAGTACTCTTAAATAAACAGGTGACAATAATAGATGCATGGAAAATTCTTAATCAGGGATGGAGACAGGAGGTGGCTGGGGGGGGGGGGGGGGGGGGGGGGGGGGGGGGGGGGGGCATGGCCCCCTTATGATCCTTGAAAAAAAAAATTTTAGTATACTATTTTAAGTTAAATATATTGAGATATGCCCCCTTATGATTCTTGAAAAAAAAATTTTAGTATATTATTTTAGGTTAAATATATTAAGATGGTTAAGTATAATATCTTTTATTTTGTTAATTATATATGAAACCTAATAATTTTGATTGTGTAATAATTTGATATGGAACCATTTTAATTTTCAAAAAAGTTGTTGCGGCATCATTTTTTTTTTGCCCCCTATGATGAAATCCTGGCTTCGTCCCTGTTCTTAATAGATGATATTTTTAGTTTTCTTAGAATATTAGTTATAGAATAATCCTATTGCATAAAATGTTGATGACGTATTAATTATTTTATACATCTATTTTTATCTTGTTATTATTATTTATTTTCAAGTTTTGCTTAATGGATATAGTATCTTACTTAGATATCGTATATAAGGGTGGGGATCTGGTTGTCAACTAAATTTGATGAGGACTGTGATAATATATCCTCAAATAAATATAAATAAAATCTCTAAAATAGAAAATTTTGTATAAACATGTTGTGAAGCTCATAGATCGATTACGTTTCAAATTTCGACCAATTTGAAAATCGTTTGATACTATATTAAAACTCATAATATTTTGAACTGTTAGAATATTATTAAATTTTGATGAACTCTGATGGAATGTCAAACGACTCTCCACCTTTGCGGTGACTGGTGCTCACCACTGTGCGCATATACGGTGGCACGCCGATACTTAATTATGGTTGTAGTGCTTTCATCCTCCAGCTCCTTTCTCATCTCCATACTTGTTGCTGCTGCTCTCCAATATAGGAATTTATGTGTATATATATGTCAATGGCTATATATATAAGCTCTGTACCACCGGTACCTGGTCTACCTGTTCCAGTTTAATTCTTTCACCCACTTGACTGCTTCAAGTGCCCCAATTAATAGCCTCGGCATGGAAAGGTTCCTGCACTTAATTGTATTGCAAACTGCATCTTATATATATGCACCAAATTAATGCACACTTCTGATTATTAACTACCAAATTCCATCATGCCTTGTTAATTTGTTTGATCCATGATCCATCCCAGGTCCCATATTATTACTTCCTTGCAATGTTGCTTTTGTCGTGGTACGTAGTGTGGTACATATATTTTGATCTTCATTTCGGTTTTTATTTGTTATGTGATCCAATAAGATCAAATTCGTTAACTGCTTTGATAAATTTACGAGGTAGGTTATTTACCTGCTACCTACAAAAACTTTGGTAGCTAACTTCTTTAGTAAAATTCACAAGCAACCATCTTTCCCGGTGCATGTTTTGAATCATATTCTTACGAGTAATACCTAGTGTCGATATAATATCTATCTGTCCATGCGTTCATAGGTTACAAAATCAGATTTATCTGTTACAAATCGGACGTATTTGTTACATTCTAAGTGTATATACGTTTAATGGACGTATGAATGCATTTTCAATGGAGGCTAGATGTTTCTCAATTCTTATCGGTAATCACTTTCCATTCATGTCAGAGAACTACTGTTCCAATTTAGTGGCAAGAAGTGATGCCTGCAAGTCTGCAACTTTGAAAATTTTGGAACCAAAGAGAGTATATCTTTGAAAGGAAAGGGACAAAGTACATGACTGCATATCTTTCTTGCATTTGAGTCATATTATCATATAGATTTCTATTGGGCCAACACATATAGTAATAAAAGCCCATATATACTAGCCAGTTGCCATCCCTTTTATATAAAGAAACCGTAATATCCCATTTTTTTTAGGGCCGAGGTGCCATGTACATGGGCAGCCCATGTATTGGTACACCCCAAAAAAGAATATAGAAAATATTATGTGTTAAGGCCCAACTCAGCGGTGCCCTTTCTTTTTTCAGATTTATTTAGTTTAAATTAAAATTAAACATAGAGAATGCAAGACAATTCATATTTTTACTCCTTAATTTTTCATGAATAGTAAATTTTGTTCTTAAGTCTTTACTTGCATTAAATTAGTCCTTGATTTAAAAAGACAAAAAACGAACCTAAAAAACAAGTAGTATTTTAGTAAAACAATTAAGTAGGACCAAGTTGATGAACGCATATGATTTGGTACATTTCCTGACAAAATAAATTCGAATAGCCATCTAATCTTAGATCCTTGTTAAAATACATAAAATAAAATAAAAAAAAAAACAATGTGGAGAATTTAACAATTATGGTTGCAGAGAAGCACGTGCCCTGTCAGTCTTTGTTTCTTTCTGCTCGCCATGTGGAGTCGGTACAATTAATTAAATTTTCTCAAAAGAGAAAAACCATTCCTAGATTAGGTTAGATGCTTTCTCGAAAGTTCTTGCTTTTGTAAGAAAGGTGCTTTTGTATCTGAGAAATATCTTGCGTCCATCGAAAATTTATCTATATATCTATAGACATACTCAAAATATATAATAAATATATTTGATTTTGTAACAGATAGACGCTATAGACAAATATTTTATGGACACTAGATATTACTCTTTGTATTTTGTATTGCATCAGATAGGTAGGAAAGCTAGTTAAACTCCTCCAATTACTAATCAGTAATTAATCATCTTATTTTGTGTAATTAAGAGTCCTAAGAGAGTAAATAGATAGATAGTTTCAACCGAAGCAGTATTCTTAGATATCGTTATTTTAGTTTCTGTAATACAAACATAATAATCGAGTTTCAAACCCTTCTTCATTAACATTATGCAATATCAATTACTTGAAGGGTTAGTATTATTAACATAATATATTTTTATCTTTTAAATCATATTATTTGTCAACATGCATGCTTTTGTAGCGAGTACACGGCATTAATTAAGTACACTACCAGTGGATAAAAAATAATACAATATTTCCAGCGTGTCAATCTTATTAATTATCATTTTTTTTAGAAAATATCGTTTAAATTAAAATTATCGGCGTGTTCTGGTTTTTCAAATAAATCGTGTACCAACTTTGAAACAAATTAAAATTTGATTGTTCGTACTTTGTAAGGCCATTATTATTTTTCAACAAAATTATCTAAATTGTTTGATGGGAAAGACTAGATGATTTTCAAATTGATCCATATATTTTTGTCATGCATATATATTTTTCAAACAAATCGGGTTAACATATCTGTGATTTAGTTCTTAATTTTGATAATATTTCAATAAATTATATAAATAAAAAGCTGCATGCATGGTTAGAAAACAAAAACACATCCAATCTAAACCTAAGAAATTTCAAAACAGAAAGATATTACCAAAAGAAATTTAAAATAAACATGACAGATGTATCAAGTCGAGTATTAACTTTTGTAAAAATAAAATAAAAATAATGAAATAATTTTTTTAGAAAATACATTCATACATTTTGGGTGCACAGAACAAGAAGAAGAGAACCATTTTCTTATGAAAAATAGGTCATAGTGAATTAATAACGTCACCATTAAACTTCTTCTTTTTGTAAAACATCTTCATTATTGCATGCTGACAAATGAATTTACTCTCTTCGTTATTGCAAGTTTGCACTAATAAGGTTGTCTTAGGTACACTTTCCCAGACTGTCAACTTACCACGTTACTAATAACTAAAAAAAGAAAACTACTAGAGTGACTAAGCATTGCCCATAAAACGACAGATGTTTCAAAGTATCAAGCGAGGAAGGTTCAAGGGATGTTCCATTTTTTTTTTTTTTTTTTTTTTTTTGGAGAAACATGTATAGTTCACCCCATAAAGTAGGCCACGCATCCACCTATTCTCACATTTCTGATATACCATGTATACCAATGTGCTTAGCACAGTTGTATAAATATTTATTGGAAACTGTTATGTATTTGTTTACTGGAAAATGATATCTATTAATCAGAAAGATATAAATGTTCAATAAAAAATAATATTTGTTCATTGAAAATATAGTGAACCGATGAATAAGTAAAAAGGTGGACACTAGCTATTACTCTTTTTTTTTGGGGGGGTGTGCTATTTTGAGGGCTACATTTTACTATTTTGAGAGTAGTGAGAGAAATTTCTTTCAATATACCCACTTTGTCCCTCATAAAAAGTGGCTGAGATTAAGATATGAATACATTAATTATGATGAACTCTACAATTTTGGGTTCTCCTTTTTAGAAAGTAAATTCTACAACAAACATTTATTATATCGATGCAATGTGAAATTAAAAATTGTGATGAATGCTAAGTTGTGCTAAAAATTTTCAATAAAAAAGATGCAAAAGTTAGTTGATGACACGGTTATGTCGTGATATCTAAGTTTTTTTATAATTAAAAAAATACAATTTAAAATGTAATTATAGTATCGACAAAGAGTTCTTTCCTCCATGATAGAATGTCCGAAATATTTTGCTGAGGTTTATATAAATAGTTGAAAGATAACTTCTAGAATAAAAAAAAAAAAAACTTCTAGAATCAAATAAAAATTTATGTGTATTATATAAATAAGAGTAAAATTGATGTGTTCTTAAGCTCACAGGGTCTTTCGTGAACTTAACACCAAAAACATATCAAACCATATCTAAATTTTGATTTATATGGTTCAATAAATTCTATATCAAAATCATATAGCATGCAAAAAAATTTCATTTTTAGAGATTTGTAAGTATTTATTTCGGATGTTTTTTAAAAGTTATATATGAAACATTGATTATTTTATTAATATTGTATAGTTGCTATTAAAAAAAATACGAATTAAATAATTCAAAATTTCCAAAAATGAAAATTTTTTGCATGCTATACCATTATGATATAAATAATTTATTGAGCCATATAAATCAAAATTTGGATGTGATTTGATATATTTTTGGTGTTAAGCTCACGAGGCCTTCCGTGAACTTAAAAACACGGTAGTTTTACTCTATTAATAATAATGGAGAAATTTACTGTTTGAAGTGTTGTTCCAAATAATCTTTCTTATTTGACGATTTCCAAAACAATATCAAATTATGTTACTAACGATTTCTTTGAGCATGTTAAAAATAGTTGAGAAATTGATAAGAATTTAAAAAGCAAGCAAGCGACAATATTGAAAGACAAGATGAGCTAAAGAAGACGGCGATATCTCGAGATTTGGATTAGCTTTTCTTTGTATTTTTAATTAAAACATAATAGTGAATTTAGGTAGAGTTAAAATAGTTTAAACATTCACTATTGATAGCATTGGAAAGCTCAAGTAAAATGGAGAAGAATGGTACCATCCCCAGGTTGCGTTATAACGCAATAAAATCAAGTTTTGTTGCGTTAACGGACCAATATAACGGTCATATTTCAAACGGTCAAACATCATATTCAAAGAGCCGTTATATGGCACAGTCAGACATTGCATTATAACGCAACAATCTATTGTGTTATAACACAATGCCCCTGACTAACAAAAGCAACACAATTTTCCAGTGTCTGTTATAACGGAAACTCGGTTCTGTTATAACGGAACTGAAGTCTGAGTTGCTGGGCTGGATGTTTCGGGACCCATATAAATACATTTCTTCTCCAAATCGAAACAGAACTTTTGACACTTCTAAATCAGCTTAGAAAGAGCTAAACCCAAGAACCAAACTAGCCATTGTTGCTTGAGCTTTTCATAGCTAAATCTTTGTGAATCAAACCTCAACTACACCATAGGTTGTAGATCTTGTAAGAGGGTTAGATTGAGAGCTATTTTCTTTTCGGAGCTTGAGTGTTGTCTCTCCTCCAAGCTTGGTGACAGCCCATTTCTTATGTAAGGGATCACCGAGTCGTTGAAACCCTTTCTTTGCGGGTGATAGGAAAGACGCACCACTGAGTTGGTTGCGGCACCCCGATGACGTAGGCCGTTTCGCCGAACCTCGTTACCACATCGCGTGTCATCTCTCCTTTGTGTTCATTTTCTCTTACTCATCTCTATTTACTTTCCTTGCAAACTTGTTCGGTCATAGAATTAAATTGCATTAGGATTCGGCCAAAAAAATTGTGAATTGGACGAAAATTGCTATAATTGGTTAAGGCACCATATTCACCCCTTCTAGACACCATTAGGGACAACATGAAGTTTTTGTTCGAATTATATTTTGCACATGTACATAAAAATAGAATGTAAAACAAAAGTTGTATGGTAGCTACTGATAAACTTATGGATGTCTATTATTCTATATATGGTCGCTAGGTGGCGCTCATAACAAATAGTTCGTACATTAAAATTGTTACTTATATATGTTGTCATTTTTTTGAAAAAAAAAACCAATTACTTGTCATTTAATTTCAGCAATAGTTTATTTTATAATTAATTGTATTAAGCACTAAAATAGTTTTAATTTTGAAAAACAAAGCTTGGACATTGTTTATACAGTATTAAATGATGCATCCCTTTTAGCCGGCCGAGCATGGGTCTGAGTGCCGGGTCTTAGCTAGATTAATTAAGGGTAAAGTTGGCCTAAAATGAAAAAAAGTTCTCATTGCCCTCAAAATAGCAAAATGTGCCCTCAAAATAGCACTCCCCCTTTTTTTTTTGGGTTGCTGAAATCAGCTGAGATCCAAATCGGATCTCAGAACCCTGAGATCCCGATCCGACGGTTCTCAGGGACTCCGATATCCGGACTCAACAGATACAAACTCTGAGAACCGTCGGATCGGGAACTCAGGTCTTGAGATCTGATTTGGATCTCAGCAGATACGGACGCTTTTGGAGTTATCTATCTACACAATGCCTCAATGTTTAAACCACTGCCCCCACACGAGTAATTGAACCAGAAATTACCAGCAAAGCAGACACAGTAAATTTAGCTTACCAGCAGAGGTGGATAGTTTCATAGTTTATTGAATAACGTTGAAATACAGACTGGAATTCCAATATCCTAAGAACTCCAAATCAAATGTTTGGTTTAAGATTTGCTTTTGATGTAATTTAAAAACGCACGAACGGTGAAGTTTTAATGCTTTTATATATGGGTGAGTCAAAACTTCAGAGTACAGAAATAAGAGGATTTAAAATTTTTAATAGCTCTCGACAAACCAAACCAACCAAATTTAAGAACTAGTTATTGAGGACATTTACAGTTCTTATCCAGACCGTCCAAATCAAAACTTCTCTGAACAAATTTAAATATTCCAGGCTGATCTGCAATTGTACATGAACACCGACCTGGATCCAGCTCATGTGACATCCGGACATTTGTACCGTTGAGCAGTAAAAAAAAAACAGTAAGACCTACCATCCATTGATGGACGGTCCATAAAAGTAACAAATAGTATGACAAATGAATCTCATATAGACTCAGATGTAACGGTTACACTCACAGTGTAACCTCTATACACCGTCCATCAATGAACGCATAAAGTTTTAAAAAAAAAAAAAAAAAGACCTACCGTAGTACTACCCATTGATGGACGGTCCATAGAAGTAACAAACAGTATGACAAATAAACTCCATACGATATGAGCTCAGATGTAACAGTTACGCTCACAGTATAATTTCTATGGACCGTCCATCAATGGACGCATAAAGTTTCTGACAAAAAAAAAAAAAAATCCAATGACAGAAGAAAGAAAACTTGAAGACTCTGTTTGTGTCTGAGTCCAGAAAAACCCTACCTCAGTGTAGTACTCAGTCTTTATATAAAACGCTGTCACTCTTCAGTCTTCACTCACTCACTCACAGGGCTGCATAACTACATTGCAGTGTTGGGCTGTTGGGCATCTCCAAATTAAAGTGAGAAGGATTCCTGGTTTGCAATGAAGGTTTTATCTTTCAGTCTTGCCATTGTGCTGTTGCTTCTTATGTCTTCCTACATCCAAGCAACTATGCCCGGTACAGGTACGAAGAGAAAATGTGTTACTCAATTTGTTATGATAATTGTTGTGGCAGGAATTATTTTGTTTAGTTAAATTCTTTTTTTTTTTTCCTTCATTTTTAGACATGCCAGTTAGTACTTATATATGTAGTGGTTTGTGATCATTTAGAAATTAGAAGTGATTTGCATATTTATGCAATGATTGTCAGCAATTATGAATTTTGTATTCAATATTCATAAACATACACAGCTCCAATTTTATTTTAATTATCAAAAACTGGGCAATAAGAATTAAAAGAAGAAATTTCTGCTGTATCAAATTCACAAAATCTATCACAAATTCAGAAGGAACTGTAACAAATAAGTTCACTTCACTTGCTTGAAAGCTGAATTTACAAAAGGATAATTACTTATGCAGACTACGACTGCAACGGGAAATGCACCGGGCGATGCAAGGCTGCAGGGAAGACATCAAGGTGCATGCGTTACTGCCTGATGTGCTGTGCAGACTGCAAGTGCGTGCCATCGGGTACCTACGGCAACAAGGACGAGTGCCCGTGCTACCGCGACAAGATCTCACCGGTTACAAAAAGATCAAAATGCCCTTGATTTTTCCCCACTGGTTGGCTATGAATTCCTTCATGTGCTCTGTATTATGTTTGTTCGTTGCTGTTCCAGTTGTGCTTGTGTGATGGTTTTGTTTAGATTTGAGAGGGTTTTAGCTGTTGTTACTTTGGTTTTAGAGATTAGAGTGATGAGAGTAATAAACTAGAAAATATGAATAAGGTTTTTAAATCGGTAGAGTTTGCTCTTTGCTATAGTTACCATTGTACTTCTGGTATTAGTTTGTGCATTAATTAATCAGGTTTTTAGCATTTCTGTTCTTTTAGAATTCATTTGAGTAAAATTTCTAAACTGTTCCAATGTTGTTCCAATAAGATGATAAATCATTAAATCTGCGCCGGTCATAATTTATGGCAATCTTACTCCAATAAGACGATAAATCATTAAATCTGCGCCGGTCATAATTTATGGCAATCTTACTGATTTCGACATACTAATGAATTAAAAAGGGCCCCCAACAAAATGATGAGGAACGAAAACACCAAAAAGAGAAAAAACGAAAGAAAGAAAAGAATAAGAAGGATAAATAATGCAAGTAAAAAAGTTAAGATAACACCACTTGCAACAGGGAAAATCTTTTCTTGACACTAGCCAAATTAAGAAGTATCTAGTTACCACAGAGTGTTTCCAACTGCCATTTAGTACTTTTGATTTCGCATTCACCAGTAAATAATCTGTATTTATTATTTTTTAAGTACATATTCTGATCTGACAGTAAATGAACACCAGAATCCTGAAATCTACATGGATATCAGACAACGATAAAAATAGAGAAACAAACAAGCATTCCTATTTTGCACTATAGTTTCTTCTGTGAATTGCATTACAATAAATAAAACCAAAAATATCTGTTATCATAAGAAAATTGCTCTATCAAGAGCCCTATGCATGAAGCATTATCGGCTACTCGTGCAAAACCACATAATACAAAGGACTGGAATACTCTTCAGAGCCGGTCAGGTCCTGGTTATCATTACATGGCGCTTCGAAAGTAGCCAATAACTTCCGTTTATACCACACGGTATCTTTACAAACCACGAAAACTGTACTTGTGTGGGAAGCTGTTCTATTCTGCTATTAGAAACAAAAGATCTCTCTATCTCCTGCTTTTTTTCCTCACTAAAATCTTCATTCCCCTTCATCTAAACTAATGATTAAAGAATCATAATTTGAAATTACCTTAAAATTTGGGAAAGTTCAAAAATAAATTAAATGGGCTGGAGTTCCTGTTCTGGTACCGGCGCACTAACTGGCCGATATGTTCCAGGCCCAGTTGCTCTCTTTTTCCAAATGGACCATGCTAATAGAGCTGACAGACTCAAAACCACCAGGACCATGACCCCAACAAATACACCAACCATATGTTGATGCCACCATGACCTGTACAAAAAGAAAAATGCAATCATAAAATGAATCCTCACACAACCCAAGGCTATATATATTTATATCCTCACACAACCCCAAGGCTAATATATATTTATATTTTAAACAAAGATTTCTCATTCATTTATAGAAACTCAGCCAAAAAAGATGGCTCAGGAATTTTGTGATGAGCCTGCCTTAATGGTACCGAAACAAACTCTGCGGTATCTTCTAAAATTACCTGTTAGAAGGAGGTGTCACGTTCCATTCAAGAAGCTGATAACTTCCTAAATTCTCAGGAAGCTGAACCCGGTGTTCAGTTAATCGATTTATAATTTCCTAAATTATACAAAAAAGAAAAAAAAAAAAGTCAAAAGTAGGATAGAGTAAAAAACTAAAAATGATTGCACGTGAAGAAAATATTAACCGTACCATAGCAGTGGCATTAGACATGAATTTACTGGATCCGGCTGGCAATATAGCCCATCTTATCAGAGTGTAATTGCCTTTACTTGTTACATTCACCATTTCAACCTACATACAAAAGTTGCATCAATCAAAATATTAAAGATCGCATTTTACCAGATAGACACAAGACATGTCAACCAGGCTCCGCAATCTAGTCGCCTTTAATTTGAGAACTCAACCAAAAAAACGGTACCTGATGAACATCAATCTCCAGCTCCTTAGCTATATACTTGGCTATTTCAGGTAGGTATGGTTTCAAGGTGTTATATGTCACATTTATTGACATATCAAATGTTATCCTGCCTATCTCAATTTCACCTGCAAAAATACCAGCGAGAAAAAATATATATCTAAATTATAGGTCACAATTGAGAATAATCTTTTCTAAATTATAAAAGGGATTTCCTGAACAGAACCTGGCAAAGGTGGCAATGCCGGTGCAACAACTGTGGTTGAATTTGTATTATTTGGAGGTGGTGAGGGTGCAGTTGCAGGAGCTCCATCTGCTTGTAATCTGTCCCACAGCTCTGAGCAGTTGGTTTTCCAAAACCCTATCTTTTCATTTTGGCGATCATATGTCACAAGAGTGTTGCGCACAATTATTCCTATGATTTCAGTTTCTTAAATTAGTAATTTCATACTTAGAGATATGCAAGAAAAGTCGATCAATATTTTTTACTACAGTTACCTCCTAAAAGTGTTGTAGGATCTTTGCCATTTTGGAATACTCCTAAGCAATATGCCCCTTCGACTTTTGAATGCTTCATTTCAATACACAAGGAAAAAAGAGATAAACAAAGGATAATTCAGGGAAGACACAATAATAAGATTAGAAAGGTCATAAAGCTCTAACAGGTCGAGGTTGTCATATCAGAAAAGTATGCTTACTATGAAAAAAAAGTATCATCACATCAATACTTGGTAATTACTGGTCATAAAAAGAATAAGTAAGAACCATATAATATGATATGGAATATATAGTGATTGTCTAACCTTGAACAAGTAATTTTCTGGTGAGAGGAGTATCTTCTGTCCATTTCCAAACACCATTTCAACGTCCGGGAAGGTTTTTGATAACTCGTTAACATTCCTAAATACCAAAATGGAAAAAAAAAAAAACAATGTCGGTTACAGCTTTGCTCTGTAAATTATATGAAGATTTAAGATAGTGTAAACAGCTTTACCTTGATGCTCCACCAAAGCAAATGTCTTTGTAATTAGGGTCAGGACCCGGGACTTGCTTTAGTGAGTGGAGTTGGTCAATTAGCTGCCAGTCATCAAAGCTTATAGTTCAGTTCCATCTTTCATTAGATAATTAAATTAATTTGATTTTTGTCTGTAGCGGGGTTCTGATTTAAACTTACAGCATCTCTAAATGCGACAAAAGCTTGTTCTGGAAGATATGCATAAGTGGTTCCGCTATCAAGTACAGTACCATGCCTGCTATCGAAAACCTTGGGGTCTAACTTGAGTGCTTTTCCGGCCACCTGGATCTTCTTCAGCTCAATATTGTAGTATGGGCTGTTGCCATTCCCAAACTAATGTTTAAGGCAAATAAAAGTACTCGAAAGAATAAAAAAAATTTGAATGTCTCCCTGAGGTTCAAGTTAGGTCTGTCACCAGACGTTACATGACCGATCTAGATATACCATACATCCATCTAACAAGTGACGTATCAAGTAACAACAGAACAGGTAAAAGTACATTACATCAATGACATAACTGCACCAGCTTAGAATGCAATACCCAAAATAGAGATGCAATATCTAATACACCATTACTAGTAGCTCGACCTAAAAAAAACGAACCTTAAATCTACTGCTGCAAACAGCGAAGTACACAATCTAGCTATATGAGAACTATAAATCTTAGGGATTTATGCTGTATAACATTGTTTGGACCTCATGGACAATCATTTTTACCCAAGTTACCATTCATTAAAAGATGGAGTACTGAAATGCAACCATATAAACTGCTTACGATGCTTTTCAGGGGCATATAAGGAATAAAAATAATTATCCATACCTGCGGACTGGATCAGATCTAGCCCAAACCATCCCAGTTGGCGGATCAATCCGACCAAGGACCATTGCGCCTCCACCGATATCCATTCCGCCGTAGCAAAGTGAGAAGGCATCATCAATCACTCCCTTCTCGACGAGCTGGTCCACGATGCTGAGCTGACCTCGACCTAAACCCATAATACCATCAGCATGTTGGCTGTAGAGGTCACCGGTTTCCGAGTTCTCACATCCAAAGACAGCATGCTGTGGTTTGAGGTCGCTTTCTGGGCCAAAGGTCACGAGGTCATTTCCGAGCACACCACTACTTGAACTCATCTCGGCATACTGCCGTTCGTACACACACTGGTTGCGATCTGAATCACATGAGCAGTCTGGATTGCATTTGACCGGCTGGTATGTGCTTGATTTGTCTGGTTGGAATCGAGGATCCTACATGGATTTGACAATGAATTATGAAGTTCATGATGTAGCTTTTATAGCATACTAATACAATAGCTACTCGGCACAAAGTTTTACCCCAAAATGTTTAAACTAAATGATTGCTAGAGGTGTATCAGTAATCCCAACTTCAGCCTATAGTCCTTCATATTTTCAATGACATTTAAATTACAATTATAATCGGCTTTCTGCAGATCAAGGAAAATATTTTACAACTGCAAAACAATTGTTCCAAGTTTTTTTTTTTTTTTTGACAGCAGTGCCTACTTATTCCTCTAAGAACCAAAAACACCGTATGTGATTGGATGCCCAACAATAAAAGGAAAAGTCTTGCTATCGCCACTCAGATAACTCATAATACCAGGACTATCATACTGAGCTGAATTTAACATGCTATACTTTGTACCAGGAAAATCATACTATCATACTGAGCTGAATTTAATACCAGGAAAAGTCTGCCTGAATTTAACATGCTATACTTTGTACAGTGATAAAAGGTGGAGCAAGAGGCGTGAACACCATATAGAAATAAAAAAACAATTAATAACTATCATACTGAGCTGAATTCAGTATTCCATCTAAATTACGATTATGCTTTTTTGATTTGCACCATTCAGTACACAATTGGGAGTTCGCAGAGCTAGCAAAGACGGACCTGGTGGTTCCCGCATTGTTCACAGGAAGAGCACGGTACATACGTCACCGTGCTACCCGAATCAACGATCAGCGCGAACTGCTGCGGCGGCGTGCCGATGCCAATCTTAGTCGTATAGTACCTAGAACACAAATAAAAACAGCAATTCACTCATCTGTTCAGCTCAGTCAGGTACTAACAATCAGATCCCTCAACCGACTATCAATCAATCAATCAATCAGTCAATCCAATTCGATTACCCGTTGGTCAGCAGGTTGTCGTACAGCCGCATGTGGGCATTGGGGAGGGGCGGGGCGGGGTGCTGCTCGTCCTCCTCCTGGAGGTACCTTCGCCCGTGAAAAGTGCTGAGTCGGCGGGCCCCGGGGTGGGCCGCCCGCGTGGAATTGGCGCGGTGGAAGTGGAGCGGGATGATCAGTGGCGCCCTGGGAGTGGGCAGCCGCGGCGACTCGACGACAGATCCGAGGACGGCGGGGTTGAGGGTTAGGAGGGTTAGGAGGAGGGTTAGGGTTAGGAGGAGGGCACCGGCGGGGAACGGATCCCTGTCGCGCGCCATGGGGTATGGGAGAGGGAAGGCGAGGCGAGGTGAGGTCGTCTTTGTTTGTTTGTTCTGCGTGGAAGGAATGAAAAGTCTACGCAGGGGCAGAACGGAGACTGGAGGGCAAATCGGAGGAGTGCTCATCCTCTGTAGCGCTGCATTGTGTAGCGCAGGATGTTAACCGTTAGATCAGCTCGGGATTCGAACCAGCACAGATATCAAGATGATCTAACGGTTCGCATCCTGCGCTTCGCAATGCAGCGCTACAGAGGATGTGAAATCCAATCGGAGGGCGTTCGGATGGAATTCATATCCCCTGCTGTACTGCATTGTGCAGTTCACAGCATCAGCCGTTGGATTTTTTGGAGATTCGTGTAAGCGTGGATATCGAGACGATCCAACGGCTGACGGTGTGAACTGCACAATGCAGTAAGTTGGGGGATGAGCACTCCGTTTGGATATGTGACTTCTGAGAGGAGTGCTCATCCCCTGCTTACTGCTGGCATTGTGCAGTTCACAACACCAGCTGTTGGATCATCTCTTGATCCGCGCTGGCATGAATGTCGAGACAATCCAACGGCTGAAGTTGTGAACTGCACAATGCAATATAGCAGGGGATATATGAATTCGAATTGAGAATGGATCGTTGACTGACTGAAACAAGTTCGTTTTGTTTCAGGAATTCTTCGTATCCTCGCGCAGTACAATTGGATCCGCTTTAAGATTCGTGCAACTCAATCTCAAAAAATTCCCTATAATCCGCATCGTTGATTCGCTGTGCAGTAGCAGAGGATAAGCACTCTTCAGTTTATTCATCTATGCAAGTATCTAGTGTAGTATAGCAGATTAGCAGTTCAAAAATTGTTGTGCCGACTGGATGATCGTATTTTATTTTAACTTTTTTTTGGATAAATATGAAAATTGTTGTATGTTAAGATATTTTGATATAAAGAATTTATTAAATATTATAAGTTGAGATTTAGAAATGAATAAATATGTTTTTGAGTTAGAAATACGGAGGCCTCCGTACTCTTAAAAACACCGTAGATTTACTGTAATTATAATATATGCAAAAAATGTTTTATGAAAAAATTATCGATCAGCTGGAAAAAGAGACAATAATTTTTCATTTTTTTTATTTGCACAGGTGATTGATCACTACCAGTTTACCACCCGTTTGATGAGGAATTTCATTTCTTTATTATTCAAGAAGATTTCGATTTTCATATTTTTTGCTAAAAAAATTCTACTATCAAGGATACGATGTCAATAGTGTTGAACTATGTTTTCACAACTTCTTAGTTTGCCTATTTTGCAAAATCACTTAATTATGATTCTAACATGTCTTGTGAGATTGTCAATGTAGCGAATATAGGTTCAAGTTTAAAAGAGCCATGACCTAGTGGATGAAAGCATGTGATATCATGTCCATGTTATAGAGCTTGTTTCAAGCTTTCCAACGAGCTTTGAATCATCCAATTTGGAGTTGAAATAAGAAAGTTATGGCCAAAACAGTCACATGGACAGAAGGAACCGTGCGACGATTTGGGGCGCCAGGACTGCAATCAGAGAGTTCGGGCAGGATATTTGAAAAGGCAGTAAATCTGGAAGGCACCAGATTTGGTACTGCAGCAACGGTTAGGGAATTTAAGAGGAGATTTTCAAGATAGGAAGATATCAATCACTCATAATGATGATTGATTTGGAATGCAAGGATTTGGCAAATTATTTAAAGAGATGATTTCCTCTTGATGAAGGAAGACTTTACGCAACCCTAGCTGTTCTCTTCTTCCTGCCTTGCTGCTGCCCTTTGCTCTTGCATACACTTGTTTTTATCTAGCTAAATATTTTACAAGTGCTAGTGAGAGCTTTTGAGTGTTTTAGTTTCTAGTTTGTTTTTCTGTGATCCGTTGTGATCGCCGTGTTTTGTGGTCCTTGTGATCGTCGTGTTTCTTTTGTTCTTCGTTCCTAGTCCTTCAACCTTGGTGTGTAAGGAGGCTAGAGTATTGTAAGAACTTGTGTGTTAGTGAATCGGCGCAACCCGCTTGGTGGTGGTTGCGAGTCCCGGAGAGTAGGCAGAAAAGCCGAACTCCGTTAAATCGGCGTGTCTTCACTTCTCTCTCTCTCTCTCCTCTCTTTATTTATTTTCTGATTTAGTTTTGAGTAGAAATAATCTTGTGTGCCATCTTGTTTTTAGTTGGTCGGTTTTTGAATTGCTTACTAAGGATTATTTAGACTTGACCAACCTTCATCAAATAGTATTTATTTGAATAAACTTAAACATAATATCAATATAAATACTATAAATGAATTTAAAAAAAACCAACATTATTGTTGTTTACCAAAAAATTCAGAATCATGCCCTTATTTTTTTTATTCACTGAGAGTTTTAGTAGTACAAAACAATGCAAAAACTAGCTATCGATGAAGATCTTCCACAGTTCTACTCTTCAAACCCCTATTCTATCAGTATTGTGCAGTTTTTCTGCTTTTTTAATCAGACAATCGGGATCGGTTGCTGTACCGATCTCCAAGTATTTCAGTATTTCTCATTTCTCAACCTCCACATCAATTTTCTTTTTAGAAAAGCAAGTGATCCTGTTCCGTTTTTCTGCACCGAAGATTATATTAATTAGAGCTGTAACTCAGGCTTCTCCCCGAAACATGATAACAAAAAAAATAATAAAGCTTATAAAATAAAAATATTTATTTAAAAAAATTAAACATAATTTTAAAATATTTGATGTAAATGATGATGATGATGATGATGTATAATTTATAAATAATAACACATAAATGTTGGACCACTTTAAAGATTAAATTTTGTCTTAGACATATCATATCATCTTATTAAATGAGGAGAGAGAATAAATATAAACCATTGGATTAAAGTAGATGAAGAGATTTAAACAAAATTATTGGTTAGTAATATTGATGATGTGACATAGTTGATGTGCTTAGAGAGTTAACCCTCTTTCTAGTTTATAGATTGCATCCCATAAAAGCCAGTATTAATATGATTTCCTTAATTTCTTATTCATTATTCATGCTATTGTCTGTCTAGTATAATTTCATGAAATGTCATTTCACTTACAATTGATTACCCATCACCCATGACATGTCTTTTTTTATTTTTTGAATTATGCCCATGAGATGTCTCAATTTGAAAATAAAACAACAATAATTATTGACAATAATGACTCATTGATTGTTGTCATTGGATCTTTGTTCTTAATCTATAATTATGCGCTTCTTCTAAATATAATGCGGGAAAAAATGCCTCTGTGAAATAAGTGCTCAGCCACTATTGCACATCAACATGCTGCGCAGTGATCCGACGGATGAGGCTTATAGGAGGGTTTATGAGATTGATGAGCACGGATGTCCATACAGATCGGATGGACAGAAAGCTGCGCAGTAGATTACTGCACAGCAGGTGATAAGGATTGTGCAGTCTTAAGTCTTGAGTCATACGTACGTAGTGTCCACGCTATGGACAATATGGACATCCATAAAAGACACATATTGATGTAAATGTTATATTGTGAGTCCCATTTGTCACACTTTATGTGTGTCATCTATAGATGTCCATAGTATGGACACATAATGTTTCTCTTTTAAGTCTTTGTCACCAACTCGTTATCCCATTTTGACATTTTGGAGCAGCTGTGAGACTTCTTCTGGAACAAATTTAATCCTTGCCTGGAAAACTATCTTCTTGATGAGTGCGACGTACAAATTAATTAACACACCTGACGTTACTTGATGTTCTGGACTTTTTTGGTTAGGAGATAATTAACTAACAGGACCACCGGTATATAACACATAAATCCTGAGTAGTGAGAAAAGAAAGGGAACCAAAAGAATTATATATAAAACTATGGTACTCTTAAGCTCACAGGGCCTCCTTTGAGTTTAACAAACTAATCAATTTTGAAATGGTCAATCTACTTACATTGGACAAGTTAGATGCTAGTTATTTTAAATTTTTATTTTATTTTTAAAGAACCGGCAAAGCCAGTTGATGTATTAAAATTTATAAAATGTACATATATAAGTAATAAGATCATAAGACCAAGTTGGTTCTGATGTCAGGTGGCTCTGTAAAAGAAGTATGTTGTTACAAAATCCAACATCACAAAGTGAATAATATGTACAATTCTACATGCTAGTTAAATGTCTTAAATATGCAAGTATATCATTCATTCTTTTTTCTTTTTCTGATTTTATACCTCTAAATGTCAGATCTACGATTGCTAAACCGGGCAGTGCATAACCCGAACTTGAATAAGTCCCATAATCACCAGCCCCAGCAGGCTGAGTCTGATCCTGTGCCCGAGGCACAGCACGTCAGCACCGGCATTAGGATCCACATAACCGCTCTATCTGTTATATTGTGTTGCTGAGGTTGATGCGTCTGGGGAAGTGGGGTACTGTCGGTACGGTACACATAGCCTGCAGCTGCAGGACCAGGAAATTGAGAATACGGGTCAGCATGAGTCGCCGTGTTTCGCGACAGGAGGCGACAACGTTTAGGGACTGGTTGGTATGTGTTAGGATACACCGGCCAGTTCACGCTTCTTGAACGGTTTCAGGTATATACAGTGGCTCAGTTGATACCCCCTTAAAAAATCGACCTCTAACAAGTAGTGCAATGCGCAAAGAGAAAGAGGGGTTATGTAAGAAGGTTTGCCTATACCTGAGATATGTTGTTTTCAGTGATGTCATGTCAGAAATCTAGTGGGTTCCCCGAATGAGACGTCGAGATTGGGATTACTGGGAACCCCCCCCCCCCTGGTATTCTCTCTGACAACCCTCAAGCATGGCAGAAATCCAAAGCCTGCGTGCTTATGCTTTGAGATTGCTACCACAAGTTTACACAGCTCATCCTTGTCAAAATTGAAATCAAATTAGACGTGACCGTGGTTGTAACACTGCTTGAGCTTCTGTGGAGCACCCATCATGCACATCTAGGTCCATATATGGCCTCCTGATGTCTGCTTCCAACCTGCTAGCATAGCCCAGGCTCTACATATGACCTCTTGGCTGACCGCATGGCTGATCCTCGTCAGTAGCTCCATCAGCGTAGCTTAACATTTGCGAGTGCCAGTCATGATCAGTGTACTCACCTTGTCATTTTCACCCTCATCTTGTGTCTGTACTTGCAATTGTCCATCCACCTGGTACCAGATCTCCTATTCAAAAAAGATCCAGTACAAGACACGCTGGATATATCCGGCACACATTTGAGAGCAGCCACAACCTCCTCTCTCAGCACAGAGAGTTCCCTGTGATTTTCTGAAATGAACTGTATTACACCTTTGATATCCATATATTCAAAGAATTGTTTCAAAGCAGGAAGATGGTTAAACATAAAAGGTTACCAGCATCTTTCTGACGTTAGTACCTCCACGGTTCTACTTCTCTCAGTCTCCTGTTTCTATCAAATATTAGCTCGGAGAAATCTACAATGTTTTTCTCACAAGGCTCTCAAAAATCAAAATTGTACTAACCATGTATATCTCACAACACTTGTAATCTATTCAAGAATCATGTTAATCCTCTTTGCAACATATTTCTTCAATTAACACCTGAGATCTAGTCTGCTTCTCCTCCAGCTCAGCCTTTTGCACTCCAGCTCCTCGACCCTTGCATTAGAATATCCATCGAACCTTTTGAAGTAAAATTGGAATTTATCCCACTGGATTGAGTTTTGCAGTGCCAGAGCCAATTCAGTCAGTGTGTGACTTGAGCATATTGAGGGCCGACGAGAGTTGTTCAATCATCACAAGTTGGATCAATTGCAACAAAGGATTTCTACCTCATAAGTCACTGGTCCAGCATGTGTTGTGGCGTTTGCGGAGTCTTGCGTTGCAGACTTGGATTTTGCAGATTCTTCTTATGTGTGTTTGGATTCTGGTGGTTCATCAGGTTCGCTGTCAACTTTTACGTCTCTATATTTACTTCCTTCGATTCTTCTTCTGTGTGTTCAACTTTTACTTGGGGGTTCTGCAGGTTCTGTATGGCATCTGATAAGGTCGAGAGCGGTTAATACCTATATATTACAACTTATACAAAGTACCGGGCTATCAGCACTCAGTACCAATATGTTACACCATATGCTTTGTTTCAAGTGGTATTAACTAAACTATATCTTTATTTTCTGAACTTGAAGGTGTCACTATGATGCAAAAGAACAAGATTCCAAAAGCAAAATCAGAAGGGAAAATAAGGTTGCCAAAAGGGTATATCATGTGGGGTACAAAACGTATTTTTCCTTTATTATTTGAGATGCATGTAACTGTTAACTGTAACAATAGTAGCAACAGGAACGATTCTCACCCTGAGCTGCCCAATGCAAATCGACTCTAAATGTAAGGACAGTAACTAAACAATGAAACTGGAAAAAGTTTCTTATCTTCTTATTAAGCAATCTCGAACAACAATGAAGGTCTCATGATCAGTTGCTCACTGATACTGATACTGGTACAGCAACATTTGTTGTTGCATTGCTGACAGGAATTGGTTCAAAAGATTCAATCTTGGGTGAGATAAAAAGGTGAAAAACCAGTGATCATAGTCAGAGCTATACCATAAAAAAGGAGAATCTTGACTTAAGTCTTGATTTCACAGAATTCAGTTATTGGGCCGTTTGTAGCAAAAGACGTAGTGGGCCGTTTGTAGTATAGGATGGATTTCAACATAGGCCCAATTTAGGCCCAATAAAGCTGTATGGCGGATAAAGAACCTGGGCCCAGATGTGTGTGGGCTTCGTCCAGTACATGGGCCCGTTTAGGTATTTTTCATGGTTATACAAGTGACGGATATATAACAGTAAGATGGATAAGATGAAATAAATAATGAATAGTAAATGGGGAATCTAATATTATTCCAAACGGTCTAGATATACGGATACTGTGTAAAATATATCTAAATTGAAATATTAACAAGTTATCTTGAAACAATTAATGTATTAACTTGAAACGTTTTAGTATAAGTTGAATAACACAAATCATAAACTAAATCATCTACTTGAATCACTATTAAATCCTTCAAGTTGCATTAATATAATTTGTGTTTCATTTTAATCTCATTAAGTTTCAGATTAATTTTATTTCATATTAACTGCAGCATTGTTTCATATTAATGTTAGATTAACTTTATATTGTATTCATTTTGGTATCTACTGTGTATCTACGCAACATTTTCCTATTCCAAAATGTAAAAACGATATATATATATATATATTTTTTTTTATCTTTAATGTAAAAACGATATACGAAGATTGCATGATGAGTCAATTCAGACATGACATACGGCCAATAATATGAAGTCGATAATTTCGGCACAGGCTGATCACTACATTACTTGTCACTTGTCAACTGTCACTCCGGCTGGGGAACAACGTACAAATTCAAGCAGATCGCCTGCCTGAGCGTTGTGAATGCTGCTGATTTTTCACAGTTTGAAATTTTATTATTGTGTCCATTTGACACTTGTCAGCAGTTCTTTCTGACCTTAATAAACAAAATAATAATAATTCTTTATATATTAATTATATATAAGTTGCGTGTATCAGATTTAGAGCATTCCAGGAAAACCCAAATTGTCAAATGAGTAATCACAAAAATAATATTCCATTGTTATCAGTGTAGACCACAAGTCTTCTGCTTATTGGATGAAGACTACTTTATATCATGGGTGTTTTAGAAGTTTGATTAATTTCCTCACAAAAAAAAAAAAAAGTTTGATTAACGGTTTAATATAGTTTAAGATATTTGCATGGTGGATGTGGATTTGTTAGTGAAGCACTTAGAGTCTCCTAATCAGACAATTCTTATTCCCTGCTTATTTCCATCCATCAGTCTACACTCTTAAAGGTAGTTTTAACTTTGTGAAAGATGAGTTTTCTGTCGGTCCGGTGACTGATATTTTTGCCAAAAGGTAACAGTTGAAATTAATCAACTTGCATGAAATATATATATATATATATATATATATATATATACCAGGTTGCTTACAATTTTTGAAAGGATTAATTGCTTTCTGTCGCTTGGTATGACCAAATTAAGCTATGTATGCTCTAAAGTCTAAATCTTTTGGCAGAAAGTTAATGAAGAAACAGGGATATATATATATATATATACAAACAGAGTTGGACTATTATACTAACGTTAGCATTTCGGACCGAAATGCTAACGCCTCAAATTTTATGTTATCGTGTCCGAAATCACAATTTATGGTGCTCAATAAATTCTTTATATGACAATATTGGGGAATACAAAAATTTTTCATTTTTAGAATTTTCTAAGTATTTGTTTTGAATTTTAGAAAATAGCACATAAATATTAATAAAATATTGATGTTTGTACATGCTATTTTCAAAAATTCAAAACAAATACTTAGAAAATTCTAAAAATGAAAAATTTTTGTATTCCCCAATATTTTCATATAAATAATTTATTGAGAACCATAAATCGTGATTTCGGATATAATAACATATATTTTGAGGTGTTAGTATTTCAGTCCGAAATGCTAACGTTAGTATAATAGTCCAACTCTATACATACAATACAAGACATATTTCATATTTGACTGAAGTGATGGTAGAAAATATTGCATGGTTGATAGCTAAAGTTGAGTTATTTTTTTCCAGCTTTGCCGCACTTATATTTTACTTTTAGTTTCAGACAAAATAAAAAGTTGAATCCATTGATCTGCGTATGTATATATATATATATATATATATATATATATATTTGTGGTGCAGAGTTTCAAGGGGTGTTGTGATTTTTGAAACCTATTTATGTTGCTCAGTCTCTTCTCTAGGGAGACAAGAATACATCAGCTGACCTGTGTAAAAGCAATATAATCTGACTTGTGCCATAAAGTTGATAGAGATAGTGATATATTTGCTAGAACAAATTAAGGGCTTGATAGGGTTGGAGTAAAAGGTTGATTGAGATATTTTTCATCATTTTGTTAAGCATAATCCGGCTTTATTCTGCTCCCCATAATATATTATCTGTGTCTCTAATAATTATAATTAATTAATTAATAGCTTGTTGGTTATGCACTTATGATACGTGTCGGCATCTTCTTGTGCCAAAACTCAAAAGTGGTAATAAATTTTAATTGGAAAGTCTTCGATCTTTTTTGTTTTGTTAGATTTTAACCGTACAATAATACAACAAATGCCGACAGCTATTCTCGTATAATTAAGGTCGTGACATAATTTTGAACCTAACTCATATATTATATATTTTTTTAATCAGTTATTAATTTAATTTGTATAATATTTTATTATTTAACTTAAATGTGTTATTACTTATATATAATTTTCATTATCCAGAGCTTTTTCTTCTCTACTCTTAATTCAAGGAATATTTCATGGATCATAAGGATCCAATGTTTTTTTCACTGTATCTAAACTCAAAGAAGAAGTTTTAAATAAAAAACAAGTTGCACGATAAATTGCATTATATATATGAGTAGGGATCAAATAACCATGTTTTTGGTGACCGATCGGTAACCATGAAATTAATTCTGAAATAACTACAATTTAAATTATTAAATGACAAAACTAATTGATGGAATGCGTTGTATATATCATGTTTTATGTGTGCACAAAAAATTATATCATTTTGATTTTATTTATATATGCATCAAGCATTAACAAAAATCAACAGTTCAAATTTTATGATTTTTTCTCCTCTCTTGATGACTATTGAAACAATGTTAAAACTTTATCATTTTTTGTGTATATATTATTTAGATGATTTAGAAAACATCTAACGGTTTAGATTTGTTAATTTATATATAAATAATAAAATGGTAACTATAGATACCAATACACATGGTTATTGGATCCCACTTCTATATATATAACTGATAAAAATTGAGCACAGCGATAGGCCCAACCATTTTAAGTTAGGTCCGACTACAAAGCTTGTTATAGTACCATTGTCAGATACAAACCTGACCACAAAATATCTTGAGGCAACTTCTTATACTCCGAAACTCGGATGTTGGTCTTTTGTAAACATTTAAAATTTGAATGGTCTGACCCTCATCTTTATTTCAAAAAAAAAAAAAAAATTTTTTTTTGTCCTTCGGTTGAAACATCATAAAAATAAATGATTTGGTCAAAGCTTGAGGCTATATAAGAAGACCCTGACTCCAAAATGGAGGTTGAAACTTGACTGATAGGATAGACACTATAGCTAATCTACATATGAATTACACATAGTACTATATTATTTATGGGTAAAACTAGCATGTTCTTAAGCTTACGGGAGCCTCCCGTGAGCTTAACACAAAAAACGTATCAAACCATATCAAAATTTTGATTTATATGGCTCAATAAATTCTTTATATCAAAGTCATATATGGCATGCAAAAATTTTCCATTTTTGGAGATTTTTAAGTATTTATTTCGGATTTTTTAATAGCAACTATACAATATTAATAAAATAATCAATGTTTTACATGTAACTTTTAAAAAATCCAAAATAAATACTTAAAAATGTCGAAAAATGGGAAATTTTTGTATGCAACATGATTTTGATATGAAGAATTTATTGAGCCATATAAATCAAAATTTGGATATGGTTTGATACGTTTTTTGTGTTAAGCTCACGGGAGGCTCCCGTAAACTTAAAAACACGCTAGTTTTACTCACCATATTATATTATTTTATATTTTATGAATATTTTGTCTCTTGAAATTTCCGTTATCCTTTCATTGAAATATCCTCAATCTGTACCGACAGCAATTATATATTTGAATTGTTTAACATGCATTTTCTTTTTTGGGGGAAGACTTAACATGCATTTTCCCATAATCTTTCCTCCTTCGTACGTAATAATGTTTTCACCTCGTCAACAGCAAGGAAATTTCGTGGTACGTAGCAAAGGAAACAACAGTGGAGTGGAGTGGGTAGGTAAAAAGATGGAATAATCACTTTCGACTTTCGAGTGTTTCAAGTTTCAAGTTTCAACCCACCGAGTCGGAAAAATCGGAAAAATATATAGTACTAGAGGACAGCCTCACTTTGCTTCGGCAGTAATTATTGAGGTACATAATTTGATAATATTGAGCTATTTGTGTTATTAATAATATTAAGAATTCTGCCATTGTATACCAATTTTTGTTTGGAAAAATTGTATGATCAATAAAAAATATAATGTGTACTCAATTGTTATAAGTTAGTCCTAATTTCTTATCAAAGATTGAAATTCTTCGTTAATCACACAATTCAAAATGTTTCAACTTTTTTTCTTTAAATAAGTTGTGCTATGTAGCACAACTCTAATATTAAATATAGAGTGAGACTATGTACTATTAATAGTACAGAGTGCTCTGTATTATGGCTCTATATTATGATTTTTGAAGTTCAAACGGTCGATTCAAACCGTTCAATGTGATCTCTATATGTTAATGTTGTTATAGACTATATTTTATATTTTTTAGAATTTTAAACTATTTTTTAGATAGATAAAAACTATATTTAAAAGTGATACATAAAACTTGATTATTTTATTAATATTGTATAGTCATTTTTAAAAAATCTCAAACAAATACTTGAAAATTTTAAAAAATGGACATTTTTTGTATCCCGTAAGGTTTTGATATAAAGAATTTATTGAGCCATGTAAATTGAAATTTGGAGGTGATTTGATAGGTTTTTGGAGGTTAAGCTCACGGTATATTTGCTATATATATATATATATTTGAGTAAATCTAGCGTGCTCCTAGGAGCACGGAGGCTTCCCGTGCTCCTAACTCAAAAATCATATTAAACCATCATGAAATTTTGATTTATCATTCTCATTAAATTCTTTATATCAAAATCTCTTAGGATACAAAAATTTTCCATTTTTTGAGTTTCTTAAGTATATGTTTTGGAATTTTTTAGAATTACCTCAAAATAATAATAAAATAATGTATAAAACTATGTCATCTTTAAAAAATACAAAAACAAATACTTAAAAATCTAAAAAAATAGAAAAAATTTGTATCCTATGATATTTTGATATAAAGAATTTAATGAGACCCATAATCGAAATTTCGAGATGGTTTAGTATGATTTTTGAGTTAGGAGCACGGGAGGCCTCCATGCTCTTAGGAGCACCATAGTTTTACTCTATATATTTTGGAAGTAATTCTAATATCAAATATAAAAAATTTATGGTCTTTAATATTTTACCAATGACTATCAAATTTTAAATACAATCAATTCATAATTTAAAACATATTTATGAGAGTTATTAATTATTGAGATAATTTTTTTACCATAAATCTGGAAAATCTCTATCAAATTGTTAAAATAATTATTAATGAAAAATATGTACTATATTTTTTTGATGATTTTATTTAGCACAATTCTTAGTAAAAGACATGATGATTTTTTTTAAAAAAAATCAATTTAAAAACAATTATAAAGAGAGAATTCATTAAAAATATGGTAAATGGGTGTTGCAATTTTCTTTCAAATGGAGAAGCACTTTTACTAAGTAATAAGCATACAACATTTCCTTTTTTTCACTCTTGTCACGGGGATTGATGTATAAAAGAATAAAGAATCATTATAAAATATAAGAGAAGAAAGAGAGATAAAAGGTGAGTGTGTAGGGCTGGTGTAAATTATTTGTTCCCTAACAATTTTTTTTATGATCAGGCTCACGTGCGCCATGTCTTAAAAAAAAAAAGTACTGTAGATTCTACTATAGATTACACTGTAGCAAGTCATCTAAGATTAGATTACTATCATAGGGATTAGATTACTATCATAGGGATAGGGATAGGGATAGGGATATGCTGGTTTACTGGTATCGGACAATTAATGGCCATCAAATTGTTTTCATAGCGTTGAGGAGATTTCAACAAATGTGCCAGTGTATGTTTTATAGAAGTTGGTTTTACATGTATTTGGAGTCGTAATGTATTAGATGTTGCAGTAGTTACTAATACTGCATCTTGTCCGTTTTGTTTGTTTGCATTGCAATACAAAGTTATACCGCTTCTACGTCAAAAATGAGCGCAACACAAGCTGTTGTATTTGATGGCAACTTGAAGGTCCAACTAGGTAGTAAAATACAAATACATGCAAACAAACATCATGCGTTGCCAACTGCAGTAGGTTGAGTTACTTGCATTGTTAAGTACGCTGAAACAAACAAGCCCAAGTGGACCATAAGGGGAAAATGAAAATAAGAAAAGAAGAAGTAAAAAAAATTATAAATACATGAAAAGGGATCGGATTTAATTTCTTATTGTCAAAATCAGGGTTTTCAATCAGACAATTTTATAATATTTTTACTTATCATTATGTATTAATGTTCAATATTAACAAAATTAATAATGATCAATGATTAACTTCATAAGTCTATTCCAATAAATTAAAATGAATACATTTAAATTAAAAAAAATTGGCAAATGGTCTAGATTTAACATTCCCTTTTGATAAATTTAACATACGATTTTTTTAATTTTATACACACCCTTTATTTTCAAGAATTTTTAAAATTATTTCTAATATATTAGGAAAGTAATGAGATAACATTACCAAGTTAAGTAGGAAGTCAAATATTCTTTGTAAATCACACATTCAATATTAAAAACAATGAGAATTATTTATAAATATTTTAAACTGAAGATTTAATTCTCATCTTTCATATTGAAACAAAATTATTTGGATAATGCAGAAACCTATCTTGAACAGTTTTTTTTTTTTTTTTTGAGGTATCAGGCGAATAGCTTACTATGTTAATTGTATTTTTGAGGTAGTAGGCAATAGCCTACTATCTTGAACAGTTGATTGCCATAATCAATGCTGCATCATGAGTCCAATCCAGTCCTGCCCATTGCCCACTGCCCATTTTTCTGTTTCACATCATCACATGCATATATGCTCGTGCTGCTGGCTGCAGCTCCGACTTTTTTTTTTTTTTTTTGAGAAATGCAGCTCCGACTTGACCATACGAGACCGAATATATCAACTCATCAACTGTGGCCCGTTAAACGGACAGTACCCACCACAACGGCCGGCACTTCTGACTCCAATGCCAAATCCAAATATCCAATCCTGACTTGCTTGCTTGGATTGATTCTATATATCTGACTTCCTCAGTCAGTTAAGGGATACAGGATACAGGATCCTTCTTTTCGTATTATTATTACTAGAGCTGTAACTCGGGCTTCGCCCCGAAATATGATAACAAAAAAATATTTATTTTAAAAAAATTAAACATAATTTTTAAATTTTTTATGTGAATAATGATGATGATGATGATGAGAATAAATTTTTTTAATTTACAAATAATAGTACATAAATGTTGGACCACTTTAAAGATTAAATTTTGTCTTAGACATATCATATCATCTTATTAAATGGGTAGAGAGAATAAATATAAACCATTGGATCAAAGTAGATGAAGAGATTTAAACAAAATCAATGATTAATAATATTGATGATGTGGCATAGTTGAGGTGCTTGGAGAATTACCCCTCTTTCTAGTTTATAAATTAAAGTTTGTGGGAAAGCAATCTGATGTATGTATGTTGGAAGTTGGAACCCTGTCGGTCGTAAATATAGTTTAAGAATAATATTAATGGAATAATTATTTGATTCAAGAGTTGCATGCCATGACATTAATTAGATTATCTTTTTTTTAAAATATTGAGCCAAGCAAAAAAGTTTGTACATTTTCTTGATTCTAGTCTATAAGATAACTTTTAAATGTCAAATTAGAATTGTATTAAATCTATATATTCCTTTGGTATAAATAATAGTAAGATCTTTTTTTTTCAAGCTTTTTTTTTGGGGGATAAAGTTATACTTTTCCAAGTAGCAAGAAGTTTCCAAAAAAATAAAAAAGTAAAAAAAGGGAAAAATGGCATCCAAAGATATTGCAATTTTGAAAATATCGTGATATACGATTTGATTGCATGAACTTTAGTATTAAAAATTTTAATATAAAGATAAAACATATATGATTTATATAGGGGTGGGGAGGGGATGGAAGGGAAGGCGATATTTCTTGACAAATTTTTTTCTATTATTTTTGATAAATTTTGAGAACAAATTATTAAATAAAGGGAACCGATATATAGATACTAAAAATGATTTCAAAATCAATACTGACCGGCGACTGTATTAGTACTTATGTGAAATGTGTCAAAGTATTCAACTCATGTGTATAATATATCTATGAATACTGTATGTAGTAAGTTGCATAGTAAATTAAGAAGTAATCTGAATACATACCTATTTAATATGAATATTACACTGTTGTTATCGATTTTGGTATCTCTATAACATTCTTCTTAAATAAATAAAAAAAATGATAATATGGAAACCGTTAGGTGTGTCTTTTATTTTTATAGATTCATAACAGACTTATCATCATAATAAAAATTTGTTCGGATGTTTTTTTTTCAACAATCAAATCGAACAAAAAATAATAATAACACTTATCTTCACCAAGGCATGAGGGTTGGACGGTCAATACAATTAATGAGTGCCATATTTTGCCCAATATCACTCATGATCTTATCCATTGCATTTCTGCGTTTCATGTGCATTGTCGTGCTCCTGCATGCTGTGCCATATATGACCTTAATTAACAACCGAAAGGGAACCCAAATTGAAATTGGGGTTAAACTTGACACCCACCACACATAATTCTTTGCGACTTCTGACTCGAATCTAATCGAAAACTCTGACTTGTGTTCATGATCAGTCGACTTTCTGGGTCAATATCTATGTACGGATTCTTAATTCTCGGCAGTAAAAAAGTTAAAAAGATCTTCTGAATCTTGGAAGGCGTGTGATGACCGGTCTATTCTTGACTTGCTTGAACAGTAATGTGACTATGTGAATGTGAGTGACTAAAACGCCCGAGATTGGACGCATAAATCCTTACTATATATAAAAGAAAATTAGAAAAAATTATATGAAATGGTTATCTTTCCCAAATAAGAAACCTGAGCCATTGAACATTTTCTTAGATAGATCAGAACTGTTAATGTACGTTAATGACGGTTGACGTTAATGTATCAGTCCATTAAAATTTAAGGCCTATATCAATTTCTTTCATATAAGGCTCATTACATATTATCTTAAAATTTATTATAAGAAATAACAATTTCAGCTCAAAGCAACGCTTGGGCTCTTTACTAGTTGTTTGAAAAGGCTAATGAGTTTATTGAGTTTTTATTGACTGTGCGGGTCCTCTAATAAGCAACTTCGATGAAATTCCGTTTGAGAAACATTTTGCGTTCATGGTACGTAGACGTACAAATTTTGTAACACATATATCTAATTATAATATATGTCTCAAATTTGTAATCTATAAAAACTATAGACACACATATAAAATGAATACTAGGTATTACTCATTTTGTTTAAAACAAGTTGTCATGCAACAATATGAAATTGATTAGAATTTATACTTCAAAAAAACACGTGCTGTAATTAGTGCTATATCATTTTTAGTTACTCCAAACAAACTCCAAAAACAAATGCAAATTATGCAATACATGCATGTAAACTCACTGAATTGGAATTCCATGTGTGAGGTTTCATTTTTTTTATTTTTTTTAATTTCATTTCATATCATTTGCTTCAAGGTTCAATTAAACATACTCCAAAAATGCAAATCATGCATTACGTGTAAACTCACTAAACATACTCAAAGCTAATTTCTTGATTTATTTTTTTTTTCTTTTTTTGTCTGTTGAGAACAAACCGGTAGATATTTTTCTTCGGATGTTATTCTCATGATCACACACCTAAACAATTTTATCGGTTATATATGAATCTATAATATTGAACACTATTCATCTATAGTCATCAGAGGAAATCTTTTTGATGAGATTATTGAAGTAAAATTCTTTTTCCTCCCCTTCAATTAATTAGCAACTTGGATATTTTTTTCTCCCCTTAAATCAATTTATGAGATGAGGTGGTGAGGCAACACGCTAGGTGGGGTCTTGTTGTTTCAACTAGCCCATACAGGGATCAGACCCCCCAACAAGCACTGTTGCACAAGCTGTCCCTTTCCACAAAAGGACTCACTTAATTTTGCATTATCACGTTTAATTCACAGATGAATTAATTATGAATGAATTAGAGGTGCATGGCATGCTATTGCTAACCAATTAATATGCAATCAATGTAATGTAATGTTATCCTGCATGCATGCGTGTCATTTATCCACACGGCCGCCCATTTTATTTTATATACTAATATAGAACCGGACTATTGCGAAAACGTTGCATTCGCTCCGAAATGCAAACGGTCCAAATTATATTTTGCCACGTCCGAAATTTAGATTTATGACTCCCATTAAATTTATCATACGAAAATACTAGGGGATAAAAAATTTTTTCATTTTTGAATTTTTTTAAGTATTTATTTCGGATTTTTGAAAATCCATGTACAAGAGCCAAGTATATATAGAGTGAGGCAGTGAGGCTATTGCGCTTTGCAAAGCACAGTGGCTGATGCACCCGGCCTCATAACTCCTCAACCGTAGCTCGAATGTCCAATCCAAGTTGGTTACCATAATCTTGATATTGAAACCTAGTTGCATACCAAAATTTTCTATTTTTAGAGTTTTCTAACTATTTTTTTATTTTTAAAATATGACCCATTTTATATACAAAATTTTGTGCATTTTCTATACAATTTTCAAAAATCCAAAAAAATAGTGCGGAGAAAAATATCTTCTGATCTACTGTATATAAATCTGGTCAATCTAGGAGAATCATAATTAAATTCATGCGATTCAAATTGATAGCTTGTGAGCCTTTCAATTTGATAAAGATTATTATTTTTCAGATGAAGTAAAGAACCAGTATGTATGGGTTGGCTCAATTATTAAGTCGATATATATATATATATATATATAATTATGTATGATCTCAAGATTACTTTGGTACTATAACACACACATGTACCTAATTAACAAATTGCTGACAACGGCCTCTTATTCAGCATGGTTTGCCTGAAAAACGGAACAAAAATCTAATCAACATGGTTTGCCTAAAAAAAGAAAATCTAGTCACCTTTCTTATCGTTGTTTTCGGTTGTTGCTGAATTTCAGTGAAGACAAAACACAAACACACACAATATTGAATTGAATTATCACATGTCAAAACTACTTCCTTTTATTTATTTATACAACTAATTGATCGCAATGTTTTTCTCTCATTTATTGCAATTTTATAAAAGTTGCTGATGATATAAATTGCGCTGTGCATCTATTAACAAATTTATATGAGACCAACTTACAAAGTCTCATATTTTTCTAATTTATAGAATTAAGTAAGATATATATACTTTACATACACATATTATAGATACTTGAAAAGAGAAAAAAATTAAAAAAGTTTTTGAGTGATCAGATGTTAATTAAATGTGGTCTCACACTCTTAATTGGCTTGCATAACATATATCATAAAATCATATATGATGAGTGGCATGCATGCCTCATATATTACATGCACATATAATGCCTCTAGCTAAAATACACAAATCAATAAATCTAATTTGTGTTGGGTTCAGAAAGAGTCTTAATTTAAGTCCTCTCCTTTATTAATTTGAACCAATTCGTTATGTTATGGTGCAAATCAACTTAATTTTGGTGTTAAATGCAATGAATTATTTGTTGTAAGGGCACTATATATAATTTTTCTTTTTTTGTGTTTAATTTGATAAATTGTAATTTGAGATTAATTTCTAGTTAGAAAAATGTGGTTAAACTTAATGAATTTATATACTGACTAAGAAAAGCCAAAAACATATTTTATTTTTTTTGTGATAAATTAAAAGCTGTATTATTTTTTTTCTTTATAATTATAATTTTAATAACTCATGTGTAGTCAAACATGGCCCAATTAATTATACCCCAAGTTCGACAGGGTTCAGAAAAAGTCTTACATCAAATAATTAAAAATATGTACAGTAGTAGGACTATGTATAGGCGACAGCTTAAGACCTACTTACAGAATTTTTTTACATACTTAGATTTGAGGCATGGCAATAATTTTTTTTTTCAGTAATTTTGTTTATAATTCTAAGAAGTAAAAACAGTTCATGCTACTGACAAATGTCAATGTTAAGTTTAGTTTAGTTTAGTTTAGTTTAGTTTAGTTTAGTTAGATATTACTTTTATCTAATTTTTGACATAAATCTGAATGGCCACTTAATCAGGAATTAATAGGCAGATAAGTTGGGTCAGTTGGCTGAAATTGCATCTGATAATATATGACTATATTTACTAGATAGTTTGTAACTCTTAATGGGGGTAATATTAGTTAGAGGTTTCCAAAACTCATCTAATTAATATGATCACTATATATATATGTTCTTATATGAAATAGGCTACCGTGCTATATGTATATGATGACTGATTTTGTTACGATATTTATAGTCATCCGATCACCGTTAAGATTCGTGCTTAAACATATGATCACTGGATGAGCATGCAGAAACAAGAGATTTATAAAAAAGAAAAAAAGGTTCTTTTTATTCAAACGAATCTTAATATCGGTGATATATAGGATGGCTAAAAATGTTGCAAAAAAACAACTAACACTTATATACATGCAGCACTATAGCCTATTACTTTTTCTAATATCTCTTTTCTTAATTAATAACTATTAAAATTTTAAAAAATAGCCTTATAATTAAAAAGCAAAACTTTTTAACTAGTTCAATGAATATATCTGTTTGCAAATGGCCTAGCAGCTCAAGTGGTAGCTAATTAGGATGACATCTAAGAGGTCATGAGTTCAATCCTCTGTAGACACAAAATAAAATGTTTCTATAAAACTGGTGAAGTATCTCACTTTCTTCAAAAAAAAAATTTAATATATCTGTTTGACTGAGTACCGGATGGTCAAATCCACTCTCTGGCTGAGTTAACCATCTTTTCAGCATATATTGGAGTCGACAAGATCTGATCGATCAGGTTATAAATATGTGGTCTGCTACTTTGATTGAAGTCTCTGAAATACATGCAACTGGAAGAAGCTAACAAAACTGCCTCTGCAGCTGCTTTAATCTCCTTTTTCATGGATTGTTTTTCATGCACCTAATTGATTCTGCATGCAGATGCAGTAGTTCTGCTTCATGAGCTAGCATTATCAAGAAATGAGAAATAAAATATTGCACTATATAATTGTGTATAATATCAATATATATATATGGGCATCATTCACTGATTCAGGGCATATATAGATATGTTGTTGTTCCCAGCTCAGAACCTAACACTTGACGAAATTGGTAGTAACCCATACCGGAGATTAGGAGGCAGATTCAGAGATGCCCGGCATAGGTTGGCGGAGATGATGCATGATGATAGAGTAAATACCTACTGTCATAGAAAAAAACCATCCACAGCGTTCATAAGTTACATTTTAGATGTATCTGTTACAATTCGGATCGTATATATCTGTACATTTTTTTATATATACGTCTGTGGACGTTTTTTCAATGCTCGAAGGATGTTTCTCATGATGATACTATCCATCCTATCCATCCATGTATAATTGTATATATATGTGTGTGTGTGTGTGTAATGTAATAATAAAGGTGCAACAAACACATTATATAGATCAACAGATGCATGATATGATATGATATGATATGAAGTTAATTATGAACATGGCATTTCCTTTTGGTAGTGAGCATTTAATTAAGGACAAGTGAAGTAGATACAGACAGAGAGACAGACAGAGAGACAGCGATGGACAGAGCGGTATGGCCCGTTTAAGGCCCTCTTTTTTCTTAATAATCTTTCTGGCTGGTCTCTCAGCTGTCTGTCTGTCTAAGTGTCTATCTAGTCTTAGGGTACTTTAGACTAGAAAGTTGAGGAGGGGCTGATTCAGGACTGACACTGTGGGCTCCCATGCACGTAACGTAACGTAACGTAACGGCCTCATTAATTCAACTTAATTAAGTTTATTTTTCTCCAATTAGGGTGTTTGGAAGGGGAGGAGGAGACGTGGTGGGTTATTTTATTTTTTTAGGAAGAAAAACGAAACTTAACTAATTATCTATACCATATTATAATTATAAAGCAAGTAAGAATTGGATGTCTCCATTTTTTTTTTCTTTCTTCTTCAAATTTCTTTAGTTCTAATTATACCCCTTAATCAATGAACGGTACATATCAAAATACATTGATTTCAAAGGTGTTGATGTTCTTCAATTAAACAACTTTCCTCTTCATTTTGTTTTTACAAAAATGGAAAGATATCAATCTTTGGTATGGAAGACATCAATGTTGATTAGAATTTACATTAATGAGGAATTAACGCTTTATATTCTAAGTTTCTAACATTTATATAATGAGTTGATTTAGTGTAAAGATGAAATTTAAATGGTAAATAATTAGCCAAAAACCAAAAGCACATTATATGTATTATACGGTATAAGATCAGAGTTTAAAATGCCCGCACAACGTGCGAGTTCTTGCCAATAAGTTTAAAAAGGTCCAAAATTTAATTTCAAGGTGTGGTATTATTTTTTATTTTACTATTATTATTATTTTTTTGTAGGAACCACTTAAGTCCATAGTTAAACTAATTTCATCACTGAAACAATAAAAAATTTATAAAGTCATAATTTTAAATCTCTTAGTAAGAACTACCATAACAAAAAAAAAAAAAAAATCAAAAGTAAATACAAATTATTCATCATCATGTTCCTCTGTTAGAAGAACTTAATTAATTACACATGTAAACATGATTTCATTGATATTGTAACTTTTCAAGTATTCTTTGTATTGCTTTCGATATATTGTGACATCAATTAAACTTTTGCAGCTTTGCTCCCGTTCTTCCTCCTAAAATGGCTTGTAATTTTTTTAATGATAAATTAGATTTGTGATCTTATCTGACCTTGACAAGTCGACCACTCGATCATTAATTAAGTAATTTATCGTCCTTTCCCCAATTACTGATTTTAATTTTATATAAAAATATTGCCCTCTCTTTTTGAAACAAATCAGATTTTTTTTTTAATCACAAATTTTAGAGTGGTTGCAATTAATTAACTATGAGCTAATATATGGACCTATGGACTAATTAACATTATATATATATATATACATACATATACATATACATACGCCACAATGTCAGATTTTGTCAATATGAAGCTGCATCTGTAATTGAATTAATTGTCTAATTTGATCCGACAAATTGAGATTCCACTACGTTAGCTAGGCCACTACTACTTAATCAAGCTGCTAGAAAAGGATTAGACAAAACTGAATGTGGATAACATATAGTTAAGCAACTTTAATTAGGTTTAGACGTGACATATATATATATAATCTACGCCTAACTGAGGCTAACAAGTGATAACATTATTTGTTTTAATTTATAAGCGTATAGCTAGCAAGGTTGGGATATCGACATCAAAGGGTGAAGGGAGACATGACAAGAAACAAATATAGTTAAATATTATGTAGCTATATTATATATGAGGAGGGATCCATTGACAATGGTTGTTTTGACAATCTTGACAATGATATTTTTTAAGAATTTATAAAAAATCATAAAAATCTTAAAAATAGAAAAAAGTTTACGGAAGATTATGTAACTTATAGATTGATTATGTTTCCGATTATATTCAATTTAAGCGACATTTGATAGCTCTTTAAAGACCCGTTAAATTACAACCGTTAAAAAGTATATAAAATTTTGATAAGGCATCAAACGATATTCAAATTGATTGAAATTTGAAACATCATCAATCTATAAGTTAAATAATGCATCCATAAAACTTTTTTCATTTTTCAGAATTTTTATGAATTTTTATAATTTTTTATAATTTTTTTAAAAATCTTATTGTCAAGATTGTCAATATAACCATTGTCAAGGGATCCCTCATTATATATATGGGAGGTTTTTGAATAATTGGGGGCTGTTCATGCTGTGAGACTCGGAGGATCAAAGTTTTAAGGACTTTAATTATGATTGTAATCTTATAACAGAGAATGGATAAAGAAAAACAAATTCTACTGCAAATGTTGTGAAGTTGTTTGCAGTTTGGTGCAAAATTATTGCACCCACTTAAAATTATACTTCCGTCTATGTTCAAAATTTTAATTTATGATTCCAAATAAATTTTCTGTATATACAAAATTTTTCCATTTTATATTTTTAACATAGATTTTAAATTTTTTTGAAATGATGCTAAAATAATATATTATTGAATGTTTGAACATAAAAAAAAATATCTTTTTCAAAAATATTAAAACAGTACTTCAAAAACTCTTAGAACTATCAATATATTTTAATAAAATGACTTATTGAGAAACATAAATCAAAATTTTAGATATAATAAAATATAATTGAAGTCGTATTCATTTCACACCGAAAATTTAAACATCTTTCAATGTACATTACGTACGTGGACATTAACAAATAATAAACAACAATTGTTTTGAAAGTTTCAATTGACCAATTAACTTGTACTAAATTTTTATTTCACAAGTGATGCATCATGTTGACGTTACGTGATTGAGCTGAGATTCTAAATTAATTCTTTTTTCAGTGTGCAAAACACTTGCGTGACTCAAGCCAACTCTGCAATACTATGGGAATAATTTAATAAAATACTTCTTATCATTATTTTTCCTTTTACTAACAGTCTAATTAGCACGATATTTTAAATTGTAATTCAAGGGTAGAACTCAAAAGACATGATCAGACATTCAAATATACAAACTTATATGAGGATATGTATAGAGTATCGCTAAAATATTAACTGTCTATCCAGTAATTCTATTCCAGAATATTAACGGTCTATCCAAATCGTTCAACATAGTTATAATATGGCAGTTTACTGATAAACCAAATTTTTTTTTTTTGTTTTTTAAATATACTAGTAAAGAGTCCACACTTTACTTTGGACTGAAATTATTATATTTTATAATAAATGGCCGAAAGCTCATCCCTTGTGAGGAAACTTATATGAACCTTAAATTTTAATTGGCCGGAACATTAATGTACGTTAACGGTGGTGATCAATCTAAGTAAATAATCAACGGGTAAGATCTCTTCTTTGGGGAACATAGAACTTTCATGTCAAAAAATCTAATCACCTTTTATTAGGAGTAAGGATTATCAACCACTATGAACCATCTATATACTATGTATATTAGATACTTTCAATGTTAAATGACTTACGTCATGAACCATATCTAATTATTAATTAAGTATATCTCAATCAGGATGAAAAAAATAATTCTGTAAAATATAAAATTTAGATTACATACTTATAATTCTGCGGTATATATAGACCAATCCTTACACATCTTGTTTCTTCTAAAGGTAACTAAGAGTACCACGTTTTTTTCTTCCTTTTCACCATCAATTATAACATGCATAAAATTGGTACCTACAGACTATACGTTTGATATATTTTATTTGAATGGAAAATGATGCAGGGACGGTAGGGGGAGAGCAATCGGAAGAAATACGAGAGATTTTGGGAATTCACACAGAATTCTTTTTCTTGATAACTTGATACAACAATCAATTTTGATACAAAACTAAAACTGCCTCTGCCTAAAGGGCATGAGTCTACTTATATAGAAAACAAAAACTGAATCCTAAAAATAACATAAAGCAACAACTACCACAAGATCTCTAAAAAACGCAAATAAAAAAAACTCAGAAACGCAATCCAGAACCGTCTGGAGCGGATCGCCTAGCATCCAGGGCAGACCGCCCATAAAACAGTGCCGAAATCCTTCAGAGGGGGCGGATCGCCGGGCCTCGTGGGCGGACCGCCGAGAATCCAGAACCTAAAACTGGATTCTGCGTGTTTCTGGGGCGGATCGCCGGAACTCTGGGGCGGACCGCCCTCTGGCAGTTTGCTACTATCTGCTGCTGCTGGGGGTCTACTGCTTCAGCGCATCATTCTCCCCCTCTAAGAAAAAAACTCGTCCTCGAGTTTTGTCTTTGTAGACTTCTTGTAAATTGTACAACATGAGCACAAACACCAAAACATTGTGAAGAGATCCAATGTTGCTCATGAAACAAATAATTTTTCCATTCATTACTCTCTTTAACATATCAACAAATAATATTGTTTCCTCAAAATTTGGATCAAACAAACTCTGGAAACTTGTAATTGTTGGTTCTTTTCTCAGTTTGAGAAATGGATCTTTGCCAAATGCTGGACAGTTTTCAAAAGGTTTGGTTATCGTTTGGGACTCACCAACAAAGTTTTTGACATCCTCGATCTCTTCGGGATAGTCATCAAAGACTGGTGGAGAATAAAAAATGATACCTTCACTTTCATCAACGATATTGAGCAGATTAACAAACCCACTCGGTTGTTGTTGGTGTTCTTCTGTTGGAATAATCACCGTAAACTCATCAGGATGACCGTCAAACTCCGGAAGTTCAATCTCCATCCCAAGGTTTTGAAAGGACTGATCAGGCTCATGATGAAGCCTGTGATTTCACCCTTGATTCGAAATCCCCCACGGGCTGAATTCCTCATCATCACCGCCTCCCGCAGAAGAGTCGAAGAAATCTGACCCCTCCTCTTCTTCTCCATTGGTAGAGCCCATTCTTGCCTCTGCGAGTTGGCGCTCTAACTCTCGGATCCGTCTTCTCATTGTTGCAATCTTTAGATCCCACTGGTCTCGATGGTGGTTAGGCGACTCTTTGTCTTCAAGATCGACTCCACGACCCCGACTACGGCCACAACTTCTACCACGACCACGGTACACGTCCGCCATCAACCTGTTTGCTCTGATACCAACTGATGCCGGGACGGTAGGGGGGAGAGCAATCGGAAGAAACACGAGAGATTTTGGGAATTCACACAGAATTCCTTTTCTTGATAACTTGATACAACAAGCAATCTTGATACAAAAACAAAAAAATAACATAAAGCAACAACTACCACAAGATCTCTAAAAAACGCAAATAAAAAAAACTCAGAAACGCAATCCAGAACTGTCTGGAGCGGATCGCCTAGCATCCAGGGCAGACCGCCCATAAAACAGTGCCGAAATCCTTCACCGCCGGGCCCAGGGGGCGGACCGTCGAGAATCCAGAACCTAAAACTGGATTCTGCGTATTTCTGGGGCGGGTCGCCGGAACTCTAGGGCGGGTCGCCGGAACTCTGGGGCGGACCACCCTCTGGCAGTTTGCTACTATTTGCTGCTGCTGGGGTCTGCTGCTTCAGCACATCAGAAAATGCTCAAAAGATACCATCATAGATAACAAAATGGATATCATATATATTGATTTAGTTACATCATATGACAGTCAAACTAAAACAATATAAAATTGATCTAAACAATATAAGGATAAAATAAAACACAAATGGTGTAAATGTAAATCTCTCTCCCTCCTTCCCCATTATCGCTGTCATTCGACTTTCCGCAACTTCAAAATAATGTTTATCTGATTTAATAGTGATTCATTGTCAATTTTGGCTTATGAGACATTTACTATCAGCATAGCTAAAGGTACATAGTTTCTTTTGTTATTACTAGAAGCGTATCCGCACACTGCTGTGGACAATTTTAATTTTTATTCAAGCTAAATAGGGTGAAAAAAAAGAAAAGAATAAATGAGTTTGTGACTTTAGCAGTCAATGCTTTAAAAGGTTAGTCAAATAATTTGCCACTTCGATTTTGTGATGAGACAGAAATTGAGAGGAATATAATACGAAATGGATGCGATGTGAGCCTTTCATTATTTGATGGATGGAGATTAAGATAGGAGTTAGACTATGACCATTAATGGAAAGTTCAATTCTTAGATTTTTTTTTTTTTTAAAGGAGTATAGATTATTATTATTATTATTTTTTTTTTTTGCAGATTAGAGTTTCTTAATTACTTCAGTCGTTACAAAATGAAAGCTCACTCCAATGTCCACCTTATTTGTAGTTCACCGAATATATAATTTGTTAACTATTATATTTATCTATTAATTGTAGTCTGTAATTGTTGAATATGTATGAAATTAAGTATTTTGTATATGTATGTTGCATTTAAAATTACTTTATGATAAACTTGTGACCACAGTACTAGAGAGGGGTGAATAGTATAATTTGCGGAAGATGATCACAGATTAAGATTTACAATTCAATTTTACTCGGAATGGCAATTTACTTGATCTCACGATTTCACACAATTCACAGTTCAACAATTCAATTCACAAGATTCACGTGAGATCACAAATCACAAATCTACTCACAAACAAGATTCACAAATGTAAAGTAAAGAGTAGAGAGAGAGAAGAAAACACCTGATTTTTACGTGGTTGGACCCAAAGAGGGATCCCCAGCCAAATGAATGACTACGTGGCAACCACTATGCACAAATTGTCTTTATAAAGTTCAAACGCAAGCCTTGGGACAATATCTCAAACAGGAGGTCAATACGCTGATTGGTGCTCCACACACCCAACGTAACGACTCAGGCTTCCGCCGTACTATCATCTATCATATCCTCAACACATGGCCTAGATCTATAGATGACGGACGACTCTTGGCTTGGCCGTGCTATGGTTGAAAGAAACAACTCAAAGGTTTGTTAAAAGTTGTAGGGATTGAAAGTTGAAAAGTTGCAAGAGCTCAAGGATGCAAATGGATTTTTCTATTATCTTTCGATACCAGTTTCGGTGAAGGTAGAGATCTTTTATAGATGTGAAATGTTGCAACTAGTGATAAGCCGCCACAAATGGTGGTAAAGGGTCAATACAAGGTTTAGAGTTGAGTTTTGGCCTGACCCACATGCCAACAAGTCGTTACAACGACTTGCAAGTTGGCATGCCGACTTGTGGTGTTGTGGCAATCGTTTTAGAACGATTGTCTTGGGTTTTGGAGGTTTGGTTGATCTAGAGAAATCGTCCCAAGGGTTCAAAATTGTTTTGGATGTTTCTATTGAGTTTAGGAAAGGTTTGGGAGGTTTTCTAGGTCATCCATCTATCTTGCAAAGTGTGCACCTATACAAAAAACTATATAAATAAGAAAATAAAATATAACTACAACCCAAGCTAGGTCTTGATCATCTTCAACAATGCTCAACGTCGGCTTCCATGCATCATCCGGAAGTTTGATCTTCCAATTAAGCTCCAATGCATGCTTGTTGATGTGATCTTCATCAATTGTATCAATATGAAGTTGAAGTGGTACCAACATCTTACAATTTCACAGTGCAACTTGTTAAATGCAAGATAGGTTTGCAAATTATCAAACAAGCAAGAGATTATCGATACAATTAAATGTACAACACTTTAATTTAATGGTTTAATTAAAGTTATATATTTTCCTTAGCTCGATAACTGTAGTTGACAAATCTATACTTCATAAAGAGTGGTCGATTTCCAATTATCTCAACTATGCCACATCATCACTATTATTAACCATTGATTTTGTTTAAAACTCTTCATCTACTTTGATCTAATGGCTTATTTTTTTTTTTCTCTCCACATTAAATATAATGAATGTGATATGTTTAAAACAAATTTTAACCCTTAAAATGGTTCAACATTTATATACATTCTTATTTATAAATTATTACATTATTATTATTATAATTATTGTTATTTAATTATATTAGAAATTTAAAATTTTGTTCAAGTTTTGTAGAGTGGTAGATTTTCAAGCGCCTCAACTATGTCACATTATCACTATTATTAACCATTGATTTTGTTTGAAACTCTTTATCTACTTTGATCCAATCGATTATGATGTTTTGTCTCTCCTCATTAAATAAGATGAATTTGATATGTTTAAAACAGATATTAACCCTTAAATTGATCCAATTGCATTATTATTATTATTATTATTATTATTATTATTATTATTATTATTATTATTTAATTACATTAGAAACTTAAAATTTTATAAAATTTTAATTATGTAATATTTGATACTACTTTTTGGGGTGAAATCCAAGTTACAGCTCTAGTGAAGGGAGTAGACATAGAATGGACAGCAAGAGTGAACACTTATTGTTTGGCATTTAAAATATGTGGAATTGTCCTATTATTTATTATCTTGAACTCTCCTGCAATTCATACGACAGCTAAATGAATCTTTACCTTTATTTTTTTTTAATATAAAAACATACTTGTACTTCAATAGTTAACAATCACAAATTTTGCAATTAGTTGATCGATAGTCATATATAGTTAATAAATAAAGAGAGAAGATCCTCATCAATTTCAAGCTGGGAAGCTATAGCTGTCGGATCTTTCGTTTATATCTGGTTTGGGTTTGGTAAGAAAGCTACTGATTTTGATCTATTTTTACACACACAAAAAAAAAGAAAAGAAAAAGTGTTGTACAATCTATACATTGTATATACTAGCCGTACGTGTACCCGTGCGTTGCAGCAAAATTTTTTAATTTAAACAAAAAATGTTCTATAACCTTTGAATTACTATAATCCAAGTTAAATTCTCAGCTACTCATTACTTTAATAGACAATAGTAATTCTATCAAATATACAAAAAACCAAGGAAGCCATTATTTAAATAATTTGGGTAAATTTTCTGATAGGTCACTGAAGTTTACCTCAAATCCATAATTGGTTACTGAACTTCTATTTATCCATTTTTTGTCACCAAATTTTGATGTTTATCCAAATTTGGTCACTCCGTTAATTTTTCCATCCAACTTAACGGAATAGCTAATATAGTATCAATTTTATAGTTGAGACATATTTTTTTCATGTTATACTAAAAATAATGTAAGAATATTAAAAATAGATTTTTTTTTTTCTTTTACGACAATAAAATGCTTTCACATTTTTAGACATGTTACAAATTATATGCTTTATGAAAACAAAAACAAATAATAATAATTTTAGGAAAAAATAGAAAAGAAAAATAAATAAAAAGTTTTAAGTTTGTCTTACATTCTCACATGTTGTATAATTTATATGGAAAAAAAAAAGATAATTTCCAATGTTTAAAAATTAAAATTGATGTCATGTTAACTATTCCGTTAAGTTGGATGAAAAAACTAATGGAGTGACCAAATTTGGATAAATATCAAAGTTCAATGACAAAAAATTGATAAACAGAAGTTCAGTGACTAATTATGGATTTGAGGTAAACTTTAATGACCTATCAGAAAATTACCCAAATAATTTTTAAAGTTAATTCTATTCATGACAATTTTTTTGAGAACTCGTATTTATTTTATGGTCCCAAAAGTTGAAGGATTGGGAGGAATGGATTTGAAGAGAAAAAGTGATTTGTGAGGAGTGGATCAGAAGCGAAAAGACGAAGACAGAGCCAACAGCATATGAAGTCTTCTCCATTACAAAGGTAGACTTAAAACAAATGAAGATCTTCAATCCTTACGTTTTTTTATAGGAGTATAGATATAGATATACAACGGTTTTCTGTCTGGATTGAAATGTTATAAAATGTGAATTGTGAAGTATTGTATTTATGTATATACGTCGAAGATGCACTGCCTGCAACACCTGCAATCCATATGACTGCTATATGAATCTTTCTTTACCTATTGATTATTTAACCTTCACTTGCAAAACTATAATGTAAATTAATTAAGCATCATGTGCTATATATATCATTTTGATCCCTTTCATCTGTACATTGCATTTGCTTCTGGTGAGATCACTCTTAATTTTATCAAGTGGAAATTTATGTACAAAGCCAACATCAATGATTATGTCAATTTGAAAGAGAGATTAATTAATTACCACATTAATTTCTTAAAATTTACTCACAAGTGAATTAAGTGCCGTACCCCTATGGTAATGATGAATGATTCATTCATATCATTCAATCTTATTGGATTCTCTTGCTACGGTCAGTCTAAAATTTGAGACAATTTGACATCAACAAATGTGCCCAACCCACTTTTTTACACAACCGTTCGCAATTTCCACGTGGTGCCTCAATGATAGACATCTTTTTTAATCCAAGACGAATGTATATATACAGAGGAGGAATCAAATAACCATATTTTTGGTAACCGATCGGTGACCGTGAAAATAAATCTGAAATAACTACAATTTAAACTGTTAAATGACAAAACTAATTGATAGAATGTGTTGTATATATCATGTTTTATGTGTACACAAAAAATTATATCATTTTGATTTTATTTACATATGCATTAAGCATTAACAAAAATCAACGGTTCAAATTTTATGATTTATTCTCCTCTCTTGATGACTATTTAAACAATATTAAAACTTTATCATTTTTTGTATATATATTATTTGAGTTAGACTATTATACTAACGTTAGCATTTCAGACCGAAATGCTAACGCCTCAAAATTTATGTTATTGTGTCCGAAATCATGATTTATGGTGCTTAATAAATTCTTTATATGAAAATATTAGGGAATACAAAAATTTTTCATTTTTAGAGTTTTCTAAGTATTTATTTTGGATTTTTAAAAAAGAGCTCATAAATATTAATAAAATATTGATGTTTGACATGCTATTTTCAAAAATACAAAACAAATACTTAGAAAACTCTAAAAATGAAAAATTTTTGTATTCCCTAATATTTTCATATAAAGAATTTATTGAGCACCATAAATCGTGATTTCGAATACGATAACATAGATTTTGAGGCGTTAGCATTTCGGTCCGAAATGCTAACGTTAGTATAATAGTCTAACTCATATTATTTAGATGATTTAGAATACATCTAACAGTTTAGATTTGTCAATTTATGTATAAATAGTGAAATGGTCACCATGGTCACCAAAGTCCGTGGTTATTGGATACCTCCTCATATATATATATAGAGAGAGAGAATTTTGCTACGGTGAGTTGCAACTCACGGGCTGCTCCGTGAATCGGTATCCAAAAACATATCAAATCACCTCCAAATTTTGATTTATATGGCTCAATAAATTCTTCATATCAAAATCTTGTAGCACGGAAAAATTTTCATTTTTGGATATTTTTAAGTATTTGTTTGAGATTTTTTAAAATGATACATAAAACATTGATTATTTTATTAATATTGTGTATTTATTTTAAAAAATCTCAAACAAATACTTAAAAATCTCCAAAAATGAAAAATTTTTGCGTGCTATAAGATTTTGATATGAAGAATTTATTGAGCCATATAAATCGAAATTTGAAGATGATTTGATATGTTTTTGGATCCCGACTCACGGAGCAGCCCGTGAGTTGCAACTCACCGTAGCTAGACTCTCTCTCTCTCTCTCTATATATATATAGAGTCAAGATGTATAAACTAAATTAGTTTATTGATTAATTATTGATTGCACCTCCCTCATGTATCACTCTCATCAACATTTCATTTGTCTGCCCATTATCAATTATGAAAAATAAAAAATAATAATAACATCCATCTTAAGGATAGAATTAGGAGATTTTTAACAAAATCAGGGACCGGTATGTATATAATTTACTACCATTTTAGCAAGCAGGCACCTCTGGTCAAGTCATTGTTCATATATATGAGGCAATCCAAATTAATTGTCTATTTTATTATTTGTCAACATAATCTAAAAAATTAATTTATACCATTCAAAACCTTACAATTAATTAATTTAGTTTATGATGGCGAGGTGCCTTAATTAACTGTTGGTCTGTTCTGTTATATACGCAGTCAAAAGTTGGTTGGCCCCAAATTCAACAGCAGAACCGGCTGGTCTACCGAGTCAAATGTCAGTAGCATGTATGCAACTTCCTCTTCTTTTTTATCATTTTCCTGTCCAGCTATGCAATATAATTTCTTGAGCTTAATTGGGAAATTATAATAAGAGAAACATGCAGAGTCTATCCCTATGAAGTAGGTTATCCATCTATCCTTTTCACAGCATGTGCACCCATGTGCTTACCACAGTTGCATAAATATTCACTGGAAATCTTAGTATATCTGTTCACTGGAAAAATGATATCTATTAATCGGAAAGATATAAATGTTTACTGAAAAACAATATTTGTTCATTGAAAATATAGTGGACCAGTGGATAAGTAAAAAGGGCAGACACTACATACCTCCTACTCCTTATAATAACTGGCGACCACCTCTTTATCTATCCACCTGTCCACCATATTTGTAATGAACAACTATCATTTTTTAGTGAATATTTATAACTTTCCAATCAACATATATCATTTTCTTGTAAACAAATATATTACGGTTTCCAGTGAACATTCATCTTATTATAACAAGCACATAGGTGCATGTGGATATGTCAGATTGTGAGAGGGGTGGATGGGTGACCTACTTATAAGGTGGACTTGACATGTTTTTCTTATAAATATGTATGAGCTATATATATATATCCTTGAGAAACATCTTGCGTCCATTAAAAAAGGCGTCCATACGTCTATAGACACATCCAAAATGTAACAAATATATACGGTTTTATAACAGGTACATCTGATTTTGTAATCTATAAACACTATGGATAAATATATATTATGTGGACACTAGCTAGCTATTCCTCATCCTTGTGCTGATAACATGCGCAAGACAATTCTACGAGCCACATGGAGAGCTGAATAAACTAAGCGGATCCACCTAGAATCTCAATGTTTATATATGTACTGTTTGTTACCAGACCAATTAATGCGCAGGGGAAGGAAATATAGTTTTTTCTCATGGACGGCTTTACTAAATCATATCTTATGTTATATGTTCCATAATCCATATATATATATATATAATCTAGCATTCTAGCTAGCTAAGCGAGCTGGGTACGTGCTTAATTCTTGATTCCACCGTGGTCTCATATTAAAATATGTACGCCCGGTAACCACCACTCTGCTACCATAAACACGGTGCTGCAATTTCCCAAGAATTTTGTGAAAATGTTGCAAACATATCCTGTAATAATCTTGTAATTTTTTTTGTGAGAACCAGCGCAGCTAGCTGACATGGAAATTTGTTTGTTTTGGCTAAAGATATATTATGTTGTAAGACAAGCTGTTAGTGCATTAAAAATCCATCAAAAATTGTTGGGGTGCTCGATTCAACTAACTAGGGTAAGTTCCCGCGCTTAGCGGCGGGGCAGTGTGTATTTCTAAGATGTCCATAATTTTTTTTAACCTACGATTTATAAGTAAGCATCCATAATTTTTTTCATTTACTTTTTTCTGATTGTTTTTATAAATTTTAAACTTATCCAAAAATAATTCTATAAAAATATTTCATCTAGAAAATAAGATGCCCAACTGATTTTGGGAAGAAAAAAATAATAAAAAAAGTTGGTACCAAAATAATATAAGAACAAATTAAAATGTTTGAGTCTATTTATAAAATAATCACTTATAAACACCTCTCCATTTGAAAATGAAATAGAGGGAGTTGAAACTTATGATGACCGTCAGATGATGAGAACGAACAATTGTGAACCTCAAATGGATGAGAGAGCTCCATCTTTCCCCCTCTTTAAGGGGTATATATATTATAATTCATTTGCAATTTTCCAAATTGTATGTCATAAGTTCAGTCTTAAAAAAACTCATACACCTTGACATATGTATAATTTGTGTCCAAAAGTTATTAGCTATCCTAAAACTCCTGAATGTACGGAAAAATAAAAATAAAAATACCACTCTGTTCAATACATTGTTCAACAAGGAATTTTTAGAAAAAAAAAACATTTTAGACAAAATAATGTTTTAAAACTTTGAATGTTATTCATGTCGCTTAGATATATAATTGTTATGATTGTCATGCTTTGTAAAACTGCAATAAATTTATTATATCAACCAAATTTGTGGCTAATAACTTTGCAAAATGACTTACATTTATTTATGGTCTATAATATGGTAAATTATGAAGACTAATGTGTTGAGAAAAATTAACGTTCAGAAATATTAAAGACATGTATATAATAACAATCAATACAATTTTTTTTTTAGTAAAAATAAGGGTCCAGCCCTTATTTTCGCAAATTTTATAAATAAAATAAATATTCACATAGGTCAGTCCCAAGAGATTTTGGGATCTTAAAAAAATAAAAATATAAGAAATAAACTAAACAAAAATATCTAAAAATTAAACACACAGGACATTTCTAATATCTAAAAATTAAATAATTTTAAGGGTTTAAGTTTAACTGTACAATATATGAACATAGTACAATCATCTATTGTTTTTTTTTTTTTTTTTTTTTGAAAAAAGTGGTATGAGACCACCGGTTTTATTGAAACCAAACCAGAGTACATATAGTTGGATACCTTCAGATTGATATCATACATCAAAATAACAACCACATAGCTAAAAACCTATAATGACCATTATAGAAATAGAAAACTAGACTATAGCCTAAAATAAAGTCTTGAACCATATCCTACAACTTAGTAAACAACTCCTATGTCAAAAAGCATCAGGTTTTACAAGTATTGGTTAACAAAACTATCTTGCCATCATTGTCATTATCAAGCCTGTCTCATCCAAACGTACAATCATCTATTGTGAACGAGAAGATCAAAAATAAGATTTTTTTTTTTTCTTAATGATGAATTTATAATGCAGTACACAATATAATATATTTGAATAACTGTTCACAATTGGCACAGAAAAGATTTTTTTTTTTTTTTTTTTGATAAAAGTGATATATTTCAGCATTTCCCAATCTTTCCGGGAACGGCACATAAAAGATAAGCCCATGTAGATAGAAAAAAGGATTATTCAAACGACGCATTTTCCATGCCATATTAAAAAGTCGGCTAAATGGCTAATTACAAAATTATTATTTCCCTAGAATCGGGTACCATGACAATCTATTCTGAGGTACGTTCGTTCAAAATAAAAGGTTTTTGATTCCAACAAGGTAAATTCCACAATTTCTCTTGAGATAATGGTAGCAGTTCTATCTTGACAGACAAAATTTCCTTGTGCACTGTGCATAGTCGCGGATAAGACCGAATCCTTGCAGAGATGATGCTGCACTGCTGCCCCCTCCCCTCAGCCTTAATTTTCTTGTTGCTGCACGAAACCTGAAACGTTTCGAAATAAACCACGCCTCAATTTTCACCCACCCAACCCATCCATCCATCCATCCATCTCCTCTCCATTACTTCTCCAATTCACAGCACTCCAGACACGTCCATTAAGGTAAAAACTGGAGAGGAAGTTTCCCGCGTCCGCCCCGAGACTCCGAACTGCCGCTCGGCCGGCGACAGTCCGCACGGTGGCCCGCCGGAGACCCGCCGGTGACTCTCCACGTGTCGGGCTGTCGAGGCGGGGGGCGGCACTGGCCCCCATTCCCCCGGTCCTACGTGGCGGGCTGCCCGGCAGCTGACCCCACTGATGCCTGGTGGCTGTCCGCCTCACGACGAGACAGCGGGTCCCCCCTTGCCTCATCTTACACCGACAGCTCTGACCTGACCTGACCTTCCCCCGCACCGTAATAGTAAGTACTATTTACTTACTAGTAGCTCGGTCCGCCCGGTCAGCTGGTCCGGTCAGGTCAACTCAACTGCCCGCACAGTAAAAACTGGCTCTGCGTGAAATTCGTGGTGTAAATAGTAAGTATTGCTTTGCTCATGTAATGTTGTTGTTGTTGGTGCTCTGCTCGCTTTCTCCGTTCGTTCGCTCTCTCGCCTCGGTCTACTCTCTACTAAACTACTTGTTTCGTTTCGTTCCGTTCATCACACACACACACACACACACACTTGACACTTCCTCCCATTTCCCCCCTTATAAATACGCTCATACTCCGCTTCCTCACCCCTCACACACAACTGTCCCTCATTCATTCTCCTCATTCTCATCTCTCTTTCCCTCTCTGTCTCTCTAACCCTCTATTGCTCTCTCGATCTAACACACACTAGTTTGATCAACAAAACGAGTGCAGAACAAATTAAACTGATCAATTCCGATTTGAAATCAAGAAATGGCGGTGAAACCGAAGGTTGCCAACGGTACTACTCCTGCTCTGGGGCCAGCGGCGAACGACAAGGATGCCGAGAAGCTGCGGTTCATCGAGGAGATGACCGTGAACGCCGACGCGGTCCAGGAGAGGGTTCTGGCCGAGATCCTCAGCAGGAATGCCGACACCGAGTATCTTAAGAGGTACAAGCTCGGCGGCGCAACCGACCGCGCCAGCTTCAAGGCGAAGCTGCCGGTCGTGACGTACGAGGATCTTCAGCCGGATATTCAGAGGATCGCCAATGGCGACCGCTCGCCGATTCTCTCCGCTCATCCTATCTCTGAGTTCCTCACTAGGTATGATGAATTAGCCTTTTAACTATAAAATCAAACTCTAAGATACAAAAATATGAAGGAATATGAATATGAACATGATATTACGATTTTTTGTTTATTTTGAAGTTTAATCTGACCTTTTTAATTGAGTTTTAATGATATATATATACATCCATATGTCTCCATGTTGTTGAAAAATTATTCTACAAAATGTAAAATAAAATAAAAGCAGAAAAAAAAAAGTTGTATATATGCCATATTAATTAATCACTGATTTGTAATTAATTAAATATATTTTTTTTATTATGAGATGATTAGCTATATATATTCTAAAGAATATGTTTCTTAAAATTTAATTTTGCAGCTCCGGAACTTCAGCCGGCGAGAGAAAATTAATGCCAACTATAAGGGAAGAGTTGGACCGCAGGCAGCTTCTCTACAGCCTCCTCACGCCTGTCATGAATCTGTAAGCTCATCTTTTTTTTATTTTTATTCTAATCACCTAGTATAAATTAATTAACATGGTAACATTTGTTTACTCAAATTAACTAACAATTTATCAGAAAACTAATTGTTCTTGCACATGGATGGACAGCTATGTGCCAGGCCTGGACAAGGGCAAGGGCTTATACTTCCTCTTTATTAAATCCGAATCCAAGACGCCCGGCGGGTTACCGGCTCGACCCGTTTTGACTAGCTACTACAAGAGCGACCACTTCAAGTCCCGCCCGTATGACCCGTACAACGTGTACACCAGCCCGAACGAGGCCATTCTGTGCACCGACTCCTTCCAGAGCATGTACGCGCAGATGCTGTGCGGTCTGCTCAACCGACTCGATGTGTTGCGTGTCGGGGCAGTGTTTGCCTCGGGCCTTCTCCGTGCCATCCGGTTCTTGCAACTCCACTGGGAGCAATTGGCTGAAGATATCTCATCCGGTACCTTGACAACACAAATCACCGACCCCGCAATTCGTGAAGCCGTGATGCAGCAACTCCAGCCCAACCCCGAGCTTGCCTGGTTCATAACCAAGGAGTGCTCGAAAGGCGATTGGGCATGTATCATAACCCGTATGTGGCCCAACACCAAGTACCTAGATGTGATCGTGACGGGTGCGATGGCGCAATACATACCGACCTTGGAGTATTACAGTGGTGGTCTGCCTATGGCGTGCACCATGTATGCCTCGTCGGAGTGTTACTTCGGTTTAAATCTCAGGCCGATGTGCCCACCATCCGAGGTGTCCTACACCATCATGCCAATGATGGGCTACTTTGAGTTTATACCATTGGATGCTAATGGCACCATGTGCAACAGTGCCCAATCTTGCCAACTGGTGGACCTAGCTCATGTGGAAGTTGGCAAGGAGTATGAACTTGTCATAACTACCTATGCGGGTCTGTACCGTTACCGGGTCGGGGACATTCTGCGGGTCACGGGCTTCCACAATGCTGCCCCGCAGTTCCAATTCATTCGCCGGAAGAACGTGCTTCTAAGCATCGAATCGGACAAGACCGACGAGGCCGAGTTGCAGAAGGCAGTGACCAAGGCATCCGAGCTGATAAAACCGTACAACGCCACCGTGGTCGAGTACACCAGCCACGCATACACCAAGTCGATACCGGGCCACTACGTAATCTACTGGGAACTGCTCATCAAGAAGAACCAAGTCAAGAACGGTAAGACGTCCGGTACCATACCGGCGGAGTTGCTCGACAAGTGCTGCCTGGAAATGGAAGAATCCCTGAACACGGTGTACCGTCAGAGCCGGGTGGCGGACGGCTCGATCGGGCCGTTAGAGATACGGGTTGTCCGACCCGGTACCTTTGAGGAATTGATGGATTACGCCATATCTCGTGGTGCGTCGATCAACCAGTACAAGGTGCCCCGCTGTGTGAACTTCCCTCCCATTCTAGAGCTGTTGGATTCGCGCGTGGTGTCGACCCATTTCAGTCCGGGTTTGCCCAAATGGACTCCGACCCGATCCAATTGAATTAATTGGACTATTGGATTTGGAGGGATAATGAATTAATGATTAATGAATAGTCGGTGCTTCAGTCAACAGAACTGTGTGGGAAGCGTAGAATAGTATTTTTTCTTTTCTTCTTTTTTTAATTTTTTTGTAGCTGTTTTTATTTTTTTTTTATTTTTTTTTTCTTTCCTTTGTTTGACTTTAACTAGCAGATTCCATTTTTCAGAGAACATTTGATCGATGTACTTCCTGTGTCTTTCTGGTACAAAGGAAATATGACTTCTTAATTGGAAAAAAAAATGTGTTGTGATGCTCTTGGATATGTTACCAAATACCATTATAACTGACCAAACATAACATACCTTCTCCCTATAATTATAACATGTCAATAAGAAAATAGAAAATTACGTTCTTACAAAATAAATTTAATCCCAGATTTGTTAATTATATCTAGCTCTTTCACTATTAATCTTGACCAGTAGTCAATAAGCTAAATTTATAAGAATACAAGTGAAGTTGTTTATACTGAAACTACTTGACTCAACATATTTTTTTTTTTTTGGGTGAAATAAGGGGAAAGTGAATGAAGTGGCCTTATGATATCAAGCATATATGAAACGTCCAACAAAAATATTTTCTATAACATATAAATAAAGTAAGAGTATAAGAAAAAGATGAGAATCTCCTGCTCTTAAAACTTAGGGAGTAAGATCATGCTCTTGTGATCGGACGTTCGGTATCAGTTGATTAATTACTACTCTTTGTTCATATCAACCATCCAAATGTAAGAGCAGCATTTTGCTCTCTGTTTAATAGACAGCAAATTTGAAAGTTGAAACCATAAAAAAAGGAATATGTGGAATATTGAGGAATTTTCAATTATGGTACCTGCAAACTTCAGATAACTACCATGTACTTGAAGAATTTTAGATTTCCTCAAAAAAAAAAAAATAATAAAATAAAATAAAAAAAAAAACATTAGATTATGGTACCTGCAACTGCAGATTATGTTGAGGAATTTTTTTTAGATTGTAAAGTAACACCAAGATGTGAAAAAATAGGTATCTGATACGTCTCTTGTATGTTGTGTCTAGTACATGTCTTCTTTTGTTTGAAACATATATTCCTGATCTCTCATTTCCAAGTCAAGAACGTACTTTATTTTAAATGCTGCCCCAAATTATAGTACTTGCTAATTAATTCTTTGTGCTCCTGTGACTGATTTTACAATCTGGAGTAATATATATATATATATACAAGCAAAGAACTGCACGCAGTGCAAGCCTTACAGTACAATTTTTATCCCAAAAAAAAAAAAAGTCTTACAGTACAAAATCCGGTCCCATAATATAATGTTGCGTTTTATTTTAAATATTTGAATTGTTTGAATTCGATCTATCTTATTTTTACTTCCAAATTCCAAGGAGATTCTCCTGCCAAAATTTGCACTGCCCGGTATATATACTTTTATATAGGCATATATATAAATGCATATTATTTTAGCACAATAATCCAACTGCGGATATGTTCTACGGTTGGTACGCATATATACTTGACTATTTATGAAGTAGCTAGAAATCCCAAAAAAAAAAAAAAAAAAAGGATAAGACCACTTAGGAAACAAAGTATGTTGTTCTCTTCTTTTTAATTCCCAATTCTTTGATATTAGTTCCAGAAACGGGTTATATGTAATATATAATAATAATTATATATAACATAAACAAGTACAGGATTCCAGCCGAATATCAATTAATTAATAATTGCACACTAATTAATAATTAATTCGAGGTGGAATGAAGACCCTGAGAGAGCGACAATTCACGTACGAGTTTCCAGGAAGCTGTGTTTCTTTCTTGTTCCTTGGAACTGAACTGAGCTTGGTTTTGAATAGTTTAAAGCTCACAAGTTAATCACTTGCTTTGGGAATTTAATTTGCATTTTCAATTGCTAGTCAAATTCACTCGGCCAAAGACCTAATAAAATAATTATATGAACAGGATTAGCTGTCTAATTAAACAGGAGTTTGATTAGGCCGTGTGAATCTCCTGAGGAGCTAGCACTAATTTTTTTATTTTTATTTTGCTTGGGTGTTTAAAATTTGTGTTTAGAAGGAGCTTTCTGGAAAATTTCTAGCTAGATTCATTCTCATTTTAAAAGTAGATATATACAGAATAAAATAAAGTGCAGACAAGCAACTACAACGAAGAGCAATTGATAATTACGAATTATTACGAAACTAATTATGATCTAACTACGATTGGATATAATTTTTTTTGAGATAATACGAGTGTATATAATTAATTACTAAAAGTTGCTTATATGATAAAACTGTTTACTTGAAATAATGTCCATAAATAAAAAAAAAATTATTCGGATTTTAAACAGATATTTTCTAAAAAGAATATATTATCTTCATATATATATATTCAATTTTTCATATATAATTGAAATTGAGATGTTGACGATTAATTGGTATGACGACACAAATTAATAACATAATGTTTCAGAACGGGTCCACAACTATTGATTGTTGAAATTTGTTACTTGGTTATATTATTTTGTCAAAGCTGGATAGCTAATTAAAAGACTTAATTAATAATATAAATATTGTGTTGATGTGTGACTAATACTACCCAAGGAGAGACAACACAACCACTAAGACTTCCGGTGTTCTTCCAAATGCAAGATAAATTAAATTAAGGACGTGACAGTAACCCTAATTAGCTCAGGCATGCCAAAAAGTCTGCCAAATACTCAGCAAGTGTGCAATATTTGGGAGCTTAATTGGGGCAGTGCTACTGTATGAACAAAATGCTGAGCTAACTTGCTTCTTTGAGCTAGACAACGTACACACTCGTCATCTAATTAATTAGGAAAAAACAATAAATTAAATTTAGCGCAAGTAGACAAACTGAATATTTTTTTTTGTGCAAATTCTATATATATATATCAAGCTTTTCTATCTTTACCTACTTAACAAAAGACAAAAAAACGCCCAAATTTCGTCCCCAAATTCAAGTTGACTTCACATTATTATTTTAGTTCGAGTTTGCTTTGAATTAAACACAGAATTAATTAATTAATTAATTAAGCTTGGCCATTTGTGCAACGAGTCCCAATAGAGAAAGAAAGGAAGGTACTCATAACACATTGCGTACCGGAATTGTGGTCGGAGCCAAGACACCGTACCGGGTTTCCCTCACGGAAAAAAATCTGCTGCTTTTCCGAGAAGAAAAGCAGGCCTTGCTTTTCCGATCGGATCGTCAGAATCGGTTGTTGTACAGATCTCAAAATATTTCGGTGTTTCTCAACCGTTGGATGAAGAAAAGCAGCTTTTCTTAAAAAAAAAAAGCGGGTGATCCAGATCCTTCCCTCATACATACATAGTTATTTCCAGTCCCGTGTGCGTGTGCTACATGCTTACGGCCGGGCAGCTTAATTGTACCGTACCGTTTCTGCTGGGGATTAGGTTTTTATTAGGTACACAACAAGTTGCGTACTTTTATGACGTTCTCTCCTGCAATTAATGACTTGCATTTTTGTCTTGAATTAAGCACTTCAAGTTTCATGCTTAGAGCCACAAAAAATGGCGTACGGTCCTTGACTGCCCTGCCAATATGTTGGTTGGTTAATTAATTAATTAATTAATTAATTAAGGAGATCAGTACTTTTTTTTGACAACATTTGTACTTGCATACTTATTCTGGGATGGAGGGGTCTCAAAAGAAGTAATACGGAAAGAGAAAGGAAACAAATTTTGTAGGTGCTTGTAAATATCAGATGCATTTAACATAATTTATATATCAATATCATATGCACCACGTAATTGTTGCGTCAACTCACATAATCACATTGCCTAACTCTAACCGCCCGCACATGCAATGCTCTGTAGATAATTGGTGCTATCAGGAATTAATTATAAGATTAATATTGATTAATTTTGGTTTTAGAAGGGTATTAAGATCGTTACAAAATTTAATATAAATTATTGGGAGGTCAATTGGAATTAATATATATACTTATTGAAATTTTATTGAAATACAACTAATTAAATGTAAAAATGATTTCAATTTTTTAATAAAATTTTAAGTCAATTGAACTTTAATTTGTTTACATGTTCCGCACTAGAGTGCAAAAATATTTTCTTAATTAAATAACTTTGTAAGGACTAAGGAGCTTTTCTAGCTTAAAAAATATACAAGTTTTACCACAGTAAAATACTTTTGTTTATAAACTAATAATTAGAAAATTTAAGCCGCACAATTGAAAAATAAATAAATATATAATAAGTTTCCTCCAGTAGCTATTATTATTAAAACTAATAATATACTAAAATCTAAAATTTATTGTTGATTATATGGTTCAAAACACTTCGACTTTTTTCCCCCAAATAAAAGTTGGTGTACTGTAGTGAAACTTTAAAAAAAAATTCTTAAAATGTCATAAGTTCACTTATGTATGTTTAAAAATTTGGAATGGAAATGTTAACGCTATGTTGTTTACGTACCTCGCTTATTTTTAATGAGAGATGCATGCACTGAAAATTTTTATAATATTTAAAGACGAATAAATTAATGCTAGATTAATCTAATTAGCTAATAAACATTTCTCAAATAAAAAGGAAGATTAAATTTAACATATTCATTTTCCCTATTTTTTGAACTCCAGTGCTCCATTAATTTAATCCAACTAAATTTTATTTGATATCCATCAAGGAGAAGTTTATATGAATTTTAGTTACACATTTCAAATGATTAGACAGATAACAAATGGAGCAATTGCATTTGGCAATTCGGTTCAATTACCGACCTTAATTAAGCTAGCCTGTGTCTATTCCGGCAGGGAAAAGGACGCGTCCCCATAATTGTTATCCTAACAAAGTTCGTCAAGATTCGCACATTGCTATCATCAGTTCAGTCCATCAAATCTCTTCATCTACTTCTCAGAAGTGCGAGTTTCAGCTGCAGTAGCAATCCGATAATTGGTGTGGCGGGTTAGAAAAACAATATGGTCTATGGTGAATTGGTGTTCAACACCCAACAGTTAGGGCGGAGCATGAATGTAAAAAATAATGGAGAGCTAAAAGTTATTGGGATTTGGAAGTAGAATTTAGTGATCATGCTCAATTAGTCAAATGTTTGGTGGGATGAGGTAATTATTAAAACTAGGCTAATTCTGCTAATTATCATGCTCAATTAGTCAAATAATTACCTCATCCCACCAAACATTTGATTAGGCTAATTCTGCTATGGATCAGATGAAGTATGGGTCGTTCATTTTTCAGAATCAGATGGTCACGATATATCTTTTAGATACAATGTAAGAGTAATGTTTGATAATAACCGCTTAATTTAAAATGAATGGTTGCTTAGCTGATCCATAGGAGAACAACTTATCGTAAAGTATCTTGAATCCTTATGACATGTACTATAGATGATCACAACACATCTAACATAGTGCAAAATTTAAGTAATTAAATCTCAGTAAAAACTAGTTAGAAATTATTTATTGAATGATAGATATCACAACGCCTAACTACACAAAGTGAGGATGACTACAATGCAGAATAATGAATAACTTTTCCTCCAAAAATATTGAAATACATACTACCATAGTATAGAGTATAACTATTGTGAAAACGTTTGCATTTCGATTCGAAATGCTAACGGTCTAAATTATACTTTGTCACGCTCGAAATTTTGATTTATGGTTCCCATTAAATTTATCATATGAAAATACTAGGGGATACAAAAATTTTCCATTTTTTGAGATTTTGAAGTATTTATTTGGGATTTTTCAAAATCCATATACAAACAAGCACTATTTATTAATATTTTATAGTCATTTTGAAAAATCCGAAACAAATATTTAAAAAACTCCAAAAAGGGAAAATTTTTGTATCCCCCAATATTTTCATATGATGAATTTAATGGGAACCATAAATCAAAATTTCGGACATGGCAAAGTATAATTTAGACCGTTAGCATTTCGGAGCGAAATGCAAACGTTTTCATATTAGTCTAGCTCCCATAGTATATCATAAGTTTCAAAAATGAAAAAGGTAACGTGAGCTTAAATTCACGAAACCCTTCCGTGAGGCGTGAGCGAACCTCGAAATATATATTAAATTACCTTTAAATTTTGATTTACATGGCTAAAAAAATATATTCAATCGAAATCTTACAATATACAAGAATTTTTCATTTTCGAAAATTTTTAAATATTCTTTTTGAGATTTTTAAAAGTGACTATATAATATTAATGAAATAATCAATATTTATTTATCACATTTAAAAAAAGTTCCAAGCAAGTACTTAAAATTTTTATATACCATTAGATTTTGATTAAGCATTTATTGAGGTAAATCAAAATTTCTAAAGTTGATTTGATATATTTTTTTTAGGTACGCTGGGTTTTTTTTTTTAGAAACTCCGTGAATAAAGACAAAATACCGCCACACTAATATTCGGTTAAAATAATTTCTTTTCCTGACAGCAACTACACAACACAGAATTCTTGTCCCTCTTTTGTCTCGGAACGGCAAACGTAATTGTTCTTATACAATTATACAATTATACACTCATACTATCTACATATAAATTCAATAAAATTTAATATAAAAATGATATTAATTCTCTTGACAAGCTTTTATTATTTATTATTATTATTTATTTTTTTTTGATGAACTTGACAAGCATTTTATTTATTAAAAGGGCACTATCAGTCAAGTAGTGGACTGTTGCAAGCGATCGAGGCAGTTGGGGACAAAAGCGACGGGTCTCAACAGCAAGTGAATTCCCAAAAACATGAGATTGTGATATATCCCAATGGCCAATTCCCACACAACACAGAGAGAGCATGGCGACAAAAAGGCACGCATAATACTGTTATAACATCAACAGCCAGAACAGAACTAAGTTATTACAAAGATAAGATAAGACGGGAAGGGAAGGGAAGGAAAGGAACAGTGCCCCCCACTAGCCAAGCCAACAGCAAGAACAACAACAGCCAGCCCCATGTTTAAACAAACAATGTTTAACATGTAAACAATTAATTGTCATTTGTACAGATTTTATATATATATATATATAACATCTAAACAGTTGTTAAGCATAATAATTAATGAATTGGGAATGAATTGAGATTGCATAAAGAAGTGATGGCGTCACGTGAGAGTACGTGGAGCGACTAACAAAGGTGTAGCGCAGGATGTAAAACCGTTAGATCATATCGAGATTCGAGTCAGCGCAGATCTCGAGATGATCGAACGGTTCACATCCTGCATTACACGCTACACAGAGGATATGAAATCCTTAACAGACCGGACGACGAGAAACCTGTGCTGCGGGTGGGTGCGTGGGCTCCTCTCGGATTCCATATCCTCTGTAGCGCTGCATTGTGTAGCATAGGATGTGAACCGTTAGATCATCTCGGACTGTGCTGGCTCGAATCTTGAGATGATCTAACGGTTTACATCGTGCGCTACACCAGCGCTACAGAGGATGAGCACTCCTCGTCTCGTACGCTGTTTGTTGCCTCTGACCCGGGCCCTGTTTCTCTTCTTGGGCCCTGGGCCGCTCTGCTTTCTCGCCCCATGCCTCCCTGCCCCAACCCCTTCCGGTCAGGTATTGAAGGCTAATTGGACTGTCGGAGTGATTTATGATTCTGGCCGTTGATGTATTGGGTGTGCGGTTCGGATGTGTTTAGGTGGTTGGGAGGTAGGTAGTTTGTTGTAGGGGATCAGGGATGTGGTTTGTAATAGAGTTTGTTTTGTTTTTGTTTGGTTTTTTATTTTATTTTATTTTGGTACTTGGGTCCTCAAGTACTGTGATCAAGAATAATAATCGCAGGATTTCGGATGTTTTTTTGGAGGCTGGGAAATTCTGTCTGGAGTAACGTCTGGACTTTAATTTTTTTTATAATTACATTTTTTTATATTATAATGATTTTAATGTATTGTTTTTGTGGTTGTGGTTGGGGTTGTGTTCAACTCATTAGTCACTTGTCACATAACGAACTGTGATGGATAGAAATAACAGCATAGACATTAGACAATGCCTTCTCACAAAAAAAAAACATTAGACAACGGAATATTTTTGAAGGCCGACATGTGGTAAAGTACCAAATAGAATGTACCTATTTTACCAAAAAAGAAAACATTTTTACATTGCCCAAAAGCTGCAGACCCAAAATTAAAAAAAGAGTCACCTAGCTTTATATATGTTTAGACACAACACAACCCCCAGATCATTATCATATCAATTAGGAATTCAGTGCTTCAGTGCATATGCCTGCCTCTCCGACAAAAACAATTTTATCTATCCCTTAAAAGAAGGTGATGTATATTAATTTTCAGCCCTGACCTGAGTTGTGCAATTTGGGAGGGACCTCTGAGCCATGTTTTCTTGTCTCCTGTTGCCCTTGTCTCCTCTCTTGGCTTCTTCTGTTCACTTTGCATTTGCACTTGCACTTGTGTCATATATGGCTAGCTAGCTAGCTCGGACCACAAACAACTCATCATTCATACGTCGCCATATCCATACCATATCTCCTAGGCTTTCACCTTTTGCTAGTTGCTTTAATTTGCAATCTCACAAACCCAAAAAGTTGCTTGTATTTTTTGGCAAAACCATGCATCCACCAGCTAGCATGCATGCACGTGGGGCAGCTTTTTGGGGACTGAGATTTAGGGTTTTCTAATGTTTACTTAGCCATAATTAAACAAAGATATATTAAGTCTTAGTTAAATACCCCTCTTGGTTTAGTTTAAAGTTTTAACACAGTGGATATTGCTTTAAGAAAAGCTAAGGTTTCTTGTTTTTTCTGAAGAAAGAAAGAATAATTGGATATGAAATGAAACCCGCCCCTAGGTTTTGTTACCAGCTACCGGAATCTCAGAGATAAGCTGGAGAAACCTGACATATATATATTCTTACTCCTAATAAAAACTATTAGATTTTTTAATATGAAAGTTCTATCATCTAAAATGAATAAATCTCAGCCGTTGATTGTTTACTTAGATTGATCATCACCGTTGACGTACTTCAATGTCTCAATCCATTAAAACTTAAGACCCACATCAATTTTCTCAATTTAAGGTCCATTACATATTATTTTAAAAGTTTATTATAAGAAAAGATAAAAATTTATTATAAGAAATATCAATTTCAGCCCAAAGTAAGGCGTTAGCTCTTTACTAGTATATATATATATATATGCACCATTTACCAGTAAATAATTAACAAAAATTCTCCAGCCTAAACACTTAATTCTCCTCTTAATTAGGAGTAACAACTAATTGCTTGTAAGAAACTATTAAATTTATATCACAACTCCTCAATTTTTGCAGAAACATGCATGAAATTGTGGATTGCTTCTTGTGCCACTCATAGTGTCCCCGAATATGATTACACAAATAATTGACACGCATTTTAAAATATAAGAATATTGATTAGTGTTTTGGCCTTTATACATAATTTCCAAAAATTATATTGTCTAGCATTCTAGCTAGCTCTTTTAGGATATGATTCTTCCATTTTAAGTAAGCTTTCAAAGCCACTACTTTTATTTTTAATTCAAAAGTTGACAAGGTGCTCCAATGGTCCAAACATATCAGCACAAAGTGTATCCAAATCAGGGAAAAAAAAAAAAATCAAACTAGATTATGTTGACATTACCATATCTCACAATTAGATTAATTTATATGAAATTCCCAATATCAAAAAAGTAAAATATTAATTGAGCAGGAGTCACTGAATCACTGAAAATTCATCAATGATGCCTATATATATGTCTTAATTAAATGACTTGGTCCATATATATATGTATCAGATTTTTTTGCCCTTTTGTTCAAAAAGCAAGGTAACTACTAACTCCCCTCATTATAAAACCCCCCTTTGTTGTCAGTTAATCTGCCATGCCAGTGCCAGTGCTGTAACATTAATGCATCGACGTGTGCCGCATTGAGATCATGGGTAAAGGAAAGGGGCTTTAAACATGCACATCAGCTTCAATTCTGACCAGAGATCAGCAGTCATCTGGTGACACTGGTGTTTACTTTGTTGGGAAAATGACTACTCATATCTGTCCAATGGCTTTCATTTTCAATCCCTGATGTTTATGATTCCAATTAAGATAATTTATTTACAAGTCATGTCACTAATTAAGGTCGTTTTGTTCTTAAAAATTAGTTAAGAAAAAACAATAAATTTAGGTGATAGTTTTGACCCTCATGCAAATATATATTTCCAATTAAATTCAATATCACTCTGTCTATACTTTTATGTTATAAAAGAAAAGTTAAACCAAATGCATGGTACTTCAATTACTTAATTACGTTCAACTTCTTAAAAAGTATCCTAGGTAAATCTAATCAAGTGACTTTGTCTCTCCTGAGTTAAAAAATAAAAAGAAATAAAATTTTATTTACCCCATGCATGTATATATATGTATCATTTCAATTTTGCAATAATTATGTCTTCTCCTTTTTTTTCTCCTTGAACCTCTAAAAATTGAAAGTATCTACAACATGGCAGAAATGAGAAGCAATTAATTTATTGGATCGACGTATGAAGTTCATTATAAGAGATGATGATGATCATTAATTGGAATTAATGGTAATCATACCCATAGTCATATTCCTCTTAGTTTAGTAAGAAGTAATATATAAATTTCATAATTAGATCTAAATACACTTGTACATCTCGAAATTTTTTTGCTTTCTATAGTACAAAATATCATCCGCTTCAATTAATATATATTTACATAGAAATATATTAACAAAGAATTTTATAAATGTCAACAATAATATTGTATACATAAATTGTGTGCATAATCGAGTATTGCATGCCTTGCTTCTAGCTCAATTACTATGATATATATATAGTACACAACTACATACATATAATTGCAAATAGAGAAAACCGGAGTCAATTTTGATTTTCCTATGTAAACGTAGACCAAATAGTTACTTCATTAAAATTATATACGACAAATCTTGGATTCACATCCGCTGCCATAGTTTTTTCTATGGCAGCAACTTGCCATACTTTTTGTTTGAATGACAGTGGGACCCACATTAAAAAAGCCCCCCTAATAGCTACAATCTGAACCGTTTAATTCAATCATATGGCCGAAAATGATTATGGCAAGTTGCTGCCATAGTTTTTTATGGCAGCAGATTGGGACCCGACAAATCTTATTAGATAAAAAGTAAAAGCCGGGCCGTCCTACGTACATCGATCAGTATCATATATATATTTGTACGTACGTACACGACACTAGCTAGTACACGGTGTATTTCTACACGATACTAGAGTTAGCTTGCTACGATACCAAATACATGACTAAAATCATCAAGTATGATTAATTAAGTAAAGCAAGCTTCAATCGGTCAGCTCATATTTTTTTGCTTGACATACTCGTACACGATACTACTGATGATGTGCAACTAATTAAATCACGTACGTACGTGGCTAGCTTCAAATTACAACACAAGTCAATGATATGAGCGTGTGATAAAGACATATATATATATATAGCTAATTAATTAATTAAGATAACATTGTAAAATATATTATATATGTAGTTTTAATTTGGAAAGTTTAATTGCAGAATTGGGAAATTAATAAAGAGAAAGGGGACATTTTTATTTTGTCCTTGCTCGGTGCGAGAGAGAGAGAGAGTGAGGAGGAAGAACAAACAAAGCAGGATCCAGTACTGTTGTTCTTTTAAAGATGCTCGATCGCAATATATAGATTTATGAGATCAATTGGAAGGCGACATTATGATATGCCAAAGTGAAACAAATATACACATATGTGACAATGACACGTTTAAAAGGTATTCGAAAAAGATATATTTATATATGATTTATATGCATGCATTGATGTATGTGTGATCATGGGCATGGCACGTAGATGCAACACAACACTGCTGTCAGATCGAGATCGTTTTCTGAGAACTGTTTAATTTGCACGGTTCAAACTCCACATTCTGATCATGACGAGGCTCTTTTTTAATTTTTTGTTTTTGTTGGATTTTCCATGTTGTAATTATAAGCTTTTGTTGACCTGATTTTTGTACATTTAGCTGTCAATTTATTTGTACTGCCAGCTGGCAATATTGATTGGGATATAATATATAGTTGAATATATATTAAGTATGCATTGTCATGTTATTTTGATATGACCAGAATAAATTTTGAAGTGCAAATAAGATATATATGAGGTGACTGGAATGCAGACAGAGAACCAAAGCATGTACGAATATAATAATTAATTTTAATTTTATATATTGCATCACAAATCATTACGTCAATAAAAGAAAATTCCGGATATTATAATGCTTTATTTGTATATATTAAACCAAGTGATAGTTAATAATTAATTTCATCCCTTTCATTGCTGGTAGAATCACTAATTCAGATTCCTTTGTTTAACTCTTGCTCCTTAACAATTCCATCCCTCTATTACGTTTCCAAATATCCATCTCTCCAATTCCATCATGATCTATAATAATCCAATCCAATCTCTTAATAATAGTGGGCAGATTCAGCCCATTAAGCAATGAAAGTCAAAACCTACATTCATGGACGACTATAAATAATCTCACATGTTGTCTTGGGCTGGGCCAAGTATACTTTACTTGGGCTGATGGGCTCTAATATGATGCACATATTATATCATCTCCTTGAGTTGGGCCTGGGCTCAAATTCGCACACAGTTCCGTGACCTTATTGAAAGCTCAAATTCGCAAGAAAAGGTCCTGTCCTGCAGGCTGCCAAAATGGTACAAGTTTCTGAAAATTTAAGCTTATATTATTTCTTCATGCCAGAAGATATATGCAAAGTACAAAATAAAGAAGAGAAAATAATGTAATGAAGTAGTGAGTCCTGAATAGTAAGCTTGAATTTAGTGCCGGGACATATATGCAAACTGGTAAAATTTTCTGATAAATTTAGCTGCTGAAAAAATTAGCAAATTGGTCATCCTGCGAACTGGTAAAAAAGTAAACTTAAATGAGCATAAAATTGTGATACATGCATGCAGTGGTACATGCAGGCAGCGTATGTTATTTCTTCACTTGGATTTTGTCAAGGACACTGATAACACTCAACAAAGTTTGAAGTTGTAGATTTTCAATAGAAGTGGATTAGTCATTCAAATACCTTCAATTAAGCACTTCTAGTTTTGTGCTTAGAGCCACAAAAAAATGGCGTACGGTCCTTGACTGCCCTGCCAATATGCGTTGGTTAATTAATTAATTAAGGAGAGTACTTTTTTTGACAGCATTTACATTTGTACTTGCATACTTATTCTGTTATGGTGGGGTTTTCCGGGGCATCTCAAAAGAAGTAATATGGAAAGAGAATATGAACAAATTTTGTAGGTGCTTGTAAATATCAGATGCATATCATATGCACCACGTAATTGTTGCGTTAACTAACTAAATCTCATTGTCTAACTCTAACTACCCGCACATGCTCTGAAGATAAATGATGCTATCAAGAATTAATTATAAGAATAAGGAAAAATTGATTAATTTTGGTTTCAGAAGGGTATGAAGATCATTACAAGATTTAATAAAAATTGGGATATCAATTGGATTTAATTATTATGGAAATTTCATAGAAAAAACAAGCAAATCTAAAAATAATTATAATTTTGTAATAAAATTTTTGTCAATTGAACTTTAATTTGTTTACATGATCCGCACTGGAGTGCAAAATTTTTTCTTAATTAACTTAGTTAGGACTAAGGATCTTGTATGGCTTTAAAAAAAGTTTACCAAGGTAAAAAAAAAAAAAAAAATTTTCAAAAAAATAATTAGAAACTTTAAGCAGCATAATACAAATAAATGAATAAAAAGTGCCCTCCAATAGCTACTATTTAACACTAATAATAATCTAAAAATCTTAAATTATTTGTTGATTATATGACTCAACATTTTTTCAAATAAATTTTGGTATAATGTAGCAAAACTTAAGAGAAATATAAACTTTTCTTTTTTTTTGATGAAGTGAAATATATTCTTTTCTCAAAATGTCACAAGTTAACTTATATGTTCAAAATTTAAAATAAAAATGTTAACGCTATGTTGTTTATCTCATTTATTTTAATAAGAGTTGCATGCACCAGCACCGAAATTCTTTATAATATTTAAAGATGATTTAATGTAGATTAATATAGTTAACTAGTAATCATTTCTCAAATAAAAGGGGCCAATTTTTATATATAAAAAATAAAAAAAATCTTATTTTTAATTTTCTAAAATAAAACAACTTATTTTGAAAAATAGTAAATCCGGGTTCCCAGAAACCGGCCTACTGTTGGCAGGCCGGGTTCCCAAAAACCGGCCTAATTTTTGAGGCCGTTTTCCCAAAAACCGGCCTACTGTTGGCAGGCCGGTTCCTGGGAACCCGGCCTACCAAAAAAAAATATATTTTTTTTGATATTTTTTCTAGATAGATCTCGTTGTTAGCTTTCCATAGCCGTGAAGTTTGCTCCGATCGGAGTTTCGTATCAAAAGTTATGCCCTTTTGAATGTTGAGTGCCCGAAATATAGGATAAGATTCTGTAAAATTCAGAACGGAATTCAGAAATGTTTCCAATGAATAATATTATAAATAAATATTAAGTATCACAAATAATATTAGAAAAAAGATATAAAGAAATAATTTAAATTTATTGCATGATAATTATGGCCGTTTGAATGTTTAGTACCCAAAATTTAAGATACGACTCAGTATAAAATTCAGTACAAAATTTAGTACATGACTGTTATTTACAAATAAATTTTTAATAAATCCTAGAACTTTTTGCTCATTTCAAATAAATGACCGTTTGCTGAACTTTTGATAGGAAACTCCGATCGGAGCAAACTTCGCGGCTACGGAAAGCTAACAACGAGATCTATCTTAAAAAAATATCAAAAAAAAAATTTTTTTTTTTTGGTAGGCTGGGTTCCCAGGAACCGACCTGCCAACAGTAGGCCGGTTTCTAGGAAAATGGCCTCATAAAAGTAGGCCGGTTTCTGGGAACCCGGCCTGCCAACAGTAGGCCGGTTTCTGGGAAAACGACCTCATAAAAGTAGGCCATTTTCCCAGAAACTGGCCTACCAACAGTAAGGCCGGGTTGGGAACCCGGACTTATTATTTTTCAAAATAAGTTGTTTTATCTTTTAAAATCAAAAATAAGATTTTTTTTATTTTTTATATGTAAAAATTGTCCAATAAAAGGAGGTGTACTTTTTAATATTTTCATGTGGTCCATTATTTTTTAATATTCTTTGATATTTATCAAGGAGAAGTTTATATGAATTCTAATTACAGATTTCAAATGATTTGACTGATAACAAATGGAGCAATGTAATTTGGCAATTCGATTCAATTGCCGACCTTAAGCATGTTAGAATGCGTCCCAGAAATGATCACGGATCACGACTATCGAACTTTAAATTAGTTGCAAATTACCAAACATTACTTGCATATATTAATTAGTAATTAACATATTTTCTGTTTCATTTCACATCAAACTTCTCTCTCAAAAGCATTCTCTCACATCAACCTTTCACATCCATCGTATATATATACGCACCACATTCTTTATTTCGATATCGAAAACATTTTATGTCCATACATGTGCTGTCCAAAGAGTCACATGTATGACATACAGTTTTGTGACTTCTATGGATTTTCAATGTATGGACAGTAGGTACGACTCTTTCGATATATAACTCTCTCAATTTTCTTAAAAGCACGATTGCAACACAGAAGAGAAAAACAAATCCACGTAGTTACACATACACATACATATCACATTCAAAAATGTTAGGATAGGCGGATATATACAAGGTAATGGAGCCATGGCTCCGCTCTATATGGTTCTAGCGTTTGGTTACGGGTCCATCCGCTGGTGGAATATTTTCACCCTAGTAGAATGTGCCACGATTAACCGGTTTGTGGCATCATTTTCATTCCCTTTCTTCTCTTTCCAGTTCACTTTGTATTGTAATCATTTCAATATGAATTACCATGCAATCCTAGCAGATATTATCTGTAAGGCTATCATCATAACCTATCTTGTTATCTGGTCCCAATTCATTAGCAACGACAGCTTTTCCTGATCCATAACAAGTTTTTCATTGTTGACTCTGACAAACTCCCAGGTTGTGGGGGTTCTCAATTGGTCATACAGTTGTCAGTATTTCAAGCTTTGTCATGGCCAATATTGCTATTAGTGGTATTGGAGGTAACAAAGGCAAGAAACGGTGCGTTGGAGGAAACCGACATCACAACTAAGAGTATAAATGACACTGAAGAGATGACGCACACAAAGGACCTGGAGGTTGGGCATTGCACTGATCATGTAGCGGCGCCAAGGCCTTCGCTATGTTCTATCATGAAGGTGGTAGAGCTGAAACTAACATTAAACCCTAATTCCTACACTAGTGTTGTTGGAATCATTTGGGTCCTAGCTACAAACCGGTATGTGCATTCTATATCATTATAAGTACTAAATATATTATCTCAAGTGGTATAGGATTTATAGATCTGAATTTGCATGCATATATACTAAATGAGAAAATCTTCTTGTCCCCTTTAAGTGTCTCCCACCAAGATTTCATTAAGATTATAGTGCAAGATTCAGATTCTCATTAATTACATATTAATTTTAACTATCAAAGTCGGGTCCCACTACTTAATAGTTAAATTTGTTGTATCATAGTGTCATGATAATAACTGTCTACTCAAGTATGGTGTTCATACCTATTCGTCAGGGTGTTTATACCTCCTATTGTGAGTTGTTCATAGTGGACATATTTTTGTTCATACCTACACAACAAAGATTCCGTGTAGGTATTCCATGATTCGACGTCCTGGTGAATGATTCTGTTAAGACTTGTCTAAGATTCCATGTTCTAGTGAATGACTGTTCACCATAACTTGAGTGTTCATTTACATTGAGGTGTTTGTACCTTATGTACAAGAGAGTATACTGACGGATGACATTTAAGGGAGATTTTTCTTAGGGGACAGTTAGCATACCCCATACTAAATTATGTTTCTGAAATTAGAGATGTGTTTTGATTTCTCAATAATCTTGCTCAGAATATAATAATAAACTGATAGATTTCTATGTACACTAGAGTCAACTAATTATTATATATAAAGTTAGTAACACTACAGTCAACTAATTATTATGTAGTAAGTTACTAGATTTACATTTTAATATGTACAGATTTGAAACATGTGTGTGTGCCCCACATGCATATATGTGTGGATAGCATGAACATTTAAGTTAGTTACATGTCATACATGTGTGTGTGCCCCACATGCATATATGTGTAGAATAATCGACAAGAAAACGTTGCAAGGCAATTAATATGGAAATGATTTTATTATTTTGTCATATTTTCTGCCAATATGTACTTAGAGATGGCATTTTGAGTTGCCTGACATCTTGGACAATTGCGTTCAAGTCATGGCAAAAACAGGCTTAGTAATGGCTATGTTCAGTTTGGGTAAGAAATATATAACTAAACAGTTTTTAACATTTTGAGGTGCAACTCAAAATATCATGTTAATATGATGCCCACACATCATAACACATACCGAATATTTTCAAAAAGATTTAACAATCAATGATTGGTCATAAGTAGTGGCCACACAAAACACAAAAGAATATAGAAAAGGAAAAATAAATGTTATATACGGGAGCTAAAACCCTAATTTCTAGTATCAAAATATGTTAAAGCAGGACCGGGTACAGTTAACTAGCTAATATCCATTTTCGCTAGTATTAAACGTGATCTAGTCCTAAGAAATATAGTAAACTGAAAATATAAGTGCTTCTTATTGGTAGTGATTGCATATATTTTTCCTCTAACTAAAAAGGTATTGGGATAATCTCTTAATTATCAAAGTGCACATAGCCATGCATGTCTTCACCTCATTTTTTGTTTAATATTGTGATAGAAATGAAGTCTGAGATCAATAGGATGCATGTATTATGATTGGTAAAAAGCAAAATCTTATTTTGCTAGATTGACTAATTATTGTTAATTATAATTTACCTTAATTATCATTCCTTGAATTAAATTATTTCATGAAACTTAAAATGTGGGAAATGATTAACCAATTTTTATTGTCTCTTTTTTGAAGGCTGTTGTGCCGTAGTCAATTACTTCATGCCCAAGCTCTTTTTTATTTTTTTTTATTTTTGATGAATTTTCCATATTTTGCATTCTCTGTTTCGATATCGAAAACATCTTGTCCATACATGGGCTATCTATGGAGTCACATATGTGCCACAAATTGTTACATTGGGGTCCACATGCCCATTTGTCATACAACTTTGTGACTTCTATGGAGTTTCCATGTATGGACGGTAGATACGACTCTTTCGATATAGCTCTCTCAATTTTCTTAAGTGCACGACTGCAACATAGAAGAGAAAAACAAATCTATGTAGGTACACATATCACATTGAAAAATGTTAGGATGAGCAGACATATACAAGGTAGTGAAGGTCATGGCTCCGCTCTATATGGTTCTTGCATTAGGTTATGGGTCCATCCGCTGGTGGAATATTTTCACCCCAGCAGAACATGACACAATTAGGGGTGTTCAATTGGTCATTTCGGTTGAAACCGAATTTCAATTTGGTTAAGAAAAATGCAACCGATCCAATCCAATTAAATTAACAACCGAATATCAACCGAACCGAATAATATTTCGGTTTGTTTGGTTGAACCGAGGTAACCAGGAAATTCATTTATTACAAGTCAATCAATAGGTTAAATGTCACACATATTGATAAAATGTCAAAATGTATTTCGACTACAAGACAAATGTGGCCATCATTACAAAAATTTCCTTGTTTGAATTACAAAAAAGACAACAACGATCAAATATAATAAATGTTGTCATTAAATGCCAAACAAAAATATCTTCTGTCAAATTGCATCATTATTCTAATACTAAACATAAGACATCAAAATCAATTTCGTGTTGCTCCCAATCCAACCGCTTCCTTTTTCTGAAAAAACATGACAAGTTTAAATTATTAGTGCTTATGGAAGGTTCATTTTCACTGATGACTTGGTGTTGCACCCTCCAATGCAATCTTTAAAAATTCTGCAAGTGCAAAATAGTTATCAGGATTATTATATTACTAAAAAAATTGATCAAGAGTTCTGCATCCAATCTTGGTATGATTGTTAATAAGATATTTTTTTACCTTCTTCAAGCTGATCAAGGAACTCCAAATTTTCTTCAATGGCAAGATGATGCGTCGAACGAAGCCAATCTTCAGCACATATGAGAGGTTGTACAATTTTCGGAGTCAAAGAGCTTCTAAATGCATCAAGAATCCGGCTACCAGTACTAAATGTGGACTCCGAAGCCACTGTTGAAATTGGAACAGCAAGTACATCTCGTGCCATGTGTGATAATATGGGAAATCTTGGAGAATTAAGCTTCCACCACTGTAGAATATCAAAAGACGCCTCATCTGCAACCTCTAAATCATCTTTGAGATACTTCTCCAACTCTGACTTGCTTTCCCCCCCATTTGTAGCTGACTTGTGCTTCTTAAACATAGAAGTCAACATTCCTATATCCCCAACAGCAGGAACTATTTTCCCTTGATCGTTTCTGTTGCTTTCTTGGTCATTTATGGCTGGACCGTGCAACCTTTTATGCTCATCAAACAACATAACCATATCATCATTCACCTTCTTCATCATTTTCTTACCTTTTTCTTCACCATACAAATTACAAAGAGCAAAATCCACAAATTCCAACTTATTTCTAGGATCAAGAATAACGGCAACATATATTAGAGAATTAACTTTCTCTATATTACCCCAATACTTCTCATACTTCACCGTCATTTTCTTAGCCATTGCACTTAAATCCATATCATTACTTTCTCTTAAATCCCGTAACAAGCACTCAACATTTGTAATTTCATGGAAAAAAGTGTTAGCTGTCACATAAAAGGACCCAGAAATCCGATTAGTCAAATGGGTACAAATGTTTTAGAAAAACAGAAATTTTCTCAACATTTTTCCAATCTGATGCGGTAGGAGCACCAAGACCTTTTCCTCTACGCTCCATCTCCTCACCTTCTTTCTCTCCATCATTCGAAAGGTCAATAAGAAAGTCTTGGTCCTGTTCCGCATAAATTTTAAATACCTTCTGAAACTTTAGAGCTGTATCTAACATGAGATAAGTAGAGTTCCATCTAGTGGAAACATCTAAACACAACAAAGCTTTGCTGCTAATTTTCTCCATGGCCACACACTCCTTGAATTTTTTGTAACCTTTTGGGAGATTGTTTCACATACTTTACAGCACCTCGCACTCTAGCAATTGACATAATCATTTCTTTTAAACCATCCTGGACAACTAAATTAATAATATGAGCAATGCACCTCATGTGCAGGTGCTTCCCATTCAAGATTCCGGTGCCCCAATTTTTAATCCTCTTTCTTAACCAATCAATTGCTAGATCATTGGAACTTGCATTGTCAACCGTAATAGTAAATACTTGGTCAATCTCCCAATCAAGTAAACATCTCTCAACTGCCATCCCAATCTCTTTACCACTATGACCAGAAATTGGACAAAAGCTTATGATTCTTTTATTCAATTTCCAATCATTGTCAATAAAATGGATGGTCAAACACATGTAGTTAATTTTTTGTAGAGATGTCCAAGTATCTGTTGTAAGACAAACCCTTTGGCTATTCGATCTCAAATAGCTTTTCAGCGGACAATTTTTATATATAAAAAATAAAAAAATCTTATTTTTAATTTTCGAAAATAAAAGAACTTATTTTGAAAAATAGTAAATCCAGGTACCTGGAACCCGGCCTACCAAAAGTGGGCCGGCTCCTGGGGACCCGGCCTGTAAAAACGAGGCCGGCTTTGGGGGACCCGGCATGACAAAATGAGACCGGGTTTGGGGGAGCCGGCCTACCAAAAGCAGCCCGGGTTTGGGGGACCCGGCCTACGAAAAACAGGCCGGGTTTGGGGGACCCAGCCTAGATCCGACATTTTTTTCTTAGGCCCTAGGCCGGTTTGTGCTATCACATTTGTCGTTAACGCGAAAAAAAAAAATTGATTTGATGTGTAGGCCAGGTTTCAGGGATTTGGCCAGGAAATTTTGGCTATAAATAGGTAGCCCAGCAGAATAAGTATTATCATTGTCATTCTTTCTCATTCTCTTTCTTTATCATTCGTCATTCCTGTCTTTCTCATTCTTCCTCACAAATACAATGGTATCCATCGCAATATATGTTGGTGGTATGGTAATTAATGGTCCTATGGATGTCGCTTACAATCTGCCTCCCAGAAACGTTTTTACATCCGACGGAAATATAACGTTTGATTTTCTGAGGAGATTAATATATCAGCATCTAGGATTGCTCGAAAGCCAGTGCAGACTAGATATCCGTGCGAAATTTAATGTTGGAGGTATTGATAGTGCTTTCTACAGTCTTCTCCCGGTATCTGATGACGACAGACTGTCGCTTGCTCTAGGCCAAAACCAATCAATGCTCGAACTTTATGTCGATATTGTTCCACATATTTCCAGTACATCATATGTTCCAACTGCCGACAATTTACCCGGCAGCAGCAACCAAGCCAGCTGGAACGTACCACAATACCAACCCTATAACATACCACAATACGAATACCAGGCTGAACCGCAGTACCCACCAGGGTACGAACCTCAACCAGCAAACCCTTATTATCAAACTACTTGGAACGCTCCACAGTACCCGCCACTGAATGTACCGCAGTATGAATGTCATGCCCAACCAGACTATTCATATTATGATACCCCGCCACACTGCTCGGCACAACCGCCACCAAACATACCTGAGGTTAGCATTCCGCAAGAAAGAAGGGCCGAGCCTAATGCAAATGAGCCTACTGTTCCTGGTGCTGCCGAAGATGACGTCGATCCTGGAGAAGATTTATACGACAGTGAGAACGAGTCACCACTTTACGATACTGATGATGAAGAAGCCGAGAGAATGGCAGAGGAAGACAAAGGAGGAGATGACAGCAGTTCGAGTAGTAACGACGACAGCACTCAATTTCCCGCAGGCGGCGGGCCGTCGAGGCAAGTGCCACAACCTTTTCTAAACAGAGGCAATGAGCAACCATTTCGCTTTTTCCACTCCAGTGCGACAGAAGAAGTAGAAGCAGATTCTATCACCTACGACGTAAAGAAGGTGTTTGACCATCCCTTAGCCGTAGGTAGAAAATGCGCTGATAAAGAGGCACTTGTACAGGTTGTTCAAGAATATCATATTACCGAGAACAGACCGTACAAAACCACTAACAGTAGTAAAACGATGTATGTTGCCGAGTGCGAGCACGCACCGCTGTGTAAGTGGCGTCTGTACACCGTTTCAAAGGACAAGAAATCATTCACCATCAAAACCAATCCGTACAAATATTCATGCGAAGCAATCATTGGTCAGCGAGATCATAGGCAGCTAACCGCTAAATTTTTGGCGAGGGTACTGTATAACGCCGTTGCTGCAAATCCTGGTATATCTATGCGCGACCTTAGTTCTGTTGTGGAAGTGAAGTTTGACCAAAAACCCAGTTACAATAAGCTATGGCGTGCCAAGGAGAAGGCAATTGCGGCAGCCTTCGGTAGCTGGTCTGAGGCCTACGCTCTCCTTCCCAACCAATTGGAAGCGTATGCTCGGAAGAATCCGGGAACAAGGTATGCTGTGCAAGGTGACCGAATTTCACCGACCAAACACCTTTTCATCAGGGCTGCATGGTCTTGGGGTGCATGTCGAGAAGGTTTCAGACATTGCCGACCGGTATTTGGTGTTGACGCCACCTTTCTCACTGGGCGGTACAAAGGTAAACTTTTGGTTGCCACGGCATATGATGCAAATAATCAATTGCTTCCCTTCGCATACGGCTTGGTGGATGCCTAGCTTTCACGACCGGACGAGCCACTGCGAAGTGCTCCCATGACCATATCTGCACCAACCGCACAAGTCATATCAATTCACTTTAATTCATCCACAAAGCGCACAAGTCATAAAAAGTAAAATGAAAGGGATAATACGTATGGTACCTGCAGAAAATACAAGGGGCCCGCAATGGATCTAGTAGCACGACGGCTGGCATTGCACAAGTTCTGGTACAGACATGCTAGCAGGGCGGAGGCCCAGCTGTACCGCCGCGGTTGCTCAAAGCTTATGAACTGTGCGTACATGCTCGACACACAGTCCTTCGAACTGTCCGGGACAATGAGTGTCCCGATCATCTCCATGATGAAAGCTGCCGTGTGGGACTGCATTTCAATCTCGTCGTCATGATCGTAATTTTCATTACCGAACCGTTCTTTTAAGTACGCGAGCCTGTAGTCAACATAAGAACAAACAAAACTAAATCAGTTTATCTTAACCAAACTTTTAAGATATATTAAAATATTTTACTACATAAGAAAATCAGGTACCTCAGGGAGTAATACGAAAGCCTCCTACTATCTAAACCATCCTTTTTCGTTCCAACCTTTTTGTTCTTAAAAGCACTTGTCGGTAGTTGGACATCGAAAGCGTTGGTCAGGTGTTCAACTAGATCCACACCACTGTACCCAGTCACCGGCGGACCGCCGACAGGTAGGCCCCAGATGACAGCCACATCTTGCAAGGTCACTGTGATCTCACCGGTGGCCATGTGAAATGTGTGAGTTTCTGGCCTCCACCGCTCTAACAGAGCGGTGATCAGAGCGTGGTCTAGCTTGTCGTGAGCATCTATTTGACTCACTTGCCACAACCCCATTGCCACGAGAACATCCCGCATGTTCTCATGATATTTGACATATCTCTTGTGACCTTGCATCAACAGAGGCACCGCGTTCTGAAATTTCATAAAGATTATAAGAATTCCATAAATCAACACAACGTCAAAGGAGATTGAAATAAAAGTGTATAGAATTACCGGGTCGGTGACATTCCACAACTGATGGTCCTCATATGGGACCCACAAAAGTAAATCTTCAGGGTTTGCCGATGGTCCCTCACCGGACGACATCGTGAAGCACTACAATGTCATCACAATTACAACACATTTATAATTCGAAATTTTTTTTAATGATAACAACACATTTATAATAAATTGTTATATATAAAAATTAGCTCATTATTATTTTTCCAGTATCTAGTAACTTTTTCTTTCCTTTTCTTTTCTTTTCTTTTCATATTACGCATTTGGTTATTTCTGAACTCGATCTGTACCCAGATTATTAACGCAACTATTCTACACAAATTTACATAATTAACCAACATTTATTCAATTTCAACAAATTTACATAATTAACCCTCATTTACTAACTATTACAACACAAACCCTAGATTAACTCTAATTCTAAAATTATCAATCCTAACGCAACTATTCTACACAAATTTACATAATTAACCAACATTTATTCAATTTCAACAAATTTACATAATTAACCCTCATTTACTAACTATTACAACACAAACCCTATATTAACTCTAATTATAAAATTATCAATCCTAACGCAACTTTTCTACACAAATTTACATAATTAACCAACATTTATTCAATTTCAACAAATTTACATAATTAACCCTCATCTACTAACTATTACAACACAAACCCTAGATTTACTCTAGTTCTAAAATTATCAATCCTAATACAAGTTTCACAAAAATAGTTGCAATACATTTGCTAGAGAGACACTACGCACCTAAGTAGAAGAGATTGTCCGGTAGCCGAGTCAAAAATCACGAAACCTCGAAATGCCGGCGCCACAAAGCGAGATAGGAGCAAAAAATTGGGTCTAGAGGGTGAGGGGAGGGAGGAGAGCAGAGGGGTGTGCTTTTTTTTGGGGTGGGGGGCGGGGTTTTGGGGTGGTTTGGAGCGGCGCCGCGCGGAGGGAGAGAAGACAGAGGAGGGGCAGAGAGGGAGCGGGGGAAGGGAAGAAGGAAAGAAAGGGGTCGGATCCAATTATTGGATCTAGGCTGGGTCCCCGAAACCCGGGCTGCCTTAGGTAGGCCGGCTCCCCCAAACCCGGCCTCGTTTTCTCAAGCCGGGTCCCCCAAAGTCGGCCTCGTTTTTACAGGCCGGGTCCCAGGAGCCGGCTCACTTTTGGTAGGCTGGGTTCCAGGAACCCGGATTTACTATTTTTCAAAATAAGTTCTTTTATTTTCGAAAATTAAAAATAAGATTTTTTTTATATATAAAAATTTTCCCTTTTCAGCTTGGTTTTCTCAACTACATATAGATCAAAACAATCCCTAGTAATGGTTACACGGGACGGAATATGAAATCGGGGACATGCAGCAGCTACAAACTTCTTAAATCCTTCTCCCTCAATAAATGAGAAAGGAAGTTCATCTATAATGACCATAGAAGCTAGTGCTTGCCTAATAGCTTCTTGATCGAACCTCCAACTACCAATTGTTCCCACTCTTTCACCATTAACTCCTAAACCAGTTGGGTTATGTTCAAAAGACAACAATGCTTGTTTGATTAAACCGGTTCACTCTCCATTGTAATCCTTTAAATATGAATTATCATGCAATCTTAGTTGATGTTGTCTGTAAGACTATCATTGTAACATGTCTTGCTATCTGGTCCCAGTTGATCAGTAACAACATTGTATTTGCACACTTATTCTCAAAAGAAGTAATATGGAAAGAGAAAGAAAACAAACATATATGTGCTTGTAAATATCAAACCACGTAATTGCCAAACTCTTAACCGCCGCACATGCTGATCTGTAGATAATTGATGCTATCAAACTTTCACATCCACATTATATATATGCGCAACACACATTCTCTGCTTCTACATATAGCATTATCTGCTTCGACATATAGCTCTCTCTTTCTTAAGTGCACGACTGCAACACAGAAAAGAATAAAAATCCACGTAGGTGCACATACACACACATATCACATTCAAAAATGTTAGGATGGGCGGATATATACAAGGTAGTGGAGGCCATGGCTCCATTCTATATGGTTCTTGTATTAGGTTATGGGTCCATATTCGTTGGTGACCCCAGTAGAATGTGCCACGATTAACCGGTTTGTGGCGTCATTTTCATTCCCTTTCCTCTCGTTCCAGTTTACTCTGCATTGTAATCCTTTCAATATGAATTACCATGCAATCCTAGTAGATATTATTTGTAAGGCTATCATTGTAATATGTCTTGCTATCTGGTCCCAATTCAGTAGCAACGGCAGCTGCTCCTGGTCCATAACAAGTTTTTCATTGTTGACTCTGACAAACTCCCAGGTTGTGGGGGTTCCGATTCTGGGAGCCATGTATGGATCTTGGGCTTCTCAATTGGTCATACAATTGTCAGTATTTCAAGGTTTGTCATGGCTATTATTATTAGTAGTATTGGAGGTAAGAAAGGCAAGAAACGATGTGTTGGAGGAAACCGACATCACAACTAAGAGTATAAATGACAATGAAGAGACACACAGGGGACCTGGAGGTTGCGCATTGTACTGATGTAGTCACCAAGGCCTTCGCTATGTTCTATCATGAAGGTGGTAGGTCTGAAACTGGTATTAAACCCCAATTCCTATGCTAGTGTTGTTGGAATCATTTGGGCCCTAGCTGCAATCCGGTATGTGCATTCTATATCATTATAAGTACTTAAGATATTATCTCAAGTGGTATAGGATTTATGAATCTGAATTTGCATGCATATATACTATATTATGTTTCTGAAATCGGAGATGCGTTTTGATTTCTCAATTATCTTGCTCAGAATATAGTAATTAACCGAGAGATTCATATGTAAACTATAGTCAACTAATTATTATAAAGTTAGTAACACTACAGCCAACTAATTATTATAAAGTTAGTAACACTACAGCCAACTAATTATTATATAGTAAGTTACTAGATCTACATTTTAAATTGTGCATATTTGAGGCATGTGTGTGTGAGCGTCTCACATGCATATATGTGTGGATCGCCTGAACATTTAAGTTAGTTATATGCATGTCAAATCATTATTTTTTGTCATATATTAGAAGATGCAGTGTAGAATAATCGACAAGGAAAAGTTGCAAGGCAATTCATATGGTAATGATCTAATTATGTTGTCTTCTTTTCTGTCAATATGTACTTGCTGAAGGATTCGGCACGGGGCTTAGACGACTTGATTACTCCAAAATGCCGAAACCAAGCAACCTATTGTCATCCTTAGATCTACTTGAGATGAGAGATATACCTTAGGTTCGGATTGAGAGGTTGCTAGCTCCATTGTCACCCTTGTTCATCATCTAAACTCATCCACCATGAGTTGAGAATGAAAAGGAAGAGCTCGGATGCTAGGCCTTGCTTCTTCCCAAGAACAACCACATAGCCACCTCAAAACAAACTCCTTTGCTTGATTTAATATTTGGTGGCTATTCTCAACACATGAGACCTAACAATGGATCTAGATGAATAGATCGAATCGATACGAGCGTTTTGATGTATAGAAAAGGTTCCGGCCACCATCATCACCACCATGGCGGCGGCGGCGGCGGCCGGCCACCGAGGCCGAGGAGGAAGGGGGCTGCTGCCATGGGAAGCCCTTTCGGCCAAAAGAGGAAGAGGGAGGAAGAAGATGAGAGGAGATGTTGGAATGAGCAAGGAGAGAGAGAAATTGGTATATAAAGCTCTTGCATTCACCACTATTATTAATTTACATAATTGTTCATCCTTACTACTTATAAAAGGAGGAGTTCATTTACATATTGAAAAGACTATTTATTCAAATGACATATTTACCGTTAGATCTAGCTTCTTCCTTTGATCGGAGTCATTGAGTATTATTTTTGTTGCTTCGAACTTAGCCCACCATTATCGCCTCTCCCCCTTCTCCCCAATTGTAAAACCTTTCTTTTACTTCAATGCTAATTAATGTGCTCTCCAATCAACAAAATTTTAAACCCACTCCACCTAATAATGGGCAAAGCCTCCCACGCTCCACTGCTGCTTCAAGCAAGCAGAGAACATTGCTCTCACCTTGCCTCTTTTTTTTTTTTTTTTTGAAATTTAAACCATTGACTATATTAAAGAATATAATCTAATTTGATTCTTGTTATTTGAAATTTCAGAAAATCCGCTGCATAGCGCGGGCATGATACTAGTACCATCCAATGGCCTAGATTTATTTGCATGAGGTCTAGATGGTAATTACATTAATAACTAGTTTATAGTTATCATATAGACCAAGGGTGCATGCAAGGTTTATTCCCAAGTTGCTCCCATCCACTCATTTCAAATAAATATCTTCTAATCCTTATCCACAATTGGGACCACTCCACATGGGAGGCGCACCATTTCATGGCCGGCCATATATCATATATATGGGTAATATTCGGCCCATGAAATGGCAAGCAGTTCGGCTCCCAATTTGGAACCCGTTTATTCCTCATGCATAGCCAAATTAATGGCTTTGTTATTATCACATCAAAATATTATACCTTAATTAGTATATTGAATATACTTAATTAATTATAATTAAATGTCTAATTAACTTGTGTATCCACTATACACAATTAATTAACATCGCTCTTCTAGAATAAATAATTAACTTGTATTCTCCAACACAATTAATTATATTGTTAATTCTAGAAATTACGTGTTGATATGAATATACCATGTCATCAAGTATGCATATTATTCCAGTTGTTCATGACATCATCAACATATGAAGTTCATTCTCAGAGCTCATTGAGGTGTGACCAGAATAGGATTTATATCATGTTGGTAATGAGAATAGAACTTATATTCTCATAAGTCACTAGTAATGTCTAGCATAACATATTGTGACTACCCAATTGATATAAACATCTTGGTTAACATATGTATAACACCTTATACTATGCAATCCTATTATAGTGACAGCCTAGCTGCACTTGTATTTAATTTTTTGTCTTTATCTCGATATCTTAATAAGTTGCTCAATGCCAATATTGAGTACTTACACTTAACTTGGTTTACTTAAATATGATTATTAAATATGATTAACATCCTTAATCATATTGCCGGCATAATAATCTTATTCACCAAGAGGCATAGTTGATATCATTTCATGTATTCGTACAATGAAGTAGCTAATTTCATTATACTTATACAATTTGATAAGAATCATCTTGATATTTGCGAACTTCTCCATATTCAATCCTATATAGAAATATTATCTTTATGACTCCCAGTTACGGAAAAACGTTGGATAATATTCACTAACAACAACAACCAAGCCTTTAGTCCCAAACAAGTTGGGGTAGGCTAGAAATGAAACCAAGTAAAACCCAATGATGATCATGATCGTAAGATAGATAAAATAGATAAATAAAGAAAGAACAGTAATAACAATGGTAATAGTAAAAAACTAGTCCTAATATGAATGATAGTGATGATGAGTATGATAGTACATAATACTAATATGAATGATAATAATGATGATACTACATAGTAGTAATAGTGGTAGTAGTAATAATACTAATAATAATAGTAGTAGTAATAATAATAATAGTAATAATAATAGTAATAATAGTGAAATAGTAGTCATAGTAATAATAGTAATATAATAGTAGCCGCTAGGGGTTTGATTTGTTGGTCATGGTTCCGGTACGTGGATTGCTAACTTCCACGCGTCCCTATCCAAGAGCAGCTCTTCGGATATACTCCATGCCTTCAAGTCTCTTTTTACAGTTTCCTCCCATGTCAGTTTTGGCCGACCTCTACCCCTTTTCGTGTTTTCGGTACGGTGGACACCGCTACGTACTGGTGCTTCAGGAGGTCTCCGTTGAACATGTCCAAACCACCTCAATCGGTGTTGGACTATCTTCTCTTCAATCGGAGCCACCCCTACTTTGTCACGTATGTCATCATTTCTGATACGATCTTTTCTTGTGTGGCCACACATCCATCGTAGCATACGCATCTCCGCTACACTCATCTTCTGGATATGGTCTCTTTTAGTAGGCCAACATTCTGCCCCATACAACATTGCAGGTCTAATGGCTGTTCTATAGAATTTACCTTTCAACCTTTGTGGGACCTTGCTGTCACAGAGAACACCAGATGCTTGTCGCCATTTCATCCAACCCGCCTTAATTCTATGGCCAACATCTGCATCAATATTCTCATCACTCTGTAGCATGGAGCCCAGATATCGAAATGTGTCCTTCTTTGGCACTGTTAGTCCATCTAGACTAACATCTCCATTCTCAGATCTCCCATCACTGAAGTCGCATCTCATATACTCGGTCTTAGTCCTACTAAGCCTAAAACCTTTCGTCTCCAGCGTCTTTCTCCACAACTCCAGTTTCGTGTCGACAGCTGCCCTACTCTCGTCAATTAGCACTACATCATCAGCAAAAAGCATACACCAAGGGACATCTCCTTGTATATCCCTCGTAACCTCATCCATCACTAAGGCAAAAATATATGGGCTCAAAGCTGACCCTTGATGTAGTCCTATCTTAATGGGAAAAGCATCAGTCTCCCCATCACATGTTCGGACACTAGTCACAACATTATTGTACATATCCTTGATAAGGTTAACATACTTTGTTGGGACTTTTTGTTTCTCCAGTGCCCACCACATGACATTTCTTGGTATTTTATCATACGCTTTCTCCATATCGATAAATACCATGTGTAGATCCTTCTTCTGCTCCCTATATCGCTCCATAAGTTGTCGTATCAGGAAAATCGCTTCCATAGTCGACCTCCCCGGCATAAAACCAAATTGGTTTTTTGTGATGCTTGTCATTCGTCTTAGTCGATGTTCAATCACTCTCTCCCATAGTTTCATTGTATGACTCATCAGCTTAATTCCTCTGTAATTAGTACAACTTTGAATATCTCCTTTATTCTTGAAGATAGGTACTAATATACTTTTCCTCCACTCTTCAGGCATCTCATTTGACTGAAAAATGTGGTTGAACAGCTTAGTTAGCCATACTATTGCTACGTCCCCAAGGCATCTCCACACCTCGATAGGGATATTGTCAGGTCCCATCGCTTTGCCTCCCTTCATCCTTTTTAACACCTCCTTTACCTCGGACTCCTGAATCCTCCGGACAAAACGTCTGTTGGCGTCATCAAAGGAATCATCTAACTCAATGGTGGCACTTTCAGTGTCGCCATTGAATAAGTTGTCGAAGTACTCCTTCCACCTCATCTTGACCTCCTCATCTTTCATGAGAAGTCGATCCGTATCGTCCTTGATACATTTGACTTGGTTCAAATCCTTTGTCTTCCTCTCACAAATTTTAGCCATCTTATAGATGTCTTTTTTGCCTTCCTTCGTACCTAGCTTAGTTGGATAATATTCACTAATATATTATTTCATACGAGAAAACCAAATATCTCAGATTATGAATTAAATACTGAAATACATTGTACATAAGTACAATTGGCATTGGATCTTCATCCACTGTATTCCATTGGTCATGCCTAATGCCTTATTCTCCAATAAGCATTTGTGAGATTAAACAAATACTCCTATCCATTGATCTGTGAAACCTTATCGACATTTAATCCTCACGCCAACCTCGAATGATAATTAGTATTCCTTGCTAATTATCTCGGTTGGAGACTCTTGTGAATCTTTTATTCTTTAGTTTGTTTAACTAATTAATGAGTGTTTCACAATTCAAGTCATTAACTTCTAGTCTAATGATAAAAGATTCCAGGAACAAATGATCAACAATCAACAATTATATGAATAATTCTAGGGCATTTCCCCGACACTTGCAGATGGCATTTTGAGTTGCCTGGCATCTTGGATAATTGTGTTCAAGTCATGGCAAAAACAGGCTTAGCAATGGCTATGTTCAGTTTGGGTAAGTGATAATTAATTAGTGTTTCACAATTCAAGACTTCTAGAATGAACTAATAATAAAAGATTCCAGGAACAAATGTTCAACAATCAACAATTATATGAATAAACTTATAAATTAATCCGTTAATTCTAGGGCATTTCCCCGACACTTGCAGATGGCATTTTGAGTTGCCTAGCATCTTGGATAATTGCGTTCAAGTCATGGCAAAAACAAGCTTAGCAATGACTATGTTCAGTTTGGGTAAGTGATATATAACTAAACAGATTTTGTCATTTTGAGGTGCAACTGAAGTAAATAATCAATATAGAATCAAAATATCATATTAATATGCTCCCCACACATCATAGCACATACCGAATTTTTCAACGAAAATATAAGTGCTTCTTATTGGTAGTGATTGCATATACTTTTCCTCTAACTAAAAAAGGTATTGGGATAATCTCTTAATTACCATAATGCACATAACCATACATGTCTTCACCTCATTTTTTGTTTAATATTGTGATAGAAATGAAGGCTGAGGTCATTAACTCATTATGCATCGATGCATGTATTATGATTGGTAAAAAGCAAAATCTTACTTGGCTAGACTGAGTAATTATTAATTCTAATCGACCATAATTATCATTTCTTGAATTAAATTATTTCATGAAACTTAAAATGTGGGAAATGATTAACCAGTTTATTCTTGTCCCTCTTTTGCAGGCAGCTGTGTTGCAGTCAATTACTTCATGCCCAAAGCTCTTTTTTTTTTTTTTTGATGGATTTTCCATATTTTAATTAATTAGCTTTGTTGACCTCATTTTATACATCCAGCTGTTAATTTTATTTGTACATCCAGCTGTTAATTTTATTTGTACAGCCAGCTAGTATTTTAAAAAAATCCGAGAGGTCCGAACCCAACCCGAGAAACCCGGGGAAAATGGATCAACCGACCCGATCCGGGCGTCTGACCGGGGCAACCCGAGAGGATCGGGAGGGACGGTCCTCGCAAGGGTAGGTATCCATGTTCCCAGAAAAATTCTCGTGGAAACCCGACCCGAGCAAACCCGGGACCCGACCCTACCCGACCCGGGGTACCGGGGCAACTCGGGACCCGACCCTACCTGACCTGAGGTACCGGGGCAACCCGGGACCCGACCCTAGCCGATCCGAGGTACCGGGGTAATAACCCGAGGTAGCCCGACTTGGTTCCAATTTTTCCTGCCTATGTTAATAACTAATATAATATTATTTAAATTTTATTTTTCAAGAATAATTTTTGTTTTACAACAGATATAATTATTAGAATTTTTTTCTGATTTTCTATGTTATTTTTTTGGTTAAAATATTATTATTTTAATTTTTTTCATTTTTAATATAAAAATACTATTTTCCAAACTTTTAATAGTATAATATAATATATATGTATACCTGATTAAAACAAATAATTTAATTTTTAATTATTTTTCATTTTTTAAGTATATTTTTTTATTTTTGCAATATAAAATAGGTGTATTATATTTTTTATTTTATTTTCTTATTTTTTTTTGACATATAACTCCGGGACCGGGCAACCCGAGCCGGGAAACCCGGGCAACCTGGGAGGGACGGTCCTAAGCTAGGTCCATCTCCTTCCCCTCAAAATTTTCCCGAGGTTTTCCGAACCGGGAAAACCCGTGGACCGGGGCGGGTTTGGATCGACCCGGACCTACCCAGACCGTTTTTAAATCACTACAGCCAGCTGTCTGGATATATAATATTTGAATATATATATTTCGTATGCATTGTGATTTTATTTTGGTATGACTAGCCTTTGGTCTAGTGGCTAAGGGCAACGCTCTCCGTGTGGGAGGTCGCGGGTTCGAAACTCAAATGGGGGGTGTTTATAGACATTAAATTTGAATGGCTTGACCCTCATCTTTATCTTAAAAAAAAAAAAAAAAAAAATTGGTATGACCAAAATAAATTTGAAAGTGCAAATAAGACATATATATATATAATGGGAGGACTGCATAGCACGGTAAAACCGTGTTATGCATATTATTGTAGCCGAACTCATATATATATATATATATATATATATATTGAGGTGACAGGAATGCAGACAGAGAACCAAAACATGTACGAATATAATAATTAATTTTAATTATATAAAACTTGCAGCACAAAACATTACGTCAAGAAAAGCAAAATCCAGATATAATAATGCTTTATATGTATGTATATATATCGCAAGAAAGACACAAATTAAAAGGCACAAATTCTAAGTGATAGTTTATTTGAGTTTCATAAGTGATGGTACAATATAGCACATCGAAATTAAATAGGAATCTTTTTACCTCTCATTGCTGGTAGAATCACTAATTTAGATTTCTTTTTTAACTTAATTTTGCTCCTTAATAATTTCATCCCTCTATATTACGTTTCTTTTATCTTTTCAAAAAAAAAAAAAATTACGTTTCTTTCCAAATACCCATATCTCCAATTCCATCCTGATCTATAATAATCTAATCCAATCTCTTAATAATAGTGCAGAATCAGCCCATTAAGCAGTGAAAGTCACAATTCGAAACCTATATTCATGGATGACTATATAATCTCACATGTTGTCTTTGGTAGGGCCGAGTATACTTTACTTGGGCTCTAATATGATGCACATATTATATATATCCTCTCCTTGAGTTGGGCCTGGGCTCAAATTCGCACAAAGTTCCGTAAGCATATACTTTGTTTAAAATGAATTTCCTTCTACAATTCAATTGATTTCAGTAGCAATGACATGAAATAGAAATGATTGTGAATTGAACTTGTGTGTTCAACACAAGATTAGAATAGAATTATTGGATTCTTTTCCTTGTCATGATTAAAATGATCTAAATACAATAAATGAGATTTCGTTTCAAATTACATGACATGTATACCCCCCTTAAACAAAAGGAGTGATGCTTTCATGGGAGGGTAGTTTAGGTAGTATAGAATAGTATTTTTGTACTCAAATGAATTCTTACCAAATGACACCAATTTTCATGAGAAATTTTTGATGGAAAATCTCTTTCCAAATCATCCCAAATGAAATAATTTCTCATTTGTTTTTTTTATTTTGAGCCGGCAATTTTGAAAAATTAGAATTTTATTTCTCATTTGATAGGGTGTGATTTCATTTTAAACACGGTATAAGCACAAATTTGCAAAAAAAACTCCTGCATGCTGCAAAATGGTACAAATTTCTGAAAATTTGAGCTTATATTTCTTCTTGCCAGAAAATATATGCAAAATAAAGAAGAGAAAATAATGTGATGAAATAGTAAGTCCTGAATGGTAAGCTTGAGTTTAGTGCCGGGACTAGTGTTTTAAAAAAACTCGAGAGGTCTAAACCCGACCCGAGAAATCTGGGGAAAATGGACCAACCGACCCGACTTGAGGGTGTGACCCGGGCAACCCGAGAGGACCGGGAGGGACGGTCTTTGCAAGGAAAGAAATCCAACCCATAGAAAATTTTCCGAGAAAACCCAACCCGAGAGAACTCGGAACCTGACCGTCCCAACCTGAGGTACCGGGATAACCCGGGGTACCGAGGTAATCCGGGGTAAAAACCCGGGGTAATAAAAAAATAAAAAAATTAAATAAGAAGTCGGAATCCCGTATATATTAGTAACATAGCCGATCCTAAACCCAAAATTCAAAAGAGATTAACTTTTATTTTTCAAAGACGATTAGTATAGTATAAAATATATATATTTCGGTTTAAAACAAATAATTTTTTAGTATTAAATATATATATTTAAGTTTAAAATAAAAAAAATTTAATTTTCTGGTTTTTTTAAAGTACTTTTTTCAATTTTGTAGTATAAAATAGGTATAATATTTTTTTTATATATTTTTGTCGCTTCTTTTTTTTGTTTTTCGGAGCATTTTTTTTTGCCATATAACCCGAACAACCCGGGCAACCCGGACCGGGAAACCCGAGCAACCCGGACCGGGAAACCCGAGCAACCCGGGAGGGACGGTCCTAAGCTAGGTCCAATCTCTATTCCCTCAAAATTTTTCTGAGTTTTCCCGAACCGGGGAAACCCGTGGACCGGAGTGGATTTGGACCGACCCGGACCTACCTGGACTGTCTTTAAATCACTAGCCGGGACATATATGCAAATTGGTGAGAGTTTCTGATAAATTAAGCGGCTTTATAGAGTTGAATGAAAAAAAAAAAATATATATATATATATATATATTAGCAAATTGGTCATCCTGCGAACTGGTAGAAAAATAAACTTAAATGAGCATAAAATTTTGATTCTTCATCGTTGTTCAGATATCCATAGTCATAATTTATCTCAAAAGAAGTAAATAGAATTGGAAAACAAACATCTAATCATTTCTTCACTTCATTTCATGCATCTCATTTTATTAAGTCGGAAGTTGGCCTCAGTTAAACTGCAGTCAGCCCATGCATCTTTTTGGACGGTGTTCTGTTCAGTGCAGACTCAGCAGTAGATGAGTATTAATTTCTGGCCCAACCGTTGAGCTATTAATTTGGGAAATGATTTTCTGATCATATATTACTGTATTATTGAATTAATTATTACTGCAATTGTAGTAATTGAATTAATTATTACTGTATTATTGATAAATGATAAACAAAAAATAAACCAAACTATTATGTTTTTTTAGCAGGAAAAAAGGTCATAGCTAGCCCTTGATCTTTAATATGAAAGTTTTCACAAATTTGATTCCAAAGAGCATAATTAAGGACAGCAGACTTGAAAAACAAAAAGAAAAAAAGCAGAAAACAAGAGAGAAAAAGAAAGCAATAAGCGGTAAGCGGAAATCTAATCTAATCTAATCTACAAACATATGCAGTTTACCCAACGTCCAGCTTCAGTATATATTCTTGACTTTACTGGTTTAGCCATGCCAGTATGCCACAGCCATTGTGTTCGAATTTCCTTCTAAAGTAAACATGGTCACTCACTTGTACTGCTCTCTGAATATATTCAGGAGCAATGCTGCCTCCAAATCAGAAACTGTGAGATATTAGGATTACCTCTCTGAGTGAGTTTGATGTCAAGTGCTGAATCAATTAGAACTGTAATGAGGTCTACATATATGAATATGAACATTGTTTGTATAGTCCATCGATCACGAAGCATTAAAAATTAACCTTTGCAAATGCACATTCGATTATAAGTAGATGTTGAACGGTTTCCTCAATTGTTTTTGCACACCACACAAATGCATGCCAAATTAAAGCGCATCTTGATCTCTGATCTTCAAATTATCAGTAGTTAAGATTTTATTAAGCAGGATTTGCCATTCAAAATTTCAAATACCTTGAATCCATGCTAAACATTCATCGAATTTGGAACAATGGCTAATTCTTCAGACTGGTATTAACAAGTGTTGGCACGTGTAAACACGAACACGTGTAACACATATATTAGATGTGTCGTGTGCTTTAGACACATAAACAAGCACGTCTAAACACGTCAACACAGGTTGCACGAACATGTGACTTATCCGCAGTTCTGCACACACAATTGTCATACTACTCAAGAGCCAAAATTTGAGAAACTCTGAGATAGACTAATATGTATTAAACGAGGTTAGAATAATACATACATATCTTAAGTATAATTAACGAAAAATACATCTCATATATAACCAATAGAACATCAATAATTCTACATACAAATCAAAGCCTCAAACTCAAATCAAGGTTCTTCATGTCCTCCTGTTTTTCACTCTTCTGATCCTGAGAACTAATCCGGAAGCTACCCGGCCAAACTAACCGACTGGTTTCCTCAACCGGGGCGACCCAGCCCATTTTGACCTTGTCGAGTTTTAACCCGGTAGCCTCGGTCTCTTTGCTCCCTTTCGTTAACACCACAGAATGAGGGCTGACCCTAAGAGTCTGAAGGAAGTACGGCGTGCCACCAAGTGACGGAACGCCGATGGCCATGACCGCTCGATGACATGAGCTTTGATGCCGTTTCGCGGCCCCTCGCTCCCTCTTATGCGCGTTCTGGTGCCCTCCTAATGCCTGTGAGCTGAAGAACTTGCGCATGCAGTAGTTGCACGAGAAGGTCTTATGCGGTGTTTCGGATTTATTACCGAAACTAGTACTATCCGGAAGGCTAAGGGTGAGTTTCAGCCATGATCGCGGGCTGCTGCAGGAATTATCGATGCCGTCAAGAGCTAATTCATCGGAGATTTCATCGGTATCATAACCTTCTCTAGGGTTGTTGTTGTTATCTTCCTCCTCCTGTACTTTGTCTTTCTTCATTGTATTAGGTCAATAAAGGTTCTCATCAGGGTTTGTTTGTGCATGGAGTGGTAGATATGCTACCCTTATAAAAGGAGTAAACAGCAAGGGTTAGCAAGTGGAGAATAATCAAATGGGATTGTCAAAAGGAATAGGAAGGTCTTCAATGATGCACGGATAAAGCTATTTCTTCACTTTTCAAGTTCAAACATGGATCTTATGTATCGTAAAGCATGAGAGGATATATACCTAGAATTGTCCTAGACAATTTGCTACAAATAATCTCCCAAATATCCCTTTCTTGGAAAACAAAATAATCTCCATCCAGTACTAGAATCCACAACAGCAACAGTTGCTTAAGAAAACCCTTCTTAATTGCTTGCATATTGAAGACCCATGCCCTTAAGAATGCTTAATAAAGTGTTAAGTATAAATACAACATATATCGCGAGTGATTTAAAAAAAAAAAAAAAAAAAAACATATGATTTAGATAATGATAGTTCAACTAAGAATGAGTAGACAAACAATTATAGGAGCACATTTGAAGACCATAAGAAAATAATTATCATGAATTTTGATGAGCTATACATAAAATGATTATACATTTTTCAATCATTTATAAACTCTAATCCATTTTTAAGAACTTTTGTTGTTTATAATTATACATTTTTAATTAAAACACATATTTCTAGCTAACAACAAGAAGCTCGATCGTCAATTGGGTCAATGCCCAAAGAAACGTTTGTCTTTTTCATACAACTTGAAGAGTTCTTTAGACGCCAGATCTGAGACGTTTTTTTTTTTTTCTTTTTTTCTTTTCTTTTTTTTTTTGAGATAAAGATGAGGGTCGAGCCACTCAAATTTAAATATCTACAAAAGATTCCCCATCCGGGTTTTAAACGTGCGACCTCCCACACGAAGAGCGTTGCCCTTAGCCACTAGACCAAAGGCCGGTTCTTGATTTGAGACGTTAAATGTTAGCAATTTAGCAATTAGCATACACAAAACACAAGGTGATCAGCACACCACATGCGATCAAGAATTGCCATAAGTGGCACAGCATAGTGCTTCATTGTTCCGAAAATGCACTTGTCAAAAGGATCCTGTTTGGCCCTATCATGATCTCAGATTATTATTCTCATTTTCTTTCGTTTCTGCTATCTGATCAGGTAGCCATCCCACTTCCCAATTCAAACTTCAAAGACAAGATTCTGTTTTGTTTTAAGCCATATTTGAAATGTGGTCGGCATTCTAAGGGGATCGTGTCGTTGCAATGTTGAATTAATTGACCAGTTTAGCAGAGGATGTATTATAATGCAACAAACAGATTTTAAGTTTGTACGAATGATAAGTATTGGCATGAAATCACAGAATAATAATCTCTGCAATTTTCAACGTAATTGGAAATCCAAAGTTGAAGCTAATTAATTGGATAATGGTACAGCTGTACCAATAATCCAATATCCATTACTCGTAGTAGTAGTGGCTATAACAGAATTTGGTTGGTTGCATCATTTTGCAAACACAACCCACCAATGAATGAACATTGACTCGTATAATCTAACCCATGCATATAGCCTATCAACTATTTGGTACTGTACAATCTTTTTGTCGTTTTGCGTGGACAAAGAAAAAGAGTTTTGTGTGGTCTATTAATCTTGCCTACAAGAAAAATATGCGTATTTGCTTTCATATGGAAGAATTTGCTAGGAACCAACAACTGTTATCCAAAGCAAATTGATATGGTAAAGAAAGCATTATGAGTTGTGACCTATGCTTGCTTGCTTTATGCTTTTTTTTTTTTTTTTGGTGGTCAGTTTGGACTTTGGAGCATGGTTAGAAAGCTCAAAGCTTGTAAATTATTGCTATCAGATGTTTGAAGCAATAATATTTAATATTTTCCTGAAAATTAAAGTTGGTTTTGGTAGATAATTTGTTAACATGACAACCAGATAATCTTCTGACATAGCTGCTGGGGAGTTTTTAAGAAACTGAACTACCAATTACAAAGGGGCAAGGCCGTAAGGGACAAACCCTAGTGGTACATGCAGGCAGCGTATGTTATTTCTTCACTTGGATTTTGTCAAGGACACTGATAGCACTCAACAAAGTTTAAAGTCGTAGAATTCCAAAAGAAGTGGCTACACCACTCTTTATTGTTGATCACAATATATGGGTAATTAAACATGTGAGATCTTCCACTCCAGCAAGTAATGGCTATAATGCTTCACTATATGTTGACATTTGAGCTTCATTTTTATTGGAGTCAGATTTGGTGATGCAGTGTAGTAGTTGAGTATGAGACAAATTCAAGGCGAGAGTCAGGTGTTCCGATCTTAAACCGTGTAAGAACTGGGTAACAAAATTTGAGTGTGAAGACTGTCTTTCAGTAAGCCCTAAAGAGGAGGATCCTGACCCAGCCAATGAACACAATACAAAGCAGATTTGTTCAAAAAAAAAAAAGAGTTTCTTCTGTGGCCAGGTGGTTCAAGTCACTCAGTTTTAAAGTGGGTTCAGAAATCAGTGCTACGTGGGGAGACTCAGTTTGTGGCTCAACAAGCAGGTGTGTGTGTGACACTTGCGTTCTCTCCTCTTTAAAGTCACTTGTGGTACTTTTGGAGTTGTGGATGTGTGTTTAGTTCTGTTGGAGAGACACTATTAGCCATTGATTGCAGTATCAAACTTCAAATTCGGTGCTGTTTATGATGAAATGTGATGTCAACCTTGATGTAGATGTATCTATGTAGTGGACGACATGTCACTGGGCCTGATCAAGAGAAGTGAAACATGGTTTCTAGTCCACATCTTTTCTCTTGACAAAGAAAAACTATTGTGCTTCTTCTGGTCCTGCCATGTGATAATTGAGTTTGCTGTATTGTAAAATCTATTAGAAAATTGAAACATAAAAACCCATGTAATGCAGAAGGATGAAACATCTACAACATCAAGTTCAGTAAAAATAAATGAGTGCAATTATAAGGCAAAACACCAAATATGATGCTCACAACTCTGTTCCCAAATATATGTGCTCACGACGACGGATTGAAAGTATCATAGTGACCCATCACACAAATCCTACCACAAGGGGACCACAAGAAATTATAACATCTTTTTACCAAGATAAGGTATGAAAAGTTGACCCAACAATTTAGGTATACTAAGCTTTCTCTCTTTCACTGGTGTGATGTCTTGTCTGTGTAAAACAGAATGTGATTACTCATCTTTGTTAATGCAAAGTGCAATCATATTGATCTAGTTAGGTTTTGTTCACTTTGCAATGTCCAACTTTTTATTATAATGACAGTGTCCAAACCTTGACTTCCACTGAAAAACAGTACAAAAGCTAGTGGTGCTTGCCTGCTAGCTAGAACAAGCTACATCAAAATTCAAATGAGCCATAAAAAGTCTATCAAGATCTATATTTTTGTAACTAGTTGATCAGCACATCCGGACAAATCAAATCAGTGCATTAAACCAAATAACAATAGTTAGTCAGATAAACTGGTTGCCAACAAGTACATATAAATTATGTGACGTCATCTTTTTTTTTTTCTTTTAAATTTCAAGTAGATCCATCGGTAACTTAAAAATGAAGTATCATATGTCTATCTTTTTAGCAAACAAATCTTCTTTATAAGATATGGAATCTTATCTTGATTAAGCCTTTCAATCGATTCTCTAAAGCAAAGATAGCAGGTCACGACAATTTGATGAATTATATACCCAATTCCACAAAGCAAAGTATCCAACTAGTAGCTTATGCTTTCAACATGTGAGAAGTTTAAGAGAACAAACCTCATATGCTGTCAAGAACGAACAACATTTTTCCATCTACCTTTTAGTTGGTGTATCTTTTTAACCTTGCATAGTCGCTTTAATGGACCTGGTCATATAATTTCCAGATAGGATATTAGCTTATACAACCCCATATAATGAACATTAGTTCATTGCTTTGTCAGTAAGAGAAAGAGGTCATATATTAAATCACTAAGGAGAATCAAATTATTTAGCTAAAATGTTAACTTAAAATTGCAAAACCTTTCAAAATTTTCATAAGATACAATATCGTATCTTTCATATTTTAGAAAGCATCAGAGCTAGTTGCTCATCGGTCACTTCCACCTCCTGTTGTGCGCCTACAGCCTCTGCAAGTTGGGCTGCTATCTGATGCTTACACTTCAGAAACAAATACAACAAATCAGGCAACAAAAGATAGGCAAGAGAATGCTACAAGAAGAAAAGTATAGGGCATATAATAACATACGCAGATCTGCTCGCCTCTACTGACAATATCATAGAAAAAAGAATAGCAGGTGCACAGATGCTTCGGAAAACAGATGTACTCTTCCTTTCTCCTCGACTCCCCAACCACCTACAGACAAGATGGCAAAATTAGGACTAACTAAAATAAAATAAATTAGAGCTTAGAACTAAGATAGGCTCATAGAGTATACCAACCTCATATGATTAAAGGTTTTAATAGTTTATAGTCCATCTCCGCTTATTTAGTTTTAGAGAGTTTACTCCATCTCAGCTTATTTAAGGAGAATTGAGGGGTTCAAATTGGGTGAATCGATCTCAAACATGCTAACCTATATGCACTCAATTTATTTTCCATGTTTAATCCTGAATTTTGCTTAATATGCTGGTTGTGCACACCAATAACCGATTAGGCTATTTCATCTTCACGTTTAATTGTGTCTATGCAGTTCAAATTGGGAACTTGGAGGCTGAATAACATAAAACTACAATAAAATCTCAAATAAAGAAAAATCTACAAGGAAGAGAGAGCGGCGACTCGGGAAACCGGAGACCCTCTTAACGCCACCTTCATCAACAATCCGTGTCGCTCGCTCGAAGTTCTTTCCAAACAAGAAATTCAATCTGAGTATGAATGAACATATCCATGTCATAAATCACCTACACATAATTCTGTAGCATTGTTCACAGTTGAGGTGGCAGAGGAGAGTGCTGCTTACATCGACAGCTGATCGTCGGACACTGCATTGACAGCCATCGTCAGTGTCAACTGTCAACTGTCAACCCTCAGTAGTCAGTAAGTAACTACTAAAGAGATAGTGTGGCAAGGAAGGGGAAAGGAGAAAGGAAGTGACCTAAGCGGGTGGATCTGATCTGGTCCCAGATGGCATCGGCGACGGCGGAGGTGGCAGCCATGGCAGCGTTCTACTGATGCGCGCAAGGTTCTCGATGTTTTGCCTGGTGAGAGCAAAGAACGATCAAAGTCAAAGCGCAGTGAAGGCCCGACTCGGACTGAGGTTATGTTTTCTGGTAAATAATTCTGTAGCAAATCCAATCGAACGAGGCCCAGTTAAAAAGGTATTGGGCCTTATTATCGGATTGAATATTGGGCCTCATATTTTTAGCTGTATCTTATATGGGCCAAGTCTTAAGCCCGGTCCGGATGGTGTGAGATATAAACATGAAAGTGATTAACATTACGGTTTAGTTTAGCCATCAAGAACATCAAATGGTTTGGTTCAAAACGATATGTCGCCCTTATTTTCAGAGTGCGTTTGCAATTTTCCATGATTTTGGAATCGAGAAAGTTAACGTGACATATTGTTGGCATCTATAGTTCTATACTATTAGGATTGCCTTGGTCAAAGGGGGCATGCCCAAACCCTCTTGGATTTAAAATTATATTTTGACTTCGCTTATAAGAAGAAGGAAAATCATGAATGCTGACAAGTCGCGGAAAAAACAACTTCAATACAGCTTCCACATAATTGTTGTGGAAACTGATACTCTACTCGTATATAAGGGAACTAAATCACCATTAAAATAAATCTTATTGCTGTGAAAATCACCAATTTGTTCAATTGCATAAAAATGCTGATTCAGTTGACGCTCATCAGAAAGCACTGTCATATCAAACACTCTGTTTTTTTTTTTTTTCTTTAAAAAAAAACAAGGAACGAATTAAGAGAGGAACGTGCAGTAAAAAAATGACCAACCGAAGTCTTACTTTTACTAAAGAACTGACGTCCAAAAAGGCCGAGGAACAGTACGGGCCTTACAGGCTTACAAATGTAAGTAAATGGTATGCTATCTTTTTAGGAATTCACATTATCTGCGGTACCGCACGATGCAAGGGTCAAAACCCCCCTTAAAGAGCTACTTCAGACCTCCCGCTACAGTGTTGCTACAGTGACTCTATGTGTAAATTCTGACCATTCTATTATTTGGAGTGGCTGACCATTCCTAAGGATGCGGACTCTCTTTTTAGGGCCCGCCGTTGCGTCGGTCAAGTGCGACGTCTTGGTTTCTGCGTGCTCGGCCGGTCGCTGAAGGAAACGGGTGGCGCTAATGCCGTCATGGTCACTTCCATTATGAAAGGGCTCTGCGCAGAGATGCGGATCTCAGATGCAGCCAAGGTGCTTGTTAAAATGCCTCTGATGGGATGCCCTCCTGATCTGATCGCTTACAACACTATTATTGATGGTCTTTGCAGCATAGGTAAGACTGGACTCGGTCTAGAGCTATGTCGAAAGATGGCAACAGAAGGTGGGTGTAATCCTAATCTAGTCACTTACAACACCATGATCCATGGATTCTGCAAAGAGGGTGATGTTAATATGCCTACAAAGATGTTTAAAGATATGGTTGTTAAAGAAGTGAAGCACGACGTCATCACTTGTAACATTCTCATTGATGGGGCCTACAGAAAAACGGAGATATCATAGGGGCATTGCAGGTGTTCGAAGAAATGCCTGTCTGGGGACTCGTTCCTAATTTGAATACATGGTCTCTGTGGCCAGGGTGACATAGATAGAGCTTTGAGGATCTTTGATGAAATGGCAATGAAAGAGTGGTCCTAGATATCTATACATGCAATGCCCTCATTCTTGGGTTTTGTTCTGTCGGTGATATGGACAACGCTTTAAAAGTATATGGAAAATTGACCAGCTGTGAACTTCAGGCAGACATCTTCACATATTGTACCTTAATAGATGGTTTTTGCAAAGAGGGCACCTTGCAAGGTGCTTTGGATCTTCTTCAGGAGATGAAGGAGAGAGGGCTGATGCCGGATGTTGTTGTATATAATTGTCTAATCCATGGTCTATCTGCCGCAGGTAAGTGGAAATGTGCGGTCAGTTTATTTGACGAGATGGTAAATCTGGGTATTTCACCTAATGTGGTCACATTTAATGCATTAATAGATTCGTTGTGTAAGCAACGACAAACTTGTGAAGCAGAGAAGCTGGTCTTTTTGATGGAAGCGAGAGGTGTGACACCTAAAATAATCACTTGGCTTTGTTCTGGATGGTCGTTCCGACGAAGCAACGGTTCTCTTAGAAACAATGGCAGAAAAAGGTATTGAGTCCAATGTTCACTGTTATAATACTTTAATTAACAGATATGGTAAGAATGACAGAGTCGATAAGGCCTCGAGTTTGGTTGAGAAAATGATGAAGCGAGGACTTGAGCCTAATGATGTCACCTTTAAAATACTTCTACAGTTCTACTAAATGCACTGGGCAATATTGCAAGAATGTGGATGAAGTGAAGCTAATAATATCGGAGATGCGAGATAAAAGAGAACTTTTCCAAAAAAAATGATAGTCGTTGACTTCTAATTGTCATATAAGTTTTCTGCTATGTATATAGTTGGTGCCTTAACTCTAAAATTTTTACTCCGCGCATCAATCTTAAATTCTTTTGAACCATTAATTATATTCCTTCCAATTAAATTAAAAGGTGTCATAACAATTTTGAATATTATTATCATTCTTGATGACATATTTTAATGCAATTGGATCAACTAATTTGAAGGAGAATGATTATTAAAAAACTAAGTTTGATGTGTGGAGCAAAAACTTTTCTATGGAGATAGCAATTACTTTGTAATTGGAGCAAATATGGCGTGAGGTTAAGTTCAAAATCATATCAAATCACTTCTAAATTTGAGTTTATATGGCTCATTATATTCTTTATGAGTCCAGCTAACCGTACCATTCACCCGTACCCCAAGTTTATACCCCGTAATTAACTAGCCATATTCGGAAAATTTTCCGTGCTGTGCACATTTGCATCCATCTGACAAGCAAAACCCACTAATATATCGAGACAACCCAAAGCTAGACCCAGTACTAACAAATTCAAATATTTAACACTAATATCAAATATTTAATACTGTCATTTCGCGTGTTTATTTTTTTATCTTAAGTCGATCAAATATTTCTTTGTAAATCTTTCAAATTTTTTCTCAAATGTTTATATTTTTTTTAGTGTTTATATTTATCGATCAAGTATTTTTGTAACAAGTGTTTATATTTTTTTTCTTTGGGTGTTTATATTTCTCGATTAAGTATTTTCGTAGCAAGTGTTTATATTTTTTTCTTCAAGTGTTTATATTTTCTCTCAAGTGTTTATATTTTTTAATCACATATTTTTTCTAGAAAGTTTTTATTTTTTCTCCTCAAGTATCAATATTTCACAATCAAGTATTTTTGTAGCAAGTGTTTACATTTTTTCTTTGAGTGTGTTTATATTTCTCGATTAAGTATTTTCGTAGCAAGTGTTTATATTTTTTTCTTCAAGTGTTTATATTTTTCTCTCAAGTGTTTATATTTCTTAATCACATATTTTTTCTAGAAAGTTTTTATTTTTTTGTCCTCAAGTATCAATATTTCACAATCAAGTATTTTTGTAGCAAGTGTTTATATTTTTTCTTTGAGTGTGTTTATATTTCTCGATTAAGTATTTTCTTAGCAAGTGTTTATATTTTGTCCTCAAGAGTTTATATTTTTCTCTCAAGTGTTTATATTTCTTAATCACATATTTTTCCCAGAAAGTTTGTGTTTTTTGTCCTTGAGTATCAATATTTCACAATCAAGTATTTTTGTAGCAAGTGTTTATATTTTTTCTTTGAGTGTTTATATTTCTCGATTGAGTATTTTCTTAGCAAGTGGTTATATTTTTTCTTCAAGTGTTTATATTTTTCTCTCAAGTGTTTATATTTCTTAATCACATATTTTCCCTAGAAAGTTTTTATTTATTGTCCTCGAGTATCAATATTTCACAATCAAAGTATTTTTGTAAGAAGTGTTTATATTTTTTTTCTTTGAGTGTTTATATTTTTCTATCAAATAGTTTAATCCAAGTGCTTATTTCAAGTGTTTATATTTTTTGATGAAATATTTTTCTCCCAAGTATTTATATTTTTTTAAGTGTTTATATTTCTCGATCAAGTAGTTTTCATATCAAGTGCTTATATATTTTTCTAAATTGTTATATTTTTGAATCGTTAATTTGAAAATATTTGGTCAGTTCATAAAGTAAAAGTTTTATCTTCATTTTGAGATCCTATCTATTTGACGACCTGCTGACCAAGATTGCAAATTTGCAGGCGTAACCAATGTGATTCCGAAATAACCGAGTTAAGTACTCGGGGTACGGGACTGGGGTACAAAGTCCCGGGTATTGTGAGATTTTCTCATTCTTTATATCAAAATCTTGTAGAATACAAAAACTTTCTATTTTTGGAGATTTCTAAGTATTTGTTTTGAATTTCGTAAAAGTAATGCATAAAATATTGAATATTTTATTAATATATATAGTCACTTTTACAAAATTCAAAACAAATACTTAATAATATCAAAAAATAAAAAATTTTGTATTCCACAAGGTATTGATATAAAGAATATAATGAACGATATAAACTCAAATTTAGAAGTGATTTGATATGATTTTGAGCACTCACGGTATATTTGCTCTTGTAGTTGAGCACTTGTACGAGTAATTGTTTTGTTCCTGTAGCAAAGGGCGAATTTGTAGCTTGAGGTAACTGGCAGATGAATACTTCTAGGAACAGCAGAGATGCTGTAAGAAGGTCAAAACGAGCATGCAGATTTTCTTGGATTTGAAATTGCATTCGACTCTGCCAATTTATACTCTGTTCAAAATGAAATCTCGGAGGGCAAACGCAAATTTTTTTTAAAATCGAAAATATAAATAATAAATTTATGAAAATAGTAAGATGACCCCGGAATTTACACACAATAGATAGAGCCGATTTTAAAAATCGGTTTCTTTCATTGGAACCGATTTTAAAAATCGGTATGAACAGTGTTTTAGCCACACCCGTATTACACACCCCACATGCCACACGGGATCCATACCGAATTTCAAATTCGGTATGAACAGTGTTTTTTTTTTTTTTTTTTTTGTGGGGGGCCTCTCTTCTCTCCCAACCGAATTAAAAAGGTAGAAACCGATTCTCAAAATCGGTTCCTTCCATTGGAACCGATTTTGAGAATCGGTATCTACTTTTTTTTTTTCCGGATCCAATTGTGGCCGAACTCGGTGGTTAAAAAAAAAAAAAGTTCGAATCAATTTTCAAAATCGGCTCTATCTATTATGTGTAAATTCCGGTGTCATCTTACTATTTTTATAAATTTATTATTTATAATTTCAATTTTAAAAAAAATTTGGGGCAAACACGATTGTGAATTCATTTTCCTGACAAATCCGATGTTCAAAATGAAGAAGCGAAGAGGAAAAGAAATGATTTGACAGGAATTGAAGAGGCTGAAGTCGCGTGGAAATTTCCTCTGAAAATCGAAGGTATTTGATGAGAATTGAGTTCTCGTCAGTGAAGTTACCGTTTTACCCTCATTTATTTTCTTCACCGTATACTTGAAACCTCAGCAATGGCAATATTGTTATTTCAAAGAATAATGAGGGTGTTCTGAATCTCTGATGAATCAATTCCTCTCTTGGACTTGCACTCTGAACAGAAATTTTTTCTTGAGAATTGAACTCTAATGAATTCTATTCTATTCAACTCTATTGAATTCTCTTGCCTACTTCATTTTGAACAAGGTATTAGGAGAAAATCTATAATTGCTAAATAAAATTGCTGAAAAACAACTCGAACACAGATTCAACTAAAATTTTTGCTCTGCACACCCTACTAAAATTTTTTTTGAACCATTACATTCTTTCCAATCACACCAAAAGGTATTGTAATTAAATTTTTTATATGCCCCTCAACTCCTATTCAATTTCTTATTTCTCCCTCTACTCTTCCATATATCTTATTTACCCCTCAAGTGTAACAATCATTTTCTTATTTACCCATCTTATCAATTTTTATAATTAAATATAGTTACAATGTATGGTTTTACAATTATCTTCTTATAGTGAATTACAATGTATGGTTTTACAATTATCTTCTTATAGTGACTAAAATGACCTCTTCTAATAACGCTCCCCCCATTCCATTTTCGTTTCCACTGTATTCACAATGTTTCCAATATTATTCTTCCCCAACTTTCATTGCAAGTGACTAGTTTTGTTTGCTGTTTAGAGCGAAGCAAGTATACCAAGAAGATTTGTATAAGAGAGGCTTCAACATATTTTAAAGGTCAACAAAAGAAATAATAATAAAAAAACATGGAAGGAAAAAAAAAATCAGGATCTCTTATGAGCTACACCTGGACATAAATGCTTCAATATTTTGATAATTGAAATGGTCATTTCTCTTGTGAGAAATGGAGGCGAAGCAAGGATTTTTATTTTTTTTATTTTATCGTTCAGCATTTTAGCAATAAGAAAAGACTGGAAAGAAGGCTAGAACAATAATGTTGAGGGTATATTTGTCTATTTATGTATATATATAATTTGAGCTAGACTATTATACTAATGTTAGCATTTCAGACCGAAATGCTAACGGCTAAAAAATTATGTTATTGTGTCCAAAATCATGATTTATGGTGCTCAATAAATTATTTATATGAAAATATTGGGAAATACAAAAATTTTTCATTTTTAGAGTTTTCTAAGTATTTGTTTTGCAATTATGAAAATAGCATGTACAAGTATCAATATTTTATTAATATTTATGAGCTCTTTTCTAAAATTCAAAACAAGTACTTAGAAAACTGTAAAAATGAAAAAATTTTGTATACCCCAATATTTTTATATAAAGAATTTATTGAGCACCATAAATCGTAATTTTGGACACGATAACATAAATTTTGAGCCGTTAGCATTTTGGTCCGAAATGCTAACGTTAGTATAATAGTCTATCTCTATATAATTTTTTTCAAGATAATCATATTTAGTTTTATGTAGTTACTTGGAAGGGTAAATAAGAAATTGATTGCAACACTTGAAGGATAAATAAGATATTTTAAAGAGTAGAAGGAGAAATAAGAAATTGAGTAAGAGTTGAGGGGTATATAGAAAATTAAACCTAACTAATTTGATGGAGAATAATTATTTAAAAACTAAATTTGGTGTGCAGAGCAAAAATTTTGGTGTAGATAGCACTTCCTTTTGAAGTTAGTATGAAGTATAAATTCACTATTACAGGGAAGGTAACTAAAGCACCGTTGTTGCAAATCTTATTATCGGGGAAATCATTAATTTGTCCAATTAATTGCATATATAAATGAAATGCTGATTTTGTTAACAGCAAAACTCGTTTTAATTAACCTTATCCGTCGCTACGATGTTCACTTAAATTGGAGAGGACGAGAGAGATTACCCGTGAATTTTTTTTTTTTTAAATTATGGCGGATATTGAGGTCACGGGTTCAAAATCTGGATTGGAAGTCTTTTATAGACATTTAAATTTGAGTGGCTTGATCCTAATCTTTATCTAAAAAAAATGTGAAAATCTTATAATCCCCTAAAACTTATCCTCCATTCATGTCCTCCGGTCCACACGCTTCTAGATACGCCAAGTCTAACTTGCATCGCTCTAGTCAGATCCGTCCATGCGACCGTCCTCTCGCTCCTCTCGGATTGGCCTCTCCTCCCTCTCCATGCGACCCTCTGATCTCATCCTCATCTTCTTCTGTGATTTCGCCTTCCCTTCTCCCCTTTCTCCCCTCCTTCCCCCATCTCTTCTTTCTCCAGTAACATCATGGGCTCCTTATCTCTCCTACCCCTTTCTCTCATTTCTCCTCGCAGTGGCATCTATATCCTTGCCTCTCTTCTTGTCTTCTCCCATTCTCTCATTTTTCTCCCGCAAGTGACACCTAGTTTTCAAAAAATAAACACATGGTTTTGAAATATAACTAACTTTGGAATATAAACAACCAGATTTGAAATATAAATATCCGAATTTGAAATATAACAATTTGACTTTGAAATATAAACACTTAGTTTTGAGATTAACATCTGGCTTTAAAATATAGCACCTGGATTTGAAATATAACCACCTTGCTTTGAAATATAAACACACAAATTTTAGATGTAATTATTCGACTTCAATATATAAACACTTGGCTTTGAGATAAACACCTGGATGCAAAATATAAACACCTGGATGTGAAATATAAACACTTGACTTCGAAATATTATTACATGGCTTTTAAATATTAATACCTAGGAGATAAAACACCTACAGTGATATGTGGGGGGCACTGCGCTGCAAGTGACTAGAAGCAACGTGAATTCGACAGTGATGCGTTTTTCAATTTTGACTGGTCAACACGTTTTGACAGGTGGCGCGCTCTGATTGAAGGAGACAGAATTGGGGGATTTTTGTTGGGGGACTATTAATGTGACCCTTAATCAATTTAATTATATAGCGTTTTAACTGTTAAGTATAGCATGAGAGGTGTACAAGTTTCCCTCCTTTCACCAATTCAACAAGTCAGAAAAATAAAATCAAAGCAACGACATCTACTCTTCCCCCTAAAACCTCCACCAGAGATAATGAAAAACCTAATCTAACACCATCCATGCATCTTCTCTGATATCCACTCGTCTCCTCTCCACACAATTCCATTTCTTTGATTAATTCCCCACTCTCTGTACACTTAATTCAGAACAAAAAAAAAAAAATAGTGTTCTTCCAGTACTACTTTCATAAAAAAAACAGATGGATGATATTTGGTCATGGATCAAGTCGTTGCCTTCGCCGGCTGACTGGCAATCGTCGGCTTCCGCTCCCCCATCGCTCCTCGTGGCCTCATCAAAAGACAAATTCATTCTATTCCAAGTAGTCGAGCATGCTTCTTCCGGCAGCCCAAGCACTGATGCACAGGGGCGGAATTAGGGGGGGACGGGCAGGGGCAAGGCACCCCCCATAATTTTTGAAGTTACCAAGAGGAGCATTTAATTTCAATGTAATTAAGACAAAAATAACAGTTTGGCCCCCCCTAACAGCTTGAATATTGAAGCTCATTAAATCATATTGATTGTAATAAGATTATGTAATTCCAGAAGCCATAATTTATTTACATTATAATTTGAAGTCCGGTCCCATTCTCAAACAACTATTAATGTAAATCACTTTGTAATTAAGTATTTAAATTCCCTTTTTAAGTATACCATTGGCCAACGGGAAGAATAAAATGTATGCATTACATAAGCCATATTGGTAAGGATAAATGTATCTATTAACTCAAAATGTGTTGTAATCTATACTCCATAAAGAGTGTTTAGATTTCTAAACATCTCAACTATGCCACATCATCACTATTATTAACCATTGATTTTGTTTGAAACTCTTCATCTTCTTTGATCCAATGGCTAATGTTTTTTTTTTTTTTCTCTCTTCTCATTAAAAAAGATGAATGTGATATATCTAAAACAAATTTTTAACCCTTAAATGGTCCAACATTTATATATGTTCTTATTTTAATTATTATTATTTAATTACATTAAAAATTTTAAAAAAAATGTCAAGCTTTGTTTAATATAAATATTTAAAATTTTATAGAATTCTTAGTTATTTATTTGCTACCACTTTTCCACCGAGTTATAGCTCTAGTAATAAATAATACATGAACTATTTCTAAATATTCTATAAAGTAATATTCTTGTTGTACTTATGGTCCTTATGCAAAATACAGGTAAATATTCAAATATTTCTAACAAAGCTTTTAGACTTTCTTTAACTTTAAATCAATAGTTTTTACATGTTAGATAGCATGAAAATGATTGGATTTGTTATTTTAATCTGCATAAATATTTTTTTTTACATAATAAAATTATATATAAAAACATGTGACTTAATTGCAAAACATAACTTCAATAAACGTTTAACACTTAACAAAAATGGAATTTTGCATTTTTTTTTTTGTTGGAATATCGTTCTTTTCAATCTAATTGATATGTATATATTTAACCGTTAATTTTTTTCATTATATGAAGATTTCTTCTTGGGCCCCCCCTATGTTTTTTTTCTGGTTCCGCCCCTGCTGATGCAGCATCGGTGTCCTTCTCGATATCCCTCCATGAGTACAACTCGACAAGCCCGGCTCACACTCTCTGGGTCTCCAATCTGTCTCATTCCTCTTTGCCGTCGGATTTACAGTGTTCACTACTGCATCAACTGATTCATGAAATAATCTCCCTCTCACCTTCCATCTCTTCGTTAAATTCGAATGTTACCTTTGAGCAAGATACAGTATTGACGGTGGTAGAGACTTCCGAAGTCAATGAAGTTTCGTCTTTCTTCTCGCTGACACTCCTGCTCCGCCTGTTCTGGCTGTGCGCCATAGATGCACCAGCTCAAGCCGGATACCTCTTCTTCTCCGCACTGACACGGCACGTGCATTATGCTCTTAGCTGCGGTAGAGTCATTGGTAATTTTCTTCTGGCAGCGGGACCTGATGTAGAGCAGCGGTACATGCGATCACTTGGATACATGCTCTCGAAATGGTGCCTTCTTAGAGATATACAACATGGGCCCAAGTTGAATGCGGGACCGGTACCAGCGGCGTGCCTCTCGTACGCCACGTCGGTTCACGGTCTCATTGTGCTGAAAGGTTATGCACCTGTGTTGGCGATGCCTCGTGTTAGAGCAGCTGAAATAAATATGGAGGAATATGCGACTGAACCGAAAGAATCTGCGTTGCGGTATGCACTGGCACACCAACAATTGGAGCTTGTCATCCAATTGGAATACGTTGTTTGTATGAAGGACCCGCGGTTCATCCGGGTCGACGTACATGTCGACAGTTTGCGTGTTCATGTAGTCAGACTAGGGTACAGTAGACAAGATGACGAATCGGAGCTCGAGGAACAAGATGAGATTGAAATTGAGACCGAGCGCCATTTTCCATCGCGTGTGCGGTTCTGGGTCGGACCTGTGCCGGGTTCGACCTATGCGACCGGTCCCAGTCTTGGCCGGTCAAGTGGAAATCCGGAGCGAGAAGTAGAGAATACCCAGATTATTAAAGGCGTGTTTTTCGCCGGTGTAAAGGGCAAAGGGGGTACGAGCAAAGGTATTCAGTTTACTGGCAAAATGACATGTTGCCAATCTATCATTAACCTACGTACCAAATTTTATTTTTAATTTCAGTTTATAGAGATTAGTGTCAATTAGTCACTGATTATATGATTAATTAGATATTTTGCAAACATAATTTATTATCTAATCAGAAGAAAAAAATAATCTCTGATACATCATATTTTTTTTTTTTTTTTTTGAGATAAAGATGAGGGTCAAGCCACTTAAATTTAAATATCTATAAAAGCCTCCAACTAGGTTTCGAACCCGCGACCTCCCACACAGAGGGCGTTGCTCTCAGTCACTAGACCAAAAGCTGGTTCTTAATAACATCATATATTAAGGTGTTGTATTGCTCATGTTATGATGTTAACCGTCTTCACTGCATGTCAATTAACAATTTGCAGGTTAGATCATCAGCTAGAACGAGAAACCGAAGCTGGAGATGGGAACAGGAGGCAGACGGCAGTGCAGCGGTATTCGAAGGTTTGCTCTGCGATACATCCGCATGGACAGAAGTCGCAACATGGCGACCCGGAAGTCCATCCACAGACCCCCGGACCGGGCTGAGGCGCCGGTGGTGGGGACCAAGGAGGGCATTCAGTAAGAAGGGTGGCATGGTGGTGGCACGGGACGAGTTACCGGAGGGAGTGGCGTGGCGGATGGGGAGGGAGATGGAAGGGAAAAGAGTAAAATGGAGAGTAGGAGGCAGGTTCTGGGTGAGCTATTTTGCAAATGAGGTGAGGAGTGGCTACTGGGAGACCAGGTGTGTGGAATGGAATCAAGAGGTGGAGCTTGCTCTTGTGGCTGCATAGCTCATGAATGAATGGGTAACATCAACATGACTACATGAGACAAAATTGTGATATGATATTGATTGCAACAGTTTTTGGAACTTGGACTTGTTGCATTGGTACTTTGGTAGGGACGTTAGAGATAGATGTCATGTAGTTAGGTCATATCTGGTGTCCTCAAAATTAGTGTTTGATAACACTATTACAAAATTTGAGTAAAACGTTACACAATTTGAGATAAGAGTTACAAATTTTGTGTATTCGTGGACGTGTGAATAGTTAAAATGAAGATGCTTAGAAAATTCCATGCAGTTATTTGTCTGTCATTCTTTGAAAAGGGCCTGCTGACCTAGATTCCATATCCTCTGTAGCACTACATTGTGTAACATAGAATGTGAACTTTTAGATCATCTCGAGATCTGTGCTGGTTCGAATCTCGAGATGATCTAATGGTTCACATTCCGCGCTACACAATGCAGCGCTACAGAGGATGCTCGAATCTTGAGATGATCTAACAGTTCACATTCTACGCTACACAATGCAGCGCTACAAAGGATGAGTACTCGCTGACCTGAGGAGGAATTATTGGCGATATGAATCTAAAATGTGCTATCAACCGTTTAATTTGTCAAGGGGTGAGTTGATCATGACAAGACATGGAAAATTGTTTCATTCATTTTGATTTTGATCTGAGAAAGAATGCTATTCTGGGAACTTCAAACTTAAGTAATTAATTGTGATCATTGCAAACATTTAAGTAATAATTCAGCATATAGCATGGTAGATAATCTTGCTTTGTTTTGCTTTTTGATCTGATAATAACAAATCTCTCTTTTGCATTGTAGAGGATAAGAACTTGAATGAAATACTTGCAGATGGGTTGCTGTATTTTGAAAAGGGCCCAAATGAAGCAGATCGGGTTCTTTTAACTTAGACCCATGGGCTTAGCCCGGATCCATATCTGCCACTATTAAAGTTTACATAACTGGGCTCAGGGCTCAAATCTCAATTGGAAAGGCAAACCTGTTTGTTGTTATTTAACAAAACTAATTAATTCTGATTTATTCATAACAAATTCAATCCACAATAATGTTTGTTGTTATTTAACGTATATAGACATGAACAGCAGGTAGATAAATGTATGCAATCAGATTTAAGTCCGAGGTGCTGCGTTTAAACTTTAAAGTGAAGGTTGGCTCCAACAGCTTTCCCCAATTACACAAGATGCCCTCTCACCCGAATTGAGATCCACTAAATTAACTCAAATTTTGAGTTTGTCCGTAAAGTGATTTTGTAAAGGGCCTCATAAATTTTAAATACTGAAACCAATAGCTCAAATTTATCTGCGAGTTAACTCAAATTTTGAGTTAACTTAGAGGATACGGAGTTTTCACCCCCTATCAATTCCTATAATTCTACTGCTTCCGATTGAAATTTCACCACATGACAATTTTTAAACAGCAGTACTGTATATACAAAATAATGTAACGGTTCTGGGTGTAAATAAGATGTAGAATTGCAAGATGAGTGTAAATAAATTAGAGATGTAAAATTGCTCCTGGTAATCACCTGGGTGTAGGGAATTTCCTATGGAATATGCAGTTAAGAGGGCTAATTTTTTTGGACTACCATTTTCAATCTGAACCGGCTAATTGAAATTAAGTGGCTCTCAATTAAACCTGAATTTATACATAGTAATTTTACCTTTATCTTCTAATTTTGATTGCACTATGTTGTTGCTGTTTATTTATCAATCACTGATGAAAAAATGGTCGGGGGAAAAAAGAAAAAACAAAAGGACGCGATGTAATGCAGGTAGTGAAGAATTTAGAAATTCTTTGGAAATGATAAGTTAATTTTACTTGCGTCTACTAGTTATCAGCAAAATATGACATTTCCTGTGTCTAAATGATCAGAAGAAAAATAACATGTACATCAAAACAGATTGAAGAGGAGGGAGGAAAAAAAAAAACGAAGAACAAATTAAGAATTAGGGGCTAAAAGGCCTCCTGTTCTCAGTAACAGAATTGTTAGTTGCGATACAAGAATTTGGTGATCAATTCACATCAATTACAAATCTCTCCGTTACAACAAAAAAAGTTGCAGAAACGTGTTATTATTATACACTAACGATTGTGGAGAGGATCCGAAGTGTTTGGTACCGCCCGTTCGCTGCCCCGGTACAGCGCGCCTCTGTCCATGTCTGTCGGTATATGCACTTTCCTCAGGCGATACTCCGTCGGAGTCGCCATGTTCTGTTTGCTATGATCTGCTTCCAAGTTCCGATCTTTGTGATCTCCATTGGCAATGAGAAAGAGAAGGCAGGAAGTGATGAGAAGGAGTGTTGTTGTCACTAGCAGATGTCTCATTTCCTTCACCAATTGGGCACTTGTTCATGATAAATGATAAGTAAGTAAATAAGAGGAATTGAGCACACATAACTTGGTGGTTTGGTTGCCCATGAAATAAGGGGCACGGCTTTATGGGTAAATAAACAAAAAAAAGGCTAGAGGCGCGGTATTTAAACGATTCTAATCATCTCCGTTTCTAGGTATTAATAAGAAAATTGCCTTTTTTTTATATCATTAGGGCCACTTCGTGTAGCAATGATTATATTATTTTGCAGCTGAAAAAAAAAAAGTAAGCATCTAAATTATTTTACTTAGCACCTAATTTTGATTACAACTATGGATTTATTTCATTAGTAAATATTATAAAAATAAATTATGAATGAAAATAATAGAAACGTGAGGACTCTTCAATCCAATATATTCTTTTTTTTTTTTGGTTAGATGGTCTTAATTTTGCCACAAAAAAAAAAAAAAACTACTTTGTCATCTTAACGGACACAAAATCATCATAAAAAGATATATGTAGTCCCACTTAGTAATGATCAAACACTTATTATTAAAATCAAGTATATAAAAAGTCTAGTGAATTGTTATTAACAAATTAAATGAAAAGTCTTGATGATATGACATGAGTGAGATGATGAGAGAATTAATTAACACTATCTATGAAGTATAATATTGTCATGTTGATTGATGACAATGACAAATTAAACGAAAAAACACATATATCCAAGTATCAATATTGAAAGAATAAATTTACTGCATTGACTTTTTTATTCACTATTATGTTATTATTACTAGAATAAAAAGAAAGTCATTGTCCATGGCCAATATTAAGCTCCGGTGATGAGTTAGTAGCTTGCACTAATTTGAAATTTAGTTTGCACGTTTTATCCATGTTAATTTTACCTTGTTTATTACTGTATCCTTACTCCTAATAAAAGGAGATTGAATTTTTTAACATTAAAGTTGATTGTTTACTTAGATTGATCACCGTTGATTGTTTATTACTGTATCCTTACTGTATCCTTATTTATCTTTTCCAAAGAAATAAACCTCAGTCGTTGATTGTTTACTTAGATTGATCACCACTGTTGACGTACGTTAATGCTCGTTAACATTTTCAGCCCATTAAAATTTAAAGCTCATATAAATTATCTCAATTTGAGATTATTACATATTATCTTAAAAATTTATTATAAAAAATAACAATTTTAGCTCAAAGCACGGTGTGAGCTTTTACTAGTTTACAGAAAATTGATTATGGGATGATTTTACACTGCTAAGTATGCAGGGCTGTGCTGCCAGTGCACATGGAATGGAGATGATCTCTTCCATTCCAAATGAAAACCACAGTTGCTTTTCTTTTCTTTTCTTTTATCCTTTGATTAATCTCGGTTACGGCGGAGCTTTTACCTAATCCGTGCGCATATTAATCTTGGGTGGTGAGCTTCCTGTCTCTGTGTTTTATTTTTTTTTTCCTAGTGAAATCGTAGTAGTGCTTAGCTTATGTCGGATTCAGGCCACATTTTCCCCTTTGCGTAGATCCTGTCCGGTGGTTTGTCATGATACCTGTGTTAGATCAGACTTTATTATCAGATATAAATAGATGGTTTTTTTAAATGAAAATGTCGTTATGTTGTGTAGCAGTAGCACTAGAATCTGATGATTAGTAGCCGAAACCGAAAAGAAATGTTTTATGTATTTGTCTTTGTTGTGCATCCAGTTATCCACCCAATAAAAAGACTTAGATTCCCTTTCCCTTTTACTAATTAATTGCCTATCGCAACATAATTCAAAAGTAAATGATTTATCCTATATACAATATACAATATAGCAAAATGATAGGCACTAACAAGTTATTCAGATAATATTGATTTGAAGTGACATATTACTGGCAGCAGGCAATTCAAAATGCCTACCATTTTTTATACTGGGTTGTGTTGTTGTTATTTGTTGATTCTTGACAAACGATTAACTTTTTATGAGTTATGACCTAAGCAGATTATCATTTAAAATGTATATTCGCTCACTAGATTATGAAAGCAGATTTACAGATTAGTTTGTTTTTTTAATCTAAAAGTTGGGACAGTAAAGATCTTAATCTTATCCTGAATAACGACAAAATACGAATCAAATCACCATGAATAAAAACAGTAAAATGTTCCAAAATTCATGAATAAAAACTGTTTCGAAAAGAAATCAAACTTGACGTGAGTTCTTACGGATTTTGACCCAAGAAAGCAATGGACGAATGGTCCGGGACATGGACATGAACCCACCGCTCAAGTCTCAGCAGCCAGCAGGTGAGCCCACTTCTAAAAATCAAATTCGATTGCTTCGGCGGTTCGGCCCCTCGTAACCTTCGCGAACCTTCCTTCGTACCCACTCCCACACTCTACAAACAAGCTACATCACCATCCACTATAATTTATACCATACCACACCCCTAAAATCCCCACCACCGTCCATTTTTTATCACCCCAGACATCACCCAACTCAATCCAACCCTTCCTTCAAATCCAACGGCTGCAATCAAATTCCACATCCCTGCTATCTTAACAAGAAAAACTGTTCAAAGAATTCCTCCATTAAATAAACACAAAGCGGCAGTGGCAAGTACAGGCACAGCTCAGTCGCTCTCTCTTCACTTCAGTCTTCGTTACAAACACAAAAAAAAAAACCAAAAAAACGCACAAAAATGGCGCAAGAAAGTGTGGAATCCGCCGCCCAGACCAAGCCGCCGCCGCCGCTGCCCCCGGGGCTCTCCATCTGGCCGCCGTCCCAGCGCACGCGGGACGCCGTGGTGCACCGCCTCGTCGAGACGCTTACCACGCCCTCCAGCGTCCTCTCGAAGCGCTTCGGCGTGATCCCTGCCCCCGACGCCGAGTCCGCGGCGCAGGCGATCGAGCAGGAGGCGCTGGCCGCCGTGTCCACGGAAGGGTCGACGGAGTCCGTGGAGGAGGGGCTCAAGGCGCTCAGCCTGTACTCGAAGCAGGTGAGTGAGCGGCTGCTGAGCTTCTCCAAATCGAGGGTTGCGAAGGAGGAGGATGTGCCGCCGCCGCCGCCGCCGCCTTCGAATGGAGAGGAATCGGTGACGACGACAATGAAGGATGATGAAGAGGATTCCGGATCTGTTGTGAATTCCGAATCTGCTGCGTCTGCTTGAAAGATTTTCTTGCCTTCTTTGTCTTTTTTCTTTCTTTGTTTTTTTTTTTTTTGAATTTAGTTTGTTGAATGTTAGGTTTGGTAGATCTGAAGAATAGGTGGATGATTGTCAATGTGAGTTCTTGTTTTGGTGGTATCTCTGGGTCGTAGAACTTACAGCAGCCTGTGTTTGGAGGGTTTATTATAATCAAATATTCAAAATCTAATGAACTGGATGGGTTGGCATTCAATTACTGTTTCTTCTTTTTCTTGATTTTTATTACAAATCATCTCCTCTTCCCATGAATTTGCTGACCATCTCTGTCCATAGCCAACAGCAAAGCTTAGAATCAGTTTATGTTTCTTGAAATTTTAAAGGTCAAGTTTTATTTCATTAATTTTTGCCAGCAGTTTAATCACGTGTTAAGTTATAAATAAGACTGCAGAATTGTTACATTTCTAATGGAAAAATATAAGGTGGTCGTAATAATATTCAAATCGAGTGGCTTGATCTCATTTTATCCCCAAAAATTATAATATTCAAATTGAATACCATTGAATTTCAACTCTTCTGTTGAAGAGGCGAATATATTATTACACCAACAGTATGTATGTACTACCAGGGAGATTAAAATTGAGCAGCATGATTGCAGTGAGCTCATGAACTGGACCATACAGGAAGCACTAAATAAATTAAATTCATACTGCTGGTAATCTGGTACTGAAGAAGTGAACATGGTGGCAATCTGGCCTAAATGGCTAAATCAGAGGTGACTGACAGTATAAAAGAGAAGGCCACTGTAAATTTATGATATACTAATAAAAAGTCCACATTTTACCTTGAGTTGAAATTGTTATTTATTATAGAGTAATGTTTTAATGCCACAAGTTTTTTGTGCCACAAGATGCCACAAACTCACTTTTTCATGTATATTTCAAAATTTTGGATTCAAATTTTAAATCAAAACCGTTAATAAAATAAATGCATATAAAATCTCATGAACATAATAATATTAACTGTTTTGATTTGAAATTTGAATACAAAATTTTAAAATATAAATGAAAAAGTGAGCTTGTGGCACCTTGTGGTGCAAAAAACTTGCGGCATTGGAACCCTCCTCTTTATTATACTAAACTTTTAAGATAATATGTAATTGATCTTAAATTGAGATAATTTATATGAGCCTTAAATTTGAATGGGTTGAGAATGTCAACGGGCATTAACGTACGTCAACAGTGATGATCAATCTAAGTAAATAATCAACGGCTGAGATTTATTCTTTAGGAAATATAGATTTTTGATGTCAAAAAATCTAATATGCTTTTATTAGGATTAGATAACTTTCTAGTTTTGTGGTTGGTCGTGCATTATTAAGACTGACTTGATCATAATGGAAACCAGCCCAATCACATTCTAGCTGGGCTACTCCAGTAGTGTTATTAACGATTGAAGGCTTTTTAATTCGATATGAAGGCTTCTCTTTCGTCACTTTGAAATTAAGATTCAAGTAATTGACAAAATCATTTTTCAACATTGCAAGGCAAATAACCGATTTTTTATATTGTTCAAACCTCAAACTATAATAGGCAACACACTAACGCTTCACAAGTTAGTCATCATGATAAATCATTAAACATAAAAGTAGCATGACATGTGAATTGACAATTCATTAATCTTTCTTAAATATGTAATAATCATACAAATTAATGTGAATTGGCAATGCTATATGAGTTTAAGCTTACTAAGTACTATGGTGGTGAGTTTTACTCAAAAAATATATTTAACTACCTTCAAATTGTGATTTATGTCTTTAATAAAATTCTTTATATCGAAATATCTTGGGATACAAAAAATTTTTATTTTTAGTTTTTTAAATATTTGTTTCATATTTTTTAAAATAGACTACAAAATATTAATAAAATAATGATATGAAAACATACTATCTTAAAAGGTTTAAACAAATATTTAAAAATTCTAAAAATGAAAAACTTTTGTATCCAAGAGATTTTGATATAAAGAATTTTATGAAAGACATAAATCACAATTTTAAGATACTTAAGTATGGTTTTTGAATTTTGAGTCAAGCTCACCAAAGTGCTCAGTGAATTTTCAAAACATGCCTTTTTTTTGGGTTAGACTATTAGTCCCCCATCAAAAATCCCCCAGTTTTGTCCCCTCCAATCAAAGCGCGCCACTTGTCAAAAGCGTGTTGACTGGTCAAAGCTAAAAACGCTTCATTACTGAACTCAGTGCAATGCCCCCGCATGTTACTATATGTGTTTATTTTTTCAAAACCAAGTGTTTATATCGCAAATCCAGGTGTTTATATTTCATATTCAAATGTTTTTATCTCTAGGTGTTAATATATCTTAGCCAGGTACTTATATTTCAAAACCAAGTATTTATTTTTCATATCTAGATGTTTTATCTTCCAAGTAAAAATATTTCAAAGTCAAGTGATTATGTTTCAAAACCAAGTGTTTATATTTCATGTCTAGTTATATTTTCACAAATGCTACGTGTTTATATTTGAAAGTTAGATGATTACATCTCAATTTGGGTGTTTATATTTTATAGCCGGGTAGATATATTTCAAAGCTAAGTGTTTACATTTCAAAACCAAGTGTTTATATTTCAAAATCATGTGTTTATCTCAAAGTCAAGTGCTTATACTTCGACATTACATAGTTGAATCTCAGATCCGGGTGTTTATATTTCAATGCAAAGCGGTTATATTTCAAATCCAAAAGTTTATATTTCAAAGTCAGATGCTTATCGTCTCAAATTAAGTGTTTATATTTTGAAATCAAATTGTTTTATTTCAAATTCAGTATTTATATTTCAAAGGCATGTAATTATATTTCCAAACCAGGTGTTTATATTTTAAAAATCATGTGATACTATTGGGAAAAAAGAAGAGAGAAGGGGAGAAGGTGAAAAGAGAAGGAGAGACGGAAATGTCATTGCCAGGAGAAAAGGAGAGAAGGGAAGCAGGAGAGATGAAGAGGTGATGATGTTATAATCGGAGCGAGATCGTCGGAGAGAGATCGTCGGAGAGAGATCGTTTGAGCGAGATCGTCGACCAGACGATATCTGAAAAGGAGACATCGTCAAAAGTAATAACCACGACAAACATATACGACGATGAAATGAAAAAAAAAAATTAATACTAAAGTCATGGTTTGCGGGGACGCGGAAGGGAGACATGACGCTTTTGAAATAAATGAGTTTCCTTTTTAATTCGGGGGACAAGTCTGGGGGATGGGTTTAGGGGATTAAAAGATTTTCAATTTTTTTTTATGTGATGTTCATTTTCTGTACAAACATCCTATCTGAATTATAGACTAGAGTAAAAAGGAGAAAACAAAATTTAAGAAAATAGCTAAGTAGATCCAGACGTACATCTAATTATATTATACTAATTAAAAGGACGAAATTGTATTCGCATATGGCACTTCTCATCTCCTAATGGCAGGAATGCGGCTGTTTAAGTTTCTGATATCATTTATCAGTGCAATCTGCTGAAGCATGTTTGCTATTCTCTGCAATAAAAACCAAAAAATAAATTGACAAGTCTTAAGAGGATATATGAGATTGAGGAGTAGATTGCCAAAAAAATAAATGAATTACCTGATCTTTTTCCTCTAAAAGCATCATCAGGAGTTGCCTCTCCCTCTTATCCCTTTTCCTGACATACATCGCCATGCCAAGGAATAACGCGGCGGCACTGACCGACCAGATCATTCTTTCACTAATCAAACTCTTCAGCTCATCAAATTTTGTATTCATCATGTCATAACCGTAACCCAGAATCCGCCTTACGGACTCGCCCACTGATCTAAAAGTAATTGTATCATCAGCATACTGTTTTACATCTCCATCACCGTCAATCTTCATCTCGGCTTTTTCTGATTTTGGAAGAATGGTTGGTTGGAATATGTCCTTCTGAAACGTGTCGAACGAGTCGACCTGACTGAGAGCCCGGCTGGCGGTGATCTTCTGGTGTTTGTTGATCAGATGGGGGTTGGAGAAGTCGGTTGCTAAGAGAACTAGAGGCAGAGGCAAGGGAGAAGGATAATGTGGAGATGAAGGAATTCTGTCGGTTGGAACATGCCCCATTCTGTGTTGTATATTTGCTTTGTTTCTCTCTTCTTTGTTCTTGTTTCTTCTCTATTGTTCCATTCTGACTTCTGAGAAGAGGAATCAGTTATTTCTTGTTAGTGATATTTGCAGTTCAGCCTCTCATATTTATTCATTCATATATTGAGTGTATAAAATTTGGTACTTGCCCATAATCCCCAACAAGTTGAAATTGTTTATTTCCCTATTGATCTTCTGCTCAAAATCACGTCTACATTTTCTTGTTAGCCCAGAAATTAATATTGCTAAGTTAGATGTTAATACTCCGTGACTCTGTCATAAAATTTGAAAAATTCTTAATAATTTCTCATGTGTCACTTATACAGAATATAGCATTTTACAAAGGCATATAAGCAAAACTTTATAAAATCTCTAGACGTTAAAAGAGCCACTTGTTTTTTTCTCTGTTCTTTTCTTTTGTGAGGCTAAAACAAAGTCACTTTGACATAGTTGGATGTAGACGAAACATTAAAATGTGGATATGGACTCCATATGGAGGGATAGTCACCAGATTATTTCAGGGCTTTTCTGAATGGTGCATTCTCTTGAAAAAAAAAAAAAAAAAATCTCTTGGTCATCAAATTTTTACTGAATTTAGAGATTTTACAAAACATAAAGAGCATTTGATGACGATCTTAAAGTCTCAAACAATTATCATTTTGATCCTTACCGTTTAAAAAATTATCTAGTTCTTAAAATGCTCAATATTACATTGTTCCTCATACAAAAACAAAAAATTAAACATTATGACATAATTGAGTTATAAAATCCCAACATTACAATGATAAATACTATAAGTTGTGGTCCTGTCTCTTCTATTATATATACCCATTACCCAATGATACATGTTAGGCAAACACATGGCATCTAAATTAAATAAATAAATAAATAGCGTAGTGATAAAGACTGACTATAACTACAAATCATACGGCACCAGAAGCATCTATCCATGTACATTGTCCAACCATACAGATAAAGACTTGTTAGTTATCTTTTTACACGGCATTGAAGTCGTTTGAATTAAGCTTGATTGTATTTCTAAAACAAGATTTGATGGTACGTTTGTCACAAAGAGAAGAGAAGTGGGAAAGCGTTATTCAATATCAGCAACAAAGAAAACAAATGGTCAATTACATAATGAGGAGGGATCCATTGACAATGCTTCATTTGACAATCTTGATAATGGGAATTTTCAAAAATTTGTAAAAATTCACAAAAACTCTTAAAAATGAAAAATAGTTTATGGATGTATATTTTAACTTATAGATTGATAGTGTTTCAAATTTCAATCAATTTGAACATCGTTTAATGACTTATCAAAATTTTGTGCACTTTTCAACGGTTTTAAATAAACGGATCTTTGAAGAGCTATCAAATGTCGCTTAAATTAAATATAATTGGAAATATAATCAATCTATAAGTTAAATAATACATCCATAAACTATTTTTCATTTTTAAGAGTTTTGAAAATTTTTACAAATTTCTGAAAATTCTCATTATCAAGATTGTCAAATTAAGCATTGTCAATGGATCTCTCCTCTTATATAATTTTGACTAATACATTATTGCATATTCAATGAGAGGAGGCCTCCACTGTTACTAAATATTTTGACACAAATATTATATCAAACTATATAAGTTCATAAAAAAACTTAAAATTAGAAAAAATTTTATTCATTTGACTATAGATTGATTGTGTCTTAAATTTTATTCAATTTGAGTACCATTTGATACTTCATCAAGAATAATTAAATTTAGACCGTTATAATTATTATACAAACTTGATGGTTCTTGATAGAGTATCAAATGATACTTAAATTGAATAAAACTTGAAACACGATCAATGTATAAGTGAATGAATATGTTAATAAAAGATTCTCATTTTCAAGATTTTTTGTAAACTAATAAAACAAAACTTTATGTAGTTTTTGTGTCAACAAATTTTGGTGTAAGTGAACCCTCCTCAATCAATAATAATAAACTGAAAAGGGAAATTTGTATATTTGTCATTCCAAAAACTCTCAATTTGTAACTTTGCAACTCCAAACTTCGAAATTGCACATTTGGCACTACAAACTTAACAAAATTACATTATTGGCATTAAAATTTTTGAATGACCAAATTGTCCTCAATCTTTCACAGTGTGCCCCCCGGCAGCACTCCTGGCAACAAGGGGGCTGCCAGGGACACACTGTGAGAGATTGAGGGCAATTTGGTTTTCAAAAATTTTAATGGCAAAATGCAATTTTATTAAGTCTGTAGTGTCAAATTTGTAATTTCTAAGTTTGGAATGACGAAGTTACAAATTGAGAGTTTTTGGAGGGGCAAATATACACTAACGGATACAATAGTCATTACAAACTGAAAATGTTATTACACTGGATACAATAGTCAAAAACATAATGATCAAACGGATGTATAATAATCAACCAGGGATACAGTAATCCAATAATCAACTAACGGCAGCGCCCGTAACAACCACTCCCACGTCCCAAGTCCCAAGTCCAACACTGAAGTCTGAAGGAGATACGAAGTTACGAATACGATACGAAGCGAACACGTCTCCCTTCTCCCAGCCGCGAACTCAGTGGCGGACTCTGCCACGCCCACGCCACCACCTGCCCGCCTCATAATTCCCAATCCCATTAGTCCCCATTCCCTCCAGTCCTCCTCGTACCCTACCTTCGCATGGCCGATTCGTCCTCCACTCTCGGCGACGCGTTCCTCGACGTCGACGATTATGATTTCCCTCCGGTCAGTCACTCACTCTATCTATCCTCTTTAGTCGAGGGATTGTTATGAAGGAATTGATTGATTGATTGATTGATGGATGGATTGCCTTGTGTAGGTAGAAGAAGGGAGGGACACCGGCATTCCGAGAGAGAAGCACGAGAAGGTCGCCGCTCTTGTGCGTGACGCTAACCACAGGTTCCGGCAGAGCCGTTACGATGAGGTAGAACTTTTGCAATTTCCGGATTGCTTTTTAGTTTTTATACTGTATAAATTACTCTGGATTTTGAGTAGTTTTTGCTGGATCGTTGCGGATCCTTAAATATATAGATTGTAATTGAGTATGTATAGTGATAAAGTGATAAACAATAGCTGTGCCGGCATTCTTGTGCTGATGTTTATGTATTACCAGAATTTAAGTTCTTTAGCAGATTGTTTTTAAGCTGGTCCTGATATGATGTCATTTTATACGATCATGTTCTTAGATATGAGTTTACGTATTGTTCTTACTTCATAGTTCATACATAGCTACAATGTGCTTTAATGATATAAGTATATAACAGATAGCTGCTGGAACAAACCAGTTAGATAAAATAGTCAAAAGTATCAGTAGCAGTGAACCAAAAGTTCTGAATTCTTAGGGGACATGGCATCATGGCTACGTAATTGTACATAGCTAAGATTAAATGGGCAATTGGTTGCTCTGTAAATAAACTCGAGTACATAGGTTTTACTTTCTGTACACTTGTACATACTTTTTGTAATTTTTATTATAAATGAAAATTGCAGACTAAGTCTGCTCCTAAAAAAAAAAAAAAAAAAAAAGAACCAAAAGTTCTGAAATCTGAAAACCTTTTCCTGACCTTGCAATAAGCTAGTTAATTGTAACTAAAGTATTTAAAACTTAAATGTTGTTGGTTGTAGGCAATATCTCTATACTCCAAAGCACTACTTATAAAACCAGGTGATCACACAATTCTTGGCAACCGCAGTGCTAGTTTTTGCTTGTAAGTTCCTATACATGATGCAGTTATACTTGGAACACTTCTGTGCTACTATACTGTTGCATTTATTTTGAAAATTCGACCTCCATATTTACATGACTGCACCTTTATATCAAGCAAAACCGAAGTAGATCGATTAAAATGCTTCACTATTGTTTCTGACTGGCAATATCTTTCGTATCAGCCTTAGCCGTCTCTTGAAAGAAAGACCGGCAACTCAATCAGAGCTCCAGCCACTGAATGGACTTGATCCAACAACACATGCTGAGGTGAACAAATATTTCTTTTTTGGCCTTCATATGATATATATTTTACATAATCACTTGCTAAATTTTATATTTTTTTCCCAGTTAGCACTAAAAGATGCAGAGAAAATCATATGCAGCAGTACCACTTCTCCAAAGCCATATGTACTGAAAGCAAATGCTCTTTTTCTGGTAAACCTACATTAAGTGATTTTTGTGCTTGGGAAATTGGTTGAGAATGGAGGCATTTCTCGGTGTTAATTTTGTTTCTCCTTTTTTCTAGCTTGAACAGTACCAGGATGCCAGAAAGGCCCTTCTAGAAGGTCTTCAAATTGATCCTCTCAAGTATGTCTCTCTTTTATTTATCCGCTGTTCTGGTACATATTGACTAGCACATGTGCCGATATATTTTAGATAAACTTAACATACATTTTTTTTTTTTTTTTTTGGTATAGCTCTCACCTGCAATCTTGTCTCTGCAATCTAGATCGAAGCACAAATATCCCACTAAATTTGAGAAAGCGGAAGGCAGAAAGAACCGATGATTTTGAATGTACACTCTGTTTTAAATTACTGTATGAACCAGTGACTACCCCATGTGGCCATTCCTTCTGTCGCCACTGTCTTCACCAGGCTATGGACCATGGTGATTTCAAATCCATTGGATTATTTTCTCTGCAACAAGAATAACCAAATCACACCCTTTCTCAAAGTTTTCGTCTGTTCAAATATAGGTAACAAATGCCCCATGTGCCGAACGGTTCTGTTCATCACTCCAAGAACTTATCCAATAAGGTGAATAATTTACATTTTTTTTATTGAATAAGTAGCAGATGATGTCAAATATGTTCCTTCTTTTTAAGACTTCTCTTCCTGCGAAGCATACAATCAGCAGGATTTAATTTAGGACAGATATTATATACATTCCACTACTTTGCTGATACCAAAGAAAAACCAGGCCTAATACATATGAATAGTTGGGCATGCCAGCCAAAGAACTTGTATACATCTTCGGCAATGAGGTTTGCTGGCTACATGCATTTCAGTTTGTGCAAGTTTGAAATGCACTCTGCAGAAGAGATTGAATATTTGTCCTGTGACCAAACTTTAAAAGTTAACCAACAGAAACACGTGTGTACAGGCATATTATATTGGCTTAATTTTTGCTATACCCATCAAAACTTGCTAAATAGCCAATATCCCCATCAAACACTCTTAATAGCCAATATACCCATCAAAATTCATTTTTCTTACTTCCATCCTCTTTTATTTATTAAACCACCTATTAATATGTTATAAAATACTAAAATTACACTTTTACCCTTCATTTGAAGTGGAGATGTCCATTTAAGTGTTTTAGATGATAAAGTGTGCTTCTCTTTTTGACCTCCAGTAATGGTTATTAAGCACAGGCATTTTCTTAATGTTGGAAAATATAGAGGAAAACCGATTGAAAGAAAACCAATTTTAGCATTAAACATTACAAACTCTTAGTCCCAGTATAAATACGATTTTGTGTACCGATATATGTATAAAGCATGGTACAGAGATAATGAGAAAAATGAAAGAATTCTAAGAGAATAGATTTTGAAAGAAAAAAAAAAGAGCATCCAGTGTAAGAAATGAACTCAAGGCATGGATGTTAAAAATCACTGTTGTTTCTTTTCTCATCTCATCCAGTCAAGAATTCTAAGGAAGCTCACCATTTAATAAAAAGAGTATAATGGTCCATTCAAATTTGATATTAGTTAAATGATATGTTAAATAAATAAAAAGGGATAGAAACAAAAAAAAATGAATTTTTATGGAGATATTGGCTATTAGAAGGGTTTGATGGGGATATTGGCTATTTAGCAAGTTTTAAAAGGGGATAGTAGTAATAAAAATGAAGTTTGATGGGTATATTGGCTATTAGGAGTATTTGATGGGTATATTGGCTATTTAGCAAGTTTTGATGGGCATAGCAAAAATTAAACCTATTATTTTGCTCCATAGCTTCTTTTTTTTTTTTTTTTTTTTTTTTCTGAATCCGACATATAAACTTCCTAGACTGTAAGGTTGTAACTGCGATCATTTTTTTGTTAGAAACAAATGCTTTTCAGAGTTAAGGTTCTAAGTTTCAATGGTTGAAGAAATACATTTTTCATTTGCACACAATCTGAAAGGTTGGTTTTTGAATGAAAAATCATTAAAATGTGGTTGATGTTTCTAAAATGCATGTTTATATTTTACATTTAGTCGGTGTAGTCATTTATTTGCCCCCATAACATGCATTGACTTAGGTCTAAAATGATGCAGTGTGGTGCTGAATAACATAATTCAGAAGAACTTTCCAGAGGAATATGCAGAGAGGAAATCAGAGCATGGGAATGTCATATATGCAGGTCATGATTTGATGCCTCTTTTTGTCATGGATGTTGTCCTTCCATGTCAGAAGCTTCATCTTAATATCTTTGAACCTCGCTATAGACTCATGGTAATATACATTTACTATGTTTATCATTTGTATTTATTTATAATATGTACTCATTAACCTGATGAACTTCCATTCTGTGTTTTTTTTTTTTGTTCCAATAAGGTTAGGAGGGTTATGGAAGGCAATCATCGTATGGGAATGGTAGTGTTAATAGCTATCTTGACTTATTTTCAAACAAAAAAAGAAGAAGAAAAAGAAAGTGCCAGTCCTAATATGTACCAGATTGTATTCTTTTGACGAATTTATACTTCATTATAGGTTGCGATTGATCCTATGACCAGTACAATTGCTGAATTTGGCTGTGAAGTTGAAATTGTGGAGTAAGTACCTATGCGTTTAATTTAAGGCCATTTAAATTTCATCTGTGATTGTTGTATTCATTCTAAGGAGCTCCCTCTCCACCAAAATAGTAAATCAATCCTGTGATGTTTTTCATTAGGGGATGGCAAAAGTATGTTTTATTATTATTTTGAGGATTTCTACAACGATAATGGTATATCTCATCTGATGCTCACTTGTTTATCATAATATTGTAATGGAACTTTTGTTCAGAGGCAAAACTAAAAAGCGAAATATACAATTCTTAGTTTGGTTGTACTGGTATGAACTAATTTATGTATGCAATCAATGATCTACCTTTCATCCTTTATGGTAAAGTTTGCAATATAAGGAAGCTTTTAAACCCTATGAAAAGAGATTATGTTATCTTCCTTGAGCGTTTAGCTTGTAACTTCAATGTAAAATTGATTACACAAGATAAAAAAAATTACATTGCAATGGGAGTTGAACTGGTATCTCATGTGCTGCAAAAGTTCCCACATAAATCAGAATATCAGATGGCTTTGGGTGTGCTGAGATTCGTGTTATCTCTTACTAAATCATATGATAATGTTGATTATTACAAAATCAGGTAGCTGTAATTCTGCAGTCTAGAGAATTAGCACATAAGTAGGGGTGTTTTATTATTAAAATGTTGAAGAGTTTGTAGTGCTTGGAATTTATAGCAAGGGAAGTAGGGGTATTTTGTTATTAAAATGTTGTAGATTTTGAAGTGCTTGGAGTTTATAGCACATGAAGGAGGGGTTTTTTATCATCAAAATGTTAAAGGTTTTGTAGTGCTTGGAATTTAGAGTTTTTAACTTCACCTCAGATGTTCTTAACATTTTGTTGAGGCTTCTAAATTGCTTTTAATCGGTTGTACTTTGTAGGTGTGAACCACTTCCAGATGGCCGATTTTTTCTACAGGTATGTATAAATTTATTCATGTAGAATTTGATAATAACTAACAAGTTTTGCAAAGACATACAATCAATAACAGTATTAGTAAATTTGATTGTATACATAATTTGGATGATAATGCATAATTAGAAGTAGATAAGAATAATGTATTGATTATGTAATTTTTCTTGCAGATAGAAGGCCGTCGGCGGTTTCGAATCTTGCAATCATGGGATCAAGATGGGTTAGCATCTTATATAGCATTCACTGATTTATTACTAATGAATTGATTATAGTTCATTGAATGAGTGGAATTTTTTATAAAATTTCTCATTGAAGGTATCGCGTTGCTCAAGTTGAATGGTTTCAGGATGAACCACCACCAGAAGGGTCACCGGAGAAACAAGAGGTTAGTTCTTCATTCTTTCTCTAATGAGTAGACAATTGTTTAGCATGCTTACTTCTATAATTTCTAACTTTTTTTTTATTCATTCTTTTTAATGGGAAGTTGGTCAAGTTGGCCAATACTGCTGCTGAGTTGGCAAGAAATTGGGTTACACGTGCACGGGAGGTTACGAGAACAGGTAAATTTTGATTTGCTTGATTCAATCTAAATTTTTTTTTTTAAATTTGAAGTAGTATTGCAATTGTCAGCAATCCATAGTACCAACTACCAACAAATACTCCTTACCAGGAAATCAGAATCTGGTTTGTTTGCTCCAGATATCTACTGTTGTTTTTTTTATGTTATTATTTGTTTTAGGATTTATGAATGCACTAGGGCTTAATGCAGGAAGAAGACATCGGCATTTGGAACAATTTGAATCTGAGAGTGCCCCTGGGCCCAATGACCCTGAAAAATTGAGCTTCTGGGTAAACTTCTATCATCTTTTATATGCTTCAAGCGTTTATTCTTATAAACATGATCAGCCATTACTTTTCAGTTTCTTTAATTTCTGTTTTCCCCCCCTTAAATTATTGTTCGTATTTACCAGCTTGTAAAATTGCTGAATTTGAGGCCATTCGAGAAGTACAAACTCTTAATCTCAAAAGACACCAATGAGGTAAATATAACTGTAATTACATTGCGAAATTCTGGTTGGTAATATCACATGTTGCAATCCTGACAAACTCTTAATCTTTGATTTTCTACAGAGATTGTCAGGAATCCTTGATTTGTTGAGAGCCCAGGAACAAGGCTGTAGTCTTCAATAGTACAGGTTCCTCTTGTGGTACTATTCACGTATATATGAGGCAATTCATTGTTTTACAGATTGTTTGTGTAAACATTATAAACTCCAGCATATATAGAAAACAATAATTCTTAATGTTGTTTTGTATATGTTTGAAGTCAATAATTTTGGATGCTTATTTTTATGATAAAGGCAATAATTCGGAATGTAAATGAGCTTAGCCCATTTTTTCATATTTCCACATCTGAATTATCTTTCGATAGTGGCATCAGATTTTGTAAATAGTTCATAATGTAAATAAGACAATACTTATGAGATTGTTTCACTCATAATTGTTTTGATTTAGGCACATAAAATTACTTTGGAACAGTTTTTTATACCCAAAACTGATCACAATGCCTAATTAATGACATATGTCACTTTTTCAAAGGATATTTTGGTCAGCTTCAGATAAAAAAGTTGTTCCAAAGTAATTTGGACGCCACCCAAAGCGGCCCCCACCGATATGTGTTGTGTTGTTTCAATTCCTAACACAATTCTAGGCCGCAATCATCACTTGTAAGCTTAAAGCTAACACAGTTCAAATCAGTTCTCGTTTGTTATCTAATTGACCTCTCAGTTCTCTAACCCACTTTGAACACAACAGAACTAAACTACAGACGCTGTCAAGGCTTATGACCTAGGGTATGGTAGGTATCTACTAGTTGCCTATTGGAGTATGTAGTTCAAGAACCATTGCAATTAAAAAAAGTTTATAAAATCATCATCATAACACAGAAAATTAAAAAAACATTATCCAAAAATCACATCACAACATATCTAAGTTTATAAAATCATCATAACCCTAAGAGATATGAGTCTAGCCAGATATCGCTACAATCACAAAACCCTAAGAGATATGAGTCTAGCCAGATATTGCTACAATAATCACAAACAAGCAAGCAAAAGAGAGAAAAAGAGTTATAGTTTTAACAATTTAATCAAACCAACACAAGCAAATAGAAAAGCTCGATGAAGACTCGCTTGCAGCGTCGTACTAGCGCTCTAATGCCAGTCTGTTACTCGCTCGATCCCATTGCTCCCAAATCGACTCCCAAAACTTCCTCTTAACTCCCAAAATCAATGGTTGAGAGAATGTCCAAAAGGTGATTGCAAATTTGAGATAAAAACCCTCCCAAACGGTCCAACGCTCCTGCTAAATCTGCGGGTTTCAGTAACTGAACCTTTTGGTCCATAAGGTGTGGGGCCCCGTAAGGGTAGCGCCAGGTTGTCATCTGCTTTGTTTTCTTCTTATTTCATTCCAATGCACATGAAATTACCAAAAAGCCTGCAGTGACAGAGAAATACTAAAAAATGCAAGTAAGTGATATGAAATGCTAATTATTTGGATTAGTTTTGAAAGAATTTCTCTAAGTAAATGTGTATATATTTGGATGGCATCAAATACTATTTGATTTCCTCAAATGTATTATTGTAATTTTTATAGAGCATTGAGAACTTTTTTTTGAGATAAAGATGAGAGGGTTTCGAACCTGCGACTTCCTAGACGGAGATCATTGTCTTTAACCACTAAACTAAAGGCCGGTTCTCATAGAGCAACGAGAACTTGATAGACGATGTTGTAAATTTTCCTTTCAAAGATCTAAGGCTACATATTGGAAAGCAAACACACAATTTCTGAATAGTGCGTAAATAACTCGTAAATTTAAGTAGTACTTCATGCAACACCATCGGTGCCGATCATGCGCAAAAGGTTGTCTTAATCATGCAAATTGCAAGGTAAATATATTGGTACTAGCTCATTGGAAAAACACCGTCCTTGTTTCAATCCAATTGTTTAAGAGAGAGCTGATTACTTCTACAAAAATAAAATTAAACGGGGTCGTGAGATGGGAATTGTCGGCCCACTATGAACAAATTGGCCCCAAATCCAACTGTATGCGAACTATTATTATTCGTATATCAGGACTCAGGAGGTTTGGGCTAAAATCCGTACGATCTCGATCCCTGTTTAATTATATTCGTATTTGTATACGTAAATATTTCATACGGGTCAACGGGTATGAAATATGAAATATCCGAACCATTTGGTCCGGGTACGGAATATATGATCCGTTTAACTTATCTGCATGGAGCATGGTGTGCATCATGAGGGTCAATTCCTGAGTTCTGACACAACGTTTTTTTTTTTTTTTTTTTTGCCCTATCTTCCTTCCTTCCTTTTTTGAGAGAAGACAGAACGTCACAGTCACAGGAGGTGGTAATGAGAAATCGGAAGAGGCAAAACGGACTAAAAAGATAAGAAGAAGAACAGGGCAGGAAGGGAAAGCATAGCATAGTGAGGAGGACCACACAGACACAGAGAGGTTCGTTCGAGTTGTCACTGTTTGACTGTCTACGTCTCCCCTCCCATAAAGATATCAGAATACCTCTCAGGAGAGCTAATTGGGACTACCGCTTTTACTTGTTGGAACTATTCCCCTTGCATTACAATATAATAACCCTTTTGCTTGTTTGACCTTCTGAATTCACAATATAAGTTTTCAGGGGACCAATTCATAATATCTCAATTGGCATTTCAGTTAAAAATTTTAATAATTTAGAATAACAGTTCGTTACTGTATCAGTTCGCGCTTAAAATTAGTTTTACCTATTTTATAAGTATCGCATTACTCAGAATTATATTATACATATAATTTTGATTTTTGATGGGGGATAATTAAAAATTAAGGACACATCTATATACTCCATAAAGAGTGGTAGATTTCTAAGCATCTTAACTATACTACACCATCACTATTATTAACCATTGATTTTGTTTGAAACTCTTCATCTACTTTGATCCAATGGCTTATATTTTTTTTTCTTTCTTTATTAAATAAGATAAATGTGATATGTCTAAAACAAATTTGAACCCTTAAAATGGTCCAACGTTTATATATATTCTTATTTATACATTATTGTATTATTATTATTTTTTTTATATTTTTATTACATTAAATATTTAAAATATTTGTTCAAGTTTTGTTTAATATAAATATTTAAAAATTATAAAATTTTTAATTATTTGTTTGATACCACTTTTCGGGGCGAAGCCCGAGTTACAGCTCTAGTAATAGTAATGTCCCTCTTAATTTGTTTAAGTTTAACTAGTGTAATTTATCTACGTTGAGGAAAAAAAAGATTGATGCTTTCATGTTCACACCCAAACAATTTTACTGATCATAGTTAAATTTGATATTTAGTGATCTATGCTCCTTATAGTGTATGTTGGGTGTTTTGATCCTGCAACGGTCAGTAACTAATCTAAGATTCTTAGAATAGATATGAACCATAGGATCTTAGACAGGATTTTCTATGACATCATTTTCGTGTTGAAGTCTTCAATTAGTTATTTTTGTGACCGTTACACGTAAAGTTACATAAATTTGTAAAGAAGTGTATTGTTTGTGTATTTAATTAATAATTGCCTATAATCAATTCCAAAATTAATTCTTTATTATGTGTTTGATAAGAATGGTATGGCACGAGCATTTAATCGGTTCTTGTTGTAAGTAATTTGATGGATACGGGCATGATATAGCAGGATATGAGCATTTAATTACAAAAAAATAAATAAATAAATAATACTTTTTAGAGATGTGTAAAGTTAATTATAATCATGCTATTCATTTTAAAAGCACTTAAACTACATATTACCTTTGACGCGCCATATATGATTACATAAGAATTATGTCAAAGTTTAAAAGACAATTTGAAAGTTGATTGGTAATAAAACATAGATGAATATTTAATGACTTGAGGAATAAATACATCTGAAGGAATATCAATTACAAGAAATTTCAAGTAATTTTGGTACAGAGCAATTATTCGTCTGACATCCCCCAACATTTAAATTTCTACATTTGATTATATTTTTTTTATTATTTCTTTGTAATTTTGTAAGGTTGGTTATATATTTTTAACGATATATCCGATTATTTATTATTTTTTGACATAAAATAAATTAGGTTATTAAACTGATAAAGTAAATTATCGAAATAGAAACCGATTGGTGTGGGGGAAAAAAGAAAAACAATATTGTTTTCATATCATACTCATATAAAATATGTTTTATATTTATCTAGAGTCGTGGATTTTATTGGCTTTTATGTTTAGTTGAACTATTATTTTGTATCACGTGGTTTAATTAATGTTGTCCCGTTAAAATGGCATATTCATTAATCATTACAGTCTCGGACCGAAAAAACTTTTATACAGTAATAACGTAATATCATTAAAGTAAATTAAAAAAAAAAACACTAGGTAGAGTTTTGCCGTTTTCTTGAATGTGATTTTACCCGACCCTGCACATCACATTTCCATCAACATCAAGTATCAAATACATGCAAGTTGTTGTTTTCTTCTGTAATCAGAACCGTCAACCATGTAACGGATCAGAAAGAAGGAATCCCATTTTTAAGCTGAGCAATAAATGTACTCTGATCCAAAAGACAAAAAACATAACTGCGTTTATAAATGCCAAAACCTTGCCAGGAACGAACGAATACATAAACAAATATAATCCATAATTAATCCATACTTCCATAGTGACACATTATAAGATACGCATTAACTGGGCTGGCTGGGGGGCTAGCTACTGCCTCACCTAGTGGGCATTTACAGTGGCAGTGCAATGATAACAAAACGTAGGTTTGTATATGCAGGTCAGGTCTAGTCTGTCTGGGTTTTCCCACTCGATCGATCGACGAAGCTAATGATGCGTTGAGACTTGATTGAGACACAGAGCGAGAGTATCTTTCCATATTCCGACTGTTTTGATTTGGGAGAGAGACGGAGGTGAAGGTCCAGAAGTTCATACAGTGGCTGCATTCAATACAATACGGATGCACATTTTTTTAAGAGAAATTATCTCTGTCTCCCTTAACTATATCTCTCATCCATCCCTCACACTAAATTGATAATATTTCTTCTTTCTTTCTCATACTCTCATAAATTTTGAGTAAATTTTTTTTATTCTTGATATTTCTATTGTATATGTATAAGTATTTTGTTCAATTGAGGATGTGAATTGCAACCAGTAGAAATTATTTGTTGCATTTGAAAAAAAAAATTTTAACTAAAAATGTGTTGGGATGCGGTTAAGGAGATTTTTTAAGGAGTGTAGTTATGGACTCCTTTTTTTTTTTATAGTAATGTAAAGTATTCGGCCGGCGGAGGAAGCGCCGGTGTTTTTAATTGGAGCTGTTATGTTATGAGTTATGAATCCCCACCTTTTGTGCTGGAAGTAGCATGCTTCAACTGTGGAAAAAACTCCTATTTAGTAGGGGAAATCCTTTTTGGTATTATGCTGTTCTGTTCAGATCGTGGTGGGTATATGATTTAATGGGGAGTTTAGTATTTCAGTGAAAAAGATATTACGAAAAAAAAATTGGTAATAATATTGAGCTAAATATAAACATATACATTGCCACATTGGTATGGTATAAATATAATTGATGGTTATGTTATGCTTTGTCAACCGTTTATCAAATTTCATACAGTTTATGTGTCATTTGATATTTCGTGTCAAATTATCATCAAAATTATTTTATGTTTGCAAATGATAAAATGAGATGATGAGGTTTTAAATACATTTCAATTTCATGAATTTCGACACACAAGATCAATCTAGAGGCTCAACATTTGTTAAAAATAGTAAATTTACGGTGTTCTTAAGCTCACGAAGGCTTTCCGCGAGTTTAACCCCAAAAAACATATTTTATCATATCCAAATTTTGATTTATATGACTCATTAAATTCTTTATATCAAAATCTTGTGGCATGCAAAATTTTCTATTTTTAGAGATTTTTAAGTATTTATTTCAAAACTTTTAAAAATTATATATAAAACATTTATTATTTTGTTAATATAGTTGTTATTAAAAAAATCCAAAATATATACTTAAAAATCTCTAAAAATGAAAAAGTTTTGCACGCCACAAGATTTTGATATAAGAAATTTATTAAGCCATATAAATTAAAATTTGGAGATGATTTGATATGTTTTTTATGTTAAAATTACGAAAGACCTCTGTGAGTTTAAGAATACCGTAGTTTTACTCTTTTAAAAATATTTTATATTTTTTTGAGTCGCGATATGCCGCAATGGTACTATGATATATCCATACTACAAAATAGTCAGTACTACGGGTTTGTATCCTTGTTTTTAAACATTATATGATAAACTCAAACTGTAAATATTTTTGTAGACCAAAATTTATATGTTTAGAAATTCTTTTTCATATTTTATTAGATTAGTAAAATTATCACCTTTTTTGAATGATTCTTACTTATTTAAATCAAGTTATCTAAATTTATAAAAAAAAGATATAAAAATGTGTGCGTAGACAAGATATTAATATACATGTGCAGTATCAATTCATGTTCCGTCATGTAGTTTATGATAGCCTCTCGCTCATTTTTTTTTCGCCAACGAATCTCCTCACTGATGCCAAAAATATTAATTGGGTTTGTTATATTAAGTAGAAGGTGAATAGGTGATCATGAAAAGGAAATACGTAAATCAATATGACAAAGTAATTAAACAATGTAGCAGATGCAGCAGTTTCATAAAAACGAAGCAGAAGGGAAAAAAAAAATTTAATTGAGTAGAAGGAAACTACATTGAACGGATAAAAAGGTGGGTGATGGGATCCACGTAGAGACGTAAACAGACAGAGAAAGATACTGTCGTACTGATTGGAGATACACAACAAGAAATGCATGGAGATGGAGATGGAGATGGAGATGGAGATGGAGACAGACATCAGAAAGAGAGAAAAACTACGCACCAATAACCCATGCAAAAAAACTAAAAGAAAAATTAAACAACAAAAATCGATGGATTGGCGTAATAATGTAATATTTTTTTTTTTTGAAAAGTTGACAGGGCGCAATAATGTAATATTGTAATGGCATTTATTGAGGTTGCGTTGGGAGACAAAACGAGAGAGAACTGAAAGACCTAAAACAATGAGGCGTCGCTTTCACAGTCACAGCTGAGAGGATTCCATATCCTCTGTAGCGCTGCATTGCGTAGCGCGGAATGTGAACCGTTAGATCATCTCGGGACCTGTGTTAGCTCGAATCTCCAGATGATCTAACGGTTCACTTTCCGCGCTACACAATGCAGCGCTACAGAGGATGAGCACTCGAGCCGAGAGCCTACAGAGTTTGTTTCCAAAGTACCATTGGCTTAATTCCATGATACCATGATACAGACATACAGTATAGTATATATATGCTCGTTGTTGGCAGCGCTGCGATTTGATTGAACGAGCTGCAAAATATTTCTTTCTTTTGGTTATTTGTGCTTTGATGAGTTATCAGTAGTCAGTACAGTACATAGCGTAGCACAGGCCGTCGATCTGCTATGGCATGGCATGAACATAAAGTATATGTACGTATATTCCCCTATGCATGCATACGTTTAGGTACTTTCGAGTGACCTCATCATGGGATGAGATGTGGCACTTCTTCTAATTGTGGCGCTGTACAACAGCTTAAATGCTTAATTAACGAGGGATTAGTGTTATGCTTTGGGGCGGGCAGGAGTCTAGACAGGAGACGGGCACCAGTGCGACGGGCGACGGACGACGGGCGACCCTTGCTCGCCTCTAAACCCGTCGGTCTTGCTCGAGACGAGCGGGCAGGCACAAGCCGATTTTGTACACTTCCAATCAAATATTTATTTTGTCTTTTTTAATCTGAAAATTCAATTAACTTAAAAGAAAATTTAAAAATGCGCAAGTTTCAAATTTTAACATGTTTTTTCTTAAATTCAAATATTACTCTTTTTTTTTAAGTATGAAAAATTTTCTTTGTGTAAATTTGAATAAATTTTTTTAACACCATTTTTTTTTTAAATTCAAATATGAGGTGGGTTTCAATGCCACAAGCGTTTTGTGCCACAAAATTCCACAAACATGCGGTAGGGAAAGATTCATGTAGGCAAAGGAGGCATTGGGATGGGCGAGAGTGGGCAAGTTTGGATGGGCAAATGGTTTAGGCGGGACGGGCATTGAGAACCGAAATCCATATAAATCAAAATTTAAAATTGATTTAACATGTTTCTAGTTGTTAGAATCATATACTTAAATTATCAAGTGGAAAAAAGAAAAAGAAAAAGAAAAGTTATTCAAGAACAACCGACAGCACACGAAACACCCCACATCCTTTTCTTTTTGTAACATTGTAACATGAAAAAAAAGAAGAAGATACATTTTAGCATTTAAATTTAGGCCAGAATATATTCACTGCTAAGTGCTATTACTATCCACACATTTGACACAAAAAGCCATCTAAATTAAAGGCCACCTTTTTTTGTTTCAACACAACAGATCAACAGTAGAACATGAGCTTCTTAACACTATCCTGGAGCTGAGGCAAAGGTGTTGTTTGCAAAGGACCTGACCGGTACAGCATCTGTTTACCACATGGCCCGGAATCCGACCTCTCGAGGTATAACCTAGCTCTATATGCTGCAAGATGAGCGTAGTAAGCCGGAGGCACAAGCGACACTGGCTTGGTGCACCTCACAAACGTGTAACAAAGGCTGTGTACCAACTTCTGCATTTCATCGGATCGGAACCGGTTCTCGTCCCACAGGATGTGGTAATGTGTGGGTCTGCTGGTCCCTTTGGTGCCCCAGTGGCTGCACAAATAGAAATCGAACTCCCTGGGATGGGTTATCACCGAGTCTACCACTGTACCGGGTGGAACGTTCTGGTCGCTGTGGAACAACCTTGTATGGTGCCGCTTTTGCACGACACTGAAAGTAACCAAGGGTTGGTAGCCTTGAAACCGCTTGCATGCAACTCTGATTGCTTGTAATTCTTCTTTCAGGACCTTCTGGAACTGGGTCTCACTCACGCCATCCCGAAAGAATATTATCTTGCTAGGAAGTTTCTTGTTTTCTGATAGAAACTCATCCAAAAGTTCATACACCATAAGGTCCAGGTTCTCTATTATCTCTTGGCGGTGAGTTTGAGATCTCATTCGAGAAATGTACCTGTTAGATTCTGGCCAGTTCATGCTGCCAACAACAGCCACCACCGAAGGGCTGACATCATCTAAGGGATGGGGATGTGTCACATCAGCGCCCATGAAGATAACAGGCTGGTTATCGGAAAATATTCTAGGAATTTGACGAGGCAGACTGTTATACAGAACCGTGTTGCACCCTCCAAGTTTTGCGTTGATTTTAAGCGCCAAATTTGCCAGAAACTGTGATGTAAGTTTGATCAAATTTTGGTACAAACAACATTGAGTCACAACCCCTATACTTGTCTCCGCAATCCGTTTTAAATCGCCATAGCCTTTGTGCTTCCTCTCCATCACACAAACAAGCAGCTCCAATTTGCCATAGACAGACTCATTGATCCTTCGCAGCTTGGTTTCTAAACCTGCCATGTTGTTAAGGAGTTGAATGTGCTCAAAAAGGGGGTTTACCATGGTGCTCTTGCTTAATGCAATGCCGAGATGTTCGCACCGACTTGACAGTTGCCGTATAAACGCTGGTATGCAGGCATGTTGCTCACTTGTACCGCCAAAGCTTATAACGGCCCACCTTCTGATAGTCGATCCTTCGGTTACGTGACTGTTAAGGAAATTCCACTGCCGGTCCTGCCTATTCGGGGTCATGTCTCTGACAGGACCAGTATCGCCAAATTTTAGTTTCGGAGGTTGAAGAACTCTACCGACAAGTTGGGTCATTTCCTTGGCGACTTGAAGGTTGAATTGGTTACAGTAAGATCCACTGCAACAACAAAAAATATCAAAATAATGTAGAAGACAAGTAAACAGCTGCAGATCGAAAATAAATAGTTAAAAATCCTAATTCATATGGTTAAAGATATTTCGTATTATTTATAATATTTTTTTTGAAAATTAAAGTCTTCATACGTTGTTATATGCTCAATGCTTTGATTATTAAGAAAATAATCCAGTGCAGGAAAGGAGCTTATGCAACTTTCTTATGACATAGAACTCAATAAGAACAATTAGTGGGGTTTAATTGCACAAGTAGATGGTGCTGCATAATTGAATACTCTATAATATTTAATAAGGTCATAGACTTTGAGATGATAGTAGGGTCTAAAAAGCTGAGAAAATTAAAATTGAGGTGCACATATTTTTGTTTAAACAACAACAACAACAGTCTTTAGTCCCAAACAAACTGGGGTTGGCTTAAAATATATCAAACACATGATAATTACCGGGGGCCACTTTTTTGTCTCATATCATAATAGACCATACCAAACGACTATTTAACGTTACATCATTAGACAAATCCTGAGTTTTATTTTTAAAGTACAGAGCAAGCTAGACAATTCATGGTAATTGTGTAAACTAAATTCGAGGGAAGAGAATGATTTACCTTGCCGGACCAAATGCTCCTTTGACGACATTGTTTATGATATCCTTCCTTTCGCCGGGTCTCTGACAACCCATATTAAGAATCCTCACTGTTTGTTCATCAGAAAGCTTGCCGAGAAACTTCTGACCTTCACAAACCGAGCACAGCTCCATAGGTAGATAGCACGGCTTGCTCCGACTGATTTGCAAGCAAGGCAGGTTCTTGAATTCTATCTCGTGATTATACTGATTCCTGAAATAATCCACCAGTTCATACTCCTTCCCGCTTCTATCCCAAAATTTTAGATTCTCGGTCGGCCCCTCGGTTAGGCTATAGACACGGAACCTTTGGTGTGTCTCACGGTGGCAAACAAAAATCTTGACATTCTTTAACGCACTTAGAACTTGTTTCCTCTCTTCTTCCGACAACACCAGTTTTCGTCTCAGGAAGTCATCGGTTAAGAAACCGCACCTCTTTTGCAAGTACGGAATGATACCAACACTCTCGTGAAAAGCTGTTACCGAGAAATCTAAATTAAGGGACAGACCTTGTTGCGTTGGTCTAAGGCTTTGGAAAAACCCTCGCATACCAACAACACCTCCGCCTATGTCCCTCGGTACTCCAAGAGAACAAGTGTAATGCGACCGCCCAACCGAGACACACGATTCACTCGGCCCCTCCCGTAAAACTATGTCCAGTGCATGAAGATAGTCTTGAGGGAGGGCGGTACCGCCATCTTGTTCTTTCAAGTACTTGCTCAACTGCTCGCCGGTTAATTTAGATACCAACCTAATATTAACTCTAAAGAGCTTCTGATTTTGGGTCTCGGTCAACTTCGTGCCAGTTGAAGGGACCGGTAGAGAAACATAGAATTCAAGTTTGTCTCTTTGAAACTCAATGGGACTGTACAAATTCTTCCGTCCATCAAAAACTGGGATGGCACCGGATAGGAGGTCCGCATTCTCTTCCACCAATTTGTGCTTTATCATCCTTGCAGTTTCCTTTGACGGGCGAGGAGATATGTTCACATCGTAATGGTAAATTCTCTGTGTCGGATCGAATTGTACCAGGAAGTGGTTAGCGAGAAGAGGGATCCTGGGTCCTTCGGTACCACCCGAGTCGGGCCGTGTAGCCACGGTCACTTTCCCACCAAGGTCTATCTGAGAGATCCTATTCTGAAGATTAATTTGATTTTCAGGAAGTTCCACCTCTGAAAAAAAAAAAAAAATGTAACAGCATTACTAATAACATTATTACATTTTAATTGTGGATTACACATTAGTGATCATAATCCAATTCAACATGCAAACTTTCTTTCTAGAGAAGCAAGAGCATCCAAGAAATCTAACCACACACCTCGTTGAACATGGCCCGGCACGGGTCTCTGTTTCCTCGGCAGCATACCAATACCATCCCGCGCACCATCATTCGTTGTTCTCCATTTAACATTGTGGTTGTTGTCATGCAGGAGAGGCGGGGCAATGGGAGGAACATTGTAGAGCAGGAAGGGAGGTGGTAAGGGCAGCGGGAGGAGCGCGGCGGGGCAGGAGGACTGCTGGTAGTACCGGTACTGGATCAAGGGCGGTATCTCCATCAGAGGCATGATGGCATTGTGGTGGGGAGACGGCAGCACTGGGTTAATAAACCTCTTGGCTGTGCCTCTGTTGTTGTTGTTGTTGTTGTTCCCTCCTCCCCCTCCTCCTCCTCCTCCTCTCCTGGGCTTTTGTTTCTCCATGGGAGAGAGACAGAAAGTGGAGTGCTTTTTGTTGACTGATGGTGTTTGATTTGAGGGAGTGAGTTTGGGAGAGAAGGGGAGGGGAGTGGGGGCTGGTGTTTATTCTTTCTGAGTGCTCATCCCCTAACTTACTGCAATGTGCAGTTCACAACATCAGCCGTTGGATCGTATCGAGATCCGAGCTGGAGCGAATCTCAAGAGAATCCAATGGCTGAAGTTGTGGACTGCGCAGTGCAGTACAGCAGGGGATATTAATTCGTGTTTTGCTATTGAGGGGCCAGACACAGAGGATGTATCAGAAGAGAGTTTATTAGGAGAGAATGAGAGAGGGGATCCGTTGGTTTTTTAAAGTTCTTTCTTTGCAGTGCACACTGCTGCACACAGGACTCAGGACACGGCAGGACTTATTTCAATCATGCCCTTGCAAAAATGTTTCATTTCTTATATAAAATTTTAAGGATTTTGCATTTCTTTTCTTTTGTCTCCCCCCATTTTAAATCAAGAGGAGGAATCCGGTGACCATGTTTATATTGACAATCTTGATCATTGTACTTTTGAAAAATTTAAGCAATTTATAAAAGATCTTAAAAAAAAAAAAGTTTATGGGCATGTTATTTAACTTATAGATTTATAGGTTGATAGTGTATCAAATTTCAATCAATTCAAATTTATGTATTTTTTCAATCATATAATCGGAAAAAATAGTCAATCTATAAGTTAAATAATATTTCCGTAAACTTAATTCTATCCTTAAAATTTGTTAATATTTTTTCGGTTTTTAAAAATCACATTATCAAAATTATCAAGATAAGTATTGTCCAGTTCTTCTTAAATCAATGGGTGTGTTTAGAACTTTAGATGCACTAAGAGTAAAAGAAGAGGAGGGATCCAATAACACACAAAATTTTGACACAAATATTATACTAAATCATATAAATTTATAAAAAATCTTAAAAGTAGAAAATTTTTTACAAACATGTTCATTTACTTATAGATCGATTGTGTTTAAAATTTCATTCAATTCGAGTGTCATTTGATACCCTATCAATGACTATCAAGTTTATATAGTAATTATAATGGTCTAAATTTAATGATTCTTGATCGAGTATCAAATGACACTAAAATTGAATAAAATTTGAAATACAATCGATCTATAAGTAAATGAATATTTTTATAAAAGATTTTCCATTTAATATTTTTTATAAATTTATATGATTTAGTGTAACATTTGTGTTAAATTTGTGTTGTGTCGTTTGATCCCTCCTCATAAAAAAATATATTTTATTCTCATAATCGGATTAGTCGTGTTGCATCCGAATGCACAAACAATAATCCGAGATAGTGAAAATACATGCTAATATGCTAATATTATTTTCGATCGTGTATTACTATTCTAAACAATTAAACATACAATTCAAATAACATTTTTAAGATTTTGAATAACACCTGGTTTCTACTATTCTTTAGCTAATCCAAAAATCACTGTGTTTTCATTAATCCCATTTACTTTTCTCTATCCAAAAATCACAATCCAAATGCACACATACCTTTCCTAACTTTAATAAAATCTAATAATAATGTTGTCTCGGTCTCTACTTTAGTCACTCTATTCTACAACAAAATCATTGGAAATCTGAGACTTGAGAGAACGCTTCGTTCGATTAAGTTTTGTTGTTTTATTATTAGCATTGGGTCCGTTTGACAAATCAAGGAATATCAATAGAATAGTGCTATCTAATTAGTAAAAATAGATTAGTGGTTGTTGGAAGAGTAAAAAGAATAGTGATGTTTAGAGCTATTCGGATAGTAAAAATATTGTTTGGCAGATGACAATTGGAATAGTATTGTAATAAATATTTTTAGAGCTATTCCACTATTCGACCAAATAGGAGGAATAACGGATTAGCAATTTTTTAGAGCTATTCGAATAGCTATTTTCTGTTTGGCACATAGAATAGCTATTATTTTGCTATTCTATTCCAATTTTTAGTTGCCAAACACACCCATTATTACCAGCTACTACTACAATTACTACTAGAATTTTATTCTAATACTCCCACAAAAAAAAAAATATTTTCAATCTGACGATTATAAATAAATATAATCCATTACAAAATTCATCTGTAACCGATAAAATTATCTGGGTGTGAGCATAGAAGTAACATGCTTACTACTATTATTTTACTATCATGATCTTCTGCAAGGTTGGAATTGCAAAGTTGCAACATGCAAGCTTTGCTTTGCTTTGCATTAACAGGGGAGGGATTATTTTTTGTGCAAGTACAGGGGATATATAGTGTCTGTTTCCTGAAATGATATGGGAAAGGGGGGAGAATGCATTGATACAGGCGGAACTTGCTATTATATCCGGAAGCACCAATTCAATGCTTGTTGAGCTGAGCCTGAGCATGTATTAAATTAAAAAGAGAATATAATACGGCTTGGTCCATCCATCTCATGATGATGACAAATTAAATTAAAAGGCATCTTTTCTTTTCTTTCCCCTGCAATCTTCATCAATGCATCCACTTCCACAGTTCCACTGGCCGAATGGGAAAAATTTTAAATGCACCAAGAAACAAACTTATCTCTACTACTGCCTAAACCACTAACTTAATTTTATAGATACCCAAAATATAGAGCGTGACTTGTACTTGGGTGTGACTTGAACTCGCGCCTTACAAATCATGCTTTCAATGACAGGCGGACCCCTGCTATACTTTTATTTAGAAAAATAGTTATAGGGCGTAGGTTTTAGTCATGCCTTATATTTTAAGTATTCGTGAAATTGAGTTAGTGATTTAGACATTGACAGAGATAAGTTTGTTTCTTCTATGTGTTTGTGAAATTTTTCCGCGGAATGCGGCCAAAGGAAAGGGAGACACTTCGGATCCGGGTTTGAGTTGCAACGTGTTTATTATTATATCCAGACCCGGAATGGACTGGAGAATCAGAGTTATAGGATAGATCCAATTTGGGTCATTTCATTGCCTGTAAGTCTGTCTGTAAGTCACATATGGTTAAACTAAACATAGTTCCAAAATTAAATAGTTACTTACACTGTTTTTTGATTGAAAGTTTTTATTTTTGGGAATATCATAAAAACTAATGAAATAATATAAGTTTATGTAGGATATATTAAAACTATAATGGTAATGGATATCTATATTTTAGATACATCTTAAATAATCAGAGTTTTTTTTTCCTAAAAGATTGAAAACTCTTTTTCGGTAGTAGAATTAAATAGAGTATAGTTTTTATAATAAAATTTGTTTCCCGTCTCAATTGATTTAGTCAAACGTATGATTTATGTTCACTTGAAAGTGCACTACTTTTAATATCCCAACTAAACCGCAAACCAGTCGCAAGCGTACGACTAAGTTGTAGCGTAGTACGGGGTCGAATCCACAGGGACAGTTGGCAAAATCGGACTAGACTTTGTTTATCCCTAAAACTACGGGTTTTTCACAAGCAAGGGGTGTTTTTGGTATTTTCCTAAACAAAACAATGAATGACTAAAACAGTAAGATAAATGTGTTTCTAGGACTTAGGACTAGTCGTCACTCGGCCTCGGGTCACGCTAACTGTACCTGTCACGTACAATCCACACGACTACTGAACCGCGCTCTCGCGTCTGTCAGATCGAAGTATACCAGTCGTCGCTCTCGCGTACGACTGGTGCGCAACACAAGTAAACTGGTATTTATGAATTCTTGGTATAAACACGTTTAAATCTGGTTTCAAACAATATCAGGCACCAAACCTCAGCTCTCGCCTGTTGGCCTAATTCCTAACACAGTTCTAACCACCAAAGGTATAGATCGTAGCTCTCGCTTGTAAACCCAACCTTTGTCCCGGTACCGGTACCCCAAAGTGTACCTCCCTCTCGGGTAGCGTAAGACTCAGCTCTCGCGTTTTGTCTGGTTGCCCTCTCAGATCTCTAACCCACTCTGAATACAAACTAGGCCCGGTCACATGTGTACTAAGGCTTAAAACCTAGGGTACCGGCCGATACTTACTGGTTACCTGTTCGAGCACCCAACACAAGTATAGAATGCAATATCAATTCATACACAATACCAGATAACTAAAATAACAAATGACCAAGTAATCACGTAAATACCAAAAACCAAGTTAAGACATCATCCTAATCCTAGAAACTACGAGTTTAGCCGGACATAGCCATAGCAACAAGCAAACAAGTAAAACAAGTCATACAATTCATCATACACACAAAATAGCACAAATCTATCACAACAAGTAAGTAAGAAAGAAAGAACAGTGTGAAGAACGGCTCCGTGTGTGCACGTGCCGCGTGTCCTTGCTCGTCGCCTTGCCGGATCGTCAACGTCGCGTCCCGACTCCCGACTAACTCGGCTTGCTTCCTCCCCAAGCAAGCACTCTCTTCCTCTCCAAGCAAACCTCACAAGCCTCTCAAAGGCGGCTGAAACGTGATATGGAACATGCCAAAATCGGTTGCTCTGCTCCTCCTTTTATAGCCAACAAATCTAGATTTCTTTCCTTCTTTCGAACTGCTGCCGGATGCAACCCTTACGGGCCGTAAGGTGGGCTCCAGGTCCGAATCTGCTCCATTAGCTCCATAATCTTCAATTTCTTGCTCCTTTTGTCCTGAAACACCAAATATAGAGCGGTAACAGAAAAATGAAAGAAGGTGCATGTAATCGGATGCATATGCCAATGATTTGGATTAATTCTGTAGGCATTTCATATGTAAAAGTGTATATATTTGGGTGCGATCAATTTAAAATATGTATAATTCATTTCCATCTCTTTAAAAAAAAATTGAAAATTACAAACTTAGCATATTTAGTTCACATACCAATATTACACATAAACTAAATAAAATATATATGTTCACGCACAAGGAATCGTTTTATAATTAGAGATTTTTTTTTTTTGAGATAAAGATGAGGGTCAAGCCACTCAAATTTAAATGTCTATAAAAGACCCTCCATATGGGTTTCGTACCCGTGAATAATTAGAGAAATCATCTTTGCCCTCTTAACTTTTTCCCTTATCCACCCTCCTAGTTAAATTGCTTAATATTCTCTCATTTTCTTTCTTCCTATTTCAATTTTGAGTAAATTTTTTTCACTATGCATGTCTTCTTCCATTATGCATGTATGAGTTTTTTGCATGGCTAAGGATATATATTTTGACCATCAAAAATATTTATCACATTTTTTAACTAAAAATGTATTAGGGGATGAATAAGAAAGACTTTTAAGAGAAAAATTATCACCTCCTTATAATTATGTCATGACCTTTCGTTTGAGACTCGAGACAACATGCATATGATCCATTACAAAAGCAAGCCGCCACAATGTGCTTGAGTGGGCGATTAGTGAGATTAATTAATCTATTCTTAAAAAAATAAAAGTACGTATGATTACATTTGTCAGTGCAGATCATGTGCATACCGGATGCTTGACCCGGTTCAGCGGCAGTAACGGTACTTAGAAAAAAGTCATAAAGATAATGTGGGGTGGTTATTGGCAAAGAAAATGCAAATGTGGTACAAATATTGGCATGAAGGAGACATACATTATTACATGTTACGTTTTTAATGATGCATTGGTAATTTTTTTCCCAGAAATTTTTTTTAATCCCATAATAATGTGAATATTATTTTACTAATAATGCACCTCTTAAGTAAAAGTACTTTGTTAATATGACAATTATATTAAAGCTTATATTTTAAAATATTATTGAAGTATGGAATCCTATATCAAAATTTATTGACTCTGCATGTGTATCTACACTTGTACAGTAATACTACGATATCCTTAAGCTTACAAAAGTCTTTGAGCTTAAATTCAAAAACATATCAGTCATATTCAAATTTTGATTTATATAGCTTAACAAGTTCTTTATATCAAGATATCATACAAAAACTTTTCATTTTTTGAGATTTGCAAGTACATATTTTTAAGAGTTATATATGAACTCTTAATTATTTTATTAAAATTATATAGTTATTTTTTTAAAAAATCAGAAATAAGTACTTCCATAGCTTTAAAAATATAAATATTTGTAAGTCAGAAGATTATGATGTAAATAATTTATTTAATTATATAAACCTAAATTTTGATATCATTTCATATATTTTTTAGTTTAACCTTACAAAAGGCTCGTGTGAGCTTAAGAATATCATAGTTTTACTGGTATATCTGATATTCAAAAGAGAGTACATTGTACATAAATCTCATTATTCAACCTCATCTTAACCAACTATTAGTTTGTTAAAAAAAAAAAAAAAATCCCATAGCACAGCAAATCAGCATGCACAATAATACAGTAAGCCAAATTGCTGATCTTTGTGTACAACACAAAGACAACAGGTCAGGTATGCGACCAGCCTATTGATTGTGGCTCTGACATTTAACGAAAAAAATATTTATGTACAAACTAATAAACTAAGTGTTAGTCTAATCATTTATAAGTACTAAATACTAATACAAAAAAAAACATAATAATATTGCAACCGGTCTACCTTTTTACGTTTTCCTCCAAACGATCGAGTCCTCTTCCCCTACTGCTTTTCTGATTGGATAGTCGAGATCAGTTGCTGCACCAATCTTAAAGTACTTTGGTGTTTCTCAACCGTCGGATCAAATTTAGATCCCCTACTGGCATATGGCTTAAATCTCCTTCCGGCTTCCATCGATCGCCTGCACTTGTTAACAGTGTACATCAGAGGGAAGAACCAACTAAATGCTATATAGTTTTAAATTCAATACTGTTTCATATCTATTAAAAATAAACGAATTTCTGTTTCAAAATGACCTAAATTTCATATTTACCCATTTAAACTGTGATAAATTTAAGACAAAACTCGAGAACTGTGATAAATTTGGTTGAAATGAGCATGACAATTACTGAAACAGGAAGCCTCAAATAAACATTTCGGATGGTTCAACTCCCAAAAGCATACAAAGTTCTCTCTGCATGTCTCCGGACACAACAAAAACGATGGAATTCTCACTTGGAGGCATTCTGTCCGTAAGTAACAACAGTCAAGATCGCATCAGTCTCATCAGCTATTGTCTTTTAGGTAGGTATCCGCCTTGAACCTGACTCGTCTGCTGCCCAACTCACGCGTCACTTCTGTGCCCCGTTTGAGAACACATCAAGTGTGATATCTCAACTCCAAGACCAAGGTGATGAAGTTGGCATCTTTTTTGCTTGGAGAGCAAAGTGACAGTGAATGATTGTTGATTGATTTGGAATTCTTGGACCCATTTTGCTTGTGATAGTTAGTGTGTGTGTCACATGCTGTGAACTTTGTAATTGAATTTTGGTTCTATTTCAATTTTCAATCGAGAGAGGTGAAAAAGAAGAAAGGGTGAAGGTTAACTTGGGGATTCTCTGTCCTTGATTCTTTTTGTCGCTCTTTTGATTTGATTTGATTTGATGCCAGCACGTGGCTACAGAAGTAGAACTGAGGGCAATTTATAAAGAACAATACAAAACCTTATGGAGCAGCAATTTTTTTATTTTACCTTTTGCTTCTTAGCTGTAAATATTATAAGTATCACTTTTGTCATCTCTATAATATTTTTTTCTTTTAAATAACAGCTAAACCACTATTTCATCTGTATAGCAAAATGGTTAGCTGTTATTCTGTTAAGCCAGCGTATTGGATAGAACCATTCTCTCTTTCCAAGCACAAAACAACAAAAGAAATTAGAAATAATTAGAGTAATACCTAGCATCTACAGTGTCATAGGTTATAAATTTAAGATATATACAAAATCAGATGTATCTGTTACATTATTTATATGCTTGTGGACATATGAACGGTTTTTTAATAGACCTGAGATGTTTCTCAAATAACTACTAATCCGGGAAACGAAACAGAAGGATATTTCAACACAAAGGGACTAATACTCTCGGACGTAACACAATGGAAGCTATACGGATCGGGCAGTGTAGGAGGACAGTATAATTGTACATATATATATACTCGCAGTACCCTCCTCTGTTTCCAGTTTTCTTTCTTCCTTTCATTTTTTATTTTTCTTTTGTTCCTCCAACCTATGTACCTATCAACCTTTTATTAATGAATTAAGTAAGCTGTTGCTTCTTCTTCTTCTTCTTCAAAAAAAAAAAAAAACTACTAATCCGGGAAATGCTATTCTTTATCCAGGTAGAGTTTCCTGGGCAAATTGGGCCATTTCTGGTCATTCCAGGTCCAACCCGGGAGCGGAGAATTCTGCTAGCCCAACGGCCCATTTTTATTCTCCAGTTCCCTCTGAAAATTTTAATGAGCCGAGTGTCCTCGTCCAGAAATTCATATCCCCTGCTATACTGCATTATGCAGTTCACAACGTCAGCTGTTGGATTGTCTCGAGATTCGTGTAACACGCGATCCAACGGCTGATATCGTGCACAATGCAGTAAGTTAGGGGATGAGTCTCTGAGAGAGTCTGAGACAGAAACCCTCTCGGTCAGTCAAGGGAGGACTCGCCCAATCGGTGGTGAAAAACTCGGAACCTTCCCGATCGGAGCAGCGCGCACTTTTCTTCTGATTAGGGATGGCGAGCAGGCGCGGCGGCGTCCAGTACAGGCCGCTATCGGCGGAGGACGACCGGGGCGAATTCGACGGCGAGGATGATAGTTTCGGCGGGGAGGGGAGGGATCTGAGGTTCAGCTACACGCCGAGGAAGTACGCGCGGGTGCCCTGGAAATCCATCGCCCTGGCCGTGTTTCTGCTGTTCCTAGGGACGATGCTGCTGGTGCTGGCCTACTTCATCCACTCCGGCCACATGCCCGGCGATTCGTCGCAGAAGAACGGGCTGATGTTTCTCGGAATCCTCGCGTTTCTCCCCGGTAAGGGTTTGGGATTCTGGATTGTTGTACTTGTGTGGTGTTTCAAACGTATTGTGGATGGATATTCAGCAGGATGAAATGAACAAATCTATCATTGCTTTACAATTGGTTACAACAGCCCCAAATGAAAAAAACAAGTCGAACCATCTGTGAATAGCTTAGTTTAGCGGGTACCCTTTGTCTATGAATGGTCATGTGATCTTGATCAGTACTCGTACAAGCACAATGTTATACTAGCGAGAATTTGATAAGTCATAACTAACAGTCACAAGAACTCTTGGATCGGGATCACCTGCTTTTCTTGATCCGACGGTTGAGAAACACCGAAGTACTTTGAGATCCGTGCAGTAAAAACCGAAGTACTTTGAGATCGGTGTAGCAACCGATCCCGACCATCCGATCGGAAAAGTAGGGCTGCTTTTCTTTTCAAAAAAGTAGCCGATTCGGATCCGTGATTATCGTAGCTGCCATGACTGTGGTTTGGTACCAGTGAAGTGGTTTGTACACTTGTGTCTTGCAAGTTTTGTTTGAACCCTGAATAGGAAGCAATGCAAATAAGTTACAAACAAACTGGTTGATGCAATGATGCCGCTATTGATTTATGGATGTAATTAGTTCTATACCATTTGCAATTTTGCATGCCATTGGTTGGTACAATTATGTTTCACATACATTAGCTATCATCCCAAAGACAAAGAGGAACGTAGTTTTTCTTGATACCATCAGGAAAAAAAAAAAAAAAAATGTCCTTAAAATACAAAAGGTGCTGACCTGTTTCAACCAATTAGTTGATAGCATCTGGATTGTCAAATGCCGATTTCAAAGAAAATTTGCTTTTAATTTTTTTTTTATTTGACAGGCTTTTATGAGAGTCGAGTTGCATATTATTCATGGAGAGGTGCTCCTGGTTACAATTTTGCTTCTATCCCTGATTATTAGTGTTCATTTGTAAATGAAGTACAAGCAGTGTAGTTTAAGTGTGAAATTATGAATAGTTATGATATGTTACTCACTCCTATAGTTTTTTCGCTCCTTTTAGCTGTACCTTGCCGTGTGATGTACTGTATTTTTTTAGTGTTGCTGATATTACATGTGATTACTTTTGTTTAATATGGGCATTTCCAGTTAGCAAATACCTTTTGTTAATTTGCTACTGTCTATTATAGTTCTTTATTATTATGTTTGCATAAACCTTTTATTTTGAACCAAATGTAACTTCCAATTGGCATTTTGGATAATTTCCAAGGAGGTCGGAATTGTACTTTTATTTGGATTCGAATGCAACTTTGCAATTTGGATGAAAATCCATGTAGATCACAATGTTCACTCAATATTGGGTTTGGTCCCGAGGTCTTACTAAAGAGTCGCCTTATAAGATTTTATTTAAGCATATGGAACTATATATTTTTTATGCAATACTATACAATTGTATTTTTCTTCTTTGAGCAACATTATCTTCTATAAAAAACTATGCCAATTGTATTGTCATGTTATCTATTATTTGGATGTTTTGAATTGATGTCTAATTGTATTGTCATGTTATCTATTATTTGGATGTTTGAATTGATGTCCAATTGTATTGTCTTGTTTTATGAGACTTATACAATTTGTTTCTCTATATTTTACCGTTCTCGTATTCTTTTTCTTAAGCACGTGATTAGTGATGTCATTAGCAGGTTTCTTTTTCACAAAGCCTATCCTAAACCAGTTAATAATGAATCATCCTTAATAATTATTTACACATGACACATGACACATGTCTTCATTAGCTATCGCTCTCTCTCGTTTAATTACTTTACTTTTAAATAAAGATTGATATCGTCTTCGATGTCAAAAATTTTGGCATCAAAAGCTGCTCCATCAAATATGTTATGTGTTTTTTGTGAAAATAACTTTTTGTAAGGTATTTCAAGTATAAAAATTTGGAGTTAGACTATTATACGAACGTTAGCATTTCAGACCGAAATGTTAATGGCTCAAAATTTATGTTATCGTGTCCAAAATCATGATTTATGGTGCTCAATAAATTCTTTATATAAAAATATTGGGGGATACAAAAATTTTTCATTTTTAGAGTTTTCTAAGTATTTATTTTGTATTTTAGAAAAATGCTCATAAATATTAATAAAATATTGATGTTTGTACATGTTATTTTCAAAAATGCAAAACAAATACTTAGAAAACTCTAAAAATAAAATTTTTTTGTATTTTCTAATATTTTCATATAAAGAATTTATTGAGCACCATAAATTAAAATTTCGAACACGATAACATAAATTTTGAGCCGTTAGCATTTCGGTTCGAAATGCTAACGTTAGTATAATAGTCTAACTCAAAAATTTGACTACATATGTGCAACTTGCATGCTAATTTTCTTCTTAGTTGAAAATATTTTAAAACCGATAACATCTTCCAAGTGTTCTAAAATCCAAATTAAACAGCATCGTTGACAAAAGAACGAGCCTGCTCGTTGACCTGCATGGAGATCAGTGAACAATGCATTCGTACAGAAACAGAATTAATTATCCTTTTCTTTTCATTATTTTAAATTTGCATAGAAATGATCCGTCCCTCGTACTACAACACATTGTATTCGTTTATTGGAGCCGGCTTTTAGAGCTCTGAACTCTCAAGTTTGAGTAAAGACACCGTGAGTTTAAGTTTACGGAACCATTCCGTGAGCGCTCTAAAAATATATCAAATCACCTCAAAATTCCGATTTATATGGGTCAATAAATTTTTTATATCAAAATTATATAGGATATAAACATTTTTTATTTTTAAAAACTCTTAAGTATTTATCAGAATTTTTTAAAAGTGACTGTACAATATTAATAAAATAATCAATGTTTAATGTATCACTTTTAAAAATCTCAAACAGATACTTTAAAATTTTTAAAAATAGAAAATTTTTGTATCCTTCGTGACTTTGATATTAAAGAATGGGTAACCCTTAAAGAATTTATTGAGTCATATAAATCGGAATTTGGAGGAGCGCTCACGGATGACTCCATGCTATCTTTACTCCTCAAGTTTAACAAAAGAGTCGTCTACAGTGGAACAAACCACTGGAGATCCTAATTCCAATTGAACCGATATACAAATTATTAATTGTTCGAAATCTTGACCTCTTGTGTGAGCAAATTTATTAACTAACTGCCCGGGGAAGGTTACACTTACACATGCTATCATGCTAAAAATCATGGCATTGGAACGCACCTTCAGAGAAAAGGCAGCCGATTATATTCCTCCTTATCTTTCTCCATTGTCAGCTTTTCAAACGCTACTTTGCAAGTAGTGCGGTCCATTATTACTTAATTCATGTTGCTAATTAATTATTTGGTCAGATGTATTGCTAATTAATTACTTACTTTATTATCAATACATCTGACCAAATAAAAAAAAAATTGGTGTAGCTTAAATGGAGTCTTGGACGTATTTCGTGTTTCAATTTATCTATACTATATTATAAAGTACGTAAATATTGGACGTCTTCATTTTTTTCTTCTTCTTCAAATTTCTTTAATTCCCATTCTACCCTTTAATCAACGGTACAGATCAAAATACATTGATTTCAAAGGTCTTGATATTCTTCAATTAAACAACTTCCTCTCCATTTTATTTTTTGACAAAAATAGAAATATATCAATCTTGGTATGGAAGACATCAATATGTTGATTAGAATTTATATTATTAACGAGGAATTAATGCTTTATATTCTAACACTCAATGAGTTAATTTAGTGTAAAAATAAAATTTAAATGATAAACAATTAGCTAAAAACCAAAAGCACATTATATATATTATACGGTATGATATCAGAATTTAAAATGCCCGCACAACGGGGGTTTCTTGCTAGTATTTAATAAACAAACAGACAGACAAAAAAAATTGAAGGATAATTTAATGATTATAAATCCGAAGCCAAACCAGATATGGCTTATGTTACGTAATTGTATACTATATATGCCTTGTATTATATGCATGCCAAATTGCCAATTGATTGGTAGTTAGAACCAATTTTATATCATTATGATAACGATTTTGGACCTAAATAATAATTATTTTAATTTATCGTGTTTTTTTTTTTATTTTGGATTCAAAACTTACTGTCATCCACCGATTAGAAACAAAAAGTATGGAAAAAAAATTGTCAACGAGATAATGGATTTTATATTTTTATTATTTAAGGATTATACTTAGCTGCCTCTACTAAGTGTTCTAGAATTGTACAAAATTTTAAACAACCCATTCATAGTAAACCGTATAAAATATACAACGACGTAATTGCACTAATTATTTGATTCGGATTCATAATTGTATCGAATTAAATCAGACAAGTATTCATTTAAATTTGCAGAAGCATGCATTTAACATGATTTAAAAATTAATTTAAAAAATAAAATAAAATGTGAAGGGCCCTTTAATTAACTGTGTCAATAATAAAAACTAAAAAAAAAAGAGTCAACTGATCATAGTTTTCCTAAACTCGGAACTCGTACGACTAAAAATACTGGTAAACAAGTCTTGTTTTCCTACCGACAGAACTCTCTCTCATATGACCTTATAGGCTTATGCTACCAGTGTGTCAGGGACTCAGGATTCTCCAAATCCTTCTCCAGTTTGGGCAAACTGGAGAGCCCCCAACGTCTCAAAGGAGCTTTCAGTAGCGACCTGATATATGAGGATTTTTATCCGCTGCCGTAACTGTGAGTCTGTGATGGCATTGCATCTATGACGATAGGACTCATTAAAAAAAAAATTTCTATTTGCTATAACACAGCCGTTTAATTTAAATCCAAAATCGTTATAAACTATGGTATATGGCAGCACCATGCGCGTTGAAATCTCCGATCGTAGTCCTCCGACCCTAATTTAGACCGTCGATTAAATCAAACGGATGTAAGTATTTTAAAACCTGCCCCCTCAAAACCACAGCGGACCGATCGGATCCGTTGATTCCTGATCGTACGGCTAAGAGTCGGATCGTAGGGCCATCCAATCGTGCTGGATCGTAGCAGACGCGGAGGACCCAGCATCGTGCCATCGTTTTTATGGCAGCAGATGCAGACACTGATGTATGAAAATGAAACCATGAATCATGAATTCATGATTCTGACCTCTCATGCTCCATTGACCACTCTCTCGCCCTTTGCCCCTTTAACCCGATCTCACGCAATTTTCTGTTCTTTTCTTTTTTCCTCCTCTCTTTTCCCCTTCTCCCCTCCCAAGACCCAATCTCCCCTCCCCTCTCCCGCCCTTCACTCTCCACTCAACTCTACGCAACTATCTCGTGCTCGCTTCCTTCCTTTTATCATCCCTTCTCAATTCTCACACACATTCATTTCAAACGGACTTCCTTTATCATCAGAGCCAATTTGAGGGTTTCGGTCGCGGGGGCCGCGCGCAAGAATAATGCATCACGTCCCAGATCTCCCGCCGATGAACGCCCTCGAGATCCTGCGGGAGACCGTGCGGATCCTGCGCTGCGACCCGCACACCTTCACCACGGTCCTCTTCCTCCTGATCTGCCCCGTCTCCGCCGGGCTCCTCTCCAACGCCTTCCTCGCGTCTGCCCTCAACAGAGCCCTCGCGCAGCGGCTCATTCTGCTCTGCGTCACCAGCGGCCTCCCGCTCACTGATTTCCTCAACCAGATATGCCACTATTTAGCCGGCACCATCATCGCCTCCATCACTTGTTTCCCGTTGCTCATCTCGCTGCTGTTGCTCGCGAGATCCTCGGTGGCCTACGCCGTCGCGTGTATATATGCGGGTAAGAAGTTTTTGTCCGAGGAGTTCTTGGCCATGTATCGTCGGGTCTGGACCCCGATCGTGAGGACCTATTTGTGCACATGCCTCGCCGTATCGTCGTGCCTGGTGCTGTTCCTGGTGCTTCTGATTGTTGTCTGCAATGCATTCTCTATACTGATGTACCCACCGGAGATTGTCGTCTACCCCGCATTGTTCACCCTGCTGGTGTTTTCGATCGTGTACGCGCACACCATCGTGGTGTGCAATCTCGCGGGCGTGATCGCGGTTCTGGAGGAGTGTTACGGGTTCCAGGCCATGTTCAGGTCTGTGAATCTCATCAGAGGCCAGACGCAGGTCGGGCTGCTGATATTCCTCAGCTCAGTGATCGGTCTGTCATTCGTCGAGGGGCTGTTCGAGCATAGGGTTAAGACGTTGAGCTACGGGGATGGGTCGTCCCGCATCTGGGAGGGCCCGCTCCTTGTCCTGATGTACTCGTTCGTTGTCCTGGTCGACTCGATGATGAGTGTTGTGTTTTACTTCACGTGTAGATCGTCGTGTATGGAAGTAGGGAGCGAATCAGGCGACGAGGAGGAGGATTTGGTCGGTACTGAATTGGCAGAGGTTTAGTTTTTTTATATGGAGGATTTCAAATAGTTGTAGGTATAGAGGTTGCAATTGCATCATCATTCTTCTCTTTTTCTTCCTTTTTTTTTTCTTCCTTTTATATCAAATGAAATATTTATTGGGTTTTATTTACACATGAAAGTTGGGACTGGGGCACTGCGGTGTATGTATATCAGAAATTCAGAACAATGTAAACATGTTCAGTATTATTTATCTCAAAGCGTTTCCGAGGTTCAGAACCTCTGTGAAATGATTTCCCTTGCATCTTGTGAACAAATGCATGTAGCATATCAGGCAAGTTTTTCTTCCTTTTTATTTTTTGAGGAATAGACGAGTTCTCATACTCAAGATCTGTTTGCTTTTTTTTTTTTTTTTTTTTGAAAACACAGGCATTTGCATGCCAGTCATGTACAGTATAAAAACAGTGAAATCATCAGAACCATTTGTATTTTGAATCTAAGGAATTCTTAAGTTACATAATTCAAGGTTATCAGATAACCAAAAGCTGACCTGCCTAGCAAAAATTTCATGGATCGAATCGGCATGCCAAATGCTACCTATTACCCGAGTTGAATATCTGAGGTGATGCAAACTGTTGATGGCCTCACTATTTTGTGCCACAATATCATGCCAACTTGCTAATCTGTTCTTCACTTCAATCTTCATTGTACCGCTGAGCTTACTGAGTAGCAGATGTAGTGTTGAACCTTGTACAGTACAAATTCTTCCCTTTTTGATGTTTTCTCAATTCTAAATGGTGTTCAGTTTATATAAAAAAAAAATAAATAAATGAGGAGCTGTAATGAAAGGCCTTTACTGCCAAGTAGTGAACTGAAATAATGAAACATTTCTCGATCAAAAGCCGATATTATAATACTGTACATGCCTTGAAATTACAATATATTTAGATGTTAAAAATGGTCCAAGTTACTTACATTTTACGTGCTCGAGTAAATATTTACTTCCTGGCCTCCATCTAACCCTACTAATATACAAAACTAACCTATTTCTTGCTACGTTAGGCCAACAAATTTTATTGACCAAGAGAAGAAAAAAACTAAAAAATTAGAAAAAAAGGTTAGAATTTGTACAGTGTGGACATTTATGAACTAGAGCTCCACCTGACCCCTGGCACAAATGCAGGCCGCCACATCACCTGCAAACACATTAGTAACAATCAAGTTAAATTGACAAATAAAGTGTAACTAATGACAAAAATAATATAAAAGAATTAATTTCTACTCTAACCCTATGAATAAAATAATCTCATGCTTAACCATAATGAAAGGTATTGCATGTGACCAGCTAAACCAAATATACCTAATTTCTTCATTTCTTTACAAACAAAAGTTAACAACTCTTGTTTCCTCCTCTTTAAAGAGAAACAGTGCAGAAAAGAAAAGGAAGGGGTCACAGTATAGTTATTTTGCAATGTTATCAATAATTATGACTTTCAAACAACTACACCAAAAAGAGAACTCCCCTTCCCCCCTTAAAACAAAAAAGAAAAGTATATATCACAAAAACAAGATGAACTTCAAGAAAACATACCAGCACATTTCTCCTTTCAGAAAAATGCTGATCACTTGTAGCAGCGGCAGGGCTTTTTCCGCTTTCCCGCAGGGCTACGACAAAATTTCGGAGTGGCGGGGTTGATCAACTAACTACTGGCTACTGTATCTAATCAAATCCAAAATTAAGCTAATTTTCATCCTTCTTTTTGTCATCTCTTGTCTCTTTCTCGCTTTATCCTTTTGTTTTTCTCAAGGCCTTGCTGCAGCTGTTGGCCGAGATCTGATGTTTTTGTGTCCTGCTTAGAAAAATATTATTAAAAAAGGGTAATTAGAGTTAATCCATTATACAGCACCTTGATTTATGAAATGTTATTGTAGACACGACCATTAAGCTATGCCAGCCTTGCTCATTTAAATGTAAGATAGCATAAATTACTGAACCATCACTCCTATATATACGAGTATTATGGACAATTGCATAGCAAGGAATTTCTCAAGAGATAAAACTAAGTGCATTGTTAGGTTTCCTCCAAGATAAACAATACATAGATCATTTCAAGAGCTCAAGGGCCATGCAAAACCCAAAATTTGAGGTTTCATGAAGCTCAAGAGGTTCAAGGAGGAGCACCTATACATATATTAACGTAAAATAAATCAGGAAATTGTGATGAGAATCAATTAACTCACATCCTTCCTCTCCTTTGTGTTCTTATTCGACATCTTTGATTTCTCCATTTCAGCTTCCTTTTCAGCCTTTTTCTTCTCAAGTTCTAGTTGCTTGCAGTTCTCCTGGTGGGCTCGCTTGAACATTGTAACAAAATTCAACAATGTACCTATCACTGCTCCATTGAGATGGTGAGAGAGCGTTAATAAACTTAACTTGCTTTTAATATAGTCACAAAGAAAAGGAGTTACTAAAGAGAGTGTTTGTTCTTCTTTTCCTTCATATTTTTGTTTACGTGAACATATGCAAATTTATTTAAGTTGTTAAGTATAAAATATTTGGTGTTATCAACAAAATAGTTGACATCATATCTGCTTTAAAAGGTTTTTAAAACAAAATTAAAATAAAAAATAAACTTTCCAATAACCTTGTTCAAATGGGCACTTTTGGGGATCTTCTCCAAAATACAGTGCTAGTGCATCCGCATTTCTCCCCTGTAAGACAAGGTATTATATTATTAACTCTTGAGCACAATGAGAATGTTATGTACTTCAAATATTAAAAAAGAAATAGAACTTACAACTGAAGCATAAAGCAACTTTAATGATTCCACCTCAGCTTCTGCCATAGAGGTGAACTCCTTCAGAGTCTTCAACATTCAGCAAAATGAAAAAAGAAACAACAGGTTAAAAAATCATAGCACTTACACATTTTTATTATGCTAGGATATAGTATAACACAAGCCAATCCTTAAATTATTATCAATCATTTTAAGCCACAGAAGTTGCATCAATAGCATCTGACAAGTACTTTATTTCGAGTTATGACGGAAAAAAAAATATTGGTAGAGGAGGTGCAGGGAGAGTAATATACCTTGCAAAATATTTCAGAAACAGGACCATCATTTTGAGAAGCCTTGAATTCAGAGTCAACCTTTTCTAGTCCTTTGACAATTGCTTGCATTTCTTCAGCCAATAACTTAAGTTGTATCTGAATGTGTCAGGGAGAAAGAGAGCATCATAAACACAGCAAATATAAAACAACAACAAAGCCTTTATTCCCAAGAAAGTACATTTACATATCCAACATGTAATTATATCTAAAAGACCCAAGATTATGCGAATGCAGATTACCTTGGATGCAGAATCCAGACTTGTGAGATTTTCATGGAAATCTAATAGATGGGGTGCCCTTGAGGCAAGGACCTGTTTCCAAAATTATAATACATGATATCAATTACAAAGAAAAAACTTGAATTCAAAAACTAATTGTTTTATTTTTTAACATTTGAAAGTTGATACCGCAAACATAGACATGCACAGATAAATACATGAGGATCTTACCCGACAGAGATAATGCATCAGAGTCATCTTGCTATTGGTTGCACGAGTGTCAGTAAGCTTTAGTAGGCTGTCAAGGCGAAATCCAATAGCAGACCCTATTGATATAATTAAACACTCAAATCAAACTTTTACAGCAAAAATGGAACATGTCATTGTTTTACAGGTTTATCCATAACAAACCAGAAAAGAACACACCTCTAGCAGTTCCCTGATTCAATGTGTTACCAAGCAACAATATTTTCTTCATAATCTCCTTTAGCTTGAGAGAACTACGAATCTGGCAAGCAGAAAGCAAAAATCATATTTCAACCAAACAACAGGAAAGATAACTAGCTATACTAATAATAATTAGGGGGCTCTTCAATTGCTTGTTTATACCTCCACACAAGTAGAGTCAATGGTATTTAAGCTCTTTCTAAGATCTGCAACCTAAAAAGGAATTAAAAAAAGGGAAATAACATCAGGATACATAAATTGAACTCCAATTGATTTGATCTTAATAAAAAGCAAGGTGTTCAATAATATTTTCCAGGAACACATGCAAATTCAAATATTATACTGATGAAGTACAATTTACAACCTGAGACATAAATTGAATCTTGAAAGAGAAAACACGCAATTTTGATTCCATCCTGGGAACTTTCATCAACTCCAAGAAGAACTACAATAATAATTAAAAAAACAGGTAGTATAATGTTAAGTCAGAACCAAGAAGTTCAACATAAAAAGAAATTAACAATACTGAATAAAGTTATAACCTGTTCGCATTTCCCAAGATTTTCCTTGTCACCGGTATAGTTCTAGAAGGAAAAAAGAAACAAAAATAGACAAAAAAACAACAAAAATGCATTTATCATAGACTATTCATCTTTGAGAAATAAATAAACCATATACATTAGAAACTTCATCTTTACCTTGAGAAGCTCCATTTCTTCTTTGGTCGGGCAGAATTTTATAAGATTCTCTACTTGATCAACATCCAAAATAGTATCGTCCATCATCAGCGCAGCACTCTGTAAGAAAATATAATGTTCTTAGGCAGATGTCCATTGCATTAGCTTAAGTAAGCAAGGGAGACATGACCATATCTTCTGCAGTCAACTAAACATTACTGGTTCAAGCTCTCTATGTTAATTAACTTAAGAACTGATATTATTGCATTGTCCATTAAATTCATACTTGGAGACTACACTTATACTGTCTTACAGTATCATAAACCAATATCTGACAACAAAAGTAATAAAACCATGACATAGTTTTTCCTTACAGGATTGAAGTAACCATGTTTATTAATTAAAAAAAAGAGCCAATCATAATATAGCTTACCACCATATCTGAAAGTGGCATCTTGATTTTTGTCAGCATGATCTCTGTATTATTAGCCCGCCTTAAGTCAATCTACAACAATGGAAGAATCATTAAAAAATACAATATTAGGAAACCTAGGAAAACTCATGCACAACCTAATAATAAGGCGGCCAATTTTTGAATTGTTATGGGATCCTGCTTGGATCAAAGAAAGTAGTATGTATGTATTAAGGTGTTCAGATACTCCCAACATGCATGGTATATCTCTTTTCATCTTTTGCAAGTATAACCAAAATATTTACATGGCAACCATCAATAAAATTATATTATAGGTTACGAGCTTACAAGGTGCACTTTGTCAGGTTTCGAACCAAGAGATTTCCGTCGGCCCTCAGATTTCGAACTGTCATCAGATTTGGGCACCACTGCTGAGAAAAGGCTCTCCAGTTCTGAGAAATCAAAGTCTGTAGCTGGACTGCTCCAAATCCAGTTAAAAATGGAAACAAACATGAGCATACAATGGGAAGTTCACAAAAACCAGTAGTGGTTTTATTATGCTAGATTACACACAAACTAAAACTCAAATTCAGTAAAACCAACAAAATACCTTTGTAATTCACCAGATGATTGAAGCTCAGCCCATAGGCTGCCTTGCATTGCACGTGTAACCTTTATCCAATGCAGTGGCTTCAAAGTCGATCTACGTGGGGCGGCTGCTGCACCAGGCCTTGAAAGTCCACCACGCCCCCTCCCTGCCCCAAGAGGCGGTGGCCCTCTTAAATTTCCTTGGGGAGGAGGAGGTGCACCTGGTGCCCTTGGTGGCGCTGGTGGACCTGGTGCACGAGCACCTGGAGGAGGTGGAGGGGGTGGACCAGGAGCACGACCACCAGGAGCAGGAGGTGGAGGGGGCGGACCAGATGTACGAGCTCCAGGAGCAGGTGGTGGAGGTGGGGGTCCTGCAGCACGAGCTCCAGGAGGAGGGGGTGGAGGGGGTGGACCAGGCGCACGGGCTCCGGGAGGAGGGGGTGGAGGGGGTGGACCAGGTGCACGGGCTCCGGGAGGAGGGGGTGGAGGGGGCGGACCAGGCACACGTGAACCACCAAGTGGAGGTAGTGGGCTAGACATGTGTGAACCAGGGGGAGGGGGAGGCGGGGGTGGACCAGGAGTGCGTGCCCCAGGAGGAGGGGGAGGAGGCGGCGGAGCAGACGAGCGTCCTCCTGGAGGAGGGGGAGGTGGTGGCGGAGCAGACGAGCGTCCTCCCGGAGGAGGGGGAGGCGGTGGAGGAGCAGACGAGCGTCCTCCCGGAGGAGGGGGAGGAGGCGGTGGAGCAGGCGTGCGTCCTCCCGGAGGAGGGGGAGGAGGCGGTGGACTTGGTGAGCAAGTTGTTGTGGGAGGTGGTGGTGGAGGTGGTGGACCAGCCATTCGTGTACCAGGTAGAGGTGGAGGTGGGGGAATAGATGTTTGTGCACCTGGGGGAGGTGGTGGTGGAGGTGGAGGTACACGTGCTCCTGAAGGTGTAGCCGGCAGACCTGATGCCCATGCTGCTGGATATGGCAGACTTGGTGCTTGTACCCCACAGGGAGGTGGAGGAGGTGGAGGTGGAGGTGGAGGTGGAGGTGGAGGACTTACTAGAGGTGCTCCTGAGAGATATGACAGTGATTGTATTGGACCTGGTGCATGTGCTCCAAGGGGGGGAGGTGGAGGTGGTGGCGGCAGTGGAGCACCTATTTTAGGAGGAGGCGGCGGTGGAGCTGGTATTGATGGAGCAACTATTTCAGGAGGAGGTGGAAAGACAACTTCATTGGCCCTAGGTGGAGGTGGAGGTGGAGGTGGAGGAGGCGGTGAACATTTACCAGCAAGAGAAGGCTGATTGGGCGATGATCTAGCCAAATCTAACTTGCGGGTTGCTGTTGATTCTTTTGTTGTACCAGTACTTTGAAGATGATTTTTACGTATTCCTAGGGCAGCTGGGGAGCTGTCATATCGAGAAGGGGGGTGAGCAGGCCGTTGGGTTGATGTAGCCTCTGATTCCTTCTTAGGTGATACCCACCTAGGCACTACTCTTACCTTGGTCACTATGGTTTGATTTATGCCAGATTCAGTTTGTTTGTCCTTGGAACTCAGGTCCGGTAAAACATTTGTTGCAGTTTTCCTTGATGGTGTCAAAGACCTCCTCTCAGGAGTTGGTTTCCTCAAATCATTTCCATTTCTTTGACCTGAACCTTTGTTTTCCATTTTATTATGTAGAGTCACTTCTCTCTTCATTTTGACTTCAATTATTGCTTGTACTGGCTTGTTATTCCTCTCATTCAAACTAGGTTTTTTCCTAGTTACATCAGAATGTGACTCCGTTCGTTCTTCACAAACAACATCTTTGATCTCTGGTATTGCATCATTAATTTCGACTATCTTCTTCTCTTCAAAGATTTCATTTTTATCTTCTGGAATATACTTTTCAGAAACAGCCTCTGCCTGGTCATTGAGGCTGATCAAGCTCAATTTACTACTGCTCTCTGTTTTCTCTACCGACTTAGGATTTTCAAAGTGAATTTCATTGTGTATCTCTTTTTTCTCCAGGTGGGACCCATTTTCAGGGACCCTGTTCTTATCCAGAACTCTATATTCAGTTTCCTTTCTAGGTGAATCTAAATTCTTTGACTGGTCTGCTACAGTTACCAATGTTTGTGCAATGACCCCCTTCGTATCCTCCTTTGTGTTCAACTCCAATTTAGTATTACTCCCAGGTACAACTGTGATTACTTCTATGTCATGCACCAAATCTACAGCTTGTTTGACAACCATAGCTGGCCTCTCTTGTACTCTATTTGTCTGATCCGACAACACCGGCTTTTCAGATATTATAGTTTTTGTCTCTGTTAGTATGTGGACTGACTGAAATTCGGTATCTGAGTTTACAAAAATCTCTTCTGCCTCATAAAACTCCTCACCTGCATCTACAGACATTACCTCAGTGTCATAACCATCAGGGTCTTCTGTGGCAGCATCAGACTCAAATGAATCAGTGTCTGAAAACTTCACCTGGTTATTTAAAAATGATCCTCATCAAATCACTTATTTTCAGAAAAGAAAATTGCAATGAAAGTGAATATTGTTATCTTGTTCTAAATCCCAGAGAGAGCAAAAGTACTCTGAGGTGGTACTGTTTTGACATCATAACACATCACAAATTTGTTTTTCTCAATAAATTTAGTATTGCACCATACCATGTCCTTCACTTGGAGCTTATATATAATAGGTACTCACACAACCTATCTAGTCATGGTTTTTCAATTTCAGTGTTCCATAAAAATGTATGAATACACAAGTAAATACACAACACATGAATAAAGTATGAGAAAAGTAGGCTGCATATTCAATAGAAGGAAAAACCGACCTCGACCGTGAAGTCCCGAGGAAATTGATCTCTAGAATTCCAAGCAACATCTAGCTCATCTCGATTAAACGAGAGTGAGTTTGACTGGACAAATGCAGTGTTAAACATGACCTTGAACATCACCTCTTCTTTCTCCAAATTGTCAGGAATATGAATGCATTCGAGCACTACATCACCTTGCACCTGGCACCGCACACCTAACCTAATTTGGGTGTTTCCCCCCTGAAATAACAAAATAGTGCAGTAATGTGTCATAAGGAAAAAAACTTTCAGCATAAATCTCTAATTTCTATTAATATATCCAAAAATCTTGCATGCAATGATAGACAAGTGTTTTAAAGATAACAGAATTGATAATCTCAATCTTAATGTACCAGTGATATGCTTAATTCTCATATACAATTTTTTGTAATAAACACTGGCATGATTGATCATTCTTTTCTTTCGCAAATTTATAAATGTTCCAAGTAATTCTATGAAAGGAAAAGTCAATATTAGCCATACCTGCTTATAATACAGAAGGTGCTTCTTAACCATCGGTGTTTCAAAAAGAACCTTTGAGCTCCTCCTGCTAGCAGGTGAATCTGGATCAGGGCCATGAACTCGTAACACCGGCCTACAACCGCCACCTCCATCAAACTTAGGTACCTCCCTCAGGACAACACAATCCAACTGATATGGAGTATCCCTGGGTGGCCACTCGGGCCCACTTCCTTTGTTTGTAACATAGTTCAGATACCTCAAGTGAGATCCCTGTGGATTCAAACTAGAGTACACGTGTAGAAGCTCCTTAGGTGCTTGCTTGTAAACCATTTCTAGGGTTTTCTGTTCCCCTGTATATGTCTTCCTATAAAGAAGCAAACCCGCCAGCATGAAAGCAAGCACAGGCCAACCACCCTTATCACAATGTAGCAATAAAATATTGTGTTGACCTTCCATAGATAACCAGCTCTCGCTTGATTTTAGAAAATGGTGAACCATTTCAAGGGGGAGTAGAGGACAGCCCTCATAATTTTGAGGGTACTCCATGATGTTCATGTCATACTCTGACAGGATGTCAGAAATGCGGCTACGGGTGTTGCTTTCACGAAAAGTAGAAACCATGAAAGATGCCTCCGGGAAGTAGGCCTGGAGCTGTGCCACGATGCCTGTAAAATATGCATGGCACTCATCTTCTTGCATTACATCGGGTGAGAAGCAGCAGTCAAACACTGGATAAGAGAGAAATTTAAGAAACTTAGCACAGAATATAAAAAAGAAAAATGAATTAGAGGATAGGTTACATTACATGTATCCGCTAATGCTATTAAGTACCCAGATGCCACTATGAAATATGAACTCCAGTAAATAAATTATCAGAAGTACTTTACAAAGCACTGGCGCTCCACAAATTAATGCACCATATTCTTTGAAAAACTTTGCAACTCATCTTTTTGCAAGTTTACATATGCAGTCCTTAGTGGATGTTAGATGCAAAGACACTCTTTTTCTATTGTTTCGCAGACTGCAGAGTACATAAGATATTTTTATCTTTTTACAGGCTAGCTTCAAAATCTGCAGAGACACACAGGATATTTACTCAAGAAAAAAAATATAAAAATGGAAAAGTGACGAAGTCGGTATAATCATTTAGCTGTACTCAACGCAATGTGTGTTTTCATGCTATAATAATGCTGATACGAAACAGTATCACCATGATATTCATACTTGGAATTAGGTACAACTGACGGGCACTAAACAGTGAATAAAAATCTTTGATACCAAAATGAAAAAGTACAATTGGAACGAGAATTTACAAGCTAGTGTAGCTGCAACTGACTTCTCTAATACCTATTTTAAGCACAAGAAAATCACGGCGTAAATGCCCAATCTAATTGAAACACCATTCCCATAAAAATGTTCGAAATACAAGAAAGAACCTTTTCTTATGAACTAATAGTTTATAAAATATAATCATATGATCCCATATTAACAAAAACATAATTTAGCTACCTTTTATAAATGAGCATGTGAATTCATATTTATTTCTCCATAACAATTAATTAAAATTAAATTGGCTATTTTTCTCAGTCTCCTGACGATAATTAATTAATTAATTAATCCTCAACACAACTTATAAGATTTCAAAGTACAATTGACTGGGCGAAAGCATCTGGCATTCGAAAAATAGACTTCTCCGATTCTTCCAATATAAATTAAGTTACTCACCTTCGAAATTGGGGGCAAAACAAACAAAAGAGTAAGAAAAAAAAGAAAGGAAAAATCCAGAAGTAGACAATTGCCAATTATAACCTAATGCATACTCAATTGCTAGTAAAACTCCAAAGAACCTAAAATTTTCCCAAAAGCGAAGCAGCCAAGAAAGAAGCACGGAGTACTAACAACCCTAACCCGAAATTACCCAGCCCCAATTAACAAAGCGGCAATGCCGGAGCAGTGCACTTGTCGAGCAGCAAGATTACTCTCTAACCTACTCCGAACTCAATCAAGAGCTAAATAAAACCTACACAGATTGATTGATTGGCAACGTACCGTAGACCCGCTCGGAGATCTCGAGCAGCCGATCCGGTGGCTTCCGGAAGAACAGCTTGGTGAAGAACGCCATTCCCTCGGCGCCTCCGTTGCCGCCGTACTCGGATCCCCTACCGGATCCCAACGAACCGTGCCCCAATCAGTTCAGCTCAAATCCGACAACACACGATCAATTCCCCTCGCTTTTCGTCCCGAGTCCGCGATCGATCTTCTCGCCGATCGAATTCCGCTGCCCCGCTTCTTCCCCGTAGATCTCAGTTTCCCCAAGCAAGCAAAGAAGTGTGTAGAGAAGAGAAGGGGAAGGAAGAGAGGAGAGGAGAGGAGAAAGAGATGGGGAAACGGAGCACGAGTTGTTTTGCCTTCTTCTGCACTCTTTTAACTCTTTTTCTGTTTCTTTATTAATTAATTGATTAATTCTGGTTATTCTATTGAGGAAAGGGTTTATTAGTGATTACTGATTAATTAATTATTATAGATTAAGCACTAATTAATTAAGATTGTGCTGGGGTAAAAGACAGCAGTACGAGAGCTGAATTCATATCCCCTGCTGTACTGCAATGTGCAGTTCACGGCGTCCGCCGTTGGATGGTCTAGAGGTTCGTGCCAGCGCGGTCTCGAGACAATCCAACGGCTGAAGTTATGAACTGCACATTGCAGTACGGCAGGGGATATGAATTCGTACGAGAGCAGCAGCAAGCAGAGAGAGTAGTAGTTTGGTTGCTGCGCCTGGCCTACTTACTGAGAGTTATCCTCTGCACCACTGATGTTGGAGTGCTTATCCTCTGCTGCGTAGTATTCCACTGCGCAGCGAATCAACGATGCAGATTATTGGAAGAGTTTTGAAGATTGGGTTGCACGAATATTGAAGCAGATCTAATGGCCGGTGTGATGCGCAGTAATTTACTGCGTAGTGGAGGATACGAATTTAGTGTGTGGAGTTGGTTGGCTTAACCGACTCTGGTTAACGGAGAAACGTACGTATGTATGGAATGGATGGCAAGTTATTATTGTGGGTTAGATCGGATGATAATAACAGCTTATTGGGAAACCTGAACCTCTTTTTTGTTTCGGCATCACAACTTAAATGACAGTATCAATATCTTTCATAGAAAAAATTATTGTGATACATACCACTGCAAGCATAACAAATAATAGCAGTATATTATTTGGGGATAAATTGCACAGTTTAGTATGTGATTAGTGGGATAATAGAAGTTTAAGAGAACCATGTGTAATAAATTAAAAAAAAGGAAGTAGATTAGACCCCAAAAATATGAGTGGGTTAAAGAAGTTTTTGTCTTCACAAAATATCTCCAAAGAAAAAAAAAGTACAAATGTCGCTTTAGAAAAGAGAGCCACTTATCAGGACAATTTTTATATATAAAAAATAAAAAATTCTTATTTTTAATTTAAAAAAAAAAGAACTTATTTTCAAAAATAGTAAATCCAGGTTCTCAGAACCCGGCCTTATTGTTGGTAGGCCGGGTCCTGGGGACCCGGCCTGAGAAAACGAGGCCGGCTCCCCCAAACCCGGCCTACCAATTTTTTTTTTTTTTTGATATTTTTTTCAGATAGATCTCATTGTTAGCTTTCCGTAGCCGCGAAGTTTGCTCTAATCAGAGTTTCCTATCAAAAGTTATGCCCGTTTGAATGTTGAGTGCCCGAAATATAGGATAAGATTCAGTATAAAATTCAGAACGGAATTCAGAAATGTTTCCAATAAATATTATTATAAACAAATATTAAGCATCACAAATAATATTAGAAAAAAGATATAAATAAATAATTTAAATTTACTGCATGATAATTATGGCCGTTTGAATGTTGAGTACCCAAAATTTAAGATATGACTCAGTATAAAATTCAGTACGAAATTTAGTACATGACTGTCATTTACATAAAATGAGCAAAAAGTAACTAAATTGGTAGGCCGGGTCCCCAGGACCCAGCCTACCAACAGTAAGACCGGGTTATGGAACCCGGATTTACTATTTTTGAAAATAAGTTCTTTTACTTTCAAAAATTAAAAATAAGATTTTTTTATTTTTATATATAAAAATTGTCCCTCTTATCATTGCTAACCATTTGATTTTTGTAACTATTGTTAATTTAAATTGATCCAACAGTTATTAATTTTTTATTTTCAATTTTTCATTAATAAAAATACAATAAATCACAACAATAATTTTGCATATGATCCTTTTATCACGGCTTTGGATCTTTCCTATATGATTTTTGAGGTAAACAACACTTTTTTTAATTTTAATTTTATGTTTTTATAAATTTAACTTTTTGCCAATGCACATATTCTGGGCCCAAACATGGAGAGCAGCTCTAGTTTTTTTAAACTTTAATGACCTTTTTAAGAATTAAGATTATCTTGTACATTAGTAATATTAAGTAACTAAAAAAACAGAAGTAATGTAAAATTCAATCTAAAATAGCAAATTTCAAAAAATTGGAAAATTGTCGGCATTACTACAAACATAATTTTCTAAATTAATTGAACTAACTAGATTTAGTACAAATGCACATTTGCATGAATATTTTATCACATTCAACTAGATTTAGTTGTTTAATTTTTTTTTTTTTTTTTGAGAAAAAGTTGTTTAAATTGTATTGAACAAATTATTTAGATCGCTTGTTTATACTTAAAAAATTACAAATCTTGAACTATTAATAATAATTCATGGTGCCATCTTTTCTAATAACAAACATGCACATTATAACTTGCCATTTGAATTTAATTGACCACTATATACATACAGGTTTACTATGTGCATAACACACCGTACAAACTGGGTACATAATTGGCGATACTATTGGCCTATGATGGCTTTCATTAATTTCATATGATGCGACAAAGAAAATTATTATATGCCAAATGGATCATTAATTGTACCAATTGTCATTATCAGCTCAAATTATTTTATTTAGAGAGAGATTCAAAGAAGGAATCGCCATAAAACAGATCCATGCTATTAGGTATTAATATTAATACAATAAATTAGCCATTATCTTATAAATAATAAATAAATATAGTGTAGAATTTTCAAAATTGACCTCCTGCCTGGATAATTAAAAATAATGAAGAATTAGCCGATAATTAGAAACCGAAATAAATAAATCTTACAAAATAAAAGGTCACTATACAGCTTAAACAAAGAACATTGGACAAATGACTGGGTTTATAACGTTTTTGTGATTATGGGTGCAATAATAATATTTAAATCCTGACTTCCAATTAATTTATTAATCTTCAGAAGAAAAAACCCAATTCTTAGTACAGATTACAGAAGACAATTAGACAAGCCACTTCTTAATTAGATTTTTTATTTTTATTTTTTGCTGACAATCAATCAAACTTTAATATAAAATAAAAAATATCGCATTATTAATTTAATATAATTACGTAGCATGAAAGTGAAGCACAAATCTGTTATTTGAAATTTACCTTGTTAAGGTTAACAATAAGCTTCACACCAAGTAATGCTCACAATTAAAGTGTACACCATACCCATCCAAATCTACCCGGACAAGAGTTACCTCACAGGGGGCGGCGGGTTAACACAAACGTCACCTTTTTCTTTTACTTGGGTGCGGGGTGACCGAATCAGCGGTCAGATGCCCCCCGGCTCGGAGTATGAACGGCGGATAATAGCATTCCGCATGTGGAGTAAAATCTGGGCAGGCAGCCCCGTCCATATCAAAGGAAGGAGACTTGGGACCGCTCCGGCAAGTAAAGGTAGAAAGAGACCCCACGCCGGACAACAGGGAATTAACAGTCTCTGTTTAATGGACATACATCTTTGTAAATTTATGTGTAACGGTCAGGATCTGCTTAGTTGAAATTTAACCCTCCGTTTGGCGGCAAGTGTAATAATTTAAAGCGGAGTAAAATACTGAATCATCTTAGATCAGTGGTGTTTGATAGTAGTGAAGTAGATAGATGAAGTAACGTGAATAGAATGTGTAAAAGATGTGAAATGTTGGTGATTTAGTTTACTACACCTATATAGCTGCATTAACTCACTACACCTTGAATCACTTTCGTTTGGCGACTTAAATTGTCTTAAATCACTTACTACACCACTACTACACTTTTACCACACTTACCAGATGCAAGGTAAGTGAGACAGTGTCAAATTGGCAATTACATAGTTAAAAGGATAAAAATCTGCTGCTTTTCTAAGAAGAAAAGCAAGGCCTGCTTTTCCGATCGGATGGCCGGAATCGGTTGTTGCACCGATCTCAAAGTACTTTACCAACTTCAGTGTATTTCTTCATGAATCTCAATGTGTTTCAGTGTTTCTCAACCGTCGGATCAAGAAAAGCAGGGCCTGCTTTTCTTAGAAGAAAAGCAGGTGATCCCGATCCTAGTTAAAATGCAACTTGTTACACAGATCCATGCACCGAGGATAAGTTAGCAGATCTGTGTATGTATAGATGGAGGGGAACAGGCCAGAACTGTGAAGTGAACAGCGAAAGATTTTGATGATCATAAAGGCCTTGAGACGGAGTAAATGCAGAGAGGATGTTTTTTACTTCTTGATCCTCCATTAAGAAGCATGATTGCAAGAACATTTTTTTGAAGGTTAAATTGGTGTGATCCCAAGTTCGAACACAATTGATGTGTTTAGGCACGGTTAGTGTCTTCATAAAGGATTCATAGTCTCTGTATACTATTTTCTATATATTTCACATACTTTTTTTTTATTCAATTTGATTATCAAAATTCGTTTTTTTAATTAAATTTTAAACTTAACCATTTTATTTGAAAATAATCACCACTATTGTGGGGGTATTTGCAACTATCTAAAAATGCAAAGAGATGTTTGTTTGATTTGCATATGCAAGGAATGTTTGAAGCTCAGGTGCAAACATTGAAGTGTTCATATTCTTCCCTTTATATATACCCTATAATAAAATTCAAAAATGTCGATTTAAATTTAGCTTGTAATTCTAAAATAAAAAATCTATATTTTTTCTTAACATAGAAACAAAAATCTTCACATATTTGATTATCGAGTAAAACTATGGTGCTCTTAAGCTCACGGGGCCTCCCGTGAGCTTAACATAAAAAACATATCAAATCATATCCAAATTGATTTATATGGCTCAATAAATTATTTATATCAAAGTCATGTATCATGCAAAAATTTTCCATTTTTAGAGATTTTTAAGTATTTATTTCAGATTTTTTTAAAGTTACGTATGAAACATTGATTATTTTATTAATAATGCAAAAATTTTTCATTTTCTGTATGCTATAAGATTTTGATATAAAGAATTTATTGAGCCATATAAATCAAAGTTTGGATATAATTTGACATGTTTTTTGTGTTAAGCTGGTAGGAGGCCTTGTGAGCTTAAGAGTACCGTAGTTTTACTCTTGATTGTCATAGATTCATAATTGAATACCATTGTTAATCTTTAGGGAATACGAGCTATTTTAGTTCCTGTTGAGGATTAAGTTTTATGTCATGTGCTAATAATTTTCATCAAAAGAAGTGCAAGAATTTCATCAAAATTATTTTATTTAACAAATACTCAATCATCAAAAGACGTAAAGAATTCTGAAAGAAAGACTACTCAATTCTGGAGGTAAATAAGCAAAAGTAACCCGATCCCGATGATTATTGGTCGGCAAAAAGCTTATTTTTCCCTGGTCTACTACAAGCAGAATATTGAATTCATATCCTCTACTGCGCAGCACTCTAACTGTTGGATATGCTTTGAGATTCGTGCAATTCAATCTCAAAAAATCCCCCTCTAATCCGCATCGTTGAATCGCTGCGCAGTATTACACTCCAGAATATTGGATTAAGATATGGCTCTCATAACACCGTTAGATTTAACGTCAGAGTTGGATGGATACATTAACAGTGATTGATTGGCGTCCGTGTAGAGGTCGTCACGAGAGGGGATTCACTCTGCACATGATTGTAACGTGGTTGGATTGGGATTGGGTCCTGACTCCTGACAGGACAGGACAGACATTCTACTGGATAATTTATCATTATGCTAATCTAAATAATTAAATATCTAATCCCATGTTATTGCTGAGATCTTCTTCCCTTGGCACCCAGAGAATAAAACTAAATTAAACGGATAAAATTCTACTACATCCGTCCACAATTAAATGAATTTATACTCTTTAGATCTTATCCATAATTAAATAAACTTTACCGATTTGAATTTATTTTTCTATTCACTTGTTTGAATCCACTTGTTTCTCCAATGTTATGATCACCCTTTTATCTATATTATTTAATTGGAACAATTATTATGTAATTTCATTTTTTCACTAATGCATTTGACTTTTCCTAAAAATTCATTTATTCATGGACGGAGATTGTATTTGTTAAGAACTCATACGTCGCGTTCACTTTTTCAAATTTTATGTTTCTCCAATGTTATGATTACCCTTTTATCTATATTATTTAATTGAAACAATTATTATGCTATTTCATTTTTCCACTAATTCATTTGACTTTTCCTAAAAATTTATTTATTCTGGAGTCTGGACGGAGGTAGTAGCATTTACATTGAATTAATTACTGAACCGTTTAAGTATCAATGGATAGATATGCTCTTAACCAAAAATGCATGATTAATTTAAAATGGAGCTTGGGGACGAGAATGCTGGCATGATTTATTATCATTTTCCTTTTGCGGTAATTTGGCAATTAGGATTTTTCAGTGATATTCCTTGCTTGTGCATATTGATGCAAGGAATTATGCATGGCTCGCCTCGCTGTCTCATTGGCATAATAATAAATTGCAAACATGCATTGTGTTGACACCTGTTTTGTTGATCAATTTACTCAAAACACAGTCAAACTCAAAAGCAAACATTCATTAAGAGCGAATCGAATTATGTTACAACAAAATAATTGTTTACACATTTGTAAATAACCTTTTTTCTTTCTTTGTTTAATGAAATTTATCGGTCGGTACTTTGTCAGCCACTTCAAAAGAAAAATTGTTTACACATATATTTAATGATATTTATTTATGAATGAGGCTATGGTACTATTAATAATACAAAGTGGTTCGTACTATAGCTCAATATTATCATTTTTAAAGTTCAATTAATCCATCCAAACCGCTCAATGTGATCTCTATATATAAATGTCATTGCAGACCAAATTTTATTATTTTTGGTGCTATTTACTATTTTTTGTAGATAATTAGAAAATGACTTATAGACCATTCAAAGATTTGGTTTTTTATTATATATCAAAATATATAGTTAAAAAATTTTAAAAATATAAATTTGGTCTAGAACTATATTAACATATGGAGATCACATTGAGCGGTTTGAATCGATCATTTGAACTTTAAAAATCATAATATGGAACTATAGTACGTACGAGCCATTTTGACTAACAAAACCTAATTTCTCAAGTTCAAATTTTGTCCGAGATATATATACATTTAATGCACGTTAGAATTTTATTTTATTTTTTTTTTGTCATACTACCTGTAATTCTTAATAGGAAGAGACTAATAGTCCCCCAAACTAAATCCCCCACGAAAATCTCCCAAACTGACTTTCCATTTTCGGCTAAAAGACAATCCCAGCGCGCATTGATGAGTCTTAATTGTACTCTATTTATATCGGGATTTATCTCTTAAACTATACATTTTCATTTAGTTTTGAGTTAATTTAGTTTAGTTTTTGTGTCAAGTTCGAGATACTGCCGCATTCTTGATTTTTATTGCAGATATGAAGATTGGAAGAGATTTGGGCACGAAACAAGAAGACCGAAAGAAAACAGACGAGACGCAAACTTGATGGAAGAATCTGCAGGAATTTCGGACCGAACTAAATCAGTTCGGACCGAACAGGCATTTCGGACCGAACTAAATCAGTTTGGACCGAATTTCCTTCACACAGAGCAAAATTTTGGTCCGAACTGATTTAGTTCGGTCTGAAATGTTTGCTGGCGAAAATTCTTCAGTGCAGTTATTTATGTTTTTAGGCAATTTTTGGTCTATTTTTCGAGAGGTTTTATATATAGACTTCTCTTCCTTTCTGGGATCTGGTTGGCATCTCTTGGAAAGAACTTAATTAAGATTTAGAATTAGGGTTGGAGAGATTTTGGGAGAGAGACTTGGAGATCGAATCGGGAGTTCTCACGATAATCGGTGTTTGGTTTCTTTTCCCTCTTTTCTCTCCTTTCTTTATGATTTGCTTGAACATGAATTCTGAATTGTTTTTGGTAGACATGAGAGGCTAATCCCCTCTCTTTGGGATGTTGGTTTGTAGTTTGAACTTGTAGTTTAATTTACTCTGATTACGCTTTTAATGTTATGTTGTGATTTTGTTTCTTGTTAAATTGCTTGTGTGTTGTTTAATTGCTATGCGCATCATCTTAGAAACTAGGATTACGACTTGACAAGTAAAACTCGTAGTTTTGGATTAGGAAACAAAATTAGGATTTATGATGAGATACTTAACCATGAAATCGTAATTCTAGGAGAAATTATTAATTAACTATTAATTGTTCGATATGCTTAACCGCGAAGTAAGAATTTGTAGTTGATTAATTGTATCACGAACTTTATGAACATAGACTTGTAGGGTGAGGAACTTAATAGTGAAATCCAAGAGTTTGTGTATGGTATTAACCATTAACACTATAGTTTAGTACCATCAATCGAATTGATACCCTCTCACAACAATATAATTAAAAGTGTTAATCGAGTGAATTAATTCTACAAGGGATAATTAAACCAATGTCCCTAGTTCAAGTTTAATTGAGTTTTCCAAGTTTGCTACCATTAGTTTTTAATTTAAGATTATTTTAATCAAACCTTTAAATTCGAATTGTCTAGATTGGTTGAAAAATTGATAACCAGTGCATTACGTGTTGTCCTTGTGGTTCGACACCCAACCACTACATCGATAGGTTCATGCGCTTGTGAACTGAACTGTTTTAGTGTTAGGGAATTATTATCACAGATATTTCACATCACGCATCTCAAACTTACCAAAAATAGAAAACGTGTTGCCAGCCTGTCCACTAGCTCTCTCAGCGACGCATTGACAGGCCCATAGAAACACTCACCAGTTTCCCCATAAAAGGGTTTATATATCTTTAAAAAGTGTTTACATAAGATTGAAAAGTATTTATGTACTATTGAAAAGTGTTTATATAGTTTTGAAAAGTGTTTATGTAGTATTGAAAAGTGTTTATATGGCTTTAAAAAGTGCTTAGATAAGATTGAAAAAAAAATGTTTATATACTATTGAAAATTATTTATGTAAGATTGAAAAGTGTTTATGGAATATTGAAAAGTGTTTATGTAGAATTGAAAAGTGTTTATGTAGAATTGAAAAGTGTTTATGTAGTATTGAAAAGTGTTTATGTAGTATTGAAAAGTGTTTATGTGGAAATGAAAAGTGTTTATCTGGAAATGAAAAGTGTTTATCTGGAAATGAAAAGTGTTTATCTGGAAATGAAAAGTGTTTATGTCGAATTGAAAATTGTTTATGTAGTTTTGAAAAGTGCTTATGTAGTATTGAAAAGTGTTCATACAACCATTATAAGTGTTTATATAAAATGAATAGAGATTTAATAAGCAGATTCATTCAAACTGTCGCTTAAATGTACAATTTTTAACAACAAAATACAAAACAATCTTCAAAAACAACATAAAAATATTAAAATGCTAGAAATTACAACAAAAATTAACTATGCAGTACGTACTAAGTACTAACACAGTGCCCATCTCCATCGGCACCGGCGATCGCGATCGTCAGAAAGCGAGGCCAGGATCGCGGTCTTCGGAAGGCGAGGTCGGGATCGCGGTCGTCAGAAGGTGCGGCTTGGATCGCGATCGTCGGAAGGTGCGGCCTGGATCGCGATCGTCGGAAGGTGCGGCCGGGATTGTGGTCGCCGGAAGGCGAGGTCGGGATTGCGGTGGCCGGAAGGCGAGGCTGGGATCGCGGTCGTGGGGAGTGCAAGAGGGATCGCAGTCGCTGGGGACGAGGTATGGATCGCGGTCACCGGAGGGAGGAGAAAGGAGAGCAAGGAAGAATGCCATTTCAAAGAGAAGAAGAGAAAAATAGAAAGAGAGCTAAATGGAGCAAGTAATCAGATTTGGAGGATTTCTTAGGGAATAGAGGTCCGGGGATAATAACATTTTCTCTTCTTAATGTTGCTCTAATCTAATGTTTGTTTCCTTCCTTATCTCCTCCCTCTTCCCAAACAAAAAAATAAATAGAATAAATATGCCTCCCTCTCCAATTCGAATGTCAAAGAATGAAAGACTTTTTTAAGGATGTAAGATGTTCCAATATGGCAATATATATATTTAAAGTTTTCTTACATATAATAACATGCTTTCTGGTTCTAATTATTTTGGTTATGTTTCTTGCAACAGGAGGCAATTAAGCAACTTCAGTCTAACAAAAGAACAAACCTATTGATCTTCTCAATTCTCTGTCCCCATTAATAATTTACATTGATTTAATCGTTAGCCAGAAGCCTCACCATCCACAAACACATGAGAATAATAAAAACCAAATTGATCATATTAAAAAGTTTACAATGTTTGTCTTTGCATGTCAAGGTGGCTGTTCCCTTGTAAAAGGAAACAATTTTCTGATGTGAGAACCCAACCACTGTGAAGAAAGAAAATCTTTTCTTCTTTTGAAGTTACCCGGCACATTTTTCAGAATAACCCAATAAACAATTATCAGGTTCGAAACTCGGACGAGGTCGTTTTTAGACATTTAAATTTGAGTGGCTTGACCTTCATCTTTATCTAAAAAAAACCCAGGTTGGTGGCCCCTCAATTATTATCTCCAGTAGTTTATAGCCAATTTATTCATTTCATATGTGCCTTCCTTTTCATTGTTACCGAAAATGAAGCACACATTATTTCTACATGTTGATTCTTGGTAGTTGCCAAACTCTGGACCTTGGTAATTTATTGACTTAACTAATTAATTCCAACAAACTCTGATATAAAATTTTCTCTTTTGGTGTGTTGACAGTGAAGCCCCTATATAAATATATGCCGGCAGCATTTCTAAGCAAGAGCCACTTTCATTCATAAGTTAAACTTTCACACTTACAAATTCCCCAAAACTACATCTAATCCCTCCCCTATTTGGCAAGTGTAGTAAGTTAAAACAGAGTAAAACGTTAAATCACCTTAAATCAGCGGTGTTTGGTGGTATTGAAGTATATAGATGAAGTAAAGTTGATGTTATGTGTAAAAGATGTGGAATGGTGGTGATTTAGTTTACTACACTTATATAGCTGCGTTAACTTACTACACCTTAAATCACTTCCGTTTGATGACTTAAAGCACCTTAAATCACCTTAAATCAATTTTACTACACTTTTACTCCATTGCCAAACGGAGGGTTTGGTTGCATTAAAAACCGTTGCAGAAAAAAAAAAGTGTCATGAGAGAACAGGATCTGCATGTAGGAGTCATTTCCGGAGATGATTGATTGGAAAATTGCTTTTGTCTATCCCTAAAAAAACAAATATTAATGGTATCTCTCTTTTCAAACAAATCTCAATACTATCTTTACTTGATCAGCGGTCACGGCCACAAGTCAAACTGACTGCGACGTTTAGTTCTGTATACTTATAAAAAACTTATTCAATCACCATCATCCACGGCATGTGACCGCGGTTAGACGCAGCGGTCACAGGTTGATACATCTTCGAACTTATCCAAGTCATTGTCTCTGACCGCAATGGTCAGTTTGACTTGTGACCGTGACCGCTGATCAAGTAGGGATGGTTTTGAGATTTATTTCAAAAGAAGGATAATACTAATATTTGTTTTTTTTAGGGACAGACAAAAAAACTGTTTCTGATTGATTGTGGTTTAACAAAAGCTGAATTCTGGTCGATGATGATTGATGATCACTGATCAGGATGTGGAAAAAGCAGTGACATATATGATATACCCCTTTTTCATCACAAGAGCAGGGCAGACATAGACATAGTAGCAAGCACAGCACATGCGTTGTCTTGTTGGTTTCCTGAAGCAGATAGGCATGCATGCATGCTCCTCTATTGCTGTAGCAAGATAAGAGAGTTGCATTCAATAATAATCAACACAGCAGTCTGCAGTGCAGCTATGGGATGGATAATAATGGGAGTGCTACTGTGAGGTATAGGGCATTCAATTCAATGCTAGCTGGTCCATATGGTTACTGGTACAGTGGTATGTGGTACCGCGTTCACTTCCGCTGTTATCCCAATTCTGATAACAATTAACAGGACTCTGTTATTCGAATCTGGACCGTCGGATTAAACTCAACGGAAAAGAATATTAATTGTTAAAGGTTCCCTGTTTTGATCTAACGGTCCGTATTGGACAAACGGGTCCGGTAATTCTCGAAGAATAACAGCAGATTGGGACTCGATCGCGTGGTACCAAGTGTAGAAGTACTGATTGTTGGACGTGGAATGGAGAGTGGAGAGTGGCTTGCTTGCTTGCTTTGCTTGCGCGTGTTAGTGGATAATGAATGGTCGATAATTCTGCCCTCTATGTTATAATTAGGTAGTGGTACCTTGTATAATTCATATCCCCTGCTGTACTGCACCATGCAGTTCACAACGCCAGCCGTTGGATTGTCAGGAGATTCGTGCCAGCGCGGATATCAAGACGATCCAATGGCTGACTTTGTGAACTGCACAGTGCCGTTGGATTGAGAGTTTGAGAGTATTTTGATGATTAAGAAAAAGAATGTGCTTGCTGTTGCTGTCTTGCTGGAGTTTCGCCTATGTTTCGCCCAATATGATTAAGATTTATTTTTTTCTTTGTTACTTTAAAAATCGTGCAGAATTTTAGTCCTAAATGCAGAATTAAAATTCATCATTTTTCCGCACGAAAAGTAGATTGAAATATGAACAGCAACGGGACGAAATGAAAGATTTTTCTCCGAATAACTGAGATCTATACAATTTTTTTTTTTTTAGAAAAAGTGAATTTCTATTTCAACTTTTTTCGTTTCTTTTTGGGAAATCAAAGTTCATTACATCCTACGTAAAACCTGATAGTTATTCCAAAGAAATTAATAAATTGTGAATTCGATATAATTGCCTAGAAAGAAGTTAAACACATGAAGGTGTTTGTCAAAGGAATTGAACTTTTCCAAAACTATTTGAACGAACACCTTTCAAAAGGATTCGGGGAGCTGCACGATATAGTTGTTTTTGAGGTGGTAGGTAAAACTTACCTACCAATTTTCATTAAACAAATAAAAAATTACAGCGAATTTACAGATGGAAAAAATAAAATAACAAGCAGTAGCAAGACCCTAAACCCTAATGGTGTTGGAAAAGAAAAATGGAAGGCAGTAACGAGGTGAGCAGAGACGACGGGGCACTGGGCACGGAGGACGGTGGGGCGTGGGAACCGGGAGGCATCGGGCCGGGGGGATGGCGGGGCGTGGGGCGCAGGGGACGGCGGAGAGCGGGGAGCCGAGCCGGGGGATAGTGTGGCAAGGGGTGCGAGGACAGCGAGGAGCCGGGCGCGGGGGACGGTGCGACAAGGGGACGGTGCGACGAGGGGACAATGGTGACGGCCGGACGTGGGGACGGTGCCGGGTAGCGGAGGACGGTGCGGCAAGAGAACGGCAAGGACTGCCGGGCGTGGGAGGCGGTGCGGCAAGGGAGGATGGGACTGCCGGGCGCGGAGGCGGTGCGGTAAGGGGCGGTTCGAGGCGGAGACCCAACGAAAATGTAGCTGCTCGTACTTTATTGGGGAAGAAGGGAGCGAAGGGAGGCAGGGAGAGGCGGAGGGTGGCCCGGGGTGGCGGGGGAGGCCGGCGGCGCCGACCTCCCCACCTAGGATTTGCTCTGTCGTTGTCGCCTTTTCTCATTTTCTTCTTTCACGTGAGAGGAAGAGGAGACGTCTATAGTTTGCATGATATAGTTGTTAGAAATTGATCAACTGTGATTTGGTCATGTAGTTGTTGAAAATAAGAACAAACATACAGATGCATATGATTATGCTGGTTATATTTAGAGTGATGGGGCCACTCGCTATCACCATTGATAAACATATAAATTGAATTATATGGCTCTCCGAATCCTTTGAACGGGCTTCCGTCTAATTCGCTTTGGACAAAATTCCATTCCCAAAGTAAAACCTATCTATGCAGAAGTAAAGTTAACTAGTTAAGCGCTGTTTTTCTTTTTTTTTTTTTACATTCTTGGCGGGTTTTGAATAAAAATATTAAATTTCTTTTAATTACCGTGAGTCATATCTTCTTTACTACAAAAAATAATTGAAAAATATGTGTCTATACACAATAGATATATTTTTTTGGATAAAACATCGACCATAGATGTTAAGATTGAGGGCGTGTTCGGTGGAGGGAATTCTGAGGGAAATTTTGTGGGATCGGAAATTTTTTTCAAACCTGTGTTCGACATGTATCTTTGGGGTAGTTTTTTCCCAAAAATTTCCATCAAACTATGTACAAATCTTTGGGAAAAAAATAATTGGGTCCAACTCAATTTTCTTTTTCCCAACTCTCTTGGGAATCTGTGGGCACAATGTTTGATTACCCATTCTCAAGATAATAATATTTCTCATTCCCATAATGAACCGAACAGGTCCTGAGAAGTCTCAAAAACCGGACTTTAGTTTAATAACTAAAAACAACGCTCTCTATATGAAACTAGCCAATTGCCCACGCGTTGCAGTGGGATTTATAATATTATATTAAAGTAATATATATTCTAGAAAAAGAAAAGAAATATGACTAAATTATATTTCTTATAATTGTACAATTAAAGCGGTATAAATAAAAAATGATACAAAATAATAATGATCATATTTACATGTTTTAAAACAATCCAAGACAAACTATGAATAATCTTAATCTGATTAATTCAGAGTTCACAAATCAATGATAGACATGAAATTTTTTGCATGCATAATAAAATTAAATGTTGCTCATTTGGAAATTACTTCCACCTAACAGGATATATGTGCTGCCTGCGTGTAAAGAAAATTACCTTGCAAATCTTATAAGAAGAAAAGGTTCAATACATTAATTTATTTAAATTTCTAATTATAAATCTAAAGTTACAAATAAATTAAAAGGTAAATAATGCATACAATTTATGCTTGATTACAAACCAAGGGATAACCAATTGCTTCTCTCCATAATGCACAAGATAAAGCTACAAGCCTGCACAAAGTTTATATAAATAATTAATGCTAAAAATGAATTTACCATTTACTTTTTGACTGATTGGGCAGAAATCCAAAGAGTGGATCCATACATTAAATAGCTACGAACGGTTGAGATTATCCGATCTAACGGTCAAGAATGGCTATGAACAGAGACTCCTTTTGGATCTCAAAAAAGTCATCCTTTTATAATTAGTAGGGATGTTGTAGGTTCAAAATTCGGATAAAAATTCTTTAATTTATAGACAAAAAAAGTGACTGATACTCATCTTTATTTAAAAAAAATAAATAATAGATTGAGAAGTCTCGTACACCTTCAATTGCGGGCCCCACCACACACAATATCTTTATTTTTGTTTTGTCCTTTTAATTCATAACAAACTAACAAGTGCCACTTGGCACGAGAATCTCAAAGTGCAGGAGCAAAACCAGAAAAATGTAAATGGGTTTAAGACACTATACTCTATACCAGAATTAAAGTCGAAACAATTATCTCATAGAAATCATTAATTGGGGTCACTATAGAATTTTTGTTATATTTTATGAAGTTCACATTTAGCCTCTTTTTTTTTTTATAACATACAAACAATATACTAAAGAATAAAGATGCTACTTTAAAAATGTATAAAGGAACAAAAATATGGGGATCATTGTCCTCCATTTGTTACTAAATCCGAAGTGCACAATCATATTTTATGAGGTTCGCATAAGTGCATGTATCCTACATGCTCCCGAAATAATAATATAACGAAAATGCAATTATCTTTTATGCACTTTTTATGCCCCACTAGTAATAAGTCCACGCTTTGCTTTTGGACTAAAATTATTATTTTTTATAATAAATTTTTAAAATAATATGTAACGGGCCTTAAATTGAGAAAATTAATATGGCCTTAAGTTTTAATGGGTTGAGACATTAAAGTACGCCAACGATAGTGATCAATCTAAGTAAACAATCAACGGCTGAGATTTTTATTGCTCGGGGAAGATAGAGTTTTCATGTCAAAAAATCCAATATGGAGTAAGGATATATATATAGAGGAGGGATCAAATAACCATATTTTTTGTGACTGATCGGTGACCATGAAATTAAATCTGAAATAACTACAATTTAAACTGTTAAATGACAAAACTAATTGATAGAATGTGTTGTATACATCATGTTTTATGTGTATACAAAAAATTATATCATTTTGATTTTATTTACATATGTATCAAGCATTAACAAAAATCGACGGTTCAAATTTTATGTTTTTTTCTCATCTCTTGATCACTATTGAAACGATGCTAAAACTTTATCATTTTTTGTGTATATATTATTTAGATGATTTAGAATACATCTAACGGTTTAGATTTGTCAATTTATATATAAATAATGAAATGGTCACCGCGATCACCACGGTCTATGGTTATTGGATCTCTCCTCAAATATATATATATATATATATATATATATATATATATATATATATATATATATATATATATATATATATATATATATATATATAGAGTTAGACTATTATACTAACGTTAGCATTTCGGACCGAAATGCTAACGCCTCAAATTTTATGTTATCGTATCCGAAATCGCAATTTATTGTGCTCAATAAATTCTTTATATGAAAATATTGGGGAATACAAAAATTTTTTATTTTTAGAGTTTTCTAAGTATTTGTTTTGAATTTTAGAAAATAGCTCATAAATATTAATAAAATATTGATGTTTGTACATGCTATTTTCAAAAATATAAAACAAATACTTCGAAAACTCTAAAAATGGAAATTTTTAGTATTCCCCAATATTTTCATATAATGAATTTATTGAGCACCATAAATCGTGATTTCGGACACGATAACATAAAATTTAAGGCGTTAGCATTTCGATTCGAAATGCTAACGTTAGTATAATAGTCTAGCTCTATATATATATATATATCTATTATGCATACAATAAGAAAATGAAGTTGCGTCACATCGATCTTTCTTAGGTTCAAGCTGTACACAACCTGAATTAATTTAATAACATGCACAGAAGTGAAGGTACTGAGTACTGACTTAAAATTCAAGTTATTGGAAATCTGTTGATTAACATGTAATTCAATTTCAAAAGTTAATTTAATTTAACTGATCACGATCGATGATACAGTGAAATAAGGCGTGAAGTCACTAACTAGCTAGGTGAGGCACGAAATATATATCCGTTAATAACACTAGGCATGCAGATGCAGTCATTAGGTGAGGCATGAGTTGTCTACTTGTCTCGTCTGATTAACTAAGCTAGACGTGCATTATTAATTTATTATTAGGTGAGAAATAAGCTATCCGTCAAAGTATCATGCAGTAGTTATACAAGGGCGTGTTTGGTTGTCATGGAATTATGTGGGATGAGATTTCGTGGGTACGGGAATCCACAAATTCATTTTGAGGAACCCACACCATGAGTATGCAGTGGGAAAATATTAAATTTGGTGTTCGGTTGTACCATGGGAATTATTGTGGGAAGATGAATTTTTTTCGCGCTTAATCGATGTCAGAAAAATGTTTGTGAGAGAGGACGAGCAATGCGCTGTAGTTGGAAAAAAAATAATTGAATCTGAGTTGATTATTTCTAACCCACCCTTTTACACATATATGGGAAAACAAATGGGAAATACCACTCATTCCCGTTTCTGCAAATAGGCTAGCCGAACGGGCCAAGGAGTATATTTCCTAGATGGCCTAAAAACCCACCAATTCCCGCAAATTTTTTGACATCCGAACAGGTCCTAAATGTTTGTGTTTGACAAATTTGATGATTTTAAATTGAAATAAATGAATTTTGAAAATAAAAAAATGGAGATATGAGCTATATTAACTGTACATTATGTTTTTAAAATCTGATGAAGATGCGTGTTTTATAACACACCACAACGAATTCGAAATCATTGGATTGCAATGCACCATTATCTCTTTTTTTTTTTATATAAAAAAAAATAATTTTTATTTTGAGTCCGGCTGCAATTCCTAAATGTTCAATTTATACTTTTTATATATATAGTAGATCCAGTTCGGAAAATAAAGAATTGGGCCATTTATTTCCTGTCCCATACCATGTTCGGTTCAGTAGTCAGTACATTAATCAGGCCCAGAAAACCCAACTGTTACTTGTCAGACTGAGCTAAGCTTATGAGAAATAAATTGGGCTTAACTAAGCTCGTTTTAACCGGGCTTAATTTTTCAAATTCCGCTTGCTTTAGCTAGCTGATGCATTGACCACAAAACGGCCGGCGAGTGACCTAGCCAAGATAAGGAAAAAAAAAGGAAAAGAAATGGGATTATTCTTTGCCCCCGGCTTCTCAGAAATATATCCAGAGAAATAGTCCGGCCAGCCGGCCAGCTGCTTGCTACCTGATGATGCTCTGCATGACAACCTCATCAAAATATATATATAATTCACTTTGCATGCATGGCCCTGCAATTCCCAAATTCTGGAATTCCACCATGAAAGATAAAATCCTTACTCCTAATAAAAGTCCTTACTCCTAGTAAAAGGAGACTGGATATTTTTGACGTAAAATATCCCGGCCCATTATAATTTAAGACCCATATTAGTTTTCTCACAAGGGATGAGCTTTCGACAATTTATTATAAGATATAATAATTACAGTCCAAAGCAAGACGTATGCTCTTTACTAGTTAAAAATTAAAGTGGCCTGCCTTGCCTTTGTCTACTTCAACTTTGTGTGTGTGAACTGTGAAGGCATCAATTTTGAAGAACTATTTTATTGAAGAGGAGGGATCCATTGACAATGCTTAATTTGACAATCTTGACAATGAGAATTTAAAAAAAAAAGGTAAAAATCCACAAAAACTCTTAAAAATGAAAAATGGTTTATGGATGTATTATTTAACTTATAGGTTGATAGTGTTTCAAATTTCAATCAATTTGAATATTGTTTGATGCCTTATCAAAATTTTGTGTATTTTTTAACGGTTGTAATTTAACGGATCATTAAAGAGCTATCAAATATCGCTCAAATTAAATGTAATCGGAAACATAATCAATCTATAAGTTAAGCAATACTTTCGTAGATTATTTTCTATTTTTAAGATTTTTTATGAATTTTTATAAAATTTTGAAAGATAGGATTGTCAATATTGTCAAAAAAACTATTGTCAATGGATCCCTCCTCTTTACTGAATACATAAGACTGATGAAGAAAAATCAAAGTATTCTTGCCAAGTGCAGATATTATTATTACAGTGAAATATATGATATTAGAACTTGGCAAGTAAACTGTGTGCTATTATTGCAAAATGCTGATTTTTAAGGGTCTCTTTTCTAAGTGAGAGATGCATTCAATTTCAATATAATGAAGATTTCAATGCATAATCCAGAAGTTGCATAAAATTATTTAACAAACCAATATAAAAACTAAAGGAAGAAAAACTAAAGAAAACAAAACGAAAAAAATAACATGCCTGCTCTTCTATTAATATTTTATTTGATATTGAACAAACCTTTCTTCCTTCTTGTTCCCCTATCCTACCTTGGATCAATGCCATGCCATCCTCTGCAAGTCTAAGTCATAGCTTCAACGATTCGCATCAGGACTAGCGGTTCATCGGAGATTGCATGCAGCCGAGAGGCATCCAGAAGATGTCGCTTCTGAAGAAGCTCTTTGCGAGGAAGGCGCTTGATGGCTTGCTTGAGATATCCGATCGCACTTACGGTAACGTATATAAATGCATATTCATATATGTTGTTATTGTTATATCTTATCTAGTATAATCCATCTTTAATTCTAGTATTCAATTTTGTAAAAGACAGAATGCTTAAACTTCAGTATGTTTTTCAAGCATGAACATGAGTTCTCATATAGAAGGAAGCATTTGAATCTCACTTTGTTCATAGCAAAACAATCATGTTATGTATTAGTAATTTTATGACTACGGGTGCTTCTGATAATTTATGTACCGACGTACATATTTATGTGATTATCTTTCCTATTAATTTTGTAATTGCTCGCTTATACATGCAGTGCTCAACTGTTGTCGTTCCAGCGAAACTCCCAGGGAGGAAGAACATCGAGAAAACCTGAGCTCAATAGTAATCCAACTAAGAAACTTCTATACCGACGCCTCCTTCATGGTCCTGAATTTCATGGAAGGAGACATTCGTACGACAGCCCTCGATGCATTGCCCCATTTCGGCATCACCATAAATGACTACCCGTCCCGGTTCCAAAATTGCCCCTTGCTCCCTTTGTCCTTAATCCAGCATGTTCTCAAATCTACCGAAAGATGGCTCTATTTCGACAGAGGGAGGAACAATATCGTACTGCTACACTCCGAAAAAGGAGCATTGCCTCTGCTGGCTTTCATACTGTCTTCGATATTAGTTTACAAAAGAGAAGCCAGCAGTGAGAATAAGGTACTTGAAATGATGTACAAGCGGGTTTCGAAGGAAATGATGCAGTTGGAATTGGAATTGAACCCGCAGGCATCGCACTTGAGGTACTTACAGTATGTTGAGAAGTTGCGGGGCTTGTCGGACTTCAGAGAAGCGCAGCTTGTTCTAGACTGTGTTATTTTGAGAAGCATACCTAATTTTGATGGAGAGAGGGGATGCAGGCCAGCAATACAGGTGTTCGGTACTGACCCAATTGACGGAAGGTCGAAAATTCTCTTTCGATCTCCTATCAGCAAGAAGCAAACTAAGTACTATAAACAGGTATTGTTCATTGCTGCATACATAAGACACACAATTGTATCTCTCACAAAACCAAAAAGAAGAAGAGATAATCTCTTTGTCCCCCATCATTTGTCCCCCTTAAACGTCCCCCATCAGTTTCTGCTGGAACCGGTATGAATACCAGTTGGCAAGTGATATGAACACCACGATACATTCAGTATGAACACCCTCTGAGAGCTCTATGAACAATGCAAATTGGGAGAAATTTTTTTTGGCATATTTTCCATGTGCAAAAATAAATTAAGCACGTGCTTAATTCAATTTCAGCACGTGATGAAAATCGGAGCACGCGCGGGTGTTCATACTGCTTATTCGCGGGTGTACATATCAAATGGTCTTTGGTGTTCATAGTTGACGTGGACGGGAGTTGGCATATTTTCCACGTGCAAAAATAAATTAAGCACATGCTTAATTCAATTTCAGCACGTGATGAAAATCGGAGCGCGCTTGGATGTTCATACTACTTATTGGCGGGTGTTCATATCCAATGGTCTTCGGTGTTCATAGTTGACGTGGACGAGAGTATACGCGTGGGGGACATTTAAGGGGGATTTTTTGTGGGGACAGTTAGCATCCCTCAAAGAAGAAATACAGTTAATTCTCACAGTAATGCCGACCGGCTTACTTGGAAAAATATATGTTGAAAATTCGAGTTATAAGTATTATATATATCAGTATAATGTTACAAACTTATAATGGAATATAATATTGAAAGTTTAAACTAAAATAGAGATTATTTTTGCACCCTACATCCTCAATTGCCACACAATGTTAGATGTAAACACTTTCTTAAAATGCCTAGTTTCTAACTTGAATTCTGAAACATGCATTTTCAAGTAGTGTTAAGTGCGAAACTTTTTCAGAAAGGGCTGCTAAAATCGGTATGTGCATCGATCCTTTTCTCTTATACAGGGAGAAAGACATACAGTAATTAAGCTAAACACTGAATGCCCTATCCAAGGAGATGTGCTGGTTGAATGTGTGCACTTACCAAAAGACGATTTGTCTTGCACGGAGACCATGTTTCGGTTCATGTTTAACACTGCGTTTGTTCAATCTAACATGGTTAACTTCACAAGAGATGAGCTAGACATTGCGTGGAACGCTAAAGACAAGCTTCAAGAGGATTTCAAAATTGAGGTATAAAATTCCTTTGGATTACTTTTCTGTTCTAGTATCAGTTTAATTCATACTGAGATCCATCGTCGATCTACAAATCAAATCCTGATCTACAAATCAATAGCCTGTGATTTTAAAGATGCATTTCTCATGCAGGTATTCTTTTCAGACATCGTAATTTCTCAACCGGTTACACCGACAAAAGAAGCAATCAAGGACGATAATCACGACGTGCAATCCATTGCAACTGAAGGGACCCAATATGATGAGTTCTTCGATACAGAAGAAATTACTGTGAGAGAATCAAGATCACCAATGCCGAGTTATCTCTATAAAAGCAAAGCAGAAGATGTTGCCGTTACCGAATCAGATATCCATGTTGTGCAAAGCTCAAGCCGCCACGAACCTGACGTCGTCAAATCAGAGCTTAATAGTATGCGGTTTGAGATGTCAGATAAATATATTGTTGGTACCGGTAGCATCAGTGAAGAAGAAAGGGAAACAACAAGAGAAGTTAAACGACAGTCACAAAAACCCGTATTGTCTCCAAAGTCCAAAATGCCCCCGCCTATTCGAGGTACGAAAAAGTTTAGCATAACTCCTACAAAATTGACAAAGCCCAATCTCAACGTCGAATCGAAGGTTGCGAAAATGATTCATGGAGAACGGAATCTGGCACGATCCCAATCATCCCCCAGAGCATCTATGCAGCATGCCGGGTCGTCTCCAGGAAGGAGCCCGCGCACATTTCATGGAACAGCACTAACATCATCGCCTAGTAGGAGAAGTAGCCTCGATGGTTCGGTGCCATCATTTGCAACCCCTCTTGCTCCACAACTGCCCCGTGTGAAAGTACGAGTGACTGATGTCCGGCAGAAAAATCCAGCACGGTCAATCTTAGCAAGTATTAGCCGTGCATCTCCAAAAGCAAGCACACTTGCGACATCTCCACGTGCGACATCTCAACGCGTAACATCTCCGAGGTCATCACATACAGTTTCCTTGCATGACAGAAAGGATGTCGCCAAGGGTTCTAGTGCATTGTCCCGTTCTTTTTCAAGTATAAGCACCACTGGCTCCCGAACACCGCCGCATCAATCACAACTTAGGAATGCTGTTATGTCGCCTCGTTTGGCATCCAGATCCAGGGCTGGCACTGGTAGTGCCATTACAAGGATATCTCAACAAAATGACGACGGCATAAGGAGAACGGCGTCAATGCCTCGATCAATGTCTGTGCCCAAAACACGAGCACGAGCCCTTTGACCCAAATTAAAGCGTGTCAACATGCCGTTTCTGTTATTTCGATCTAAGATTATATGCTTGATGCTTCTAATCGGTTTGAGTCTGGAAACCTTTTTTTTTTCTTGTATATAACTTGGTGATGTTAGTCGCCTCTTCGATTTTCCGCCTTAAATTCGGCAATACGAAGATTTTGTGTATGTGTGTGTGTTAGTGTGCGTTGTAATTTTATTAATCCTACTATTATAGTATTATATTTTCTTGAGATTGAAGTCGGATTTGTGTGGATTGCATCATGTTGAATTCTATCATTATGATAAGTACTCGCTAGTATAAGTATACCGTCACCGGCTCACCGCAGCTCCATGACTTGGTAGACCTAAAACTGTGAATCTGTTATAATGTGTGTGTATGTTTGGGACATTGGCAAATCTAAAAGTTGTTTTTAAATCGAAATTGATACCATTTTTTAATGCAAAATTCATATCTTATCACATAACTATTTGGGAAATGCACTTGACATTTTGTTTTCAAAATAGAATGCTCAAACCTTTTCTTTTTCATAGATTTCAGAAACAGTTGGGTTTTGAACGTGTTATTACATGGTTCTTGTTGTTCATTTTAAAGAAGGTAATTCAACTGTTAGTGCATTGTCCTCATCTCAAAAAATTTGGTTTCACTTCCATGATAGAAGGGAAGGAAAAGAAAAAAGAATCTCAAAATAAAATGAATCCAAAACAATACAATTTACAATTCAGGCGAAGCTGTTTATATCTCATTTCTCTGTTGGGCATATACAACAGAAAACATAAAGGCTTGGGCTACCATTTGTGAACACTAGTGAAGTCCATATCATATGGGCTTAGCAAATAGCCCAAATTAAACCTGAGAGGATAGTTCTGTGAAAAACAGCTACCAAATTTTAATCAATTTAGTGTAAGTAATAATATAGGAGCTAGACTATCATACTAATGACCGAAATGCTAACGGCTCAAAAATTATGTTATTGTGTCCGAAATCACAATTTATGGTGCTCAATAAATTATTTATATGAAAATATTGGGAATACAAAATTTTTTCATTTTTAGAGTTTTCTAAGCATTTGTTTTGCAATTATGAAAATAGCATGTACAAGTATCAATATTTTATTAATATTTATGAACTCTTTTCTAAAATTCAAAACAAGTACTTAGAAAACTCTAAAAATGAAAAATTTTTGTATACCCCAATATTTTTATATAAAGAATTTATTGAGCACCATAAATCGTGATTTCGGACACGATAACATAAATTTTGAGTCCGAAATGCTAACATCATTATAAACCAAAATGCTAACATTAGTATAATAGTTTAGCTCATAATATAGTTTTGCAGTTTTGCTTAATAAATTGTCAGTTTGTCACTCTTGACAATTACTGAATTTTATTTTGAGACGGCAGGAATTTCCTGGAAGAATGATAAATCTAAATTGAGAGGGGGTCGGATGGAGATAAGAACAAACTGGCAACACGTTCACAGCTACTAAATTTAGAAAATTTTGATCCGTAACGGGGTTGTAAATTAATTTAAGTGTAGAAGGGAAAAAAAAAAATAGATATGATAACTTCAAAAAAGAGATACTGAGATTGAGCCACACGTATGCGTCAATTAATATACGGTCTCCATCAGAAAAAAAATAAATAAATACGAAGGTGATAGATATTAACTAAAGATGGAATATCATGAATACAGAATAGCCCACTAAAATATCATAACTATAAGTTTTTTCTCTCATAAAATTTATAATATCATATTTATTCAATAAAAGTCTATACTATATCAAAGAAAATCTATTACTCTCATTAAATATTTGTAAGCTCAAATTAATTCTTAATAAATATTTTTCGTGACTGCTAAATCTTCCATACTCTAATTAACTTTGCTCCCATAATAATCCCCAACAGCAAGTGTATCTCATCTGCCGCCTTTTCAATTCACTGAAGCTCCAAAGTCCAATTTCATCTTTGCAAGAGCTATCAATATACCGACTTAAAAGATTCTTATCTCATTGGAAAAGTACAATTAGGATTTAAAACAGTTCATCCAGCCACATTTCAGTTGACTTGATCAACATGCACACACCAAAATCACTTGAGCGAGCCCCCTTAGTCAACCCTGTTAGAAGAATACATGTGCACTGTTTCCTCTTTTGTTTTTATTTTATTTGGAGTGAAATTGCCCGTAGGTTTACTTCACATGTGCACTGTCAGTTGGTTGATTATTTGATTATTTCAATCTGTCAAAATGACCAAATCCCTCTTCTTTTTTATTTTGTTTGGCACACCATCTTAGCAAGCTGCAAGCCCATGCGGCCATGCCTCATTGACCAGCTCTGTTCTTCCTTCCCATGCCCAATCATTGACCTCTGAAGGTTCACTGGACGCTCCGGGACTTCCCCAACTGGAGAACTCCCATCTCACGCGTCCCCTTCCGTCACCGTCAGATCTCCCGTCCAAAACCACTCCCCACTCTCCATTTCTCGTACTCCGTTGATTCGTTCCATGGACCACCCCCCTTCCCAGTTCCCCCTTGCCAACCAGTTCGTTACAAGGTCTCCATCACAACAAAAACACCCACAGATCATAACAGACATACACGGACCGCGTCCATCGGTCCATGTCGCGTCCCCTATGCTAAATTTCATATCCTCTGTAGCGCTACATTGTGTAGCGCAGGATGTGAGCCGTTGGATCATCTCGAGATCTGTGCTGGAACGAATCTCGAGATGATCTAACGGCTTACATCCTGCGCTACACGATGCAGCGCTACAGAGGATGAGTCCGTTTCCAAGTTTCTCTACGGCTCAATCCGCTGCCACAGTTTTCCTATCGCAGGTTTCTGCCATTCAATCTGGACGGCCCAGATTTCATGTAACAGGGGTTCTGTTCCTGTGGGTCCCTTCTGTCATTGACAGTGGCAACTCGCTGCCGTACAAAACCATGGCAGCGGAGGAGTGCTCATCCCCTGACTTACTGCATTGTGCAGTTCACAGCGTCAGCCGTTGGATCGTTTCGAGCTCCGCGCTAACACAAATCTCGAGACAATCCAACGACTGATGTTGTGAACTGCACAATGCAGTACCAGCGGAGCGGATGTTGAATACCACGTGGTCTCTGCTGGTCTTGATGCTAAACTAAGCAATTCCACAACAAGACAAAACATTTCCCACATCTCACCACGAACGGACGAAGCCCCTGCCCCTGGCCCTGGCCCTGAATAAGAATAATCCGAAACAGCAAAAGGCTATACCTATACATACATACTATATATAGCGGGGAGGTTCCTTTTTGGCGCCCTTCTCCCCGTCCCGTCCCGTCCCGACCACCAGAATGAATCTGTTCTTGCCGGTCCCGACCTGAGGTGGGGGTCCTCATCAGAGAGCCAGGCCAGCCACCGTCCCACCCACGCCGGCAGCCGGCTCGCTCGCTACCTGGCTGGCCCTGTTTATTCCTCATCCTCAATAGTCAATACCTTCTCGGAATTGACCGAGATCACGAGCTGGTGGATTCTTTTTTTTTGTACTGAGGTAAGGAAGTTTACGGATGCATATGCATTCAATGCTTTTTTTTTTTTTGTTGGTTGATTTTTTGGGGAAAAGATCGCGTTCAATTGAAGAGAGCAGCAGTAATTGGATTGGATAGATATAATAATTATTGATTTATTGTTCTCGGCTCCGTTTGATTAACGCTGCAGCTACGTTTTTTTTTAAAAAAAATGAATTAATTAATCAATCACTTGGTACTTTTAATAAATTAAGCATTGCAATTGCAACACCAGACAAGTAAACAAAAACAATCCTCTTTCTTTTTCTGTGCTCCAGATTCTGTTAATTGGGAGTTTTGTGATTTTGTCTCCCAAATAATTGATATTTTTTTAGTCCTCCTGTTGTTACAAAACAGGGGCGGATCTAAAAAAAATTTTAAGCCGGGCACAAATTGTCTGATATATTATATCAAAGTAGGTGTTCCTGCTAATATTATATTTTGACACTCATACAGCATGCCGCACCGGCTGAATTTTTTAAAAGCAATGAGCTTTCCTTGTAGTGTCTTAATTCTACCAACGGCTGACTATGCTCTATTTATTGGTTTCACCTACTTATTATTATGTTGGAACAACCATATTTCTTGAAATAATGTTTACTTGACAAACATCTGAATAATGCCATGGTACCGACAGACCAAGATACCAAAAGTTTGTGCTTTTAATCATGAGGTCAGAAATATATATCCCTCTTATAAATTGAGAGAGAGAGAGAGTAATTTGTATTCCATCTTCAAATTTGGATAGACCTTTTTTCTCATCTTCTTTGAATAATTGGTCAGTTATGTTGTATATAATATCCTAGCTTTGTTGTTGTTTTTGTTATGGCAATGGTTATATTTGTTCTTCTATTGATTGTTTGCCGGATTTATTTCATTACCCATGTGCTTATTTTCTTTGTTTTGCCGAATTCTTGCTCATTTTGTAGGTGCTTTGTAAATACTCTCTTCACTTAGAAAAGGGACCTAGTTTGGCGAAATGGGTTCGTGTGTGTCGAAAACCAACGCAAGGCCAAGGGACGGAAAACTCCCTATCCCTATGCCGTACCGTCCCAAAAAACTGCGTGCCAGAAAGGTATCGACTCTGGCACAAGAAGCATCTGCTGATTTTTCAGTGAGTGAGTTTCTGCATATGGAGACAGCCGCAACTGCTCAGAAAAAATCCAAATGGATGTTTCATAGGACCAAAGTTCAGTGGCACCACAGCCAGGTCGACGCCAATGGTGAGTTATATTTGTCAATTTACAATCCCTCCTTTTGATTTATGGTATTCCTTTTCTGAAAGATACAAAAGGTCTTGTATCTATAATTGCCACCCTTACATTTGCTTTAATTTGCCACAACCCCGGAAATATTGATGCTTTTGGAGGGAGGATGTTGTCTTTTAGACGATAAATATCGGTCTAAAATATTTACTTCATTTTAAGGCTGAAGAATTGGAAACCTCTCCAGCTATTCCACATTAGCACTAGACCGAACTTTTATTTTTATTTGTGTGGTGTTTATGTATAACCTAACTATCTTGGTTGGGACAAAAAGATTAATGTTATTGAGATAATTTAGAATACATCTAACAGTTTAGATTTGTCAATTTATTCATAAATAATGAAATGGTCACCATGGGTACAATATTCATGGTTATTGGATCCCTCCTCTTTTCCCTATAGCCTGAATAGTTGTCAGGGAGTGCGGGTGGGAGGGTTGTAGGTTGAGCAGGATGCAAAACGTCCTTGGAAAAGTTACTGTAGTTGATTTATACTAGAAACCTAGCATGATTTGAATTGCTGCAGGAGCACATTTACAAGTGGTCGCATTAAAAAAATTATATTTATAGTTTTGCAGTTATTTTTGAATGTTTTTCAATGTGTTGCTGATATTTTCGTAGGTGTATGCCAAGAAGATGCCTGGTTTGATTCAGTCAGCATTCTCGAGTCAGATTCTGACGATGAATTCCGTAGTGTTCATGGAGGTACTTCTTTCATATTCTTTAATATTTTGGTTAAACTTGAATGTTGCATATCTTTATAGGATGTTAGATGTTCCTTCTGGAGAAAAAAAAATTATGTGATTACAATAACAATTATGTAATTTTAAGGTTGACAAGTCATTGTTAAAACAATAACAACTTTGTAGTATTTGCTTCCAGATCAAAGATAATAAGATAAAGTGCACATTCAGTGAAATTTCTTCAGGCGATTTGTGGACAATTTCATCTTCTTTTGCAGATTTCAATACAACTCAACATGAGACGGCCTCACGTGTGGTAGATACAATGTGCACCACCATTGATGATGCACACTCAAGTGGGCCCATGGCTCTTGCGGTTGAACAATATATAAAAGGAGATGGCGGAAAAGACGAAAAAGAAAAAGTTCCTGATGAACCTAGACTGAGCAATCCGATAACTGATGTTGCCTCTAAGACAAAGAAGTTCCTGACAAATTCATGTGCTGGGAGCTTTAAAGGGTTGAAAGAGAAGGCCGACAAGGAGGAGAAGCGTAGCATGAATAGAGCACCTTCATTTGTGAAAAAATTGTTACCATCAGTGAGCTTCAATGACAAGTCGGCTGGAACGGGGTCTCCAACTTCAAAGAGAAAATCAGCTGTGATCAGGCTGTCCTATAAGAGGAAGTCTCATGATGGAGAAGAAACCACTGAGTTTAGTATGGTCTACTGCCCTTTTCCCCTTTGTTATCTTTTACTAATTTTGCTTTGCTACATTTAATTTGTAAAATAGTCTAGAGGCAAACTTAATCTAATTATTTTCTAAACAAGTGAAACCGGATTAACTTGATTATCTTTTATTCTCTTCTTTTCTTGTCAAGGGATTTCTGGAGTATAATTTGAACTAGGAACATGAAGACTATTGTCTTAAGCACCAATCTTTTAATTTTATTATATAAAGTTGGAACAATTTTGATAACTTCTGTATTGCTTAAATTGTGCAGGTGCTTCAAAGAGGTTCTTATACCGCCCAAAAGGAGGATATCTGATACCAGCCGCCAATGGCGAGAAACCAACAGGTGGATGCTGGTCTTATGTTGAACCTTCTACTTTTAAGCTACGGAGTGAAAGCTTTTTCAGGTGAGAAGCCGATCTCGCAAATAGTCAATAGACCAATAATCTTTCCTTTCTATTCAAACTTTGGTTCAAAATTCTCACAGTGAACTAACTATGTTGGGAAAAGTACAGTTAAATTATTGAGCCTTAGTTACTTTTTAGGAAATTCATACAACAGCAAAAAAAATTAAAAACAGCAAAACAATAACCAGCAAAATATTTGAAAACAGAGACAAGAAGAAGATGCCTGCAGCGAACTATGCGCCTTACTATCCAATTGGGGTAGATTTGTTTTTATGCCCCCGCAAGGTAAACCACATAGCACAACACATTGAGTTGCCACACGTCAAGCCCCATGACAAGCTACCATCTCTCCTTATTGTAAATATTCAGGTAATTGCTAGCATCGAATCAGAATATTTCCTTTTGACAAATAAACTGAAGATCTGATTACTTCATACTAATTGTATATATGTGATTTCAGCTTCCTACATACCCAGCTGCCATGTTTCTCGGTGACAGTGATGGGGAAGGCATGAGTCTTGTTTTGTACTTCAAAATTTCCGACTGTTATGACAAGGAGGTTTCTCCTCATTTCCAAGAATCTTTGAAGGTTTGCTATTTTATTTGGTTTTATTTTTTTGCAAAAAAAAGTTGCAATTTTCTAAATATACCATATACCTGTTTGCAAATAATTCTGATCTTATTCTCAATTATTCAACAAATTGCTACCATGTTTTTTCTTGGATATGCATGATACTATTACCCTAAAAATGACGGATTCCAATGGATGTGTGAAAACACATCAATACTGCACATAACAAGAAGGAAAAATTGTATGAAAACTTGTGATTTATCATATATTCCTCTATTGCTTGGAAGTAGTCCACTTAAACTTACTTCCATCTAAAACGATGAGCTGATGAATACTAGAAGTAAGACCATCACTAAGTTGATGCTTGATAAAGAAACTTTTTCAATTTCGCTTATGGTAACCACCAGGAGCAGTGCATATTCTCTATTATCCGTATAATTGTCAACTTTTGTTGCATGTTAGAGGACCTTATGAAACATGGTGAATTGCTTGTAGAGATTCATTGAGAATGAAACTGAGAAGGTGAAGAACTTCGCCAAGGAGTCGGTGGTCCCATACAGAGAGAGGCTCAAAATTTTAGCTGGGCTGGTGAACCCAGAGGACCTCCACTTGGGAAGTGCCGAGAGAAAGCTCATTCAGGCTTACAATGACAAGCCCGTGCTCTCTCGTCCCCAGCATAGCTTCTATAAGGTAAGAAGAGCTATATTCTCTATTCAAGACTATACCTTAAAACCATATTTGCCGATACTCTGGTTTGTGCAAGATTCCTAATGCTGCTCAGGTTGGGATTTAGTGCAATTGTTATGATTATTATTTTTATTATTTTGTACTTCTACTAGAAATCAAAACTTGGTGTTAAACGGGTGGAATGAGAGTGATTTTTAGTATTAACACAAATTAAAAGCCAAACCATAGTCGCTCCACCAGGTTGAAACTTGAAAGGAATGATAGCATAAGAAAATAGATTGCTGATCTCTTATGTCAGCTTTAATGGGTAAGGTTGGTTTGAGTCTTTGAGAAAGCGAAAACTGAGAATTCCTACTGATGCATAGCATCAAATGTGACCAGGCACCTGTAAGTTTGTATTTGGAAGCTGCCATTGTAAGTCTGTAACCGACTTGTAATAAACAGAAACTTTATGCATTTCCACTTTCGGTGTCCACTAAGTAATCAGACTTCCACCTGTAAAGGCCTGAATTACTAGCAAGGCACAAGTCAACAATAAGATCAAAATGTGAACAAAGAAAGTGTTCTTTATCCATGATCAAGACTGGTACTGATCAGCCAAAGAGCCGGACTTGACCTCTACATAAATTTCCTTCTGTTTCTGTACAGGGAGCCAATTACTTTGAGATAGATTTGGATGTCCACCGCTTCAGCTATATCTCGAGGAAGGGACTTGAGTCTTTCCGCGACCGAATGAAGCAAGGAATTCTTGATTTGGGTCTAACAATTCAGGTTCGGTTGTGTTCTTATTTATTATTTAACTTTTTTTCACAAACCTCAATAGTATGGTGAATGTTTACAGTTGTATTCATTAACATCACTTGTTCGCAAATGTACATGAACTTTCAGTTTTGTAGCCTTCACCATTGTGAATATACCTGTTACTATATCTGCGAATGTTACTTCAGTTACAATAGCAAAGAAAGTAGTCATTTAGATGCATCATTTGAAAGATTGAAAAAAAATAAAAGATGCAGTCATTTCAATAGAAATGAACGATGCGGTGCTATATATTATTTTTGTCAAGGTACAAAATGAAGGAAAATAGGATGCAGCTGCCGGTTTCCTATTCTAATTGACAATTTGTAATCCTAAATTGGAATTGGAATTGGAATTTTGCAGGCTCAGAAAGAGGAGGAGCTGCCAGAGCAGGTACTGTGTTGCGTCAGGCTCAACAAAATCGATTTAGTAAATCACGGCCAGATTCCAACCATTGTCACGATTGAGGATGAATAACCGACTTCATCGATTTTGTCAATGCAAAAAGATCACAAGGTTCCTCAGAACATGATTGTACTAATTCTGAAAAGGGGGCATATTTTTGTGGTGGCTTGAAGGGACAACAAGGATAGTTGCTATACCATAATGTTAGAAAAGGGAAAAAAAGGAACAAAAAAAGAAAAAGAAAAAGAAAAGGCCTGTTGTGGAGTCTCTTGCTGATCATTCTATAACTTGTGACCTGAATAAGGATGAGACTCAAGCACATGTAACATACTGTATATTCAAATATACAATGATCCATTCTTTAAACATGATTGTATTATTATTATTATTATTACTTGGTACTAACATCTATTTTACAAACTGAAATTAGCTCAGCTACTACCTGCTACCTACTGGTACCCAATGTGCAGGGACGAAAATCTGTTGCTTTTCTGATTTGAAAAGCAGGGTCTGCTTTTCCGATTGGATGGTCGGTATCGGTTGTCGTACCGATCTCAAAGTACTTCGGTATTTGCTGCACCGATCTCAATGTATTTCGGTGTTTCTCAACCGTCGGATCAAGAAAAGCAGGGCTTGCTTTTCTTTTTTAGAAAAGATCCAATGTGCAGTGGTACCAAGGCCAATACCATCAATCATGCAGTGAGTATTATTATACCTTGAAATTGTACCTGTACGGTAGGTAAGGAGCAGCAGCCTAACATACCCATAACAACCTTTTTCGGTGTATATATTTATGCATTAAATCAGAAAGGGGAAATTTGCATATTTGCCACTCCAAAACCATACATTTGTAACTTTGCCACTCCAAACTTGGAAATTGCAAATTTGCCACTACAAACTTAAAAAACATTGCATTGTTGCCATTATAATTTTTAAATGACCAAATTGCCCTCAATGGCAGCCCCCGGCAGCCCACTCGCGCCCGTCGGCAGCCCACTCGCACACGGGGCTTGCCGGAGGGCGCGAGTGGACTACCGGGAGCTGCCATTGAGGACAGTTTGGTCATTTAAAAATTATAATGGCAATAATGCAATGTTTTTAATTTTGTAGTGGCAAATTTGCAATTTCCAAGTTTGGAGTGCCAAAATTATAAATGGAGGGTTTTGTAGTGGCAAATATGCAAATCCCTTAATCAGAAATGACAAAAGATTTTATTATTAAATTAAATCATATGAGGCCTTCCAGTAACAACTTTTATTTGAAAAAAAAAAAACTGTCAGATGTTTGAGAAAGGTATTGATTATTCACATGTGAGGCAGTTTGATCTAACCAGCTAAACAACAGATCAGTGGTCCCAAACTAAAGTGTTTTAAAAAGATTAGTTGGATCAAATTTGAAACGACATTTAAGTGATTAATAAAGTAATTCAATTATCCAGCTCTTGAGAATGTAAGTGGGCATCAAAGTATTATTTCACATGGAGAAACATCATGCATCCATTGAATAACCTGTCCATACATCCAGAGTATACAAATTTTGTGACAGTTATATCAATTTTGTAACTTTTACATTGATTTTATAATAAATAAAGTCTATGGATATCCATAGAATGAACGCTAAGTAGCACTCTGGCCTTTCATATACTACATAAAATCTTGACAATACGAGCAAATGAATAAGGAAAAGAAAACTTGAAACCTATACAAAATATTCACAAGAGAGATCAGATCAGTACTAAATTCAAACGTACAAAAAATATATTTTTTCTTCTTTTTTCTCACAAAAAAATAGTGAACAAACCATATGAGTGTTTGGTTTTGAGCTATGCTTGGCTTGAAAATCAGGGAGGGAAACCAAGGCAGTTTTATTAGTTTCTTAACCAGTACTGTTTGTCAAAATGTAAACCGATGTTGTCGATGGTGTTAGTGAAGCAATTTGGTTCTTGCTAAGAATCAACAAGCAATGCAACTTAATTGTCGCCGGCAGCCGCTTTCTTTTTCCCTGATTTTTAAAGTAAAAGTCAATCAAACGAAAAATATCCATGAACAAATCTGAAACCAAAAGAGGATTAACTAAGAATTGGTTCAGATGAATCTTATTTCTTTTTACTTCTTCATATTTCTGTTCCATTTGAAATTTACCTCTTTTGAACCACAATTTTCTGAAAGTCTGCCTGATATGTCGTTCACGCCTCTTAAGGAGATCATCAATCAAGTGGGGCTGTAATGACATTGGTCCCGAGAATTCCATCCTCTCACTTGGCGCCTGCTCGGTATCCTTCATTTCGAATCAGTGTAAAAATCTCAGCACTGTTCTTAACAGGATAACCAGAAAATGCATATGATGGCACAAAATTAAAGGATAGTACTACAGTAGGAATTAGGTACTTCTGTGCTGGAATGGGCCCAAGTATTTATTGGGCCACTAAGATTCAGGACTTGCTATGTGAGAGAGTAAAATAAATGTCCCTTTTAGGATGGCCTAATATTTTGAATAAAACAATAACAGTGCATATCCCTGTGGAAATGCCAAACTAGTTATACATATGATATTCTTATAGAAAGAATGAAATGCATACCACAGTGCTACTCCTAGCCGAGGCGTCTCCCCGGAAGTAAGCATCGAACGACTCGCATGACTCGGGTCGCTCCAATTGTGACCATCGTTTCAGAACACCGCGCCTCGTCTGATCAGTGGATTGTTCTTTCATATCAGTTTGTTTTTTATGTTCCCTATTGTTGTAAATTTCGTCGCTGGTAATTTCATCTCTGGAAATAGGCTTACGGCTGGAACCGGACCTCTCTTCTCTGGTCTTCTTGGCCCATGCAAAGTTGTTAGAAGAAGAGACGAGAAGTGGGCCTGAGAAGGCTTCCTGTTGGTCGTTCTCAGCATCAAGCATTTGGTGCGCTCCACCAAATCGGCGAAGATTTTGAATCCATTCAGGAGCTAATTCTGGCAATGGTTTTAAATCCACATGCAGCCTTCTGTTGAGGCCAATTAATTTGCCCTTCATCTCCTGCTTAGGCTTGACTTTCGATTCCTGAAATTGAAATGTATAAGAGCTGCGATGTATGATCTCTTTAGGTAATTTATAGCGGTATAAAATGATCATCAAGTATAATAGCGTACCTCATGAAGGCAATCCTGTAATTTGGCGGTGCCTGTTGCCTCACGGGACCTGTAAGGTCTTGATTGTTTTTTCGAAGAATTCTGCTCCCTGACTCTGCCGCCACTACTCCTGCGCCTAAAATATTATTGAGATGTTAAAAAGATGAATAATCATGCAATGTATGGATAGAAGTGGCAGTTTTAAATCTATTCTTCTACATGTACCTGCTTGATTCCTCACGAATCTTAACATCCAACTCTTTGTTCGGTGCATATTTTGGTAGGCTCGACGGTTCACATGCATATGGCTCAGTCTTGAAGTACTGTCAGTATAGATATTAACATAATACTCTCTCATAGTGGATACAAAAAGGAGGTAGAAACTGTGAATTATAAAAGAGAAGCTTACCTCGGAATCGAGGGCGCTCGAAGCAGTGCCTCGTTTGTAAGGCTCAACAGAGAGTAGAGCCTCTAACAAACCGAAGGCATTGCCAGGTACTTTGTTAAGCGTCTCTTCAAGGGAACTCGTATATGGATGGTGAGGCTTGAAAATTGTGGCATGCGGTAATTTCGACTTCTTCCAATACTCCTCCGGCGGGGAACCACACAGCTTGAATATTTTATGCAATTGCTCAATCTGAAATCCATTTAAATTTTCAATTAATTAAAGGTACTTATTACTTAATTACCAGTACCATTGATAATTTTGTAAACTCGCCTGAGTCGCCTCACCCTGACGGATCAGGGAAAAAACACTTAAGATTCAAACTGAGACCGTTACGAGACATGGTGGATGCACCCATGAAGTCATTGTTACCGGACAATATCTTATAGTCTATACATTAGCAACAGTACTGTTGTTTTTCTTTCTCCTACAAAATTGGCACATAGTTGATGTAGTGGTACGAAGTCATTGTGGCAATGGGAACCGTTAGATATGGTAATGGTAGGAAATATTCCACATTGCAGTCTTTGTGAATTAATGAATTGAATTGTCATGGAAACGGTACCTCTGTTCTTCCTGTTAAGATAGGCTTGCCATGAAACATCTCAGCGAAAACACAACCGACACTCCACAAATCAACCGATACGTCATAGGTGGTTGAGCCCAACAGAAGCTCAGGGGGTCGGTACCAGAGAGTTACAACCCGGCTAGTGAGCTGAGGTCTCTCTTTGGGGTCATAGAAATTTGCTAGACCAAAATCAGCCATTTTGAGAACTCCTTCATTATTTACCAAAAGATTTGCACATTTAATGTCCCGGTGGATTATGCCACGAGAATGGCAGTGCTCTAGACCCGAGAGCAGCTGTTTCATGTAGCATTTGACCTAAATTTCAGAAGGAAAAATGAGTAATAAGTGGGGAGGAATTGATTATTGTGCTTGGAGCAAAGAGTAAGTACTATTTGAATGTAATCAACTAAAGATGAACAAGCAGAAGATGACAAGCCGGCAAGATCAGTTACAGGAAAAGTTTTGAACCTGAGATTCAGTGAATTTGATATTGGGGGCCGATGACAAGCCAGCGAGATCATGCTCCATGTACTCGAAAACAAGATACAAGCTGCACGATAGCTTCGATGCAATCAATCCTTCGAGTTTCATCACATTTGGGTGGTCCAACATTCTTAGGATCCGAATTTCTCGCGACATGAATCTGATGCTCTCCGGCTCAAAATTATCGAAACGCACCTTCTTTAAAGCAACAATTTTTCCCGACTCGATATCGCGGGCCTTGAATACACTGCTGTATGTACCTTGACCCACCTGGTACAAATAAATTGCAAGGCATTAATGCTCACACAAAGACCAGCGTAAACGAATTTTCTACCATTTCGGTAAAATTCAGTCATGTTACAACATTTCTAAAACAGGAAAATAATTTGATGATACAATTAGAACACAAGGACATGTAATTGGGCGATTGAAATAACCGTACCCAAGTACCATTTATCATGGTTTCGGATACCAAAACTTAGTCCATGATAATAACTTCCTCTTCTTAATCTTTGCTCCTCTTTTGAGTAACATAAGTTTCATTTAATGGTCAATTACAAAGACCCACAAAACCGAAAATAGAAAGACATTGTGTTCGAATTTACCTTCTCAAGTTTCTCGAAATTGTCCGGTTTTAGCGGGACCCACCCCTGAATGGCCTCACTGGCAAAAGTAGTAAGCCATGGGGGCCAACCGGCAGCCACCTGTTCACCTTCCAAGTACTTGTGCAGGTTCCTAAGCCGGAAGCTCCGAGAACCCACCGAGCTTCCGACAACCGTAGAACCATCGGTACCAGCTGTACCGGTTTCCACTGATTCCCTCCCGCCACTCCCAGCATCCTTCTTAATATCTAACTTACCACCAACCACATTCTTCTTGGCCTCACGGGAGCTGCTGCCCGGTCGACTGTCTTCCTTCGGCGTGCCGGTTGATTCACCGGCCGGAGTGACGCTCTGAGCCTTCCAGATTTGGCCGTGCTTCCGATGATGATCCTCGGGCTTTGATGCGAAACAACCCATTGCTGGAATTAGCAAGAAAGAGAGGAATTTGGGGATTCTTCTCTTCTCCTCCAGATTGATCATATGGAATTGATTGACCAAGCCACCCTTTCTCAAATCAAGAAAATTGTGAAGAACGCATCAATCTCCACTCTATCAAAAACCTCAAAACCACTCTATACAGAATGCATGATCCCGTAAAAACCAAAAGAATTAAAACCCAGATCGATCTTCAACTCCAATTCGCCCCAATTCCTTCCTTCCACAAACTCCCAGCTTGCCAAATCAAATATAGTCAATGGAAGCTCAGAGGAACATTACGACTATGTCAAATGCATCTTTTTAAAAAAAAAAAAAAAAAAAAAAAAAAAACAAAATCCCTTGACAAATCAACAGGAACTAAATAAAATGTGAGAGAAAATAAAATGAGACCAAGTAGGCTAGATCTTTGAAGAAAGTGATTGCAGCCGGGCAGGGCAGCTGGGCAGCTGGCAGGCAGGCAGGCAGGTTTAGAACTTTATTAGTAGATGGTTAAGTAACTGGAGGACCAGTTACCCAGCGAAAGCGAGGAGAGAGAAGGAAGGAAGGAAGAAAGTTTGTGATTTTATTATTGATGGAGGGGAAGGAAGAGAAGAAAGAAAGAAAGAAAAGGTCGGGGCAGAATCAACGCGGGAAGAAAGGAAAAGGACCCAGTGGGGCCCGCCCTCTTTGGTTGCTCTCTCTCTCTTTCTTTTGGAAAACATCCAGAGTACACCGTAAGTCCGTAAGCCACTCATTTATCTGTCTCTCTCACAATCTGACATACCTATGTATACCTATGTATTTGTCACAGTTGCATAAATATTTACTGAAAACCGTAATGTAACTGTTGACTAGAAAATCATAAATGTTGATCGGAAAGATATAAATGTACTCTGAAAAATGATATTTATTCATCAAAAAATATGGTGAATCGGTGGATAGATAAAAAGGTGGCCGCTACCTACGACTCTTTTCTTTTCGGCTTCGTTATTTTAAGAGAAAAACTGTGCGTCCATTGAAAAGTTATCCAAATGTTTATAGACGTATAAAAAATATAACAGAGACATTCTGAAATGTAATAAATACATTCCGAAACATAACCTATAAATGCTATGGATGACTTTTTTTTATGGACGATAGGTGTTACTCTTATTTAAAAGAGCCATATTTAAACCAAAATTTTTTTGTGCTGTAAATCAAACTTAAAATTTTTTTAAACTATTATACTACTTTCCAATTAAATCAAACACCAAAACTTTTATTATGTACATCAAACTTAAATTTTTTTTAAACACTTATATTACTTTCCAATTAAATCAAAAGTGTTGTAATAATTTTGAAATATTATTATCCTTCTTAGTGATATATTTTGATACAATTAGATCAGCTAATTTGAAGGAGAATAATTATTCAAAAAGATTAGTTTGGCGTACTGAGTAGAAATTTTGGTATAGATAGCAATAGCACTCCCCTTATTTTATTTGCTTTCCCGGTTTGATTTCTTTTCTCATTTGCTTGTGTGAGTGTGAATGCGACTCCCCGGACGGTGAAAAAATGTAGCCGTTGTGTTGTGTAGTGTAGGAGAATGGACAGGGAGTCAAAGAGAGTTTTATGCGGCGAGGCCAATTGGGAGAGTTAGGTAAGGTGGGGAAATGATAATATAATATACGTACACTGGGTTGGATCGAGACGAGAAATGCCATGGCACGGTAGTACAAAAGTCAATACCGTTCCATATCTGTAAGACCAACGAGTACTATTAGAGTATAGAGTAGACTATATTAGTGTATAGTTTAATCCTTGAAGATTAGATTAGAGCAGTGGCGGATCTAGTAACAAGAAAGGGGGGACATTAGCCCCCATTTTTTTTTGAAGCAAGAGTAGTTTCTATCCAATATTCTATTATAATTCATATGTTTTGATTTATGTACACATAAATGAACCCCATAAATTTTGATCAAGTGTACACTAGTGAACCCCCATCCCTTGAAAAATAATTGTTGGGTAAACTTTGTATTTACTTTCCAATAAAATGAGAACCATCCACCATAAATTATTTTTTTAATGGAAAAAAAAGGAACCGTGCATTCATGCATTTATTACTTCCCATTAGTCAGTAGTCAGTAGTCAGTAGATAAAATGTGAAGCACCATAAAAATTGGAACATAATTTAGTTGTTGCCTTTAAATTGATTCATAGAGTGATTCTTTTTATTGCAGTCATTGGGTATGATATTAGTTTAAATTTAAATTCTAGTTATTTCAACAAATAAAAAAAACATTTCCTATATGTGAAAACGTTTGCATTTCGCTCCGAAATGCTAACAGTCTAAATTATATATTGTCATGTCCGAAATTTTGATTTATGATTCCCATTAAATTGATCATATGAAAATACTAGGGGATACAAAAATTTTCCATTTTTGGAGTTTTTTAAGTATTTATGTCGGATATTTTAAAATCCATGTATAAACAAGCACTATTTTATTAATATTTTAGAGTCATTTTGAAAAATCCAAAACAAATACTTAAAAAACTCTAAAAATGGAAAATTTTTGTATCCCCTAGTATTTTCATATGATCAATTTAATGGGAACCATAAATCAAAATTTCGAAAATAACAAAGTATAATTTGGACCGTTAGCATTTCGGAGTAAAATGCAAACATTTCATATTAGTCAAGCTCATGTAAAAAGATATATATATATACATACATATATATATATATATATAGAGAGAGAGAGAGAGAGAGAGAGAGTTAGACTATTATACTAACGTTAGCATTTCGGACCGAAATGCTAACGTCTCAAAATCTATATTATCGTATTCGAAATCACGATTTATGGTGCTCAATAAATTCTTTATATGAAAATATTAGGGAATACAAAAATTTTTCATTTTTAGAGTTTTCTATGTATTTGTATTTTTGAAAATAGCATGTCAAACATTAATATTTTATTAATATTTATGAGCTCTTTTTTAAAAATCCAAAATAAATAATTAGAAAACTCAAAAAATGTAAAATTTTTGTATTCCCCAATATTTTCATATAAAGAATTTATTGAGCATCATAAATCATGATTTCAGACACGATAACATAAATTTTGAGGCGTTAGCATTTCGGTCTGAAATGCTAACGTTAGTATAATAGTCTAACTCTATATATATATATATATGGAAATGTGATGTGTATGAGTATTTTTGAATTTAATACAATATTATATATTTAAAGTTAGTGAACCCCATATGAAAAATTTCTGGCTCCGCCACTGGATTAGAGAGTACTTTAACTTACATTAGCTTTAACAAAATGTCGTACCTCGCTTCCTGTCATAAGAAATTTGTGAAAGTAGTACGTAGAATTAAATATTTTATTGTTGAGGAGGGCTTCATCTAATAAGCATGAGCACCAAGAGCATTGGTGTTCATGGTGACCATTTTTTTATTTACCACCACACCCTCCTAAACTATGTATTTTGTGACAAACACACCCCCACCAGCTAATTAACTCTTTAATGATCCATTTTGATATATCAAAAGACTAAAATACCCTTGCATGTTTGTGTCACAATATTTTTAAAGTATTTATGTTGTATGGAATTTTATTTTATGAAAAATCCTAATAAATTAAGAACAAAAAATCAAAGTTTATGCCTTGTGTGTTTATGCCGCCATTCAATAAATATTCACAATAATTTAATTTGGTATATCATTTCTAGTTCAATTTTCTTTGACACTTTAAGATTATCATTATAGACAAAATATAGTTACACAATAAACTGAAAACAATTTTTTTAAAAAAAATGAAAATTGATGTCATTTTATTTATTTTAAAATAAAAATACAACATTGTCAAATTAAAAAATGTTTACCATTTTGAATAAAATTATAAAAGTAGTGTATTTTATTATTATTATTGATGAAATATATGTGTTAGGAAAACTTAAATAATCGCATTTAAACAAACACACACAAAATTGAACGCAAAATTTATTATAATAATAAAAAAATTCTGTTTAATTTATATACTTTTAGGTAAATCTAGATTTTTTGTAAAATAAAATTCCATGTAACATACATTGTTATATAATTATTAAATATTGTGACACAAATATACGAGGATATTTTAGTCTTTTGACACATCAAAATGGATCACTAAAGGGTTAATTAACTAATGGGGGTGTGTTTGTCACAAAATACATAGTTTAGGGAGGTGCTTGTCACATTTTTAAAGTTTGGGGGGCAACTTGTCACTAGGATATAGTAAAGGGGGATGTGGTGGTATTACCCCTTTTATTTATGCATAATTTGAAAAATCTAAACCATTAAATGTATTCTATATTATCTTAATAACATATACATGGTTAAGTTTTAACATTGTTTCGATAGTCATCAAGAGAGGAGAAAAATCATTAAACTTGAACCGTTAATTTTTGTTAATGCTTGATGTATGTGTAAATAAAATCAAAATGATATAACTTTTTTTTATACTCATAAAATATGATATGTACAACATATTCTATCAATTAGTTTTGTTATTTAAGAATTTAAAATGTAGTTATTTAAAATTTAATTTTACGGTCACCGATCGGTCACCAAAAATATGGTTATTTGATTCCTCCTCTTTATTTATTGTATATTCACTTTTTAGAAAATCTTAAACAAATAATTCACAATTTTCAAAAATAGAAAATATTTGTATCCTATAAGATTTTGATATAAAGAATTATATGAGGCATATTAATCAAAACTTGAAAGTGGTTTCGTATAGAATTTTGAAGGTGCACCCACGAAAGGCTCAGTAAACTTAAGTTCACAATGGTTTTTTTTTTTATTCAAATTTCCTTATGAGAAGAGAACCAATAACCACAAAATTTGGTACCCTTGATGACCACATAATTATTTTTATACATAAATTAATAAATCTAAACCGTTAGATGTATTCTAAATCATCTCAATAACATATATATAAAAAATAATGAAAATTTAACATTGTTTCGATAGCCATCAACAAAGAAGAAAAAGATTATAAAATTTGAACCGTTGATTTTTGTTAATGCTTAATTCACATGTAATTAAATCAAAATGATATAATTTGTTTATTACAATATGATGTATACAAAACATTCCATCAATTGGTTTTGTTATTTAAGCATTAAAAATGTATTTATTTGAAAATTAATTTTGTAGTTACCATAAGATACTAAAAGTCGTGGTAATTTAATCCCTCCTCTTTTCTTATAGAAATGGAGATAATTTAGTATGGATAGTGCACAAGTCAAAGTTAAAAAAATATCTCCCTTCATCTTTCTCACGATGCCAATCTTACATTTTAATTAATAATTATTCCTCTCGAAATGTCCTCGATTAAAAATTAAAAACTATTTTTTGATAGAAGATAATTCCTGCCGAGATCCATTTACCAAAAAATTCCCTAATTAATTACTCTTTGACACGTTCCCTTTGTCCACCTAAACAAGAGCAATGTCTCCGTAATTAGTACTTCCATTCATTCACTCCACGCATATTTTTCATGTTTTTTAATGATTTTGAATTCTGCAAATTAATGATAAGATTAGGAGCAGTAAATAAACGATCAAAATATTATGATTATTTGTCACACGTAACACTGAACATTTTACACGCAAAAAGAATCAATAATGATTAACGTCTATTTTCTTATAAAAAGCGATAATTCATCATTAAAAAGGTAAAATATATATTTTTTTTCTTGGCTTGAAAATTTCGATTTCCAATATTATGTATGCATCACAACCTTTTTGTCAACATCACATAATTAAGTTTGTCCTCTGTATTAGGACAACAACCGAGTAAAGCTCGAGTTGGTTCTAATTTCAACTATTTGGTATTAAATCATATTTGAGTTGAAAGTACACAAAAGAAATTAGCTCAAACGAGATGAAGCCAAGTTACCCAACTCAATCCTCTTTTGCGCTATTTCGCTTTCAATGGGTCAAGGCTTCGCAAGTACTTTTAATTAAAATTAGGATGTTGCTTTCATACTCACACCTAGATAAATGTTATCGGTTACAGATGGATATTATAATAGATAATATTTATTTATAATCATCAGATCGAAAAGAAATTTATAATGGTGAGAATATTAGAGTAAATTTCTTAAAATTATTATCAGCTCTACATATATTTAAAGGACGTTACTTCCATGCTCACACACATATAATTTGATCGGTTACAGATGAATCTCATAATGGGTAATATTCATTTATAATCTTCATATCGAAAAGAATATGATTAAATTATATCCAATTTAGAATATGAAAAGTAAAACTACCAAGCTCCAACTCAAAAAAATGTACGTAAACCCCTTGAAATTTTGATTTATGGTGTTTATTACATTCTTCCTATAAAAAATCTCTTTTAGTGTACAGAATTTTGTTTATTTTTAAAGTATTTTTAAAATTTTTGTTTTAGATTTTTCTAAGCTGACGTAGTTTCATACATTATTTTATTATTATTTTTATTTTCAAAACTGAAAAATATATTGTATACTAGTGAATTTTAACATACAGAACTTAATGAGTCTGTTAAATACATGATTAAATACGTTTTGTGAGTTAGGGAAACCACTCGAATATGGAATCATGAATAATCAATTTGAATAACTTTGACATTTACAATAGTCCAATATATATCAAATAGAAATATAAGGAGGGATCAAATGACACAACAATATTTTAACACAAATGTTACACTAAATCATCTAAATTTATAAAAAAAAATCTTAAAAATCTTAAAAATATAAAATCTTTTATAAACAAACTTATTTACTTATAGAACAATTGTGTGTCAAATTTTATTTATTTTTAGTGTCATTTGATACTCCATCAAGAATCATTAAATTTAGACCGTTCTAATTACTATATAAACTTGATGGTCGTTGATGGAGTATCAAATGGCATTCAATTTGAACGAAATTTGAAACACAATCGATCTATAAGTAAATGAACATGTTTATAAAAGATTTTTATTTTTAAGATTATTTTTAAATTTATATGACCTAGTGTAACATTTGTATCAAAATTTTGTGTGTCATTGTATCTCTCCTCAATATATCCTCCGTATACAATAATTGACTATCAAAATATCAACTCAAATAATTTGTACTATCCAGGCGTAGCTTCTGGGTTCCTAATCCTATACTCGACAAAACGGGCACAAAACCAACCAACAAATTAAAAAGTCGCAAACCTGACATTTTTAAATAATTTGTGCATTGACGCTGAGAAGTGGAGTAAGAGTGTCTTTGAATTTGGTACATGATTTTGGACTTTTGTGTTTGTTTTCAGAATTTAAATTTGGGGAAGGGAAAGCAATTCGAAGTCAAAGTGAGTCAGAGGGTTTGACATTTTGCCTTGGTCCCATTTCTGATTTTAGGTCTTGGCTTTTATATTTTCTCTTTGAGGTGGGATCAAATAACCATATTTTTTTTGTGACTGACCAGAGATCGTGAAATTAAATCTGAAATAACTACATTTTAAATTCTTAAATAACAAATCTAATTGATATATGTTGTATATATAATATTTTATGTGTATACCAAAAAAATATATCGTTTTGATTTTATATACATGTGCATCAAGCATTAAAAAGAATCAACGATTCAAGTTTTATGATTTTTTCTCCTCTCTTGATGACTATCGAAACAATGTTAAAACTTTACCATTTTTTATGTATATATTATTAAGATAATATAGGATACATCTAACGGTTTAGATTTTTCAATTTGTGCATAAATAAAAAAATGGTCGTCATAGACACCGATGTCCGTGATTACTAGATCCCTCCTCTTTTTCTTTTTGTGAATGTGAATTGTAGTTGTGGAGTGGTTGTGGATTGTGTTTAGGCAGTAGTAGTATTTGGCTGTTTTATTAGATTGACTAAGTTTAGAGAATATTTGATAAACAAACGATTGACTGCCATGCTCAGTGTCAAATTATGTTATATGCAAATTTATAATTGAGATTATAGTTAACGGGCCTCGTGTGACATTTAATTATAAAAATTTTAGTTGTGGAACTATTAAAAGCAGAGATATAATTGAGGCATTTGAAATATTAAGAACAGATGATAGCTCTCATCTATAAACTAAAAAAAAGAGGGATAACTCTCCAAACACCTCAACTATGCCACATCATCAATCAGGGGCGGAGCCAGAAAATTTATGAATGGGGGTCAACTTTATTATGTGGGCCTACGGTAATATGCATATGACACTTTAATCGTGCTATACGGCTCGTATTTTCATTTTAGGTATACATATAGTCGATTTGAACTGCTCAGTGTAATATTTATATCAAAATCTACTCGGAAACCAAATTTTATAATTTTTGAAAATTTTTTGCTATTTTTAATAATAGGGGGAAAATGGTTGGATCCAAAGATTTGGTTTATACAATGATTTTCTTTCCACCATAAAAAAAAAAAAGCAAAAAAGTTCCAAAAATGGTAAGAATTTTGATTTGCAAGTATATCTTAATATAAATATTATGTTGAGCAATTCAGATTAATTCTTTTCCTTCACATTTTCTTATAAACTCAATTTATATTTTCAATAGCTAGAAATCAAGAAACACTTCTTAGAATAAGTTCCCTCATCTTTTAGTTTGCTAATTAGTCGAAATTGAATTTAGATTAAACTTAAACCCTCCCATTCTCTAGAAAGCAAAAAAAAAAAAAAAAAAGACATTTTCAAAATTATTAGTTAACAATAAGCACAATATGCATGAATCTCAATATTCAATGCAAATCATTTTTATCTTAATAATTATCTTGTTCCTTCATATCAATATAGAATAGTTATGGCACCCAATTAACATTCAAACTAAATTGTATTTATAAAATACTGCCCATCTCATTATATGGAAAAACAAAATGCAATCTTTATATGATTTATCAGTTGACAGCCGCTGTCGACTCATCAAAAAAAAAAATCTTTATATGATTTAATATAGCATGCTATGGTTTATGGTAAATTGAACATAAACTAAATAAGGACAAGGATTTATATTGAGCAGATCAGAACTACAGTAATCATGTGTATTCTCTTGACATTTCAATGGGGTCAACCATGTAATTCTTGTTAAAAATATATGGGGGTCAATCTCATTGTAACTTAAGATTTTTGTTCAATATATATGGTAATTTAATCTATCAGTATAGGATCTCAGAAAATAAATGGGGGTCAATTGACCCCCAATCCCTTAACGTGGCTCCGCCACTGTCATCAATATTATTAACTATTGATTTTGTTTAAATCTCTTCATCTACTTTGATTCAATGATTTATATTTATTCTCTCTCCCCATTTAATAATATGATATGATATGTCTAAAACATAATTTAATTCTTAAAGTGGTCCAACATTTATGTGATATTATTTATAAATTATGCATCATCACCATCATCATTATTCACATCAAAATTTTTAAAATTATGTTTAATTTTTTTAAATAGATATTTTATTTTATAAGTTTTATGATTTTTTTGTTATCATATTTCGGGGCAAAGCCCGAGTTACAGCTCTAGTTGGAATAATTTATGTTACATATACAGTGAAAAGGATGTGTTTGGAAAATTTTATATCTCGCAATGCAAAAGTACCTTCTGTATTTTGTTAAAACAGGGATAAGACAATATTTCGCAATTTCTAGCTGGTAATTTTTTCCCCAAATTCTGACCATCACAAAGATAATTTAAGTTTCCAAATATCCTTACTATATATAAAAGCATATTGGAAAAAAATGATATGAATGGGCTATCTTCCTCGAATAAGAAACCTGAGCCGTTGATCATTTTCTTAGATAGATCAAAACCGTTGATTTACGTTAATGCCCGTTGACGTTAATGTCTCAGCCCAGTAAAATTTATGGCACATATCAATTTTCTCAATATAAAGCCTATTACATATTATCTTAAAAATTTATTATAACAAATAACAATTTCAGCCACATTGCTTTGGACTCTTTACTAGTTATTTCAAAAGATCAAAATTCATTGCCTTTGCTAACCCAACATGGCAACAATGAACAATCCTTCACTAAAAAAAAAAAAAAAAGGAGGGAGGGTGCTCCACCCTTAAGCCCCATCACAGAGCCTTCCAGGACATGATTATCAGAGCGGGCTTGGTAGACTTGGGGTACCACGGCCCTGCCTACACTTGGTCTAACGGGCAGGCCGGTGAACATTTGATTAGAGAATGGCTGGACAGAGCCATGGCAGATGCCAACTGGCTCACTGTGTTTCCCAACTCTAAGGTTCTCCACCTGCCAAGAGCAAACAGTGACCACCATCCTGTCTTACTCAGCATGGCTCCTAAGCGAATGCGCCGTCGTCGCTCTTTCAAAATGGAACAGTGGTGGACTTACCAGCACGATTTCCAGGATGTCTGTGCGCAGGCAGTCAATCACACTGATGGTACGTGGGAAGGCACCCGTGCATCCCTCACCAAGGAGATCACCAAATGGGCAAGGAAGATCCCTGTGAAAGGAATAGCACGATGGCTAGAGATGCGGAAATTAAAATTTTTTCTAACCAAAGCATGTGCAGTTCAATCAGATCTTGCCAAACGAACGACTTATCGCTGATCTACACATTAACATGCATAGAGAGGCAGTAGTTATACCTTTGACGCGTAAACGGTTGCTCGGTGTGCTGTCCGGTTGCGCGTCGCCCTTGTCCACCAAAGGTTCGACCACCACCGTCCGTCTAGGCAAGAAGAACGTTGACGGCGGGTCCTTCGATCTTTTTCCTCGCACGAATCTCAACCCTAAACCCTAGGTTTGATAGAGGAGATTTCTTAACACATGAGAGAGAGAGAGAGGAAGAAAGGTGGCTGGAAAAACTTACTTTTTCGTGCATGAAACCTTCCCTTTTATACTTGTCAAGAGTGATTAAGGAAACCCTAATCACATACCCTAATCTGCCTTTCTGTCAGGTTGCGTTATAACGCACCCAATATTGCGTTATAACGCAACACCTGACAGAACCAGATTTCTGTCACAGATTCCGTTATAACGTAACATATGTTGCGTTGTAACGGAACTGCTGACAGAACCAAATGACAAGTATTCTCTCATATGTTTGAGACATAAGATCAAAACATCATAGCCATGATGATATTCAGGTTATCATGATGCCCAATCAAGCTCAAGTCAGGCCGCGCCTGATTTGACTTATTGCCATCACTCGTTACACGTTCGCCGACGTGACACGAACCTGAACAGGACTAATGGTCGAGAGCCTTTGTAGGTGTGACCTTATAGGGATCTGGATCATGTTGGGTTGCATTAACAGTGATTCTCATCTACCTGTTCAATGCTGATCATCATCAGTGTCAAGCCATCCACGTGACGATCCCCAAATGATACAGACAGTACGCACGTCCACGTAGTATCTTGATCCCGAGTAAGAGTACCTTACTTGTGTTGATTCTATGTCATATGAATATCCAAGATCAGTCCGAGGCAGGATTGTGTCATCCTCACGACTATATCATTTACTTGACGTCCATATAGATTAAACACATGACTAAGATTAATCATTGCGCGCGTGTGTAATCCATAATGTCAAGGGGCCCAGAGGATATCATAACTCATCTATGATGAGAGACATTCCAGTATCTTGATCATCCATGATCCAAGCTACCAATTCTACACACCGAACTGGAATCCCTTATGCCACCTGTTACGGTTGGGATAGGAAACTAGTCACAGTGTGCAGTCACGATATTTGATCATGACAACCTCAACCGTGAGTCCAACACTGACAAGAATATGAATGACATAACACATTCCTTTTGTCATATTCTTGTCGCGGTCAGTCCAATGCCATGTCACAGAGAATGTGCACATGCATCCATATGATCTAGTTGACAGCCGCGCTATCAATGGGACGTGATACAAACCCATCTGCTAGACTCATATGCTGATCCTATCCGACCAACTAGAGTACCATGCTAGTTATCATAGATCAGGGCAGTTTTAGAATTGACGTCATACCCATCATGGCATATCACTTGCTCTTGTCGTAAACGACACAAGCCATAACGTAACATCAATTCAAGGAAACTAATGAATAAAACATCCAAATAAGAATAACCATGAACAAGCGAATACCATATATATATAAATATAAATATGTATGTTTCTCTAGTACATAAACACTAACAATCTCCCACTTGGACTAGAGACATCATATCCTCTACGTCCAGTGAAGTGTACCCTAAAACAAAAGTAAAGTACAACCACTACATCATCAGACCCAGCCTACGCGGCGTCGAATGCCCATGGCCGATCTATGAAGATTCGTCTTATCCAAAGACAGTGGCTTTGTTAGCGGGTCAGCTGTGTTGCTGTCCGTATCCACCCTGCTGATTCTCACATCACCTCGACTCACAAAGTCGCGAATCAGGTGATACTTGCGGTCGACATGCTTGCTTTTCTGGTGCGATCTCGGCTCCTTGGCTTGAGCGATAGCTCCGTTGTTGTCACAATAGAGCTCAATCGCCTCAAGTGAACTCGGAACAACCTCAAGTTCTTGCAAGAACTTGCGCAACCAAACCCCTTCCTTGGCGGCTTCGGCTGCGGCTACGTACTCGGATTCGGTGGTAGAGTCTGTCACGCACTCTTGCTTTGAGCTCCTCCAGCTCACAGCGCCACCGTTCAACGTGTACACGTATCCTGATTGCGATCGCAAATCATCTTGGTCGGTCTGGAAACTAGCATCTGTGTAGCCCCTGGCTACTAGCTCAGTTTGACCACCATAGATTAGGAGCATCTCTGAAGTATTCCTCAAATGCTTTAGTATGTTTTTGACAGCTGTCCAATGCTTGAAACCGGGGTTCGACTGATATCTGCATGTCATGCTCAAAGCATATGCAACATCAGGGCGAGTACATGTCATGGCATACATGATCGATCCGATCGCTGACGCGTACGGAATCCGACTCATCCTCTCAAGCTCATCAGTCCCTGAAGGACATTGACTCTTGCTTAATTTAATGCCATGAGACATAGGCAGAAATCCCTTCTTGGAATCTTCCATGCCGAATCTCTTCAAGACTTTGTCTATGTAGGTACTTTGACTTAATCCGATAAGTCGCTCAGATCTATTCCTATAGATTCTGATTCCCAACACATAGACTGCCTCGCCCAAGTCCTTCATCGAGAAAATCTTCATCAATGAAGACTTGACCCCGTTCAACATTGGCACATCATTGCCTATGAGCAATATGTCATCAACATATAGGACTAGGAATACGACCGAGCTCCCACTAACCTTCTTGTATACACAAGGTTCCTCTTCGCATTTCTTGAAATCAAATTTCTTGATTTCATGATCGAATCGCAGGTTCCAACTCCGAGATGCTTGCTTAAGTCCATAAATGGATCTCTTAAGCTTGCATACCTTCTTAGCACTTGACGAATCCTCAAAACCCGACGGTTGTACCATGTACAACTCTTCTTCTAAATCGCCGTTTAGAAAAGCGGTTTTGACATCCATCTGCCATATTTCATAATCATAAAATGCGGCAATGGCTAAAAGGATCCGAATTGACTTGAACATAGCGACAGGTGAGAAGGTCTCATCGAAATCGATCCCTTGGATCTGTCGATATCCCTTCGCCACTAGTCTGGCCTTGTACGTAGTCAAATTCCCGTCTTTGTCACTCTTCCTCTTGAAAACCCATTTGTTCTCAATTGGCCTAAAGCCTGGAGGAAGGTCAACCAGGTCCCAAACCTGATTGTCGTACATAGACTGAATTTCGGCTTTCATGGCTTCTAGCCACGAGTCGGAATCTGGTCTGCTCATCGCATCATCGAAGCTCACAGGATCATCAGTATCCAAACTGGTGATCTCATGCAGACCCAACCATCTTTCAGGTTGACGAACCACACGTTGTGACCTTCTAGGAATAACCCTTAGAGGCGGTTGTGATGCTTCTCCAGGTTGTGGCTCAGGCACATCCTGCAAAGGCACTTCCTCGTCTACTCGAGTTTGCACTTCCTCAACCGGAGTCGAGGGTGTGTTCACTTGAGTTTCGGCAGGAATGTCTTCGGCCTCTTCCATCCGCGATGGATCAGGGCTTAAGAAGCTCCCACTAACCCCTGCAACCCTGGGTGGAAAACTCGAGTTTCCATCTTGCAACTCCACTTGAATTTCTTCAAGTTGGACGTTGCTCCCACTACTCTTTCTTGCGAGAAATTCCTTCTCCAAGAACACACCATGACGAGCAACAATCACCTTGTTCTCATTCCGGTGGAAGAAGTAGTAGCCCTGAGTATTTTTGGGGTATCCCACAAAGAAATACTTGTCCGATTTAGAATCGAGCTTTCCTGAGGTTTTATCTTTCCTCACGAATGCCTCGCATCCCCAAATCTTAAGGAAAGACAAGGGAGGCACCCTCCCAAACCATAACTCGTATGGTGTCTTCTCCACGGACTTAGACGGAACACGGTTTAGCATGAACGCGGCTGTCTCCAGCGCATATCCCCAGAACGACGCTGGGAGAGTTGCAGCACTCATCATTGATCGGACCATGTCCATCAATGTCCTGTTCCTCCTCTCGGAAACACCATTCCATTGAGGAGTCCCCGGCGGGGTCAATTGTGAGACAATCCCACAATCTCTCAGGTAAGAGGTGAACTCAAGACTTAGATACTCACCACCGCGATCCGATCGCAAGACCTTGATCTTCTTATTGAGTTGATTCTCTACTTCGTTCTTAAACTCTTTGAACTTGTCAAAGGTTTCAGATTTATGTCTCATCAGGAAGACATAACCGTATCGACTGAAATCATCAGTGAACGTGACAAAGTACGAGTATCCACCTCGGGCATTAATGCTTAAGGGCCCACACACATCGCTGTGCACTAGTCCCAACAAGTCATTTGCTCTTTCACCTTTCTTCTTGAAAGGCGCCTTAGTCATCTTGCCAAGCAAGCAGGAATCGCAGGTGTCCAGTGAGTCCATCTCAAACTGGCCAAGAAGCCCCGCTTCTTTCAACCTTTTAATGCGATTCTCATTTATATGACCTAGGCGGCAGTGCCACATGAAAGCCTCGCTTTCATTTGAGATCCTCGGTCTCTTGGTTTGTATACTAAGAATAGACGTATCCAAGTCGAGCAAATACAGACCATCTGTTTTAACACCAGAACCATAATGTAAACCATTCAATGAAAAATCCATAAGACCATTCATAATAGTAAACTTAAATCTATCTGAATCCATACGCGATACAGAGATTATGTTCTTAGTGATACAAGGGCAAAAATAAACATCTGACAAATGTAAGATAAGGCCCGTAGGCAAAGATAAATCTACGTCGCCAACATCGGTCGCCGATATAATCGCACCATTGCCGACACGCATCTGTATTTCCCCTTTGCTCAGCCGTCTCCTATTTCTTAGCACCTGCACATTACCAACAATGTGAGCACCTGAACCTGAATCCAAAATCCAATTCTTAGAAATAGTAGCGAGATGTGTCTCAAAGACATAGATACCTGGTCCTTGGATCAAGTTCTTAGTCTTGAGCTGGGGGCAGTCCCTTCTCCAATGACCCTTGCCATGGCACTCATAGCACTCGGCGTCAGCTGGGATTACCTTTGCGGCCTTAGGCTGGTCCACGACCACGCCCTTGCCCTTGTTGCTCTTCTTGGGCCTTGGCCTGCGCTGGCCCTTGCCCTTCTTAACTTTCTTCCCCTGCTCAGACACGGTGAGGACATTGGAAGGCCCAGCCTTCTTGAAGTCCACCTCCGCCGATCTGAGGAGACCATGGAGTTCGCACAACGTCTTCTCCATCCCACTCATGTGATAGTGAGTCACAAAGCTGCTGAAGGTGTGTGGGAGAGAATTGAGCACGATATTCACGGTGTGATCCCTAGGGAGAGGCGCGCCGAGCCTTTCCAGCTGCTCAGCGTAGCTCATCATCTTAAGCATGTGAGCCGATACAGAACTCCCCACAGACATTCGGCAGTTGACAAAAGAAGTCAACACGTTGTAACGCTCGACTCGCAACTGCTCAGCGAACAAGTCCGCGAGCTGTTGCATAATCTTGTGCGTAGGCATGTCCTCGAACCGCCTCTGCAGCTCAGGATCCATGATCGCGATCAAGAGAGTCCCAACGTCCAACTCGTCTGCCAGGTGCGTCTGCACCGAGACGTAAGCCGGATTCTTAGCCATGACGGCCGGGGCAGCATCCGTGGCCGCCTTCTCCTCTATGAACTCCGGAGGCATTTCCTCGCCCTCCGGTAGGGGAGTAGTCAAGACGTACTCCTTCCTCTCTCTCTTCAGAACATTCCTGAGGTTCCGGAGCCAATCAGAGTAGTTGGCACCGTCGGAACGGAGAGGATTGCGGTCCAAGACTGGACGCAGGGAGTTCGTGTTAGCCATGTCTACAAAAATTACCACAAGAGAAAATCGCAGTTAAGTTCATGAAATTCATTTTTGTTTTTAAGAAAACAACTTCCACTATAGTTTGTAAAAGTTCGTCCAATTACCATAGTAGGTCCAAGATCCATATTTTCAGTTAAGTTGTCCAGCGGCGGCTAGGTATTACAATTTAACCTATTTTAGGTAGACCACGCCGGGTCAATCGTGCCGCGCACGACTCTTGGCGCATCAAGGTCCGCGACCTCGACGCTATCCCCAAAGCCAGCGTCGGCATGGCCTTTGCCAAGTCGTAACCTCTCCTTATTTGGTTCGGCACGCACGGCGTACCCCACGACCCGTCACTCCCTCAATTCGACTTCCTATTTAATTCGGTCAAGTCTCCAAGAGCTCGTTTAGGGAGGTGGATAAGGAAGGCAACGGGAAATTGCACTTGGGTTGGTTGGACTAATGCAGGTCAAATTGCGAGTTGGTGGGGCATGATAAAACCGAATACCATACTTATTTATTCTACGACTCAACCATAGCAATAAATTCACAACAATCTCAAACAACTGACAAGCATTTAGGGCATACAAGCCCCGCGAGATATATGGCCCCGCTCCAAGCTCCATCCGCCGAGATCGCGCGAGTTCTAAGCTTGGTACCTGTTTTTCCCTTCCCATATCCTAACTAGAAATAAAACTATTCCTTAAAGCGATATGAAATGAAAACATATATTAATGCTACCCAATTAACCCTTGGGGCACGCAGGCCTCAAATTAATTAATTAACACATTAATATACCACGGGGCACCGAGGCCGCATTACAAACATTCACAAACAATCAATACATCACACAAGGCATTGATCTCTGGCCATATATCCCGCACCTGCAAACATTCTCATACACACATACAAGACATTTTGCAAGTAGAGTAATCAGATCTAATCAATTTATAAACAAGTAATAATCATTAAGCAATAACTAATTAAATTCAGCCTCTGTCATAGGTTGCGTTATAACGCAACAGATGTTGCGTTATAACGGATCTCGCCGGATCAGTCTGCAAAACCGACAGTTGCGTTATAACGCAACAGAGAGTTGCGTTATAACGGAACCTCTCTGTTTTCAGACCCTGCCCCTTACCGTTTCGATCCGCGATCAAAACCGTCACTTTGTACGATCCAAACACGTCATAAAACATGTCAATCAAGTACTGTGACATCCTCAAATTTATTAAAAAATTAATCTAAGGCCTTAAGGGAACAATTCAATCAATTATCTACTCTAACAATTATTCACGTGTTTATCAAATCGATTAATCTCAATTACAAGGCATAATATCGCCTCAAAGCAACAAATCAGTTCAAGTTTGGCCAACCTGGCTCTGATACCACTGAAAGGAATAGCACGATGGCCAGAGATGCGGAAATTAAAATTTTTTCTAACCAAAGCATGTGCAGTTCAATCAGATCTTGCCAAACGAACGACTTATCGCTGATCTACACATTAACATGCATAGAGAGGCAGTAGTTATACCTTTGACGCGTAAACGGTTGCTCGGTGTGCTGTCCGGTTGCGCGTCGCCCTTGTCCACCAAAGGTTCGACCACCACCGTCCGTCTAGGCAAGAAGAACGTTGACGGCGGGTCCTTCGATCTTTTTCCTCGCACGAATCTCAACCCTAAACCCTAGGTTTGATAGAGGAGATTTCTTAACACATGAGAGAGAGAGAGAGGAAGAAAGGTGGCTGGAAAAACTTACTTTTTCGTGCATGAAACCTTCCATTTTATACTTGTCAAGAGTGATTAAGGAAACCCTAATCACATACCCTAATCTGCCTTTCTGTCAGGTTGCGTTATAACGCACCCAATATTGCGTTATAACGCAACACCTGACAGAACCAGATTTCTGTCACAGATTCCGTTATAACGTAACATATGTTGCGTTGTAACGGAACTGCTGACAGAACCAAATGACAAGTATTCTCTCATATGTTTGAGACATAAGATCAAAACATCATAGCCATGATGATATTCAGGTTATCATGATGCCCAATCAAGCTCAAGTCAGGCCGCGCCTGATTTGACTTATTGCCATCACTCGTTACACGTTCGCCGACGTGACACGAACCTGAACAGGACTAATGGTCGAGAGCCTTTGTAGGTGTGACCTTATAGGGATCTGGATCATGTTGGGTTGCATTAACAGTGATTCTCATCTACCTGTTCAATGCTGATCATCATCAGTGTCAAGCCATCCACGTGACGATCCCCAAATGATACAGACAGTACGCACGTCCACGTAGTATCTTGATCCCGAGTAAGAGTACCTTACTTGTGTTGATTCTATGTCATATGAATATCCAAGATCAGTCCGAGGCAGGATTGTGTCATCCTCACGACTATATCATTTACTTGACGTCCATATAGATTAAACACATGACTAAGATTAATCATTGCGCGCGTGTGTAATCCATAATGTCAAGGGGCCCAGAGGATATCATAACTCATCTATGATGAGAGACATTCCAGTATCTTGATCATCCATGATCCAAGCTACCAATTCTACACACCGAACTGGAATCCCTTATGCCACCTGTTACGGTTGGGATAGGAAACTAGTCACAGTGTGCAGTCACGATATTTGATCATGACAACCTCAACCGTGAGTCCAACACTGACAAGAATATGAATGACATAACACATTCCTTTTGTCATATTCTTGTCGCGGTCAGTCCAATGCCATGTCACAGAGAATGTGCACATGCATCCATATGATCTAGTTGACAGCCGCGCTATCAATGGGACGTGATACAAACCCATCTGCTAGACTCATATGCTGATCCTATCCGACCAACTAGAGTACCATGCTAGTTATCATAGATCAGGGCAGTTTTAGAATTGACGTCATACCCATCATGGCATATCACTTGCTCTTGTCGTAAACGACACAAGCCATAACGTAACATCAATTCAAGGAAACTAATGAATAAAACATCCAAATAAGAATAACCATGAACAAGCGAATACCATATATATATAAATATAAATATGTATGTTTCTCTAGTACATAAACACTAACACCCTGAGCCAGACTCAGAAATTTGTCAGTTTGAGAAGGAATTGACTGACTTACAAAGCGAGCCAATACCAGACATACAGAGGGAGAAGGCATTACAAGACAGGTACACTGCCTGTCTAATGGCGCAGGAGGCTTACTGGTATCAGCGCTCTAGGATAAGATGGGCTGTTCATGGAGATCGTAATACTCGTTTCTTTCACGCTACAACAATGGCCAGGAGGAGGAGGAACAGTATCAACTCTGTTCGGGTTGGGCCAGACTTATGGATCTCCGACGAAAAAGAAATCCGGGCCCAAATTGTTGCACATTTCAAAAGTATTTATGCTCCATCTGAAAGGCCCGTTATGCGAAGCCCAAATGAAATCTTAAGTCCGGCCCTTATCCAGCAGCTCCCAACGGTGCCTGACTCAATGATAGGCCTGCTGGAGAAAATCCCTACCACAGAGGAAATTCACTGGGCTATGTTCCGCCTGGGCCCTGATCGCGCCCCAGGCCCAGACGGTTTCACGGCCAGATTTATCCAGCAGCGGTGGCAGCTCATTGGTCCTTCCATTACAGCTGAAGTTCAGAGGTTTTTTCAAACAGCTGAGCTCCCATTGGATTTGGGCATCTCTAACACTGTCTTGACCCCGAAAACTCTCTCTCTGGCCACGGTGGCTGACTATAGGCCTATAAGTGTGTGCAATGTAATCTATAAACTCATTTCCAAGATCATAGCCACCCGTATGCAGCCCTTGATTCCGGATCTTGTCAGTCCGAGTCAGACTGCTTTCACTCCGGGCAGGGAAATCGGGGACAATGTCATACTCTTCAGAGAGGTAATGCACTCTTTTGGCATGTCTTCCTTTAAAACTGAGGCGTTCTGTCTCAAGTGCGACCTATCGAAGGCTTTTGATCGAATGGAATGGAGCTACATTTTCATGATCCTTACGCTGTATGGTTTCCCACCGATGTTCATCTCCTGGATCAGGGCCTGCGTCACCTCAGCCAGATTTGCAATCTTGATAAATGGTCACGCGGATGGTTTCATTACACCAACGCGAGGCCTTCGTCAAGGCTGTGCCATGTCACCATATTTATTTATTCTGGCAATGGACCCACTCACTCGAATGTTAGATGAGGCATTGCGACTCAAGAATTTACAGGGGGTTTGTCTGTCCCGCACGGCGCCGCCTATTACAAATGTTTTGTATGCGGACGACCTGCTACTCCTAGGTCGTGCAACCCGGGACGAGGCGTTGGCAATCAACTCCATCATCCTTGATTTCTGCGCCATGTTAGGACAGCAGGTGGGGGCCGCCAAATCTAGGATTTGGTTCTCAAGCCATGTCCTCCATCAATGCGGTGAGCCTCATCTTCCAGGCAGCACCGGCGCCAACTGAGGAAAGGTACCTGGGGGCACCAATCACGGTATCTCCAACACACTTTGCTTATCTGGAAGATACCGTGGCTCGCATCCTTCAGGGTTGGAAGTCTAGACTCCTGTCCCCTGCTGGTAAACTGGTGCTTATCCGCGCGGTGGTCGAATCGACATTGGTTTACCCGATGTCCACAACTCTCATACCAGCGAGGGTAATCACCCGAATTCAATCCCAGGTGCGCCATTTTTTTTGGGGTAAGGATTCGGGTAAATACATGGCTCTAATCGGATGGGACAGAGTTACTGCACCAAAGTCCATGGGTGGGCTAGCAATCCGGGATCTCCATACCCTAAACAAGGCCTTCATCCTCAAAAACACTTGGAAATTGCTCACTGCCACAGATGTCTTGTGGGTCCGGGTCTGCCATGCCAAATACCTGTCGCGCTCTACATTCTGGGAGACCAATAGATCATACAATTGTTCCGGACTGTGGGGTGCTATGGTGGCGCACAGAGAGGAGCTAGCACCGCATTTGCGATGGCTCCTGGGGGATGGGCAGACATGTCATGCGTTTGCGTAGCCATGGTACCCGGGATGGGACGAAATTCGGACACAAAATACCTCTCAGAGAAGATTGCTAGTGGCGGACATCGTCATTCACAATGACGCTGGGTGCTCATGGAATGTTCCGCTCATGCTGGCCTCTTTTGGCGGGACCCACACATTGCGCCTCATGACTGCATTGCCGACCCCTCCGCTGCACCCCTCCCAGGCAGATAGGCTGGTATTCACCCCTTCAAAAAATGGTACTTTCTTGGTTAAACAGGCATACCACATCCTGCGCAACGCGACCCCTTCCAACTATTCCATGGGAAAAGATTGGTGGCAGATGGTGTGGGGGTGCGATATCATTCTACCTCGGGTCAAACTGTTTTTATGGAAATTAGGAAACTCGGGGTTGCCGGTAGGGAGTATAGTGGCTGCGAGACTTAACAAATCGATACCAACATGTGCGTTGTGTGGTACGCATGATGAGACGCCGGTCCACGTCCTGTTCAAATGTGAATTTGCTCGGGCGGTTTGGTTTGCTTCTGGCCTTGGCCTACGCACAGATGTATTGCCGGACGACATCTTTGTGCTCTTGCAACACATTCAAACCACCCTACCTGAGGACTGCTTCGCGTTGTTTGCTAATACTATATGGTGTCTCTGGAAGGTTCGATGCTCGAGGGTTTACTAGGGCACCGCGCACAAAATCCACTCAGTGTTCCGTTTGGTCTCGGAGTTGTAGGCACATCGACATTCAATCCGCCCTGTTCACAAAAACCTGCCGCCTCGGCTGCCCACTGTCTACCAAGACGAGGCCATGTCTCGCTTCTTTTGCTGGGTAAATGGTTCTTTCAAACCACCGAATAGTGCAGGAGCTGCCTACGTACTGTGGGGGAATGGTGAGTTACTTCAGTACGCATTGCAGCCGTACCAATCGCTGTGTCCTTTGCAGGCAGAGGCGTAAGCTCTACTGATGGCTCTCAAAGCGGTAATACGGATGCAACTCGATCACTGTGTTTTTTAGACGGATTCTGCAGAACTGCAGTGGGCGGTCTCACACTCTGCACCTCCTTTAGAGATCAATTGGCGAGCTTATAATCTGATCTTGGAGGCGTGGCAAATCCTTCATGACCACTGCCAGTTCCAATGTGTGCATCGAGGCAGAGGGGATAATGTTCTTGTGGATAATTTAGCTAAAACGGCTAGGATTAGGGAAATATCAATTGTTCAATTTATTTTTCCTTGCTTTGCTCATGTATCTGATGCCATGTAATATTTCCCCAATGCTATTAATGAATGCCTACGGGCCGTTTTCCAAAAAAAAAAAAAAAAAAAAAAAAAAAAAAAAAAAAAAAAATAATGAACAATCCATCAATCCATGCGTGCATAGATGATTACCTTTCAATTCATGATGCAGGGCACAATGCCGTAACTCGTCAAGTCGTAACCGGTCTTCAAAAGCAGACGCATCTAGATCTAGTACTGCCAGTGTACCACAATGCATGATGGCATGAGAGCATGATGGAAGATACTCCGGACAGCGTTGAAATTACTTTACGAACAGCTTTTTAACCAAAAACTGTCCTTGCACCTTGCTGAGTTATTCACTGACTATATAACCATAGGGGTATTTTGGTCAGTTTTTAGTTTTTTTGAAGAAAGTGGAATACTCCACCAGTTTTATTGAAACTTTTTATTTTGTGCCCATGGATGATTGCATTCATGACCTCTTGAAAGTCATCCTAGTGAGCTACCACTTGAGCTACTAGGCCATTTGCTGGTCAGTTTTTAGATTAAAAGCTGTTCCTAAGTAATTTCAATGCTGCCCAAATAGGCAGCCCCCGGGCATGGGGACATGCATCAAGCAGATTCATCCACTTCAATTATGACTTGTGACTTGAGAGTGATTTGCGGGGAATTCACTAATTAATTAAAGGCTAATGGCCTAAAGCTAAAGGCAGCACGCTGTCCGTACACCATAGGATGCAAAGGAATTATGGAAAAGAACAAGCTTTCTTTTTCTACGCATTATTATTGAGAATTGAAGATGATGAGTAGCATAGGGCATATAGGCATCCAAAAGGAACGAGTCAAGTGACGCCATTAAAATGAGTAATACCCAAGAAAAACCATTTACAGAGTTTATAGAGTTTATAGGCTACATTTCAGGATATATCTGTTACATTTCGGATTGTATCTGTTATATTAATTATGTATATGTCTATGGATATATGGACGGTTTCTCAATAGACGCGAGATGTTTCTCCATGAAAATCTTTATATTTTTATTATCTTGAAATAAGTGACTTAATTTAATCCTCATATTTAATTTACTCTAATATGAGGATTGTCTTCATATCTTATCTTGAAAAAGTTTTAGTTTAGTTATTATCTTTTATCTTTTTGGAACTGACAGCATTAGCTTGTTGAAAATTAGCTCATGAAATCTATTATTAACTGTATATATATTTCTTTCAAAGATAAGACTGAAACAAGAACCGCAAAATGTCCATTTTTACTTTATATCCATTTCAGTTAGGTCTTATTAAATAAAAAAAAGTAAGATCCATAATCAATAGTGTTACATGATTAACAAAACTTCTTATTTCTATTGTGTATTAGTATATCAAATATCAAAGACTGAGATCTTGTTTGTTTCCCGTGCAGCAGGCCGCAGGTTTGAAACTCGGATAGAAGATAAGAAGATAATTAAATAAGTGACTCAATCCTCATATTAATTTAACAAAAGTCTGGTCAGATAAAGTCAATTTATGCTTTATCATCTGACAATAAAATTTAAAGTTATATATCCTGCCGACACCATTTTATGTTAATTCTAGGGAGTTTGAAACAAAATTAAAGGTAGGACCTATCATCAATTTTATTTATGTATCACGCAAGGTAGAACAAATTACAAAATATTAGTTATAATAGGTAAAGTACACCAGTAAATAATATCTTCTTAAACACAGAGATATTAAAATATAATTAGTTCAGTCTTCGTCTCATAATTAATATATGTTGAGTAAAATTGGTGTTTTGGAATTATGTGTCGGTAAACATCTGTAGTTTATATTAAAAACAGAGGGCTTAACAGGCCTTCTGCAAACAGTAGAAATACAAGGATGTGTGCATTTTGTTTTAGAGTTTGCTTGAATATTAATACACCAACTTTCATTTTTTTAAAAAAAAAAACTCAAAATATTTCGAGGTGTATTAAAGAAGAGTATCAATTTAGAATTTAATGCTAGATCATAGTTTTAGAAGCACTATTTTATTTTTCGTTGATTATACAGCTTACAAATTTTTATTTTTTTACCAAACATAAATTAATTGATACACTCAAACAAATTTTTTATTTTTACTTCGAGAGATCCTGCAGACCTACACGAGTCTGTATCTATTGCGATCCAAATGAATCTCAGGACCCTGCAATCACGGTTCCACGGATGCGACTTTTAGAGGGAGTCTGAAATAATCTCAGTTGTCAAAGTGAAATCTCAGATCCTAAGATCTAAATGGATTACCTTTCAAAAAAAAAAGATCTAAATGGATCTAGCTTTCAACGCAAACCTACACAATGAGGCCTTGTTCAGAAGGTCATTTTTTGGTGGGAAGAAAAGAAAATTTTGACCCATTGTGAAATATTTCCCTTGACCCGTTCGGTTGCCAATTTGTGGAAAATGGAATGAGCTATATTTCCCACATTTTTTTTTCCATTTTAGGTCATGTTCGCTTCCTTCCCATCCGCCACTATGCGAGTGGGAAAAAACAAATTCTGTGAGAGCGAATTTGTTTTTTCCAACTCGCACAGTGGCGGATGGGAAGGAAATGAATAGGCCCTTAGTGTAAAATGGTGGGTACAAAATAATTAAGTCCAACTTAAATATTTTTTCTTCCCAACATTGGTTAGCTCTCTCTTCATACCTCTCATTTTTTTTTATAAAATAGTTGTTCGTTTGTATTTTAGATCCTTCCGCATATATGCATTAATGAAAATATTCGTTTTAATTTCTCGTTGTGTAAATCAATGGGATCACATAAAAAAATAGAAAATGTAAAAAAATGCTAATCAATAATGGTTATTAAACTGAATAAATAAATAAGAAAGAAAATATTTTAAGATGTAGATTAAAGGTTCAAATAGACTTTTACTTTAAAAAATATATAATTTGAATAAATATATATATTTTTATGAAAAACCAAAATTTTAACACCTATTTCTTATAATGTTTGCTATGATACAACCGAATAGTCACATTTGTATACCCGTAATCACACCCATGAGTACGAATTCCACAGATAAAAAAGTAGGTTTCCATACCTATTAAATCCTATCCCTCAAAATCCCATGATAGCCGAACACGTCAGCACAATGAGTCGTCAATGACCCACACGCGCTGTACCTTTCCCAATTTTTATTGCCCGGAACGGAAGATGGACTCACAGAAACATTCCCTCCACATACCTTTTCTACTCTTATTTAATTTCGCATGAAAGTTGAAACCAAAGATATAATTAGATAAAGCCAATTCCATTGGCATCATTTTCAAATTAATTCATCGTGCGGAAGGATCTGAGTGACCCTTGACCCTTGTAAAACGTTATCTTTATATAAAATTATTACTTCTCCTATATTTGCTCAGCAAATCAAGACACTATTAAAAGGTTTTGGGAAAGAATAGCGGAATAGGGAATAGTAGATCGGTCTGTTTGGTAAATTAAGGAATAGCAATAGAATAGTGCTATCCGATTAATAAAAATAGATCAGTAGTTGTTGGAAGAGTAAAAAGAATAGTGATGTTTAGAGATATTCAGATAGTGAAAATATTGTTTGGCAAATGACAATTGAAATAGTATTGTGATAAATATTTTTAGAGCTATTCGAATAGCTATTCCGCTATTCGACCAAATAGGATGAATAGCGGATTAGCAATTTTTTAAAGATATTTGAATAGCTATTTTCTGTTTGGCACATGGAATAGCTACTATTTTGCTATTCTATTCCAATTTTTGGTTGCCAAACACACCCGATGAGATTAGTTACAAAATAGTGATTTTTAGATTAGTAAAAGAATAGTAGAAATATAGTGCTATTCGGAATACTAAAAATATTTGTTTGGATTGTTTGTTTAGAATATGGTTGAAAAAAATAGTAGTTAATCTATGTTTTACATGAAACAATAGAATAACAACTAATCAGTGATTGTGTGTTTTGATCATTCACAAGTTAGGAATAGTATACTAATTTGAATACATACTATCTTGGCAATCCAAACGCACCCATACTTACAAGAACAAATATTTTCGGCGTTGTCATGCAAAAAGAGAGAGATTTGCATTTCAAAGTGACATTCTCTTCACATGCAAACGACAATTAATCTATTATTATTACATATTCATGTAAAAAATCCGAAACAAATAATTTAGAGATCTCTATAAATGGAAATATTTAGAATATCATAACAGTTTTTTTTTTTTGAGGAAAAGATGGAGGTCAAGCCTCCAAATTAAACTGATAATGGATTACCCGAGTTGTGCTTCCCTAAGTATCAGATATAAAGCGTTTGCACTTCATGCTGAAGCGTAAACGTTTTCACAGTAGTCTTATTGTTAGTTGCTTAAAAGTTAACTGGTAATCAAACCTGCTTAACACCTAAAAGTGAAGCAACTATCTAAATTTCAATTGTGATAAAATGAGTGCAGTTAGTGAAAGATAACTTGGTCATTCAAAAGAGCCATTTGGACATTTGGTACCTTAAAGTTACAGCACCAAGCCACCACTCAAGGTAAAGTAAATAAAGTGTAAATATAACTTTAATTAGTTAGTTAAATCACCTTATTAACACTGTAAGTTTAAGTTTCAATTGCTTGCTTAAAATTATTGATTTCATTGGTTACCACACCACTACTTCAGGCTGCTAATTAAGCAGAGGGTTTAATCATGAGTCTGAATCTGCTGTTATTCTCAACGATAACAGGACCCTGTTATAGTGTTCGGTTTCGTCGGATCACACCGAACGGTTCAAATTCAGTTCAAAGTTCTGTTTTTAAATCTAAAGAGAATTTTGCCGTGTACAGATCTCATCCTCCATTTTAATCTAACGGTGCCGAGTGGAAAAGCAGGGCCTATTTATCCATTCTTTAAATCATAACCACCAACTCCACACCACAAGAATCCTGACTTTTGTTTAGTAAACAAATGATTTTGCTGCATTGCATGATTTGCATTGGGCCCATCCATGTTTTGATCTGCCTAACACGTTCTCTGTAATCTTGCTTAACTTTTCATAATTATATATACCCACTGCTTAATTTGTCTCATTGGCTGTTAGTGGAAGGAGATTAGGGCACGGATATTAATTAATGACAACTCTGGAAGAACCAAACCAGCCTTTGATCTAGTGGCTAAGGGCAACGCTCTCCGTATGGGGAGGTCACAAGTTCGAAACCCGGATAGAAAATTTTTTATAAACATTTAAATTTGAGTGACTTGATTCTCGTCTTTATTAAAAAAAAACAACTTTGGAGGAATAGTGGTACTGATTCATAGTAACTATAAAACATAGATTCCATGTTTTGGCTCCTTTTCCTTTTCATTTTCCTTCAAAAGTTTATTTTTGTTCCCTCTTAGTGGTGCTAAATTGCTAATTGAAAGGCTGCACTTCCTCCTTGAAAGCTGCAGAGCAGCATGATTTATATTCTGGAAATAAAAACCATCTATAATATACTTTTGTATTTGAAGTAATCAAGTAATCATGCACTATACTTTTAAAAGGAAAAATAACAAAAGAGGCATTCTATTTCTTTAGCACTACGCCTTTTAAATTGGAATATAAGCGCTATGCTTTAACAATCATCAGCGAAAAAAGGAAAAAACAAAAGACAAAATAATATGACAAGAAATTGGAATTAAAATGAATAAAAAAAATTAAGCCTCTTGAGTAAATGAGTTATTGTTATATTTGAAGAATAACAGAACAATAGAGCTTTCTACACCAAAACATTTCTCTTAACATTGTTCCAGAAGTAATTATTTACAGTTTCTTTGAGAACAAATCATCACCATCCATCCTACTATACTTTTATGTAGATCTACAACGAAATACATACACGACAAAACACAAAACATTTTCGGATTTCGCCTCTCCTACCTTCACCTTACCTTATATTTCAAATTGCAAACCACTAAAGTTCACTTCTTTTTTTAAGTGATTTCATGCTCTTGCTTCATTTGTAGAACCGCAATCTGCCCTCGGTTTTGGGTATTGCTGTTTGCAGGGACATGACTGCTGTTCCGTCCTACTGGTAAATCGTGGTTGTGTTTTCCTTCGTATGTTGTTATGACAGATCTTTGATCTTGAGCAGACCTTTCTATGTGCTTTTTGACACTGCACCCTGAGTACGTACACTTGTAGTAGCTCCTATTGACCACAGGAAAATAGAGACAATTGGTTCAAGTTTAAACTTACATTAAAGAATTGTTGTGAAACATGTTTGAATGTTTTTCAGCTTCATCAATTTACCAGGCTTAATTCATGGATTGCAAAATTAGGATAGTGTAACCTACACAAATACCTCAAACATCCAGTGTTCTATTTAGCTTTATGAAAATGGAACCTAAAAATAAAAAGTTCTGAAACTGGGGAGTAGCAGCCACAGCAAAATTCTGCGGGCCAAAAATGGAAAAACAAAATGTTCACAGTGTATAGTTGAGATGGTCTCTGAATAAAATCAGGATCGCATACATTGGATGCGATACTCCTACATAGAGATAGAGGGCAAATTCTTTTTTTTTATTATTATTCTGCTTGATTCATCCTTTTCACTTTACCAGAAGAATAAAGAACCACATCGTCATCAACTTTCCATTTTTGGACTATAGAAATGTCACAGATCATAGATTGGTCTCTAATTTGTACAAATTGTCAGTTGACATAAACTCGATTGTGCCTTCAGCAGTTCCCAATTAGAATGCCAACTTTTAGAACTTTCAAACATAACAGGCTTCTCCGTGATAAACACTCTACTTTGTGAAATTTAAGAATCTTCTCCTGTCGGCCACACACTCTAAGATGACTCTTTAAGTCTAAAGATATACAAAGGAAGTTGACTAGAACTGAAAAAATCGATGGACTGAAAATGAAATAAAACGAGATAAGAGACCTAAATAGGAATCTCAAAGAACAAGTTCCTTAAAGATATACAAGGACTGAAAAAATCGGTGGACTGACCAAAGAACAAGTTTCTTAAAGACCATAGAACAAGTTTCTTCAAGACCATAGAACGAGTTTCTTAAAGACCATTCAAGGAATTGAGTAAAAATGGTGGGAGATTTTACATAGAACAGAAAGCTTTCATGCCCTTATTATGGTGCTGATGATGACATGGAATTTGGTCCATTTTTTCTTCTAAAGTAAGACCCAGTTGGACAGAAAGAAAGTTATTGGATCACATGAATAAGAAAATACTTTCAGAACAACTTGTGTAACAGCCTGTGTAAGTATTCAACAACAACAAGAAAAAAACATGTATAAACAATCTCTGATTGAAAAATTATTATGGATTTTTCTTTGTTTAATGAAAAAAATGGTAGGATTTTCCTACCACCTCAAAACAAAAGAAAAAGGTATTAAGGACGTGCCAAGATGTACCATAATTCCTAGAACCAAACCTACCTGCTTCCTGTCCTAAATTTAGTTTTTCAGGGAGTTTTGTTGCAAAATTTTACTAAGCCGAAAACATAAAAAAAGAAAGAAGCGATCATTATTTCTCACTGGTACAGAATTGTTAACTTGTATGAAGTATATATGAACTTCACCTGGGGTGAGGGTTCCCTTTTACGACTTTTTGACCATACTTGCGCCATCTGTAACCATCATCCAATAAATCAACCTCACTTGTTGTTTGTACTATTATTCTTGGTTCCGCTAACGCCCTTTGCGAAGCAGCAGTTGCCTCTATAGATCTTTTCATAAAAAGGGAAAAAGTAGAAGAATATAAAAAGGTAAGATTTATTGTATCTTCACAGAACCAATCATTTATTTTGATAGACTTCTAGTAATTTTTTTTAGAATACAATATTGCCTGAAATTACAAAGCAAGCAAGTAACTGATACAAAGAAAAAAACAGTTGATAAAGGAACCCAGTCAATGCACAATGATATTCGTGGTGGATGAAATTAAAAAAAAAACACAAAATTTGTAACTTTTTTTTTGATTGTTCAAAATTTGTAACTTTGAACTAACATGTCCCAGAAACAGAATTGTGTAAAAGAATAAGAAGAACCAAAAGTTACCTTCTTTTTGAATCATCTTGTTCTTCTTCCTCCTCGCTATCACTTGACCCTGACATCTGCTCAGTCAATTCTCTCTCCCTTTTCAAACCATCATTTAACTGGGTCGAACTATTCATATTTGGTTTCTGATTTGGGTTTGACCCATTGATCGCATTTCCACCCTCATTTCCTGCAGTAACATCCTTACCCCGCTTGTTTGTAGGTAGCGGGTGGTTATGTTGGCCTTTGTATATTATCTCCGAGATCTGACCGTCAGCTGACCTCTCAATCTTCTTCTTAACGGGACAGCCGGAACTAGTGCACTTATAGTAGCTCCTGGGGAAGTCGCTCCCCTTGACCACCTTCTGACCATACTTGCGCCAGTTATACCCATCGTCAGCTGGTTTGTCAGTTGGCATGGGAGGTTGGGGCGCTGCTTCATGGTTCTGTACATTTGTATCTGTACCATGGACCTCATTTACAGGAGGGTTGTTTGAAGAGGGTGCTTGGTTCTCCGAGGAATACATGCTAGTGTTGGATTGAGCAGCTTGCGCTGTGACTTGAGCCAGAGCTTGCTGATGTGAAATTCCGAAATTACCCTGTGCGCAAACATAGCTAGCTATTTAAGTTTAACTTTTAGTTGTGCATAATTACCTTGTTTACTTAACAAACATGAGCTTTTCTATTGGAAGGAACTTAAGATTATTCTTACAAAAATTCAATTACTAAATTTAAAAATGAGACCTATTTTATCTAATTTCAGAATTAGTAGTTTATAACAAAAACTGCTAGTTGTGTAAAGCTCTTAAGCAATAATTTATACATTTTTGTTTTTTCATAAAAACTGCCATCTAACAACATAATTGAACGAAATAACATCAAAGCCAGAGCAGTCAAATTGCTCGGCTGGCAGCTGGTTTTGCACCACTTAAAAACGGGTCTTGTTAAAACTTAAAACCAAACTGCCTTTTGTAAAAGAAGATAACCTCTCTCATTTATTTACCCTTGTTAATTTTGTTTTGGAAAACCCAATTTCATGTGACAGTAGAAAACTAGAAACACAATAGTTTAGGAGAGAGTACATGAAATGATGAGAAGTGTACCAAAATTTAGGGGTTTCTGTCTTTCTGGTACCAGTTGCTTTAAGCTGTGTACTATAAAAAGTCACTCCTTGTTTTATTGTATCTTTACAATCTTTTTTTTTTTTTTCTCTCCCCCCAAAAAAAAAAAAAGATTGTATCTTTACTAAATTAGAACAGCAATTCATTCATGCAATACTTTCCTTTTGCAGTAATTAAGGAAAACTACACCAACACCAGACTCCCAAATTAAGCAGCAAAGACAAAAAACTTTTTTTCAACCCAGCAAAATCAATTGCATACCATGACAGGAGAGAACAGCCCGGTCGGACTGAGCCCGGGAGGAATCGTGAACACATCCAATTCCCTAGCCGGCACGGCCAAGCTCTCAACCCTCCCTCCACCTCCTTTCTCCTCTTTCTTCTTCCCCTCCTCCTCCTCCTTCTCTCCATGCGCCTGCCCGGCACCCCCCGCCACCACGGGGGAGTTCATAGCTCCCACGAGCAGCTGCGTGAAGGACCGGAATTCGGAATCGGGGGTTTCTTCGGGGAAGAGAGTGGAGGCGAGAGTGAGCGGGCCGGGACTCGCCATGAGGAACATGCCGTCGATCGAGGACCGCGCGGGAACGGTCAGCGTGGGCGCCACGGGCCGCCGCCCCTCAGCGCCGCCCCGGAAGGCGGCGGTGGTGGCAGTTGGGAGCTCGTTGGAGGTCATTTGTATGATATTTTTTTTTTTTGTTCCAATTGGGAGTGATTGGCTTTTATGATTTTTGATAGATGCACATGTACTGATTACTGAATGCTGATGGATTTTTTTTGGATGCATAATCTACTGTCTCACTCACTGAGGACTGCTTATCCTCTGCTGCGCAGTATTATACTTCGCAGCGAATCAACGCTGTGGATTAAAGAGAAGTTTTTGAGATTGAGCTGCACGAATATTAAAGAGGATCTGACGGTAGAAACGCTGCGCAGTAACTTACTGCGCAGTAGAGGATATGAGTTCCTTACAGGTCACAACTTACACAGCTACAGTAGAGTGCAGTCCTGTTGTCCAGTTTTGGATTGCGTACTTTCCCTCCAACCTTAGAAGTACAAAGTCATACTCTGCGTTAGTCTTTTAAATCCTAGCCGTCTATCTAGATTGAATGGTTTCGGGTGGAGCCCGGGACATGATCTGATGGGAAACGGACGGTCCCGATTCTCCGCTGCGTTTCGTTGTTGTTGCTCGTGGATAGAAGGGAATGGAGAGTTTGGGTTTGGTACGAAGCATCACGTTGCACACATGGGAGAAGAAAAGAGATTGATTTTCTCAAAAAAAAAAAAAAGAGTGATTGATGAGGGGAGTACAGGAAGAGCAAAAAGGTTGCCTCGGACAATGGGGAATGGGGAAGTCCGGAACAGTGGACTGTGTTAATGTTCACTGAAATATATCCCAAATTGGGAAAAAAAATTCAGGAATGCTTGTCAGTATTTATTCTCTCGTCCGGAAGGAAATTTTATTTTATTTTTTTTTTCTTTTAGGTTATCAATATGGAAATATTGTGTTAGTTAGACGGCACCAAATTTAAGAAAAGAAAAAAGGAATGTTTCTTTAATTTGTTGAAATTTCATGCATAATTACAGTGAATTTAATGATTTCTTTAGGTAATTTTCATTTACTAGAGCTGTATTCCGAGTTGTTTTGAGTCAAATTTATTTTTTTTTAAAAAGAAAGATATAATTTAAAAATAAAATATGACATTTAATATACAAAATTTTGATAAAGATTAATTTGGACCAAAAAGTAATTTATTTCTGAATTAAGTATTGAATAATACATTAAACATCACATTTTATTTTGTAAAAACGAGAAAGAAAACAAAAATTGTTATATCAGAATATGTAACGTTCAAAACTTCAAATAATGAAATAGCTTATGATTGGCTACTTGATAAAAATTCCAAAAAAAAAAAAAAAAAAAAAATTGGCTTAATTAGTAGTTGAAGTAGAACTAATTTAGGATTGTTTTCAAGAAGTTACGGATTCAAACCTTTTTGAGCATGAAATAAAATTTGCTCATAAAATTTGAAAAAAATTAATAAAATGCAAAAAAAGAGACTTAATTACAAGTTACGACCATTAATCATGGTGCACTCTCTTGGAAACGTTTGGAATGGCTTGTGTCATATTTTTCCAGACAATAATATTTTCCACACTGATTCCATGACAGACATGGTCCAGAAGAAAAATGAAAGATAATTAATGAGATAATTAATGCTGATAGACTAATTAAATGAGTGAAATGACTCATTGAAATCGTGTTATAATCTCAGCCATAAAAATGCTCATCAAATGGCTTCCAAAAGGACGTTACGTGCCCCAGCTCAGAAACCCGGGGGTGGTTGTGGCCCCGGGCGGGTAAGGGTCTCGGCGGGTGACGGGCACATGGGTGACGGACGACGGGCGACGGCGGAGCAAAGGTGGTACGGACGGGCGGGTTGGAGGGTTTTGTCTCGAGGGGAGGCCTTTGCCCACCCTATGCCTGTCGGGCTTGCTCGGGACGGGCGGGCAAGAGCGGGCGACGAGTTTGGGGTTGGACGGATCGCGGTGAGGGGGGAGCGGCCCGTCGGTCGGGTTCTGAGTCCTCCGATTCGGGTAGGGCGGACCGCTGGTACTTTTTTTATATATATAATATAAATTTTGAAAACAATGAAGTTGGATTTTATACGTTTTGATTTTGATCAAAATTTTACATTTTCTTTTGAACAAGTTTGAATAATTTTTTTTTTAAACATACTTTTTTTTAATAAGTTTTTTTTTTAAAGACAAAAAATTGCAAGTTTTATTTGAAAAGAAGTTTTATTTTGCAAGTTTGAATAATTTTTTTTTTTTTTAAATTCACAACTTTGCATGGTTGACTAATGATCATTTGTACAGATTATTGGATGCATCATTTGTTTAACTACTGTTGATTTTTTTTTTTTAATTGGACTATGTATGTATTTTGGGTTGTATTTAGTTATCATTAAATGGAAAAAATGTAAAAAAAATTTGCATACATGATATTAAAGTGATCTAAATACATCTTTATTGTTTGATTTGTAAGAAACAATTAAATTAATTAATTGCAACGGAGTAGGTTACTAAGTCACTATACTTGAGTAAGGAACATAAGTGGATATTGAGTGTAAAAGTATAATGGTCATCATGAATTAGTTAATATAAATCGATCCATACCGTTCAACTCATAGAACATTGGAAAAAAAATGATTATGACAAGATGTTGTAAAATTTAAAGTTTATTTGATGGTCTATCAAGAGAAGTAATGAAGACACAAATGGATGATCAAAATTAATTTCAACATGACGCCGGGCATAATTAGTATAAAATTAGTTGAAACTTGAAACTAGTAAAATATAGAGCTTAATAATCCGTTGTATAAATTTTTTTTTTTGAAAATATGAAACACAAGTTTGTGATCATACGTACTTAAAATTGTTGGTTATGTGCAAATTTGACACATAACAGTGCGAAGGTGGGCGTGCGGGGGCAGGGTGGGGCGGGCGGGGGCGAGCAAAGGGCACGGGTGGGACGGGTTTGGGGGGGCGGGCATATTTGCGGGGCCGAGACCAACAAATCGGATCCTTGCCTTTGCGAAACCCGCCCCTGGGACCCTTGATGGGTTTCCTCAAGTTGTGGGCCCGGGCGGGTTCAGGCGGGCGCCGAGCATGTGTGGGCGCAGGCGGGCGCCCGCCTCGGGCATGAGCACAACACTGCTGGGGCTTAATATACAGCCTTTTCTAGATTAAATAATATATATTTTTTAAACTATAATTTATATTTATATATTAAATAAAAAATAACTGTTACAGTGTGTACTATCTTTTACTTTTATTTTTTTTTAATTACTTTTGATGAAGGTAATGTGTAATTTTGCTAAGAGTAATAGCAAGCGTCTATTGAATATTTGTCCACAACATCCATAAGTTACAAAATCAGATCAATCTGTTACAAAATTAGATGTATTTGTTATATTCTGAATATATTTATGGACATATTGATGTGATACGCGTGGAGTGTATAGGCTTTTACCCTAAATACAACAGTCTATCGCAAGCGTACGATTTATGCAATATAGTCGGGATCGTATCCACAGGAACGGTACTAAATTTAGACAGATCTTTGTTCACAATTCTAATCCTAAAAGTAACCGATTCGTAACCAATTTGGGGGGGTTTGTTTGAAGTTGGTTGGTTCCTAAATTATTAAAAAGCAGTAAAAGACTAAAACAATTATGAGACAAGCGTTCCCAAGGTTTCGGAATCAGTTTGATGTAATGGACTAGTTGACTGCGTTTCGTACCCTCTCAGGTGCGAACCACAGTATGTTCAGATTATGGTTCTCTGTCTGTTCCTTGCTTGGTACGGATCGCACCTGTCACCAATGCTATCCGCAGGGAACAGAACAGAGGCAGTTCAAGTTCAAATACAATTGTCGATCAAAGTTACCGATCCCCAACTAACCCAAAGCAATTACAAGTCCCTCAACTCTCGTTTGTTGGCACTTTTAAAGACTTTTAGATCAATTCGAAATCTTTAGATTATCTCTAACCTAAACCCAATTCGCTTTCGATCACAGGTACGGTTTAACTCTCGTTATAACCACAACTTCTCCTCTCGGATACAATTGGACAACAAGTTATCTACCCAAGTTATGCAAGTATTGAATCCCAATCAATTGACGTCAAGTTTTCCAACTAGACTATGCCCAATCCACAGGTTTATCAAAATAGGGGGAACTACTACAAGTGCACTCTCATGCAATTAGCAATTTTGGCCTAAGAAGATATAAATCTACCAACTAGATACGAACATACATCCACAGGATCATATCAAAGAACAAGAAAACAATTCAAGCACAATTATGAATAAGCTCCAAGCAAATATGAGAATAACTTCAATGCATAAACGATAAAAACGAGTATTCAATTAATCCATACATACAAACAACATCCTAACCCCAAGAACTAAGGCGACTACTTACGCCTTGACATGACTAAACAACAAAATAAAATAAGGGAAAAGAAAGAACCGATCGAGTTTAGGAGAAGATGAGAAACCAACTCCTCCACCTTGGCGGCGTCTAGCTCCACCCTCAACACGACTATGAACTATGCTATGCACTCTAACTCTATGCTAACATAACACTTGATGATATGAGAGCACCCCAAGGGGTCCCTTTTATATGAGAAGATGTCTCAGTTTTAGGTGTTCAACCTTCTGGTTTCTTGGGGCGAAATTCAGGGAAAATCCCAAAAGGAGACCACAAAAATTAGCACGCGCTGGAAAATAGGTGTTCTGATCAGTTTTAGCCTTCCTGCGTTCCACAATTAGCAAAGTACGGTCCGCAGTTAGTCAGCCAAAAATAGCACTCCCTGGAAATAGAATTTTCTGTTCTGTTTTGAACTGACTGCGATCCGCAGTTATAGGAGTGTGGTCCGCATTTAGTAGTCCAAAGAGAGCTTGGCCTCGAAATAGCCTGTATGTCGCTTAAATTGGCTCTCTGCGCGTTTCCTTGATTTAGATATGGCGGTTGTGCACCGAAATAGGCCGTTTTGATCTTGTAATTAGATGCTCCTTTGCTCCAAATTTAGTCCAAATTGCTCCAAAAGCTCCGTTTACCTGAAAATAGGACCAAAACACAGAAGTAACTTGATTCTAGACAATCTTCTATTAAAATGTAAATGAACTTAGGATTTTAGGTGCAAATATAGGTGCAAGTCTAGTTAATATGCATATATGAAATAAGTGCATCATGATGCATTTTCAATAGACGCAAGATGTTTCTCTTTTGATAACCGTTATAAGATAACATAAATTAAGTGAATAATATTCCTATGAAATGCATGTCATAAAATAAAATAGTATAGAAGTTAATCATGAGATGACGTTGTGTCAAATTCGTATGAAAGACGTCTCTAACTAGAACTCTTGAGCTAAATTAGAATTTCTGATTTTCTGAGCACGACATGTCGCTTAAACAATTCGTCCATTCTTCCTGCCTTCCTATCATAAAACAAGTTAATCTATTAAGATGCTAGATATCTGACCTTCCTTTTAAAAAGTTTGTATGAACTAAATTAAGATACTAATCATCCCGTAAGCCATGTAATCAGCAATTGTCTCGGTAGATATGTCTGTACGAATCTCGATGCAATCGCACGGCTCAGGTGATGCGCTGCAAATTGATCAGTACAGATGATCAACGCTTCGGTCTTTTGATCTCTCCACTGCATCGCAGACTATTAGGGGTGTAAACGAGCCGAGCCGAGCCAGGCTAAGCTTAAGCTCGGCTCGTTTAATTAACGAGCCAAAAGCACAAGCTCAAGCTCGGCTCGTTTAATTAACGAGCTGACCGAGCTGGCTCATTAAGCTCGTTTATTTTTAATAATAAAATTTTAAGTATGTTATATTAAAATTTATATAAAAATTAATAAAAGGACTAATAAATATATGTTGATACACATTTTACATAAGAATTTCATATATATTAGACCACATGTTGTATAATATATTAATAATTTACAATAAGAGAAGTACGAATTGCAATTAGTAATAGTTTATCGAGCCAAACGAGTTTAACGAGCCGAGCCATGCTAAGCTCAAGCTCAGCTCATTAGCTTAACGAGCTTAACGAGCGAGCCAATAACGAGTCGAGCGCAAGCCACGAGTCACAAGTTTTTTTGCCACAATCGCAGTGCCAGACGATTTCACATCCTCTGCCTTAAGGGGACGGTGCCATAAAGCATGTGGACCATTGGATCGCCTCAAGATTCGTGCAGAAAAATGTAGGCCACTGCCCACGGCCATCTTAACCCGTAATTCTGTGATTTGGGCTTCTATGTATATATGTATAGTGAATCCTAGGTGATTGTCTATCCCCAATTGGGCTATAAACTGAACTAGGCCCAACTTCTTGGCCCAATCCTATTCTAATTTTAGGCTCCTCTTATTGTGTGCCTCTATATAAAGTCCAAGGTGCGGATTCTAGTCTACTACAAGCTTTCGACGCTCTATTCTATTCGGCTCCATCTGTTCGTTCTCGATCGTCCTTCAAAGTTCAAACTGACGGTAAATCGCCATGTACAAAGATATTTTGGGGGTTTTTTTTTTTCTTCTCCAGTTATCTGATGAATAAGTTGAGTTGTCGCGACCGGTCTCTAGTTCTTGGTTTGCACATGGTTGTGTTTTTTCTAGAGTAATACCTAGCGTCCATAGAACATCTGTCTATAGCGTCTACATGTTACAAAATCAGATCTATTTGTTACAAAATTGGATGTATTTGTTACATTCTGAGTGTGTTAATGGACATATGAATGTTAGGTTACAAAATCAAATCTATTTGTTACAAAATCGGATGTATTTGTTACATTATGAGTGTGTTTATGAACATATGAATGCATTTTGAAAATGTCTCTCTTTTTTCAATGTTCTTGAAATTGCTTTCCGTTTTGTTTTTAAAGAATTGTTCTTGAAATTGCTTTCCGTTTTTGTTTTGAAGAATTTGTAGGATATATAGGATATAGGAGAACAGTTATGTTAGTTAGTCAGAAAATTCATCCGAGTTCCTTTTAGCAAGCAAGAAGGGGGAACATAATGATCTTTTTTATTTTCTTGTTCTAAACTTCTAATGCCTTTAATTTGTTCTATGCCTCAGACAGACGCAGGCGGAAATCCAAATGGCATTCTTTGAAAGATCAAGTAGTTTTATCGAAAAAAGTTTAATTTTATCAAATAAAAGATCAAGTAGGTCCATGCAATTGCAAGAGCAGATCAACTTGATCGAGGACAGGACTCAGAAACTTTCGATCTCAGACGATTCATCTGAAATCAAGAAGGAGGAGCATGACAATTTCATCAGCAAATCAAAAGTGGAAATCAATTGTTTCGCCCAATTGCTTAGAGAGGTGATCGATGATGTCTTCTGTTACTGTTTTTCTTTTTTTTTGCCTCCTATCTTGATTAACATGGTGAATGTAATTTATAATTTCTTATAAAATCTTGCAGGTCTTAAGTGGTTCCCGGGAGGAAGATAGCATTAAACTGTTAGACACAGGAATATTAGGCATTCACTATGAACATCCCGCATTGAATGGTGTTGTCTACTTAGACATCTCAACGGTATGTAGTTTTGAGTTAGATTACTTCTGACATAAATATTGGAATTTCAACTTGACTACCACTTACAAATTGTCGCCTTATTTAAAAGTGTACGTGCTGGTATCATTAGTCATGAGGATCCTGACTAGAACACTTGGTACAGGATTTGCCTCAATTTAGCAGAAAAATTGCCATGTCGCTGATGTTCTATATTGTTTTGTTCTTTAACAAATCATCACGGTCCTCGCCTTGAGTTCATTTCTTTCAGCAATCCCTACCCCCAACAAGCCAAGATTATCATCTTATTGTAAAGTTTGTCCTGTTTTTTTGAGGGAGAAACAAACAAGTGAGTACTATTTATGACTTTGCTGTTGTATCTGAATGTAGCCATTTGAGGATTTGATCTTCAATTCAGTTGGATGCGTACGACAGCTTCTAATGTCAGACAAATACCCCGCTCTTCATGATGATTTCGAGGTTATCGTTGTCTCTTTTTGTGTGTTCTGTGTGTGCATCTGCAACGCATTTACTGATGCAGAATTCGGTTTACTGAATGTAAAATGGGGCTGAATAACACTAATTTGTTGGTTTCAAGGCAAGTTTTAGAGTGATGCATGCAGATCCCTGCCTATTGCTTGGTTTCTAATGTGTTACAATATTTTGGTTTCGCTTCAAGTCAAGTGTCCTGTTTAGATGGTATACATGGGCAAAGTACTCGGTGTTTATTAGGCTGGGAGTGCTAATTTTGAGGTGGAGGTTGTGTTTCATGCATCCCTTTGATTGCACTTGTTCTTGTCTTTGTTTGAGATGCCAATGATCAGTAGTGATTACACCTAGGTAATGTCATTTGTTTGCAGTATAAAGCAAATGTTGATCACATGAACCAAGTCATATTGAATTTCTTTTTTTCTGTATGCAGGCTCTTCAAGATGTGCAGGTCAAGTTGCTGCAGAAATACGATGATTCAAGCTCTGGATCTGACTCTGACTCTGAAGGGGATGATATGGAAATTAGTTATTCTATTGACAGCCTTTAGAAGCCGCCGAAGTGAGCTGAGGGAACCTAGTATGAAAGTGTTTGTCAGGATTCTTGTGTGCCTGTACCTGAATTACATATGTTGTAGGTAAACTAGTTTAATATAATAAATATATAATGTTCTGTGATTGTTTCTAGCTATATACTTTTGATTATTTCTCCCATGTTTGGGGTCCTAGAAAGACTAATTTACCTTGTTCAAGGATGAGTTCTAATTTTGTTAGAATTGTATAGGATTTTTGAAGTAGAGTCTAACAGAATTACAGGTTCACTCACTGAAAAAGGTAGCTTCGCATGCTGAAGTTAAATATAACTTTGTCTAAGAATTCAAGAAATGTAGGAGAATATTGAGTAAAAGAATAAATTTTCTAACGTTTATTCCATCTCTTTCAATAAAGAAAAGGCTATTTAGAGAACCAATAACGGAGTCCCTGCTATCCATATTCAGCCCAATATATATGTATTATGGATTTGTTATGAATTTGAATTAGCCAATTTTTATTGCGTGGTCTTAATTTTGATGATCTCATTTTCACAAATATGCGGATGTGCAACATACTATCGAAGAACTAAGAAAACATATATTGGCGCAATATCATACTCATATGATTCTTTGAACTTATCATACATTCTCGTCTAATTCATTAGTTCCAAATTAAAATTTAGCTACTTGAGAGAAAAACACCACTGATTTACATTTATGTTCAGGACTCAATGTATTAGTCTTTTCGTAATATCAAGCTTAATCCATTCATCTAAGTTGTCTAGCTTCGCCACCAAGAAGACAATTATCTTCTTTTTATGGGTAATGTAAACTTGTGGCTTACTAATAACGTAAAAACATCACTTAAATAGAGAAATAATTTATTACAAAGAATGAAAGCTTAAAAAATCGTCTTGAATGATCACTTTGTTGAACAATCGGTCTTGCATAAATAATTCGGCGTTGCAATGGGCATCACCGGATTGCTAGAAGCCACTTCATCAAGATGGTCGGGGAAGTTCACATGGAGCTAATTTGTCTTTAAGTTTAACCTGGCCAAGCATCTCGGCAACAGTACGACATTTGCACTGGTTACCAGGCCGGATTACGTCCCCATATACTGCCATCTCTATTATATCAAGCTCCTTGTCTGCAAGAGAATAATGTATACGGGCAGTTTTTAGATGTCTTTGATGATATCGATTGTATTTTCTTTGCATGACACTTCTTTCCAAATTCTGTTTAGCTAGGTTGAAAAATTATAACTTGATTAAGGCATGTGTAACCAAATTACCTGACACTATCAAAACATTAAGCATGTGGAAAGGTAATTACCAGTAAACTTTATATCGCAGGAGAAGCCCCGAAGCTCGGTTTCATTTACCCACTCCTTGTTGGATTTTAACCTGTTCACCCTTGTTTGAAGAATCTGGCAGTTGTCGACTGTCGACTCGCCACCTAAATTAAGCAAGAAAGAAACAGAAGGCAAGTTAAGTTCTTGTGTACCATCAAACCTTCAAAAATAACGAATTTCCTCATCAAAACATCAAAATGTGCATCTCCAATTCTGTCTATCTTCGAAGAAATTGAAAACGAGGAATTGATATGTAGATACCAAAATCGATATTGAATGTGTCGGTATACAAATTAACTCATCAAAGTATTCAGCTTATTTGTATAATATATTTAAGTACGTTTTACAAAGCAAATTGCATAGTAAAACTAATAATCTGAATACATTCTTATTTAAAATGAATACAAATGCAGTTGGTATCAATTTTGGTATCTCTATAACATTTTCCTGAAAACAAATCTTCTTCCATTGATGTTGAATGCATTATTCCAGAGATTAAACAAGCAATTAAGGTAGTACAAATCAAACTTATTCAGCTCAATTTTGCAACCTTAACCTTGTCATGAGATGAGAGTGAGCAACTAAACAAAACAAAACAAAGGTTACCTTTAGAGAAAGGGACGATGTGGTCGTACTCATAGCAGAGGCAGCCATGGCAGTTCCAGAACCGCTTGCACACGACATTGCCGGCCGGATCCCTGCGCCACCTCTCGGGATGCCGCCCCCGCACGACATCCGCTTTCTGCCAGCACTTGGCGCGAGTTTTGACGTCGAAGGACCTCGGCCTCGCGGCCTCCCCTTCGCTGCCCCCCTCCAGCACCCCCTCCTCCCCCCACGCTTTCTTGTCGGACGCACGGGATCGAGGCGGCGACGTCGGAGGAGCGGCGGCCGCGGCCATCGTTGAGCTTCTTCTTCTTCTTCGATTCCGTAACGGAGTCTGTTTCTTGGCGAGGATCGGATCGCGGGTTCGGATCTCCCGGTGGGCTTTTGTTGTGTAGACTGCTAAGCGGGTGCGGATCTGGTCGGGTATGGGTAGAGGAGAGAAGAAATGCAAAGCGAACAGTGCTAACAGGAATGCGATCTGGTAACCCGCTAATGCGTTCATAAGTAACTGTAAGCTGGTATCAGTTATCACTTGTGGTTAGTTGATTTTGGTTTGAAATGAAATTTGAAGGGATTGACAGTAAATCAGATCTCGTTATTTTGAGGAAATTTAGGCGCACTTTCGGTTCGATTTCTGAGAAATTTTTTAGCTTGACTGTTGATTGCAAGTGTAAAGCGATTAAGGGAGGCTTTCATAAAGAAATGAAAAGGATGTTGAGGCCCAATAATCTCTGCTGTTGTATGCATCTATTTCCCTTGTAAAATTTTGGCGTGGCAGGCCTTACTCTTGCACACCATTTGCAGAGAATACCAAGTTACCAACTACCAAGTAGTTTTATGTCCAGGTCTCCACTTACTAATTTAGTTTTAATAGTACAAAATGGGTTGTATTACGACTCCATATTATAGTATTTGAAGTCTAATTGATAGATCCAAACCGCTCAATGTGATCTTCATATGTTAATGTAGTTTTAGACCAAATTTTATATTTTTAAAAAATTTTTAACTATATATTTTGATATATAAAAAAACTATATTTTTGAATGGTCTATAATGTTTACATTAAGTCATTTTCTAATTATATAAAAAAGTAAAAAAGCACTAAAAATTATAAATTTTGGTCTACAATGACATTTATATATGGAGATCATATTGAGCGGTTTTGATCGGTTAATTAAACTTTAAAAATGATAATATGGAGCCATAGTATGGAGAACTTTATACTATTAATAGGACCATAGCCTCACTCTAATTTAATTTGGCCGTTCATATGCTTCCTAGTTCCTAGCAAATCAAACGATTTGTTGTAATGTTGTCTATTTGTCCTCTTAGTTTTACTTGCAATAGAATAGACACAGCGTAATTGAACAAATGAAACAACAACAAGAAAGAAGGAAGACTACTTGATTCTGAATCTAATTATTAAGCGATGCCCTGGGAAATTTTGAAACATGATCAAACTTTGTAGGCACTTCACCCTTCAGGCATGCAATAAAAAAGAAAGAAAGAACGGACAGGTATTATTGCTGTTGTCCGTGATTGAGTGAAATGACTTTTTTTCAGTCTGGAGCAATCCACCGCCCCAGCAAAGCGTACAATTTGACTATTGGTGTTGGCCAACAAGATATAACGAAAATTTGTGCACACAACGTTGCTCTATGAAAAAATTGAAATAAGTCATAGATAGAAATGAACCATTTTTTATATATATTTTATGAAATTAAAATAATGTTAACTATCTATATCTATACTTCTATATTATATTAAAAAGCATGTAAAGACTAGATCCTCCATTTGTGGACACGGTTTTTTAGTAATGGAGAAAAGTAAAATGTTTTCACTTCCAATCCCCTTACGATCCGATTAGACGGTGATTTAATTGTCGAAGCCTCACTTCTCTCATGACGCTCTCACTCTCCTGCATCATTCATCTCTCCCTCCTCTCCAATCAAAATTGACCCCTCCCCCCTTCTTCTTATTCACAGTCCTTTTGTCCCTCCGGCTCTTCAGCACCAACGGCCCCCTCTTCATTTCTCCGCCCCTCCGCCTCTTTGCCACCAACATCCCCCTCTCTGTCCCTCCCCCTCATACTACAATTCACATCAAAAAAAAAGAAATTTTGAAAACAATTTACTATTCCGAAAGAGATTATTTACAAACTAGCTTTTTGAAATACAATTGTTTGTTTCATGTATGAGAACGGCAGAGTTAATGTCAAATAAAATGCTCGTGTGATTATATAACTCTAAATTCCAATTGAAATTTAAATTAAGGCTACTGTTTTTTATTTATATTAAAGGTTTGCATAAAGACTAAGAGGTAGCACTTAATAATGTCGCCCTGCCGCAGCGCGCGGGTACGTCGCTAGTTGATATAAAAAAAAACAAACGCTAAGTCACAAAAAAAAAAAAAAAAAAAAAAAAAAAAAAAAAACACAGAGAAAGAAAGAAAGGCTTAGAGGTGTCACAGCTTAAATGGTCACGGTGTAGCACTTCTAAAGGAAATTTAGCTTTAGAAAAACAAATATTACTATATTAGAGTGAACCGTGACACTCAAATATATTCTTTTGTTTCTACTTGTTTTCTAACCTGAGTGCAACGGACTGTCACAGCTTAAATGGTCACGACACTAAAAAATAAGCACGCAATAGCATTTCTAAACCTAAACAGTGCCATTCCGTGCTTACATTTTATTTTCTAATCAGACATTCAATCTTAACTTCTAAAGCTAAATTTTCTCAAATATTTTGTTTTTCTAGTATCATAAACCTTTTCTCCTTGTCCCTCAAACAAGAAAACTAAGAGTTTCATGATCATTAACTAAAGAATATATTTAAGTGACACCGTGTTAGAAAAAACTATTATAAGAGGAAGCAACACCTTTTCCACCAGTTCTCAAGTTGTTTGGAACAGAACCCAGAAGGCATCCCCACAATCAACAGTATCACCAAACAACATAAATTACAGTAACAAAACTAATCGTAAGTAGGATAGGAGCACAGTTACAGGTCTAATGTTGAAACCATTTAAAGTATGTTTTAAATCAGACAAGCAGACTGGGAAGAAAAGAAGGAAAAGAATAAAAAAAGAAAAAAAAACACGCACATGATCCATTATTCAATAGGTAAACAGTAAATGGATGGATACGACAAAGCCCAGCAATCACTGCCACTTTGGGGTTTGCTTAAAGCAAAAGCCACAGCTCAGGCCAGGTCAAGGAAAAAACACATTTAAGGGACAACATCCTCATGATATCTATGCCATATAATTTTAAAAAGTTTCTCAAATGGCTTCTCTTTTACTCTCATGTAAACTAGTTCTTGGGGCCAACATCCTTCAGTGCACAGATCTGCTCCTCCCCCATGGCAGACATCACGGTCACCACCAGATCCTTACCTTCCTCAAAGCCACTCTTGATCTGTATTCAAATTAAAAAAATATAGGAATAATATATAAATGGTATGAATATTAAAAGACAATACAAAACAGAAGGCAATTTAAATAACACGTAAATAAGACAGTAGATGACCGAAAAAAGTTGCAAACTAAGTAATATAGGCAACAATGTCTCACATATTTCTATTAATCTATGCATCTGTATGCAGTATTTTTCATGTTTCATTTATAATTTCTCAAGAATGTAACATCTTTACCCTATCCATTTTTTAGGACAATTCCTCCTTCATACTACCAAAAAAATGAGATTCTTCCAGAATTCAATTTAGCTGCTCCAACCATAAAAAACCTCATACTTATTATGTATCCTTCAGGTGCTTTTCTAGCATAATATAATGTAAATCTCTTAAGTTTATAAACCCATTCATAAATATTTTGTCTCCGCACGGACAAAGAAGGTAAACATACCGGATTAAGAAGATTCTCATCAGTGGGGAGTCTCAGATCATCCTTGGTGCCACCGCTGTCGGTCAGGAGACTCACCTATTAACAATATTATAGAAAGAAATTAGAAAAATAAGTATGAAATGCAAAGAAGGTTCTGTACAGGTGACATAGAGTATAGTTAAATTAAAGATGACTTACAAATCCATCCTCAGAGATGTCAATAAGCTGGTATTCAGTACGGTTCACATGAGGAACCTGAAAATTAAAAAATTACAAAATTATCAGGTCAATCAAAGAATAACAAACAGATTGATACCAAAACATTTATAAAAGGTTAATAACAGTGTGACCATAGTATGTAGAGAAAAATGTTTAATACAATAACTTGAATAAAAGAACGAAACAAACTTTTTACAGCATTAGAGAACAGCTTCATTAACATAAAACCCACAAGAAAAATTAATTAAGACCATATTAAGCTACAACCCTTTGGCCACATCAAATTACAAAAAAAAAAAAAAAATGTATATTGGTTCAACTTTCAAAGATAATTTTATTAACTAAGATAGACTCAGAGGCATTTTAATAAAATGAGATACTGCTTGAAGTATTGTCATGTAGTTCATGTAATAGTCAATTGCAGCGAAACATCAATACCCACGTCAGGTATCAAACTAGTAAGGTACTGTGTCTGCAATAAGAATCCACACCCTTTGAAAATGTACCAGAGTATTATAAATTATAAATTATAAATTATAAACTATAAATTAATGCTGATAGAAGAACATACATCACAGTTATGGGAAGAAGGAACAATATCCTCAAGCTTCTTTCCATTGAAGATATCAATGGCAACAAAGTGGCACTTGGCGTGGCCGTGCTTCCCAGTCTTGGAGGTGGACACCTCAACAACCTATTAATGGAAGTTGAACAACCATCAACGATTTTAGATTTTGAAATAATTGACATAAAGATTTAGATGTTTAAATAAAATTAAGTGAAACAACAGTAAAAATTGGCCAAAATTACAAATTAAGGATAAACAAATCATTAATCTCATTTACAAGTTCCTCGAAAAGATGTTGTTAGATAGAGACATTTTTAACTGAACCTAGATACCATTAGAGCCTATTCGAGCAATCAAACTCGAAAGCACATAGAAAATTTAACAGCATCTTCTCTCCCAGATTTCAGATTATATCATCCTATTTGGATTTATATCATACCAATATGAATCTATCTACAACAACTTAATATAAGTAAGATCAAATTGCATCATACATATAACAAGAGTGTTTCTTGTGGAGAATTTTCCTCACTAATATGCGCAACCTTTGAACAGATATTGGATCAAGCTAAGAAGATGTGCGGAACAAGAAAATTAGCTAGATAAAACGACAAGAACGCACGCAGATCCAATCGCACAAATCATTTCAAACGACTACTCTACCGCGCAATAATCTGTCAAAATAACTAAATTGCGCAATAATCTCGTGCTGCGCAACAAAGAGAAACTGCAGAATTCAGATCAGGTCAGGTACGGTCACCGTACCTTGCAGGGTCTCCCCTTGATGACGATGTAGCCGTTCTTGCGGATGGTACCGGCTTGCTGCGGGTAGGTCTTGGACGCGCCGGCGTCGGCCTTCGACTCGAAATGGTGCTCCTCGTCGGACATGATTGCTCGCAACCAGATCCTGGCTCAAAACCCTAATCAACACGAGCGAAAGAAAGAAAGAATCAAAGAATTAAAAAATCAAAGACTTCGAGATAAATCGATCGGTCCACGAATCTCAAAAGAGAAAAAGGAGGGGGCGGAATTGTAACGATTGTTGTACCTTTGAGATGATGAGAGGAGGAGAGAGGAGAGGAGGCGGCGCGTAAGCGGGGAGGGAGGGGATGGGGGCGTGCGAGAGAGGGTTAGATATTAGAGACTTTTTAGCACTTCATGGACGAAATTGCCCTTATAACAGTGACTATTTGTGCGGAGATGATAAGGGTAGTTCTGTCCTTAACAGGTAAAAGAACTGTCCGGAAGTAAAAACTCCGCTGTCCGAAGCACCTCCCGAGACTCGCGGACTGTGTTCGGCGTGGGTTATTTGTGTGAGGATCCGTGTTGCGAGTCATTCTGTGGATGAATGACTGATGAGGCTGATGAGGCAGTGAGTGGGTGTATGTTTAGTTGTGCTGTTTGGGAAGTATGGGATCGGGTGACGGTATTGCAGTAACAATCGTCAATCAATCGAGTGCCCATCCTCTGTAGCGCTGCACTGTGTAGCGCAGTATGTTAACCATTAGATCATCTCGAGATTCGATCCGGCACAAATCACGAGATGATCTAATGGTTCACATACTGCGCTACACAGTGCAGCGCTACAGAGGATATGAAATCCAATCCATCGGGCATCTTTCGAAGATAATATAATTAAGAGAGAGAGAAACAAAGAAAAATAATTAATTCCGATATTTAGAAGACTTGCGAGTTGCGAGTTGCGACCGATCCTGTCTTTGTCTTGGACGAGCTAAAACGTGCTCCTATTATCTTGTGTTGTTTACCGATAAGTTTTCCTTCTTTTCAACGTAATAAGGAGGATAATGAAACTCTAGTTGCATTCCCAAATTTCAATTGAAAATCTAACACTCTTTCTCATTGTATATTGTATATTATTATTTTTGTTCTCGTTGTTATAGCAATTCAGAATAAAAACATTTTTTTTTTTTTTTGAGAAAACGTATTTCTTTTTCCCCCCACAAATTCAGAAGAAACTGGAAGAAACTTTATATTATATTATATTTATTCTCCCTTCATTCAGAAGAAAGTGGAAGAAACTTTATTTGAAGATTCCCTTTTAAGTGGGAGCATCATTGCCAATTTGTATTTTTGTAAAGCTTGAGAGATAAGTATGTGAAAGATGCTTTCAAACTCCTCTCTGCCTATTATTGTTAACTAGAGCTGGAATTCGGGCTTCGCCATGAAATATGATATCAAATAAATAATAAAGCTTATAAATTCAAAATATTTATTTTAAAAAAATGAACAAGATATTGAATTTTTGATGTGATTAATGATGATGATGATGATGATGATTTATAAATAATAGCACATAAATGTTAGACTATTTTAAGAGTTACATTTTGTCTTAGACATATTACATTCATCTTATTAAATGGGGAAAGATAATACATATAAACCATTAGATCAAAGTAGATGAAAAAATTTAAACAAAATCAATAGTTAATAATGTTGATGATATACCATAGTTGAGGTCCTTTGAGTGCTACCCCTCTTTCTAGAGTATAGATGAGAAACACATGCTGAGCAGTGAGAAGCTATGCCCATTTTATTGGAGTTGTGTGTGTGAGTTAATAACACATTTCGGTGCTCCTCACAGTACAAATTTGGTGCTCTTTCATGAGCAAAGATACCATGAGTTAACTCACGAGGTCATTCCATGAGCGCACCTCTAAAAATATATTATATCACCTCCAAATTTCACTTTATATGGCTCAATAAATTTTTTTTACATCAAAATCATATGGGATACAAAAAATTTCCATTTTTGAAAATTTTTAAGTATTTTTGAGATTTTTAAAGTGGCTATACAATATCAATAAAATAATCAATGTTTTATGTATCATTTTAAAAATTCTCAAATAAATACTTAAAAATTGGATAATTTAGTTCTAGTTATGCTAGAACGCACATTTATTTTCAACATCTATTATAAATAAAAAAACTGTATAATTTAGCTGTGGGTACCAATTTACAGGAAAGCGGACCTCTCTTAGCCTTTAGCCTCCAAGTCCAGTGATCTACCAGTAGTCTATTCAAACTAAAACCCACAATTCAAAAGCTAATAATGCGTATAGACAACGCAGAAGTAAAATATAGAAGAAAAGGAGTACACAGCGGCGCCTCTCGGAGAATCCAATTTTTGAGGGATGGAACGATAGTCACTAATCAGTTAGCTAGTTCCCTACCACACACAAAAAAAAAAGGAAAAAGAAAAAGAAAAAGAAAACCTAGCTCGGTCTTGTTGTCAGAGAAAAGTATGATCCTCGAATTATGTTTTGCATAATTTTTTTCTTGAAGGCATATGTTTTTCTTTTTTGTTTTTTTTTTTTGAGAAGAAAAGGCATACGTGATATGTCATACGGATCCGGCTAGTCATGTTCTTAATGTTTGAGGGACTGAACATGTTCTTCTATCTCAGAAAGGAAAAGGATACTTTGCCAAAAAAGAAAAGAAGATTAGAAGAATTACACCCGCATACATCTTATCATAACCAACACGAGTGTATGGTATCTACACACTTTTAATAGGAAAGGATGCACCAGACCCAAAATCCGCACAATATAATTCCAGAGGCCTACTGACATGCTGAAAAACAATGTTTTGCAGAAGATAGAAACCCTGCAGATCTAATGAAAAAACATCATAAACATGTTTGTGTACATAATCTTCCATTGCTATGTAGTTGCCAACGGTTTCTATTGAAAAGCAAAACAACATTAAAGAAACACGGTGTAGGCATAGCCGCATAGGTCATCTTATTATCTTATACATCTAATATACTTATATTTGCAACAACCAAGGAAAAAAAATAGACAGAAAGATCCCTCACTATTACGCAAACATCCAACCTTTGAGAGCCCAAATAGACAGTTTACCTAATTAGAGATTTCTTGTCGAGATAAAATCAAAAGTTATTCCATTTTCTTCAAGCCTTTTCTGAAGATCAGTAGGCCCAAAAACTGCACCAGCAGTATAAACCCCTCCTTTTGGCAGATTACCTCTTTGCCCTAACACAACCAGCGCGCACTGTATCAGTGTAATAGGAGTAGTAACATACCCAACCTCAGGACCTGACACCCTTGTAACCACCTCTTTATCAGGTTTCTTACCAGGTTGGGAAGCGAGCTTTGCATCACTGTACCCGCGCCCTACAAACCACATCTTAAAAGTAGCACTTCGCACCTCCTCCTCCGTAGGGCCCTCCTTGCGGAACATTCCAGCAGAGAATACTGAAGGGAACTTCAATAAAAGGGACCTCCCTAATGCAAATTTACTAAAAAGACCAATGAAGAACCCAGTGATTATGGTCCTAAACAAACCAAAGAAAGATTTGGTCCCAAATTTGACCCCAAAATAAGCAGGTTGGATTGATGGCCAGAAGTTTTTGCGGGTCTCTGCATACTCGGGGCTCTCCGCCACTCCTGGGATGCCTTGTGGATTCTCAGTTATGGTTGTGAGGGTACGGCGCACTACAGTTGCGTCGGCTGAGGGAAGCTTTATGGCCCACATCCCAAGTTCTTTATTGTGCTCAATTAACGGCCCCTTTGGTGGTGTTGGACCCACAATCTGAGGGGGGAAAAAAAAGCTATAGTTATATAATGGTACCTTGGATAGACATAAAGAACAATATTCACATAGAATAAAACTACATACAGTAACTCAAAAGTAATACCAGTTTAGCTATATAAATCTTAAATGTAATGATTGTTGCACATCTCATGCATCTTGTATAGAGCAGTTGCTTAATGGATGCTGGCAATGGAGACAAAGCTTACAAAACATAATATTATATACCAACACAACAAGACTGAGTGTTGTACAACCTGATAGATACTGACTTATCATCATCAATGTTCACCATAGGTGACCATGATATCAGTAAAATGCTGAAGGACTTGTCCCAGGCAAAATGTTTTCATAACAGAACAAAATTTCTAAATTATTTTACAGGTAACAATGTGATGAGTCATCAAAATTAAAAAGCAATTTGTATTTTCAAAAAAACTGAAATTCTGAATTAAAATTTTTAATCTAAATGTATTGTTCTACATATCCTCAACTTTCTTAGAGTATGAGCTCTTAATGCCACTACCCTGAGTACCTCTCCTCATCAAAACCACATGAGAGGGGAAGAGGGCTGTCGTCTCCTTGTCCTAGTCCCGGCCTTTGCTCTCTCAAATATTAACAATCAATGTCACACCTCTTCCTCATACACACATTAATTATTAGCATCAGAAGTCAAAAGAAGAAGATAAGAGAGGCAACAACATGACCTGAACAACTTGGCACACACACCAATGAACAACCAACAAATTTGGTACCAGATTAGAGGGGAAGAGGGGAAGGAGTCCTGCAAGGGTTTTGAGATTTTTTTTTTTGGTGCTAATATTTTTTATATATAATAATCAATTTGTTTGAAGACAATTGGGCTGTGAATGAAAAAAAAATTGGGCTGTGAATAAAAAAAAATAATTGATACAATAGTGAATATAGAAAATACAAAAATCACACAAGTTATCAATCTTCTAAAAAACCATGTTGTAGCAACTTCTTTGTTAATACTTTTCACATATATAAACATTTAAAAGTTAATTTCCGTGATTGTCTTCTGCTCAAAATATTTATTTTGTGCAGCAGATTTAAGTGATTCTTGAAGTGATTATTCAACCTAAGTACAGTGATTTGAGGTGCTTTAAGTTAATGAGTTTTCAACATCTCTCAACAGTATCAATGAGACTGAGAAAAACTGCTAGTTATCTTCTACTCTAAAATGATTTATAAGTTGATAAATGACCAATATCAACATCATGAATTATAGATCAATTTCTCAATGGAGATGATTTGGTAATCCTAGTTGTTCCTTCTGCCAATGCAAAGAAATAGCTACCAGCCTACCAATTGTTCCTAACATTAAGTTGTAATCTTGGTTTTTGGTCCCCTTTGTACCCATCCTCCTAAATTGACTGGGTCTATCTTGTTACGCAAAACAATACCATCAACTGTCTTTGGATGTTAAAGAGTTCATGTTTCATACACATGAGATTGCCAATGACAAAATTATTTATGTTTATACTCCTTTGTTGATATTTTCAATAAACTTCAAAATTCTATATTTTTAGCTCCCATAAAAGATAACTAACTAAAAAGATGCAACGTTACCACACAATGTGTTCGCAATTTGACTAGTAACATCAAAGATATTAATAATTTCCCTAGGTTTCAAACCACCAAAAGGCAGATGCTAATAATCTATTATTATTTACCTATCAAGAAACCAAGATTATGGAATTATTCAACAAACATAGTATCAATATTTGGTCCATGCACACGGATTATTTAAAAAACAAAACAACAGGAAGAAATTAAACATATACCTTTGGTCGAGGCCTTTTGGGTCGAGACTTCCTGAGTTCTTGCAATTTGCCTGCGTTCGCAACACCGAGCACAGCCGACTCGTACGTCCCAATATTTCCCACAAGTTTCCTATCCGACTCCGAGCTCACATAAGCCTCGATCGAATTCACCACCGAAGGAGGATCCCATTTCCTAACATGAAACATCATCCCGAATTCTGCCGGGATCGAATCGAACCCGCACGCCGACACCATCAGCGCCCCCGTACCAACAGCCTTCTCATGGAAATCGAGCTCTGTTCTCTCCATGAACTCCGGCTCCCCGGTGATATCCAGATAGTCCGTGCCGGCCTCGCAGCACGCCGCAACCACTGGTCTCCCATGGAGCCTAAACGGCCCGACGCAGGAGACAACCAAACGGGCCTGCCGCGCAACGGCTAGGAGTGAGTCAGGGTTGGAAGTATCCGCCTGGAGTACGGGGATCGGCGGGGGCTGAGAATGAGACGGAGCAGCCGCCCACTGGAGCGCGGATTTGAGCTTGGCGGGGTTGCGGCCGGCTATGGCGAGCGAGCGGAGCGGGGAAGGGGAGGAAGGAGAGGAGACGAACTTCAACGCCTCGCGGAGCACGTACTGGCCCGTGAAACCGGACGCTCCCAGGATAACCAGGTCGTAGGGCCGATCGCCGGCAGGGGTTTCTTCCGTCGCCATTGATGGAATGGAACAGAGTTTCGAGGGTTTCGAGGGTTTTCAGTTGTGATTCGAATGGGTTTATTAAACATGCCGATCGAGAGTTTGCTGCAAGATAACAGGACCCTGTTAGTCAAGTACGGACCGTCGGATCATAATGAACGGTTCAGATTGATAAAAAAGTACAGTTTTGAAGGGAACAAGAATTTTTTGAACGAATCTTATCCGTCCGTTTTGATCTAACGGCCATAATTAGGATAATAGAGCTGTTATTCAAAATATGGATAACAGGGTGATATGATTCCCGGCAACTGCAAGTTCCCCAATTCAAGAAGGAATAATAAATGCGTTTGCTGCTGGGTCGGCTCGTCGGAGTCTCCAATGTTTAATTTCTTTCTTTTTCTTTCTGAATTTTGATTTGGGATAATTTTGTTTTTTTTGAGAAAAATTGATTTGGGATAATTAGTCCATTAATTAGTAGAACTTAACTAAATCATGTCTTGATCATAGTTTTCCAAAATTGAATTGTATTGATACATATTTGCTTCAAAGTTAAATGCATTAAGCTTTTAGTACTGTGAGATTCAAAATCTAATCCAAAAAATAGTGATTTCTTTTTTCAAAATATTTTCTAGAAAAATAAAATAGACCAAAAAAAAACATAAAAAAAAAATAATGATGATACCTTTTAACTGCGAAAAACTACAAATCTTTGATATTGTATAAATATTACACTATGAAAATTGTTATAATATTTAATTTAAAATTAAGAATTCATGTCGACTGACTTGAGGATTATTGCCATAAATTGTATCAATTTGTATAAATGAATATTGAGTGGGTTAACTTGAGGAGGGATCATTGACAATGCATCATAATAGAAAATTTTGTTAAAAGTTCATGAAAAATCTTAAAAATAAAAAAAAAGATTTATTGATACATCATAAGCTATATATCGATAGTGTTTCAAATTTTAATCAATTTCAATATTGTTTGATGGTTTATCAAAAATCCAAAATTTTGTACAATTTTAAACGAATGTAATTTAACAGGTTGAAGAGCTATCATGTTGCTTAAATTGAATATAATCACAAACATAATTAATCTATAAGTTAAACAATGCTTCCGTTTTTTTTTTTTTATTTTTGAAAATTTTTAGTGATATTTCCTCAAATTTTTGAAAATTCATATTGTCTGAATTGCTTATTGTTAATGGATCTTTACTCTTAACTTCAGAGCTGACTGCTGAGTAGGGTCGAATTTGTATGAGTGTGACCTACTGTCCACAGAAAAACTGCACCATCGAACCATAGAGCCCACCTGCACTGATATGTGGCTCCATTTCACTCGCAATGTTTTTCCAGTGCCCACGTTGCTTATTCTACTCTCCAACCTATTTAGATAGACCCAATACTCATTTTTTAAAAAAAAAAATGTCACATCACATCATATCAATTTTTGGGCCTCAGGATATGTCTCTCCTTCTCTTTTTTCGTTGTAATATTTTGAACAATGACGGTTACTAAAAAAATTGTGACGATTACAAAAAGAAATGTAACAGTTACTATAAAAAATATTACAACTATGTTAACAAAGTAACTGATATGGACGGTTACTAAAAAATTGTAATGATTACTTAAAAAATGTAACAATTATTATGAAAAATGTAACAAGTATGTTAACAAAGTAACTGATATGGAGCTAAAAAGAAATTAAGGAAAATAACTAATGCAGTGGAGGCAGGTGTTAAGCACATTCTTTGTTTATTTCTTTATATAATATTATGTATGATGTTTATCTAATTGTTATATTTGCGGTAAGCTTTATATATGTTGTATTAATTAATGAGAAGTAATATGAAATGTGTGACAATAATATCAATTTTGTAACTTTTAATTAGAAATTATAACATAACATATAATAGTTGTAACATTTTGAATTGCGACGGTTACTAAAAAAATGTAACGATTATTAAAAAAAATTGTAACAGTTATTAAAAAAATATGTAACAATTATGTTAAAAAAATAATTGGCATACAACAAAGACGGAATTAAGGAAAGTAACTACAAAAACAAAAGTGTTTTTATAAATACAATAAAAATTATTTTGGTTCATTACTTACAAATATTTGAAAAAAAAAATCAAATTTAAATGCAAAATAAATTATATAATAATCAATGGAGACGAAAATATAAAAAAAAAAAAATTTTGGAGCTTTTGACTGGCAATAGGTCTATGCATTGCTAGGCCCATTATAATTTTTTAGTCATCACGTGGGAGTTGGAAATCGGGTCTAAAAAACTATTACAGGTTGGCGTCGTGTCATTGAGCTTAGTGCCAACTTAGAGCTCCACATCCGCACTATGACCTATGGATACCAAATTCAATGGACACTAGAGGTTTCCGAATTTGTATGGACATATTCGGACCCAAACTTAAGAACTTAGCTTTCATCAGGCCAGGAATATATTGAATCGATTTAACTGAAAACAATTTGTTGAGCCCAACTCGGCTGCCTGGCGGGCCGGACCTTCAAAATCACATATATAATTATCATCAACAGAGCATTTGGGAATTGGGAATTGGGAATTTGGGATGGCGGTATTCTATTTAGGGAAAATTCATCATTTGGTCCTCAAATTATCTCTAAAAAATCAAATTGGTCCTTAAACTTTATATTGACCAATTTAGTCCTTGAACTTTTATAAACAGATTGAATTAGTCCTCCAACTTCTTTAAAAAAACCAAATTAATCATTTTGCTATATTTCTTGTTGACATGTATGCATTATTTGCCATGTGGACTTTAAATGTGACACGTGGGCTTTTGATTCAACTTACCATGGTAGATAGAGGTGGCAAAATCTGACCTGACCCGAAAACCTGCCCGACCCAGTTTCAGAGAAAATCAAACTGACCCGAACCCGAACCCGAACCCAAACCCAAACCCAAACCCGACCCGACCCAAACCCGACCCGTGTTTCAGGGGAAAGTCAGACTGACCTGAACCCGACCCAACCCGTGTTTTAGGGAAAGTCATATTGACCCGATCCTAACGACTTGAACCCCGAGATAACCTGAGAATAGAGGTGCAAAATCTGACCAGATCCGAAAAACCCACCCGACCCGACCTGAAAAAATGACGGTAGACGTCAACCCGATACATGACTCGACCCGACTCAAAAAAAATGCTGGCAGTCCCACGTGGCACATTTATTGTCCACATGGTAATAATGCATACATGTTAACAAGATATATAGCAAAGGGACTAATTTGATTTTTTTAAAGAAGTTAAAGGACTAATTCAATCCGTTTATAAAAGTTCAGGGACTAAATTGGTGCAATATAAAGTTTAAAGACCAATTTGGTTTTTTAAAGATAGTTTGAGGACCGAATGATGAATTTTCCCTTCTATTTATAACGCTTATTTATTGTTCATAATCAGAGGGTAGGTAAATGAATTTTGTCATACTCTTGGATGGGGACGGAAACGGTCAAACAGAAGGAAAAAGATGGTAAAGGAAAATAGGAAATGACGACCAGATAAAAAAAAATATCTTATATTCTCATAAATTATTTCCTCAATAGTCAGTATATCTTAATAAAAAAAATAATTTCAGGTAGTTATCTGGGCAAGGGTTAAAAATGTTTCAGGATACGGATTAATCAATGATTCATGGTACCCCCCCCCCACCAAATAAAATAATCTCAGGTAGTAATATATCTATAGTAAAATTTAATTCAAAATGATTCAAATTTTTGCATTATTTCTTAATATTATGTTACTGTATTGCTTATCATAATTTTGCAGTAAAACGATTTGTTCAAATTATACTCAAACAAAGAATAATAAAAAATATCTAAATTTATATTTCTAATTATTTGTATAATGATAAGTTTTTTGAGGCGAAACCAGAGGACATGCTTATAATAAATAAATAAAAAAGAGCTCTCTTTTATAGTTTTTGATTAGAAAGTCATGGTTACAATCTTTTCAGACTTGGAGGGTTCTATGTGAGAACTAGGGATGGCCATGGTCTGGGTAGGCGGGCCAAATGTCTATCATGTGTCCTGGCCCGTCTCCCTTTCGGCCCGGCCCGGTCTAGCCTGTCCTGTCCATACCAACGGGCCAATATGGCCCGGCCCGGCCTACCCGCGGGCCAATCCGCCCTGCCCACAGGGCCAACCGTGACACACAACAAAATAATATAGAGATAATCTCACCATCAGGATTTGATCTCTAGACCTCAATAATAAGCTCTATATTGTCTTAACCACTAGACCATGTCAACACTTGTGATTTTATAACTTTTTTTTTTAATTATATTACATCTTAATTGAATGTTATAGTGATAATTTTATTTGTTTTGAACATATTTTAGTCAATATAATTGTTGTCACCGAATAATATTAGTAACATTATGTTAAGATTTTAAAATACACAATGATTTAATCCAATAATAATACATACATTATACTATTTAATTCAACATAGATGCATATATTGATACCCCGAGCCGGACGGGTGGGCCAAACCCCAAACCCGTTCCTGTCCTGGTCAGTAAGGTGGCCGGCCCGTCCACCCTCCGGGCCGGGTGGGTTTTCTGGGCCGCAGGCCCAATGGCCATCCCTATATGTGACGCACTTGTAGCAAGCCATCGTTTTAATGTTGTGGACAAAAAAAAAGGTTTCTGAAAATATCCTTACCAATAATAAAAGCATATTGGAAAAAATGACATGAAAGGGCTATCCTAACATCTGAGCCATTGATCATTTTCTTCGATATATCAGAACCGTTGATTTGTTTTAATGTCTCAGCCTAGTTAAATTAAGCAGGCCCAAATGCATTTATAAGCGTTACGGGCTGTTCGATTTTTACCGGCCCAAATCTGGTTCAACTATTTTTGCCGAGTTCCTATGCACTTTTTGACTAAAAAAGGAGAGAACCACCTCATTTACTATCCAATACCTGTACACTCCTTTCTGAACAAGCTTTGTCCCCGTCTTCTTGTGTTACTCCTCCCTGAACAAGCTTTCTAATTTCCTTAAAAGGAAAAAAAAGAAAAATTTCTGAACAAGCTTTATCCTCATTCTCTCCCATTATGCTAACAGTGGCACTATCCCTTTCAAGCCTTGAGCACAATTATTCTCTCATCAACTCTAGAGCTCTTGGTAGTTGATCGGAAACCTTTTCGTCATGGTGAGCCGGCGGGGTCGCATCGCTGCTCCGTTTGACGAAATCGGCAGTGAAGCTTGGCGGGAGGGATCTGATGAAGCAAGGCCAGAGGAATATTTGCTTCTTCTCCCTTCCGAACGTCCTCGAGCCTCTCTGGTTGTCTCAACAATGGTGAGCTGGTGAGTGTCAGTTATCATGCAATCAACCAGTATCAACTTGCATGTCTCCAAGCAACTTGAACCCAGTAGGCCAGTACGGATATCAGTTTAAATGGCATAGGAGACAGTAATAGGAAGTGGAAATGATAAATGATCGTCATTTACATAATCTTGAAGGCTCACTTCTTCTCTTTGGTGTTTGGATCAAGAGATGATGTTGTGCATATGACATGTTTTGTTACCATTTTTGTCATCTATTATTATGTTTTTTTTTCTAGCATTAAAACAAAATTGTTTTATAGATATTTTTTGAAAAAAAAATATTAATTTGTTATTACTATATTATATTAGTGTTTGATTATATAAATATGATGGAGTAATTAGAAGTCATGTATTATCTTAATATTTTAAAAATATATTATAATGAATAAAATTTTATAGCCCATAACAAGGCGTGGGCTCCTTACTAGTAATAGAAAAACACCTTAAAAACCAGTTTGTATTTAATTAAAACTCGGCATATATGCCATAGCTGATATTTTGTGTTAAGCAGGCTAAAGTTACAACAGAGAACAAGGCCTAATTAAAACTCTGCTGGACTAATATATAATTAACTTATCTGTAGAAAGCTGCTGCATACAATAATCCAAATTTGACTTGTATTATGATGGTGAGAAATTTGTATTGCATGTAAATTTCATGCGTCCAAGAAGACCATTCATTTCCCACATGAAACAATATGTTGCATACATACAGAGTCCGTATCTGCTGTTATTCTTGGGGATAACAGGACCCTGTTATCCCAATTTAGACTGTCGGATCAAAATGAATGGTTCAGATTGATACCAAAGTATAATTTTTGAAGGTAACAAAAATTTTTGTAAATAAATCTGATACGTTCGTTCTGATTCAACGGTCACGATTAGAATAATAGGGCCCTGTTATCCATATTTTGGATAACAGGTGATATGATTCCCATACATACATTAGAGATATTATTATTTATCTCTATTAAAAGCGGAACAAAAAAAACACTGTAGTTAAACAGTAGAAAAAAAACAGTGTTTTTTTTTTTTTGGCGGTTACGGTTACGGTTACAGTTACGTGTCATGCACTGTATAACGTTGAGTTGTCGATCGATGACAGTTGTAAATTTGCACTGTATATTATATGGAGGACCCTTTAAATTACAGTAAATATATTTTAATCGTGTTGTACAGATATTTTTCTTTACCATAATATCTCAGTTGCGCGGAGCGCAACACCTTTCTAGTATCTATTTATCTAGAAGAAAACTGTACTGCGTTTTCAGTAAGCATCATTTATTAGTTGCAACAGAAAGAACCGCAGCACAAGTAAAATAAAGATAGCACAATTGCCAATTGGAAATAGAAAAACATGTAGATCAGTCTACCCTAAAAAGTAGGTCATCCATCGATCCACTCTCTTACAGTTCTGACATACCACGTGCACCTATGTATTTAGTACAACTGCATAAATATTTACTGGAAACCGTTATGTATCTGTCCACTGGAAAACGATATCTATTAATAAAAAAAATTAAAATTTCACTTAAAAAATGATATTTGTTAATTGAAAATACATTGAACCGATGGATAAGTAAAAATGGTGGACACTACCTCTTACTCTTGGAATATGACAGATTACAAACTATGTAGTATATATATTGTGCTATTAAATGTATATATGAGGATTTTTGCATGCATATGATATTCTCATCCCACGAGTCTGTATCTGCTGTTATTCTTGTTATCCCAATCTGAACCGACACCGTCAAATCAAAATAAACGGTTCAGATTGATACCAAAGTACAGTTTTTGAAGGGAGCAAAAATTTTTGTGAATGAATCTGATCCGTCTATTATGATCCAACGGCCAAGATTAGGATAGTAGGACCCTGTTATCCAATATTTGGATTTGATAACAGGTGATATGATATTCTCATCTCACTATCTCAGAAAGAGAACACAGGTTTCAGTCTTTCGGATTTTATCTGATAGTGACAATTTACACGTTATATCAACTACAGAAAAACAACGGAAAGAAATTAAAAGGAGGACTAAAATAAATAGGCAATCAAAAATCAAACAAGTACTGATGTCATTGAAAGAAAAATAACCCAAAAAAATGAACAATGCAGAATTGCCCAAGTGGCACATTTTGGACCAAACACGGCTGCTTTTTTAGTAACAAGCTAGTGTCCATACGTTACACTTTGGGATGTATCTGTTACATTTTATGATGTATTTGTTACATTTTTTGTATGTCTGTGGACGTATGGACGGTTTTTCAATGGACACAAGATGTTTCTCTGTTTTTTTTTTTTTCTCTTAGTACTCATCAAGTTCTCCGAGGTACTAATAAATAAATTTTAAAGAGGCTTTATTATAACTAGAACAGTCTTAATTTGATGATATTTTTTTAAAGAATCTAACCTCTTTATCTCATAAAAGGGGGAATTATATCCTTCACTTTGGCTCCAATTAGTAATATGCTGCTGTGAACTAATGCCATCCATTCAACGTTAATCGGTGCAAATTCATTTTAATTTTTCCTTCAAAATATAAAAATACTGAATTATCCATCTACCTTAAGAGCCAGTATTCCATGAGAAAGAAACAGAGGAGTTTAATTTTCATCTAACCACATCCATATAAATGCATTTATATATGAGTAGGGATCAAATAACCATGTTTTTGGTGACCGATCGGTGACCATGAAATTAAATTTGAAATAACGACAATTTAAATTGTTAAATAACAAAACTAATTGATAGAATGTGTCGTATATATCATGTTTTATGTGTACACAAAAAATTATATCATTTTGATTTCATTTACATATGCATCAAGCATTAAAAAAAATCGACGGTTCAAATTTTATGATTTTATTCTCCTCTATTGATGGCTATTGAAACAATGTTAAAACTTTATCATTTTTTGTGTATATGTTATTTAAATGATTTAGAATACATCTAACAGTTTAGATTTATTAATTTATATATAAATAATAAAATAGTCACCACGGTCACAAAAATTTATAGTTATTGGATTCCTCCTCTTATATATATATGCACATCTTTGAAACCGTCCAATTAATTAAAAAGGCACATTCATAGTAAGTATATCAATTTCATTAAACTTGTTAACTGTATATGACTATGACAGCCATAGCTATCAACTCCATCGTGGCAAAATAGAAAAAAAGCTCATACATGATGCATGCAGTTATGCAAGTGTGCAACTGTGCAAGGTTTGAAATTTGAATTGACTGAAGACACACAAATTGTGTACGATTTTGACTAATCTGTTATCCTTATTTGACACGTTTTTGGGAGATTTTGATTATCCCCACTTTGAAAGTTTGAATATATATATATGCCTCCCGCACGCACGTAGAAAAGGACCGAGCTATATCCTATATGTCGATGCCAATAAAATCAACAAATAACAACCCAGTGAAAAGTACTCAGAAAATACCCACCAGGTTCTCTTCAATTGGGTCTGTTACGTACCAGTAAAAGAAACATCGGTCTTGCGTCCATTGAATTGAAAAGCTGTCTGTACGTTCATAGACATACAAATAATGTAACAAATACATCTTGAAATGTAACATATGGCCATTAGCTATCGACAGTTTCTTCTATGGACGCTAGGTATTACTCTACCAGTAAATGGGAAGTATTTTCGTTGCCGAGCAAAATAGCTCAGAATGGTGGCTCCAGACTAATCTGATACTAATTAAAAAATGACACTTAATTACTTAATTCATATACATGCTTGACTTATAGTAACTATTGACTTTCATAGTTGTGGCACGAGCTAGCAGACCCAATTGAAAAAAGGCATCGGTTAATTTATTTTACTTTGCAACAATAACGAATATTTGGGTTTTTTTGCTTGTTAGTTTAGATACTTCCAGCTGGAATGATCTTAGTCCAACAGAGTAGTTAAATTTTTTCTAGTTAATGAAACTGACATAACAGAGATGAACAAAATCAGAAGTGAATTTTATTATGAATCTGAACATATATAAGAAAAATCAAATCAAACCTACCCCCTAGTTTTTTTTTTCTTTACAAAATGTAATTAACCTAAGCTCTTACACAAGAAAAAAAAAAAAAAACTCCTATATTCTCTTTATTTATTATTCCTGTTCATGTTTAGACTAATCTACATTTCTTCTTTTTTGCCAGTTTATTATGTACACTGCTTAAACAATGAATTTACTTCCAAAATAGGCAAACAGTCTATACACAAGAACAATTATCAGAATTCAGAACCGTTGTGTTTATCTCGATGAATCGATACGGTAAGCAGCATGTTGTACACCTGCTTCATGTCGGGGCGCTGTTGCGGTGCCTCCTCGGTGCACCTCTGCGCGACCGTCAGTAAATTCCGCACCACGAATCGTTTTATCTCGGTATCGGCTACCATTTGTTCCAACTCCGACGTCACTCCCCAGCCCTCCTTTCGAATCCTCCGACCCCAATCGACCAGGCATTCATCCTGCCCGTCTACTGCCCTTCGCCCGGTAGCCAGTTCCATGAGCAACACGCCGAAGCTGTACACGTCTCCCTTTGTTGTCACTCTCCATGTTTGCACGTACTCTGGCGCCACATAGCCTACCGTTCCGGCTATAATTGTGCTGACATGGCTCTCTCCTGGCCCCACTAATCTTGCTAGCCCGAAATCTGTCACCTTTGCCCGACCATCGCGGTCCAATAAGACATTGCTAGCTTTGACATCTCGGTGAACAACTGCCGGGTCACATTCATGGTGCAAGAAAACCAAAGCGCGTGCCACGCCAACGGCGGTCTCAAGCCGCCTGTCCAACCTGAACCGGGTCCAGTCCGTTATCACATCCTCCAAGTTACCTCCTTCCAAGTACTCGTAAACCAACAATTTTGTCGGGCCAGATAGGCACCACCCATAAAGAGAGACCAGATTCGGGTGAGGCCAACCTGAGCCGGTTCGACCGGCTAAAACCTCCATCTCGGCACGGAATTCCTTCTCTACTTCCCCTTCTCCCCTTTCACTTATCCGAGTGAGTTTCTTCACGGCCACATGTCGCCCGTCTGGAAGTACGCCACGGTACACTACCCCATATCCGCCTCGCCCAACCACCAAATCATCTGAAAAGTTTCCGGTTGCAGTGACAATATCTACGTAGGTAAATGCTGTGCGATCCAACCGGAATACCTTGACCCAATCCAATGATGATGACATCCCACTCGCGGATGGAAATGACGACGATGGTGTCAAATTATACCTCTCTTTGATCCCATCAACCGGCACATCACTGGTTGTCTCTGTGTCTGTATATGGATCTATCGGGATTGATCTCTGACAACAAATGAAAATGGTAACAAATCCAAATATGATAAATGTCAGCAAAAGCACAGAGGACATCCAAAAGACCACTGTTGTCACTCGACCTCTTTGGTGCTCTCTTGAGCCACTACTTGCTGATGATTCTCCAATTGGAGACGGGAACGTAATATTCGGATCGCCGACGTAAGACATGTTACTGAATCCAGCTATAGGACCTGTCATTGGGATGCTACCGAACAATAACGGATTGTACGACACGTTGAAGTTCGTGAGCTGGCTTAGTTGGTTCAAACTAAAAGGAAGCTCGCCGGAGAAGTTGTTACATGACAAGTCGAGGCTTTGAAGGCAAATCATGTCGCCTATCTGAGTTGGTATTTGTCCCGAAAACCGGTTCCTCGACACATTTAACACAACAATTGGTTGCTTTGCAATAGTAGCCGGCAAGTTGCCAGAAAAGTTATTTCGATCAATGAGCAGAAGACTTAGGTTATGCATTGATCCGATTTCGGATGGCAATTCACCCGAGAGAAGATTATCAGAAACCTCTATATACCCGGATGTTGTCAGAGTATGAACTTGCTTGGTATGGTCGGTGCAAACCGGAACGACACCGTATCCTTTCATAATATTGTTCCATGTTTGGCGGCACTTCTTTAGGGTCATGATTGTGTACACAAAGCTGAATGGTGGGTAGCTTGCCGGAATCCACCGTCTCATTGTCACACACTCACCCGAACCACCAAAAACATATGGATCATTCCGATTTGCTTTGAATGTTGGATATGGGTTCGATCCCATTTCAGAAATTTGATGCGGAATCTGACCGACGAGTCTGTTTGAGGCCAGGTTTAACCATAACAGACTAGTACAGTTTCCTATTTGGGAAGGAATGTTGCCAGTTAACTGATTGTTGGCAAGCATAAGCCATAGCAAAGAAGTGAGATTGCCGATCTCCGGGGGGATTTCTCCTGTCAATTGGTTAGAGGACAAATCCAGTGCTTGGAGATGCTTCAATTTCCCAAATTCTGATGGGATCGATCCCGAGAAGTTGTTGTTAGCTAACACTAGGATCTTCAGGCTTTGCACTTGGGAAATAGCAACCGGGAGCCTGCCAGAGAAGCAATTGGAGCTGAGGTCTAATCGTACCAGTTGTATCTTCAGTATACCAGAGGACTCTATTCCACCGGTGTAGTTATTGCTGTGCAATACCAGAAACCTCAGGGAAGTGAAATTGCCGAGTATCGGTTGAATTTCACCGCCAAAACCGTTGCGGCTTAAGTCAAGCAAATTGAGCTTGGTGCAATTCAGTAACTCTCTTGGGACATCTCTATCGAAGTTGTTACTTCCAAAGAATAGCTTTTGCAATCCCGAAATAGCACCGACTCCTTTCGGAATAGGACCGGAGAACTGATTACCCCACAGCGTCAACAAGATCAATTGCGAGCAATTCGCGATTGAGTTCGGGAAGGTGCCATAGAATTCATTGCTCGAGAGATCCAGAATCTGTAATGTACAGTTTGCGTGAAAGATATCTTGCTCGATCTTTCCAGTTAAATTGTTTTCTGCTACACAGAATTCTTCAAGCCTACCGAAACCGTGCCATATTTCACCAGTGAACTGGTTTGAACTAAGATCAATGTACCTAAGCTTGTTACATTCATCAAACAGCCCCAATATACCCCCGGTGAAATTATTATTTGAAACATTTAACATGACGAGGTTCGTACATATCGATGGGAAATTCGGATAAATGTTGTCCACAAACCTGTTGAAAGATGCATCCAATGTTTCCAATTTGGATAGCCCGGTAAGGTTCAGTGTACCAGTTAACGCATTATGCGAAGTATTAAGATAAGTAAGGCCGGTACATCTGTTGAGGTCACCCGGTAACACTCCATTTATATTGTTCATGGAAAGGTCTAGGTGTGTCAGGTGTTCTATGGAAGAGAAGTTTGAGAAGAATTCACCCGATATGTTGTACGCCGACAGGTCGACATGTGTCACCTGCATGGATACGTCGCACTGAATTCCTGTCCAGTTGCACGGAGACGTATCCGACTCGCGCCAATCGACGGCGAAGGAGTCTTCATATATTGGATTGCTGTAGAACCTCTTCAATTGGAGTAGCACCTCCTTGTCTGTCAGAGAATGAAGAGGTTTGCTGCAGAAGAAGAATAGAATGGCGACGATCAAGAGAACGTGGCGCGATAACCCGGTTGATGTCTCCGACATGTCCCGGCAGCTCTCATATGGAATTGATATCAAACAAGATGTTTGTTTATCTCTGCAAAGCTTTCAGCTTTGTTTCCTTCTTTCTTTTCTTTGTGGTGGTGGTAGTAGTAGTTTTGCTTTCTGGAGAATTGGGTTGGTTTTAGAACTTGTTCATGTGTGAAAATAGAAGGAAATTTAATAGTAGCTAGTAAACGTCCCTTTTAAAGAGGTTATAAAAAAAGAAGGGAAGATTAGACTTAGTACAGTTTCAGTATACTTTCTCCTGAAGGATAGTGTATATTTTTAGCAAGCTATAATATAACATCATGAATTAAAAAAAAACACACTTTATAATTAATCTCTATTTCACACGGTTGGATATTTAATATTTTGGTCTGCCTAAGAACAAGATATTGCTTGGGACAACAAAAATTTTCCATTTATAATATGATTTTCTCAGATTTCTTTCCATATAATTCAGAGATTTTGCTGTCCTAAGTAATATGGTTGTTGTCCTTAGACCAGACCTAATATTTTCTATAACATCATGAGGGAAAAAAAAACACACACACACACACACAACTCGTCACTGCACTGATCATGTTTGAATTTTGGAACCAAGATTAATTAATTTCTTGCTAGAATTTTCTTTTTTATCTATTTTTTCCTTCCAAAGATGTGGCTTAATTTTCTATAGTCAAGAGGAACAAATTTAGAATTGTTTTATCAGACAGTTTTTCTTCTATTGTGGGTTTGAAATTGGTGTAATCAATTAATTTGGTTTTGATTTTTTTCGTTGCCAGTCTATAGTCCGGTATGTGACCGGGGACCAGACAGCAACCCTATTGCCCCTATTGCAATTCATGGGCGTGTGATGAGACAGACAGGGGGCCGTCTTTGTTGAAGATGTGAAAGGGAAATGCTGAAGATTTAGGTTTGATTTGAAGTGGGACTTTTTTTTTTTGGGGTTAAGGAATAAAGATAAACGTGTTAGTGGAATTTTTAAGGCTGTTAGGTCACACTCCATGGTGTTATTATTATTATTATTATTATTGTTATTGTTATCAAGAAGTTTTGTCATTTCTTTTCTTGCCTGTCAATTGAGCTTTAGCGTCAAGAAACTAACATTTTAATAATACTAGGGTTCAACCCAGCGCTTCGCGGGGGGCAGTGTAATTATTTAGCTAGAAGCAATTGAGTTGTATGTTAATTAGATGATATATGTTGCACAATCAAAACTGAATATATAGTTTAAAACTATATGACAATATGGAAAGTAAATAATTGATAAAACAAATGAGATTGGAGACGAAATACTTGGAAGCATGTAATATATGAACAATATGTTACGAAAAATATGCAGTTTAATTGTGCAAAACAAACCAAACAATGGAGAAATGGATAAATCCAACTTTTTTTTTTTTATCTTTTTAAGAAATGTAAACTTACGATTTATAGGATATGTCCAAAATTTTTTTACATTTTTCTGTTATTTAAAACATTTTAAACTCATTCGAAAAATAATCCTATAAAAATATTTTATTCAAGAAAATACTATGATCTAGACAATTTTATTACTTCAATTAGAAAAAAGTTGAGAATATGATCTCAACTTATTTTGGGAAAAACACTATAGTAAAAAAAAAGTTGGTGCCAAAACAATATAAGAGCAAATTAAAATTTTTGAGCTTATTTATAAAAAAAATTATACTTATAAACAATGCTCATCAGGAAGAATCACAATCTTGATGAGAAATCAATGGTCACCAATAACAAAACCAACCTCTCCCAACGTCTCTCCATTTGAAAAACAAATGGAGGGGGCTGAAAGTTATAATGACCGTCGGATGATCAAATCGGACGGATATGAAACTTAAATCAAGGAGAGATATAAATCAAATATTCTTGTATAAAATGTAGAATTAAAAGTTTGTGCGTATTTTGTTAACTTGACTGTTTCGTATTAAATTTCAATTTATCCGGAGTTATATTTTCATGTAAGTTTGGAGGATTTTTGTGTACTTTTTACATTCTAAATAAATCATTAAAAACAGACCATTGCAAACTTAATCTATTGGATCACTTCTCATATTTTATAGAGTTTATTTTTTGTTTGTTTGTTCGTGATTGGTAAAACATCAAATTAATCAGCTTACGATAGGTGTCAATTTCAATAATGTTCACGCCCGTTAATTTGAGAGAGAAAAGTATACGGGGGGTAGTTGCTTTAATATAATTGAGGGAGAGAATTATGATTTAAGAGAGTTTGCGTGAAATTTAATGTTAATACAGGAGTCAATATGGGGCACCTTAATTACAAAGCTACCACAAGCCGTCACAAAAATGTGTGGTAGATTTAGATAAGATCGATACCAAACATAAATTATACTTGGATCAGTCTCAAAGAGACTCCATCATGGCATCGTCACAGAATTTTTTTTTTTCTATCCCTAAAAAAATAACAAATTTTAAAACTATCCCTATTTTACTGCGGTCACGGCCACAGTTCATTCTGGCCGCAGCGGTTAGAAGAGTAAAAATTTATCAAATTTGTAAAAAATTCGCGTTTGAACGCAGATCTGGCCGCAGCGGTCAGATATTTTAAGATTTTTATTAATGGCATCATGTAGGTCTCGTCGTTAGCTTTCCATTGATAGGTCATGTGCTCAAATCGGAGTTTCCTATCAAAAGTTATGAGTATTTGAATGTGCATATACTCACAACGACTGAATACAGAGTTACAATTTTCTATCGAGAGAGTTGTGTCTGTATACAGACACAATGTCAGAATGCACATTCAAACACTCATAACTTTTGATAGGAAACTCCGATTTGGGCATATGACCTATCGATGGAAAGCTAACGACGAGACCTACATGATGCTATTAATAAAAATCTTAAAATATCTGACCGCTGCGGCCAGATGCTTTGTCTGACCGCTGCGGTCAGATCTGCATTCAGACGTGAATTTTTTCCAAATTTGATAAGTTCATACTCTTCTGACCGCTGCGGCCAGAATGAACTGTGGCCGTGACCGCAGTAAAATAGGGATATTTTTAAGATTTGTTTTAAGAGAGAAATAGTTTTAAGATTTGTTATTTTTTTAGGGATAGACAAAAAATTTAATCTATCATCACAAGTTAGAAGGCTGGTCAAAGAAAAGAAAAAGATAGCTTCCAGAAGACTGATTTCTGAAATGAAAATGAAGGGCCATAGCTGCATGGTTGGTTGCCTTGATAGTTCAATTGATCAGGATAAAATTTAGGAAGGAATGCCATTCAAACAATATGTGCACGTGGTACGTGGACGTGGGTGTACTGCTGCTGCCTGGTCGATGTGGTTTCCGTTTTTCCGGTTTTGTCGATTTCATTTGACAATGACAGACAATATTAGTTGTGTTTCACTTTTCAACGAAACAAAGTTACAAAGGGTGGGAGTGAGAATATGAGATGGCTGAATTAAGGCCGGCCGCTGGTGGAGTGATGGGTAATTGGGTATGAATCGATTTATTTTAGCAATTAGGCCTACTTGGTCTGGGTATCTTCAGAAGAAAGCCCTCAATGTGTGTAAGACTGTAAGGGGAACTGTGGGCACGCTGTTGGTTATTGGGCTGAGGTTTAGTCGTCCTCTTAATTTGTCTTTTGTCTGTGTTTTTTTTTTAAGAGAAAATCTTACCGCACCCCTTCTGCTGCACCCGACTCTTGCACCCCCAGTGTTCCTCCGTCGATCCAACCTCATCTGCTTACTTTTTGGTATATTCCGAACTTCTATCGGCAGAGTGCGTTCACAGCTATATCAATGTATGAATTATTTTTTTTCCTCCCATGGTCTAGGCTTCACTTGAGAGGTCATCAAAAACAAAGCAAAAACACTCTTAAAAAACAGGTGGCATCATCTATCTATCTCAGGCCTCTATGTGTATTCTCATCATCTATATATATATAACTATTAAGAGTAAATCTAGCGTGTTCCTAGGAGTACGGAGGCCTCCCGTGCTCCTAACTCAAAAATCATACTAAACCATCATAAAATTTTGATTTATCATTCTCATTAAATTCTTTATATAAAAATATCTTAGGATACAAAAATTTTCCAATTTTTGAGTTTCTTAAGTATATGTTTTGGAATTTTTTAGAATGACCTCAAAATAATAATAAAATAACGTATAAAACTATGTCATCTTTAAAAAATACAAAACAAATACTTAAAAATCTCAAAAAATGGAAAATTTTTGTATCTTATGACATTTTGATATAAAGAATTTAATGAGACCCATAAATCAAAATTTCGAGATGGTTTAGTATGATTTTTGAGTTAGGAGCACGGGAGGCCTCCGTGCTCCTAGGAGCACCATAGTTTTACTCTAACTATTAATATAATAAAAGTGTTTACACGAATAGAAAAAAATGATTACACAAGAGTGTTTTTGCTTTGTTTTTTAAAATGATACATAAAACATTGATTATTTTATTAATATTGCATAGTCACTTTTAAAAAATCTCAAACAAATACTTAAAAATCTCCAAAAATGAAAATTTTTTGTATGCTATAAGATTTTGATATGAAGAATTTATTGAGCCATATAAATTGAAATTTGGAGGTGATTTGATTGTTTTTAAACCGTGACTAACGGAGCAGCCTGTGAGTCATGACTAACGGTAGCATAATACTATATATATATATATATATAGAGAGAGAGAGAGAGAGTAAAACTACTGTGCTCTTAAGCTCACGGGGGCCTCCCGTGAGCTTAACGTCAAAAACGTATCAAACCATATCCAAATTTTGATTTATATGGCTCAATAAATTCTTTATATCAAAATCATGTGGCATGCAAAAATTTTCTATTTTTAGAGATTTTCAAGTATTTATTTCAGATTTTTTAAAAGTTACGTATGAAACATTGATTATTTTATTAATACTGTATAGTTGTTCTTAAAAAATCCGAAATAAATACTTAAAAATCTCCAAAAATGAAAATTTTTTGCGTGCTATAAGATTTTGATATGAAGAATTTATTGAGCCATATAAATCAAAATTTGGATATGGTTTGATACGTTTTTGGCATTAACCTCACGGGAGGCCCCCGCGAGCGTAAGAGCACAGTAGTTTTACTATATATATATATATATATATATATATATAGAGTTAGGCTACTATAATATGCATATCACGGTTTTACTGTGCTATGCGTTCCGTATCTCCGTTTTCGGTGTGTCCAAATAGTCAATCCGAACCGCTCAACTTAATCTTATATCATAATATACTAGCAAACCAAATTTTATAATTTTCAGAATTTTTTTGCTATTTTTAATGACGAGGAGAAAATGACTACATCCAAGGGATCTGGTTTATACAAAAATAGTGATATTGTCCCCATCATTAAAAATAGCAAAAAAATTCTAAAAATTATAAAATTTGGTTTGCTAGTATATTTTGATATAAAGATTAAGTTGAGCGGTTCGGATCGACTATTTGGACACCGGAAACGGAGATACGGACTGCATAGCACGGTAAAACTGTGATATGCATATTATTGTAGCCTAACTCTATATATATATATATATATATATATATATATATATATATATTCAAATTTAAATGATCTCTCTATGACTTTTTTCTTGTATAAACAATTATCGCTTCTTGTGTAATCATTTTTTTGATTGGTGTAAAAACTTTAAAATGACCTATTTTTTTTGAGTGAAAGCTCTTAAATAGTTGTCCTCATTTAAATGACTTTTGTTTCTTGTATAAACAATTGTTACTTCATAGTATATATAATCAGTTTTATTAGTGTAACCACTTGTAAAATATTGATAACTGAATTTAAATAATTCTAAAGAATTCACAAGCCTTGTAGGAATTGGTTAGTTGCCGAGGCACTTGCACTTAATTTTGTATCATGTGTATTATTGCTCGTTACCTAACCATCTGCTATTCTATATTGCAATGTTTCACGTACTGAGTACTCATTGCAATCATGGGTTTTTATACGCTGTGCAAATATTTTGTTGTTCATATTAAACAATTTTTTAATTTCTTGTAAACATTTTTGCAGGCAAACGTGTGAGAAAAGCTTGACGATGGACGGTTGGAGGCCTCAGTGCTGGGAGTTCGCGCGCAGGAAAAGAATTTCCGCTCAGAATCTCGTGGGGTGCAGAACTGGGGTGCAAATGTTGGTGTCTAGTTATCTTTTCTCTTTTTTTAATTAACTAAGGATCAGAGTAATTCCCATGTATTATTTTTCCTGATTTTATTTTGTTCCTGTTCTGTTACCGGTACCGGTACGCGATGTTACCAAACATTGACACGGACTGTTTATAGCCCGGCCCATCCTAAGCTCGGACTGCTACCAAAAATTATCATCTCTTCCTTTTCCTTTTCAGAGTTCAGATTTCCGAGTTCCGACCCAAGTGGCCAGGTCCATCCAGTGGCTCCATCATCATCCATGGACATGGTCCTCGTTCGGCCTCTCAAGAAGATCCTAACCGTCTATTTTGATCGCACTGTTGGAAACGCACCTTAATACGCTAATCAACAAAAAGTCAATGTAGTACGGGCAGCTGCGGTACCTAAATCCTACCGATATTATGGACCTTCCGATCTCATACCGACGGTCCAGATATTATTTCCCCATTCCCCAATTATCTCTACCCACTTGTTCAACACGAATTCATATCCTCTACTGGGCAGTACTCTAGCCGTTGGATTCGCTTTAAGATTCGTGCAACTCAATCTCAAAAAACCCCCTATAATCCACATCGTTGATCAATACTGCGCAGCAGCAGAGTATAAGCACTCGTTACTCGTAGGCGACCAATCAATTGCTACCAAATCTCGTATCGTTTCTCCGGCGGAACGAACCAACTCCCACCGTCCGTCACACGACAGCTATGGCGAAGAAAACCTCCGAGTTCTACGGAGACACCGCCGCGCCTCTTCTCTACCCTCCCAACGCCAACCCTTACTCCTCACCTCCTCCTCCACCACCCCCGCCTCCGCCTCTCGAGCCGTACTACGCGTCGCCTCCTGACACCTACATCCTCCTGCCGGTGCGCTTCTGCCTCCGCCGCAGACGCAATCTGCGATTCCGCTCGGTGCTGTCGTCCTCGTGCTTCGTAACCCTAGCCGTGTTCTGCTTGCTTCTGCTCGCGTTCTTCTTCCTCTACCCCGCCGATCCCGATCTCTCCGTCGCCCGCCTCAACCTCTCCCGCCTCCGCGTCTCCACCTCCCCGCCCGTCGCCCTAACCCTCTCCATCGGGCTCGATCTGAAGATCCGCAACCCCGATTTCTTCTCCGTCGATTACAGCTACCTCAATTCCACGGTGCTGTACCGGGGGAAGAGGCTCGGGTCGGTGACCTCAGACGGCGGCCACGTGAAAGCGCGCGGCGTGTCGTATGTGGAGGCTGATCTGAATCTGGATGCGGTTCGGATCATAGATGATGTTATTTACCTCATTGAAGATATCGCCGGCGGGATGATTCCGTTCGAGACTGAGACGGAGATCGTGGGAGATGTTCATCTCTTTTTCCTGGATGTTCCAGTTAAGGTAAATGTGCTTTTCTGTTTGAATTGTATCAAATATTATGGTTCGTATGTTCCGGATTTATATTGTCATTCATTGCAAGCTCAAACTATTTGTTGTTTGTATATGACAAAGCCTAAACAATCGAGTGAGATGTGGTTAATTAAATAATTTATTTAGCCTTAAACTGACATTTAATCGCATAGAATGCTCCAATCAAACCGATATCCTTGTAATGCCTTTTTGCTTAAAGGTTTAAAATTTCGGTTGTTATAAAACAGTAGAACCGGGGTCCACTAAATAACAACCAATAAATCAAGAAATTGTTGATCCTAGCTCGGGTATACTTTGTGAAAGATAGCTTAATAAGCTTTAGCTTTCTCTTAACAATACTGTATTCTTCCATTCCAGCTTTAGCTTTAGCTTTCTCTTAACAATACTGTATTCTTCCATCCAGCTTTAGCTTTCTCTTAACAATGGTATTTAAATTTTTTTTTAATTTATTAGAAAATATAAATAAGTATTGTCAATATTGTCAGAATAACCACTGTAAATGATCTCTTCCCATTCTTAAAATGTTAAAAGTAATCACATAATAACAGACACTGTAGTGGTTGGGAGCTTTGTGTGGGAGCACTCTTCCTTGGTCTGAGAGCTAGTCACACAACATTTCGAAAGGAATAATGTATGTAGCGAAATTCTAGGATTAACTGTGATTTTGTCATGCATCTGCATGTGTTACTTCTGTATACAGTTGGAAATGAATTAGAAATGTATTAGTGACATGCTGAGGTATCATGGCATATAGGAGACTGCATCTGCTGTTCAAACTGAATAACATACTTTTACATGGTGCATGGCGTATCTGATATGTGCCCAAACAATATCAGATATGAACCCATAGTGAGATATGCCCCTCTTGCTTTGTTGATATGTACATCTCATACCGCTGAGGTTAAACAAGTGATATATTTTTTTTGTTCTCAGGGGAAGATATCCTGTACTGTTGGAGTAAACCCGAAAACTCAGAGCATAGTTAGACAAGATTGCTATCCTGTGGTAAGTAGTTTTCAATTTGGCATTTAAATACCATTATTGGTTTGGACTTGTTTAGTGGTTACGGGATATGAGGGCACCAGGCAGCCAGAATTGTAACAATTGCCTTTATATTCATAATTCAGCTTTTGGTCCAAATCATTAAAGTTTGCAGGAAACAAAGAAATTATATGATGTAACAATTCTACAATGGTTCCATATCAGTACATTCTGTGCTTGACCTCTATCATAGAAAAGTCTAATTTGCACTCCATTGTATACAGACTATCTCTGTATCTGAGAATTCTTGTTCAGATTGCAAATTCCTTTCTGAAGGAAGTTCATATTGCTTTAAATATAATGGATATTGTCCCTTTATGCAGTGATTGCTCCTTGGCAAGATGATGGCTCGCTCTTTTATTGATGCCAGAGTTGCCTTGATGGATTGTGCTGTAATTTAGGAAAATATGTCTTTCGTCTATCTGGTTTGCTGCCTTTGTAAATGTTTGTAAATTAGTATCATTGTATTTCTACAATATAAATCACCTACATATAATCCAATTTAGTGGAAACTTTCATGTTTCTGTTGGATTCAAGCTGTACTACACTATTTCTGCAATATATATAGTGTTGTTTGATATGACCTTTTCTTTTTTTTTAATTTGAGGTGGTAAGCAGAAAAGTTACCAAAATTTTTCATTAATAAATAAAAGAGTACAATAATTATTTACATATGCCCACAAAAAATTAAATATTAAAATTCAGAAAATAAGCAGCAGCAGCTAGGGATGTCAAACGTTCCAAACGGCAACGGAAAAACCAATTTCCGTTTCCGTTCCGTTATAACGGACGGAACCAACATCCGTTCCGTTATAACGGATGGAACTAAAATCCGTTCCGTTGAATGTTCCTTAATAACAGAATGGAACGGAACAACGGAAATACGTGGGAAATACGTAGAAAATACGTGTTTAGGGCGGAAATAGGTTGTTCCGTTTCCGTTCCGTTATAATGGACGGAACCAAAATCCGTTCCGTTTCCGTTCCATTATAACGGACGGAATCAAAATCCGTTCCGTTGAATAACAGAACGGAACGGAACAACGGAAAACGTTCTTCCATTGACACCCCTAGCAGCAGCAACAACGGTATTGGAGAATAAGAAAGGAAACAGAGAGACTTATGGCAAGTAGATGTGAGAGCAAGGTGCAAAGGATTGGTCGAGTGAGGCGAGGTGTGGAGAGACCAGGTAGGTGAGTGCCGTGTAACAAGGCGAGGCAAGCATAGAGAGGAACCACGGTTGTGATTATGGCTAGGATTAGAGTATGTAGCAGGAAGGAGAAAAGAATGTACAAAATGGAGGAAGGATGTATAGAAAGTTACAATGGTTTTACAATGGTTTATGGTGTATTGGTGTGGCTTCCCTGTTCTTGTTGTCTTTCTTTCTGCTTGAGTTTCGCTCAAGCAACTCTCGAGGGACAAGGTAAGGTTTGACCCATCTTGATAGAATGATAGGACTGTGATATCAACATTGGTTCTATATAAGTATTGCATTTTTTCCATATTAATCCTTCAATTTTAAAAATGACAATTTGGTTTTCAAAATATTAATCTATTACAAATTGAATCCTTGTAGTTTCAAAAGTAAAATTCAAATCCTTAAAATTTCACTATTATATCATTGTAGTCCTAAAAAATATCACTTGTAGTATCAACATTAAACAGTTATATATCTTCGTACATTATTCGTTTTTTTTTTTTTTCTATTTGTATAATTTCACCATATTTAATTCTAAAAAAAAAATTTATGACGTATCTTCGAATAAAATTCTAAATGTCCACCTATTTGATATAAATTTAGAATATGTGGGCATATACTTGTGATTGAAATTACATTATTGGATTAGAAAAAAAAAAAAAAAAACTGTAGCCTCTTAATTCTTCCTCTTCTTCTAATGTGTTGTTTTTTCATCATCTAATTTGTGGGGATAATATAACTCAATATATATGTGCTGCCAGCCCGCCTGAATCAGAAATTCAAAACATTTACAGCTACGTGAGATTTTGTCCGTCCTTTTGTTAAGATACTATGCAAAACCAAAAAAAGTTTTTATTTTTTTTTTCATGGATTTGCTCTTGGAATTGTTAGTTTCTGCCGCCAAGTTTCAGTGCGTAAAGACTTAACAAAATTAAGTTAAGTTGGCGATCACTAGGTACTTGGGTAGAATCCTCCAAGGTAAGAAAAAAAAAATAACAATTTCGTTTTTATATGACTTGTTATTATTGAACAATTTCCTTGATAGTTCAAACGGTAATCAAGTATGTACATAACAGAAAACAATTATACAATCTATTACTAGGAAAAGTTGAAGAAATGTATATATAGTTGCTAACAAGTAACAAGTACTGGTATCTGAAGCAGGTACTAACCCCCCATCCGGAAATAGAAAATTTCAAGAAGAGAGTTGAAGAAAAAAGACACAAATCACCTAATGCCCTTTCTTCTTCCTGTAGGCCACCCTTTACCATGCCAAAGGGGTATTCATTTGAAATCCTTACAATTTTCTTGAAGGAAATCTTGATTTTTTAAGCAAAAGAAAAAGTTGGTTTTCACTCTTTTGCAAGTGCAATGTCTTTTGTGAAACCCGGCGATGTGAATTTGGACGAAGCATCATGCGAGCAAGCGGGGCTTCTCTTGTCGAGCTCATATGAAAGCATGGCAGGACAATTAGTTCTCATCATCTTATTTGGGAAGTTATTCCACTTGGTTTTTCGACGGCTTTACATGCCTCGACTCTTCTCAGATATGATTGTAAGTGTTTTCATGTGATCTTTACTGTATTACTACAATCGTTAATCCCTCTAACGTTGTGCAACAATTTCACTAAATTTTTTTAAAAAAGTTCTTTAGTCTTAAAATATTCATCCTAGATTTTGCAAATAAGCAACAAGATATAAATTCTTCATTTGAAAAGACAATGTCGATTATTTTGGAAAAAGGGCTCTTAATAGTGAAAGTTAAGAGCTTTATATGGTGTTATAAATCAAGAGCTTGATTTATAACACAAAAATAGAGAAGTTCATCTTCTTAATTGAAATATGGATATATGGTGTTATGATTGATTATATAAGAAGACACTAACGGAAATTCTAATTTAATTTTTAATTGAAGGTTGCAATTTTAATAGCGAAAGTTAAGCCTTTAAGAGAAGTCTGCCAACTGCGGTTGAACCTATTTTTCGGAAGATTTGGAGAATATATGTTCGGCATTTACTTATTTTCATTAGGTTTAGAAATGGACCCGTTCTCTGTTTTCGACCCGCCAGGAAAGGACGGATACATCGCCTATGCTGGCATGATTACAACAGTAGCTATCACGGCAATTTGCCAAAAGGCCCTTGTAAACAAAAAGGTTGGCCTCCTATCTGAGAACTCGCTGCGTGCAAATTTAGGATTAGGGGCTGCTCTTGCAGCTACAGGGTCCCCGCTGTTGACTCGCCTGATTACTGAGCTCAAACTTTCAAAAACGGCAGCCGGACAAGCAGCTGTTCGTGGAGGCATTTTCTCCGACATGATTGCAACATCCTTGATGTGCATAGGAAATTTGATTTTTCATGACGATTCTATGCTAAGCGATTCAGAACAACGGTAAGTATTGAAATTGCTATGACACATCAATGTGGTTGTACTTATTTGTTTTATCATTTTATCAAAATATTTTACTATTTTCTAACTTTTTTACCCTTCTTGGTACAAGGAATCACCCATTTTATGTGACCGGGATAGTTGCGGAGGTCATTGTTTTGATGCTTGTATCCGAGTGGGTGCTTAACAAAATTAATGACCGGAACCCCGAGGGAAAGCCAATGAAGGGGATTTACATGACGGCTATTCTGGTGGTAGTTATATCGTCATGCTTGCTTGATAAACGTCTTCATATGGATGTAAACCTTGCCGCGTTCATGGTTGGATTGGCATTGCCTCGGGAAGGACGGGTCTCACGGCTTCTAATAAACAACCTAAATTTCTTTCTCAATTCTGTGATTCTACCTCTCTACCTCGTTTACGTTTTCCTCAGTACCAGGCACTCGGAGTTTTACATAAAACCGACAGTGAATCTAGTTATTAACATGCCTTTTTTGTGGCCAAAGCTTTTTATTGCACTTGCAATCGGGACCGTAGGGAAGATCCTTGGAACCGTTGTGATGGCACGGTATTACGGTATGAAATGGCTAGATTCTATCGCTTTGGGTCAACTTCTCGGCATCAAAGGCTACTACCACATATTTTGTGCACATGAAGCATGGGTACTTATATATATACTCTAGCAAATATTTCTTTATTTTAGTATATTGACTTTGTAATTTTGCATTTATAGTTTTCTCATTTCCTTTCTTTCAGAACCATTCAATGATAAGTGATACCACATTTCTTGCTTTGCTATACATGATAATGCTTACATCAGTGACCACACCTCTAATGGGGTATGGAATAGCTGCTTGGGCGAGACGCAAGGCAAAATCGCAACTAATGGGCCTGCAATTCCACAAGCCGGGTACGGAGCTTCGAATAATGTTGGGGCTTCAAGGCCCTCAAAACTTGCCCATAGCGCTCACCTTGGTCGAAGCTATACGATGGACAAAAGAGCCCCACAAACTGGCTATTTACGCAATTGATATGATCGAGTTGACAGAACGTGCGGCAGCAACATTAGTAAAAGGGGATGGTTTGGAGGCTGTGGAGGTAACAGATGAAGAGGTAATGGATATGAGGAATCAGATCGGCGATACACTTGAGGCGTTCCGACAAGAGAGCAATGATGAGATTGATGTGAGGCGCCTTTTGGCCATCTCATCATTCGATGACATGGACAAAGATATATGCATGTGTGCCGAGGATGCCATGGCAGTGCTTATAATAGTACCGTTTCACAGGAGTCAGAGAATGGACGGGTCCATGGACAATGGTCATGCCGGTTTCCAATTAGTAAATCAGAAGGTTACTTCTATACTAGCGTTCGACATGTATGTAGATATAACATTGTTAATTAAAATATTTAACTGAATACTTTCTTTAAATTGCAGGTTCTCGAGCATGCCCCCTGCTCGGTAGGTATTATGGTGGACCGAGGACTCGGGCATCCAAACCAAGCATCACACTCTTTGGTAGGAAAGAACATCGTGGTTGTGTTCATCGGTGGCAGAGACGACCGTGAGGCTCTCACATTGGCATCACACATGTCTCAGCACCCTGCCATCAGGCTTACAGTGGTACGTTTCCTGCCAGATGCTTCGACACAGGCCAGACAAAGCGTGCGATCGATTGCATCTCATAAGTTCAACCCATCATTCACATCCTACGAGGAACTTCAAATGCAAATGGACGACGAGTTCTTTGCTGATTTTTACAAGCGGTACGTTTCTCATTATGAGGCGAGATATTTGACTTGTTGCGAGTCAACTGATAAGTGCAAAGCTGATTAGTATTTTCTTATATTTTACTAATACTATACTAATTTAATCTAATTTTTGGTTTATATAGGCATATTGTAAACAAGGACGTCGAGTACGTCGAGAAGCATGTAGCCGACGGGGCGGAGCTGGTAATGGAGCTGCGTGATCTAGAACCTCAATACGACTTGTTTATAGTGGGAAAAGGACGAGATCGAAAGTCGATTTTAACAGATGGGCTCGAAGATTGGGCAGAATTTCCTGAGCTTGGACCTATCGGGGACATCATCGCGTTAACCGAGTTTTCAACTACGGCATCAGCACTCATAATTCAACAGTATGACGCTATAAAGCATTTCAATGTAATTGATGAGGAGTTCATGCCAATCTGAAGTGCATAGGGTTAAACTTAAACATCTAGCTTAATTAGTACAATTATGTATAGGTATGAACTTTCTTTTTTTTTTGAAGAAATTTGTTGTTTCATTTAAATACCTTTGTATTAATTTTCTACTTCCTTGTAATTACAGTAGTATATATATAAGTAATTACTATTAGGTACACATTATAGTCTGAAAAGTTAAACAAACTGATCTTAGTTTCATTTGGCTGTATACGGCAGTACTTTTGATCAACGTTCCTGATATGTACAACAGCTTGAAAAACCATCAATTGTACAGTTTTTTAACAAGATCCAAATGGAATCGTCTATTCCAAAATGAACTGTTTTCAGTAGGGGTGTATAACGTCTACAACGATCACGAAAATGAGTTGTTTCGTATACGTTTTGTTTCGTTTGACGAAATAAAAAATCATGTCATTCTAGACGAAACGAAACGAAAGAACGAAAATGACCATTTAATATTAGTATTTTTTCTGTCAAAAATATAGAAAATGAAATGGAATGAGTCGGTTCGTTAATCGTTTCATTTTCGTTCCGTTTGGGACGAAACAATACGAAATAACGGAAAACGGTCTTCCGTTTACGGCCTTAGTTTTCAGTCACGTGGTATCAGGAACAAGTTTCTATATAGCAACTTGATTGGAGCTGATCGGTATGGCCAAAAGAGGGATACATAATACATTGGATTGTGACTTGTGAGTCTGAAATAGACCAGTCAAACAAACATTGCAGCAGTTTAATTGTGACTTTGTTCAACCCCATGCCAGTCTCTGTGTCTCAGAGTTAGTCCAGCCCCACTCCACCACTGACCACTGATCACTGATTACTGATGCAAAAAATGCCCAAAACAAATGAGAACGAACAGAACAGGTGATATATCCTGTGCATTATTCATGTTGTCAGGCAAAAGAAAAAGAATTCTTTGTGCACTGGTATCCTTGACCCATACCTTACTGAGTACTTGACCACAGCGCCTTGCATTGTGCCTGAAGACAAAAAATTGTTGCCCAAGTAGTATGGGTAATTATATTTAGAGAAATTATCTTTGCCCCCCTTAACTACACCCCTTATCCATCCCCCAAACTAAATTGGTAATATTTTATCTTTCTTTCTCATACTCTCATAAATTTTGAGTGAATTTTTTTTATTCTTGATCTTTCTGTTGTATATATATAAGTGTTTAGTTCGATTGAGGATGTGAATTGCAACCTGGAAAAGTGATTTGTTGTATTTTAAAAATAATTTTTAACTAAAAATGTATTGGGGTACGGTTAAGAGGGTTTTTTAAGGGGTGCAGTTATCAACTCCCTTATATTTATATTTGTAATTTTCCTGACCTATTTCATATTTGTAATTATTTGAAAAACAACATTGTAAATGAATCCGTACTAATTGGAAGTTCTGTATTGAAAATCATTAATTGGTCAATTCATAATCGGATTCCTCTTATAATTTTTTTAAGTCTTGAAGAAACAATATACTTGGTTTTACTTTAAAAAAATAAAGGAATTTTCCAAGCGTCCTTATTTTAATTGTCCACACGTCCACGTATACACAAAATTTATAACTCTTATCTCAAATTGTATAACATTTAACCCAAATTTTATAACAATGTGGACACGTGGAGAGTAATTTTGTGTGCACCAAATATGACCCAAAAATAAACTCCAAGCTAATAAAAATAAAGTACAACATAATAACTTATCCGGACCAAATATAGATAGGTCCATAAAAATTTAAACACAACGGTCACCTAAAGAAGACAGGAGAAAGATCCTGTGTTTGTCTTATAGCTTTCACAAGAGGCCCAAACCAAATCTGCCCCTCCAAAAACTGACTGCCCCTGTCCATTGCATAGACCCTACAATCCTTTAAATGCCCCAACAACAAACAAAAACAAAATCAACCAAAACCCTCTTTGCATAAACCCTCTAACAAGCTATGCACACCATAACTCTCACATTGCTAAGGAGAACCTTGGAAGGAGCAACAACTATTAATGTGCCGCCCAGCCAGCCGCCTGCCAGTGTGGCCCACGTCTCGACGAGACGATCCGTGGAGACGTTGGTGGTGATACTGGCAGTGATCACAATCATGGTGGTGGTTGCCGGCATTTGTGCCAGGGTTTGTGGCGGGAGGCATCTGGCTGGCGGAAGTGATCACGATGTAGAGGGATGGATAGAGGGACATTGCAGGAGTTGCCTTGATGGCGGCGTCCCTCCACCGCCGTCTACAGCGGCTGCAGGATCGAAATCAAACGAGGCAAGGAAGTGATTAGCTAGGTTGAAGCTTGTATTTGTCTTAGTGTAGGAGTTCCTTTTGTTCAATCTCTGTCATATGTAATCTCAGGTTTTATTAGGTAGGATATATAGTACTTCAAATTCATTTGTTAATTTTTTTTTTTTTTTTTTTTTTGAGCCATGGACAGTGTGTTAAGTTTTAGATTAACTTAGGAGAATAGTGATTGCATAATTAGATTGCAAATGGCTTAGTAGCTCAAATAGCAGCTAACTAGAATGACTTTTAAGAGGTTACGGGTTCAATCCTCTATGAACACAAATATCTCGTAAAAAAAATAAGAGATGGTGGAATATATCCACTTAATCTAAAAAAAAAAAATTGCAAAATTAGATTGTTAGTAATTTGGCATCAATGTTGTGCAATTAAATCATGGATTTTGATAATGCACATTGAATGTATTATTAACAGCCTTCTGGTTCTGGACTCATGCAACCATATATATGACCCCCTTTAAGGAACAATAGAATACATTCTTCATTCATTGTGCTGATTTCTGAAACACAAGTGATGCATGATTGTTTTATGCCATCGGAGATGGAACAAATATGAAATGCGATCCAGTATGCCGGAGTGTGGAACGAAATCATGACATATTGAATTTCATGACGAGTAGCCATGTTTTTTTTTTTTTTTTATTGCATCTATGATAGGTTTGCTCTCTCTTTTTTTTTTTAAAAAAAAAAAAAAAGTGGTACCCAACATATGACCGGTAACATTTTATAGCTAGGTATGAGTCTGATACATTAAGCTCAACGCTCAACATGAAAATATCAAATCAGGAGAACCTTACAAGCAGCAACAACACACAAGCAGAAAACTGAAAAGCTACTCAAGCCTAAACTAATTGCTACTCTGATTCCCCTCTGAAGCATCACTGCTGCGTTGCAAGTTTCGGGTTCCAATCTGCTGCCATAAGAAACTATGGCACCTTCGCTGTCATTGGATTCAAACCGTCCATCTTACTTTTGACGGTCCGGATTTAGATGGAGGGGGCCTCTCCTTTTTGTGGGTCCCATTTACCATAGTTGGTAAAAACTATGGCACACCGCTGCCATAAAAAAACTATGGCAGCTGATCGTGAATCCGCAAGTTGCAGCTTCTGAGACTAGTTATCTGCTTCACAATCATCCTAATGGGCAGCATCCAAATCGAACTCCGCACAATAATCTCACTTGCCAACAGAAAACTTTTCATGGTTGATCAGAGTACAGCAATCGTTGATCTTGTTTACTTATCTGGTGATCCTGCTTTTTCTGGTGTGCAAATGGCAATGGAAGGCTAGATTACAAATAATGCGACGATGAACTACTTATTTCTTGTGTATGCATCAGCTGAAGAACCTGTGTTTGTTCTCACCGAACCACACCATTTTTGTACCAGATATTTAGTAAAAACTATGGCGCAGAATGAACAATTACTGACATCTTATTTAGAGATTCAACCTTCTGGTATCTACAATTTTAATTACAAGGTTCCTCAGACATATTTCTCTGAAAAATAAGCACAAGAGAAACACCACACATGCAAATTGACTCTACATGCATCAGTTGTAAAGTATTCAGCTGATCCAGCTGAATCGATAAAACTTGTTGTACCCTTGATTACCAAAAATTTTGGCTGCTGGCAGGGTAAGACAAAGTGGTGGACAGAATTTCTTTGCTCGAGCAGTTCCGGTCTCTGGGTCTTCCCATGCCATTGCCACACCCTGGATGCTGCAGTCTGAAGACAGTAAGCTGCTGCTGCAGGCAGTAGCAAGCGTGGCTAGCGCCGTGTTCATTACAGTATCTTTAATTGGGCTCTGCTTCTGGCTTTGGCCACAATGGCACCTGCATGAGGATGTCAACAGTAGCGCGATCTGGGTATGAAGTACATGCACATATCAACCAAATTCAAATTGCCATATTGTACAGTTCTAGTATCTAAAGCTATTATGTTTCAGATAATCAGATTTCTTACGAGGTGAAGTTAATTGCTTGGGGAGCTGTTACTGTTTGGCATTTGATTTGTGTCATTTCACAAGGTCCATTCTTTGTAGTGACTTCCGTCTTATAGCAGTTACTGGTCAATGGATTCACTGTAATTTTGCATCATCTGGCTTATCCTACCAAAGTCATGAATTTACTGTACACTAAAAAAGGAGAGGAGTAATTAAAAAATAAAATAAAATATGACCCAAGCGCCTTAGTGGGCCAAAGATAAAATAAACACATCCAACTCAGGACAAGGACAACTATATATTGATGAAAACAAAACCTTGTCTTTGTAGACAAATAAGCAATTAATTTTTGCTTTACATTTGCATTCACTTCTCTGGGAAGTATATGGCATGAGGTACTATTATCAGGTCATGAGGTTGGAAAATACTTCATAAAATATTTTTTCAAAGTTCAAACAAAACTAAAAAAGAATATATTAACAATAAGCCCCTATATATTCTTTTGTCATAGAAAAGAAAAAAAAATGACCCAGGATTATTGACACAACAAGAATTGTAAAAATATAAAAGATATTTCTAAAACTGAAAGTTCAACAACCAAATTTGCATTAAAGACAACAGAGAACAAAAGGTCAGTAATTTTCCGGATAAGACTCATAAAATGAAATTTCAAAAGTGTGAATCTCAAAAAAAAAAAAAAACTTGTTTTACTTCGTAACTGCCATAACAAAAATGTTTTGAGATAATCAACTTCTGTGTAAGAGAAAGTACAACTCTAGGAGAAGAAGCACATGCAAAAAACAATAACCAAACACAGAGAAAATCAATATTTAGGAGAGACAAAACAGAATTATAGTGCCACAGCCAGTACATATGTGGATGATTGTAGCCCCCAGTCATATGCTTCCGTAAAGGGGACTGTTCATCGTCCAACCTTATTTTAGGACCATATAATAAGCAAATACACAATAACTTTGTGAATGCTCTTGTATGTCCATCATTACTTCAATACCAAAATATTATGGACGGCACAGAAAAAACATATAATGGAAAGATAAATTGCCCTGAAGTTCAAACTGGCATAAGAGTTCTATATTTGCACAAGTGTTGCAGGTTAGGCACTTAGAAGCATATCTAGAGGAAGATAGTCTGGTAAAAGGGAATAGATTACTGCACAGTATAAATAATACTTGTATAGACAAGTGTAGACCCAAATCATTAATTCAAGAGAAGGGACTGCTCATCACCTATCTTTGATTTTTGGACATCATACCAGCATGAATTTGGCTACTAATTAAATACATGATTTCTATATGTCCATAAAAAAAAAAAAAAAAAAAAAAAAAAAAAAAAAAAAAAATCGGTTTGAGTCAAGCAACCAGATTGTACCAAACTGAATTGGAGTCCGTATCTGCTACGATCCAAATCGAATTGGAGAAATCAACAATCCAGATCCGACGATTGTGGCTTTTAGGGGGGGATTTTTTGAAATAATCTCAACCATTCAAAGTGGGATTGGAGGGTCCTCCGATCCAATTTGGATCGTAGCAGATTTCAATGCAACTGAATTGTGCTACAAACACCAATTTGCACGAAAACATAGGAAATTAGGAATCCTAGAAAATAATGGAAACACCTTTCTATCATCCTAGTTTCAAAATATTTCAATTTTCTTTTTTAAGTTTGGTACATACGAAAGCTCCTGGGAAGTGTTTTTCGAATATAGTTGGAAAGAAAATAGATATCTCTTTTTTCCTTTCTATCATTTTAGGACAATGTGCAGGTAGGGCTGTCAACGGAAGACCGTTTTCCATTATTTCGTTTCGTTTCATTCTAAACGAAACGATTTTTTGTTGCATTAAACGAAACGAAACGATTAATAAAACGATCGATTCTATTTCATTATCCATTTTAACAGTAAAATACTACTGTTAAACACAATTATTTTCGTTTTCTCACGAAACGATTTTTTGTTTCGTTAAACGAAACGAAACGATTAACGAAACAACTCAATTCCGTTGTGTTTTGAACGTTTGACAGCCCTATGTGCAAGCAGCAGACTGGTGTTGATAAAATCAGTGCATGTTAGTAAAGAACAATTTACCAGTCGTAGGAGGATGAAAGTAGGACCAGAAAGAACTCATCATCAGAGCTCAAGACCTGAATCAAACTCATCAGCTGCATGCGTGATTGAATCCGCCATGCTTAACAAACTGCAACCCTTAAAAAAAGAGTTCAATCCTTAATCTGGAATCCATTCCACTTTGATCGCAAACGCACACTTCCAAAGTTTGACAAAAGGACCAAGAAATAATCAGAATTAAAACCCGACTCGCAATGTTACAATTTTGATGTCTAACTACAAATGAATCATCAGATTATTAAAAATTTATATATGTATCCATCTAGCAAATTTGTATGAAAAAGAGAAACAAATTATAAGAAGAGATTATTTAAAAAAAAAATCATTGTCAACCTAAACATATTAGCTTGAATAAACTTAATCCCAGAAAATTAGAAATCGACGGTAATTCTTTGGGAGGTAAAAAAAAGAAGAGAAAAAAGACTGAGAAAGACAACAGTAGGTAATTTTGGGAGAATGAGAATCGATTACACTGCTAAAATTGGATGCAATCACGCCACACGGACTGCTTAAATCGAGTTCGCCTTAATTTCAGATAGCTGTTTAATTAGTTTCGTCCGCAATTGTAACCGGTACGCCAATTAATCCATAGATTGGAAGTGCGCAAGCTTAGTCCCACAAGGCTTGCGTACCATCTCCAGCGACAATGGAGACCTATAAAAGAGGTGCCACCCTCCCTCCCCTTTCATCTCACACGGCTGAGCTTTTTGAGCTCACCATGACATTAGAAATTAATTTTCGGGGGGACGGGGCTGCATTGCGCCTCGGCCATGAGGTGTCGGGCCGGCGGGGTTGCGTGGTCCGGGGTTGAAAATGAAACTTGGTTACCATGTTGGTTACTATGTTGATTGTTGAAGTAAGGGTAAATTTTGTGAATGATCACTAAACTTTACTCTCAATCCATAATTGGTTACTGAACTTTTATTTATCTAATTTTGGTCACTAAAGTTAGATGTTTATTCAAATTTGATCACTCCGTTAGTTTTTCCATCCAACTTAACAGAATAATTAATATGAATTCAATTTTAAGCCTTACCATATAGAATATATACAATATGTGAGAATGTAATAAACAAATTAAAATTTTGTTTATTTTATTTCAAAAAACTATTTTATTTCAAGTCATTTTTAATTAATATTCTCATGTAAATTTAATTTTTAACACGTCTAAAAATATGAAATATTTTATTGCAATATATATTTTGTTGCAATATAAAATAATAAATAAATAATAATTTGTAGCTTTACATTCTCACTTTTTAAGTTTTACATTGAAAAAACATATGTCTAAACTCTACAATTAAAGTCATGTTAACTTTTCCGTAAGTTGGATGGAAAAACTAACGGAGTGACCAAATTTGGATAAACATCAAAGTTGAGTGACCAAAAATGAATAAATAGAAGTTTAGTGACCAATTATAGATTTGGAGTAAAGTTCAGTGACCTCTCAAAAAATTTACCCTTGAAGTAAAGAGTGAAAGAATCAGGGACTTTTCCATTCAAAGAAAAGAGTGAAAGAGACTGTGGACGATTTTCATAAATGGCCCAAGGCTCAAACTTAACTTCACCAATGACCTTGGGCCAAACATATATTCACCAAAGGCCTTCCCAAGGGCGCCACTTGAAGTCATGCCCTTTAAAATATATTTTCTCCGCCCGGTGTTGCCCGAAAAGTGAAATCATTGAAGGATGCAACTTCAACTTGCGCCCTTCAATTTTTTTCAATTTTTTATTTTTTTTCAAAGATATCACCATCTTGTAGATCTTTTCATGACCTTTTCGGAATGTGGTTGTACGTTTCATGGGAGCTTCCTATCAAAAGTTATGCGTATTTAAAGTTTTTTGTCCATTTATAAACTTTTTATCATATTTTTTCGATATTATTATGTATTTTATCATCTTTTCACGTATTTGAAGTTTTCTGTCCAATTATAAACCTTCTGGAACTTCTATTTTTTGGCGCACTAGCTTATTTTAGGCGATCTCTTTTGGGATCTCTACCTAATTTTGTCCCAAGAGACCAGAAGTCGGTTGTTTATTTCTGGGAGCATCCTCGCCTATATAAGCATCATCTTAGAGGGTTCTAGATATCAAGTTGTATCATGTTGTGTTAGGAGTTAAGTTAGAGTTGTCTTGAGTTAAGTTAGAGGTTAAGTTAGAGTCAAGTTTTAGGTAGTCAAGAGAAGACTTGAACGCCGCTCAAGTCAAGAAGACGATTACTCGCGCCTTCTTAATCTTCATCGGTGTTTTCTTTTTTCTCTTACTTGTTTTTATTTTCCTCAGTCATGTCTGAGTAGTTTTCTTAGTTCTTAGGGTTTAGGATAATATTTGTGTTGTATGGATTGATTGCATACTTGTTTTACTTTAGTTATTTTCAATTTACTTGCGCTTTTATGAAATTGTGCTTATATTGTTTCTTGCTTGATTGGTAAACCCGTGGATTAGGCCAAATCTAGTGTGGTTAATAATATCATCTGACCAAGAATTGATATCTGTACTAATTGGGTAGATAACTTGTTGTTCAAAAGTAACCGAAAGGAGAAATTGCAGTTTGACGAAAGTTGAATCGGACCCTAGAACAAAAGTGAATTGAATTTAGGTTTAGAGATAATCCTATAAATTTCTATTGAACTAAAAGTGTTAAAAGTACCAACATATGAGAATTGAGGTCCTTGTAATTGCTTTGGTTTAATTAGAAATTGATAACTAGAGTTAAAACACCGTACCAGAACCAAAACCGACTCTCTGTCAGTTACTTGCGGACCGCAAGAGACATCCTGCGGACCGCAAGCAAGTAACCGACAGAGCAGTTTCATCTATTGTACCCCCTTGCGACCCACAAGAGGCATCTTGCAGGCAGCAAGCAGTTAATCCAGACAGCAAACTAATTCTGAAAACCCTGGGAACGCCTGTTTAGCATAAGTTTTAAGTCTTTATTTACTGTTTAGCATATTTTACTGTTTAGGATACCAATCTTCGATAACCCCCCACTTTTATACCAAAAACCCAAAAATACTTTCTTTAGGATTTAGAGTCTAGTTTAGAATTAATTCCGTCCCTGTAGATTCGACCCCGACTGTACTGCATTAGATCGTATGCTTACGATCGAGGGCATATTTAGGATATTAAAAGCCTATACCGTCCAAGCGTGCCACTCATTTTCTTCCACTCAACTTAGAGAAACAATTTGGCAAAAAAAAAAAAAAAAATTAGAGAAACAACGTTCAATTCATTTGCATTTTCTTACTTAAATTGAGGGAAAAATAACCCCAATTTTTGAGAAAAGCAAAGAAAAGGGACGGAGACTTCCCTTATTTTGTTGCAGCAGCACTCAGCCGCATTAAATTAGAAGGGTTCAATCAGAGCCGTATCAACTATTCATCAAACGGTCTGTATTCATATTGTTTGCTTTGTCAAGTGTTTTTTTATCGGAAACATGTTGCGTCCATGGTATAGACATAAAATGTCGCATGGTGGATCTCACTTGTTACACTCTTGTGTCTATGGTGGAAATTCCACCTATAGACGAAAGGTAGTACCCTTTTTTTATAGGACAATCCATAATTTGTAGACATCAAACAGTCCTAAATATGCGTCCATGGTATAGACATAAAATGTCACATGGTGGATCTCACCTGTTACACTCTTGTATCTATGGTGGAAATTCCACCTATAGACGGAAGCTAGTACCCTTTTTTTATAGTACAATCCATAATTTGTAGACATCAAATAGTCCGTATTTATTTAGGCACGCTGCACTTGCTTTGTTTTGTTTTTGCTTGTTTCCGTATCAATATATGTTGTAATATTATTAGGTGGTTATTGTGTATATATATTTGTTATCAAAGTTATAAATTTAGACACTCAAATATCCTTATCATAGAGATATAAATCTATTTAAAAAATGAGGCATGCTAATTGTCTCCTAATAAAAATCTTCTTTAAATGTTCACTGTCGGTACACCCTCTTATGCATAAGGTATGAACACCTCGATGTAACATATATGAACACCTGACAATACATTATGTGAACACTCAAGTAAGGCAGATGGTCATTCACCAGAACAGAATCTAGGGCGCGTCCAACACAAAATCTTTTATTACAACGTAGAATCTTGGACACCCTACTCAGACTATTGGATGAGTAGATATGAATATTTGATGCACATACTATGAACATACCATCATAGAAAGTCTGAAGACCACGACAAATTAGGTATGTTTGTGCGGACAGTTATTTACCATAATGCTATGATATAACAAATTTGATCATTAAGTAGTGAGACCCGACTTTTAGAATCAAAATAAATGTGTAATTGATAAGAATCTAAATCTTGAACTAGAATTTTGGCAGATAACATTTAAGAAATCAAAAATCAAAAGAAGGAGACAACAAAATTTCTCTTAAAAAAATAGTTACCCGCAATGCAAATAAAGTAATTTGTACATCCAAGTCATTGTCAACGAGTCAACGTGATGCTCAACTTGCTGCTGCAGCACTTGTCACGCTAAAAAGTAAAAACACGCATAAACTGCACTACAGTTCGGACCCAACCCAACCCGAGTGTTCATAATATCAGCCGTTGGATCATCTGATATCCGCGCTGGTACGAATCTCGAGACAATGCAACGGCTGACCTTGTGAACTGAACAATGCAGTAAGTCAGGCGATGAGCACTCGACCCGACCAAACCAAACCCTAAAACACGGGAACGACCTTCCACCTTCCCAATTCTTATCCCCTGCTGTACTGCACTGTGCAGTTCACAATGTCAGCCGTTGGATCGTCTCGAGATCCGCTCTGAAACGAATCTTGAGACGATCCAACGGCTGACATTGTGACCTGCACGATGCAGTAAGTCAGAGGATGAGCACTCTCCAGTTTTTGCACGGCTAATCCATCCATCAATCAATCAATCTCGGATTGTTTGTTAAACTCAGATTGTCTCCAGAGAGAGATTAAAATTAATAACAGAGGGGAGCGAGCGGCAGATGACGAAGTCGGCCACGGAGAAGAAGAGAGTTCGGCGCGGGCCGCAGAATGGCGGCAGAGATCTCCCCGAAACCCCCGCCAAGGTCGGTTTGTAATTCGTGCTGCTAGGGTTTTGGTGCGGCTCGGCCCTCGGATCCCCCCTTGATCTGAGTTGATTCGCTGATTTCAGTGAATTGGCGAGCTGCAATTTCATTGGGAAAACTGAAAACAGGAGTTTATCTGTTTTCTGTTTGGGTATTGGGAGTCCAATTGTACTGGTATGGTATGGTATGGTTTGGTGTCAATTGTTTGTTGAATTCTGATCTGGTTTCCGAGCACCGGTGCCGTCTTTGGGACTGAAATGTGCAGCACATTGTACAAATGATGAGTTTAGTAATGTCTAGTCGGGTCGTGCTGTAAGTGTCTCTGAAATTAGATTTTTCCCTGGGAGATCGTTGTCAAGGGATGATACATTAGTACTTACCGAAGAGTAATAGCTAGCGTCCGTAGAAAAACTGTCCATAGCGTCCATAGGTTACATTTTAGGATGTATCTGTTACATTCTGTACACATTTAATTATAGATGTTTGGATGGTTTTTCAATGGACGCTACCATTGAATATTCTCTAGAGACGCCACCTTAAACTATTTGTCCTCCTCTTTGTCAATTTGAACAGAAGGGGGTGCAGACGAAAGATGTGTACCAGCTTTTCGCTGAGAAGGTGAGAGACAACAAGCAGCTGCCGTCACGATGGGCCATATTGCAAGAAACGCGGGTCGAGTATTTTAGAGGAAAGGATTTTACAGTTTTCATGAAGAACCATCCCGAGATTAGAGACATATTAGGGAACGATAAAGACCTCGATGCGGAAGAGATTATCGATACTTTGTTAAGGAAGAGCCTGCTTATAAGGTGCGATCGGTTGGTCAAAACTGTCAGGCCTGGTAAGAAGAAGCTGTCTTCGTGGCCTGCCCATTTAGTGATACATACGGTACGTATAATATGTGTAAGCACAATTTGCGTGTGTTTCTCTCTGCCTATCTGTGTGTCAGAGATGGAGGGAGGTACGGTCAGAGAGAGAAACGGTGAAAACAAACCAAAAAAAATATATTCTATGCGTATGCCAGGATTATCATTCTGAACTTGTTGCCAAATGTTAATTCTCGTTTTCGTCCCTAGTTGTAAAATAAAATCTTGAAGTGTGCCTGCCATAGATTAAATTATAAAGCTTCTCCAGGTTGTTAATCACAAGAAGTGCAATGGATTATTGGGTTGTTTGTGTGGCCAGAACGGTGTAATTACAGCTTTAGCATGTTGGCCGCACATGCTGATGTACAAAGTGTGGTCAAATGCAGTCAAAAAACCAGGAGTCTGAAGGCTGAACAAGGCATGTCTTTGATTTAATATAAAAAGCATGGCAAAGTCTTATATCAATAGGCTGAGGCTCTTGAAGTAGATACCAGTTGCCCTGGTACACCTCATATTTTAGTGCTGGTTATACGCCAACCCTTAAATTCCTAAATCTCAGTCATGCTACATCGTCTATTTGATATGGCTAACAATTTCTCTATATAGGAGCAAGAATTCTCTGAAAATGACGGCTTTTTTGCTTGGACATTTATGAAGAGGCGTGCTTTGTGGCAGACTATCCTCTCTTTCTTGTGGCCTCTGCTAGCTCTAGCAATATGCTTGTTTCCTGTCTACCCATACCAGTGCAAGATTGTTGTTCTGTACTCATGTGCCGGTGCCTTACTTTTCATTGTCACCATTCTCATTTGTAAGATTCTGTTCCTTGCAGTGTTTTCTTTTCTTTTCTTTTCTTTATTTAATTTATGCCCATTTTGGTTGTGTTATATCCTCTGAAAGCAAAATGTTACCAGGTTGCATCAAATATTTTCCTATTTGTTTATAACATATATGCAATGACATTTAGCTTGAGAAACCTCCTGTTAGGTCTTGGACTAAATGCGATGTTTTTCCTCTAATCTGTAAAATCGTTGGGTTTTATGGTCTGTAACTCGATAATTTAATTTTTAGGGGCAAGTGCTTATAACCTTAATATCCTATTGCACATCTGCTAAAATATTGGGCTGCTTTGGCAAATATTCTGGCACATGAAATCTTACTCATTCTATTAAATTACTATGGATTACAGTTAGAGCTGCTATATTTGGATTATTATGGATCCTTCTTGGAAAACGTGTTTGGTTCTTCCCGAACATAAATGCAGAGGAAACCACCTTTAGAGAGCTTGTGAGATTCTGGCCCGAGAAGGATGAAGGGGAGCCCCCCAAATGGACTTCAAGGATTTTCTATGCTCTTGTTGCCATGGCTGTCATACTACTTCTGAGGCATCACGCCCCTGACGAAGCTGCCAGAGCCAGGTACCAATTTTTTTTTTCCTGTATTGGTTGCTTCTGCTAGAGGGCTGGATCTGTTCCAGACTGTATCCAACAAATTTTGTTCTACCTGTAACATATCTCCAGGTGTTTTGTGTTTATGTATGTTTTTTTTTTTTTTTTTTTTTTATATCATATTTAGCTTAGTTCTTATTTTGGCATTCAATTACAAACTTTGCTTGAACAGCTCCTTCAGCACAACGGAAGCTAGTAAATCTGATATGTAGAAGGGCCATCTGAAAATTGTAGAATCTAAGAAGTAACAATTTTACCTGAGTTAGAAGTAGGTATATATAATGTTCTGAATAGAAAAATAAAATGGATACTAGGACTAAAACTGCCAGCCATTAAGATATAAACGAGGAATACAATTGCTGGATATGTACATTGAGTCTCATTATTTGCTCTTCCTACTGCAGATACCATAAGAAGGTATCAAATATAATAGATGATGTACTGGAGTGGTCCCCTAAGCTGGCATTGTCCGGCATGATGGACAAAAAAACCGTTGTTAATGCAACTGAAAGAGACATCCCACCAACGGATGGTAGTACTGTTTTTTCACCTCCTCGAGAAGAGCCAGACTCCGATGTCAGCGTGGATGCTGGCACAGACGGAGTTGAGGACAGTGAAGAAGGATTTGATGACGTACCTGCTCATGAAGAATCAAGATCAAGCGAAGAAATATGAAGTGTAGAATTTTCTTTTGCCTTTGCAGAAGCAATAATATTTGTTTAATGAAAGTTATATGGAATAATTTATGGTTCGTAAAAAAATCTTGATCTTATGATTTCATTAGTTGATCATTCACATTAATCGTTCATTCTATATTTCGGTTCGATTACCTTACATTTTGCTTTTTCCCTTTGAAACTAAATATTTGTGATTAGTATCAGCCTATCAGGAATGTCAAATGTGTGGGTAGCATAGCAGATTTTTTTAGCAAAACAATGGTATTGAACCTAGTCAAGTAATCAACATACAAGTTTCTACCAAAACAAGTGCAACATACTAAACAAGGCACTGATTAATGTCCAGTTGTGAGGGATATAGGAAGTTAAGACCAGTACTGTTGTATGTCGGAAACTCGTATGGTAGGTGTTTATACAAACACGGTCAATCCGTCATGCTTGTAGCCGTGATTTCATAGTGTTTAAAATTCTTGTAGTCCATTGGGGTTATTTTTATATATTTAAAAAATATACTACTATATACAAACATTCACATTTGCACATCGAAGTGTTTAACATTATTAACTTATTAGTGTTGAAGCCTCTATTTTCTGTATATAATCGGTGCTTTTTACTATCACAAGTCTTTTTGAGTGATCATCTAGCCTAAAAAAATAAATAAATAAAGAAGATGCAACCGTAACGGGGAAATTATCAATTAACAATTTATATTGACAATTTTAACGATGTGATTTTCAATAAACTAGTAAAGAGCTGACGCCTTGCTTTGAGTTGAAATTATTATATCTTATAATAAATGACTGAAAGCTCATCCCTTGTAAGAAACTAATATGGTCCTTAAATTTTAATGGGCCGGGACATTAATGTACGTTAACGGTGATGATCAATTTAAGTAAGCAATCAATGACTGAGTTTCTTCTTTAAGAAAAATAGAACTTTCATGTTAAAAAATCCAATCTTCTTTCATTAGGAGTAAGGATTAATTTTTTTTTAAAAAAAACGAAATAAGTTTAAAAACATTTGTTGAACTTATTAATGTGTTTTCAATTCCTTTCAATTTAAGTGACAATTAGTAACGCACCAAAGACTGGTTATAGCCAAATTAACTAAAATTTGAAACTATCAATGTATAAGTTAAAAGATTACATCCATAAACTTTTTCTTTCCATTTTTAAGATTTTTAAATTTTCAAATTTGTAAGAGGGAATGCATGAGACTTGCATTAGCAAACCAAATAGAGGGAAAGAGACCAGTCTCGTCAAATGAGTTGTACCTCACGAGTAAAACAAATTTTGAGGGACAGTAACTGGGGTTCAAGAAACAAAATAGTTATATCCTTCAAAAATATCATTTGTTACAACATTTAACAAGCCACTACACATAAAGATGGCGTTGAGGCCCCAACTACTTGTATACAAGGGGCGGCATACAAACACAACTCTTCTATATTCCTCCCACAATCTTGTTTTTCAACACCACAAAGAACACATAAACACAACAAAAGAAATGTGCAAAGACAATAAGGGAAACGATAAAAAGCCAAGAATGAATTGCCTGAGAACAGAGACCAACCAGCCACACACCTCCTCAATCCACGACTCTGCCTCATTATTCCCTTTCATCATCATAATTTATATTTCCTTATATTAGACAGAAATAAAACAAGGCGAAAAGGGGGTAATGTACAGAGGCAGTAGCTAATAAGGAGGTGTATGTCACTGTGTAGCCACAGCTCTACTGTTAGGCGGCCGACCCATCAACGTGGGGCCGGTACAGATTTGCGGTTCTTGCATTGAAGGTGATTGACCATTTGGGTTTTTGCCATTCAGAACTGCATTAGATTGGTTAGCGTCCGGACTGGAGGTTAGGGCATCTGACCCACTATCACTTTTCTTTGTGTTGAGGAAGCGCCCTCCAGAGCCTCTTGCTCTGCGCATTGCATGCTGATGCCGTGATTCGTGCAAATATGGCTATACATATATAAGAAAACAACTGTGTCATGTCACCCATAATCAACCAACAAAGCACTTAAGCAGAAAACAGAAGCAAGAGAAGGTAACAATAATGGATTACAAGATCAATTTTCTGCTAAGACTACCAGAACTCTCAAATCCCAAGTTCTCAACAATCTAGGAAACATTTTTGGTACTTGTCCTAGTAAAGAAAGGAGGCAGTGTTTGATAACTTCAGCAGAGAAAAAAAAATATAGAATAAGACAAACCTCTGAAATTTGACGGCACAGGTAGCATATATAGAATTGGACGAAAAGTACATGTAATTGATAACGCTTTTAAATCCTTGTATTTTCAGAAGTAGAATTGAATGAATGTTGGGCTCGAAAAAAAGGAACTGCCTGGAATGTTAAGAGCATCCACTACTATAATCCAATAATAGAAATAACAAGAACTTATTAGGTCGAAGATACCTTTCTAGACTTGATAACTTTCTTCTCAAGCTCAGCCTTAGCACGAGACTGTCTTCTCCTCAGGATGCCATGATATTGTTTTGCATTCACATAAACAGGCTCTTCAGCCATCTCCAGAGGCAATGGCATTCGATTCTGTGGCATTCCTGCCATCGGATAATGTGCCTGAACACCAAAAAATATAAATTAGTGTAAGCATCATTAATAAAAATATAAAAAGCAGTAGGGAATGACATACCATCGCCTGAGGTCCAAAAGGGGCAACCATCCCAGCAAAATATGGATCAGAGAATGGATACGTCGCACAGGCCTGAACCAATGTGCAATGAAAACATTATTAACATAATTCAATACAAACAAAAAAAGAATAGAATAACAGATTGTGGAAGGGAAAATAGCTGGTACAATAGATTGGCCGAGCTCAAGTTGAGTAGGGGGTGGCAGGTAATCAGGCATGACGGCAGCCATGGTTGATGTGACAGCTGGCGGCTGGTGAGAGTCAGTCCCATCTAAAAAAACACATTATGACTTGTCAGTAATACGAGTTGCTACATTCCTGTCCAGACTAAAACTTCTCTGTTGCAGGTACTTTTATCTTTTATTTTTCTGTCACTTGACTGATCCGTTTAATAAGACCTAAAGTTCTAAGCAACCAAATATGACCAAAAACAGCAGAAATCATCCTAGATCTAAGTTGCTGAAGTATTCCTGAAGTAGATAAGTAGTGATGAAAAACCTTTCTCTTTTGCTGATTGTTCGTTCTCGCTGTTAGCGTCCCCTTGTGAGCTTTCTCCTGTTTCTTTAGAAACTGACAAATTCTCTGGAAGGATTACAGATGGCGGCATTGCACCGAAAACTGCTGGACCCCGCCACCATGGCTGAACCATTATAGGTGGAGGGATGCCAGCAGCTTGTTGTGACCCCACATCACTAACATTGAGATTTGTTTCCATGTTAATATTCTTTTTTCAAATAGCTTCTAAAGGAATTGACCTGTAGTTAACAATTTTGAAAGAAAAATTATAAAAGGCATAGTTAGATATTGAAAACTAATTATTCAAAATAAACAAAGCAAAGAAATGAAGTCAAATTAAATTAAATCAAGTACAACTCATAGAATCAGGAAAAGGGATTGTACCTTGAAACTATAAATAATTAACTACTTGTCAATGTTAATATAAAATGTGAATTTAAATTGATCTTCTAAAAATAAAAATTGAAAAAAGTCAACTGCAACAAGAAGAACAACAAAACCTTTCATCCCAAGCAACTTGGGGTAGGCCAGAGATGAAACCCAACTAGAGCCACGCAAACTAAAAATAATTACTGATAATATAAGACAGAAATAGTATTAGTAGAAATAGTAAATAAAAGATCTGGTGGCAAAGGGCTCTTTATGTGGTACATAAAGATCGCATGCTCGACACCATCAAAGTTAAATTTGAGTGTCTTGGCCCTCATCTTTATCTTAAGAAAAAATAGTAATAGAAAAATAATTGAAGAAAAAAAAACACAACAGAAATTGCACTTTTTGCATATAAATTCGTCAAATCCATCACATGTTGAGTTTGGTATGCTCACATCTCTTGGTTATAATATAATGTGATCGAAGGCAAAATGATGTACATCATCACAATATTAATAATTCATCTTTTAAAGCAAAAGAACAAATCAATTGAGTAACAATAACCATTGTAGTTATTCTGAGAAGCTACAATAATAAACTGAAAACGTGATACCTGAATATGCACAAAGACATGTGAAAAACAAAGAAACGTACAAGTTAGGTACATATCAAAGAACCTAGATGATGCGCGTGGATTTCAAAATTGTGGCTAATTTGCAGAACGGATGAAGAAAAAAGTACTCCTTGGCACTGATTCAGCCAAGGTTACTCAAATTAAATATCTTGTTTTTTATGAAATTGCTCCATAGTCATATAAAGAAAATGATTCCACTACTAATCCAAACTTTTGTAATCAAACAAGGGCTTCCTTCACCTCAATTACGCTTTGTCAAGCTGATCAAAAGAAAGAATTACCAACACATCAGAATTTGAATGGCCTGAACCTCATCTTTATAACAAAAATTGGAAAAAAAGAGATATCAACTGATTAGCAAAAGCAGATTGATGCAAATTCAAAATTGTTTTAATGTGTAACACGTAATACGTTGTACTTAATTTCCTATACGAAAAAAGTTCTATAACTAAGAGACATTCAAATTCATCAGTAAACCGGTCAGGCACAAACAATACTACGGTCGGAAGAACCGCAAGAAAACAAATTAATTTCCAATTTAATAGGGAAAAAACAATAATTCACAAATCTGGCGTACATAAAGATGACTACAGATGTAATTGAAGCAAAAACAGATTGAGAATCTACAAAAAAAAAAAAGAAGAAGACAGAAGAAAGCTCTTGCCATGTGAAATTAGAATCACTGATAAAAGAAAACCCAATCGCAAAAGTCCGTTAATACAATCGGATCATCGAAACTAGAAATTCATTTATTCGTTCCCTAAACAACACTATCTAATTGACCAAATCAAAGGCGAAGAAAAACAATGAGAATTATGAATTATGAACTATGCAAAGGTAGGTAGGTACTGAATTCAACCAAAGGAACAAACTCGTATCTAAAAATTATCCAACAAATCAGCCGATCATATTCAAATCCAACGAATCAATTAAATCGACAGTTGACAGTTGACAACCAATTAGGAAACAGGACAAGTAGAACAAAAGGAGTAATAATAATAATTCGTTTCTTTTCTTCAGGTGGAAAGAGCAAAAAGGACAGAGGAAAGAAAGAAAGAAAGACAGAGAGAGAGAGGCGTACTGGATAAGTAGCATGAGGAGAGGAGAGAGAAAGGGGGCGTGGGGAGGGGAGAAGGCGGCGCGACCAATAGGGAGGAGCGGCGAGGGAGAATCGGGAGGAGACGGACCAATTAGATTAGAACGGGAGAGAAAGAACCAACCCTAGACGGACGGACGGACGGCCCACTCGACTTACTACTGACTACTACTACGACTACTCTGTCCTTCCTTTCCTTTCTTCCGCTGGCTCCCCTCCTCCTCATCTAAAGCGACAGCCGCACGAAAGAAAAAATTGAAATGCTTTTGTTGTGGGATGGGAGAGACTGCGAGAGCGATGACGACTGCAGGCCAGAAAGTCAGTCATTGGGATTTTGAGATTTCCTTTTTTCTTTTTTTTACTGCGTAGTCGGGCGCTCGTTGGTTGGTTGATACGGTAAAAATGGAATTCATATCCCCTGCTGTACTGCATTGTGCAGTTTATGACTTCAACTGTTGGATGGTCTCGAGAATCGTGCCAGCGCGGATCTCAAGATGGTCCAACGGCTGACGTTGTGAACTGCACAATTCAGTCAGTCAGGGGATGAGCGCTCGGTAAAAATGGGAAGATTTGTAATGTATGGTTGTGCTTTTTCATTTCTCTGCAACTGAAGGAAGAAATCTTTGAAGTAAAACCATCATCAGTAAAAAAACGTACAACTGGGCCTGGCGGATAAAAAAATTTTCTGAAGCTGAAGGAGCTCCAGAAACATGAAACGACGTTTTCAAAGTTTAAACAGTGCGTCGGGCTCCGGCGGATAAAATAACATCGGTTCCAGGCTAGGAAAAACTATTTTTTTTTTATTTTTTATTGATCGGTGGAGATCTCAAATAATGATAATATTAGCATGGATTTTTAATATAATTTTTATTATAAAATATATTATTAAACTTTTAGATGCATTTATGTATTTAAGTTTATTTTGTGTGTATTATTTTCTTAACAACTTAACATTGTCATTTTTGCATGAAAAATAATTTTACACCTAAGAGTTACTATTTAAATAATTTTAAATAGTTTTGGCCATATTTATTATCATGTGTAGGAATGCAACATGAAGTGATTAAAAATACAAATGAGAGTAACTTAAGAAGCTTTAAATGCATTAATAATAATTTATTTTGTGTGCAATTGGCACCTTAACATTCTTATTTTGGTTGAAATTGTACTGGTACTTGTATGAAATGCTATCCAAAATATTTTAGAATGGTTTTGACTATACAATGTAAAAAAAAATAATAATAATAAATTATCCAAAACATAAGTTGAGCGGTTTAAAATTGTTTTGGATGCATTTAAGTTCTAATTTTAGGCGTGATTAGTTTTCTAATGTCATTATATTGCTTGAATGATTACTTTAACATGCACGGGGCTCAAAAATTAATTAAACCCAAATAAAGCACACGTTTTGAAAGTGTTATAAATGTGTTCAGAGTAAATGTCGTGTAATTCATACTTGACATCCTTATTTGTTCGAAATAACCCTTGGACTTGTTTTATATGTGCGAAGATGAAAAAATAGATTAAAAATACAAATAGTCCTATTTGAATGTATTTTAAATGCATATAAGTTTGATTTTGAGTATAATTGATATCCTAATATTGTTATGTTGCTTGAATGAATAGTTTAACATGTGGGAGGTGTTATTTAAATAATAATTAAATGGTTTTAATGTAGAGAGATGGGATAAAGAAATTGATTCAAAATACAAAACCAGCCATTTTGACATTTTGAATGCATTTAGGTTGCATTTAGTGCTTAATTAATACCTTAATACCTTTTTATTTTGCTTGAATTGAACATATAGGACATTCTATTTGAAGCGTTTTAGAATGATTTTGGTAAAAAAAAATTATCAAAAATACAAATAAGACAATAATTGGTTAAATATGATTAAAGAGCATCTCTAAGTTCTAACCTATTAAAGTATTCATTAATTAAAGCAAAAAATTTTCAAATAAAAGGTTTCTCAAATTTATATGTGATTTTTTTTTATACATATTATAGGAACTCTTTATACTAGAAGTCGAGCCCGACTTTTCTAAGATGTAAATATCACCTCTGAGCGATTGAATCTACAACATCTTATAACAAGAACAATAGTGGTTGTGCTATCAATAGAGGTAACAAAATTTGATCCGACCCAAAAAATCTGTCTTGACCCGAACTTGACCCGAATCCGAATGATCTAAAATCTAAGATGATCAAGAAATTTGGTGACCCGAACCCGACCTGGAACCTAAATGACCTAAAACCGGAGATGATCCAGAAATCTGATGACCCGAACCTGACCGACCTGAATCCGACCTGAATCCGACCTGACCCAAACCCGAATGACACGAAACCTGAGATGATTCTGAAATCTGGTGACCTGAAACCGACCCGACCCCAAAACCCGAGATGATCCGGAAATCTGGTGACCCAAACCTGACTCGACCTGAACCCGAATGACTTGAAACCCGACCCAACTCGAACCCGAACGACTTTAAACTCGACCCGACCCGAAATTAGATGACATAAAAATACACCAACAACCGTCAACTCAATACCCGACCCGAAAATGACTCGTAACCCGAAAATACACGGCAGTCGTCAACCCTATATCCGACCCGACCCGACCCAACCCGAAACCCGGAAAAATGCCGGCACTGATCAACCTGAAACTCGACTCGACTTGACCAGACTTGTGACTCAATATTTTTATTTGGTCAAACTGACCTGAACCCAACCCGACAAATTGTCACCACTAGCCATCAACCATGGATTGGTATCCGCAGCCATAGTTTGTGATGGCACCGGGTGCCATAGTCTCTATGACAGTGGGACCCACAAAAAACAACCCCCTCCAATTCACAAAATCTCAGCCGTCCAAATTAATCTCAACCGTCCAGATTAAAATTATGGCACCCGGTGCCTCACAATTATGGTAGCAGATTCTGATCCCATCAACCATCTATACTGGATGAACACGGACACCGTGTTCATTTCACAAGTAACACTTGACTTATTGTTGTGTTTCATGCATTTTTTATTATATTTAACAAACGTACGGTCGTTTTTTTTTTTTTTTTATAACAGGTGGGAGATAAAAAAAAAAAAAAAAGTGGATAAACCATAAGTTAAAGACAGCAGGCCATCTGAAATTCTAAACTATGAAGTCCAAACCATCTATTCTATTTACTAGAGCTGTAACTCGGGCTTTGCCCCGAAAAACGGTATCAAATAAATAGCTAAGAATTTTATAAAATTTTAAATATTTATATTAAATAAAATTTGAATAAATTTTTTAATATAATTAAATAATAATAATAGTAATAGTAATAATAATTCAATAATTTATAAATAATAATATATATGAATGTTGGATCATTTTATATTAAAGCTAAAATTTGTTTTATACATATCACATTCATCTTATTTAATGAGGAGAGAAAAAAAATATTAGCCATTAGATCAAAGTAGATGAAGAGTTTCAAACAAAATCAATGGTTAATAATAGTGATGATGTGATATAGTTGAGGTGTTTGAAAATCTACCTCTCTTTATAGAGTATAGATTTTACTGGACGGAGGGAGCCACGGAGGCGAAATTCCTAGCCTGCGGGCAGGTACAGAACCAAGCATAGTAACATGATTCGCGTTTTATTCGCGAATAATTCGCGAATAATTCGTTTTTCACAAGAGCCGAACGAATCCCGCATAATACTACCCAATAATATATAATGCGTTTTATTCGCGAATTATTCGCGAATAAAACGTTTTTTACGCATATAAAACGTTTTATACGCGAATTATTCGCGAATAAAACACATTATATATCGTTTTAAAGGAAAATTTGTGCTTTTTTGTTTGGTTTTTAAAAATATTTGCACTTTAATATATTTTTTATTATATTATATAAGCCGAACTATTTCCGAATTATACCCGAATAATACCCGAATCACGAACTTTTGACCTCGCCGAACGAATCCCGAATCAATGATTTGTTACTATGGAACCAAGTAGTAAAACGGAATCTGAATTTTTCTTTTCCAAGCGATCTTAATCTTATCCACCTCACCGGAAAAGACAATACCTTGGACACTGCCCAAAGAAAGACGCCAAGGTACAGACAATTGGGGAGCTCTTTCATAATTCTTCTATACCTAAGACTACCGTAATTGTTTTGAGAGGCAGGCGACGAGGAGGCTGCTATTCATCGCCATAGTGGAACTCTATTCTGCTTCCTTGCTATTACTTTTTTCAACAACATTATATATTTGAAACAAACATTGACATTGTATTTGGTCCATAGGAATAAATCTACTCAGAGTTTATAATCACGACGGCTTTATTACTAAAAGTAACACATTTTAATATGCAAATATTTTATAATAATTATTACATATTCGAAATATTTACAGATCTCAAAAAATAGAATTCCTGGATATATTAAATCTTTTGAGACTTTAGACAGACAAAATAAATAAATAAATAAATAAAATCAGTACACAAACATTACATTTATCAATTATCAGCAGTAACTCTGACTGACCCATCGCAGCCGATCCAGGTGAGAAAACTGGGGGCGGCGGAGGGGCGAAATTAAAGGGAGCAGGCAGAGGCACGAAAGCTACGGGCCAACAACCTTCCATGACGCGTCGCTCTGAGACAGCTCAGGTGGGCCCGGTGGCACCGGACGCGTGGCGACTGAGCTGCCGCGGGATCGTAGCCTGGTGACTGGTGAGCAGTCAGCGACGTGGTACGTGGACGGCGGTGTCGTGGGGAAGGCGGCAGCTCGGCCGTTGGGGGACAGCACCGGACCGGACCAGTGACTAGTGGGATTACCATATCCCCTGCTTTACTGCATCATGCAGCTCACAGTGCCAGCCGTTGGATTGTCTCAGATTCGTGCCAGCGCGGATCTCGAGACGATCAAGCGGCTGACATCATGAACTGCGCAATGCAGTACAGCAGGGGATATGAGGGAGTGGGTTGGTCCTTTTCCTGTGGTGTTGTAGGACGTGGGGTTCTGCTGACCGTCAGATTTGAATTTGGTTTAGTGGAATAGTGGGTGTTAAATTGGGTGATTTAATGATGAAAATTGATGGCAACTAATTTATTTAATTGGGTTTTTTGGGGTTTAAGCTCGAGTGGAAATACTTTTGAGAGTAGTTATTTAAATCAAATAGCTTCTTGTATGATCCTTGGTATTTTGAATTTTTGGTATTGATTAAATGAATCAGTTTTCAATTCTTTTACAATTGAGATCAATAAAATGAAATGACTATTACGTTTCATGTTATTATACTACAAATGGCTATTACATTTCTTAACCCATAGTAAAATATTATGTATAGTTGGGAATTTGTTTTTAAGATTAAGGATCAAGCCGTTCAATTTAAATATTTTTAAGGATCTATCAATTCGACTAGGAAAGCAGTGAAATGTAGGCTCTAAATACAAAATAACTAATTACTGTCATAGTCACCTGATGCCAATCGGAAGATTATATGGAGATACAGTAATTGATACTTGTCATCAATAAATGTATCAAATTATTTATATATAGTTTAGTTTTAGTCATCACACAACAAAAGTTGGATGTTATGCAACGGAAAATAGTTGTTATGCATATGAAATTAACTTGCTGAATTAAATTTATCTCCTAATAACTAATTAAGTTGCATTTCACTACTCGGTTCGGTAAATTTCAGTCAGTTCATGAGTCATGACCAATTGATCCAATTCACTATAGCACTCTCTCTCTCTCCTTTTCCTTTACTATCATACTTTTTGTTATGTATATTATATTGCTTCTCACGCATGTTATATAGCATATTATATAAGTTAGTGCACTTATTATGTCATACGATAGGCAATATATTGGTTGTAGAATGCATGTAACTAAGTGTTTCTTTGTGTATGTAAAATTGCTTAAGCACATTGATCCAGTTAAAATGCAGTGTGTTGGTTGTAAAATGCATGTTAATAAATAAACTATTTAGTATATAAGTTGTTCAATGCTTTTTTAATTAAGTGAGTTAGTTTTATATGCATAATAAACATTTTTCTTTACCTATTAAACAAATTTGTATACATAATTCGGGAGCTCTTAGTATAATTGACTGGTCAAACCATCTGATATTGACAAGTGTACGAGAGCTACTAATGTATCACTGTAACTAAACCCTAATTGTCCAACTCAAATCAAACTCTAAAATGCTCGTATCTTAATCTAATTACATAGGCCATTAGATCAAGTCCAATTCATACCATTCTTAACTCTTAAAAGAGTTAGGAGACGTGGATTACAAAAGGGGAGGGACATCTCATCCGAATTGAGTTGACAAGGTCAGATGTGGTGGTTTTTAAATGGTCGTAGACCCGTAGGTACTGACCACCCTTTTATCTATCTACCGGTTCACCGAATTTTTGATGAACAAATATTATTTTTTAGTAAACATTTACATTTTTCCGATCAGCATATATCATTTTCTAGTAAACAGATACACTACGGTTTTCAGTAAATATTTATGCAACTGTGACAAACACACGGATACAGGTGAGTGTGTCAAATTGTAAAAAAAAAGAGGTAGATAGATTACTTACTTTACAGGTGGACTCTACATTTTTTTTTTCCCTTTTTAAACGGGGAGAGATTTGTTCCACCGCCCACAATCTGGCGATCATGTTAGCATCCAGCAAAATATCCAACGCCATTTTATCTCAAATTCTCAAACACTTAAAAATAAAGTATAAAAAGAGAGCATCTTGCTAGAAAAAGAAAAAGAAAACAATTGCCGAGCTCAGCCCTGCCACGCGTACGGACTGGGCAATTTCTCCAATTAATTTATGGAGAATTAGGATTGGCAAAAACTGTGACGTGTTTGTACGGACTCGGTCACATATCCCAATTTAATAAAGGGAGCTAATAATTGCACTCCTTAAAAAATTTTCTTAATTGTACTCCAATATATTTTTAGTTACAAATTATTTTTCAAATACAACAAATCACTCTTACCGATTGCAATTTACATCCTGGATCGAACAAAACACTTATATATATAACAGAAAGATCAAAATAAAAAAAAAATTCACTCAACATTTATAAGAGTATGAGAATAAAAGAGCAAATATTATCAATTTAATTTGGGATAGATAATAAATGAGGGATTTTTATTTATTTTAAGAGGACACAAATAATTTCTCTTTAGTAAATGAGGGATTTTTATTTATTTTAAGATCCGCCGGAGGATCTGCTGGCCTGAAATAAAGCCATGTGCTATTTTTTTGTGCCATAAATTTTGAAGCATATCCAAAAGATGATATGCAAGATTCGCCCAAGATTCCAAATTCTCTTTGATTTTACTTTTTTTTTTTTGTCCTTTTGTTTTCTTTACTGACATTTTTTGGGCATTTGAACACATCCCGCTGCAACATCCAGAACGAACTTATGCACAAAAGTTTCAAAAATCCATTTGATAATGAAAATAAATTCTGGCAAGACTCAATTATATCTTAGAAATAAACTCTTCATAAAGATATACATATGAGTTCTCCACCTAATAAGAATCCTTGCATTTTGGGGACGTTTTGAGTTTTAACTGTTCATTGTTTGTTTCTCTCCATATCCTAGATAAAGGAAAATGCAACGTAGTTTTTCTAATTCATCAGAATTGGATGAGGACACAAAAATGAAGTCCACTAAGTACAAGGCTCAAATTTACATCTCTCTGCTCTTAATGGGCTATAGAGCCTTATTGAAAATAATAATTTTGGACATCCCATCGGCCAGTCCAAAAGAGTGTTACTGTTAACCCACCAACTATTTGTATACCACCCAGAACACTTCTTTTTTAGAGTGCTCCTCTGTAGCGCTGCATTGTGTAGTGCGGCATGTGAACCGTTAGATCATCTCAAGATTCGAGCCAGAATAGATATTGAGATGATCTAACGGTTCATATTATGTGTTACACAATGCAGCGCTACAAAGGATATGGAATCTCTTTTTTATGAGTGTGGATCCACTGCTGCGCTGCTGTTTTTGCAGCCACTAAATATGGAACGTTTTTCCATTTCATATTGTGTGGTCTTTCGTGTGTCAGATTTTAACTCAACCAGACGGGTTCCAACAAGACTAACGGCCTTCTGCCTTTACGTCTATCTATGGCCTGGCCTGATACTTTTGTCTTAACCTTTTCACAGTTATTACCACTTGTATTTTAAGTTCTTGGCTTACACCTATTAATATGGTATATTATGGTTTTAAATTCTACATAAACTCTTCTTAGGTTTTTATAAATACTTTTTAAAGCTATATAAACACCTTTTACTTGTACACAAACATTTCTTAGACCTTTATAAATATTATTCAACAATTGTATATAGAACTGCAAGATTTTAATATAGCTTAGTATTTTGGTATACAACATCCTAATTTTGGGTAAGCAAATGAACATAATAACAACCTTAGTATAGTATTTTCATCCTTACTGCCTAGAATATATAAAAATTTAGAAAGCCATTAATATCTTGCTTAAACCTTGCTCTAATACCAGGTAGGGAAAGAGGATCACTCCAAACTTTAAAACTTTGGTTACTAAGAACACGAGTTTTTAGAAGTGGAAAGCGGAAATTTTATTTCAGAGATATGATATAAGAGAGAAGAGTAAGACTTCAGATGATTTTTGCGTGTCTTGCTACTTCTAAAACACACTCTTATATAGGCAACTAAGGCTGGTATCTCAATAATGCATCGGGTGCTCATTGGGCCCCATCGTCATGCAATTAGTTGGATATCCATAAACCTTTATCTGCCACTAAAAGGAATCAACCACCAGGTTGATTATAAAAGATAAAATTCGTACAATAATGCACACTAGTGGACATCTCCATATGTCCACTATAAAGCAAAAGAAAAATGTAGTGGTACACTACCAAACGTTGGCAGTGCTCCACTCAAATTATTCCTCTCAATAATGGAGGATGACTCATACAAAGAAACAAAAACAAAAGCCAGTGGTTATCTATCCTCTCTGGCTGAATTATTAAAGCATACTTAGTGGACAACTGGTATTCCATCTGTCTCTAATAGTTTGGATTTATGGGTCCATCACTTTCCAAAGCCCTTTAGATAATCCAAATGCGATCTGCTTTCGCAATTGGTTCTATTATTGCCTCTGCCTGCATTACCTTTTCCAACTGATTACGCAAAATTGGCTCCTTATCACCAGCCATTGAGTCATGGCCTCTGTAAGGGAAGACCAACTTATACTCAGCCTTCAACAGCATCCTTAGATTACTGATTTCTTTGAAGGCTCGCATGAGTTACTTTTTCTTGAGCCGCTCCATTTCTCCTGCATTCCACTGGTAGTTGTCCCAGCTCTGCGGTTTTTCAAGTTCATAGAGCACTCTTTCCCATTCCAGGAATGTGCTTCCACGGAGAACATACTCATCATTGTTCCTACAGCATCCTTGATTCAGATGCTGGATCTGTGGACTGTTGTTCTACAATTGTTCCTGCAGTGCTTCCTCCCATAACACTAGATTCTCCTGTTGCTCTTGCGTCAGACATCCTGAAATGCACAAATTAGTTAGTCGTGAAAGAGAATCTACTAGGACATTAAGTTTCCCATCTATATGCTCAAAATTAATTTGGACCCCTGTCACCGTGATAAAATCACAAAAGTTTATCCATCTAACTCTTGATGGTTTGTTTTGAGCTGATTTGTTATAGAAACTTATGATTGCTTGACAATCAGTCCTTAGCGTAATTTCCTCTCTATCCAGGTAATAGATCTTTAGTGCCTTGAGAGTTTCCATGCATGCAAAAATTTCTGCATCAATGGTTGATTTGATGACCGGGAATTTCCCACTTGCATAGGTACAAATCTTTTCAGAACTTTTGGGATCATTTTTGAAGGGTTTCCACTTGCATATACCTCCCCATCCCTCCATACATCCATCTGTCTCCAAGATGATGTATGATCCTTGAGGTGCAATTTCCAAATTTGGCAAATTCTGCACCTTTTCTTTGATTTTTCTGATTAATTCATAATCAGAGGGTTTGAGTCTCTTGTCTCCATGCGGGCTGGTTTTCGAATAGAGAGAGCCTAGTAGTGTGCCCAGATTAGGAATGTAAGATCGCGCATAATTGAGTGTTCCTAACCAGGAGCGAAGCCGTGATTTTTCCTTCAATTTCTCCTCACTGAATAAGATGATCTTTTTGATGATGTGAGGTTGAAGTTTGATCTTGCGGTTGCCAATAATTGCACCAAGAAATTCAATCTCTCTAACCGCAATTTTCATTTTGGACGGACTGAGGACTAGTCCATTGGCCTCACATATTTGAAGCATCACCTCCAAGTGCCTGGCATGTTTCTCTTCAGTTTCAAAGAATACCAGGATATCATCAATGTAAACAGCAATGAAATCACTGGTACCAGCAAAGCATTTATCCATTTTTCTTTGGAATACTGCTGGAGCATTCTTCAATCCGAATGACATCACCATCCATTCATACAACCCGTTTGGGACAACAAAAGCTGTCCACTCTATGGACTGTGGGTCCATAGCCACCTGGTGGAATCCACTCTTCAAGTCGAATTTTGAGTAGATTTTTGAGTTGCCCACCTTCATGAGTATGGTATTGATGCCGTGTAAAGAATACTGGTCTTTGTGAGTGTTATCATTTAGGGTACGATAATTAAAGATCATTCTCTCTTTTCCTTTCACCTCTTTTCCAGTAATAGGGTCAATAGAGGTATCGGAATTTACCATTATTGCCATGGTCCTGTGTCTGCTCTTACTGGGCCTGATCACACCTATCTCCAGTAAAGCTTTGGTGTGCCTTTCGAATTGTTCCTTCTGAGCAGGAGTAACATGCTTTAAAGGTTTATCTTGAATGGTTAGGTCTGAATTGATGATCTCCAGTTTGCACGTCACTTGGTTTTTTGGACCAATGTTTTACCGGGTCATTCCCGATAAATCCTTGTTCTTCCAGTCGCCTCAGGAGTTTATCAAAGCAGCTTTTGAAAAACTTGTTTTCTTCACCAAAATTATAGAATATCGCCTCTTGAATTTCTATATACTCCTGTACATCGAGCTCTAGTTCTGGAATTGAGGTTTTGTTGACAACCTCAATGTCGGCTTGTGTCTCAATTGAGGTTACTCCTTTGTAGAATGTGACTGTATTGCCTTCTATGCGTAGGCCTCCCTGAACAGCTCTGATGAAGTTGCAACCAATCAGCATTTGGATACCATCTCCAGTACCCATATCAAAGCTGAATGTGAAGGGGATTCTGAAACTGTTTTCCCCTATTCTCATGAGACCATTCCTTAGCCTGAGTTTTGCCTCTTGCCTTGAGTTGACTCCATTTATAATGACTGGATATGCACTGAGCTCTAAGGCTTCCAGAGGTACAGCTCGTTGATTGACACAACAGGTTGAGGAGCCTGTGTCAAGGATAGCTCGTAATTCAAAACTCTTCACGCCAGGAATCTCCATGACTGCAATAAAATTATACAGCCTATTGACTACTCGCCTTGATTCCTTGTATTTTGGAACATTGGTTGTGGCCGTGGTATTAATTTCAATTTCTTCAAATACCACATTGGCAAATTCTTCATCAACTTTGGCTTTTCCTTTTAGCTTGTCATGAATGAGAAGGCTTTTGAAATTTACCTCCAGATTTTCCACGAGCAGCTCATCCAACTGCTTTTGCAGTCGTTCATTTTCTGCCTGCAAATGTCGATGTATTGCAGCAGCTCTTTGATTAGGGAATCCTTCCCTGAGAACAACTTTGTACTGGTTTGATCTTCTCCTTGACATAGTGCCTTGCACACATAGGACATGCTGTAATTTCACAATTCTCACAAAAAATTCTCATGTTTCTTGCTGTGAGGAATTTGCAAAAAGTACAATGTTCCTTGCCCTTTGGAACTTCCTCATTGTGTTGCCATAGATGATGGCAATTTTTCTGGGCATTAGTCAGCTCCACATGTGGCCTCCAACTGCTGACTGTTAGCATGAACGCATCCTCATATGGGTATAACTTAATGATTGTTTGTGCCTTTAATGAAGATACACCAGTTTCACCTTCAGACATGCTGCAAATTGCGTCTGAATCGGGCTCGTCTTGATCTACTGAGACAACATTCCAATCCTCCGGGATGTCAAGGTTCTCTAAAACTGCGGCTCTAGTGATGTTACCGTGGTTTTTCTTGCATTCTTTGGCAAAATACCCTTCTTCTCCACAAATAAAACACTTGTACTTTCTCACTTTGTCTGCATGCTTTCTTTTGAATACACGGACGTGAGAATCATGTGGTTTGCCCTTGTAGGTTTTAGATTTACGAAGCCCATACTTCTTTGCGGGGTTTTTGCTGTAATACCCTGGTATGGGTATCTTGGAGCAAAAAGATAGGTCTTTCAAACTCCGTTGCAAGGCTGCTTGTTGGCACATTTCTTGCAGGTACTTCTGACAGAAATAGATCCTTGGTACAAGACCTATTACACCTCCTTCATGTTGGCCTGGGTACTTCTTGTTAAAGGCCTCCATTAAGATATTGCCAATTGGGTCTGGCATCTTCATGAATAGTTTGTTGTTGAGGTCCAGGTCCATGTACGCTCTGCCAGATCGGGCTGCCAGTACCGAATAATCATTTAGGTACTGCATGATGTTGGCCATGCCTGGGCAAGTGAGACGCTCCAAGTCTCTGATCGCCTTGTTTTGCTCTTCTGTTGACCACTGGGCAGGGTCTTCAAATAGAAACATCCTTCTGACTTGAGAAGTAACATTCTGAGGATCTTCAGCTATGTTTACCAACTCTTCATAATCCTCTGGGTATGCTGCTCGCCATTGCATAAACAACATCTTCTCAACTTCCCCCAAAAGGCTTTCAATGAACATGACTTTTGATCTGTTATCATTCCAGACTCTTTCATTTACAATATTCAGAGTAATAGACTCCCATCTGGATATGACGTCTGGGTAAAGTGAGATGTCTTTTGGTAAAACCAATATCGCACCTTCATTTTGTTTTGCTGAGGGGAGATCATACATCTCATTATGCTGTTTTCTGTAACCACCTTTGAAACGACCACCCCCAGTAAAACCTTCAGGCCGAGTTGAGGATTCTCCTCGCTCATAACGACCAGGTGGGTAGTTTGCTTGGGACATGATCGGCTCCCTTGGTATGCCTGTGCCTGTTACCCCACTTGTAGCGGTTGAGTAAGCCTTTTCAACTGGCATCTGCTTTTGAGCTTCTGCCTTCTCTAGTAGTTTTTGCAACTTAGGGTACTCCATTTCTGCTGAAAACGCGAAAGAATTGGGTATACTCCCACCAACTGCCGCAAATGGATTAACAAATCCATTTTCATCTTCATCATCTGACACATCCCATGCAGGGCAATAGTCAGGTTTGGGACACAACTTCCCTAAGTAGGGCTGCCAATGTTTGGATAACATCCAGGAAGTCATCCTGATCGTCATCCTCTGGGTCATCTTCTGGCTGATCATCCATAAACTCCTCCTCCAGGAGATTTACGAATTCTTCTTCATCATTGAGGATATCTTCCCCAGCTGCACCTTTCTTTGCCTCCGTTTGTGGTTTGGTTGCGGCTAATCTCCAAATTGTACTTGAACTGAACCATCTGTTCTTGCTCGGAAGTGTGCACTTTGTGGGTTTTGGATTTGTGCCACTTCAGGTGGTCGTATTGTCCACTGCCTTCCTCTCAGTTCAGCAGTACTTTGGTTTCTTCCAGGTATTGCTTGTACACTATGACTTGCTAGGTGATCAGCAACATTTTGTATATTGTAATTGAACCTGGTGAAACTATCATTTGACAGTCTCCCAATCAAAGATCTAGAGATAAGCAAGTTGCTTTCTCCAGCTTGCCAGTTGTCGTATCCGTGAGTTTGCACCACCAGTTGTATATGATTAAAGAAATCATGAATACTCATCATCAGATTAGGTGCCGTGTACGCCAGTTGGGCACCTCCTGTGAGATCAACTTCCATTGTTGATATGATAGATCGATCATCGGACCACCTTGTATCTCGGAATACCACTAACGCATTCACACCTGCATTCCTCCTATGCAGCGTGCTTAGCCTCACTATAATCATGCCATGTGTAGGTGCTGGAAACTAGATTGCCTGAGCCGTTTATACGACTCATTTGTGATGAATGGTAGCTCTAGCTGCTGGCTACCAACCACCAAAATTCTTTCATCAGAGTTATGCTGGTAAACTCTGTTTCGGGATTGATTCCATCCGACTTGATAGAGAACTTCAGCCGGAACATTCTGAGCCTGTCTGAAATTTGATAAACTCAGCTCAGCATTCGGGTCCATCTCCGACTCCAGGGTTCGTCTGAAGCCATTGTTTCGCCTAGGTTGGGCTTGATGACGGAGTCTGTGACCCAGTCTGTAGCCACGTATCTGGTCCTGGACTGAGGGAGTTCTTTCATTTTGAGCCTCACGGTTAGAGATTGAGGGTCTGGGCTCAACAACAATTTGAGTCCTAGTGGAACTCATTTTGACCCCTTCTTCTTTTCTTCTGCAAGGATTTTGAGGGGATCCTTGAATACGTAAATTGGACCTTTAGGACGAGGTTTTGGCTTGGTTGGCTCTCCCATAGACAATTTTCTCAAATTTGCCTCAAGGTTTGAGATTGCTTCTGTAATTTGAGGCTCCGGCTCTTTCTGTGCTGTTAGTTTTCGTTGAATCTCGTTGATTGTGGTTTTACAATCGTCAAGATCTTGTTTACTTTGGACTAGAAGTTGAATGAGGAGGTTGTTCTGTTTTATGATTGTTTTTACGGCTTCGTTTCTGTCAGTCACGTCTTCGAGCTTAGCAAAGCCGACTGCAGGAGCTCCAAGAGAGGTTGTTGCGGTTAGAGCTTCCTTGTAATCGTCACTGCCAGAGGTTAGACACCAATCTGACATGAACTGTCTGAGAAAGTTTTGGTTGAAAGGGGTAGTATCTCTTAGATAGGTTTTCGTAAAATTGCAGATTTTACAAGGTTTTTATGCAAAAAGCATGAAAATTCTTGTATTAAAACATGGTACAAAAGACTTCTTAATTCAAATATTCTAGGTTCGTAATTCAGGAATTACCATACCAATATTGTATACTCTGTTTAAATCCTTACAGCATAATTAGAACATAGCTCATTACACCAAAGTTACAAAGTTTAAGTTTATATAGGATCTAAGTATCTTACTAATTATTTCCAAATAGGGTCACTGCTGATTTAGCAGCGCGTTAGGTGATCTCTACTCCTTTTTTTATGTCTAGCCCCGTAAAAGTGTGATTCGACGAAAGTATCATATCATATGGTTTTCTCGTTTAAACTGAGTAGATCTCAGATGATGTTTGTGAACCGGCCGGATTATCTGGTTTTTACTTCTCAGATAATGCCTTAGGGCCTGTTCGTTTCCTTCCCATCCGGCACTGTGCGAGTGGGAAAAAAAAAATCGCTCTCACAGAATTTGTTTTTTCCCACTCGCATAGTGGCAGATGGAAAAGAAGCGAATAGGGCCTTAGGAACTTCATTGTATAATTGTATGCCTCCATGTTTGTGGATCACCATGTTTGGTAAGCGATAACAAGGAATAAGAAAAGAGTCCATTGGGATATTGTTTGTAATGAAATTTAGATTATATGAAATACCAATTCAAAACTAAATAAACTTACGGCCAGCACAAATGCATTAATAGAAGCAAAGCAAGATAAATGACTAGTACAAGAAACTTTTTTTTTTTTTTTTTAACTGCCGGTGTCTCTAGTACATAAATGAGGTCCCCAATATTGAAAGCCAATTTGGAATTTCTGTACACTGCATCAGTGATTCAGTACATCCTCAACCGGATTTAATGGCATTCAATCTGCTGTAACCTTAACTAAAATTGTTCTTCCCTTTATAAAATTAATGTCTGTGATTTTGGAAAATATGTTTGGCATATTGCATGGATGTCATCTCAGGATTGTTAGTTGTGCTTTGCAAACACAATACCCTTACTTTTGTATTTAAATACATCATATATAGTTGATATATAAGTTAGTGTCAGTACAGCTTTGCACTAGAACTGAAATGGCGCTCATTATTCATTAACATACGGTACTTACCAACTAATATAATCATTTTTACCTATTAGTAAAGAGCTCACGCGTTGCTTTGAGATGAAACTGTTATTTCTTATAATAAATTTTGAATTTTACTCCAATACTCCCACCAAAAAAATTTTCTTTTCGATCTAACGTATAAATGAATATTAGTCATTATGAGATTTATTTTGTAACCGATAAAATTTTCTGGGTGTGAATATGGAAGTAACGTCCATAAATTTTTAAGATAATATGTAATGGGCCTTATATTGAGGAAATTGATATGGACCTTAAATTTTAATGGGCTGAGACATTACCATCAACGGATATTAACGTAAATCAATTGTTCTGATCTATGAAAAAAAATGATCAACGGTTCAGGTTTCTTATTTGAGAAAGATAGCCTTTTCATGTTATTTTTCCAATATGCTTTTATATATAGTAAGGATATATAATTTATAGGTACTTGTATATATATATTTTTTTTCAGTTTGAACTTTGAGCATTGTTGGGTTATCAGCTATAACCGAAGTAAATTTCTTTCTTTGACATAGCCAAAGTCAATATAAAAAAAAAAAAAAAGAAGTGACACCTCACTAGTTAAATAATGAAAAAAAAATACAACTTTTTTGAAAAATTAAAGTAGCATGCACAGTGGCTTATCCTCATAGACGAAATATTATAAAACTCAGCAATTATTGTAGTAGACAATGTTGGATATATAGGTTGACTTTATTATTGATTAACAAGATCTTTGTCCTTTGTCCAAAATTTGCAGTTAAGGATCGAGAATGAATATATTGAGGGGACATCAAACCGACGTCCAAATATTCTAATTGTTTTCAATCTTGATTCTTGTTAATATATTAATAAGAGATTAGATGAATGTAAAGGTTGTAAGAAAAGATTCTTGAATGTACATCTTGTTATTGGGTTTGAAAAATGTACATTTGCAGAATTAGACGTACCTTCTTATTTTGTTAGGGTAATGTCTAAGGACACATGTGAAATGTTTTTTTTGAGATAAAGATGAAAGTCAAGCCACTTAAATTTAAATGTCTATAAAGATTTCTCATCTAGGTTTTGAACTCGTGATTTCCTATAAAGAGAGCGTTGCCCTTAGTCACCAGACCACATAAAATGTTCTTAATTGACTCGCATTCATAATGCCCAATGTTAAGTAGGGGACAAACAAATTAACTAATTACTCTTTTTTTCAACGACAGTTAATTAACACTTCACAGTCCAAAACAGAAAAATTACACATCTATCCTATATACCTGCTTGATTCTCTAAAATAGAACAGTAAATTTGTTTAATTCTAATGGGTTCTGTTGTCCCTTGATGTCACCTTTCGGCTTTTGCAGAGCCATATTGATGCCACTAGCATCAAACTGGGCCTGGAGGCTGGATCAGAGCCCACATTTAATCATGTGAACAATATTTAAGGGACCATCCATCCACTCAGGACTCAGGTTGGAAAATTGGGATGGCCTACTGAGAGATCGATCAGGGAATCTTGTTTGGCGCTTGCTTGGATATATATGGGTTTTAGGCTTTTAGCTAAGTTTGTTCGTATAGATATAATATAATAAAATAGTGTGGATATTTGATCTTTACTTTGGGAACAAAAATAGTTACTACTTACCTAATCACAATAGTTTTCCGGGTGGTAATATGGTAACAACCAGATTTGGTTACAATCGCGACAACAGATCCTCAAATAAATATAAATAAAATCTCTAAAATAGAAAATTTTGTACAAACATGTTTTGAAACTTGTACATTGATTGTGTTTCAGATTTCGACTAGTTTGAAAGTCGTTTGATACTATATCAAAACTTATAATATTTTAAACCGTTGGAAATGTTAAGAAAGTTTGATGAACTCTGATGGAATGTCAAACGACTTTCAAATTGGTCGAAATTTGAAACACAATCAATTTATGAGTTTTACAGCATGTTTGTATAAAATTCTCTATTTTAAAATTTTTATTTATATTTATTTGAGTACCTGTTATTGCGGTTGTCATCAAATTTGTTCCCCACCCTATTTTTCCTCTTTACAGTCATCAGCCAAGCTATTACGTATAGAGGAGAGACCACTTGCCAATCCTTATATTGACAACTAAAATTTAAAAAAAGTTATAAATTTTTTTAAAATATCTGTATCCGTATACACATGCAAGTCATGTTTGCTTAATCGGATGGTTCTTGTAGACTGTAGCATGTCATGTTTTTGGGATCGGATATTGTCCAAAGCCATTTGGACGGTCTAAAAAGAATTTAGAGAGCCGTATAATATAATTGTTGGTAATTGATCGACCGTAATTTGATCATATAGGTGCTAAAAATAGTATGCTGGTTATATTTAGAATGATGTGGTCACACGTGATAACAAACATATATATAAATTGAATCGAACGGTTTAGTCATATCTTTGAACGGAGAACGTCTAAATGGCTTTAGACTAAATTCTAGTCCCATGTTTTTATCCAATAAACTAACGAAGACACTCGTATATCAGCGTATGGATACAGTGCAAATTTGATATATAATCAGACAAGGACAATTATTTTATTGGTAAACAATTAATAGCCCAAAAAATGTCGAAGGTTAATATCTAGTAATTTCATCATATATATATGTGCCCCCATATTTTATATGTGGTAATCAACTCTTGTCTACCATACAACAGATCGATTGCAATTAGGGAAACATCATGCGTTCATAAAATATTTATATGGAATTATCATTATAGACACAAATATTACATGGTGGGTCCCACCTATCACACTCTATAATAAAAATTTCATAGAAATAATTTATAGACGGTAGGTATGACCCATTGCAATTATTCACAAGCTGCACCAACATGTGTGACAAACGTTGAGACAGAATTTGGAATGAATTAACTTAATTAATTAGAACTAAGATATACATAAAACTATATATAAAAAAGGTCAGGTGGAAAATTAATTATTAAATTCTAGCCGCTCCGTAATGGAGATATCACGAGGCCGGCGTTGAATGGATTAGATTAGACGAGTTTATAAATTAATCTCAGGACGTTAATTAGTCAAACATAATTAGATACGAGAAGATTTCATTCTAACAAATAGTCATATCTCCGACTAAATTAAGAACGGAAATATAAATGGAAGATTCGACTAGGATGCTTCCAAGTGGAAGACATGAGCTGCCGAGTAGAACATTTATTTATGAACACCAAGCTTCAAGTGCTCTATCTACCTTGAACGGCCTACGTAGAATCTTCGAAACATAAAATGAACATCAATTATATTGACTAATTCATTGTGGGAGGTATAAACACGTTAACGGATATGTATGGATACCAAATTTGCGCAAACAATTACTTACCATAACGCTATGATACAACAAATTTGACTATTAAGTGGTGGGACTCGACTTTTAGAATCAAAATAAATATGCAATTAGTGAGAATTTGAATCATAATTAAACTAGAATATTAATAGAATCTTGGTAGGAGACATTTAAGAGGGACAAAAGAAGAGAGACAAAAAGATTTTCCTTTTAATTTAAGGAACAAAAATAAAAGTTATCTAATTTGTTGATAGAACAAGAAATGAGTAAATTAGTGTTAAAGTTTGGATAGATTAAATAAGCAATTTCAAATGTTTGGACTTTGGTCGGAGAAGGCGTAACTCAAAAGAGCGAAGTTATTAATTACGACATTTTTAATTTGAAAGTAGGATTTATTCTATAATGTTATATATGTAGGATTTGGTAGGATCCTTTATCTAATTTTGGAAGTTTGTCGTCGATATAGATTCGTGCTCATCTGCTTTATTATAATTTTGTTGTCGGGTGTCATAATTTTGCAGTCTGCTGAGAAGTCCCGAACAATTGCACCATACCCATACCCATACTCTATTTTGTGTTTTTTTGATAAAAGTAAAATTTCATTCACCATTCTCCATTTCTTTTCGGAGAATCAAAAGTTTACAACCTAAAACTAAACTAAAAGACTTAAAGAGTTTTATACAGAAATATCTGTACCAAAATAACCAAAACCTAAATAAAGAGAACACCAACCGTGTACTCCAGACAGATAGACTGATACACTCAGTCAATATTCAGAAACTTCAAAATATGCATAGGCTATTTTAAAACTGGTGCAAACAGAAATAAGATTCTAAGCAAAAACTAGATTGAAGAAGCATCATATGCCACTAATGTTGCTCCATCTCCAGTATTTGCTTCAATCTCAAATATCCTGTTAGCACCATTCTGAAACTCAGCTATAACCTCCTGTCCTGTCCAAAGTAAAAACAAAGATATTAATTTAGTTACAAACATATGAGAATTCGGATGGACAATATTTTCAAAAATTGCTTTATTTCTACAGTTCCATCTGACCCATAAAACAATACAGAATATATTTTGAACATATAACCTGTCATCCTGTGACAAAGAAAAAGAACTTAACTATAAAGACTCAATTGAACTCAAATTGATAATGATTTGATGGGCTAATGTAAATTCCTGCCAAAATGATCTCATAAATTCACAATCAAGGAATAGGTGGTCAATTATCCTCTAAATCTTCACGAAAATGACATTTAACATCTATAACCAACCCTCTGACAAAGAGATGAACTCTTGTCAGAATTCTATTCTTCAAAACCAACCAGATAAATGTTTTTACTTTTAGAGGTAAAGGTAAAATCCATACAGACTCCTTTATAGAAATATGAATCCCTCTAAAATTCAGAAATTTATAACCAAGTTCCTTTCGTCTCTAGAGGCCAGATAATGGTGTCAGTCTCATTAAAAGATAAGGAATTCAAAATATCAATGACCTTCAATTTTTCAGCTCTCAATTCTAAACTAGCTCCTCTATATAAAGGTATTCTAATATTTCCACCATTCCAAACTTGGAAAACAGTAATAGTATCAACATTCTTTGCCTTCTCATACAAATAAGGAAATTGTATATGTAATGGGCAATCCCCATACCAAATATCCTTCCAAAATAAAATGGCTTACCAGTACCAACCATCCAATGAAATAAAAATCTGAACCTGTGTATGCATTTCAAAACAGATCTCCAAAAGACTGAGAATCTTCCTGAAATTCTAAAACCATACTTATATAATAGCAGGAATTTCCACAAGCCGGAGTATTGGGAGGAATTAAATTTTCAGAACAATTTAAATAGTAATGCTAAATTCATTTGGGACACATCTAAGACTCTTAACCTCCATGCTCTTTATGTAAACAGATAGCAGACCACTGTATTAATGGCATTTTACTAGGGCTACCATAATTAGAACCAGACCATAGAAAATTTCTTCTAATTCTATCAATTTTCTTTATAACCCAAACTGGCATTTGAGAGAAAGACATGTAACATATTGGAATGGAACTCAGAACAGCATTAAGAATGATTTGTCTCCCTCCTAAAAATAAATGTTTGCCTTTCCAGGTAACTAATTGCATCTGTATCCTATTTATTAAATCAAACCAGATGGATTTGTCAAGTTGTTTCCAATGCAAATATAATCCAAGATATTTCAATGGAAGTACTCCTAATTTGCAATTCAAGATATGTACTAAAAACTGAGCTTGAGCATCAAAAATATTTAAAAGAATTAGTTTGGTTTTTGTAAAATTAACCTTAAGACCTGATACTCCTTTAAAAGTTATAAACAGTCATTTCAATTTTTCAACCATCAAAGGATTGGCTTGAAGGAATATTAGTATATCATCTACATATTGAAGATTTATTAATGCATGGTTATTAAAAATCTTAGGTCCCAAACCTTCTAAATTCCCTCTATTTATACCTAATTCAATCATTTTATTTAAACCATCTGCAACAAGAATAAAGAGATAAGGAGAAAGAGGATCTCCTTGCCTAACTCCTCTCCTACATTCAAAGAAATCAGTTTTAACCCCATTAACCATAATATTTATTCTGCCACCCCATAATAATTTAGAGATCCATTGTATCCATTGATCACAGAACCCCCTATCTTTTAGCATTATTAAAATATAAGTCCAATTGACATAATCAAATGCTTTTTGAAAATCAATTTTAATCAAAACTCCCTCCTCCTTTGTAACATGAACAATATGTAATAATTCATGTGCAGTAACCACACTATCCAAAATATATCTCCCTTTAAGGAATGCACTTTGTGAGGGACTAATTATTTTGGCCAGGATCACTATTTGCAGTAACCACTTATTTGCTAACACCTTAGAGAATATTTTATAATATTTTATAACTACAATTCAACAAAGCAATAAGTCTGAATTCAGTAATTAAAGAAGCATTTTTCACTTTAGAGATTAGACATATAGAAGCTCTATTCAGTTTATAGATATCTAATGTACCCTTAAAAAATTCATCAAATAAAATCAACAGATCAGCTTTAATGATATTCCAATAAGTTTGATAGAAGCTCATGGAAAATCCATCAGGCCCTGGTGCCTTATCAGAACCCATAGAAAAAATTGCAGTTTTGATTTCTTCTTCAGAAAAAGGTAGTGTTAAATACTCATTATCAGCCTGAGAGACTCTTTCAAGTTCTACCAATTTTCAGATGAAATTCTACCCCATATCTTCCCCCATTTACCAAAAAGATCTTTATAGAAGTTAAAAATGTGATCCCTAATTTCTATTTGGTCTAAACATTCAACCCCATCTACAATTAGCCTATGGATAATATGTTTTTTATAATTAGCAGATGCAATCAGGTGAAAATATTTAGTATTTGCATCCCCTTCATCCATCTATCCTTAGATCTCTGTGCCCATTGAGTTTTTTTATCCAAATAAATGTCAAATAAGTCTTTTTTATGAGCAAGCAACTCAGACTACTCTTGTTCATCTAAAATTCTGTCATCCTGTATTTTTTCTAACCTTTGAATAGATCCAGAAAGAACCTTTTTCCTAGATTTAATAGAGCTATTTAAGTTTTGGCTCCAACCTTTCATTTTCTTTTGCAAACATTTAATTTTTAAGACCCAACCAGCAGCCTTATTATTCCCTAAAAATATATCCTGCCACCATTTTTCTATTAACTCAGAAAAACCCTCCTGACTTATCCAAAATTTTTCAAATCTAAAATGATAAACATAAGGATATTGCACTAGTCCAAAATCTAATATTAGAGGTGCATGATCAGACCCAGATCTAATTAAATATAGATTAGAAGTATTAGGATATTGTTCTTCCCATTCTAAATTAACAAAAAATCTATCTAATTAAATATTAGAGGTGCGTGATCATACTCTATTTTGTGTGATTTTGAATTTTATGCATTTTGTAATTTCAAAATTAAATTTGAAGGCACTAGAGATTAGAAATAGGTTGTGGTGATATGTCAGAAATGTTCTTTCTATTAGTATGAATCTTAGAAACGATCGGATGACTAAAAATATCATAATTAAATAAGTCATTATTTATATGTAGCACCATGGCCTACTTTCTAAGATTATAACTCCTCAAAATTTATGTTATCGTATCAGAAATCACGATTTATGGTGCTATATAAATTATTTATATGAAAATATTGGGGACTACAATTTTTTTTTTTTATTTTTAGAGTTTTATAAGTATTTGTTTTGAATTTTAGAAAAGAGCTCATAAATATTAATATAATATTGATGTTTGTATATACTATTTTCAAAAATGCAAAACAAATACTTAGAAAACTTTAAACATTCTTAATTCTTTAAATTTTCCTGGAGAAGATTCAGCTTTTTGGAACTTGGATTCCAAAGGGGTATATATTGTCCATTCATTTTATATGTTTATTAATTTTAGGGGTATTAGAAATAGTTTACAGGATAGGATTATGACAAAGGTAATGCTTTGGATAGCATTACATGATAGCTTTTGTGTGGAAACTTCATATTCCTTTGAAGGTAATAACTTTTGTGTGGATAGCATTACAGGATAGGATTATGACAAAGGTTAATCTATTTCTTAAGGGTTGGAATGGTGAATTCCACTATGAGTTCTGTTTAGATATAGAGGATTTGGATCACTTGTTTATCAAATGTCCACTCATTATGAAAATTTGGGAAGCCTTTAATTTATTAAATCTGAAAGGAAAAGAAAATATGCCCAATGCATCATTTGTATTGTTTTTTTGCGTTTTTTTTTAGAATTGTAGAAATAAAGCTGTGTTTGAAAATTTAGTCTTGGCAAGTTTTAATGCTCTAGTATTCAAAATTCTAACTTTGTATACTAATTGGATAGGGGAGAGCAGTGCTCTAGATCACTAGAGCACTGCTCCAAACTGATAGAGTGATGTGTATTGAAGAACCAAGGGGTAAAGAAGGAGCTGGTGATGCTTCTGTGGGAGCTATCATAGCTGCTTAGAGCTTCATGGTTCTTTTACGGATTCAATATTTTGTTTCCTATTTTGCTCTTAAGTTTGAGAGGAGTGCCTTTATATTGTTTCTAATATTTTGTAAGTTGCAGGATTGTTATATCAGTTTCATGTGTGATTCTGATTATGGATGGTTTAGTCTTGTAATAGTCTAACTCTAGTTACTCTACTATATATCCATGTTTATAGAGCTAAACATATATGAAAACAAAGGGTTCAAATTAAATTTTGTGATCACGTACAAAATTTTGATTTAGAGGAAAGTCTGATGTTGGTCCCTGAACTATTGCATTTAATTCAAATGGGTCCCTATACTATTTTTTTGTTCAAATTGATTCTTGAATTGTTGTATTTGGTTCAAATCGGTCATTGAACTATTTTTTGGTTCAAATTGATCCTTTGGTTAGCATTTGGTTCATATAACCCCTCCTAAGTACTTTTCTTTATACTAACTGATATCAAAATTAGTTCCTAAACTATATCAATTAGCTTAAATGGAAGTAAAGTGGGGAATAATACAAACCAAACCATATAGTACTTAGGGACCAAATTGAACTAAAAAAATAGTTCAAGGACCAACTTGAACCAAATGCAATAATTTAGTGACCAATTTGAACCAAATGCAATAGTTTAGGAACCAATTTGAACAAAAAAAGAGTCCAATTTGAACCAAATACAATAGTTCAGAGATCAAAATTAGACATTTCTCTTATAGTTCCCAATAAATTCAATAATTCATAGTATGGAAATGATGAAAAACTTTTGTATTCCCTACTTTTTTTTATATGATAAATTTGTTGAGAGCTATAAATCAAAATTTCAGATATAAACAAAATTTTATTTGAGTTGTTTACGTTTCGGGGGTAAAATACAATTAATTAAAACTTTTCGTATAAGTCTAACTCCGTATTTGTATATATGGTTTATACTTTATACGTACTTACCCCATTACGTCGGTGGTGAATAATTTCTTTGCATCTTTTAGCAACTATTTAATTAGCAGCCTCCAAAATAATTTACTGACAATTCAACAACCAATAAATAGCCGTACAAGCTTACAGTTATATCGAAACATGAGGCCCTTTTGTGGACAGTAGTGGACACCAGCATTTCCTTCATCCCCGGCCGGCACTATTCTCTGCTTATATATTGCTGCCCCGCGTCCGATTCTGCTGTTATTCTTCGGCGATAACAGGACCCTGCTATCCCAACGATGACCGTCGGATCAACACCGAACGGTTCAGATTCAGTGCAAAGTTTGGTTTTTGAAGTAAAAAAGAGTTTTACCGAACAGATCTCATCCGTCCATTTTAATCTGACTGTACCGATCGCAAAAGCAGGACCCTGTTATCCGAGGGAAGGATAACAGCGGAATTAATTGAATTCTTGCTGTCCCAGTTCATGCTTTCAAATATATAGTAATTCATGATCACTGTGCATTTGTGGATCCACATCAGCAGAACAGAATGGAGATAGAACACATCATTGTTTGCTAGAATTTTATCTATGCACCAATTAATTACTGTGGATTTATTCTGGCAAGTTGCATCAACAAATGGATTCTTCTGATTAATTAATCCTCTGTACGTTATCTTGCCACAAATTAAAAAAGTTAGCTAGCTATAGTACTTCATAATACAAATACATAAAAAGAATAATGCGGCATTCAGTATATAGTCCTTTGTATAAAATTTAAAAGCTATATATTAATCCCCCAACATTTGTACTCAAGCGCGCAGTTGTAAGACTTTGACAGCGATCTAAGCTCGAAAAAATTACTTAGTGTCCGCACAATGAACGTCCATATATATAATAAATGGGTTGACAGATGGACCCTATTGAGCCTTATTTGTAACAACTAGCAAAGAGCCCACGCGTTGCTTTGAGTTGAAATTGTTATTTCTTATAATAAATTTTTAAGATAATATATAATGGACCTTATATTGAGGAAATTGATATGGGCTTCAAATTTTAATAGGCTGAAACATTAACGTCAACGGGCATTAACGTAAATCGACGGTTCTGATCTATACAAGAAAATGATCAACGGTTCAGGTTTCTTATCTGGGGAAGATAGCCCTTTCATATCATTTTTTTTCCAATATGCTTTTATATATAGTAAGGATTACACTCTAAATAAGTTACCGATGGACGTTCATTGTGTGGAGGCTTAATGTTTTAAAAAAAAAAATTGCAACAAGCAGATAATGATATATGTAAACATACGTACAATATTCGTGAGTAGCTAGACACATAATTGACGTCAGCCATATTGGCCAATAAGCATTACCCTTTTCATAATTCTATGGAGACCATAAATAAACCAATCAAAAAACACTTTTGAAGAAAAGGAGAGAGTATATATCAGATATGTTTGTTTCCTCTCAGACCAGTCGACCAATCCACTACAAATAGACGTCGACTGAGACAGGGAGGGGAGAGGGAGAGGGAGAGGGAGTGAGGGAATTAGGGGATCTTTAAATTTGCTGGGTTCTTCTCCAGCACCAGCAGAGAGTACTGTTCATTTCCTTAATTCTTATGATTCAAAAGGGGGAGCTCGCTAGCTATCTTGGAGCATATCTTTAATTAGTTTGCACATTTATATTTGCCTCTCTAGCTCGTTCTCTAGTTAGTTAGTTAGTTAGTTAGCTTGCTATATATATTCCAATGGAAGCAGAACAAGGAGGCAGCCCTGCGCTTGAGAATGGGGAGGGCAAGAGAAGAAGACTTGGGAGGATCTGTGTCTTTTGCGGGAGCAGACTCGGCAACAAGGCCTCTTTTGCTCAAGCAGCTGTTCAGCTAGGCAAGACTTTGGTAAGAATTAACGTATCATATATATCATGTATATAAAGTTGATTTTATTAATTACTGGCACTACAAAAATTACCATGGGGCAAATGATTTACCAAAAATGAAAAGGGAATTATATATGGGCAGAGATTGAATGTCTCTTGCAGATATTGTAAACCAGGTTGATGTATATATATTCTTAATTAATATTATATCTTTCTGGTTTTCTGCATATATAGCATTTGATTTTAGTCCATGTTTTCTTTATAAATTAATTAAAGTGGTACTATTATATATGGCAAACATGAAATTAATCAAAGCAATTAATTATATATAATTATATATACTTGTTTGGTTATTTAATTAAATATACAGGCTTATTTTTTCATGTGCAAATTAATTATATATATATACTAATAGCAGTGCAGTAAAACTTTTATTTCTAGCATTCTCAATTTCCTTAAAGCTTTATAATTGCTCTTGCTTAATTATAGATAGCTTGACATATATTTTATGTTATCCATTTTACAATATCTTTGATTTGATTTCTACTTTTAGGTAGAGAGAGAGATAGACCTTGTATATGGAGGAGGAAGTTCAGGCCTAATGGGTGTCGTCTCTCGAACAGTGCACAACGGGGGACGCCATGTTTTAGGGTAATATTAATTTTCAGAAGAACCACTTCATTTTAGATTTCCATTGTAAGAATGTACATTTATATAAATGCAGCAAAACTTATTCCAAAAATTGTTCTTTCTTATGCTGCAGGGTAATCCCAAGTGCCCTTCTTCCAGAAGAGGTGATGCCTAATTTCTCTTATATATATACATGACTAATATATATGTCGAACGAAAAGATTTGTATACAAAATTATGTAATTGGATATAGCTAGCTATATATATAATTTGTAACCTAAATAAACCAAATATATAATTTTGATCAGCATATATAGGTCACACCTAGCTAGCTGCTAATTGCTTCAAAAAAATTTTGATTACCGCAGGTTTCTGGAGAGACAGTCGGGGAGGTAAAACAAGTTGCCGACATGCATGAGCGCAAAGCCGAAATGGCAAAGAACTCGGATGCTTTTATTGCCCTTCCAGGTTAGATACTACTATTAGAAATTAAAACAATGGCAACTTGACAATGCAGATTAAGAGTTCCTGATACAGCTATTATTCTTTAAACTGGTACAACGACATAAATGCTACGGGGCCTCCGATCCGTATTACGGTCCTACGATTCTCATTAATTATATGATCAAAGATGTCAAGTAGGGCTACTCTTTTGAAGATAGAAAGATAAACACAATCATGTCTCAGAACTGTTATTAACTATTAATTTGCTGATTTCACCACATTTTCAAAACTTGTTCAGTACTTCTGTTGTTGCAAAAGTCGTTCTGATTGTCTTCTTATAATTAATAATGCATTTGCTTTTGTACTGTCAGATACAAAACGTGAAAAGCAATTGTATAACATATATATTGATCTCATTTACTGTTATTTTATATTTCACTTGTTGATTTCACTCCAGAAGCACATATTTGTATATGTTTTTTTTTTTTTTTTTTTACATTTTAATGACCAACACTAGATATATATATATTCTAGTTCATGGCATTAGCATATGTAGATATGGCATTTGTGTGTTTAATTAACTACTTTGTTATTTAGGTGGATATGGAACAATGGAGGAACTTTTGGAGATAATTGCATGGCTACAACTCGGGATCCATAACAAACCGGTGAGACCATTTAAATCTTGTCGGTTTTTGGTCGATTCTCAGAATACATCTTATATTATCAAGAACAAGTATGGTGCAATGGGAATATTTTCTCATATATAATAACATTAAAAAAGAAATAAGCTTTGATCAGTACTTGCAGTTTAGCTGGTACAATTTATATACTTGGAACTGTTCCTAAAATTTATTAACGGGTATTGTAAATTTTTAGACATACGCAATCCAGACAAGCTAACATTACCAATTTCTGATAAAATAGGTTGGAATGCTCAATGTTGATGGATACTACGACGGGTTACTTTCGTTATTTGACAAGGCAGTAGAAGAAGGCTTCATCAATGATTCAGCACGCAATATCTTCGTCTATGCGGACAGCGCAGAAGAACTTATTGAAAAACTAGAATTGTATGGAAGTAGCTAGGATCAATTCTAGCTAGCTCACCAAGCAAAAACACATAATACGCCGCAATTTCAACCGACTCTGTTTGTTCTTTAATTATAGCACACTTTTTACATACGGTGCGAAACGTGAATACGTACGTATTTCCATGGCAATTTGGCAACCAACTGTATGTAGAAAGGACTCTAGACGAAGGATAAACAGAGAATTTGAGATGTAAATTAATTAACCAGTGCTAATTAATTAATCCCTGCTCTTTCCACATTAGTAGATATATATATCATATATATGGTGTGGATCCGAATCTGCTGTTTTTCTTAGAAGAAAAGCAGATTTTCATCGGATGGTCGGAATCGGTTACTGCGCCGATCTCAAAGTACTTCAGTTTTTACTGCATAGATCTCAAAGTACTTTGATGTTTCTCAACCGTCGGATCAAGAAAAGCAGGGGCGTCTGCTTTTCCATACTTGCACAGTTCCACTATATATACAGAAGCAAATGATTGAAAATGCTTCTAGCTAGCTAGCTAGGTAATTTGTGACCGGCTGTGTGCTTGTCCAATTCATATCCTCTACTGCGCAGCGTTTCAACTATTAGATCTGCTTTGAGATTCGTGCAACTTAATCTAAAAAAATACCCCTGTAATCCTCACCGTTGACTGGCTGCGCAGTAAAATACTGCGCAGCAGAGGATAAGCAAGGCAAACAAGATCATAGTAAATTATTAGCCTGACAAAAACGGGGGCGTGGGCCAATTATACACTACTGTCTCTCTAGTCTCTGCTCATGCCAGTACTCAGTAGTGGGTGTACCATACTACCATGGCATGTTTCTATGTGTATGGGTTAATTGTTGTCATCAATGCCATTGCCATGCCTTTTGTTTGTACATTTCAGATGGACAATTGTCTGATGCTTGATTTGCCAGTGGGGCAATTTTTTCTTCTTGAGTGAAAGATAGAGTGGTACGTACGTACGCACCGTGACTTATTCCTTTTGCCTGTCCGCCTCTTGGTGACAAAAATAATTACAGGGAAAAAAGGGAAAAAAAAATGTGACAGTACTGTTTAATTACCAGTGCCAAGAGGATTGATTCGTCCAGTTATTCGTACCAGAACTGAGAGCTATTATATCGTTCCTATTCCGTCAAATTATAATATATTTACCCTGAGAAAGCGAATTAAGTTCTCGGGCTGAAAATTGAGCAATTGAAAATTTATAACAAGTAAATTTTCAATACGTTCAATCAAAACATAGGACAATTAGGATGCTTTGCGTGCAGTCAAAAAGTAATATACTCTGCAAAACAAAGATTCCATGGTTCACTTCGCAAATTAACACCTAGGTAAGTTTTGATGTTTCACTTTATAGAGTAAGTCATAACGTTTATAGGTTACATTTTACATTTCGAGATATATCCGTTACATTCTGTGTATATTTGCACTTAAAAAATATTAAAAAAAAATATATTTTGTTTAAAGATGACTTACAGCCTTAATTAGTAAATAGCTTATGCCTTACTTTGGGCTAAAATTATTATTTTTTATAATAAATTGTTAAGATGATTGTAATGGATCTTAAATTGAGAAAATCGATATGGGCCTTAAGTTTTAATGGGTTGAGATATTAAAGTACATCAACGGTGGTGATCAATTAAGTAAACAATCAATGATTGAGATTTATTCCTTGGGAAAGATAGAACTTTCATGTCAAAAAAGCCAATCTCCTTTTATTAGGAGTAAGGAATATTGGGTATAGCTTTTTCGCATTGCATTTAGTGATAAACAAGGACTCACAGTCACAGCTAGTAGCTGTGATGCATAACATTCAAAACGTAACGAGTTGTTTCGTTAATCGTTTTATTTCGTTTAACGAAAACAAAAAATTGTTTCATTTAGGACGAAACGAAACGAAAGAACGAAAATAATCGTTTAACAGTAATATTTCTCTGTAAAATTAGAAAACGAAATGAAAAAAATCGTTTCGTTAATAGTTTCGTTTAACGAAACAAAAAACCGTTTTGTTTTCAGTTTGTTTGGGACGAAACGGAACGAAATAATAGAAAACGGTCTTTCCCTTTACACCCCCACTCATAGCTAGATGGACACAGTTGGAGCGACAATAAATTAGAAGAGATTTGGTTTAGCTCATGGTCTAGCCACCGGCAGTAGATTCCATATCCTCTGTAGCGCTGCATTGTGTAGCGCAGGATGTGAACCGTTAGATCATCTCAAGATCTGTGCAGGATCAAACTTCGAGATGATCCAATGGTTCACATCCTGCGCTACACAATGCAGTGAGGATGAGCACTCCCGGCAGTACTACATCGAGACGAGAAAAAAATTAATTATTAATGTGTAGTAGCTGATGTATAGATAATTGGATGAAAATCGGCTGCTTTTCTGATTGGATGGTCGGTATCGGTTGTCGCACCGATCTTAAACTTTGGTGTTTTTTCAACCGTCTAATCAATTTTTAGAAAAGCAAGTGATCCCGATCCTAGATAACTAGATATATATGCAGTAAATCAGTGGTGCTCCTAAGAGTACGGAAACATTCCGTACTCCTAACTCAAAAATGTAGTTAATCATTTTCAAATCTTAATTTATGATGCTAAATAGGTTTTTTATTTAAAAATCATCTAGGATATAAGAATATTCTATTTTTGGAGTTTAGTAAGTATTTGTTATAAATTTTTAAAATTAACATAGTTTTGTATATAATCATTAATTATTTTATTATTATTTTGATGCTACCTTAAAAAAAATCTCAAAAACTTAAGAAAAAAATCTAAAAACGAAAATTTTTGTATCTTACAATATTTTAATATAAAGAAGCTATTGAATGCCATAAGTTAGAGATTTAGAGATCATCAAGTATATTTTTTGGATTAGAAGTACGAGAGGCTTTCGTGTTCCTATGAGCACCGTAGATTTACTCACTTTTGTTAATGCAGTTGCCAATGTACACTGTTATTCATGCTGACTGCATAGGAGCTACTTAATTAATGATCTACTTATATAACTAATTAATATTATACGACCACCAAAAACCCTAATCGGATCGATTTTATTATTAGTTAGTTATTTATAATAATTCAGATTGCCGATCTACATGAGACCTGACCTCCACCATTTTACACCCCTAAAACATTGTAGCGCAACAATATTATTATACACTTTTAAATATCCATTAACATATTTTTAGAACGTATTATTATAATTCAATTCAATGAAACATAAAACGTTAATTTATTTGCATGGCAATTATCGATCGGTCGTTTCTTTTATATTAAATTCACGTATGATTCCAATTCACAATCAACACTATAATACAACGCATTCCTAATAAGCAGCAATTTACATTATCAATATATATATATATATACACTAGTAAAAAGCTCACTCCTTATTTTGGGATGAAATTATTATTTCTTATAGTAAACTTTTAAGATAATATGTAATGGGCCTTAATTTGAGATAATTTATATGGGCCTTAATTTTAATGGGCTGAGAGCGTCAACGGACATTAACGTACATCAACGGTTCTGATCTATCGAAGAAAATGATCAACAGCTTAGATGTGAGGATAGCCCTTTCATGTCATTTTTTCCAATATGCTTTTATTATTAGTAAGGATATATAGTAACAGCATTAAACATACGGTAATTAAGTTTATGCTCATGGAGACCTTCCATAAGCTTAAGCTTAAAACCATATCAAATCATTCTAAATTTTAATTTACTAGATTACTTGTTGCGGCATTGCCGCAACCATACTAGTTGTGTTATGATATTGTTTGTGTGATAAACTTATAAAACATAGTGTGATTTTTGTAATTATATATATTGCTGAAGAGTTAAACAGAAGAAATAACAATAATATGTAACGAACAATGTATTGAGATTAACACCTTATTTAATTAATAATTAACATGACATTATATTCTTATACTACATATATAGTAATAATCAGAGATCCATTACAACTATTTATTTATCTCGATAACCATAAAAAACCAATCTCAAATAAAATATAATTTTTTTCATAGATATATCCATATACTTGTTGTTTTAAATTACATTCAATTTGAGTATTATTTTTAGTACTACATAAAAAATCATTAGACTTAGATCCCTGTAATTTTTATATAATTTTGATAGTTTCTGATACAATATCAAACAGCAGTCATTTTAAATGGAATATGAAATACAATTATTTTATGAGTGTATACATGCGTTTATAAAAAAATTTCAATATTTGAGATTTTTTATGGATTAATTTAAAATTAGATGTCATCAATGTGTGCATTGCCTATAGGCTTTCAAAAAAAAAGATGGCACTATTCATTGCCATTTTGAATTGAGGTTGTCATCAATGTGTGCATTGCCTATGGGCTTTCAAAAAAAACAAAAGAAAAAAAAAGATGGCACTATTCATTGTGCACTATTCATTGTCATTTTGAATTGAGGTTTTATAATATAGCTTATTTATATTCTTTGCATCAAGATCTTGTGTGAAGCAAAAAAAAGTTCCATCTTTTGAAACATAATGTTTGGATCATTTAAAAACTGATATACTAAATATTGATTATTTTATTAATATTATATAGTAAAATGAAATATTCAAAAACAGATACTTAAAAAATATATCAAAAAGAAATGAAAAATGTTTGTGTGCCATAGTTAAGCAAAAAGTTTCTATTAACTTTTATGTAATTATTTTGGATTTCTTAGAAGTGATGATATACTAAATATTGATTATCTAAAATTGAAAGACACTTAAATGTTTTGAAAAATGTAAAATGTTTATGCCATAAGATTTTTTTATTTTATTTTATCTGATTTGACTTTTTTCTGACTGAAAATTGTTTGGTTTCTTTTATTTATAATTTGCTAGAACATAATGAGCCATATTACAAAACCAAATTTGAACTTAAGCCGTATGTGCATATTATTATTTGCTCTAGTATCATATCATATCATATATATTGCTTAATTTTTAAAAAGAAATCAGCAACAAAAGTACTCGTCTGATAGAAAGAGCATCATGTCCTTTGTGATAATAACGAAACTAAAGCTACCATCCCTTTTAACTTTCTGTACGAGGACGTGTCCATTGCGCAAAGAACACGGGCAGTTAACTCCTAAGAGGACGGACATATATCCACTCGACACATTACACATTATTATAAATACTTCATTCTGGCCGTGACATTTTCCTTTTAGTTATATGGGGAAAAGAAGAACTGAGGGAGGGACTCCCTCACATGAAGCAATCACATTGACATCCATCCATCACAAGAATAGACGTGACGTGATGGATCAACCCACACCATGCCTCGCTTGCTCAGTGTTAGATTAGATCAGATCAGGGTCCCGGTCCCCTCCTCTTCCCTCCCACAGAACAGCTGTTCGCACGGCTTGTGATACGAATGCCCCCTCACCTCATATCAATCCACATCCCGATTCCCCCCTTTTACCTTTCACTGCCAGCACTTTGCTTCAACTTCTGTAACACCTTTTTTTTTACTGGTAACTGGAAAGCAATGACGCACACGGAGTCACCACTCACCATTGAAAACAGTCACCAACCAATCCACCAATCCACTAGCCATACTGAGTTACTGAGTTCACCATCGAACGCAGTGGCCAGTTGCCAGTGGTCCAGAACAAAAATGATTAGGCAGGCTTTTCGTCTCGTACCACGGTAGGTACCACCGTACCAGTCAGTAGTTCACAGACTTTTTTTTTTAGAAGAGTAGTTCACAGACCCACAATCAAGGGCCGACCGGCCCAATAAATATGGCAAGAATGAGCCTTTCATGCTTTTCTATTCTCCTACGGCCCATTTTAACATTACGGCACCATAGGCCCTCAAGTCTGGTTCCAACCACGATTGATCTCATTTGATTGATAGGGAAATATGTAAAGTCCATCCATAAAGTAAGCTATTTATCTATTACTCTCTCACAATTTAAGAGACCCATATACATCTATGTACTTGTCACAGTTACATAAATATTTACTGAAAATTGTAGCGTATCTGTTCAGTAGAAAATGATATACATTGATCGGAAAAATATAAATATTGATCGAAAAAATATAAATATTTACTGAAAATGATATTTGTTCATAAAAAATACAGTAAACCAGTAGATAGATAAAAAGATAAAAAGTAGACCAGTAGACAGATAAAAAGATAAAAAGGTGGTCACTATCTACTACTCTATGACTCTGTTTTATTTTGTAATTGTCTGATACAGAAGTATAGAAGCACACAAAAGCCAATTCTTAACTACTTCACACTTGATAAAAAGATTTTATTGCCTCAAAACTTGACACCTATAATATACAGACAAAACGCCAACGATCCTAGGGAGAAGAAGCAAAACTTATTTCCCAAATGACTCGGCAAGCAAGGAAAAAAGGAACCAAAAAAAAAAAAACACGAAGTTCTAAAACGTTTACAAAAAGGATAGTTGTTCAATGCTAAAGGCAAAGATGACACAGAGCTACTCCTCTGTTTTGACATGGCCTCCCTTGACACAGGACTTCACTAGCTTCTTGAAACCTTTCCCTGGGCTTGCCTTTGGGCTTCTCCAACCATCGACACTCTTTCTATCCGACTCGAACTCTTCTTCTAGCTGCATGATTTTTTTTTTTTTTTTTTTCACATCAATAATATTTACCAGAATCCATGAGAACCGAACAATTGTCTGAATTTTACTGCTTAATTGTCTATGCTTGTACTTCTATCGGTTGATCAGTATGACAAGTTATGAACTTTAATTTGACACAAATGGATGTCCATAATTTACTAATTCTGTCATTTTGGCAGTAATTTGTAAAAAACGGTATCTATTTTAATTAAATATCGAAACATTTAGCTACACATCAACAAAATAAACTGAGAAGAAGTTACATACCTTGAGAAGGCGATTTTCGAGGAAGTCGATGCGATCAAACAAGGTCCCCTTTGTTTGAATCTCCATCATGGCCTCCTCAATCGACCTAAATTTCTGCTTCGACAAGCTTTTCGGCGAACTTGTTACCGATGAATCACCCCCAGCATAAACATCACTGCCCGTCAACTGCCCGCTCGAGTTTGTCGACGCAGCGCGGCTCCTCGTGGTGCTCCTCCTACCACCACGTTTCTCCTCCAAGGATCCCAACATCACGTCCAGGCGATCGACGCGGTTTAGCATGCTTGGTTGTTCTTGAGTTTCAACAGGAGCCATTGTTTGATCACTTGTGCTAACTGATCAGTATATACAATCAATTCTTTATAGCTTGAAAGAGAAATGAAAGTAGTACTAGCAATGTGAAAGGTTTGAACTTTGAAGTTGGGTTTTTGTTGGCGCTCTATGAGTCGGTTAGTTGGCATGCTGGTTGACACCTGTCCCTTGGTTTTCGACGTGGCAGTAAGAGACTGCACACGTGTGACGCACATACTGATATATGCCGAGCAGTAATTGAGAGGATAAAATTTAATTTGATCGGACCTGTCATCATTTATTGTCAGTATTGTGGCATGTAATAAAATGGTTCGGGGCAATGTGTGGCTGCCAGTGTGGTTGCATTAATTTGGTTTGTACAAAGTTTTCTGTAACTAACTAAATAAACGTGGCTGTTCCACAGTCGACCATTTTATATATTTTTTTAAAAACATAGTCTTTATATATAAACGTCCTGCACATGTTTGCTAGCTAAGCTTTGTTCCTTATTGGAAATGAAATAATCAAACGAAGTATATATGCTCGGTGGCACTAGAAAGTAAGGCAAGGCAAGTGATCTCAATGTCTCATCATGGCCTTTGGCAGCGGTAACGTAACGCGTTGAAATCGCGTACGATCCAAATCGGATCGGAGGACCCTCCAATCTCTATCGGACGGCTCTTATTATTTTAAAAACATCCCCTAAAAACTACAGTCGTCGGATCGAAAATTGGAGGGCCCTCTGATCCGATTTGGATGGTAGCCGATACGGACCCGTAACGTAACTGGTAAGTGCTCCCAATTGACTCCGTACTCTATTCCACAATAACTGTCGAGACGCTTTTCTTTTTTCTCTGATTTTAGACGAATTTACGAGCTTTCTCCGTGTTGTAATAATTAGTTTTGTCTTTATTGAATGATTTTCTACTGCATAGTATATGTTGGACATGTACCGCAACCACAAACGAACGTTCAGATGGATCGCTACATCGTCCTAGTCTGTAATCATAACATAGAAATATATATCTGCGATATTATGTGTCGTAAATTTCATAGCTTTTCTATTGAAGCCTCTTAACTGTAATATATTAGTCCGCTCCGCATAAGACTGTACAGAATTACGAATCTTGTGGATAAAAAAAATTCTTATCTTCTTTCCGGAATATGAAGTTGTGATCCTATCAACACTGTCGTTATTTCAATTGTCGTTACTTCAATTGTGATGGCCATGTCAATTGATGGGCATGTAATTTCAAAATACTCATCCTTTCTTGAATTGCTATGTCACACCAGAAAGTTTACACATTATAGAACTTAGTTCAATAAAAATACTAATTTGATTATATTAAAATATTTCTGTGTTATCACGGTCTTATATGTGGTAATCTTTACTAGTGATGCTTAAGCTTACAAAAGGCCGATGCCGTTTGAACTTTTCCTGGACATGCCTTTTCTTGGACCTTCAGTTCCAGAATCTGTTCTCATATTTACTGGAGCTATTTAGTACGGCCCATTGGAATGGAAGTGTCAAACAATGGGCTGATCAGAAGTCTACCTTGGTGATCATACAATGGCCCAAAACTATATTGGGGTTGAAAATATCTCGGCTGAATAGAATGTCGTGACCTCGTGGCCTTGAGGCCTGTGGCTTACATACATACATCTTACAATTTCCAAATTCCAACAGTTTCTTTCCCCTTCAGTTGTCCAGTTAACCAAGTTATGAATTGACTTGACACTCTACAGGATGTGCGGATGTCGTTGCTCATGAAGAGGAACCGAAGAAGAAGATGTGCAGTGATGGACACCATTTTGGCTGGTTGTAAACTTCTGTTACATAACGCAATTGTTCTGGTCAGGAAAACAACAATTGGATTGGATGCACAATTTTCTGGTTACGTTTCAAACGATTTCACCACGGATGCATGCGGCCCCTGGATCTAGATGTCATGTCACAATCCCTGTGGCCCCATTTCATCAAAAGAAAAAAAAAAAAAAAGAGAGAGAATCCCTGTGGCAAAGGTTAGTGTGTTAATTAATTTTATAGGATTTAGTTTGGTGGTTGTGGAGTGCCCACTTGTCGTTGCCCTCAATCATTAACATATAACAATTAATTAAATTAACAATACTCGTGTAGTTCTGCTTGTAATACTTAAAATAGTTGATTGATCAATTTATGACATGATACGTAATTTGCTAAAATTATAACAGAAATTTGTAGGAAACTTGCAAATATCGTAGAACAGAAAGAAAATATATAAGATCTGTACTAGAATACAGTATACACAATATAAAATGAGTAAGGATCGGTAACTACAAAATTTGATAACACTACTATTATCATAAAACTTATAAATTCAAAAGAAACTTAAAAATAAAAAATCTTCTGCAGATATATTTATTTGAATGTGTTTGAAATTAAAATACATCGACATGCAACTTTTCATAAATTCATTTATGCACGAGTAACGAGTTTCATACTTGTTTTTTTTTTTTTTTTCGAACTCAAGTTCCATACTTCATTAGTTCACCCAGATTTCAGTATCCTAATAAAGTTCCGTACAGAAACACTGTTCACAATTTATTAATAAAAAACTGTTGTTTACAACAATTACATGCAGAGCAATGAAATCGCGCGAACTGAAAAATCCGATTTCACATCCTCTGCCTTAAAGGCAGGGTGCCATGAAGCATATGAGCCGTTGGATCACTTTGAGATTCGAGCCTGCACGAATCTTGAGACGATCCGGCTCGAACCTTTAACCCATCGTAAGCCATTATCAACAGTTTTCGGTTTTCCTATCAACTTTTCCTCACCTCCCACCACCACCACACAAACCTTCCTTGTCCCACTCCCACTCCCACTCGAGACCAAACCAACTAGAGAACCAAAAGACAAAGACCAGAAGGTGCCGAACAGCTGAACATTTGAGCCATGGGGAGCGTGGCGGAGGCAGAGACGATGGGCCAGGGCGTGGGAGGAGCTGTGGTGAAGGTGGACCCGCGGCCTAGCAAGGGCGCGCGGGCGTGGCTGGTGGACATGATCGAGAAGGCCCTGGTGTGGATGATGTACGATAAGTCGCAGCCCCTGCACTACCTCTCCGGCAACTTCGCGCCCGTTGAGAAGGAGACGCCGCCCTGCTCCGATCTCCCCGTCAAAGGCTCTCTTCCTGTATATAATTCCTTCCTTCTCTCTCTCCCGGTCCTCTCTCGCTTTCTTAATGGTTTAGATGTTTGATCATTCAAAATTGTAACAATGTGCACATAATTTCTAATATGTTATATTAGCACCCATTACTAAACCGGTATAATATGGTACCGAAGTAATACCGACCAGAGAAACGTTTAAAGTGCAGCTCTTTGCTGGCAACAATATGATGTTAGTATTAATGACTGAAAAGGTTGATAAGGTTTTCTGTTGGAATTTTCCAAGCGTCCTCATTTTAACTATCCACACTACGTCCAGACATGCACAGAATTTGTGACTCTTATCTCAAATTGTGTAACGCTTAACTCAGATTTTGTGATGATGTGGACACTAATATGGAGGACACTAGATATGATCCTTTTCTATTTCCTTTATTAATACGAGAAATCCTCTTATGATTTTTATTGATAAGTTGACAAATTAAGCATTCTTTCAGGAATGCTTGAATGGCGAGTTTGTTAGAGTTGGGCCCAACCCGAAGTTCGTACCTGTGGCGGGATATCACTGGTGCGAATTTTTCATTTTTTATTAGCTCTGTTTGTTGTATGTGCTTTGAACATTTTCATCAACATCTTATGGAGAAGTCAGAATTTATTAAGTTTCTTTTTCTTTCTTTGAAAAAATTTCTGCAGGTTCGATGGAGACGGGTGCGTATTCCCATATTTTCATTTTGTTTTACATGTTTTATGATGTAGAAGAGCTGGCTCTCTTGTAGAAGTATTATAGAGATTTGTTGCTTTATGTAGAATGATTCATGGAATGCGCATCAAAGATGGAAAGGCAACTTATGTTTCCCGATATGTGAAAACTTCAAGGCTTAAGCAAGAAGAATATTTTGGTGGAGCCAAGTTCATGAAGGTAAACGTGTAAATACTATTTGACAGGATCATCTATGTACCATTATGCCAGCATATGTAAATAGATGGAAAATAAATGAAACACGCTGAAATGGTGAAATTGTGCTGAACCATGAGTATTATTACCTGTGTATTGTGTCACATTAGATGCTTCTTTGATTGTCAGATTGGGGATCTCAAAGGACTCTTTGGATTGTTTATGGTTCAAATGCAACTTCTGCGTACCAAATTAAAAATATTTGACATGTCTTATGGCTATGGGACAGGTAATCTTTTGGTTACTGTCTTTATTTAGTTTGATTGGCATTACCGCATTATTATAATAGTTAAATTTTGAAACTATGATATATATGGATATTAGGCAACACTGCTCTTATATATCATCAAGGAAAGCTCCTCGCCTTGTCCGAAGCTGATAAGCCTTGTAAGTGAAATATTATTACTTTATTAGGAGCTTTTGTAGCTCATTAGTCATTATCAAAGACATACTAAAAGATAGCCCTATTGGTTGCTCTGTAGATTTATTTAAACTTATTTGGAATGCTTTTATAAATTAGATGTCGTGAAAGTTCTAGAAGATGGAGATTTACAAACTCTTGGACTGTTGGATTATGACAAAAGATTGAAGCATTCTTTCACTGCCCATCCAAAAGTTGACCCATTCACAGGTAATGTTCTAATTTGAGAAGAAGAGTTTCTTTAAATGCACTAATCTTGTCCATGTATTTCATTTTTACCACACAAGTAACTAAGCTGTTCCTATAAATTGGTTATAATTCATGTACCTGGTAGTACAATAAACACTGAAATGCCCCTTTCTTTTGTATGGTGATGTTTCAGAGTTTGCCAGGTTCAATATGTGTTAAATGTCAATTTGATGATTTGAGTGTGATACTTCTTAAGCCTGTATCATTTTAGATCTTCAGGATGCTTCAGAGTCAAAATTATAGCAATTATGGGAAAAAAAGAAATTGGGAGTTTTATTTTCCTCAATAATAGATATCAACTTTCTCAGGATGTTAACAATAAGTATTTGATTCAGATGAGATGTTCACCTTTGGGTACTCGCATGATCCACCATATGTCACATACCGGGTCATCAACAAGGATGGGGTGATGCTTGATCCTGTACCAATTACTATACCAGCTCCTGTAATGATGCATGACTTTGCTATAACTGAGAACTATGCCGTTTTCATGGACCTTCCCTTGTATTTTAGACCAAAGGTAAAGAAGAAACCTTGAACATTTAAAGTTCTGGAAATTTTCATTTATGGCAAATAATAAGTTTGTGCGTTCTGCCATTTGTTGCTTATGCCTGATATTATGTAGTATTCACAACTAAGTCCTAATGTTGCATCACGTCTTTATTTGACAACCATTTCTCATATTTGCCATCAACATCAGTGTCCAATGTTATTTGAGGTATATTTAGGTTGATGGTAATTTTCATTTGCAAGTATCCCAATGGGTCTGTTGCGGTGCTTATCGCATAAATTGGGGCCATTTTGAAACCTATTGTATTTGCTAATTGTTTTTGTTTTGCTTGTAGGATATGGTAAAGGGGAAGTTGATTTTCACTTTTGATGATTCAGTTAAAGCTCGTTTTGGCATACTTCCAAGATATGCAAAGGATGATCATGACATTAGATGGTTTGAACTTCCCAACTGCTTCATTTTTCATAATGGTAATTCTTCTTAAAGAATAAATGCGTTCATCAATTTATGGGTGAATTTTTTGAGAAGTTTGCTAAAATCAATGTCCACATTATCAGAAATTGTTGGTCTCCCGATTAAACCAGCAATTTGTTGATCTTCATGGAGAAAAAAGATGACAATGTGATCTAATTGGGTAACAGAAACAAAAAATTTAATTAGGGGCAAACCAACTCCGAGTGACGTAATATTGACTTACACAAAATTTTGTTATTATTTAAAAAAGTTTACCTAATTAAATTTTTTTTATTTTTCTTGCATTGGTAATGTCTAACTGCGTTACTTAAGAAATATATGCAGCCCCAATATATGTATTAATTATTTGATTTTTTTTTTTAAATAGCAAATGCATGGGAAGAAGGTGATGAGGTGGTTCTAATTACATGTCGGCTTCAAAATCCTGATTTAGACCAAGTTAATGGTGCTACCAAAGAAAAGCTTGAGAACTTCACCAATGAACTGTATATTTTCCCACTCTTTTTAAATTTTCCCATCACTAACTTTTTATTAATTCTGACAATACTTTTTTGCTATTAGATATGAAATGAGGTTTAACATGAGAACTGGTGAAGCTTCCCAAAAGCAACTTTCTGTCTCAGCTGTTGATTTCCCTCGAATTAATGAAAGTTACACTGGAAGGTAACTTCTTTTGTAGTTGTTATCATTATATTATAAGCTGTGGCGGCACAGATGTTAGTAATTTATTTTCATCATTGCATTCATTTTTAACCTTTCTACAATAAAACACCTATAGGAAACAACGATATGTGTACTGCACAATACTTGACAATATCGCAAAAGTTAAAGGGATTATAAAGTTTGATCTGGAGGCTGAACCAGCGAGCAACAAGGAGAAGCTTGAGGTGGGAGGAAATGTGGCCGGCCTAGTTGATTTGGGCCCTGGCCGGTATGGTTCAGAGGCCATTTTTGTACCACGCCAGCCTGGTGTGACTGGAGATGAAGATGACGGTTATCTGATATTTTTTGTACATGATGAAAAAACTGGGTACTTTTTTATCCTCTCTCCCGGTGGCACCTCCTGCTCTCTTTATTTTTGTTTTCAAATATTCAGACAGTACCATACAGTGAAACAGTCAAGGAGCTACACTACCATTAACAGTTCAATTTGGATGGAAAAGCAAAATAAATAAATAAATAATGGATTTAGCCTTAAATTTTAGAATTTATCTCTTATGACCCTTAAAAGTATGATAAAGCATCCTTCAGAAAATTGCTGTATTTATTTAGTCATAATTCTTGAAGAATGACAGTTTTTTAAGCAGGTAAAGTGATCTCTTCTGAAATGAGGGGTGGGGCTCATGTGTTTATGTCATGGCCTCATGGGCGAGTTCCTGGAATACAAACATTTCTTATTTTTTTCTCAGGTTTGTGCTAGAAAAGAAATATAAGGTACTAATATGTTCTATTTATTGAATGAAGGAAATCTGAGGTGAATGTGATAGATGCCAAAACAATGTCGGCGGAACCAGTAGCAGTTGTGGAGCTGCCTGCCAGAGTTCCATATGGTTTCCATGCCTTCTTCGTTACTGAGGTTAGTGTCATATGGAACTTTGTGTCAGCACCAATGCTTTGTACTTTTCCTTTTAAGGCAAAAGTTAACATTAGAAACTGAAAAAAAGGAAAAATTATATATATGTAAAAGTGTTTTGTGTGAAAACTTGAGATTGTGTGAGGAACTTAACATCAGAAATACTGAGAAACTTAACAAGATTTTTTGTAATTGACAGGAGCAACTAAAGAGTCAAGTTGATGAGAATGTGTAACCACATGGTAGTCTTGTAAGAAAGAAATGAACGGACAGCCCTACATCAGATAGAGAAACGTCACCAGCAAATATTTGTTAATATACACCCCAACACGTAGTTTCAATTTCATGTAGAAAGATATCACCATTAGTCTATTGTATACAATATATACTGTAAGTAATGCCTTATAAAACTACAAACAAGATGAAATATTATTCTCTGGAGATGATCTGTGTTCCTTGTTATCCATACATGATACATCCAATTGGAGGAGGAAATTTTGGTCCAATCTGGACCAATTATGAATTGATAGACTCTGGGATACAATCTGCCTGATCAGAACTAAGATCAGTTCAAAACTTCAAATCAGTTCTCCTTGACCAGATCGTCAAGCAGTGATCTGACATTGCTTGATCGAAATGTTGATCCATTGGGACCTATTAAGTGCAGTAATGTGAATCAATTACAGTGAAAGGGTCACGGTAAATGTGTACAAGTACTCCTGTTTCAAAGCTCAAGCTATAATCACGATGGACATATCCAAAGTATAGAACAGTGCATATGAGCATTAGATTAGAGAATAAAAAGATAGTGTTTCTTGGTATAGCGTTCTAGCGTGCTCATCCTCTGTAGCGCTACATTGTGTAGTGCAGGATGTGAACCGTTAGATTATCTCGAGATCTGTGGATATGAATTCAGCATTCTAGGCTACACAACCGTTAGTATTCATATTAAGGGAAATTTGTATATTTACCACTTCAAAACTCTCCATTTGTAACTTTGTCACTCCAAATTTGGAAATTGCAAATTTGCCACTACAAACTTAATAAAATTGAATTATTACCAATAAAAATTTTTAATGACCAAATTGCCCTCAACGGCAGCCCCCCGGCAGCCCTCGAGTGCGGGGGCACGAGGGGTCTGCCCCGCGTTTTGCCGGGTAAACGCGGGGCTGCCATTGAGGGCAATTTGGTCGTTCAAAAATTTTAATGACAATAATGCAATTTTATTAAGTTTGTAGTGACAAAGTTACAAATGGAGGGTTTTGGAATGACAAGTATACAAATTTCCCTTCATACCCTCATATTAATTAAGAAACTTTTAAATTAATGGTTTTAATATACTGTTTTTTTATATAGTTGATTATTATATATATAATACAAATAGCTTAGAATACAGTCAATATAAATCCAAACTCATAACATGAATATTATGAATACTAGCACATCGGTATCAATTTTTGATATCTATATCTCTCTTCCTTCCTAGAATGTCTCATCGCAAGTAGGCGAGTTGCAATCCTGGAATACCCGGGGTGCTTGGATTCGGAATGGAGAGCAGTAGCAAGATGCTATATGCATTATGCCAAAGGCAACGCAACAAACAGGTAGCAGCAAATGGGGTTGCATAATTTCTTTCTTCCTGTGGTTCAGATGAGCGAAAGGCTCTCCCGGACTGTTCTTCCCCCCTCATTTTTATTTGGGAAACATATATATTTTCACTCATTTAGAGAAATAGTATGATTCATCCAAAATTGTTCACGTCAAGATTTTCTATGATACCTTCCACTTTTTATCCGTTTCGTATGTATTCGATATGATGGGCACGTGTGAAAATTTGCTTGTATGTAAGAGATTTTTATTTTTAAGTGAGGCTACAATACTACTATTTTGAAGTTCAAATAGTCGATCAGAACCATTTAATGTGATCTTTATATAATAATGTTGTTATAGACAAATTTTTTTTTTAAATTTTTAAAACTGTCTTTTTAGATAGATAAAAAGCTATATTTTTAATGGTTCATAATATTTAAATCAAATCATTTTTTAATTATCTAAAGAAATAGTAAAAATGTATAAAAAAAAATAAAATTATGTCTCCAGTAATATTTGTATATGGAGATCATGTTGAGTGGTCTGACTGACCACTTGGACTTTAAAAACTATAATATGAGAGTCATAGTATAACTATAATATGAGAGTCGTAGCCTCACTCTTTTTTATTAAAAAAAAAGGAATAAAGGTCATTTATATCTTAAAGCTGACTAAAAACAATCCTTGCGTTTGGCAAGTGTAGTAGTGTGTAGTAAGTGATTTAAAGTGCTTTAAGTCACCAAATAAAAGTGATTTAATGTGTAGTAAGTTAACGTAGCTATATAAGTGTTTTAAACTAAATTACCAACATTTCACATATTTTACTCATTTCATTTACTTTACTTCATCTATTTACTTCACTACCACCAAAGACTAATGCGTTAAGGTGATTTAGCGTTTTACTACGATTTAATTTACTACACTTGCCAGACGAAGAGAATAGAATTAATAATTCTCGTCGTTTCTATTATTATTCTACTCTTCGAACACTATTCTAGTTGTAGGGTCTTGCAACTAATTTTTTTTTTTTAATTTATATATAGAAATATGAGTGTCTAGCTCTTTAAATTTTATTTTGTGCTTATAGAGACTTTAACCCAAAGTTTCCTATTTGCTATCACTGAAGTTGCTAAGCCATTTGCTCTTGCAACCTAATAACTCTCATTTTACAAATGTGTCTTTTCTATGATCAGAATTGATTAGCACAATTGCATTGTAACTTTCACAGTATTATATAGATCTGCACATGTATGAAATGTTGGAATTCGGATGATTTTTGTTCAGATGATAACAACTATTATTGTATTATTCGTTATGACTGTTTTATAAAAGAGATGTTGACAACTTGGCATGATAAAACCTTACATGGCATTACATATATTTTCATTGTTTTCATTAAGTGATTACTATATTAGTCCCTGAAATCTTCTGATATTACTTGGTCTAGGTCTGCAGCTTCCTAATTCTTATTTGCTTGATAAGCAACCTGCATTAATTTGATCCTATTGTTTACTGTATGCATGCATTTCATAACAAAGAAATTGCTAATTTGGGTCTCTTCTAACTCTGCTCAAATCACAGTTTATAAATCACAATTTTTTTTTTTTTGGGATAACAAATGAGATAATAGTACTTGATATTTCTTTTGTTAGATGCCCCCTTTTGTTTGGAATATAGGCTAAGCAGCTTAGCATACAATAAAGCAGTCACAAATGTGGAGAATAAGATTGATGCCAGTACAAGTAGTCATGTCGACGATGTCGTCATTTCAACCATCTGAGGAACAGCAGATTTGGGGGAGGCCTTAATTAATTACCAGTAATCAGTATATATACCAGATCCCTTGCAAATATGTCACTATATATAATATATGTATACTCCAGTGTCCAGTCACTTTTCTGTCAAGGTGAACAAAATGTAGAGAGCTCTCCACCATAAAACAATCTGTGGCATTGATTCAGGTAATAAGACTGGCATTTGAAGCTTGGAGATTCATATATGTAAACAGTGATCTTTCGTTAACGGATGGATACCGATATCGGAAGAAAGGATGGATCAGAGTGTGAAGATGCCAGTAAGGAGGTTGAGCCAGCAGTTCTCGTTAGTGTACCAAAGGATACCGGCCTTTTTCTTTTTGTCCTCAATTTAAGGTAAATAGTAGAAAACAGACAATTATGTTCGAATCGATTCGAAAAATGATTTACTGTCTCGAATGGAGTATTAATATCAGCATGGCCAGGGACGGACCTAGGCATGGGCAAGCCTAGGCCCGTGCCCGGGTTTGATTTTTAAAATATATTGATTAATACTAATTTTTTCTTTATATTAAACAATACCTATTTACATTTGTAGTTATTGTGCTCGGACTTAATGATTTGTCAAGTAAAATATAATATAATAGAGCTCCATGTTTTATATATTAGACAATTTGTGTCTAGACTTAAAAATTTCTTAGATCCGTCCCCGAGCTTAAAAATTTCTTAGATCTGTCCCTGAGCATGGCCTACATAAGAGATCTTGAATATGAAAGGTTACAACTTACAAGATGTATACCGTTTGCTATCCTCCTCCCCTGTCCACCATTTTATTTGTTAACTGCAATTTTTTATTTGTCAACTTAATACACAATTATCCACTAACAAAGTTCAAAAATACAATATATTCATACAGATAATTATGTATTCTTAGTTGATAAATATATAATCAGAAAAAGGTGGATAACAGATGGCGTAGAAAGGATCGACACTTAATATTTTCCATATCAATAAATAAATGTGTTATTTACAAAAAAAATAATAATAAGCTTATGAGGAATGTTTTGGATACAATGTCCTGTTATTTATACTTTGTTTGTGCTTTTACTTGATATGTAGAAATGTATTGAGGCTAGATGAACTTGGCAAAGAGATCTTACGGATAGCGGTACCAGCTGCTCTGGCACTTGCTGCAGATCCACTTGCCTCCATAGTTGACACAGCATTTATCGGTCGATTAGGTACGCCGTTAACGTTCTCATTTTATTTCACAAGATATTCCGTTGTTACTTCTATTTTTTTTAAAAAAAAAAAGAAAAATCATTATTGCATCTCATAGATCTTGTGCAGTACTTTGACTCCGAAATTGTGTAACAGGGCCCGCAGAGATTGCCGGAGTAGGGGTATCCATCGCAATATTCAATCAAGTGTCCAAAGTGTGCATCTATCCCCTTGTCAGTGTCACCACATCATTTGTAGCAGAGGAGGATGCCATTATTTGCAATCAAGTCGATGAAGAGAAAACAAAAGATTTGGAGAAGGCACCACCTCCTTTAGGCGCTGAAGTAACATCTCTTTCAGAAAGCCGTAAGATTTAATTACTTTGTACCATTGAACTTTGGTTATGGCTTGCATTTCTTTTTATTTGGAAAATTTGTCGTGTTCAGAATCAGTATATCGGTGCCTGATATTCAGTACCAGTGCTTGCTGGCTTATTCAATATTAGCTCTTAATGTAATTAGAACTCCGAGAACTCACTGGAAGTCATGGCAATCTATATTTTTATCATTTGAGCTACTAATTTTGGTACTTGAAGTTAAAAGTTTAGTTCAAAATGAAAGAGATCAAAACCCGGATCCTCCCCAGAAATGTGTACCTCGATCATGTGGTACAAAAGGATTATCAGTTAAAAGTTTCTTGTAATAACATAATTTCAATTATTCACACTATTCATATCAAGAAATTAAGGTATAATTAATTTTGTTTCCAATCATATCAAATCATCCATTTAATTTACAAACACTCATTGTTTTTTTTTTTTTTTCTCAGAACTGAAGAAGGTCCATTGGTACAGAAATTTAGCTTTAAGCAAATGCGTGAAAACAGATGTATGTAAGAGAAAGTATATACCATCTGTATCTTCAGCATTGATTGTAGGTGCTTTACTGGGGCTTCTTCTGGCCATAACCTTGGCTTACTCTGCTAAGTTTGTCTTGAACATTATGGGGGTTAAATCTGTAAGTATATATATACAATTATCCAAATTATAAGGATGTCATTTGCCACAAGTACATGCAATGTAAAAAGATGCATCTTCAAGGTTGCAATATGGTAGACACACCTTAAAGATATACCATCTCGAAAGAAAACTGTCCCAGATTAATTGGGGATGCTTCATCTGAACCAAAGAGCATTTTTTTTAGTTAGCAGTCTTAGATTTTGGTGGAAATATTGAATTCTTGGTACAAATTATCACTCATACAGGGTTCCCCAATGCTGCCATCAGCATATCGTTACCTGACCTTGAGATCAATAGGAGCTCCTGCAGTGCTCTTGAACCTAGCGATGCAAGGTGTTTTCCGTGGTTTCAAGGATACAAAAACCCCGTTATATGCCACTGGTATGTATTCTAAAGCCTGATATGGTGTCATGTCGATAATTGTTTTACTATGCTGTTAACAATACATATATAATGATGAGTCTTGTCAAATTAGTTTATGGCGGGGTTTGAGGGATTGAATACTGAAATAACACATTAATTTGCTATTAGAATAAAAATATGCATTGTAACTAAAAAACGATGAGTCTTGCTTGCGCAACTGCCTCATTCGGCAATTGCGACTTATCCGTTTTAATTTATTTCAGACCTAAAAGAAAAAATAATATCTATTTCAGTTATTGGAGATTTAACCAACATCGTATTAGACCCGATTATGATGTTTGTTTTTCACTTGGGAGTTGGAGGCGCTGCGATCGCCCATGTAGTTTCTCAGTGAGTTCCTCTTAATTTGCACATAAAAATTTACATTTATTTAAATCCTCGCAGCTTTATATTAATTAACCATTAATGTGCAGATACATAATAACAATTATATTGTTCATCCGGCTTCTTCAGAAAGTCGACATTGTGCCACCGAGTGTTAAAGCTCTTTCTTTTAGTCGGTTTATGCAATGTGGTAAGTAGTTCTGAAATCACTATACTGATGCTTTATCATACAATATGTACTGTTATAGTTAGATAAGTGGATATTATCACTAAGATTACCAATTTTGTATCACTTGTTTTTTTCTTGAATACTGCTATAAATCTGCTTATTTCTGAAGGTTATATGAAACTAACTGATCAAATTTCAGGTGACAGAATCTTCGTAACAGATACTTCATTTCACTAATATTATGCCTTTCTTAAATTCAGGAACATTGCTATTGGCAAGAGTAGTAGCAGTGACATGCTGCGTGACTCTAGCGGCATCTTTGGCTGCACATCATGGCCCGGTAGTCATGGCTGCATTTCAGATCTGCCTGCAGCTGTGGCTAGCAACATCTCTTCTTGCCGATGGATTAGCTGTTGCTGGACAGGTTGCTTACAATTTGTTGGTTTGTTTTTCTGTGCTATTTTGAATTATCGTACCAGTATACCAGTAGTTGGTCCTGATACAAGGTGGCTCACAACAGTACCAGTGAAGAACCTGTTTCTGGTACCAGAAATAAGAAACGAACAGATAAAAAGAAGCCTAACAGATATAATATAAGACAATCCAAATTCAAACAATTGGTCATTTGTTTGCCTCAGTTTGAATAACATCTTTTTGTGTGGTTTTATAGGCATTATTAGCTGGAGCCTTTGCAACAAAGGACCATCACAAAATCATAGTCGTCACTGCTCGTGTATTACAGGTAAATCAGTACCCAAATTCACTTAATTTTTTTAACTTTCTATTATTGTTTTGATGCTCTTATATTATTAATAGTGCTGTACCAGTACATGCCAGTATCTAGATGTCGGTACTGGTATCAATGTTGCTTGATATCTTTGTATACTCAAATCAGTCTTATCTAGTGGAATTTAACATGCAGCTAAGCATTATACTAGGAATGGCACTAACAGTATTTCTTGGAGTTGCAATGGAGTTTGGGTCAGTAATTTTCACAAAAGATAAAGGCGTACTGAGAGTGATCCACAGGGGCATTCCGGTAATTTTGGGGCAAATCTCATGCTGAATTTTTGAATTTTGTATTTTCTTAGTTTAAAAATCTTCTTACCATCTATCTCTTGTGTACCAGTTTGTTGCGGGTATGCAGACGATCAACTCATTGGCTTTTGTTTTTGATGGAATAAATTTTGGGGCATCAGACTACAGATACTGTGCATACTCTATGGTGATTTTTTCTTCTTCTTCTTCTTCTTTTGTGAATTGTATCAGCAATTTTAAGTTTTTCATTTTAGTGGGATAAATTGAATTACTGTTTTTACTTTTGCTACTCGTTGCAGGTGTTTGTCGCAATAGCCAGCATCCCTTGCCTGATATATCTCTCTTTATACAAGGGTTTCATTGGAATATGGTTTGGACTGTTAGTCTACATGACATTAAGGACTCTTGCAAGTACCTGGAGGTAATAATAACTTGACTGGTTATTTGGTTCTAGAAAAAAATGGCTTTGCCTTTTTTTTTTTTTGGGTGTGTGTCAAATACTCACAGTCACAGGATAGCTTCTTTCTTACAGAATATATAGAATATATATGTAATTCAACATTTGTATGTTTAATATCAATAATTAAACAAGTGCCTTTTTCTTTTTCTTTTTTTCTTTTCCAGGATGGGAGCTGCAAGGGGGCCTTGGAAATTCCTAAGGAAAAGATAAGGAAGGATCTCCTCTTTTGGTTCCACGAGTTGATAAAGCCATAAACGTAACAAATATAGGTTCCACTATGAATTAAAAAGCTCTGTTTACTGAAACTGGAAAAAATAATTCAATTTTTTCTGCTTGCAAGGGGTTTGTACTTTGTAACGTTAATTAGAATAATAACAAAGCTGTGTGTTTACTTTAATTAAACGGGGCTAGATAAAGATTGAGCGCTTTCATATTTTATTTTTGTCTAGTTCGGTTCAAATAGACAGCAAAAACGATTTCATTGTTTTTGGACCGCATTTGCAAATTGATCTAAAATAATTTAAGAACGCAAATTATTACGCATATTTTAAGGCCTCAAATTCCATTGATAACCGTACCAAATAGGTATGGTACAGGTCGGATGAGAGTATTTTCGCTACAATACCTGTTCAGAATTGGTCTTGTCCTTACTCTACCCATACCTATTAAAATCGACTTACCCATACCTGTCCGTGTTCATCAAAATAAATGGGTAACGCGCATGTGAGTAACAATACATAAAGAATAATACACTAATGTATTGATTGAGGCTATTGTCCTTCAGAAAGCACAGTGGTTGTTGTTGACATATCTCCTAAACCATAGCTCGAACCTCGAATGATCAATCCAAGTTGCTAACCATAATTTACATATTGAATCTAGTTGTATATAATAATTTTTTTTATATTTTTAGAAATTTCTAACTATTTTTTATATTTTGAAAAATTACCCTTTTTGTGTATTTTCTATACAACTTTCAAAATTCCAAATAGAAGATATTAAATTTCAAAAATAAATCAATGATGAACAGAGACTTATAATTTGTAATTTTATATTGAATGAATCACCTTGACGCTACCAACAGCTATTATAAATTCTCTAAAAGATATTCTGCAATTGTTAGGCAAATGCTAGCTATGAGATACTTGTAGCCCTCGATGCATTTACTTCAATCAGTAGATATACCCAAACTACTCACAGGTCTCAACACAACATGTGAATATAAGCAAATGAAATCAGAACAAACAAAGTTGTATTTTTTTTTTTTTTTTTTGAAAAGCAAACAAAGTTGTAGTTGAAGATAAATAAAAAAGACAAAAGAAAGAGTAAAGAAAATGTTCCCCAACAAGTTATATGTAATAACATTACTTATATTCTTGATTGTTTCTGGCAAGCTGATCACTCCAATCAGAGCTAATGTAGCAACTGATCAGCAGACTACGCATGTGCTAATCGGTAAGCTGGCAATCTTCTGCTACTCAAATTAACAAAAATAAGTTATATTTGTTTTCTTATCGTAAATTTAGAATCGGATGAAGATGACATCAGAGGAACTGAGGAAGGGAAGGTACTCATAGCGCTGAGGCGTCCTTTATACATTCCAGGCATTTCTCCAAAGCCGATTGTTGTCCCAGGCGACAAAAATTCTCGAAACGAGTTGAATTAATTGTATCCCGCACTGCACAAGTACGTCTATTTAATTTGATTGAAGGCTTGAAGCTCACTGTTGTATTTTCATGCTTGAAATAAAAGCCCCAAGTACTTGATTTGTTCTGGTGCCTGTGTATACTTATATATTACGTTAAACTCTAGATAAAATTATTCAAGTAAAAAGTCTGCCTGTGAAAGTGCTGCTAAACATTTAGATTTTAGCAGATGTGTTGTATGCAAGTTGTTCTAGGAAAATTCTGTAAGGCTCTCACTTAAATTTAAATATATTGGTCGATCTATTTGATGCCACAAAAAACAGAGATGCAGTGACCACACAAAAGATAAATGCCTTTTGAGTTTTCAGCCAGAAGAGGCTTATGGATTGTTGCCTATTTTTATCGTCTATATTTTGCAACTTCTTTTTTTCTCAAAACATGGTTGTCAAGAATAAGTTTGCAAATGCCTTGTCAACTGAAGCTATCAAGCACCTGAAAGAAAATTGCAAGCTTTGTTGTCCACTGGTTTTGGCGTTCATCTCTCGTAGATTCAACATTTCCTGTGATAGATGTTTGAAACACCTAATGGCTCATGCTTATTAGACTTCTCCTTTATGTTTTGTGGGTAATAATCTTATATAATTGATGTTCTTCTTCTACATTCCTGACCTACATATAGTTTTATTTCAATAAATCTGATTCAAATATATATCTTATATGAACTATATATATATTTCTTGAAACAAAGGCATGGATAGCGAGTAGGAGGATGGAGGGAGAACATGTGATAGATGTGAGCAAATTGGTCATCTCTATGACAAGAAAGCTTGACCCGGCAAACTCCGAAGGCAAAAAACATGAAGAGAAGAGTGACTTCCCTTTAATTTCCAGGATCACTGAACAATTATCCGATGAGGATAGAGAGGTATTCGCACCAAATATCTTGTCAATTGGACCGTATCACTGTAAGAATACCTCTATACAGTTAATAGAAAAGATGAAATGGGATTCTGTCAGTCACATTCTTGAATTGAATCCGGAGAAGCAGATGAGAGATTACATCCAGAGTATGGAAGGGCTAGAAGAAACTATCCGGAGTTGCTATGCAAATGAAATTAAATTGAATAGCTATGACTTGCTGAAGACGATGCTGCTGGACGGGTGTTGTTTGCTTTTAGTTCTTCGCGGGATGGAGGGGGTTATCAAATTATTGCCGGGTTTTGACATCTCGGAATCAGATGAGCTGAAAGTAGAGTCTGAACAGGAAGTTGGTGTTAGTTTTATCCAATCCACTATTGACGTCGCGTATGTCTCGCAATTGTATGCTAAATTCTTCTCGTCTGATCTACTGCTCCTAGAAAATCAAATCCCTTTTTTCGTTGTTGTAAAGATATATCAACTTGTAACGGATGGAAACGGTTGCACTTCATTACTCATGGAAAACATTGCTGCGTCGATAGAAGATATAATATGTAACTATACGAAAGCATTGAACATATTTGAGAAGCCAAAAGAGTTTCATCATCTCCTACACCTCTGCCACATGTACTTCAAACCCCAAGTTTCCTATCATCTAGATGTCGACGAAGCATGCAGTTCATTTGCACAATACCGCACACTCTGTTGGCATCACGCAACGGAGTACCAAAGAGCAGGGATCGAGATCAAGAAAAGAGAACTTCACATCAACAGCCCACATTCTCTTCTTGATATTGGATTCTGCAACGGTGTGATGGAAATGCCCTGTTTGACAATAGATCTGAACACCTACTGCCTCTTCAGGAACTTGGTTGCATTTGAACAAACTTCTCCCCAATTCGGAAACTACATGATCGCATATGCCGTGTTCTTGTCTCAATTTATTAGCACACCCGATGATGTTTCCTTGCTCATCGGTCGGGAAATTTTAGTCCACCAGCTCAACAGTGATGAGGAGGTATGTCATCTCTTTAGAAGGCTAACTGCAGGAGTCGCATTTGACTTCAATGGTGATTATTGCCTCAAACCTGTTTGTCAGAACATGAAGATGCACTACCAAATTTGGAAACCAAAGTGGAGGGATTGCTTGGCTCAATCACTTCTAAAGTGCCCGAATGGTTTCGAGACAGTCGACAAGACGATTTTGGCGAAAAATTCTCGCCGGAGCAGTCAGTATAGGAGTTAATTTAAAATATCAAAAAATTATATAACACAAAATGTTAAGAGGAAGCCGAAGTAGCTAGAACTCCATTACTTTGAATGAATTTGGCGTATCTAGCTAGAATTTTTTTTTTTTTTTTCCTAATGTTAGGTTTCCCCATATTTTGATTTCGAGGACTGATGTGTCAAATTGAAGGGGAAAAAAGTTCCGGTTGGGATTTTTTGCAAAGCAGAGAGAGGTTTAGTTTTTTGGCTTCAAACATAATGTCTAAAAATATATGGGTGTATTTGGCAACCAAAAATTAGAATAGAATAGCAAAATAATAGCTATTCTATGTGCCAAACAGAAAATAGTTATTCGAATGAGGAGGGATCCGTTGACAATGCTAAACTTGACAATTTTGACAATAGGACATTTTAAAAATTTGTAAAAATTCATAAAAATAGAAAAAAAAATTTATGGATGCATTATTTAACTTATAGATTGATCGTGTTTCAAGTTTCAATCAATTTGAACGTCATTTAATGGCTTATCAAAATTTTATGTACTTTTTAACGGTTATAATTTAACAGGTTTCCGAAGGGCTATCAAACATCACTTAAATTGAATATAATCGGAAACATAATCAATCTACAAGCTAAATAATACTTCCGTATTTCTATTTTTAAGATTTTTTTATGAATTTTTACAAATTTTTAAAAGATCTCATTGTCAAAATTGTCAAGTTAAGCATTGTCAATGGATCCCTCCTCTATTCGAATAGCTCTAAAAAATTGCTAATCCACTATTCCTTCTATTTAGTTGAATAGCAGAATAGCTATTCGAATAGCTCTAAGAATAGCTCTAAAAATATTTATCACAATACTATTTCGGTTGTCATTTGCCAAACAACAATTCCACTATCTGAATAGCTCTAAACATCACTATTCTTTTTACTCTTCCAACAACCACTAATCCATTTGTATTAATCGGATAGCACTATTCTATTGCTATTCCTTGATTGCCAAACGGACCCTATATATGAACAGTCCATCCAAATTGCTATGTACGCAGTAATTCTTTTGCAGATTGTTGGAAGATGCTATTTGTACAGTCAGTTGTCACTATTATTATTATATTATTATTGTTAATATTTTTGTGGACATGGGGTTGAGTCATTTCTTAAGTCGTGATATATAAACCCTTAATGGAGTGATAACGCGAAATCAGCTGAGATTAGATCTCAAGCCCTGAGATCCCACTTTGGATGGCTGAGATTGTTTCAAAAATCCTCCCTAAAAATCACATCCGTCAAATTGTCGAATCGCGATTGCAGGGTTGTGAGATCCACTTTGGATCTCAGCAGATACGGACTCGAGTGATAACCTGTCAGAAACAAGGAGATGTAGTCCATGTTACTGCTAACTTGGTTTCAAGCATTACTGTTATGCTCTTTAAATTTGTGATTTCGTGTGAATTGCATGAGCACAACAGTTGGCGTTGCAGTCAATAAAAACATCGGATTTCAGTTCCAAAAGAATAGTTTTATAATAAAATCTTTCGCCACAGAAGAGCCTCACACGAAGCCTCTCCCTGATTGTATTTGTCTGTGACGTTTTGGGTGCCAATCCCACAATCTTACCTTCTGTTTGATAGGTGAAGTAAAGTTAAAGTGGAATAAAAATTAAATCGCTTAAGAGAATTTTAAAGTAATGATGTTTAGTAGCAAAAGTAAAGTAAGGTGTAGTAATTTGATGAAGTAGTATTGAATATAAAATATTACTCATACTATATATAATATTAGAATTATAGTTGAATGACCAAAATGCCCTTATGTAGTAATTAAAAAGTTTGAAAAAAAACCAAATACTTTTTGTACCTTTCTTGAGAAGAACAAACGTTGTTAAGAAGGATAAGCTTGACTGAAATTAATTACATCTTGGAGCCTCTTTTGCTTGTCTTCAACTAATGGAGATCATCTTTTTTTTGCTCAGATTTGGCAAAAGAAGGGGAAGTGGGAGAAGGCGAAGTGAAAAGGAAAGAAAACACAATAAAGAACGTGAGAGAAGGGTAGGTGGGTAAAGTTGCCAACTACCTTAAGTTAATGCACCTATCTTGGTGCATTTATTTACTACACTGAAGTGCAGTTATTTATTTCAATTCATAGCACTTACTACACTCTACTACAACGCCGTTTGGTAGGAGTAAAGTGATTTGAAGGGTTAAATCACTTTTACATCAATTACCAAACGGGGGGTTAATAAGTAACTATCTAGTTTCTAATATCACACTAATAAGATTCATAAATAATTTGCATATTATTTACAAATTATTCGTATTTCAGCTCACAACGAATAAAATGATGTATTATTACTTGCGTATTACTTTGTTAATTGGCGAACTTATAATAGGAATTTTACGAATCAGACGAGTGCGTTTAGATGGTGGAAGGATTAGTATAAGAGTAGTGATATTTGGATCAGTGATCGTGAGTAGTGTGAGATTAATACTAGCTTGAGTAGTATAAGAATAGTACTAACTTTGTACATTTGAAGTAGTAAAAATAGTGTTTGAATTGCACATTTGAAATAGTAATAGTGAAATAGATTAAATAATAATTTTTATTTTCATTTCCGTCATTCAATGCAACACCCAACTCAAATAGCCAAATTTTTTAATATATCTCTCTCCTCTCTACTCCTTCCATTTCACTAATTCAACTAAACAAACCCATAGGAGAGTTAGTTGAGTAGCAGGTAACCATACTATTCCCAAATCCCAATTTACAAATTTGTGTTTGGATAACATACAAGTTGGGTTAGTACCACTACTCTCATGTCTCATGAACAGTCTACTCTCGTACCATCCAAACGCACCCAAAGTTCAGCCTAGATATTCCTGCTGGTTATTTAGACCAAAAAAAATACATAGCACATATGAAGAGAGATTATAACAAAGAGTGAGGTTCATTCATCAGTCACCGGCATTCCTCCGTTTGTATCTCCTATCTACAACTTGGAACAAAACCTGTTCCGTTTCTCACGGAGCACAGCTGGCCCAAAAATCCAAAGTCGGCCCATGTTATTGGGTCTTGCTGAAAGCCTGTGACATTGGCGATTGGCAATGCGGATCGGGATCATCTGCTTTTCTAAAAAGAAAAGCAGGCCCGGTTTCATGATCCGACGATTTAAGAAACTTTGAAGTACTTTAAGAAAAACACTGAAGTACTTACTTTGAGATCAGTACGACAACCGATCCTAACCATCCAATCGGAAAAGCACACCCTACAGCAGATTCACCCTACAGCAGAATATGTGAGGAATTAAGATCTCAGCTCTTGGTGCCGAGCAGGCTGCACTCAGCAGCACCAGATGCCAGAAAAGAGGACTGGAGTAACAAAGGCCATATATATTTTTCCACAGCATTAATATTCCATGATTTTGAACAAGCAAATCGAAATTAACAAACACAGGTACACAACAACAAATTATATATATCACATCACACCGCCTTACCTCCACACCAAACTTAATTAGAACGGAGAGTACTCACCAGACCATATATAGACATAACACATTATTACTACTACACACCACCATCACATTACCACTACCATAATAAGAACACTGGAAAATATATAAAACAAGAATAAACACATGAGATTAAAGAAAGACACCAGAACTAATTAAACTTCTCTACTTGCATGCATGCATGCCCCGTTCAGTCAATAAGAATTATTGCAGATCAAACTGTCATGCATGCCGGAGTCTCGGTCGACTCAAGTCCTGCCAGCAACCTGCTGCCCCTTACTCTGCACCGTCTCGCCAGCATCCTTCACCTTCTGCCCCGCCTGCGCTGCCGCTTCCGCCATGCGCCTCTTTGCCTGCTCCATGTAATCCGGAGTCCTCTGGAACAGCCCGCGCGCAATGTTCGCCAGGCACGTCAGTGAGGAAAACCCGCCGAGTCCCAGCGCGCCGGACGTCAGGAACCCGGTCACTGCGAGGCCCATCAGCAGCGCAGCCGGCACCAGCACGGGACTGAACAGGAGGAACACCGGCGTGGCCAGGGCAAGGCCGATGACGGAGGCCGTCAGAGCAAGGCCCGAGAGAGTCAGCAGGAAGCCCCCGAGCGGGAACAGCGTCGCCACAGTCAGGGCCTGCGACGCCGACGGGCCCTTGTCAGGCAGCAGGTTCTTCATGCCTTCCCCATGACGGATCATCCGGTGCTCCCCGCGGTCTGCCATGATCAGTTTCTAGCTAAGGTTTGAGATTGAGAGGTTGATCGAGAGAGAGTTGCAGGGGTGAATGGGATGAAGAAGGGGGGGTGCTTATAAAGGACGGTGGTGATGACACGTATAGAAATCAGTTGACACGTGCCGACTTTGAGTGTGCCCAGGGTTTACTGATATATAGCTCTCATCCCCTGATTTACTGCATTGTGCAGTTCATAATGTCAGCCGTTGGATCATCTTGAGGATCCACGCAAGCACGAATCTTGAGACAATCCAACGGCTAACACTGTAAACTGCATGATGCAGTACGGCAGGGGATATGAATTCAGTGGGTCCGTTATTTTGCTTGTGAATTTGGTGGTGAGGAGTTTGTTTGTTTGTTTGATGCTCTCCAGTTGTGTCAAAATTACTGGACCTGTTTTGTTTGCCAGAACAGGCCACAACTCACAGAGTTATGCTCTGGTCAGAGATGAATCGGCAGTGTGATTGACACGGTGAGTTTTTATGATGATTTCCTTCTTTGGGCACGTGACAACGAGCAAAACTGTCAGTTGTTTGGACTTGTCCGGTTCGTCACAGTTACGGGAGGAAATGGAGGTGGTGGGAATAAGGGAACAACGGGTGGGCGTCGGATGGATGGACGGTCTGCATGCTCTCTACCGCTTTGAACGTCATCATATTATTTTTTTTTTTTTTTTGAGAAATTGACAGAGAACGTCATCATATTATGAGGTGGGCGAAATGCTGGCGGTTATTTTTTTTTCCTTTGTTCGATTCTGTTTTATTGTTCTTATTCTTTAATTTTTTTCTCAATTTTTTCTCTACTAATAATTTTTTCTTTAATTGACTATAGTTCACTGCGGCTAACAGTTGGTCTGGTGGATCCGTATATTCTACCATGGAGAAGTATGCGTCCGTATCAGCTGAGATCCCGATCCGACGGTTCGCAGAGCCCGTATCTGCTGAGTCCGGATCTCAGAGTCCCTGAGAACCGTCGGATCGGAATCTCAAGGTCCTGAGATCCGATTTAATCTCAGCCGATTTCAGTGCGGAGAAGTATGGTAGCACCCTGCTATGATCAACACGGACCATCCGATCCTTTTCAACGGCCCCGATGTTGATAATTGTGAATGGGTTTGGGAGGTTTGGGGTGTGGGTCCCATCTGTCATTGTGTTATAGCAGGGTCCTGCTATGGTTAACAATGGCAGTGGATACAAATCCGCCGATTGCCAAATGCCAACTGAGGAAACTGGAAAGCAATGCTCAATTCTGGTTGTGGCGTCATCTTTTTCACCATTATCACCAATCTAATACAGGAATTTGAAAACGTATGAGGTTGCTTGAGAGTTGAGAAAATAAAATATAATAAGAGTTATACCTACCGTTCATATATAGAAAATCTACAGAAGTTACAAAGTTATATAACAAATAGAACTTATATATACTTCAATATAACAATTTGTGTCACACATATGACTCTATAGAAAGTCCATGTATGGACGGAAGATGTTTTCGTATGATATATCATTCATTATGTTATGACCTCTCCCCCTCCCTCTATCTTGTCCAATTGTCCTTTTACTGAATCTATAAAGTTTATCATTTCATCATAACAGTTCTCAATGGGTAGTTGGGTACCTACTAGTATTCCATGAAAATGTCTCAAAATTAACGTCTATGTTATCATATATGAATCAACTTTATTTCATCTTATTAATATAATATAATACACTCTTATTTATCAAACAATCTGTTATTTCAAAACAACTTGGACGGTCTCCGTCCAAAGCCATGACTAAACCATTCTATTCAATTTATATGTTTATCAACAGTGATAACATGTGACCCAATCATTCTAAATACAATCAGCATACTATTTTTAGGACTTACATGATTAAATCACGGTTGATCAATTACTAACAATTATATCATACGGCCCTCATAATCCTTTGACAATATCTAATGCCAAAATTCTTTTGTTGCCAACTCGCAAGTTTATTTTAGTACAAAGTATATTTTTCATCTGCATTCTGCAACATTCATTTTCTTCAAAAACGTTGCCTACAAGTATGAACTGAACAGCTTGATACAACAATAATCACTAACAATTTCCCATCTATATGCACCGTAGCAGGGGCTATTACCCTAATAGCAAAAAAATATATATGATAATAATAAGAACTATAGCCAGTATCAAAATAGCCCTAACCCCCACCACCCCCTAAACCCTTCCCTCCCAGTAGGCAGAAAATAAATATAAAACCAGTAATGTAAACAGAGCTGGTAGAATTTACATTGATCTGAAGAGGTCATGGTTTCCAAAAAGCAATTCTCACTTGCTATCACAGAGATTGTTAGGGACTTGAAGGGGCTCCGATTTTTGTGGCACTAGTAAAGTAATCCCTTATTGTTTTCCTTTTCAAAGAGGGCGGCGGGCTTAGAACAGATGAAGGGCTACTTGCTTCACTTTCAAATAACAAGAATGGTCTTTTTCTGGCTGATTCGGGTGTTCTTAGATCAGGTGATTTGCCTCCTCCTGGTGAAGAGGGCTCATTTTCTGGTATTCTTGTTGTAAATGGATTTTTGTCTTTCTGACTGGAACTTGTGGCAGGTTCATCATTGCAACTGTCAAATTCTAATTCTAATCGTCGGGCTTGCAAATTTGGTGCTGTTATTCTCTTTCGAACTGTGATTGTTGGAGATAACGTACTGGCATCAGTTCTCTTGGTAATATTCCATACTCGCACCTGGGGGATGATAGTAGCTTGTCAGTCAGATTGTATTTTGTTTATTTATATATTTATGCATGTTTAAAGAACCAATCAAATACATAAAATATTACAGGTGTACATGACCAAAGATTTCATACCCAAGATATTTTGTCTATCATACATTAACAAGGGTTCATCTCACCAATTGCTTCCATAATTAAAAATGAGTACTGCATTTATAAAAAGAAAAAATATGTTGAAAGGAAAAGGTCTAACTGTGAAGTCATCAGCAGCCGTGGCAATCTTTCCGACGTCTGATTCACACCTGCAATAGACATTACAAAGCAATGGGTCATAGAACTCGAATAGCAAAAGGATTTTTTTTTTTTTTTATTTGGAGGTTATCTTTTCTTTACCAATCAACAGCTGTAACTTCTCCTTCATGACCCTTTAAGGGGACTGCAGCTTGATCAGGCTTGTCAACCTGTCACAAGTTACTTTTGTTTAGGTCGGAGTTTAGGCTATAATTGGAAATGGGAATGAAGTTGAGGGATAAGAGGAACTTTATTGCTGTATAAGATTTTCTTTATCCCTGAACTCCATTTAGTACCACACAACACCTTAGGAATTAGGTAAAAGAATATCCACCTTTACAACAACTAGAAGGTTGGTAGATTATGCACCTAATTGTCCATTACTATATCACAGCTTAATTTCAGTCACTAAACTCTATCTGATATTAAGCTGGTATGGCCCAGTATATACTGGTACATATTTTACAGAGATTAAAGTTTTGTTTAAAACTAGATTTAAGGCAACTTGTACTGGGAGTAAAAGAATTAGAATTAGTGAGAAAAAAGTACCCTCCATATGTAAGCATTTCCATCACTGGAGCCACCAAGAATGTGGGTTCCTTCTGGATTGATTGCTGACTATAAAATCCAGTTCCAAATAAGTACAGAAAATTAAAGTGAAATACGTAAAAATGCGGGTCTAATTATAGCATAAAGAACACTTAAATCAATATTAAGCGTTCAGAGTTCAGTCTCTCAAAATTGATGTATCTGATCTTGAAAGCATACAAACAGGTTTAAAATGTTGGGCTAATTGCATGAGCTGCACACAAAAAGCTACACATTTACAGGCAAATATACAAGACACATGGTTCCATTTATTTCATAAACCCCAACGTAACCATGATTGAACTTAAGGGTGGTTTATGTAATACTATATTGCCTCAACAGGAGAAGTAAGTTTTGATTTAGTTCAACCTAACAAAGAAGCAATAAAAAGAAAATACAAGAGTATATAATCGCCTCACCTTCACAAAGAAAGACTCGATTATGCTCCCTGAGAATACCTTTTCTGGCCCCTCATTTAGTTTTAACGTATTGTATAGATATATCCTGTGATGTTTCATAATATGGTTATTCTATTGTAAGAAAAGAAGTACAATTTTAAAATTCAGTAAATAGGTTCTAAAATGCTGTTACTTGTTATCCATGCATGAGGACACAATGTATGTGCCGCTTTTATCTTGAGATAAACAAGAGATGCCATGTTTTCTTGGTTCCTTTAGATAGAAAGCAAAAGAAGCAAATGAATTTAGTCAATACATGACTCAGGCCTCGTGAATTGAGATCTGAATATATTAAAAGTTCAAGTCATAAAGCATCTAGATTAAAAATGAACAGTAGAGGTTACCTTATCTCTTTGTTCACCTTGTGGCTTTGTTTGAAAGAGAGGTGATTTAAGTTTTCTAGTATCCCACAGCTTCACAACACTGCAATTTGAGAAAAATAATTTAAGACATGGTGTGCACACCAGATATGACAGAAAGGAAATGCTCATATCAATTCTGCTTCTAAGCTTAGATCACAGAGCATAGGCAGGTTCGCAAACAAACTTTCAACTCAAAAACCTTGAAGAAAAATGCAATACACAAATGAACAATCAAAGGAACCTATAAAGTTCAAAATGGAAAAGATATTATACAGTTGGAGCATGTCACTTTATCATATGTGGACTCAGGTTAACATAAAAATGACAGATATCGATACATTTTACAATTTAACTAACCTGTCTGCAGCGCCGGCAGTTGCGATTGACACATCATCCTTGAGAAAAAGAACTGATGTTATGCTTACTGGTGCAATCTACATGACAAACTCATTATTATACACCAAACAATACATATTGTATCCAATAGCATCATAAAAGAAAATGCAGTGAAGTGTTATACTGTAAGGCACCTTTCCTCTTCTGGTTCTCTTTGGCTGTGCTGTGTCGTGAGCATGTCCAACCATAGCTGCAGGCCTGAAACATGACCAAATTCCCATAAGACAACTATTTAAGATCTGAGAACAGCTATACAATGCATAAAAAAGAGACATACGAAAGTTGGTTTGTATTCAGGCTTTTTGATGATTCTAAGTTCGAGCCGCATCTTAAATCCCAAACGGCAAAAGACCCATCTCGAGAGCCAGAAACAAGAAGATCTGTTTCAGATAATAAAAAAAAGTTCTTTATAAAAAAGACTACAGCCGATAAAAAGAAAAACAAATGTGTGAGAGTTTACACAGAATTTTAAATATTTACCAGGATTTGAAGGATGGTAATAAAGAGATTTTACACTCCCAGTGTGGCCAACCAGAACACCAACGTTTTTAGCTGTTTCAGCATTCCATATATTAACCTAAATGTTTACAAGGTAATATTAGGCCCCTTTTCCCCCTTCTACAGAATGTTAACCAAAGTGAATTCAGAATTATTTGATCTCTTACAGTTTGATCACCGGAGGCAGTTAGAATCTGACTTCCACCCTGCTCAATTGAGATACAGAAAGACATCCAAATCAACCAAAATCTAGTTTTTCTGATTGAGATACAGTACTAGAAATCGTTAGGAATGTAAGGATCAAGGGATAACCTTTATCCAGCACAAATCGAATATAGCGTTGTTATGAGCAACCCATTTACTGACTCTGGCTTTCTCTGGACACAACAAAAAGGAAAATAAATCATTTTTAACACATTAACACCCAAGACTCTCTCTTTTCAGCCTGATATTTCCCCAAACGGAACCATCTGCGCAATCAATTGAAAATCTGTTCTTACTGACCTGTTTTCTCTCTGCAGGAAGCGGAGGAGGGAAGATTCCTCCGGGTGTCGTAGAGACTCACAAACCCGTCCTCGTCGGACACTGCCAGAAGGTGAGACTTATCCAGACTCTGATGACACGATCAACACGGCAGCAGAATCATAAATAAAACAATTCAAGAAGAGATCAATCAAGCACATCGGTGCTATGTAGTTACCTTGCAGAAGGAAAGAGAGAGGGGCGGGGTGAGGTTGCCGTCGTGCTCCACGTAGAGCACGCCGTTGCCGCCGCGGCCGCCGCCGAGATCGGAGGAGAAGTCGCATATCTTGAACGCCGCCCTCGAAACTGCCGAGAGAACATCGAACCACAATGAGGTTCTCAATCAAACAAGAGTAAAGAAAGAAAGAAAGGGGAAGAGATGGAGGTGTAAATTAACGACCTTTCTGGCCGTAGATCTCTCTCGTGCTGAGATCGCAGAAGAAGGAGGACGAGGACCAAATGCGCCGCCCCGCCATCGGAGAGGGTCAGGGTCAGGGTTAGGGAGGTGATTCACTGATTCTTCGCTCTTGTTTTTCGTTTCTTTGTGTCTTTGGGTGCTGTACTGTTGTGACTTGTGAGTGAATAGATTTCTGGTGAAGTCGGCTTGGCCCTTGGGGAAGATTTTGTGGGGGGGGGAGGCGAGAAGAAAAAAGAGCGGAAACATTTGGGTTTTGGAGAGAAGTGGCGGGAAACGGAGCGCCCTTTTTTTAGGGGAGGTTTGGAAGGGAATTATAATGCGGGAATCTGACACTCTTATTTCTCGGGAGAACCCGTTTATCGAACGGACCACACTCCATGCATACGCATTTAATTTATTGATGATAGATTAAATATGCATTTTATAATTTAAAAAAGAGAAAAGTCTGATTTTGATTTCTGAACTATTGCATTTTGTTCAAATCGGTTTCTAAACTATTTTTTTGTTCAAATTGGTCCCTGAATTATTGCATTTGGTTCAAATTGGTCCTTGAACTATTTTTTTGTTCAAATTGATCTTTAAATTTATAGGTTTGGTACATATAATCCCTCCCAGATACTTTTGTTTATCTAATTGACGCTGAAATTCATTTCTAAACTATACCAGTTATCATAAGTGGAAATAAAATGAGGAGTAATACCAATCAAACCATATAGTTCAGGGACCAAATTGAACCAAAATTTAGTTTAAGGATTAATTTGAACCAAATCTAATAGTTCAGGGACCAATTTGAACCAAAAAAGAGTTCAGGGACCAATTTGAACAAAATGCAATAGTTCAGGGACCAAAATTGGACTTTTCTCTTTAAAAAATAATTAATATGATAAATCCTTACTCCTAATGAAAGCATATTATATTTTTTGACATGAAAGTTCTATCTTCCCCAAAAATGAATTTCAGTCATTGATTGTTTAATTATATTGATCATCACCGTTGACGTACTTTAATGTCTCAACCCATTAAAACTTAAGGCCCACATCAATTTTCTTAATTTAAGACTCATTACATATTATCTTAATTTAAGATCCATTATATATTATCTTAACTTAAAAATTTATAATAAAAAGTAATAATTCCAGTCCAAAGCAAGGCGTAGGCTCTTTACTAGTTCTGAAGAAAAATGTTATAGAGATATTAAGAGTGATATTAAATTGATACCGACTGTATTAGTATTCAAATTAAATAGGTATGTATTCAATTTTTTTTCACTATGAAACTTAATCTGTAAAGTGTACCGAGATATGTTATACAAGTAAGTTGAATATTTTAATAAATTAACTTGAATATCAGAACTTTGTATCCATGTATTAGTTCCCAAATCGAAATATCATCCTAATCTGATCTCTTATCCGTTAAAATATGATCCGCATTTGAGTCATGAAATTCTAATTGAATATCGATATTATTCACATCTGGGATCATGTAACTAAGATCCGATCTATTGATGTCCCTGATTTGGATTTCAGTTTCATTATTTAAATTTAACAATTATCATTTAGGTTTTAAGAATAATAATATTATTATTAAGTAAAAACTTATATATATATATATATATATATATATATATATATATAATATAATATAATATAATTACGTTGCTTTGCAAAGTTGGGCAATTTTTTGCTTTGCGTTCAAATCTCATTCTCCAAAGCTCAAATGGCCAATCTAATTTGCTAAACACAATCTACATATTGAAAACATATAAAATACCAAATTTTATAATTTTTCGAATTTTTTAGCTTTTTTTTTTGGATTTTTAAAAGATTGACACTTTTTGGCATCATTATTTTATTATTATTTCTAGGTCATCTTTCTAAAAATCAGAAAAAATAGTTAAAAAATTCTAAAAATAGTAAATTTTGGTATCCCATCATATTTCAATATTTATAATGTTTTGGTTCAATTAGATTTGTTGTTTGAGTTTTCGTTTGTGAGATTTTGAAAACGCAAAGCAAAAAAAGTCTCAACTTTACAAAGCACCGTAACATGTCCTTATATATATATATATATATATATATATATATATATCCTTTATGAATTTCAAAATTACAGTTTAATTTTTCGTTAAAATTCGTCATGTCATATTTGCCTTCATCTTTTATCTAAAAAATAAATTATAAAAGGTACAAACTTATATTTTATGACCCTATACATTGATCAAGGGATCATAATCTTGTGGCTCTAGGTGTCTGTGGTCTAACAGGCACTGAGCCTGCCCCCTTAATTGGCAGGAGTTAAGGACTTGAGGGTATTTATAGGAAAAGTGTTGTCTACATCAAAATTTTTGCTCTGCACATCAAACTTAATTTCTTCGAATAATTATTCTGTTTAGAATTAGTTATTCTAATTGCATCAAAATATGTTATTGAGAATTTTTATTCTGCACATCAAACTTAATTTCTTCGAATAATTATTCTGCTTAGAATTAATTATTCTAATTGCATCAAAATATGTCATTGAGAAGGATAAGATAATGATATCTCAAATACAGCCATGATTTGGCTCCTATACATCGCAAGACTAATAATCACATTATGCTCGATAATATTATTATCACCACCCTGTATAGATTAGTTCTCTTGTAAACTTTGAGATCACATTAATTATACATGTGATTTCCCCACTTCCGCCCAACTCGGATCGTCTGGCGCACTGCTGGATTTGCAGCGCGGATCCGACGGTGCGCTGGACTTCGGGATCCGTGAAAAGTAATGAGTCCGGATCCTGAAGTCCAGCGCACCGTCGGATCCGCGCTGCAAATTTGGCAGTAGACGATCCGGACTTCTCCCGCCCATAGTAATTTGTTTGTTTCATACTTTTCATCTCTTGTCAAACACATACATTGCAGAATAAACAGAATTAAGTAATAACGAGTTTTCAATGAAGTGAGTATGCGAATCAATTTCTATCTTCTTATTGTGTTTAAATTTTGCATTTTATTTTTAATGTTAACAAAGGCTTCAATCAATATCATCACAATGTATTGACAATTCGATCACAAATCTTAAAAAAAATAAGATCTAAGAGTACATCAAAAGTAAAATTACAAAAACAATAAAAGCTAACGGTTACTGTCTTCTCAAAGTGTCCTCTTTTCTCTGTTCAGAGATGTTGTTCCAGCACATCAGGCCGGCGTTCTTTATGTACTCGACGATCTTCATCTGAGAATTTGGGGACGACGGTCTCTTCAGTTCCGATCCTAAGCCAGAGCCAGTGTATTGCTGCACTGCCAGTACGGAAGCCCCGATCTCCGAATCTGTTGATATCAAGAAATCTCCTATAACTCCTAGCTCGGAGAATTCGCTCCATTCTTCGAGCCCAGTTGTGCATATTGAGGACCTCCCGTGTCCTCGCCCGACCACAAATAAATCACAATCCTTCATCGATCGAATGGCAGCAACGGTTTCTTCACTGTTGCTAACTACTTGTTCGACGTACATCACAGATCCGTTGCCTGCGTTTTGGAGGCGGAACTCGGTAACAAAGTCCTCGTCTAATTGCAAATCTGCTTCAGCAAGTGCATCAAACTCTTTCTGAGTCATTGTTCCCGCGACAGATGAGTTTCTTTTTTCTGCTGGGATGAATCGAAGCACAATGAGGTTCACACCGGGATGGTCTGCCATCCGCCATGCATATGCAAGCGCATCACGATCGTCTGGTCCTCCGAGAAACAATAATGCCACATTGATAGACAGGTTTCGGGTTTCTGCTACGAAATTGGTAGCGGTAGCAAGACCCCGATCGACGAATATAGCAACAGAACACGGAGCTTTCGCAATAACATTCTGATTAATGGTCCGTAATGCCGGGTTGATCGTCTCGAGCTCACCTGAAACTCCCACAACCATGTGGAAAGGTAATATAATAAGGGCAGCATGACGGTCCTCTGCGATACTGATAATGTCTTCATGCATAGTTGCATACAGAGAGATGGCAGTAAGAAATTGCATTGACACACCACCAGAGTGTTGCTCATAGTTCTCAAATGATGCATTTATTAGCTCCGTTTGTTGCTCTCCACGGTGTGTGGTGGCAATGTTTTGTTGACGGTAACGACCATGTCTCGTCTCTTGGTCGTGCACTATCAACATCGCGGACGCACGCCCAACCAACTCGATAAGCTGAAGCACGTATAAAAAGATTGGTGATTGCTTGGTAGGATTAGATGTCTCGAGTAGGGTGATAAGAGAAGGGACATTGCGGTAGTTATGCACACAAGTGACCATGCGTAGATCACTATTGTGCTTCGATCTTTGCAAGTTCCGACGTCTATACACGACGCGCTGCTTGGATTGATGGATGACTAGTGCCACTAAAGGCGATGCTATTGCAGTAGTAAACGTGATTCCCAAAAGAACTGCTACATATTCTACTTGATTGAACACCTGCATTTCAGAACTTAAATTTATCAGTATGGAAAAGAGGATCTTGAAAAGGTCTTACAAATTGCAGCACATATGAATAGCATAAAAAGTTTTACATAACTCTCAAGAACGAGATGCAAAAGAATAATTTGATTAAGTGTATAGTAAGTCCATATATTTTTATTCTTTTAGGGAAAAAAAATATGGTTACTTGAATTTTATCCCAGCATCTTAGAAAGTTGCTTGAGCTTAATTTAAGTATAAATTTTACAATAGCTTGATGATTTGACAATTTTATTTCTTTTTTTTTCGTATGATGATATTTTATAGTAGTTACAATAAATATATGAGACAAAATTGAAATCTCAGATTAAAAAGAAAATATACCTTCTTTGTAAATGTAGCCTTAAGAACATAATAATTCAAGGGGCCATTGGTTAAAAGGAGAATGCCAAGTATGATGCCATCTTTTGCTGGCATCCAAAATGAAGCCCCAACGATCAATCCGGTTAGAAACTTGCTTACCATCGCGATAAGTATCACGATCGTTAAAGCCGATCCTTCGTTGATGAGTATATTTAGTCTACCCATGCGATTATCGATGAAGTCAAAGTCTGATATGAAGGCCATTGTGATGAAGAAAAATCTATACATGAAGTTCGATAAGAACTCTTCGGATCGGTCAACTAAAGCGGCTGCCAGGGGTCCTGCAGGAAAAGCCAAGCCAAGCACAAAAGCACCAAATGCTGCATGCATTCCGATAATCTCATTTATGAGTCCACCGGCAGCAATTCCTACCATGGCCAAGCCAATGTAGCGATTGTTTAGCTGTTCAGGGCCCCGAATCCGACATTGGAGCCATCGTATCATCGGACGTACGGCTACTAAACAAAAGACGATCCACACAATAGCCCAACACGCGAGGTATATTGGCGCAGTCAAGTCCAATTTCCACCAGCAAATCAATGCAGCCAGAGCGACCCATCCAACCAATTCACTAATCACCGATGCCGATATTGCAAGCCGGCCAGGTTCGGTGCTTATAATTTTTAATTGTGTTACCTTGCTTAACACCATAGGAAACGAGGTGAGGGAGAGGGCAAGAGATATGAACAACAAGAAACATATCCTTTGTTGCTCCGCGGTTTGCTTAATCTCTTCAATAACATTTCTCGTGTCGGCCCAATTTATATCAGGTAGTCGTGCTGCATTAGCTTTAAGACTGGCTAATATATCGTCATCTTTTAGTAGAAGGTCAGTTCCTATACCGAGTTTGAAGCTGGCAAAGAATGTGAAGCCGATAGGAAGAACAAAGAGGGCAGCAGTTGTGATGGCGAATTTCCGCTTGATACCTCTGACGAGTGTCGTGTCGAGCTTAACACCAGCTAAGAACATCATGTACATGAGTGCAAAGTTGCCGAGTAGTTCCAGAAGAGGAGTTCCAAGTTGTGGTGCAATAATCTCTTTGAAATTCTGATTCTTGATCACATAACCAGATCCAAATATTAGCCCGACCTAAATTATACAATTAGAGAAAAAATATGTTATCCAACTAAGGAGAAAAACAATAAATAAGTTATAAATATTTTGTATTTTGTAAGTCGCAGCATAAATAAAAGTTAGATACCTCACATAACAATTTGGCCTAAATATAAATATTTTTATTTCCTAAAAAAAAAAAAAAGCAATACAAATTTGAGATAACCGTATAGATTGGGTTTGAATGATACTTGCATGACCAATTAAGATTAATTAGTATTAAGATTAAATAAGTTAAATAATATAAATGAAATTATTAATTCAACCAAAAGTCAAGTAATTCATGGATGAGAAACTAAGAATTTAATTAATTAACAAACTTATATGGGATGGTACCAGAACATCGCAAACAAAAGAAGGTTGGTGTAGAGGCGAGAGGATGATGCCGAAAATACGTGACATCATGATGAAGAAGATAGACTGAACGAAATAAGTCGTGAGTGCAAATTTTGAGAGATCGGTTTTCTGGCGCCATAACCCGTTCATCAGCATAGCGTCTGGATTTGCACACACGACCCCATGAGGTAAGTTTGAGGTCTCATTTGCTGTTATATTCATCAAGTCCATCTGTGCTAGCTTGGAAAGAACAAAGGAACTGGTCGACTATTTTTACGTGTAATATCGGCCAATATCTCTGTACACTTGATCTGAAGAAAGGGAAAAAATAAGATAACATTAGAAAACAGAATCAATGCTGTAAGTGATTTCTTGTAACGAAACAAAGAAAAGGTAAAATAAAAATGGAGGTATAATTAATATGCACTTGTTTTCATGTACCTGAAAGCAATTGGAATTGGAACTTCAGACAGATTCAAAGGGATTGCATAGTAGAAAGTATGATCAACTCTTTTCACCGGCAATGCGATGGAAAGTGTTGGTAGCAGGAGTTTCTGTACCCTTTTAACTCAAGAATTTTCTTTTTTAAATAAAGCTTCACTCTTATACTGTTTCTTCCATTGTAGAGATGTTGCAAAGAAGGGAGAGACCAAACTAAAACGGGGTCTAACTAATTTGAACCATGAGTACCTAATCGGTCGCTTGGATGAACAATTACAACTTAAAACAAGTTGCATTCCAGTACTCCGAAGTATATGCAGAATTCTCTTGGAGACTAGCTTTTTTCGATCCATAGAAACTGACCAATCCATATTTCGTTCGAGTCACCGTCAACACCTCTTAATATAGCAAAAAAGGTTGCTGTTCTAAACTGATTTACAAGTGTCAGTGCTAACTCCAAACTGATTGTTACCAACTAGGTAAACCTCCGGTTTGAATGTGTAAACCAAATTATGGTTGCCAAGTAATGTTTTTGGCCATTTTTAGACCTCACTTGTTGCAAACTCATCCGTATTTTGGGTTTTAGCTACTAGTTGTTAGCTCAAAACAGAGCAAACAACGAGCATGACCGGCTGTCGTTTAAAAAGGGAAAAGAGAGACTGAACAGTAAAAAAAAAAATATATGTACACATGTAGTTTGTCAAAAATACATAGTTTCGACCGAATTATGATACGGCACAATCACTTGAATTAATAAATATTGAAAATTTATCTTACATTATGCACATTTATCTATTTTAGAAAAAGAAAAAAGAAGAAATTGATCCAAGGATCACATCTTCGAATGTATTATCTTTTCTCTAAATCTAGATTGCACATCTATTTATATATGAATGAATCGTTTTTAGACCAAAATAGGAATACATCAAAAACGTTCATTTGAAAAAAATAATTTGTTTTTTTTAGAGTGAGGCTATTATACTATTAATAGTACAATTTGCTCCATACTATTGGCCATATCTTCAATTTCAAAATATTAATAGTCGATCTAAACCGTTCATTATGATCTTCATGTACAATTTAACTTGTAAACCAAATTTTAAAATTTTTAGTAACTTTTTACTATTTTTAAGATATTTTTAAAAACCACTTGATTAAAACATTATAAGTAGGTGACATTTTAAATTTCCAAAAATATATATATATTTTTTGATAAAAGTGGAATTTATTATAACCACCACTTCCCCTTTCTTTCGGGGAAGCCAAAACTATAAAATTTCCAAAAATATACTAAACAAATTTCAAAAAATATAAAATTTGGTTTACAAGTTAAATTGTATATGAAGATCATAATGAACGGTTTGGATCGACTGTTAATATTTTGAAATTGAAGATATGGCCAATAGTACGAAGCAATCCGTACTATTAATAGTATAATAGCCTCACTCTTTTTCTTATAATATAATATATATAAAAATAAAAACCAAAAAAAGGATCTTTTTTCCCAAAAACATCAGAATTTGTCTTGGACGCAACATATTCATGACCGCCCAATACATGACAAATCAAAGTGCGGATCATGTGCGATAAATAAAGAGCTTACAAAATACAAACGAGTCATCAAATCTTGCCCCCAAGACACAAGTCATCAACTGTGACTTCGTGAGGGCCGTGCCGTTGCGCCGCAGCAGATCCGCCCGAGTCCGAATTGAGATAACACGGACCTGCAGCGTGCCCGAGTCCGAGTTTAACTCTCGCGATACAATCTGATCCGTCCGCCTAGCCTAGGGTTACGGCTTCCGACCCAGCCGCTCCGCTCCGTCCGTCCGACCGGCGGTACCGATACCGACACGGCGATACCATCGGAACTCATCATCATCAGAAAAATAAATGAACACAAGATTCCCACAGATTCCCTAAAATCCAGTAATAATTAACATAACAGGAGATATATATTCTAACAGCTGCCCGCCATAAACTGTAACCCGCGGCCTCCCTCTCTGTATAAAGGTTTTGCCTGATTGCTTCCCGAATTAGCTATCCAGGGTTCTCTTTGTTCCTGCCGGTGTTGGCGTGAGGGTTGCCCAGGAAGCTGCTCCCTCCCTGCCCTGACTCTTTGCTCTGATTGCTGATTGTTGACGACAAGGTAGGTAGGGATTTAGGATTGCTGATTGTTGAGAGCATGTATGTTGATATGACGGCACTTGTGAATTGTGATGCATTTTCTTTTCTGGAGTTGTGTTCGGATTTTGGCATCTTTGCTGATTCTTTTTGAGCCTGGCTTTGGAGTTTACTGGTACGGGGAAGGTTTTGATAAGATCAGAAATTCAGCATGAATTCTGGTTCTGATACTGATATACTAGGCCAGCATGAAGGCTATGTACTGGTTTTTCCGATTTTCTCCGATATGGCTATGTTTTTACTGGCACAGGAATAATTGCCTTTTCTTCTGGTAAATGTAATCTTGATTCTTGAATCTTGATTCTCGACTGATTTGTGTCAGTCCGAGTCCGAGCAGCTCTGTCAAAGTGCTGGAATTAATTTTTTATCTGTGTCTAAGATAAAAAAGAATTTGGAAGATATGCCCAGTCTAATAAGAATCACACGACTATGCCTACTAGACATAAAAAAGAATTTGAAAGATATGCCCGGTCTAATAAGAATGACACGACTATACCTACTTTCTAAACACCACGTTCACAAAGTCATCCTAGACACCGACGTTTAGCTTTATATACATTCCGGACTTGAAAAAATTTTGAAAAATTTCCTCCTGAATGCCAGCGCTCAAACGCTGGCGAACTGAACGACGCTGGTGGTCAGACGTGGGCGTTCAGTTCGCAAAATAACGAACAAGAAGCATTTTTATTGCAGTAAAACTGCCTAAACACTAGCGCCTAACCGCCAGCAGTTGAATGCCGGCGTTCAGAGGGAGTGTTCGGCAGATTTTTATAAGTAACAGAAGTTACATAAATCTGAACGCCAGCGTCTAGGATGACTTTCTAAATGTGGCGTTTAGAAAGTAAGTATAGTCGTGTGATTCTTATTAGACCGGACATATCTCACGAATTCTTTTTTATTTTAGGCATGGACAAAAAAATAATTTGAAGTGCTGGTACTCACGGGTCTCTCAGCCTTCAGTTTCCTTTTTGGGCCAATGATTAGGCCCAATATCTGTTAGGCCCACATAATTCCTATATTTGTGTTCCTTCTCATTATGTATTATTCCTTCTCAATTTTGTAATTTATTATACATATAAAAATTCTGATTCACAATCATATCAATAAGGCAATAATCAATTTGATTCAATTCACTTTTATTTTTATTTTTTTTATATTCTTGGTTCCACAAGCAGGATTCTTCTTCAGGAACAAGAAGCTGAGAGCTACAAAGTGTAGCTCTTTACTGTAGTTCTAACTGCTAGCAGCACCATGGGTCTCTCTTCAATGGTGGCTTCTGTGGCCTCATCGTCTCCATTCTTGGTCTCCCAGCATAAGCACCAGGGTGGTTGCCTGACCCCTTCAGCTGCACCCAAGTGGATTCGGATGAGCCCTGCGAGGTGGGTCTCTCCACGGGCAGCGCTGGCAGCCGAGCAGGTCGGGGTCACTGGAAGTGACACTGACAGAGTGGGGTCCCTCAGTCAGGTTGCTGGTGTGCTTGGTTCCCAGTGGGGAGATGAAGGGAAAGGGAAACTGGTGGATATTCTTGCGAAGAACTTCGATATCGTTGCACGCTGTCAGGTTTTGTGAATCTTTTTTTTTTTTTTTAAACAGTAAATTATTTGTAGGGGAGTTAAATATAATAAAGGGGGGATTTTAACTTGGAGAATTGGGGCAATTGAATGATCATGTTTCAATTTACAAAGTACTTTTGAGAGTAGTGAAGTGTTTGTATGAATGATAAACTTCACTATTCTTGTATTCTTTAAGTAGGATTTGGCGAGAATTTGGTTCTGATTAGGAGTTACTACTAATTGACAAAATTTGATTAAATGCACAAAAAGTTACATCATTTTAATTAGAATATTGGGTCAAATTAAGAACTGCTGTTTAGTTTCTGCATGGGGATAATGTTGCAAAATTAGGTACCTAATATTGAAGAATAGAGACTAATGTGGATTCTGATAAGAAGAAAAGCACGTGTTGGCTTGATAACTTTATATCTTGTCGATCATACAGATAACAATGCGCTAGCATGTCTAGTAATGTTTGTTATAACATTCAGTAATATGTACAGTCTGGGGTTCCAGAAAGTAATTCTGACTATCTTGGTATAGATGTCTGAAAAAATTGACAGGTACCTTTATTCTCTTTTTATGAAGGATTACTGTTCATTGTTCTCTTAGAAATGTAATCTTGATTTATTGAAATTATTGTATTTTTATGTATTCAGGGAGGAGCAAATGCAGGTCACACAATCTACAATTCAGAAGGGAAAAAGTTCGCACTGCATTTGATCCCATCAGGAATTCTAAATGAAGAAACAATGTGTGTTATTGGCAATGGGGTTGTGATCCACCTGCCTGGTTTCTTCAAAGAGATCGAGGGTCTGGAATCAAATGGTGTTTCTTGTGGAGGAAGGATCCTTGTCTCTGACCGGGCCCACCTCTTGTTTGACTTCCACCAAACTGTAGATGGCTTGAGGGAGGCTGAGCTGGCCGGTTCTTTCATTGGAACCACCAAGCGCGGAATAGGGCCATGCTATTCCAACAAAGCCACTCGAAATGGGTTGCGGGTCTGCGACTTGCGGCATATGGATACTTTCAAAGATAAGTTGGATGTTCTTTTGAGAGATGCGGCAACACGTTTTAAAGGATTTGAATATGACGTGTTTTATTTGAGGGATGAGATGGAAAAATACAAAAGATTTGCAGAGGAGTTGGAGCCGTTTATTACAGACACGGTTTATTTTATGAATAAGTCGATTGAAGAAAAGAAAAAGATTTTAGTTGAAGGAGGTCAAGCTACCATGTTAGATATAGACTTTGGCACATACCCGTTTGTTACCTCTTCAAGTCCGTCAGCTGGTGGTATTTGTACTGGTCTTGGCATCGCTCCAAGGACCATTGGTGACCTTATAGGAGTGGTGAGTACTTTTTTCTCCCTTAAAACTATTTTAACAATTTAGTATGAGGAAATTGAAGGCAATGCTCTCCATATGGGAGGTTGCACTTTTGAAAACTGGGCGGGGGGGGGCAAAAAAAAAAATTTGATTGGCTTGACCCTCGTCTTTATCTTATAAGGAAACTTGTTCTGATTTTCCAATGAAAAATTCACTCCTGATCTTAGCCAGTGTTAGTTCTATGTAAAATGTTTCTCAAGACAAATCTTTACTGAAACTAGTTACCCTTAATATATATATTTTTAATTTAAAGTTAAATGATTTTCAGCATTTGTTGATAAAAAAAATCAAATTCGTTTAAAAACTTATAACTATGTTTCTGATCAAACATACACATTACAATAATGGAGCTTGCAATTGTCTTTCTTACCCTCACAAGTGTCAGACTAAGATATTAATTTGCTTCCAATCTCATAGGTCAAAGCATACACTACAAGAGTAGGTTCAGGGCCATTCCCAACTGAAATTCTTGGAAAAAATGGAGATGTATTGAGAATGGCAGGAATGGAGTTTGGCACGACAACTGGTCGTCCGAGGAGGTGCGGCTGGCTTGACCTTGTAGCACTCAAGTACGTTTGCCAAATCAATGGTTTCTCCTCGCTTAACCTTACAAAACTGGATGTCCTCTCAGGCCTACCTGAGATTAAGCTCGGGGTTTCTTATCATAAGTTGGGGGGTGAGAAAGTTGAGTCATTCCCTGCAGATTTGGAACTTCTAGAGCAAATAGAGGTATGTGAAAGAGACTCTTTTCTCATGATGGCTTTGATAAGGGTAGTTTGTGCAGAATAGCTTATGTTGAATCCTAATTTGATGTAGTTTTTCTTTTTTGTCAGATTTTTAGGTGGAGGAAAATAAATAAATAATTATTCTATACATATTCTGTGCACATACAAAGGCAAATGAACACTTATTTTTTTAGTTTAGACATGTCAAATAAAAAGATAATGGATATAAATATGACGCAATACTGCCTATCACTATTGTATTTGCCAGATTAACCAAAATGATCTTTGTTACATGCTTATCTTTTAAATGTCATTGTAAAATTCAAACTTCAAAATAGGAAGTGATTGTTTAGGCTGCACAGTTGGGATTTAGAGGATACTGTTACAAATGATGGCGATCATGAGTTTAAGCAGGTCCATTATTTTCCAATTTAGGTCAAATATGAGGTGTTGCCAGGCTGGGAGACCGATATATCATCAGTGAGAGATTACAAAGACCTCCCTCAAGCTGCACGTGATTACGTGGAGAGGATAGAAGAAATTGTCGGTGTTCCGATCCATTACATTGGTATTGGACCAGGCCGTGATGCTCTTATCATCAAATGATCGAAACTATTCCAACCGAAGATATGCCAGCTTGGTGAAATCTTCTTATAACAACCCAGCTCTACTGAATTGAACCGTTTGCTCCCATAAAAGGGCATCATTAATTCTAAATTTCTGAGAATTTTTGTGATTTATGATCAGCTAGCACTGAAGGTGTAAAGTGCGCTGTTGTTGTTGTAAGAAATAAATTTGAGCAGCAGAAAATTTTGCTATTAACATCAGCAGTTAAAAGGAGCATATGTACAAGTTCAACATAACTTGTTTACTTATTTTTGTTGGTCTGAGTATTCTGCAGTGTTTGGCAAAAAAAAAAAAAAGGTATTCTGCAGTTCCCCTTTCATGTTAGTTTTATGCAAACTTGACTTCATTTTCAGTAGGGGTTGAAGCGCTCGAGTATTTTCCAGTTCCTTTGCTATTAGTTTTATGCGAATTCAATTTCGTAATGAACTAAAAACAGACTTTTTAATGAGAAAATCCGTGATTATTTTGTCACAGAATGACTTCACTGAATAAGGAAATCAACATGAATTGAAATGTAATTTATCGAAGTATTACATCTATTGTAACTAACAAGTAACAATTTATTTTGACAAAAACACTTTATATTAGTAGAGGGAAATAAAAAACAATAATGTTGTCAACCATATATCTTGGTACAAGTTAGACTAAAATTAATGTTTTGCATTTCACTCTGAAATATTAATGATTTAAATTCATCATATGAAAATACTACAAGATAATTTTTTTTTCAATTATTAGATTTTTTTTAAGTATTTATTTTGAAATTTTCAAAATGACTCTAAACTATTTATAAAATATAAATTTTAATAATGAACTAATAAGTTCAATTTTGTAATGAACTAATACATAAATTTTAATAAGTTCAAAATTAGTACTTAAGAAACTCGAACGATATAAAATATTTGTACTGCAAAGTATTTTTATATGACGAATTAAGGTGGGAATTATATTTTAATAAGTTCAAAATTAGTACTTAAGAAACTCGAACGATATAAAATATTTATATTCCCAAGTATTTTTATATGACAAATTAAGGTGGGAACTATAAATGAAAATTTCAAACGTTAATGAAGTGCAAATGTTTGCACCATTGTGTTGCCCATCTTGAATCTTGATACATGCCATCTGTGTATTATTTTATATTTGTGTACCGATGTTATTTCGTAAAAATATTCACGAAATTGAAATGAAATGAAATACTTTTGCATTTTTTTTTTCATTTTCCAATCGTACTTGCATACTATCGAGATCAGTTGTACGATTGTATTTGTATCCAAAAATCATACTACCCGATCCGTTTTCACTCTACCGAGTACCGACTTTAGCAGTACTTGGCAAATACTAAGGCGTTGTTGTGCAAGGTGGTTGATTTAAATATTTAAGGCTCACTAAGTCACACTCGTTCAGAAAAAGAAAAATGATTTAAGAAACTTAAGTTTTAAACTATAGATATTGCTTTCTTAGGAATCCGGGCAAGGCTTAAGCTTCGGTCAAAAAGAGGCTTAAGGAGAAACTTTTAATCCGTGCTAAGGAGCTTGCGTTCGGAAAGATTAAGAGACTAAGAAAACTAAAGAAAGTCTAAGGAGACGTAAAGAGGGGTTGATGAACGCCCGTAAGGTATTTTCTCAAAAAAAAAAAAATAAGTACTTGGCAAACAAACCAAAACCAGCACCTTCACCCTTCAGTTCAGCATTGATTCCTGAAGGGTGAAGACAACCTTAAAATTCTTGAAGACAAAGCCAGCGTTTTCATGCCTAACGAGTGACGGCCCTAAATTAACCCCGTTAACACTAAAATTCCATCACAAACAAAAAATCGCAAACCCCGCCGTCGACTCTCCGTCCATGGAACCGGCGGCCAGCTGCCGCACGTGCGGCCCGGAGGCCGCCGCGATAACGGACGACGACACGGGGGCACTCGTATGCCTGGGCTGCGGCGCGGAGCTGTCCCCTCCGTCCAACACCTTCGTGCACCAGATGACCTTCACTGCCGCCGGGGCGCCCGATTTCTCCGGCACCTGCCTCATCGGGCCCGACCTGACCTACCGCGAGCGGAAGTCCATGGACGCCACGGCGGAGTTGCAGGCCGTAGCCTCCCGCCTCGGTCTCTCGGGCGTGATGACGCGGGAGGCGCTCCAGCTCGCCCGCGACGCCACCGATGGGCAGCTGGCGACTAGGGACTCCGCGTTCCTCCCCGCCCTCTGCGCTGCTTGCTGCTACATTGTCGCTCGCAGGTTATTTTTGAAAATTTAGTCTGATCGCGTGTGGATCGATCAAATGTGAATTGTTATCACTTGGCATGCAGAAAGAAATGAAATTTATTGGAATCAGGTACCGGTGTATACCAGCATAGTACTGTTGTAGTTTAGTACAATTAGAGGCATTATTTGATATATATAATTGTTACTTAGATATGCGGTAATGGAAACCAGCAAGCTCATAATGTCATGAACTTGTGAACTTTCCAACCGGTATCACCAGTAGCTATACCGTTACTGATATACAGAGATATAGTGTCGTCCTACTTGTGCAGAAACATTGTCTGAATATTATACCTTGTTCAAAATGAAATCGCGGAGCGCAAACGCGATTGTGAATTCGTTTTTTGGACAATTCTCGTGTTCAAAACGAAGCAGTGAAGAGGAAAAGAGACGATTTGACGGGAGTTGAAGAGGCTGAAGTCGCGTGAAAATTTCCCGTGAAAATCGAAGAGATTTGGCAAGCATTGAGTTTTCGTCAGTGAAGTTGCCGTTCTACCCTTCTCCTTTATATTCTTCTTCCTGAACTTTCGCCACTCTTTAAGCATTTCTTCCTGAACTTAATGCACTGATTACACGAGCGTTCCTCTCTCCTTTATCTGATTCATCAAAATGAATTTTGAAGCCCCATTTCTTTATTTTCTTCATTGTATACTTCAAACTCTCACCAATGACAATTTTGTTATTTCAAGGAATAACTTGGGTGTTTTCAAATTTCTGATAAATCAATTCCGCTCACCACTCTGCGTTCTGAACAGAAAATTTTTCTTGAGAATTGAACTCTAATGAACTCTATTCTATTCGGTCTATTGAATTCTCTTACCTATTTCATCATTTTGAACAAGGTATTAAAGCAGCAAAATTGTTCTCATTAGGGTAAGCTCATATTTGTTAAGATTTAGTTGGTGCATTGTGGGTACCAGACCTACCAGACTGATATTAGATTACCGGATATGAAATTCTCTGTATGTTCCTTACAATTTCCTGTGCCTAACTCTTTAGACAGCCTAAGATGACATTCCTTTTCGTTGGTACTAACACAGGCATAACCTCCCGCTTTATTTGGACGAAGCTGCGGAGGCAGCGTGCTGTGACCCGCATGAATTTGGTGACCTTCTCAAGAGGATCTCAGCCCACCTTAACATCGCCCAGCTCCCGGATTTAGACAACGGCGTGGTTCTCGAACGATATCTCCGCATTTCACGGCTCATACCGGATGGTAATAAGTTGGAAGAGATCGTCGGCCAAGGTAAGTTCCTTTTGGATTGTGCCGCCAAGTGGTCCCTCTCCACCGGCCGACATCCCCGGCCGCTGCTTGCTGCTGTTGCTACCCTGGCTGCTCAGGCCAATGGGGTCATGTCGGTATCTGTCGATGACTTTGCAGCTGAGATGGGCGCTGTGGTTTCAACCAGCCAAACTCGGTATGGGGAGTTAGTTGAAACCCTAGCTCGTGCTGCTAGGGTTTTGGTGCCGTGGGGTGCTGACTTGACGGGGAAGAATGTTATGCGAAATGCTCTTTTGCTGATACGGCTGATGGAGCTAAGGTCTCAATCTGAGCCATCGGATCAGCTCTTGGGTAGTCTTGTGGTTGATACAGATGAAATTTTGAATGATTGCAATTTGCCAGTTCGTGAGGAGGAAGCTGGGTATTTTAAAATCAGTGAAAGGAGGATCGGGAATGACGAGGAAGATGAACATTTGGATAAGGTTAAGCTATCTGCAGAGCGATTATCGAGTACTTACCAGAATGTTAGAGAAAAAGTAAATAATTTGAAGAGCTCCGGTGCAGTTGGAAAAGGTGCGGAGAAGCGGAGAAGGTGTTATGACAACACTTCTCAAATTGATTTTTGGGTGAATAAGTTGGACGAAAGGCGATGGAAATCTCGCAAGAAGATGACAAGAGATGAGGTTCTGAACATTGATCTTGGTTTTGATGCACCTCCACCATCTTATGTTGCGAATTTGGAGCTGCGCGAACTGCGGAAAGAGAGAATCAGGGCTGCCAAGTGCCGAATTGACAAGGTCAGGATGGGGTTCGATACATTTGAGGAAGAGAATCTAATCGAAGAACCAGCTGATGAGAAGAGCGACAAACTGGAGAGAAGGAGGAAAGGAGCCATCGATGGTTTCGACTGGGAGGATCGCGTAATTGAGCTTTTGCTACTGCATGGTGTAAACGAGGCAGAGATTGAAGAGGGCCATTATAAACGATTGTTGGATATACATGTATTCTGTGGATAACAGTTTTTTTTTTTTTTTTTTTTTTTGCCCCTATAGAAATTTTGCAGCAAACCCATTCATGTCTTCATATTTGATGACTTGAAAGGACAATATTCAAGTTCAAACGGACTTCATGTTCTACTGACTTCTAAGTCCGTTTGAACTTGGAAGCTTGACCATTCTTTTTGCCGAGTGATAGTTGGCTACTTAGATGAACTAAAATTTGATGATATATACAAATTTTGGAGTAAAAACATGTGATTTTTTCATGTGAAGTCTGCTTCTTTTACTATGCATTTTTGTGCAATGTTTATATTGTTATATTCAAATTGGTAAAGAGCCCACGCGTTATTTGGACTGAAATTGTTATTTCTTATAATAAATTTTTAAAATAATATGTAATAGGCTTTATATTGAGGAAATTGATATGAGCCTTAAATTTTAATGGGCTGAGATATTAACGTCAACGGGCATTAACGTAAATCAACGGTTATGATCTATCTAAACAAATGATCAACGGCTCAGGTTTCTTATTTGGGGAAGATAGCCTTTTCATGTCATTTTTTCCAATATGCTTTTATATATGGTAAGGATTTAAAGCATGCTGGAATGTTATGGTCTTCTGCCGTTTGTTTTATGCTACTAGCTAGCATGATGCCCGCGCCTTGCGACGGTCCCTTTAAGATTTTAAAATAATAATAAGAATCAAATAACATTTTATTCTTTAATGTTGTGTTCGATTAAGGTTTTGAAAGTCGGCATTAATATTTGGTGAAAAGAAATGTATAATTAAACAAGTAGCTAATACAAGGTGTTACGGTAGATAACTTAATTACATGAAACTGGTAGTTGAATGATCACATGTTATATCAATAAGATTTAAGTAAAAAATTACATCTAGCTATTGGGAAAATCTAAGATAACCGGTGCTCTTCATTTCATAGTCATTTTTAACTATAGATCGAAGAATCACATGGATGGAGCTGCTTTGGTTTATTAATGCCTTATAATGTAGCTACATAATTTCGTCTGTCATATCAATTACATGATTACATCTCGCTCCATATTGTTAAGCTGGCAATAATCGAATCTACGTGCATTTCTATCTGTCAATAGCCTATTATTTCATTCTATTTTATTATTTCCTTAGCTGACCATCTCTTGCCCGAGTCCCAATAGCTGTAAACTAGTACAATGTCTGTGCGTTGCTATGGGTTTCTTTTAAAAAAAGTTCAAATATTTTAATTTTTTATGAAAAGTCATGTACAACAGAAAATTTTAGTCACTCACAAATAGTGATGAACGGTTATTTACTTAGCACGTGGCAAATGCCGTAATTGTGATAAGATTATATGATCATATAAAAAAATCAATTAGTGTATTTGTGTGACCTAGTATGTCAATCATTGAAATATTTTGTTCAGGTAAAATTGTGAGAACAACATTTGGCGTGCTAACGTTAATGCTGTTGGCTCTGTGCATTTTCACCTGAAGGCTGAAGCAACGCCAAAGCAAATTAAAGGACTTTGCTAGATTTGTTTTAGTCATAAGAGCCAAATATTTAAGAAGGAAAATTTGAAAATCGACTTTATTAGTTAAGTACATTTCTTAAGTTTTTTATGCCTGTACAAAAGAGATGAATATAGATGAACATAACAAAATTGATAATTAACAATCAAGTGTGCGGTCCTTCCTTAATAGATCATTTACCTATGGAAAGAAAATAATGTTGCAAAATCTGCGGCAAATTTTTTTTAAAACCTATTTTACAGAAACCTGCAATCACATTATATCCTTATTAATATGAGAAGTAATTATTGATAGAATGTAAAAAAAAAAACAGAAATCAAAAGAATTAATTCTAGTTAAATGAAAATGCCAATTAAAGAGAACAATGAAAGTGATGTTGTAGTTTCACAAAATAAAAGGATGGAAAAAAAATATAAAAAAAAAAGGTTTTTGAAAGAAAACATCAGAAGAAAAAGGAACAAAGAATTAAAAAAAAAGAACTAAACACATATATGGTGGAAAATTAAATAGTACAAGATCATGATAATTCTTTATATAATGGCGCTGAAAGAATAATAAATGATGGGAAAAGTTACCATTTACCAACAAATTCAAAATATCTTTGTGGAACAGAGAACCAATTGCATGTGAGAATATTACATCCGCCATTTAATAAGATTACAAAAAGTCTATACAAATTCCAATTTATTTTACAGTAATTTTTAAATTTAAAGTACGAAAGTAAATTTTATGTGTTAATTAAGCCGATTCTTCTAAGCCTTAATAAAAGTAATCTCCATTTTTGGGTTCTCACTCAACATAGAAAAAGTTTTAAATTTAAATTTGCCATGATAATCTAACAAACTAATACCAACAAGCATTCTTACCCAAATAATTAAAATAAACATGATTTATTTCTTAAGCAAATAGTATTGAAAAAATTACCTCCCTACGCAAATGAAATATTTTTCATTTACAAACTAATACCAGCAATTACTAAGGAAAGAAAATAAAATTTGACGCACAAAAATGAAATATGTGTCTCCTTTCTTATACCTTAAAATATCGGATCTTTTTGCTCTTACAATTTGACGTGGCAAAAAATCTGACTCCCGGTGCTTAGAGATATACACAATTATCATGTTAGACTCATCTCGCAAATCGATCCTGTCTGCTTTACACCATATTTTTCATCAAAGAAAAAAAAAAAAAAACAAAATACGATTGAACATTTGAAATCAGAAAAAAATTATTAACAAATATTAATATACAAAAGCAGTGAATTAATTAAAATACACAATAAGCAAGAAGAGGAACCAACACAAAGAACCCAAAGACAAAGACAAATCAAGCGAAACAAATACAACAATAAATATTTGACAAAAAACATTAAAATTACAATACAAATAAAGACAAAAACATTGCAAACTCAAAGTAAAAGCAATTATCTAAGTTGGAAATGATTGGATGGATAGTACCAAACACAGGGAAAAAAAAAGAAGAGGAACAAGAAAAATAATGTAAGAATTTTGAAATTTGCGTTGCAAAGAAAGGAAAGAGTCAGAGAGTAGATTTTTCTTCGATTTTGCAGCAAGACCGTGGGAGACATTTAATGCGAACGAAAACGGCTGGGAGATGAAGCATACCCTAATTTCTATATATAACGTTTAGCGAATGAATCATAGCCGTTCCAGGATCGGGACAAATCAATCCAGCGGCTGAAAGTTACTCCGACCTCAAATAATTAAATCTGGACCGTTCAAATTTGATAACGCTGAATCCTGACCGTTGCAGGATCAGGACACAACATGCTTAGTAAAGGAGTAGGGATGAATCGAATCGAGTCGAATCGAATTTGATCTAAATCAAACTTGAACCAAATCGAATTAGACCCCAAATTGAACTGGAGCTAAACCGAATCGAACAATCTTGAACTCAAATCAAGCTCCGAGCTCCAGGCGAGCTCAATTATTATAGTTTTATGATTATTTTTTATATTAGCATAAATAATTAGAGATAAAAGGGTTTAGGGTTGCATAAATACCAAATAAAATAAGTATATTTTTAAATATAATTTTATTAATTCAACAATAAAATAAGTATATTTTGTTAATTAAATAACAAAATAGGTATATTATTACAAACATTGACAAAATAATTTAAAATATGTGCAAATTACTATATATCGAGCTATTACGAATCGAATAAAAACAAAATCAAACGGAGCTAAATCGAACCCGAACTGATAAATCGAATAGAGCTAATTCAAACTCAAACTCAGACTGAACCGAATACGAACGAGCTACGAGCTGCGAACATTTTTGTCAGCCCACCCAAAGGTGCTCTCTTACTCATCCCTTCACAAATTATTTTATTTAATTCTCTAGCACATCGGATTCTTCCATCCCACCACCACGCCTTTTATTGAAATGAGATTTTAATAATTATTTTTTATATAACTTGATGTGGAATGAGGAACAAAAATAAAGTGTGCAAAATTATGTTAGCACGACCCTGCAAACTGAGAAGAAAAGGGTCATATCTAGTATCCTCAATAATAATATATATATGTTCATATTTTTTTTTTTTATCTTTATATGTCTACATTGTTACAAATTTGAATTAAGATTTATAAATTTTGAGATGAGGATTTACAAAAACGTTGTTGAACGCCTCAGATATTGAACGTCCAGATATCTAACGGTCTGTATTAGCTCTTGATAAATAGGTGATTCAGTCTGAAAATTTCAAGCTCATTTTGTAAGGAGTAAGAATAAGGATAAGGATTGTTACAAGAATAGTAAGTTTTGGAAAACACTCTCTGAACGATCGGTTCAGTACCGTGTCAAATTCGAACTTGTTTAGGTACTTGTTACCCTCTTTGTTCAGACTTCAGACTTCAGACTTCAAAAGTTTTAGCTAACAATATATTTCTCTTGATTTCGAGTATTGTTATCAACTTTAATCCGAGAAATGATTTAGTTGATATTTACTTTAACTATAATCATCATGAAATTTCCATTAGATGAATTAGTGATAAAGCATTACCATTAGCTAAATTACCATCAAGTAGGTGTAATATTTAATTTCAATTTATTATTTTCTTTATTTATTGAGATGGTTTTGCTAATAACTAATAACTGTTCCAATTCAGTTGTAAGTGATTTTCTGCACATTGCTAATGCGGAAAAAAAATTATATCTACGTCACGTTCTGATTTGAAGGAACATGCAATTCCGTTGTAAATTACTGTCATGTTGGCGTGATGTCTGATCAATAATAGAAGTCCAACATCGATGGTCATAAAAAAGGAAAGAAAAATACAACACCACGTTATTCGTTCTGAAGGAATTTCCTTTGACCGTTGGAATCGGCTGAGATCCAAAATAGATCTCAGGACCCTGCAAATGTGATCTGACGGTTGAGTTTATTTTCAAAAAACACTCTTAAAAACCACATTCGTCGGATCACGATTGTAGGGTCCTGAGATCTATTTTGGATCTCAGCTCATACGGACCCTTTGAGGATAATATTTCCTTCTGTTTTTTTGACTTTAAAAACGGGTAGGATAATATTTCCTTCTATTTTTTTGACTTTAAGAACAAGAATTTCCTTTCCGCCACCAAAGCGGACAAAACGCCTCTGTCGCAATATTTCTTGGATGACCAAAAAGATCTGCCCTTACACACCTCCAGTCCTTGCAATCACTCCACACCTCCAGTTCTCCAATTTCAGACGGATCTACAACTACATCTACGTCGGTTCCCTGCATAACCAAACAACTGGAGATAATTTTAGCAGTTATAACTTACTAGAATTCTTGAAAAGTAAAAAGTAAAATAAAAAAAATCTACCTTTTTTTTTTTTTTTTTGAGGAAAAAAAATCTACCTGTCCATGTAAAATACTCAAATATAAAGTACAATAAAACCGTCCACGGATAGAGTCTAACATTAAATACCCAGGGAAGCACGTCAGTGTGTCACTGACTCGTGCTCAGGATTCTGTACTTTGTTAACATCCAACCGACACAGCAAGATATACTTCAACAAAACCGAGTTCATCCAGCCATAAGTCGTGGCCTCCTCATCTGTCCAACAGCGCCTTTAGCAATTCATATCTACCGCGCAGTAAACTACTGCGCAGTACTGAAATCGTTGGATCTGCTTTAAGATTCGTGCAACTCAATCTCAAATAAATCCCCCTATAGTCCACATCGTTGATTTACTGCGCAGTACAATACTGCGCAGCAGAGGATAAGCACTCGCCCAACAGGACTCGAAGTCTTTCACGGTTTTTATAATAATTCATACATTATACATAGCAAGCTAACTCTCTCTCTCGGTCTTGGTCTCCAATCTGACTATCTGAGCTTCAGTCCGGTGGAGTCAAGAGAGTGAATTAATTGTTAGTCCGGAGGGAGGAAAGAAAGGAAGGAAGTGAAACCAAATTCGGGAGGAATTGGGGAAGATCGATGGGCTCTATCACGAGGATTGGTGAAGAAGAAGGGCGCCTCGAGACCGGCGTGGAATGGTCGAGCGAGGCCGTGCTGTATGTGAACGGTGTGCGGCGGGTGTTGCCCGATGGCCTCGCTCATGTCACGCTTCTCCAGTACTTGCGAGGTTGGTTGATTCGTTCTCTCTCTGTTTTTTTTGCTCGGGAATTCTGATTGATCTTTCAGAATTTTGACCTTTTTTTTTTTTTTGACATTTTATCTTAATAGCATAGTTATACGCATAATCAGCTTATGAGTTATAAGAGTTGAGATTAGTGAGTGAGTGATGTTTTCTTTCTGAGAACTGAGAAGATGTTGAACAGTAATGTACTAATAATGTTAGAACATTCATAAGAGTCCTGCTATACTGTACCACTATTTTTGATGAAGTGGACCGGCTCACATAATTTTTCGTGTAACAAAGAAAAAAGGTTGGACCATTTTGAGCCCATTGGTTACTTCCAATTATTTATTTTTTACCAAACAAAAGTTGGAGCGGTTATGTGTAATTAGCAGCAGTAGGAACTTTGCTTGATGTTAATAGCTTAGTTTCATGCATAATCAGCTTCAGAGTTAAGATTGGTGTGTGATGTTTTCTCTCAGAGAAGTTATCGAACAGTGATGCTAGAATATTATGAATACTAAGTATTACTTCAAAATCAAATGAAACATGTATGCCGCTTCCCCCTTTTTCTTTAGAAAAAAAAGAAATTGTTGTGTTCATCTTTCCTTAAGTTGGCTTATTGTGAGTTTGTTATTTGTCGCTGTTTGTTCTTGTAATAATGATTTGCTGAAGGTATCAGGCTTTATTAAGGAAATTTTGTAAGCAGCTTGGTTTGACATAATCCATTTCTCTATATTTTTAATTGTCATTTTGATATATTAACTTCAGGTTGAATATTTCACATTACCACTTGCTTAGTTTAATTTACTAATATATATTTTTCCAAGCACAGTTGTGCTTTTATCGACTTGAATTATTGTTCAAACAAGAACAATATTTTGTTAAACATACTCTCTCTTATGGCTCGGGTTAGTTCGCTTATTTTTTTTTTGCTGGTTTGGGTATTTTCTTAACTGTTCCAAAAGTTGAAATTCAAGCTAATATTCAGAGTACTGTACCAACAGAAAGAAGTGACAAGTTTGCTTTAGGAAGGTCTCTTTTTGCCCACTATTTTAATTGGAAGTAGCCAATTCTGCTTAAAAGGAGTATTGAATAGTGTAGGGTTTGGATCAGTTCAAAATTGTACTACAATTAATCATAAAAAAAAATTTGTAAGTTAGAATCCGACATATGAAATGTGATCTATACTACTATATATATTAGCTAAAGGGAAACACATGGACTTGATATAACCAATAATTATCTACCTTACTATTCGTGTTGATGTGTTGATTTATTAATGATGGATGCATAGGGGCCATAATATGAATGGATTTTTTTTTTTTTTTTGAGTGCAGATATAGGTTTAACAGGTACAAAACTAGGATGTGGCGAAGGTGGTTGTGGTGCTTGCACTGTCATGGCATCTTTCTATGATGGCAATACTAAAAGATCAGTGTAAGAAACTGAGTTTCTGGTCTTGCACTTTTTGCCTCATCTTAAGTTGTTTCATTAAAATGACATTGTTCACGGAATCAGTATATTTCCAATATCAGTTTTTTCTGATCAGCAAGTGTAGCCAGTTACAATTCCGTTGTTGCTATAATGAGTTTTACCCTTCTGAATTGATTGTAATGTTTTTTCAGGCATTATGCTATAAATGCATGCCTAGCACCTTTGTACTCCGTGGAGGGAATGCACATTATTACAGTTGAAGGTATAGGAGATTCCAAGTTTGGTTTACATCCCATCCAGGTAAAATTATTTTTCACTCGTCTTTTGAAAAATATAAAGAAACTGAAGTATTGATCTCGGTATCTGGATATGGAAAAATGTGAAATAATATAGTTTATAATCAAAAGCTGCCTCCTATAAATCTAATATTATTTTTGTTTGGTTTGGTAATATAGGAGTCGATGGTGGATGCACATGGGTCTCAATGTGGGTTTTGCACACCTGGGTTTATAATGTCCATGTATGCCTTGTTAAGATCCAGTAAGCAACCCCCAACTGAAGAACAGATTGAAGAAAGTCTTGCTGGTAACTTGTGTCGTTGCACTGGTTACCGACCAATAATTGATGCCTTTCGTGTTTTTGCAAAAACCGACAACAATATATATTGCAATGCATCTCCAGCTGCATCTGCTGATGGCATCACTATTTGTCCCTCCACCGGAAAACCTTGTTCTTGCGGTGAAGCTACTGTGAAAGATGATAAAAGAAAACCAGTTTCTTACAATGAAATTGATGGGAATAAGTATCATGAAAGGGAGCTAATATTCCCTCCTGAGCTGGTATTGAGAACACCGTTGCCCCTCCAGCTGAACGGTTCGGGGGGGATTAAATGGTACAGACCTTTATCACTTGATCATGTGCTCAATTTGAAAAAATCCTATCCTGATGCAAAGTTGGTGATTGGCAACTCAGAGGTTGGGATTGAGACCAAATTTAAAAATTCAAAATATAGTGCTTTAATATCAGTGACACATGTTCCTGAACTAAATGTTCTAGAAGTGAGAGAAGACGGTATTGAAATCGGCTCATCAGTGAGGCTGGCTAGGCTGGAGCAAACCCTTAAAAAAGTGATAGAGGATCGTAGGGCCCATGAAACATCCTCGTGCCGTGCAATTTTGGGGCAATTAAAATGGTTTGCTGGTACACAAATTCGTAATGTGGCCTCGGTTGGGGGGAACATTTGTACCGCTAGCCCGATATCAGATCTAAACCCACTTTGGATGGCTTCTGGTGCTAGATTTCAAATAATCAACTGCAAGGGAAATGTAAGAAGTGTACCAGCCATGGAATTCTTTTTGGGTTACCGGAAGGTAGATCTCAAGCAGGATGAGATACTCTTGTCAGTTTTACTCCCCTGGACCCGGCATTTTGAATATGTTAAGGAGTTTAAGCAGGCACATAGGAGGGAAGATGACATTGCTCTTGTAAATGCTGGAATGAGAGTTCATCTGAAAGAGGTAGATGGCGGCGGTGATTGGATTGTTTCTGATGTGTCGCTTGTGTATGGTGGTGTGGCAGCAGTTCCCTTAAGTGCCTCAAAAGCAATGAAGTTTTTGTCCGGAAAGAACTGGGATGAGAAATCGATGCTTGAAACCCTTGATCTGTTGAAAGATGATGTGGCCCTTTCTGACAATGCACCTGGTGGTATGGTTGAGTTTAGGAGATCACTGACGCTGAGCTTCTTTTTCAAATTCTTTATGTGGGTTCGGCATGAGATGAGTCAACAAAGTTTGCTTAAGGACGGGTTGAGCAAGCATGACTTATCAGCTATAGAGCCGTTATCACGGCCTCCCTCTACCGGAAGCCAAAGCTATGAAGTGTCACAACTTGGCACTTCTGTGGGGCTACCTAAGCCACATCTTTCGGCAAATCTTCAGGTAGGTGAAATACTGTGCTGATCACGATTTTGGCCAAAGTAGAACAGAAAATAAAATATAGCAATTTTTTAATTTCTACTAACACAACTGAAAATTCTCTAGACTTTCTCCTTTTTTTCTCTCTCTTATGTTAAAGGATTTTTGTTTTGCTGTGAGACTTTATGCACTGCCTGTACTAGTATGAGGTATTCTTAATTTACATTTGCACTCTTGGTTTTAATATTCGCTAGGTGACTGGTGCGGCTGAATACACTGATGACACACCAACACCTCCTAACACGCTACATGCAGCTCTAGTATTAAGCAAAAGGCCACATGCAAGGATAATTTCCATAGATGATTCAGCTGCAAAGTTATCTCCTGGCTTTGAAGGTCTATTTCTGGCTAGTGATATACCGGGTAGCAATGCAATTGGGGCAATTGTTCATGATGAGGAGCTTTTTGCCACAAAAGTGGTCACCTGTGTGGGCCAGGTATTATTGATTAAATTGTTCCATATCGACATGCCATTTTGTAGCTATATTCTAATTTTATTATCACTTGATGTCAAATTTGTGGTTAATGTTATGTGTGATTTTCTTTGTTCACGTTAATAATATTTGATGTTTTTTAAGTATTCGACGAATCTGATTCTTGCTGTATGGGAAACTTGAAAATTCAATACAAAAACTGACACTCTAGTTTTTATTTATAATACTAACTTTGGTACAAAGATCAAACTTTATTTTTATTGATTTGTTTATCTCTACAGGTTATTGGTGTGCTAGTGGCAGATACACATGAAAATGCAAAAGCTGCTGCCAACAAGATTATCATAACTTACGAGGACTTGCCAGCAATTCTTTCAATAAGAGAGGCAATTCAGGCGGAGAGCTTCCATCCAAACACTGAACGGTGCATGCAAAAGGGGGATGTAGATTTATGCTTCCAGTCTGGTTCGTGTGACAGAATCATAGAGGGAGAGGTGCAAGTTGGAGGCCAGGAGCATTTCTATATGGAACCAAATTGCAGTTTGGTCTGGACCATCGATTCAGGGAATGAGGTTCACATGATATCTTCCACGCAAGTAAGCAATTTCACACTGTCAGTAGTAGCCAAAAAAGAGGGAACTTAATAAAAACAATGATTGTCCAAATTAAATAATTAAGCAGCAGAAAGTGTACTAAAACTGTCGACCTGATTTAAGGCTGTGAGATAGTAACAAACAATTCGGAGACTAGCATTATCTTTTGTAGCTACTGGATTGAGTTAGATCTGCTTGACATGTTAGATTGATCTTGATCTTCATATGACAACGCATATGAATAATTTTCTGAAATATATTGATATTGAAGTATTGCTCTTTTTTTAAGATAATCTACTTTTTCAACTTTTAGAGTCCTCAAAAAAATCAGAGTACCGTATCATCTGTGCTTGGCCTTCCCTTTTCAAGAGTTGTTTGCAAAGCTAAGAGGCTTGGAGGTGGATTTGGTGGGAAGGAAACAAGGTCAGCCTTTGTTGCGGCTGCAGCCTCAGTGGCTGCCTATCGTTTGAGACGGCCAGTCAAAATTGTTCTGGATCGTGATGTCGACATGATGATCACCGGACATCGCCACAGCTTCCTTGGCAAATACAAGGTCATAGAGAGTAATAGCTGTATCGATAGACATGACTTAACTGTATATCTGTGATGTTAGACATTCACTTAATATTAAATTATTAATGGAGATTTGCATAAGAAAATTCCCTACTTTAAAAAGGTGCAAGAATTCTCATCATTTCTGCAAAAAGAGTCTTCTCAACTTCATCCATGAAACTTTGTTCGGACAGATTAAAAATAGGAAATGAATGTGTACCCATGAGATCAGGAGAAATATGCTCTTGTGGAGCGTAAACTAATCTGTCACATCTTTTCTGTAGCTGTATTGGAGTATGAACTGTACAAATTAATTATTTGTGGTCATGATTTGACAAAAGATCTACTCCATATGATGTGAAATTTCTGACATATTGTTCTTGAATTTTTTTTAACTCGTGTGCTGATTATCTTAACAGGTTGGTTTCACTAATGAGGGAAAGGTGGTGGCTCTTGATTTGAAATTGTATAACAATGCGGGAAACACACTGGACCTGTCCCTGTCAGTTCTGGAACGTGCCATGTTCATGTCTGAAAATGTGTATGACATCCCAAACATGAGGGTCAGAGGTCAGGTATGCTTCACCAACTTTCCGAGCAACACTGCATTTCGGGGGTTTGGTGCTCCACAAGGCAATCTAATTGTAGAAAATTGGATCCAACGAATTGCTATGGAGCTTCAGAAAAGTCCAGAGGAGATCCGAGTAAGCACCCTTTTGTTTTAACCTTTCCAATTTAGACCATATGATGTTATTTTCAAAAACCCAATGCACAAAATATCCGGTTGAAGTCCTGAAATTAGGGATTGCTTCATTTAGGCAGTTTCAATAGGATAGTAGATTTCTAGTACAATATATTGTATGGGTTGAGATGAGATTGTTGATGAATTCTTACAATATTTTCATGCATGTTTGATAAATTTTCTGGCATGGTACTAAAAAATGGAACAGGACTTGGATGTTGTTAGTTGGCTTGTTTTATCTAATGCTAGTTAGAGCGTTTATCCAATATTATCCATCTCTAGTTTCACATATTAATTTGCAGTTGTACTGTGTATAGGAAAAGCTGAAAGCATCATTATTCTCCTTAATTACTAAGAAAATAATGTAATTTCTTGATATAGATCAAACTTTTGAAATCAATTTTTTTTTCTTTTCTTTTGTATTTTTTTTTTGAAGGAACTCAACTTCCATGGAGAGGGATTGGAAACACACTATGGTCAAGTAATAGAGCATTGTACATTGAAGCAAGTATGGGATGAACTGAAGGCATCCTGCGATTTTGCAAGAGTCCTACAAGAGGCATCCTCTTTTAACCGTCAGAATCGCTGGAGAAAGCGTGGTGTTGCGATGGTTCCCACAAAATTTGGCATCTCCTTCACCTCTTCACTTCTGAACCAGGTTCCTTGCACATGCACAGCTCTTTCATTCATTCTCGTTCTTTATTATTGTTTTTTGTTCAGAAAAAAAATCATTTCCTTTTGTGAATTGGTTTGAGCTTAGATGCTGCATTCTATGTGATGCATCAATTAGGTCTAGTTCAGGATTTACAGGATTATTATAGGTTAATTTGGGATGTACAGGATTAGTTCGAAGGGTATCAGAAGCAGTTGCAGGAGAAATATTTTTTTTTTCCACGAAATGTTATGTTTTCATTTTATTATTTAATCGTTCATGAAATTTCCATTAGGCTGGTGCACTTGTTCAAGTCTATACTGACGGCACAGTACTGGTGACACATGGTGGGGTAGAGATGGGTCAAGGTCTCCACACAAAAATAGCCCAAATTGCAGCTTCTTGTTTCAACATTCCTCTTAGCTCTATTTTTATATCTGAGACAAGTACTGATAAGGTAAATATAGCTCTTATTTCATTAGTTACTATTTTTACTGTAATTTGGATTTCTAAGGTTTGTAGATTTTGGCTAGTAAGCTACTGCTGCCAATTAGATTGGTGCTGGTTTGTTTAAATTGATTGCCCTTTATTGTTTGATTTCAGAACAATAAACTATGGTTGTGAATATTTTTATAATGCACTTTAGGTACCCAATGCATCCCCAACAGCAGCATCTGCAAGTTCAGACATGTATGGGGCTGCAGTTTTAGATGCTTGCGAGCAGATAATTTCACGAATGCAACCTGTTGCTAGTAGGAACATGCATGGTTCTTTTGCCGAGGTAATTTATTTTCAAGTCTATTATTCTTTTGTTTTTTATGAAAGTAATGAGCAAAAGTTGGGACCATACTAGGAATTTATCATAATCATGATGGCTATATATTTACCTGTCAAGAAATTGGCTGTTGTTATTCTCTTTTTTAATAGCGGTTGTGATCCTTTTTTCTCAGTACTAAAGTGTCATGATTGCAGTACAAACAACCTGATTTATGTACTGCACTTACTAGCCTAGATATGAATGGCCCAGTTAATTCTGTTTTGCAAATTAGATTTAACCATTCAAATTGTTGTTCTTACGCTCATGCTGATTTTATAATTCTTTTAATTCTGTTTCCAGTTAGCCCGAATGTGTTATTTGGAGAGGATAGACTTGTCAGCTCATGGCTTCTATATAACGCCTGGCTTACACTTCGACTTTAAATCTGGTAAAGGGAGTCCTTTCAATTACTACACCTATGGTGCGTCTTTTGCTGAGGTCGAAATTGACACATTGACTGGAGATTTCCATACTCGATCTGCTGATATTGTCATGGATTTGGGGCGTTCTCTTAATCCAGCAATTGACATTGGCCAGGTAAATTTTACATGGGACTTTGTGTTGGAGTCGATGCAAAACTAAGATTGATCTTGCAGATTTATCTATAATCTAAATTTTAACGGTCAACATTTATCTATTCCCATGCAAGATGATAAATATAATCTGTGTCATACTTCTACAGAACATGGAATTTTATTTACTCCTGTTGTTTTTTTTTTTTTTTTTAAATATATCCCGTACATTCCCCATCTCTTCTGTTTTACGCAAGGGCAGAACTATCTTTCAAATGGAATATTCAAGTGATTGTGTTGATGATTTGTAGTTTCTTATGGGGTGGGTGTACATATTGTTTTGAATCTTTTTCTTTTAGTTAACTAAAAATTGAGTTATGTTCGCACAATCTGAGCTGTCTATTTTGGTCAGGGACAGTTAAAACGGTCAATATTGAGATTCATGGGTTCTTTATAAGTGTCCTGTGCGTGCAATTCAATTTTGAGTTTAAACTGAGATGATCTGAATTCTATAGTTATCCCGTCATCTGTGTGTGTATCGAGTGCCTTATTCTACCCATAATGTTCACAAATGCTACACATTAACAGTCATCTTACTTTGATCTCATTTCATTAATTAGCTTGAAATTTTTCATTTTTTAGATTGAAGGGGCATTTGTCCAAGGAATGGGATGGATTGCATTGGAGGAGCTGAAATGGGGCGATTCATCTCACAGGTGGATTAGACCCGGTCATTTGTTTACATGTGGACCCGGGGCTTACAAGATTCCTTCTTTGAACGATATCCCTCTCAAGTTCAAGGTTTCAATCCTCAAGGTACATCTTCGCATGAGTTCAACGGTCCCTTGTTCTTAAAAACAATTCTTTCCTACCAACTACACCTAAACATTTTTTTGTTCGTTTTCCGACTAAATAAACAGGGTGTGGCAAACCCGAAGGCGATACATTCCTCGAAGGCAGTTGGTGAACCACCATTCTTTCTTGCAGCTTCTGTTTTGTTTGCCATTAAGAATGCAATAATAGCAGCCAGGGCTGATTCGGGTCACAACGGGTGGTTCCACCTCGACAACCCTGTGACGCCTGAACGCATTCGCATGGCTTGCTTAGACCAGTTCACTGAGAAGTTTGTGGACGCCGATTTCAGACCGAAACTCAGTATATGATCAGTCTGATAGATGTACTGAGGATCAAAATAGGTGGGCAATTGCTTTCGGCATATGGTCGGCCGAGAAATGGTGTATAAAGCTTGTGTTCTGTGGTTTGTTGTACCCAAAACACGCTTAAAAGAAATAATGTTTTCTTCTCTCATTTGAGTCTTGATAATTGAAATTTTATGATATTGGGACGGTAGGATCACAATTACTGATTTGAAAACAAAAATACATCAAAAATACCTAAGAAGTACCAAAATTCTCAGAAAAATGAAATTTATACAAAAGAAAGAACAGGGTGATACCCATCCAGGGATGGTATATTTTTCCATGTGTAAGAGCAATGTGATACCCTGCCTGTTATTGGGATCCATGCCACAGTACTGCGCAACGATGCAGCTATTAGATCTCATTGCGATGCATTTATACACAACTGCTATGCGGAAAATTTTCACGGATGTCCAAATTATTGATTTTACATCTCTACCATTGTCTAAACAGTGAAGTTATTTTCACCAATACTCAAATTTAAGTGCGTGAGTTCAACTTGTACCCTATAACTTCTTCATGTACTATCTAACAGCCAAGTTACACAGGCAATGGATGGGGGGTGGGCATGTTGAAACGAGTCTAAAAGGCGCAAGTTGAACTTACATCCTTAAATTTGGGCATTAGTGAAAATAATTTGACTGTTTAGATAGTGGTAGAGATAAGATCAATAGTTTAGGCATCTATGAAAATTTTCCCTGCCATGCAGAGCAATGCAGATGCCAAAGTCTGATACTGGTTAAAAAATCTGCTTTGATCGAGACTCGGATACACCGAAATTATTTTTTGAGATAAAGCTGAGGGTTAAGCCACTCAAATTTAAATGTCTATAAAAGACTTCCCATCCGGGTTACAAACCTGTGACCTCCCACGCGGAGAGCGCGTTGCTCTTAGCCACTAGACCAAAGACTGGTCGGATATTATCGCGAAATAGTGAACACTTATCAAGTTTTATTGCAAAATCAGAAATTCACATGGCAATAAAGTTCCAAATTTAAAATATATACCCTACTAACTAAATCCCCATTAATTAAATCCTACCAACCCAAATGAATCTCTTTTTTAAATTACATCCCTCTCATTTCCAAAACAAAACAGGAGAAGAAGGAAAAAAAAAAACAAACAATGAAGTCGTTCCTCATTCTGCTCCCTCTTCTGCTCATTTCTTTTTCTTCTCATGTCACAGCCTCTCCAATATTAATTGGTGGATGGGTACCGATTCAAAACACAACCGATCCGGACGTGCAGGACAACGGAAAGTATGCTGTGTCGGAACACAACAGACAATCGGGAGATAGTCTACAATTTGTTATGGTGGAATCCGGTGAGACACAGGTCGTTGGTGGCATAAATTACCGGCTGATTATCGTGGCGGAAAATGCATTGCACGTTCCGTCCCGCTACCGGGCTGTGGTATATGAGAGAAGCTGGGAAAATTTTCGACAACTCACCTCCTTTGATAAGGTTTAGTATGTGTGCCTTTTCCCTTCTTGGAGGTTTTAGAACATTATGTTATGTCATTTTATGAACGTTTGGTAGTGAATAATAAGCATGTGTTGCAGTGAAGCTGAATGTCTAGATGATGAGTTAGTTTGTGCTATTTTATTTCTATATTGGAATTTGGAAAGATCTGATGACAAAATGATCCAAATTTGTTGTTGGTTCTAGTTCAATTGTTTCTATTATTTGAAAATTTGAAACAGAATGTTTTTATGTGCAGAAATGAGCACATTTGCGAGGCTCAGCTCCAAAAAAGTCAAATTTTTTCATAGTCTTTTTCATTTTCAATTTAGAGTTAATGAGTATGAATAATATGAAAGTGAAGGCCGGACTTAATTTGGAAATCCGGACTTTTTCTGAATGAATATAAATACAGGAAGATGATCTTAATGACTTTGGAGGGGGTTGTGTAAGTCCGAATTAAGAATTTTTGGGGTTGATATGCAACAAAAAGTTTGGAAATTTTGGAGGCTACTATGCTATCCCTATGTTTGGTAGCCGTAGTAAAATTGATTTAAACTCTTAAATTAATTTTAAGTCACTAAACGGAAGTGATTTAAGGTGTAGTAAGTTAACGCAGCTATATAGGTGTAGTAAACTAAATCACCAACATTTCACATCTTTTACACATAACATCAACTTTACTTCATCTATTTACTTCACTACCACCAAGCACCACTGATTTAAGGTGATTTAATGTTTTATTCCGCTTTAACTTACTACACTTGCCAAACCGGGGTATATGCATAGCACACTTTGGTGCATGCTACAAAAATGATAAAATTATACTTTGGGCCGAGATTCGATAACTAAAATACTGGTCTAATCAAATACTTGGGCCGCCTTATTGATGGCATGGACTAATACATGGTTTAGGTAACTTAACTCTGTTGTAATGATAAAAATTAAAAAAAGAAAAAAAAATTACCTCTGTTGTTTCCCATTTCTAACTGAGGAAGTTCTAGCACAATCACCATAAACGATAACATTGGCACGGTAGGAGCACGGTTACTGATTTGAAAACAAAAATACATCAAAATACCTTAAAAGTACCAAAATTCTCAGAAAAATGAAAATTATACAAAAGAAAGAACAGTGTGATTTACCCATCAGGGAATGGTACATTCTTGCACATTCTTGCATGTGTAGGTAGGAGCAATGCCGTACCCTGCCTGTTATTGAGATCCATGCCACCTCTTTGCATGTGTAGGTGTGATTTGTATCTGCTGCCATAGATTCCAATGGCAGGATCCTACTATAAGACACTGATAGGTGGGACCCGCAAATAAAGGAGCACCCCTCTTTCTAAAATCTCGTCCGTTTAAAATCAATCCTGGGGCTGTCTCAATTAATGGCAAGACCCTGCCATTGTTTTTAATGGCAGCAGATACGGACCCGCCACCACAGTACTGCACAACATTGCATCTGATGGATCTCATTGCAATGCATTTATACACTGCCATGCAGAGCAACGCAGATGCCAAAGTCTGATACTGGTTAAAAAGTCTGCATAAGGTTATTTTGGAATCAATGGTTTAATAACATCTGATCGAGTCTTTGCCAAAAGCCGTACCATTGAGATCTGTGGAAAATGATCCACAGTTAATGTCTGTAATAGAAACCTTAATTTGATTGAGACTGAGATACAACGAAATTACTTTTTGAGATAAAGATGAGGGTTAAGCCACTCAAATTTAAATGTCTATAAAAGAATTCTCATTCGGGTTTCGAACACGTGACCTCTGTGTAGCGTTGCCCTTAGCCACTAGACTAAAGGCTGGTTGGATATTATTTATAGCGAAACAGCGAACACTGATCAAGTTTAATTGCAGAATCAGAACTTCACATGACAATAAAGTTCCAAATTTAAATACAGGCCCTACTAACTAAATCCCCATTAATTAAATCCTACCAACCCAAATGAATCTCTCTTTTAAATTACATCTTTCTCATCTCCAAAACAAAACAGGGAACATAAGAAAAAAAAAAACAATGAAGTTGTTCCTCATTCTGCTCCCTCTTCTGCTCATTTCTTTTTCCTCTCATGTCACAGCCTTTCCAAAAATATTAATTGGTGGATGGGTAACTCAAAACACAACCGATCCGGATGTGCAGGACAACGGAAAGTATGCTGTGTCGGAGCACAATAGACAAACAGGAGACAATCTAAAGTTTGTTACAGTGGAATCCGGTGAGACACAGGTTGTTGGTGGCATAAATTACCGGCCGATTATCGTGGCGAAAAATGCATCGCACGTTCCGTCCCGCTACCGGGCTGTGGTATACGAGAGAAGCTGGGAAAATTTTCGACAACTCACCTCCTTTGATAAGGTTTAGTATGTGTGCCTTAATTTTCTCTTCTTGGAGGTTTTAGAACATTATGTTATGTCATTTTATGGATGAATATTTAGCAGTAAACTAGTAAAGAGTCCACGTATTACTAGTAAAGACCCATATAAATTATCTCAATTTAAGACCCACTACATATTATCTTAAAAGTTTATTATAGGAAATAACAATTTCAACCCAAAGCAAGAGCGTAGGCTTTTCACTAGTTGAGTATAAATATACAAATCAAATGATTAAAATATACAAAACTTTCTAAATACCAAAATTACCCCCATTCCCCATCTCTATCCTATTAAAAACCTTCCTCTTTCTCTTTCTGATTTCAATTTAGCTCAAACCGATCAATTCTCCAAAAAAAAGAAAAAAGCTCAAACCGATCAGCTCAAAATCAACACCGCCCACAGCCATCGCACCTGCTACACCGCGTCTAAGGTTCAAGCCGCACTTCGCCCAGGTGCTCCGCCCGCCGCCCCTCCACCGGCTGCCTGTTCGCCCGCCGCCCCTCCGCCGGCCGCCCACCGCAGTAACCTAGGCAGAAAGGGATAGAAACCAGTATGTGGGGTGGAATGGAGGGTATTTTGGGTATTTAGATAATTTAATGTATTTTAATCAATTTTATAATCAATAATCGCAAATATGCAAAGTATTTAAAGTTTGTAATGACAAATTTGTAATACCCAACTTTGGAGTGACAAACTTGCAATTGGAGGGTTTTGGAGTGGCAAAATACAAATGAATTAAGCTACGGTGTTATGCATATCACGGTTTTACCGTGCTATGCGATCCGTATCACCATTTTTGGTGTCCAAATATTTGATCCGAACCGCTCAATGCGATCTCTATATCAAAATATACTACCAAACCAAATTTTACAATTTTTAGAACTTTTTTGATATTTTTAGTGATGGGTAGAAAATCATTGTTTTGTATGAACCAGAATCCTTAGATCTAACCATTTTCTCCCCATCATTAAAAATAGCAAAAAAATTGTAAAATTTGTAAAATTTGGTTTTCTAACATATTTTAATATAAAGATCACATTGAGCGATTCGGATCGACCATTTGGACATCGGAAACTGAGATAGGGACCGCATAGTACGATAAAACCGTGATATGCATATCACCATAGCCGGACTCAATACAAATTCCCCTAAGTTTTAATAGGTTGAAACATTAAAGTATGCCAATGGTGGTGATCAATCTAATTAAACAATCAACGACTAAGATATATTCCTTAGAGAAAATAGAACTTTCATGTCAAAAAATCCAATATACTTTTATTAGGAGTAAGGATAATTAGCAGGCCTTGCAGTGAAGCTGGACATTAATTAGTTTGTGCTATTTCTAGGTTGGAATTTGGAAAGATCTGATGACAAAATGATCCAAATTCGTTGTTGGTTCTAGTTCAATTGTTTTCCTATTATTTGAAAATTTGAATTTTGAAACAAGAATGTTTTTATGTGCAGCAATATTTTCATAGTCTTTTCATTTTCAATTTAGAGTCAATGAGTATGAATGAATAATATAAAAGTGAAGGCCGGACTTAATTTGGAAATCGGGACTTTTTCTGAATGAATCTAAATACAAGAAGATGATTTGAATGAATAGTTTGGAGGGGTGATGTGTAACTCCGAATTAAGAATTTTTGGGATTAATATGCAATAGAAAAGGTTTGGAAATTTTGGAGGCTACCATGCTATGCATAGCACACTTTGGTCCATGCTACAAAATTATAATATAATATACTGGACCAAATTGTACAATTTTATTTTTATTTTTATTCTTTTGTTTTTTTCATGAATCACAAAAATATAACAAGGACAAGTGCCTCTCCAAAATTATTTAGAGGAGGGATCCATTGACAATAGTTAGTTTGACAATCTTGACAATAGTATTTTTCAAAAACTTATAAAAAATCATGAAAAAATCTTAAAAATAGAAAAAAAGTTTACGGAAATATTTTTAACTTATAAATTGATTATATTTCCGATTATATTCAATTTAAGCGATATTTGATAGCTCTTTAGAGACTCGTTACATTACAACCATTAAAAAGTGTATAAAATTTTGATAAGGCAACAAACGATATTCAAATTTATTGAAACTTAAAACCTCATCATCAATCCATAAGTTAAATAATACATCCATATAACATTTTTCATTTTTAAGATTTTTTTATAAATTTTTATAATTTTTTTGAAAAGTCACATTGTCAAGATTGTTAATATAGTCATTGTCATGAATTATAAGGATCACCAAAAGTGATCCTCAATTATTATTATTATTTTTTTTTTTTTTTGAGAAAAAGATGAGGGTCATACCCTCAAATTTTCATTAATTATAATGATCACCAAAAGTGATCTAAGTTACATAACTTCGAAACTGGAAAGCAAAAAAAAAAAAAATCAAAATAAAGGAAAAATAACTGACTGGTAATGTTCAGCCATCAAAATACAAGCGCATTTGAAATTTCAGCATATAACAGATAGAGTAGGCTTCAAAATTGATCTGCTGCATTGTCATTATTTGAACCATGCCTTTCTTTCTGTGATGATTTCTCTGGCCACCTCCAACTCAGACTGCTCTCTATCAGTAAAGATACGTCTGCATCTTTCTCTCCAGGCACAAAGTTTGTTGTAACCTGCAACTGTCTCCAGAAGTCTTGTTGAGTACAATCCATCAGTAATTCCTGGTAACATGCTTCTTTATATAATTGAGAAGGTTGACTATTGGTTGGAAGAGATTCCAGAATGTACTCTCTAACTTGCATGGCATATGAACATGATCCAAATATGTGACTTACTGACTCTTCTGCCCCTCTACACATATGGCATATGTTTGGAAGTTGCCAACCTCTCTTTTGCAAGTTATCAACAGTAAGTATCTTGTTTCTTATGGCTAACCAAGTGAAGAACATGACTCTAGTTGGTATTCTGATGGACCATATGTGTCTTATGTTGCAATCAATGTGGGGGCCAGTGGTTATGAAATTGTAAGCTGATGATGATGTGTACACACCTTGTGCTGTTTGTGTCCAAATTGCCTTATCTCTTGCATCTGTATCGATCTGTACTTGCTGAAGGTCAATTTGTAATAGCAGAAGCTCTTGCTGTTGCACATTACTTAATTCCCCAGTAGTCTGAATCACCCACTGGCCATTCTGATAGCATTGCGCTACTGATCATATGTGTGGGGTAGCTATTGCTTCAAACAGGTTAGGGTACTTGCCTTTAAGTGATCCTTGCAGCCAACCAGATTAGTAACTACGCTAAATTACCATGAGTTAGAGCAAGCTCAAGTTACCAACGCTAAAAGTGTGGCTTAAGGCTTAATGAGGACGGATAGTTACAGCAACTATAGAGCTTAAGCTACACTACGCCAAAACCACTTACAAGTGTTGCTTAAGGCTTTTTATAGCTAGAGCTTCAACCTTAATTACAGCCAGCCTTAATGAGAGGACGGATAGTGGGCAATAAACACCATTGTGTTAATTGAATATAAATATTATAATGGTCTCAGATTAATGTCAGCATTCTATACATGTATGCTGACGGGGACAACCTACCATCCATATGATGGAAATCTATAGAATGTAATAAACTCACTGACAAATAGAACCAAAGTGTACCCCATTTGTAACAACACAGTCACAAAAATGTGACTATGGATGTATGGATGAAAAACTCAATGGACGCAACATGCTTCACTATGCTGACTGTTGGACTTCTGTAACTATATCTATTTCGCTATAGATGACAAAGCTATCTCGGATGTACCTAAGAGATGATCTCGCATGAGAGTGCTCATCCCCTAACTTACTGCATTGTGCAGTTCACAATGTCAGCCATTGGATCGTCTTAAGATCCGCACTGGAACAAATATCGAGACAATCCAATGCTTGACGTTGTGCACTGAACAATACTGCACAATACAGTACATTAGGGGATATGAATTCCTCGCGTGACCATAAGAAAGATCATCTTGCTCTTGCCATAAGCTTTTGGGTTGTATTTAATATGAGTCATGATGCAGTGCACCACAATTTTATTGAGAAAAAGTTAAAACTTATGTCAACCGTCCGATATAGAAAGGACATTTCGGGAACTTAAAAATATGTCAGCTGGAACTAATTTATTACCGTATCTATGATTGATCCTTTTTCAGAAGAATACCGGTGATTATTAATTGTTACTTTAATTATCAAATTCCTCTCAAATTCTCCATTGCTTCATGTTTATGTTTCTCCATTTCACGTGTTTTCCTTTTTCTCATTTTGCAAATTCAAATGGAAATAATTCTAAGAAGGGGAGCCTTGGCGCAGCGGTAAAGCTGTTGCCTTGTGACCATGAGGTCAGGGTTCGAGTACTGAAAACAGCCTCTTGCAGAAATTAAAGGAAAAGACTGCGTACATAAGACTCAAAGTGATCGGACCCTTCCCCGAACCCTGGGCAAGCGGGAGCTACATGCACTGGGCTGCCCTATATATAAATGGAAATAATTCAAGTCCATAAAGCAGATTGAAGTTTCATTATTTTCTTAACAAAATAATTACTGATAACATATTCGACATTTCCTTTTAAGAAAATTTCTGCAAATATGACTTACAATTCGGCATATAATATGATTTAAATGTATATAATATGATATCACGAATAAATATACGGTAATCTTAACCTCACGGGGGTTTTCTATGAATTTAAGTTCAAAATCATACCAAATCACTTCCAAATTTAAGTTTGGGTTGTGCTAATAGTACCCGGACATCTATACCCCGGATTGTACCCCGTCATTAATTGCACTGCGCACTTCCTTTTCTTGCTATCATCCGACACGACACTTCTGTTTCCAGCTGTTAATTGCTCAATGCACGCGCCGGGCCCAGTAATAATACAACCCAAGCCCAAATGCGACAACTCAAAGCGAAACAAAACAAAATTGAAGCAAAATAACCCATAATTAAACACAACTAAATCCATAGCAGCCCAGTAATAACAACTTGGTACCAAGTGTTTATACTTTGCGAGTGTTTATATTTCTCGTCCAAGTGTTTATATTTCTCATCTGAGTACCCGCGATGCGAGTGTTTATATTTCTCGTTCGAGTATCCGCGATGCAAGTGTTTATATTTTTGGTCCGAGTGTTTATATTTTTGGTCCGAGTATTTATATTTCTCATCCGAGTGTTTATATTTCTCATCCGAGTACCCGCGATGCGAGTGTTTATATTTCTCGTCCGAGTATCTGCGATGTGAGTGTTTATATTTCTGATCCGAGTGTTTATATTTCTCGTCCGAGTACCCGTGATGCGAGTGTTTATATTTCTTGTCCAAATGTTTATATTTCCCGTCCGAGTACCCGCAATGCAAGTGTTTATATTTCTCGTCCGAGTGTTTATATTTCTCATCCGAGTGTTTATAAATTTTATCATGATTTTAACTATCTAGAATTAGATCCAATGTTCAAACCTTATAATCAGTGCATCTATCTCACTTTGAGGTGTTATAGTTTATTTGTTGATGCTTATATTTTTAATTTCAGTTGTATAGAACTGAATTACAATGCTTATGTTAAATATATTTTGCACTCGTTCCAGATTTCATAGTCAGGTGTTTTCGATGGGAGTAATTTCATCAGTTGATATTTCATCCATAGAAATCTATACAGTCAAGTTACTCAATGCACCAATCAATATTGTCGTGATATATCGCCAAAATTTTTTATATAATTAATTTAGCAATTAATTGCTTTCAATTGGAAGGGTCAGCACAACACCAGCAATGCGACTCAGGCGCTGTATGATGTAATGGTGTTGTTTGAACTACTGTCAATCCTTCGGAAAAGAAACAAAAAAAATGAAGTGTATGAATGGCAGCTGGCAACAAAAAGAAAAACAAACGTATATTTTTGAAGAAGCAAGAAATAATAGGCCGAAGTCTTAATTAAATATCACGGGCTTTCAGCCTTTCAGAGCGGGGGACGCGACTGGGGTACAGGATACGGGGTATTATAAGATTTTCTCTTTAAGTTTATATGACTCATTATATTATTTCCATAAAAATCATGGAATGCAATTTTTTTATTTTAAAATAATTCTAAGTATTTTTTTTTAATTTTTTTAAAAGTAACAATGTAACACTAATAAATATTTAATGTTTTATGTATCGCTTTTACAAAATCCAAACAAGTACCTAAAATTTTCCAAAAATTTGGTGAGCTTAACCCAAAAAAACATACTTAAACATCTCTAAAATTTGAATTATGTTTACAATTAAAATCTTTATATCAAACTCTGAGACGATACATAAAATTTTCATTTTTAGATTTTTTTCAATATTTGTTTCATGATTTTAAAGAATAGAGTATCTTTTTTTTTAAAAAAAAAAAACACCCCCAAAACTAGAGTATCCTAGAAATTTCAAAATTCTAAAAAATAATGGAAGTTTTTTGCATTTGATATATAAAGTTTAATGAAAGATATAAATCAATTTGAAGATGTGTGAGCTTAATTTCATAATAGCATTGCCCCTAATTTTATAATTGCATTGTCCCTGATCATACCATATAATAAACTATTTATGTTGTTGATATAATAGAGTATGGACAATCATTTACGTGTATAGTACTCTATACAGGTATGATCAATTGTGTCATACGTATACTTTTATGTGATTATTATTTTATATGACATGTGTGATTTCAATATATTATGTTACCATATAAAAAGTTTATTTGTTTTTAATATTACTAGACCATGGATAATCATTTACATGTGTATATTATGAATTGATCGATTGTGTTATGCTTTATATATGATTATCATTGTGATTTAGGTGTATATATTATGATATGATATAATCAATTCAGACATGTATGATTTGATATATTTTTAGGATTATACACATAAAAGGCCTTCATAAATTTAAAAATATTGTAATTTTACTCTATGATTATCATTTTATATGTACTAATAGAATGAATGTATTCTCATATGTATATGACATATAATATTAAGATTCTCATTTTTATTTTTCCTTTTACTTTATTTTTGGGAAATTGATACAAAATTGTGTTATACCTTATAACTCATTAATGTATAATGGAGGAGGAATCCACTTACATTAAAAGCTTTTGACACTAAGTAAATAATACACAATCAACTTATGAGTAAGTGAATATTTTGTCAAAATTTTTTGGTGTAATTAGAGTAAGTGTTCCTTGCTAATTATTAATATTGGGACTAACTAAAGTAATTATTAATTTAATTTAGAATTATATAATAATTAAGTTCGTAACTTAAATGATCAATATAAAGTAATTACTCAAGCAACAAAATAACATACAATCATCTTAATATTTCATGAACAAAAATGACACGGCAATCATTTTGATGACTAGAATAAAACTATAAAAGTGAGTGGCCTCTAGGAGATTAATTAAATAATATTTGTAACTATCGCCATTTCTCAATTGAGTTGCTCAATTAATTATTTTAAATATAGAAAGTTTCAACTTTTGAGCCTTTGAAGTATTTTTAGGTTTGTGGTCATTATTAAGCTTTTTATCATTTAGAGATAAATGAATCATTTCAATGGCATATTTTGATTTTGAACAATTTTTATTTTCTATCATCAAGCTTATTTAAAAAGCTGCCAAAAATTTGATTAAAGTTCTGGAAATAAATCATGTTCGAAGTTAATTTGACCCATCATTCAATAATAAAATTTTCTCAAAATCAAAATCGATAAAATTTTTTGCCACAATTGACTTTTTATTAGTGCATGTAACCATTTATCTTGCATTGATGAGTTCGGTCACTACAAGAAAATGGGTTATTTGCTAGGGTCTTTAACACGTTTTGCTTGCGTCTCATGCAGCCCTAGCGGATACGGTTTTTTCGACCCTAGCGATTAAATCATTTTCTTGTAGTGGGTGCACATTTTTAATTACTGTATAACTATTAATCAAACACCAAATATGCTGATTGACATTTCCTAGATATTGATATAAATAATTTCCCTCACATATATTTGATTTAAAATTGTCTCATTATTGTCTAGTTACCAAATTGACAGTATATAGGATTATAGGTAGACAATATTAGGAACTTGGAACCAATTAATTAAGACACTCCTCATTAATCAAAATTCCTTTTTGCTCTCCGCTTGGTTTCAATGAGCTGACTCTCAATTCTCAAGCCAAGATCTTGTAATCAGTGTTACCTATTATGTTCCTTAATTATAGCATCCTCTAGTGCAGAACGAAATTATTGAAATACCCCTAGTCTCCTTTAATAGTAATATGTTTAATTGAATCTCAACCATTGGATCAAACAAATTTGGGCCGTCCATTTATTTTTTGGTGCACCGTATCATGATTCATTTAGTATAAGTAAGGTTATATATCATGCAAGATAAATAATAAAATATTGGTTTTATGGATTTTGTGGGCCAAAAATTTATAAAACTATCAGTGTATTTTTTTTTTTAACTATTTTTGTGCTCTCCAAAATAAAATCTGCGATACGTTCTAGCTAGTGCTCCAAGCAAGCACTCGTGCCCCATAAGAAATTAAGAATAGTTTCAAGCTCACAGAAGTGAAATGTAACGTGATAATAACCATAGAAAAGCCACGATTATACACTCATGTTGTATTGATGGCACCCATTCTCCTCTCACTATCATCTCCAATTCCTCAAATCCAACATAAAAAAATTCAAAATAAACCACAAGGTCAAACACTGATCAAGTTTAATTGCAGAACCTGCAGAATTTCACATGATAATTAAGTTCCAGATTTAATTCGATCCCTGCCCTACAAACTAAATCCCCGTTAAAATCCTACCAACTCAAAATGAACACCTCTCATTTCCAGAAGAAAGAACAATGAAGCTATTTCTCATTCTGCTCCCTCTTCTACTCATGATTTCCTTTTCCTCCCATCTTCCAGCCGAATCAGTCGATGGACCGCCAATTCAACGTGTAAGTGATGCATGGTCTCCAATTCAGAATACAACTGACCCACACGTGCAGGAGGTCGGGAAATACGCCGTCGCGGAACACAACAGACAATTGGGAGATAGTATAGACTTCCTCAGAGTGGTATCCGTTGACAGACAGCTTGGTGATTTGGTGTTTGTTTGGCTGGTATCTGGTCGGGAAGTGGCAGTTGCTCCCATGACTTACCGGCTGGTCATCGAGGCGACAGCTGCGGACGGCAATGTGGCCAGGTACCGGGCTGTGGTGACTGAGAGAGAATGGGAAGTAAGACCACTCAGTCTCACCTCCTTCGACAAGGCTTAGTGTACCTTTCTGTTTAAGAAGTTTATTAGAACAGGTCGCAGGTTTGAAACCCAGCTGTCCAGCACGGCATCATATTCATCGTCGCCAGCAAAATCAGTTTCCAGATCACAGGCGCACGTCAGATGTATGGATCGATGGTGAGTTAGCTCTGTGAACAGTAGGTCTTATTCAACGATTATAGATGCTGATAAAGAGTTGAAGGCAGACATAGTTCTAATTTAAAAACTGATAGATAAATTGCTCGAAATGTGTTAAATTGAAGTTATTGAACATTCTTGATTGTGAAACTTAGGTACTGAGAGATAAGGACACAATATTCTCATAGACCCCCAAATCATATCTCTTTACGTGAAACTATGAGACAAAATTTGTGAACCATCTGTTTTCATGATTTTGAGACTTCAGAATTTTGATGTAAATGAATTATTCTGAGCTTTTATTTCTTTACATTGAGAATTAGTCTATTATAATAATGTTAGTATTTCTATCTGGAAAAGCTAACGCTTAACACTTAAATTATGATTTATGGTGCTCAATAAATTTTTTATATAAAAATATTGGAGAATACATATAATATTTTATTTTTGGAGTTTTCCAAATATCTGTTTTGAATTTTCAAAAATAATTTATAAATAATAATTATAAAGCATTAATGTTTGTATAAAATATATTCCACAGTATTTATATGAAGAATTTGTTGAGCATAATAAATTATGATTTTGGACACGCTAAAGTATACTTTTAAAGGTGTTAAACTTTGACACTTAGCTAGACAATATATAGTCTAACTTGTATATTGATTTAGGACACGCTAAAATTGACCACGGTAATTGACCTGTATCGTATCCCATTTTTATGACATAAACCCAAACCGCGGCGAAGGGATCACGCTATGACAGAAGCAATAATGTACTACATGCCTACATGGACAAAAGTCTTGAATATCTATAATAAGAAAATTGAATCCTCAGTTGACTAAATTATACAATTGCTGGATATTCTTGTTGACAACAATGACAAGTGATGGGCCCATAATTGGCATGACACGTTACATTTGATTTGAGTAAATGATTGCAAACATTGGGAAGGGGAGAGAAGCCCGAGACTTTTTTATTTTTTATTTTTCCTTCTCGGAGATGCATCAGGAGTCGGGAGTAGTGGACTACAGACCAAGACAGTTGTTTGATTGTCTCTTAGTCACTTGATCTTAACCCATACGGCCATACACATACTCTTGTTTATTTTGACTTCCGACCATGGGAGTGAGCCAGGGAGGTGAGTCTGTGTTTCTCAAAAAAAAAAAGGTGAGTCTGTGACTGTGACTGTGAGTGAGACTGTGAGCCCGTGAGTGAGAGGAAAGTTGGCTGGCAATGTAGATGCTCTGTAGTGTCTGTGGGCTGTATTGTGTCTATTGTCTAGCTAATACTCGTATAGCTAGTCACTTAGCTTCCACACGACTTAGAAGTTAGAACATGAATCACAAAAGTAACACGATAATAACCATAGAAAAAATCACGACCACGAGTACACTCACGTTGTATTGATGGCGCCCATTTCTCTCTCCTCTCAATATAAATTCACCTCCAATTCCCCAAAATCAACATCAAAAATCCAAAAAATAAACCACAAGATCAAAATTCATAATAAATTCGTTCCGATGACGAAGTCGTTCTTGCTCCTCCTCTGCGTTCTCCTTGCGGCCTCTCACTTCGCAGCCTCGAAACCGGTCATTGTTGGCGGCTGGTCACCAATCCAGAACGTGACGGACGAGCACGTGCAGGACCTCGGGGCCTTCGCGGTGTGGGAGCACGACAGGGAGACCCACGACACGTTGTCGTTCGTGAAGGTGGTGAAGGGAGAGCAACAGGTGGTGGAGGGAATGAACTACAGGCTCGTCCTCAAGGCAAAGCATCGCCGCGGCGCCGCGGCGAAGTATGTGGCGGTTGTGTGGGAGCGGGTTTGGTTGGATAGCAGGAAGCTCACCTCCTTTAAGCCGTTCTCTGGTTGATATAGTTTGTCATAGGAGGTATTGTAATGGAACTGAGAGTGTGTGTTACAAACTTACAATGACTGGCCATAAAAATGAGATTTCCAATAACTAGAAATTGAAATCCCCGTTTATTTTTTTTCTGAACTGGCAATAAAAACTTAACTGAATGTTGCTCGTAAAATTGCTTTTTCTCCCTTTTTTCTTGAAAAGCTTGACAGAAGCTGTCAAGGGATATGTTAAGGAAATAGTACATATATCAAATACATCAGTGAAATTAGATAATTAAACTAATAACATGGAAATAAAAACATGCATGCATGAATGAAGACCCATCTGTGAACTAATTCCTTCATGCAGTCTCAATCTGTAAGCTATCCAATGCCCTGGCGATGGGATTGTTGCTCCTGCTGTAAGTTTAATTTACGTGAACATAAGCACTTTAATCATCTGTACTCACCCGACTGCGTCCAACGCCATCTGAGTCCATCGATCCTGTGCATCATTAAGCGTCAGCAACTCCGTTATTTGGGATGTCTTTGCACTGCTTCTCATCAGTGCGCGGGTGTGGTGATAGACCTGTGAGGATTGGCAGCGCATCATGGAGGTCGATGCGTAGTGATGGTAAACCAATGGGATTATCTGCGAGTAAAATCAAGGGTTCATCAGATCAGTCATCAGACCATGCGTCAAACCAGAAAGAAATCAGTGCACCGTTATTTTTATGAATATCCCATGTTGATGTTGTGCACTAATTGAAGGTACGTCCAATGCCCTGCCTGCATCTGATGCCAAAAGAAGGAATTGACCCGATCTTGCCCAATCAACGGCCCTTCTAATAACCTTAATCCTATGTGAAAGAATCTACGAAGGAAGGATGTCAGCAGTGACTCTGGTTCATTGTAGAGACGCCACCACCACTTTAGGAGGAGTGCTATGTTATGCAAGGCAATATATGATATATCCCTCTAAAGATGGGTAAGAATTGAGCTCTCTTTCATTTGGAGCTAAGAGCCGTTGGACATGTAAATCCAACGTTCTAGGTTTTATATAAAATCTCAAGATTTGTTTCTATTATTATTGATATTTTAAATGCGTGCAATGTAAGGATGATATTTATATTTTGTTTGTCTAAAATTTGAATAATTGTATGAGTGAGTGTTTTTACGCTATTTGTTTCTATACAACTTACTATGTATATAAACTTACATATTATTAGAGACATCCGATATTGATCTTACGCTTGTATGTTTGTCTACAGGTTCATGTCATGCAACAAAAATTGTATATTAGTTTAGTTGTTTTTTTGTGTATTGATTGTCAAAAAGCATTGTTATGATACTTTATGTCCATTATTTTGGATGTTTGTATGTCAATATGCATCTATATTTGATGGAAGGGTAGTTTGTTTCAACTTTTCTAAATGAAGGACAATTTGTAAAATCTCCCTATGAGACAAAATTTGTGAACCATCTGTTTTTGTGATTTTGAGACTTCAGAATTTTGATGTAAATTAATGAATTATTCTGAGTTTTTATTTCTTTACATTGAGAATTAGTCTATTATAATAATGTTAGCATTTCTATCTGGAAAAGCTAGCGATTGACACTTAAATTATGATTTATGGTGCCCAAAAAATTGTTCATATAAAAATATTGGAGAATACATATAATATTTTATTTTTGAAGTTTTTCAAGTATCTGTTTTGAATTTTTTAAAATAATTCATAAATAATAATTATAAAGCATTAATGTTTGTACATGCTATTTTCAAAAATACAAAATAAGTACTTAAAAACTTCAAAAATAAAAAATATATTCCGCAGTATTTTTATATAAAGAATTTGTTGAGCATAATAAATTATGATTTTGGACACGCTAAAGTATACTTTTAAAGGTGTTAAACTTTGACACTTAGCTAGACAATATATAGTCTAACTTGTATATTGATTTAGGACACGCTAAAATTGACCACAGTAATTGACTTGTATCGTATGCCCATTTTTATGCCATAACCGCGGCGAAGGGATCTCGCTATGACAGAAGCAATAATGTAGTACATGCCTACATGGACAAAAGTCTTGAATATCTATAATAAGAAAATTGAATCCTCAGTTGACTAAATTATACAATTGCTGGATATTCTTGTTGACAAGTGATGGCCTGATAATTGGCATGACACGTTACATTTGATTTGAGTAAATAATTGCAACCATTCGGAAGGGGAGAGAAGACCAAAACTTTTTTTTTCCTTCTCCGAGAAGCATCAGGACTAGAGACCAATTGAGACAGTTGTCTGATTGTCTCCTAGTCACTTAATCCAACCCATACGATACGGCCGTACATATACATAATACATTACTCTTGTTTGTTTTGACTTCCGACCATGGGAGTGAGCCAGTGAGCTAGTGAGGTGAGTCTGTGACTGTGAGTGAGATTGTGAGCCCGTGAGTGAGAGAGTTGACTGGATGGGAATGGGATCCGAATCTGCTGTTTTTCTCCATGAAAAGCAGGCCCTGTTATTCTGCTATCAGGACCGTTTATATTATCTTAATGGTTGGATTTTGTACTTCTGTTTGAGGGTTTTTATTAAGCCTGCCCATTTGCTGGCTTGCTGCCCAGAAACTCATGTGCACAACTCCTCTGCACATGATATTATCATATAATTTGATTGAGAGATCAGTATTAATTGTTATGATATTGTACTACTTCGCATGCGATATGATTCAATGTTTCTTTCGTTTAATTGAATGCCAGTAAACAATATATTAAAAATAATTATACGTTGGTTGCTAATTAATAAAACAAAACAAAACGTATTATATTTAGTGAATGTCAACTGGGGAGTATTACTTGTAGTTATTAGTACCACATCTGTGACTATAAAAAAAAGAGTGGTGACGATGCTTATCTTAATAATTTTGATAATGACAATTTTTAAAAATTTGAAGAAAATTATTAAAAAATCTTATAAATAGAAAAAAAATTATGGAAATATTGTTTAATTTATAGATTGATTATTTATCTAATTATATTATATTAAATTCACTTTTGATAGCTTTTCAAAGATTCGTTAAATTATAACTGTTAAAAGTCATATAAAATTTTGATAAGCCATTAAACAATATCCAAATAGATTGAAATTTAAAACATTATCAATCAATAAGTTAAATTATGCATCCATAACCATTTTTTTTATAAAAAAAATTATGATTTTATTCAAATTTTTGAAAATTGTTATTGTCAAGATAAGCATTGTCAAATGTGTGTTTTGTGATGCAATAGAATCCACTGATCATTTATTTGTTAATTATCTTTTAGTTAGAATTTTTTGGGATTGGATAGCTAGATATAATAATTTTACATTTCAGTGCACTAGTATAGATGGACTATGGCAAATAGATGATAATATAAATCTGAAGGATCGTAGAGTAATCGAAGTAATTAGAGGAGCAGTATTGAGAATTATTTGGATAGAAAGGAATAGCATAATTTTTAGGAATAAAAGGTTAAGATCTTTTAGAGCTATTGGTTACTCTATTATTCAATTAGCTTCATACTGGTGTCAGAAGAATAAGCAGGGATTTATTTGAAATTACAATTGATCTTACCTACAAATACTGTTGGAAATACTACTTGCAATTCCTACAAAAACCGAAAATTCAGATCAAGGAATGGATATACCACAGCGGAAGCAAATTGATCGATCATAGCGGTTCCTTTCACGTAAGATGATTCTTAAGCCTCTTCCTCAGTTCGTGCCTTCGAATCCTGAAGCAAATCGCTTGGTGGAAGCAAACCACAATATCATGCCTATAACTCCATCTCCTAAATGATCGAGTTAGTACGATCACTAAACATGCTACTGCTCTATCTCCAACATGAGAGAGCTATACTACATCTCCAACATGAGAGAACTATACTCCATCTCCAAACTGAGAGAGTATTAATCATGTTTCTTGCTCTATCAAGAAACAAGTATGTTATCAAGCAAATTATACAATCTTAATGTACAAACTTGTCAACATCTAAATTGTCTCACAATCAACAATCATGTGCAAGTATCTTGCCTTGATAACAAAGCATGTATCTTATCGTACCATTTAGATATTAGAAACTCAAATGATATAAAAATATATCTAGGACTGGCTTAATATAATTGTCCAACTCGTACTATCTCAATATAGTTAGAGTGACACATTTCATCTGCTTTAGGGTTTAAGCTAGAATGTACATAAGTAACAATTTAATTCATATATAGGAGGTATTGTATTGGAACTGAGGGATTGTTATCTCCTGACATATGGTATATAACATACTACACATCGCTGCCGTTAATTAAAATCAACGTTCCAGATTTTGTTCAGTCTCTTCTCTCCCAATTTAATTCATTCTATGAGCCAGCCGACTACACTTCGCGGAGACACTCGAACTGGTTGAACCCATTCGAGTGTTCGACTAAACCAGTTCGATCCGCCTCTCTTCCCCGCCCTCCTCTCTTCTCCTCCTGTCCTCGTCTCCTCCCTCTGCCAATGCTCCTCCCAATCAACACTCGATGTCGCTGCCTCCCTCTGCCAATGCTCTTCCCACAGCGTCCCCCTCTCTCTCCCAACTAATCAATCCGCCATGCACTGGCAGCCCAACCAGGGCGCCACGCTCACCAGCCAGCTCATCACTGAGCTCTGCGCGGTCGCCGAGTCCATGCCCGGCTTGGCCCCCAGAGAGCAGTCCCCCCCGCCCAGCGACTCCCCCGGCGACCTCATCGGCATCATGCTCCACGACCTGCCCAACGAGTACATCTTCGTCATAAAGTCCCAGCGCCTCATCCTGCACGCGAAGTCCTCTGCCCAGACCGTCATGAACAAGCTCCAGTCTTACAAAGGCCGCTTCTTTATCAATTTTGAGGTCCTTCATTAACAAATGCTAAGTAGTTTGTAATGTTAAAAAATATGTATTCATATCTGATACTGGTAATTAAACAACTACATCTGCAAATGGTTACATATCTAATTGGTTGTATTCACTTCTGAATTTGTTATTGGAAGGGGAAAATGTCATTAGATGGATAGTTTTAGAATTGTACAGCTAGATTAGTTATTAATCAGCAACTAGAGTTTTCACCACCATGGGTGAGACAAAGTCAGAAGTGAATAATGGGTATAAGCTAGATTAGTTATTAATCAGCTAGATTAGTTTTAATGTTTTTATATTAACTATTAACATTTTCATTTTTCTCTAAATTTTAGTATCATAATTGGGTCCAGAAGATAAACAAAAAAATAATGGTGATACAACAATGGAACTCTTGAAGGCATCAAGTTCAAGTCAAAACTTGAGATTCATAGATGTGGAAATGAGTTGATTGGCAAGGAATTTGATTAAATGTCTGGAGATTTCGATGCCATCTGAAGTTGTAAACTTTCAAAGCCATGAGACGTACCAATGGTTAAATCTGACTGGTGTTACATCTCATTGTTTTAGAGCTTTTTTTCTTTACTGGTAAAAAGATCAGGTTTGAGGAGTTAAGAGTGTACTATTCGATTTTTTTTTTTTTTTTGAGGTTCTGATATGTGAGTGTAGCAGTTATGTACAGGTGATGTTAATTCTTCTTCTTCTTAAGCTTAATGCATTTGTTATTACAATAAATGAGCTATTTCATCAAGTTTGTGTTGTATGAAATTGTATATCCTCGTCTCTGACTGGTATGTGTGAAACCATAATATAAGTCCCCAAATTGCTGCATAATATAACATACAGATTTTACAAGATTGGGTCAGTTTAGTAAGAAAGGCAGGACAAGCATTTAGCATAACATACAGATTCAGCTACCAAAGGGTAAAAATATTTTAGTGACAATTTCTTTTTACTAAAACAAACATTTAGAAGAGAATAAAACATTGTAAACTTTAAATATTAAGTCTTTTAACTGATATCTATCAATTACATCAGAAAGTCACAAAAGGAGCTTTTATACTTAAAAGCTATACAAAAAAGGGTGGCTCATTTAAAATAATAGAAATGAGTCCTGGATTGCTATACCAAAAAATTAGCTTCTATCTTTGAAAGCTATACCAAAAAATTAGCTTCTATCTTTGAAAGCTATACCAAAAATTAGCTTCTATCTTTGAAAGTTATACAAAAACTAATAGTCAATCCCAATCTACTTCTATTGTCTGCTTAGTCCTAAACAGCTCATTCTGATGGGTTTCCTTCATGATTAGGGGGCCAAATGCAAGTTCATACCTAAATTTTTAACCTGCAAAATAAATAATAATTGGGTTAAACATTAATAATTTAACAAAATGGTCTAAAAATATAAAAGATGTGGCAACAGCAAATTTCATTCATATTGAAAGCTACAGCATTCATATTGGACCACTTAACAAAATGGTCCAGGAACATAATAATAGCATCCATATTAAAAAACTTTACACCAGAACCTGATTAGAAGTCATGATTTCCAAACCATGGGGAAAAGGCAAGACAAAATCAGTGTATCCCTAGATAAAAAAAAAAAAAAAAACAGGAATATGTGAACACTTGTTTATTACACAAGTTCCTGAAAGTGATTGAAAGCTAAAAGTGTTTAACACTAACCCTCAGTAGTTGCATATAACCATTAGATGATCCATGATCTGCTTGAGAAAACTGTTGCACCAGAACGGCTTCTGATTTTGGCACATTAATTTCCTGAAAATGCAGAAAACTAGTAAGTATTTTGCAAAGTTTTAAACAGTATCGTGAATATTACAAAATTTTACTTTGACAAATAAGTAATAACTGTTTTTCAGATTTATTGTGATGTTTATTACTTTTTTTGACCTCTTTCTTCTTCAACTTAGGTGGCTTAGTGAAATTCTCTGATGAGCTAGGCATTGGAGACACTTTATGATTGTCAACTGTCTTGATCGTAAGATTTCTCATCAGCTCTCTGACTTGCTTCTCAAGTGTATACAAAGCACTATGAACAAATGCTGCTCCTTCTTCGGCATGCGCTGCTGCAGCAGCTATTTGTGAGAACCTGCGACAAAGATCTCTACTGTGGCGAGCAATATCTAATCTAGTATCCTCAATGATTGTTCTTCCATTTTTATCCTCAACAACACCATCTTCAGCCTCTCTTGTCCAACGCTTCAAAATGTATTTTTCCGGCAAAATCTTAATGTTCTTCACATCTAACACTTTGAGCGCATGCCAACACAGTATTCCAACCCTCTCAAATTTCTTGCAACCACATGAAACTGTTAAATTATCTTGATTCCAAAGTACCTTACAACCCTTTTGTGGACTTTCATGATCACCAAAGGCAGCAATTGAAACCAGATACTCATCACCCTGTAGGCCCTCAATTTGAGCTGCCATGGACAACTCATACTCCTCTTGAAATAATTCAAAGATTTTGGGGGTATACAAGTCACCTGCCTGTCGAAGAATTGGCACCTTCATCTTGAGTTTTGGTTGTTTATTTCTCCATGCAAAGTTTGATGCAACTTCCTTTTGACGCTTTTCATTCACAATTCTCTCAAAGTGCTTTAAAAGCCTAATAATATTCAAATCTGATTTCAAATAGCATTTCAAATCTTTATTAATGCTTTCACTCAATTGCGTGCTTCTTATGCCTAGACTTACCGCATTTTTCATATAGCAATATGCCCATTTTTCTTTGGACTTGTATATGAAAGGCAGCCAAGTATCTCCGTTGGTCTTTTTCACGAGTTTACCAAAGACCTCTTCAAACTCCGCTTCTTCTTCGTATACATACATACAATCACTAAGATTTCCAAGGATGTTCATGCCTTTCTTGTTATGGCACATCAAATGCCTACCCGCATTTTCCATTATGTGCCATGTACACAATCCATGAGTTGTTTCCGGCATCACATTTTCTATTGCATTTCCCATTGCAATGTCTTGATCTGTAAAAATGGTTTTTGGCTTTTTATGGTTGTGTACTTCTAAAAAGGTTTTGAAGACCCATTCAAACGAATCGGTTGATTGGTCATACATAATCGTGGCTCCAAATATCACCATTTCCCTAAAATGATTAAAGCCAACAAAAACACCAAAAGGCCTATGCTCCTTGTTGATACCAAAAGTTGTATCAAAAACAACCACTTCACCAAAACGAGCATAATCTGCAATCATTTTTGCATCTGCCCAAAAGATATTGGTAATTTCTTGCATATCATCAGTTTGTTCTACATGCTGAAAAGAAGGGTTTTCTGAAACTCGTTCATGAAAATAGTTTAGCATAGCTACAGCTTCACCAGAAACTAGTACTCTCTGACGCTTATCCTTAAAGCATTTCTGTGGTCCATGATGCTAAAAGGAAGATGTGCCAGCCCACCGGCTTGTCTACCCATTAATTCGTGTGTTTGTTTTGGTGGCAGTCCTGTTTCATTAGCTAATTCAATATCAAACAATGCTGCCTCAGGTACCTCACGTTGACTACGCAATAAGTGACAAGCTTCGGGTTTTTGGAGAAGGTGGTTATGATCTGAAATAAATTCAATGACTCTGAACTTACTGGTTTCCTTAAAAAACTTCAACACTAAACGAACCTTACAATCTGTCCGGGTTTCAGCTCTCGTGTTCTTGGTTTGCTCATCCCGCTTATCGTTACCTCGCTTTCCTTCATTTGAGCATACAAAAATCATGGAGGTAGTTGAGCCATCAATTTTACTCTTGTTTGTATTGCGTTTCCGTCACTACCACAGAGATGGGCTTTAGCAACTCCAACTTAGCAACTGTTTTCAAGAAAACCGTTGGTGAAAAGTGGCAGTGGCATTTTGGAAATTTAATTAAACACATCAGCAACGGTTTATCAGAAGGAACAGTTGGTAAAGACTACCCCGAAATCTGAGAAATAATCAACAACTGTTCCTTTAAAAAACAGTTGGGAAAGGCATATCATTCCCAACTGTTCCTTAAGAAGAAACAGTTGTTGATTCATGTGCATGAGTTAACAACGGTCCACTATAAAAAACCGTTGGGAAAGGTGGAGCATTCCCAACGGTTTATAAAACAGAAACCGTTGTTGATCCTTGGCTGACATAAAATATTCATGTGCAAGAATTAACAACGGTTCACTCTAAAAAACCGTTGGGAAAGGGCTAATCATTACCAACGGTTTGTCAAGTTAAAACCGTTGTTGATTCTTGGTAACATTAAATATTCATGTGCAAGAATTAACAACGGTTCACTATAAAAAACCGTTGGGAAAGGGACAGCATTCCCAACGGTTTCTAAAGTTCAAACCGTTGTTGATTCTTGGTAACGTAAAATATTCATGTGCAAGAATTAACAACGGTTATTTACAAAAAACAGTTGTTAATTCCTAAGAATCAACAACTGTTATTAACAAAAAACAGTTGTTAATTCCTGAGAATCAACAACGGTTATTTACAAAAAACAGTTGTTAATTTCTGAGAATCAACAACGGTTATTTACAAAAAACAGTTGTTAATTCCTGAGAATCAACAACTGTTATTTACAAAAAACAGTTATTAATTCCTGAGAATCAACAACTGTTATTTACAAAAAAACAGTTGTTAATTCCTGAGAATCAACAACGGTTATTTACAAAAAACAGTTGTTAATTCCTGAGAATCAACAACGGTTATTTACAAAAAACAGTTGTTAATTCCTGAGAATCAACAACGGTTATTTACAAAAAACTGTTGTTAGGAATCAACAACGGTTATTTACAAAAAACTGTTGTTAGGAATCAACAACGGTTATTTACAAAAAACAGTTGTTAATTCCTAAGAATCAACAACTGTTATTTACAAAAAACAGTTGTTGATTCTCTCCAAGAGCCATGCTACTAGAATAAGAGTCTTTGCAGCATTTACCAACGTTTTTTCTTAAAAACAGTTGTTGATTCTTTTTAACATAAAATATGTATTGTGAAATAATTAACAACGGTTTTGTTTTAACAACCGTTGGTGATTGTTTTCCCTAGGTTCCCGCCTCCACATCTTTCAACAACTATTTTTTATATGAAACCGTTGTGGATTCTTTTCCCAGACAAAATTTTTGAATCATGTCACTAACTCACCCACCACTTCGTCTTTTGCTCTACTATAATTTCAACTTCAGACCTTAGTCAATTTGTATTTCCCCCAATTTCAAAACCTGACTAAAACCCTTCCCTCTTCATGGAGCATGATGGAGGGCTGCTTGATAGCGGCAACGGCGGCGCAATAGAGGCCAGTACCAACTCTCCGCGAAAAGGCCTTCCCGCAACGGAGGCTACCACCAACTTCACTCTCCCTGCTCTCCGCACAAAGAAGGCCAGCACCAACCCTCGCTTTCCTTGCTCTCTCCGACAGCGAAGGCAGCACCATCCCTGCTCTTTTCTTGCTCTCTCAAGGTAGCACCAGCACTTCCTTTCCTTGCTCTCTCAAAGTTCAAACAAATCATAGTCAAACTTTCTTCCCCTAAAGTCAAGAAAAAAATTAACAAACTGAATTGTAAATAATTCATGTACGAAATTGTTTCTAAGATATTGCAAAAAAATATATTATTGCAAACTCACTGTACTCCCTGTAGATTCGGGCACAGGAGAAGGTGCTGATGCAAGATTAGGAGATGCTGGTGCAAGATCAGGAGGAAGTGATGGTGCAAGATTAGGAGAAGGTGCTGATGTATACGGATATTATTAGGATTTGTGAAATTCTATTATATTATGATGGATTTTAATTTTGTTGGATATATGAATATGATATTATATTGGATTTTAGTTTGGTAATTAATCTGTGGTATTATTAGAATTTATTATTAGTTTTTTAATGTACATTTTTTTTATTAATATGGTATATAATATCTAATTTGAATGAGCAAAGGGCTGATCTCTATAAATAAACAATTTTTTTTTTAAAAAAAAAATCATCATCCCAACTGTTATTTACAAAAAACAGTTGTTAATTTCTAAGAATCAACAACTGTTATTTACAAAAAACAGATGTTAATTTCTAAGAATCAACAACTGTTATTTACAAAAAACAGCTGTTAATTTCTAAGAATCAACAACTGTTATTTACAAAAAACAGTTGTTAATTTCTAAGAATCAACAACTGTTATTTAAAAAAAACAGTTGTTAATTTCTAAGAATCAACAACTGTTATTTACAAAAAAACAGTTGTAATTCTTAAGAATCAACAACGGTTATTTACAAAAAACAGTTGTTAATTCTTAAGAATCAACAACGGTTATTTCTTATAAACCGTTGGGAATTGCTATCATCAACAACGGTTCCTTCTTATAAACCGTTGTTGATTAACAGCATCAACAACGGTTCCTTCTTATAAACCGTTGTTGATTAACAGCATCAACAACGGTTCTTTAGTAAGCATTAGCAACCCCGGTATTACAGACGGTCACTGAACCGCTGGGAATTGTCATTAAATAACCGCTGTTGATGCTTTTCTCTGTGGTAGTGCGTGCACTAAAGCCCATTTTCCAACCATATCTATTCCAGAATTGCCATGCTTCACTTTCAGTTTGAAACTCCATTCCTAAATGAGGAGTCAAGGTTCCACCATCAGTTGGTTCCATCTTTGTTTTCCTGCAAATTTAATTAGTGGAGTAAAGCAGGTCAATAGTTGTTAACAAAAAAAAAAAAGTTTTTAGCAATAATATTGAGCATTCAGTAGTTCTTAAGCATCATTTAAACATAAACAGTGATGTACAAGTCTGACATGATCATTAGTGTTCAACCCTTAAACCAATTCAGCAACAAGTACCTTTTATTATTGTTATAACTGACTTAAGCACATGTCACAAGAAGCTATTACTGTAACTGACTTAAACACATGTCAAAATAGTGTGTTATTTCATCTGTAATTCTTTTTCCTTGTTATTTTTAATGAACACAGTAAAATGTCAACAAAAGAACAGTAAATTACAATTACAATTATGCTGTAAATGATGTCTAACCTTTAACCATTTACAGCGTTTAAGAGAAAATAACAGATGTACCCATATAGGATTAAACAAACAGGAGAGGAGCCATTTAATCTCATTGAATAAAAAAGTCACCTTTTGGAGCCTTGAGCACAATAGCCAATTAGTCCTAATAAATTCTTGTGCCTGACTTTTCCAATGGCCTCCACCTCAACTTTCAATTCCCTCTCCCCCTGTCCCCTACAGAATAGAAGATTGGCGCCATTTTTGGATTAATAAGTGGTATAAGAGAAATTACATCAACTGGCTGCCCTATTATATCTTCCCTCTATTTAATCAGTGTCATTTTATGAGAGTAAGATATATCAATATAAGTATGAGCTTACGACTGGAAATGGGGGCAATCGAGAACGGCTCAACCGGAGAAGGAGGAGGTGCCGTGGCTATGCGACACGGAGCACGGCCAGGCACCACGGTGGTCGGTCGCGCCGTGGCTACCCAGCGCGGAGCATGCCAGGCACCACAGTGGCGGTCTGTCAGTTGGCGGGACCAATAGCAAAGGGAGGAGGAGAGGGGCGGCTTAGGGTTGCGCTGCGCAAAGAAGCAAGGCGGGAGGAGAAGAGATGCGCGGGCTCGAAGAAGCAAATGGTTGAGTCGAGCAGTCGAGCCGAGTAAGACCGGAAGAAAGGGTAAGATGGTTGAGTCCAACCTGGTGATATCGAAAGAAATCTTAAACGTTCGTTTTTTGAGCGGTTGAGATTTTTGGTATGTTATATACCATATGTCAGGAGATAACAATCCGGAACGGGAGAGTGTGTGTTACAAACTTACAATGACTGGCAATAAAAATGCGATTTCCAATAACTAGACATTGAAATCCCCGTTTATTTTTTTTCTGAACTGGTAATAAAAACTTAACTGAATGTTGCTCGTAAAATTGCTTTTTCTCCCTTTTTTCTTGAAAAATGAAAAGCTTGACAGAAGCTGACAAGGGATATATTAAGGAAATAGTACATATACATATATCAAATACATCAGTGAAAATAATTAAAGTAATAACATCGAAATAAATTAAAAACATGCATGAAGATCATCTGTGAAACTTCCTTCATGCAGTTTCAATCTGTAAGCTATCCAATGCCCTGGCGATGGGGTTGTTGGTCCTGCACCAGTTTTATATACCTCCTCTGATGCCGACAACAATGGCGTGACCATAAGGCAGCCTCCGACGTCACCCTTTAATTTGCATCAATGTCGTTGGTGGGACTCCCTTTGTGAGAGAAAATCAGCCCAATCCGATTCTTCCACATATTCTATCAGGCGGAATACTAGAATATATAGTACTCTTCCAGTGCTGTACCCGCTGGGGCTTTGCAGTAAGGATGTACTCTTTGGACCCCTGAATGACATCCTGTACTGTTTCACCCGGTACCACCAGCAATATATCGTAATTCTATTGCGACAAATTCCAAACCATTAGTGCATAGGAGCAGGTAAAGAAGAGATGTAATTAACGGCGATTCCAAAGGACCATCAGTGGAATTCATATTTTCGGCACTATGGCACATGCCATTTGGCATGTGAGCCGTTGGATCTCCTCGGGATTCGGTTGAATCCCTTAGGTATTCGGGCAAACCCAAATCCCGAGGAGATCCAACGATAATCATCCCCATCAGTGCAGAGCACGCATCCTGGGGAGCAAATCATGTTCCTCCTAATCATCAGGTGATCATGAGTTATAGAAACTTAGAATCCTTTCCCTTATTAACAGATAGAAGAAGATTCTGATGGATGTTGGAGCCGACATTCTCCTGCAAACTTCCGTAAAGAACCCCGTACGTGGTCTTACCGGCCCCCGCGATTAGGTCGTAGAAGGATTTAATTAGCTGTGTACTCACCCGACTGCATGCGTCCAATGCCATCTGAGTCCATCCTGTGCATCATGGAGGTTGATGTGCAGTGATGTTATGCCAATGGGATTATCTGTGAGTAAAACCAAGGGTTCATCAACTCGGCCGCACCACTATCCTTGATTATCTCACGTGCGCGACAACTGCACCATCTATGGAATGCAGCTCTGGTCCAGGGAAGTGGGAGCACCTCCAACCTGCCTTAGACTTTAGATAAATAAATGTATATTCTTAATAATGTCTAATATTTGTACATCCGCCATATATCTGCTCGCCATATATCTTCAATAAAAAAAACCAAGGGTTCATCAGATCATGCGTCAAACCAGAAAGAAATCAGTGCACCGTTATTTATATGATTATATCCCATGTTGTGCACTAATTGAAGGTACGTCCAATGCCCTGCATCTAGAGTCAGTATCCTCTAAGTTAACTCAAATTTTGAGTTGACTCGTTAACAGATTTAGACTGTTGGTTTTAGATCTTGGTCAAGACGGTCAGTGTTTAAAACTTATGAGGTCCTTTATAAAATTACTTTATAGGCAAACTCACTTTTTAAGTTAACTTAAAAGGATCTCAATTTCTACATCTGATGCCAAAAGAAGGAACCCGATCTTGTCTAAATCAACGGCCCTTCTAACCTTAATCTTACGTGATAGAATCTACAAAGGAAGGATGTCAGCAGTGACTCCGGTTCATTGTAGAGACGCCACCACCACTTTGGGAGGAGTGCTATGTTATGCTTGCATATATATGATATATCCCTCTAAAGATGGATAAGAATAGAGCTCTCCTTCATTTGGAGCTAAGAGCCGTTGGATGTGTAAATCTAACGCTCTATGTTTTATATAAAAACTCAAGATTTATTTTTATTATTATTGATATTTTAAATACGTGCAATGTAAGGGTGGTATTTAAAATTTGAATGATTGTATGAGTGAGTGTTTTCACGCTATTTGTTTCTATATATACAACTTACTCTTTATAAACTTAGATATTATTAGAGACATCCAATATTGATCCTACGCTTGCATATTTGTCTACAGGTTCATGCCATGTAACAAAAATTGTACATTAGTTTCTGTATAAACAAAATTATCTAAAAAAATTGTTTTGAACATATGGCTAAAATAATAAAAACCCCACTACGAAGCGTGAGTGAAGACCCTAGTATTTCTAATGCCCAAACAACCCCATCTCTTTGGAGTGTAGACAACCTCCCAATTCAGTAAGGGTCCGTTTAGTAAATAAAGGAATAGCACTATAATAGTGCTATTTTATTAGTAAAAATGGATTAGTGATTGTTGGAAGAGTGAAAAGATCGTGATGTTTAGAGCTATTCGGATAGTAAAAATATTGTTTGACAATTGCCAATTGAAATAGCATATTAGTAATTATATAAAAATATTGAAAATTTGAAAAGACCATAATGTCCTTTACATAGTTCCACATTACCTCCAAACTATTTCTGACTTTGTAAAAATGTATATTAAATACAACAAATTTGTCAAATGCTATCCATTTTTAATTATAGCAGACAACAAATAATGCCATATATACTAACAAATCCAGAAAAAATAAATTTAAAAATAAGGGCTCGTTGACTTGACATGGGAACATTGGTTTCAGCATGTATCACCGATTATACAAATTATTAAACGACAAATCGACAATCACCGATTCACATGCATAGCTAAAATGTTTAACTCCGCCACTTTGATAATGTTATTAGCAAAATCATCAACAAATGTTCCATGCATGCGAGCAATTTCATCAACACAAAAAAAAAAAAATTTCGTGGAGCCAGACTTGGTGCTAGCAAGTCCCATGGTGTTCAACCCGGGTGAAAATCTGTTGTTTTTCTCACGGAAAAGCAGATCCTGTTTTTCCTTTGATCTGGACCGTACAGATTTTGTCAACGGTTAAGATTTATGTATTTGGTTAATACTTCCTCCGTCCCTTAATAAATGGATTTATACCCCTTAAACTTTGTTCCTTAATAAATGAATTTATACCCCTTAAACTTTCTATAATCCACTTGTCTAGAAAAGTATCTATACAATTTTGGCGCCTTTTGTTCTTTTGGTTAGATTGTTTATTTGAATTCACAATTCATTGTGTATATTTAATTGAAATAATTATTATGTAATGATTATAAATTGATGGTATAAAAGTAATTTCACTTTTCCACTAATTTTATTGACTTTTCTTAGAAATCTATTTATTAAGGGACGGAGGAAGTACTTTTTTTAGTAACGCAGCCCCTATTACCCCAAGATGATAATGTCACTTGTTTATTCATTTCTTCTCCATTCTGAACCTCTCCATTTTACCCATTGTTATTGCTTATTCACATGTTAAAGCATACTCTGTTTTGCCTTAATGACACCACCCTCTCCATCGATCTGCATATGCTTCTCAATTTCCTCTTGTATCTTAGATAAATTGATACATTAATTAGTGTGGTAATACAATTATTTTTGAAATATAATGGCTTGCTTATTGAGTGAAGATGTAAAGAGTGGTTCAATGGTGTCTCTTATACTAAATTTATATATATGATGTTCAAATGGTGTTTGATAAAATGCTTAAACAACACGTAGTTGCTTTTAGATGATATATTGAGTAATATTTTGCATTGTACATAATAATTAACTCGATGAGAAGATCGGCATAAGCTTGAAGAATTATTTTGTGCATGTCATCAGCTAGTATCTGTTGATTGATCAACAACGGTTAAACATGGTACGTGCAATCATTCAGGGACGGACCTAGGCATATATGGCAAGCCTAGGCCCGTGCCCAGGCTTGATTTTTAAAGTATATTAATTAGTACTAATTTTTTCTTTATACTCAACAATACTTATTTACATTTGTAGTTATTGTGTCCGGGCTTAATAATTTGTCAAGAAAATACAATGTAATAGAGCTCTATGTTTCATATATTAGACAATTTGTGTCTGAGCTTAAAATTTTCTTAGATCCATCCCTGCAATCATTGTCGCATGAAGACAGTTTAAATTAATGATTATAAAGCGTGACAAGCTAGAGTGGAACAGTCACAATTGTAATCAGATTGAGAACTCTTTAATTACCAAGCTCCTACTAGAAGTCTTTAATTTAACTCTTGATTTGAAAACTTGATGAAAAATGAAAAACGTGAGAGGACACACCTCACCCAGAGTCTCATACCCAGTATAATGAGGAAATGTGTTTAGTTCAAGTGGATGAGGTGACTTCGATTTCATATCCTCTGTAGCGCTGCATTGTGTAGCACAGGATGTAAACCGTTCGATCATCTCGAGATCTGTGCTGGCTCAAATCTCTAGATGATCCAACGGTTTACATCCTGCGCTACACAATGTAGCGCTACAGAGGATGAGCACACGGTGACTTGGGGCAGGAGGGGCAGAAAAGCAAAGTTTGCTTTTCCAAGTAGAAAAGCAGCGGATATGGTTTTATTCAATCTTGGTTCTTTCATGCACATCCATCCATCGCTGATCTCCGGAAGTTACGCACCCAGATTTAATCTAGTCTTAACGCAAGATAAGAGAGAGGACCGCTGGTATTTGCAGAGTACGCAATAGAGAATTGGACGAGAAGGATAGCCTTCTTGGGTATGAATGAAACCAACGGAGAGTGAAGAATCTTGTTCTGAAGTTTGATCTGAAAGCCGGGCATCCACTCGCTGGAGATGTGCAATGTATCATCTTGGTTTTTTTTCTGTTTCTTTTCTTCAGTAACTGCTGGGAGAGTGAAGAAAAGCAATAAAAAACTGTGTGACCGAGAGTAAAAGGGACTATTGTTGCTATTTCGGAGCGCAATTGAATAGCTCTTCCTCTATTTGACCAATAGGGTAGAATATGGGATTAGTTATTTTTTTTACTATTCCGATTAGCTAATTTCTATTTGGCACACACTTTTTGTTGGAATAGCTATTATTATGCTATTTTGTTCCGATTTTTGGTTGCCAAACAGACTCTTAAATATTTAAGTATTGCTAAGCAGTTTTATTTAAGCATTTGCGAGCCATCATTGTTGCGCTTGTTTGGCGGTGTTATATATATTTAAACATTGCTAAGCCACACTCGTTTGGAAAAAAAAAAGGCTTAAAAAAACTTAAGCCTTAAGCCATAAGTATGACTTGCTTAAGAATTTGGGTAAGACTTAAGCCACGGTCAAAAAGAGGTTTAAGGAGAAACTTTTAATCCGTGCTAAGAAGTTTGTATTTGGAAGGATTAAGGGGTTAAGGAAACTAAAAAAAAAATCAAAAGAAACTTAAGGAGAAGTGGCCAAATATGCACACAAAATATTCAAGTCTCCTCTCATAGATGCCGAATCATATCTCTTTACTTGAAACTATGAGACAATTTGTGAACTAATGTTTTCCGTGATTTTGAGACATCAAATTTTGAGTTTTTACTTGTATATACTGTAAGCTTCTTTGAGTTACTTTATGTATACTGAGAATTAGACATGTTAATTTTAGCATTTCTATCTATAAATGCTAACGCTTGTGTCTTAATTTATGATCCATAGTGCTTATAAAACTTTTAATATAAAAACATTGGAGAATACAGTTTTCCAAGTATCTGTTTTGAATTTTTAAGAATATTTTATAAATAATAATAAAATATAAAATTAATATTTGTATATGCTCTTTTCAAGATTATAAAATAAATACTTAAAAAACTTTAAAAATGAAAAAAATATACCGCAATATTTGTATACGAAGAATTTGTAGAGCACAATAAATTATGATTTTGGACACGCTAAAATATGTTTGAGGTGTTAAACTTTGACACTTAGCACAATAGTCTGCCTTGTATTTTGATTTATCATTTTAATGAATTCTGATAAAAAAATTTTAACAATGGATTAATAATTCTGTGACGTGAGTTTAGTTCCAGAGAAAAGCCACAGCCCAGTCCACAGACACAGAGCATCTACATTGCCAGTCAACTCTCACTCACGGGCTCTCAGTCTCACTCATAGACTCACCTCACTGGCTCACTCCCATGGTCGGAAGTCAAAACAAACAAGAGTATTTTTTTTTTTTTGAGGAAAACAAACAAGAGTATGTATGGCCTGGGTTGGATTAAGTGACTAGGAGACAATCAGACAACTGTCTCAATTGGTCCGTAGTCCTGATGCAGTGATGCTTCTCCGAGAAGAGAGAAAAAGAAAAAGAAAAAAAAGAAAGAAAGTCTTGGGCTTCTCGCCCCTTCCCAGTGGTGCAACGATTTATTTACTCAAATCAAATGTAACGTGTCATGCCAAATATCGGCCCATCACTTGTCAACAATTATCCTGCATGCAATTGTATAATTTAGTCAACTGAGGATTCAATTTTCTTATTACAGATATTCTCAAGACTTTTTGTCCAGCGTGATCCTTCGCCACGGTTTGGGTTTATTTATGTCATAAAAATGGGCATACGATACAAGTCAATTACTGTGGTCAATTTTTAAACAACATAGAACGTACTGATCCACATTGCTGTCCATGAACGAGCTAGATCCTTTAATTTTGAGATACATGAGTGTATCAAAAATATTTTTAAAGATACAACAACAACAACAACCAACAATAACCAAGCCTTTAGTCCCAAACAATGGTAATAGTTAACAAAATATCTTCAAAGATCCGGTTTTCCTAATTTCATTTAGAGGAGGGATCCATTGACAATCTTTATTTTAACAATCTTGACAATGGTGCTTTTCAAAAATTTATAAGAATTCATAAAAATCTTAAAAATGAAAAAAATTTGATAGTTGCATTGTTTAACTTATAGATCGATGGTATTTCAAATTTCGATCAATTTTAACATCGTTTGATGCCTTATCAAAATTTTGTACATTTTTTAACGGTTATAATTTAACGGTATATAAAGAGCTATCAAACATCGCTTAAATTGGATATAATCGGAAACATAATCAATCCTTAAGTTAATTAATACTTCCATAAACTTTTTTTCTATTTTTAAGATTTTTTATGAATTTTTACAAATTTTTAAAACTTCATTGTCAAGATTGTATAGATAACCATTGTCAATGGATCCCTCCTCTTTTGTTTATACTACTACACATTCAAAGGAAGCGTTTATCCTTAATCCTTATCAATCAGACATACAGATGGTTGGACGGGGAATGTCACAAGAGATCAATATTCGTTCCCATTTTGCGACCAAAACCTGCAAACTCGGTTTACACACCGTTTCATATTTACACGAATTCCGGATCTTCCGTAACCAAATCTTTGCTGCGTGCGTGCGACCGTAGCACTATCCACACAACACTGAGAACATGAATCACAGAAGTAACACGATAATAACCATAGAATAATAACGACTACACTCACGTTGTATTGATGGCGCCCCTTCCTTTCCAATTCATATCCTCTACTGCGCAGTAAATTACTACGTAGTACAGTATCCGTTGGATTGGCTTCAAGATTCGTGCAACTCAATCTAAAGAACCCCTCTATAATCCAGATCGTTGATTCGCTGCGCAGTAGAATACTGTGCGTAGCAGAGGATAAGCACTCCTTTCATTCTCCTCTCAATATTTATAAATCATCGCCAATTCCCCAAATCAACATCAAAAATCCAAAAAACAAACCAAAAAGGTCAAAATTCACAATTTCAAACCAAACAAGAAAATCCGTTCCGATGACGAAGTCCGTGTTGCTCCTCCTCTGCGTTCTCCTCGCGGCCTCGCACTTCGCGGCGTCGAGGCCGACCATGACCGGCGGCTGGTCGCCGATCAAGAACGTGACGGACGAGCACGTGCAGGGCCTGGGGGCCTTCGCCGTGTCGGAGCACGACAAGGAGACCAACGACACGTTGTCGTTCGTGGAGGTGTTGAAGGGGGAGCAGCAGGTGGTGGCGGGGATGAATTACCGGCTCGTCCTCGAGGCGAAGAATGGCGACGGCGCGGCAGCGGAGTATGTGGCGGTTGTGTGGGAGCAGCCTTGGATGGATAGCAGGAATCTCACCTCCTTTAAGCCGTTCTCTAGTTGATAATTTGATGTAGCTTGTTTTGATGTTTTGTTATAGGAGATATGTGCCTGTTATGATTGGTATTGGCTTTAATGGAACTGAGAGTGTTTGTTACAATAACTGGCAATAAAAATGTGATTCCCAACAAGAAATTTTGAATTCCTCTTTTAACTGGATGTTGTGGGGAAATTGTTTTTTTATCCCTTTTTCATTCGTTTATTTTTTCTTTCTTTTTGTGTTTTGTGATTTGTTTTGATTTCGAAATTGGAGGAAGTTGCTGCAATTAGCAATTTTTTCTTAGAATTGACGGTTTTGGTTGTAATTGGCACCCTTTCGAGTTTCGTCCTCATTCATAGAAATCGGAAGAATTTACCGAGAGATCACAGAGCAGTATAATTAAATATGTTTTCATAATCGAATCTGCTCTTTTTCTTTCTTGGACAAAATGGTAAGTATGATCATCTCGAGAGTGAGCTCAATTCGAAATATGGAGTATTTTAAGCGCATAACAAAGGAGTGTAGTGCGTAATGGGATAGGATTCGCCCGAAATATTATATAGTTTTATTCATCGTCCGAATTAATTCTTGATGAAATTTTGATCTACTTACTGGCACTGCTTTTCTCAAATTCGAAATAAATAAATCAATGGGAAAAGGAGGAGAGGACAGAGCAAGTGGCATAAATGTTGAATAATATTCTCTTCAATTTGAAAATCTCAATTCTACAATGGTGGTCGGTGGATAGATGGATGGGTTGTAGCCTTGTAGATTGTAGCTGTCCTAATATAAGATTTTTTAAGTTATGACTTAATTAACTTACGTTACAATTTTGATAATTTATCTTGATATCAGGTAGATTTCATCACCAGACTGTCATAGTTTAATGAGGGATAAAAATCTGCTGTCATAAGAAAAGCAGAACCTGCTTTTCCGGACGGTTGGGATCGGTTGCCGCACCGATCTTAAAGTACTTCGGTGTTTCTCAACCGCCGGATCAAGAAAAGTAGGCCTTTCAGAAAAGCAGGTGATCCCGATCCTTTAATGAGTTCACTGATTCTTCAGTGTGCAGATTTCACTTGCGGCAAATGTCTAGACTCTAGTCTCAGAGGAATACAAAATTCAAAATATAATTAGTCAACAGATCGCACCACGTTTATAATTATTCTCTCATCAGATAAATGATCTTTTTTAGTATCAACAATAAAAATATTTTTCATATAATTTTTTTTTTTGGTATAAAATCTGTGTAATAGAAATTTAAATAACAAAACGAAGTTTTCATGTAAAGAAAGAGGATTGCATTTGCATACGAAGATATTTTTAGATACGCTCTTATCTGTAGGCTGTAGTTGTTTGACTTGTTATGGACTTACAATAAATGCTGATGCATGGAGTCAAGAAACAGAAACGCATGGTGCATGTTTGGCAAGTGAGAGTTAGGCTTTCTTAGTGTTCCTTAGAGTCTAAAGGAACCTTAAGCTTGCCAAACAGCAGCTCCTTAGCATGCCTTAACAGTTAGCTTAAATTTCTTCTTTTGCCCCAAATACTAAGCTCAAGCCCCTGCTGCCCGTACTCTTAAGGCACCCATATAGCTTCTTTAAGAATTTCCAGCTTCCTTTAGCCTTTAAGAAAGCTACTTTCAAAATTTGTCTAACCGAACGTAGGTTCTTTAGAGCAGCTTAAAATTTAAGCCACCAAGGGGTGCCGAACAAGCCCATGGTGACAACCAGCGCGCGCATCCTCTGCCCACGGGCCAGGAAATCTATCGACCTTAATTTCTACATGCATCTGTGGACTGTGGGCTTCTTCCGTCTGGACCATTGACTTCACACTTCAGTAGTTCAGTACTTCACAGTTCGGCGAGTTCGCACTTCAACGGTTCAATCCCACATTTCTTCTGACTCTGGACTCGGACACGTAATTTTCAATATTTTTCTTTTCAATCTTTTCTTTTTTTTTTTGTACATTAAAAGCCTACTCTTACATTTACATTATTACATACCATCAGTTACCGACTTACCGGTTTTCAAATTTCAACCGAGGATGAAGGAAAGTAGGAAACCCGCAACGCAGTTTTTACTTTTTAACAGAAGCCTGTAATTGTAAATAGAAGCATCCGATTTTTTTTCTCCATCAATTCATTATCCATTTTGCATTTTATATAACGAGTTTTACAGCTGCCGACATCTCCGAAAATCATTCTACGTCGAGAATGTGTTATCCGGTCACCGACCACTCAACTGCCGTTACAATCTCTCAAAACAAACAAGCGCAAAACAATGGGACAAATACACGCATAAGAACTCAGTATATATATATAACTCCTCCATATACAAACCAAAACAAAATCAATCAAAAATAGAAAAAACAAACAAAAAGGAAAATAAAAAATGGCTAAACATCACCTCCTGCTTCTTCTCCCACTCTCCATCCTCCTCTTCATTTCCCTCCACCAGACCCCCGCATCAGCCGCGTTAGGCGGATGGACGCCGATCCAGGACCCGGCAGCTGATCTGCACCTGAAGGAGCTGGGAGGATTCGCGGTGACTGAGCACGACAGGGCCGCGAACGAGAGGCTGGAGTTCGTGAGGGTCGTGAAGGGGGATCAGCAGGTGGTGAACGGGATGAACTACCGCCTGCTGCTGGAGGTGAAGGACGGGAACGGGAAGGCGGTCAGGTACTTGGCCGTGGTGTGGGAGAGAGCGGGCCAGTCGGGATCGAAGCAACTCACCTCCTTCAGCCGTGCGTGAGTGGATCGGATCTATTTGGATCTGATGGAGTTATGGAATTTTATGTGTAGACTGTAGAGACTTAATTAGAGGGATAATGATACTGATCGAGAGGTGTTTGTGGAAATGACGGAGTAATAATAAAAACTAGGGAGTTGCTTGCTCTGGGCCTCTGGTTGTGATTTTAGTTTCCAAGATTTTGTTAAGGACGTGTGTAATGTCTTACTTTATGTTGTGTATTTAATTAGCTTACTTCTAATGTTCTATAATTTATTACTGTATTAATTAAGAATCTCAGTTATTTATTTAATTATTTATTATTATTCTTTTGGTAGAATTGATTTGTGATAGAAAATCGTTTATAAATCACAGTTCACTTGCAAGTCGCAATTTTGCATGAATGTACATGAACGTGGATGTACATGAGTATTGATGCGACAGTACAATGAAAGCAGCAGCACGTCACGTTTCCAATCCAGTAGACCAAACAGTGGACTGGTTTGGCTCAAGTCAATTGCAATTTGGCGGCATTACTGCATTAGGTAGCATGAAAGCAACTTTACTCCTGCACTTATCTACTGCCACCCCTCAGTGGCTCAGTGCCCCACCAATAAATTGAGATGTTGACGATGAGATATTTCTAAAAATTACAAAAAATCTTTAAAATGAAAAATATATTTACGGATACATTACTTAACATATCGATAGTATTTCAAATTTTAATTAATCTGATCACCATTTGATGATTTCTCAAAATTTTATTATATACTTTTAAACGGTTGTAATTAAACAGATCTTTGAAGAGCTATCAAATATCATTTAAATTGAATATAATTAGAAACATAATCAATCTGTTAGTTAAGAAATACTCCCCTTTTTTTCTATTTTTTCAAAATTTTAATGTTTTTTTTTTCAAAATTTTAAAAGTCTAATTGTCAAGATAAGCATTGTCAATGGATCCCTCCCATAAATTGAAAGAGCGCTAACTGGCATCCATAGTCCATAAAATAGACATCCATAGAGTTCATATTGTGAGTTACAAATTTGAGATAAAAGTTACAAAATTGATGTAATTGTTATAAAATTTGTACATCTATATATATATATATATATATATATATATATAGTGAGGTTATTGTGCTTCATAAAGCGCGGTGAGGCAGTGCGCTTCGGCCTCATATCTCATCAACCGTAGCTCGAATGACCAATCCAAGTTGCTCACCATGATCTTGATATTGAAATCTAGTTGCATACCAAAATTTTCTATTTTTAGAGTTTTTTAACTATTTTTATGAATTTTTGAAAAATGACCCATTTTGTACATTTTCTATACAATTTTCAAAAATCCAAAAAAATAGTTAGAAAACTCTAAAAATGAAAAATTTTGGTAATCTACAAGATTTCAATATGTAGATTGTGTTGAGCAACTTGGATTGGCCATTTGAGCTACGGTTTTGCGATACGGGGCCGAAGCGCACTGCCTCACCGCGCTTTATGAAGCGCAATAGTCTCACTCTATATATTACATACGTATGGGCAGTCATTCTATACTCTTGTTTCTCAAATTAAAATTAGAAATAATCAAATAAACTATATCTTATAGCTAGCCAAGTATAAAGCACCTGTGATTTATATATATTTTTTTCGAAGTGAAATTTTGGATAAGTCACCTTCGTTTGTTCAATCCTCTGTCTAAACTGCAGAAAATCAGAGGATTGCACCATCCACTGCAACAATATGTATTTGTACTAAAGAAGATGTTGATGAATTACGAAACATATGATAAGAATGAGGATTTTTTTTTTTTTTTTTTTTTGAATGATAAGAATGAGGATTAGATCAGAGTTGGAGAAAGGGCCAGGTCAGAGACTGCAGAATTTAATTTTTACCACTATTGGTCCGCATATACACACCTTGGTGTAATGTTGTGTATGGAGTAGCTAGGGACTAAAAGCTAGTTGTTATTATCTCTCTCTGTTTTTTTTCCAATTTTTTGGAGTCCTGTGTGTTCAAAGTCTAAAACATTTTTAATAGTTTATTTGGTAACAGAAGAATATTTGATGTTTCTATTTTTCAGCAAGAAAAGCACCTGATAAAACAAAAAAAAAGCTTAATTAATATAACAAAAGAATGGGCCTATGCAGCCGTAATCATGGTATGTAATATGTATTATGGGCTTCTTACCAAAATAGGCTAGTTTTGTTAATGAGGAGGGATTTATTGACAATGCTTATCTTGACAATTTTGATAATAAGATTTTTCAAAATTTTGAAAAATCATTAAATATTCTTTAAAATACAAAAAAGTTTACTGAAGTATTTCTTAACTTATAGATTGGTTATGTTTCTGATTATATTCAATTTAAGTGACGTTTGATAGCATTTCAAAGATCCATTAAAGTACAATCGTTAAGAAGTACAAAAAGTTTTTATAAGCAGTCAAACGATGTTCAAATTAATTGAAATTTGAAACACTATCAATCTACAAGTTAAGTAATACATCCATAAACTTTTTTTATTCTTAAGATTTTTTATAGATTTTCACAAACTTTTGAAATGTCTCATTGTAAAGATTAAGATCGTCAAGGTAAACATTGTTAATGGATCCCTTATCTTTGGAAATTCACGGCTTATTTTATCCAACTAAAGATAATTTGGGCAGCAGCTGAAAATCGTCCTGGAGAGGTCTCATTATTAATTTATATTATTATTTATAAGAAAAAATGTCTTAATATAAATATGATTAAAAAAATTCGTTATTTAAGCTTTTTTTTTTTAAAATTGTCCACCTATTATCAGCAATTTCACAAAAAAAAAAAAAAAAAAACGGAAGAAGAGCACTAGGTTTTATGAAGCACCGTTATTAGTTTTATCACCTGTATATAATTTTTTCCCAAATGTAGAAAAAAAAAAGGATAATCTTAGTTCCTGATAAGTAACAAGACAATGATATTAATATTGTGGATTAATTAATTGTTGTTCTGAAACAAAACAAACAGAAAATATTGACTATTTCATATTACTATTTCTTAATGCCTCACAAAAAATATTAACTAAAACCATAATTTTGTGTCATTATATGTGGATTAATATTAGACTAATTTTGCTAGGGATCAAAATTTAGATTCGTTAAAAAAAATAAAAAAAATCAAACCGAAGTCAACAATGGCAATTAATAGCAAATTTATGTTGCACGATAATAAATCAACAAACGACCAACTCAAAATTCAAAATTAAATAGAATCCATCAAATTTATATACTATGCTCCATTTTTGCTCTCTCTTTTCATCTCTTAAATATAAGCAAGGCTAAAAAATAAAAAATAAAAAGAAAGAAAACCAGTTCAAATATAAGCAAGGCTCCATTTTTGCTCTTTCGTTAATTCTTTTGACATCTTAAATACGAAAAGCCAGTTCAAATATAAGCAAGGCTCCATTTTTGCTCTTTCTTTAATTCTTTTGACATCTTAAATACCAGCAAGGCTCCATTTTTGCATCCTAAGAGCATCTCCAAGAGACTCCCTAAAAATGGATCCCAATATACCTATATTGGGTGTCATCCTAAATTTTTTAGGAGCAAATTTCACCTCAATCTCCAACAGATTCCCAAAATATGGATCCCAATACATTTAAACTAGGCCAAAATACGAATCCCAATACATTTAAACGGTTTGGATTTGGCTCTAGTTTTGGGAAGTTGGATTGGGAGTGCCCAAAAAAGCCACAAAAATAGCTAAAATTAGAGAGGATTTTGGGATAGCCCAAAAATTGGGAAGGGTTTTGGGCTTCTATTGGATACCAAATTTTGTTCATAATTCCCAATAATTAGTTTTATGAATGGTTTTGGGAAGCTCTTGGAGATGCTCTAATAATAAATCCTAATTCTACAAAACTCAAATATCCCCCCTGACCCTGAGACTAAATCCGGGCCGTTGAATCCGTCAATAATTCCGGACCTCACATCCCATCCCATCCCATCGGTCCATCGGGACCGCTCGCAACAGCTCCGCAAGGCGACAAACAAACAAACTAAAAGGAACGGATGAGCGTGCAGCGTCAGAAACTCGAACAACCGAGCGGCAGCATCAGCAGCTCCTCCACCTCCCGTTCCTCTTCTTCCGTTATTATCGTGACGCCCTCGCCCTCTCTCCCCCAATCGCCGCTATCCTCCGCGCGATCAAACCCTAACCCTAACCCTAATAACCCTAGCGCAAGCGAGGCGGCGAAGAGGCGGGCCGGCAAGCGGTGGCGGTGGGTCCGGACGTTGTTCAGGCCTTGCGTGGGGTTGGACAAGCCCGCTCTCGAGAGATCGGACTCGATGAAGGGGCTTTTTAAGTCCAAGCCGCGAACTCCCGCGGATGTCGTCCGGCAGACCAGGGAGCTGTTGGTCTTTGTCGATCTCAATAGCGGCGTCGGTGGCGCCAAGCGGGAGGAGAAGGTCGAATTTCTTGCCTCTGTTTTTTTTTTTTTTTTAATATATTCTGAGAATTTGTTTTGAATTGCGCGATTGGGTGGATGGGATTGATTAGTTGGGGAATTGAGACTTGATCTTCGTATTAGTACAATTCCGTGATTGGGAATGATGTAATTGGTAGACGAGCATTGCCTTCCTTGATGCAATCTCTGCTTGTTCAAGCTAAGAGTTGATCGGGTCCATTTCTATATTGCCTCTGGTTGCGGCGGGATAGAAAGGGGAATATGAATTGTGAAACTGTTATTATAGATATGATTATGATAAGCGCTCGTTGCTGGAGATAAGGAGATGCAAGGATCTTCTTTTCTGTTAAAACAATTGTGTATAAAAGAAGTGTAATTGAAATCGCTTTTGGGTTACAAAAAGAGGGGAAAACTAGTTGGGATCATGCTTGACGCGTCGATTCAGTTTTTTCATTAGTATTTATTGTAGTAACAAATCCCGCAACCCCAAAAGCGTATAACTTTTTAAATCTTGAAAATAAACATTTGGATCTACTAGAACCCTCTAGCGGAAGCAGTAAAAGGTAAGAAGTTGAACGATTGCATTTAATAAAGTGTTAGTGTGTCCCTCATGGTTAAATGATGCGCTGGCATCATTTGAACTGTAGCTCCGCCACTGCTCATATATGCAATATGACCATTATGCAGAATTTCCTTTAAATTTCCACTTTTTTTTCTTTTTTTGCAGATGACGGAGTTAAGTAAAAATATTAGAGAGATGAAGTCGATTCTCTATGGCAGTGGAGATGCAGAACCCGTCGCAGAGGCTTGTTCTCAATTGACACAAGAATTCTTCAGAGAAAACACCTTTCGCCTTCTTATTATATGCCTCCCCAAACTTAGCCTTGAGGTATTGAATCCTCCTAATCTATTTAAAGTAAAAATTTTAATCATCCAGTGTCAAAACCTTGAAAAGTGTGCCAGCAATTTAAAAAATGTATTATATTTCAAGACACTTAAGTACTCTTGCTTTGCTCGTGTCCATTTAAAACCGGAAATGGCATATTTTACATGCCCCTTCTTCTTCTTCTTCTTCTCCTTTTTTTTTGCTTCTAGATATTATGTGCTGTACAACAGTATAGAATCTGACTCCTTCTGATAACAGGTTATACTTGATATATTGCCTTACCTAATACAACAATAGCACCCTACACCGTACACTATTTTTTTGTGTCTTCATTTAGTGTGTAATTTCTATTTCAGTTACAATGAATGCTGGGTGTCTCTTCCAAATTAATCAAAATTTTATGTGTCCTTAACAAGAGTACTTATATTGCTATAAAGCATGTCAACATTCTGATGGACTACTAATTTAATCAAGCGTTTGCTTGTAGACAAGAAAAGATGCTACACAAGTGGTGGCAAACTTGCAACGGCAACAGGTGCATTCACGCTTGATTGCATCTGAGTATTTAGAAGCCAACAAGGATCTTCTGGATATCTTAGTTCTCGGGTAATAAAATATTTCATCTATGTCCTAGTAACATCCTATTTAGTGTGTGGACCCATTTAGACTTGAAATTTAGATTAATGTGAAGCTTGTATACCATTGGACCATCCTTTTAGCACAACTTGTCCTGGCAGTTCTATTGTGACGCTTAAGAACAAGATGGTCCTGTATTGTAGTATGGCTTGTGTAACATTTTGTTATATCTTAGTTCCTTAACGGTGAAGGAGTAGTCACCATGAATAGTTGGTTATCTGTTTATTTTTTGTGAGAACTAAGCATCCAAGTATGTGACTTTCAGGTATGAGGACATGGACATTGCATTGTTTTATGGGTCTATGTTAAGGGAGTGCATCCGCCATCAAAGCATTGCGAGGTACTGATGATGTACATTCAAATTAGTTTTTTCTTAAATATTTTTTGAACCTGGGGAACCATAAAATATGCAGTCTTATTTTATTAAATTCCTTTGTCATTGTTCATACAATATTCCAGGTTATAGGAGCATAGTGTTTAATCTTTTGTTCATAATTCATGCTTTGACTTACATCAAAGATAAAGACTATCTTGGACTCATTAGAGTTCTTAATTGTGGACTTTATGGATTTCAGATACGTGCTCGAGTCAGAACATATGAAGAAATTCTTTGATTATATCCAGCTCCCCAATTTTGACATTGCATCTGATGCATCAGCAACATTTAAGGTTAGACTCACATACAAACTCTTTGAAAGGATGTACTTTGCACTATGATCGTAAATATCTGGGAACAATTTCCTGTATGTCTTAGGATTCCCATAAATTATTGAGTATCGTGGTTTCAAAATATTATTTGTTTTCTTAGAGATTATTTAAGAAGCCTTAATGTGAGATTTTAATTTTTTGTGCTTTGCTACCCGTCTAAAATTAATGTCCTCCTTATCACCTTAAAATGGGGGTGGGGTTGCTGTGGTCATTTTCTATGACTTGGTTGTCTAATTATCAATAGCAAACCTTTTGCTGTATCCTGATGTTCATCCATAGAACGGAAAATGAAATTTAACGAGGATATGTTGTACTGAAAAGTAATTGAATGGCAGGAGCTTATGACAAGGCACAAGGCAACTGTGGCTGATTTCCTTACCAAGAACTATGACTGGGTCAGTGCTCTTTATCTTTATCTAATTTTCTTCTATCTACTATCGGTGTGCGCTCTTGAACAAATTTATCTCACAATTGCATATTGTTTGACAAGGAATGCTGTGAAATATGTGAAAACAATAAAGTACTTTTCTACCTTGGTGAAATCTACAGCATTCTGATCAGTGTTGTGAAAAATAGTCATCTAATGAAGAGCATTGACTCGTAGCTGTGACAGGATGCATTTTGCAAATTGTAACATCCCACAAATGTCAAACACATTCAAATGGCTGTGTTTATTCGACATCATAGAAAGAAAAAAATAATAATAATAAAAAAAATCAATGAGTTGAAGCATGTTACCATAATTATATGAATCGTACAAAAGTTTCAAGAACTGCAACTTATGAATATTATGCCAGCTGTGTCAGTAACAAATATTGAACAGTAGCAATTTGAATTTGTAATATGAGAATGCTATTGTAAATATGAATATTAAATAACATCAATGTTCGTTTCTTCCAGTTCTTTCCGGAGTTCAACCAAAGGCTTCTGTCTTCTACTAACTATATCACTAGGCGACAAGCTATCAAGGTATCTGGTTGTGTTTGTGTGTGGTGCAGGATTTGACGGTTTTTATTTGCTTACATATATCTACATGTAATAGAACATAGATGTACCACTTGAAAAAAAATCAGTAAGCAAATAAATAAAATTAAAAATAGAACATAGATGTATCCTGCTGTGTACTGAGATGCAGCTCCTGGTATCATATCTAGTAGAAAATAAATAAACAACGTGTACAGCAATTTTCCAAAAATCTCATAACCTTGTGTATATCTAGATTATATTTTTATGGAATTTTCATGCATAGAACATTTTAAAATTATCAAGTTATGTTATATTGAGAGGCATAAAAAAAAAATTTTAAATATTATTTTTGAAAGGTATTAAATGATGTGTATCATGTGTAGCTCTAATTGATACATATCTGCATTAATAAGCTAATTAAGTAATGTTTGGTGAGGTGGTGACACAGATGTGACCTGATAGCCAAATAAAAGTATCTGCCATCTCATTTAGCTTTGTATTTTATTGCTTAAGAGCTTTGTGCAGTAATATCTCTACATGTTTCCTTTTAGCTGTTGGGAGATATACTACTTGATAGATCAAATTCTGTTGTTATGATGCGGTATGTTAGCTCCAAAGATAATCTCATGATTCTCATGAATCTTTTAAGGGTACACACTCTCTCTCTCTCTATTTGTGTGTGTGTGTTAAAATGAATAATTCTCTACAATTATGTCATCATATATACACTGTAACATCAGCTGATACTTGACTGCTGCAATGTTCTAATATCTGGATTTTTCTGTTCTGTGAACTTTCTAGGAGTCGAGCAAAAACATCCAGATGGAAGCATTTCATGTATTCAAGGTAAATACTCGTCATCTTAGACATTTTTTCTACTGTGGTATTTATTATTCTTTTGTCTGTTAACTTCTTTAGAGTAATTTTTATTTTATTTGGAGCAAATGCAGCTATTTGCTGCGAATCAGAATAAGCCGCCAGAGATTGTTACCATTCTAGTAACAAACAAAAGCAAGATCCTTCGCCTCCTTGATGGATTTAAACCTGACAAAGGTAATTTTCAGTGCTTGATATTTTGAAAGTAGAAACAAATATTCAGTTTTTAGGCAACAAGAATACCATGATTGAAATGCTATTTGTTTCATAGAGGATCCGCAATTCGAGGCAGATAAAGAGCAAGTCGTCAGCTTGATCTCTGCTCTTTAAAATGACTCAGCACCCACCCCCATCTGATCAAACCCTCCAAATAACAATGTGAAGAAGGAAAATAAAAAATGGGCAAAAAAAAGAGGTATCCTTTCTCCCGTTGTCCTGTAGATAGTGTCCACCATGGTGCATGAATTCTTTTCTTCTCCTGATGTCTGGTTCGTGCTGTAAGAAGACTGGATAAACAAGATGGCAAACCTGTCACATTTTGGATCCTGCCAGAAATGTATATGGCCATATTTATATAGCTATAACTTCATGCACTGGAACCATTTCCTATTATTATTTTTTTCTTCTTTTGGTTCAGATAACTAACTTATAAGAATGCTTTGAGTTAGATTAAAAAATACGATGCTGAGACGAACAGTTAGTGAGTGTTGTTCCTGTGAATCTTTCTCACTTCTCGTGTTGTGAGGTTCACAGCTCGATCATAATGTATTGTATCCATAAATAAATCATTTAGGATGTGTTTGTAGTAGAGAAACTTCAATCCTTTATCTGAGAGCTTAAATAAACCAATCTACTCTGAACTGAACTGAACTGACCGAACCGTTGTATGGTTTGTGGAAACCTGGAGGCCTGTGCGGCAGGAAACTTGACAGCTACTGTCAAAGGATTCTAAAAGGTTCCTATTCCTTTTTGGATATCCAGCATTTCTAAACCAAAAAAAAAAAAAAGTTATTTTGGTGTGCACTGTCTCTATACCGTATTTGAACGAGATAGATGAAAGCAAGAACTACTGGTTTATCCAGTTGTCAGAAACACCATCACCATTTTTTAGTATAATACAAATGTTTTTCTTACTAGAACAAAGTCCATAGGCAACCTCAATTTAGTCTGTCCCATGTCTCCTGCCGTTTATTGGTCTCACCGTCTGTGTCTCAGGTCTCTCGAGTTGGAGGTTATATCTTTACATTTGGATCTCACTACCTCAGTGACAATTACAAATGTTTGATGGATGCTTTTCCAGCAGGTCATTGATGCTTGGTAATACATTGCTATACAGTCATATATAACAGAAAGCACGAATTGAATATGATATGAATCCAGTCCAGTAAGCATGCACAAGACAATTCAAACAGTCACATTTCGTCGGAATTTGGCGAAAAGAGAGTTCTACTTTGTGTATCAATATTAAATCACATAAGAGATCTCTTATCTTTTGCTCACCAAATAGGAAAAAAATTATGCTTAAATTAATCCTACGAGTGTTTCTTATATATAATGAATAGACCAGGGCCAAGAGTCTTCTTGAGCTTATTTCTTTTATGACCGCAGACTGATTAAATAAACTTTTCATTTATTTTCTTATTCACTCGATATATTAGTTGATGTTGGATGAGAAATGTTAAAAAAACTTCGTAAAATCGTGGATTAGATCCGAACTGATCTGAGAAGTTGGTGGTGGTCACATTCTATTAGTTCAGCTTCTTAGAAGATACCTCCACTAAAATATCCAATATATTAAAATATCCTGATGAGACGTAATTAAAATAATATAAGCTAACAAATCAACAAATCATACGGACATCTGCCTTCATAACGTAGCATGTCAACGACCATGTTATGAGATTTGAAGGTCTGCTCTCATGACTATTTTTTAATGGTTATTTCCTGATCTATATATTTGATAATGACATGAGAAGCCCGTCTGTCTATATCTAATTTATTATTCAATAACATATTATAATTACAAAGTTCGGCAACAAATATAAAGTAAATTTTGGTGTCAATAATGCAGCACCTGAGTTATATATGAACTAAAAATCACATTATGCAAAAAGTCAGATTGAAAAGTTCAACATACAAGTGGATGAGGAAAATCAGTCCTGGAAAATCTTCAACGTGCATTAAAATGACAAGTAGGGAAATTTTTTTTTTTTTTTTTTGTATCTTTTATTATAAGCTACTCTCCGGCCCTCCACCTATAAGACTAAATTAAACTATTTTGTGATTCGGTTCAACTAAAAAAATAAATTTTGTGGCTCGCTACACGGCGTAAATAAACAAAGAGGCAACAAAGAAGAAAAAAAGGCATGGAATTGTTTAAATAAATGTATATATTTTTTTCCATTGAAACTTATTTCATAAAACAATAACCATGGTCGAAAATAAAATATTACACTGTTATCATCTTAATATAGTTTGAACGTTCTTTACCATATTCCTTTTATTTGCCAGTGGGATCAAGATCAAGCTCAGCTGTCATTTAAATTGCAAACATAAACAAAATGTCTTTGTACTAATTAATTTGTTTCAACGGGAAAAAAATAATACAGCCGTCCATTATGTAAAGTGAAACAGATCAAATTCATCAATGTGGGAATAAGCTGATGAAAATATATATATCTACATATATATAGAAAATGTAAGCAGAAGCATGTATAGCGTAACCAGCTATATATGAGCCTATCTGCCTGTGCATAAATTACTACAACTTTTTTTCACTAATGTACTACAAAATTTTCAAAAAAAAAGGGAAAAGAAAAGGAAAAGAAATATCAAGTGTTACAATACAATTATCTTCCTTTTTTTTACTGAATTTGGTATTATATATCATTGATTTAGGGGAAATGAAGAACAGAATCAATTGAGTAATTAATTTACATTGTTACTGCCCATTCACTGGTTTGGTTCTCCGGTTTCGTGTATCTTTTCGAGTCCCGGTTGCGGCATACCGTCCATTTGCACACCTCAAGCACCAGAGTCACGCCTGCTATCACACAGATTATGATAACGTACAAGTGCTTCCATTTCTTATCGGGATTCAAGATATCGAATCCTTTGAAGATGTTAAGGATGCCGAGCGTAAGCACGAGGATCCCAAGTGTGTAGTGGTAGATGTTCCAGTAGATCCGTTTCTCGTGAGTCGGCTTCGGTCTCAGCAGCAAAGCAGATACCTGTATGCAATGAGCAAACGGAGTTACGATCGATCATCGGTCAGATTATATACTGTCAAAATGATTTTTATCAGAGTTTGTTATGTTAATTTAGGTTCGGATTCTGTCAAAATATGTTCAGGTGAAATTAGCAGAAAGAAAAACTACTCTCAATCACCCAAATTTAAAAAAAAAAAAAACCCTGTTATGTAAATTAATTCTTTAATAGGGCTAATCCTTATCCTTACTCCTAATAAAAGGAGATTGGATTTTTTTGATATGAAAGTTCTATCTTCGCCAAAGAAGAAACCTCAGCCGTTGATTGTTTTACTTAGATTGACCACTGTTAACGTATATTAATGTCCCGGTCCATCACAATTGAAGGCCCGTATTAGTTTATTTACAAGGGATGAGCTTTCGGCTTTATTATAACATATAATAATTTCAGCTCAAAAGCAAGGCGTGGACTCTTTACTGGTAATAAGGAATAAGCAATGCAATTTTGTGGGGTATGAAATGCTACTGATGATGAGCAGCATATAATACCTTCCTGTAACACATAACGGTAAGAAACAAACCTGCAATGTTGCAAGGCATAGCACGGCAATGCCAACGGAACGGTGACTGTGATACGTTATTCCCTTGGATTCACTTGCAAGCTTGAGCCCCAGTGCAAAACCAGCAACACCGACCACGTACCCGACACACTGAAAGAGCCTGTGCCCGTGAAACCACGCTGCACTGGACGGATTCAGCGATTTAACGTAGCGTGCTACCAGGACACCCAGGGGCAGGATGATGCCCCATGCCACTGCGTTAAGCACCCCGTGTATCTGCACAAATTGAATTTCGAACAATTATCGGTTATATAATTAAATTTCGAACAAGCATGTTCTGACTGAACAGAAATTTGCTTAATCCTCTAATTTACATGAAGCTTACATTCTTTTGGCGTAGTCGATTATCCGTTGCGGGTTTAAGAACTGGTACAGCAGAGGAGCCAGAGCCGAAGTCGATGCTTGTACTTGCCAAGGTATTGGGTGGGCTCAGGCTGTGGCCGCTAGGATCACCACCACTGAAATCCTTGCCAGCTTGCCAGACTATCTTTTGCGAGGTCTTGTTACCGGGAACCTCAATGCGCGCATATATCGTGTACGTGCCATTGGAATACTCGGCGCTGCGGTTGTATACCGCGAATGTGAGGTTTCCGTCACTGAAAAATTGCACAGGATGCAAACCCGTGAAAATTTGACAAATTGAGAAAAGAAAAGGTATATTATCTCAAAAAAAAAAAGAAAAAAAAAAGAAAGGTATATATATAAGTATATAACTATGGTAACATGCCTTGATCTCTCAGAATGTTACATTTATTCTTAAAGATGCTCTGTACTGATATTATTGAGACTTGAGAGCACTCATATGCATAACAATGTCATTAACGTGCCTTGCTTTGAGCTGAAATTATTATATCTTATAATAAAGGGCCGAAAGCCCATCCATTGTGAAGAAATTAATACATGCTTTAAATTTTAATGGGCCGGAACATTAATGTACGTCAATGGTGGTAATCAATCTAAGTAAACAATCAACGGCTGAGGTTTCTTTTTTAAGGAAGATAGAACTTTCATTTCAAAAAAAATCTAATCTGCTTTTATTAGGAGTAAGGTATTACGTGTAAAATTGACTAGATAATCAGCAGCACATTCTCAACAACTAATGAACTTCTCTTTCTCTGATGAAAACGTTAATTTGAATGGTTATTAAATCTAAATTAGTTCACGAAAAGCAATTGGGGTACCTCACTGTAGGCATGTAGTCACTGATCACCGTCGAAACAACCTTCACAGCGCCGCTGGTGGAGTCATGAAACGCGAAGAGCGCATTGGCACCAATCATACCGGATGATTTCGTGTTTATGGCCCAAGCAACCCAACCGCTCGACACTTGCGGTATCCGGTATGCCACATCCGCCGTCCCGTTCAATGCGTAATACGACCAGTGCAGGGACGCGCCCAATACCGGCAGATTGTTGCACGTCGCATAGAGCTTATTCGACGAAAAACTCTGTGTGCTGCAATTCTGAGCCTTGGCAGATTCAGGGCAGAAAAGAGAAAGTAAAAGGCATATAAACAAAACTCTATATGTGTAATTTCCCATTATTGAGTAAACTTGAAGAGAACTCAAAACTCAAATTTCTTGGTATTTTGGATAAAAGCACAGAAATTCTGTGAAAAGGGAGGAAAGCTCAAATCTTGTCTTCCTTGCCCTGTTGGAGGATGTTATAGTTGAGCTATGAAAGAATGTTTGTTCTCATTCATTATTTCCCCCCTCTTAGATGTTTCTCAAACAGGGTAATACCTAGTGTCTATGAAAAAACTGTCTATATCGTTCATATATTACATTTCATGATGTATTTGTTACATTTCAGAATGTATCTGTTACATTCTTTGTATGTCTAGGAACGTGTGGACGGTTTTTCAATGGACGCAAAATGTTTTTTCAAACAATTATTTCTGACTTCTGAGAGAAAATGGGATCATGGTGGAATGTTTCCTGCCACAACCTGCCGTTGTTGAACCGTTGACTTTACAAATTTGTATACACTTGGAACAACATTGCACAATGAATATAAAGTAGCAATATTGGTCACTGAAAGTGGTACCCCATATGGATCAAAAATTCATAATTCCCCAATTGTTGTTCAACTCATGTGGTACGGTGTGAGGACCATGTTTTAGTTGAATTTTCTCTGATTGAGAATGAGATGCACAGGTTGTTTCCTGAGTAGAATTTAGAAGCGTGCCGGCCTCTTTCATTCAATCTTCTTCTTCATTCCTTCTTTTTTTTTTTTTCTTTTCTTGTGAATTTTGAGTTCGTTCCCTGTAATTTGGTAGATTAGAAAAGTGGTCAAACACAACCGCATGCTCCATTTTTTGGCAGCATTTTAGACCTGGTCAAGTCCCCCTCTCACGTGTTAAATTCATTATACATTTGTATGTACTAGTAAATACTACCACACCTTGCTTTTTGGGCTGAAATTGTTATTTCTTATAATAAATTTTAAGATAATATGTAGGAGGAGGGATCCATTGACAATGCTTATCTTGACAATCTTGACAATGAAAATTTTGAAAAATTTATAAAAATAGTTAAAAATTCTAAAAAATAGAAAAAAGTTTATAGAGATATTATTTAACTTATAGATTGATTGTGTTTCAAATTATATTCAACTTAAGTGATGTTTGATAGCTCTTTAAAGCTCGTGTAATTTCAACCGTTAAAAATCTATAAAATTTTGATAAGTCATCAAATGATGTTCAAATTGATTGAAATTTGAAACACTATTAATCTATAAGTTAAAGAATGCATCCATCAAAGTTTTTTCATTTTTAAGATTTTTTATGAATTATTATAAATTTTTCAAAATCTCCATCGTCACCATTGTCATTATAAGCATTATCATTGGATCCCTCCTCAATATGTAATGCGTCTTAAATTGAGAAAATTGATATGGGCCTTAAGTTTTAATAGGTCGAGACATTAAAGTACGTCAATGGTGGTGATCAATTTAAGTAAATAATCAACGGCTGAGATTTATTTCTTAGGGAAGATAGAACTTTCGTATCAAAAAATCTAATCTCCTTTTAATTTTGGATCTGATTCTGCACAATGGATTGCCATTTATAAACCCAATAAGAGCCCACTAAATGCCTTTTTTCCTTTTCTTGTTAGGCCTTTCAGAAACTCTCTGGTAGGCTTGTTATTATATACAAATTTAGAAACCCATTAAGCAATAAACTTGGCCCAAATTCTCTATTCACTTATCTTCTGGTAATTTCTGATCTATACTGTATTTACCATTTAATCAGGGAATTTAGTAATTAAACCTGGCACCCATAATTAGGTTCTGAATAAAAAACATGGGGAATAAATATTTTTAAACAAATAAAATATGGTTTTTTTTTTTGAGTAATAATAAAATATGGTTTTTTTTTTGAATAAAAATATGGTTCTGTAATTTTTTTGAGTAATAATAATATTTGTAAACAAATAAAATATGGTTCTGTAATTTCTCCAGATACATATATGTTAGTCAAGCATGCCATGATGATTATGTCTCCAAATTAATTCCTCCAAAGAGTTCTGTTCTGTTCTGTTCTGTTCTGCAACCCGCTGCAGGGTTTGTTCAGAATTGAATTTGGGGAACATGCTCAGTCCAGAACTTAAAGTTCCGGTTCAGCCCGGCATGATCAAAATCAAATAATGAGAAATCTGATGCATCTGCCTTGTATCGAGATCACCTGCTTTTTAAAGAAAAACAGACCTGCTTTTCTTGATCTGATGGTTAAGAAACACCGAAGTATTTTGAGATCGGTGCGGCAAATACCGAAGTACTTTAAGATCGGTGCGGTAACTAATCCTGACCATCCAATCAAAAAAGAGCCTTCCAATCAAAAAAGCAGGCTCTACATATTCAGATCCCTGCCTCTCGGCAAATGGCCTAGTAGCTCAAGTGGTAGCTCACTAGGATAACTTTTAAAAGGTCATAGATTCAATTCTTCATTGACAGTAAATAAAAAGTTTCAATAAAATTGGTGCAGTATTATACTTTCTTAAAAAAAAAAAAAAATCCATGCCCCTCTCTCTCTCTGTTTTTTTTTGAGTGGATCCATGCCTCTCTCAAATTCAAGTGTACAGTATACAGTACTGTTCTGTACGTACATAGAGGCGAGTGGGGTGGCAGAAAACATGGAAGCAGGAAGAGTGGGGGAGACCCATTCTCGTCCTTTTTGTGGACACACAAGTCCGCACGGTTGTGGCACGTGTGAGGTGTCGGTTGAAGTAGAACTGTAGAAACTACAAATTTTTCCCTTTGGTTTACCTTTTTCTGTGTCTTCTGGTCGAGTTACTGTCGTATGTAATGTAAATGCGTTGTTCAAACTTCATATAATATATATAGACAGCATTGCTGGTAGAGAAAGTGATCTTGCTACGTGGTACATATAAATATAGATATAAATATAGAGTTAAGACTATTATACTAAGATTAATATTTTAGACTGAAACGCTAATATCTTAAATTTTTATATTATCGTATCTGAAATCATAATTTATTGTACTCAATAAATTCTTTATATGAAAAATATTGGGGAATACAAGAATTCTTCATTTTTAGAGTTTTCTAGGTATTTGTTTTGAATTTCAGAAAAAAACTCATAAATATTAATAAAATATTGATGTCTGTATTTGTTTTGAAATGCTGACGTTAGCATAATAATCTAACTCTATAAATATATATAATATAACTGGTAACTAATAATGAATGCTTAGTAACGAATATATATCATCATCATTTGTATAGTATTGGACGGCAAAAGTATAGTGTATGGAGCACTCAAATCAGCTGCGATCCAGATCAGATAGCGGGACACTGAAATCCCGATCCGACGGTTTTTATTATTTGAAAAAAAAGTTCTTAAAAATAATCTCCATCAGATCTAGATCTCAGGAGCCCGAGATCCGATTTGGATCGCAGCAGATACGGACTCGGTGTATGGAGAGTAAAAACTAAAAAGGATTATTAATAAACTAATTAAGTGCAGGGGAATGGGAATGAGATCTTGGCGGTGGCAGCAAGCATTTCTAACTCTCCAAGTGGCAAAAGCATACAACAACAGTTCTCTGTTTTATACTTTTTTACTTTTACAGTTTTTTAATTTGATGATATGATATGAAAGCGAGAATTAAAAAAATGGATGAGCTCTCAATCCCATATTTTGGGAGTAGGAAGTTGTCTGCCCAGTGGACAATACAGTATATACTGTATACTGTATACTGTATTTTTCTTTCATTTTACGCTATGACATGGCTTTGTTAAATACTTAAATTAAATCACATCAGAAAATGATTCTCAATTTCTCATCATAGCTTTTATCTTTGAGAAACATCTCGCGTGCATTTAAACATTGTCTATACCTCTATAAATATGTACAAAATGTAATAGATACATCATAAGATGTAATAGATACATCTCAAATTGTAACTTATGAACGCTATAGATGGTTTTTTTGTGGACGCTAGGTATTACTCTTTATCTTTCTCTCGTTCTATAACTCTTTCTGTTTTTGCTTTCGCATTTGCCAGAACTCGAATTACCACATTTAATAATACATTGTTTTTATAAAATATAATCCACCACTAGCATATTTATAGTTATTTTCAGACTAAATAAATAATAGCAAACGGTTACGCAGAACAATTGATTATCTATCACAGACACGCACTGCCAGCAGTCAGTACATGTAAAAAAAATTATGACATTTAAGTTTGTTCAGTAATCAGTACTATGTCTAACTAACCTTGTACCCTTCTTTTGTTTAATAAATTCAGTAAACTTTTTGCCTACTATATACCACTACAAAAAAGGGTTAATTCAATACAAGATCGATCAGAGCATCAAAAACATAATGATCATCCGTTCTTAATTAAACCTCCATTATTTCAACTCAAATTAATTAAGTTAAAATATACATACTAATTATACGATTCATAAAAAAAAAAGTTGATACGTCACAGTAAAAAAAAATTTAATTTCAAAAAAGGAGAAGAAGAAAGAAAGAAAGAAAGAAAGAAAGGGTAAAACGATATTAGTCTCAATCGAAAAGAGACCAAGACTTTCAGGCAGCTCCATGTACAGTACAGTACCGTCCATCGTCTCACTTAGCTCAAGCAGGCAAGATGGACGAGACGGACCATTACCATTTACCAATCTACTTGACCCAAGTCAATTACTCAAGCGGTCAAGCAGCCATGCCAGTGCCATGTTTTGACAGTGGACTAGTGAAGATTGGAGAAGGGAGCCGCCCAGTACCAAGCGGATCATTCTTCATTCAGCGGCCCACAGACTGATACTGATAAATAGACTCATAGACCCAATTTACAAACAACATGCAACCGAGTAGCGACGCCACCCACCCACACCTACCGAAGCCAAACCTGTAAAGGGCAAAAAAAAAAAAAAAAAAAAAGATTCCCCTTCGAAACTTGCGCCGGGCAGTCTCCAAAGTTCGCTCCTTCCAGACATTCCTACTGGGCACCGGCTGGCTAGACGAACCATTTTTTCAGATGATATTATTTACAAAAATTTTACTTTTTTTCTGAATTAAATAGTAGACGGTTTAAGTTAATTTATTATTTTTTTTTTTGAGAAAAACCCGTAGGCAAGTTAATTTATTTAAAAAAGTCACTTCCATAAAAAATACCATTTCCAATTGAATGATCTGTTCACTTCATATTGAAAACTTTTATCATTGCTATTTAATGCCCAATAAATTGGATAATCATTATTCGAATGAAAAATTACATAATTTCCTTACAAAAGAAAAAAAGAAAATCCCCCAACAAGCAAGCAACCACTTCTCCAGTTCTCCCAAGCACCAGCAAAATCAATCCCTGAAATTTCCTCATTCCCACCGTACCGCAACCTCCAGTGATCTTCACCACTGGAGACATCCACCCAACCCCCAAACAGTAGCCCACAGTGGTTACGGTAGACCCACGGCCCACGAGGCCAACGCCGACCTTTGTCGTCAAGCGCAGGCCTCTTTCCGTCTTTTCACTTCCCCGTTCCTTACAACTCCTCACCTCACTCACTCCCCGTCCCTCCCTCCGCATTCCCAAGTCCCAACCCAACCCAAACCATGGTTTCCCTCCCCAATTCCCCGTCCCCATGCAGCGCCTCCTCCGCCCACGCCCACTCCGTGCGGACCGTCCGCTCCTACTACGACGTGTCCCGCACCGAACCCGAACTTCTTACCCGCGGTCCCTCCGAGCCCGACCCCGACCCCGACCCCGAGTCGGACTTATTAGACACGAGCCTGACCGACTCGTTCATCGACACATGTTTGTGCGAGCTGGCCGCCACGGTCGCTCCCGCGGTCTCCAGTAAGTCCCCGGGACTGGACGCCTCCATTGCGACCGGGATGCTGGAGCTGTCCCGGGACTTCTCCGATTACTCGAGCTTTAACTCCGACATATCCGGGGAGCTCGAGCGGCTTGCGTCGGTCACCCGGTCCGAGGCACCAGGTAGGGTTTCTCCGGATCTGCCCGATCTGGACCTGACCTCGGCGGAGCTGCTCGACACGATGCCGCTGGAGAGCCTGGAGCCGGTCGTCAAGGCGTGCATTGAGACGCTCTCGGTTTCTCGGGAGGAAGAGAGGAGGAAGGCAACGGCGCGGATTCGGTTGCTCGCGAAGCACCGCTCGGATCTTCGTGAATTGATCGGCGCGTCGGGAGCGATTCCCGTGCTTGTGCCGTTGCTGAAGAGCACTGACCCGGCCACTCAGGAGAGCGCCGTGACAGCTCTGCTTAATCTCTCTTTGGAAGAGAACAACAAGGCGGCCATAACGGCTGCCGGTGCGATCAAACCGCTCGTCTACGTGTTGCGTACCGGTACGGGCATCGCAAAGCAGAATGCGGCGTGCGCGCTGCTGAGCCTGTCGATGATCGAAGATAACCGGGCGACGATCGGGTCGTGCGGCGCCGTCCCTCCCTTGGTTTCCCTCCTAGTCCACGGGTCGACACGCGGCAAGAAGGACGCCTTGACGACGTTGTACAAGCTGTGTTCGATCAAGCGCAACAAGGAGAGGGCGGTCGACGCCGGGGCCGTGGGGCCGCTGGTCAGACTGGTCACTGAGGGAGGATTATCGGAGAAGGCGATGGTGGTGTTAGGGAGTCTCGCCGGGGTGCCCGAGGGAAAAGAGGCAATTGTCGAGGAAGGCGGGATACAGGCGTTGGTCGAGGCGATCGAAGACGGGCCCGCAAAAGGGAGGGAGTTTGCCGTGGCGGTGTTGCTCCAGCTGTGTGCCGATAATGTGCTCAACCGGGCTCTGCTTGTCAGGGAAGGAGCCATACCGCCGCTCGTTGCATTGTCGCAGACCGGATCGGTGCGCGCCAAGCAGAAGGTTTTTTTTTAAGATCTAATTCTGTTAATCAGAAGTGGTAGCTAATTAGGATGACTTCCAAGAGGTCGTGGGTTCAATCCTCCATGAGCACAAATATCTCCTGAAAAGAATAAAGAAATGGGAGATGACAGAAAATATTCACTTAAATCTAAAAAAAAAGAAAAAAATTCTGTTAATCAGAAGTGAAATTGTGATATAAATATAATCTTCGAATAACTAAGCTTCTGATTGTTGTAATTTTCAGGCCGAGACACTTCTAGGGTATCTACGGGAGCAGCGGCAAGACGGCGGTGGTGGCGGTTGCGGGGCAGCTCAGTCAAGCTTGGTCAGGTAGACTGGTAAAGTATGGAAATTGGTACCGGTCTATGAAATTGGTACCGGTCCATAATAGGAGCCCTTTTTGCTGGTACCAAAGGAGGTGTGGGTGTGTAAATAAGAGAGGATGAATTTCAGATGGTATGCTTGGTTTTATTTCTTTATTTTTTATCCTTTCTGATTTTTTTTTGTGTGAATAGGAAGGAGTTTTTTTTTTTTTGTGGGGATTATTATGTGTGCTACTGAACTGACATGAGAGGAGAGTTTTTTTTTTTCCCTTCTGTTTGTCGATTGAATCGATATGTTGTATAGAGTTTAGATTATATCTCTTGCTAATGTTATATTTGATTAAGCATTATTATTTGTTTGGGACTAGGAACTGCAATGTATTGTTGTACATTTTGGAGTGGCTTATTCCATTTAGTATGTCATTGATCTTTTGCATGTTGTTTATCATGTTTTTCTGTTAAGAAAAATGAGAGATTTTGTATGAGGTCAGTATTTTATGGCTATGGACTAATTTATAGAAATTAATATTGGGATCTTAATCTTATGTAGTTATGGTATTTGTACATTATTCGTTGATGCATACGTTCTGTACATTTGAAGTGTATAATTTCATTTTTAGTATGCACAATGAACTCATATCATAAAAAAAGAACTTTTGTTTTGTTTGAGATCAATATTAAACTATCGCATTACAAGAGATATATCAGCTCGGATTACAATTTCAATAATCATGAGGTGTATAAATTTTGTTATTTACAAGAAACTCTATCCATTATATCAAAAGAATATTAGTAGCATGAATGCCAATGCAAGTCAAAATGTAGTGTATTGACTAGTTGACTACTGAGCATTGAGTTACTGATTATAGAGTAAAAAAATCTGTGATTAATTAAGTTTTAGTTTCAGGTATGGGTTGCAAAAAAAAATAAAAATAAAAAATAAATTCATCTTATCCCCCTGGTAGGGATTCAATGCATCTGGTAGTCGGTAGACCACCTCTGATCTTGCATTCTACATATATTAATTAAATATGATTATGATTAGTTTTGAAAAATGTCCGGGTTTGTTTATTTAATTAGGTTTCCCGCTGCCACCTAATTTCTCATTTAAATAGACCCACTGAACGTACCTGAATGCAAATAGATACTCAAAACTCTCAAAGTTCCATAAAAAAAAATTTTGTCTATCCTAAAAAAATACAAATCTTAATACTATCTCTCTTTTCAAATAAATCTCAAAACTATCCCTATTTTACCGGCGGCAACGGTCACAAATCAAAGTGACCGCAGCGGTCAGCTCAGAAAAAATTGTCTAAAAATTGGTTAGACGTCTGTCTGACCGCTGCATTCAGCCGATGCTTCTGAATTGTGATCGTAACCGCAGATAAAACAGAGATGGTTTTGAGATTTGTTTAAAAAGTGGAATAGTATTGCTGAACTTTTGCTTCGGATTACCTAAACTGTACGCCTGAGCAGTGGAAAAGGAGATAATCTAAGTACTGATTATGTGCTTCACTGCATGGCAACATGTCCAGGGGCGGACCTAGGCATGGGGTGTGCCGGGCTTGATTTTTAAAATATATTAATTAGATAGTTATTGTACCCAGGCTTTATAATTTGTCAAACAAAATATAATATAATAGAACTTCTTGTTTCATATGTTAGATAATTTATGTCTGGACTTAAAAATTTCTTAGATCCGTCCTCGAACATGTCACTGAGCTATGGTTTTTTTTTTTTTTTTTTGAGTATTTCACTAAGCTATGGTTAATTGAGAAAAAAATGATTCTTTAAGCATGGCTGATCGATGGCTTCCTAGCTTTGTCTATTGAACTGCTGCTGCTCGCTTTAAGGATTTCGAACCACTCACGCAACCTGAGGACAGCCTGTACCCTCCTCATCATTTGCTTTTCAACAAATTCTGCTTGTGTGATGTACATGTACTGATGTGCCCCCAAATAATATCATTGAGAGTGAGAGTGAGAGAGAAATACATACATACACGTACGTATAAATAAACAATTAGCAATGTCTTTTTCCTTGGAAAAAAAAAATAGCAATGCTTTAAAGTTGAGAATTCAGTAGTTTAGTGAGAACTGAGAACCCATTAGTCAATCATTGATTGTATATATAATGTTTAGTTCATCAATCTGAACGGTTCAATTGGTGTATATTTCAAAATATGATAGAAAAAGTCAGAATTTTCTTTTATACAGACTAGCAAAAAACTCGTTTGTTTGCGGGCGTTTCAAATTCTGAGCTCATGCCATGTAATACATATAACGTGCTTTTGGTTTTTGGCTAATTATTTATCATTCAAATTTCATCTTTACACTAAATTAACTCATTGAATTTTAGAATATAAAGCATTAATTCCTTATTAATGTAAATTATAATCAAATTGATGTCTTCCATACCAAAATTGATATATTTCCATTCTTGTAAGAACCAAAATGGAGATGAAGTTGTTTAATTGGAGAGCATTGCCCTAAAAAGGAAGGAACTTGATCTCAAGAGAATGAATGCTTAATTTAAGACTACTTTAACATCAAAACTCTTGAAATCAATGCATTTTGATCTCTACCGTTGATTAAGGGGTAGAATGAGAATTAAAAAATTTTGAAGGAGGAGAAAAAAAATGAAGATGTCCAATACATACGTGCTTTATAATATAGTATAGATAAGTCAATTGATATGACGATTTTGGATCATTCAATGACAATGTTTATTTTTCTTAATCAGAAAAAAAGGTAAAAAAATTTTGGAAAAAAAATATTCCACAAGATTTTGTAAATTTAAAACTGGAGAATTAAAGCCGTTATAAAAAAAAAGTGCCTATAATTGCAATTTTAGCATTTCTCCTGATGAAAAATAACTTCATGCTGCATTGCAGGATATTTTTCTAATTAGTAACGTTATTAGAAGTTTTAAACACCAGACCTGAACCACATTATATCTTAGTTTAACAATAACAAACCATGTCATTTGGATGTCAACCAAAAAACTATATATGCAGATTAAAATGTCGTGGAAACTATTATGTAATAATTTAGTTGGTAGCCACTGTCAACCTTTCAAAAAAAAAAAAAAAACTATTCTGTAATGAACCTACATATGCACTTTTATACTGTTATTACATGATTGAAATTTTAACGTCCATGCTAGGACACAATTTCTACAGAGTTGCATAACATAACTAAAGTTTAATTACGATCAAGTTGCATAGCATAACTAAAATTGTTATAATTAAGTCGATAACAAACATTGATGTACTTTCTATGGGTCTGAGATGACAATTTTCATTTTCCCCTCCAAAAAAAAATTATTATAGTCATGTCCACAATTTACTTTCTACATATTTTGTAGAAATAAAAATAATAATATATAATTGTAATTTACCTTTTTAATGGTGCTCACTAGAAACAAAAAATATATATATATATCAATTGTGCATGACAGCATGATGAGAATATGAGATGGGAATGATTTTTCAGCTTTCTATTCTTCAATGAAGCCGAGAAATTGATTGATTCTACATTTCTACAGCATTGCTAGCTGTATTGCATGCATTAATTCCCTGAAAGCGAGAGAACTCTTAATTTCTATAGATGCCGTCCCGTCCCCTTCATCCATTCTGGTCTATTCTTCTTCCTCCTCTTATCTCGGGTGAGAATCTGCTGCCATAGTTGTGATGGCACCACGTACCATATTTTTAATCTGGACGGTTCATATTAATCTGGACGGCTGAGATTTTGTAGATTGTAGGGGACTGTTTTTTGTGGGTCTCACTGTCATAGACACTATGATGTGGTGCCATCAAAACTACGACAGCGGATAAAAATCCTCTCATCTCATCTCTTTATCCTCTCGCATTTAATACTCCGATCTTGTCTCCTTGCGTTGTAGCTGAACTTGATTTGATTCCGACGCGGTCGGTATGTATGCATTGCCCCGGGTGTGCACTTTAATTCAGAATTGTCACTCTTTTCTTAATTTCCTGACGTGATTTTGCTTTGGCTGATACTTCACTTGACGCCACATAACCAGAACTGTAATGAAATACAAATAGACAATTAAAAGAAAGAAACCCGGTTCTTCATCCATACATGCTTTGCATGATTTATTAATTATTATCTCTTGCGTCCATAATTCTAACTGGCATCTATTTAGACATGTTCATGTAGCAATTTTTTTTTTATATATTATGCGTTTTTGTGCTGAAATATTTTTGTCTGTGCTAATGTACTATACAATTTTTTCTTAAAAAAAAGTTTGTGACTCCAGTAATTGCAATTTTATAATTTTGATGTAATTATTGCATTAATAAAAAAAATATCGAAATATATAATTCTGATCCCATTTAAAAATATGTTGACTCTGCCACTGCCAACTGCTAATTAAGTGTGAGAAACTGAGAATTTAATTATTTGATGGTCCTAAAAAGTCTAATAAAGAGGCAGTGTAACCACTGAATGATCTAGTTTTATATCAGATTGGTATCATATTTCTCCATATCTTGAGAATTTAACACATGGTGATAATGCCATAATGGATTGTCGACGGAATGTAGTTATATTTATCGTCAGGTTGGTATTTATTATATAATTAAGGGGTAATGACCCCGGACCCCCCCGAACTTTCGGGTTTTGACAACTTGGCCCCCGAACTTTTATTTTGGACAAATGCCCCCCCGAACTACCGATTTGTGACAAATTGCCCCCCCGGTTGTTAATTAGCCATCTAATACTCCATTTACAAGTATGAAAAGACCAAAATACCCTTATGTATATATAAATATCATGTATATAAAACGTTTTCTGACTTTACCGATTTGTTAACTTCAAATTGGATTGAAAATTTTAAATCATTTAAAATGTAAAATTTTTTTTCCATAAAAATTAGTTACATGAATATAAATATTATGTTCATAAAATAAAATAATAAAAAGTAAACGATAAATATTCTGTATTACAAATTTTGTATTTGCAAAATATTTAATAACTTTTTATATATTTTTAATATATAATGGTTTTTAATTAAATATTTTTTTAAACTTATTTATATTTAAAATATTTTTTTGAACTCTCCGATTTGTATGAAAAGACCAAGAAAAAATTATTTACGTTTTAAATGATTTAAAATTTTAAAATATCATGCATATATACATAAGGGTATTTTGGTCTTTTCATACTTGTAAATGGAGTATTAGATGGCTAATTAACAGTCCGGGGGGCAATTTGTCACAAATTGGTAGTTCGGGGGGGCATTTGTCCAAATTAAAAGTTCGGGGGGCCAAGTTGTCAAAACCCGAAAGTTCGGGGGGGTCTGGGGTCATTACCCCTATAATTAAGCCATCGATCTTAAAATTGGCCTTTTACATGCTGCCTCACACAAATGAAATTATATATTATCAATTGATTTCTTGTCAATAGCAATGAACCATTTTATAAGCATACAATACAAGAACTAGCCTTTAGTCCAGTAGCTAAGGGCAACGCTCTCCGTGTGGGAGGTTCGAAATCCAGATGGGAGGTCTTTTATAAACATTTAAATTTGAGTGGCTTCACCCTCATCATTATCTCAAAAAAAAAAAAAAAAAAAAAAAATACAATACGACCTCCTTTTTTTGGGTCATTTCTTTCATTTTTGCTTTTAGTGCAACTATTGTGACAATATTTTCATCCCAATTATTTTCAGAAAATTGATAATCCTTTTTTAAAAAAGATGTAGGCATATATTTGAAATTACAATAATAGAAGATGTTGCAATTAATATTGCAAACCTTGCAACAATGATAGGGTCATATATATAGTATAGTCATAGCATACGCATGAAGAATAAAGCTGTGTTCATGTTCATGGGATATTATGCTTTTGTTTGTGGCAACGAGATCCTTCTCAAAAGCAAGCAAGCGTATAAAATCTTCTTCAGAAACAGAAAAGAGAGAGAGAAAAGATAAAAAGCACCATACATGACCAGGGTATGAGATTATGATGAATTTATGATCCTATATATCTTCTTGCACCATGCGCTAAAAGCCATAATCATACTAAAAGTAACTAAACTGAGGGCTCACCTCAGCATGCATGAACTCCCACCGGCTTCCCCCTTTTCTGTTTGAGAAACATCTTGCGTCAAACCATCCATAGTTCATAGACGTGTACGGAATGTAACAGATATATAAACTGAATACCACACTGAGAGTGTTTCAGACTCTCACCCGTTCCACTTTCATGGGTTACAGGTTTGCGATGCAAGAACGACATGGGTGAAAAAAAAGGATTGCGATAAATGTCACAAGAGATTTTATGGGGTTTCATTTTATTAAATACTTCCACTTTATATAAAGGGTTTGGGACCTGGGGTTGACTATTTGAGAATTGTGGCTATATTTACTTGTTATTGGTAAAGTATATTATTACATATTTTATAGCTTTGTACTTTTCAGCACGGCTACTGTTCCACCTGCTTGCCGGGATGTTACAGTTTTAGTGGTATCAGGGGCAGAGAGAAGGGGGGTAGAGGAGGGTGTGAACCACCCCCCCCCCCCCCCCAACCCACCAAATGATTTTCGAATTTATATATAGAAACGTTTATATGCAGTGTATTTTGTTGAGAGTTTTCATTTCCCCCCAATAAATTTTGTCTCTCAGCATCTCGTCCCCCCCAATTTCTAATCCTGGCTCCGCCCCTGTCGACATAGACATGTACGGAATGTAACAGATATATCTCGAAATGTAACCTATGGACGCTATGTGTTACTCTTTATGTTTCTATTTTTTTTTTCTCTTTGAACATATATTTCTGGGTTTGGTATGAGTCTAATTAGGACACTTTCGGTTTGCACTGACACTGTTGAAGATATGCATGCTGTTGTATATATATGTTTGTTTTTTCTTATCTTGAAAGCTGTTTCTTAATTAGTTTGATGGAAAAGGGGCACTTAATTACATTGATTGTAAATAACAAATGCACCAACTTAATTATGTTTAATTACTTGGTGCAGATTGGTGTTTTCCAAAGCTTCATTTGCAAGCCAACACAGATATAAAAAATCATAAATTGTTATTGTGTTACTGGAACTGAATTTCAGTTGGAAAATATATTTATATTTTTGTTTTCATTTTGCATGTTGTATATGTATGTGCAATAAATTGACAAATTGGAGACTGTTTGGCAGTGTTGGCAAATTAAGCAGTCCATGACAGCAATACTATTAAGCATCAAATAAATTAATCTAAACTCAATTGAATATTCAATTTAATTGTGGTTGGCAAATTAAATATTTTTAACTTCAAATATTTATTTGACAAATAAAAAAACACTTCAAAAATCAAGTTTCCTCTACAAATCTTCAAGCACTAAACTGTGATTTTCTTCTTCTTCTTCATGACAAGGACCCCTTTTTGCCTTTTGCAGCTTCCATTATTCAAAAAAAAAAAAAAACAAAAAAACAAAAAAACAGAAAGCTCCTCTCATGTCAGAGTTGGCACTTCTCTTTTCCTGCGTGTAGTTGACTGACTGAAAAATGAAAAATGAAAATCATTGTTTGTCTTGGGCTGTTCTGTGGACCCTTTCAAACCAATTTGGGCCTTTTCAATTGCAAGCAATTCATAATCAGCTTTCTAAAAAGGAACCCAAACACTGCCAAAGCTTCCACAAACAATAAAAGAAAAAAAATGTGTTGTTGTGGTCCAAGGAAAGATATTTCAGGCAAGATTTTTTTTTTTCAATTGAAAGTATACATGATAGAAATGTATACAAAATATTACTTTTGAGTTTTAAAAACATTTACATGAGAACCAATTTTCCAGTCTAATTATTTGAGTCTGTTTTTGGTTTCAATTTCATGTTTTAAGTATGCTTGAGGGTTATTTGGGCTTAAATGAACATAAAAGTAACTAAAATTCCACATATGAAGCCCAGCACAAGAAAGTAAATTAAAGCTGCTCTGAATAAATGGAAGGCGATATCAATATGGGACCCGGACCAAACATTACAGGCCAGAAAATCTGAAACATGATAACAGTCACCAGAAATTAGAAATATAATTTATAATTATGATTAATGAAGAAGTTTTTTTATAAAAATGTTCTGTGTAGCTACATTGGAATTGGATGCCCATCAAATTTGAGGAGGGATCCAATGAGACAACAAAATTTTGACACAAAATGTTACATCAAAGGATATAGATTTATAAAAAAATCTTTAAAATAAAAAATCTTTTACAAACATATTCATTTATTTGTAGTTTGATTGTCTTAAATTTCGTTCAATTTGAGCGTTATCTTTCATACTTTATAAATGTCCAATAAGGTTGCATGGTAATTAGAATGGTCTGAATTTAATGATTTCAAGCGAAACTCAAATTGAATAAAATTTGAAGCACAATCAATCTATAAGTAAATGAATATGTTTGTAAGATATTTTCCATGTTTAAGATTTTTTATAAATTTATATTTCTTTTGTGCAATATTTATATCAAAATTTTGTTGTGTCATTGGATCCGTCCTCAATTTACAGTACATCTAACTGTTTAGATTTGTTAATTTGTTCATAAATAATGAAATGGTCAGGTACCAATACCTTTTTTTTTTAATTAAAGTGAACTAAAATGGTCCACCATCTCCCATTTCATTTAAGGAGATAAACCGAGTTCATACAATCCTACCAACTACTTAAAAATAAGAAAACAATCAGAATCCAACATGGGAAACTGATATAAGTACCATCCTAACACAAAATAACAGAGATAAAGTATTGCAACATTTTTTTTATTTGAGTACTGCAACATTCAAAACCATAAGAGTAATATAGGAAACAAAAGATATCGATTCCCTAATAGAGCTGTGAAGCAATCAAGATTCAAGCAGCTATAATAACTAACTAAAGCTTCTTCAGCTCCTTCACCCCTTAGTTCTTCAATGACCATTACTTCATCATTTTGAAGCAAATTTTTCAAACCACTACTCTCCCTTGTCCAATCATTAAAAAGAGTTAGTATTTTAAATACCATAGAATTAAGACTTGGCAAGACTTTGTTCTCAAAGATTGCTTTATTTCTACCATTCCAATTTACTCAAAAGGCAATACAAATGCATCGGGCATGTTTTCTACTAGTATCATTCAGCACTAAAGTATTGTCCCACACATCAGAAATTGATCTTAGAGCTAACTTAACTCCTTTCAAATTATGCAGATTAAAAACTTTCCAAAATTTCAGCATAACAGGACAATTAATAAATAAATTATTCACATCCTCTATGTGAGGTACCAATACCTGTCATCTTCTTTTTGAATATACGAATACTAATGAAACTAATATTTAGTAGGAAAGTTATATAATTGTCTCCTTGCCTCTCTAGTAACTTTTTTTTCACTAATCTTCTCACTTATTTTCATTGTCTTAAATTAATTTTCTTTGACAAAGAGTATTTTGATCGCATCCGATCGAACAATAACGTAGCACTTTTGCCATATCTCGAATATGCGTTGGCAGTTATTATTAACTTATTATATTGGGAGATTTATATATTTGCCACCCAAAATGTGGAAATGAGAAAAATACCACCCCAAATTAGTGTAATTCATATATTTGCCACTTTTTGTGTATAGATATGAATTTTTCCCTATCAAAACACAACAAAATTGTTTACTCACCGAAATATCCATCTCAAATCTGACTCGACCCCGACCCGCGTTTCAGGAGAAGTCAAACTGACCCAAACCCGACCCGAATGACTCGAAACCCGAGATGACCCGGGAATAGAATTGGCAAAATCTGCAAAACCCGAGATGATCCGCAAAACTCGGGTTGGGTCGAGGTCGGGTCGGGCAGGTTTTTCGAGTCGATTTAAATTTGAGATGGGTATTTCGGTCAGTAAAAACTATTGTTGTGTTTTGATAGGGAAAGTTTTAATTACACAAGTTTGGGGTGACATTTTTCTCATTTTCATATTTTGGGTGACAAATTTATGAATTACACTAGTTTGGAGTGGCATTTTTCTTATTGAGGAGAGATCCATTGACAATGCTTATAATGACAATTTTGACAATAGAGATTTTGAAAAATTTATAATAATTCATAAAAAATCTTAAAAATGAAAAAACTTTTATGGGTGCATTCTTTAACTTATAGATTAATAGTATTTCAAATTTCAATCAATTTGAACATCGTTTGATGGTTTATCAAAATTTTATACATTTTTTAACGGTTGAAATTCAATGAGCTTTAAAGAGCTATCAAACATCACTTAGATTGAATATAATTCAAAACATAATCAATCTATAAGTTAAACAATATCTTTATAAACTTTTTTCTATTTTTTAGAATTTTTAACTATTTTTACAAATTTTTCAAAATCCCCATTGTCAAGATTGTCAAGATAAGCATTGTCAATGGATCCCTCCTCTTTCTTATTTCCATGTTTTGGGTTGACAAATATATAAATCTCCCATATAATTACCATACCAGATTTTAAAATATATTCTTTTAAGCGCAGATAAGCGTCAATATTGACCTTATTTTGCTTTATTCATTGAAAAAGGTTAATGTCCAAGACCGAAAGAAATAAACAATAACCAAATTAAAAGAACAAAACAAACAAACCCACAAAAGTAATCATATACGAAATTACCCAAGTCTCTTTACTATCATATATTATTCATAGTCGTGTCAACTTCTCCGTATATATTTTTGTAGGAGTGATCATGTAAAAGCTTGCTACTTTAATATAAGGGGTACTTTACTTTCTAACAAACCTTTTTATCAATATATCATGATATTTTTTAGGCCGTCTTAACATAAAATAACTCATCGTCTGTCTGTCGTCTCCAGCACATTAGAATATTAAATTCCAAGAAATCATTACGTTCTACAAACGTGCAACTTATATTTAATTGTTGGTGTCTTTATATTTTTTTATAGGTAGTTGTATTCATTTTGTCTCTAAATTATTAGTTTTTTTGCTCCTGTAAAAGTTGAGATTGATCGATTACAATGAAAGATGTTAAATTGTTCGTGCTAAATTAATTTTTCTCTCAGTTGTATTCTTCAATTACAGAATCTTTCTCCATTTTAATTCTTGGATGGAAAAATGAATAAACTTTAAGTTCAAATTGTAATTGTAATATAAATAAATGAGAATGCCTTAATTTTTGTGATCAGAAGAGTGAATTAAACTAGCTGGAATTAAAAAAAAAAAAATTTTAACTAGCTAGCACCACACAAAATAATTAAGTTTAGACGTAAAATTAAGGCTCGAAACGACAAGAGTAAATTAAATTAAAATATTACGCAGGAACAAAAAAAAAATAAAAATATCTTCATGAATTAAGTGAATTATTTTTTAAAATATTTGCATTATCTCCACAGTATGGAATCTATAGATTTTATCTTTTTTTTTTTTCCTCGTTCCAGACATGAGAAATAGATTATATATATAGATGTTAACATTTCATAGAGGCCTTGGGGAGCGATGAATTATATATCCTTACTATTAATAAAAGCATATTGGATTTTTTGATATCAAAGGTCTATCTTGGACCTGAGTCATTGATTATTTACTTAGATTGATCACCATCGTTGACGTACATTAACACCTGTTAATATTCTTAGCCCATTAAAATTTAAAGCCCATATATATTATCTCAATTTAAAACCTATTACACATTATCTGAAAAGTTTATTATAAGAAATAAAAATTTCAGCTCAAAGCAAGGCGTAAGTTATTTACTAGTATGGAGAAATAAATACATCAATTTCTACATGATTGGTCAGTGTTTTTTTTTTTTTCTGGAAGAAAAAAAAGTCAAAATTTCTCATTTCCAGGATGATCTTAAAAGATTTTCCAATCGTGAAAGAAACGGTTGAATCAAAAAGGACGCTTGAGCACGTTGCTTATTTCCTAACAAAGTAACGCATGAAGAAAATGTCTGCTGAAATTATACATGTACGTGACATGTAACTCTTAATTAATAAGGATTTCATATCCTCTGCAGCAGCGCTGCATTGTGTAGCACGGGATGTGAACCGTTAGATCATCTCGAGATCTGTGCCGGCTTGAACCTCGAGATGATCCAACGGTTCTCGCGCTGCGCTACACAATGGAGCGCTACAGAGGATGAGCACTCCTTAATAAGCCTTAATAAGGTTGCCTTTGCTTTGTTCTGTAAAACAGGTAAGCACTGACATCATTGTGGATGGATTAATAACTAATGGAGAGGAGGGATCAGATAAGAATAATTGAATTCAATTCCGCTGTTATCCTTCCCTTGGATAACAGGATCTTGCTTTTCCGATCGGCACCGTCGGATTAAAATGGACGGATGAGATCTATTCGGTAAAACTCTTTTTTACTTCAAAAACCGAACTTTGCACTGAATCTGAACCGTTCAGTGTTGATCCAACGGTGACCACCGTCAAGATAACAGGGTCCCGTTATCACCAAAGAATAACAGTAGAATCGGACGCAAGAAAAATTAATTAAGATGTTATAATTTCTCTTCCAGATGGGTTTGGTTCAGAGCCATCACTAGACTTTTTTTTTTTACTTTTTGAAAAAATAGCTACCGAGTATCCTTTTTCTCAATTTTCGAAATGGCCCTGTAACAAAATGAATTGCTTAAAATGGGGGCAGTAATTAGCCTCTGCAATCTTTTTAAATTTATTCAGGAAGACTGAAAGAGATGTGTCTATATGGACTAAGAAAAATTACATGTTATCATAGAATTGCAAGTGTTGCTCAAAAAAAAAAAAAAATCATCTCACCGTTGGGCCAAAAAGGTAAAAAAGGTAATAAAAAAAAAAAAAGCTGGATAAACTCCTGTCAATTAGTTATGTTATCAAGGAGTTTAAAATGTAGTTATCTTAGATTTAATTCTATGGTCACCAATCGGTCACTAAAAACATGATTATTCGATCTCTCCTCCGAAAAAAAAAAAAATTTGTACATAATTTGTAATGATAATCTACATTTCCTAAAATAAAAGGTAAGAGTAAAGCTGCTCAAATATTAATGTTCATGAAAACCTCTCATTTTGATAACACTATTTTTGCGATCAGATTGCCTATCAAACCTTATTAGTTGCTAACACTATTTCTGTGCTTCAAATCATATATATTTTGATTTTAATCTACTCACGCATTCTGCGATCAGGTTAATTAATTAATTACCTATCAAATAAACCTTATCAGAAAAAAAATATATAGATGATCTAGCAGTGAAGAAAAATAAAACACTGGTCATTTTCGCGCGTCAACTTGAACATGTCCACGTACGTTTTCTATATCTGATGTTAACTTAAAATTATTGAGTCAAACCCCAAACGTGTGTCTTTTGATATATAGTCTTCTTCTAATTTCTTACAGCACACAGAATTATGAATTAAAGAAAGGGACTTCCAGTCACAGTGGATTGGAAAAATATATAAAAGATTATATATATAGTTAGGTACGTAGTAATTATTGTTTGGCGTCGTATGTTTTTTTTGTTACCTCTTATTTAAAAGTGAAATCAGAATAAATAAAGAATTTAATTAACTTGGTTACATAAATTAATGTATAATATCTTAATGCATGTTTGGGACAGTAAGTTTTCGTTCCCATTTTATATAAGAAACTATTTTTAAAATTTTAATTTTTTATTTGCATTGGGTGATGGAAACAAATATCTGTTATGAAATATAAAAAATTGAAAAATATCTCGAGTACATGTCTCTTTATTGGTTCTTCGGAAAAAATAATTTAGATGTATATATCTCATAAAATATGATGTTTGTTAATCTTAGATATACGCAAGAAATATATTTATTTATTCTTCGGAAAAAAAAATTAGATGTATATATAACATAACATACGATGTTTGTTGATCACAGATATACGCAAGAAATTTATTTGGGACATATTATTAGATGGAATCGGATATTGTTCAAACTCATTTGGACCGTCCAAAGGATTCTGAGAGCCATACGATCTAATTGTTAGTAATTGATCAACCGTGATTTAATCGTGTAGGTACTAAAAATAGCATGCTGGTTATATTTAGAATAATGTGGTTACATGCTATCACCGTTGATAAACATATAAATTGAATCGAACGGTTTAGTCATGACTTTGGACGGAGACCGTCCAAATGGCTTAACAAAATTCTAGTCCTTATTAGATATATCAGAACCTGCTAACGTCTGCAATGTTGAATACTTCAAATCTTCAATTCATTCCATGAGCAAATATATTGTGAGTTTAACCTCCAAAAACCTATCAAATCACTTTCAAATTTCGATTTATATGGCTCAATAAATTCTTTATATCAAAATCTTACGAGATACAAAAATTTTCCATTTTTGAAAATTTTTAAGTATTTATTTGAGATTTTTTAAAAATGACTATACAATATTAATAAAATGATCAAGTTTTATGTATCACTTTTAAAAAATCTTAAACAAATACTTAAAATTTTTAAAAGTGAAAATTTTTGTATCCCGTAAGGTTTTGATATAAAAAATTTATTGAGCCATATAAATCGAAATTTGGAGATGATTTGATAGGTTTTTGGAGATTAAGCTCACGAAAGGTTCCGTGAGCTTAAGCTTACAGTATATTTGCTCTCTTTCCATTTATATTAAAGAGGAGGGATCCATTGACAATGCTTATTTTGACAATCTTGACAATGGTTATCTTTAAAAAATTGTAAAAATTCATAAAAAATCTTAAAAATGAAAAAAGTTTTATAGATGCATTATTTAACTTATAGATTGATCGTGTTTCAAATTTCAATCAATTTGAACATCATTTGATGCTTTATCAAAATTTTGTACATTTTTTAACGGTTGTAATTAAAAGATCTTTAAAGAGCTATAAAATATCGCTTAAATTGTATATAATCGGAAACATAACCAATCTATAAGTTAAGCATAACTTTCATAAACTTTTTTCTATTTTTAAAATTTTTTATGAATTTTTATAAATTTTTGAAAGTTACAATTGTCAAAATTGTCAAGATAACTATTGTGAATGGATCCCTCCTCTATATTAAATTACTAGAAAGCCGGAATTATTTAATTTGGTTACGCAAAGGCAAAGCTCGGTTTCATAATTTCGTGCACTGATCCAAGTTTGACCTGTACCGCTTTCTTACTTTGACCTGACAACAGTTAGGTTTTGTTGAAGCACTATCTTCATTTAATGCACTCTCTGTTGCACAATTTTTTTTTTGAAAAATCTCTCTGTTGCACAATTGTTGTAGTGGTATGTGGAGCTAGACTAACATGAAAATGCTTACATTTTACTTTAGAATGTTAACGGTCCATATTATATTTTGTCATATCTGAAAAATTAATTTATTGTTTTCATTAAATTCATCATATGAATATACTTGTTTTGGATTATTCAAGTGGCTCAAAAATATAAATAAAATAGTGTTTGTTTGTACATGGATTTAAAAAATCTGAAATAAATACTTAGAAAACTCCGAAAATGGTAAATTTTTGTATCTTTTAGTATTTTCTATATGATAAATTTAATGGGTACCATAAATCAAATTTTGAGCATGGCATAGTATAATTTGGACCGTTAAAATTTTGGAGCGAAATGCAAATGTTTTTACAATAGTTCTACTGTACTATGTGTGTACACATTTGCTGAATTTATTAATATTCTGACCATTTAAAATGTTTATTTCCCTAAACAAATTTTTTTCTGCACAATACCCGGACTGTGATATATTTAACATTCTAAAAGTTTGTGTTATATATGTGATAAAAAAAAAAACTTTCCATCCAGGCAGAGTTTAATTGGAGACCTGGAGGGGTAAGTGCTCTGTAAGAATTTTGAGAACTAGTGCTATTATATAAGTACTAGTAAAAAGCTCGCGTCTTGCTTTGAGCTGAAATTGTTATTTTTTATAATAAACTTTTAAGATAATATGTAATAAGCCTTAAATTGAGATAATTTATATGGACCTTTAATTTTAATGGGCTGAGAACGTCAACAGGCATTAACGTACATCAATGGTGGTGGTCAATCTAAGTAAATAATCAACGGTTGAGGTTTATTCCTTGAGGAAGATAGACCTTTGATGTCAAAAAATTCAATATGCTTTTATTACTACTAGTAAGGATTAAGGATATTTTACATAATTTATATATATATATATATATATATATATATATATATATATATATATATATATATATATTTTTTTTTTTTTTGTATTATTATACTCTAAGAAAAATTTTGATATATCCTTCAGTGTCCCTTCTAACATTTGTGTCCCCCAGATACGGCTGTTGGAAGTTGGAAGTTGGAACTTTGTAAGAAACTAGGCCTCGAATATATATATAGAGGAGGGATCCATTGACAATGCTTAAAATGATAATCTTGGCAATCAAGATTTTAAAAAATTTGTAAAAATAGTTAAAAATTCTTAAAAATAGAAAAAAAGTTTATAGAGATATTGTTTAACTTATAGATTGATTATGTATCAAATTATATTCAATTTAAGTGACGTTTGATAGCTCTTTAAAGCTCATTAAATTTCAACCGTTAAAAAATGTATAAAATTTTGATAAACTATCAAACGATGTTCAAATTGATTGAAATTTAAAACACTATTAATCTATAAGTTAAAGAATGCATCCATAAAAGTTTTTTCATTTTTAAGATTTTTTATGAATTATTACAAAATTTTTAAAATCTTGATTGTCAAGATTGTTATTATAAGTATTGTCAATGGATCCCTCCTCATATATATATATATATATTTATCTTTGGCAGGCACATTAATTGCTACAACATGGGCTGCGCAGATAATCTGGGTGTGAATATAGACTAGATTTCATTTCATTGATATGTTTGACATATTTTAGAAGTGAATAGATTCTTCTTTAGACCTTTAAACAGGATAATATATAGGTATCCGATGTAAACACAGCCTTTCTGGCCTTCTCCCTCATAAATATCAAAACCAACCTGGAAAAGGCTGGAGTTAATGATATTTGAAATTAATTCTTAAGAAAAATATTTATACAGTTATTAATAGTTATATTTACATTTTTTTGTATGTACTTATATAAGTTCCATAAATGTAATTAACAATATGCATGTATATATTCACAGCTAACATATATAGATTACATCGAGTAATAATATAAGGATGCTGACCAAGATGAATTAATGACAATACCACCATAACAAGGTGCAATTTAAATATGACTTAATGATTATTACAATAATCAACATGGGATAAAAAAAAATTATTGTTGTTGATATTTTCTTGCATATCTCAGCGTAAAAAGGTCAACAAAAATGATACATCCCAACGCTCTGATAGAAGTATTTTGTTACGGTGTATTAGTATTTACTCTATTGAAAAATATATTAATCAATTGGCATTAGATTAATCATAATTCCGAGGAAAAAATACTCACTTTCTTTTTTGAATTATAGAAATTGTCTTTGTCATCAACAACTTGAAAAGACAGGCCAATTTTCTGTGTATAAAATTTTATTATATATTTGCCATGATGTTCTTTGTAAAGACGATGATTCATATTTTATATATAAAAAATTAATAATCAATAATACTATAAGAATATTTACAAATAAATCATCACAGTAATAAATTGTAATAGGTAAGAGGAATGTTTAACGTAGACAAGATAATGGATGAAATTAGAAAGTTCAAGCCTCATGTAATTCCAAGGTTATTTATTTTAATGACATAATTGAAGTAATCAATAGGAACCCATGTACCAATGGAGTAATTATAATTTATAATAATACTATACAAAAAAAAAATAGTTATGCCATAGAAAGGGAGAAATTTCACAGGAAATGAATAATGCCATTGCACAAATAAAATAAAAGTGTAAAAAGAAATCATTTTCATGGAAGCATATTTGACTAGTGAGACTTGAGAGAGCCATGCTGATTGCTGAACTACCATTTCCTCAGTCCTCACTCAAAAAAAAAAAAAAACTTTCCTTTTTTCAGATATAGAATTTGTTTGCCCACTCTAAAATTCCACGGAGTGCCATAACATTATAACAATATAAACGCATGGCTTTATATACGGTGACTAATTGCACCACGTCAGTTGTGCACCCCTTTTGGTACATTTGTACGTGCCATTATAATCTCCAAGGACCAATTTTCTAGCAGCTTATTATTGTATTTAAACCCAAAAAGCCCCTTTTTTTTCTCTTCTTTTTCTATCCGGGTCTTTATATGTTCCATTGTGATTGGCTACATAGAGTCACGCGCTGCTTGTAAAATAATCTGGATCTCCTCTGGCTTCTCCATGTGCTTTCAATGTGGTGAATGATCATATATCTTAACCTTGCGTATGGCAAGTGCATTAAAAGTGTAGTAGTAGTGTAGTGAGCGATTTAAGGTGTTTTAAGTCACCAAACGGAAGTGATTAAGGTGTAGTAAGTTAACGCAGCTATATAGGTGTTTTAAGTTACCAAGAGGAAGTAATTAAGATGTAGTAAGTTAACGCAGCTATATAGGTGTTTTAAATTACCAAACAAAAATAATTTAAGGTGTAATAAGTTAAAGCAGCTATATAGGTGGTTTAAACTGAATCACCAATATTCCACATATTTTGCTCATTCCATCCACTTTACTTCATATATTTACTTCATTACCACCAAACACTAATGCATTAAGGTGATTTAACGTTTTACTCCGCTTTAACTTACTACACTTGCCAAACGGAGGGTGAGGTTGTTAATTTGTTATTTTGTTATTAGTTTGTATTCTTTTGATAGTAAAATGGATTTTATTGAAAATTCAATTGTGTCCGAAAGAAAGAGTATTTGGTGCTAAATCCGAGATTAGAGTGCACAATTCGCATTCAGATTAGCTTATTATGTTTGTGGTTAAGCTCATCTCATATTTAAGAGGGGTGCAATTAAAAACTTTGAATATAGTTCGATTCACATTGGTTAATTAATTTCGATGGAAAGATGCACATTACCCTCTTTGCTCCTAGAGAAATATCATGTTTTTTTTAGCTAAATTTTTTGTCACGTAAGCGAAATAACATTCATGATTACATTTCTTAACATCATATAAAAAGTTTAAAGCTTTAACAGAGATTAACACTACATAGAGCTCAATAACTTCAAATCAATTGGGCATTAAACTTGGTACACTTATTAAATGTAGATGCTTGATTTTATAGTTTTATAAATTATTTTATATTTATTGAATAAATGTGCAATATCGTTTCCTGGGCTGACTCCATACAAAATTAAATTTATAAATTACTAAAATCATATCAAAATAATTAAACCTAAAATATGCAGCTAATAGGCATGAATGCAATAAATTTGTGTCCTTTTAGTATGCAAACTAAATCAATATAAAAATTCTAAATTTCCTTATATCATAACATAAAAGACAGATATTTTAATTTCTACGTAACAAACGATAACTACTCAAAGACTATATAAAATATCATGAAAATCACGTACATCTGAATTTATGATGTGCCTCTTTTAACGTAACAATTTATCTTTTTAATATAAAATTGAGATACATATATATTATACTTACTATTTAAATACCAACGAGAAGAGGTAATAACAAGGACAAATTCCTATAAATGAATAAACAAAATTCCACAAAGCAGCATAAATATCGTTTTCAGTCGGAATAAGAATTCACATCCGCTGTTATCCTAATATGGGCCGTCGGATCAAGATCAATGGATAAGATTAATTTTAAGAAGGTCTTTATAATCTAAATTGGGTCAATATGATCCGTCCGTTTAGATCTAACGGTCCGAATCAGAATAACAGGGTCATGTTATTCTTAAAGAGTTATTCTTAAAGAATAACAGCAGATTCGGACTCGTCGGAATAAAAATATCTTGACCTCTCCTTGCTCCTTAGTCCTAAACTCCACCAATAAACATACCCACAGTATGTTATACAGGATACATTCCAAAGGATCAAGAACTGGCGTCTCAATAGCGCCAAATTCTGCTAGTTTTTAATTTTATTTATTTGTTTATTGCCAATTGGGGCTGAATCAAAGCTTGACTTTTTGGTTCAAAAAGTGAGGTGACCGAGTTCAGCCTTTCAGCGACCCACTTACACTTAGTTCCTCTTCTTCTTCTTCTTTCTTCCTCACTTTACTAAATTTTTGCTTTCACAACCACTTTTCCGGATATGCTCCTGTGAAACGTAAATATTGTTGTTTATTGAGATGTTTCTTTGGACTTTGGAGTTTGGAGTGAGTGATCATATTCATTTTTACTACTTACTCTGTCCACAAAAAAATGAATTTGTAACAAAAGTCAAAAGAAATTAATAGAAAAGTGAAATTACTTTTATACCCTCAATTAGTAGAAAAATGAATATTCTTGAAAGGAGACGAGGGGCATTTTGAAAATTTCGTAATATATTTTTTTTTGAGGAAGAAAGTGGATTCAAATAAAAGGTATAAATTTATTTAATTGTGGACAAGTTGTAAATGGTATAAATTCATTTAATTGTGGACGGAGGAATTACTTGTTACTTAATCTGCCTTGACGTTAAAATTTGCTCAAAAGCCACAAATGATATGTACGTTTTTTTTTAAAAAAGTTGGCTTGAGATATTTTGTTGGAGTGTCATATATTATATTTGGCTTGATTTTTTCCAAGATTTTTCTTTCTTTCTTTTTTTTTTTGTTTTAATGAAAATCTGAATAGGCATATTACCTACTCCTTCAAAAAAAAAAAGTTATCTCGGATCACATAAAAAATTCCATTGAATCATATTAAAAAATAAATACCGCGTCCCCCAATTTTCATATAATTAATTATATTAAAATCATATTAATAAATCACATAAAAAATTTTATTGAATCATATTAATAAATTCAACACCAATTCTCTGCCATAGTAGATAATTAATTAGTTAAATTGTATAAAATGATTTGTTACTTCAAAATTAAGTTCGTTCCTTGGAGATAATATCAGCAAACCATAACCGGAGATCATTACCAATTCAATCTCTACTCTCTTAATTAATCAATTAATCAATCAAATCACTCGATCAACCAAATAATTAACCAATCTTAAATCTAAATTAATCCTTCTAGGGGTTTCTAGTTTCTTGGGTCGTCCAAATTCCAATTTAATAATCCCTCTTTCTCTGCCCCTTTTGCGTCTCCTGTTCCCCGTATAAAAAAAAAAAAAGCCATCACACAAAAAAATTGATGAAAAAAAAGAGAGATGATGATCATCATTATTATCATCACATAAATAAATAAATAAAAGAGAGGTGAAATCATCTCCCTTTAAAAATCCTTCTTATCCATCCCTCAATATATTTTTTATTGAACATTCTATTCCAAGTCCGACAAATGACAAATCACTTTTACTGGTTGCAAATTTGAATCCTCAATCGTGCGAAATACTCATACACGTACATACAATAGAATAAGAAAATTTCACTCAAATTTTGTTAAGAGCGCAAGAGAGAAAGAGAGAATATTACAAATTTTATTTGAGGATGGATAGGGGGGAAAAGTTAAGGAGGACAAACATAATTTCTCTAAATAAAAAAAAAGCTGAGGGGTAAAGGTAAAGAGAAATTATATTTGACCCTTAAGTTTTCCCTTATCCATCCCCTAGTTAAACTGCTTAATATTTTCTCATTTTCTCTTGTACTATCTCAATTTTTTAGTAATTTTTTTTCACTATTTCTTCTTCCATCATGTATATATGAGTTTTTTTGCATGATTAATGATATACATTTTGACCATCAAAAATATTTGTTACATGTTAAAATAACTTTTCAATTAAAAATACATTGGGGGACAAATAGATAAGGGGGATTTTTAAGGTGGACAATTATCACCTTTGTCCCAAAGTGCATGTTCGGCAACCCTTCCTTAGACTTCTTTCAGCTTCCTTAGCCTCTTAATCCTTCCGAACACAAGTTCCTTAGCACGGATTAAAAGTTTCTCCTTAAGTCTCCTTTTGACCGGGGCTTAAGTCTTGCCCAGATTCTTAAGGAAGCCATACACATGACTTAATTAAGACTTAAACTTTCTTAAGTCATTTTTCTTTTTCTGAATGTGTGTGACTTAACGATACTCAAATTCTTAAATCAATAGCACCACCCAACAGCCCAATGGTAAAAGAGAGGAGAGGAGAGGAGAGGAGATCTTTAATTAGTGGCCCTTGTCCCTTTTTCCCTTTTGCCCCCTGTCGATTCCTATAATTACCTTCCTGACTCCTTCACTCCCACTCTCTTTTTCCTTTTCCTTTTCTTCTCCTCCTCTCAACTCAACTGCCGCCGGATCTCACTCCATACACACTCTCTTCCTCTTCCTCCCAAATCCCTCTCGCAATCGACTTCCGGAGCTGATTCGAACCAAAGGTGAGTCCTTCATACTCCTCTCTTCCAATCAGAGTTGCTCAGTGATTGGATCCTGAGCTGATGCTGAGGTGATTGTGCAAATTGTAGTAGCAAGGCATCAGTGGAGTGACTGTCTGTGGGAGTTGTTAATTAATTAATTAGCTCTTTAGTTTGAGTAAGGTGCTTCATCAAGAAAGAAAATTGATTTGGTTGTTGTTAGGAAAGTGGGAAGTAAATTTGTTTGATTGATTAGGTTAAAGTGTTAAAGGAATTTCTCTGCTTAGTAGCTCAATTGAAGTGTTTGGGTGCTCTTCAATTTACATACAAATTATTCTTCTTAAATTTTTTTTTTATAAAAAAAACCCAAAAAAAAGAAGGAAAATTGGTTATATACAATTATACACTTGAAGGTTTTTGCCAGGTTCAATTCAACAGCTGAGGATTTGGCTGTCTCACCTACTTTCAGATTTTGACAAAGTATCCACTGAGTTGCTAAAAGTTTACACTTTAAGCATAACTAAAATAGCCCAGTAACCATTTTTCCTTTTTTTTTTTTTTTTTTTTTTGTTCAGATCCCTCTTCTGATCTAACCACTTTATGCCATTTTTAATTACATGCAGGAAAAACACTTGCTTGGTAACATGGACTCCACCTACCAGCAATCAGAATCTCAATTAGGTAAGCCGAGACATGCGAGCGGTGCTGGTCAGGAGAGGACGGCCATGGACGAAGAAGGCACACCGTTTATCGGCTACTTGGATGTGGTGATCCATCATGCCAGAGACATTCACAATATATGCATCTACCACAAGCAAGACGTGTATGCCAAGGTCTCGCTTACTGCTGCTACGGGTAAAGGTTCGGAGAACAGTACCGAACCTGACTCGGTTTCGACTCGGACCATTAATGGTGGTGGGCGCAACCCGGTGTTCAATGAGTCGTTGCGGCTCGGTGTGCGGGTGCTGGAATCTTCAATACGGTGTGAGATCTGGATGCTCAGCAGAGTCAAGAACTACATGCAGGACCAGCTACTTGGTTTAGCCATGATCCCCTTATCGGATCTCCTAGTTGCGGAGAATAACAAGCTGAACGGCGAGTTTGCTCTCTTTGCCAATGATTTTTTTGAATCTCCTGCCGGGTTTCTGCAGCTGTCGCTCTCTTATTCCGGTTCCTCCCCTGAGGTTATTCAAATTCCGTCTCCAGTCAGTAACAAGGGTGTTAAAACAAAGGAGGCTAATGGGTCATCATCTGCCTCGGAGCCTGTACCGGCGGAGTTGGAGAAGATCGAGTTTCCTGATCTGGAGTTGGTGAAAGAGAACCAGAAAATGGTATCGGAATACTTTGGCATACCATGTACTGACGTGCAGAACGCTCCTTTGCCAAGCTCGGAAAGTTTGGTTACCACTGAGGAGAGTGAAAACCCTGAGTCTCATGAGGCAGGTGTTCGTGTGGTCGAGAGCTTCTCGGCTACTCCCGAGAACAGTGCTGACTCGGTCCATGGGGAGCCGCTGAGCAGTGTGGCGACAACTGACTCCACAAGCACCTACACAAACTCGTCCAAGGATAAAACCTCCTCGGAGGTAACAGAAACCGAAGCAGAGTCGTCTGAAACAGTGGTAAAGCCGATGATTAACATTCAGATCGAGCAGGATCACACGGTCAATCAGAAAGAGATAGTTGACATGTACATGAAGAGCATGCAACAGTTCACTGAATCACTGGCAAAAATGAAATTGCCTAATGTCGATTTTGAAAACGGGAGTGCAAGTCCTAGCCCCAGCCCCAGCCCGACCACGAACTCGAATTCCAGTGAGAATGGTAGTTCCACTTCCGGTACAAGAAACGGAAACGCAAAGGATAAAAATTCGAGGGTGTTCTACGGAAGTCGGGCTTTCTTTTGAGACGGCAAAAGAGACAGGAAGCGATTGATCACATTTTGCGTGTTGTCAAGTAGAAAGACCGACTTTGAACTTGTAAAAGGTTTTTAGTTTGCGTCCGGTAGGTAAAATTAGGGTCTGTAATCGAAGTCATTTTATGTTGCTGCTTCATCTGGTTTAAGGTTTCTGATGTATCTGATACTATTATATTTTAGACTCTAATCTATGTTTGTCAAATATTTATTTACTTTGAAATTACTGGTAACATTAGTCGTCAGTGAGCGAGACTACTATTTACCCTTTACTGATTCTGGTACCAACTAATTAGCGACGATGGTTGTGCAACATCATTGATGCTAATTAACCAGCAGGTTTTTGTTTTGTATAAATACTGGTACATGAGAACTGGTACCACATTGGTAGTCTGATACCATGCTGCTCTTTATTATACATTTACCTGTTTGTGAAGTACACAAATTTAAGAGCAGTAGGGACCTAAATTGACTATGGTTTCTTCTAAAAAGCAGCTCACTTTGGGGCTCACTGGATTTGAACATTATTCAGAAACAAGTTGTTGCATTAAACAATTGAACAGAAGCAGTCAGTCCAAGGATACTTCCTGGAAGCAGCTTGATCTTGGATGATACTGATAATTTAATTTCTTTTGACTTCTGCACAAGAAAAACCCTTTACACATTCTGTACACTGTAACAAACTGTTACTATTCATTAAAAATTGGTACTGAGTTTGTACTTTTGAGCAATCTGACTGATGAAGAATTTGGTTGGCGAAAAACCAAGTACTGGTAAACAATTACATGTCAATACTTATAATCAACTGATCTTGATTGATTGCCGACAGAATTGTTTATTTTAGCTGATCATAAAACCATGAACTGTTACTGTTGTTTTTCTTCAGGAATTCCTCTCAATTATTATTAGCAGAGCCTCTGAACCAGTCAAAGGAACTGAAAACAGGAGCTAATACTGACGCAATTCTTTGTCTTCAACCGGATCCAATTTGTCTCCTGTGCTGGTGGGTTTCTGGTACTGAATTTCTGCAATTCAAATATGCTGTTATCCAAATTTGGGTGGTTGGATCCAAATCAACAGATGAAATTAATTATAAAAAAGCCCCTATAATCTTTATTGGACCGATCTGGCCCTTCCATTAACGGTCCATGTTGGATGAACAGGTCCTATTATTCTCAGAGAATAACAGCAGATTCTGGTACTGAATTTCTGTACAAACAACCAACAAGCAATGCATCCCATTCTTATCCTGTTATCCATATATCATAACACTACATGCTAAGGCTCTATTATTATCATGACTTGAAACTGCACCAGATATGCAGATATATAATGCCATTTCTACATTGTTTAAAACTGCCGGGCATTACCAATTTTGCACAGGTTCAAAACTGAAACTGTCAGATCAGAACTCGTGTCGAAATTTTGGCTTAATGTGGAGTTATACCTACTGAGAATTTTTGAAAAGAAATTGAATTTGAGTAGTTCAGTTTCCATGGTTGAGTACTTGAGTCGTGTAAATGTTTTTAACCGGTGAATGAGATATTCTGCCTAAACTAAAGTAAACAGCCATTATCTCCACAATCTTACTTTGGCCTAATTTTGTACCAAAACATATTAGTTCTGACAAATACAATTAAGGGCACGATCACGATTCGCCGTCGGATTGAGTTCGGAAGGCTCAGATGAAATTGGCAGCTTAGAAAGGATAACCATTATTGCTAGTTTTGTAGCTCTTTTTTGGAGTTCAGACGCAGAAAATATAGATTGCTGATGAACTAGAGGACCAAGTTTTTTTTAAAAAAAAAAAAATTGGTACATTTGTTTATACAAGGATGAAAATTTACTAGTATTAAAATTTTCTACCCATGATCTCGGTAACTAATTTTAAAGATTGGTTCTCAAAATAAACTTGTTGAAATCCAATTTTTACAATGCGTTTCTCATGTATTAGTAAAGAGCCACGCGTTGCTTTGAGCAGAAATTGTTATTTCTTATAATACATTTTTAAAATAATATGTAATGGACTTTATATTGAGAAAATTGATATGGACCTTAAATTTTAATGGGCCGAGACATTAACGTCAACGGTCATTAACGTAAATCAACAATTCTGATCTATCCAAGAAAATAATCAACGGCTTAGGTTTCTTATTTGGGGAAGATAGCCCTTTCATGTTATTTTTTTCAAATATGCTTTTATATATAGTAAGGATGTTCTTATATTCATCTTGGCTCAAGTTATGATATATAATCACTGAAAGTGACTGATAAGATCACATATATAAATTCCTACTTAAATCAAACAGATACATCACTTGATACGGATGAACTTCTACTAAATTGCTTCTGCATCTGTTTATTTATTTGTGTTTGTTTATGGTCCATCAATGTTGACAACATTTAGTATTTTATGAGCCGTCAAAACAAACGGATGACATTTTATTATGTTAAGATGTCTTTCACACGTTATTTTAAAAAAAAAAAAGGAGAAGAAGACTTTTAGACATCAATAATTTATTCCACTGTATATATTAAATAAGTAATAATTAATAACATCTCATTGTACGTATGTTCTAGTTCAAAAATTTATTCATGGTCTAGCTAATAGATATATACATTAGACATTATACAAACTAGTAAGAAACCCGTCTATTGGACTACATCAAAATCGAAACAATAATTTTTTTTTTTAATAATATGTAGTAGAAATAGAATGATAGATTATAAAATTGAGTGAAGCGTTACGGACTCTCCATCTTAGGAAGGAGTGGGACCGAAACCTATCGGGCAAGCACGCTGGACCAGGAGCAAAGTGTCGCAGTTTCTTCACCTGAAGCGATGGATCAGAGATAAACGCCATACCGAATTGCAGAGAACAAAAGTGAAAATTGAAAGCAATAATTTTTTTCTTTCTTTCTTTCGATCACAATGAGAGGAAAATGGAAAAGTAACTGAACTGGGATAGACAACGATGCGTTTAAAAGAAAAAATGTTAGGAAAAATTGAAAAGTTATCGGTTCGATCTACGGGAGCATGGTGATATTTTTTCTTCATTTCAAAGATAGACTTAGACTGAAATAGAGAGTCCAGTCCTCACATTTTTTATAGGAGTACAGATATATAATCAATACGAAACATTGTTCAGTTCATATTTTGATCATTTTTTTTTGCCACGTATGTACTGTAAATGAACAAAAATGTATTCATACAATAGAAAAAAGATTCATAAGACTACACATTTTTTTTTGAAAGATCATAAGACTCTACACATACAATACAAAATATTTGAACGGAATCAATATCATTACTCCTTTTAGGGATAGAGTTTTTGAAATGAAAGTTCTATCTTCCCTGAGAAATAAATCTCAGTCGTTGATTGTTTGCTTAGATTGATCACCACCGTTGACGTACTTTAATGTCTCAACCCATAAAAACTTGAGACCCATATCAATTTTTCTCAATTCAAGACCCATTACATATTGAGAAGAGATCCATTGACAATTCTTAACTTGACAATCTTGACAATTTGATATTTCAAAAAATTGTAAGAAATCATATAAATTCTCAAAAATAGAAAAAAGTTTACGGATTATTTCTTGACTTATAGATTGATTATGTTTCTGATTATATTCAATTTAAGTTATATTTGATAGCCTTTCAAAGATCCGTTAAATTACAACCGTTAAAAAATACACAAAATTTTGATAAGGCATCAAACGATGTTCAAATTGATTGAAATTTGGAACACTATCGATCTACAAGTAAACAAATGTATCCATAAATCTTTTTTCAATTTTAAGATTTTTTATGAATTTTTATAAATTTTTTAAATGTTCAATTGTTAAGATTGTCAAAGTTAGCGTTGTCAAGGGATCCCTCCTCCTACATATTATCTTAAAAAAATGTATTATCAAAAATAACAATTTCATTCTAAAGCAAGACGTAGGTTCTTTATTAGTATATAACAGTGTGTTTCAATAATTCATAGTAATAACAATCATTGGTAATTTGGTACTGAAACAATCAGTTGAGGAAATTAAACTGGAAAAGCGAAATTAAGCTGCATTGGGAAGACTTGTCGCTACCAAAAGGAATGCTACCTGCAACTACAAGTTGCTGCTGCAGATTGCTTGTTCTGTTTTGGTTTGTTTTTGGGCTGGGGATGTGTGTGTGTACCTTTTTCTCTAGTGATATGCAAATTTATACACTGGAAAAAGGAATGAAAAGCCGCATTTTTGGGTGTAGGTTAGGTTAGATACGCATGCCAACAAAGTATGGCATGCTAATTGGCAATTGCCACCGACACCTGGGCTTAATGGCTTTAGCTCTAGCTTGCCCCCCTCCTACTTTGTTATTCCATTTCCTTCGTATACCAGTAGCTAGGCTTGCTTTTGTTTTCCGTCGTTTTGTGCATACTAGCTCCATGTTTGGTTAGTACAGTAAGTTAAAAGTAAGTTAAAGTAGAGTAAAATATTAAATCGGTTTAAAACAATAGTGTTTGGTAATAATAAAGCAAATAGATAAAACAAAGTATTAGAATGTATAAAACATGTAAAATGTTGGTGATTTAGTTACTATGTCTATATAAATGCGTTAATTTATTACACCTTAAATCACTTCTGCTTAGTGACTTATCTTAAATCACCTTACTACAATTTTACACTTTTTAGAGAGCAGAAAACTAATACCGTGATCAAAATGGAATCGCGTCGCCTAAACGCGAAATGGAATCGGAAATGGAAATCGTCTTCGTGATCGGAACGGATTGGCGACGCGCTACGATTTGGGATTGACGGGATTTGAAGGGCTCCAAATCGCGTTTTGAAATCACCGGAAAAATGGAGGTATTTGGCGAGAATTCGCTGGTTGCCGCTGTAATGACCTTCCGACCGCTTCTCTACTTCCATCTTCGTTCTATTTAATAGCTACTGGAAGCCCTAAATACCGACGACATTGGATTCCGACGATAGTTTCAATAAACTCTCCTCTTTCTTCTCCGTCGATTGTACCCATTTTTTTGTATTTTTGCTGCCTTCTTCGTCTCCTTTTGGTCAACCCTAACAGGAAGGCTCAATGGCAATCTTTGTAATTTAGGTGAAATATAAGGTTATTTTTATATAAGGAGAATTGAATTCTATTCAGCAAAGGAGACATGCTGATCATGGCATTTCAATTCCAAATACAGATCAATTCGATTCTTTTCTACTCAATTGAAATCTTTTCTACATATAAGACTCCTACGAAACGACTCGCTACAGTATTTGATGAGTTCTGAATTCTCATTCATCTTGGAGAGCCCAGATTGTACAAACAAAAAGGAGCTTATAAATTCATGGTCCAGGCCTCCCTTTCTGTTTAATGCACGCCCTTGAGCACTATTTTGGGCCGGCACGACCGGTGGAAACTTGAGAGGTCGATTTTGGGTAGGTCTTCAGACTCCAGTGAGCTTTTTTGCCGGCATTTCTGGACCTGTATTTTTCTCCATGGACTGTGAGTTTGTGATGTATGAAGCCTACTGGTTTTATTACTGGTTATAGAGATTTACAAAAAGGTTAGGCCTGTTAGGACTTAGGAGATGTTTGTTTGCATATGGGCTGGAGTCTAAATAAGACCTATCCACACAGAGAAAAATATAAGCCCTGTTTTATTTTTATTTCCCTTTGATATATATTTTTTTGGTAATTATTTTTAGTTTCTTATGCTTGTTTATGTCAAATTTTGGTTAACTGACTTTAAATTAGATTGTCGAATTGATTGTATGCACTTTACTATGTTAGTACTAACTACCATTATATTACACTTAAAAAGCCATTCTAGAGTTGGACTACATTAATATGCATGATAACATTAATAAGGGTTGGGTGGCAATGTAGAACCCATATCTGTGCAGTCTAAGGACCAATTTGAACAAAATACAATAGTTCAGAGACCAATTTCAATTTGAACTAAACACAATAGTTCAAAGACCAATTTGAACTAAACACAATAGTTCAAAGACCAATTTGAACCAAAAAATTGTTTAAGGACCAATTTGAACCAAATGCAATAGTTCAGGTACCAAAATTGGACTTCTCTCATTTTTATATGATTGTTTGTTACAGGTTTTAAAAAAAAAATTATTGATGGTTTGTTTACAGTTGCACTTAGTTCATACTGCAATCATATTTAAATGGGCAAGGGCAACATTTACAGACTTGTTATTTTATTATAACTATAATTAAAGATGCAAATATATAAAATTGATATATGATAGAAAAGTAGAACGAATGTATTCCACAACTAAACTTACAGGTATGTTTTGATACTTTTTTAAAAAAAATGATAAAAATAAAATGCTGCCCTCATAGTCTTATACTTGCACCGATTCATTTACAAAGGAAAGAAAGACGTAACATGCAATAGAGTGGGTATATTCCTTGCTACTTAGCAATGACAATGTCAGAGTTTTGAAGTTGAATCAGAAATAAGAATATAAGATGTTACATGATTTAGAGTGAGAAAAGGATTAGAATGATAAATAAATAATTATAAGTTATAACCCTTGTAAGAACAATGAAGAGCTCTTCTGTATTACACTTTCTTTTCAACTAGACATAATTAAATGAATAAAACCTATCTTTAATTTCTGGTTCTTGTTCCATAATGGAGTAAACATAAGTGCTTACAAACCTATGTAAGCAAACGCTCTTAATTTCAAGCTCTGTATCTTGCATTAGTTACCACATATAATATTTTGAGTAAGATGAACTAATGTAAATGTTATAATGTGACTACTGACAGGGAAACAAACCCATGGGCCTAGTAAGGTCATGTCTAGTAAGGCCTTATTTTGGGCTTACAAATCTGGATTTACAGGAACAGTCTGTTCAAGTGATGCATTGCCAGTTTTGAGTTTGCCACAACCATCAATTCTTTATCTTTCCAGATGGAAACAACATGTGCTCTATAATTGAACAGGTAGCAGCAGTACATGCTTTGCTTGAAGAATGCAACCAAACAATTAAGCACTGTTTGTATGAAATGCTGGACAGATAATGCTAGTCAACTATATATATTTTTCTATGTGGAGGGAGAGGAGGAGGCCTAACATGGTAAAATACTAACATAATGCTTTAAGATGTAGCATGTGCAGCCAAAGATAGGACCCACATGGCACCACATAATGTACAGCTATGAAAGAAAAGCTAATCTAAACCACAAGCACAATGACAATGCTTGCAACTTACAAACAGCATATATTCTCTCTTTGTAAAATCAAATTCCAACCCCCCATCCAGCTCCTCCCATAAAAAAGAAAAGGAAGTATATATATATAAAATAAAAGGCAAACTTTGATACAAGTCAATCAAATCTTTCAATGAACTTTTATTCCTAGGGATCAAGATGGCATCCCTGTAAATTTACCTAATTTGTCCAGAATATCTCTATTACAGTAATAATCCCAAAAAAATTATTAAACAAAATAACAACCTGACAGTACCAAAAGCCTACATATTACATAAACCCTTTTGTATCAAATTTTATACTGTTCAACTCTTCTCACCAAAATAACAAGTACAAAACCTAACAAACTTTAATTAAACTAAACAAAAGAAGAAAAAAAAAATCCCAAACCTTCGCAAAATCCTTATACCAACAGTCTCTCTCTCTCCCCTCTCTAAAATTTGCAATGCATAAAAACACATCCTCTGGTTAGCTAGAGAAAATTAACTAACCTCAGTATATATTTTGATTAGAAATGTTTGGAATTGACAGCTTTGATACCTGTGCAATTTGACACTTTTGTACCTATCCAGATTTTGCCCAAAGAATAACCAACCTATGAACTAATACCTGAAAAAAATAAAATAATTCAGATTAAAACCAATTCAGCTAAAGAGTAGAAATGTATAATTTACGTAACAAGCTATTTTAAGAATATTAGCAAACGTAGCAATAGCAAGAAAGAGATAGTTACTGCAAATTTTACATATCGGGAAACTTCTGTCATACAACAATTGTCAAGTTTCTGAAGTTTAATATATTTACAGATGCAGCAACAATTAGTAGATAACATGACTAGTATTACACCAACCACATGGGTATCATGGATCTATTGAGCTCACTCCCTGTATGCATAAGTAAAATTTCATAAACGGAACCGAGACAAAGCTTATGGATATGATATGGCTGACCATATTAGCATCTACAATCTACTACTTATACATTATTCTCCAAAGTCCAAACCCACACAGTGAATCAAATCGTCGACCAGTTGTTATGTCACACAATGCATATACATAGTATGCAAACCTTTTTATGCTGTTTTCAAGATCAAGATGAAAAGAAAGAGGTGACCTACTTGAGTTTAGATTTCAAAAGTCAAATGTGGAACACAAATTGTGCAACCAATGACATCTAAAAAGGATGGTGCCATATAACTCTTCAAGAAGTATCTACCAGAAAGAGAGAGAGATGTACCTCTGCTTGTTTCCTTGTAATTCTCCATGTAACTAAACGGACCAGGTGTATCAAGCTCGGAAGTAAAGCTCCATGTTTTATCTCCATAAATCATGTCAGACCCCCCGTACAATTCAGGGTTGTGGTTCTTCACTTCATACCCATTATTGTCAAAAGGCCTGTTACCAATTTCCATTCCATCAGTCCTTCCATATCCTCCTCCTACAGAGGTGGGACCGCCCACCAGACCAAAGCTATTGCTATTGCTCTCTCCTCCAACTTGGCCCATCCAGTTCAAGCTATTATTACCACTACCATTATTGTTATTGCTACTCATGCTGTTATCAAATGGGCCCAAGCTTCTAACTGCCGAATTAACAAAAGAACTAGGGTTTCCAGGGTTAACGGTGGGTCCACCAATGACGCTGTTTCCCCATAAATTACGTGCAAAAACTGACCTGGTGTCGTCATTCACATTGGTATACCCAACTGGGTTGTTCAAACCACTGTACCGGTTTGATGAGTACGGGCTGGAGTTTACCTGCCGGCCATAACCTGGGCTGGTGTTAAAGCTGGACCCTCCACCAAAACTTGGGTTCATCCCTGGCGGTTCAATCCCCATCCCGACACCATAGCCACCATGCCCAAATGAAGACAGACCATTTCGCCCCCCAGAGAGAAGCCCATACCTGCCATCAACCCTCATCCCATAACTCCCAATGGGGCCGGGGCTAGATCCATACCCATTAAGGAAGGTACGGCCCAAAGGTGAAGCAGGGGCAGCAATAGGTGAGCGGGCATGGCCAGGGCCATTGGGACCAGGTGAGAGATCCTTAGGCACAGCACGCTTGACCTCAACAAGCTTGCCATTGAGGTGGTGGAAGGACGACTTAGCGAGGACACGGTCGACTGAGTCATCAGAATCAAAGGTGATGAAGCCGAAGCCGCGTGGGCGCTGAGTTGTCTGGTCATACATGACAACAACATCCGAAATGGGGCCAAACTGCTCAAAGTAGAGCTTAAAATCCGAATCAGTGATGGACGAGGGGAGCCCCCCAACAAAGATTTTGCGGGTCCGCCCAGTCCCTGGGCCCGGTGAACCCATAGTGCTCGCGTTGGTACTGGTTTTGCTGCCAGTAATGCTCTGGTCGTCCCGGGGCACTGCTTTCTTCGCTTCTACCTGACATGGAGAATGAAAAAGTTTGTTTGTATCAGATTCTTCTGGTATTTCTGGACCCACCACCCCAAAAAGGACTAAATACCTACTTGTGATTAAATTTAAGTTTGCTTTAATGATCACAAAGGTAAACTTTGCGATTTTTTTCAGGCAACTTGAAGACTGTAATCTTTACGATTACAAACATTTATTGCAGTCTAACAAGACATCTTAAACCTGGCATTAGAGTTCAACCCAAACTGAACAAACAAACTTGTTCAATTGCTATGGTATTTGGGTAAAGAAAATTGATTTCATGGTTTTATTGAATGCGATGAATGATATTCAATGAGCTAATAAGTCCTATTAAAAACATTTATCGCCATAGAGTTCTGCCAAATATGCAAAGCATGACTGAACATATTATTAAAATTGTACCAGGCGTGCAAGCAACAATCAATAAATTTGTACTTAGTGGAAAACTTGTATATTCACAATCAAGGGACTTGCTCTTCGAACAAATAGAGAATAGAATTACCATGCGACCATCGATCATGTGCTTCTCCATTGTGACACGCTCAGCCACACCCGGGTCAGCAAAGACAATGAACCCAAATCCACGAGCCCGACCAGTGACCCTGTCCCGCATGATCACGGCTTCTGCCACCTCGCCATATCGACCAAAATACTCAGTGAGCCGATCTTCATTTGTCTCCCATGAGATCCCACCAATGAACAGCTTGCCTGAATCAGCCTCCATTGAATTATTCCTACATAAACAACCAGATTAATGGTTTCCCAGTTTTTCCGATGATTAAAAGGCTGAGGTGAGCTCAAAACAATAAATGCCCTGACAGGATTGCGAACCTATTGAGAACAAGCTGAAAGATTTTCGATGTTAGGCCTTAATTATGCGGACCTAGAATTAATGTATTTACATGTTGTGGACATAAAGGCAACAAGAAAAATGTAGCACTACAGTTTAACTTTCCTATGGCGTTCAAAAGGATAAAAAAAATGAGAATCATATAAAAATATTTCAAGTAGACCTCTTCTACACATCAATCACCATGAATTGGGTGTAAGTCTGCATAGTTTAAATAAAGCAGTAGAAGAAATAGAAGGCAAGTGGCTAATATAGTCATTTAATACTATCTGGACTAACAAGTGTGCCAAATAATCAAAGAATTCAAGTATCTCTGTGCAGCATGCACTAACAATGCAATTTAAAAGCATATGAAAACAATTCATCAGGGGATAGGAAAGAGAGCATCGAAAATTATAATTGCGTAACAAAGGTAGTAAATTACACTAATTAGAGTGGCATTGTATCAGTTACTAGTACTAAGTTTTCAGTAAAACTTTCCTAATTCGAGCTGAAGAATATGCAGAACAAATACTAAATATAATGCTCATTAGATACACTTTAAATTATAACAAGGCGGAGCTGCCTAGTATGATTAATAATTTAATTTGCATGCTTTCTAGTACAAAAGTAATTACGTTCAAAATAGACAGAAAGATACATTTTGGATTAAAGACCTCCAATCAGCTGAATCAGGAGAAGAACAGAACACAGTCATAACATGGCAGAATTAAGAGAGAGTCAAATTGACCACAGATGCAAGATGGGATTAAATTGCTTGAAATTCACTAAACTGGGTCCGGACAGGGTGAATTATGGAAACAAAAACGCAAAAACAAGCTAATAAAACACAATTGAGGTAGTCAAGTCGCATACAGATACAGAATTGGTCAAGGAGAAACACAATTTCACAATTGGGATCTAATTAACAGCAACCAAATTCCCTAAATGCAGTCAATTGAATCTAAAGTGAGGTCATGTATCAGATTCGGTCATCCGAGATGAAACTGTCCCGGTACATAACAAACGCACAAAGCCTCGAATTTACGGAATGGCGCCCGCCTGTCAGATCCGCTGCATACGAATCAATGCAATCAGAAAGCAGAGCGCCACGGATATCAGAGCATCCCGAATTGGCAGAATGGGCGGGCGCCGGACCGATCCATCCGTGAACAGTCAATTCGGACGGGGAATTCGGGGGGTCAGAGAGAAAAGAACCCCGCTTGCTTCGCGTACCGAGATTGCGCCAGATTCGGAGTCAATACGCGCGGTCCGAGCGGGGAATTCGGCGGCGGCCGGATCGGCTCGCAATTGGATCCGGGAGCTCCGAGTCAAAGCAGACAAAATTCGCAACAGATAATAAAGCATCGAATTGAGATTGAATCGGATGGGATAGAGAAGAGACATACCGATCGATCTGAGACGAGACGGCGGTGGAGTGGCGAATTGGAAAGGCACAATTCGGACGATTGCAAAGGTCCCCCTTGCTGAAAAAAGCGTGCCCCCTAGAATCTCATTCGGGTCAGCATCAATTTAACAAGCTCCTCCTCGTCGTCGTCGTCGTCCTCGTGCTCCCCTCAATCAAGTAACAATCAATGAATCCCCGCCCGCGCCTCTCTCTGTCTCTCTCTCCCTTTGGCTCGCCGCAGCTACCTCTATCTATCTATGAATGAATCAATCTAGGAGTCAATCAATCAGGAAAACAATTGTGGATGGAATCTGCGGGCAATCGGGTGGGGAGATCGATCGGGGCGGATGGAATGGAGTCCGTTGCGATTGGGATTGGGAGGGAGGGGAGGGGAGGGGAGTAGGGAAGGGAGAGGAGGACCGAAGCGAAGAGAAGAGAAGAGAAACGAAAGGATATGTGAGGGGAGGGTGGGGGTGTATATATATAAAGAAGAGAGAGGGGGGGGAAGGGAGATGATGAGTGATCCTGGGCTGTACATGAGGTGGTGGGAAGGTAAGGAAAGACGGGACGGGAGCCCGATGAGATGCGATGGAAGGAAATGCGATGAGCGACCGATGTGGTTTTGGATTTGGATTTGGATTTGGATTTGGTGCCTTGCCTTGATGGATGATGGATGATGCATTGCCTTCTCTTCTCTCGTTCTTCCTTTTGCTCTCCCATTCATTGAGGTGAGGCAATACTACAGGACTGACTAGAGGCATTGCAGGATTTGGAGGGCCTTAAAACTAATTCTTTCTTTAATCAGGGGGTGGAGCGCAGGGCAGATCACTGCATGCATCGCCTGCCCTGCCAGCTGCATTCTGCTCCTCCCCTCCAGTTCCTTCCCTATTTATTTAGCTGCCTTCTTCAATATATATTTTATTATTTATTCAAACTAGAGCTGTAACTCGGGCTTCGCCACGAAAAATGATAACAAAAAAAAATAAAGCTTATAAAATAAAAATATTTATTTTAAAAAATTAAACATAATTTTAAAATTTTTTATGTGAATAATGGTGACGATGATGTATAATTTATAAATAATAGCATATAAATGTTGGACCACTTTAAGGATTAAAGTTTGTCTTAAACATATCATATCATCTTATTAAATGGAGAGAGAGAATAAATATAGACCATTGGATCAAAGTAGATGAAGAGATTTAAACAAAATCAATGGTTAATAATATTGATGATGTGGTATAGTTGAGGTGCTTGGAGAGCTACCCCTCTTTCTAGTTTATAGATTGGGATGATGACAATTTGAAGAATATTCATAATGTTTTTTGTTATAAGAAAATTTGATGATATTTTGTTAATATGGTCTTTATATTGGTATTGGAAAAGGCAATTTCAAAAGATGTAGAGACTATGGGAGTTTTTATTAAATTTAATAATAAATGAAAATAAGTTATGAACTAATTACATGCTAAATTGTAATATTAAAAGCATGTTTAGCCGTAGTTGGAAATTTAAATTGGATTTATTGATACAGATGAGACTTTGCAATTACACTTGTTCATGTCATTTGAGTGAAATTGTAGCAAATGAAAAATAATGTATTTATATGCAATGCAATGGTTGCAAGAAAATTCATGATACACATGATAGTGCAATTTGACAATTACAGAGGAAAAAAAATAAATAATAGCTTAAGAGACATTCTTAGCACTAAAAAAATTATATAATATACAAGTTGGCTTTTCTTTATTGTTTATGACATGACGGGATATATCATCAATGAGCTGTGGGCATATTTACTTAGTTAATAACAATAATTAAAGAATGAAATCTGCAAATTAATTACTTTAAAATAGAAATGGGTTTGTTAAGATAATCCGTTTTTACAGCCACAATCTACCCATTTTTTTTTTTTTTCAATTCTTTGGTGTGATAATAGAAAATAGTAGGTGTAGGGGACACCTAACCTTCTTGTAGAAATGGAGACGATCTGGGCCAAGGTTAAAAAAAATGGAGTTGATTGCATAGTTGTGTGTTATTTATTGGAGGTGTTCTTCTTTTCAAAGAGGGGAAAAGGTTGGATTGTGGTTGTTAAAGAGAGAATTATGTGTTGCACCAGGTTCATCAAAGGGATTATACATTCAGGCAATGCTCTCCATTCCTTTTAAGATAAAAAAAAAAAAAATGTTATTTTCTGCTATTATTGTTTTTTTTTTTCCTCTTTCTGACTCAACATATATGAATAGATTTTAGATGACAAAATGTTAAGTGTATGAATCATGAAGGAATAAATTAATATTGAAGGGAAGCGTATATAAAACTGCATGATACCTTCTACACTATTGGTTTCTTTTAGTGCTAATGTACAATTAATGAAAGAACAAATTACAAACCATGTACAATTAATGAGTATAGTGACAACAACCAATTGACATACGTTACAAAATACATACATTAAGTTTCGTTTAAAAATTTGTATTTGATATTGCGGAGGGAGGTTTTATCCTTTTAATTAGATTTTAACAGTTGATTTAGTGTAAGTTTAATAATCTATTATTCAAACTAGTAGGCTAAAAGGCATCATAATATTTATATATTCAATAAATGTTTGTATTATAGTAATAGGTAGTGTTCATCCCTTATTGATTATATGTTGTCCATTATTTTATTTGTTTAATTATAATTGTCTAGCCTATCATTTAACTAAAATTAATTAAAAAAATTAACTAACAAGCTCCTCCGCAGTTTTCTAATACATATTTCAATGAAAAAATATATACAAATTATTATAATATCTGTCAATAAATAATTGTGTATTTCCGGTTAACAATAAAAATAATTACAATTAACAAACAATATGATGGAGCAAAAAAATGTTAAAATAGGTGGATACAATATGATTTCCTATGCCTTATATATATCAGTTACCGACTGTTATTGTAAATTTTATTTGCAGAACAAATATAGCAACTGAATTAGAAAACAATTTGTTATCTTAATGAGAGTTGTCATTGTATATGTATCTTCAATGACATGATATGACTTCTAAATTCATTATGATCTTGAATTCTCAACTAAGATACAAGTGACAAATACAACAATCATCATTTTTTTTACATATTAAACACATTCCTTAGTCCTTACTTTTTTTTTTTTTTTATTGCATTGATTTCAAACGTAGTTCCATAATCGGCATGAATTGCTATTTGGTAACAAATAACAGGGTTAATATATGTCATAGGAAGTTTCTGCTATTTTGGCTTGTAATAAATTGATCTTTATCATGGTAATCATTACACATAAGAACCCATGCTCCCTGCACATGATAGTTGATTTACAATCTAATTCTCAGTTTTAAATATTAAATGAACGGCGCACCCTTGATTATTTTTCCGTTTTAAATATTTTCATAAATTATTATTTTAATATCAACTCAAATTAGCTTTTTGTTACTTGTTCATATTTTGCTACCTTCATTCATAAATAATCTATTTGTTTTTATCGATTTCATTTATGAAGCAGGTTTCAACATCACCATAATTTGGTGCACAAAATATTGTAAAAATATTTTTTAATATATATATTTCAAAATTTGAAAATTAACATCTGATTCAGCTATTATCTTGTTTATTGTCACAAAGCCTTATACATTTCATATTTTGATTGCACTTTATCAAAAAAAATATTTAGATATGAATGAATTAAATAATGGGTCAATTTAGAAAATATTTCTTCCATGCCTGTCTTGTGAAGGTGTCTAACTATTGATCATACAGATAAAGGTTTTAATAAATTGTCATGCCAAACAACATATTTTCATTCAAATTAAAAATTTACAATTGAAAGAATATTGCATGATAGTGCAGCATCTGCTTGGGAATTAAATAAATTGAGACGTAGTTGAATTACACAATCATACAAGTCTACGGAGCACCCAATTAAAATCATAAAAATTATGAAAACGGATGTGTCCAGTTGCTTCCAACCGGCGACGATCCGAAGCCGCACTTTCTGGCGAGTGGGTCCCAGTCGTCAGTCAGGGTAATGGGTCCGGGCCTTTCGAGAGTTGCAGTTGGGTCCTTCCCTTTTTCAGAAGTAGGCCTCGGAAGCATGCATGCATGATGCGTTTCTTATTAGAGAAAATCCGTGCAAGTAAACCTGTGCGAATGTTTGCTACTTTGGGAAAGACCATTTCCCATGTAACTCCAATTAAATTTGGATATTTAAAAATACGTCCTCCAGTTAGTTTTTTTTTTTTTTTTTTTTTTTTTGAACATTTAAGGTCCGTAGGTGATTAATTTTATTCAGTTAAAAGGTTACGTCCGCAAGAAAATAAAATAAAATTGTTTCTCAATTTAAATCCAAAAGATACAAAATATCAACTAAAATATTCTATAATATAATTTTTGTCCTGATAAACTAACACATTGAGACAAAATTTGAAGAAGGGCATGTATAATTAATTTTTGAAGTTACATGTCCTCCAGGTAGTTGGGTTATTGTTGTCTGCTCATGAATCATGATGATGATTAGTTAATTAGTGCCATGGGCAAGGGCAACAAAGTAAAAGCTTCTGGAGGGGCTGTACTTCATGTAATCAGTAATTTCCTGGCTATAAGTTCAGCTCTGAAATTTTCTTTAACTGCCATGCATTTGTCATAGGGCTGGCAACGAATCAAATCGAATCGAATCGAATTTGATCTAAACCAAATCGAGCTGAAATCGAACCGAGCTTGAACCGAGCCAAAACCGAATCGAACTATCTCGAACTCGAATTGAGCTCCGAGCTCCATACGAGCTCAATTATTATAATAAATTATGATTACCATAGATAATTAAAGCTAAAATAAGTATATTATTTTGTCATTTTTTGATAATATAAACAAATTATTGCTATTTTTATTAATTTTATAATAATTATGATTAAAAAATTATATTTTATTAATTTAACAAAAAAATAAGTATATTTTGATAATTAAATAATAAAATAGGTATATTATTACAAACAATTTTGACAAAATAGTTCAAAAAATGTGCAAATTACTATATATCGAGCTATTACGAATCGAATCCAAATCGAATCAAGAAAAAATCAAGCCGAGCTAAATCGAACTCGAGCCGACAAAAAATCGAATCAAGCTTAGACCGAATCGATCTCAGACCGAATCGAACTCGAGCGAACTACGAGCTACGAACTTTTTTGCTAGCCGTAATTTGTCAAGATGTTTTCGTATAATAATGAGGTAGATTATTATACTAACGTTAGCTAACGCATCAAAATTTATGGCATCGTGTCCGAAATCATGATTTTTGGTGCATAATAAATTATTTATATGAAAATATTGGGGTGAATTTTTTTTTTTATGTGACCGAAACATAAATGAACAGTGACATGTTAGAATATATATTCTAGGACATGAATTTTATCATATAATTATCAGAAAAAAAGAGAATGCAGACGAATGGGGCGAAAAAGTATAAAAGGAGAGAATGATTGCCTTTTTGGTTACAGATGCTAATTAATATCTGCTTTCTTCTTTGATAAACAAGAGTTTGTTAATTGAGTATTGTTTTAATTTAGATGTCTTTTCTTATAAATATCTTCCTGTAGAATTTTTTTTCCTTTTCCTTTCTTTTTGTAGAAAGACAAAATTTCCTTACCACTTATACTGAATCTGTAAGTTAAGTTGTTTTATTTACCTCAAAAAGAATATGCCAAAAATACTGTTTCAATTGAGATTTATATGTATGTTTTATTTCTGGGAATATAAAATCAGATAATTAACAAGCATAGACATCGTATAAAAAGTTCAAAAAAGTATAAAATGTATATCTCTATGCTAATGCTTTCCTACTGTTTTTAAAATAATCTACTAAACTTTATACTCAATTCATGTAGTGTTCTTCCTTTTGGGTGGATTAATTCTGCTATGTCATTTTTCAAATTTGAATAATCATATGATATATCCCTTGGGCACAAGTAAAAAAGAGACGATTTACAAATATAAAACAGCTCGATTAAAAATTAATAGTTTCTTAATTGATGATCTATAGCAGTATATATGCCTCTTTGAACTTCTCCATGACATTTAATATATATATATATAGAGAGAGAGAGACAGAGTTGGACTATTGTGCTAACGTTAGCATTTCAACCCGAAATGCTAACGCCTCAAAAATCATGTTGTCGTATCCGAAATTGTGATTTACGGTGCTTGATAAATTCTTCATATAAAAATATAAAGGTAAACAAAAATTTTCTATTTTTAGAATTTTCTTTGTATTTATTTTGTATTTTTTAAAAAAGTATGAACAAACATCAATATTTTATTATTATTTATGAGCTCTTTTCAAAAATTCAAAACAAATAGTTAAAAAACTCCAAAAATGGAAAAATTTTGTATTCCTCAGTATTTTTATATGAAGAATTTATTGAACACCATAAATCACGATTTCGAATACGATAACACAATATTTGAGGCGTTAGCATTTCGGATCGAAATGCTAACGTTAGCACAATAGTCTAGCTCTATATATATGGAGATAATCTCCAAATTTTTACTAAATTGGCTAGTTTTTTTTTTTTAATCCAAATTCGCTAGTTACACAAGAAGAGCTACCCAATATCTCCATGATGTGTTAGAATTGCAGGATATTGACTTGAGTGTAGGAAAATTAATTTCTTCTGGTACTATCATAGACTTAGCATAAAAAAAATAAAAAAAATTCGAGAAGGTAATTACACCCATTTAAAAGTCAATTTGCACCGGCATTATTATAACGTGGGATTAAATTAAACGCCTCTGATTTCTTGTAGTTGTTCTGTTGATGCTCGCTTAATACTGGCAATTGCGTTAAAACACGGTCATCAATTGCCCGGCCTGGAATATTATGTGTTCTGAGCTGCGAATCCAAAGCTCCTGAGGATGATGTCCTAAAAAAATAATGTCAAAATTTTGCTTAACGCATCGTTTACATTTCGATAAAATGTTAACGAAGGCACTAGAATTAAAAAAAAATATATATATACATATATTAATGTTGTTAGTATTATATATTATTATTATTACGAGTTGTTCTTATATGGATCGGCTAAGCAACCTTTCATTCTGTGACCACCCGATTGTAAAAAATGAACAACCCACATTTCATCTAGTCCATAACATAATCAGCCTATTATTATTCCTGCTGCTGTTACTGTAATTAATTAAGAATATCACTTCTATTAACCCAAATGCAAAAAATAAAAGAAACTCTTTCAGATATGGCGAATGTGGTCACAAACTGGCATTTGTGATGACTGATGAGCCACAAACAATGCCGTTAATTTTAATTATAAAACTTGACTGACTCAGTCTCACGAGACTGAGCTCAGTTAGGTTTTATTTTGAGAAATAAGCTGGACGCTAGCGTCCAGCTGTGGGTTTTTTTTTTTTTAGTACAAACTCTAACTCATCTGAACAGGTTTCAAATGCAGACTTTAACTCACCCAAACGGGTTCCAACAAGGCTTAACGGCTCCCAGGCCTCTGCGCCTATCTATGGCATATTCTGGTCTTTTGTTTTAGTCTGATTTATAACCTAATTTGGTATTTTGTTCTAGTTTGTACAAATTGTTCTTATTTACACAGTCTTTACTTTCAACATTTGTTTGAAGTATGATATACTATAGCGGATTTTATACTTCACCTAATGAAGCACCACGTTCGTATATGGAACTCCACAATTTAAGTTCAACACCATTATAAACAACTTATAAAGCAATATCTTTGTTTTGGACAAACAATCAAACAATTCTAACAGTTTTAATATACCCTTTCCTAATCTACTAACTAGAATATCTTAAAAGTGGTTTAAGCTGCCATACCTATAATCTTCTCTTCTAAGAATTTTGAGAACCTCGCTCTGATACCAGTAAGAAAATGCCCGTTCTTAGGATCTCAACTCCAAAACTTCGTTGCTAAAAGATACTAGACTAGAAGTTTAAGAGGAAAGAAAGTTCTTATTAAGTAGAGGATATCTTACAAAGAGAGAGAAGTAAGACTTGCTGGAACTCAGCTGTCTTGCAACTCTGATAAAACGCACTTATATAGACTCAGGAATGGAATCTCAATTATCACACCGGGTGCTCATTGGGCCCCATCGTCATGTGAATAAAGGGATTTCCATAATCCTTTGTCTCCCACTCAGTTCACCTACTATCCAAAGTTAGGTGCACTGATTAAAGAAAAAGAGAGATAGTACAACCACTTCACCGAAAGTGGATTGCACTAACTCAAAAGCACACTACTGGCCAAAACAGATAGGCCAGAAATTTCAAAAAGAAAAGATGCTCATATAATTGAGCGAAAAAGCACACTACTGGCCAAAACAGATAGGCCAAAAGTTTGAAAAAGAAAAGATGCTCATATAATTGAGCGCACTCCACACAAAGCAAATAGTGGTTTTCCGTAGATCACCACCAGATTATTCATCACACTTAATTATTAGATAAGGTTGTGAAGGACAGTAGTTGGGTCCATCACGCTCCTCAATACCGTTCACCACCTGACAAATTGCGTAATTAAGTTGTCAAGGTCCTTCTCGATTTTCTTAATTTTTGGAATTTGTTCTTCAAGTAGTAAACAGGTATCACCCATCATGCAATCAACGTTTCTGTATGGACGTGCAGTCTCATACTCACGTTCAAGCATGGTCTTCAGTACATTGATTTGTGCAAAGGCCATCCTTGCTTGAAGTTCCTTGACTTCACGCATGACGCCTCTGTGGATAGCGGCATTTGTGAGTGATCCGCCATTGCGTTCTCTGGCGTAGTGTATGTCATGGATGTCTGCAGTTGTGTACAGGGGAATACTGTCTGAATACGAGTGCATAGAAGCATAGTGCTGGCGTCGTTCAGCATTCCAGTCTGAATTTCCTCTAGAACTGGCTCCAACATGGAAATGAACGCGGTTTGCTCTGGGTTGAGACATCTTGTTGTGCAGTAGGTGGTCAGTCGGGATAGTGTATCTGCAAGGGTGTTGTGCCTTCCGTCAATATGCTCGAAATTGATATGCACACCTGTTCCCAGTTTTGGAATATACGCCCTTGCATAGTTGAGAATACCAAGAAAGGAGCGAAGCCCTTTCTTTTCTTTCAAAGACTCCATATCAAAGTTGATAATCTTCTTGATTATATGCTCTTGGAGTTTAATCTTTCCCCGATTAATAGTTGCACCAAGAAATTCCACCTCAGGTACAGCTATTTTGAACTTTGTGGGTGACAACACGAGTCCATTCTTCTCACAAATAGAAAGCATTACCTCCAAATGCTTTGCGTGTTCTTCCTCTGTTTGTGAGAAGACTAAAATGTCATCTATGTAGACTGCTATGAATGCTTCTGTTCCTCTGAAGCAGTCGTCCATTTTTCTTTGGAATATGGCAGGTGCATTTTTTAATCCGAATGGCATGACTAACCACTCATATAATCCTCCAGGGACTATGAAAGCGGTCCATGGTATAGATGCCAGATCCATAGCGACTTGATGAAAGCCGCTCTTCAGATCAAATTTCGAAAAGATCTTGCTGTTACTGATCTTTTTCAGAATTGTATTGATACCTGGCAGAGAGTATTGGTCTTTGTAGGTATTATCATTGAGGGTTCTGTAGTTGAGAACCATCCTCTCCTTGCCTTTTATCTCTTTCCCGGTTTTTGGATCAATTGAAGTCCCGGAATTGACCATGAACGCCATTGTTCGGTGTCTGCTTGTGCTTGGCCTGATTACACCGATTTCAAGTAAAGCTTTAACATGGCGGTCAAATTGTTCCTTCATAGCCGGAGTCACGTGTTTGAGTGGTTTATCTTCAATTGTAAGGTCTGGGTTGATGATCTCCAGTTTGCAAACAACCTTGTTTTTGGCCCAATGCTGAAGTGGGTTGCTCCCGATATAGCCTTGTTCTTTTAGGCGGGCTAATAGTGGACCGAACCTTTTCTCAAAATTTTTGTTGGTAATTGGGTTTTGGTAAAAGACAGCTTCTTGGATTAGTCGGTATTCATGCTCTTCTAGATCCAATTCTTGTATAGCAGCAGGAACTGCTATTGTTTCTGTTGTAGTATGGATCTCTGTTACATTCTTGTAGAATGTAAGCACCTTGCCTTCAATTCTTAATCCTCCTGCCATTGATCTTATGAAATTACACCCAAGGAGCATCTGTATCCCTTCACGCATGCCCATTGGAAAACAATAGGTGAAAGGAATACGGAACTTGTTTTCTCCGATCACGAGTTGTCCTTGCTTAAATTTTGTATTGACAACTTGTCGTGAATTTACTCCTGTGATTTGGACTGGGTATAATGTTTTCTCTTGTGCCTCATTTGGGATGGCGGTTTGACAGATACAGCAAGTTGATGTACCAGTATCGAGGATTGCTCGGATATCAAATCTCTTGACTCCAGGAATTTCAATGGATACTATTAGGTTATACAGCCTATTATCAATCTTTTTGTGCTGTCTAGGCTGTTGAACTTGTGTTAGAACCTCTGCTTTATATGCTGCATAGTCAATGAAGACTACAAGTGCAGCTTCACCATCTTCATCATCTTCCTCCATTATTGGTTCTTCTGGATTAGTTACTTTCTCCTTTCCTTTATCAGAGATTGCCAGTTCTCTGAATTCTTCTGCCAATTCTTCTTCAAGGATTTTTATCTGGTTGTCTTGTAGAGGTTCTGGTTTTGCCAACTCTTCTTCGGGAGTTTGTATCTGGGTTTCTTGTAGAAGTTTTCGCAATCGTTCATTTTCAGCTTCTAAGAACTCAACATATTTTATGAGTTCTTTTATAAGAGTATCTTTATTGGAGTATTGTCTGGGCTCAAGTTGAGTCTTTGGTTGTATTTCTTTTCCCAGATAGAATGGTGAGCACATGGCACAGGCTAGAAGTTTGCAATCTTCACAGCCTATCCTGTAGTTTTTGTTTGTTTCAATTTTGCAAAAACTACAGTTACCATCGATTCGGACTTCAGTGCTGAATTGGTGTTGGCACTGTTCTTGCTTCTCAGGAAGCTGAACTTTACTTCTCCATCCGTAATACTCAATTTGCAGCATCATAGCGCCTTCCCAAGGAATTTCTTCAATTGCAGCTCGCACATGGACCTCCGTGTTGCCAGCTTCTCCTTCTGAGAGGCTGCATATGGCATCACTGTCAGGTTCATTTAGATCAACTGACACTACATCTATGTCATCTGGTAGGTCCAGATTATCCAACACCGCTGCTCTTGCGATATTTCCTCTATTCCTCTTGCATTCTCGTGCAAAATGACCTTCTTCTCCGCATATAAAACACTTGCATTTGCGGACTCGGTCAGCATGTTTTCGCTTGAACACTCGCACATGTGAGTCATGTGGCTTTCCTTTGTAGGTCTTGGCTTTTCTAAGACCATACTTCTTTCGGCTGTTATGGTATTCTCCTGGTATTGGTATATGGCTGCATATGGTTAGGTCTTTAAGGCTGCGTTGCATTGCCGCCTTCTTACACATCTCTGCCAAATACTGGTAAGAGAAGTGTATTCTAGGCATGACACCAATTGTATTACCAGGAAATTTTCTCTGGAATGCCTCTTCAAGTTCATTGCCAATAAGGGAGGGCATTTTTCTGAAAAACTTGGCTGAGAGTTCTTCATTTACATACATCCTCCCAGATTTTGCTGCTAGAACTTTGTAATCATTCATGTAAGAGAAGAGATCTCTCACATTGTTACAGCTCAATCTTTCAAGATCATGATATGCACGATCTTGTTCATCTGTTGTTCCTTGGTAGGGATCCTCCAATAGCATTACTCTTCGGATTTGTGATATAACATTTTGGGGATCATCGGCAATGTTTGTAAGTATAGCGTATTGTTCTTTAAACGCCATTCGCCATTGGATCCAAATCTTCTTTTCAGTTTCACCAAGGAGGTTCTCAATGAACATCATCTTGGCCTTGTTGTCATCAAAGGTTCTTTCACTCAAGAGATTTAGAGTGATTGATTCCCATCTTGATATGGTATCATTATAGAGACCAATATCTTCGGGTAATACCAGTAAAGCACCTTGTTGTTGCATTGCTGCTGGTAAATTCCACATTTCATTATGGTGATGACCAACTCCTCCTGGTAAACTCAAGTTCTTGGGTCTTTGCCAACTTAATACAGGTTGCTGAGAGGTTGAGGCTTCGCCATGTTTAGCTTCAAGCCTAGCTGGTGTATAGGACACTTGTCCCATAAGAGGCTCTGGGGGTGGATGATAAACACCAGATGTTGCACTAGAAAAAGCTCTTTCTTGTAAAAATTGTTTCAGTTTTGGGTATTCTGTTTCTTCCTCTTCTTGATCATGCATCATGAAAACAGTTTCAGTTTGTTTTTGTTCTTTCCCACCACCTTCACAGAAAATGGATTGATAAAATCCATTTCGGTTTCTGCTTCATTATAACTATCCCAGATATGACAGTCATCTTTTGGTCCTTCTATCAGCTGCGCGGTGACATATAGGGCTCCCCAGAAAATGTCATCTTCTGTTTCATCCTCATTGTCAGATTCTTCTTCTGCATCATAGCAAAGGACCATTGCTATGATTTCTTCTTCTAATTGTTCTTCATCAAATTCACCCCTTGATTGTTCTTGAGGTGGCGGCGTTGCACTATAGTTTGTAAATCTGAGCAGTAATGAACCATCGGTTCGCATTTGTGTCACTGCTCTTTGAGGATGTTGAGCTTCAGGCTGCTGCATTGGTCGGAGTACCCACTGCATTCCTCTTAATTCTGCAGTGGTATGCCTTTGCCCTGGGATAGCTTGAACTCCATGACTTGTGAGGTAATCAGATACATTGTTGATGTTGTATCTAAATCCCGTGAAGTTAGTGTTTGAAAGCCTCCCAATGAGTGATCTCGTCAGCAGTAAGTTGCTTTCGCCAGCTCGCCATGTGTCATATCCATGAGTTTGAATCACCAGTTGGATATGATTATAGAAATCCCTTATGGATAGCATCATATTTGGGGCAATATAGGCCAATTGAGACCCATGAGTTAGATCCATTTCCATAGTACCAATTATGGATCTATCGTCAGACCATCTCGTGTCTTGGATGACTACAAGGGCATTGACCCCTGCAGCTACTCTGTGGAGAGTAAAGAGACGGATCATGATCAGGCCCATGTGGAGGTGTTGTAGGCCTTCTCTTTGTAGTCTCTCAAATCCTTGTTGTGTAATGAATGGTAATCCCAGTTGCTGGTTGTCTACAACTGAAATTCTCTGGTCTGAATAGTGCTGATAAACCTGATGCTGAGTTTGGAAAAGACTTCCTGCTTGGTAAAGTACTTCAGCAGGAACATTTTGTGCTCTTCTGAATTGTGACAGGTTGAGCTCTGCATCTGGGTTCATTTGAGACTCGAGTGTTCTTTGATACCCTCGTTGTCTCCTGGGCATCACACGGCTTAATGAGTGTCGCGCTCGCTGTCCAAGTCTGTAGCCTCTTATTTGATCTTCTACTGTGGGGGTTTGTTCACGGTTTTGATTCTGTTGGTCTCGGTTGCTTATAGATGGTCGTGCCGCCATCTCTGTTCGGGTTTGAGTTCTGCTCATTTTGATGCTTTTTGCTTTTCTTCTTCAAAGACCTTTTGTGGATCCTTAAAGACGTAGAAAGGTGCAGGCTTTGGTTTTGGCTTACGAATTGGTTCTCCGAGATTGAGTTTTTGGAGATTCTTCTCCAGATCTTCAATGGTTTTTGCGGAGATATCAGAAGACGTCCCAGCTGATTTCTCAGCTACGACCTTCTTAATATCTTTGACTGTCTCCAAACAGTCGTCGAGGTTTTCGCTTATCTTGATCAGCAGTTGAATAATTGTGTTGTTCTGTTTAATCAGGGCTGCAGTGGCCTTTTGGTTGACCTCTGTTGGTTTGACAAAGCCTTCAGGAGGTCCTTCAATAGATTCGGTTGCCTTTAACGCGTCTTTGTAGATTTCAGTTCTCTTGGTGTTTAACCAGTCGCTCATACGTAATTTTTAATTTGCAAAAGGAGAAAAAGATTTCAGTATATTGGCAGATTAAGATATCCTAGTTCAGTATTTAAGAAATGAATGTATTAATTCTGTATAGAATTGTTTAACTGTTTGTGACATAACTTAGAGTTTCAGCTTATTTTAGTTGTTTACCGCTACACAAATGCTATAAATCTCTTGCCACAGCAAATTATGAGGTTGGGGCTTAAAATTGAAAATTCCATACACATGAGCTTATGATCGTTGAATTATTATCAGAAAGGCTTAAATATGAAAAATGCCGCAAACAATGCAACGCATGGACTTTTAGAACGTGCATCGGAAAGAAGAAAACGGGGATGCATTAAAAATGCAAAAGAAAGAAAGAAAACCGAATTGTTTGAGCTTGAGCGCAGACAAAGAATTTTGTAATGTGAGGCTGATTTGGAAAGGCACCACCATCAGGCTGTGATCTCTTGTGCCACTCCCAAGTTGTAGCCCATAAGCACGCAACGTTTGGGAGGTACTGCTATTTTTTTTTACTAGAAGCGTACCCCCGCATCGCGGTGGGGAAGTTCAATTTTTATTCAAGCTAATGATATAATGATGAATTGTTTTTTCAATATCTGAAGAATAAATTCATGATTGTTTGTATATGCACAGACTTTCACGTAAACATAAGCTGAAGCTTTAATCGGTTCAATCTGTGAGAGTGTGTAATTTAAAGCAGTGGTTAGTCGAGTACTGAGAGGCAAAATTTTTCTCCATTTGATGAAAACCGTGACAAAATGGACGGGTCGAATTTTTACTTGCTTTTTATAATAGAATAGATATTTTTTTTTAGATAAAGATGAGGGTCAAGCTACTCAAATTTAAATGTCTATAAAAGATCTCCCACACAGAAAGCGCGTTACCCTTAGCCACCAAACCAAAGGCTGGTTCTCAAGGTATTGCTACTTTTGATCTGTAATGTATTACGTGTGAATGATACTTGAGTTTAGGCGGGTTATTATTATTTCTTGATTGTTATCAGTACTTTGGATTAGTAGTAAATAAAGAAAATTGTATCTTGTAACTCTCAATACCATTGGTGATATCTTGAATTAAAGATACATAAAGAAAATTGGTTACCATGGGTCATCAATTTTTTTGGTCATTTGATCTCTCCTTTCAAGGAATGTTGTGAAAATGAATTAAGACTGGTTAAAAATTAATTGTTGACTGGCATGTTTACTATGAAATTCATAAATACAAGAAATTTATTTGTACCTCTTAATTGTTATTGATTATACTTTATTTTGAGAACCAAACGAGAAACTCATAACAATAATAAGTTATTGAACATATTGATGACTTAGTTATAATAAATTTGACAATGATAGCTATTTTCATAACATTACAATACTGTACTCTTAGGAATACCATAGTTTAACTTAAAATATTCTTGTAAATTATGGGTATACATCAATTCATTTTTCTTAATATCTTTCTTAGAATGAAGGAGAACAAAAATTATATACTCAATGACTCATATAACTAATTGTATCTTAATGGTAGTATTCGATAGATTATTTTTTTTTTTTTTGAGCTAACTTTGGGAGTATAAGCTATCCAACTCTTAAATATTCATAAAGGAAACCCTTCTCCAGATTGTAAACCTGCAACATTCCACATAAAGAGCACTATTTTTGCCACTAGACCAAATACTACTTCTCAAAATTCAATATAAGATTAATCAATTATGTTAGTATTAACCGCAACATTAATTAACTCAGATTTGTAGGTTTTATTTAAATGCAACTTCTTTAAATTTGGCCTTACGGACAACAAGTCAAGAACAAACCTCTGAATCCATTCACTACAATCTTCACATCTGCCGACTGCCGCTGCATCTAGAGCAGTCCGATATACCACCACATAAAATCTGACCTCCGGGATAAAACCAGCAAGCAAACCACATAAATGAAATGAAATGAAAATACCAGAAAACAAAACGCAACCACTAGAGAGGAGGCCCATGCCCATGCGCGGCTGGCCCAAGAATGGAACGGAGGGAGGGAGGGAGGAGCACATCCATCCAGTGATCCAAACCAGAACATATTTTCCTATCATCAAGTGCCTATCCCCTAACTCACTGCATTTTTGCAGTTCATGATGTGACCCGTTGGATCGTCTCGAGATTCGTGGAGATCCGAGATGGCGCGAATCTCAAGACAATCTAACGGCTCACGTCATGAACTGCAAAATGCAGTACAGCAGGAGATATGAAAATCCTATCAAGTGGCCAGCAGCAGGACTAGCAGCGATGGAGAAAGATAAGACTGCAGCATAAGCAATTAAGCATTGTTGACTGCAATTAATCAATTGATTAGGTATAACTGATAACCATTAATACTAATTGATTAGTTTAATTTAATTTTCTGACACAAATTACACAACTTATTTTCATTCATTGTATTTGTACCTCAATTTGCTATTTCTAGAAACTAGAGCTGTGAATCGGGCTTCGCCCGAAAAAATAATATTACATAATTTAATAGATATTAAAAATAAATATACATTTTTTATAAATATATTTTATTAGATAAATATTGGACTTAATATATTTTCTACATAATATATTTTTTAGGTACATCTTAATTTATGTAAAATAATATAAAGAGTTGCAAATATTTTGGGTCTTAAATTGTTCTTTTGGTATATCATATTATCTCTTTAATGAAAAAAAATTGAGCCATTTGATTAAAATAAATTAAGAGAGAGAAACAAAATTAATGGTTGAAATTAATAATGATGTGACATAGCTAAAAAACTTAGAAGCTTAACCCTCTTTCTAGGGTATGAGTTAAAATCAAAATTATAATTGGGATTGAAATTGAAAGTAGAGTAAAAGCTGGAGAATATTAATCTCGTCAACAAGTACAGAGAAGAAGATGAACAGAGCAAACCCTGACTCCCTGAGTCCTGATGTTCAATGCAACAGACGGTTGAGATTCATTCAATTCATTCATTCATCTCATCTCCTCTCATCCATCCATCCGAGTGCTTATCCTCTGCTACGCAGTAAATACTGCGCAGCGATTCAACGATGCGGATTAGAGGGAGCTTTTTTGAGATTGGGTTGCACGAATCTCAAAGCATATCCAGCAGTTAGAGTGCTGCGCAGTATTTTGCTGCGTAGTAGCGGATATGAATTCCATCCGATTCCATCCTTTCTCCTTCGTTCGTATTCCTTCCCTCCAGAAAACCCTAAACCCTTTCTTTCTTTACCCTCCTCCCACTCCGATTACTCCAAACCAAATTCACAAAAGATAAATAAATAAAGAAAGAAAACAAAAAAAAAGGACTCAAATCGGCGAATTTTAAATTCGAAATCCCACCAAAACTCCAAGTTCAATCAACCAAACCCTCGTTTCCTTTTCCCATGCGCGGCATTTCAAATATGATGCGATCTCTGCTCTCTCTCCACCTACCCCCGCACGCTTTCCTCTCCAAGCCCTCCCTCTTCCCCCGCCGCGCCGTCCCCTTGCTCCGCACGCAGTCCATCGGACTGGCCATGGCGAGGTGCGCCGGCGGGTCCTCCCTTGCCGTCAGATCGCTGAGCGGCGGCCGCTTGGATGCGGATGGGGATGGCGGCGGATTGAAGGATGTTGTGGCGTGTAATGGCGAGATCCACATCATTGTCGGCCCCATGTTCGCGGGGAAAACCACCGAGCTTTTGAGGCGTATGCAGGAGGAGTTGAGTAATGGGAGGTATTCCTTGACGCATGCCTTGTTTTGGTGTGGTAATTTCAGTTTAGATCAGTGTCGGTTTTAAAGGTTTGGGGATAAGTTGGTAGGGAGTGTCGGATGGTTAAGTTTACTGCATAAAAACATTACAAGAAGAAAGGAAGGGGTTATGGTCTATAAGACAAATGAAGAGATTATTTTGCCAATTTTTATAACACGGTTAGTATGTTAATGGTGAAAGAACCGGCCTTTGGTTTGGTGGATAAGGGCAACGCTCTCCATGTGGGAGGTCGCGGGTTTGAAACCTGGATGGGGGGTCTTTTACATACATTTAAATCTGAGTGGTTTGATCCTCATCTTTATCTTTAAAAAAGTATGTATATGTTAATGATGAAGTTTTCTCTAAAATACTCTTTATTATCACCAGAAATGTGGCGGTTGTGAAATCAGACAAGGACAACAGGTACGGGCTGACTTCAATTGTGACGCATGACGGCGTGAAAATGGCCTGCATGGCACTCTCTGAACTTACTTCTTTTCGGGATAGGTTCGGGAATGACGCCTATGACAAGGTTCATTTGTAGCATTAAATACGTTATTATATGTTTTGTTTTTTATACATTTGATTATTTAATTAACTTTTTGTTGGGTGGCAGTTGGATGTAATAGGAATCGATGAGGCCCAGTTCTTCGAGGATCTCTATGAGTTCTGCTGCAATGCAGCTGATCGTGATGGCAAGACTGTAATTGTTGCAGGGTTAGATGGAGATTACATGAGGTATGCACTTGACCTGACTGGTATAGTATTACCTTAGCATTGTTGTACTTGTACAACATTAGTAACCATAGCCTACTTTAGATCTCTTATCATGGTACTGTATTATTGATCTAACTGTACCCTCTGGAATGACTGGTACTGCATCAAACAGACTTCCATGATGAGGTACAAATGGATGAAATTGATATCACTATCAGGTTCATACTTCCAAATGTTGCCATCCATTACTGGAATGGACTTGTAATTGCTGTTACCAGGTCTAGTTTTGCATCGCTATGATGAAAGATTGTCGCCCTTGATCCCTCTTGCTTCATACCTTTTTGACTATTTTCCCGATTTCTTTCAGGAAGAAATTTGGTTCGGTACTCGACATTATACCAATTGCAAACACAGTTACTAAATTAACTGCACGGTGTGAGATGTGTGGTCAGCGTGCCTTCTTCACTCTGAGAAAGACAAAGGAGACTCAGACTGAGTTGATTGGTGGGGCTGACAAGTATATGCCAGTTTGCCGACAACACTATGTGAATGGTCAGATAGTTGTTGAGGCGACCAGAATTGTTTTGGATGTTGAACAATCTGCTGCTGTACATGCTTGACAGAGCCTTGTGTGGTGCTTATTCTCAACTATGAGTTGTACTTGCTTTAACTTTATGTATAGTTTCTGGCATTATGAATGTCAGAAGATGATTAATCTTCTGATAACTAGTGATGTTATTGAATTCAAAAAACTTTTTAGTTATTGGATTGCTCTATTTTATTCTCCAGATTCTGTTACTTTTTCTGCCATTTTCCTAGTTTGTCTGCTAGTAAAAGATGTCTTAATAAAAATGATTTACCTTGTCCTTTACTTGAATACCTTGCAAATTGAGAGCTTGAACAGGGGGGGAATTTGCATATATTACTTTTAAATTCTACGGTCAATGGGGAAAAACTGATGCAGGAATGTGTTTGCTGGTAAAAGTATCATTGAACCAGATTTGGAACACGGTTAATCCGCATCTAGCAGATGCTGTACAGGATCTTGCTGGTCAAATTAGCCTCTGCAGTTCCGCTTTGATGTTCGCATAATCTGGCAGTCGCGTCCTCTCCCTTTGCTGATCGACAACGGTTCCGATAAAAAGCCAGAAAGTATCTTGCTGATTCCTGGAACCAGTGTTCTATTAGAAGCCGAGCACCTTTCCCAAATGCATGAGAGGGAAGAAGGAAGAGCGAAGGTGGAGAAGAGATGGCGGCAGCGACTGCAACTCCGAGTTTTGTACTGCGCAGGTGGTGGCAGGAGACGTGCATGCAGTTTTAGTCTTTGTCCCATCTCTCTTGTCTGTATAGAGGTACAATTTTAATCTCCTATGAATCTCTATGTGCTTTTAATCTTGTGCAAGATTGAGATGAACAATTGTTTCTTGCATTTGAGGTAGTTCTGAATGGTTTTTTAAGACTGTTACTAACTGGAGTGAGTAATTGTTTCATACTTCCATAATTCAATTCTTATATTGTGGTCTAGAAGGTATTCCATATTTCATGTTAATCTCCCTTTGTTGTTGTTGTTCATACCATGGCAGCATGATTAATAATTCTCTTGAAATTACATTCAAGCCAAGGGGTGATTGATGCAAAAGTATTAGATGCCCTAACTGGCCTGTTGAAGGGTTTATACCTTGTCAGAGGTTCACAGAATAAATGGACTTCAGTTGGCTTAATTGGGACATTAATGACCTAATGCGGGCTATAATGCACCTATTTCCAAAGTGCACATTACTTGATTCTTCTCTTCAAGTTTCTGCCATCTGATTTAAAACACAATCTCCATTAGAGTCTGTGAGAGGGAGCAAGAAAAATGCTTAATTGCAAGGACTAGTACTCAATAGAAATACGGTGGGAGAAGTTTGTTCCCTTGACAAAGAGTCTTTGTTGATTTGAAGCCAAAAGGGTACGCTGATTTTTCATATGTAAAGTGAGTTTATGTCTTGAGCTCTTATGTTGTAATTTGGTGGTGAATTAAATCTGAAGCGAAAATCAACTCTTGCTATGCCTTCTTGTCGTACCAAAGCTCTATTTTGTTAATGACTATATGTTTCATGACTAATCATGTAACAGTGGCAAAAATTGCACTCATTAGGATTAAATTGGTGCACATTTAGCATTGCATCTGGTCTGAAATTAGATCTTAAATTGGGATTACTTGGTGATAAACTGATAATTGTCATAGAGTCAAAAGGTTGATAATATTGGTCTAGTCCCTGTGCCAAAAGAAATGCTTTCAGAGAGGACCCATGTAATATTTCTGGTGTAACATATTATGCATCTGGCAACTCTTCATGTATTTAAGATCATATCAAGTGCCATTTTGTAGGATTTATGACACCTGTCATCTGCCAACAAATTCAGGATGGCCACTAGGGGATTTCCACACATTTATTAGCTTGAGACGGAATGTAAAGAGGATAATCTTCTTGTGATATATAGAGACATGGGCCAAAGCCTTCCTATACGAGGCGAAGGCCCACTTCTCTTGATACTCTGCGGATTGTGGTAAGATACCAGGTGTGGCAACTTTGGGTTCTTTCTGCCATTAATCATTTTACGAACATATAAGAAACTCTCTTGTATGATTTTGGAAGTCCACATTTTTGTGATTTTACTTAACATTTATATTTTATAATTGATTTGTAGGTGTAGTACATAGACGTTGCTGGAAACCTCATTAATTTGCAGGCAGAAAAATGCATGATGCAATTGCCTTGAAGCATTGTAACACCGCCATCTTTCTTGTAAATTGTCCATATACACAAGTAACATAAGCAGTTTGTAGGTTAGAAACTTGTTTATTAGCACGAAGATGCATTTTGTCCAGAAATGTTCTTGTTGATACAAATCAGTGTATGTACAGTTGCTTTTTTGTTACTCATACAAATACTGGGGAACAACGGAAAGCTTTGTTCCCTTGAGTTATTGAGTCTTGACAAAAAGGTTTTGTTGAAGGCTGGATCAATTTGGGTTCTCGGATTTTACATTATAAAGTGATTTTTATGTCTTCACTCTTGGTGTTGTGATTATGGAGTGGATTGAATCTGAAGCTACACTACATCTTGGCTTCTTGCTATGCCTTATTGTCAGATAACCTTATACCAAAACTGTATTTTTGTAGACTTGCTTATGACTGCGTTTCATGACTAATTGAATAAACTCTAAGTGGACGTTTTACTTACTAGAAGCGTATCCGTACGTTGTTGCGGGCAACTTTAATTTTATTAAAGCTAAATGGGGTGAAAGAATCGAATATAAGAGATGAGTCAGTGACTTTAGTGGAGTGAAAAGGTCAGTCAAATTGACACTTCATTACTTTGGTTTGTGCTGAGGCATAAATGGAGAGGAGTAGAATAGAAAATGGATGCGATCTCATCCTTTGATTATTGGATGGACGGTAATTAAAATAGAAGTAAGACTATGACCATAATGGAGGGTCAAGTCTTTACACTCTTTTAAAGGAGTATAGATATAGATTAGCATTAGTTGATGCACTATTAAGCATTTACTCTGACTGTCTGATAATCATTAGAGCTTAAATGGGTTTACTTGGTGATTATTGTCATAGACGCATAAAATTGATGGTACTGTTTGTCCCTGTGCCAACAAATTCAGGATGGCCCATAAGATTATCCTCACAGTTGTTAGCTGTTGGAATGCAGAGTGGATAAGAGGTCCATTTGCAGAGATATGTTCTTGTCTATACAAATTAGTGTTTGTAGACTTAAAGACTTTTCTCACAGTAAAACAGTACGAATGAAAGAAAGAAAATACATGTCCTGGTTCATTATTAATATATTTTGATTACTGTATACCTACAAGTTGCAACAAACATAAGAATCCACTAATAAAAATTAGAGTCGTAGGTAGCGACCACCATTTTATCTATCAACCGGTCCACCGTATTTTAAATGAACAAATATCATTTTTTAGTAAACATTTATATTTTTCCGATCAACGTATATCATTTTTTAGTAAACAGATACACTACGATTTTCAGTAAACATTTATGCAACTGTGATAAGCACACGAGTGCACATGGGTGGTGTATCTGACTGTGAGAGAGGGATGAATGATCTGCATGTTTTTCTAAAAAAGTAAAAATAAATAAAATGATCAGTCACATTGGAGGTTTGGAACTGATGGCCAAAGAGAAATACTTGCACCTCAAGTAGCCGTTTCCCCCTTCAGTCAATTGCTTGTATATTGCAGTGAGATATCATTTGGATGCTCGTACCTCTTAACAACTCTCCAAGCCGCCTTCTTTTTGTCCATCTCTTCTCAACTGTTAACCCTAAGCTCCAACAATGGCAGCACCACCTCAAGCCCAGGCAGCTGTGTCCTCCTTTCATGCCTCCTGCCAACATCTCCGCTCTCCCACCAGAACCCAACAGGTACATTTCACATCCACCCCCTTTATCTCCAAATTTGCCCAAGCATCCCTCTCTTCCAAGCCCTTTAACCTCAAACCATTGACAGTTCTTAAGGCAGCTGGTTCCAGTTCTTCCGAGACCACATTCCATGGCCAGTGCTATGTGCTGGGGGACAACATTGACACCGACCAGATAATCCCGGCCGAGCATTTGACCCTTGTGCCATCAAAACCCGATGAGTATAGAAAGTTGGGGTCTTTTGCATTCTCGGGCCTCCCCTCTTCGTTATACCCGGTACCCTTTATTGAACCCGGTAGTGAATTGACCAAGTATTCGGTAGTCATAGGTGGTGCCAATTTCGGTTGTGGGTCGTCCCGGGAGCACGCCCCGGTGGCGCTCGGTGCGGCCGGAGTGCAGGTGGTGGTGGCGGAGTCGTACGCACGGATATTCTTCAGGAATTTCGTTGCGACTGGAGAGGTTTACCCGGTGGAGTTGGAGCAGCAGGGTGTGAATAAGGAATGTGCCACGGGAGATATCGTGACGGTCGATTTGGGGAAGAATTTGTTGGTTAATCATACCAAGGGGAAAGAGTTTGTTCTGAAGCCGATCGGAGATGCTGGGCCTGTCATTGATGCCGGGGGCATTTTCGCATATGCAAGGAAAACAGGAATGATATCGTCAGTTGTTTGAGGTGAATTTTTCCTTAATATATCTGAGATTAAATTTGCTTCGTGGTGTCGGGTAGCTTAGAAATAATGAATAACTGATTCATAATGTTATAAGATCTGTTAAATTGTTCTGGTAGAGATCATAGATCATACCAGTTGTTATTGTAATTCCGTACTAAAATAAAATGTGTCATGTGTCCGATCTTCCTGTTAGAGTTTGTTGTTCGATAATTTGCAACTTTGTTGTAATGACGGTACGATGTTGTCATTGTTTTCCCTTCTTCTAGGCCAATTTGGATCCGGTTCTGGTAGATTACCTTAGAAATGCTCTTGTATTGCTCTATTGCTGAACATTGTAATCCTCTTGAACAAGCGTGTAAATCAGTAAGAGGGGTCTATCTTTAGAGTATCTGTTTCATTCTGATGCGTCTTATAATTTATGATTACAGTTAGCAATTTAGCATCTGTTTGATGCTTTTTTAAATAGAAAGTTTGCACTGTGCTTTGTATGGTTAAAATATTTCAAGATATTTGTAATGTAAGGAACTGGGAAATAATTTTTTTTGAAAAAAAAAAAGGTGCCAAGCACCCTCGGGGTACTAATGTCAATTTCGTTGTTTACTTATTACGCCCTTTTATTTCATAATGTATCACATTTGAAGTAAAATTATCGGTCAAAAGAAAAACAAGAACTGCTCTGTTACCACACTATTCTGCATGAAAATCTTCATTTCCTCTGACGAATCGCAAAACCAAGTTCAGTTGTTGGGTGTTTCAATGTTAAAATTAGAACTGACTTTGCTGATCTCATTGTATTCTTCATTTTGAACAGTACCAATATTAATCAGCAAAGTTATGTATAAGCCTGCATCAGGTCTTTAACTGATACACCCAAAACTTTTTATGGATCCAAATTTTGTATGGTTTATCAAAGTGTAGAGAGTTGAGGTATGGCAAATTTGAGAGAAGAGAGAAGGAACATGAAGGTTACGCCGTTACGGTATGGCAAATTTGAGATCAAGCAATACATAATTACATATAGGCTTATAGCTGCCTTCAACCTTGATATAATCGGAAGAGACAGTTGGTTTCATTGCATATTTTTGTTCATTCTGTGTGTCTATGTGCTGATCTCTTTAAAAAAGAAGGGACATATGTAAATTACCAGAATCAATCCACCACAAACACGCGCGCACGCGCACGCTCACACAGACACCGAACAATACAAAAAAGAAAAAGAAAAGAGCAGTCCTTCCGCAAATTCAGTTCTTGTTGTGTATTGGATTGGATCCTCGCCGTACCTTCCTTTTACTCATGCGGGCCATAACCAACGGCGATGCGACTGCTACAGAATGCCTCCTTGCATTCAACTGTACCAATTGCGCAGCTTCGCTGTTACGCGACTCCTCCCTTCTCACTCCATTGTTTGTTCTGATACTGATACTATGAGCTATATCTGTGTACAGAGATGATATGCAGAGAAAGAGTAGAAGAGGAAAGAGCCTCAAAGAAATGGTCATTTCAGAAGTTACATAGAGGAGATACTCTTACTGGTAGCACACTCTTGTTTTGGGTTTGTTCATATATAGATAAGGGTAGTGATAGGGCACTGCACAAATTGCCCCCCACACCATTGATGTGCTGGTATTTCTAAAAGACAGATTACAAAACGTTCTAAATGAATCTTCAGAAAGATGGGCAGCAAATGGGCAGTTTACAAAACGTTCTAAATGGGCAGCAAATGGGTTTTCTTTCTAAAAGACAGTTTACAAAAAGTTGTAAACGTTGTAAGAGACAGTTTTCTTTCTAAAAGATTAGTTACCAAAATTGCAAAACTGTCAACTTGAGATACCAGCTTACAAAACGTTCTAAATGGGCAGCAATCTGCCAGTGCATCGTATAACTGGGGGGCAATGTCAGTGGCGTAACATCTTTTATCCATATAGATAAATGAGAGGATGTCTTTATATAGAGATTAGGTCTTGATTTGAGTCTTAAAGAGGAATTCTAAAGCTGTTTTGGAAGGTTCAGACTGAATAAAGAGATACAGTATAGATCTTGGAAGCTGCAAAATTAAAAGAAAAGAGGGATTGGAATGTAGGAGCTTTACTCATCTAAATCATTTAGCAATGCTTATTACTTTATTTTTTTTGGCTGTTGATTGGTGGTAGCCACGCTAACTGTTATGCATTATGCAACTTTAATTTTCTGGATGTTGAAAATGAAATTGAGAGGCTAATATGTGGAAATCAGACAACCAATATGATGGGGAAGGATAAGAAGGCAGTTTTTGATCATTTAATGTTACATGATAATAAATATGGTATTTTTGAAAATCAAGTCTAAGAAATGGCTTTGGAGACAATCTTAATTTTTTATTTTTTTTTACTAGAAGCAATTAAGATTAATATCAAATATCCTTTTTTTTAGTTTTATTATTGGTAAATTTTGGCAATTCACAAGTCCTTAGTTCCTTGTATATATAATTAAAACAAGACTGAATTCCTGCTTACCGTCGTGAATTCCTTGTATATATCATTTTTTTACTAGAAGCAATCTTAACTGTTATGTATATATGAAGATATCTTCTTTTGGGAATACATACGATTTTAAATATCATATATTGCTAAGCATTATGGCTATGTTTGTTTGAGGGATAAATGAGAGATAAATTGAGAGATAGCTTATCACCACTCTCACAAGGGATAGCTTATCTCTCAATTTATCTCCCATTTATCCCCATACCAAACACACCCTATGGGAATAGGCAAAGTAATGTTTATGTGGATTATTATCTTATTAAAATCGTATGCTCGGAATATATTTTATGAACTTTTTTGTTTTTTTTTTTTATCTATGCTTTATGATATTAATTTTAAATCTACGAGTAAAGACGGTCAAGGAGCTGTTTTTCTATAGATCGGCTAAACAACCTTTCAATTTGAATCGAACGGTTCTTATTAAACTCTCTTTAATTATATCTAAAAGACATTGTCATCCGATTATGAAAAATGAACGGCCCATATTTCACCTCATCCATAATAGCTGAATTAGCTGGCAAGTTGAGATAAAAACGTAAATTAAAAGACATATTGTGGTCATCCGATTATGAAAAATGAACGGCTCATATTTCATTTGGTCCATAATAGCTAAATTAGCTGGTAAGTTGAGAAAAAAACGTATGCAGCCGGAAAGATTCGAAAGTTTGTGGTTTGTGCCGTTAAAAAGAGGTGTTGGGCCTATTTAACATTTTAATTTAACACAACTATAACTAAAAAATAACAAGTGAAGAAAATAATTTGCTGACACGCAAATATTTCTTGAGAATACGGAAATCACATTAAAAAAAGGTTGATCCGCTTGGATCGGGGTTTTGAACCCGACGTGAATCGAACACGCAACCTTCTGATCTGGAGTCAGACGCGCTACCATTGCGCCACGGATCCTGTTGATAAGGGTACGAAAATTTTATTTTATAACGGCTTACCACAGAACAGTTGTAACTTCTATTTATATCTGCAATAATATAAATTGTCAAGGAAAATGTTCCCGAGATATCACAACCCATACCAAAATGGATATTATATAAAGTTAATCTAACATTAATATGAAACATGCTGCAATATAAATGAAACATCTGTAAAATTAATCTGAAACTTAATGAGATTAAAATGAAACACAAATTATATTAATTTTTTTTTGTTTTTTTTTTACTTCATCTTGCTTCCACGTATATGTTCTCTTAGCAACTTTAAAGATTTAATAGTGATTCAAGTAGATGATTTAATTTACGATTTGTGTTATTCAACTTATTACTAAAATGTATCAAGTTAATACATTAATTGTTTCAAGATAATTTGTTAATGTTTCAATTTAGATATATTTTACATTATAACTTGGTATCTGATTTGGTATCTATTTTGGTATCCGTATAGCTGGACCGAATTGTCAAAAGACTCAAAACCTTACAAACTTGACACTGCCAAATTAAAGTATTAATTAACTTCTATTTATATCTTCAATAATATAAATTAAAGATAGTGAATTGGGGATGGTTGTTTTCCCCCGGATGAACAGTACCACCCCACCTTTGGGCCGTCTGATCAACATCTGATGGCTACCATTTGTCCTGCTGAGGTAAGCTGATGTAATCAAAATTTTTTTGGCTGGATTTCAATGACGAACAGCTGACTACATTAGCTGATTCAACTCTTCGGCTCCTCTATACATGACACCATAACACCACCTGTCCCGCATGTTAGTGACATAAAACAGATGGCACTGCACAGTAATAATAGAACCATACTTGCTAAACACTCTTCTACGCTTCACACCGTAATACCAATCCCACATGTCAGTGACATAAGACAGATGGCATAACATAATGATAACAGAAATTACATCTTTTAAAAACTCTTCTATACTTGACACCGTAACACCACATGTCCCGCATGTCAGTGACATAAAACAGGTGGCACAACACAGTAATAACAGAACCACACATGCTTAAGGTAATTAAATAACACCCGTCAGTAGATTAATGAAGCTGAACTCTTCTTTGGAATAATTACAGCTACAGACACATGTCAAAATAAAACTAAAACTATATTCCTTCCAGTTCCACCTCCGCTTATAAATACACTGTAAAACAGGGGTCAACAAATATCTTGAAAACTTGTATCAATAGAGAAATACACAACAAAGATTAGCACCTATCTTAAAATCTTAAATCATCTGCTGCCTCACAAGAAAATACATTACAGAGTGTAACTCGGCGCATCCTGAGGTATTGCGGTAACAAATTAATTATACCTTTTTTTCATAATACATGTCATACTCAGTAACTCATGTACAATTCGATTGCAGTTAGAACTTCACCTACATTCTTTATCATTTAATCTGATATCTCATTCATTCTAATTTCTCTTTTGTAATAAAACGCTAAAACTTATATTACATGCAGAAAAAATTATGGCGATTCTTCCAATGGCCGCAAGACAACTCCTTACCAAATTCGCGGTTGACATGAAGATGGAGCCTCCAACATACCGTCGCCAAACTGATGCTAGAGGCCTCACCTTTGTAGCTGTCAAGATCTACATAAACCGCGAGAATCAACCAAACTTGGAAAAGATTTTTACCTCACCGCCAGAAGATAGTGTCATCATAGCAGAAGACATGGCCTCTCGAATGGCCATCCAATTTCTGCTACGATACTATGCAAGTGATAACAAAATCACAAACTACTTTCGTAACAACGTCTTCAAAGACAACAAGGATGCCTGGACAATGGCAGCAGATCGTCTCGCACAGCAACTCAACATTTCTCGCGATAAAGTACGAAAACTGCATGATAAACTGCACCGGGCCAATGTTCACAACAACTTCCTCTCCGCAAAACTGAAAGAAACTCAAAACTATGAAGCGCCAACCAACTCAACCTACATAAAAGAATTACTAATAAGTTGACCGTGCGTTGCCACGGGTGATTTTATAATAGAGAAAATCTTTCTCTACCCCACTTCTAATCCCCCATCTTTGTACTCCAACCCACCTATCTATTTTTAGCATAACAAACAATCCTTCCATCTTACCATTTTTGGAAAAAAAACAAAAATAGTAAACTACTTACCGTCCGTACACACGAACAAATGAAGATTGCTCATGCTGAATTGATCCCGTCGATTTGAGTCGGCGACCTCGGCAATTTACTCTTTTCTTGGAGAGCAAGAATACTATTTTTGCACAAGGTCTGGATATACTATGAATAAGAGCATGCAAAAGGTATGAACACCTTATTGCATCAAGTATGAACACCCTATGCAACAGAAAGTGCAGCCGGTATGGGTGTCAGAAGGTGCAACCGTTATGTCCATGTGAAAAACGTGCTTAAATTAATTTAATCACGTACTTAAATTGACAGTTATATATGTGGTCCCCACGGAAATTAACGGAAATAGTTAAGGTCAGGGCCGGGTTGTTAAGTAGAACGCAAAAAGGCCCATCCGTCCTAATTTCTCGATGTTCATACTTGTTGATATAAGGTGTTCATACTTACTATTTTTGGGTGTTCATAACAAACACTGAACATCCAACACATCAATTTACTCTTTTCTTGGAGAGCAAGAATACTATTTTTGCACTAGGTCTGAACATACTATGAACACCGTATGAACAAGGGCATGTAGAAGGTATGAACACCTTATTACATCAAGTATGAACACCCTACGCAGCAGAAGGTGCAGTCGATATGGGTGTCAGAAGGTGCAACCGTTATGTCCATGTGAAAAACGTGCTTAAATTAATTTAATCACGTACTTAATTGACAGTTATTGACAGTTATATATGTGGTCCCCACGGAAATTAACGGAAATGATTAAGGTTAGGGCCGGGTTGTTAAGTAGAACGCAAAAAGGCCCACCCGTCCTAATTCCTCGATGATCATACTTGTTGATATAAAGTGTTCATACTAACTATTTTTTGATGTTCATAGTTTATGCATGCGCATTGTTGGGTTGGGGTACGATTTTAGAGGATTTCTGTTAAGGTACAGTTACCTTTCCTCTTTATAATAATATATCGAATTTATAATATTGCAGTTAGATCAATAAATATACAACACAACAAACAAATAAATTAACTGGTACATGCATGTTGATACAAAATTCATTCATTCTATAAATTAAAGCATGACGATAATTAATTGACAATGAATATCAAAACAGGGCTCTCCCAAATTCTCAAGACCGTAACTTTTCCTATCTCTACTAAAGTAACTAATATTTTCCTTATTTTTAATACAGTAGTTGTATAAGTATCTCTCCATAGTCCATACATATACAAGACAATGTGACTTATGAAAAAGGGAAATATCTTGTGTCCATAGGATGAACATCCATCATACTCATAAAGAGGCACATGGTGGGCCCCACCGTGCACATCCTTGTGAGTATGATGGATATCATCCTATGGACACTAGGTCTCACCCTATGAAAAATTGACATGCTCTTAATACAAGCCTATAAACTTTCGCCTAAAATTTGTAAATTCCAAACACAATACTAAATGCTACAACAAAAATATATGCCAGCAATTTTTTCCATAAAATCTGGGATCATTTCAAAAGTATAAAAAATTTTGGTCTTAGCAAATGTTAAAAGGAGAAACGATAATAAAAGAAAGAAATTAAAAAAAATCCATGTAAAACAAGTAAACAACTAAAATGGAAATAAAAAGTAGGAAAGCCATGATTTGCTATCTCCTCTGTCCAATTATTATCTGACAAGTCCACAAGAATACATTTTCGGGAGCAAGTGCTTGGGGGAGGGGAGGCACCGTTCAGAGGATGCCGTGTAGATTCCGCAATGCGATATTCCGTGTAGCAACCAATAAATGAACTAAAAGAAAGCTTCTACACAGTTTGCCACACCCCATGCCAAAATGACAGATCTAATGGTTGGTAACTTGGTATTGAGTCCGAAAATTGATCAGAAAATCCTGACCGTTCCAAGATGAAGACATCCAACATGCATAATAAGGAACAGAGATCCGATGAAAATGCAAAACAGAAATGCACCATTATATTCCTAGAAAACCAAGTTTCTCATCTTAAAGAGATGAATGACATCCTTGGAGGGTACCATAACCACGACCTTGAGAAAATAGACCAACTCATGACAGTAAATACGGTTCAGGGTGCTAGAAAGGAAAACAGTCGCCTGCCAACTTAGCTCGGACGATCGAGCATTGTCAATACATGAACCTATAGCAGTTTCCAAACTATCCTCTAACCGCCTTTTTGAGTTAAATTTGTATCTACTGTATAGTTAGTTTACAACAGTACTCCTGTATTATGTAAATTTTGTATGTACATAAATGTAATATAGTACAACTCTATTCTAAATATGAATACATATAAATATCAGTTACCTTTCAAATGAAATGACACTTGAATACTGAAACCATGTCAGTTACCTTAAAAGTGAAATAAGGATCTAATCACTCCGTAATTGTTTCTAATAGTAACGAAAACGTAAGTTCAAAATAAATATTATGTGGCTTAGTACGCTTTCAGAAAATTATAATTCATTTGATATCAGAGATTGACAACTGACAAGTACTTTTTAACAAAAGCTTGGAACTTAATTCCCCTTTTTTCTCTTATACATTAATATTTTAAATTTGGTTGCTGCGAAGCAGCAACAACGAAGCAACTAGTTGTCAAAAAACTTGCAAACTTAACACTACCAAATTAATAGTTGGCAGCCGCTGTCAACATCTCAAAAAAAAAAAAAAAAAAAAAAACACTGCCAAATTAAAGTATTAACTAACTAACTTCTATTTATATCTTCAATAATATAAATAGTCAAAACCTTACAACCTTAATTAAACTGCCAAATTAATGTTGAAACGGTTAATTAGTGACTCAAACAATCTTTTACTCTTAACAAAAAAAGATCAATACTGCCTGCATCAGGGGATCAATATATAGGTAATACCTATTTCATCATTCCTTTACTCTTCCCTTTTCCTAACAATGCAATTCTCCTAAAAATCTTCAAAATCCTACCAGCACACCTCCTCTGTGATCCCCAACTTGTGGATCCAAAGCCAATGCACCCCTTTACATGTCCAAGTGGCTTTCTCCTTTTCATTGTGGTCGAACCGTCAAGACCGAAAGCCCGAAAGCTCGGTACTTTCGTGGTGTTGTCGCACCGGAGGCTCTTCTTCAGTGACATGATCTCCTTTTCAAGTGTCTGGATACGGAAACTAGCCGATTCGTACTCCTTGTTCGAAAGGGAGGTCGAAGGGGGGCAATTATCGTAAGGACTTGCGGAGTTGGATGTTAGTGTACCAGTTACAGCGAGTTCGCTTGATGGCACGTACCGGAACGAGTCGGAGCAATCTTTTAGGGCTTGATGTGTGTGCAGCTGTTGTAGGAATAGAGCTTGCACGATTAGCCGGAGCGGCATTTGGTTGTTTTGTACTGCATGGATGCATGTTTCGTGTGATAGTTTCCGGCACTCGATGTAGCTGCATAGAGTGGTTCTCTCTTCATTTGATAATTCATGGTGCTCCTAAAGGATATGATAAATGTTCTTTGTCAATAAAAAGCTTCTTGTTTTCAGAATAAATTTGAAATAAAACAATTCTAAATAGGACAAATATCATACAACTTTTAAGCATGGAATACATAAAATTCTAGTAAATATTCTCACCTGCAGATATGTAGTAACAGCTTCATATAGGTGATCGTGCGTTTCCCGATCAACTGCCGGAATTACCTCAAGTAGTTGCACAAGTCTCTCGAAACTAAGAGTTGGGTCAGGGGCAATCTGCAGAATATACCGGTCCCATAAATCTGAAACCATCGACAGATCACGGAACGGGGTCTGACCTTGACATCGTACCTTTTTCTTTCCGACAACATACATCTTAACAATCCTCTCCATTGTTTCGACTTCTGCACTTGACGCGACCGAGCAAGACGTGTTTCCCTTTTCTGGCAAGAGAAAATCAGCATCTCTTGCCAAGTGTAGAATCGAAACTACTTTTTCGTATAACTTAATTCTTGAATCTTCACTGAGCTTAAGGTTGAGGGATCGCAAAAGAAGTGCGAAGTAAAATGCCACTGGTATAGCGGTACCAGCCTTCTCTTCTACTGGTAGTAAGTCGATGATACCTTCAAAAATCGTCGAGACCTTGGTGTCAGCATCTTCACTCCCATTTTCTTGGCTTGTTTCTTCCCAAAATTTGTGGGTCTTTTTGGAAAGCACCCATTTATTCGCATAATACATTACAACGGGACCCACATACTTTTCTCGCATTCCTTGCCGTCTCAGTGACCATATGATCTGCTTAAAAAACTCGAAAGGAAGTGCTATAAGATCCTTTATCCATAAATCTTGACCAGCTATTTCCTTTACAATCTCACAGCTCCAATTTCGACCCGTTAAACCTTGCATTGACAAGGCGGGACGGTTAGTTCTTCTCTCCGGTTCTAAGATTTCCATACATGCCATGAAAGCCAATGACTCGACACAACGACTGATAATCAGCAGCTCCTCTGATACCGGTATGAGCGGTATGCATTTTTGGAGCACAATTAAGGTATCATCCCAATTCTGGAACACAACTTGGTTCAGGTACAAGTCTGATCTCTCTACCAGGTTTAAAGGGTGGTAATTTTCAGTCATCTCTAAGAAATCAGCTGCACAGCGCAACGCTGGCACATTGAATGGGTCTAACGACAGTGGATACTCGTATGTGAATAACATAACCATCTCAAAGCATTCTGCGCCGCCTGGAAAGCTTTCTGGTAGTTCAATCTCAGAAGAGTCCCGCAACGCCTTGTCGAAGTAACCACATTTCGAAATTAGCGGGATCTGCATAATAATATTGGTGAAATTGTTATTAAGTGTTTCAGTTGACGAAGTTTGAAGATACAAAGCAAGCATAACATTACGCTTGAAATATAATTGATGAAGCTTAAAAATTAGCCTAGTTCGGTTCTGTCAGTTCACTCCTTTGCAAGTAGTAGCTAAAAAAAAAAGATTTTTATTTTCATTTGGTCATCTGGACTGAGAAAACGGAACATTCGAAATCAGATTTCTGAGAGTATAACTGCCAGAATGGGTGAGGGAATTAAGGGCTGAATTTTCATCAGTTAACTAATTGTCAGAGACGGAACCGGATATCGCAATTACCAAAAATGTGCAACGTTATTTCGTTTACTAGTCATTTTGGAAAAAGATATGATGAATTCTGATAACATACTGAATCCTTCAACCATATCAATTCTGAAGCATTAGGAAGAAATATCCATCAGCAAAATTAACTAAAAAAAAATAATACTGAAATGTGAGCAGATTGACAATTTGATAAGAATGTGCTGATAACTTCAAACCAATAAAACTCAACATACCTTGTGCAGCTCAAAAATTTTACCCGCGACACGAACAGAGATCGTCGGTTCCAATTTGGTTTCCCTGGTCCTGAAAAAATGGCCATACCACCATCAACAAGTCTACCTCATAAAACCTCAATTATGTAAAAGAGCACTACCTATCGTTCAAACAATAGACGTCCACAGATGTAACAAATAGGCTGACAAATGAGATCTAACAGACTTTATTTGTAACCAGTACGCTCACAAAAAGTAACTTATGAACGTCCATATGAACTGCACTTAAAAATGAAATTACCATGAGATGATTCTCCTCCTCAGTAGCAGAGCCATGTTGGGGCTTCCATAAGGGCTTGATCCCATCAATGGACTTGCTCTTCCCTTTGGAGACTCCATTGAACTGAAGCTTGTGTTAAGCTGAGGTACTGGGTTTTTATATATACTTGTGAGGTTCACTGTTGACTTGTTTGCAGTAGGGAAATCAATTAAGAGCTCTGAAAAGGGAAGTGTGCATGGAAGTTAGAGCATTGTTGTACTTTTTTAATTAAGAGGAGGTGAGTTTTGGACAAAGAGCTGATCAAGTTATTGGTTGAAGCAAAAAAGGGTATTATTATCCTTTTCAGAAGTATAGGAAGTTAGGAACTGTGGAGATTATTATGTTCTCCATTCTTGAAACATTGTGGAGTCTGTCATTGAAGAGGTTGGAGTGTGAATGTGTTGTGTTCAACTGTCCATTCATCAAAGTTCAAAATTAATAAAAGGAATCGCATGCCTGTTATGTTAATGGTTACTTAGATTAATCATTAAATTTTATTAGTTTTAGTAAAAAAAAATTGTCTACACTTGATAAGTGATTAAGCAAAATTTATACCAAAATCAATTTGATATATGTAAAATCATAAAAAGGGTATCTGTAATCTTATATTTTATTTCATATATTTTGGTGCCAATTACTATTCTTGAACAAAAATAAGTTCAATTACGAAATATATTATGTTTTATTATTTCTCGATTATGAATTGAGTTTGTTTACTAAAGCAGCCACACTGCCACACATAGATGAAGTTCCATTTGAAGGGAAAAATGGCGAGGATGAAAGGGCCAGTGTGAAAAATATTAAAGGGATATATATATATATATGTTGGATCACACACCGTACATGCGTGGATCCGATTAAAAAAAAAGAGGGAACGGTGACTGAGGGCGCACGAATGGGATTATGGGAAGGAGGGTAAAGAAAGGGAGGGGTTAGAGGTTCAAAGGTTGAATCCCAATTTTAAGGCATGGAATTCGGATCCATCCCATTCGTGCCTCAAGAACAGAGCTTAATTTCACCTGAAACTGTGTGATTATAACACTTACATTACGTAATTAATTGCATATATACTTCACAACTTCAATGGAGATTGTGCATCATAATTAAATTCTCGCCTATTATATATTTCTTTTAGTACCGGTTTGGTAGTCCGTATTAGTTTGAACAATATTGATCGTAAGGTTAAATATACTACAAAATTTTGAGTAAATTGTAGTGTTTATATAAGATATTTACAAAGATTTTATTACTAAAAAACTTAATGTAAATCCGCTAAATAATAAAAATTAACAATGACCCCCTTTCTCAACAAAACGAAATTGCTTTCTTATAATTATTTGCAAATAATTTGCATGTAAAATTCATAAATTGGTACCTCACCAGTCACCAGAGGTGAACGGAACCGAGAATGTCGGCTTGGTAACTAAAACAAAAATACTGAAATCTGCTTCTCTGCTTCTCAGACTCTTGAGGACGGTCCCTGCACGTCACGGCTGCCTAATTTCCGGGCCCTTAATCTGGACCCACTTTTACATTCACGTGCCAAGAAATAGGTTCACAAACTGTCAAACTCCACTTGTATTCTATTTACTGGTTCTTTGGATAATGGGCCCAAATCTATGGGCCACAGAATTATATGCAAATAACTTAATATAATAAGAATGCTAATTAAATTACTACATTTACCTTACTGGCTCGTAGATTTCTATAGGAATTGAGAGTTTATAGAAAATAATTTCTATTCATTGTTCGACAGATTATACTATCAATTCCTAATAGGAATTTATTCTTTTAAAATGCTTGTTTTTAGGTTGGATTGGATTATTTTTTTTTTTTTTTTCTTATCAATGATGAGCTCTCCGTAGGATTTTACCAAATGTACTATGGAATTATGTCTCGATAGAAAAAAAAAAATTATGTACAATTAATCTGATTAAACTACGGTTTCTTGAAGTGTGAAGCTGGAATTTGGTAAAGAGACTATTTACGGATATCCTGCTAGATCTTACTTAAGATCTGACCTTACTTGATCTCCTAATTTGCATCTCTTTGTTGGGTTCTAGGCGGACAAAGTACACCTAGAGAGTAGGAGAAGCAACCCAAAATCCTTCACACGTTCACACTTTGACCAATTTCCTTGGATAATTAAAAAGGAGTTTACTTAGGCTTTGCTCTATAGTTTTGAAGGGAATGAAATGGAATTAAGAGGGAGGGTAACTCTTGTACACTCCAATTTAGGAGATTACAAGATTTGAGAAAATAAATAAAGGGTTTAACCTCTATTTTCATCCATTGCCATTCATTCACCCCTTAAAAAGAACTTAGGAGCAAGTTAAAAGAGGGTTGCTCCCCTCCCATCCCTTCCCTTCCATCCATTGACCTCAATTGGAGCACACCCTACCCCAAGGGTTTCATTGTCATAGGTTAATGGATGTGTGGCATATAAGATAAAAAGGCTTAATTTTTGGTGTACACATTAAAACTTGCTTAATTGTCAATATCCTCATCATAGCACTCTAATATCTTATATCCCATTAAACTTTAACTTTATTTCTATTATCCCTTTTATTTGTGTAACTCACTATTAATATGTTATAATATTATGAAATTACTCTTTAACCCTACATCTAAAATGGATATGTCCACTAGAATAAGCCACAATTGCAAGGTAGCACGTATTATGGAATGTTACGGAGAAATGTTCGTCTTCGATGTTCAAAGTCTGTATTGGTACATAAAATTACCCTATCTCAGGTTAAGTAGCCACATTTTCAATCATCAACCTTTGCTACGCCCATGTAAGGTTGATCGTCCATACCCCTCAAAGACCAGGGCGCTGGTTCTTTGTGATAGGAAGGAGAGTCAATTCCAATTTAGGATCAACATAATTATATTATTATCTCACACACTGTGTTCCTTTCATTTTAGTATCTTGACATGTTTTTCTATCTTCACGATACAAATTATCTCAAAATAAGGAATTATTATAAGAATGCAACTAGTTTTAATGGAGAGAGCCTTTTCATGATCTTTGTCTAACTTATTTAATTTAATGGACATATCCACTTTAGATGAAGGGTTAAAGAGTAATTTCATAATTTTATAACATATTAATGGTGAGTTATACAAATAAATGGGGATAATAGAAATAAAGATAAATTTTAATGGGATATAGGATATTAGAGTGCTATGATGAGGATATTAGCAATTAAGCAAGTTTTGATTGGTACACCAAAAATTTAGCCAAGATAAAATTATCTTTCGAACTTCACATTTGAACGAGGGAACACTTGACAATACGATGAGATTTTTCATAAAAAATTGTTGAAAAATCTTTAAAAGTTTGTAAAATTTGAAAAACTTTTATAAAAATGTTGTGAGGCATATGAATATGGATTCATTATATTTTGAAACTTAGAGCATTATAAGTACTAGCAAGAAACTCGTCCACTGGGTGGGCTTTTAAACTAAAATGGAAATAATAAACTTTTTTTTTTATAATATGCAATAGAAATAGAGTGATAGAATTATAAAATTGAGTGAAGTGTTACGGACTCTCCATCTTAGGAAGGAGTGAGGTCAAAACATGTTGGTCAAGCACATTGGACCAGGAGCAAAGTGCCGCAGTTTCTTCATTTGAGGCGATTGATAAAAAAATAAAAGTCATATCGAATTGCAAAGAACAAAATTGAAAACTGAAAGCAATATTTTTTTTTCTTTCTTTTGATCACAATGAGAGGAAAACGGAATAGTAATCAAACATGGAGAGACGGTGGTGCGTTCAAAGGAAAAGATGTTGGCAGCAGAAAGACTGAAAAAGCGAAAAACCATTGGTTTGATCTACAGAAGTAGGGTAATATTTTCTCTCCATTTCAAAGGTAGGCTTGGAACAAAATGAAGAGTCCAGTCCTTACATCCTTTTTAAAGGAGTATAGATGTTTGATGGTCAATTAAAAGACCGACAAAAATTGAACCGATAAAATTGCACAAATTTTAGATAAACTAACAAATGGTATTCAAGTTACTCCAAAACATGTTCTATTTTCTTGCTTTCTTGAGCTAGCTAGTGTAACAGAACAAAGTCTAAACCTTTTTATGCAATCAAATTTGGTGTAATTATAAAAAAATTTGGCATAACACTAAAAGTTAATTGTAGAAACTCGTACCAGCATATATGTTTTGCATTTGATGAAGGGCTCTATCGGGATTATCATTGCTATAGTAGACAGGCCTCACCATTTTCTTACGCCATTTGGGTACAATATCAACTCTGCCGGGATAGTATGGTTGCTTGGTGTGTCACGTCGGCTAGGCATCATGGGGATACTTGAGGCGGAGTCGTGCAAGGTACATCGTGGTGCTGAATAATGATGGTGCTATTGGCTGTCTCTTCAGCGAGTGAGAAGAGAGTGTTGATCCATGTCACTGAGCAATGAGAGGAGAGGAGGCGAATAAAAGAGAGAGGATAAATTGGGAAATACGAAAATACGAACTCGAAGAAATAAATAATTTTAATATAATTCATATTAATATATCCATTATTGTATTATACAATTTATATATGTTTGTAATGGCAAATTTACAATTTCCAACATTGAAGTGGCAAATATACAAGAGGAGGGATCCATTGACAATGGGTTTTTTGACATATTGACAATCATATCTTTCAAAATTTTATAAAAATTCATAAAAAATCTTAAAAATAGAAAAAAGCCTACGGAAGTATTATTTAACGTATAGATTGATTATGTTTCCGATTATATTTAATTTGAGCGATATTTGATAGCTCTTTAATAATCCGTTAAATTACAACCGTTAAAAAATATACAAAATTTTGATAAGGCATCAAACGATGTTCAAATTGATTGAAATTTGAAACACTATCAATCTATAAGTTAAATAATACATCCATAAACAATTTTTCATTTTTAAGATTTTTTGTGAATTTTTACAAATTTTTTAAAATTCTCATTGTCAAGATTGTCAAAAAACCCATTGTCAATAGATCCCTCCTCAATATACAAATCCCCATTTTTACCTATAAGAGGATTCTAAACTAATATCCTCCTTAGTGTGCGGCAACTCAAGGCAGCAGTGGGTCCTTTGCACCAAACTGTATACTCAGGGTGGATGAGTACAGTCCGCTCCAATGAAGGAATGAAGATTCTGGCTCTAGTACTGAATCGGAAGAGATATGACCAAATCATCTGTAAATCAGCTAAAGAAGTAGAAATGAAGCCTGGACACGGGCAAAGAACCGGGATACTCTGGTCATATCCGAACTGGTGAGCGCAACTGTGTGGGGAATAAACCTCAATGATGATGTCTCCTCCAACCTGAAGTGATAGAACCTCGCAACGAATGCTGATGAGGTAATCTACGTCTGCAAAGCGTGCGGGATCCTCAAGGTCACCCCAACTACAGTTTGTTCGTCGCTATTTGAAAATCACAATCAACTTATATTTTTTATTTAACAAAATATGAATCTATTCATCAATACTCCCCCAATATCTTAATTCTACGATACAGTATTGTTAGTGAGAAAAAAAATATATTTTAAAAGATTGCAGATGCTATAAATATGATATAATATTTTTTGAATAAGCAAAATATATTGCGGACTTCCCTTTTCGGAAGTCCAAAGTAGTCATAGTACAACTCAGAAAAAACTAATTAAATGCAACATAAAATTGTACAAACACCCCATCCCATATAGTCCGAACATATTGTATCCAGCTATATCTTAGAGTTAATTGAGATTTCTAATGCTATTCGGAATTGTTGTAATTGATATAGTGTGACACGAAACGGAAAGTGCATGTATGCATGACAGGAAATAGAAAGTGCATGTTTAGTTCATATAAACTTTTTGATGGTTGTCAGATGTTAATTACTTACCCTCCATCTATTGTGCATAGGTGCAAAAATTAATTGATCTCCTTCAAAAAAATTAAAAATAATAATAATAATAAAGAAATAAAGGTAAAAAATTGGGAAAAGTTCATCATAATTGTTTCTGTATAAGCTAAAACGACAAATTAAGTGCACAAATATATACCATATAGAGATTCATATATAAAAACTCGTTCTTTTTTTTATACAATACCCTTGTGGTAAAACGCCCAAACCAAAAACTTGTTGCAGGATCTCAATGCAAAGGTGTTTGCCGCAGTTTTTGGTGCACGAAATTAACTTCAAGTATGACCGTGTTCTAAACATTCTATTTCTCATGAAACTACTTCTGCTATTATTTTGGGATTACCATAGTTAATATGATGTGTTTTATCCTAAATTTCTAATTTTTTTTTTTTTGTTAAGCATTTGTGTACCTCGGAAAAAGAAAAGTTTAAAGCTGCCTTAAAAGAAGCAGACTCCCATCCTGCAAGCACCATTAAAAGCAAAAATAAATGATAAACACAGAAAAGAGTTTAGACGCTCAACTAGGATTAAATCGGATATCGTCCAATGGTATCTCGTTGGTATCGACAATGTTATCATTATAACATTTTCCTTTTCATAATTTTATCAGACCATTAACACCACCATTACAAATACTCCAAATTTGAATTTTCATTTATGGGTTACCAAACACTGTGTTTGCATCAAATATAAAATCTATTAATATAAGTTCAAAAATATATCTATTAATTTTTGTTTTCTAATCTTAAAACTACAACTGTTATCATAGCGGATCCAGACCCGAACCCGAAAGAATGACTTGTGCAGTTCACTCAGCAACATAATACATCAATATTCGGTTGGCAGGCTCTGTCAATCTCTCAAAAAAAAAACATAATACATCAATATTTCCCTGGACATGGTTTTTTTTTTTTATGGTAACCGCTTAACGGGCTCCACTTTCCCGCACCATATAGCGGACTATTTTCAAAATGACCATAAACCAATCAAATTTAGATGGACCACCGTGGACCAAAAATATTTTCACAGATGGCCTTAGCTGTTAGAAAATTAATTAGAAATAATTATTATCTACATATATTTTAAGATTTTAATAAACTACAATTTTTATCAAGTATCTAAGTAATTAAAATAATTATTATACAACGATATTTTCCTGTTAACAACGAATTGATGATGGATGTTATGAGCTGGCCACTCATGAATAATCATCATCAATTCAGAAATTTATTTTGTGATCGTATAATAGATGAATAAATGATAGAGATAGCCGTTGTATACATTAATCAATTTACGGTATCCATTGTTACTCTTACCCTGTCAAAGTTATAACGTATCCAATTAATGTGACTTGATTGTGTACAGCGGTGTATAACACGGTAAATTGATTAATTTCTCCTGTCCAAGTTTTGTCTTTAACAGCTATATAAGCCGCAACATATAGAGTAAGTAAAATAAGGAGAAAAGATGTGAAAAAGAAATAAAATATATTCCACAGTATTTTATATATTTGAGAATATAAGAGATAAATAAAGAATTATTTCTTTGAGCTATTGTTGTAATCAAATTCGGGTTCGCTTCTTATGCGGGGTGCACCGCATCAATGGAGGCATGAGTCGAAGTATCTTGAGAAGAGATTGCCATGAGTCCACTGCACCATGTGGGGCAAATACTTCTCTAAAGTTAGTACTCGTATTGTTACAGGTGCGCTTCGATACTCACTATGATTCGATGATCTTCGACTATGAATGGATGCTATTTGGAAGATTGTGCATCTGACAAGTTCTTCAAATCACTATTTGATCTTTCTAACTTTATTTATTTATTTATTTTATCTAATTAGGCTTAATATTTTCAACATTGGCTGGGGCGCACTTTGAATGTGCACCCCTATTGAGTTCAAAAGTTTGTTATTTTAATTTTCTAAGGTATAATTATTGTAGATCTTTTCACGAGCTTTCCGAAATGTGGTTGTATGTTTTCTGGAGAGTTTATTATCAAAAGTTATGCTCAATTAAAGATCAAACTCTTTTTTACATTTTTGTTCGGGACTCTTGATATTGTCTATTATTTATGATTTCAAAACTCTTTAACAATCTTCATCTATAAAAATAAATTTATTGTATATTAAATTTTACATACGTAATATTTAGATATGACAAATTGTTGGGTCGGGTCGGGTTTTGGTTTGGGTTCAGATTCGGGTCGGGTCGGGTCAAGTTGAATACGTAACCAATCGTCACCATAAAGTTGAATAGTTCCTCTAAAAAAAAAAAAATAAATAAAGTTGAATAGTTCAACTTTAATTCCGCCATTAAAGTTGGGATTCACATCAGTTGCCATACTTTTTTCTATGGCAGGTGTGCCATAGTTTTTAGTGTCCATGGCAAGTGGGACCCATAAAAAAGGAGGCCCCCTCCAATCTAAATCGTAGGTAGCCGTCAAAACTTCAATAAACAGTGAAGATTCCATGGCAGCGAATGTGCCATGGAAATCTATGGCAGCAAATGGGAACCCATTAAAGTTGAATAGGTAACCAATCGTCACCATAATGCTTTCAAGTGCACCGATCGGTTGTAAGCCTTTAAATGGATTGTATCGGAGTGCTCAATTCATCCCCTCATCCCCTGATCGTCTTCTTCACTCTTCCCACCTCTCGTCACCATAATAATCCTTCTAGAAAGTTCCTCCTTCTATCGACCGGCAAGGCAAACCCTCCTCCGCTGTACAACGAGGCGATCACCAATGGCGATCAAGCGGAAGACCACGAGCTCAGCACCAGCGCATGAAGGGGCTGGACTTCCGTGCCCGAGGGATGATGCGTGGTATGGCATCCGGCTTCTCAAGGTGAAGGAGGGAGTTCTCCAGGTGATGTATCTGGAATTTCACGAGACCGAGGACGAGTGGTTCTCCAGCGAGCAGTTCGAGAGCTTGGAGGAGATCGAGGAACTGGCGGGGCGGTTCCGATGCCCCGCTGAGCAGCTGCAGGACTCCGAGTGCAGCGGGGTGCGCAAGGGCATGGTGGTGCTGGCTTGCGATACGTTCCCGCGTGATGAGGTCAAATTCTATGATGCCACCCTGGATGCGGTGGGTGCGTCGATCGATCTATCGACCGTTTCCTTTTGTTTACATATTCAACTTTATTTATTTATTTATTTTTTAGAGGAACTATTCAACTTTATGGTGACGATTGGTTACGTATTCAACTTGACCCGACCCGAATCTGAACCCGAACCTTAACCCGACCCGACCCAACAATTTGTCATCTCTAAATATTACGTATGTAAAATTTAATAGACAATAAATTTATTTTCATATGTGAAGATTGTTAAAGAGTTTTGAAATCATAAATAATAGACAATTTCAAGAGTCCCGAACAAAAATGTAAAAAAAAAGTTTGATCTTTAATTGAGCTTAATTTTTGATAGGAAACTCTCCTGAAAAACGTACAACCACATTTCGGAAAAGATCTACAATAATTATAACTTAGAAAATTATAATAACAAACTTTTGAACTCAATAGGGACACAGCCAAGACCATCTGTAAAAATATTTTTGGTCCACGGTAATTTACGAAAATAGTCCCCATATAACCTGGACCATGGAGCAGGTACACCTAAAATTCCCGGTAGCGGTCCAGCCGTCCAGCGGACTTTCTGGTAAATCAGACAATATATCAACTAAACACGGTTCACAGCAAACAAACCCACCCTATACCCTCTCTTCCTTGTAAATTCAGAAGATCAGCCAATCACCTCACAGAGACGATCAGTGCCGTGCTAGACCTCGTGTAACCAACTCCCATCACGTTCTTCCACCGCTTCTGTGGATTTTCCTCGAAAGAAAGCAAAGTGCTCATCCCCTAACTTACTGCATCGTGCAGTTCACAACTTCAGCCGTTGGATCATCTAGTGATCCGCGCTGGAACGAATCTCGAGGCAATCCAACGGTTTTCCTATTTAACTGCACAATGCAGTACAGCAGGGGATGTGAATTCAAGAAAGCAAAGTTACAAGAAAATGAAAAGGAAAGGAAAATCCAAGAAAAGAAAAACCCGACATTTTAAGACAACGAGTGCTTTTCTTTTCCATTCAATCACAATCAAATTCGCATTCATTCCTCGTCGATCGATCGCTTGATTGGGTTGGGATGGGGTTGCTGTTCGTGTACTCGATCCCCGGATCGAAGGTGTTCAAGTGCCGCTGCTGCAAGGTCGACTCCGCCTCGCCCGACGCCATCATCTCCAAGAACTTCAGCGGCAAGTACGGCGCCGCCTACCTCATGGACAGCGTGTCAGTTCTCCTTCTCCTTCTCCTTCTCGTCTCAGATCAGTAATCAATTCTAATTTTGTTATCTGTGAATTTTGTGTATTGATATGAATTTGATGATCACACAGGGTGAATATCACTTTGGGGCCGAGTGAAGACCGGCATCTGCTCACGGGATGGCACATTGTGAATGACATCTACTGTAGCTGCTGCCAGCAACTTCTTGGCTGGAAATATGTCAGTTTCTGATATACTTAGCTCAATTAGTTACATTTATAATTATTTCATTCATATTAATATGTTGTCTATATATCTATTATATCTGAATGAATACCATCAGGATTTTGAAAATCTTGGTTCTTTTATTCTGCACAGAGTTAAATACTGATAAAATACCTTTTTATTGTTGGTAATGCTGATGGATAATGGATTACTACTTCATTTGAGCATCATTGGTTTCTTTTTGTGAATGGTTTCTTCTGCGCTAGAATTGTATGTAGCTGACCATCGTTTTCTTTTCTGCTGAGTCCTTTATCCTTTTATGAGCCATAAATAACTCATCGCAAGCAGCAAAGTCTTGAGTATTTTGTTACAGACAACAAAAAGTATTGGTACAAGTATGTAAATTGCCTATATTGTCTCTGGATAGGGATCCTGTGACAACTTCCTATCTTGACAACCATGACAAAAAATCTCAAATAAATTCATAAAAAAATCTTGACAGTCTTGAGATTGGTTGTCGTGGTTGTCAAGATAGAAGATATATAGTTGTCATGGAAGCCAGTAATTTATCTATTTTGCCATTTCTCTTCTTATGTTCCTTATGGGCACAATAAGAGATGTATATGTTTTTAGGATGAAAAATTGCCAATACTTAAATTCAGAAAGACTTGCTGGTGCTGGTATCTTCTGTTAAGTTTAGAATAGTTGCTGGTACCAGGATTCTCTTTAGTTGTATTTTTAAATCTTTAATAAACAAAAATGGTATTCCCTTCTGCAATTAAGCTATCTTCAAAATAGTAGTTGCTTTTGCAATAAATTGTTTTATTTCTTGGTATCTATTGTTCTTTTAAAAGTGTTATTGTAGTGCATTTCCAGATAATGACACTAAATTACAGAATCACTTCTCTTTCCATCCTTTTTTTCCTCACTTGGAAATGGAATAGAAAGCTTCTACAGCCAAATACACATGTACTTTGTAACATCAGAACTTGCAGTTGTCAGTACAAGTCTATAATAGCACATATCTGGTTTGCCCCTATTCTATCATTGGTATGTTTACTGGATGTCATGCCAACATATAGATGAGAGATCCATTAAACCATATTGGGCAGCTTGGCTACCTCGTGGTAGACTGTTAGAAGCAGATGGATTACCTGATGTCACATGGTGATAATTAATATCTTTCTTGGAATAATGTAGGAGAAAGCATATGATGAGAGCCAGAAGTACAAAGAAGGGAGGTTCGTATTGGAAAAGGCTCGTGTGATGAAGGTTGGCTGATGTTCTGTTCACAGTGTTTTATACTTTTTGTAAGTCTTTAAAATTTTCTATTTACGTATATTTTTTGGATATATGATGATGCAACATAAGGTGTTCAACTTGACCGTTCTGACAGCTTGATTCAACCGTAGATAAGCTGTATATATCAGATATATTCACGTAAGTTGCTATGATCAGATATGGAGGAATTTGTATTACTACAGAAAGTTCGAATATCATGTCATCAGTTTCATAATTGATAGGTTCCTTCTTTTAAATGCAGGTACGTAGATACTCTAACGCTCAGGCATCATAGTCTTTGCAGATTAATTCAAGTCTTATTATAATTTCAATTTCTAAATTGCTCCTGATTTCTTCATTTTGTGTCTTTTACTTGAGGATTTGGTGGTTCTTTCCATTATTTTGCTTAGGAACCTATGTCAGGAATTCATGTTCAAGTAGTCTGGTTACACTGAAAATTAGAACTTTTGACAGAAACAAAGAGAAACCGCTAAGCAACTGTTGTACTAGTCATGTTGGGTCCGGTTCTTTATCTTTTGCCATGCCCAAATTGATACTGGGCCACATTCACTTTCTCTGGTTCAACTGTAAATTCTGAAAAACATTCTTCCCATCAATAAAACCCATTTTTGCCTTTTGCATATCTTTCAATTGCATCTTTTTTTTTTCTTTTATTAAAAAAAAATTCTTGTTGTTACTGTTATTTTGCTATTCTTCCAGATAGATATAGCACAAGTAAACCATTTGATTTTCGTATAGTCTTCAGAATTGGTTTTATAGAAGTGATCCCTAAAAGTTGGAATCTTTTGATAGAGAGAAGGCAATAAAATGATCATAACAAACAGGATGCCACCATTTTACTATTGTAAGAAAAAATTGAAAGACCGGGATTACAGAGGCGGTAATTGGTAACAAGTAAAAATTATGTAGGACTTTACTTCCATACTCACAGCTAGATAATTTTATCGGTTACAAATAAATTTCATAATGAATAATATTTATTTATAATCGTCAGATCTAAACGAAAATTCTTTTGGCGGGTATATTGGAGTAAAATTCAATTATGTATTCTGTATACTAGTGCAATACTGAACACAATATGAACGTAATAGATGAAAATTTTATGGATAAATATTCCAAACAGGAAGCGGTAATTTCACCAACATATTTTTTCTAATGAAAAAAATATCACCACAACAATTTTTATTTAATATAATAAACAAAATTTTACCGTATCATCACTAACCCTTATAAATAGAATTTTAATTTTTGAGAGAGGCCATGTCTCTTCTTATAAAAAAGAATATCGAGAATAGATTATCAACATCCACATTGGACCAAAGCCCCATGAATGACATTCAAGCCCAGATGCAGAATCTTCTCAAAGCCCAGTTCCACTCCCCATTGCTGCAGTGCATAGATGATAGATCATAGAATAGAACTAGAATACTAGAAGCACAATTCACCATATATATCCACTCCGTTATGGACTACAGCAGATCCAGATCCTGAAGCTCCCAATCAAATTAATCAATGGCAGGAGAGTGGACCCAGAGCCCATGCCACTTCGCCAGTTGCGTGCTGCTCTGGACAAACCTCCAGTTGCTAGGCCCCCTAGGGCCAAGATCGTCAAAACATCTGTTCTTCTCTTCCCGATCCAATCGTATCAATTACTTGTGCAAAGTGCAAACGAACAGGTAAACAACAATCGGGAATTTGGGATTTGGGGCCGACCCGCACCGCGGTTGGTTATACAGAAGAGGAAACAGGAGACCGGCGTCTCGTCTGTCCTATTGCGTCTTTCAAGTCAACAGTCCCTGACAACGCGCTCAAAGTATCACTGTTGAGCTCGAGATCGATCTCATCTCATCTAATCCAGTAATCCCACTCTGAAAACAACCAGCCAGTCACTGACCTGCGGGCCCTCCCTTGCAGATCGCAGGTTAAAAGTTAAAAGTTAAAACTCGCTTCTAAAACTCCGGTCCGTAGTAATTAGTAAACTAAGATAAATCCGGTGCGTAAGTAAGTAAGCGTAAAATACTAAAATTAGAGTTCGCCGCAACGAGTTAAAAAACTCCACCGTATAGACATAGTTTATAGATAGAGTGTGGACCGATGAGATCTGAGCCGTCCGATCCAGATGCTCACCGGAGGCCCCACGATGCGAAAGGAACAACGACTAACGAGTACAGAAAGAAACCGGTGCATGTACAGTGTATTAGTATGTAAAACAAGTAGATCGGGAAGGAAAGCATTTCAACAAGAACAAGTTGCAACTAGCAAGCAGCAACAGAAAGCTCATCCCCTGACTTACTGCATTGTGCAGTTCACAGCGTCAGCCGTTGGATCGTCTCGATATCCGCGCTGACATGAATCTCGAGACGATCCAACGGCTGACGCTGTGAACTGCATAGTGCAGTACAGCAGGGGATATGAATTCGCAACGTAGTAGAGTAGGCAGTTCCGAAACTGCCCCTCGATCCCCCTCACTGAAATTTACCACCAAAAGATCCCAAAAAGAGATAAAATCGTAAAACAAAGCAAACAAACAAACGAAACAAAGAACGAAAAGAATATCAGCAGCAGTGGAGAGAATTGGAATTTCACATCGGATTTCTTGAATTTCTCGTGTTCGAAAATGTCTGAGGCGAACGGCGAGGGTTCGCCGGAGAAGTCCCTGCCGGATCGTAGGGTTTCGGCGCTGTCGGCTGCGGCGGGGGTAACGGGCAGTGGGGCAAGGTACAAGACGATGTCGCCGGCGAGGCTGCCCATTTCCAGGGAGCCCTGCCTCACGATCCCGCCCGGGTTCTCTCCTTCCTCGCTGCTCGAATCTCCGGTCCTGCTCACCAACATGAAGGTCTTTCTCTGCTCTCGATTTGCTCTTTCCTTGCCGTTCGGATTGTAATCCATAAATAATCTGTGTAGGAGTGGCGGGGTTTGGTTTACATTTTTAGTGCCAAATGTTGCCCAAAGTACTGTCAATTACTGTACTGCTACTGATACTGCTACCCTTGGAAGAACTAGAATTTAGGTCTTCTTTCTACTTAATTGAATTCAGTCCCTGTAGATAATGGTAAATTAGAAATGTGTCAGTATTGAATTGTATAGTATTATTTTCCTCCATGTACTATGTGTGACAAGGAGTTACTCTTGATGTTACTGTAATCGATCTAAGATTTGTAGACTCCTCTTTTACCCATCACGGCGGGATTTCATTTTTAATTGCTGATAGGTAATAGGAGCTGTAGTAACTGAGGAAATCTCAGATGCACCAAACATGTTGTCTTCTTTTTGTTTGTTTTCAGAATAAAGTTTTCCTTTTTAATTTACCTAGAAAAAAGTAATGCTGATTATCATTACGAGCTTTATGCTTATTCCCTTTGCTTTATTCTGGTGTACGTGTACTCACGATGCGATGAAACTGTTACGAAAGGGGAAAAAAATGAAACACTAGGTTGGGTATTGACTTTAGAAAGCTGGGATGTGGAATATTCCTTTTCTTTCTGTAATGGCATAGATGCCTCCTTAAACAAGGACCTCTTTTTTGTACTGTTTAAACTTAATTTGATGCAAGGGAATTCTTTGGTTAAATATTTAATTGTGGCAATTATGTTTTCTGTTGTCTCCTTGGTCTTTTGAGAGCATAAGGGAAAACTTTAGAAGCATGTGAACAAATAAGTGGAAGTATTTTTACCAGGTCCTTCTGCATATAGTTATAGCAACTAAGCAATTATGAGATATATTGTTCATTAGCTTCTCATGACTTCACCATAAACTTTGACGTCTATTCAGAAAAGGTTTTTCATGTTTGACCTTGGATTCACTGGTAATATTCTTAATCTTGTGTTACATTGCTGTAGGCTGAACCCTCTCCAACCACTGGTACCATGGCATCTATGATGAGCAGAATCAGCAATTCAGAAAACCTACCTTCACCGAGGGACAGCCGCTTAGAAAAATCAAGAGAAGATAAAGGTTCTAGCGAGTTTGAGTTCAAACCCCTCCCCAATTCGTCAATGCAATCTATGGTACGCCCTCTGCTGAGTCCTGACAGTACATTGTTTTGGGCATCTTTTCATGGGATCAAATTTTTATTGTTTGCTTGTGCAACTTTCAAGGCTTAAGATACTTGTAGAAACTGAAATTAGCTGTGTTGGGGACAGTACTCATATCACGTTGTTAGCATCAGGTAAGGCATTATTCATAGTTAAAGATCAATTTGTGGAGGACGTTTTAAATTTTGGGTTTGAGAGTGATTACTTTTGTAGTAGATACGACGTGAGTAAATGGACGGACAAAATGATAATGGTGTACCAGTGGTAAGTGCTTATTCATGAGAAATTGGTTTTTTCTGTTGTAGGCTTCATTAAAGCGTGCACACCAACATAATGAGTCAGTACCATTCTTCCAAATCCAGAGTCAAGCTCAAACCCAGAATCAAACTCAGGCTCACACATCTAACCCAATATCATTGCCACCTCCAAGTGGATCAGGACAAGAGAACAGACCAATCGATGTGCCACAGCTTATCGAACCGTCCCCTTTAACTGACACTCAGGAACCAGCTTATGATGAGCAGATAAATGGCTCCGATCTAAATGCATCAGGTTCGCAGCCATCACAATTAGGTCTTGCTTTTCATCTGATTGGTTGTACAGTAGAAGAATCCAATTTTTAATCATTGGTATGGTGAAAATACTTGGCAAATAAAAAATTATTAAAGCAAGGCACATATATGGTTTCACTTGCAATTTCACATAAAAGGTATAGGGATGTGTTTTTAGAATTAAGAAGAGAACTTCACAGTTTCATCATAATGTACACGTCTTTTCACGAAGATCCAAAAGAAACTAAATGACATTTTGATATTGCAACAGGTAACTCAGCTAATCTGGATAAGTCAATTGAAGATGGGTACAATTGGCGCAAATATGGCCAAAAGCTTGTAAAAGGAAGTGAAAATCCGAGGAGCTATTATAAATGCACGCATCCGAGTTGTGAGGTGAAAAAACAATTAGAGAGATCCATGGATGGTCAAATAAAAGAAGTGGTGTACAAGGGTCAGCATAACCATCCCAAACCGTTGCCTAACCGCAGATTAGGTCTTGGTGGAGCTGTATTACCTAATAGTGGAGATGATAAGTATGATGGTTTTGTAGAAGGTGCTTTCTCTCACTTCTCCCCCTTTCCTTTCTTTCGAGAAACTATGGACACCACAAGCTCTCTCTTTTTCTATCTTCTCTCATTTTGAACTTGACAGTGGGTGCCAATTGCCATCAAAAGAAAACTTGTATTTTACAACCCAATATTAGATGCCTTGAAGCCAAAACTCATCTCTCTTGCTGAGGAACTCTCTCACTCTTGTCATACAACCTTGATATCCGTCCTATCTGTTTCCTAATAGAGATAGGTGTTATATTTATGCAATGTATCCGCAGAGACTATATTTCTCTTCTTTGTTCAGACAGTGTCTGAATGGTCTAAGGTCTTTGGACAATCTCTAAGGAAATTAAGTTGAAGTTGTTATATAATTATATTTCCCAGTTCTGTTGGATATCTAGAGATGATTATCTTTTTGAAGGGTGTTTGTAGTACATTTACTTTTGTAAGTTGTAACTACTTGACATTCTATAACATTTGTACGAGTCATATTAGATTTGATGTACGAGTAAATATCAATTTTTTTTTTTTTCCAGACAAGGGGCAAGGCAATGTAAACCCTCTGCCTAATCAAATAAATATGAATGCCACCGGTGATACTCCACCAGGCCCCGCAAATGAAGACGATGGTGTGGTAGTGGGTCAATGTAATGTTGGTGATGACATGGCGGATGATGAGGATACAGAGTCCAAGCGCAGGTCCTTAATCAAATTATTTTTATTATACTTCATTACTTTCAACATCTTGTTTTTGTGATGCTTAAATGTTGAAGGGCAATTTATATTGCAGGAAGATGGAGGCAGCACCACTGGATGCGTCAGCTTTTAATAAGCCTAATCGCGAGCCACGTGTGGTGGTTCAGACTGTAAGTGAGGTAGACATATTAGATGATGGCTATCGCTGGCGCAAATACGGACAGAAAGTTGTCAAAGGAAACCCTAACCCAAGGTAAAGAGATATCTTCTTCGAAGAAGAATACATGTTGACCTAATTTTATTTTTCTACTTTTGGTTCATTGACATACACCAGATGTTTTTCCATGTATGCAGCAGTGTAAGGGGTGTCAATGGGTAAGGTTGGAGTATTTTTATACCCGTACTCTTTTAATACTAGTCTTATACATACCCTACACTTACCGTTAAATTTCCCATACCTGCCCTTACCTTTAAGATTAACAGTTAACATACTTCAACGGGTAATTACCCCGTAATTAATATAATTTAAACAAAAAAAACATTGATATATTTTTGAGAAAAATACATATGTACAAAACTTTAAACATCATGTAGATAATAACAGAAATGTAGATTTGTCATAATTAGTTCCAATATCTATACTATAACATTAAATAAATGTGGTTCCAGTGTTGTCATAATAGGTTCCATTAGCTATTATTCGCTTCATAGGGAAAATTTGTGTGTTTCAGTTGCAAACTGTAATAATATCTTCGGCATAGCTGAGAGATATAGCTCTCATTTCTATTATTTCTCTCTTTGGTTGTATGGTGCTTCTTCTTTTAACATAGATACACCATAATTGAGACATACTCAACTTGCCCTTTAATTTATGGAAGTACTCTTTCTTACTGGTGATGTTTTTTTCTTCACACAGGAGTTATTACAAATGCACAAACATGGGCTGCCCTGTACGAAAGCATGTTGAGCGGGCTTCACATGACCCAAAATCTGTTATTACCACATATGAGGGTAAGCATAACCATGATGTGCCGACTGCTCGGACTGGATCAGGTTCTGGGTCTTATGACCCTTCTACTGTGGCTGCTCCCATAAAACCCTCCCCGAGCAACATCAACAGTATGTTCAGGCCTTGTGATACTATTCCAGTCTCCCGACCTTACACGCAGCCGGAAGGCAATAACAACGCAATTAGTCTAGACCTTGGTGTGGGCATAAACCCGAATCAAGGTAACAATGGGCATCATTACCCGCATATGCACCTGGCAAATGCTTCTGGCTATGGTAATATGGTCATGCCTGCTGTTTCAATGGTGCATAGTGGGCTACAACCTGTACAAACTCGAGAGGAGGATGGCAGTTTCACCTTTAAGACAGCTCCTATTAACCACTCGTCGAGCTTGTGTTACACCAGTACAGGTAATTTAGTTATGGGGCCATGATTTTTGTTTTCTAACTGAACTGTATTATTGGATGATTTTTTAGCTTTGATTTTTTGAGGATGTTGTCGGGTGATGTTGTAATTGTCTGCACTTGGGGGACTGGTCACTGGGTTTGAGCAAAAAATGGATAGGGATTAAGTTGGGGATGTTGATCGATTCCGGATAGATCCTGTAATCGTACATTTCTTGTACAGTTGCTTGTTTCAATATTATCAGTCCCCTTCGTAATTATGCTCTTCCCTATTTCATCTATACTATTCATTATTGCTGTTTTTGTATAAAGTAAATCATTAAACATTAAACATTACAAATATTATAGAAAAGCCTTCAAATTTATTAAACTGTAATTGCTAAGCTTCGTATATAGCAATGCAATGCATAGCAAGTTGTTAGTGCCGAGAAATGATCATGCAAAAGGTTGCAGACTAAAGATCTCATATCCTCCGTAACGCTGCATTGTGTAGCGCAGGATGTGAACCATTAGATCATCTCGAGATCTGTGCTGGCTCTAATCTTGAGATGATCTAACGGTTCACATCCTGTGCGCTACACAATACAGTGCTACAGAGGATGAGCACTCCAGACTAAACGGTAGTTGAAAGAGCACAACTGCAGAAGTGGAATGGACCATATGCATTATTGGCATGCGAGCAGCAGCGTTCCATTCCATAGTGCAATAACACATCACAGAAGCAATCATTATTCACCATTAGCTCCCAATGTGACCATTAAAACGAACAAGATAGCATAAAAAGGTATAAAGTACATCGTAGGTTCATCTTGTAGCACCCCACTTGGATAAGGGATGCTAAATGCTACAAGCTACTTGTGTATAATGAGCTTATTGGGCGTGATTAGGAGGCTTGAATTTTCCCCGTTTTGTGATTTGGGTTTTACCACTGGCGTAAATAAAACTCTGAGAGACTGAACAAAGCCCACTAAAAATTTTCATGATAGCAGATGGGAACCCATGCTCATTAAATTATATTATCTACCAGTAAGTTTCGAATCCAATAGATCAGTAGGAAAAAAAAAAAAAAGAAGAAAAGAAATTTCTTCCGACATTTTCTATATGCTTCTTTTGTAATAAACTAAGAATTGTGCTTTTTCTACGCGTTTCTTAGCTAAAGAAAAGATTTTAAAGTGCTTGTTCTTGCGGCTGTAATCAAGCAAAAAATAGTACCACTGTACCTTTCACTCCCTTATCATTGGCTGAATTATGTCAATTTGACAGACTATAAGAATTGATCTGCCGACATAACCAGGCATGCAATACAATAGCGCACATTTTTAATCCATCTATTTTAACAAATTAAGGCAGTTTCCAAAATTTTACATAAAATGTGCTCCAGACAAGATGATGTCAAAAGCAGAACAGAATCTAATTCTTGAAAAGAAAATTTTCTGAAAAAGTTTAAAAGTAACAGACTGACAATGGAAACACTGCATGTCAATAACCATTAACCAACATATGTTGCAAACATTAGCAAAGCACAGGACATTGAGGACAAACTATATATAATACAAAACCATACTAGCATACAACATAGATTGTCACGTCTCTTATTGCCATGTCTCTTAGTCTCTAAACTGCCCATCTACAACCAAACTAAAGTGGAAATTAGACTACAGCTGACTGAAACCATACCCAAAATCTACTACTGGCACGGCATAGTACCATGTACATAAACTCTAACCATACATTGCATAAACTCACGATGTTAGGTCCTCGCATCACGTCAGCAGCCTTCATCTCCATGCACAGGAAACAACCAATCGCCGTTGCTTCCACCCCAGATATAGCACACCATCTATCTCGTTAAGCCAGTAATGCGGTGAATAGCTCTCCAGAAGGGTCTTAATGGTGGCATTTACCAATGGGCTAAGTGGACAAGGCCGAAACCCTGCCATTGAAAAGCGTGCCCTCCATTTGCCAAAGAGCTCATGCCTCTCCACTCTTTCTTTCCCCTCGCATGCAATAATATTCACTATATCCCTTGCCAGACAATGCTGTTCCACACTAATTCTCTTGTTGTGCTCCAACAGCGTGCTCACATCTATCGATTCAAATATTGCCGTATAGTAGTCCAGGGTTTCACAAAACCGTTGAAAGAACGGCGAGGTGTTTGTGTTAGATTCCTGCTCAACTAACGCCACGACTGTGGGGTTTAAGCTCTTAATCAATCTAATTAACCGATCACGGTGATTCTCAGTATTCACGCTCTCATCAGACATGTGATGCAACTGAAAAGCAAAATTAACTGCCAGTGCATCCCCATACCGGATATCAAGATGCTCTCTTCTAATTTCACTACCATCCATGTCTAACGGGTGAAATTCAAATGGTACACCGCATTTAGCAGCAACATGAGAAAGCCTCATACCTACCATATGCAAACCACCACCACGCGCGTAGGCAGATTGTGCATCATCTATGCCAGTTATGCGGATTCTGGGTGGGCCACCAGGCCTCGCAGCCAAGGCCTGAATCAGGCTTATCCATTGGGTCCCCTGAGCAATCTGAAAATCAATTATGTGAACTGAATCTGCCCCTTTGACCGCCTCTGCAATTGCACCATTTGCTGATAAGTAACCAAATTTGAAATAAGGGCATGCCTCATACAGCGCATGCATGTATGACATCAGATCAGAGCTAGTAGGCTCTTTGCATTTAAGGGCCTTGTATATGGAGCTCCCTGAATTTTCCAGTCTGGCAACAAGACCTTCTAAAAGGTAAGCGCCCAGCCGTTGCATCGGCGTGCCCGAGATGGAGACCATCTGACGGAGCTCAGGTACCATCCATTGTATTGCAAACAAATCATTTTCATCTACCGCCTTTGCACAATACAACAATAGCTGTTTAAGGTCACCACGAGGAATGCCCATCAACTGCATCCATTTAGAAGCATCATTAGTGCCAGACTGGAGTATTTCATAGTCCTCTGGCGCATCAGAGTCGGGTCCGAGCATGGCGCTCTCCAATTCGCGCAGCTTCTGTTGCAATTCATCCTGGCTATGGTGCGGCTCCTCCGTAATGGTTATGCACGAGATACTGTTTGGCGACCCATTCGATACGTTCGTGTTATCAGACAACGGGCTGCCGCCTGCGTCCGGGGAGAAGCTGTAGCATGAAGGCGAGTTGTGCGAGTTCGGTTTTATCGTCGCAGAGGATTCGAGCGTGCAGTAGGGCTGCGATTGGGCATTAGAGCGAGGATTTTGAGAGTACGAGCCCTCATCAGAGGAGGACACGTACTGTGGAGATTGGTAATTGGTTTGCTGCGTGTAACCGGAATCAGTTCCAGCTTTGGTGATGGGTACAGATGAGTAGTTGTTGTAATAGGTTTTATTGGAGTGGAGGTAATCTTTCGAAGTCTGCATGGTGATATTATTATACGGTTAACTCTATAAACTTCACTCAATCTTGGGAAATTATCTTCTCTGGTTCCTCAAGTCCGAGCAAACTAGCATATTTCACCTGAAATCAAGTACAAGAAACAGTCTTTAGTAAGATAAACAAGTAATATCAGCACCTATGGATTGGAACTGTAATTGAGGAAAGTATGAACAAGAAGCTAACTTTGGTTTCATCTCAATTACCCATTTGGGATTCTTTTATTTTACCTGGTTTTTATTTTTTCTGTTTTCTTGTGAGATTGGGGGTTTTAATTAAATAATCAAATTGAAAAGACAATTTCGATATTTTCTATACTAAATGCTTGAAAAATAGATTGAAAGGTTAAGCTATTTGTTGTCTGTTCATAAATCCCTGATTAAAAGCTGCTAAATTCCTCTCTAATTAAAAATTGCTTTGCTGCCCCAATTCAAGATTGAAATAAGAGGAGAGGAGAGGTGATCAATCAAAATTAAGGTAAAACCAACCAACTCCAAGATCACAGACAATTCTTGATCAATCAACCAATACCAAAAAAGAAAAACCAGATCCGAAAACCTAACCAAACCCAGCAAGAAATCTCAACTAATTGCACGAACAACTGAACCCAACCCACCAATACAGCACCCGAATCACACCCAATTGAAGAGCAATCAAACTTTACTAGTACCAATTTTCCACATACCTCGAAGGAATGAATCCACGGGCAAAGTCACCACCAGATAAAAAAAAGCAGTCGAGTCGAGTCGAGTCAAGGTCGGTTCTTTTCAGTCGTCACAGAGAGGGAGAGAGAGAGAGTAGTGGGGGGAGGGGGAGATTGAGAAAGCAAAGAAAGAAAGAAAGAAAAGGCTTGGCGAAGGAGTAAAGGCAAGCAAAGCAAAGCAAAGAAAAGAAAGGAAACAAAGACTCAGAACGATTTTATAGCCTCTCTGTGTTTTAGACAGTAGTTATATACGTTTCTCCTTTCTAGTTCCTTTCTAGTTTCTACCGTTCGCGTACCAACACGGCGAAAGCGGCGTAGTTGGATCGTCTCCTACTTAGTAACATACTAATAAGGGTACAGTCCTTCCGCTTCGCTTTAAGATTCGTGCTAGTTCGATCCTAGAAATCTGTCCGGATAATCCGAGGGTTGTCTGTAGTTACTGAATTTTGTGCGCTGTAGAGGATGGGGACGCGGTGAGAGCCGCTTTCCTTGGCATCTTCGTAAGTGATCGCTTGAGATCGCATGTTCCACTGACAGTGGGACCCACAGAGTCAGATCAGCACGGTTTGGGTTACTCTACTCGGTGATGATGATGTCTTTTTTCTCTTTGGCGTTTTTTGTAGACATCTCCAACAGGATGTACCCTGGTCTCAGATTTCATATCCTCTGAAGCGCAGGATGCGAACCGTTAGATCTTCTCAATTCTGTGCTGGCTCGAATCTCGAGATGATCCAACGGTTTACATCCTGCGCTACACAATGTAGCGCTACGGAGGATAAGCACTCGGCCCCCGAGTCCCTGCTCGATGCATGCTTCGTGATCTCTCTTGTAGACACGAGGCACATTTGTCGTCTCTGACTCTCTGTCTCGTCTCCAGGGACCACAGCAAAATATTAAGCACTTGAAGCATAAGCAGTGTGTGTGTTACTGTGTTGTGATTTTGCGTTTGTGGTTATGAAAAGAGCGCAACTAATTAATTAAGAATCTTTTATTTGAAGGGAGTTTTAGTATTTTATTACGCTGCTGTTTTGGTAGGACATGTTTCTTTTTTTTTCTGAGGTATTAGCGTTACCGAGTTGCCGTGTATTCTGTTTTTGAACTTTTAAATAATTTTGGGGAGTTGAGTTAAACGTGAGCTCAAGCTCACACTGTCACACAGCTATCTCTAATGAGCGAGACTCTGAAATTATATCAAATTACCTTTAAAATTTAATTTATACGGCTCAATAGATTTGATATATCATATATCAAATTACCTTTAAAATTTAATTTATATGGTTCAATAGATTTGATATATCAAAATATTATGAGATACAAAAAATTCTCCATTTTTAAAAATTTTAAGCAATTATTTGAGATTTCTAAAAGTGACTATATGATATTAATAAGATAATAATTATTTATGTACTACTTTTATAAAAAGTATCAAACAAATGCTTTAAAAAAACTTAAAAATGGAAATTATTTTGTATTCCATAAGTTTTTTTATATAAAAAAAAAATTATGGAGCCATACAAATTTGTACGTCTTAAAATTTAACTAATCACGCAAAATTTTTTTACAAATTTTATAGAGCGAAACATACAGTTGGACAAAGAGGATTAGCTTTGTTTATTCTTTCAACTACCACAAGAGTTTAACAGAGAAAGGGCAAGGGACTGGTGTTCCCTAAAAATTTTAAAAATTGTACTAATAAAAAAAAATTAGAAAATTTTCTATAGTGGTATATCATATTTGGTACCCAAAACAAATTTGAAATAATTTTAAGTGTCCTCCGAATTATTTTTATTTTATCCCCTCATAATTCAGTTCAGGTTCAATCGCTGTTGATACCATTGAATTTCAAATTGGAATTTTCTCAACATAATCCAAGCAACGCTCTAAATGACAAAATTAGCATAATACAAATATACAATATATATATTTTGTGATGAATTTTCACGTTGATTCCATGGAAGTTGAACGTAGTTTTTTTTAGAGAAAAAGTCATGGCATCATGTGCTTCTAGTTCTTCAAAATTCCTCCTGCATGTGATCCAGTCAATTTCATTATATTCTTTTAATTAGACCATGAAGGCACAAGGTTAATTATTGAGCTTAGAAAATTATTCTTTCCAATCAAAGTTAGTTACCTCCAACAAAAAAAGAAAAGAAAAAAGATGTTCTCAACGGATTTACTTGCCAACAATTAACTAGGGTCAATTGACTTCCATGCATTTTCCAATTCGTATTTATTTTTAGCGTAAATTGTAAACTTGAGAAATTTTTTATTATATATGGATGTCTTGCTTTACCCTCCATATATATTATGTCAATTCGTTGGCAGCTGCTGTCAACTTATCAAAAAAATATATATTATGTCAATGGCTCAACAATGCTCTATTGTGACTTCCGTACTTGTAAGATAATTAATTGTCTTATATAAATTAATGACTTAATTATGGTGTAATTTTCAATTATTAATTAGTTGATTCCCGCACCTGCCATTGTATATGCTTCGGCAAATTTTTAATTCCTCACATGAGTCACATCACATGTGCTTAAGACATAATTCATTTTTTTTAGATTATTTTTAAGGCCTTTCACTTTTCCATAATAAAGTTCTTTTTGCGAGTTTCAATTAAGAAAATTCAAGGCATTCAATGAGTAATAAGAGATCACTTGACAAGTGCAATCTTAGCTATATTTTCCTCAAACAATAAAATATTAATTACAAAACAAAACAATATTATGCATGTTCTTACACTAAACGTTATATGATCAGTTCATTTCAAACCGTTGAAAACTTTATCTCTTAATTTACAACGGCACAAGTGACAAGTCAAGCCTCATCAATATTACAGAGACATTATCCATTTAATTATTGTATATAGATCATACCTATAGCATGTCATTAATTTGAAATTAATTAAACATTTGCAAGAATTAAATTTGGCAAGAAAAAGATCACCAGGAGACCGATTACAATTTACAAATATGCAGACTCACAGGTCACAGCGACATTATCGAACTTATGGAAGCACTCTCTCAAAAAAGAACTTATGGAAGCATATGCATATCCCAATTCCGATCAGCACCTAACCTTAACTGGGACTGGGAGAAAGAAACTGGAAAGCACGTTGGTTATGGACTTAACGGTTACGGTCATGGTTTCTGTAGAACCGCTATTATTCGTAGCTCTGTTTCAGAGTCTCAGTCTCCAACAAAAGACGTACATACCGGTCAAAGGGAAATCTATACTCTAGAAAGAGGGGTAGTATTCCAAGCATCTCAACTATGCCACATCATCAATATTATTAACCATTGATTTTGTTTAAATCTTTTCATCTACTTCGATCCAATGGTTTATATATATTCTCTCTCCCCATTTAATAAGACAGATGTAATATGTCTAAGACAAAATTTAACCCTTAAAATAATCTAACATTTATGTGTTATTATTTATAAATTATTATATTATTATTATTATTAAATCACATCAAAAACAATATCTTGTTCATTTTTTTTAAAATAAATATTTTACATTTATAAACTTTATTATTTATTTGATATCATATTTCAGGGCGAAACCCGAGTTTCAGCTCTAGTTATCATATTTGTTCATAGCGTTACTTGCTGCTGTGTGCTGCCCCACGGGCCACGGTTTGACCGAAGCGAAACCGGTCAGAGGGAAATTATTTGACCTGACCTCCCAACTACTCAATATTATCCCAGATTCACTGTGGCGTGTTGTAATTCTAAGACCTCCGTGTGGTGTAGCAATGACATTATTGTGAGTTTGTATTTTCGTAAGATTAAGAACGAGCCATTAATTCATTTGTTGATTGGTTGGATAAGGGTCGTCGTTGCGTAATAACACCTGAAGTTTGTTGAGTTGAGCCCCCACAAATCCCATTATTGATTACTGATTTGATTTGATTACTATCCAACAGAAGACTTGCAGACTTGTGGGTAATTTTTTTTTTTTTTTTTTTTTGGGTTGTTATGAAGTTATGTGAAGGGATAACGCCGTTGCTCTTATTTTTGTTTTACGTTACGGAGCCCGTTCTCTCACGTCGTAATTAATATATCCTATAGATAATTTCTTTTTTTTTTTTTCATATTTAGATCTGTGAAAATTATTGCGTATTTTTTCGAGATACATTACGTGAGCTAACAGCGTACAACATAAGGTAGCATTTCCCTTGCAGCTTCTGTTTTCTATTTTATTCAATTTTAGACGATCTTCATAATGATTTTTTTAGAAAAAATAAGAAAACCAATCATTGGTATAAGCTTATAAATTAAATGTTCATGCTGCATAGAATTCACGTGTCATTTTGTATTTATAAATTAATTAAGTTTAAACTGTTACAAGTTTATGTAGTTTTATGTACTAAATAGCTCAAGTATTAATGACCCAATTGGTATGACCAATTTCCAGTTATTAACCCATAATTTTTTTTTAAAAAAAAGGTCATTCATTTGGATATCAAAATTGTCAAATGTATCAACCTTTTTTTTTTTTTTTTTTTGAAGTAGCAAATTTATCATTGTCAACATATTCCTTGATTCATAAAATGTTTCTTTTTTTGGACATGTAAAGTGCATTAACAATGCAAAGCTGTTAAGCTGTAGAAGATACAACGTAGTTAGCACTCACTCACTTAGCAGCAGATTTTTCTCCCATAAAGGACGAGTCAATGAGTCATCTCCAACTCCAGTTAATTCGCTTTTAAATTGTAACTTTCCTCAAGGACAATTCAAAAGTGACCCAACAGTCAAAAAAGCAAAAGAAAAAAAAGGTAGTGTCAACTGTGATTTATTTGATTTTAAGGCACTAATTGATCCCTGATAGCTCCATCACATATATTCACATACCATAATTCATTTTATTTTCAAAATTTCTACCTAAGATTCTAACTACTTAATCGGTTATTTTAACTTAAAAAGTAGGGTCTAATCATTAAATATATTGTATCAGGGTGTTATGGTGAATAACTCTACAATCAAACTAATGTTGCTCGTACCTCCGACGATGAGGAGTTCATAATAATTGTATTTAGTATTCATACCTACGGATCCAAGTTTCCGCACGGGTAGTCCAAGATTCCATACTTTGGTGTGTGATTCCGTTATAACGCGTCCTAATTTTTACATCATAGTGAATGATCGTCGTCACCCTAACTCATGTGTGTGTTTATACCTTATTCAGTCGAGTGTTCATATATATGTATCAGGATGTTTATACTTGATACACTGAGAACACTCTGGCGAAGTACGTTTTTTGAAGATCTTTGTTGGAGTACAGTTAGCTTGCCGAACGCCGGTCTTTATATTTACCAGTGAAAATTACCTAGTACAGCAAATAGTAACCATGCACGTGGGCGGAGGGAAGGGGTGGACACGGGGGTGCTAAGCACCCCCCATGATTTTGCCAATTAATAGAAAAGACATTATTTTTCAGTGTAATTTGATCTGTAATTTCAGTTTGGCCCCCCTATGATTGATTGATGTATTCTTTTATACTGCTAAGCACCCTCCATGCCGCAACTCTGGCTCCGCCCTTGACCATGCATTTTCATTTATCGCGAAAGCTCTGATTCATCCAAATCTTCCCCTAATAGTTACTTGATATGCAAAAAATCTTGCTTAATAATTAGTATATAGTGACTAGTGAATAGTACAGTCAATATATCCGAAGAGAAGATCGTAGTATAGCTCTCAATCTCATGATCAAATTCCCTTTCGTTTATTGTTGTGTGACCAATTTGAGCAAACAACAATTATGAATTTATGAGTGATTGCTCTGTATCCTCGATACGAGGTTAATTTGTGATAATAACGGGACCACTGGCTGCCATCGAGAATTTTAGATGACGGATATCATGAAGATGAAATGTATATTTTTTAGATGAATTCATATTCAAGAAAGAGGGTAACTTTCCAAACTAATTAGTTATGTCATATCATCATTAACCTCAACAATTAATTTTATTTCTCTCTTCTTTATCTTAATCAAATACCTCAAATTAATTTTTCTTTTTTCATTAAAGAGATAATATAATATGTCTAAATAACAATTTAGAAATCAAAATATTTGAGACTCTTTAATTTGTGTTCTTTTATACGAATTATTATGTAGCTAAAAGTATATTGTATAGAAAATATGTTAAGTTCAATATTTATTTAATAAGATATATTTATAAATTTTTAATATATATTAATTTATGTAATATTATTGTTGGCCCTCGACTTCAATTCTGATGTAACTTCGATGGGTGGAATGCTAAGAATGTCAAAACATTTAAAAATCATGTGTATAATAAGGGAAGGAATCGGCTGATAATACTTATTTTGACATATTGACAACCGGATATTTTAAAATTTTATAAAAGTTCACAAAAATCTTAAAAATAAAAAAATAAAATAAATATATTACTTAACTTGTAGATTGATAGTATTTCAAATTTCTATCAATTTTAATATCGTTTGATGACTTATCAAAATTTTGTGTATTTTATAACGGATCTTTAAAGAGTTATCAAATATCGCTTAAATTAAATATAATTGGAAATATAATCAATCTATAAGTTAAAAAAATACTTCCGTAAACTTTTTTCTTCTTTTCTTAGATCTTTTATGAAATTTTACAAATTTTTGAAATATCTCATTATCAAAATTGTCAAAAAAAAAAAGCATTTTCAATGGATCCTTCCCTAATTTATTTGTATTGACTTGTCAAAATACTTAGTCACCTATAGAAACTCAGGTAATATATCTAAACACTTTGGGCTCGTTCGGCGGTGCTATTGACTTAAATGTTTAAGTATTACTAAGTTACACTAGTTCGGAAAAAAAAAATAGCTTAAGAAAGCTTAAGCTTTAAGCCATGGGCAGGGGCGGAGCCAGGATTTGAAAGTTGAGGGGGGGTCGAGACACCAAGGGAAATAAATTTAGGGGGGTGAAATAAAAAATCTGGGCAAAATACACAGTATAAGAGCCTAATCAGTATACAAGTTCCGAAATATTGGGGGGGTCACACCCCCCTTCGCCCCCTTTCCCTCCGCCCTTGGCCATGGGTATGGCTTCCTTAGGAATCCGGACAAGGCTTAAGCCCCGGTCAAAAGAAGGTTTAAGGAGAAACTTTTAATCCGTGCTAAGGAGCTTGCGTTCGGAAGGATTAAGGAGAAACTTTTAATCCGAACATGCACTTTTAGGTGCTTGAAGTTAAGTATGCAGAGAATAATAATGATTTTGCCCCATTTCACAGCATTTTCCGTACACATTTTACCAAAAACAGAATGCTAGAGAGATATTTTGCGGATTTGACTTGGGACTTTTGGTCCAATTTAAATCTCAGGAGATTGTTTGAGGTAAATAATGAAATAAAGCATCGGGATAAGAATATAATTAAAATCAAAAGTAATATATACAAGTATAAAGAAGACAAGATATTATATAAATTGACGTTGTTACAAATAATAATAATAATAATCCGACTACTATTTAGAACCATTTTTTTTTTAAGAGTGGAAAGGCTCCACAAATTTCATTGAAACTAATCAGAAATTACACAAGTCGTAAAGATTTCATTCAATTATTGATAACTTAGAACAAAACAACATAACAGATAGACTTCGGCCTTTACAAAATGAAAATGATGAAGTTCTTGGAACACAAGAAGTTGGACTTTGAACCCTTTTTTGTTTTATTTAGAAAAAAATGTTTTGATAGAAACAAACCTAATTTATATATTTGTCCTAGGTTAAGTCCCAGATTAATTAAAATTTATCAGTATCTACTGTATCTTTCTCCAAGTCAACAACAAAACGTACAAAATAGAGAATTTTGTGCTTGACTTTTCATGCATGGTGCATGTATGGTGTCTGTACGGCGGTTGGAAATCTGGTCAAATTTTAATTTTGTCGGAGAAGCTTCATCACTGGTCCCCTGGTGTATATATAATCTCAAGAGTATTCATATTTACTTATCCTTATTCTTAATAAAAGGAGGTTACATTTTTTGATACGAAAGTTCTATATTCTCCGAAGAATGAATCTCAGTCGTTGATTGTTTACTTAGATTGATCATCACCGTTGACGCACTTTAATGTCACAACCCATTAAAACTTAAGGCCCGTATCAATTTTCTCAATTTAAGACCCTTTATATATTATCTTAAAAATTTATTATAAAAAATAACAATTTCAGTCCAAAAAAGTTGTGCGCTCTTTACTAGTTTAGCTATTAAATAGGTTTCTGCTGCAAAAATAAAAATCATCAAATGGGCATATTTTTGTGATCAATTCCAAATTATAAATTCTCAAGGAATTATTGAACGTTAGCAACTCTATGCACCAAATTTATAAGACAATTAAATTGTGTCATCACGCCATTAATAAATAAATTATGTTTTATTAAATTAATTTGAATGCTGGTGTATTAGTGATGGTGAATGCCGTCATTTGTATTGTGAATTTGTGATTGCAAGTTTGAATTGAAGTGTTTTTATTTCTGTCACGTAGTGATAACTACGTACGTCATTAGCTAGAAATTAACTTGCGACGTGAATTTAATTCAACAAAGGACAAATTAAGCTATAAACTTATTGTGAGGTTGGTACGTATAGGAAAGTCGATGAATGAGAAAGGAGTGGGAAGGGGAAAACAATGGGCATAGTCTTCTCACTCCACAAAAATATTAATGAAGGTGATAATATAGAAAATTATAGAATGAGTTCAGAGTTCGTCTCCTCTACACTTTAATTTGGAGGGTACAAAATCAAATAAATTATATACAGAAGTAGAGTACTCATCTTGGCCTGTTCGGTGGAGGTGAAACAAGAAGACTTAAGCCTCCTCCACGTCTTGATCTCGCTTGATCCTTCCGAACAATCCTTCCTCAATGAAGATTAGGCACCCTCCTCTAGCTATGGATCTTGATCTATATCCTATATCCCCCTTCCTTAAGAATCAAACCCTTCCCAAGCCTTCCTCAAACCCTCATCAAGAATTGATCCAGCGATCTTAACCTTTCTAGCCGAACACCTTATTCATTAACTCTTTAGTGGTGCTTAACTTCTTGATCCATATCACACTGCCGAACAGGTCCCTATTGTGCAGTTGCATAGCAAATAGACGCCACGGGTTATAGGGTTTATTTTATTTGAGATTGCAAGGCACAAATCTTAAAGCAAATCTAACCGGGGTATTAATTGTGCAGTACGTTATTGCGCAGTAGATGATACAAATTGATCAAAGTATCGATCCTGAACATCCCATCTTAATTGACTTATTGCCTTTTGAAATACATGAGATGATGCTATTAGTTTAGAATTTTACTCCAATCCTCTCACTAAAAAACTTTTCTTTTCGATCTGACGATTATAAATAAATATTATCAATTATGAGATTTATCTGTAACCGATAAAATTATTTGGGTCTGAGCATGGAAGCAACATCCGTTAGTTTAAGTATGTTATATTAACAACGATATTATTTAACAGCCATGCGTTTAGTCCAAACAATTGTTAAAAGAAGAAAAGTCAACTTTGTTGATATGTACTAGATATGTTCCGCGTAAGAATTTTTTTTTTTTGTTGTTGTTTCTTATAATACTTTCTTTGACATAAATAATTTATGAGCTGCATGAAAAAAAAATTGGATCCAATTTTATATATCTCTGAGTTGAGCTCATGTACAATGTATTAAGTTTGATGAAATTTGGAAGTCAATAGATTATAAATTAAATGTTTAAGAAATTAATAACCAAACATTATAGAAAGCAATTTATAATGAATATAAATGAAGTAGAGTGAGGTTGCTGTATTATTAATATTATTAACTGTACAAATGCCTCAGTACTATTAGCTCACATCTTAAATTTTTCATTTTTAGAGTTTTTTAAGTATTTATTTCAGATTTTTTTTTAAATCCATATACAAACAGGCACTATTTTATTAATATTTTAGAGTCATTTTGAAAAATCCAAAACAAAAACTTAAAAAATGAAAAAAATGAAAAAAAATTTGTATTCCATAGTATTTTTATATGATGAATTTAATGGAAACCATAAATTAAAATTTTGGACGTAACAAAATATAATTTAGACCATTATGCAAACATTTTTATATTAGTCTGACTCCAACGTAGATCATACATTCTTTTTTTTTTTTTTTTCCTGTGCTGATATAGTTTGAAAGATAGAACGATGCAATGTTTCTATGAGATCAGAGATCACTGCCCTTTTCAAAGATATCATTTTGTTGAAAAAGGTAGGGTTTTTCAGACATTCATTGTTTAATTTCGTAGAAAGGACTCTGGAATTATCATCTCATATTATACAGACTTTGTTAAGACTGTAATGACTCTTCGCCATTCTTTGCACAGTGGAGACATCCTCAAATGTTTCTCTTACTTGAGAAAAGAAAGATCTGAAATTTCAAATTAAATTAGTTTGAAACTTTGAATGATGTATATGGCAAAAAAAAAAAAAAAAAAATTTCATCTAATTAACAAACATCGTTGTTGATAATTTAATTATGTAATTATTTTGGGTAAGTTAATAATTTAAAATTTTTTCCAGGAGGCCTCCAGTAGTACAGGAATGGTGAAAATGTGCTTCTAGTTGGAAAGTATGACCACTGCTTTGACTGCTTTCTGGTGACGTCATTCTTCGTCATCCTTCCATCATACTTGCCTTTTTGACCAGAACTATCATCTTCTTTAATTTTTAATTAATTAATTAATTGATCTTAGCGGCTATTAATTATTGCTTTGATTTATTTGTTTGCTCATGCCTTATTTACTTTGTGTTGTTTGTTTCTTCGGTTGAGTAACTGTAAAGTGTAATCTTGTTTCTGGATAGAAGATTTGGACCTTTTTATTTAAAAAATAATGGACTTGAATCTTATTATGATTAAGTATTGTTTGCGCAATAGTTCTATATTTTGTTGTCCCTACAGAATTGGATATATATGTACAAAGAAATCAACAATTTGTATCCTACATACCAATCTTTAAGCAATAATTATATTATTATTAATTAAGAAAAGTATTATTCTTTAAATTTTTATCTATTTGTTTTACAATTTGTAACATAAAAAATATTTTATTTAATCAAATTTTATAATGTATTCTTTGGAGCGAAGCCTGAAAACGTTACTATAATATATTCTTTGTACCCCACTAATATTTTGTTTATTCGCCTTCTAAGAATATCAGTGTCAATATAATATATTAACTACAAAAAAGTAAAATTTTTGTCAAATAAAAGTTCGTTATATCTGAATTACGAACGTCCAAATTTTTCAGATTATTCTCAAGGTATGAGTTTATAATTAATTAATTATATAAAGTTTGCTTACCAATGTGATAAGATTCTAGATTTATTTTTTTCGTCAAGAAAAAAATGGCCAGACATCATCAGATGAGCACAAAAATATTTATACGATCAATGGGCTTAAAGCGAAAAAAAAAAAAGGCCGTATTCATGTTGTTAGGCAATCATCGGCCCATGTTACGACATGACTGCGTGCCATACCATATTTTTTGACTCAAAATGTCCGCAACAAAATGGACTTCAAAAGGAACGATGGAGTTCGACGATAAAATCAGAAAACACCAGTGAACATTACAAAATTTTTATATTTGGTTTAAGTAGCAGAATACCACGATTCGCGATGGTACCTTTCAATTCAAAATTACAATTTACAAAGGATAAATATGTGGGGCATGCTATCTGTCCCCCAACAAAAATCTCTCTTAAATGTCTCCATCAGTACACCCTCCTGTACGTAAGGTATGAACACTCCAGTATAATAGATATAAACACCTGACGATACATTGTATGAACACTCAAGTTCAGACGGATAGTCATTCATTAGAACGTGGAATTTTGGACGACCCATGCGAAATCTTCGATGCGTAGGTATGAACACCATTTACATCGACTATGAACACCTCATCGAGAGAGGTATGAACACCCTGACGGATAGGTATGAACACCTTGACGGATAGATATGAACACCGTATTTGCACAGACAGTTAACACCATATTTGCATAGACAGTTATTTACCATAACGTTATGATACAACAAATTTGGCTACTAAGTGATGAGACCCGACTTTTAAAGTCAAAATAAATGTGTAATTAGTGAGAATATGAATCTTAAACTAGAATCTTAATGAAATCTTGGTGGGAGACATTTAAGGAGGACAAAAGAAGGGGGACAAAAGAGGGGGGACAAGAAGAATTTCTCTAAATATGTCCAGCCCTGACATTGCCCCCAGAGCTATGTGATGCGTTGGCAGATTGCTGCCCGTTTAGAACATTTTATAAACTGGTATCTCAACTTGACAGTTTTACAATTTTGTAAACCGTCTATTAGAAAGAAACGTTTACAACGTTTTGTAAACTGTCTTTTAGGAAGGGGACTAATTTGCTACCCATTTAGAATATTTGTAAACTGCCCATTTGATGCCCATCTCTTCATAGGATTCATTTAGAACGTTTTGTAATATATCTTTTAGAACGTTCTGTTTATAATATATCAAATAAATAAAATGTCAGTACATCACATAGTGTGGGGGCAAGCCCTATCACTATCCAATTACAAATTAGAATGTCTAATCCTTCATATCGTTGGCGCCGGAATCAGCTGAGATCCAAATCTGATCTCAGGCTCCTGCAATCCCAATCTGACGGCTTGAATTAATTCAACCCCCCCAAAAATCTACAGTTGTCAGATCGGGATTTCAGGAACCTGCGATCTTGATTTGGATCGCAGCAGATACGGACTCCATATCGTTGTAGGCAATCTTCTCCGGACCTTTGTATCAGTTAGGACTCAGGAAGTCACGTGAATCTGAATATTTGCTATCCTGAATATCAGATATTCATCGAGAGAGAGGAAAAACATAAAACTTGAACCGTTAATTTTTAGAAATATCTCATGCACGTGTAAATAAAATCAAAATAATATAATTTTTTTGTATACATATAAAATATGATATATACAACATATTGTATCAACATATTTTGTTATTTAAGAATTTAAAATATAGTTATTTAAGATTTAATTTTATGGTCGCCAAAAAACCAAAAACAAAAAAAAAGAGAGAGGTAGGAAAAGGCATTGTGGTTTGGTTTGTCCGTTGCCATTTTGACCAGCCAATGCTGCAGTAGCAACGCCACCAAAATCATGTGCCGGACTGCTGCTACAGATGTGAGCTTCTTCTTCTCTTGAGTGCCAGTGTGCCAGTAAGTGTGCCAGTGCAATTACTAGTTTAGTTAGTCCATTAAAATTTTTTAATTAATATTTTCTGCATTTTTACGACCCATTAGAGGTATTTTCTCCACATTTATTTGAGATTTTGTTATTATCCTTATCCTTATACTACTAATAAAAGCATATTGAATTTTTTGACACCAAAGATCTATCTTCCCTAAGAAATAACTTCAACCGTTGATTGTTTACTTATATTGATCACCACCGTTGACGTACGTTAATGCCCGTTGACATTCTCAGCCTATTAAAATTAAAGACCCATATAAATTATTTCAATTCAAACCCATTATATAATGTCTTAAAAGTTTATTATAAGAAATAACAATTTCAGTTTAAAGTAAGGCGTGAGTTTTTTTACTAGTAATTATAAAAATAAGCATTATCAGTTATCACTATATAATTAACAAGTTTTTTGTGAACTGTGACCCTGCTGTCATGTGTCATTAATTAATTAACAAGGATGCAGAAGACAACGTTATTTTGCTGGTTTCAGTGTACATTAAAACCTTAATTTTGCTAAACACGCCATGTAATTTTGGACCGTCACAGTAAAGTATTTTTTAGTACTTTTATTGTTAGCTCATTGAATGATTTTTATCGGAATTTTGACCTCATTTATTTAGTGAAGTTATTATTTATTCCCTAGCTATGTAATCTATTTCGGAATTCCGTGATACTGAGTTGTCATCAATTACATCGACGCATTTTTTTTTAATATATAAAAGACAGTAAAAATACAAAATGAAGCCAGTTATGAAGATCATCTAAAAAAAAAAAAAAAAAATTCTTATTGGACATGAACAACATGATAAGCATCATAATTTTTTCTATAGGAAAATAAGAAAATCTTATATATTATATAACTTTAATATTTTCTGTATTTTCTGATATCTTAGGCATATCAAATAATCAAAAACACCATTTAATATAATAAACGAAGCATATAAAATAATCAAATATTAAGATAAATAAAGAGGGCCCAGAAGGGCAGGACAGTTGAGAACAATGGGGTCCTTGAACATGTGTTGATACAACTATACAATCATACAACTAAGAGTATGAAAATTCAATTCTTTTTTTTTTTAAGTAGGAAAACTCAATTCTTTCTATACATTTCTATGTGATTTAAATATTCTAAATTTATTCACATGCCACTTAAAAAAAAAATAAATTATACATCTTCATCACAGAAAAAAAAAGTAAAGTAATTAACAACTTTGATCACATACTTCCAAAATTTAATACAAACATCTCTCCAAGCAAAAGTTTAGAAATTGAAGATATATAATAATAATTAATTAATAGATATCCATCTATTTTATTTATGTAAAAAAGTAAAATTTCTTGCTATTTTCTTTTTATAATTTATTTTTGTTTGGATTTTTTTTCTTTTGTTTTTTGGCTATTTGCTGCTTGCATGCTACGAATTCATATCCCCAGCTGTACTGCATTGCGCAGTTCCAAGGTCAGCCGCTGGATCGTCTCGAGAGCCGTTCCAGCGCGGATCTCGAGATGATCCAACGGCTGACCTTGTGAACTGCGGAATGCAGTAAGTCAGGGGATGAGCACTATGTTTGCTACTGTTGCACTTTGGTCCCCTGCAACTGCAGAACAGAAGCGCGCCCTTTTGTTTTGTTTTGTCTTGTCTTGCACGAATCTGAATCCGCTGCTTCCATGACAAGAAAAACAGACCTGCTATTTTTATCCGACGGTTGAGAATCACCTAATTACTTCGAGATTAGTACAATAAACACTGATGTACTTTGAGATTGGTGCAGCAACCGATCCTGACCATCCGATCGGAAATGCAGGGTCTGCTCGTCTGAAAAGAAGATCAGCGGATTGATTTGGATCCCATTTTCCATTCCATTCTATGATTTCCATTCCTGCGCATTTATTTATTTGTCACCCGGGAGCCAGCAAATGTTTCCTATTTCGTTCTTTGCACAGCACTACAGCAGTTGCATACTTTTATTTCATTTCTCATTAAAAAAGATCATTCCATTTGTGGGAAATTACAACCTGTCATCCATCCATTCAAAGTTTCAAACAATTTCCTCGCTCGCATAGTTTGCCTTTCTGGCGGCATTTACGCACCCCATTAACTACAAATTAAATCAAAGAAAAAACCATTCTAATTAAATCGAGCCCAAAAGGCAAAAAGTTAAAACCTTTCTCTTCTTCCTCTTCTCGACCCAAAATCCCGCCATAACTGAGCAGCCAACCATCTCTCATTTCTCTCTTTTTTGGTTCGTCTCTAGACTCTATCTACACTACACTGCACAGCGCTTTGCGACGATTTTTGGGTTCTTCGAAAACTCTGAGAATTCTCAGGTACGCGTCACTTTTCTATTTCGTGTAGAAGTTAGAAATTTTTGTGGGTTTGATGCTTCTTTTGTGTATATTAAAGTTGTCTCAAGAACTGAAATGTGGGTTTTGGTGGTTTTGGTCGTGTCGGTTGGTTGATGGGGAACTTGCGAGAGTTAAAATAAAAAAAAAAAAAGAAGTTTGTGGTACGAGTTTTGGGTACTCGATCGCCATTCTCACATTTTTTGTCTTTCGTTAGTTTTGTAACTTACTTGTTCGTGTAAGAGTTTAAAGAGAAGGGGAAAAAAAGGCTTTTTATGTCTGTGGCTTCTCGGCATTTTGCAAAGCAAAAGTTGAAGTAAAAAGAACACAAAATTTAAGTAGTTTTGTGGTGGTTTTGTCCTGAATTTGAGACGAAATAAAGCGTGAACTTTTTTTTACTTGTCGGTTTCTTCCATGTTGGGTATTATCGGACTCTTTTGTTCTTAATTCCTCACCACCATATTTGCTTCTTTTTGACTTGTTTTTTATTGGGAACATCTTTTATTTCTGTTTTTTTTTTTTTTTAGAATGTGCTACCATGAAATGAACTGTGGTATTTATTTATTTATTTATTTTTGAAAAATTACCCGTTCAATTTTGAAAAATGTGAGAAAAATCTGTCTGTAATACCATACTTCTGGTCTCCGGAATTTTGTTTCTGAAAACTTGTTAGTTAATTTGTTTTTCTTTTTTTTTGTAAATGTTTGTCACCATCCAGTTTTTTTAGCTATTGTACTTGATGTTGGAAGACTGCTTGTTGTTGTGATTATCATAATCCGTTTACTTTTATTTTTCAAGCAAGAGTAGCATTTTTTTAAAATCCTAAAAAAACACTGTTTTCCAAATATTTTTTTTTATTTCTTTGCAGTGTTCACAGTCAAGTAAGAAAAAAAAAAGTTGTAGAGAACTTTCTAAGCTTTTAAAGCTGTGTTTGCATGAACTCAAGGTTTACAAGAAAAAGAAAAGTTTGTGGCCAGTAATGTGAAAGACAACAGTTGCAAGTTAATATGAGAATCACTGTATTTAAAATTTTTTTTTTTTTTCTGATATGCTGTTCTTATTCTGGTAAATTGGCAGAATAACATGTATTTTCTGTCTTTTTAAATTTTCAGAGAACTAAACTCAACAATGGATTTCACTGAATGCACCAAAATAGTTCTAAGCCGAATTGAGAAGTTCGAACCGGAAATCGCAACCAAGATCATGGGTTACCTCTTCCTAAACCACAAGTACGAAGAAATCCTCGAGTATGCGCTTGGTTCCGATAACAAAATCATATCCTTGATCCTCGAAACCAAATCCTGTCTCGTCTCTGCTCAGCGGCAATTCATCCCTGCCCAATTTGCACCTCAATGCATCCCCTTTCCGGTCGCCTACATCCCCCAAGGACCCCTTCCATTTGAAGTGCCGCCATTCTATTGCAATCCTCACTTGAGCATTCAACCAAACATGACAGCACAGCCCAATTTGTGCACTGATTCGGCACAAGTGTGTCAGTATTATATGAACAAGGGTTACTGCAAGAATGGAGCTAGATGTCGGTTCGTGCACGACTTGAATTTTGTTCCTGTTGGTGACTGGGTGAAGTTAGAGATGGAGATCCGGGAGATACTTCTGAGCAGGGGACGGATACCTCTTTCGATCGCATCATTGCCTATGGTTTATCTAGAGCGGTATGGCAAGGTCTTACAAGCTGAGGGATACCTTACTGAGAGCCAAAGGAACAGCAAACCGGGTTACAGTCTGACTAGATTGCTTGCTCAGTTGAGAACCATTGTGTTGATTGAAAGGTATATTGTTCTTGCTTTTGTGGTTTGTTTGTTACTCGTTATTTTTGTTATATTCTACAAAAATCAGAATCATTTTTCATCCTTTGATAGAGAGAAAATCATCAATTTTGAGTGGTAGGCCGTCTTTTATCTGTTATGCTTAAATCCTTGATAAGTTAATTATTTTGGGACAGGGTCAAGATGGTGGTGGAATTTACCGAAAACTTTTCTTTTTATCGGATACATGGGTCTTTACTGAATTAGGTTTTGAGAGAACTGATAAACACAATAAAAAAGTATGTGTACATATACCGACCAGATTCCATCACTGCTAATTGGTCTTTCTTTTAAAATATTCTTTTAAGCAGACCACATGGTCAGCACTCGTTAGTCTTAGCTGAAGATGCACAGAAGTACATTGATTACACCAGATTTGGCTGGCACGACACCTCCAGCAGCTGTCATCAGATTTATCTTACCTTCCCAGCTGATAGCAAGTTTTCTGAGAAAGAAGTCGAGATCTACTTTAGGTACATATTGCTTCTCCTTCTCGCATCAATGTTGTCAGGTTGTCCTAAAATACCATGTCAATTTTTGTTATTCTTTATTCAATATGACATGGACCTGGCAACGAGTCAACAATTATACATCTGTACCATATCTGATTGGCATGTTTCTGAGATTGCTTTGACGAAACTGTTTTTCATAATAAGTCCTACTTTATTTTTTGTGATTTATAGTAAGTATGGGCCGGTACGAGAGGTACGCATCCCGAGACAATCTCAGCGCATGTTTGGTTTTGTGAGTTTTGTGTACCCAGAAACTGTACAGCTCATTCTGTCAAGTAGCCATCCGCACTATATTGGCAGTTCCAGGATTCTGGTGAAGCCATATAAAGAGAAGTCAGCATCGAATGAGAGGTATCATTTTCAAAGCCTTCATACTGGTTCTTTGTTCCAACATTTACTAAATTTCGCAAAATTTACTTTCAGGAGAGCTTCTGAGGTGGATCTGTCCAACTACAATGCTCATAGATCCATTGATTTGGGGTTAAAACTCGATGCATGTAAGTACGTTATAATAAATTTGGTATCTGCTTAAAATTGTAAAAATTAACTGTTCAATTGTTATTATGCAGTGGATGGGTATAGTTGCAACGGAAGATGCTTCCATAATAAGGCGATGAATGAGATGGAGATTGATATGGCACTTGAGAGGAGAGAGAGATGCCTTGTCGAGTGTCAACAGATGTGCAAGAAGCTGATGGGTGGGCCCATGGATGACCTTAATCTGGATTCCCTCCACTTTGCACATGGTCGGTAGTATTACATTGTGTTAATTTTTTGATGCCGAATTGTTGAGTAGAGAAACTAGTTTCGGGAATATTGATGATAAGGTCACCTTTTTTTTTTTCAGATCAATTTAGGAAACTTAAGATCGATGTGGGGCAGGAAACTGAACAGACTGTTGCAACCAGCTATAGCAGCAGCAACCCGGATAGGTATGATCTAAGTGCTATACTACATGAAATATGAAGGCTAACACTCGTACCCTTGTACAGCCTCTCTACCTTCACGAGCCTTGACTGGCAAAACTGAATTTAAGATATCTGGATTTTAGTATTCTGTGGACATTTTGTTCGAAACTTAATATATCCAATTTATTTATAAATTGCAGTGGAGAAATCGACCTTCCTGACAGCCCGTTTGCATAGAGATTTTTTCTGAAGCAACATTTTGGAAGAAAATAGAAGAAATGAGCTAACGATAGATATATCATAGCGGTTTCCTGGAAGACTGTAAATTTTTTGTTAGTGCTGTAAAGAAGGGGATAGTGTATAAGATGACAGAAAGCAGTATAGTTATACCTGAAATACAGACTGGTGCGTGAAAAAAGTGCTGGTACAATACTGGTACAATTCCTTTTTGTTGTTACACTAGATGATAGTTAAGTAGTAATGTACGATAGTTGTAGAATGGTATATGATATTGGACGTGCGGTTTTTAATCCTGTAGTGGATGCTTAGTTGCTTACTAGGAATTGGTTCATCAGTCTGTGCCACCTTAATCTGTTTTGGCATGAATGTTGTGTTTCTGTGTTCTTTCTCTCTATTTGGAGCTACTTCACATCATGTACATTACAAAAATACTGAAAGAATTTCTACCGCTGCATTGCATGTTCTCAACTTTTAAAAAATATCCAGATTAACAATCTGTGTGCTATCTTCACGAAAACACAAGTACTAAATTTATATAAAGTATGTTTGAGGTGTTATCATTTGCTGCTTCAGTGAGTTCAAAAGATATGTGCCAGATAACCAAAAGTTGCAGGGGATTTACATGACATCTGATCTACAAAATAAGGTCCATTGTGAGTAAAAAGTTGCTCTTCTTTTGACAAAATTAAGATCCATTTCTGAGGTAGACCTCATTTATGGCACATCTTTGACCAAGTAGTTTGCTACCCTTTTTTGTACATAAGGGATAAAAAGCAAGCGAAAATGACATGTATCAACTTCCATCCTAATTTGGCCTCAAACAAGAACATGTATACCCACCCTGTTACTCTTTACTTGTTCTTAATTTCCCAGAAACAAAAAAAAAAATGACTCAATTTTATGCACACTCACCCACATGGCCAGGTAACACAAGTACTAATCCTCTAACGTACTGCATTGTGTTTCATGACATCAGCCATTGGATCGTCTCGAGATCCGTGCTGGTACAAATCTTGAGACACTCCAACGATTCACGTTCTGAACTGCACAACGCAGTACGTTAGGGGATATGAATTCCACATTATGATGGTAATAAAAGGGGTAAGATTCTGTTATTCTCGAAGAGCAAGAGTAGGAACCTTCTGAGCTGAGCTGCTCTTACGTTTTTGACCGTTGTATGAGATGAGGGGAGTCTGATCCAAAGGTGAGAAGTTTTTAAAAACAGGTTCCTACTCTTGCTTTTCAAGAGCAGCAGAGTTCGTCCTGGGACGACAAATCGAAAACCTCTCGACTTGTTCAGATCCGCTGTAGATTTTCACTGTCCACAAATCCAGTTTCAGTCACAGGAGGGAACAAAATTTGAAGTAGATTGATAATACTATTTGCAATTGTAATTGGTGTTTTTTTATTTTATTTTATCATCGTGTATGTATGTGCATCATGAATTGCTTAATGTACTGACATGAAATGCAGTAGCCATTTCTTCTCCATACAACAGTAAATATATCATCACGATTTCATGAACCGCATGCATATCTAATGGGCTTGAAAGTAGAAACAATCTTAGGAGAGCATATCTAATGGGCTTACCAAAGACCAGCTTGGTTCCAGAAGGCCTGGCCTCAAATGCTGATTTTGCTCCTAGCATAGATTGCCTGGAAGAGCCTCTCTCTCTCTATCTCAAATCATATCCTCCGATCCGGGTCATGTGCCCCGAGGCATGTGACCCATTGGATCTTCTCGGGATTTGGTTGAATCCTTTCGGTATTTGGGTAAACCCGAATCCCGAAGCGATCCAACGGGTCACATGTCTCGGGGCACATGACATGGGTCAGACGATCATCATCCTCTCTATCTCTGTTTTTTTTTATATTGAAAGCATGGCAGCAGCTGCCACTTTTAATTGAATAAAAAAAGGTTTATGTACAAATTTACAAGGCCTACTAATTACTAATTAGGATGTGTTGCTTTATACACTACATCTAGCCTGTACATACAAATTCCATGCTGCCCAAAAGCCTCAGAAGTAAGAACCAGCCTTTGGTCTGGTGGCTAAGGCAATGCTCTCAGTATAGAAGGTTCGGGTTTGAAACCCTGATGGAGGGAGTCTTTTATAGATATTTAAATTTGAGCGGCTTGACTCTTATCTTTATCTCAAAAAATAAAAAAAACCTTAGAAAGTAACACGTCACGAACGGACAAGACAAGTAGAACCAACCAAGCGCGAATCAACAAAGACTACATATGTCCTAATCGACTGCGCGCTCGATCCTCTCGCGTAATTTTCGTAACAAAGACTATATATGTCCTAATCAACAAAGCCTTTTTCTCTCCCCCCACTGATGTGAGATCAGTAGATTGGCTGGAAGCAGAAACAATATTATGAAGTGAGATTTCATTTTAGGATGATAATATAGCTGTCTCAGTCTGTGATAGCTCTTTATCCCAATATGCATTTTGGGACTTCATATCATAGTGTAACAGTGTGCTTTATGAGTTGTTGTTAGTACACACAAATGAGCCACTGAATGGTGTGAGGAGCGAAGGCGGTTGCTGGCATAAAAATGAACTGACAAAAATTGTCAAAATGGTACTATTACACAAGGAATAAAAATGCTCCACAGACCACAGAATGCATCTAGTCCAATAGCAAATTCCCATCCACTGCCCTAAAAAATACAGACCGTCCAATAGCTAACACACAAACATACAAAAACTGATGATCACAAGCACACTCTAATGTAAAGCTCTAAAAAGCTCTAATCAGTTAATTACCAGTATCCCTAACCATGACTCCGTATCTGCTGTTATTCTTAGGACTGTCGGATCAAAATGAACGGTTCTGATTGATATCAAAGTACAGTTTTTGAAGGGAGCAAAATTTTTTGTGAACAAATCTGATCTGTCCGTTCTGATCCAATGGTCACGATTAGGATAATAGGGCCCTGTTATCCATGTTTTTTTGGATAACAGGTGATATGATTCCCCCTAACCATCATAACTAACAACCATAACTAAAACGGACACATCAATCACATCGCATCACTGTCCTAATCAGGACGCTTTCGGGCCGATCCAGAAGATTCCATCTCCCACCGTCCGATCCCGATCCGACGGCACGAATCTCAGCGCATCTCGTGCGATTCGTGAAATAAAAAATAAAAAAGCAGCCGAAACGATTTACCCGTGATCAGGTGTAACAGCGGCCCCTCTCCCTAAACCCGGATCAGAAAATCACCCAGTGACATATGGGACCCCCTGCCGATGCTCTGAACGGTGTACTGTGATCGGGGTGTAGATAAAAACAGCGGATCCCGTGAGGCAGTTAGCGCGAACTCTTTCCTGTCAACAGATCACGAAATCCGAAATGACGAAAACGCCCCTTTGTAACTACACCTTTCAATTCTGTCCAACTGGACGCGGGAGGGGCAGGGGCGTCATTTAGCGGAGCGAAGGGGTTTTAACTGGAGGAACAGGGAACAAGCAAAGCTCTGCTAGCTCTTGCTTTATTTAGCTGCCTGCGGGTTGAGCAGCTAGCTGGATCGACCGACGTTTTATCGATGGCGCTGAGCTAGATTGATTGGATTGATATAACGAGTAGTGAGGATCACTCAGTTGTACTTGTGATCAATTCATCTTCCAAAATTAGATACGTGCGTGCGTGCGTGAGCGTCTGGGACTGCTCCACGTACGTACTGTGTACGTACGTCTATGGTAGAGTTGGGTCTCTTCTCCTTGCGGGAGGTAGTAGCAAGAAATTATTAATTAACTCTCTTTTTTTTCTGTTCTGTTCTTTTCTTTTCTGTGAAGAGATTTGTGGGTTTAAGTTTGGGAGTGTTTATCTTGGATGGATGGCTTCTTGGTTTCCTTGCATTTGAATGATGTTGTGTTGTGTTGTTTTGTGAATTTGGTTGCTTTGATTGATTTGATTGCGTATTTGGGTGCTAATTAGTTAGTTCAATTCTTGTTCCCTTTAATTTCTTCTATCTAAGAAGAAATTGAATCGGAAGAAATTGAAGATGGTTTTGCAATGAGTTTTGTTGTAAATGAGTTTTACAGGGTTTAGATTCTTATGTTAATTGAGTATTTTCTTAAAAGATCAGTTAAAATTGTATGAAAGAATGATATTTTAGGGGTAATTGAAAGAATGCAGTTTAATTTCTTGAATACATTTTCCCCCTTTTCAGTTTGGTACCTGATTATCTGTAAATTGACAATCAGTAACAAAAATGTGCTTTTCTGATCGTTTTACGGATTCATTTTGTGCTATTTTCATGTTACACAAAAAAATGATGTAATGTATGTGATTTGGAAAAAGTTCCCTTTTTGCGTAATTTTGGGTACCAGAATTTTTCAAGATGTTTATTTTGCAAATAGTTCAGAGTTGTGTTCAAAGAATGTTGATTGTGAGTTTGCCAATATATTTGCTCTCTTTGTTCTTGAAGAAGTTCCCACAAAGGGAAGCGCTGAGATCAAATGCACAAACATTTGAAAGAATAAATTATTTGTTAGACATGGATTTCATGCTAAAAAGTAATGTGATATATATATATAATTATTCTTTCAGTGATGTATTAAATAAGTTTTTCATTAATTTGTAAATTAATATTTGTTTTTTTGTGTTTGCTCAGAGAGAGACCGATTTGCTGATGGATTTTGCGGAGCTAACCAAGATAATCTACTCGCGGATTCAGCGTTTCGAGCCTGATAACACTGCAAGAATATTCGGTTGCATTTTCTTGCGTGAACCTGACAAACAAGAGATGGTTCAACTTGCCTATGGTTCCGATGCAACCTTGATTTCGTATATCAACGAAGCCAAGGCGGATCTCGGCACCAAATCACCCCCAAATTCATCCAAATTCCAACCCCAAAATTACTCGGTGAATGGCCTACAACGCTTCTCCAAAAGTCCAAACTTACACACGCAATCTCGTATCTATGGCAACGGCGATTGCTATAACTACAGTCAAAACCTCGACAATCAGTTCATTGGGTTCGATGATCCATATGACAATATGAACAACTTGTCAGGTTACATGTCGGGTCTGAACATGTATGAGCCGGTGGTGCAGAGACGGGGTTTAAAATCATCAGTGGCAGCACTAAAACGCCCGTGTCATTACTATGTAAAAGGTATGTGCAAGAATGGTGTAAACTGTAGCTATTCGCATCACAACATCCCATCAGATTTCTTGGAGAGTGATACTTTGAGTACCGGGTCTGGTACAGGGGCTACACCGGCATCATTAGAGAAGCTGGAAGTAGAGATTGTGGAGTTGCTGAGATCAAATACCGGGCAGCCAGTGTCAATTGCATCTTTACCGACGCTTTATGGCCAGATGTACGGGAAGGGGTTGCAAGCTGATGGGTACTTGACCGAGAGCCAAAGGCATGGCAAGGCGGGATATAGTCTTACTAAGCTGCTTTGCCGGCTTAATAAGATCGCAGTCATTGAAAGGTACTGATGTCCATACCAAATCTTTAGAACACCAGAATTATGATGCAATTGCAACCTGTATATTTTAGTACTAAAATTGTAACAGCACATGAATCTTTACATCGCAATTTCATGAAGCTGCTTCCTTAACGCTGGGATTATATTTTCAATTTTCAGACCGCATGGACAGCATGCCGTTGTTCTAGCTGAAGATGCTTTCAGATATGCCGTAGATTCTGGAAACGAAAAGAACGATACAACTCCCAATCCAGCAAACCAGATTTACCTCACATTCCCAGCTGACAGCATGTTTACTGAGGCAGATGTCCATGCATACTTTAGGTATATACGGTTAACTTTATATGCTATCTGCTTCATTGCGTGTCTAGTATTTTACTTTCTTGCATCGGTCTTTTCATATCCAGTGTCAGATCCGAATGCCTGTCCTGTGTATGGTAAATGTAGCTTCCATTGCCTCAGTTTACCATATCGTACCAACTGATAGTGATGGTCTCGTAAAACACAAATACTTCAGTATTCTCAAATTAACCCCAGTACTAGTGCTTGCTGTTGCTGAAATCACGATTTATCTTCTTTTTTCCCCCTTTTGCTATAGTCAATATGGGCCAGTGCGAGATGTCAGGATACCATGTCAGGACCGGCGCATGTTTGGTTTTGTGAGCTTTCACAGCCCTGAGACAGTGCATGTCATCCTAGCAAACCGCCATCCGCATTTCATCTGTGGTGCCCGAGTCCTGGTTAAACCTTACCGTGAGAAGGCGAGGTAAAACAATTCAAGCATGTAATTAGGACTTTTATTTATTGTACCCAAGATAAACTTTTGTTGAAAAAAAAGTAGAAAAACCAGTATTAAAAGTATTCCCAATTTACAGGCACTCCATGGAGAAAATGAAACCGCAACTTGGCTACAACCTACACCACTGCTACTTCGATTCTGATATCTATTCAAGTAATATGCCTTCCCCAATATTACTTAATCTGCAATTGCATATATTATTATCCAATTTGATGGCAGCTGATCAGTTTCATTGGTCAATAAATAATCATGCCAGTGCCTGGAGAATTGGGGTCTTCGATGCTAATAAAGAGGCAGCAGCTATATCAAGAAAAAATGGCTCAGATGGAACTGGAGAGGATGCAACTCAGCGAGCTCGGTTTCAATCCGACAACCGAGTCCCCTGATTATAAATCAGACAAATATCTTTCAGGTTTTGAATATATGCAACTTCAGATACTATCTTTTGAGTATATCAGCACTTCATCAGAACTCAGAAGGTTGTATTGTTATTCTTATAGCTTGGTTTTGATTTCAGATCAGACAGAATTTGACTTGATAGACCCAGTAAAGCATGCCCTTGATGCGCTAAATAGCTCCCCAACGAGTACCAATAACTCGGCCTCATCTCCTACCATGAACAGCTCAAGCATTGAGCAGGACAGGTAAAATGAACAAAAAAAAAAAATATATATATATATATATAATAAAAGAAAGCAAATAATTTACATATTTGAGTTCTCTACTCTATTGGATTGATGTATGATTGCTTGTTTTCAATCAATTAACATAAAAAAAAAATATATTATGCAAAAGTATATCACTGCAGCATCCTGTAATTGATAAGTTTCAATTGTACCCCTGCTGATTCTGAAAGGGTAAAAATCAAGGAATGTTTCCAAAAACCAGGTTTAAAGTTTAGTTATTGTTGAATATTAATTTGTTACCAATTAAACTCAATAATAATCTTGCATTTTTCGTCTTTCCTGTATAATAATTTTTCTTTGTTTTTTTAACATTGCAGATTTCCGGTTGAACTGCCAGAAAACCCATTTGGAACTGCACAATAATAACAACTCACAAGATTATCCTCATGTTGTACTTCACAGAGGCTTTACCAGTTACTACACTTCATACTTCCCATAAAAGGTGGAAATGGAAACCTTTTGCAGTGCGTATATAATAATTCTAAGGGAATACTGAATACTGAAAATGACATGTGAAAAATAGTTAGAGATTAACTGTATTGGAACAAAAAAATGAATAAAAGAAAAATATATGGAAAAGAATGTCGATTACTCAGTGCATAGAAAAACAAAAAAAATGGTACAGGTGTATACATACACATAACTGATAGATTTAGTTTGAATATAAGAGAGTGTTAATTTCTTGCAATGAAATAACTTTTGTTATATGTTGTAACTTAAATACTCAATCGCCTTTTTTTTTGGGGGGGCAATTTGCACACATCATGGCTTATATTTGTGAATGTAGCTTTATATAGAGGCCTTTTGCATGCATCTTTCCAATGTTTATTCAAGCGATTCTCGTGTTATAAATTTTGTTTCATTTTTTCTCATTGCGTACCACATTCTTTTACATGTATATTATATTTGTTGCTGTTGCCAAAATTCATTTTTTTTTCTCTAGATTAAGTGATATATAAATTCATTAGCTGATTAATATGTAAATGTTTGCTGAAAGCCTGAAAGCATGGAGACTGTTCAAAGTGTCCTCATTTTAATTATGCAGACGTCCACACATACAAAAAGTTTGTAACCCTTGTCTTAATTTAAATTTTGTAACAATATGGACACTAACATTCAGGACACTAGATATGACCCAAACAAAATTATAGCAATTTGACTTGTTGTTGTTGCAATAGCCTATTTTTGGATTGTTTCTTCTCTATATATGGTGATATGAAAGGAAAAAAGAAGATGAAGATAGTGCTGTCATTCTCAAAAATCTGTTGGAACCAATCAAATTCACTATTTCAGGATCAGCATAGATGGCATTTTGCAAACCCAATTTTATTGGAAAAGAATATATAGGTAAAAAGAGACAAATTAAGTTAAGCTCATGGGACACACCTGAACTGATGGATCCTAGTTCTTTTCTGTTTGTCCCTTTCGGTCTGAAGTTGTCTTTTGCCCATGAGAGGTTTCCATACCGGATTTGGTGTGATTGTCCATAGATTATCCGGACCCATTGGTACCTGTCATGTGTTGTACTTATTTATGTACCTGATATTAAAGGGGTAATATGAATATGAGTTTTCTTAAAAGTGGGTTTACAAAAGAACTATTGAAGCCATGCAGAACTATTGAAGTACTATAGATATATATTCAGTGGACAGTATTTTTTGACCAGGATTCATTGGACAGTATTACATGATAATGATAGTGTCGCTGACAAATAAATAACACCAAAGAGCTCTTATAAAAAATAACAATAAGTCACTATAATATCATAAGGAGGGATCCCTTGACAATGCTTATCTTAACAACTTTGATAATGGGACTTTGCAAAACTTTCACAAAAATCACTTAAATTTCTCAAAAATAGAAAAAAGTTTATGAAAATATTTCTTAGATTGATCATGTTTCTAATTAAATTCTTCAAAGATCCGTTAAATTACAACCGTAAAAAAATATGCAAAATTTTGATAAAGTCATCAAATGATGTTCAAATTAATTGAAATATGAAACACTATCAATCTACAAATTAAGTAATGCATTCATATTTTTTTTATTTTTAAGATTTTTTTATGAATTTTCACAAAACTTTGAAGTATTTCATTATCAAGATTGTCAAGATAAACATTGTCGATGGATCCTATACCACATACGGGCGAAAGCTTGTTTGCCAGAATAGAACATATGTGGGTCTTTTTAGGCAGGCTTGCATGAGGCCTCCACAACATAATTTGGCTTTGTTAATAGTTCTGAACGTTGCCCCTCAGAACTGTTAAGACTTTGGAATCAGCCTTCCATAACCACCACCTCAGGATTAAGAAACTTGGCCTCTCTAATAAGGAGGGATTTTTATATATTTGAAAATAAAATGACGCCGTGATTATAATTTATGCTTAGCTAGCTATTCCATCTTCAAATCTTATGCATTGCATAACAAGCTATGCATTGCAACTTGCAAGGGCAGGTAAGTTTGTACTATTTTTGTTTCTTTAATTCTTCAATTGTAAATTAATTAACCTAAATTTGTCTCTAATTTTATCACTATCATAGTTGCCACTTTTATTAGTTATTTGATAACTATATCTGAGTCGTACTGTAATTAAGTTTTCATAAATTTTTTAAAGGATCTTATCATTGATCAGTCTAACTCATACTTAAAATGCTACAATACGGGTGAACTTATCGAACACTATAATGATCGTAGAATTTTTTTTTAAAGCAAAAAAGTACTACATAGCGTCCATAAAAAAAAATGTTCATAGGTTACGTTCCTGGATGTATCTGTTACATTTCGAGATGTATCCTTTGTATGTCTATAGATGTATGACGGCTCTTCGATGGACTCAAAGGTTTCTGAAAGAAAAAACGTCGGCGAAATTAAACATTTTAGACTCAGAGGCTGTGGAATGGAACTGTGGTCTGTGGCGCGCAGGGGTCAGCTTATCTGACAATAAATAGAGGATGATGTTAATGTTATGATGTGGCTCGTTTGTATAGTGACAAACAGGAATAGATCAAAAAAAGAAGTGACAGACAAACAGGTCGGATGTGAAGCGGAGCTGTCTGCCCATGTGAAGGTGGTCTAACCAGACATCAAAATGCCAGATTTGTGGGGCATGCTTTGGCTCCATGCTTTCACTGGTCCTCCATGGATAAGGTTGCAATATTAATTGTGGGCGGCATTGCTGTTCACGAATGGCTGCATTTAAAGTTCCTTACCAGTTACCAGTAACCAGTCAACCACTACGAGCATTGAGGCAATTAAGCAAAGCACAGGCCCATTAAAACTCAGACTCGCCAAAACCGGGGCTCCTGTTTTGGAATTAAGGCCCATGGGCCTCGGATAACATTTTTCAATGACCCAATTGAATTACTCGTATAAAGAATGCATAGAAATGTTGAAGGGGAAGAATATTGTCACAATGCCAGTATTTCAAGGATGAATTGTATAAGAAAGCCAGTTAGGCTAGTTAGCCCACATATGCTTTCTTCACTCTGTGTACCTTTTTTTTTTTCTATACACTTCTCAATACGTTAGTACAATTCAGAAAAGAAAAGTAAAGAAATAAAAAATGATGAAGCTAGTACTACCAAAATTGTCCATCTGTATACTGTAATAAAACTATATCACATCTTGTGGTCGTACCATGAACATGTGACTCTGCGGAGGCATTCATCTCATCATGCAAAAATTCACAACTGCCCATGCGGGCACCATTGAGGCGCCTTGCTTTTAATAAAAAAAAGCGGGTATGCTTTGTCACTTGATAGCTCCATGGATTGCTCAGTGAAGACCAATAGAATATGTTTCCTGTCAAATAAACAAATTTCTCTAAAATCAATCTCAAATTGACCTCAATTTCATGTGTTCAAATAGCAGCCAACATTACTAACAATGAAAGCCTTACTTGTTAAGAATATTTTGTTTTAAAGAGAACTTAGTTGTCTGAACAAAGTTTACCTTAAAGCACAATAATTCACTTAATTTGAACAAAGGTAGAGTTGTTGTTTAGGGGCAAAATTGGCATGTTAACAAACTATTGCTTAATTCTTATTGAGCAGAAAGTTGTTACTTGGATGTTATTTGCAAAAACAAAGGGGAGAGGGACATAGAAAGAGAGAGAGCAATACCTATCGAAGTGCTCCAATATCCCTAAACTCCATCCATTCCTAGAATCAGGGAATGATACTACACTATTACCAATAACCTGACTTCACTACCTCTTTTCTCTGACTAATGCCACTAAGACTTCTCTGATTTCTCCGAGGTTCTTTAATTGCCTCTCTATCATGCTTTGGGGCAAAATCTGATAACAAGAGCCGCTCCCTAAATTTCAGATATGCATCCAGACTTGTACCAGCCCATTGTTGGCAAAAGGACTCATCATTGGGCATTAGAGATCCAATGGGGAAAGGGCCCTTTTGTGGGGTTTTCCTCAGAGAAACGAGGAAGCGATGACGGGGACGAATTCTCTGATCTAGGGAAAGGCTCAAGTACACAGGGTACTTCGTTAAAATATCTACTTCATTTCTTAGCTCATTTACCAAGTAGTTATATTTTGGTTTAAGATTGCCTTCAAGAGATAAAGATAATACCTGAAATGGAAATTGGAAAGAATAAAAACATAAAGACAGGAATTGTGTTCGCACTTAGACAAAGATGCACAGAAATATGTGTTCGCCAATAAGAAACCCTAACAGTTGTTATAGAAACTAAAACCATAAAAGAATCTATAATCATAAAGGTAGGAAATTTTTATTTTCGGCTTAAGAATTTGAAACTTATAAAAGCGAAGTGCATCTCTAAAAACCTTAAACTGTTATTCATAACAATAAAATCCCCAAATCTCGAAACCAAAATACTTTTCTTGATTCTCCTATGAAACTAAGAATAACTGTATCTGAATTTTAAAAAGTACATAAAGGAACTGGTAAATTAAGACATAAAAGTACCTAATAAACCTCAGGAATGGAAGTATGGAACCTAAAATACCCTATTTCATCTATTAACCCAAATGGGACACCCAATGATTATAAGTAATGACAGCATGGTAATCATATGCTGCAATGTCACATCTTTGACTATCTACTGCGATTCAGATATACTGGTATTAATGTATTTGGAATTTAAATTCATCCGGTTTCAAAAATAAACATTTTAAATAAAAAAAGTATTTATAGTACTATATCTGTATAAAATTGGGAAGGCAAAAATGTAGAGGCATTGTTGTCTTTTATAACATTACCATAAGGTATCAATGTAGTAAGTTAGTAACGTAGCACAACAGCTTAACAGTTTAGGGACCAAAATGACAGGAAAAAGATGGGAGCACCAACCTGTGCCAAGCTTGTCAGAACTTTCAATATCTCGTCGTCTTGCATACCAATGCTCCTCAAGAAATTTATCCTTGGTAAAATACCATCCTCTATACTATAGTGTAAGAACTGAGGGTGCTTGGTCAGCATCCTGACAATACTATACTTGGGTGCCCCAAGCTCTTTAGAAAAGAAGAAAAGTCTTGATTTCCATGAGCGGTCAATCCGAAGTACCAAGATTTGCGGACTCAGTTGAACTACCTTCCCAATATCACTCTCCTTTATACCAACCTCTTTGATCAGGTACTGGATTGTAGGTCTGAGAGATTTCTCAATGCTATAAGAAAAGAATGAAGGCGCAGTTGCAATCACGTGCCTCAACTTGGTGGGCGAGACCCCGATACTCACTAAAAACTGTACATGTGAGTAGAGATTATTGACACTGTACTGTAATATTTGGGGCTGCCGCACAAGGATTCGCTTCATGTCCTCATTTTTTATGCCTATGGTGGTTAAAAACACCACTTTTTCACGGACACATCTCAGGCTTATGTCAAAACATCGCATATGACGCCCATACATGCTTGCAAAATGAGACTCTCTTAGACCAAAGGTGCTCAAGTAGTTGATTAAAGGGTACCACCTCGGGTCCAGACCAAGGTCTTCTTGTAGCCTTTCAAAGCGCTTTTTGGAGAAGTTTGTGTTCTTCGGCTGCAATATGAAGGAAACAATGCTTATTTATTAGATTATCCGTAAGAAACTTGTACGATCTGGTTGCCATTGTAACCTAAAATAATAATGATAGAAGGATACATTGTAATGACAATTTAATTGCCAAAATTCAAAAGAATTGCTTACAAAAGCCAAGGCATATGGATATACCACTTATCCAGTCTTATGCGGTACAAGTATTCAACTATTGTTTGGCAATGCAACAAAAGCTGACAAATTTAAAATTCTTTGGTCAGTTTAAAAATGCAAAATAAACAGTATAATGCACCAATGTACCCAGTTCATCACTGCAGTAGCATTCATATCATTCCTAATATGTTCATTTAAAACTGAACTCATTTTGGAATGACTATCCTAATATATTCATTAAAACATTGAACGCAATTATAAAATAATTATCAAGGTTGCCAGATTGTCAAGTTGAATATTTTTTAATGGATCTTAGCACATGATTTAGTGTGCTTTCTAATTTCAATACAATTAGAACTTCATAGCAGTTACCTCTCCTATACTTCCCAAGTCAATCAAGTCTTTTTTTGATGATGCACCAACTTTGGATGTAGCTTTCTTTTTCGGCACATTTTCATTGTCCTCATCACCATCACCATCACCCTCATCTTCAATGTCTATGATGAGATCATCATTCTTCTTGCCATAGTTAGATATAGGTTGTCTTCTATCGTGATCTTTCCTTAGCCTTTTGTTATCTGAATGCCAAACTAAGTTAGATTGAATTCTACATTGCTCATATCATCAGGCAATAGTTCAATTCATTTTTTTTTGGACAATTTCTTGATCAAACCGAAACACATCAGTAAACATCGAATTGAGATATTGGAACATGATATACCTTTATTTACATTAGAATCGCTATCATCGTCGAACTCGTCCTCCTCCAATTCCAATAGATCATCCTGCAAAGACAATGAAAAACTTAGACACAACACAAAATCTCTTCCTGAAACAAACACATTGCGTGTGTGTGCGCGTGAAAGAGAAAGAGAGATATACAGAGAGCTCAGGATCACTGAATCCATCCTCATCCTCCTCATCCTCATCTTCATCATCTTCATCGAAGTCATAATCATCCCCGTTCTTATACTGCGCGGCCCGGCCTTGGCACAGGGAAACGCACCTGGGCTGGAGCCTGCGGAGGTAGCATCGGGAGACGTGAAGCAAGGGCAGTCTGGTCAGGGCGGGGGAGGGAGAGTGGCGGACAGAGGCGGGGGGCGGGACGGAGGGGTTGGGGCGCAGGCAGCAGAACAGCGCCATTGGATGCAGTGGGAGTTGGAGTGGGACGGACAGGGAATGCGTGCGCGCGAGTTCTAATTACGGCGGGAAGAGGGGAGGGAGGAGTTCTCTGGCTGGTCCATTGGTGGTCGATCGAAAGTGGAAACCCCTGTTGAATGAATAATGATCTGGTGGTTGATTTTGAGCTCAGTGGATAAACTTGGCAAGCGGCATGGAAGGGAGAGAGAGGGAGGGGGAGGAGAGGAGGGTTTATGGATTCGGGTGAGCGTTCATCCCCTGACATACTGCATTGTGCAGTTCACAGATTCAGCCGTCGGATCGCCTCGATATCCGCGCTGACACGAATCTTTGTACAATCCAACGTCTGACGCTGTGAACTGCATAATGCAGTACCGCAGGGGATATGAATTCGGGTTTATGAGTGATGACTGACTGGATGGATTTCCTGTGGCTCGGAACGTTGACACCGTGACTGACTGACTGACTGAGAATGTGAGATACTGAGTGAGAGAGAGACCATCATACCGCGAACTTCAAGTCTTTCGACTCGGAAGAGGTTTCTGCATGGATAAAGAGTTTGGAGGCCGATTAAAAAAGTCATTAACTGATAGACTTGTCGTTGATACTTGATAACTTGATAGTTGATACTGACGTTGTTACGCCGCACAATAATAATGTAAGTTAAATAAGTTATTATATCATTCTCAAAAAAAAAAAGTTATTATATGAAATTATGAATTATTAATGATTACTTTTGGTATTCAATATATATGATTTTTGTATCGTTTGTGTATCATTTCTAAAATTATAACATGCACTGTAACTCACCTGACCTACATAATTCACACCCCATAAAGATGGGAAGAAAATCTAGCTCTACAGTTATGTCACATCAGAAAATTATTTATTTTCTTAATTTTTTTTATTAGATGATGTAGAAACTAAATCGTTTGTTAATTGTTATACTGAGCATTTATTATTTTTCAGTTTTTATCTTTTCACTTACCTGCTAATAACTAAAATGACAAGTTAGAAAGTAATTGTATTATTTATAAGTCTTCGGAGCTTCTCTCTCGCAAACCAAGCAAAGCCTAGCTTTTGTTGCCTCTACCACAGGCTTGCCAAATTTTTTTAAAAACGGAAATTGAAAAAACATTTTTTGCGAAAAGTAGAAAGATTACGAGATTTTTTCAGTGCACTAGATAGATCCGATTTAATTTTTTGGTTCGTATTGAAGGACTCAAAAAATTAAATCGGGTTTTTTTTTTTTTGTTTTTTCAACCGAATTCAATTCGGTTTATCCATTTTCAAAATTGGGTGGGTGGAAAAAAAATTTTCAAAATGGGTTTGCACCCGTTTATTTACTATATTTCAGTACTTATGTGGTTAATCATAATTATAATATGATATAGAGTTAGACTATTATACTAATGTTAGCATTTGAGATCGAAATGCTAACGCCTCAAAACCCATTTTGAAAAAAAATTTTCCGCGCACCCATTTTGAAACTGTTTCGGCCACATTTCAAAATGGGGTGCGCGGAAAAAAAATTTCAAAATGGGTTTGCACCCAAATTTTTTTTTAAAATGGGTTTGTACCTGTTTATTTACTATATTTCAGTACTTATGTTATTAATCATAGTTATAATATGATATAGAGTTAGACTATTATACCGACGTTAGCATTTGAGATCGAAATGCTAACGCCTCAAAACCCATTTTGAAAAAATTTTCAGGTGCAAACACATTTTGAAAATTTTTTTTCCACCCACCCCATTTTGAAAATGGATAGACTTGAATTGAATTTGGTTGAAAAAAAAAATTCCTACCCGATTTAATTTTTCGGGTCCTTCAATATGACCCGAAAAATTAAATCGGGTCTATCTAGTGCATTGAAAAAATCCCGTAATCTTTCTACTTTTCGCAAAAAATGTTTTTCAATTTCGTTTTTTTTAAAAAATTTGCAGGCTTGCACTGCATTCATCTTACTATGGTACGATCTATTCTCAATTTTCGTAATTTTTATAATAATGTTGTTTAGTTGAAAGTCATAGCACAATTGTTGAAAAGAACTATTTACTATATTTTAGAGTAAACATATTTATGACAGGAAAAAAAGAAACAAATTTGTACTCCAAAAATGATGGGCAAAAGGAAAATGTATACAAATTCTGTAGAAAAATTAAATATAGTTATACTTTATTAAGTTCCTATTTAGCTTTTGTTTTTCTCATTTATTATTGGTGCTCTAATTTGCATTCTATTTATTTATTTTGATCTGAAATTGAACCTTGCATAATTTTTTTTATCCCTGAGATTCTTTTTGTCGATGAAGGTTTTTCTTATCATTTATTATTTGTTTATGTTCTTCATTAAAAATAGACGCATTCTGTCATTAAGTTGTAATAATAACAAGGAAAAAAAATTTTAGTCACTAATCTTACAGAACATTTGTTCTATTTGTTTTGTTTTTCTCATTTATTAGTCACTAATCTTACATAATATTTTTTCTATTAGAACAGAATTCCAGATTGCATTTGTTGAAAACCTACGAAGAGTCTATCATTGATAAGAAAAAAATAATCCAGTCCAACTTAATTAATATTTTTCTCTAAAAACAAGCATTTTGGAGGAATAGATTCCTATTAGAAATTGATAGTATAGTCCGCCGAACCGTGAATAAAAACTATTTCCTATAGACTCTCAATTTTCCTCCAAAAACTTATCGAATTTGTGTCTGCTGAACATGCCCTAAAACAACTGACAATTACAAGGCTGTTGTTGGGCCGCAGTAGCCCAGCCCAACACACACATATGCTCCTCTCCTCGGTCATCCCCATATGTTGCGGCCTTCTTCTTCTTCTTCTTCACTACAGTCTCGCCGCTCGATCTCACCTCCTTCCGCCAACTCTCCCCCAAACGAATCGGCGACGGGCCTTCCTTTCCCTCCCGTTCCACTCTCCGATCTGATTGATATAAATATTGATATTTCTCTGCTGTCTCCGCCATTGAATTGAAATTGAGACTCGGGACCATGGAGGAGGACAGGGGGAGGAGGAGGAGGAGGAGGAAGCATAGCATCTTAATGGTCTCCGATTTCTTCTACCCTAATTTCGGCGGTGTGGAGAGCCACATCTACTATCTCTCTCAGTGCCTCCTCGAGCGCGGCCACAAGGTGCGTGCACGCACTGTTCATTTAACCCTCTTTACTCTTCATTTTTGTTAGCATATATATCTGGTAGAGTTAGTTCTTAGGATAATTCTATTATTGATTGGACTCAACATGATGTAGTTCAGGTTGTGATCATGACACATGCGTATGGGGACCGTACAGGTGTTCGGTACATAACCAACAATCTCAAGGTCTATTACATACCATGGCGCCCTTTTTTAATGCAAAACACGCTGCCGACCTTCTACCTCACGCTTCCGGTTATTCGGACCATTTTAGTTCGGGAGAGGATCTCTATAGTGCATGGCCACCAAGCCTTCTCCACACTGTGCCATGAGTCCCTGATGCACGCGCGCACGATGGGGTGCAAGGTCGTGTTTACTGACCATTCGTTGTACGGATTCGCGGATCCCGGGTCCATACACATGAACAAAGTGCTGCAGTTCACGTTGGCGGATATAGACCATGCGATATGCGTATCGCATACGAGTAAAGAGAACACGGTGCTTCGATCGGGGATAAGACCGGAGACGGTTTTTGTGGTGCCAAATGCTGTGGACACTGCTATGTTCACCCCAGCACCTACCCAGCTTGAACGTGATGAGGTGATTATCGTTGTTATAAGCCGTTTGGTGTACCGGAAGGGAGCCGATTTGCTTGTTGAGGTTATTCCAGAGGTGTGCAGCCTTTTCCCAAATGTAAGTGACGGCGCATCCTTTATATATTTGTAATGTTTTTTTTAATTTTTTATACTAGAGTTTATAAACTTTTTGTTGTAATTGTTTTAGACCTACCTAGAACCATTCTTGTTGTAAACAATCACAATATTATATGCCATGATTACTATGCTATTAGGATCTCTAATATGGATCTTAACAAGCAGTATATATTTTATCTAATTTTTAAGGTGCGGTTTATAATTGGAGGAGATGGACCGAAGCGGGTCAGACTGGAAGAAATGAGAGAGAAGTTCTCTTTACAGGATCGAGTTGAAATGTTAGGTGCAGTGCCCCACTCTCAGGTTCGGTCTGTGCTAATCTCAGGTCATATATTTCTAAACAGGTAATGACTGTGTCTAGTGCTGTAACTATACATATTGTGCTGGTTATTCGATAGTTTAGTTAAGTGTTGCTAAACCAGTATGATTGGTTTCTTTTCTATGTAGTTCACTGACGGAAGCCTTTTGTATAGCCATTCTGGAGGCTGCCAGCTGTGGGTTACTTACTGTCAGTACAAGAGTTGGGGGTGTTCCTGAGGTTGGTCCTTTATTTCCTTTTTAAAACTTTTAAGGCAAGTTCTACCAGAGGATCAGAATTTGCACCAGAGAGCCACTGTGATTCACCCAAAGACAATAGCTGCTGCATCTTTAATTTCAACAATGTTTCTTTCAAACAGTCATTTGTTCTTGTATTTCTCCCTCCATTTAAAATACTGTGGAGCTGTGATAGTTTTGTACTTTTTGTTATGTGTACATCCACTGGAGTTGTTAACTTTAAGATCATAATGGAATGTCATTGTTTTAAGTAACTTTGCAATGAATATCTGTTGGATAGATTATTTTTGGCTAATCTTTAATCATTTATTTATTTAGGTTTTACCTGATGACATGATAGTGTTGGCTGAGCCGGCACCGCAGGACATGGTGAGGGCCATCCAGCAAGCAATACACATGCTACCTAACATCGACCCTCAAATCATGCATTCACGTGTAAGTATGTACTTTATTCAGATGTTGTCAGTTTTGCTTTGTGATTGACACAATGAATGAACTATTAGTTCACTTCGATGTGTATGGGCAGATGAAAAGCTATTATAGCTGGCATGATGTGGCTAAAAGAACTGAAATTGTGTATGACTGTGCGATGGAATCTTCCAGCAAGAGCATCCTTCAAAGGTTGCCGAGGTTCTTTTTCAAAGACACTCTTAAAATCTTTTTATTTTCTTAGTTTTGATTGCAGCAACAACCCAAACAAGTTGGGGGCAGGGTACAGGTGGTAACCAATCAGAGTCACAAGAATTTTTTTTTTCCTTAGTTTGATTTGGCCCTAGGAAATTCAAGTTCTTGTAAATGAAGTCCTCCACGTGCCTTAGGAATCAGCTAGATTGTTTTCCTCTAAACTACCTTGTTATTGACTTTAGGTATCTTACATGTGGAGCTTGGGCTGGAAAGCTTTTCTGCCTTGTGATGATTATTAATTTCATTCTGTGGCGCCTTCTTGAGTTCTTTCAGGTATACATCACATACAAAACTTATTCAAAGTACCGATATCTAGATTTTTCCAACTGTGGCTTAAACTTTAATGGTACTTGGTTACATTGATACACTTAGATACATGCTAATGAAATAGCTGTACGGACAGGAGTCCATTTCTCTGTGAACCTTATCATGTGCAAGTATGCAATGGACGTGAATGGGATAATTTTTGAAAACTGTTCCTTTTGTCATTTCTTGTAGCCTGCTGAAAGCATCGAAGAGGTCCCTGACATGGCATCATTTTGTGAGCATGAAGATGACATCTGACAATTTTTTCTTGTGCTTAAACACGATTGACATGTAGATTATAATTTGTTTGGTTGAGCTGATTATTTTTTCATTTGTCTTGTAGCCTTTTTTTTTTTGGTTTCTGAGGTGCTTTAGCATAGCATAGAAGCAATTTTGTGTAATTGTGAGTCACAGTGAGCAGCTAATTACATTTGATTAATTGAATAACTTAGATTATCAATGCATGTAAAGTCTATAATCCTGGCATGCTGTTAAATCTCTTCGAAAGCAAGGGTTCCAGAATAATTTATTTAACCTCCAATTGTTATGGTACATTTAAATTTGTAAGCAGCAAATCATAGACCTTTAAAGTGTAAGCAAGGACATTGATCCAGTTTCTCCACATCAAACGGGCCTAGATTGAGCTTGCTTTCTTGATTGCAGGCTCCCTTAAACTCATTTTTCATCTGGCACAGGCTTCAATTCAGAAAATCAAGAGAGACCAAGTCCTTTTTTTTTTTTTTTTTTTTGTGCCAAACAAGAGACCAAGTCTTAAAGACCGTTGAGTGGAGAAAAATGGACTTGAACGAGTCTGAATGAGTCCAAGCAACTGGTGCTGTTGACCGGATCCATTAATAAAAAATCTTTAAAACCACAACGCGGTTTCTTTTGTGCGACATTCCGAAGCCACGAAACCTCCAGAAATCCCGATCCTCTGTGGCCCTGACTAGCGTCATATCGTGTAGCGGGCCAACTAAACTCCCGGAAGGCGAAAGTACGATAACTTGGTTAATCTACCCATGTGGCCCAGATGTCAGTAACTCGCTACAACCGATCTCTCCTTTTCCACCACTCTGAAAAGAAACAGTCAACTCTCCCAGATCTGACCAAACCAAATTAAACGGAGTGCTCATCCCCTGACTTACTGCATTGTGCTGTTCACAATGTCAGCCGTTGGATCGTCTCGAGATCCGCTCTGGAACGAATCGGACAGTCCAACGGCTATGTGAACTGCATGGTGCAGTACAGCAGGGGATATGAATTCAACCTGACTAAATCCAGCGATTTGATTTGAGTCGTTAATTCTCCTCTTAAGCGCGCTATAAATACGGCGATTGGTTGGGCGCTGGCTGGCAGCTCATACGCAACGCAATCCGATTTCTCATTTCACCCCGTTTCCATTTACTACTTTCGTACCCACAGATCAGACACAATTACCGGCTCTTATTTCGGTTGGGACCTCTCTCGCCCTCTCTTCTCTCCCCAGAACTCGATTCGCATCTCCGGCCTTCTCCCTTTCTTTCTTTCTTTCTTTCTCCGCGTCGCGTCATGGTAAGATCTCTCAGATCGATTTAGCTATGGTTTCTGTTGCGTCGGATCTGGTCTGATTTGCGTCGGATTGTTGTTTTTACACCGGATCTGTTTGTGTTTGATCTGTATCGGTAGGGTTTTCTGTTGGAAGCTGTATTTCAGCGGGAATTCTCTAGATCCATTGTTGATTTTAGGTTTACTTGGTAATTTGTGCAGAGAAAGAAAAACAAAAGGATGTCGCCTTTTCGGATGGGGCAGAAATGATTAATTTGGTTTGAGATAAGGAGTTAATAGTAGATTAAATGAAAGGGGGGGGGGGGTGTAAAGGAAGTAATTTCAATTTTGATGGGGAAGTAACATGTGATATGGTTTTGATGGGAAAAATTGGCAATTAGAGAACTAATTAACCCCTTTTATATTTGTAGTTTACCAATCACATAGGATGTTTAGATTAGCATTGAAAGGATGAACACAATCATTTAACTTTCAAATATTACTGGTATTATTTCTTCACCAGATCCTGTCTTGATACATCATACATGTCGGGAAAACTTAACAAAGCCTTAACATATCAGTTGAACCAAGTCCATCAATAAGGATTCTTGATAAATCAATTTCATCCCTGTTATTGATAGTTGGTACCCTTTTGTGACTAATCAGAGGAACTTAGGAACAAATGTAGCTTGGTCCATTGTCTGATTTCAATTATTTTTGTTGATAAAGACGACCTCGAGGCGTCTTGCAGACAAGAAAATTGCAAGATTCGAGAAGAACATAACAAAGAGAGGCGCTGTTCCTGAGACGACGGTGAAGAAGGGAAATGACTACCCTGTGGGCCCCATCTTGCTCGGCTTTTTTGTCTTTGTTGTCATTGGATCCTGTAAGTTATTTAAGTTCCTTATGTCTGTCAAAAAGAACGAAAAAAATCAATCTTACATACTATTTACTAACTCTATTTTGTTAGTAATTGTTCTGCCTAGTCTCATTAATTATAATGTGCAATGCAAATATTCTATGTTGAAATGCAATTTCCGAGTACAGTTGCCGGAGTCAAACTAGTGGTTGCAATTTCTGTAATGTTTGACTTAAACATTGTTACATGTACTTGTTCCTTTATATTGTCGTCCAAATGATAGACAGAAGTCATAACCTGAAGTGGTTGACCTACTGGATCTCCTGTACAGTATGCATTGTATATGGACCACTGGCTTGGTTTTGTGAATCTCTTATGATGTATTTGTCTTATGATTATTGCTTCTTTTATTGCAGCTTTGTTCCAGATAATAAGGACAGCTACAAGCGGAGGGATGGCTTAAATAACAGGAGGATAAGGGAGGGTCTTGATAGAGATCTAGTAGCTTTATGGATAAAATTAGGATGTTGGTTGATTCTGACTATGAGAGATGATTGTTGTGTTTCGAGAGAACTGAAATTGACTATTATTGTGTAATCAGTTGACCTATCTTTTGTTTCAGACCTGGTAAAATTAATAAGTGTGTCAACTCCCCTTTTATCCTGTGCGCTTTTCTTTCCCCCATTTTGGATGCCATTTCACTGCCTGTTTTCGTGTGGTCTGAAAAATTATTTTGGTACCTTTTGTGTATGGCATATATGCTTTAATTCAACTATTGGCTACCTAATAGTATTAAAGTTGACATTTTAACATTTACCTTCTGAGAATGCATGCCAGTTTCTGAAATAGTAGTAGCAGCAGCATAATGTGAGCCATCTAGCAGTAAGTAAATTGCACATAACTAACATGCACCAAACAAACATCAACTTTGAGTTGCATCCGTGAGATTGCATCAGGCATTCAGGCCATCAGCAACCACAAGCTCAGAAGTCAGAACATAAATGACTCTTTGGCAACATGTTTGACCTGAGGATAGTGCTATTTGAAACAATGTCAATTTTTTTTTTTATTTCTTGCAATAAAATTTATATTGTACTATGAATCATAAATTTTCTAGATGGCGGCATTTTAGCTTTTTTTAAATAACAGACTTATGTTTGGCAACAGTCTTGGTTTGAAATAGGATTACTGATCATAGGGAAATTACAGAAGTAATTTAAGGAGTTGACCAAAAGTAAGTCAGAAAAAAATGAAGTGCTTTTTTTAGCTGTTTGCTATGATAGAAAACTTCAAAAGTCAATTACATATCTATTTCATTGATTTAAAAACCTCATCAGCAGTGCAGTTGTCAGCAAATTTTTCAGCTTCTGGATCCACAACTGTATCATTGCCAAAATAAGCACAAATTAGTGAATTACATTTACTAGAACCAAGCTGAGAAGGCGACAATACTACCACCGCTTTGGAATAACTCAAGAAATTAAACCGATTAAAACGTAAAAATGTACACGGAAATGTTATTGTGCGATACCATCCAAAGAGTGATTTCTAGTAAACTAGACCTAAGGTACCAAATTTCTCTCAATTAAACCTAGATGCTGTCAGTATACCTATTTAATTTCTTATTTTAGCAAAGAATTGTTTGTCAGTATGAAGAAGACTTAGTTTCTAAACCAGCCAGACAAAAATTTAAATGTATACAATTTTGAACTGCTGCAGAGAATTCAAAATAATTAAATGTATACAGTTAGAAGCTCTATGATCCATAAAATAAATTCTCTCTCTCTTTAAGTTCCTACAATTAATAAGATTTGCTAATGATGTTCAGTTTACTGACCAAGTGCTTTGGATTATAACTTCAGTTTTCAGTTAGGGCTGCTAATGGACTAAGTTGTCCATAGACAAATTGAGTGGTTTTCTAACGGACATTATTTGGGTGGGCCTAAATGGATTATGAGCCTAAAGTTTGGCCCAAGTCCAAATATATCATATAAAATAGGCTTTAGAAGGGAAAATCATGGACTTAAAATGGGCTCAACATAGACTCTAATTGGTATCAAGTTTTGATCAGTTTGATAAATCTTGACCAGCAACATGTAAGTGTGTGTTTTCTATAATTTAAACGGGGAAGACTATTGAAGAAAAACATTGTATCGGTATTTAAAAGTTCATCTAATTTGATGATAACCAATGTTCTAAATAGCGCGCAGCGTTGCTGTAGCATTTTCGGGCCTCAAACGCTATGCTATTAGTCAACACTACGCAAGTAGCGCTATTGCCGCCATAGCACGAATAGCGGGCACTATAGCGTATAGTGTTATAGCGCGTTATGGACAATTGTGGGTTTTCTATTGATAATTGTGGGTTTTTCTATTGATAGGATAACAATATGGACTTGGCCGAACAAAATGGCAAGAGATTGGTTTGACCGTAGACCGAGTTTTTACATATTATCATTGGTTCGAGTCTGAAAAGTCAGTGGACGGGTTCCATTAGGAGCCCTAGTTTCAAAAGTTAGATGCTTTTTGATCTGACTAGTATGTGATGGAAATATGGGTACCTTCACAAGGTTGTTTTACTGGTGATTTCCAATTCAGATGAGACTACATAATCACTACATAGAAGTCATAGATACAGACTATCCCTAGTTTCTAACAACACAGGAGGGACCCACGTTTCAGTGAGTGTTCTAGCACTTGGGAATAGGTCCGGTTCAAGGTGTAACTTTGAATCCTATGTTCCCCCTAAAACAATCTCTTCTTCCCAAAATCCTATCGTAAGCCCAGAGTTCCAATTTCAGATCGCCTGACGGACTACAAATTGTAGCGCATACTCCCAATCGTCAGATCAACCCAAAAAGAAAACATAAAAAACACTCCTATTTTCTACAGCCGGGATGGGTTAGCACCCGTTCCATATCTCGAAGTACAAGATCACATGATCAATTTTGTACCTGGTTGTACTATTTTTTTGTTTTAAATCCAATGGGCCCTTAGGCAGTGTTTGGTTGTACTTGTTATGATTCAACTTATCAATATTTCTTATTTAAACAAAATAAATATGAATAGATCTGATACGCTAACAAGTAACAAAAATTAATCAATTATAAATATAACAAGAGAAGAGATCCAATGACACTACATCTCAATCATTCGATATAAATATGTGATTGAGATTTACGGTTGAAATTTATTCTTTTTGAGTTTTCTTTTATTTAACTCCCCTTCACCTCAAGTATTACATTTTTTAAACAGTATTTTCTAGTCTCAATACCTTGAAACATCAGTAGAGCAAGAATGTTAATAAGAGAAAACTCAAAAAGAATAAATCTCAACCGTAAATCTTAATCACATATTCATATCGAATAATTGAGATGACATCGGATGCCACTAAAATCTAGTGGCATCAGATCCCTTCTCATATAACAATTTGAAGTTTTGAACAAACAACGCATTTGAATATCAACAACAACAATAATAAGTTGAAGTTTCTTATATTCAATGTCAAAATATATACGATGGAACTTTTTTATAGATCATTTAAAATTGCAATGCATCAAGTACAAAATACCTCACAACGAAAGATACGTACCATTTCTACTCAATTCAAAATGATATTGATAAGTTGAATCAAAACATCAATAACTTGAATAATAAAATAAACCAAATAAACCAAACAATATTTTGTGTGTCTCCGATACATTTCCTTTTTATATTTATATTGAGGTACCCACGATCTAGTAGTTACATATATCGGATCCATTTGGAAAATCAAAATATTCTTTTAGAGATATTATTCTTTAATCTTCTTAATTAACTTTTAAGTTGTCTAGTGCCTACTTTGTCTTATTCTATCAACAGTTAAAATTAAACAAAATATCCCTACTAATAATAAAATGAAAACTTTTTTTAGAACTAAAAGGAGTCTTTGTCTAGACTTATTTTTGACCGTCTGATTGGATGATCTCAACCATCTATAGCTTATTAATTCATGGATCCGCTCTTTACATTTCCTCTCCCAGCCAGCCAAGGATCGTTGCATTTCTCTTTACAAAAACCCTTCGAGTTAAAAGAAATTACAGAGATTGTCATTGTATCAAACAACTCCATATGTGCCTGGGTGACAATTTTGTTATTTTGTTGATAATTGGGGGGTTTTGTTTTGCCTCAAAATGTGTTGGGAGAACAGTGTGCTTATCCTCTGCTACGCAGTATTGTACTGCGCTGTGGATCAACGATGTGGATTATAGAGTGGGTTTTTGAGATTGAATAGAACGGAACTCAAAGCAGATCCAACGATTGAAGTACTACGAAGTAAACTTACTCCGCAGTAGAGGATATTGATTGAAGAAATTGGATCTGTATACATTTATTCAATTGGCCTATGTAATTCTTTGATACTCCTCTTTTGTTACCCCCATATATTCATTCACCTGCAAACTGCAATTTAGATTTAGAGCTATATTATATTGACCATTTAATTGCCAAAAAATAATAATATAATAATCTATTTGGGACTCATATTCAGGGTTGTTTTTAAAAAATCGTTAAAAATAATTAGGAATCTCCAAAAATAGTTAAAATTAGTTTCCTATGAGTTTTCGATACGTAAAATGCACCGGTTGAATCGGATCGGCCATCGAAGTTATGGTTGCTGAGATACGAGCACATAACACGGAAGTCAGTTTGTTATGCAAAACACAGTAACCTAAATCTATATATATATAATATTATCCACAGCAAAGCGTGGGCAATATAATAGTATATTAATACACGCCAGTCAAACTTTTCTTAATCGACTTCTACACGTTACATGAACCGTTTACGCGACAATGAGCGTCGTCATTAGCAAAATTAATTAAGTAGTCTTTTTTAATTTTAAAAAAAGGATAATAACGGATGGTACCCATTTTAATTTTTACTTTTTTCTTCCAAAACCAAAATAAGATAAGAGTTCAAAAAATTTTTGGAAAATATAACCACAATAATTCAATGGGATTTATGATTCTAACTACAAAAGGGCAACAAAAAATAAAAGAAAAAAGACCACAAAATAGTATTTTACTGCATGCTGCAGTATATACAATTTTTAACACGTGTATTTTTTTTTTTTTGAAAAGCAACACTTGTGTATATTATAACTTGTAAAGATACTGTCAACTGGTGTAGGCGTGGTAGTTTCAAACCTGATATCTTGGAAATACACGGCAACACAGCACACAACTCCTAATTCATGGCAATGTGTCATCATATATCATATCATTATCTTGCTTGGCGCTCTCGTTGACTCTGTCCTGCTTGCAAGCAGGGAAACTGGGACAGGCAGAAGTTCTAATTAATTAGGGGACAAAATACTTCAATGGGGGTATAAATGTCAAAAATGTGTTCCGTGCCAGGAGATATAAATGTGAAAATACCTTTAAAAAATAAGACATATTATGACAATGTGAAATAACTTCAACTGGTAAAAATGATTAATTATGTTTCAAATTCCATTAATTTGAGTGTCATTTCGTATTAAATCAATAATGATTAAATTTAGGCCGTTATAATTACCATATAATTTTGATGGTTCTTAATGGAGCATCAAAATAAAATTGAAGTTGAATAAAACTTAAAACATAATTAATCTATGAGTATATGAACATGCTTGTAAAAAAGTTTCTACCTTTTGTAATTGTTGCATAAGGTTATCTATACCTCAGTTTCCTCGTTAAACTAAAATCCAGGTTTTCTATGCACGCAGTCTTTCACTTTGAGTATCTCCATATATTGTATGGAAAAATATATATTTACCCTGCACTTGTCCTCGGTGATGCGTTGGCAAAATGTTTACAAAAATTCTTTTCAAAAAAAATTTACAGAAAAATCCCTTTTTTCAAAGAATATTTACAAAATTGACCCTACCTGGAAAAGTATCTATATCTATACTATCTATATCTATCTATATCTATATCTATATCTATACTATTATAAAAAGCACGTAAGGAATGGATCATCCATTAGCGGTCATAGTCTCACTTGTGACTTAATCTTCGTTGATTATACAATGAAAGGCTACGATCATATCCAATTCCTATCTTTTTCCTCTCCATTTATTCACTATTCATAGATACCAAAGCGCAACTAATCCATTCCCAACAGATACCAAAGTGTGACTAATCCATTCCCAGTTTCTATTTTTTTCCCCTCTGCTCCAGTCTCTTCGACTCTTCCTCTCTTCTTGGCTCTGCCTCACTCTTTCCTCTCTTTTCCCTCCGCCCCCCTCTCTCTCTTATGTTCTGACAGAAAAAAAGATCAATTTTGAATCACCTCTCTATTTGCTCGCTGCTAGGGTTGGACGCCGAACCGAAGTCCTCTTCCTTGCTTTTCCTCTTTGAGATTGGAAGGCCGCACCATCTTTTCCTCTTTTTTCAGCCACCGTGGTTGCATCTTTTCGGTAAGTGCAAGCTTTGTGGTCATAATTGTTTATGTGTTTTTTTTTTTTTCTGGCTGAGCCGAGATTTGTTACATGTGGTGTGCTTAAAATTATGGTTAGGGTTTTAATTTGTTTTGATTTGGCCGGCTGCCATGCTCGGTAGTTAGTTGGTTGTGTTCGATTTGGTTGTGACATGTGTGGGGTTCTTAAAAGCCACAAACACTGGTTTAGGTTTAAAATTCAAGAGATAAGGTGAGTCGTTATTTTACAAGAAGCCAATGACTGCTACAATGATCAGTTCATCAAGTTTGATATCAATGACAAATTGGCAATTCTTTTCTCTCTTGAAAAATTCCACTGATATTATAATTTTTTGTTGGTGGTAAGAAGACCTCAACAAATGTGTATTTTCTTTTCTTAATTATTTTCAAATTATCATCTCACATGTCACCACACAATGTTGAGCAGCAAGACAAAAGGAGAAAGCCTTATCATCCATAACAGACATCCTTGAAAGTCGCAATCCACAGGGATCGAACTTCTATTAAAGCTAAATGAGCTAGAGAATGCAGAGAAATTAGGGGCTCTGAAGGATTCACCTTACAGAGTTACTTCTGAGGGGAAATAATTGTTCAAATCACCGGGCCTCTTCACCCCCTCCATGACTTCAAAAGCGAGTCACTGTAGCACAGTATGCGCACATCAGTTTTAATGGGGTCAGCTCTTCACCACCACAATTTATTTAATTAAATATCATAAAATTAGTTTTCATAATTAATGATTCAACTATTTTTCAAGTTGGAGGTTAAATAATTTTTGTTATAAATGTTTAAGAAAAGGAGTCAGTTGAAGCACCAATGTCATATGCGTAGCTGCCTCTAGAGGTGTTAATGACTAGGGAAATACAAATGACAGAGAGCTGGAATCGTGTGATGGGAGAAGGATATCAGACAAGCCATTGATTTAGCAACAATACTTAGCACATCGAAAAAAATTATGTTATTACAGATTCTAGACTGGTAAACCAATTGTAAGTCTTTCATGGTTCTATTTCATTACTTAAAATTTTTTGCAGTATTTTCATTTTTGGACTGAACTCTTCTTATGTAATGATTACAGATTTTTGCATCTGACAACTTTCTTGATTTGCCAGAACATACCTTCAAGAAGAAACTGTCGGTATGGATTCTTGTAGTAGTTATGTTCAACACAATAAAATATAGAGAAATTTGCAAAGAAACAAAAGAAATGACAGCAAATAGCAGTGAAAACTCGGAGACGAGCCTGAGCGTTGCTATGTTCAATTAACTGCCAACCTAGATGGAGAGGACTAGCTGCCCTTTTCGGGGAGATAATACCACTTTCGAGGGTGATGCTCCAGCAAATCGTGTGGCTTCATACCCTTTATCTTGCCTCGAGCCTACGGATGCTTCCATTCAAGGAAAGTTCTTTATGAGTGACACATATGTCATTTTGAAGGTAAACCTTCACTGCCCACAAAGTTATAAAAATTGAATTGAGGTTCAATTTTTTGGTCTGTGCATAGCTATAAACTGTTGAAATGTAATTGCTAATGATAGACCACAACCTTGAAGAATGGGTCTAGGTAGTATGATAGCACCATTGAGTAATGTTTTCAGTTTTTGAGACTTTTTTTATTTCAAACGCAGATCATCAATGACCTATCCGTAAAATTTCTTTTGGATAAATACATTGCAATCCAAAAGAAAAGTTTGCAGCATTTTAAAATTGTTGGTCCATTACCTAAAGGTTAACTTATATATTTTGCATTCTTATGAAACTATTTTGAAAATTTTAACTTTTGTTATTCAAACCATGACAATAATGATAGCATTATACCCTAATGACAGTTATTAATGGATTCAGCTCTGACAATTTAATGGAAGATGTAGATTAGACGTGAATGCCGTACTGATGGTATTACCCTTAACAAATACAACTCATTTTTATATTTTTCATTTTAGTTATTGTTGATCCAACTTTTATTTGTTACCAGTAGAAGAGAAATGAAGAAAATGTCAGAATTGAGTTGGCTTGATCAATTTTCATGTCACATGGACTATGACTATGCTGATGATATTAATTACAACCTCAATAGCATTGATGAGTTGATAATTTTTTTACAGGGCTATTGAGAAGGTCAATAGGAGAGGTAGGAAAAGAGCATGCACAATAAGCTTATTAGTGCAAGAAGAATAGCTGATTTCTTTTTTTTTTCCTTATGAGATTTTGGAGAGAGACATCTTGTGTTTTGTTATAGAATTAGTGAATGTCATCTAGGATAGCATTTTATTATTGGGAGTTATTTTGGAAAGCAAAACAATTTGCATTTTTGTTTGGTTTAATGAGATAGAAGTAGCCATTATCAAGTAGTGGGGGTGATTTCGTCACTGTTCTGTAATTTGGTACAATTTCACTTACAATGTTTCTTCGAGTCTCAGTCCATCTATAATCTGATGACTGTAATAATTAATGAATCATATTCTTGTAACTCAAATTGTACATTCTTGAATTATATTTAAAAGGGTCCACACAATAGATGGTTTTCTTATCCTTTAAAAGAGCCCGCCCATCGGGCGGGTTTCTTACTAGTTTACAAAAATAACCCTAACAGTTTTTACAAAAATGATCCTCCGACCCTGAAAATTTTACAAAAATGACCCTTCCGACCCACATGCCACCTCATCATAGAGTTGTGGGGGGCAAAAATTGAAGCATAGTATCACCGTCCATATTGTAATTGTTGTACACAAGATGTTCGATGTAATGATTCGATAAAGCATTATTACTTGTTTATCGAGTTCCGTTCAAAAGTGGAATAGGTGAATCTTCCAACATAAATCATGAACTATCATGGAGAGATAGTTGCGGCCTTACGTACTGAATCAACTAGATGGAGTGCCAACTATTAGGGACTATAATTCAGTTCATAGGAAGGGGAACAGGCCAGGCTATCGATGGCAATGTATTTCCTTTTTAAGATATAGACTAGAAACAGCGGCTTACTTTGCTTCGGCAGTAAAATTTAGCAATAGAGATGTAAAATCTGACTAGACCCGAAAAAATATTGGCAGACGTCAAACTGATACCCGACTTGACCTAAAAAAAATGCCGGCAGCCGTCAACCCGATATCTGACCCGACATTTTCATTCGGTCAAACTAACCCGACCCAACATTTTCATTCGGTCAAACTAATCCGACCTGACTCGACAATCTGCTACCTCTACCTCCATGCTTTGGCCCATTGTACACCAATCTCCAAAAAAAATAAAAATACTATAGATCGTACTGTTCATAGTACTGTAGAAACCCATCCGAACTTAGTAATACTATATAAAAAGGATTTATAAACCCTTGTACACTTTTGTTTGTTTAAGAATAAACAAGTAGGTTGGTTGCTTTAAAAAAAAAAAAACTTTTTTTTTTTAAGAAAGTAAGAAAAAAAGATAGAGAAAAACTCCAAAAATTTTCACATTGCAACATTAAGTCCCTGATCCGCTTGCTTTCACCAACCAAACATCATCTTCCTCCTCTGCTTCGTCCGTATCGAGCCCGAACAGTTTGCATGTCTCTTCTAATGTCTTCCCGCGTGTCTCCGGTAAATTTGTGTAGAAAAAGAATAACGCTACTACTGCTATAGCCCCGTATAAAAAGAAACTGCCACCAATGGTTATAGTCTTGTACAAAGATATAAATGTCATCGTAATAACACCACTTGTCACACGGTTAACCGCATTACCAACCGCTACTCCTTGGGCTCTTAGCCGTAGGGGAAATATTTCTGTTGCATAAACCGATGTAATTGGACCTAGTCCAATTGAGAAGAATGATACATAGAACAACACAGAGGCAACCGACAGTGCGACCGCCCATTCGATTTTTTCATCACCATGCTGGTTTATGACAGTCAACCCGAGGCCAAGACTGGCGAGACACACTATCATCCCGCCAATACTTGATAAAAGCAATGGACGGCGCCCAACACGGTCAAATAAAACAGTTGCCACAAGGATAAACATTGTCTTGGTGAACCCAACTGCCACAGTGGTAGCCAATTGAGCATTATCGGAATGTATCCCTGCTTTCTCAAAAATCGTTGGGCTATAGAGAACAATCGAGTCACTTCCTGACGCTTGTTGAAAGAAGTGAATTCCTACAGCAACTAGAAGGATTCGACGGACAGGAGGAGTTGGGCAAAGGAGAAGCTCCTTCCACACGCCTTTACCATGGCTTTGTTTGGGAGCTCTGATCTCTACATCACTGTTGCAAGATTCAGGAATGCCAGCGGCTCTCTTGATGTCGGCTAGGCGCATCTCAGCTTCTTCAGTTGTGTTTGAGATCTTCTCAAGGACAACCATAGCATCTGCTAGACGGTTCTGAAGAACGAGCCACCTGGGCGACTCAGGCAAGAACAAGACCGTTAAACTGAGGAAGACAGAGGGAATTGCACCAATGCCAAGCATGAAGCGCCAGCCGAGGTGGTACGATAGATGAGAGAATGCATAGTTGGAAACATAACCCAGAAGAATTCCTGTTGCATTTTAATCAAGTAATCAAATTATCAATAAGTACATTGGAGATATACTAACAAGAGATGAATTTTCCAATATGCTTTGCCTCCCGATCTCCCTCATTTTCACTGACATGTGGGTCCCACGAAAGGGCCCCTACCGCCAAAGTGCATTGGGGCACTCGGGGGCAAAACATGGAGTTTTTTGTAATATTTTTTCTCACTCAAAAAAGAAAAAAAAAATACAGAAAATGTTGTCCCACATAGTTGGGGACAGCGATTTTTTTAATCCAAACCTATGTTGATGAATACTTCTGGGAACGATGCAAGGAATCCACGGCTTGAGGCTGGTGAGATCTCAGTTGTGTATAAAGGTGCAATCATGACAGCATAACCGACGCCTATGCCGGCTATAAGGCGGCCAAACATGAGGAAAGCATAATTCATTGCGAAACCCATCAGAAGCGCCCCCGCAAAAAAGAAAGTGGCAGCGAACACGATGGTGTAGCGGCGGCCAAGCCAATCCGAGGTCCAACCGGCAGCAAACGATCCGAGCAGAGAGTAGAGGTTCAGTATGCCAAGGAGGATCTCTACCTTTACATCTGATATATTGAGGTCCTTTTTGATGTATTTTGCAGCACCACTCATCACACCAATATCTGTAGATTAGTAAACAGAATGAGCACTAATAAAATTCATTTTTCAAACTTTTACAATAAATGATCATCATGTTGTTGTGACAAACCAAATAGTACTGTTGTTTAGTTCATTTTCAAAGATCGAATGAATGAGACATTTCGATCTCATAAGCCGGAAAGTCAAATTGAACACACAATAATTAAGTATTTTGTTTTAGCAATCCGCCTTTGGTCTAGTGGCTAAGGGCAACGCTCTCCGTGTGGGAGGTTGCGGGTTCGAAAATCAGATAAGAGGTCTTTTATAGACATTTAAATTTGAGTGGCTTGACCTCATTCTAAAGAGTACTTGCTTCCACACGAGATATATATCTTTTTTGAGTAATGCCCTGCTTCATCCTTTCTCAAATCATGCCTTTAGATTAAATATTACTAATCTTAAAAAGTACATTTTAGTTATGCCTGATTAGTTAAGGGTCTAATATTATGTTCCAGCACGCATAATATGTGATCAATAATATAATTAAGAAACCAGTTTTGTTAGGCTGTCCAAATCACTATGATAGTATACTAATTGAGGAGGGATCCGGTGTCAAGTCTGATCCAGTACCAACAGTGCCAAGTCTGCGATTTTTATATCCAAATTTTGATTTATATGGCTCAATAAATTCTTTATATCAAAATCTTATTGCATGCAAAAATTTTTCATTTTTGAAGATTTTTAAGTATTTATTTCGGATTTTCTAATAGCAACTATACAATATTAATAAAATAATCAATGTTTCATATATAACTTTTGAAAAATCTGAAATAAATACTTAAATATTTCCAAAAATAAAATTTTTGCATGCTATAAGATTTTGATGTAAAGAATTTATTGAGCCATATAAATTAAAATTTGGATATGAAAATCACAGACTTGACACCGTTGACACCGGATCAGACTTGGCACCAGATCCCTCCTCATACTAATTTCGGATGTTATTTTCTACAGTAGAATATACAGTTCCTTGAACAGTATTTTTTTATTTTTTATTTTTAAGGATCATTCAATAGTATTTTACCATTGAGTCAGGTAAGAAAATAATATAGAAGATATTATTATTGACTTTAGAAATATAAATAAACAACATACAAAACGGAAGCTATAATATCAATTAGAACCTTTAAACTATGGGAAGAGATTGGTTGATAATGGTTATACTGAAAATCTAAACAATAATTTTTTTCAAAAATATGACAAAAATATTTAAAAATTATTAAATAAAAAATATTACTTGACTTATAAATTGATAATATCTCTAATTTCAATAAATTGGGATGTTGTTTGATAGCTATCAAAATTTTGTATACTGTTGATTTATTATCAATGGACCACTAAATAACACTTAAATTAGATGTAATAGAAAATATAGCCAATCTATAGAGTTCCGATCATCAAAATATTTTTATTATTTAATATCCTCAAACCATGAAAATATCAGTTTTTTTTTTTATATAGTTAACATCATCAATAACTCGAATAGATTAAGATCAGTACTAACAAAAAATATAGCTTAACGAGTATTGCCAAAGCGAAGCGAGACACTCATCTAGTAATACTCGTATATATAATAATACATATATATCTAATAAAAAGAAGGGATAATGACCCAGATGCCTTGAACTTCCACCTTGCGATGAGTTGGTTCCCGAACTTTTATTTTAGACAAATAACCCCCAAACTATAAATTTGTGTCAATTTGCCCCCTCAACCATTAATTAGCTATATAATAATTCATTTGAAATATAAAATGACTAAAGTACCCTTGTATATTTATACATCTCAAATAGGAAACTTATACATCTCAAATTGGAACTAAATAACGACCCTTCTTTCTTCATTAGAATAACAAAGAAATCATTAATTGCTAGAGAAAAAAGCTAAAAATGAATCGGAAAACATACATTTTTGTTCTATTCATCACAGTTAACACTTAACAACATGACAATAGCTTGTAGCTCGAAAGGAAATATAACTAATTTTACCGGAAAAGGAGGTCCCAATTACAGTAACAAAAACAAGAAATCGAAGAAATTAAGATAAACACAAATTGTTTGCGATGGTCTTACCGTAGCCCAAGAGAATGGAGGCGACAGAAGCGAGAACGGAGCAGCCGAAGGCATAGCGGAAGTTCTGACCCTTCTTCGGAGCCAGTTGTTCTGTGAGATTGTTGTGATCCAACTCTAAGTTAGCACCTGATGTTGGTTTCCCCATTGTTGGGGCAAATAAGGGAGCAGGACAGAATAAGAGTATATAGGATGAACGAAGAAGGGAAGAAATTAATGGGTGAGCGTGTAATGACTAATGAGCTTGTTGAATTACAAGTTATATATAGAGTCGTAGGTAGCGACCACTCATTTTATCTATCCACAGGTTTACCGTATTTTTGATGAACATATATCATTTTTCAGTAAACAGTTATATATTTCCGATCAACATATATCATATTCTAATAAATATCTACGGTTTTCTGTAAACATTATTGCAATTGTGACAAAGACATAAGTGCACGTGGGTGTGTCAGATTGTGAGAGAGGGGTGGATGGGTAGCTTACTTTATAGGTGGACTCTACATGTTTTCCTTATATATATAGATGAAGAAGGGTTCAAGGTCTAATTAAAAAATGATTACAAATTCAAATTATTTTAGCACCTCTGAGACAATATTATTGGGAAGAGAGGTGGGTGATTAGTACTAATTAATTTACTAGACCTAGACCACATGATGCACTATGTTGTTCATTGCACGTTATGTCTAATGCATTTGTGCACTCAACCAGAAGTTACATGTCAAAGAAAAATAAACCAATTAATTTAATGAAGTGCTTTTGATAACACTGACAATGGAAGTAAACCACAAAAGTTAATTAACTATGTTGTTACGCCAACATCTAGAGACCTCGGTAAGAGGTGCTACTGATTATTCAATCAAATTATATCATCTAAGATTTAAAATCTGGATCAACATCCGATTCCTTATCAACATATATAACAGGAAGTTTTAGTTTAATTATTCTACCAGAACCAGGTATGTAAATGTGGAGAAACTCAATTAACTAAATCAAATATGTTATATGGAATATAAATGTCATTGCTATTTTTTTTTTAATCAAAAAATAATTGTCATTGCTAGTTTGCTACTAGAAAGTCGATTGAAAGTAAACCTAAGCTCAAGGTTATAACAAATTCTTATTGGGGATTTCTTGACTTATATACGGAACTTAAATTCAGGATTCAATACTTGAGACAGTGCTACTGTGTATTCAAACCAATAAGAGATGTATACACTTTCAAGACACTATATATACCAGTTGGTACCAAATAAGTATGTAAAACCAAGAAAGTAAACTATCAAATAAGAGCTACTGAAAGGTTTAAATAAGTCAGCCCGATCGATGCGGTGATGCCTAACACTAAGGTTGTGCTCATAAAGGAGTGAAGAGGAGGGGAGGAAATTGGAGAGAAGGTGAACTCAAATGAGCTACTTGCTCCATAAAAAGAAGGGGAATGAAAGATTTCACTTCCTTTATCTTTCAAATGAATTAATTTTGTACATTTACTCCATGTTTGGTTGAGGTTTAAAGTTATGACGCCATAACTTCTAATGTATATTTATGTTGGCAAAATTTCTTCGTGTTTGGCTATATAAAAGGGGAATACATCTATCTTAACAGCACACTCTTAGGCCCCGTTCGGATGACCATTTTTTGGTAGGAATGAGAGGGAATTTGGACCCATTGTGAAATATTTCCCTTGACCTGTTCGGTTGCCAATTTGTGGGAAATGATATGAGCTATAATTCCCACATTTTTTTTTTCCATTCAAGTGTAAAATGGTGGGTACAAAATAATCAAGTCCAACTTATTCCCAACAACATTGGATGGCTCTTCATAGCTCACAATATTTTATTAATATGTAATAGTTGTGTGCTTGTAATTAAGATCCCTTTCATATGTATGTATTTATGAAAATATTCACTTTAATTTCTCGTTGTGTAAAAATTCATGGGATAGCATAAAATAGAAAATTTTATAATAATAATAATAATAATTACTATTATTATAATAATAAGAATTATTATTATTATTATAATAATACTACTACTACTAATAATAACGTGCTAATCAATAATAGAAGAAAATTTTTTTAATTTTTAAATGTTATTTAAAGGATTCCCACACCTGTTTCCTGATTTGAATTCGATAAAAACACATATACACATATGAACTACTTTTTTACAAAAAAAAAAAAAAAGAATTTCCCATTAAGTTTCCCATGATACAACCGAACGGCGATATTTGTATACTCGAAATCATATCCATGAGTATGGGTTCCCACAAATAACAAAGTGGGTTCCCAACTTCCCGTACCCATTAAATCCCATCCCACACAATCCCATTACAACCGAACATGCCCTTAAAACAAAAGGTCGCCACTTCCTTTACATGACGAAATAAAAAATAAAAAGGCCCCATACGATCTAATTTCTAAGGGCCTCCCGACGCATTTGATTTGCAAGTGAATGGTGCTGCTTCATTAAGGTCTTGAAATCCAAAAAACCCAAAATATTTCTATTGCTCATTTTCACCATTGTTTTTTGAGAAGTTCATTTTCACCATTCAGGGGTGGAACCAGGATTTGAAGTTGGGGGTGCCGAGACACCGAGGGACAAAAACACAACCACATACATAAAAAGAGTGGGGTTTCGGTGTTATGCGCTTATATCTCAACAACCATAAATGGCGATCCGATTCAACCTGTGTATTTTACATATTGAAATCTCATAGGATATATATATATATTTTTTATTTATTGAGATTGCTAACTATTTTAAACTATTTTTGAAAGATGACCAAAAAAATAATAATAAAATAATAATCCATTTGGAATTAAATTTAGGTTTTGCAAAAATCTTTGAAATTGTTAACAACCTCTAAAAATAGAAAAATTTTGTATCCAACAAGATTTCGATTTGTAGAATGCATCGGTCAAATTGGATCGGCCATTGAAGTTGTGGTTGTTGAATGTTGAGATACGAGTGTATAACACCAACGTCATTTTGTTATGTATAACACTGTAATCCAACTCTACTTAAATATAATTAAAAGTAATAATTTTTTAAATAAATATATAACAGTAAACATCTTTAAAAAAAAAGACTAATTAAATAGGTTCAAAATTATAGAATCTCTTAATTTTGATATTTGAGAGAGGTCACAGAAGAGTAGAAAAGAATAGGGCAAAAGTCAAAACCAAAACAGAAAGTGAATTAATCGGCTAATAAAGAAACCAGCAAAATTTTAGAATGGAGGCAATTACGGTTTTCAAAAGAAATAATCTATTATTAATTGATGGCTAGTGGGCCTTCAGCCTTCTAAAATTGGATTACTTCTTTCTATGTATTTTACATTTACAATTATTAATTTTAATCGTTAAGGCATAGACATAAGAACAAAATTTTGGGGGGGTGCCAAATCAACTATTTCCCATAAAATACAATCAAATTATTACTCTCAGTACACAATTTCTAAAATCTTGGGGGGTGCCCAGCCGAAATGAGATCCTGTGCGGTAACTCAATATTTGAGTTACTTGCCCGGACTCTAACCCCGTTGAATCTTTACCTGCCGGGACTCTGACCGAGATCTTGCCCTTGACCGAGATCACAGATGAGTGGCTGTGATTTGTCCGCGCATTAACTCAAATTTTGAGTTACTGCTGAGGATACGGACTCGTGCCCAGCCCTCCTCTGTCCCCCCCCCACCCCCCCCCCCCCTGTTCCGCCCTTGTCACCATTGTTATCGGAACAATATAAGATAGTGAGTTTCTCATTCACCTCCAGCTTGCTGCCATTTTAGCCACATCGAGCATTTCATAGGTGTCGAAATCGAGATCAGAATAACCCCATGACTAGTCTTGATATATAGAGAAAAATGAGGAGAGCTTTTCTACGGTGTTAAAATTGTTCAATATATTAAAACCGTGATTCAACGATTTGATTTTTTGATCCATCGGAAAAGTAAAAAAGTTACAGTAGAGATGAGGAAGAAAGAGGTTTGGGAGAGAGAAGCACTGAAAAATTCGTAAAATATTATCTTTCTATTGATTTGTGGGACCCGCTGAGTCATAAGTCTCCGGAATAAGTTATACCACCCCAACCGGCTCTTTAACTTAAAGGAGCCAGAAAATCTGTCTATTCCTCTTTATAGAGTCCAAAGTTATTCATATTTGGCTCTTTAAGTGAGGAATGGAGCATTTATTTCTCCCTTGTAATCCAACCAAACATGATGTTAGAATGTAGAGAAGATGAACTCATTTTTAAAGCTTCTTCCCATCCCCTACCCTCCCTCCTCTCCTCCCCTCCTCCCTTCCCTCTTTAATTAAGTTGTGAAGCACAGTGTAAAGGTTTAAACAAGAGTTTTTTTGATAAGTAGACAGTGGTTGCCAACCGTCAAACTAAAATAACTGAAATCCTAAACTAACCACACATACGGGCAATAACAAAAAACAAAAACCCCAACAACCCAAAGATTTTTCTGACATAAGCTTCACCAAATCAGTGGAGCACAAGTTATTTAATTCAATAGGCCCAAGCAAAAGTGTGACAGCACCACTACTATTCGGTAGCACTCAGTTTAGATTAATTTGGGTCACGTCCGTTGGGCTGTAATTTCAAGAGCACCGGAACAAGTTTTTCTTTCATTAATTGGCAAAACAACACAAATTTGTGTGAAAACATCAAATCTAATGTTGAATCAACATCCTGGTTTCTGTCTAATCCATTATTCTAATTAATTATATTGAATAATTGATGGCAGCATAGTTATTTAATTGATTTGGAATTGTGTGACCTACTGCCCCTACTTTCTTCTGCTCCAACCAAATTAAAATTGTTGTGCATGACTGCGTGAACAGAAAATTTTAAATTATAGTTAAAAGTAGTACGATGACTTGACTATAGTATCTCATTGAAGAAACAGTGTTAAATATAGTGTGAGCTTAATCAGAGCAATTTCATAAGTGTATCTCCCAAAACATATCAAATTACCTCCAAATTTTAATTTATATGGCTCAATATAAGTTTTTTTATACTAAAGTCTCATAGAATACAAAATATTTCCATCAAGAACTTTTAAGTATTTATTTGAGATTTTTTAAAAGTGATCATACAATATTAATAAAATAATCAAGTTTTATATATTATTTTTAAAAAATCTCAAACATATACTTAAAAATTTTCAAAAATAGAAAAATTTACGTATCCTATAAGATTTTGATAGTAGAATACTTATTGAGTCATAAAACAAAATTTGGAGGTAATTTTGATATATTTTTGAAGGTGCGCTCACTGAAGGGTCCCGTGAGTTTAAGCTAATAGTAGATTTACTCAAGAAACAGTAAGTATTATTATATGCTAGAATTCATTTGTTTCATTTACTATAAAGTTAATCAGCGACTATATATCAACCCATGTTTATGTTAAATGATAAAAATGTACAAAATATGAACGAAACAGAAACTCTTGTTCAGGACTTAATTTCGGAACCTAACATAAAAAAAGAAGAGAGATCCAGGTTGTCTGGGCAGGCCATTAACAATAAAAAAGAGAGAGAGAGATTCAGGGTGTCTGGGCAGGCCGGCCTCTATCTCCGCGCCGTCAATCTGGGAAGCTCCATTATATTTCTTACTTCGCTGTCGCCAATTTAATGGGATCCATATATATTGATTTAAAGAGGTATCCTACGACCTGGGTTCCCATCTGCTGGCTGCTGCCATAAAAAACACTGACAAGATTGTGTTATAGTCAAAACGATCCGTTGGATGTATTTAAACTGCCCAAATTTTAGCAATAGGGGGTGTATTTTTATTGTGGACCCCAGTTGCATAGGTACTAAAAAAACTATGGCACAACCGTGCCATAGAAAACTATGGCAGCCGATGTGAATTCCCTACGACCTAGTAGTTAACTATTTAATCATCTTGGAAAATGATATGGGGATACCAGTATACCACTGAGGATACTATTGGGATACCATATAGTTTGATTTGGTCAAACGAACTAATTATTCAACATAAAATATTAATTATTCAACTACACATGCTAAATATTCAATTTAATATCAACTTATAATTTCCAATGAAGGTCAAACAAGTAACTGTTTCTGACACTTACCTTGAACTTCACATGGCAAACAAATTTCAAACCCAGTCCATCATCATATTGGCTCCTCCACCAAAGCCAATTAGAGAAAAGATGCACCTTTTACTAGGAGCTTTAGTCATGATGGGTCAAGAAGAACCAGTAAACTTAGCAGAGTTATTTGTCCAAGGTGGAGGTGGCCTTCCATTGGAGCAGCATGGTGGCCTGGAGATAGAGGGACAGAGCCTTGTTTCACATGATGGAATTGGGTTTGTCACTGATGGGCCTCAAATACCTGCCCCAGTCGATCTGGGCTTTGGTGAAGCTCTATTCCTCACAGGAAGCCCACAAATAGAATATCTTTCCAAGGAAAATGTGATGCCCACAAATTTGCTATCCAGCAATAAGAGGCTGAAAAAAACAGCACTCCCAAGTGCAGAAACATTAAGGAGGAGCCCAAGATTGAAGGCAATGAAGATGATCCCAAAGCCTGCTAGGAACAAGAACAAACCATCAGAAATGAAGCTTCCTTTCAATGAGAATGAGAAGGAGGATCCACTAGAGACAAGCCAAGCTCTGACTCTATTTCAAACAACCGGTGTGCAGATGTCTCAGAATTTGGAGGAACTGGTGGCAGATGCTCTCAACCCGCCAGAACCTAGTACACCGGTGCATGAAACGGTACCGCCGGTACTATTGATGGATGAGATGCTTTGAAGTTGCTAGATGATGCAAGACAGCAAAGGGAGTATTTTTATGCTGTTAGTTATGATTAGTATTATCTATCTAGTAGTCAAGATAGTGATTAAGTTAGTAATTATGCTATCTGTGTTATGGTTCGGTATGAGGTATTTTGTGTTAGAAATTATGTATGTTAGGATATGGATGGTTATCAAGGAAGGGTGCTATGTTTTAGTGAGGTTGAATGTAATGACTAGCAAGCAGAATGGTGCATTATTGAGAAAGGGTTGTAGTGGTACTTTTTGTGTTGGTCAACAACCCTTGAGATATGCTTGTAATCCTTAATTAATGAATTCCAATCAAATTAATAGAAAATTTCAGGTGTTATCTTGGAACGTGAGAGGTCTAAATGATAAAAATAAAAGAACTACTGTTAGAACATTTGTCAATAATAAAAAACCGGATGTGGTGTGCTTTCAAGAAACTAAATTAGCTTCCCTAAATGTCATTGTTCTGAGACAGTTATTGGGTAGAAGATACAAAGGTTTTACAACATTGAATGCTATAGGAACAGCAGGGGGCATGTTGATAGCATGGAAAGAAAATATTTTCACTCAACATAGTGCTCATAGAGGACCGAATGTTCTAACAGTAGACTTAAAATTCAAAATGGACAATTCATTATTAAGGATTACAAATGTATATGGGCCCTCAAGTGGATATAATAGACAACATTTTTTGGAACAGATCAAAGAGGAACAACCCACTGATGACATACCATGGATGATATGTGGGGACTTTAACATGGTGTTGCGAAGCAGTGAGCGATCATCTCAGGTATTATGGCCAAGAGACAGGCAATTCAGAGGTATGGTGGACCAACTAGCGCTTACGGATTTACCGATTCAAGGAAGGCAATACACATGGTCAAGTGATCGTGAAGAAGGAGCTAGGGCCTGCTTAGACAGGTTCTTGATATCACAAAGATGGAACATGGATTTCCCGGCTAGCACGTCCACGGCGCTTCCTAATACTACCTCTGACCATTGCCCGTTGATATGCAACTGTACCACCAAATTTCCTAAGCCTAACACTTTCAGATTTGAGAATTATTGGTTGCTCATTCCTGATTTTTGTGATATGATAAAAGAGGAGTGGATGATCATGCAGATAGCAACCACACCGGTGCAATTGCACTACAAGCTAACAAATTTGCGGCAAGCTATAAATGCATGGAAGAATGATCGAGTGGGCAACCTAGACACACAAGAGCAGATTTGTACTAGAGCAATTGCGTGGCTAGACAGGCAAAGTGACAGAAGGCAGATCACACCCCTAGAATCGCTGGTTAGAAAGGTGCTGAGGGAGCGGTACCAAGAAATTGCAGTGGCTAAAGAGGTAATATGGAGGCAGAGAGCTAAAAGACAGTGGCTAAGAGAAGGTGATAAAAACACATCTTATTTTCACAAAGTGGCCACAGTGCAAAAAAGGCAAAATATGATTCATTCATTGCAAGAGGAGAACACAACTCACACAGAGCACATGGCAAAGGCAAGAATATTACACAATTATTTCTCACAGTTAATAGGTTTTGAAGAACCTCAAACAATCTCCATGAATTTGAACCAGTTATATGGAGATAACAGTGGATTCCTAAATGTAGATTATGACATTACGGAGGAGGAAATTAAAAGGGTAATTAAAGAATGGCCAAATCACAAATCTCCGGGACCCGATGGTTTCACGGGGGAATTTTACAAGAAGTTTCAACAATTAATATTGCCGGACCTATTAGCAGTATTCAATAAGGTGATTAATCAACCAACACTCACCCTTCATCCACTGAATGGATCGTATATAGCTATGGTGCCGAAGAAAAATGAAGCTAAAACACCGGCAGATTTCAGACCCATAAGTCTCATACACGCCGTACAAAGAATCTTTTCAAAGATTTTGGCGCATAGATTGCAGAACCATATGGATATGTTATTACAACCGACTCAAACAGGTTTTTTAAAAGGTAGACATATCTTGGAGGGATTTCATTATGCCCAGGAAGTGGTATCGGCAGCCACAAGGCAGTCAAAAAAGGTTGCATTATTCAAGGCTGACATATATAAGGCGTTTGATTCGATAAATTGGAAATTCATTCTACAATGTATGCGGGCCAGAGGATTAAGTGATAAATGGATAAGTTGGATGGAGCATTTAGTCCTGCAAGGTACATCACAGGTTTTACTTAATTCGGTGGTTGGCCGGAAAATTCAGCTTAAGCGGGGGGTACGACAGGGTGACCCGCTATCCCCGTATCTGTTTAATCTTGCAATGGATGTATTGGTAGTATGGGTGAAACGCCTCAATGAGATGCAAGTGCTTAAACCCATATTCCAAGGCTGTCGAAGTTGCTTACTATACGCGGATGATACACTGTTCTTTCTTAAACCAGAAATTCAGCAATTGCGAGTGCTAAGGCTGACCATGACGGTGTTTGCAAAAGTTTCAGGATTGAAAGTAAATTTACAAAAATCAGATCTTCTGGTAACTTGCACACCAATCTTTCAAGTCAGACAGATGGCAAGTGTTATCCGGTGCAAGGCCACGGAGTTTCCGGTCAGATATTTGGGATTACCATTGTCAAACAAAGCCCTAACTGCTGCAAATTACAAACAACTAATTGAAAACATACGAAACAGATTGCCGGGTTGGCAGGCAGAAAGCTTATCAATGGCGGGACGAGAAGTCTTGCTCAGTTCTGTTTTGACGGCAATGCCCATATATTTCATGTCGGCTTTTCTACTGCCTAAGAGGGTCATTAAGCAAATTGATAGATTAAGAAGAAGTTTCCTATGGCATGGGCACAAGTCGCAACAGCCGGAAAAGAGATACATAAGCCTCACAAATTGGACGGTGGTCACTATGAATAAGAAGTTTGGGGGACTGGGCGTTAAAAATCTTGAGAGATTGAATCAAGCTTTACTATCCAAATGGATGTGGCATTGGCTCAGTCAAAACAAATGGTGGCAGGAAGCAACGCCGGTACACCACATCTCGGATAGGCCATGGGAAGGCAGAGCAAGATCTCCATTCTGGAGGTCTATAGCAAAACTAACAAACTCTTTTTCTTGTTCAGCACAATTTCAGGTTGCCAATGGAGTCAAAACGAGATTCTGGGAGGATGCATGGTTGGGCGAACCGCTGAGTCAGTCGTATCCGGAGCTGTACGCAATGACAACACAAAGATGCTTGACGGTTGAAGAAGTGTATGATGAAGGGAATTGGCAGCTACATTTCTCTTCCGATTTTGCCCCTCATACGTCCGAGCAATTGTTGAGAGCCAGATTGCAAACCGTGACCATTGATCCTACTCGAGAGGACACTGTTACATGGGTGAGAGGTGGTGGAAGGTTCACTGTTAAATCACATTACAATTTCCTACAAGATGCACCACATCCATATTCGCAGCTAGCCAATATATGGAAGATCAAGGCACCTAGACGGGTATTATTTTTCACTTGGCTTATGATGCGCAATGCGATCTTAACAGTAGACAATTTAAGAAAAAGAGGCTGGCAGTTACCTAATAGATGTATCATGTGTCAAGAGAATGAAGAATCTGTAATTCATTTGTTCACTCATTGTGCATGGGTGAAGGAGGTACGGTCATACATTCATGATGTATATCAGCAAACTCAGGGAGCATCGAGTCAGTTCAAGAGGGGTGATATTGAGTTGCTCTCGCAACAGAGCAGCATATGCCATTGGGTAAACATGGACATGACGTTACGATTTGTAGTATGGAGAGAAAGATGCACTCGCATTTTCAGGGATGAATCAAAAACGCAAATGCAAATCACCACAGAAATAATTTCAGAGTTCAAGCAATGGTTTCCTGAATAGCAGCATTTGTGCAGATTTCATTTTTCTAGTTTTTTTTTTTTTTTTTTTTTTTTTTTTTTTTCATGTATATTGCTTCGATGTTCATTTCTTTATTTTCTATTTTTTTAACTTTATCTCTGTCTGTAACAAAACGATCACCCACCAGTGATCCATTATTACAGATAAATGAAAATTTGGGGGCTAAGACCTCCATCTTTTGAATCAAAAAAATAATTAATATGTTGAATATTTACCATCAACTTAACATGCTAATTATAAGTAACGTTAAGTACATAATTTGAATATTTAGCACGTTAAGTTGAATATTTAGTTAGCATATTAAGTTGAACATTTAGCAAGTTAATTTGAATATTTAGCACGTTAAGTTGAATAATTAGTTGTTTTTCCATTTTAATTAGTTGAATAAGTATTGATATAATTATTCAACTTATAAGTAAATTTTAGATTGAATAATTAGCATATTAAGTTGAATAATTAGTACGTTTAGTTGGATAATTAATTCATTTGACTAAGTCAAACTATATGGTATTTCAATGCCGCCAACGGTATTCTCAATAGTATCTCCACATCTAGATCCATTTATATAATGAGGAGGGATCAAATAACCATGTTTTTGGTGACCGATCGGTGACCATGAAATTAAATCTTAAATAACTACATTTTAAATTCTTAAATAACAAAACTAATTGAAAGAATACGTTGTATATATCATATTTTATGTGTATACAAAAAATTATATAATTTTGATTTTATTTACATGTGCATCAAGCATTAACAAAAATCAACGGTTCAAGTTTTAAGATTTTTTCTCCTCTTTTGGTAACTATCGAAACAATGTTAAAAATTTATCATTTTTTATTTATATGTTATTGAGATAATATAGAATACATCTAACTGTTTAAAATTTCAATTTATTCATAAATTAGAAAATAGTTACCATGGGTACCAATGATTGGATTCCTCCTCTTATATAATATCAGGCCCATTTGAGAGATCATTTTTAATGTGATCTTCTTGTTTAGGTTGTCTAGTGTCTGCTTGTCTGATTCGATCAACAATTGAAAAACAAAACATCAATACAAGCCAGTCGTACTTTTCCTAATCGAGTTGTGCACGTTACTTGTACCGTTTAATTACGCGACAATGAGCGTCTTAACAGCCCAATACACTAGTCTTTTTTAATAAGAACAATAATTACAGATCGATGTTACCCGTTTTTGTTTTTGTTTTTTTTTATTTTGTTTTTTGTTATTCTTCCAAAAGCGACACAGAATAATCAATAATGAACAAAGCTGCGTTCTGATCAACAACATTCAGGATCCATAAATATTTTGTTACTCAAAGCAAAAGGCTATAACAAGGTTACGAGGCTTAATTTGACGTAGTAATTTTTTGTTGTTCAGTTCTCAACTTCTCATTCCCTGACCAGCTTACAGAATATGAGCATTCAACCTCTTTGTAAGAAAAATAAAAAAGTAGAGAAATTAAAGTCTCATAGTTTTTCAGATTGCAACTTCAGTCCCTGATCCGCTTGCTTTCACCATTGGAATGTCACCATTCTCGGCTTCATCCGTATTGAGCCCAAACAACTTGCACGTCTCTTCCAATGTCTTCCCGCGTGTCTCCGGTAAACTTGTGTAGAAAAAGATCAATGCCGCTACTGCAATACCCCCGTACAAAAAGAAACTGCCACCAATGGTTATAGTCTTGTACAAGGATATAAAGGTCATCGTAATAACACCACTCGTCACACGGTTTACCGCAATACCAATGGCTACTCCTTGTGCTCTTAGCCGGAGGGGAAATATTTCTGTTGCATAAACAGATGTAATCGGACCCAGTCCAATTGAGAAAAATGACACATAGAACAACACAGAGGCAATCGACAGTGCAACCGCCCACTCAATTTTTTCATCACCATGCTGGTTTATGACAGTCAACCCGAGGCCAAGACTGGCGAGGCACACTATCATCCCGCCAATACTTGACAAAAGCAATGGACGCCGCCCAACACGGTCAAATAAAACTGTTGCCACGAGGATGAACATTGTCTTCGTGAACCCAACTGCCACTGTGGTTCCCAGTTGAGCATTGTCGGAATGTATCCTGGCTTTCTCAAAAATCGTTGGGCTATAGAGAACTATGGAGTCAATTCCTGATGCTTGTTGGAAGAAGTGAATCCCTACAGCAGTTAGAAGGATTCGACGGACGGGGGGAATGGGGCAAAGGAGAAGCTCCTTCCAGATTCCTTCACCATGGCTTTGTTTGGTATCTCTGATCACCACATCACTGTTGCAAGATTCAGGAATGCCAGCTGCTCTCTTGATGTCGGCTAGGCGCATCTCAGCTTCTTCAGTTGTGTCTGAGATCTTCTCAAGGACAACCATAGCCTCTGCCAGACGGTTCTGAAGGACGAGCCACCTGGGTGATTCAGGCATGAACAAGACCATTAAACCGAGGAGGATAGATGGAATTGCGCCTATGCCAAGCATGAAACGCCAGCTGAGGTGGTACGATAGATGAGAGAAGGCATAGTTGGAGACATAACCAAGAAGAATTCCTGTTATTAATTAATTGAGTAATTAAGACATACATTAGAGATGTGCATGTTAACAAGAGATTGAGTTTCCAATATCACTTACTCTTCCTGGAATCAGTTAACAGCCTTAATTTTAACAGAAAATGATTGGTCTTAAAACAAAAAAGAAAACACTACAGAAAAAGTTGTCCCATTAAGTTGGAGACAAAGGAATTTTTTAATGTAAAATAAGAAAAAGTTAGTGGTAATTAAATTAATCCAGACCTATGTTGATGAACACTTCTGGGAACGATGCAAGGAATCCACGGCTTGAGGCTGGCGAGATCTCAGTTGTGTATACAGGCGCGATCATGAGAGCATAACCGACGCCTATGCCGGCTATAAGGCGGCCAAACATGAGTAAAGCATAATTCATTGCGAAACCCATCAGAAGCGCCCCCGCAAAAAAGAAAGTGGCAGCGAACACGATGGTGTAGCGGCGGCCAACCCAGTCTGAGGTGCGCCCGGCAGCAAATGACCCAAGCAAAGAGTAGAGGTTTAGTATGCCGAGGAGAATCTCTACCTTTACATCTGATATGTTTAGGTCCTTTTTGATATATTTTGCAGCACCACTCATCACACCAATATCTGCAGATCAGTATATAAATCCATGGAATGAGCTTTAATTATTCAAATTGTTACAAATTGATAATAGTTCTTCTGTAACAAACCACATAGCATTTCTTAGTTCATTTTCAGACAACAATGAAGAAACCTGTTTATATATTCCTGCATGCATAATTTGACACTCTTCCGTATAATCAATTACATAATGAAGAAACCAGTTTTGCTAGGCTGTCCAAACAATACTTGTATATATATCTAATGAAAAGAAATTTATGCACTTCAAAATTAGAACTAATTAACAAGGTTAATTATATTTGGTTAATTCAACTGGATAACAGAATGACAAAAGCTTGTAGCTCGAAAGGCAATTTAACTTTTACAAGAGACGGAACTCGCAAGTCCTCCTAATTAGACTAACAAAATCAACAAATGGAAACAGATAGATGATTGTTTGTGATGTTTTTACCATAGCCCAAGAGAATGGAGGCCATAGAGGCAAGAATGGAACATCCGAAGGCATAGCGAAAATTGTGGCCCTTCGATGGAGCCGGTTCTTCTTTGAGATTATCATGATTTGACTCTGAGTTAACATCTGATGAGTTTGGTTGCCCCATTGTCGAACAAGGGAGACGGACAGAGTGAGAGAGTGAGATGAAAGGAAGAAGGGGAGAGATTGGTTTTTCTACTGAGCTTGTTTGGCTTACAAGATATATATAGACGAAGAACGGTGATCAGGTTCAATCAGAGGAAAATTCAAATTGTTTAAGCACCTCTGGAATAATATTGATTGCACAGAAGTTAAGCCGATTTTTTTAATAATAATTAAATTAAAAATAAGAATTAAATAAATAGATTTTGGGAAAATGGATTTATGGAAATAAGCAGATCGGTGGTCAAAGAACCGTCCCACATCGGTGGGGCCCACTAAAATCACGCGTTCACAGAATCTAGGTGGGTCGGCGTTGGCAGAGCCGTCCCACACGGGGTGGGACGGTCTTCACTTCACCGTACCAGCACTTTTGCTGGTACGGTGCTACAACCACCGTCCCACTCCCCCTATTTCTTCTCCTCTCCTCTTCCTCTCCCGTCCCACTTCCTCTCCTCTCCTCTTCCCCTCCGTCCCACCTTCCTCTCCTCTCCTCTTCCCGTCCCTCCTTCCTCTCCTCTCCCATCCCAGCGCTCATCCGCAGCCCCAGCCGGCTCCAGCCGACCAGCCAACAGAGCCGCCCCGACAGGTCCCACCCCGCCCCGGCAGACCCCAGCGCAGCCCCCACCCCGGCCCCGACAGGTCCGCCATTTTTTTTTTTTTAATTTTTTGAATGAAATGTTATATAGATTGTTGTCTAGTTTGTTATTTTAAAAGATTCTGGATGAGATTAATTTATCTAAGGGTACATTAGATAGGCTTGTTTTAGTTAACTGGTAATATTAAAAAATCATCAGTAGGAATCTCCGATAGCAAATTAAACAATCATCAGTGGGAATAATACGGACGATTAATCGGATTTTATCGGACGATTTGACGTTTTCCTAAAAATTTTTATAAATATTTGTTATTTTAGGTACAATAAGTTATTATCTACATTTTTATATTACAAGAACATAATAATTAATTGTTGGAAAAATGAGTAGCTATTAAGAATATTTGTGCGTGTAGCTATCAAGAATTACAATGCATTTTTGTCATTTATATGCATGTGCAGCTGTCATTTTTATATATATGTACATTAATTAGTCATGTATGTAGCTCAATCCTCAAATAAGTACACCATTGCTGCCAGTAGTGATTATTATCACTACTACTACTACTATTATTATTACTATTATTATTATTATTACTACTATTACTACTATTATTATCATTTATTATTACTATTATTATTATTATTATTAGTATTATTATTACTAGTAGTATTATTATTACTATTATTATTATTACTATTATTATTATTACTACTATTACTATTACTATTATTATCATTTATTATTACTATTACTATTATTATTATTATTATTATTACTATTATTGTTATTACTACTATTACTATTATTATTATTATCATTTATTATTACTATTATTATTATTATTATTATTACTATTATTATTATAATTATTGTTATTACTACTATTATTATTACTACTACTACTATTATTATTATTATTATTAGTATTACTACTACTATTATTATTATTATTATCATTTATTATTACTATTATTATTATTATCATTTTTTATTATTATTATTATTATTATTATTATTATTATTATTATTATTATTATTACTATTACTATTACTACTATTATTATTATCATTTATTATTACTATTATTATTACTATTATTATTACTATTATTATTACTATTATTATTATTATTATTATTGTTATTACTACTATTATTAGTATTATTATTATTATTATTAGTATTATTATTATTATTATTATTAGTATTAGTATTATTATTATTATTATTATTATTATTAGTATTAGTATTATTATTATTATTATTATTATTATTATTAGTATTAGTATTATTATTATTGGTATTTGACCGCGCGAACGGGTATAGGCTTTTAAACCTAAAGTATGCACTTGATCGCAAGCGTACGATCTCGTGTAGTACTTGAGGGTCGAATCCTCAGGGACGGGATTAACACCAGACTTTACTTAAACCTACTTCTAAATTCTAAGAGAGTTTGGATTAAAGGGTCAATTGTTGGGGTTTTAACAAGGCTGGTTACAAACACAAGGAAACAGTGCTAAAACAAGTAAATAACTGAAAGACAATTAATTAAAAGGCGTTCTCAGGGTTGGCAGAATCAGATTGGTCTCGGATTGACTGCCTGCGTTCCGCAAGATATCTCTTGCGGACCGCAGGTTGTGGTTATTTAGCAGTTATAAAACTGTCTACGGATCACAAGTTTCCTTGTAACCCTCAGGCGATCCACAACTACTGTCTTACACTCTTGGTAACTAACTGCGAACCGCAAGATGACTCTTGCGGACCGCAGGTAGAAGAACCGAGAGCAGTTTTGGTTCTGGTTGTGTTTCGACCGATGTCGTCGATTCCTATCAATTCAGTTCTAGTACAATTACAACAATTCTCACTGTTGGTCCTAATAACAGTTCTAAACTGAATCAAAATCCGTAGAATACGATATAAACTACGATCATGTCACTATGGTTCTATGGTCCGGTTTAAGGTTAATCAAACCGCAGTTTCGCCTAACGGGTACTTTCGGATACAATATCAACCAAGGCTGTGCAAGCAATCAAATCTGGTCAAAAGATACTACATTAACCAACTAGGTCTGGCCACAACCTACAGGTTTATCAATCGAATCAAACAGAATGCAAACACGTTAAAAAGCAAATCTCAAGTGATCATGAAAACGACATAAATCCAAACATACAGTCAATCTGTCGACACAATCATCATCATTCAAACCCTAAGAACATATAGATCTACTCACTCATCGCACAAACAGAAAAGCAAAACAAAGAAGAAGAATTCATTGTGTAAAGAAACCGAAGAGGAATGTCGGGGTTGACACGATCGTCGCGTGAGAAGGCGTTCTCTCGAATCTCCTTCGACGGGCGATGAATCGGCCAAAACCTCTTCCTTCTCTGCCTCTGGACACTCTGAACCGAAGGGGTGTGAGAATGAAAATGAGTCAAAACGTGGATGATACCGTCCAGGGCGCTGGTCCCTTTAAATAGCAGCCTGGCATAACTCCCTGCGGTCCGCAAGAACGGTGTTGCGGTCCGCAGGATGAAGGGAAATGACGGTTTTTGCTGCTCTGGAAGTTTCTGGCGCCCTTTGGATGGTTGAACATGCTCTAACCAACGTCTGCTGGCCGCAGGAAGTGACTTGCGGTCAGCAGGAAGCCGAATCCAGTCCTGCCTTGCCATCTAAAGCTCCAAATCGCGTCTAATTGGCTCCAACAGCCTGATAAACCTGAAATATGGACACAAGTAGACAAGTAACTGGAATCGAGACATATTCTTAACTAAATGCATGCAAACTCGGGATTTTCAGGCCTAAATACTAATGCAAGTCTGGTAAAATATATATATGAATGCATGACATCAAATCCCCCCAAGCTTAGAGCCTTGCTTGTCCTCAAGCAAAACCTAGAACCTAAGAAGCAGACCATACCTAGACCTAAACCTAAATTCCCAAGTCGATCTAAATGCAAGGAAAAACTTTGAGAGAATGTGAAACCAAGAGTGCATGGGCAAGTTTGAATTTTTGAATAGTAAATAATTATGCATGATAATTCCACAAAACATGGGCTAAGGCACAGAAAATCAAGACGAGCGACTCTTGTTCCATGAAACGCAACCTAGATTGCAAGTATGACCATTGTACTTTTTCGGACCCTAGATCTTTCAATTGAACTACAAAGTTGGTATCCCGATTGTGTTAACCCCACAGTGAACAACCTTCTCAACCTTTCTATTTCCATTAATCTTGAATTGCCTTATCAAAAGAAAATTTAATTTATTATTTATTCTATTTTTTTTTCTTTTAATGTTTTTCTGTTTTTCTTTTTCTGTTTTTTTTTCTTTTTTTTTTTTTATCAGACACCCAAAGCCCAAGTCAGTCGGATGACAAAATAAAAGGGGTACACTCGTCCTACCTGACTGCGACCTCGAAGTGTCATTTTTATTTTTAAGACAATCTAGGCTAAAACTTTCACTTCATCAGACCATGTTCACGTGGATACCACAAACCGGAAAATTACCCTTCGTCCTCAATCAGATTTTCGGTTTGCTACTTTTTCCAATTTGATCATACTTTATTCATGGGACTAATCACTACAGAACAAGATTCTCCGACCTTAACACAAATCTCATAAAGTTATCATGCGCAATTTTTCACAATGCAAACTTCAAAAATTCCCATATGCCTTTGAGTTTAACAATTTCACAAAATTTTTCAAAAATGCAGACATGAAAATGAAAAAGAAAACCTAAAACTCAGACGTACTGTCCTCCCTCCCCAAGCTAATCTATGCACTGTCCTCAGTGCATTGACCCATATATGTAAAAATGAATGAGAGAGATAAAAAAATACAACCTGAGGGACTCATGGTGCGTCGGTGTCTTCTGGAGCGCCAACGGGGTGTCCGCCGGACTGAGCAGCTCGAATGGCAGAAAGCAGCTCATATATCTCAGAAATGCGGCCACGGTCTCGAGTCTGCCCGATCTTCAGTTGGCGGACGATCGCTTGTGTGTCGGCCTGCATGGCGTGAATCTCCTGGACTTGGCTGCAAAGCTGCTTCCACTGGTGCTCTTGAATTTGAAACGGTACCTGCTGAGTAGGCGTGGCATCTCCTGCTGAAGCAGCTCCTGTACCTGCTGTAGCAGCCCTCCTTCTTGCTGTAGCAGCTCCTGCACCTGCTGGCAACTCTGTGTCGACGTCCTTCAAGCGAACATCATCTGCTTGCTGTGCGGATTGCTGCTGGGGCGGGGCTGCTAGCGGCTCCTCCAAACGCCATGTAGAACCTCGTGTGAAATCGATCGGCGGATACTGGAGCGGGAGCCTGAAGTCACCGAGCTCTGTCTTCCATTTGTAACTTGTAGGCCTGCCACGCTGGGCTGCTTGAGTGGAAAGCCATGACCAAGACGTGAAGGCATCCTTGTCGAGGAGCTTGCCCGGATGACATGCCGTACCACTGAGAACACCTCCGGGCTCACCACGTAGATCCACCTCCAACTTGGAAGCGATGAATGTGACATAGGAGCCTATGTTGACGATACCAGTAGGCTTGCCCGTGGTGAGGATCGAGAGCCAGTATCTAACCATAAGCAGCATCAGATGGGGCCGCTGCAACTGGTCATCTCGACGGAGCATGGTTGCCATGAGCTGGAACTCGTCATGTCTGGGCCTAAGTGACGATTCCCCACGTGAAAAGATCGAGAGTGCTAGGACACGACCAATGAAACGGAGGACGGGATGGATGATCGAAGTAACCCGTGGGTCCTGAGGGCTGGTCCGCGGAAGACGCTGTCCGGTGATACGGAACCAAAATGAAGCGCGGAGATCAGCCTGAGAAGCATCTGAGTCGACCCTATCCTCCGGTACGTAACCGAGATAGTCTGTCTGGTGAGGGTCGAAGTGGAACCACTCCGCAAGTGTAACGAGACTCTTCCTGTAAGTGTGACCTTTTAAGCGAAAAGATATCCCTTGAGTCCCGTCTGAGAGATCCTGAAGGGCCAATGATGCGAGGAATTCGAGCGTCGGCTCGATGTATGTAGGATGCTTCGAGGGTATCTCTCAAAACGCGCGAGTGAATCCCACCCGCTTAGTGAGGCGAGTAAACTCGCCAAGGATCCCTATCTTCTCAAGAAACCCAAAATCGATGCGCGGCGTGGAGTTTACGGTCTTGTTTTGAAGGGTTAGGCGATTGTTTCTGATTCGCTTGTCCTCAGGAGTCAAGTCTGGTGCCGGACTAGGAGCAATGTTACGAGGATGATTGACCCCTAGAGCGGCCTGAATCCGCTTCATCTTCTCCTCTAACTGCTCCTTGCTCGCTGGTTGCTTCATGGTCTGAGTCGTGGCACAGCGCTGCTGCACCAGAATCCTGCTGTCTGGATAGAGCCTGCGGATCGCAGGTAGGTTCCTGCGGACCGCAGTATGTTGGTTTCGGCTTGGCAGGTGTCTAGTGGCTGACAGCGTAGGGGGCAGTTATGATTTTCGCTGATCCGAAGTCGGGTTCTTGTTTCACAAATCAACCAAATTGAAATTTGGAATTGAAAGTAGAGTTGTGAAATTAAACCTCAAAATGTGGAGAAGAAATCGGATTGGAGCGCGATGACACGAAGCGGCTATGGCGCAAGATGCGTGGAGGAAAACACCAACGCGACGGGGCAGCGGCGCTGTTGCACGTGCTGCTGCTGGTCCGTGGCCAAGGTGGCTGTGCTTCCAAGAGGAGAAGCGGGGTGCAGCGATGGTGGTTACGGCAGCGTGAGGAGAGGAGGGGAAGATTGGGTGAGTTGGTTGCTTAATGGGAGAAGAAGAAGATAGAAGAGAAGGAGTTATGGTCTGTCTTATAGAGTTTTAGGCGGTTGGAGTCGGCTTCAAAACCGACTTAAACCCCTAAATCGGTAGTTCTAAATTTGCTCCTCGTTCTGCCCAAAAATAGCAAATCCTGCGGACCGCAGTATGCTATAACTTCCCTGTCCTGCCTGCGCACAGATTTGCTGCTCGTTTAAACTTCCTGCGGACCGCAGTGTCGACTCTGCCGACCGCAGGATGCTGACAGAACCTCGTTTCTCCATGGTTTCATGCCCCAATGATCGCCGTTCTTTCAAGTTTGCTCCTTAGCACTGTACAAACAAAACTAAGAACACCTAACGCAACATGAGAATGAACTAAAATGCTAAAAGAAATTATGCCAAAGAGAAAGTAGATCTGACAAAAGAAAAGAAAACATAAACCTAAAACCTTGGGTTGCCTCCCAAGAAGCGCTTGTTTTAGGTCGCGAGCTTGACCATACTAGCATCTAAATCTCTGCTGGTGGTGGGTGGGACAGATGCAAGGCGAGGCGATCCTCCTTGTACTGGTCAGCCACGTACACCTTGAGACGCTGACCATTCACCTTGAAAGCGACGCCGTCCTTGCCTGCAATGTCCACCGCTCCAAACGGGTAGACCTTCTTGACCTCGAAAGGGCCGGACCACCGTGACTTGAGCTTGCCCGGGAAGAGACGCAGACGCAAGTTGAAGAGAAGGACAAGGTCGCCCTCCTTGAAGTCGCGTCGCATGATCCGGTTGTCATGCACCCTCCTGGTGCGCTCCTTGTAAATCCGGGCATTGTCATAGGCGTGGAGCCGAATCTCCTCTAACTCATGCAAGTCGAGGATGCGCTTCTCACCTGCTGCTTGCAGGTCGAGGTTGAGGATGCGCGTGGCCCAATATGCCTTATGCTCGAGTTCGACTGGTAGATGGCATGGCTTGCCATAGATCAACTTAAATGGGCTCATGCCGATCGGAGTCTTGAAGGCCGTGCGGTAGGCCCAGAGCGCGTCATTGAGCTTGAAAGCCCAATCATTCCTCGATCTCGCCACGGTTTTCTCCAGAATGGCCTTGATCTCCCTGTTGGAAACCTCTGCTTGCCTGTTGGTCTGAGGGTGGTAAGCGGTTGATACTTTGTGGTGCACACCATGTCTGCTCAGGAGTAACTCAAACTGACGGTTGATGAAGTGCTTGCCTCCATCACTGATCACGGCACGAGGAATGCCAAAACGAGGGAAGATCACATCATTGAAGAGGCGCTTGACGGAATTAGCATCCGCCTTGGCGCAAGCTAGCGCCTCCACTCATTTGGACACGTAGTCCACTGCCACCAAAATATACTCATACCCCTTCGAAGAAGGGAACGGTCCCATAAAATCGATGCCCCAAACGTCAAAGATCTCGACTTCTTGAATGGGCTGCTGGGGCATCTCACTCCTCCGCGAGATGTTGCCGGTCCTCTGGCACTGATCGCACGACTGCACAAGAGCATGTGCGTCTTTGAAGATGGTTGGCCAATAGAAACCTGCTTGAAAAATCTTGGCAGCGGTCTTAGATGAGGAGGCATGGCCTCCGTAAGCAGAAGAATGACAATGAGAAAGTATAGAATGTACCTCCTCATACGGCACGCAACACTGGTAAATACCGTCGATACCTACCTTGAAGAGAAAGGGCTCCTCCCAATAGTAGTACTTGACATCAGCCCTGAATTTCTTCTTCTGCTGGAAGGTCATGTCAGCAGGAAGAACACCCGCGGCAAGAAAGTTGACAAAGTCTGCGTACCATGGCAGCTCGGATGAGCGTCCTGCGGACCGCAAGGGATGTCCCTGCGGACCGCAGGATGCTGCCAAGATGCTGCTCTGCGTGGGCTGGGGGCAGCTGTACGAGCGTGAGCCAAGGGAATAGAGCTGCTCCCCCGGGATCGAATCATCGATCGGAATGATGTTCCGCTCCTCTCCCTTCCAATGCAGGCGGGACAAATGGTCTGCTACAGAGTTCTCGGATCCTTTCTTGTCTCGGATCTCGACATCAAACTCTTGCAGGAGCAGAATCCAGCGGAGGAGACGGGGCTTGGCATCTTTCTTGTTGAGCAGATACCGGATCGCTGCATGGTCGGTGTAGATAATGATCCGAGAGCCGACCAGGTAAGAGCGGAACTTCTCCAACGCGTACACCACGGCTAGCAGCTCTTTCTCTGTCGTGGTATAGTTGATCTGCGCGGAGTCAAGGACCTTGCTTGCATAGCAGATGGCCACGGGTTTCTTGTCCTTCCGCTGTCCGAGAACCGCCCCCACGGCATAGTCACTGGCATCGCACATGATCTCGAAAGTCTGAGACCAGTCGGGGGGCTGCAGGATCGGTGCTGAGATGAGGGCCTCCTTCAACCTGTTAAAAGACTGAACACACTCATCAGTAAAATTGAAATCAGAGTCTTTTACTAGCAGGTTGGTCAGCGGCTTGGTGATCTGGGCGAAGTCCTTGATGAATCTGCGGTAGAAACCACAGTGACCGAGGAAACTGCGCACGTCCTTGACGGTGGTAGGCGTGCACATCTGCTCGATCACCTCGATCTTCGCCTTGTCAACCTCGATGCCCCTGCTTGTGACGCGGTGACCAAGCACGATGCCCTCCTGCACCATGAAATGGCACTTCTCCCAGTTGAGGACCAAGTTGGTCTCCTCGCACCTCTGCAAGATCTTACACAAATTCGCTAAGCACTCATCAAATGAAGTGCCTACCACAGAAAAGTCATCCTTGAAAATCTCGACCTCTTTCTCAATGTAAGGAGAGAAAATGGCCATCATCGCCCGCTGGAATGTAGCAGGCGCATTGCACAAGCCGAACGGCATCCGCCGGTAGGCGAAGGTACCGTAGGGACATGTGAATGTCATCTTCTCCATGTCCTGGGGGAGGATGGGTACCTGAAAGAAGCCGGAGTACCCGTCAAGGTAGCAGAAGTGAGAGTGTTTGGCGAGGCGCTCCAACATCTGGTCCACGAATGGCAGCGGGAAGTGGTCCTTGCGCGTGGCCGCATTCAGCTTGCGGTAGTCTATGCACATCCGCCACCCGGTCGTGGGGCGCATCTGGACCTTCTCGCCCTTGTCGTTCTCAATGACAGTGTAGCCACCCTTTTTCGGAACCACATGCACCGGGCTCACCCACTTGCTGTCTGAAATCGGATAAATGATGTTAGCATCAAGCAGTTTAAGGATCTCTTTTTTTCACTACCTCTTGCAGGACTGGGTTGAGCCTCCGTTGGTGTTGCACGGAAGGCTTGTGGATCCGGTGAGCACAGATGGACGGGTTGAGTCCCTTGATGTCCTTGATTGAGTACCCGAGGGCACCCTTGTGAATGCGCAACTTCTCCAAAAGTTTGGAAGTCTCATCAAAACTCAATTAAGCGCCAACGATGGCAGGAGAAGTCTTCTCAGAATCCAGGAACTCATACCTGAGGTTGTCGGGCAGTGGTTTCAGGTCTACCTTGCTCGGAGCGTCGAGCGGTGGTGCCTTGTTAGTTCTGCCCTCGGATGATTCCTCCTGCGGACCGCAGGAGTCGTCCAGCGGACCGCAGGAGTCGTCCAGCGGACCGCAGGAGTCGTCCAGCGGACCGCAGGATGCTGAAAATACTGGCTGGAGCAGGGGGCCGTCTGGGTACCCGCTGTCTTCATTGCTGAGTGCGGCTTCGCAAGAGATGTCTTGCGGCTCGCAGAGAATGGTATCTGATACGTCTTCATCGCTAGTCAGATCGGGCGTCTGCTCCAGCAGGTCTTCTTGAACTTCCTGAACCAACAGATCAATCACATCCACCCGGTTGCAGTCCTCGTAGAAGTCGGGGTACTTCATGGCTTTGGCCACTTGAAACTGCACCTTCTCGCCCCCGACGTTCATCGTGAGCGTGCCCTCATACGTGTCGAAGACTGTCCGGGCTGTCCGGAGAAACGGTCGGCCTAGGATGATCGGCACATCCTTGTCCTCCTTCATATCCATAACAACGAAGTCTCCGGGCACGAAAAACTTGCCGACTTGAACTGGCACATCCTCAACAATACCCAGCGGCAAGCGGACGGAGGTGTCTGCTAGCTGCAGGGTCATGCGCGTGGGCTTCAACTCACCAACCCCGATCCTCTGGAAGACGGCGTGTGGCATGAGGCTTACGCTGGCTCCTAAGTCACACAGCGCCTTCTTAATGTCCGCCTTGCCGATCTTGCATGGGATAGTGAACTTCCCGGGATCTCCGAGCTTCGGAGGAAGCTCGCGACTCACCACCGCGCTGCATTCAAGATTCAGTTGCACGCTCTTACAGTCCTTTAAGCCCCGCTTGTTGGACAGAATGTCCTTCAAGAATTTTGCGTAAGTCGGCATCTGAGTCAGCGCGTCGGTGAATGGGATAGAGATCGTCAGCTGCTTGAGGACGTCCATGAATTTGGAGAACTGCTCGTCTAACCGGTGGTTGGCGAGCCTTTGCGGGAATGGTACCCGCGGTCGGTAGACCTGTTGCTCTGCTGGCGCCTTCCCCTTGTCGCTGATCGGCTTGGACTGCCCGACGGGTTCGGAGATTGGCGCAGTCTGTCCGTCTGCCACAGCGTCCTGCGGACCGCGAGCCATGTCGTGCGGAACGCAGAGAGGCGGCTAGGAAGCTGCCTGGTCTGATTGGGCGCCCGGCTTAGTGTCCTGCGGACCGCCAGACCGATCCTGCGGACCGTAGGATGTGGCGCCTGATGTATTGTCTGCTGCCGGCGGGTCTGATTTGGCACTCGCGGGTTTGATCACCGCCGGATCCTCGTCCTCTGGCATGGGAGGGCAAGAATACTATGTCCCACTCCTCAGAGTGTGGATCGCCTTCACCTCGCCATTCGGGTTTGTCGGCTGGCTCGGCAACTTGGTGCCCGAACTCGATGGCGCGCCTACGTCTCCTCCTGCGATCCTGGCAAACTTCTCGTTGAGGGCTTGCATATGCTCGAATATCATCTGGTTCATCTTGTTCTGCTCAGTCATGAAGTTGTTCACAACGGCAGGCTTGAGCTCTTGATGCGGAGGTACATACGGCGGGCGGAAGGCATTCTGCTGGGCAGGTCTGTTCTGGTTCTGAAAATGGGAGTTGCTGAAGAAGTTGCGGTTCCCACCTGCTTGCCCCTGATTCTGGAATCGCTGAGGAGGGTTGTAGTTGTTGGTCCCATAGTTGGGACGGTCTCTCCAGCTTTGCCGGTCTGCTGGGTTGGCATACCCCTGCGCGAATGGAGCATTGTTGAGAGAGTTGACCTGCTCCTCCTCCTCCTCGGGCTGCCGTAGCGGACAACTCTCATAGACATGAGAGTCCTCACCGCAAAGCATGCAGGGCTGAGCCTGCACAGCCTTCGAGGTTGCCTTCTGCTGGTCCAGCTGCTTGTCCATCCGCAGCTGCAGTGCCTCTAGCTTGGCCTGGACGAGGGTGAGCTGATCGACTTCGTAGCGCCCTTTCGTGTCCCTGGTGGACTCGCGGCTCGACCACTGCTGCTGCTTGGCGAGCTTGTCAAAGATGTCCAGGATGTCTTGCGCCTCTAGGTCAACGATGGACCCACCTGCGCATGCGTCAACCATGACGCGGTTCTGCTGGGTCAGTCCATCATAGAAGGCATCTGCTAGCATCATGTTGGAGAAGTTGTGGTGGGGGCAAGACAAGCAGAGATGGTTAAACCGATCCCATGCATCTCCCAGCGACTCGTCATATCCCTGCTTGAATGTGGCAATCTGAGACCTAACCTTGGCAGTTCTCCTAATTGGGAAGAATTTCTCGAGAAACTGAGATGAAAGTTCGGCCCAGGTACCAATTGAGCCTTTTGGGAGAGAGTTGAACCAGAATTTAGCCTTGTCCCGAAGAGAGAAATGGAACAAAGCAAGGCGAACGTAGTCGGGGTTCGCGTCTGCATTCTTCACGGCCCGGCAACACCCAAGGAAGTTATCCAAGTGATCGTGCGGGTTTTCGTTCTCCAAGCCGTGGAAGCAGTTCCGCTGGATTAGGCTCACGGCTCCAGTTCCGAGACTCGGAGGACCTTCTGGCACATCTGGAAGTATGATGGGCCCTTGTGCGTCAGCAACCCGTGGGCTGTGGAATTCCTTGAAGGTCCGCGGCTCGAGGGCTTCTCTTGCGACTTGCTACCTCAGCTGTCGGACTTCCTCTTGCAGCAGTTGCCGAGCTTCTTCGGCTAGCCGCCGTTGTTCGTCGAGCTCCTCAGCCCGAATCCGGAGCTGCTCGCGCTCCGCGTCGTCTGCCATGTCAGACGACGAGTCTGAATCAGCGAGGACGGCGCTAATCCCCGCGCGCGGAGATCTGAATATCGGACTCCGGGGTCCGCTCCTCAAAAAGTAGTCGCCAACAGGAGGAGGGAATCCGTCCAGCGTCGTTCTCCTGAAACAGATAAAGAGAGAAAAGAAGAAGAGAAGTTAGAACTTAGAACTAAAGAAAAGCAAAATCTAGGGTTAATATCGCCGTCCCCGGCAACGGCGCCAAAAAGCTTGACCGCGCGAACGGGTATAGGCTTTTAAACCTAAAGTATGCACTTGATCGCAAGCGTACGATCTCGTGTAGTACTTGAGGGTCGAATCCTCAGGGACGGGATTAACACCAGACTTTACTTAAACCTACTTCTAAATTCTAAGAGAGTTTGGATTAAAGGGTCAATTGTTGGGGTTTTAACAAGGCTGGTTACAAACACAAGGAAACAGTGCTAAAACAAGTAAATAACTGAAAGACAATTAATTAAAAGGCGTTCTCAGGGTTGGCAGAATCAGATTGGTCTCGGATTGACTGCCTGCGTTCCGCAAGATATCTCTTGCGGACCGCAGGTTGTGGTTATTTAGCAGTTATAGAACTGTCTGCGGATCACAAGTTTCCTTGTAACCCTCAGGCGATCCACAACTACTGTCTTACACTCTTGGTAACTAACTGCGAACCGCAAGATGACTCTTGCGGACCGCAGGTAGAAGAACCGAGAGCAGTTTTGGTTCTGGTTGTGTTTCGACCGATGTCGTCGATTCCTATCAATTCAGTTCTAGTACAATTACAACAATTCTCACTGTTGGTCCTAATAACAGTTCTAAACTGAATCAAAATCCGTAGAATACGATATAAACTACGATCATGTCACTATGGTTCTATGGTCCGGTTTAAGGTTAATCAAACCGCAGTTTCGCCTAACGGGTACTTTCGGATACAATATCAACCAAGGCTGTGCAAGCAATCAAATCTGGTCAAAAGATACTACATTAACCAACTAGGTCTGGCCACAACCTACAGGTTTATCAATCGAATCAAACAGAATGCAAACACGTTAAAAAGCAAATCTCAAGTGATCATGAAAACGACATAAATCCAAACATACAGTCAATCTGTCGACACAATCATCATCATTCAAACCCTAAGAACATATAGATCTACTCACTCATCGCACAAACAGAAAAGCAAAACAAAGAAGAAGAATTCATTGTGTAAAGAAACCGAAGAGGAATGTCGGGGTTGACACGATCGTCGCGTGAGAAGGCGTTCTCTCGAATCTCCTTCGACGGGCGATGAATCGGCCAAAACCTCTTCCTTCTCTGCCTCTGGACACTCTGAACCGAAGGGGTGTGAGAATGAAAATGAGTCAAAACGTGGATGATACCGTCCAGGGCGCTGGTCCCTTTAAATAGCAGCCTGGCATAACTCCCTGCGGTCCGCAGGACGAAGGGAAATGACGGTTTTTGCTGCTCTGGAAGTTTCTGGCGCCCTTTGGATGGTTGAACATGCTCTAACCAACATCTGCTGGCCGCAGGAAGTGACTTGCGGTCAGCAGGAAGCCGAATCCAGTCCTGCCTTGCCATCTAAAGCTCCAAATCGCGTCTAATTGGCTCCAACAGCCTGATAAACCTGAAATATGGACACAAGTAGACAAGTAACTGGAATCGAGACATATTCTTAACTAAATGCATGCAAACTCGGGATTTTCAGGCCTAAATACTAATGCAAGTCTGGTAAAATATATATATGAATGCATGACATCAGTATTATTATTACTATTATTACTATTGTTATTACTATTGTTATTACTATTATTACTACTATTATTACTACTAATACTACTACTACTACTATTATTATTATTATTACTACTATTATTAGTAAATGCAATGTTGCTTGAAATTATTTCACAGTGAACAAAATGACTACGGGAGAAGTCGGAAGTAGTTCTCGGTCCGGACCCCCTCCACCACCGGATTCGGTTCCTGATGAGGACCGCCAGGCACTCACTGACTTGTTGCAGATGCCATACTGTGACAGCAGGATTTCTAAAATCGAGACCGACGTGAGTTTAGATTGGAACCAATAATTTTAGTTATTACATTTTTCTAATATTATTTTGAAGACCGTTGTAGTTGCATATCTGATGTGTATGTGTAATTTTTGTAGCGGGATTCGGTACTGAACACACAGGTGCACCGGCCGCAGATTCGGTATCATCATGCTTGTCAGTCAAGACTTATGGCATTGGGGCTCTATCAGGTGTCGCGGCTGTCGCAGATGCAGGTCGACCCCAAGTTGATCACAGCTCTCGCCGAGCGATGGCGTCCGGAGACGCACACTTTCCACCTGCCTTTCGGCGAGATGACCGTTACTCTACAGGATGTTAGTTGTCTGTGGGGCCTGCCCATATCCGGGCCTCTTGTCACTGGACACAGTGATCTTGGGGCATTACAGTGGGTATCAGACCTTTTGGGGGAGGTCCCGGTATCGGCATGGAAGAGAAAGAAAAGAAAGATCACTGATAAAACCGGAGAGGTACACGAGAGGACAGATCCGTCCAAATTTCAAATCTCCTTGAGGTGGCTGCGAAAGAATTTCACTAGCTTGTCAGCAAATCCCAGCGAAGAGGAGACCGACAGGTATACACGTGCCTTTCTGCTTGACTTGTTTGGGTTGGCCCTATTCCCAGATTCGACCGGTGACAGTGTGCCCGTGATGTGGCTGCAGTTCTTTGATTTTCATAATCCAGTAAAGTACAACTGGGGTGTAGCGGTGTTGGCCACTCTATATCGGAATCTCTCCGTGGCCTCACGTGCAGGTACTGCGTGTATAGCCGAGGCACTACTGCTCCTTCAGCATTGGTCGTGGACATATTTCAGAGTTGGTAGACCTAGAGCTCGCGCTCCACTGCCTTTGGCCGAGCTGGTTGGTGACGATGTTGATGATCCGGAGAGAAGGCCTTGCTATGCGATGCGTTGGGTCTTCCAGAAAACTTATCGGTACACGGGAGCTAGGTGTTCGGTCCAGGTTTATCGAGATGGATTTGACACTATGCGCCATGATGAGGTGCCATTGTCGCCGTACAATGATCATTGGCATACACTTCCCGCATGTACCCGGAGAGATCGACCTTACTGGCTTGCCCGAGTGCCGCTGATTCATTTCTGGGTTGTCTCGTGGTACTACCCAGAGAGGGTTATGCGCCAGTTCGGCCTATATCAGGAGGTTCCGGTTCCACCTCCACATCCTTGGTCATATCTCCATCGGCTGGACAAAGTGGTTCACGGATCACAGACGTCGTCGGATTGGGAGGCTCAACACAAGGATGAGGTGGCGATGTGGTCCGAGTTAGAGTCACCACAGCCGAGTTCCTCCAGCACCGGATGCCGTTTCATTGTTGAGACTCGCCCCTTTACCGATTTCGATGACCCCGCCTACAAAAGGTGGTTGGTTCGGGGAGCATGGGATGCGAACTGTCTATCTGAAGCGTCATGTGGACCGTGGACTAGATGATCATCTACCTCTACCACCAAACCCAGTTGGGGAGCTTGGATATGTTGCTGTCGCACCGAAAATGCGCCGTGTGGTACGTATAATGCTCATAAAATTTTAGCAAATAGTTTTACATAGATGTATACCCTTTTATTTGGTTTAATTCCATTCTTAATCCCACACAATGTTTTTTTCTCTTTCAGGGCAGGAAGACAGTGTCGACGATGAAGTTCGTTATCGACAAGTTGTACAAGAGAGGGACAAAGGCGGTGTGCAAGGCGGTGCTGAAGAGAATGGGCTGCATATTACAGGAGATCGATCAGGGCGACGAGCTATCTCGTGTGCTGAGGGATGCAAACTTGCCTGCAGACATTGAGCAGCTACGGACAGACGGCGAGGAGACTGAGGACATATCCCAGTTTGTTGATGACTTTTTGGTACATTTCTCACCACCTCCTCATACACAGCCCACGCAGGGGACACATTCTACACAGGTGCCGCACATGCCTATCCCTACTCCCCCTGCTCCATACCCTCCCTACATGTACCCGTACCCAGCCACCTCCATGCCGTACGGGATGCCCTCGTCGTCTTATATGGCTCCGCCTGGGATGCCGTATCCAGCCACCTCCATGCCGTACGGGATGCCCTCGTCGTCTTATATGGCTCCGCCTGGGATGCCGTACCTACCTACCTCCATGCCGTACGGTACGCCCTCATCGCAGTATATGGCACCACCTCCTACGTGGCAGATGCCCCAGGTGTCGAGTGCATGCCCTTTCCCGGTTAGCACGGGTGGATTTCAGGCACTACTCACAGGCCTGACAGTGGGCGACTCCACATTGGTAGAGCAGACACCAGCATACTACTCTGGTCCATCGCCTTCACAGGTTAATTGTTAAACTAAAAATATGAAGAACTACATAATTATGTTTACCTGTGTAGTTTTCATATTCTTACATGAAATTGTATGTTATATTCTTCTGTAGGCCACCGGACAAGTCGACGATTTGGCTGCAGATCTGGCGGGAGACGTTGTAGATGATGGTACTCCACTTGGACGGGGTCTCCGCGATAGACATCCGGGTCAATATATTAGGACCCCATGTCAGAGATTCATCTAGTTTAGTTATGTATTCTATAGACTGTGGTTTGTATTATATGAACTGTATGGACTGTATGGACTTTTTAGTTATATTGTATGGACTGCATTGTTTGGTATGGACTGTTTTAGTTATATGGTTTGTATTGTTTGGTATGGATTGTTTTGTTTCTTAGTGATAAGCACCAAACATGTATGCATTTTTGTTATAAATTGATAGGGTGTTACTTAGAAACAATCAGTGAAACATATATTCTGCATAACGGCAATACAAACATAACGACAATACAAACATAACGACAATACACACATAACGGCAATACAAATATAACAACAATAAAAATATAACGACAAATACACACCAATGTAGTTTACTACGAATTTATAATTCTTCGAAGAAAGCTCCTCACTTGCGAAACTCTGCCTTTCGGCCTCCTCCTTGTACTAGGCTCTCCCACGTCTTATGCGAAAAATAACAAACCATTAATATATAAATATTTTATGAGGTGTTGTTGATAGATAATATCAATGTAAATTCCACCTCTATTTGGTGGTGCAATCCCGCTAGAAGGATGTCTCGGAATATCACTGGTTGAACGGCGACCGCCTTGGCCTTCACGAGTGAACTCCGGCGCGAGATTGTCTCGGTTCACAGGTCTCGGGACACCACTAACAGAATGACGCGCGCTCCGACGATGACCCGGTTCTTCTACTTGCACATTACGTTGAAAACACCGGTTCGTAGTGTGATTGATCGATCCACAGATCTCACATGCACGGGGGCCGACTCTGCCGGCAATCCGGTCCATCACCATTTCATGTCGTGTATGCTTTCTTCTGCATTTCTGGACCAGTTTCTTGTCAGGAATAATGGTCTCGCCGTGATACTCTGGCCAATCTTCTTCTTTACCGAATACCTCAAATTGCCCCTGCCACGTATTCATAAGAGCATCTGTACTGTAATACCGGTGTGTATACATGTTTGGATTATAATTGCGCACCGCACATACTTTAAGGATATGTGGACATGCGATGGCTGTATTGTTTGGTACGCGACATTTGCATCGTGGTTTCTCTCCTTCCGGTAATTCCACTTTGTAACTTCTATCTTGCCTTCCGGTCGTGGTCTCCCGTTCATTTTTTGCAACGACCTCGTAACGGTTTCGAACCACATCGTACTCGGTAACCTCAAGGTTATGAGTGGCCAACACGAACGCTTCAAGAATGCCGGTAACAAGGTCGGAAAACACTTGCCCTCTACTCGCCAATGCCGCTGACTCCACTCTTCTCTTTGCAAACCAGTTCACACACTTGTAGAACGTTGTTTCAACAATAGCAGTCACCGGGAGACCACGACATTCCTTAAATATTCGGTTAAGCAATTCTGCTCCGTTGCTTGTCATTATTCCCCACCGATATCCCCTGTCGTGACATTGAGACCACTTGTGCGGCACCTCGGCTGCTTGTTTATCAGTTTCGTCGATCTTCCCAACATGTCTCAAATACTCGCGTGCATCTTTACTTAAATTTTGTATAGCAATTAGACCCTGATTAAATTCTCGAACACTGCGCTTCCTAGCGGTTTCATTGAATTTGTCTACCGCAAACTGGTTCGCACATGCTTTCAATAAATTTTCAGAAATGTGTTGTACACACAAACGGTGCACTGCTTGCTTCTGATGTTCGTCCCAACCAAACAAGGGACTATTGAAAACATGCTTTATGCCCTTGTGGCGGTCAGAAATAACACAAATTGGTCTGTCCCCTACAACCTCTTGACGTAGCCATCTCATGAACCATCCCCAGTTTTCCCCGCTTTCGGACTCCACAAGTCCGAATGCTAGTGGTAACAACTGATTTTCTGCATCATAGGCTGCAACCACTAGATGCCGGCCACTGTAGCGACCATGTAGGAATGATGCATCTATACTTATTATTGGACGCATAAATTTAAATGCTTGGATGCAAGGGCCAAATGCCCATGCGGCCCTTGTGAATTTCCGGACATTTGGATTTGCGGTGGGAACAGATTGCAACGTTGTTTTGCTCCCGGGATTCGATGTACGTATGGCGTTCAACAAACGAGGCAAAAGTGCGTATGCCCCGGACCATGACCCAAATAACATGGCCATTGCGGTTTCCCGTCCCCTCCACAGCTTGTTGTACGTCGGCTTTACTCCTGGAAACCTTGTTCTCACCAGTCCTCCAACTGTTTTTATTGACATACCCATGTTTTCCTTCAATTCGGGCATGATGATATCCGCTATTAGTTGGGATGTCAGCTGATCATGGTCAACCATCGCCGCTGTGCTTGTGCATGAGTGGAGAAATTGACATTTTTTAATAACCCATGCATTATCGGACCACGTCGGAACTGCGTACAACTCCCATGCGCAATTTTCGTCTCTACATTCGACACGATATTTAGATTGGCTGCTATCTTTGGTACGGATCCGCTTATTTTTCTCTATATGGAATTTCCTGATAGCCCGGACGAGAGCCCGTTTGGATGCAAATGTCATGCCCTCCGCTACAGATCCTTCCACCGGGATACTAGGCCCACCGAAATCAACATCGCTTGGTTCAAATCCGGATACATCATTTAACATTCTAATCGGGTGTTGTGGTCCACGACCCACAAAAGGATTGTGCCGAGGCCATCGACGTAGTAACTCTGCATCATAGTCCACCCCCTCTTCCTCACCAGACACTTCGTCATCCTCATCGTCGTCCTCTGCGGAGGATCCACTATCTGTTACCTCACCGGGCTCGATTTGGTAATCGGAGTCATTCTCATCCTCTTCCTCGCTGTCCTCACCTCCACCTTGTTCGCTCGACACGCCGACATGGGTCGGTGTTGTCGGTGTCGTCGAAGGTCCGGCATCATCAGAGGAATTATCAACCGCACGTACATTGTATGCGCGGGGGGGGGGGGGGGGGCTCACTCCAAAAGGCTTGAATAGGTTTCAAATTGACGTACAATTCAATCATTCCCATCTGAATGGTCACGGTATCATGAAAAGATTTCCATGACCTCTCATCATACACCGGCAGTATGTTGAAAAACCAACATCCCGGTACTCCCGCATTAATTCTACCATAAATCTCAACAGAATACTGGTCCTTTGAAAATTGCATTGCGGTACACAGTTCATTTACTAAATTTTCAAAGCTAGTATCCTCGTTAACAGAAAATGCCAACCGAGGGGGAATGCTATATTCGGCTCCATATCGGCCATAACATATTTCACCCCCATGATATACGCTGACTGGCACAGATGACATTTCGGACCTTGATTATCTGTTGCCAAAATTATTCAAAAAAATGTATAATTAACTAATTTAGCAACTACAGAATCATATATAATTTGCTCTTGAATTATTTCTACGACATTAACTAATTGTGTACCGCTGCCTCTGCTGCTGCCTCTGCTACTGCCTCCGCTGCTGCCTCTGCTACTGCCTCCGCTGCCTCTGCTGTTGCCTCTGCTGTCTGCTATCTGCTGCCTCTGCTGCTGCTTATGTGAAGAGTGTGCGAGAGGGTTTTTAAATGGTGGTGCAATTATTGTGGACGGTACTCACTTCACGGACCGAGCTGGGACGGTGAAGGGAGTGCCGTACCAGAGCTTTTTCTGGTACGGTGAAGGGAGTGCCGTCCGACCAAGGTTGGTACGGCGAAGGGCGTGCCGTCCCACCCTCTTTCCTGTTAACCCGTGATTTTAGTGGGCCCACCGAGGTGGGACGGTGGATTGAATGCCGAACTACCTATTTCCAAAAATCCAATTTTCCAAAATCTATTTATTTAATTCTGATTTTTAATTTAATTATTATTAAAAAAATCGGGAAGTTAAGTGTCAGAAAATAAACTAATGAAGAGCTTCCGATGACACTGACAATGGAGGTATACTGCAGAAGATAATTAATTACGTTGTTACATCACCAACATAAAGATCTCAGTAAAATTCTCATTTTAATATAGATTCCTCAATCATTTGTTAGTACTAGCAAGAAACCCGCCCGTGGTGCAGACGTGTTTTAAATCCTGATCTCATGCCGTGTAATATATATAATTTGCTTTTAGTTTTTGGCTAATTATTTATCATTTAAATTTCATCTTTACATTAAATCAACTAATTGAATATTTGGACATAAAGCGTTAATTCATTATTAATGTAAATTCTAATTAGCATTGATGTCTTCCATACAAAGGTTGATATTTTTCCATTTTTGTAAAAACCAAAATGAAGAGGAGATTGTTTAACTGGAGAACATCAACGCTTTTGAAATCAATGTATTTTGATCTATACCATTGATTAAGGGGTAGAATAGGTATTAAAAAAATTTGAAGAAGAAAGAAAAAAATAGAGAGTATAATAATCACGTGCTTTATAATATAGTATAGATAAATGACGGAGGCTCAGTTTTCCTAGCTTAGTCAAGCCAAAAGGTAAACATATATCCATGTGTCACATCTATAATCTATCAAGTATTCAACTGCTTCTCTTCCTCTGAATGCTCAGCCATTTGCATCAGACTGGCACGGATACAATATGAGTACCATACAAGGGTGTCTCACTAACCTTTTTTTTTTTTTCTTTTTAACGAAAAATGGTTGTTTTACTAAATAAACATCCAATATATATATTCAGGCATGAAAAAACAACTACAGGTGCACAAATTAGAGTACTACAAGAAAATGAAATTGAGGTATATATAATTAATTAAGATAGAGACAGGTATTAATTAAGATAGAGGCAGGTGTTAATTAGCTGGCAATACAACAGCAAACTGCCTGTCATATATAGAGTAACAGTAACAGTAACAGTAACACACAACACAATTTAGTCTACTATCAGTACCGATTGCCTGGTAGGCTGGTACCAACAATTGAACACCACAAGTGGTACCTACCTACTACCTAGTAAGCAACTGAGCATTCTCCAAAAAAAAAAAAAAAAAAATTCTCAAAAAAAAAAAAAAGCAACTGAGCCGTTCAATCATCGCAAACGAAACTCTTAGGGCCTATATATTCGGCAGACGCAGATCATGTAGGTTTTCGTAGGAATTGAAAGTCTATAAGAAATAATTTCTATTCACTGTTCGGCAAACTATACTATCAATTCATAATATGAATTTATTCCTCTAAAATGCCTATTTTCAGAAAAAAAAATTAATAATTAGGTTGGATTGGATTATTTTTTTCCTATCAATGATGGGCTCTTCGCAGGTTTTTACCAAATACAATCTGAAATCTTACTCTAATAAAATTTTTTTTTATAGGATTAGTGACTACCGAATATGCATTTACTATTGCAAGAAGGCCGAACGAGCTGAAACACTAAATCGAGAACTTGAGGCCCAGAGACGAGATTAAAAGCAGCAGCTATTAATATTGGGTATTTATATTTGGGTCATCTTCAGTGGGCTTTGGTTTTAAGTAGGCTGAACAAGGTTTGGCAATTAGAGCAAAAAAGAAGTCTGATGAAATCATGGAACATCTAAAATTGAACGTTTATATACCGATGCAATTCCTTTGCTCTTTTGACTTTTCGATTATGAAGAAACAAATGATATATTTTCCCAAGTCATTCCGGTCACCACTATCAGACTATCAGTATTAGGCAACGTTTATGTTAAACAATATACATAATAACATAAGATAAAAAAATGTACAAAATTAAATACAAAGATGCATGGAAGAATCGCAATATAAGGGTCTTTTAATCGGAATGGAGACCGTTGGGGGAATTGAGTTCCATAATTGCGGGGGAATAGAAGTATGGGCGAGGGTGTTGTAGTCAAACAGATAATCTTGTAAATTCTTACCTACCATGTTATAAACCTCTTTTGAATTTATTAATAAAATTTGAGTTGTCTCATCAAAAAAAAAAAAAAAAAAGGAGCATATAGAAAGTCTGCTGCATGGGTAAATTTCAAAACAAAAACCAATGGGAAACATACATAATCCACTTTAATTGTTGTTCACCTTCTTCTTTCTTACCTTCTTCTTTCTTATAGTTTGATACACCAATGTGTACCCATGTGCTTGACACACTTACTTATTTGTTAATTGGAAATAGAAATGTATTTGTTAACTAAAAAAATAATATTTATTAATATGAAAGATATATATGTTAACTGAAAAATAAAATTTGTTAACTGAAATGTGACGGACTAATGTACATCATCAAAAGATGGACTTTACCTATATATTGCTCATAACCAATATAGAATGCTCGATTTTCCACTTACAAGGCCTCATCTTAGCTCCGTTTTTTGAAAGTTTGATTATTATTTCTTCTCTTAAATTAATTGTCTCCAATTTAATCGGCTTGTACTTATATTTAAATTTAAAGTGGTGTCCTACAAGATTAGGTATAAGGTCCATTGGCAAATTATCTTGTATTAGGGTAATTATTAATTATTCTTTTGGTTTTCTTTTCTAGGTTGTCTCATAACGTGCACGTATTCTGTTTCTTAGCAAATTTAATCATCTCTCTACTGACTCTATACTGGCTTATTCCTCTCACCCATTAAAATATATACATAAATAATGCATATATATATATATATATATATATAGAGTGAGGCTATTGCGCTTCATGAAGCACAGTTGCTAGTGCACTTCGGCCTCATATCTCATCAACCGTAGCTCGAATGACCAATCCAAGTTGCTCACCATAATCTTGATATTGAAACCTAGTTGCATACCAAAATTTTCTATTTTTAGAGTTTTCTAACTATTCTTATGAATTTTTGGAAATGACCTATTTATGTACAAAATTTGTACATTTTCTATACAATTTTAAAAAATCTAAAAAAATAGTTAGAAAACTCTAAAAATGGAAAATTTCGGTAATCTACAAGATTTCAATATATAGATTGTGGTGAGTAGAGGTGGCAAATGTTGACCCGACCCGAAAAACCCGCCCGACCCGAAACCCGACCCGACCCGAGTTTCAGGGAAAGTCAAACTGACCCAAACCCGACCCGACCCGACCCGAACCCGACCCGACCCGAATTCCAGGGAAAGTGAGACTGACCCGAACCCGATCCGACCCGACCCGAACCCGACCCGACCCGTGTTCCAGGGAAAGTCAGACTGACCCGAACCCGACCCGACCCGACCTGACCCGACCCGGGAATAGAGGTGCAAAATCTGACCAAAAACGACCAAACCCGAAAACCCGCCCGACCGACCCGAACCGAACCCGACCCGACCCGAAAAAATGTCGGCGGACGTCAACCCGATACCCGACCCGACCCGAAAAAAATGCCGGCAGCCGTCAACCCGATACCCGACCCGATCCGACCCGAACCCAACCCGACCCGACATTTTCAGTTGGTCAAAATGACCCGACCCGACCCGACCCGAACCCGAACCCGACCCGACCCGAGATTTTGCCACCTCTAGTGGTGAGCAACTTGGATTGGTCATTCGAGCTACGGTTGATGAGATATGAGACCGAAACGCACTAGCCACTGCGCTTCATGAAGCGCAATAGCCTCACTCTATATATATATATATATATATAGAATTTTGCTAAAATGAGTCATGACTCACAGGCTGTTCCGTGAGTCAGGATCCAAAAACATATCAAATCACCTCCAAATTTCGATTTATATGGTTCAATAAATTCTTCATATCAAAATCTTATAACACGCAAAAATTTTTCATTTTTGGAGATTTTTAAGTATTTGTTCTAGATTTTTTAAAATGATACATAAAATATTGAATATTTTATTAATATTCTATAGTCACTTTTAAAAAATCTCAAACAAATACTTAAAAATCTCCAAAAATAAAATTTTTTTGTATGCTATAAGATTTTTTTTTGAGATAAAGATGAGGGTCAAGCCACTCAAATTTAAATATCTATAAAAGACCCCCCATCCGGGTTTCGAACCCGCGACCTCCCACACGGAGAGCAACTCCGTGTGCTATAAGATTTTGATATGAAGAATTTATTGAGCCATATAAATCGAAATTTGGAGGTGATTTGATATATTTTTGGATCATGACTCATGAAGCAGTCCGTGAGTCATGACTCATTTTAGCAAAACTCTTATATATATATGGGTCATATATATACTCATGTACAATTATTGATACCTTACAAATATAATATATTAGTCGACTTTCTCATGTTGCATACGGAATTGCTGAGTGCCGTTGAACAAGCGACTAAACCTCGTCACAAGTCAAATTCATAATTCATTAGTCTCCCCAATTATTTTTGAGCAGATTATTAATTAGTCTCTCAATTTGACAGAGCATCTGTAATCTGTTGTGCTGTCCATGTTTGCATATATATGTGTGTACACCTCTGTCTGTACTTCCTAAAAATTAATTAAACAATGAACCCCAAATAGAATATTAATTTCTGTATGAAGCATTGTTTATTAATTAGGTCAAAGATATTTTGATACCGCTGGATCATCCGACTTATTTTATTTAAGATACCACAATCATAGTATCAGTATGGATGAGCTAGCTACATAGTTGTTTGTCCGTATGTGTATTCCATGTTACCCCGGTGACTTGTGATTAGCACGCTGTCTCCTCGCAATTGATAAACTAATTGAGGATAGGGAATTCATGCGTAGATTAAAAAATTGATACCAAGATTGATGCCATATCAACTGTATTAGTATTTCATGTTAAATATATTACTATTAGAACTAATTCATTAAAATTTTCAATTTATTTACATAACATATCTCAATAAATTATACAAAGTAATGTACATCATAAAACCATTAATTTGAAATTTTGAATACATAACTGCTTATATTAATACTAATACTGTCGTTTTCGCGATTTGATATCATTTTTTATATCTCTATATATAACAATTTTCTTTCAAATATATATCCAGTCAAAAAGGTATTATCTCCGTTTCTTTTAGGAAATCATAATAGAAAGGGAGATGAAGATGAAGATGTAACTAAATTAAAACAAAGCAAATGCATGTAGCTACATAATAGACTGTGTGGGAAGGCATGACTCGCGGGGCTCAATCTATCAAAGTCTACAGGCCACAATGAGAGCATTATCATTTGCATGCATGTCATTGTTTACATATATACATTCGAATTCAAGCTATCACAAAGCACTACATTGTTATGTTGTGCTTTCCTTGTCATTCCTTTTGGGAGCAATCATTATTTCCTTTGAAACTGCTTCAGCAAATCGGAATATTAATTAATTTGAGCTCTGTGAATTGTACTTTCTTTGATGGCGCAAACTCGGCTATATCCAATATACATACACCACTTTGGCACTTTGTAGCGGATGACGCACAATATACTCCCAACCACAAAAAAAAAAAAGAAAAAAAAAAGCGAAACTATAGATTTCAATTTTCCAAACACTATTACACTGGAGCATCTCCAAAGACTCCCTAAAAATGGATCCCAATATATCTATATTGGATGTCATCCTAAATTTTTTGGGAGCAAATTTCACCTCAATCTCCAACAGATTCCCAAAATATGGATCCCAATACATTTAAACTGGGCCAAAATATGGATCCCAATACATTTGAACGATCTGGATTTGGCTCTGGTTTTGGGAAGTTGGATTGGGAGTGCCCAAAAAGGCCACCAAAATAGGGAGATTTGGCTCTGGTTTTGGGAGTGCTAAAAATAAGGATAACTTTTTAGGTATCTCTTGGAGACGGTTTTCTCTCCTTAATTCCCAATTTTTGGTTTTAGGAGCGTTTTAGGGAGTCTATTGGAGATGCTCAACGAGAATGAAGGAAATTTAATTGTACATGTTATTTTTTGAGATAAAATGAGGGTCAAGCCACTCAAATTTAAATATCTATATATAAAAGGCCCTCCATCCAGGTTTCGAACTCACGATATCCCACACAGAGAGCGTTACCCTTATCCACTAAACTAAAGACTAGTTCTTAAGGATGTATACATGCTATTACTTATTGAGAGGATGCATACATGTATAAGGGAAACATCAAGCGTCCCTGAAATAACCGTTCATACCTCCATAGCTAGAGTACAAATTTTATAATAGTTACGTACAACCAGTTTTGTAACAATTACACCCAATTTGTAATATTTAATCTCTATGTACAGTTCATCTATAGACGCTAACACTAGGTAACACTCCATAGTCCATATATAATAATAAGATTACTGGTAAACAGTGAAAATATCTAGCACAAGCTAACTTCACATAGAATTTGTATCCAGTATCAACCAACACTAATTCCTCTAAGCATTTTCTCTAATTTCTCTCTCTGCTTAAAGAAAAGGCAACTTTTACTTAAAAAGTCAAAAGTCAAAAATTGCAACAAACTTGGAGGCACTCGTAATTATCTCAACTAATACAAGATTCCATGATCCTAAACATGATGTATCTTTCCCCTTCACTTTTTTGCTTTGACTATGTGGACCATAATTTGCTAACTAACACACATGTACGACGCCACATATATAATTAATGGGACCTCCTATCATCACTTTCTACTAGCATAATACATATAGTACAAGAAGATTATAAATATATAGTAGTGTAGATTGTAGAAGTAGCCTTTTTTGTGCTTCTCATCAGTCATCAAGCTAGCTAGCCATTCCTTCAAAGTCATAGTTTGGTGCACGTTTCCCTCATCAAACTTTGGAGCGTATGAACATATATTCAAACTTTTTTGTTTTAAAAAAAAGGATAAAGAAAAGACCCTAAAATTGTTCAGTTTGCAACTTTAGTCCCTGTTTCATTTCCTTTCACCATTTGAATGCTACCGTCTTCGTTGACTTCGTCGGTGTTGAGCCCGAACAACTTACATGTCTCTTCCAACGTCTTGCCGCGTGTTTCGGGCAGGCAGGTGTAGAAAAACACCGCTGCAACTACGGCGATACCCCCGTACAAAAAGAAACTACCGCCAATGGTTATAGCCTTGTACAAGGATATAAAGGTCATGGTAAGAACACCACTAGTGACACGGTTAACCGCGACGCCGATAGATGCACCTTGTGCTCTTAGCCTGAGGGGGAATATCTCTGAAGTATATACCCATGTAATTGGACCGAGTCCAATCGAGAAAAATGCCACGTAAAACAATACCGAGGCAATTGATAGTGCGACTGCCCACTCGACCCTTTGGTCGCCGTGTTGGTTTATGACAGTCAAACCGAGACCGAGACTGGCAAGACACACTATCATACCGCCAATGCTCGATAAAAGCAATGGCCGCCTGCCAACGCGGTCAAGGAAAACGGTTGCGACAAGGATGAACAATGTCTTCGTGAATCCGACTGCCACTGTGGTACCCAATTGAGCATTGTCGGATTGTATACCGGCTTTCTTGAAAATCGTTGGGCTGTAGAGAACAACAGAGTCGATACCCGATGCTTGTTGGAAGAAGTGAATCCCTACCGCAGTTAGAAGGATCCGGCGGACAGCAGGAACCGGGCGAAGGAGAAGCTCTTTCCACACGCCTTCTCCGTGGCTTTGTTTGCTTACTGTGACCACATCATCGTCGCAAGATTCAGGAATGCCAGCGGCTTTCTTGATGTCGGCAAGGCGCAGCATAGCTTCTTCAGGCGTGTCTGAGGTTTTCCCTAGTACAACCTTGGCGTCTGCTAAACGGCCTTGAAGGACAAGCCACCGGGGTGACTCCGGCATGAACAGAACCATTACACCTAGGAGGACAGAGGGAACTGCGCCGATGCCAAGCATGAATCGCCAGCTGAGGTGGTACGAAAGATGCGAGAAGGCGTAGTTGGAGATATAACCAAGAAGAATTCCTGTTGCATTAAATTGAATTACATACTTCATTAGAACAAGTTTTGTGTTTAAAATTAAAAAAAAACACTATGGCATGTTACAGTTTAATTACTAGTTAAACTAAAACAATTTCTGACCTGAGTTGATGAACACTTCGGGGAACGATGTGAGGAAACCACGGGTAGAGGCCGGTGAGACCTCAGCTGTATATACCGGCGCGATCATGAGAGCATAACCGACGCCTATGCCCGCAATAAGGCGACCAAACATAAGGAAAGCGTAATTCATTGCGAAACCCATCAGAAGCGCTCCGACAAAGAAGATAGATGTTGAGTATGGAGGCACTAGCTATAACAATATTTTCTATTATATCTCAAAATATTGTTACAACTACTACTTAAATACTAAACCTCCATATACCCCTAGCTTCTTACTACAACCTAACCTCCAATTCACTACTATCTCTTGCTTGGTTTGCTTCATCCAACTCCACACCCCTATTTATACTAGTTCTATGGAGGGTGGTGGATAATTCTAGATACAAGATATTTTTCTCAAGATATTTCTCAAGTATATTCTAGACTTGAGATATTTTTCTTGTCTCTAGAATATTCCTAATAAATATCTATTATCTCCATAATTCTAGATAATTCTTGTATATGGGCCTTGGACCTTTTTGGGTTGGGCTTATGGGCTCAGCGTTGCTCATCTTAACACTCCCCCTCAACGCTGACTCGGTGTTGCTCTGAACTTTGGCACTCCGCGTCCATCTGGATCGTTATGCTTATTTGCGGTCGAACTTTTTGATTCTTTACTTCTTGATCGGCACGGCTCAATTGCTTGTAGCTGAACTTCTCGATTCTTTACTTCGGGACTCTGATTCAGTACCAGCCTTGGCACTGGTTCTCGTCGAATGGATACTCCTCTGCGGATCACTTGACGTGTTGCATCTCCTTGCAAGATTATCTGTCTATCACCGACACTCCTATGTGTCATCTCATCAGCATCACCTTCCTCAGTGATGGTTTCCACCTTGGCGCTCTCTTGTGGCTTCTCTTCATCAGCCACGATGCAGCTTATAATTTCGGCCTCTTTTACGACTTTGGTCTCCTCATCGACCAATTCTTTAATTGGTTCTTTAAAAAACAATGACTCAAAGTCAGTTCTATTTTCATACTTACTTACCTCTTTGACATCTTTGATGTCTTCCATGAACGATGACTCGGAACTGATCTCTTCCTCCTCGAGATCACTGGCCTCCTCGACATCTATGCCATTGATGAAGGACCGCGATTCGACGTCTTCTTCCTCAAGCTCATCAACTTCTACAATGTCTCGTATATTGTCGATGGGCCAAGCCTCGATGTCGATCTCTTCTTCATCTTCTATGGCATCTTCTTCATCTTTGATCGGCCACGACTCCATGTCGAACTCCTCTTCCTCTGATTCATCACTGTCGGCAACCTCTATGCCAACTACCGACTGTATTCCAACAGTCGCCACTGTGTCCCAATCTTCTTCATATGGGACCTCCTCCGGCACCATCTCCACTTTGGTCGCCGCGAGGCTTTCTTCATCATCCACGATTGCAGCCGTGAGTGCTACTTCTGCATCCCACTTTTCTTCACAACTACTGCTCTCATGGATTATGTCTTGTCTTCTTGAGGTCGCCACATTACCATGGCCTTTATTCTTCTTCCGCCAGCAATCTCGTGCATAATGCCCTCTTTTGCCACAGTTATAACATCGATCGTCATCGTCTTCATTGTCATCGGATGAGTCTCGAGCTCCCCCTGAAGAATTAGTCTTCTCTTTAGGCCTTCGTTGCTGGCTAGACCTTCCTTCGGGTCTACCTCTTGACTTTCGGTCAGGTCGACCCGTCTTTCGGTTGCTGAACAAGGCCTCTTCTTCTTGCTTCAACGAGACTTCGGCCATTTGCTTCGCTAGAGCCTCCTGGTTTGCGAGCATATTCTCCAACTCCAATAGTGTTGGCTGCGTTGGCCAACCTTGGATGGCTGCTATGAACCCACTATACTCGGCTCTTAGCCCATTGATGAGAATCCTTCTCATCCTTTGCTCGCTGATCTTCTCTTCAGGGTCTATCTGAGCAATCTCACTACAAAGAGATTTTACTTTCGTAAAGTAATGGTTAATCATCATGTTACCTTGTGAGATTGTCATGAGCTCCTTCTCAAGTAGTTGGAGGTGCGCGTCGTTCTTCTTTGAGAAGAGTGTTGCTAGGGTATCCCAGGCTACCTTCGGCGTGGGCGCTTCTCTGATGTACTCCAGTAGCTCGTCTTCAACGGCTGTCCTGAGTACAAACATTGCCTTCCCAGCCTTGATTCGCCATTTCCGCAGAGTTTCGGCTTGCTTCTCCACGGACAGAGTTTCGGCTGGCTTCTCTGAAGCCTTCTTCTTTTTCGTTTTGGGGTCAGCAACCTGTTCCGATACCGTCTCTTCTACGGTATCAACTTTCGGCGGGGTCGTCTCAGACCCGCCTACTACCTCCCATAGGTCCTGCCCTTGGAGGTAGGACTCTATGCATGCCTTCCAATATATATAATTACTAGAATTCAATTTCTTCATTCCACCAATCGTACCTGAGAAATCCATGGCTTCAACTAGGACGGCCGACGTCTAGTAAGCCTTCTTGAAGATTTCTCCTCCACCGCACTTCGCAGTCCCGGACTGTCGTCAAGCTGCGGCTCCTTCGACAACTTGTCGATACCACTATATTGACTGGCGGAACACCGGCAGAATTCCGGCTCTATGCTTGACCCCTACCACCGACTCTGAACAAGCTCCGACAACTCCGGCTCTGATACCAGATTGTTGAGTATGGAGGCACTAGCTATAACAATATTTTCTATTATATCTCAAAATATTGTTACAACTACTACTTAAATACTAAACCTCCATATACCCCTAGCTTCTTACTACAACCTAACCTCCAATTCACTACTATCTCTTGCTTGGTTTGCTTCATCCAACTCCACACCCCTATTTATACTAGTTCTATGGAGGGTGGTGGATAATTCTAGATACAAGATATTTTTCTCAAGATATTTCTCAAGTATATTCTAGACTTGAGATATTTTTCTTGTCTCTAGAATATTCCTAATAAATATCTATTATCTCCATAATTCTAGATAATTCTTGTATATGGGCCTTGGACCTTTTTGGGTTGGGCTTATGGGCTCAGCGTTGCTCATCTTAACAATAGATGCTGCAAACACGATGGTGTAGCGCCGTCCAATCCAGTCCGAGGTGCGACCAGCGGCAAACGACCCGACTAGCGAGTACAGGTTCAGTATGCCGAGGAGGATCTCAACTTGCACATCAGATATCTTGAGATCTTCTTGGATGAATTTTGCAGCGCCACTCATCACACCAATATCTACATGTATATTATAAGAAAAAAATAATTGCATGTCATTTTGATGTAATTAAGGACCACATAGTATGGGCTCTTTACTATCAAAATTTGAAGATTAGATATTATTAATTAAGCTGAAAATCCAATATTTAAGAACACAATTATAATAAATTTTTCCTATGAGGGGCTATTATATATGTAATTTTTTGTTTCAAATAATGTCTTCTTGAGTAGTTAGAATTAAGACCAACTAAAAATTTATAATCATACAATTACATTTCAGTTTTGTCTGATTAGTTAAGGGCAGGTCTAGTTTTATAATATTTACGACATGGTTGCATAATCTGACAGACTGACACTGTTCCATATAAAAAAAATGAAAAACAGTTAAGCCAGGCTGTCAAAACAGTAGTTAAATAAATAATCTTAAATAAGGAGATATTATATATATATATCTCAAAGGAAAAATATCGAAAGATAATTATTGCAAGAGAGAAGGCTGAAAGGAAAAAGGAAAAAGTACATATCTTTCTTAACTTCTCTATGTAGCATACATACAGTTAATTTGTAATACGGTTATATATAGTTGGTTAAGACTTGAGAATATATTGCATGAGAAAAGCCTTGTTTCTGTCATTCTGTGACAGCAATTAATCCAACAAAACATCTTATATAAGTCCTCTCTTAAACAAACAAAATAGACAAAGCACATATATAGATGACTATCAATTACCATAGCCCAAGAGAATGGAGGTCATGGAGGCGAGAACGGCACAGCCGAAGGCATAGCGGAAATTGCGACGCTTCTTAGTAGCCGCCCCTTGCTCTTTCAAACCAGCATGGTTGAGCTCTGAGTTAGCATCAGCCGGCTTTGGCTGCCCCATTGCAGTAGTCAGACAATGGAGCAAGAGAGGTAGAATTATTAGAGAAGAGGTGTGGAAATGGCAAGTGTGTGTCTACTGAATTAGCTTGCGTTGTGTTGTGTGGTTTAGAGGTTATATAGACGAAGAAAAGGGTGGTCAGTGGTCAGATCCAATCAATCAAGGGATAATTACAAATCCAAGCTCTTTCAGCAGCACCTTTAAAATCTACGAACTTTTGCACTGTGTAGTTATCAATGAGTGCCATTGGTTGAATGGATGGATTACTGTTTTCGGACACTTCTAGTTCTAGTTGCTAAGTGTATGTAGTTTTGTGAAGTAGTGTTAATAGTATGTTGTAATTAATGTTACATTGGCAAAAGAAGGGTGGGTCTACTGCCAGTTGACTAGTATTCTACTGGGCCATAGTGACAGCCACATGTTTTACTGTACTGTACACTGATGTATATATAGACTTGGGGATGGAAACGGAGCCGATACGGAACCGACGCGATCAAGTATGCAGTGTGCTGCTCTTCACAAAAAAAAAAAAAAAAAAAAAAAAAGAAAAAAAAGAAAAAAAGAAAAAAAAAAAACGGACAGGGTTGTCTTTCGATCAGACGGTTGAGCAGCAAATTTATTATCATTCAGACATTGCTTACGGGTGTAGCTATGATGCCATCGGTGATACTATATGGTTTGACTTTGTTAAACAACCTAATTTTAATATACTAATTGTTTAACTTAACATGCTAAATATTTAACTTAAAATCAACTTAATTATAAGTTGAATAATTATTTATGTAATTATTCAACTTAATATATATTGTGCTCAAAATGGGAAAAAAGAATAACTAATTATTCAACTTAACATGCTAATTGTTCAACTTAACATGAACTTATAGTTAGCATGTTGATGTTAAGTTGAATAATTAGCATGTTAAGTTAAACAATTAAATACGTTAAATTAAACAATTAGCAAGTTAAATAATTAGCCTGTTAAGTTGAATAATTAGTATGCTAAGTTGAACAGTTAATTCGTTTGACCAATTCAAACTATATGGTATCACCAATAATATCAATAATGGTATCACCATAGTATTTTCCTATATTTTTTATTGTGCGGATGTACTGATATGGACACCAAACAAAAACTTCACGGATTCAGATTCGGAAACTGTGTAAGTTACAATTTTGAAATAAAAATGAATGCATATTAGACTATTAGTCTAAAACATTATTTTCTAATTATTGTAAGGGTATTATCGCGTCAATTTGTCACTAGGAGTGGCAAATAAACTTGTAGCTCGTGGCTCACTCGCTATTTGTTTGGAATCGACTCGCTATTAGCTCGCTCGTTAAGCTAATGAATTGAGCTTGAGCTTAGCATGGCTCGGCTCGTTAAACTCGTTTGGCTCGATAAATTATTACTAATTGCAATTCGTACTGCTCTTATCGTAAATTATTAATATATTATACAATATATGGTCTAATATATATAAAATTGTTATGTATAATGTGTACGAACATATTTTTGTTAGTCCTTTTATTGATTTTTATATAAATTTTGATATAACATACTTAAAAGTTTATTATTAAAAAATAAACGAGCTTAACGAGCTAACTCGGTTAGCTCGTTAATTAAATGAGCCGAGTTCAAGCTTGTATTTTTGGCTCGTTAATTAAACGAGCCGAGTTTGAGCTTAGCCTAGCTTTGCTCGGCTCGGCTCGGTTACACTCCTATTTGTCACTATAGCGTTTTTGTTGTTAATAAACCGTAACATCTCGAAATTATTGCTGACATTTCCAAATAACATTATGTTCGTTTTTACTTTTTTACATTCAGTACAAATACAGCTTCATATATTTAAAAAATAAAAGAATGGCTTTGATCAATTACTGTCACTTTTCTATGCACATGGCGAAATATTCACCATTTAATAATCTGCTCCTCTTTTACGAATACCCCCGCTATTTTACCCTTTTGCAGCTATCCTTATTTTTTGTCTCGTTTCCTCAAAATCACTAAAATCATTCTTGATATGTTCTTTAGTCCCCCCATTCTCTCTGTTGTCAGTTTCCTATTTGTAGTGAAATTAATGCTATTTTACGTGAAAAAATTTCGAGCTATTCATACATCCAACCTCTGTTTTGTTAAGGGCAAAAAGGTACTCCCACGTGCCTAATTATGAAACTATGTGGGGTAACGAGTAATTAAAAGTGATGACAAATTGATATTAAATAAAAAAATGTATTAAATGATTAAATCCCACTGCCATTAGGAATCTTTAATTAGAAATTTGCTGCGGCACTAATTATTGGAAATTTGTTGCGGCACTAATTATTTTGAAAATAATAATTCCCTATAAGGCTAACAGCTATGTCAGCTAATTAACAAAATATAAATATATATATGCAATAATGCAAACAAACACAAAAGAACAAAACTAACAACAAAATAAGCTTCCATTTGCATTTGGAACTTGGAATATATAATATGTAGGGGAGGCTTAATTGGTCGTTCTATCTTTGTGACATGTTGAGTCCAGTAACACCTACGTGTTTAGAAAAATCGTCTATAGAGTCTTTAGTTACATTTAATAAAATATTTTTACATTTTGAAATATATCTATTATATTTTTTATACGTCATAAATGACGTATAGACGAAATTAAATGCAAGATGTTTCTCTTTGATCTTACGCTATGTTAGTGCATGTGATTCTACTTAATTAAATGGCTTCCAAATGAAAAACTTATTTTTTTCATCGAATTGATAACAATTATAGCGATATAATTGCAATCTTAAATCTAGATTACCACTCTTTTAAAAAAAGAAAATTAATAATCTAAATTTCCACCGAATTTGATATAAGAAAACAGACGGATAGAATTTAACTAAGGTCGTTATTCGTTGTGACTTCGTGAGAAAGGGAGAACAGAATTTGGTACGTACGTTGCTATTCATTCTTCACGGTTCAAAACTTCAAATAACCGACGAAACCTAAAAAGGATCATCATGTCATGTAACAACATCTTGATTGTGAACAAATTAAACACCAATCTTCTTTCAGAAAGATCGAAAAGAGATAACGCTGAATTAGAATTAGGTTTAGAAGCATTCTTCTGCTTCCCCCTTCTGTGGGTTCGTAACAACAAAAAAGTAACGAGCCCACTCGATCGTGTCATTCCCAATCTTACCATCATTAATTCCCATTCTTATTAATTTAAGTAAATATATGATCAATTTCAAATTTTCAGCTATCTGCCTTCTTCTTTTGATTCAGGTTGCACATCTTTTGGTTCAGTTGGCAGATCTTTCGGTTCGGCCGGCATCTCGACTTCCTTGACCTCCTCAGGTTTCATCCCGAACAGCATGCCGATCTCCTCCAGGGACTTGCCGCGTGTCTCGGGCAAGCCGAAGAAGCAGAAGAGCCAGGCCACGATCGCAACCGACATGTACAAGAAGAAGCTGCCCCCAATTGTGATGGCCTTGTAGAGCGAGATGAACGTCATGCCGATGACGCCGCTCATGGTGCGGTTGACGGCGACGCCAACCGCGGCTCCCTGCGCCCTGAGCCGGATTGGGAAGATCTCCGACGTGTAGACCCACGTGATCGGGCCCTGACCGATCGAAAAGAAGGCGACGAAGAACAGAACCGACGAGACGCACAGACCGACGGCCCATGCGATCTTTACATTAGGGTTTTGATCAATGACGGTTAGCCCGACGCCGAGGCCTAGAAGGGACACGATCATGCCGCCGGTGCTTGTCAGGTACAGAGGCCGGCGACCGAACCTGTCCAGGAAGAATGTTGCGACAAGAATGAACACGGTCTTGACAAATCCGACCGCAACAGTGGCACCAAGGCTGGCGTTCTTGTCGTGGATCCCGGCTTTCTCAAAGATACGGGGACTGTAGAGCACGACGGAGTCGATACCGGATGCCTGCTGGAAGAAATGGATGGCGAGAGCTGAGAGGAAGATCCGTCGGACGGGAGGGGTGGGGTGGATGAACAGCTCCTTCCACACCCCCTTCCCGTGGTTCTTCTTCGGCACGGTGACCTTGTCGTCGCTGCAATTTTCAGGGATCCCTGCCGCCTTTTTGATGTCGTGAAGCCGCTGCTCCGATTCCTCTCTCGTCTCGGAAATCTTGTCCAGGACATCCTTGGCATCCTTGAGGCGGCCCTGTAGAACCAACCAACGGGGCGACTCTGGCATCTTTAAGACCCCGAAGCCGAGGAGGATGGCTGGAACGGCACCGATGCCGAGCATGAGGCGCCAGCCGAGATCAAGCTTGAGCTTTGATAAGAAGTAGTTGGACACGTAACCAAGGAGGATCCCTACAAAAAAAAAAAAAAAAAAAAAAAAAAAAAAAAGCAACGATAATTGGGTAATTAGAAACTTCTAATGTGCTTATTGATGTTTGCATTGTACTTACAACCAGTAAAGAGTGCCTGGCTTTGGGCTGAAATTGTTATTTCTTATAATAAATTTTTAAAATAACAGGTAGTAGGTTTTAAATTAAGAAAATTGATATAGGTCTTAAGTTTTATGGGTTAGGACATTAAAGTACGTCACAGTGGTGATCAATCTAAGTAAACAATCAACGGCTAAGATTTATTCTTTCGGAAGATAGAACTTTCATGCTAAAAAATCCAATCTCATTTTTATTAGGAGTAATTAAGGATTTATTAACTAAAGGTTACCCATATTAATTTGATACACAACGTAAACCGTTGGATCACCTCAAGATCTGCATTGGCACAAATCCGGAGACAATCCAACGGCTGACGTTGTAAACTGCACAATGCATGCAGTACAGCAGGGGATATGAATTCCACTTTAAGGGTGGCAAGATATGAGAATATATTATTTGAAATTGATAACATCAAAATTAATATCTTTTGAGAATCTTAGTTATAGTTATTAAAAAATGACTCAGGAAATCAATCTATTACCTATATTGATGGAAACCTCCGGGAAGGAGGAAAGGAAACCACGGTAGGCAGCCGGGGCAACCTCAGTCGTGTAGACGGGGGCGATCATCATGGCGAAACCAACACCGATGCCGGCCACGAACCGACCGAACATGAGGAAAGCAAAGTTCCATGCCACACCCATGAGGATGGCGCCGACAAAGAAAATGGCTGCCGCCACCATGATTGTGCGCTTCCTCCCTATCCAATCGGAGGTTCGCCCGGCTGCAACCGAGCCGATCAGCGAGTACAGGTTCAGAACACCAGAGATGATCTCGACCTGGGTGTCGGAGATCTTCAGATCCTCCTTGATGAACAGCGTGGCACCGCTCATCACGCCGATGTCTGGCACGAATCAAAACATGTATATATCTGTTGTCAGTTTCCAGTTGCGAACACAATCTGAAGATCTAACAACTACAAATTAAGAATATATAGGAATTTACAAAATTATAATAACCATAGCCAAGAACAATGGATGTCATCGACGCGAGAACGCCGCACATTATGGCATAATTTCTGGCGCTGCTACGACCTTTCGACGCTACGTGCGCTGCTCCGGTCTCGATGTTCGCCATTGTTGCACAACTTTCGATCGAGAAGCGAAAAACGTTCCTTTTTTTAGTTATTCTTCAAGTGTCAGTTGTCTAGCTGCATCTACTATGCTGCCACAGACTTTTTTTTTTTTTTTTTTTTTTTTGAGATAAAGATGAGGGTCAAGTCACATAAATGAAAAGAAAAATTGTAGAAGGGATGGATGTAGTGTGCGAATTAAACAGCAGAGTTTATGCAGTATTTATTTATGGCAAACTTGAATCTGATATCATCTGGTCCGAAAAATATGGTGGCCTATTTATCTTTTTACTCCGTTTTGATTTGAGAGTGTTTAATTAGCTGTAATCCTTATCATAACTGCTAAATTTGGGATTTTGGAAATCTTAACTTGGTACTTCAGAGTTGTAAGCGATTTCACAAAGCCACAATCTGTGATCTTTTGCGTTTCAAATTCATCTGCCCATTGTACCTAAATCCAGTTAATTAGCAGTTTTGTTTGAATAACAAAATAAACGGCCGATGAATTAATTCCGCGTAGAATGAATTGGTTGCATAAAAGATAAAACCAAACAATATGGATTTTGATCGTAACAATATTTAAACAATGGGAGTTGATAACTACACCCCTTAAAAAATCTCCTTAACCGCACCCCAATACATTTTTAGTTAAAAAATTATTTTTCAAATACAACAAATCACTTTTACCGGTTGCAATTCACATTCTCAATCGAACAAAACACTTATTTATATACAATAGAAAGATCAAGAATAAAAAAAATTTACTCAAAATTTATGAGAGTATGAGAAAGAAAGAGAAAATATTACCAATTTAGTTTGGGGGATGGATAAGGGGTGTAGTTAAGGGGGCAAATATAATTTCTCTTAAACAATATCTATACTCCTTAAAAAAAAAAAAAACTAAGGATTGGACCCTCCATTAATGATCATAGTCTAACTCACATCTTAATGAAAGGCTCATATCGCATCCATTTCATATTGTAATCCTCTCCATTTATGCCTCAGCACAAAGTCGAAGTGACGAATTGTCTAACTGACATTTTAAAGCATTGACTGTTAAAATCACAAACCCATTTCTTATCTTCTCTTTTATTATTTCACTCTTTAGCTTAAATGAAAATGAAAATTGCCCGCAGCAGCGTACGGATAAGCTTCTATTTAAACAATATCTTCAAACTTTCACACGGATGCATGCATGATCAAAATGCAGAGGCGTGTTTAAAAATGAGTATGGGAGGGAGAGTTGACCAGCCAGTGCCGACTATGCCGACTATTAGCCCCAGTACATTACATACATGAATTCATTAATTTTCAATGCATTTTAAAATGAGAAAAGAGATTAAATTTGTTGTCTATCCCTAAAAAAATAACAAATCTTAAAACTATCCCTATTTTACTGCGGTCACGGCCACAGTTCATTCTGGCCGCAGCGGTCAGAAGAGTAAAAACTTATCAAATTTGTAAAAAATTCGCATCTGAACGCAGAGTCTAACCGCAGCGGTCAGATATTTTAAGATTTTTATTAATGGCATCTTGTAGGTCTCATCGTTAGCTTTCCATCGATAGGTCATATGCCCAAAATGGAGTTTCCTATAAAAAGTTATGAGTGTTTGAATGTGTATATACTCACAACAACTAAATATAGAGTTACAATTTTCTATCAAGAGAGTTGCGTCTGTATGCAGACATAATGTCAGAATGCACATTCAAACCCTCATAACTTTTGATAGGAAACTCCGATTTTGGCATATGACCTATCGATGGAAAGCTAACGATGAGACCTACATGATGCCATTAATAAAAATCTTAAAATATCTGACCGTTATGGCCGGACGCTTTGTCTGACCGCTGCGGTCAGATCTGCGTTCAAACACGAAATTTTTACAAATTTGATAAGTTTTTACTCTTCTGACCTCTGCGGCCAGAATGAACTGTGGCCGTGACCGCAATAAAATAGGGATAGTTTTAAGATTTGTTATTTTTTTAGGGATAGACAAAAAAAAATTTCGAGAAAAGATCCTCCTCCCCAAGCAAATTTGGAAGGAACAAATTATAACGCAGCAGGTGGCCATATAATTTATGAGGAGGAATACAATAAACATGGGCATTGGATAGTACCCATGGTGACCATTTTTTTATTTATGCATAAATTAAAAAAATCTAAACTGTTAGATGTATTCTATATTATCTTAATAACATATACATAAAAAATGGTAAAGTTTCAACATTGTTTCGATAGTCATCAAAAGAGGAGAAAAAATCATAAAACTTGAACCGTTAATGTGTTAATGCTTAATAGTTGATGCACATGTAAATAAAATCAAAATGATATTATTTTTTTTGTATATAGATAAAATATGATATACACAACACATTTTATCAATTGGTTTTGTTATTTAAGAATTTAAAATGTAGTTACTTAATATTTAATTTTACGGTTACTGATCGGTCACCAAAAACATGGTTATTTAATATTTAATTTCATGGTTTTTCGCCGGTTCATGTTTGTTCTAATTTTTTTTTTGGAAATTTTAGGAAAATTCAAAATTACGTGTTTCTTTTGACAACTGGGGAGATTGATTGTGTGATATAAAAGCCACAAATTTTCCCTTAAGACAAAATAAAACATTGAGGGCAATCGCCTCTGCTTAAAAAAATAATAATAAATAATAAATAAATGAAACATCGAGAACAGAGATGTCACGATTTTCACTCAAAAAAAAAAAAAAATGTCACGATGACATAGTAATTAATTAATAAATTTCTTCATACATCATAAACAAAAACAACGCATATTAGTCATACTAAGTAACAGTAACAGTTTCCATCCATACCAGACGTGCTACCTTTCGACGCCGTAGAGACTCGGAAGATATGATGCTGTCTGTATCTTCATATCTTCTTCTCGTCTTATAGTCTCCTGAGTCCATCTAATTCGATATCTCACTTTGACAAACTCGTTGTTTAGTCTCTCGGCATCACACATTCACACAGCTGGGTTACTATTTTTTTAATTTTGATTTGTTATTATCACTATACGACAAGTAAGAGCCGTGGCTTGAATGTTCCAAATATATAATTAAGACAAGATGTTGATGGGAGTTGTATTTTAAAAATTTAGAAATACTATTCCTACAATTATGACAAGACTATTTTACTTTAGTTAGTTAGCCACCAATACAATAGTTTTTTTGACAATCTTGACAATGCTATATTTCAAAATTCATAAAAATCACAAAAAAATCTTAAAAATATAAAAAAGTTTACGGAAGTATTATTTAACTTATAGATTGATTATGTTTCTGATTATATTCAATTTAAGCGACATTTGATAGCTCTTTAAAGACCCGTTAAATTACAACCGTTAAAAAGTGTATAAAATTCTGATAAGTTATCAAACGATATTCAAATTGATTGAAATTTGAAACATCATCAATCTATAAGTTAAGTAATACATCTATAAAACTTTTTTCATTTTTAAGATTTTTTATGAATTTATATAATTTTTTGAAAAATCATATTGTCAATATAGTCATTATCAATGGATCCCTCCTCTTTTGTTATTTATGTTATGCCAGATTATTCCTATACAATGTCATGAATATGTTCGATTAATGTACATAATTTTTCTTCAGGATTCTTATTTATTAGACAATAATTTGTAGTGGAAAAATAAATTTTCTGTGAAGGATTTTACATTGTAACACTAATTACGTACTATTGACCATATAGTTAATATATATTATTACCATTATTGATCGCACCCAAAAACATGCATTATTACCTAAGGAAATACCTACAGAATTAATTCAAATCATTTGGCATATGTACCCGTTTACATGCATTTTAATAGTGTTTTCCAGTTATCGCTTTGCCTTTTGGTGTTTCAGGACGGACGAAGCAAGAATCAAAGAATTCGGAGTATTTGGAGCCAAACCCGACCTGAAGCCCACCTTACACTCCGTAAGGTCTCCCTTACGGCCCGTAAGGGTTTCATCCGGCAGTAGAGCAATTATGGCAAGAACTCTGGATTTGTCAGCTATAAAAGAGAGAGCAGGGCAGCAATTTTGGGTATATTTTCAATACTTCCCATCTGCCTTTGAGAGGAGAAAGAGCTGCCTTGGAGAGGAAGAAAAGAGCTTACTTGCGGGAGAAGTCGGGGAAGAAGCCAAGACATCGATCGAGATTTGACGAGACGAGCGGGCAACACGACGAGGGAGTTCACACACGTGCAGCCATCGGAGCTGATCTTCACATTTGTTCCTTTTCTTTACTCTTCTTTATGATTGATTTGTTGTTGGTTGGTTGTATGTTGACTTGTCTTACTCGTTGTATTTGCTTGTTTGTTATCATGGCCATGTCTGACTAAATTCTTAGTTTCTAGGATTATAATGATGTCTTGAACTTGGTTTTTGGTATTTATGCGATTATTTGGTTATCTTTTATCTTAGTTCTCTGTGTCCTGTGTATTGATTGAAACTACATTCTATGCTTGGGTTGTGTGCTCGAACAGGTAACCAGTAGGTATCGGCCGGTACCCTAGGTTTTAAGCCTTAGTATGCATGTGACCGGGCCTAGTTTGTATTCAGAGTGGGTTAGAGATCTGAGAGGGCAACCAGACAAAACGCGAGAGCTGAGTCTTACGCTACCTGAGAGGGAGGTACACTTTGGGGCACCGGTACTGGAACTTAGGTTGGGCTTACAAGCGAGAGCTGCGGTCTGTACCTCTGTTGGTTAGAATTGTGTTAAGAATTAAGCCAACAAGCGAGAGCTGAGGTTTGGTCCTTGATACTGTTTGATACCAGAACTTAACGTGTTTATACCAAGAATTCATAAATACCAGTTTACTTGTGTTGCGCACCAGTCGTACGCGAGAGCGACGGCTGGTACACTTCTATCTGACAGACGCGAGAGCACGATTCAGTAGTCGTGTGGATTGTACGTGACAGGTACAGTTAGGGTGACCCGAGGCCAGGTGACGACAAGTCCGACGTCCTAGAAACGCCATTTATCTTACTGCATTTCATCCTTTTTATTATCTTGTTGCTTAACTTTGGAAAATATAAATTCACCCCCAAATTGCGAACAATCCCATAGTTTTAGGAATAAACAAAGTCTAGTCCAATTTTACCAACTATCCCTGTGGATTCGACCCCGTACTACGTTACAACTTAGTCATACGCTTGTGACTGATTTGCGGTTTAGTTGGGAATTAAAACTAGTGCACTTTCGAGTGAACAATTATCATCATCTTTATTTATAAGAGAAATCTAATTTGAAATGGGAAAAAAAAAAAAAAAGGATAAGTTTCTCCAACAAAAACACTCCTAGTAAAGCGAACAAATTTGCATAACACCTGGCCAATCCCTCATCTACAAATTACCAGTAATAAAGTTGTTAAATAGATTGAACTAAAAAAGCACACGTCTACAAAGCGAATGCCACAGTATATCCTGCTGACGACAGTCGTTGAATTAGCAGAAAAGCTGGAGTCGTCAAGGAAAAAACTTGGAAAAAAAGAAGATATATATCATGATACTAAATATTACCAATTCCAACAAAACAACAAATCTACAAAAATTTGACCCTTTTGTCAATGAAGTGAGCTGATAAAGCTTAAATTAACTAATTCGTTCAATCTCTCTGTATCTGCAATTTCTGGTCAAAGACAACAGGCGCAGTGAAGTGATTAAGCGTGTGTGTCCTATTATGTGCTCTCATTTTCGCTCATAAAAGTGTTGTGTGTGTGTGTGTGTCTTTATTTTAATTAATGTTTGAATCTCAATCAATATACTTTACACAAGTCCAAATAATAAAAAGTTTGTTTATTCGAAATTATGATGACGTTGAAAAATGAACTCTGAGTTGCAAATGGCCAAGTAATTCAAGTGGTAGCTAATTAAGATGACTTTTAAGAGGTCATGAGTTCAATCCTTTATGGACACAAATAAAAAGTTTCAATGAAACTGGTAGGTATTCCACTTTCTTCAAAAAATAAAAAAATAAAAAAATTGAACTCTGAGTTAAAGCGGCAAATGGTTTCTTTTCTTTTTTTTTTTTTTTTGAAAATATGACAGCAGCGGCAAATAGTTTCTGGATTTTTTCTCAAATCTAGTTTAAATTGTCTTTTTTTTTAATAAAGATGAAAATATTATAAGTCACCCAACTGGTAATATAAATAATTTATATTTGAGTTTTATACCTAGGCTAGGGTTTCAAATTAAAAAAAAAAAAACAATCGTCGAAATAGTCTGCAAGTCTAGCTGTAAGCTAAAGATTATATTTGTATATAGTTTTATATTTTTAAGATTTTTTTTTTAGATCTGTTTTGAATTTATTAAAAATCGCTTTGTCAATAAATGCGCTTAACAATTGTCAAAGTGATCTTTTTCAAAAAAAAATTTTAAATAAAGCATGATACACTTTTAGACTTTTAGTATACCATACTCAGTTGAAAGTTTTTAATATAAAAAGGAAAAGAAAACGAAAAAAAGGTATTGTAGTATATCTGTGTATCACGTGGAAAATTCAAAAAAGAAAAGAAATATATATACTCTCCACGCAACATGCACTTAATTTCTTCAGTTGGTAGGATAAGGGTTATCTAATTAGTTATCAGAATTCCTATAAGATAGTGATTAATTAACTGAAGATGAAATTAGCTTTATTTAGAATACATAAAATGTTGTAAATCAAATGATTTTTCAGGAAATTAATACTTTCTCCGGAGTGCTTGTTATGAATAAACTTTTTTTTTGAGAGAGAAAGCCCTTGGGCATTAATTGATTGAATCATTAAATTGTTTTTATATTTACAAAACTTACAGCAATTTTCTGGTAATTACAAAATCCCTTGGCAACAATTTCTAATTTATTTCTTACATCAAGAATCAGTCTTTGGTCTAGTGGCTAAGGGCAACGCTCTCCTTGTAGAAGGTCGCAAGTTCGAAACCCAGATAGAAAATCTTTTATAGACATTTAAAGTTAATTGTCTTTACCCTCATCTTTATCTCAAAATATATATATATATATATATTGACCACGTTAGTAGTTCGAGGAGGATCAAATGACACAACTATGTTTTGACACAAATGTTACACTAAATCATATAAATTTATAAAAAATCTTAAAAATGAAAAATCTTTTACAAATATATTCATTTACTTATAGATCTATTGTGTTTCAATTTTTATTCAATTTTAGTGTCATTTGATACTCCATCAAGAATCATTAAATTTAGACCGTTCTGATTACTATATAAACTTGATGGTTGTTGATGGAGTATCAAATGATACTCAAATTGAATAAAATTTGACACACAATCGATCTATAAGCATGTTCGTAAAAGATTTTCTATTTTTAAGATTTTTTATAAATTTATATGATTTAGTGTAACATTTGTGTCAAAATTTTATGTGTTATTGGATCCCTCCTCTAGTAGTTCAGTATGTTACACTTACACGCTTACAAAATTATATTCACATCATTAATTCTGTACCAATATTTTAAATGGTATATATTTGACCCTCAATTATTTTCTGGCTCTGTCCGGGCATGTGCTAGCTTAGCTACTTAACTTGACTGCTGACATAGAGCTGAGATATTATTAAGTGACAAATTACCATTACTACTGTGGGCCTGTGGCCACTGCCCACTATCTCATTTCTGTTTTTTTATTGACCTTGAACTGTTGCCAGAACTTATATTAATTAGGCGTGCATAATTTTCTTGGGGACCCATATTCAAGCTCTCCTTGATTTGGAAATTAGGAACGGTATGCAAATAAAAAAAAGGAATGAGAAGGATGAACTATGATATATAAATGTTTTTAAGAGAGATTATTATCATATCATATAGATTATAAGTAATTAAATATGAGGCAACATCAAAAGAACTTTATACTCGGGCTTTTATAGGACCACACATATTAATTTTGACTAAACATACTTATTATTAAAATTAATCTATGATCGAATATATATATAGTGTGGCAAGAAAATGTGATAGAGGAGGTGGAGCCGTTTCTTAAACAAAATCTAGTCAAAATATAAGGTCTTGCATTCTGAAGAGAATAGAACTGCAGTAAACTAAAACAGTAAACACATGTCAAGTACCTTATAAAATTAAGAATCAGCCTTTGGTCTAAGTGGCTAAGAGCAACGCTCTCTGTGCGGAAGATCGTAGGTTCGAAATCCGGATAGAAAGTCTTTTATACACATTTAAATTCAAGTGACTTGACCCTCATCTTTATCTCTAAAAAAAAGGGTGAGACTATCAATACCGGAGCAATCCCTAGATAAAATCCCCCCCAATCAGAGTACACCATGTGGCAAAAGCTTGTTGACCGATAAATGTTGAAAACGCGTCGCTGCACAACTCGTGTCCCTAGGTGTTTATATTTTGAAACCAAGTGTTTATATCACAAATCCAGGTATTTATATTTCACATCCTCGGACGAACACACTTTCCATTACGAACGCGCTTTCCAAAAATGGAAAACGCGTGATTTCCATTATGAACGCGTTTTCCAAAAATGGAAAGCGCGTGACCCCGTGCTATGCGCAGCAGCAAGTGCCCCCCACGTGACATGCACGCTCCCCGATCACGTGATCATATTTCTGAGATAGGTATTTATATTTCTCAGACAGATATTTATCCACATAACATAGGTATTTATATTTCTGAGATAGATGTTTGTCTTTTATATTTCTCAGAACAATTCACATCAACATAACAGTATGATATATTTATATTTCTTAGACAGACATTTATCTACATAACATAGGTATTTATATTTCAGAGATAGATATTTGTCTTTTATATTTCACAGAACAATTCACATCAACATAACATAGGTATTCATATTTCTCAGATAGACATTTATCCACATATCATAGGTATTTATATTTCAGCGCGACGAATCTGGAGAAACCGCGTTCGTCCAGACACGCTGCACGCTGCGCTGTACAATGCGCGCTGCGCCACGTCAGGGGGAAAATAAGGGGATAGGAACGTGGGGATCTTAAGATTTTCAAAAAAAAAAAAAATACCGTACAAAATTATAAGAAAGCGCATTTATAATTGATGTGTGCTTCCTGTATTGGCGTTTTCGGTATTTCATTGTCAATTTGTCATTGACTAATCTCTCTTTTCAAAGAAATCCTGTGCACGAAATATTTTGACGATTATGTATGTGATTTGCTATTTATCTTCTTCTTCAGAAAAATGAAAGAATATATATGTGATTGCTGCGCATCTTGTGTTTCCACAAGCTTGAAAAGTACTAATGAAAGGAATTGCCAATCGCCAGCAGCTGCATCTTGCCTTTTGTATTTATTTAATTATTTGAATAATTATTTGAGGCTATATATTATAGAAGAGGACTTTTAACTTTATTTTGTAATTCAAACTTCTTATTGTCAGTCAAAGATAAAACTGTGAAGGGATAGTGAGATGTAACACACTAGACGAGTGTATTGTAACTATTGTACTTGTTTTGGTTTTTGCATGTAGAACCAAAAATTTGTACGGTGCCTTTGTGTAAGTTTAAGCTCACAAAAAGCCGCGAGCGCACCTCCAAAAATATATTAAATCATCTTCAAATTTTGATTTATATGATTTAATAAGTTCGTTATGTCAAAATTTTATGGGATATAAAAATTTCTTTGTTTTTAATTTTTAAGTACTCGTTTGAGGTTTTTAAGAAGCAACTATACAATGTTAATAAAATAATCAATGTTTTATACATCACTTTTAAAAATCTCAAACAAATAATTAATAAAAATGTTAGAAAATTGAAAATTTTTATATCCAATAAGATTTTAATATTTAAAATTTATTAAGTCATATCAATCAAAATTTGAAGGTGATCTAATATAGTTTTTAAAGTGCACTCGCGCAACGGAAAAATATCTATACTCAGTTATAATTTAAATATTTTCACGCGTAAACGTTTCATATTATGGGCAAGGGGTCTTCATGTTCAGATTGTCAGCTGGATCCTCAGTTCCTGAATCCTGACTAATGTCAACTTGTCGGTTGGACTCATGTTTAATTTTGTCTCTTATATATAATATAGTGTAAATTTTAAATCTTTCATTTTCGTGTTTCCATCGCGTTGCAAACTTCCAAATTTGCAATTGGTACATTTATAATTTAGAAATTAGAACGAAACAACTTGTAGATAATATTTTGTTTTGAAATGTTCTATCAGAGATGGGACGTTCGACCTGTTGCATAATAATAATAATAATTCAATCATAAGAGAACAATGATGAGCTAAGAAAATTAAAATCAAACAAATTGATAAGTAGTACTGAGACAACACTTATTTAATTTGAATAATGACATCGGCAGAAAATTAGATTCCATCTAATGTGATATTGATTTTTTTTTTTCACTTGCAACAATTATATAGAATTTCTTATACTGTTTTAACTTTTAAGAACCCAACAACAGTAGCATTATATTGAAGACTATTTTTATGAAATGTTGTTTATAGAGGAACTCACTAAAGATTTTCTTTGGAGAAAAAGAGCAACAAAGAAATTCTAAGAACTGCAACACATAATATACAAAATATTCCGTTACTTGGACTAGAATATCCTTACTATATATATATAAAAGCATATTAAGAAAATGACATGAAAGAGCTATATTCTCTAAATAAGAAACCTGAACCGTTGATCATTTTCTTAGATAGATTCAGAACCGTTGATTTACGTTAATGCTCGTTGATGTTAATGTCTCAGCTCATTAAAATTTAAGGCACATATCGATTTCCTCAATATAAGGTCCGTTACATATTATCTTAATAATTTATTATAAAAAATAACAATTTCACCCAAATCAACGCGTGAGCTTTTTACTGTAAATATAAAAGCACTTAACAAACTGACGAGGAAAGCCTTTAATCGGAAAGGAGCATGATCTTTTTTCACATAATGCGCGCAGAAGATTCTGATATTTTGCGGCGTGGGGGTGAAGATAGCAACAATACTCAAGCACTCACCATTGGCCTTAAAATTGCTCAACGAGTGACTGTCAGCTTCAGAACAAGCTACGGAATGCAATTTTGAAGCTGATATAAAAGCAGGATTTTCCTTCTGATCTGAATCTTGTGGCCTCACCCTACCAATCAGATAGAGACATACAAACTATGATAAAAATGCTCTAGTGGATTAACTACACTTTATTTTTAGTTAATTCATAATTAAATTTTATATATTGCTTTAAAACATGCTCTCTCACAATGACCTAAATTATTATAATTCCGTTTTTTTTTACAAGAAACAAAAATAGCCGAGTTTACAATTATCGGCCTATAGATTATACCGGCCCATTTAAAACAAATTAGGCCGGATTTGAAAGAAATATAGGCCCACTGCAACATGTCAAAGATTATCGCACAAAGATTTGTTATAACAGTCTACTAATCAGAACATGTCTGTACGTAAGATTGGAACTAATTACTCCCATGAAATAGTTCCATCTTTATATTATGAAGAAAAGTACATGCTAACTTAGCTTTCCATTCCATGATTACATAAGCCTTTCCGATTTCGACATATAAATACAGCTCGGTATAGCCCGCTTTCATTGTCATACACTGCCAAGTACTTCAACAATTTGAGTACTAGAGTGCATAATGCATGCAGGAAAAGGCAATTTTTATTGGTCAGTGCTCTCGCTTTCAGCTTTAACGGGAGAGGGTGCTTCACTAAAAACTCTTACATCGCACAAGGTGCCGCCAGCTTCATCAGCAAATACAATCTTTCTCCTATTTGTAACACCATCCTTACTTGTTGGAGGCGGCGATGCACTATTACTAGCTGACTTCTGCCATTGAAAAAAATAGAATTCAATTTCACTATTAAGCAGATTTTATCTCACTAAAACAGATATTGTGACCTTTACATGCATCTCTTTCAAATCAAAGTTACCCTTGGAAAACAGCTCATCTGCCCGTTTCCATAGATTTTCAAGGTAAAAAGTTATCCCGCCATGTTCTAGTTGGACAAAAGGGGCAATTTGGACATATTTTTAGTGATTAAATGGAAAAAATAGTAAAAAGAGATCCAACAAAGATATAGACGGCATGCAATATTTTTCATGACCATACAATGTTTTCTGCATTTTTTTGGGTTTAATTTCTTTACATGTATGGTAATATAGGGTTGGACATTTACAGGGGGGGGAAACATGCCTCTAGAAGAACACAAATGTAGCAGGGAACAATTCAGACATTCAAGTTGGTAGAGGATCACGATCAATCGGTTACTAGAATTGGTTATTGCATCAGTTGGCAAAAAAACAATGGATAACACTCGAAAACTTGGAGAAATCGTACTTACCAGAATTTTACAAAAACGGTTGCAATCTTTTGACATGAGAGCTAACCACTTCTTTGTAGTTCTTTCCAGTTCTGATGCATTCTCAGAAGCCACCTTCATCTGATACAAAATCAGATCCATTCATATGATAATCACAATAAAAGTTGCAACATGAGGACAACATTATACTTAAGCGAGAGTAAAGAACTGCACACATTTGTTACAGAGAGAGCAAACATTTGAAATGTACCTCATCAGCACTAAATTTGGAAATCCAAGGTGACTGCACAGCCAAAGACTCATCCAACAAACTCCTCATAAATCTCATATTTTTTAGAAGTTTAGTGGTGACATTCTCAAAATCATGCATTTGCCGACGTGAGAACTCGATAGCTTTTTCTGTGTCCATTTTTGCAGATGGCTCCTTTGTGCAAGCAGCTCCAGTTGACTTGAGATTTCCTTTCCTAATCATACCATCTGTCTTTTGGAAAACTTTTTCAGTATTCTTTGTCATCATCGCACATTTCTTCATTCCAGTGTAGTTTTCAAATAGAATTCTTTTCTTGCTTTCTGCAAATAATTTATAACAGCTTATCAGTTCACAGAACATTGGTGTAAAATCTAAAAGGGCCATTTGGCACCAACAAGAATAGAGAGAGAATAGAGGAAATGTGAAATTGAGAATTAAACACTTCCAATTTTGTCCGTTTTAACTGTTTTATCTTAGACATCAGAATGGTGAAAGTAAATATCAATAAAAGTGGATGAATGAAATGACCATACAATCAAAAAAAAGAGCTCCACATGAATATGATACCAGATTGTAATCATTCTGATACATGACCTTAACATGAGTTAGACAATTGTGCAAACGCTAATGCCTCAAAACATATGTTGCCGTAACCAAAATCACGATTTATGGTGCTCAATGAATTCTTTATATAAAAATATTATGGGATACAAAAATTTTCTATAGTGGGGCTTTCTAAGTATTTGTTTTGTGTTTTTGAAAATAGCATCCTTTCATGTGCAAACATCAATATTTGTTATTATTTATGAGCAATTTTAAAAAATTATAAACAATTACTTAGCTCCAAAAATGGAAAATTTTTGTATTCCCCAATATATTTATATGAAGAATTTATCGAGCACTATGAATCGAGATTTACCATGTATTTTGTGTTTTTGAAATAGCACCATTTCATGTGCAAACATCAATATTTATTACTATTTATGAGCAATTTTAAAAAATTATAAACAATTACCTCCAAAAATGGAAAATTTTTGTATTCTCCAATATTTTTATACGAAGAGTTTATTGAGCACTATGAATATTTTCTACATGGTAACATATATTTTGAAGCAATAGCATCTCGGACCAAAATGCTAACATTTGCATATAGTATAACTCTTGTCTGGGATTTACACAATTAATACTGTTTGGGGCCTATCCAATAGTCTATCTCCAGTTTAGTGATTTGTTTAACTCCAATATAGTTCATAAATAATAGAGACCCTATTCCATTCACTTACATAATTCCAGGTGTTGTCAAACAGGACCGAAGAAGCAAAAAAGTTCAGGGTGCTTACTTGGAATTTGTGCTCCTTCACAGAGGTGAATTTCAGTTATCGCTTGACAAAGCTTTTCCTGGGATGTTGGTGAAATTATCTGAAATTTGAATAGGTAAAACTCCTCAGTCATAAAACTGTAAAGAGAAAATACAAAAAAAAATAAAGAATGAGAAGTATAATGAACATACTGTTCTATTTGACATAAGCTTTTTTGGAGCATGCATGCTGGTAGTTATTTGATCACATTTAGCCTCTTTTAATTGTGCTCCATCATCGATAATTCTTGATTCCTGTTTCTCTAAGCTATCGCCCAACTGCAAAATTCCACCGATTTCTTTCTTAGTTTCTTCAGTAGACCATACCAAATTAGATCTCTCAAACACCTCATCAAAATTTGTAACAGCCATATGCCCATAATTACTATCCGTTTCAGAATTGTCAGTTTGAGAAACGAGAACTCTATGAACAGAAGAAGAGGTGTCACTCTCCTTGTTATGCAAGCACTTGGATGTGGAGATGGCACTATAAACTATACTCTCAAGCTGCCCCTCACTTGACCTCAAATTGGTAGCATCAAGTAAATCAGGGACTCCCGAAACAAATTCATTATCAACCCTGCTTCCATTTCCTATGTCTATATTTGCTACTGCATCAACAGCTGAAGTATCAGGTACCGTGAATGAATTTTTATTAGCCTCCACATGAGCATTCTCACTTTCTTCCAAGATATTTAGGCAGTTATCAGACCTACAGATACTCTCTACATCCGTTCGGTTATCATTGCATTCCTCTTTAGAAGAGGAGGTAATATTCCCTCCACCTGGACAAATTTCTGTACCTGGAGTCACATCACTTTGTGCCTCTGTAACCTCACTCCCATGCAAGGTGTTTTGACTGCCCTCAGGAGAATATATATCCCCATCAGGCTTCACATCACAAGGACATGCCTCATCACAAAAAGAAAGTAAATCGTTGCCACCTTGTATGTTTTCAGTTGTGGCAATTGTACTTGGACTATCTTTGACCACCACTAGTTCACTTTGAAGAGGGCTGTTATGGGTGTTTTCATATGAGTATAAATTCTCCCCAAAGTCGACATCATTCAGGCATGCCACTTTGAATGAGCAAAGGCTCACGTCAGTAGGAAGCTTTTTGGTTATAGTAACTGGATTAATATCAGTATCCACCTCAGTAATTTGATCCAAATTCAAGCTTCCTTGGATGTTTTCCATGAAGCACAAATCTTCCTCGAACTGGCTATCAATGCATGCCTGGTTGATGGAACAAGTAATCCTCTTGCTATTAGAATCATTTCTGAAACAAACCGGATGTGCACCAACCTCTGACTCAACAATTTCTGCACATTGCTTGTTTAAAGAAAACATTAGGTTCTCTGGAGATTGTCTATTTTCATCAGTTTGCCAGATCAGGTTAGAGGATAGGTTACAGGAGTCAAATTTTGCAATGAAATCCACCTTGCGGGGAACGTAATCAATTGGCTCCACCTCCAGCAGTGGCTCACAATCCTGATAGAAGCTGCTGACATCATGAGATGATGAGGTGGCACTAAAGTCAGGTTGCATCGTAAGGGTTTCCCGAATGCCTGGAGAGACTTCTTCAATTAGACCTACAATAAGAGACAAGTGAATGGATAAATAGGTTACAAAAAGTCCAAGCCCTTTTTATAGTAGTCATCTGTCCATTCCTTCCCGTACTCTGAAACAATGGATTTTACTGGATGTTTACATATGAAAGTGGGCTTTGACGATATATAATAGAAATAACTTATAGAATTATAGCAATGCTGATGGTGCAAACAATTGAAATGGCTTCCAGACATCTTTCCCCCCAGTTGACAATCACAGGTTACATGTCAAGTTTCTTTATTGGTTTTTCATAGTTGAAATTAGACAACAGATGGTGTCCCCATCCTTTCACAGAATTACATTTATAGATAGATCTCCATAGAGGTCCCCACATTAAGGTTTGAATTACCAAGTTTATGAGCAGAAATACACTTTACAAGTTTTCCTGCATGAAAACAGGGAATGGAACGGGTCAGGATTCCCATGTGGTAAGGTACTTAGTGTGTCCCCTTACTTTGTGGTAGCTACCATTAGCTATTTTTGTTGCATGCAGCCAAAAACCGACACTCACCTTTCGAGCATACATCTGAGCATCCTGAAATGACTTCTGTCTCCGTGCTTTTGCTTCTCACGGCATAATGAGACTTCGACTTTTTTGTTTTCAAAAAAATAAGTGGCTCATCTACATCATCTTCTTTCGATTGGGAATCCACCTTTCTCTTCTTGCTAACTTTGCACCTTGCTCTAAGATCCTTCAGAGAGACATCAAAGGCGCCTAACCCGCCAGGGTTGAGATCATTCTCTTCTGATGCAAAGGAAGAGATCTCTTCATAATCTGATGGTTCGGATTCGGTATCTGAGGCAGCAGGGTTGGATTTTTCTGGGAATTTCCAAGGCGAATTGCAAGCAGCTTTTATAGCATCTTCTGCTGCATAAATGGCAGCTAGGGACTTCAGTTTTGGAGTTCTAGGTGGATTTTCCAGAATATTCTTCTTTGCGGGGCTCATGGTACAAGATACGAGGGTTACGGAACTAGGGGTCTAATATTTTAATTGTCCTGCAGAAATGGATATTGACAAAAAAGAAAATAACGTTAGACTATTAAAAGGTAAAGGCACCGTATTTACAAGATCATAACGGTAGTTGGGACAAATTAATGCTTAATCCCTCGTCAGAGACACGATTTCCTACACAAGACCAACAGCAATGTCAAAACAGACAAACTAGCTCAGATTTGTAATGGACGAACCAATGTTCAAAAAAAGTGCTGATCTTCCAGCTACAGTAGATCTGGTTCAGTGTATTTCCTAGTCGATTTATTTTCCCGTGGCAACACAGTAGTCAAATCTGGCTAATAACTTGCGAACTTTCGTATCCAGCAGATCAAACAGTCAGATCGGCAGTAAGCAAGAACTGGTGCACAAAGAATCAAGAAAACCTAGTCGAGCAGCCCCGATGTACGAGTTCACCGGAGCATAGAGTAAAGAATGCAGACAAACCTACTGTTTCGACGAGTAGCCGCCAGCCACCGCGGCGGCAACAGATCCAGATCCGGAAATGCAATACCGGCGATGCCGATCCGGTTGGAGATGGCAGCGTCAGAAACCCTAGCTCGCCTCGCCGGTGGAAGAAAGGGGGTAAAGACAAAAGAGAGAGAGGGGGAGGGAGAGTGAGCGCGAAAGAGATTATTAATAAAAAAGATAATGGCGGAATTGGCGCCAAGATAGACAAAGGGTCAGTGCGAACTGCGAGGGAAACGAGGATTTGCGCTTTCTGCATCCTCTACGCTGAGAGTGCTCATTCATCTCATCCCCTACTGCAATGTGCAGTGCATCATGTGAGCCGTTAGATTGTCTCACGATGCGTGAAAACACAGATCTCTAGACAATCCAACGGCTCGCTTGATGCACCGCACATTGCCGTACATCAGAGGATATGAAATCACTCCTGAGCGCGAGTCGCTGGAAGTTGTTTTCGCTGCCACGTTCGGATCGCTTAAGGCTAATTTTGTAATTCGTTAAAACAATTTGTTCATCGAAGAAAATGCAGATTGCCCGACTTGTTTCTTCGAGATTCGTGCAACCCAATCTCTAAAAACCCCTATAATCCACATGGTTGATCCGCTGCGCAGCAGAGGATAACTGTCAACAGTCGGCCCTCCACTAACTCGAGCAGGGGCGGATCTAGGGGGTGCGAGGGTGCGCCCCGGCCCCTTCGCCTGGTAGAAGTTGTTGAACTTCTGTTATTTTAGTTCAACTCAAGTTTATATATAGTGTAAATTTTTATTAATTTGATGTCAAATTTCATTTTTTTAATCAAACATAGACAATGGTTAACAAATTAAATATTTTGTTACTCAAGTATATAATTAACTCTTAATCATAATTATTTTGTTGAATAGACTATTATTTCAGTCTGAAATGCTAAAGCCTCAAAATTGTTGTTATCGTATCCGAAATCACGATTTATGGTGCTCAATAAATTCTTTATATGAAAATATTGGGGAATACAAAAATTTTTCATTTTTAAAATTTTTTTAAGTATTTGTTTTGCATTTTTGAAAATAGCATGTACAAACATCAATATTTTATTAATATTTATAATCTATTTTCTAAAATTCAAAACAAATATTTAGAAAACTCTAAAAATGAAAAATTTTGTATAACACAATATTTTCATATAAAGAATTTATTGAGCACCATAAATCATGATTTCGGATACGAAAACAACAATCTTGAAGCGTTAGCATTTCAATCCGAAATACTAACATTAATATAATAGTCAAACTCTATATAAAGGTCGTATATTATAATGGTTATTTTTTTTATCGTTTTTAACTAGGCCTGAACTTTCTTTTGATTAAACCTTACAACATTGTAACAATGACTCGTCTCCTCGGCCCCCTTTCACACTGATCCTGCATCCGCCCCTGTTACTCGAGCTCACCTTGTCACTCGGTTCCTCCGCTCTTCGAGACATCGGTCGCCGATGGAGAGCTCCGCGAAGCGGCGACTGGAGTCCATCTCCCGTCACCTCGTCCCATCGCTTGAACCTAACCTCCCCGGCCGCCTCCATTCAGTACGAATCACGTCTCTAGTCCCCTCTGACAAACATTCATTCTTTCTCTTTTTTCCGTTTAATAAGATCCGATAATACATCTCCTAATTTAAATCCTTTTGATTCTTAATTCGACTGGCGGAATCGGAATCTAGAGCGTTCTGAGTGCTGGCACGGGGTTCTGGAAACGGGCCCCAGTTGTCATCGGAGGAATGGTTCTAGACATCCAGGCCATCCCCAGTGCTGCCAAACCCTGCCCCGGAACCACTACTCCTGGAAAGGTACAATTACACACAATCTAACTTCATTTCTACAAGTTAGGGATTCAAGAACAGTTCTTTTGATTGACCAGTGAAGTAGTAACAATATCTAGGTCCGTTATGTGAACGGGGGAGTTGCGAGGAACATAGCCGAGTGCATGTCGAAGCTCGGAGCCAGGCCGTTCTTGATCAGTGTAGTTGGTACTGACATGGCAGGTGCCCGTTTCTTGCTTGTAGTTTCTTTTGTCATTTTATTGTTTATATATATTATCTTTGTGACAATAGTGTGTTCAATTTCATGGCGTGAAGGGGAGCAGCTGATGAAATTCTGGAAATCAGCCAGGTTGCCAACCGACGGTAATTCAATTGTTTTGACAAAATCAGATATTTCGATTAAAGATGTTGATTTGGTACGTTATGGAGGCGATCATTGTATCGGGTTCTCCATTCCTGATTTCTGTTATAAATGATTCCTAGACTTTAGTTTGTTGAGTTTGTTTCCTGAATTATTGCTTTATTCAAATATTCCCTGGGATAGTGGACTTTATGATCTTAGAATTAGAAACTTCCGGTCCCTTACTAAATCTGCTTTTTAATATCCAAAGCTAAATATCTTATCTTCCCTTTTTAGAAAGTATAGGAATCCTGGCCTGCTTGCAGAATGAGTATCCAATCTTAAGTTAGGCATTATGGTATCTTTTGGTTCTTATGAGGACCATATGAAGCATTCAAATGGTTACGAAATGATTTGAACAAAGAATCAATTTAATGCAAAATAGAAAAAATGTTACTGGAGCATCGAAACTTAAAGCAATAGTTTTGCCTACATCCAATAACATAATTGAATTTAATTAATGTAGGTATTCGACAGTTGGATGGTGTGTCGACACCTGTTGTGTCAAATGTATTTGGCTGTAAGGGAGAGTCACTAGCAGCTGTTGCCAGTGTTGATGCTGTTGTAAGATCCATACCATAAATTAAAATTTAAAATAATTTGATTTGTTCTCTAGATAAGTTTGTATAAGTGATTTATATTTCATATCGCAAATGTCCTTCTTTTTTCAGCGCTTTTGAATAATTCCATGTGTTAGTAATACTAATTATCTTGATTGATAGGAGATGGGAATAATAGAAATGACAAGTTAGGTAGAAATAACAGAGTTGTCCATACAGTGGAAGGAAAAAATTTGATTTACTTTGAAATCTTTCTCAAGAAAATTTGATTCATTTTATTAACAGTAGTTTTCTGAACTGCACATAGAAATCTGGAAAAGCTCAGAAATTTTCAAAAAGGATTGTTTATTTGTAGCTCTATAATGTTGAGGTGGATCACTTGACAATTTTGATTTGGAGTTTTTGACAATTTGACAACTGAAGTTGCAATTAATTTAAAAAGGTTTAAAGATGTAACTTATAGATTGAGAGTGTTGTAACTTTCAAGCAATTTGATACTGTTTGATAACTAATCCAAAATTTGTGCAGTTTTTAGTGGTTTTGGTTACAATGTTCTTTGATTGACTATGAACATAATTAAATTGCTTGAAATCTGAATACAAATTAATCCATAAACTTCCCAACATTATAAATGTTTTTAAATTTTTATAGTTTGTAAAGATCTTTTTGTTGTAATCACTCAAATATATTAGAGTTGTTGAGGAGTGATTAATGATTGATATCTGTTTTCAAAGTAATCTATGTAATGGAGGCTTCTCTGAAATACTGAATTCAGGATTTTATTTATAGTTTCATAGTAATGAAGAGGTTTTCGTGTAATCTGTTTTACTCAAGTATTAATGAAGTCATTGATATGCTTTTCAATTCAAATGTATTAGAGCAGGAAGCATTTCTGACACCTGGTTGGATAGAGCGTTTTCACCAAACTATAAAACATGCGCCAGTAGTGATGGTTGATGCGAATCTGCCATCTGAAACTCTAGAATTTGCTTGCAGAAGTAAAGTATCTGTAATTACTTTCAATTTCATACTCTTCCTTTTGTATTATATTATATGAAAAAATTGCCAAATTATGTTTATCTTTAATTTTTTGTTTTGAGATTTTGTATAGTTGGGCACTTAAGGTTCTTAATATATGTGAAGATGATTTTGAATAGTTAACATATTGGATGAACTGTATACCAGTATGGTAATGGCATAGTACTAATATTTAACTAAACTGAGTAAGTGCTATTATGTAATTTTCAGTGGCAGCAACAGCTGGGGTGCCAGTGTGGTTTGAACCCGTCTCTGTTATCAAGTCATCTAGAATTGCTGCCATATCAAAATTTGTGAGTATAATACAGCTATGCAACACCATGTAAGTTTGGGATACCCCTGTACTGATCTATAGATTATTTTTTGCAGGTAACATTTACTTCTCCAAATGAAGCAGAGCTTATTGCCATGGCAAATGTGTTGAGCCCTCACACAAAATTTGAAGATATTAACTTAGAAGAGATCAAAGAAATGCAGATCCCTGTGGAAGACATATTCCAGATGTTAAAGCCAGCAATTGTCTCTTTGCTTGACAACGGAATAAAATTACTCCTTATCACACTTGGTTCAAATGGTTTATTCTTATGCCACAGTCGGAATCTGGATCTTTTGACAAAGAATTTTATATCCAATTCGATAGCTGATGGGTTTCTCACACAATTATACCAAGAAGTGAACAGTATATACTATAATGGTTTCCTTGCAAAAGGCTCATCTGAATATTGTGCATTTCATTTTCCTGCGATTCCGGCTGAGGTGATCAGTGTAGTTGGAGCTGGGGACTGTTTGGTTGGTGGAACCCTTGCTGGAATTTGTGCTGGATTAGATGTGGAGAGAAGTGTCTCAGTAGGTGTTGTTGCGGCAAAAGCTGCAGTTGAGTCTGAAAGTAATGTACCTGACAAATTTTTCATGACTAATATTCGAGGTAATTAGTATTTAAGTGCATGCCAATATTATTCAATAGTATATTTAGTTTGAAAATTATTGGTTGTTTCTTTTAAAAACTGAGCTAATAGTATGGGCAGAAGTGGCTGTGACTGGTCACTGTCACAGCTGCTACATACCAGAGTGACACACTGTATGGAAACATGGCCAATTTCTTATCAATTTTTTTCTTTTTAATTTTTTCCTTCTGCATCCTTCTTTCTCAATCTCTGCTTTTATTTGGTATTAGATCCCTATTATGAAATGGTCCAGAATTTATAATAGAACTCTAGTGACAGTGGATTATAATGTTCTTGACATCAACCTTCCTTTTGTGTGGTTTGTGGGAGCAAATTACCAGAAATGAAGAAACCTGATCTTTACTTTGGGAACTCTGAGGCATTAAACTCAATTCTGATTGGAGTAAAATAACTATTTACTCTGAGTTGTAGGCAAATCAATGAACTGAATAACCATGATCTTCTTTTGTTTGTTTTGTGTTACAGATGAAGCGAAGAAGGTTCTGTCATGTGTGAAACCTCTTTTGCTTTGAAAATTAGGTCTTATTTGATGGTAGTTTCTTACCGTACAATGGTGCACGTTGCAGGTTCTTCTTCTATCAAAGAATAGACAGGTAAATTAATGTTAGGTATTTTAGTATAATTCTGTATCGGGTTGTTGTTTGTGATTTATACTGTACTTATTGTGTATTCCCCCTTTTACTTTGAAGAAAAAAAAGGTTCTCATAGTAGGATGATAAAAAAGAACGCTGGCAAGGCGAGAAGAAATAGAGCATTGTTTTGCCTGTTTTCTATTACTGAAACAGCACTGTGCAAATTTGTCTTTTCTTTGAAGGAAGAAGATTGACTGTGTAATGTTAAGACTTAAACACTCGTGTGCCTGAGCACATGCATTGCAGAGCTGACAGCAGCAGAACTAAAATAATGCCTGTTTGGCTCACTTACAGAAATAAGTGGATTTAGAAGATTAGATTAATAGATTCAAGTTGACTTCATGTATGGAAGTATCAATCTGATCGGTTTGGGTTTCGAAATTGCTAGGTCCTTTTACCCATTTGTCTTTGCTTGGACAAGATCAATTTGGAGCTGTAAATTGGATTCTTTTTAGTGAAATTAAATTTTCTTGTCGTTTATTTTTTTTAGAGGATGGATTTTCGGTGCCCTCGGTTTGTTATCACTTCGATTGAACCCTTTTATGCCTCATGTCTAGTTTGATTATCGATAATTCTGGATCAATCTGGTACTGTAATTTCTTTTTTATCGAGTGTTTTTTTGTGAAATGCTATGAAACTTGAATCAGATGAGCAATTTGACAAAGTAAAAGATTGCTAAAAAATTTTTTTTTCAGCTTCCAGAATTTTACTCATGTTGTTTTCTTTTTGGGAGGAAAATTGAGGGTCTTGCTCCATAGTGGAGTTAGTGATATCTGCCATGACTTATTTTGGCGAATCCTTGCCCACATCTCCTTTCTTTCAAACTCAGCATCAGCAAAAGGAATAACGTTGCTTGATTTGATTTCATATTAGAGTTCTGCATAGAAGGCAATAGGCTGAAATTAAATCACCAAATTCTAATCTCCCATTTCCATTTACCAGTTCCAAGTCACAGAAAAGTAAGCATCAAGCAAGCAGGCAGGCATTATCAAGAGTCAAGGCAACAAGCTTAAGCAAACACGGTCAAGACAACACAAGTACAACAAACTTAAAGCACACTTAACTATGTGATCATAAACGCCAGGCAGTCAATGGCAGCACGTGTAGCATTCGAGCGCCAGATTCGATTGGGACCGCGGGAGAAGCAGCAGCTGCTGGTCCGTCCGGGCTTGCTTAGCGTTCCTGGGAAGAGAAAGGCAAAAACAAAAGAGAAAGTGAGAAAGTTCTCTCAAGTTCATGGGCCATGTCAATATCTCATATACGTTGAATTGGTCCAGACTCTACAAATAAAAGAGCAGGAGAAGCCGATTCCTGCTGGGCTCAGTTCGATTCTCATCTAGTCATCCTGTCACCCTGTCACTAGTGATCACCACATATTTCGTACTTGTAACGTCGGCACGAACTGGAAAGGGAATTGTCAGATTGACCCTTGTCAAATCGGAAGACTGAGCGAGTGAAGATGGACGGCCCTCTGATCAGCGTCAAGCGCGTCGGGGTTCACAGTTCAGTCTTCAGTGTGATGACTGATGACTGATGAATGAATGGGACTGGGCAACAGGTGAAGGCGAAATGGCACGAGTTCTGTTCACTAGAGCCGACTTGGTCTATTGGATTACTTCTGGGGGAATGTTTGTAACGAGGGACAGTGGAAAGCAGGATAATTAAGATATCCCACCATCATGATTGAAAGTTGAAACAAACTAATACCTATCTCTGCTCCAAAAGCCATTTGGATGGTCCAAAAAATTATGAGAGCCGTACATACGATATAATTGTTAGTAATTGATCAACCGTGATTTAATCATGTAGGTGCTAAAAATAACATGCTGGTTATATTTCAAATGATGGGGTCACATGCTATCACCGTTGATAAGTATATAAATCGAATCGAACGGTTTAGTGATAGCTTCGGACGGAAACTGTCCAAATTACTTTGGACAAAATTCTAATCCCAGGAAATATTGTTGGGAAATGTTCGTGAGATATATTCATGAAGATACTGTCGTCGGGATATATCTTTTATGTTTGAAGAATAAATCTGATAAACATGACGAGATGAACAACAAACCAAACATGAACTACTATTTTGGCACCCATGATATCTGAATATCAGCTCCTTCTGTAAATACTTGAATATTAAATTGGAGCGTTGAATTAAGAAAACACTAATGTGTGCTAATTGGAAAAATAAAAAAGAGAGTCCAATGCTGAAATTTATGGAAGCGAAATTATGGAGGGAGGGGAGCAAACTTTACCATAACAAATATTGTTGTGCGGTTTTAAATCGTGATTATATAGCGTCATCACAACAAGGTTCAAAAAAATTTACCGTATGTAGCCTATTCAATAAATTCATAATTAACATTCTATATATAATATTATCTATAATTTTATTTATAATTTAACATTATCGTAAATTCTATAGAGCAAACAAGCAACACAAAATTCATTATAGAACTATAATATTAACATTGAACCGGCATAAAATCCAAATTGCAATTCAGAATTTACCTAATATACTATTTTTTCTATATAAAAATATCTAAGTCATTACAAACATTTTGCACAAAAAAAATGTGAGTAGTAACGAAGTTATTTTCCGAAAAGAAAAAAATATATATATATTGAGCATAAAATATATACCATAAAAGATAATGTATTATTTATACGCTATAACGCTATTAGCTATAGCGGCAATACTACTATTTGTTTCCTCCGACCGGTGGACCCTCACTAGCATTATTCAAGCGTGAACCCATTCCAATTTTTTTTTTTTTTTCTAATTCAAAAATAGTTTTTCGCTTTATCTCCGTTTCATCGATAATGCCAATGCCAATGCCATTAATTAGATGAAAACAACAAGCGATCATGCCTCCGTCCGTATGGTCTCCCACTTCCCATATCTGTGTTCTTTCATTTTCGATATATTATGTTAGGATTTCATATTATGTAGGGTTGTAGATAGTTGACATGCATTTAGGTTAATTTGGAGCTAAATTATATGGTTGAGGAAGGATTCAATCATCACTCACGGTGACAATTTTATTACTTGTACATAGATTGACAAATATAATCCATTAGATTTACTTTAAATCATCTCAATATATAACATATACATACAAGATATAAAAATTTAATCTTATTTCAATAGCCATCAAGAAAGAAGAAAAATCATAAAATTTGAATTGTTGAGTTTTGTTTTAATGCATGATGCACACGTTAATAAAATCAGAATAATATAATTTTTTATATACACATAAAATATAATATATATAACATATTATATCGATTAGGCTTTTATAGTAGATAGTCACTAATTTTTTTAAGAGTTTAAAATATAGTTATTTGAGATTTAATTTCATAGTAGATAGTCACTAAAAATTATAGTCATTTGATCCTCATGCAGTAAAAAGGAGAAAATTTGTTCTGAAAATACATATTCCATAAAAGATATACATATAAAATACTGTTATTTGTGATTTAATGATTTAAAATATGTACACATAAAAGATACGCATGAAATACATAGTCACCAATAAAAGATATACACATAAATTTAATATAACATATCCATCCGATTAGTTTTTTTATTCAAAAGTTTAAAATACTGTTATTTGAGATTTAATTATTAATTTCATAGCACATAGTCACCAAAAATCATAGCACATAGTAAAAAGGAGAAATTTGCTCTGAAAAAGTTGAAGACCAATTAAGTTCGTGTCTTTTAAAAAGTTGAAGGGCTAACTTGGAGCAAATAAAAGTTTAGGGATCAAATATTTAATTTATTTTAAAGAAGTTTAAGGACAAAATATAAATTTTCTAACTATCATCGCATGCAAATTATTAATTTAAACAAAATTATATATAACGTGAATGGTCTTCATGATTTGTGCATATCTTTTATTTTTTGTCCATATGCATATCTGATCTTTTCACTGCCTCAAAGATCATTGTTTTGTTAGATCGTAGAAATACACGCTAGGCACAACGAATACAATTAATGTAATATACGTTTATTAAATGTAATTGTCAATCGAACTTGATCGAGTGGAAGTAGCAATTAATTATGACGTGTTTAGTGTCCGGGGATAAGTACTATATATTAATTCTCAGAGGGAAATATATCTTCATAGATAAGTACAACACCACCAGATGAACAAATTTCTTATGAAACATATAGAGCTAGACTATTATACTAACGTTAGCATTTCGGTCTGAAATGATAACGCCTCAAAATTGTTGTTATCGTGCTCAAAATCAAGATTTATGGTACTCAATAAATTCTTTATATGAAAATATTGGGGAATACAAAAAATTTTCCATTTTTAAAGTTTTTTAAGTATTTGTTTTGCATTTTTAGCATGTACAAACATCAATATTTTATTAATATTTATAAGCTCTTTTCTAAAATTCAAAACAAATACTTATAAAACTCTAAAAATGAAAATTTTTTGTATTCTCCAATATTTCCATATAAAGAATTTATTAAGCACCATAAATCATGATTTCGGACACGATAACATAAAATTTGAAACGTTAGCATTTCGGTCCGAAATATTAACGTTAGTATAATAGTCAAACTGGAAACATATATATATTCCGCATTAATTATCATAATAGCTATGGGAAAAAAAAAAAGGATACAGTAGTTTTGCTCACTCCTGATGTGCCAAAAAAAATTATAATAATAAAAAAGAGATACCCCAATTTCTAATTAATATTTTGTTTGCGTTACTCAATGAACACAATTAATTCTAAAAATTTTCTAGTAGGAATCATTCAAATAAAACATTGGGACATTACACACTAACTTAATAAAAATAAAATTACAAATATGTCATCTTAAGAATCAGTTTTTGGTTTAGTGGCTAAAGATAATATTCTCTGTGTAGAAGGTCGCACGTTCAAAACTCGGATATAGAGTCTTTTATAGAAATTTAAATTGGAGTGACTTACCCTCATCTTTATCTTAAAAAAACAAAAAAACAAAAAAAAAAAAACACACACACACATACGGGTTCTTATTATTAGAAAACAAAAGGTCTTATATACTTCCCACAAAAAAGAACAAAAAAAAAATACGGCTTTTCAATTATTTACAATTTCTTTTTTCAATTCAGAAGTTTCTGTAACATTCAATGAATAAGCAATTAATCCGTTTCTTTTTCTTTTTCTTTTTGGTAAGCAAATCTTTCCCATTATTACAAGGAGTAAATCCCCAAAATATTCCGGCATGATGAAATCCAAATCCTCTCTCTACTAACATTTACTCACTCCACACTCCATCGCCGAGAGTGAGGAAGGGGGAATGGATGGCTTCTAATTCAATGCCTGCCCCTATTTATTCATCTCCAAATCTATTCTCTCCCATATATATATATATATAATATATATATATATATATATATATCCCTGTCCCCATTGCAGATCCCTTGCAAAACATAATTGGTTTTTTCTACTTTCTAGCTTGCTATCTTCCCTCTCTGCCTTTTGTTAAGGTTTGAGCTCAGGAATGTATCCGTTGCCAGCCTTCACGGCCTCCGTGAGGCCGCCATCGTTGCCGCCCGGTCTCTCAAGATCGTACCGGCCTCATCATGCCCTTGCACCGCCACCTTTCCCTTTTGGTAATTAATACACACCTCTGTTAGCTCTTATTCATCTTCTTAATTTTTTTTTCTTTTCTTTTGATTAAATTACATGTTTATAAGTGGTATAAAAAGTTACTCTCCTTAATTTTTTTTTTCCGAGGAAGTGTCTCTTTCTTTCTGTCTTCTTATCTCTTTTGTGTATTGTGTGGGTTCGAAAATGATACGGTTCGTTTCTTTGTTGGGTCCATATTAGCATAATAATACTCGTTCGTTAATGACGATAATAAGTTAAAAGGTATATAAAAATATGGGTGGGCATCCGTTGACTATTTCTAAAATATATATATATATATTTTACAAATGTGTACTTGAGTCAATAGATTGACTGTATTTCATGTTTTGTCAAACTCTATAAAAAATTTATCATTTGTAAATGATTTATAATTATTTATAATTTGATAATCTTTGATCAAGTATAGGAACAGAACATGACAAAGAGAGAAAAAAAAAAAAAAAAAACATATCAATTTTCCATGATTTGATAACTCCATCATTTGATATCCCTTTTCACTATACCTGCACAGTACAATTATCACACACAATATATCACTACTGATTTGAGTAACAAAAAAATGACATGACATGACAGGAACAGGAACAGGACATGACAAAGAGCAAAAAAAAAAAAAAGTTGTTTCCATGATTTTAATTAACAGGACATAAATATATATATATAGTGCATCTGTGCATGTAACCTTCTAATAATTTGTAACACCCTGCTTTATTATTATTATTTATTTATCCCTCTCATTCTGAACGTCTTAATTTGGGAATTCCCTTAATTTGTGCGTTACAATTTGTGTGCAGGTGGTAGAGGCAGTGCTACTGAGAAGGAACAAGGGGGTGAGTGCATACAAAGAGGCGTGGCGAGAAAGGTATGGAAAGAGATGAGGTGCAGTTCTTATTCTTGTAGGTGCAACAAGCTGTCGCAGCAACACGCATTATCCAGAATTGAGACACAAGGTGCCTGTTCTGTTCTACTGTTCATCTCAATCCATGCTTCCATTTTAGCTTCTTTGTTTCTTTCCCTTGTCTTTTCCTTCAATCTATACCCTTTTTTTTTTTGGATTTTGGATTGATATCCTCTCTATTATTGCTATCTCCGAAGGAGGTGCCTTTTTTTTTTGTTTGCATATACGTAATATTCTAGAATATATCCTAATATATATAATTAAGTCCAATTTTCTCCAAATGATAGATATGATTACGAAATTAAATATTTATACGATCCTCTAACGTTTTTTTTTTTTTTTTTGCATTGTTTTATCTTCCGAAATTCTAAGTACAAAACGTACTTGAATTTTGTCAAAAATAACATAAATTATGAAAAATATATGTATTTTTATGATAAATTGATAGTTATCTTCACCCATAGCCACATTTATATGGAAACATAAGGAATAATTAAAGATGCATATTTATATGGAAACATAAGGAATAAGAATGATGCAGAATTAAGCGTTCACTTTTGTTATCTTTTTAGTACAAAGAACTCCTTTTAATTATTCTTATATATCTGTTTCATTTCATGATCATAAAGGAATTTCTTTATATATGGCATAAGCTAGCATTCCAATATTGTTAATGATAATTCATAATCATGTACCAATCGAAGTAAATATTTCATGTGAAAAATGATTGTCAACTTTTCATGATAAGATTATCATGAGAAATGTGATAGATGTTTTTATCACTAGTACTATAGATAAATCGTGTAACACACTATAACAATATTCTTTTAATTAAATGTATATTTAATGGTTTAGATTAACTGAAATCATTTCCACTAAAAAATCTAAACATGGAAAAGGAAATCATATTGATTCTTATGGGACAAGCTGATTGCACCTATTATTTTTTTTTCAAATGAATTCATTTTCTTTTTTTGCTCCATTTTTGTAAATTTTCTAATAACTCAAAATTCAAAAGCTATTTTTTTATGGGACAAGCTAATTTTTTTGTGCTTTGGGCTTCAGAAAGTTTTTTTTTTTTTTTTTTTAACACCTATGGGTTTTTCCGTAGAAAAACACCCAGCCAACATGCTGTTCGATTAGAAACAATTGTCTATTTGTCTTTGAGTTTCTTTAGTATCCATCTTGAAGATAGTTTACAGTAATGTACAGAGAGTGATACTCATTCATTGCATTTTATGTACAGAGAGTGATACTCATTTTATTGCATTTTATGTACAGATGACAAGATGCAATACATTGGCAGCGGTCTTGCAGCTGTTAAAACATTGGTAAATACTCTTCCAGCCAGTGATGGCACAGAGGTAGTTCTTGAGGTGTTTGATCAAATCTCATATATGTATCTTAATTTCATAAATAAATTAAAAAACATGCTTAACAGATGCTATTTGATACCTTGTTTCGCAGTTCTTCGAAGGAACTGAATTAGCAGAAATGGTTCAAAAAATCAAGGACATGGTAAAATCCATTTCCGACGGAGAAATTACCGTGTCAGCATACGACACGGCATGGGTTGCGCTCATAAAAGATGTCAACGGGGATGGAGGTCCCCAATTTCCATCAAGCATCGAATGGATCGTCTCAAACCAACTGCCGGACGGATCGTGGGGTGATGCGGCTTTCTTCTCAGCGCATGATCGGATCATCAACACTCTTGCTTGTGTCATTGTTCTAACTTCATGGAAGATTCACCCCGGTAGTTGCAACAAAGGTACCGGCTAGCTACAAACTATAAGCATTGCTTATATGTTGTATTATACTTAGAATTATGTTATCCTTTAAATTACTTTGGTTTTATCTTATTTAAGGCCAAACAAGGAACTTTTTTTTTTTTTTTTGTACTAGGTTTGTTATTTCTTCGTGAGAACATGTGTAGACTGGCAGAGGAAGCGACAGAACTGATGCCCATAGGATTCGAGATTGCGCTCCCTTCTCTGATGCAAATGGCGAAGGATCTTGGCTTAGAAGTTCCTTTCAACGATCCCGTCCTACAAAATATAAACTCCATGCGAGACATAAAACTTAAGAGGTTCAGTAAGGTGTTGTACACATATTAGTTAACATATGAATATACGAATTCGTTGAGGTGTTGAGCTTTTAGAGCTTGTTTAGAAAAACTAAACATGTAAACAAGCTAGAAAGTTTAAATGCCTACCATAATGTTATTCAAGTATTGTTTTCTGTGGTATAAGTAATTTAAATAGCATTACATTGATCAGATCATGCACAATTGGTGCCACATTGTTTAAATAGCATTGTTTAATTAATCAGAATATTATCAATTTTTTTCTATTTTGGCACTTTGCATATATAGGATCCCAAGAGCTGTTATGCATGAAGTTCCGACGACACTCCTCCATAGCCTCGAAGGGATGCCCAATTTGGATTGGGAAAAACTTCTTAAGCTCCAGTCTGATGATGGCTCCTTTCTGTTTTCTCCTTCTGCTACTGCTTGCGCTTTTATCCAGACAAATGATGAGAAATGTCTCGGTTATCTCCAACGTATAGTAAATAAGTTTAATGGTGGAGGTAAATAATATCAGATTAACAAATGTTAATTTTTTGTGTTGATGTACCATAACATATTGACATAGATTGCTTTAACTTAACAACATTCTAAATAATAATGACGGATTCATTTTTTGTTTTTATTTTGCTTTTATATTTTCAGCACCAAATGTTTATCCAGTCGACCTTTTTGAAAGGATATGGGTCGTTGATAGATTGGAGCGCCTCGGCATCTCTCGGTACTTCAAAGCTGAAATTGCCAGCTGGTTGGATTATGTCTACAAGTATATATAAACTTTTCAAATCCTGATATATATCTTTATTATGTATTTATGTTTTCTTATGCAACTAAATGCAATTATCCGTACTCATGTTTAACAGATATTGGAGTGATCAAGGGATATGTTGGGCAAGGAATTCAATGGTATATGACATTGATGATACATCAATGGCATTTCGTCTTCTTCGTCTGCATGGTTACGAGGTCTCCTCATGTAAGTTGTGTAATTATTTTTTGCTTAATAAGTTAGGCACTCCAGTCATAAATTTTTATCGTTAACAGTTATCAAGCTCAATAATATATAGTTCATATGAAGTATAAATTAATTACAACAATCATGATTTGCATTCACCTTATTATTTCTATGGTACAAGGGTACATATTGCATAAGGAAAATAACTTTCAACAAACTTGAAATTTTCCATGATTTGCATTTATTTACCTTTCCTTATAGCAATGTTTGTGTACATAATATATTGTAGGTGTATTTAAGCATTTTGAGAAGGATGAAGAGTTCTTCTGCTTTGCAGGGCAGTCAAATCAAGCCTTGACTGGCATTTACAACCTGAACAGGGCGTCGCAAATAATGTTCTCCGATGAACACATTTTGCAAAAGGCGAAGAACTTCTCTTACAACTTTTTAAGAGAGAAGCAAGGTTCTGGCCAGCTCAGGGATAAGTGGATTATTTCAAAGGACCTTCCAGGAGAGGTAAATGTACTATATGCATATTTCCTTTTACAAAAGAAGGAAAAGGAAAAAAAATAGTAATTTTTGTATTTCTGTATGTGGCATGGATTGACAATCATTTTACTTTTTAGAACAATTATTAGTGCAATTTCTTGTGCTATTCCAGATATTATTCTTTTAAGAACTTGTTGCATATACTTTTGTAGTCATATGATGAAACTTCATATTTATTAGACGAAAAATTCATGAGCTTATAGAAAAATATGAAGAATCATTCTACTCGATAAAAAGTTGAGATTCTCTCTAAGTTGGACCACACAAAATTATGAGCAGGTGGCATATGCATTGGATTTCCCATGGCACGCAAGTCTTCCACGCGTCGAAACAAGGCTGTACCTAGATCAATATGGAGGCCGCAGTGATGTTTGGATAGGCAAAACTTTATACAGGTAATTTACACAAAGTTACATGTAGAAATACACAAATTCACTATTGCTGCCTGGTATCTTGATGTTCTTTTATATTTTGTAGGATGCCACTTGTCAGCAACGACTTGTTCTTAGAGTTAGCAAAAGAGGATTTTAACCGATGTCAAAAGATGCATCAACTTGAATTGTGTAACCTCCAAAGGTAAATTTAGTTTCAAATCCATAATTCAATGTTCTAAGTTCAATTTCTGTGATATCTACTTACTACTGGTAATTGCGGCGGTGGCATTACTGATAACAGCTGGTACAAGGAAACAAGCCTGGATAGATTTAGTGTGAAGAGGAACAATGTCAAGAGGGCTTATTTTCTAGCAGCATCCTCAATTTTTGAGCCAGAACGGACACTCGAGCGACTGGCATGGGCTCGGACTTCTCTACTTGCTGATGCTGTCTCTTCATTCTTCACGGATAGCTATTGTTCGCAAAGTTTACGTGATGAGTTCATGCTCAATTTTATTGAAAAAAAGAGGTCCAGTATTAGCTGTCCGGAACGCTTTACCAGGTACGGTGTACAATTATATAAAATTTAGTTACTTTAAGTATTACTAATTTCACTTTACAATATATGTGTTTCTTTTGTTGAAAAGATGTAAAATTTAAGGACACTTCCCTATCAGTTTAGGTGAAAATCACTAATAAATTAAAGCATAGATGCCAAAAGCAGATTAAAAAAAAAAAAAAAAAGAATCCACCAAAAAGGCTTGAAAATATAAACGACGAGAAACACCTTGGTTTCCTGTCTCTGATAACACAGTCGAACCCCCGGTTTAATAAAATAACATTTCAATGAGAGAAAGAGGAGGCATCTCTTTTCTAGTTTTTTAAGTTTAAGCATTCTTTTGTTCTATTTTATTGAGCTTTTATCCAATTCTAATCCACAATTCCAAAACTTCCCGTACGTCCAGCACACGCTCTTTATTACTAAACATTATCTGCTAATATATTTCTAGCGTATCCATCTGAAGTCGCACGACTTTTGTCTAATCATTGTATAAGTTGTACATATACTTTATTGTCTTTAGTGTATATTTAAATACCAATTACCAAGCTATTAAAGCTCTATTTAATTAATCCACTTAACAAAGAATCAAACTAGTGACCTGAAAGTGATGTACCCCTTATTTTACTAAATTAAGATGGAAGAAGAAAAATGCTCCTGTGAGGACTAAAACCTTGAATGCACTTATCATTTGCCGTGTGTTGTTGATTCTATTAAACCAAAGTATGATTTTTTTAGCTCCCAATTTTGTTACACCCACCCCAGTATAATTGTTCTTTATACTTGCAATTTAACTCCATCGACGCACATTGAAGTAAAAAAACAATGTAGTTCCTTCAACAAATAAAGAAAAAGATCAAGATCTGTTAATTGCATTGAATTTTAAAAAGTACTTATATGATATACAGGACTTTACACACTGCGAAAATCTTAAATGTCGCATTCTTTTCTTTTTTTTTTTTTGAAATCTTCAATGTCGCATTCAGTAATTGCGCTGTTAGACTCCAGAATTTATTATTTTGTTAAATTGGAGAGACAAGTAGCAAATTCACCAGTTTGATGAGGACAATATCGAAAGTTCATCTTTTAAGTAGTATGTTAATTTTTTTTTTTTTTTTTTTTTTTTTTTTTGTATTGCAGGATTGAAGAAAAGAGAGATGAGGGTTTAAAACTGGTAGCTGCTTTAAATCAAACACTTGAACTCATGTCTTCTGAGTTAGCTTCACTTTCAACAAATCAGGGGCAACAAGACTACACTTACCATTATTTAAGACATGCAGTAAGTGTCTTTGATCTTTTATGGTAACTTTTTCATGTTGGATTGTTATAAATAAGTAAGATATATTTTTTCATGACCCGTTAGTCGCTATACATTCTCATCCGATCGTTTTATGATCCTGTAGTGGTTGAAGTGGCTGTTGGCATGGAAATGCAGTGAAACAGACTACAGGCTGACACCTGCAGGTCAAATGGGTTTACTGTTGGTTACTTCAATAGAAATATGTGGAGGAAGATTCGATTCGCATGATCTCAGAGTTAACAATGAAAACTATAGAAGGATGTTCGAACTCACTGCTTCGATCTGCTACCGCCTTCATGACGTCGTGACACCTCATTCTCAAGTATATATGTCCTGCTTTTCTTTCGGTTACCTTGGTTCATCCCTGTTCTTTTTTTAAAATTATATGAATTAAATTTAGATGGCTCATAGCGGCAAACTGATGAATAAGCTGTAAGATATCAGTCAGCATTGTCTTGGTATGCATGCTGGTAAATTTAAGGTCATCTATTTCGAATATGTTCTGTTGTCAGAATATATTCTGGTGGAGAAAGCATCAAGTGCATTCACTGTTTCCTCATGGGGACCTATAGCAACTAGCGTTGCGCTTTTCCAGCTCCTTTAGACAGCAAATGTCCAACTAAACTAATATTGTTTATCTTTTTGGCTTAGTTAATCAGAATTATATATTTGGAGGTCAATTTTGATCGTTATGCTCCAGTAAATGAAATTAGTATCTTGTCTTGTAGTCCATAGTGTGACTGTGTGAGTATGCATCAATTGCAGTAGAACAAATGTAGCATAAAAGAAAATAATATGTGCAAAAAACAATATAATTCTTTTTTACTATTCAGTTAAGGTAATATTTCATGTAATTAATCCCCTTTTTGTCCATTTTGGTGCAGGATTCTCCAAGCCAACAAGAAGACCAAATCAAAGCTGACAAGGAAGTGGTGGTGGAAGAGATGCAAGAGTTAACCCAACTGCTGCTTGAGAGCCCCAATTACCATGAATGCAGCACCAAAGAGACCATTCTGCATGTTGTGAGGAGCTACTGTTATCTTGCTCATTGCACTCCTGCCACTGTTGACAAGCATATTTCAATGGTTCTCTTTGATAAAGCTGCATAAAAACTATGCAGTCTTGTAGGGCATAGATAGCAAAGATAAAAAGTTGATTTTTCTGGGATAGAGATTAATAGTGGGTTTTATAATTAGTTGCAGAATAATTTACTTGTAGTAATAAATTAAAGGAACTAGATATATATATTTATGTTATTATTAATGTGGTTGTATATTCTCCTGGCATGTTTATTGAGTATATTAGTTGTTATTAGGGCTGGCAAAAAAGTTCGTAGCTCGTAATTCGCTTGAGCTCGATTCGATCTAGGCTCGATTCTATTTTATGTCAGCTCGAGTTCGATTTAGCTCGGCTCGATTTTTTCTTGATTCGATTCGGATTCGATTCGTAATAGCTCGATATATAGTAATTTGCACATTTTTTGAACTATTTTGTCAAAATTGTTTGTAATAATATACCTATTTTATTATTTAATTAAAAAAATATACTTATTTTATTGTTAAATTAATAAAAATAGCGATAATTTGTTTATATTATCAAAAAATGACAAAATAATATACTTATTTTAGCTTTAATTATTTATGGTAATCATAATTTATTATAATAATTGAGCTCGGAGCTCGATTCGAGTTCGAGCTAGTTCGATTCGATTTCAGTTCGGTTCGATTTCAGTTCGATTCGGTTAAGATAAAATTCGATTCGTTGCCAGCCCTAGTTGTTATGGGAAAATTTCTTGTTGGCGGATATATATCATCTGAAAGAATCTGTTCTGGAGTTCAAGATTTTTTCGATGTCGAATATATAATAATTAATGAAAAAAAGGGAAACAATGTTCATAAATATTTTCCCCAATATGTTGAATCAATTACTAAAATACCAAACTTCGTTACAAAAAAATGATTTAGAATAGCAAAAAAAAAATTGATATTGATACATGTTACCAATAATCTTGGGCAGTTGTGTACTTGTGCTTGCTTCAGCCAGGTATCAATTAGCTTGATTATTCTATGATTGTTACCTCATTATTTAATCAGGGTCATCATTATAAAACCCCTGCACATAATTAAGCAAACACTGTTTAACCAGATATGAATTTCTTTCTTAAAAGAAAAAGACCTAAAATTAAGAAGGTTTCAACTTTCAAATTTTATGACATTAAAGCATTGCTTTCTTTCATGTCTATGGAAAGCTAGTAATTCTCTTTTCAACTCTTTCGCATGTCTGTGAAACGTTTCGTCTGGAGAATAAGCCAGCACACAACTGCAAATATAATCTCGCATAATTTCCTTTGTTGGAAAAATTGTCTTGGCTAGTGCGATCACTCCCAGCTTTCTTAAAGAATAAAAAGACGGAGATAGATCATAAGAGAGGGAAAGATATGATAAAAAGTAATTAATTCGGTCCAGGTTGAAATGTTTTTTTTTTTTTTACTGCCTTTTAAAATACAGATATTTCAAATATGGGAATTGCTATCTGCACCAAGATTTTTGCTCCACACACCAAATTTTATTTTTCTGAATAATTCCTTACCTTCGAATTAGTTGATCTTATTACATCAAAATATGTTATAAGAATAAAAATGATATATCATAACAATTATTACACCTTTTTATTTAATTATTTAATCGGAAGGAATATAATAATTAAATGTATTTATATTTGTTGTGCGGTAGGAGAAAGGGAAACCCATGGATGGAGATTGGAGGGCTTTGATTAACCTGGCCCATAATTGGGCCTGGGGTCTGGACCGGCCCGGCCCATTAAAATTTCAGGCCGAGCGGTAAGTCTTTGGCCCATTTTTGCTCCTGCATGAGTGCATGTAGCATGTTGAATCCGGCTATTCTCAATAATCTGCAGTGGATCAACATGACACCGGGTTATATTTAAAATTTGGACGTTGCTTCGATGCTCACACCCAGGTAATTTTATCCGTTACAAATGAATCTCATAATGAGTAATGTTCATTTATAATCGTCAGATCGAAAATATTCTTTTTTTTTTTTGTGGGAGTATTGGAGTAAATTTATCCTACAATATATTCAAGGAACGTCAAATAACACAAGAATGAGGAAAAATATGAAATTTTGTTCAACTCCAGAAAAAAAAAAAAAGGAAAGCTGGAGATGCTTAACTCCGGCCAACTCAAAGCCCCAGGATGCTAAGCTTGGGATTATCCGGTGGCCTGGGCTGACTGTATTTTGTTTGTTGGGCAAGTATTTGGGCTGGGGACCCAACAAAATGCAAAACAATAAAAAAGTGACACCACCCCAGATTCACCTGTAACCTATCACTAACACTATGATATATTTTCTTGACATCATAATAATAGCTTTCTTTTTTTTTTTTTGAAATATATCTCCTTCTAAAGAGGGGAGAAATGGTGGCTCCTCAATGAATAGAAGTTGAGAGCCGTTGGATCATGTCATCCAATGGTCTATATAAGTTCACGCTATCTTAATTTCTTTTGCAAATGGAGATGATCAAGCCTACCTTTTAGAGCTATTTTCATATATAACCATATAACCAATCAAATTTAGATGAACCATCGTGGACTAAAAATATTTTCACATATGACCTTGACTGATCATGTGCGCCCCACAAAATTTATTTTCTTATCAGGGGTTGAACATGTAAGTAATAATAATAGCTTACTTTCATTGGCTTCTCCATTGTTTAAAAAGTAGCATACCAGTATAATACAAATATTCTCAGAAAATTTTCCAACTAAGACCGATAATGATTAACAAAATAAATCTTCACAGCAAACGAAAGCATCACATTTCCATTAACAAGCTTGATTGCAAGCATTTATTTACTTACACCAAAAAACAATGCTCAAGATAATTTAGTGCATACAAATCAATCAATCACCCCAAATGAACAACAAATATATAAAAGAACATAAAAAAGAACACAAATCAACTCTCATATGGACACACTGTTTGGTATTCCCTTCGGAACCAAACCGCCGGTTTTGCTCTCATCGGAAGTATTCGGGTACAGTAATGTGTATGGGAATTTTACGGGTCCAACTCGGTTCGGCAAAGTCGGATCCTCATTCATACGCTTGATTTTATCCTCTATTCCAATCAACCTCTCCCTAAACCGGTCGAAAGCATCGAGTGCCTTCTCGTCAGATGTCCACTCCGGCGTGTCACGTTGGCCTAGGTACAATTCGTCCGAGGAATGTTGAGACAGGACCTCAATCAATGAAATTCCTAATATAGTTTGCAACTGACTTGTTATGGTCTTCAAAAAGACCTTATCAGGGTTTTTCTTCAACTCTTCATATGTGTCTGTTCCTGGTTCAGGCATCGGTTGACGGCTAACAGTTGGACGGTTGGGGAGATATCCGGCATATGGGTATTGCCCGAAATTAACAGCGGCATGTAGAGCTGATGCAACCCAAATAATGGTGGTGCAAGTCTTGGTTAGTTCCTTGACTGTCTGCATCGTAGGCCACCATTCCTCATTCTTTAAGTCACCATGCCCGACCTCACGAATCTCCTTCCACCAAGCTTGGAGCTCAGTGTCTGATCTAACAGCTGAGTCATTTGGGTAGTAAACGGAGCAATACTCGTTCACCCATGATTCAATTGCTGACCATACGGCAAGACCGTCAACTGCGTATGGGTAGTCCTTGATCAGTAAGCGGACATTGTAAGGGCTCGACGGGTCTTCAACCGCAACTCCTCTACAGAAGACATATATTAATGTGATTTTTTATCTTAAATAACCTTAAAAAATTGTAATTAGCTGGCCACTTAGGTACCTTAAATTCTTAATTAGGATTAAATTAAAATAATTTGGAAACATTATTTATGTCTTACTATTAATTGATGAGATTCTTTGTAATGTTAAAAAATGGTTTCAGATTCAGATGCCATACCTCTTGATGAGATCATCAGGAAGGGCTTGCTCTGTGAGTTTCCAGCTCTTATAAACACCAGATGACATGGTGAGGGCATACTTTTGAGGAAAAACAGTTAATTCGAAAATGCCACCGGCATTGATAAGTGTTAGGCGTGCCAAGGCATTAATATTCATTGTGTCACGGTAATGTGGGCTCATGAGCTTGTGTATCGGGTGAGTCACGCTCAATTGCCTGTATGTGGCTATGACGAATGGTTCCATCACCGCATGAGTGTTAAGCCTGAAAAGTATGTTGAACATGATTTTCGTAAGTGTTATGTTTCTAGGCAGAGCTAACCACAAAGTCAAACTGCAATTACTAAAATTGAATAACATAAGATTTTAAAACGCACCAATGGCTGATAAGTTGGTGAAATCCGGAGTCGTTAACGGCTGCATAGGCCTTAGCCAACTGCCAGATTGAACCGTCCACTCCCTCCGATGCTGGTGTATACACTTTGCTCACTGCACCATGTTGCAGTCCATCGGGATGCGGTAGGCTCAGCTCAATAGCAATTGGCTTAAGTGTGCCGTCATCTTTCAGGAACAAGAGTGTTCTAGTTGCATAGATGAAGTTCCCTTCCAAAGCATTTATTTTAGGTAGCCAAGGCATGAACGCATCATGATGGTCCAATATGAACAACCTATTCTCCCTTAGTGCCTGCCAAATAAACCAACAAATAACTCGCAAAGACTCACAAAAAAGGGAAAATTAATGAATGACATAGGTATCAGATACGAAAAATTGGTTTTGTAGTTAGAGCACTGTCAGAATGTCATATGATTGTTACCTTAAGCACTGTGAATCCTTCAAGGTTCTTGAGAATGTCCTCCTCCTTGATTGTACTTGTCTGGTTACCATATTCCGTCGGGTCAAGGTTGCTAGTTGGAGGGAATTCCTGTATAGGTAGAACTCGACTTATTTTCACAATGCTATATGATTTTCTTTACCTTCATTTAATAAAAATTAAGGGGAGAAAAGTTCTCTATAGTGGAAAAAAAAAAAATTATGAACCTGGAGACGTTTGATTAGCACTGGATTCACGCCAGCAAGCATTTCACGTCCGAATTCTTCATCTGACCTCCAAGCAAATTTATCCTCTGTGCATTGAATTGAACATGATATAACATACTTAATGTAATATTTAAGAAGTTCAATAATGGGATATCTTAAAAGAGCTTGAAGCTTGAAATTAATTTAAGCATCAATAAAGATTCACTATTACCTTTGAGCACTTGCGGGGTGGGAAGACGGAAGAGATTGGCTCCATCGCTTCGGAACCATTCCTTGATGAATTCAAACGGAATGCTCTGGCGCAGGTTGTCCAGCAGCTTTGAGTCAGGCAGGGGGATTCCCCCTTCATATAGATTGAATGTGTCCTCAATCGAGTCGAACTCATTTGGTGTTCTGTCGAATATAGCCGAAAGCCCAGGGAAGAGAGCTTGCCCGATTGACTTTATAGCATATGCAAGGAAGTCAGATTTTTTCAGATGTCTGAATCGCTCGTCGCATGGGACGTATATATCTAGCGCTAGGCTGTGCAGCAAGTCTTCCCTGCTCTCAGATTTCGGGTCTGCCCATAGATAAGGATCATATTCTTAAATTCTAGCTACAAGTTAGTTCATGTTCATACTGAGTACAAACTACAATTGTTCAAAATTTTGATATTATTAGGTTGTGGCTTCCTAAATCTTTTAATTTTCTTCGATCCAATCTGTTAAATTTGGTACTAACTAATTTGTTTGCCTGCTAGCAAGTGCAACATTGAAACTACAAAATGCATTTTGTATGAAAGATGAATAGGTAAGGGTACAAGCAAACCTTTTTTGGTTGGGTGGCGACTGGTACGCCCACGGCGAGGATACGGATGCTCTGGCCCACCAAGAATGGGGCGTACATGTTTCTCGCCCTTGTCAGGGTCGCCTAGGTCATTGTAGACTGCATAGCCATAGACCCGGTCGCTCTCTTGTAATTGGCCCGGGACATCATCACCCCTGAGATTGATCAGCTCCTGCTGCCTGTATGGCAGTAATGGTGCTGGCATTTTGCTCGGCAGGTAAGTCTGTGAAAATAAACATGTTTTTTAATTTTTATAATTCTTAAATAATTATAAACTTTTGTTTTTTTTTCAATGGACATAATAGTCCTCATTTCACAAATCAAGTTTTTCTTAATAAGTATAACATTCCAAAAAATTAGTAATATTTATCAAATAGAACACTTGAAAAATTGTATTATATTACTAATGTTTCTGTATTTATTTTAATTTCCTTATTAAATTGTCAAACTATTTAATTATCAACTGGTTCCTTGAAAAGATCTTCTGCCTATTCAAAAATTAAAAACACATTTGACTATTTGAGTACCAATTACAAATGTGCCCCGGTGTGTGGGGTCCTAAAGACCCAATAATATCCGGCTTTGAGCATGTGACTTCTTGTATAAAATAATATAATATACAATTTAATCAATATAAATAAAAGGTCCTTAACTCCTCATTCAATAATATTCAAAAGCTGGTCTACGTGCATTTCCTCTAAAAAATAATATAAACATCAAATCATGACTTTTTCATAAGTATACAACATATGATTAATGTATATAGCCGCCTATGAGACTTTATAAGAACTTCTAGATTCTTTAGAATATACCAAAAGCTCCTCCATTATGTAATGTAGCCACCAATTAATCCGCCAATTAAAATATGAGATCATGTTTCAAACTCGCAACCTCCCACACAGAAAGCATTATCTTTAGCCACTAGAGTAAATGCTGGTTCTCATTTTTTTATATGACTTAAATAATGAAAAAATTGATAGCAGCAAAACAAAGGATTTCACAAGTAAAAATCAGAAAAGCATGCATAAACTAACTACTGACATTGCATTCAAGACCTTCAAGGCTTCAACTTAAACAAAATAAAAAAAATGGAAACGAACAGCTACCTCATTAGTGAAGAAGACGCGATCGTAACTGTACTTCGGATAGATCCAGGAGTTGCAGACGAAGTGAACCCTGCCCTTTCCTGGAACGCCCTCGAGAGTGAGTGTCTTGAGGTAGAACTCAGAGTGGTGGTTGTTCTTCACAATGACAGCACCGGGAATCCCCTGGCTCTGGTCCCATTCAAAGTGTATTTTGAAGTTCGACTCACCGGCTGCCACCGATGACAACGTCGTCACCCATTCCTCCAGGTTAGCTGCCTTTCCTACCTTTCCTTTTCCAGTAGCTGGTAAAAAAAAAAATAAATAAATAAAAAAAAGGTTTACTACGTGTAGATTTTTGAAGTTGCAATCAAGAATTAAAAAGAAAAATTACTTTCATGGCTTTCAAGAAACATGTGATTTAAGTGTGAAACACATGTTTTATTTAAGTCTTTCGCTATTTGACGGTCCCCAACTAGGTACGAATTATGAATGTGCATTAATTGGTTTGGTAAACTGATTGAATCCAATCCTGATCATGATTCTGAAAGCAACGTTTCTGTCAACTACTGATTTAGATTTATATCCTGATCATGTAGGGAAATCCATCATTTAAGTTCCATGAGGATAAAAGAGCATAATTGTCCTGGTACAGTCCCAACATGAAAGATCTGCTTCATTTGTCCTGGTACAGCCCCAACATGCACCCCTAAATAATTGTTGTACTTGAGAGAGTTGAGAGTTTAGATTACAGTGGCCTACTGTCCATGTAAGGCATTTACTCTTTACTGATTTACAGCATCAGTTGCTGCATGCTAGAATCATTTATAGCAAGACAACTTATATGTGCATTTAAGGAAAAATAAATAGATGCTGTGCATTCAAATCTAACATGTGATTTACGCATCGAAGCAAGCAAAAATACAAGTAGGGATATTTTAATTGTAAACCATGAATAGTGAAGTGAACATACTGTAGACATCATGCACATGTATCTAACTTCGAATTTCAGTTTTGTATCAGGTTATTGATATGTTTAGCCTGATTTATCACTTGTATATATATGCTCAATTGTTTCCTACCAGCACAGTATTTTATTTTGGAAGTCAAGTGGAAAACTAATTTTCGTTTGTCACAAACTCACCCATCCATGTGACAGAGTATGGAACTGGGAAGTTGGAACAGTTACTGTCCCTAATCCCAACTGAACATTAAGTTTGAGTCTGATACAGATTCAATCAGCCTGCAGAGCTCTCAATATGCAAGTTGGAATTTAAAAACCAAACTACTCGAAGAGGTATATCAAATTATCAATATATATATCATTCACTCAAACCAACAGACGTATTTCTATATAATAGATAAGAGAATTTTTTTAACTAAAATCAAATATGAAACATCAAGCGTCCATAGAATAATTGTTTGTGCGTCCATAGATGTATAAATTTGATAACAGTTACATCAATTCTAGAACTTTAATTCCTTCAAATTTGTAATCTATGAATTCTATGGATATCCATTTCATGAATGCTATGTAGCACTCAAATCGAATCGCTTACCTAAGTGTGTGTACATGTGCTTTATATTTACATTTTGGCTAACAAACAAATTGTTGCAATTTGGATGCGCAGAACACTAGAACAGAACCGACGACTGGAGAACTACTCCCTCACCTTCTGGTCTCTGGTCAACAAGACTAATCAACGAAGAGCCCGTACCAATGTACCATTCTTTGGTCGAAATTAACAAGGTTCAATTGTTCAAACCATACACCAACCACTAATACAAGTGGACCACGGAAGACTGACAAGTGACAACAGTGATGATGTATGTCTGCCCTGTATCAAACTATATATATAGCACAACTGCACAAGTACTGCAAGATCAAGCTTTGACAGCTTGGAATGCAGATGTTGATCCAACAATTAATTAATGGAATTTTCCGAGCGTCCTCATTTTAACTATCCACACGTCCACGGATATACAAAATTCGTAACTCTTATCTCAAATTATATAATATTTAACTCATATTTTGTAACAATGTGGACACTAGATATGACCCTTAATTAATCACATATATAAGCACCACATTTAGTAGCGTACTGAAGTCTCCATCCGTCCTATGGGGCTAAATTAATTAAGTAGTTGGGCATGCTTTGGTTGAATTTTGTTCCAATTGTCAAGCTAAATTGGTAGATGCGTCTTTCATTTTAAAATAACAAGTACATTTAAATTAAATCAACTTGAAAAACATTTCATCCTTTTATTCATTGCGACAATAATATATTAAAATTTAGTATCCTAGGGCGTACTAGATTTTATCATAAACTACTAAACAAATTGGCTTTGTTAATTCAAATTTAATATTGGTCAAATATTTGTGCAGTTCAATATTTTTCTACTTCTAATAATCTTCTACTAGTATATTATATACTGCGAAGGAAACTTTCGCAATTTTTCATGAAATTGAATTATTTTTTATTTATATGTCCAAGCGCAACTGTAATCTTGACAATGTCAATGTTAACATAGATGGAGTTGAGCCATTGTAAAAATGTTTTTATATCAGTACATATACAAATGGCTCAAAATATCTCTTCCCGTATCCGAAATTTCAAATTTTAAGAGTTGATCAATAAAATCTTTATATCAAAATCTTCTAGAATTGTTCAATAAATTCTTTAGAATTGCTTTACTATTTTTAATATTTTCTTAAGATGAGCTTTTTTGTATGCAAATGCTTTTATTTTATTTTATTTTTTTTCATTTATATTTTTATAGAGATCACTAAATTGGCTCACTATTGAACATCCTGAGGACAAAACATTAAATCCCCATACATTACGAAATTATACAAATAAACTAAAATTATGACGCATAGGATTGTATAAAAACGGATTTTTTTATTTTTATCCGCTGGCGTAGTTATTGTCTCAAAGGCAAATGGGACCCACAAAAAGCCACCCCTATTATTTAAAAATCTCAGCCGTTGAAATCAAATCTGACGGCCCGTTTTAATTATGGCAGGATCCTACCATCACTGTTATGGCTGCGGACACTCACCCGTCACCAATTCATATCCTCTCCTGCTCAGTAGTTTACTGCGCAGTACTCCAATCGTTGAATCTGCTTTGAGATTCGTGCAACTCAATCTCAAAAAATCCTCTATAATCCACATCGTTAATTTGCTGCGCATACAATACTGTGCAGTAGAGCATAAACACTCACCCGTCACCCCTACAAAAACTAACTAGACTGAACTAACTGGGCTTCATAATTACTTGACTTGAGCACAAATGGCCAGCCCTCTTATCGAAGCTATTATATGTTTATAACATCGATTAAATCAAAAAAAAAAAGTTTATAACATCGAAAAGCAATTAGCAACATGATCACGTGACGGCAATAAATTATTGAATTTTCCACACGGCACCGAATCAGAACTAGATACTAATTCTAGTAGAATCTAGTTAATATCTAGACAAAGAGAAGTGGATTCTTCTCTAAAAAAAGAGAAGAGAAAGGTGAGGGAGATGGGAGGATATATACGTACCGGGATCAGTGTGGGTGGAGGAGACGAGCTGGAAGGAGACGCTGCGGCCGAGCAGCTCGTGGACGCCGTCGAGAAACGAGGCGTTGTAGTCAGTGACGTCCAGCACGTTCTTCTTCATCAGCACGACGGAGCCGGCGATCCTGCCGTTCTTCCATGCCTCCTGGTTCTTCCCGGTCATGCAGTCGCACAGTCCATGGAGCCACATCGATCCCCGCCGTGCGTGCGCTACCAGCCTACCACGGATCGTATGCTAGGAAGAAGGATTAATTGGTGATAATTATGGATTTAGAGTATAGAAATGGATTGGATTGATTTGGATGGGAAGGAAAAGAAAGGAAAGACCCGGTATAAATAGGCGCGCGCGCGCTTTGACTGCGCGGGGAAGTGAGACTGAGCGGATTAACCGGGAACTAATCTCACAGGAAATAATTGACCGGGTCTGGCCGGTTCATTCATCATAAGAAGTTAAGAACTAAGAAGAAACTAAGAAAGGCGTCTGATTCTGCTGTTATCCTAACCTATGATAACAGGTCCTGCTTTTCTACTAGGCACCGTCGGATGAAAATAGACGGATGAGATCAGTTCGGAAAAACTTTTTTTTTTTAACTTTAAAAACCGAACTTTTGCACTGAATCTGAACCGTTCAGTGTGATCCGACGGTGCCGAGCGGAAAAGCAAGGCCCTGTTATCCTCGGTTAGGATAACAGCGGAATCAGACGCACTAAGAAAGAGCAAGGAGAAAGGAAAAAGGTCACTTGTGCAGTTAATGGTTATGCTGGAGAAATATCTTGTGTCCATTAAAAATGTATCTATACGTTCGTAAACACATTATTTTGTAATAGATGGATCTGATTTTGTAACTTGTGGACGCTATGAATAGATATTCTACGTAAGCTGAGTATCTATTTATCTATTACTCCTTGTGCTGATAGGTGGGACAGGTTCTTGAGGAGATTGATATCGGTGCCGGTGGTCACGTCTGGCCGTCCAGGAAATTAATTTTGTGATGGTCACAACTTTACATAGCATAAAATGACAGCTGCATATATGATGCGACGACTATAATTAACTAAATTGCAAGTGGTAAATAGGTATTTCGTTGTATGGTATTGTATATAATGATAGTTTATTAAGTAACGTATTAGATTAATTCGCAAGTAAATAGGTATTTAGTTGTATGTTATTGCATATAATGATAGTTTATTAAGTAAACTACTAGATAAATTCGCAAGTTGAAGATATTTATTTTTGGTTATAGTTTGTTTACTTTGAGTCTTTCATATAGTTGATATTATATATCTTCAAGAAAAATTTTGGCAGCTAATTTCTTACTGTAGCAAAAGCCATTTCAAAAAAATTGGAGCTAGACCCCCATTTTTTTTCAAAAAAAAAAAAAGGAAATTGGCAGCTAATTTCTTACTGGTAGTCATGAACATTTATGAAATAAACAGTCTTTTCAGTTTAATTTTTGTACCTTGGGAATATGTCATCATGAGAAAAGCAGGTGATTTCGATCTATAATGTCGACCGTTCAAAACAATCCTAGGGTCCGCATATAAAAGCTAGCATCCTACCATAATTTTATCGCAGCAGATGCCAACCTGCTACGGTATTTATGGATAGGGTCATATCTAGTGTCAACATATCTACGCTGTTATAAAATGTGAGTTAAGTGTTATACAATTTGAGATAAAAGTTATAAAATTTGTGTATGTGTGGACATATAGTTAAAATGAGCACGCTTACAAAATTCCTTATGGATAACAGTATGTTACTAAGAACTAGTCTTTGGTTCAGTGGTTAAGGACAACGCTCTCTGTGTGGGAGGTCGTGGGTTCGAAACCCGGATGGGGATCTTTATAAACATTTAAATTTGAGTGACTTGACCCTCATCTTTTATCTCAAAAGAAAATAAAAAGCATATAAAGAATGGACCCGTACAAAAGAGCATTAATTTATTCTTCATATATTGAAAAAACAATTCATGGGAAATTCAGCGGTCCTTAGAATCTTTTGATTTTCAGTGGACCAAACATTATTAATTTTATACAAAGCTTACGTGATAAAAAGGAGGGAGGGATCCATTAACAATGCTTATTTTGACAATGGAGCTTTTTAAAAATTTATAAAAATTCATAAAAAATTTTAAAAATGAAAAATGGTTCACGGATGTATTATTAACTTATAGATTGATAGTGTTTCAAATTTCAATTAATTTGAACATCGTTTAACGACTCATCAAATTTCCGTGCACTTTTTAACGGTTATTATTTAGCAGATCTTTAAAGAGCTAACAAATGTCGCTTAAATTGAATATAATCGGAAACATAATCAATCTATAAGTTAAGAAATACTTCTGTAAAATTTTTTCTATTTTAAGATTTTTATGATTTTTTATATTTTTTAAAAAGTGATATTGTCAAGTCCTCCATGATAAATTATATTATATATATTTATTGTATAGATTACTTGTTACTAATTAATGTTTGATGGTGATGGTAAAATTAAGGATGATAATATCATGTGAGTAAAAATTTGTAAATGCAAAAGATATATTGTACATCATCGTTTATTAAAAATCAATGTTCTAAATAGCGCGCTATAGCGTTTTCCGGACCCAAAACGCGATGCTATTGGCCAACACTGCGCAAGTTGCGCTATTTTCGCTATAGCGTAAATAGCGTGCGCTATAGCGTATAGCGTGATAGCGCTAAAATAGCGAGCTATGCTACATAACATATTTTTTCAGAAGATGAGGATAATGAGCCGCCAGTTAAGTCTGTTACTGAGCCAACAGATAATGAAGTGTCTGAAGAATCTATAGAATAATATATAGTTTGACTTGAAATTAGAGTAAAACCTGATATATATGATATTTTGTATAGGGTTGATAATAGGATTAGTGATCTTTTGTGCAGGAAATGACTTAGGATTAATGACTCTTTTGTGTAGGAATTCAGGAAATGACATTTTTTGTGCAGGAAATGACACAACTTGTGACAGTTTAGATCATTTTGTATAGAAAACAATCCTATATCAGATATTTTGAATAGCAACTCGGACTTTGTACTAGTTTAATGCAAAAACATTAGTTTGTTAATTATTTTGTTTTGATTATTTGCTCTATAGAATTCTTATAGAATTCTTAGTAATGTTGAAATTTAATACAAAAATATAATACAATTCATAAAATTAATGGACACGCTACGTACGATAGCTTCCGCTATAGCACGCTATAGCAGCAATAGCTTTTCCAAAGACCCACCGTGATGACGCTATAATCGCGATTTAGAACCTTGCTAAAAATTTTAGTACACAAATATGGCCATATGAAATAATATATACCAACATTATCTATATACAACTGTTAATGTTTAAAAACAAATTTGCTTTGAAGCTACTAAAATGTTGCTTCGAAACTCTGAAGGTCATTGAAATTTTTTTGCTACAAATCTATACTATTATAAAAAGCACATAAGGACCAGATCTATCCATTTGGTCACGGTACAATTCATCAGATGGAGAAGAATTTCCTTTCAGTACTTGAATAGTCACTTCTTTGAACTACACGCTCTCATGATCGAATAGCCACTGCTTTGAACAACTCGAATAGTCACTGCTTTGAACAACTCGAATAGTCACTGCTTCGGACTGTTGCCTTGCTAAGTACTAGATCAATATATCTACATTAAAGCTTACACTACGGTTTTCCAGATAAGATGAATATTCATATCTCAAGGGCAAGATAATTTTATTTTTCTCATTTTTCGACCCATCCACATTTTTTGTATGATATGAATTTTTTTGGATCATTATATTATTAGCCTGAATAAAAATTAAAATTTCCCCGCCGCGATGCACGGATACGCTTCTAGTCTCAAAAGAAAAAAACAGTATGTTACTGTCCATCGATCGGCTACGGTGGTTGGAATGAACATGAAAAGTGCAGGATCGTTTGTCTTTGTGACAATGTGTCAATGTCCATGAAATCAAGCAAGACGTTGGAGACTTGGAGGAATCAAAATCAGCATGTTGGTGACCGTCGGCTATTGCAATCTGGTCCATGAAACTCAATTGATAGCGTGATAATAATTTAGTAATAAAAGATTTCGATAATGATAAAAAAAATGTCCGAGTATGTGGAGATCGTTTGATGAGAGTGGTAATTAAATTATGATTAATCAGTTTGGATGATTGCTATAAATTAATGCTAATTAACTTGTTACGTACTATATGAAAATTTGAAATTTTCAAGTCGCATATGCACGTGTTGAACTTGAAATATACATGGTCAACCAGCAATATCTTCCGAATTACTCAAAAGGAAAATGTAACTGGGATATGGTCCGAATATGCTACATTTGTTTTTTAGAGCAATATTTTCTTATCGAATAATCGGAATCGGTTGCTACTACAATCTCAAAGAACGTTGGTGTATTGTCACCGTTGGATCAAAGAAAGGCCGAAGCAGCTGATCGCAATCCAGGATATGCTAATAACAATACCTTCCAAATAACTTTTCTTAGCTCAAGTAAATATTCTTTTCTCTCTTTTAAACATTACTCATCTACTAGCATTCTACATTTGCTACAAGTTGATCATGTACGGCAATTCATTTGGGATCTTGGGTAAGTTTTATCGGAACCGTTCATTATTATCTTCATATATAATTTTATTTATAAATCAAGTTTCAAATTGTTTTTTAGAATTTTTTTGGTTATTTTTTAAGATATTTTTAAAATGTCATTTGATCAAACCATTATGATTAGATAAGTGACACATTTAGGACAACATCCTCTCCGACAAGTCACTGACAACTAACTAAAAAAATAATTCAATTATTTCAATTGTCCTATATTCATGAACGATACGAAAAGATAACAATGCGGGCATTTATTTATTTATATATGAATTAATTTTAGCATGAGCTTCCCGAAAAGAAAGGGGAAGTGGTGGTTATAAAAATTCCACTTTTATCAAAAAAAAAAATAATTTTAGCATGGATGGCATGACGAGTCTGTATCTAGCTGCTGCAATCCAAATGGGATCTCAGGATCCTGAGATCCGAATCCGATAGATATGGTTTTTAGGAAGAGTTTTTCAAAATAATCTGCACCGTTAGATCAAGATCTCAGGATCGCAGCTGATTTCAGCGCATCAGCTGCGTGTCATGACTCATGACTACATAAAGCAAGTCAGTTTAGTCATGCCTGTATGATTGGAAAATATAGAACTTAAACGTCCTCTCTTTCTTAGGGTACATGTGCTATGTTATTTTTTTAAAGTCTTGAATGGTATTTTTAGCAAGAACTGCAATGGGGAAAGTATAAAAGAGATTGTTTGTCCACCATCCACATGTCAATTCATTGACTTTAATTTGTTCTCAATTTTATGAGGACCAATAAAAGTTTTGCAAGTCTTCATATTTATTTATACAAATGAGGCCAAGATATTTATTTATACGAGTGAGGTCAAGGTACCATTAACGCTACTGAATATATGCTTTCATGCAATGAGCTCTATATTATTATTTTTAAATTTCAAATGGTCTATCTGAATCTCTCTACGTGATCTTCATAAGTTAATGTGGTTCTAAACCAAATTTCATACTTTCAGAATTTTTTTTATGTATTTTTTAGATAGATAAATATATTTTTTATTTAATGGACCATAATATTTACATCATATCATTTTCTAATTACCTAAATATTAGTGAAAATAAATCAACTATAAAATTTAGTTTACAATGATATATTTATATGGAGATCACGTTTAGTAGTTCGGGTTGACCATTTAAACATTAAAAATAATAATATGTAGCTGTAGTACGGATATAGTATCATAGCCTCACTCTTTTCATATAATAATTACAATGAATTTATAAACTTCTCATTGTGGTTAAATATATGGAAATTTGTTAGCAAAATATGAATTTCAGTGATGTTTTAATTTGCTGTTGCCGTTTGGATAAAGTAGGCCGGACTTCCGTATGAGATTGCACAATTTTGACTGAACAATTAGAAGACATAGTCTAGTCTAATCCACGGTGGACATGTTAGAAATTATTGGTGAAAGTTGAGTGTATTGACTAACTAATCAATTAATTAAGAAGTTGGGTAATGCTTTAACTCCTAAAATTATACAGAAGAAAAGTTTTCTACTACCAAGTACGGAAGTACCAATTATTTGGTGTGTTATTATGTAAGAAATTTAAATTTGTACTACCATGGTTTTTTACTTTTCGTCTCTGGCACACAGAACAGATATTCAAAGACTACTCAACTCATTACAAAGAGAAACATCTTGGGTACATTGAAAATAAGTCTATACATCCATAGAGATACACAAAGGCGGATCCACCTTGATCCAATGGGAGTCAATTGACCCCATTCATTTGCCAAAATCACCAAGCAACGCCTTATTTTGATATACTATTTAGACTAAAATTTTATGAGCACCCTGAAATGACCCCCATTCATTTTTGTAATTATTAACTGGGATGACCCCATTAAATCTTCAAAGAAAAAAGTAACTATTTACTATGATGTGTACAACAGAAATTAGACTTTAAGCTATTATGTGCATATAAGATTTTTAGATTTTACAAGCTATAATATTTTGATATAAAGAATTTATGGAGCCATATAAATCAAAATTTGGATATGGTTTTTCCGTGAGCTTAAGAGCACAGTAGTTTTACTCTATATGAAACTTTGTAGCATCATCTTGAGAGTTCTAAACGTTATTGGATAAATATAAGTCATGGCTCATGTAATAACAATTTGTGGAGGGATCGGATGACCACCGCCTAAAAATAACCCATCTAACACTAAATCTGTTCCGCTCATCAAGAAACTAATCAACGGTCAGGTTAAATGTCTCATTTCTCCTTCCCCTCTCACCGTCTCACGGGTTCTCAGCTCACCTTCGTACTTCATCTCCCAGCAAATGAAGATAGTGCTGAGCTCCTTGCATCAACCGCCTCTTCCATTCGAGTATCGACCCTCTTTGATTCGATCACATCTCGATTCGAGCATCTCCCTTCCTCTGCCTTTCCGTAACTTGAAGTGGACTAATTAAGTGGAGACGATAAGACCAGGCTTTGCTCAAGACCAAAATCAGGTTGGAAGAGGAGAGAAGAGAACGAGGGAACCCTTGTTGACCTCAAACCTCGAGGCTATAGTTGGGTATTAAGGTGGCAGAGAGGCCATAGTTGGGCGTTCTTGTCAGTCTAGGGACGAACTAAGAGTGATAAGGCGCTCATGTGCGCAAGGTAGACGGGAGGAGATGCGCGAGTCAATCGTTATTTGGTTCAATCAAATCGGAGGCCGACACTCGAATGGAAGAAAAGGACAACGCAAGGAACACTCCAGCACTCTCTTCATTCGCTTCCCTGGGACTGGCAGCTTGGGAGAAGGAAGTACGAAGGGTGAGTTGAGCGGGGAAGGAGAAATGAGATATTTAATCTGACCGTTGATTAGTTTCTTGATGAGCGGATCAGATTTAGTGTTAGATGGGATATTTTTAAGCGGTGGTCATCCGATCCCTCCTCTAACAATTTATAGTATCATCAACAAAAATGTTTGTAAAATTTTTACTAGCTAGAGCAAACAATTTAAGTAAAGTTATACACATTTCAATTGATTTAATTAGTTTGTTATGATAGAATTTTCGTAAATTAATTAAGAAGCAGCCAATCAATTTATTGCTCAATTAAAAAATAATGCTATGACTATTTGTTTCTATCGGCTCATAAATATTTTCCCGCCAACAACAATAATTAAACACATTAGACAAATTTTATAAATATGGTCTTTGCTAGTAACTCATTTAGAAAACTCCATAAAAAATGTTACTCATTAGTCATTATTATTATTATTATTACTATTATTATTTATTAATTTTTGTTTAATATATTATGTATATATTTGACCCCCATTGCTTGAAAGTCTGACTCCGCCCCTGGAGATACAAACAATGTAACAGATATATTTCAAAATGTAACTGGTAAATTCCGAAATATAATTTATAGATGCTATGGATAACTTTTGTATGAACGCTAGATATTACTCTTAATGTAATGATGATGTCTAAGAAAACCATTCAAAATCCACACAAAAATCAGCAGTGTAGATGAAATGATGAATATGCTCAAACATTATTGTACTTGTGCTTGATCAGACAAGTTACTGCTCCACGTGTAATGTATTCGTACCTTGACCGACACAAATCTACTTCCTCTGTCCACAAAAGAATGAATTTGTAGCAAAAGTCAAAGAAAATAGTGGAAGAGTGAAATTACTTTTATGCCCTCAATTAGTGGAAAAGTGAACATTCTTGGAAGGAGACGAGGGGCATTTTGGGAATTTCGTAATATATATTTTTTTTCTTGAGGAAGAAAATGGATTCAAACAAAGGGTATAAATTCATTTATTAAAAGACAAAGTTTAAGGGGTATAAATCTATTTATTAAGGGACGGAGAAAGTAACAATTAACAAGTTTTCAACGTGACCAAACTATATATTCATGATTATCATCACTTAATCCAATTGCCAGAAAGGGCGACCAAACTATTTATTCATGATTATCATCATTTAATCCAAGAGGAGAGATCCAATTGCCAGGAAGGTTGAAGGGTCAATGTCCCCATAAGCATGTGACGACTCGTAATTAGTTCAAGGGTTTGATTTCACATTTACATTACATTGATAATATATATATAGCCATCGCTTTCATTGAATGTTGACTAAATGCTATTGTATTTATAAGAGGATAAAATTCTACTTTTTTTGACATATCTAGTATTAGACATTAGGGAAGGGAAAGACACTTTTTTTGGAAGTACATGATTAATTCCTAACTTAAAATTATGACAAATACTTCCGGAAAGTGTTTTATAAATAACAGTGAGTGAGTGGAAACAAAATAAATATAATGCATAATTTTGAGTGGAAAGAAAAATTTCTTATTAGGGGGCCATTTGCAAGTGTGCAAGAATGTAAGGGAAAAGAAATATATATGTTTCAGGTTTTTCTCTTTCCTTGGTTCCTTTGATGTGCAATGTTTTCAAGAATCATCATAAATTCATAATTCTTGGTTGGGCATTGTCCCCCTTTTCCCTTCATTTTAGTTTCTCCATTTAAATTGCCAAAAAAGTTTCTCATATTTTTGACCGAAAAACAAAATGACAACATGCCCCACAAATTAAAGGTATGTTTGGATCGTCTGAAATAGCTCTATTCTGAGATTAGCATCGCTATTCCGAAAAAGATATAATCCAAACAAAAAGTTAGAAGTTGGGAACAGCACGGGTTAGAGCTATTCTTCTATTCCTTCTCAACCTTGGAACAGCGAACTGCAGAAAGAATTGGCCTATAAGAAACTAATAAAAAATGTATTGTCTCTTTTTTTATTACTTTCCCATTGTCTCTTTGCTTTGCTAAGAGAGAGAAAAGACAAATGGATGGAACTTTTGTGCCTTCTTTTGCCCCTCCGAGCTCCGGCGATAAAGAGCAAATTTTTCATTTTCAACCTCACCAATGTGTTCTTCTCACAACAGGGAGTAGATTGAGATCTCACATGCCTACTTATTTCCAACAATTCCAAGCTTCCAACCTCACCGTAAATGGAAGCCGAAGAGTTCTTCAAATGGAGTCTCCATAACTAAGTTCTAATAGCTCTTAACTTGGGTAGCAAAATATCTTTTGGTCCAACCATGGTGTACCTGTCTATAGTCGATACTAGTATGTTGGTTATGGCAGTGATGATGAAGAGAGATATCGCAAGAACGAGTTTCAATAGTTGCGTTGTGTATTTTCTTGAGGAAGGCAATAATATTTGCAATTTTTTCCTCTCCGTTCCTCTAACTAATGTTTTCCTATCAAGATGAATAATAGTGCAATTGGGAATATTTTGTTTTGGTCATTTCGGACTAATCTTTTTTAATTAATTTATTGTAATGGTATGATTTGATTTTAAATCACTTCAAAATTCACGAAATTTTCTTTATTTATATATTTTATGAAGATGTTCAAGTAATTATGAATTTGGATTTGTTGAATAATAGACATAGGATAGATTATAGAATAGATTGGCTTCAGATTATAATCTCATCATTAGCCACATCTTAGAGAATAAAGAGCCATAATTAGGATTTAATTAAGCTTCTATTTATTCTCTAATAGAACCGTTGTCAGTAGATTAGGAAAGGCTAATAGAGCCGTTGTCATTAAGGCTAATAGAGCCGTTGGGATTAAGTTATAAAATCCCCAAAATCAGTGTAAGACAATTATCATTAAGAAAATATAATCATTGTTTCTTTAATTCCTCTCAAAATCTAACATGGTATCAGAGCAAATCTGACCAAGCTTCCGCAACCAAACCAAATCAAACAGTGGCCATGGCTACTGAAAAATCATCAGCCGCACAAACTCCATTCATCATAAAAGCAAACCTCGACTTCAACTCATCACAAAGGCTAACCAATGCACTGCTCAACGGGAAGAATTACATCCCCTGGGCCAAAGATGCAAGAACCACGCTCATGGGCAAAGGGCTTCTCGGGTTCATCACCGGATCAAGGGTGCGACCACAAGAAGGAGCCAATGAACAAGAGGAGTGGGACATCATCGATAGCCAAGTAAGAACCCTCATAAAAAACTCAATAGAACCGAGTCTGGCAGAGGAGTTCTTTGCTCAGACAGCGCAAGAACTGTGGCAAGAAATCGAATCCGAGTTCATAGATAGCCAAAACCATTCCCAAATTTACCAACTCAAAAGAGAAATCAACCAACTGTCTCAAGAAAACCGAGAAATGCCCGAGTTTATCAAGCTATTCAAAGCAAAAAGGGAAGAACTCAGAACCTATCAACCGGCCACAAATGACCCAAAAATTCTCCAAGAGAGGCAAGAAACAGATGACGTGTACCTGTTTCTGGCTAGCTTAGATCCAAGCTACGAGCCCATAAGAGCACAAATCCTCCTCACAATCGGCAAACTCACCCTCAATACAGTCATGGCCAGCATTCGACAAGAAGCATCAAGGCGAGTTGCTATGGGGTCCACCAGCTCGAACAACAAGCTGGAAGCCCAAGCCTTCTCAGGCCAGAGCTTCCCTGCCACCAACAATGGCAACAGCCGAGCAAGAGGAAAGGGGGAGACGAACAAGTGGTGCTCGCAGTGCAAGCGAGACAACCATACCACAGATCGATGCTGGGTACTGCATCCGCACCTCAAGCCAAAGAAATTCATGGATGCAGGGAAGAAGAAAACCCTAGACACGAAGGCATTCGTGACGGCCAGAGAAGAGGGGGCGACAGAACCAAAGAGGGAACTCGATCGTCTCGATCGGTTGGAGAAGATGATCGAGTCAATCTTCTCAGAGAAGCAACAGTTGGGCCAACTGCGAAACCAGCAGCAGCTGGGCCAAGGTTTATTTAAAACCGAATCAAATAATTTAAGCCCAATATTTAAATCCACTGATAGTTTAAAGCCCACTGGTAATTTAAAGCCCACTGAAATGAAATGCCTAAATATGGATCTGTCTGATAAATGTGCCCCAAAACATGATTCAAAATGGGTCTTAGATTCGGGTGCTACCGACCATATGACTGGAAATCAAAATTTGTTGAGAAACCTTAAGTCTCTTGAAACTGATCAATACTTCACTGTAGCTAATGATGAAAAGGTCAAAATCAAAGGATGGGGTATAATTAGTATTTTGGACAAAAAATTTTACAAGATGTATTTTGCGTGGAAAACAGTTCTTTAAACTTACTTTCTGTTAGCAAACTTACCAAAGAATTAAACTGTGAAATTACCTTTACACAAAATAATGTCATTTTTCAGGATCCAACTACCAAGGAGAAGATTGGTGAAGGATCTTTAGAAAATGGCCTATATTTTTTGGACAACAATAAATCTATTTTGAGTACAAAAAAGGAAGAGAATTTAAGTGGTCTTTGGCATAGGCGAGTAGGGCATCCTTCCGACAAAGTTTTAAATTTCATGTTTAATTTTCAGAATAATTGTTGTAGTCAATGTGAGGTGTGTAGGTTAGCAAAGCAAACTAGGCTTCCTTTTGGTAACTCAGATTCTAAGAGTAATGAAATCTTTGAATTAGTTCATTCTGATGTGTGGGGGCCCGCTCCCGTAGAATCTTATAACGGTTTTAAATATTTTGCTATTTTCATTGATGATTTTTCGAGAGCAACTTGGTTGTATTTAATGAAAAATAAAAGTGAAGTTTTTTCTCACTTCCAAAATTTTGCAAACCTTGTTGAAACTCAATACAATAAAAAGATCAAAATTCTTAGAACCGATAATGGCACGGAATTTATTAATCAAAATTTTGTGAATTTTACAAATTCTAAAGGAATAATCCATCAAACCTCTTGTGTCTACACTCCACAACAAAATGGAGTATCAGAAAGAAAAAACCGTCACTTACTGGAAATGACAAGGACACTTTTATTCCAAAATCATGTTCCAAAAATTTTTTGGTTGGATGCTGTACTCACTGCAACTTATTTAATAAATAGACTACCTAGTAGTGTGTTAAATTTTAAAAGTCCGTTTGAAATTATTTTTAATAGAAAATTTAATTTAGACCATTTAAAGGTATTTGGATGTACTTGTTTTGTACACAAAAATAAGACGGACAAACTAGATTTTACTTCAACTAAAACAATTTTTTTGGGATATTCATCCTCTCAAAAGGGTTATAAATGCTATGACCCCAAAACAAAAAAACTCGTTATTTCAAGAAATGTAGTGTTCTTTGAAAATGAACCATTCTATAAAGAAATTAATAACCTTTCAACCGATTTCACAAACAATTTTACGAACTTGTCAAACGAATTTATGATACCCTTTGCTACTGATCAAAGAAGAGAAGAAGTTTTTGCAGGTAGTACAGAACAAGAAGTCACACAAGAAATGGAGGAAGATTTACCTCAACCGCAAGAAGAACTGGAGGAGATCCAAGAGGAGGAGATTCAAGAAGAGGAGGAGAACATCATAAGAAGGTCAAGTCGGCAAATTCAACTACCAACGAGACTCAAGGACTATGTCACCTATTCGGTAACGTATCCAATCCAAAACTACATCTCATATGATAACATATCAAATGAGCATTTCGCTTTTGTATCCGAATTGTCAAAAATTGAGGAATCAACCAATTATCACTTTGCAAAAAATAATCCCAAATGGTGTAGAGCAATGGAAGAAGAACTTCTTGCATTAGAAAAAAATAAAACTTGGGAACTGTGTGATTTGCCAAAAAATAAAAAACCGGTGGGATGTAAATGGGTGTACAAAGTAAAATACAATAGCGATGGTACCATTGAGCGATATAAGGCTAGATTAGTAGCCAAGGGATATACACAAACTCAAGGTATTGATTACTATGAACATTTGCACCGGTTGCGAAAATGAACACGGTAAGAATTCTTTTCTCTATTGCAACCAATAAAAATTGGAATTTACACCAAATGGACGTTAAAAATGCATTTCTTCAAGGAACGCTAGAAAAAGAAGTGTACATGACTCTTCCACCGGGTCACAAAAAAGAGCAAAATTCTAACTTGTTTGCAGGTTAAAAAAATCAATTTATGGTCTCAAACAATCTCCAAGAGCATAGTATGGCAAGCTATCTCATTTCTTACTGTCTTGTAATTTTAAAATTAGTAGTGCAGATACTTCTCTTTTTGTTAAAACCAATTCCAATGGTACAACTGTAGTTTTGGTGTATGTTGATGATTTGATTGTTACTGGAGACAGTCAAGTTGAAATAGACAACGTGAAAAATGACCTCAAACAAAAATTTGAAATCAAAGATTTGGGAAGACTGAAATATTTCCTTGGAATTGAAATAGCACATTCATCAAAAGGATTGTTCATATCTCAAAGAAAATATATACTTGATCTGCTTGAAGAAACTGGTAAATTAGGGAGTAAACCGGCCACAACACCAGTTGATATAAATGTAAAATTAAATAGTGAAGATGGTGAGCCTTAAATGATATAAACCAATTCCAAAGGCTTGTTGGAAAATTAATTTACCTCACTGTAACTAGACCTGATATTTCTTTTGCGGTATCTCAAATTAGTAAATTCATGCATGCACCAAGAACACCTCATTTGGATGCCGTAAATAGAATTTTGAGGTATCTAAAGGGTACACCCGGAAAGGGTATTTGGATGAAAAATAATAATTCTAATAATGTATGTGGCTATTCCGATGCAGATTGGGCCGGAAGTTTCGATCGACGATCCACAACTGGCTATTGCACATTTGTAGGCGGAAATTTAGTCACATGGAAAAGCAAGAAGCAAAATGTCGTAGCCCGATCAAGCGTCGAAGCAGAATATCGTGCTATGGCATCGACTGCAAGTGAGCTGGTATGGATCAAGCAGCTTCTTGCGGACCTGAACATCCAAATTTGGACACCGATGAAGATGTATTGCGATAATCAAGCTGCAAGGCACATTGCGTCCAATCCTGTGTTCCATGAAAGAACTAAGCATATAGAAGTGGATTGTCACTTCATTCGAGGAAAAGTTCAAGACAAGGAAATCGAAACACCATTTGTCAAAAGTGAAGAACAATTGGCAGATGTGTTTACTAAAGGGTTGGGAAATAAAAATTTTGAAGACATTTTGAGCAAACTTGGGTTATATGACATATACACGCCAAGTTTGAGGGGGAGTGTTGAATAATAGACATAGGATAGATTATAGAATAGATTGGCTTCAGATTATAATCTCATCATTAGCCACATCTTAGAGAATAAAGAGCCATAATTAGGATTTAATTAAGCTTCTATTTATTCTCTAATAGAACCGTTGTCAGTAGATTAGGAAAGGCTAATAGAGCCGTTGTCATTAAGGCTAATAGAGCCGTTGGGATTAAGTTATAAAATCTCCAAAATCAGTGTAAGACAATTATCATTAAGAAAATATAATCATCGTTTCTTTAATTCCTCTCAAAATCTAACAGGATTCATTAGAATACAAGTTAATTTCATAATAATATACGGCAAAGTTGGTTGCAAAGAAAAACATGTATAATCATCAATTTATTAATTATCTCTCACTGTTCTAACACATACAATCTAAACAACATTTTCTATGATTTGAAATAGCACTACATTTTTACTATCCTCACACTAATCTCAACATCACTATTTTCTTACTAATCCCATATACTATTCTCAATTCCTCTATTCTTTACTAATCCTTGCACGATCCAAACGTACCCTAAAAGGTTGGATAAAACTTAATAGTCACGTGAAGTGAGTCCAATAAATTATGTCACTGACCCGCTGTATACAACTATACATATTTATAATTTAAAATAAAAAAAAAATAATTATTTGCTTATAAGGACATAGTCCTAATTACTTTTCTATTTTCTAGCGGATCTAACGTTCAGCAATTATTAATTAAAGACACCAGAATCATTGACGAAGAATCAAAGCTTCCAAGAATTTTACTAACAGAAATTATCTGTCCCCCTTAACTTTCCCCTTAGCCATCCCCATACTACATTTGTAATATTATCTCTTTCTTTCTCATGCTCTGACAAAATTTGAGTGAATTTTTTTTTTTTATTCTTTATCTTTCTATTGTACATGTATAAGTATTTTGCACAATTCAGGATGTAAATTCGAACCGGTAAAAATGATTTGTTGTATTTTAAAAATAATTTTCAGCTAAAAATGTATTTGGAGATGGATAAGAGAAATTTTTAAGAGGGGCAATTATCACCTCCTTTTACTAAATCCCTTGTATTCTTTTAAATCAAATAGACCCATAAGTACATCGAATTGAGATCCTCTAAGTTAACTGAAAAGTTGAGTTTGTCCGTACAATGATTTTATAAAGGGCTCCATAAATTTTAAACACTAACCGTCTTGACCATCCCGACCGAGATCTGAAACCTATGGCCCAGATCTGTCCAGAGTTAAACTCAAATTTTGAGTTAACTTAGAGGTAACTTAGAGGATACGAACTCTAAGTACATCCGGAGCATTAATCCGGAAAGGCTAACCACTTAATTACCAATCCAACCCTGAAGCTCGCGTATTGACATTATTTTTTTGAGATAAAGATGAGGGTCAAGCCACTCAAATTTAAATGTCTATATAAAAGACCCCCATCCGGGTTTCGAACCCGCGACCTCCCACACGGAGAGTGTTGTCCTTAGCCACTAGACCAAAGGCTGGTTCTGCATATTGACATTATCAGTTTAGCACTAATTAAAATGCAGATCTAATGAAGCATCTTAAATTTAAAACCAGTCCAACCCCAAAGTCCTTGACGTACATTTCTTGGATCTTCGGTTCTTCCCATATTTGGGCCTATTAAATATCAGGCTTTGTTAATTGATCTGGTCTAACAATTGTCATAGAAGTATAATGGAACATTACTTACGGGTTATTTATATACTGGGTTAGCTCTATCTGGACCAATTTACAGGCTTCATTAAGGCTTTATTTCATATTCTCATTTCCTCAAATCCGACGGGTCCTGTATGGTATGGCCGATATGCAGCTGCTATACATTTGATATTGGGTCAGAAGTTAGACTATTCATATTGAATTAAATTAAATTCTAATACTTTTCAGTACAGAGATTTTAATTTGATTTGGGCAGTCCATATTATGAGTGGCAAAAAAACTCGTGGCTTGTGACTCGCTCGTTAGTGGCTCGGACTCGACTCGTTATTGGCTCGCTCGTTAAGCTCGTTAAGCTAATAAGCCGAGCTTGAGCTTGGCATGGCTCGGCTCATAAAACTCGTTTGGCTCGATAAACTATTACTAATTGCAATTTGTACTGCTCTTATCGTAATTTATTAATATATTATACAACATATAGTCAAATATATATGAAATTGTTATGTAAAATGTGTATGAGCATACATTTATTAGTCCTTTTATAATAATTTTTATATAAATTTTGATATAACATACTTAAAATTTTATTATCAAAAAATAAATGAGCTTAACGAGCCAGCCCGGTCAGCTCGTTAATTAAACGAGCCGAGCTCAAGCTCGTGTTTTTGGCTCGTTAATTAAACGAGCCGAGCTTGAGCTTAGCCTAGCTCGGCTCGTTTACATCCCTAGTCCATATCGTTTTAATAAAGGGAAAATAGCCCACCTTTATTTTCATCTATCATTTGTTTCTCTATTTGACAAACCATGTTAATTGGAAAACAATATAAAAATACGAGAAGAATCGGATGCCACTAGATTTTAGTGTCATCCCATTCCACTACATCTTAATCATTCGATATGAATACGCGATTGAGATTTATGGTTAAGATTTAGTCTTTTTGAGCTTTATCTTATTAACTCTCTTTCTCCAGGAATGTTTCAAGGTATTGAGACTAGAAAGTAGAAACTAGTGGTGGAGAAAGTGAGTTAATAAGATAAAGCTCAAAAAGACTAAATCTCAACCGTAAATCTTAATCACGTATTCATCAAATGATTGAGATGTAGTGGCATCGGACTAAATCTCAACCGTAAAACTTAATCACGTATTCATATCGAATGATTGAGATGTAGTGGCATCGGATGCCTCTAAAAGATAGTGGCATCGGATCCCACTAAAAACTAGTGGCATCGGATCCCTTCTCTAAAAAGTAAAAATATATCTTTTAACTAAAAAGCGATATCTGTTAACTAGAAAACGATATATGTAAATTAAAATAGTGGATGAGTAGATATAATGAAAATATGGACGCTACCTAATTACTTACTGAGTTGTTTTTCTATGAGTCAGCTAAGCAACCATTTATTTTGAATCAAGCGAATCTTAACAAACATCTCTTTAATTGTATTCAAAAAGTATATTGTGGTCATCTGATTATAAAAAATGAATGGTCAATATTTCATCAAATCTATTGCAGAATTAGCCTTACTTATGTATTGGGAATGTCAACGTCATATATTTTTTCTAGCAAATGTGACTGGTTTTCAGGCACTAGTAGAGATAAAATAGAAAGATCAGTGAAATTAAATCCTTTTTATGGGACCGCAATGATCCTGCAAAATTCTGTAGATGCTCCTAAGCTCCTATCTATCAGATCCAAGTCGCGAACGCACTGGTACCGTTAGAAAATGGAAGTACCTATAGCATGTCCATTTGAGAATTTGGGTAATTTCTCTGTTCTTTCTGTTGAAAAGTAGCTTTTCAATAAGTTTGATCTTACTAGATGAGTGCCTCGCTTTGCTTCGGCAATAATCATTAAGCTATTTTTTTTTGTTAGTACTAATCTCAATCTATTCGAGTTATTGACAATGTTAACTATATAAAAAACTGACATTTCTATAGTTTTGACGATATTAAATAAGATAAGTATTTTGATCATTATAAACCTTATAGATCGACTATATTTTCGGTTACATCTAATTTAAGTGTTATTTAGTGGTCCATTGATGATAAATTAATCTGTACTTAGTTGAAAAGTATACAAAATTTTGATAGCTATTAAACAGTATCTAAATTTATTGAAATTTGAGATATTAGCAATTTATAAGTCAAGTAATTTTTTATTTAATAAATTTATAAATATATTTTTTCTTATTTTCTAAAAAATCTATTGTCAAGATTATCAGCATCACCATTGTCAACCAATTTCTTCTCATAGTTTAAAACTTCCAAGTGTAGAATATTGTGCACTCTGAAATGCTAACGGCTCAAATTATATTTTGCCACACCCAGAATTTTGATTTATGGTTCTTATTAAATTCATTTTATAAAAATACTTGGGCATACAAATATTTTTCATTTTTGGAGCTTTTTAGTAATTGTTTTGGATTTTTTAATATGACTCTAAAATATTAATAAAGTAACGTTTGTTTGTACATGAATTTTAAAAAATCAGAAATAAATACTTAAAAAACTCTAAGAGTAGAAAATTTTTGTATCTCCAAATATTTTCATATGATGAATTTAATGGGAACCATAAATTAAAATTTTTGGTATGACAAAGTATAATTTGAACCATTAGTATTTCACTCAGAAATGCTAACATTTGCACAATAGTTCTACACAAATTCTAATTGATATTATAGCTTCTGTTTTGTATGTTGTTTATTTACATTTTCAATGTCAATAATAATAACTTCTAGATTATTCTCTTATAAACGAAAAGATAGTATTGGGATTTTGCTTCAAAAGGAAAAGTTAAATGAGAGAGAACTAATTTGTTGTTATTGTTAATAAATTTGCATAGAGTATACAGAAATTTTAAGAGTAAATTTTTACCTATCTAAGCTCGTTGTCTTGCAAGAAGAATTCATCTGACTTCTGCCTTTTACCATGGAGAACCAAATGGATTTGGGCAAAGGAGAATACAAAGGGGTGCGTTGGGAACTGCCTATGTATGTCTAGATGCTTCTCCCGAGTTGTTGACTGGTCTTAATTCTTTTTAATATTTTTTACTTCTTTACTGTAGCTTTTCACTGTAGATTTTACTGTAGAAAAGTGTCTATCTTTCACTGTAGATTTACTGTAGAAAAGTGCCTCCAAGATTAATATACTATAGTTAGGGATGTGCAAGTGTACTGTGATATGTAATTTTTGCAGAAACAACGATAGTAGTGATATGTACAGAAACAACGATAGTGGTGACTTCATCGATATAGAAGAATTTTTGCAGAATGAAAAATTTCCAAACATAAAAAAAAAAAAACAAGAAAAAAAAAATCACAACCAATCTATATTAGACTATTGTTCCATTCCTGTAAACACAAGCTGATCAAATGCTTCTCAAGAGTTAATAAAAAAAAAAAAGAAGAAGAAGAACAAACAATGAGCTGCAGAAATGCAATGAGCTCACAAAGTAACAACCGTTTTCATATCGACACGCTATTGGGTATACCCCTGATTGTGAGACTACTATCCTCGTCCTCTTGTCCATCCTCATCCTCTTTTCCATCCTTGTCCTCTTGTTTATCCTCGTCATCTTGTCGACCATTCGATGTGTTCGGATATAAAAGCATGTACGGTATTTCAACCGGCCCATTCCTATTCTTCAGCTTATCGTCTTTGTTCATCTCTTTAATCTTCTTCTCAATGCCCTCCAACCTGATCCCGAACTGCTCGAACGCACTCACTGCCCTCTGATCAGATGTCCACTCCTTGGTGTCCCGTTGTCCCAAATACACCTCATCTGATGAATGCCGGGACAGTATCTCAATCAAAGATACACCCACCACAGTCTGTAATTGACTAGTGATGGTCTTGAGGAACACCTTATTAGGATCTGTCCTCAGCTCGTCGTACTCCTTGGTGCCAGGTTCAGGCATCCGCTGACGGCTAACTGTTGGGCGGTTCGGGAGGTACCCCGCATAAGAGTACTGCCCGAAATTTACAGCGGCATGTAAGGCTGATGCAATCCAAATTATAGTTGTACAGGTTTTCTTAAGTTCTTGAATTGTGTCCATGTCCGGCCACCAATCTTCATTTTTGAGGTCACCGTGGCCAACTTCACGGATCTCCTTCCACCATGCCTGTAGCTCAATGTCTGCCTGGATCAAGGAGTCGTTCGGGTAGTAGATGGAGCAGTAGTCGTTGACCCATGACTCGATTGCGGACCAGATTTCTAGGCCATCCACTGCATATGGATAGTCCTCGATAAGTAGCCGAAGATTATGCTTGCATGATTCGTCCTTCACTGCAACACCTCTGCACCAATGTTTAAGTGATTAAAACTGAATTTGCAAATAGAATTTTCAAGATATTTTTAAGTCAGACATCCCCCCCCCCCCCCCCCCCAACAACAACAACACACACACACACATGTACAGTTCTTATCATGAATAAATAAGGGGTTTGTTTTGGCACTCTGTAAAAGGGGAAATTGCTTCATTTATTGATCTATTTTGGATTCTATCTGCAGTGGATGCCAGTATAAAACATTACTTTGTTCCCAAAGGAAAAGGATGGGAAGGAAAGACATACAACTGATCCATATGATGTCTCCTTATTTTAATATGTTTTTTTTTAATGAGGATGGGATTTTTTTTTTCTTTAAGTTTTAACTATTACCTCTTTAGAAGATCACTGGGAAGGCCTTGCTCTGTTAGTTTCCAGTTCCTGTATACACCAGACGACATCTCTAGTGCATACTTCCCGGGAAATACAGTGAACTCGAAGATCCCACCAGCATTAATAAGGGTCTGGCGTGCGAAAGCATTTATGTTCATTGTGTCGCGATAATGTGGGCTCAGGAGTTTGTGTATTGGATGGGTCACACTCAATTGTCGGTTTGTTGCAATTATAAATGGTTCCATTACTGCATGTGTATTTAACCTGAAAAGAAGATTAGATTAATTTAAGAAGAAAAATGTATTGGAGCAGTTGTCTTTATAGTAATTGAGCCACTGCATCATTGTGCAGAAACTTATTTTGATGTAAGGAGGTTGAAACTTCAACACGTACAGATGTAAATGCCGATTTTATAATGTTTAAGTAGAGCAAATGTAAATTGTTTTCATGCTGTTTACTAACCAATGGCTGATGAGTTGGTGATATCCAGAGTCATTGACTGCCACATAGGCTTTGGCCAATTGCCAGATGGACTTCTCCACACCCTCAGATGCTGGTAAATAAACTTGGCTCATTGCACCGTGTTGCAATCCATCCGGGTGAGGCCAGCTCAGTTCAATGGCTACCGGCCAGAGGGTGCTATCATCTTTTAAAAATAGAATTGTCCGAGTAGCATAAATAAACATGTTTTCTGGATCTAAGTCATTTAGCTTCGGTAGCCACGGCATATATGTGTCATGATGGTCCAATATGAATAGCCTGTTGTGCTCCAGTGCCTAAAATAAATTTTTAACCAAGAGAAAGCATCACAATGATGACTAAATGTAAATTATTAATAATTATTTAATAGTTTTACTAACAACATGGGTATAAGGTTTTCTTGTCTTTTAGAAAAGTGGACAGGCTAATTCAAAATGTTAATTGATTCGGGTTTTACCTCATTGACAGATAATTTCGCCCCAGATATTATCTCCATGTATTTCTCAACCTGTTCAGCTTTGATAGTGCTATTTTGATTCCCATATTGACTCGGATCCAGTTTGCTTGTGGGAGGGAACTCCTAAAAGCAAAAAAAGGCATACTTTTACTTCAATGATTTTAATTTTTTTTAGCATCGATACTGAAATTTCTGGGTTATTGGAATTTAAGAATTTGAGAAATAATTAAGACCTCAAGCCGTCTAATGACCACAGGGTTCAGACCAGCAAGCATTTCTCGTGCAAATTCTTCATCTTTCCTCCAAGCAAATTCTTCATCTTTCCTCCGAGCAAGCTTGTCAGCTGTTCATTTGTGTAAAACATTCATACAATATCCATCAGACCAGAAAAATGAAATTATGGATTATATTTCATACTAGAGTGTGTTCAGCCAAACAACCAAAAATCCGCTTCTTGTTCCTTTTATTACAAAGAAGTGAAGGAACCTACTGTGGATAACCCAGTTCACTGTGCTACAACAAATTATCATTTTGCAACTAGCAGACAGGTAAATTTTGTTAATTATAACATGTCCTAGACTAAAATCAAAATTAAATCACAACCGCACTCTATACCTTTAAGCAATTCAGGAAGTGGGAGCTTCAGAAAGTCTGCCTCATCTGTTCGCAGAACTTCTTTGATAAACTCACTGTGTATTTTCTTTCTCAATTTTTTTAGATGCTTAGATTTGGGCAACTTGAGACCTTTATATAGGCTGAATATGTCATCAAACGACTCAAATGGGTCATTTTTATCAAACTTTGTTTGTAGTACTGGTTTTATAGCTTTTGCTAATGACTTCAGTGCATATGCATAAAAGTCTGACATCTTTAGGTGACCGAAACGCTCGTCCCGTGGTACATATATCTGTGTGCTCAGTAGTAGTGGAATTCTGCTCTCCGTTAGTGGATCTGTGAAATATTATGTTCGTGAAATCAGGTTTCAAGAATGTTGCATCAATATTACTAATAATCAGTCTATTATATATAATGCAACACTAAGAGGAGTGAAGTTGATTAACTGAGAAGAACATATATTTAAATTTTTTTACACTAAAATATTTGACGATTAACAAAATTTTTTTGAATATCTTTTAGCCAATAACTCAATATATATCAGGATGCCTATGTACCTCTCTTAGATGGCTTGCGGCTGGTGCGGCCTCGACGGGGATAAGGGTGTTGGGACCCGCCAAGAACAGGACGCTTATATTCATCGCCTTTATCAGGATCAGCAAGGTCATTGTAGAAGTCATATCCATAGACACGATCATGCTCCTTCAATTTTCCAAGGACATTATCTCCCCTGAGAGCAACGAGCTCCTCTTCTCTGTATGGCTTCAGTGCTTCAGGCATTTGACTTGGTAAGTACGTCTATGTGGACAAGTAATAATTGGGCATCAGAAAATGCAACGGAAATATTCTATAAGAAAATTATATTCATGTCCATAGTGTTTCTCCATTGTGGAATTGTCATTTTATTAAATTCATAAATAAAGATAAAGAAAGAGATAGTACAATGAGAATGTCTCTCCATATTGTAAAATTTCCCAAATGAATTTTACTTGCTCCACAACTTTAAACTTTGAAGGGTAACATTGGAAGGGGATGGAAGAGGTGGGTAATACACAAAAATAGAATTCCCTTCAATCTTTACACCCTGATTTTGAGAATATCTCTCCCATCCTCTCCCCATCCCTCCTCTTTTCTGGAGAACACCCTTAGTACAAGTGATTGAAAAAAAAAAAATTACAACATGATTATAAATTATGTTACTTTCCAAAAACAATTGTTCCGCAAGATATTTCTACATTAGTGTCTCAAATCTTTTCAAGCCATGTTATGAACAGAGTTGTGAGATAAAAACTATTAAGCAACAAAAGAAAGAATGATGAATATGGTATACTCACATCATTGGAAAAGAAGACGCGATCGTACTTGTAATTCTTTGCGGGATACACCCATGAGTTGCATTCAAAATGGACTCGCCCTTTGTCTGGTACATCGTCAAGGGTTAAAGACTTCAGGTAGAACTCAACATGGTACTTGCTCTTCACAATTACTGCTCCCGGTACACCATGCTCTTTGTCCCACTCAAATTCAATATTAAATACAAATTCTCCATCGCTCTTTTTTACCAGTGTATTCGCCTCATTTTTCAGGTAGGCTGAGTCTCCAACTATGCCTCTCTCAGGATCATCTGCCAATTACAGAATGTGAGAAAAGAAATCAAGGTGAACTTCAGTACATGTATACATGTAGGAAGTGTTATTCTTAATTACCATGCTGGTATTACAAGTTAACTATTGTAAATATATTCTATTATGCTCAATATTATACTTTACGGTGCTCAATAGATTCTTCATGTAAGAATATTGGAAGTGAGATATACAAAGATTTTCTAATTTTAGAGTCTTATGAGTATTTGTTTGAAACTTTTGAAGATAGCTCAAAAAAAATAAAATACTGAATGTTTGTACATGAAAAGGAAACTGTTATTCTCAAAAATACAAAACAAATATTTTGAAACTCCAAAAAATGGAAATTTTTACATCCCAATGTTTGTATATGAAGAATAAATTGAGAACCAAATCAAAATTTTGTGCAGCAAAGTATGATTTGAGGTGTTTGTATTTGGGGTTCAAATACAAATGTTTGCAGAACTGTCAAGCTCTTAATATTATATATATTTCTATTTCACAAAAGCAATCAAATATCAAAGCAATTACTATTAAATATTACTACCTCCGTCCACAATTAAATGAATTTATACCCTTTAGAGCTTGTCCATAATTAAATGAACTTTACCGATTTGAATTTATTTTTCTATTCACTTGTTTGAATCCACTTGTTTCTCCAATGTTATGATTACCCCAGTGGCGGATCCAGCCTCACAGACAAGCCCGGTAACATTAATGTTTGCATAGAGGTTGGAGGTGACAGGCTTTGAATTTGGATTATAAACTTTCTGTCTATGAATAAGTCCAGGCATAGTCCATAAACAAGCCCAGGCACAACCCATAAAATGGTGTAGTAAGTTGAAAGATCAAGCCCAAAATACAGACCAGTAGCTGATTTTCAAAAATCAAGCCCAGGCACGTGCCTGGGCTTGCCCATGCATGGGTCCGCCACTGGATTACCCTTTTATCTATATTATTTAATTAGAACAATTATTATGTAATTTCATTTTTCCACTAATTCTTTTGACTTTTCCTAAAAATTCATTTATTCATGGACGGAGGTTGTATTTGTTAAGAACTCATACGTCGCATTCACTTTTTCAAATTTTCTGTTTCTCCAATATTATGATTACCCTTTTATCTATATTATTTAATTGGAACAATTATTATGTAATTTCATTTTTCTACTAATTCATTTGACTTTTCCTAAAAATTCATTTATTCATGGACAGAGGTAGTAATTAAAGTTCGAAGCTCTGTGAGTGTGACTCATGGTTCTGCTATGAATTAAAATTCTGATTAGCTAGATACCAATACATGATCATCATATTATTTAAATTACAGGTTCAAAATAATTATTATTTAAATTATCCAGTTTATGTTACCATTTTGATGATAAGCCAACATATTACAGGTTAAAAATAATTAGAGGTGGCAATTTGTCGGATCGGGTCGGGTCAAGTCAGGTTTTGGGTTGACGGTTGCCGGCATTTTTCGGGTCGGGTATCGGATTAAAGACTGCCGACATTTTTTTGGGTCTCGGGTTGATGGTTGATGGTGTATTCTTATGTCACCAGATTTTCAGGTCATCTCGGTTCAAGTCACCAAATTTTTGGGTCATCTCGACTCTCGGGTTTCGAATCGTTCAAGTTCGGGTCAACTTGACTTTCCCCAAAACACAGGTTGGGTCAAGTTCGGGTCCGGGCAGGTTTTTCGGGTCGGATCAGATTTTGTCACCTCTAAAAATAATTGTTATTTAAATTATCCAGTTTATGTTAACATTTTGACGGTGGAATTAATTATCAATCGGAATTCAGGAACATATCCCATGTCAATTAATTAAATATCCTTCCAAATTTGGGGTCTCTAGAGTCTAGAGTCTCTAGACAACTTTTATCTTCTCAGTACTGCCCATCTCCATCACGAAGAGCACTGCAGACGTCCCTTTCATAAAGTTTTCCTGCTACTTTAATTATGCTATATTCAAGATGCTGTTTACTAAACGCCAAATTCTCTGATATTAAATGATACCAATTACCAAACGTCGGATAGGAACCACCACCTTTTTTTTTTTTTTTTTTTTGATCTTTAGAAACCAACACCTGACGAAGAGTTTTGGTTTGCCACTCTCTCAGTTAAAGCAAAAACCACCTTAAGGAGACCAACCCAATTTAAAACCGATTTCCTGAACTACTGAACAAAATTATTTTTAAAATTTCATCTAAATATCACACAGTTTCAGGTTTCAAATCAAGAACCGATCAAGAATTTTATTTCAACATCGGACAATTCGTCCTAATTTGATTTTTTAAGTTGTCAAATTTGGATATTTCAATATATAGCATGCAAATGATCACTCAGAATTTACCCTGACAATAAAAGAAAAAGAATCTTGAAAGCTTGCAAGAAAAGAGAAGAGAAGAACTGACTTGGGAATGTGTGGGTGGCTGAGACGAGGCGGAAGGAGACGGCCTTGTGGTGGTGGAGGAGCTCATGGAACCCGTCGAGCATGGACGGGACATAGTCGTTGAACTCCAGGACATTCTTCTTGACCAGCACGGCCGAGCCGGAGATCTTGATGATCCTTTGCTTCCTCCTCTCCTCCTCCTCACTGGGCTTCTTCCCCTTTGCGCATGTGCAAAGTGTTGGGAACTTCATGTTGGGCGAGTTGGAACTGATGAGAGGAGAGGTGGGTGTTGAGAGAGAGGAGGGAGTGATCAGTGTTAATATTTAATACGGGGGTTTGGGAAGAAATCAAGAAAGACAGCGTTGGTTAAGTACTTTTTTAATTAGAAGGGGGTGGGAATTTTCGTTGGGGCTCTCTGTAAAGTGTACCTTATGGAATTCCATGGGTTCCCATCTGCTGCCATAAAAAACTACAGCACGATTATGTCATAGTTAAAACAGTCCGTTAGATATATTTGGACGGCTCAGATTTTAAAAAAAGGGGGTCTTTTTTTACTATGAGTCCCATTGTCATAGGTCCAAAAAAAGTATGGCCAGATTTTGCTATAAAAAACTATGGCAGCGGATGTGAATTCGGAATTCCATATCCTCTGTAGTGCTGCAAAGTATAGCATAGAACATGAACCGTTAGATCATCTTAAGATCTGTGCCAACATGAATTTTGAGATTATTTGACGATCTATGTTCTGTGCTATACTATCCAGCGCTACTGAGTATGAGCACTCACCTAGTCACCTTACTTGTGATAATGTTTTTTATTGATTTTATTGCTTACCTAATAGCTCATATATATGGTTTTTAATTGCTTACTTTGTTTGATGAATTAATTGACTCTCTAAATTATATGATGTGTTAAGAAGAGATAAGAACGAGGCAAGGCATATCACTAATGAGTGATGATTTTGCATAGATATTTTTTTTTGGACAAAAAGGGTACATTTGATTGAGGGAAGACGGAGAAGAAAGATTGTTGGTGAAGTTTAGTGGCTTCAATTAAAAGAATATATTGCTTTATTATCTTAGCTGAAGTCTATAATTGGTTTGTTCTTATTCAGCTTATTTCAGTAAACAAATGTTGTTGGTAGACCAAAAGTTAAGAAATGCATGGATGTGTTATTCTGTGGCAACATATTGCCTCAACTAATGTAGCAAGCCAATGATTTGTAACTGAGGAGAGATCCATTGACAATGGTTTCTTGACAATGCTAAATTTTAAAAAATTAAAAAAAAATTACGGAATTATTGTTTAACTTATAGATTGATTATTTTTTCCCCAATTATATTCAATTTAAACAATATTTGATAGTTCTTTAAGGATCTTTAAATTATAACCGTTAAAAAATGTACAAAATTTTGATAAGGCATCAAATGATGTTCAAATTGTTTAAAATTTGAAACACTATCAATCTATAAATTAAATAATACATCCATAATTATTTTTATTTTTAAGTTTTTTATGAATTATATCACAAACTTTTAAAAATAAGTCAAGATAACCATTGTCAATGCACCCCTCCTCTTTGTAATTTGTGTATAATATTAGTTTTCACTTTTCACTTACCGATCACAGATGCAAGAGTTTTTGTTTTTCTTCTTCTTCATTCGAACTAGGGCTGTGTTCCGGGCAAAAAGAAAAAATTATAGAAAATTCGTAATATATATGCAATAAGAATTGTATATATGCAATATAAAATTATATAAAAATTCATGTGGTGGTCGGGTGGCACTATTATTTAATATTAAACAAATCACATTAATAAATGACAAAATATGATATGAAATTACAAGCATTCAATATTATATTTTCTACAACTTCCACTATTTAATGACAACATAGGATATGAAAGGTCAAGTTATATGATCCATTAGATTAATACAAATCAATAGAAAAAATATGATCAAATAGATATCAATACAAGTGATGTGACATGAAGGAGAGACTTAAAAATCTAGCCCTTTTTCTAGGGTATATATAAGAAAAAAGTAAGAATATGTTTGCGGTGCGCAAGGTTCTAAATCACGATTATAGCGTCATCGCGACAAGGTCCCGGAAAAGCTATCGCCGCTATAGCGTGCTATAGCGGAAGCTATCGTACGTAGCATATCCAATAATTTCATAATTAATAATCAATATTTAATATTATTTATAATTTTATATTTAAGTTAACATTATCATGAGTTCCATAGAGCAAATAAGCAACACAAAATTACTTATGGAACTATAATATTAGCATTAAACCGGTATAAAATTCAGATTGCAATTCAGAATTTACCTAATATAATATATCTTTTTTCTATTTAAAAATATCTAAGCCATTACAAACTATGTTATTTCGTATAAAAAGAATGTAATAAGTACTAACGAAATTATTTCCCGAAAATAAAATCATTTTGAGCATAAAATATATGCTATGACAGATAGCGTGCTATTTACACACTATGACGCTATACGCTATAGCGCCCGCTATTCGTTCTATAGCGACAATAGCGCTACTTGCTTAGTGTTGGCCAATAGCATCGCGTTTGAGGCCCGAAAACGCAATAGCGCGCTATTTAGAACATTGGTGGTGCGACTAGAATCTTCTTGAAATCTTTATAGCAACCGCAAAGCTACAGGAGATGAATATCATACTCTCGACTTTTGGATAAACAATAATCCTAAGACTCTTTTCCTTAGGGTGTGCTCTAGTAAAGCTAGGGGAGGGGGAAGGAAAGGGAAGGGAAGGGAAGGGATGGAAGCAAAATGGGAGATTATATTTTACCTTTAAATTGAAGGGTAACAAAATGGTATAATTTAAATAGAGGACTTCACCTCCACTCCCCTCTATTTCCCTCTTCTACCCTCCAAAATCTGATGTTATGGAGCAAGTTAACAAAATTGGACAAATCTGGTTACCCCTCCCCTCTTCTTCCCTTCCTCCCTTTACCTTCTTCTGGAGCAAAGCCTAAGTCCTAACAAACTGAGCATCCGCCCGCTTCTCACAATCGAAAATCAATGTACTGGATTTAATGTTTCCAATAATTAATTTTTAAAAATGCTACCGATTTTTATTTACCATTGCATTTTGCTTGCAGCCTTGCATAGATGGCATTGGCATCTTAATTTTAATTGGTATAATGTAATTATATATATTTAATAGGGGTAATTTAATGGCATGAGCTAGCATGCTCCTTCTCTTTAAAAAAAATATGGTTTTACTTTCTCAATGGCCAATTCCTAAAAAAATAAAGAAATCTCATCACTGGTCTAACAGCAATAATAAAAAATGACTTGAATTTCATCTTTTATTAAAAAATAATACATGTTAGTGTTCCTAACAAATATCTCGCCAATTGATTTGTTACATTGCATGAACCATCACATTGCCTAAATAAGCACGTGCTTTTTTGGAGAGTGTTCTCGATGTTACTATATTATATTAGTCAGGCTAGTCAGTAGTTATCGTTTCAATAATTTAATCTGGGCAGCACAGCTCTGCAGGAGGGGTTGAGATGTAAATTGGAAGGCATAAACTTGATCCTGGCCTTCAAATCAGATCTGATCCGACGGTTCACAAACGACGTGGTAAAAGTTGGACGTACGAAAAGTTTCATATGTTTTTTTTTTTAATTATTGGGATCATGTGATACACCGATACTATTCTGTCAAATATGTTTTAGGTGAGGACTGAGGATGATCTTGTTGACTGCAAATTCTAATGCTTACAATTAAAAGGCAGGCTAATTGACATAAAACGTTTAGGGGGAAAAAGAAAAACCGAAAAACAAAAGACCCTAATCAACACACAGAACAACAGTTTCCTCTTTATTAGTCTTTACTACTAGGTTCTTTACTTTACAGCCATCAAATGCACAAAGAAGTGAAACGAAAACATTAATTAATGAGAAACATCTTGCGACCCCGTCTATACGTCTATAGACGTACAAAAAAATATAACAAAATTATCATGTAATGCAACATATATCTTAAATTTGATAATCTATAGACGCTATAAACGGTTTTTCTATGTACGCTGAACATTTATAATGTGTCTATATTGGATATTGGGTGGTTTTGCTACACCAAGACACCAATCGATGCGCCGTGCGCGTATCCAGAATACTTTACGATTAGGAATACGCCTAAGGGCAGTTTGGCAGAAAAAAGAAAAAGAAAGAAAGAAAGAGAAAGAATACTTTAATATTTGAAAGAAGTTACATTCCAACTGTTGGCAATATTTCAGAATTTTAAATTAACAAGCAGCCATGTAGCCACCTAGCTAGCTGAAGAGGATACAGTTCTTGCAACATAAACGACAAGATCAGCACCTCCCTGCTGCCAAAACTTCGATTAAAATATCAACCCGATGATGATAAAATATTAAAATATGCCTAATGCATGTATCAACATTCAACAATCAAGTGACCATGTGGGATGAGTGCTCATCCTCTGTAGCGCTGCATTGTGTAGCGCAAGATATGAACCATTGGATCATCTCGAGATTCGTGCCAGCACAGATCTACACAATGAAGCGCTACAGAGGATATGAAATCATGTGGGTCGACTCTCTTTCTCGCAATTGATTGGGCTTCTCTTCTCAACTGCTCTTCAGTCTTCTCTACTGAATTAAGAAAATCTTGCAAGCTGTTATATTTTGTTCGCTAGTTCCCACTGGCCTTGCTAATTTTATAGATGTTATAACCTAGCTATATATATATTATATAATATACTGTATATGCTATAACCAGCTCAGGATGACAGAATGTATGTTTTGGAGCTGTCATGGAGAATATCAGAGTAATTAATATGTGTTTCACCTAAAAATACCCTTTTTCTAATTTTGATTATCTTCTGTCTCTTCTACCTTGCTGACTATTTTTAGTATTCCTATATGTTAACGTTATGTTGGTTGGGTATTATATTTTTTTTATCTATATATAATATTTATCTATTGTATATTGATAAATTAAAATTAGAGATCGTACCTGTCTGAAAAATAAATTTAGTAAAAAAACTTTTTTCCATGTTGACTATTTTTTTTATTCCTATATGCTGTATGGATGTTCGCTGAACAAAACTTTTTTTTTTTTTCCATGTGATTTGACGAATTATGTTTACAGTCAAGAGTCATGACAAAACATATTTTATTGGGACTATATAGTCTAGTCTATTTCGTAAAACATTCTCGCAAGGGCGCTCACTGCCGAAAATATTTAATACACAATTGAATAAAGTTGCTCAAGCACATACTGCATGGGCTATCACTGGAGGCTGAGCCCACGGTATTGAAGAATGAAGATGGCTGGCAACAAATACAAGGAAAAGGGAATATGCATGACACTGAATTTTAAATCAATCTATCAATGAATTTTAAAATATATTAGCAAAAATATAATCATTTCTTTCAATTAATTAAAAGTTTGTTGTCAAGAATTCAAGATTGTTAAAATTAAAATATAGTTCCTTTCCATGGATCTCACTCTTCAGAATATAAAAAGGGTTGGTAAAAAAGCAGTGAAGACATTTTGTTTCCATGTAATCCACGAGGTGAGCTCGTTTAGTTTATTTATTGGGAAAATTTTTTATATGCCCTCAAAAACTTGATTGATTTCTTATTTACCCCTGCAAACTTCAATTTATCCTGCCTACCCCTCAATTTTAGCAACTGTTTCTTATTTATCCATGATATACTCTATTCTAATTAACACCAATTTAAGAAGAAAAAATACACCAGTTAACCCCCTGTCAACCAAATTGGAAAGAATAGGCCGGTTAATCTTCAATTAAAATTAGAAGATAATCATCCTTATCTTTTTCATTAGTACTTACCAGACTGAAACCTTATTTCTCCTGCCTGTACTCTCATTTCTACTCTGCTGTGACCTTTGATTGCAAAGGCCAGTAGGTTTCCGGATTGCAAGGTGTTGATACAAGTTGAGCGTAGTCTGTTTTGAATCACCCAATATACGCAGAGACACTAGCAGCAGTAGTTAGAGATTAAACAATCTATTCTTTTTTATTATATTGAAAGGAGATTAACCGGCCTATTCTTTCCAATTTGGTTGATTGGGGATTAACTGGTTTATTCTTTCCTCTTAAATTGGTGTTAATTAGAATATAGTATATCACGGGTAAATAAGAAACAGTTGCGAAAATTGAGGGGTACGCAGGATAAATTGAAGTTTGCAGGGGTAAATAAGAAATCAGTCAAGTTTTTGAGGGCATATAAAAAATTTTCCCTTATTTATTTACTCTGAACGCGTCGTGCTTTTCATATGTACAAGAAGTTGAACAGTACATGTCATGTTATTAAATTAGTCAGTAAGAAGTTCATAAAATATGTTCAAAGAGAAACTAGTGTTTCTCCTCAAAAAAAAAAAAAAAAAAAAAAATAGTGTTGACCACATAGCAACTGATAAGTAGCGCCCCAGTTTTTCTGCGGTGGGAATTGGGTGACCACCGTTCCTTCTGAAAACCGCAATAACGGATTCTCAAATAAATACAAATAAAATTTCTAAAATAGAAAATTTTATGCAAATATATTGTGAAGCTCATATATCGATTGTGTTTTAAATTCAACTAATTTGTGTATTGTTTCATACTATAGCAAACTCATAATTTTTTTGATCCAATGTAAATATTAAGAAATATTGATGAGTTCCGATTGAGTATCAAACGATACTCAAATTAGTTGAAATTTGAAACACAATCAATATATAAGTTTGATAATATGTTTGTAAAAATAATTCTATTTTAGAGAATTTATTAATATTTATTTGAGAACTCGTTGTCATAGTTATTACAAAGAATGATTGTCATCCAATCCCCACCCTTCTTTATAATTGTCCCCACCAGCCAGTGTCTTTAATTGACAACTGGAAACTTCTTACACGACACAGGTTGGCTATTAGAAAGTATAAGATATATACGTAATACGTTTCTGCAGAATAAAATTGAACTTCCAATCTTAAAATATTATCGTATTCTCTATGCATGGATACTGAACTGTATTATATACTCACATCATAAAAAATTTCCAGAGATTGTGGTATACGTAACCTTTGACTTTGAGTTCTTATTTGCTTACAGCTAAGGGCATCCTGAAGTAAATAATTAACAATGTTGATCACAAGGCAAATAATAAATTCTGACGCAGCTGACGAGCTCTAGACCTCTAGTTCTAGTTCTACTATTCTAATCAAGCTTCATTGTTTACTTGATAGAATTCAACATAAGCTGAAATTAATTAAAGGAACAATCAAGTATGAATTAATCTGAAGGCAATCGACTTGTGACCTACATTTGATTGTGATATATATATAATTAAGGAAGTCAAATTGTCCAAACCCTCATAATTCATATATCTACATCTACATCACTAAATCTCTTTAAAATTCTATCATATCCGATCAGCATTAATTTTCTCAGTCATGACTCATGAGTCATGAAGGCATGTACAGCAGTACAGGCAGAGCGGTCCTATTTTATTAGCTTAATTTAAGGAGAACTAGCTGGACTGCTAGCTGGTGGGTCCCTGACTAGTGGGCCCGACTAGCTGGCGGCTGACGAAACAAATAATGAACAATAAAGCAGTGATGCTTACCTAAATGAATAAATATGATGATAGACAGAGACATACTGACAGTAACGTATCATTTCTGGCTGAGACTTGCTCACTTGACTCTGAGTCAACTATGTTTTGAAGCAAAAATGAATCATAGTTCATAGATAATGATTAATTAATTCTGCAAGGAACGACTCCGAGTCAATGGTTTTTAGCTAACAACAGCTGGCGATTTTTTATTATTTATTTTATTGTGTTTAGAAATAGAAAATTTTGATATCAAATTTAAACTGTTTATCTTATCTGTTTCATGGGAAATGCATTCATGTCAAAATTTGGAGACTTCTATAGTTCATTTTAAAACCACTTAATAAATTAAAATGAATATGTCATGCACTTCTGTGCAGACTACAACACTTACCGTCCAAATTATAAAATCTGAAATTTTATAATTGAACTATTTGAATTGAAATTTTAGACACCGGATTTTCATTTTTTGAACTATAAATGTCCCAACATGAAATGCTTATGGAAGTGCCATAGTGGACTCCATTAATTGTTATTACTTGATCTAAGTATAAATAAATTGTTCTAAAAGAATTAAATTATATATACTAGTAGCTTGAACTAAACTTTATAAAAGAAAAGGCGAAAGTGAAAAGCATAAATTTTAAAATATCTGGCACGAGAACCTTGTACTTAGAACGTGTTCTTCAATTTATATACGCTCCTGGCCTCCTATTATTATGAAGCCTCTTGTACGCATCTAAGTATGATTGTCCTGTCCGGTGGTTGGAACTCTTGTTCCCTTCTGTCGTGATCGAATATTAACTTTGATTGTGAGAAATGCCATTGCCACGTTTGAAGAAGGAAAAGGACTGAAGGAAGTGAGGAAATAATAAAGCTCATGTGGTGTGTGATCCGTTACATCCGTATGAAGTGAACACTAAAGCAGATCGTCAACTTTTAGTTTTATATTTTTCCCTATAATTTTTGCCTTGAGGCCCTGGGCCTTACGGCCTCATAAGGCCCGGTACCTAGTGATGCTGGTAGGCTGGAATTTACTCGGAAGGTAGAAAGTGAATAACTAATATAAATTCAGATGGTTGTAAGAATTAAAATTGCATATGAGTGGACTTCTATTTTTCCCTTAACATTGTACTTCCGATGATTCACAATAATAATTTTATTGAACACTGTAATAAGCGCTAAATCAGATTCTACCGCTACAAGATAGAGATCTGATATTCAAAATTAAAAAACATAGGTAATTCATAACAAATGAAACATAGTCAAGAAACTGACTACAGCATAATGTTTTAATCTTTTTTCTTGCCTTTCATAGTCAAGAAACACGGAGCAGAAACACAAAAGCTTCAACATTAAATGACAAAAGGAGAGTAAAATCTACTGAACACATATAGAAGTAAGTTTATCATACCAATTACAACTTCCATTAAGCATCAAGGCTAACAACTTAACAGAAGTAAACAACTCGAGATTCATATAGGACCAAATTCACATAACAAAATTTCCACATTACAAAAACTTTATGCATTCATTACAACTTGTTATTACAAAATTTACACATTACAAACTTTACAGCAACACTATACACCCACTGAGCATTACACCAATGTAAATATACATAGACATGCAACCCTGGTAGGTAATAGTAATGAGGTATTGACAGTAACAATACAAATCCAGGTCACAGATAGTTTGGTCTGCTTTGCTGTCAGAAACCATTCTAAACATCACCTCCCACAACTTGTGTACATAATTAAAACAACACGCACACTAACACAGAGTATTTATAAGATGGGTAAAATAGCTCGTACCAGTAATGAGCCAAATAATCTGTAATACAGAAGGATGGCAATATAAGGCTACTAGGCTTCATCTTCTAGTGTACTTCTGAATACCATTCTGATCCTAAATATACACACTGGATAAACCCACACTCCGATCACAGATCGGATATAGAAGTTAAGAAACGGCCAATGTAAACCTGACGGAAAGGGACAAGTCCCCACCAGTCCCGCAACCAATCCAAGTTACCACTGCCATCGGATTTATATCAATAATTCATGTAACGTAACTTGAGACAACCAAACAAACCCACATATTTACGCATGAGGGCTCCGTTGCTCCCACCTAAGGTCCTCAGAGTACTGCATCATGGCCGCCCTCGGATCCCCATTGGCAACCGACAAATAATACTCGGCCGTGCCATCATCAACATGCAAACTCCGTCTCACCGAGTCAACAATCTTCTTCTTTCTCCTATCCATATCAACTACGACATCGCCAGCTTCATGGTCAGATCGATTGCTGGGACCCCCGTCCAAGTAAAGCACAGCCACTTCCCGTTTCGCGTGCTCGTCCAGCTCAATGTAGCATGTAGCACCCGAAAGCAGTTCCGGTTTGCCAATGGGAATCAACAGACGCTCGCGGGAGTAGATCCCATGGTCGCTCATCATGTTATTCAATCGTTTTATGTCCACCACCTGAAATTAAAAAAAAAAAAAATACAATTCAATCATTCAGCATCTAATTCGGTTGATTAAGGAAAAGAATCTTTCAGTTGAGTACCTGAACGGAATACTTGAGGGCTAATCCAGCTACGGTATCCCCTCTAACAAGCTTATGCGAGATGGCGAACCGCGTGAGGGAAGAGGACCGCCAGAAGGCGGTAGAGGAAGGCGTCCCGAGTACGCGCCCGACTCCCCAGGGGCCGGCGAAGGCCCGCTCGAGCATGGCCCGATCGGAGGCGATGGCGCGCCAGAGGCGGCAGACGCAGGCGGAGCGCGCGAGGTCGCGCGGGGGCAGGCGCTCGAGGATGGCCTGCAGGAGGTCGGCGGAGGAGAGCGCGGGGAAGTGGGAGTTCATCGGGGAGAGCGTGAGGAAAGGGGGAGGGGGAGAGGGGAGGGAGAGCGGCGTGAGGAGATCGAGGGTTTGTTCTTGGTCTCTCTCTTTGCAACAGCACGCCATGGAGATCTTAATGGGGATTTTGTTGTTGATGTGGTTGGATTTCGGTCGGTCATTTCGGTTGGGGGACTTTTGGGTGATCTCGTATGGGTCAAACTTGGACTAGTTGTTAGGAGGGTTGGAGGTGGTGGTGGAAGGAAGTAAGATGTCCCCCAACTTGACTAGTAGTTGCTGCTTTGTGTGGGATTGTTACTTCGAAGATTGGGAGCTGATATTTACACCAAAGAAATGCATATATGCATACATATAAAAGGGGTATTGGATTAGTAAAAGTGTAAGAGTGGTCGTTGAGAGAGTAAAAAGAATAGTGATATTTTGAGCTATTTGGAGAAGTGGAAATGTTGTTTGGTAAAATGTATTGCTATTTCGCACATCACATTTTTGAGACTAATTCGGTATTCCACCGTTATGTTGGAATATCGGATTAGCTATTCTTTTAGCTAATCTACTTTTCAATTTTATGTTTGGCACTCATAAAAAATAGAATAACACACTATTTTAGAATATGCTATTTAAATATGTTGCCAAACACACCCTAATTAGCATATAAGAGTTGAAATTGTGAAAATTTTCACAAATAAATGGTGAATATATATGTTAAGAGTCCGGCTACAATAATATGCATATCACGGTTTTACCGTACTATACGGTCCGTATCTCAGTTTTCTGTGTCCAAATTGTCGATCCGAACCGCTCAATGTGATCTCTATATCAAAATATGCTAGGAAACCAAATTTTATAATTTTTTTACTATTTTTAATGATGGAGAGAAAATGACTACATCCAAGGTATCTGGTTTATACAAAATAGTGATTTTCTTCCCATCATTAAAAATAGCTAAAAAGTTCTAAAAATTATAAAATTTGGTTTGCTAGCATATTTTGATATAGAGATCACAATGAGTGGTTCGGATCAACTATTTGAACACAAAAAACGGAGATACGGACAGCATAGCACGGTAAAACCGTGATATGTATATTATTGTAGCCTAACTCTATATGTTAATAATTATCTTTGAAAATAACATATTTTATATATAAATGGTCGTTATATAGGTGGATTAATAATTGGCGAATTATTTGTGAACTTTGATACCACAACCGGTCATTTAATGAAATAAATAACTACATAACAAAAAGCCACGATTAAATTTTGACGTGGAATCTGTAATATAAGAATTTGTGTTTCTATGCCAACCGAAATATATGTTCACTCCGCTTCGAAAAAGAACAAACTCGTCTTAGTTTGTTCAGGACTTCAGGTAGCGTGTAAATTAGCCAACAGATAAAGGAGGGCTGCCTAGAAAACCAAATAATTTGCTAACATCAATCCAAGTAAACAGGATGTCAGTTCATCATATAATGCGAATGTGAACTACAATGCAATTAATTACAAGTTCAATCACATTGCAGAAAACAACATCTCAATGTAATCACAAGTTCAATCACATTGCAAAAAGCAACATCTCAATGTAATTACAAGTTCAATCACATTGCACTTAATATAAATCAGTGTAACATCTCTCCAATATTATGAAGCCTCCACTAACATCAGCCTCTCCTCTCTTCTTTCCTTCCTCGCACTCTGCTCAGCCAGTAGTGACTGGAGATCGCTGCCATTAGCCAGGCTATTAAACTCGACAGACCTCGATGGGTCGGTCGGGTATTTCCTCTGGCAGAAGGTCATCAGCCTCTTGACTGATTGCAGATACTTGCGTGTTGTTTCGTCATTCATGATGTGAGCCACACTGTTAGCGTATATCTTTTCGCGTGCTGATCTCTCATGGATGCCAACCATGGTAACACCAATTGGCCATGGTGAGTTGCCTATTGCCAGTTTTATGTAGTGGTCCATCGCCGACAGGTAGTCACGTCTCATGCAACAGTTTGCTACATCCAGAAGGGATCTCCTCACATCATCAGGCAAAGCCTGTATGTTGATTAGTTCACTGCTATTATTATTGAAATATATAGAAATGGAAAGTAACAATTAATATAAACAAGAAAAGAGGCTGGACAATAGTCAAGAGCAAATACAGTATTATCTAATTTACAGAAATATTGCATGATTTATATAGAAGTGAAGAACAAGATACAAAGTTACAAGATAAGCTGCTCCTTTTCATGCTTAAAACTTAACCATGAAAGTATTGATACACAGACTTACTGTGCATCCTCACGATATTTAAACTTAATTAATCAAATATTACCATAATTGCCATCACATAATCTGATCATGAAATTGGTTCTTGCAAGCTCATCATGTCGCCCACGTCCTATTAGTCATGGACAAAAGAAATTCATCAAAGAAATACATCCCCATTTGTTCACTACCCAATAGAGTTACCGGCATATCTCGTTTCAATTAAGAGAGACAGGTTTGATCTGCAAAAGATGCAGATTAACAGACTTCTCAAAAGAACATAATAAAATATATAGTTGCCAGAATAATTTCCATTCATTTTGATAGGTTTTAATTAAGTCAATTCGCACAAACAAATAGATAATTAGCATTTACAGTTTTTACTTAGTTATGACCGATAAACACGTACCTTTCTCTTGCACATCTTGAAAAGCGGATCCAAGTACCGCGCACACTGCTTGTACGTAGCCAGAACTGACTTGCCCTTCGCCGTCCTCCTCTCGGACTCTGGCATCTCTTCTACCTCTTTCCCCCATTCATCCAACAATCTTATATATCCAAACACATAAAAACAATTATAAGGGCATTAGATTATAGTCATCTCTAACTTAGAACATAACTATGAGCCATGAGGCATCAACTTATACAGTAATAGTTAACTACTATTAATTGTTTTCTCAACATCATTTCACTTTTTTATATTCCGCAAAAACAATTAATCCATCATCCTATTATGCCACACTTAATTGTCTTCATGAGCAATCGGGACACCATATACCTCACGAGTTCAGATCTCCTAACATATAGCACGGTGTCATGCAGCACATCTAGTAGGATTTTTATACATTTGATTAGGATCAATTTCGGAGTAATTGTCAACATACCTTTTGAAGAACACCTTGATCTTCTCTTCGTCGCACAGATCTTCAAAACGAACTTGATCTTTCTCCTTATCCTCCTCCCCTTTCGCGCCATTCACCTCCTCGTTGCCCCCATCGCCGCCGCCATTGGCACCTTCACTCGAGTTCCTAATCGCAGCCTTCTGCCTTTTCCTTAGCTCATAAATATCCCTAAGAAAATCATTCGTCTGCCCTTCACCGATCTCCTCAGCGTCGATCTCCAATGTGCCGGACTCGATAACCGACTGCAGCCGCTTGAACCTCGCGGCATCGTCCTCTCCGAAGAGAGTCACGGGCTGTTTCAGAACCCTCAACCGGCGGATGACCTCGTCGCGAGGCAGTGCCGGATCCTCTTTCACCGACTGAGGCTGGGAGCTCTGATTCGGTTGCGGCGGGGGCGGAGAACTGGATTTCCTGGATTGAGCAAGCTGGAACTCCTTCTCCCGCAGTTTCTGGACCTCGACACGGTGCAACTCTGACTGGCGAAGGACCTTCCGGCCCGCGAACTCCGTCTCGAGTAGCCGCCGCTTCCGCTGCAGCTCCTGCTTGAGAAGATCCATGAGTGTGATCAGTGCTTAGTTAAGGAATTGGTTGCAGATTGGTAGCTTGATTTGGTGGTGGGAGTGGCAGGGTTTGAATAAGGTGATGGAAATCGATCAACTGGGAGAGTGCAGAGGGTTCTAGAGATTTCGGGACCGATATAACGGGACGTAAAAGGTTTTATGTGATTGGACAAGGACAACAGACAAAGTTAGTTAATTTGTAGATTTCACATCTCCTTGGATCTCCCTCGAGATTCGTGCTGATCCAAATCCCGAGGTGATCCAACGGTCCACATGCAGAATGGCATATGCCATATGTTAGAGGATAAGCACTTGTGACTTGTAATTGGATTTCTAAAACTTGTAAGTACTTGGGCTTCGGAACGGGAGTCCGGAGGTATATACACTTGTAATAGATGCACTGCTGCAAACTGGAAAAGTGAATCCATAGAATTATAGCCTAATTGGCTGGTTCGTGCAGTGGGCCGGTGGCCTATTTTCCTCTCTATTGATGTGGAGTTGTACTGTTGTGGACACATGTAAAGGCCTAATATGATGATATTCCTTCGTCAAGCGCCAGGCCAGAATGGTTTGCCGGTAGTTTAAGAAGGGCTCGGTAAACAACAACTATAAAACAGTTTTTACGAATTTGACAGATTCATTTCGTAAATAAAATGGGAAACAACTACAAAGAAAAAGAATAATAATCCAAGTAGTTTTTTTAATACTTAATTTTGTTCTATGTAAAATCTTTGAAAATCTTCGTACTTATCATTTAAAATTCTACTCATGAAATTAAACTATCAGAATTGTTTTTTTTTTATAACTAGAATTTGCATTTTTTTTTTTTTTTAATTCAGCCGATCCTTACCGCTGATAATTATCATCTACTAAACTCTGGTACATGTAATTAAACGATGAATAATATTCCATAACTAAAGCTCACTGGTCAAATGCGTTATTGACTTATTGCAAAACTTTATCACGTTCTCCACGACTCCATCGAATATGAAACAAAGATAAAATTTAATAAAAAAGTAAAGTAAAGAAATAAAGAAAGATATCATCACTCAAACTGTAACTTCCTCCACCGAAGCTGGAAATATATATAAGATATGTAACTGCAGTCAATTTATATTTAGTGAATATATGCTACAACCACGCAGAATTCGTTTCATATATGAGAAAAAAAAAACCACGTTCAAGGAAAGCGACCGCGGGGGTGCTGACGCGGTGTCAATAGCCATTATCGCTCTCAATTTTATTTTTATAATCAACATATTCCTATCCGTTACAGGTCACCAAATCAATGTGTGTTTCCTGTTTTTTAAAGGAGCCATATCTTCTCCATTTCAATTGTAATTGGAAGAATGAAGAATGGTCGTCCAAGGGCAAAATGGAGGAGTACTATTATAAATCGAAACAACTCTATAAGTATATGTTTCATGTTTGCACTCACCAAAACAAATAGCAATAAATTTGCAAATTTGAAATTTTCCAATATGAATCCAGCTAATTTGTCATTGAGTGAGGGATCTGGTTGTAAAAATTTCTGAAAAATATTGCAAAAAAAAAGAAAAAAAAAAGAGAAAAACTATTTCTAAGGATGAATTTACTAAATTGTTTATAGGAATTTCGCTTTTGTAAATCATTTTAGACCTATTTCGATTTACATAAAGGTTTGACGAATATTTTTGACTTATCAAAACTAAAGTTTTACCTTGTGTTATGTGAATGTGAAGTAAAAATGTACCACCGATTTTAAGTTACACCAAAAAGTACAAGTGTAGTCTTACATTTAGTTAAGCACAATTTCTTAATGTTAATTTTGATGGCATTCTTATTTTACCATGGCTCTGGTAGTAAATTATTACACTATAGTTAAATATTATAAGCAAGTATCAATTGAATTATATCTTCTAATAATTGGTTTAATAGTTAAGAGGCAAGTATTTGAACTGCAATCATTTTTAGCATTGAGAGTAAACACATTCAAACATATAATACTACATTACACATTTATACACTTGTTCAGGTTAATACAAACTTCTATACCAAATTGCTCATATTATATTCTAAATCACCATTCATATACACACCAATAAAAGCAAAATTAAAGGCAGTATATCATCATCATATTAATCTAGTATATAGACTCCAGGAGATGACCAGTAGATTAAACTGGAGAAAATGCAGAGAAACTCCACTAATTCAAGTTCTCAACCAACACAACACGCCACATCAAGGACAATACAGAAGAAATTGACGCGTCAATTTCTTCTCTTCTTCTTCTTTATTTTTTTAATAATTAAATTAATAGAAAAGAATATATGTTCCACTTGGGTGCTCCGCCTTTAAGGCACGATGCCATGTAGCACATGGACCGTTGGATTGCCTCAAGATTCGTGCAGGCTCGAATCTCCAGACGATCCAATGGCCCATGTGCGTCATGACATATTACCTTAAGGCAAGAGGATGTGAAATCGTTGCCCCTTCCACCAAATATCAGCGTGTAACTTGTGACAGACAACTGACAAGTTCCTTTCCATCTCTTTCTTTCTTTCCCTCCAACTCTTTATATACCCCCTCAAACAAACCCCATTCCCTCGCTTGCTCCTCCCCTTTCCTTATTGTTGCGTGTAATAGTGAACACTGGTTAGTAACGTATATACTTGTGATCCTTCCTTCCTGAAAGCTTCATAGCATTTAATTACTAATTAATGGCGCCTCAGTTTCAAGGCCTCCAATCCCCATTCGACTGCATTCTCTTCGGTAATCAATCAAGCTCTGCTCCTTCAAATATTATTCAAAGTTTATTCGGCGTTTGTTATCAAGGATCTATCTGATCTGATTCATGATTGTCTATTAATTTCAACACAAGCAGATCTCGACGACACTCTGTATCCGGAACATACCGGTATTTCACTCGCCGTGAAGAAAAACATCGATGGTATGTAGATATCTCATCTTACCTCAACCACTATTTTTCTAAAACCACGTTCAGTGTCGTGCTTTTGCCAAATTGTAATTTGACTTCTCCTGTTTTTAAAATAAATTTTCAGAGTTCCTTGCTATGAAATGCGACATATCAGCGGAGAGAGCTAGCTGTTTACGTGTGGAACTCTTCCGCAAGTACGGCAGCTCACTGGCCGGCTTGATTGTAAGCACTTGATCTAAACCAAATTACCATGAACTGATTTAATTTTGATAACAAGATATGTTTTTGCATTTGTTAACTGATACGATATTTAATTTGATGGTTGATATATAGGCACTTGGTTATGATGTTCACCCTGATGAGTATCACAGGTTAGTGGAAATCGATCAAGTCAACATTAATTGGGAGCAAATTAATTAAATTTTATAAACTTAATCTTAATTTAACGAAGAATTAACTCTTAATTGATTGCAGCTATGTGCATGGGCGATTGCCGTACGATCGGATTGCATCGGACCCGCACCTGGTACAACTACTGAATAGCATATCCCTGCCAAAAATTGTAAGCATCAAGACCAATACAGGATGTTTGAATTATTTTCTTCATACAGAGATGCATTTAGGTGATCAACAATAGCAGCAGTTTTAATTAAATGGTTAATACAAATACGTAAAGTATTAGCTGATTGGTACCAGAATGCAATGGCTTCTACCTGCAAATATGCCAAATTGACAGATATTTGCTACACAAGCATTAAAAAAAAAAAATGAGAGAATATAAAATTAAATATCTCCAATGTTCTTAGATAAATTTAGAATTTCTTTTGTTCCAGGTTAACAATAATCTAATTTATTAATAGAGCAGAATGTCTGAAGCTTAGAAGCTAATAATTGTGTGATTTCTTTCAGCTGTTCACAAATTCTGATAGGAAGCATGCCACCAGAGCGCTAGCCAGACTTGGAATTCAAGAGGATTGCTTTGATCAAATAATATGCTTTGAGACGATGAATCCGCATCTATTTGATGAAACAAAAGATGTCTTTTCTACTTCATCAGAAGTTGTTCTGAAACCATCTCCTAAGGCAGTGGAGATAGCTATAAACCTTTCTGGTTATGATCCACAAAGAATGGTATGTTATCAACTCCTTTTATGAGATAACTAAAAGTTTTAAGGAAAAGAAGGTACAATGCAGCATATTATGTATATTAAATTATTAAGAAAAACTCAATAATAACATTACTCTCTTTTTTTTTATTATTTGAATCAGCTATTTCTAGATGATAGTGAAAGAAACATGGCCATGGGGAAAGCTGTGGGCTTAAAGACTGCTCTGGTAACTTGCCTTTCTTTTATTTTAGCAAATATATGGTTCTTTAATCTTCCCTAAAATAAAAAATTGAAGTTAAGTTATACATGTTACATTTGCTGTTGCCATGCTGAACCTTCTAGAAACCATTATACCTAAAGATCATTTTGAGCCATACAATTAAGTTAATAGTTGCAGTACTCTCAAACATCATTCTGAAATTGATGTTGCTACTAATTAAGACTTTTAGCCTTTTAATGCCCCAAATTACAAATAAAAATCAATGATGTCCTACAAAACCAACTTATGAACGTCATGAACATAAGCTGTCTCAATCAATCAGTTGGGTTCAGAACTTAAAAGATTTCATATGGAGTAAAGTTGCAAAGTTTGTGTAGCAGGTCAATTTATGATCACGAAAGCTGTATTGGTCCCCCAACTAGATGTTGCGATAGAATTTTCTGAACATAAAACACAAATTTTTCAGTTCAACAAACAATTATAAATGGAAATCTAAATGACCTTTTCTCTCTATTTAATAGATATATCATAGATGAAATCTTCTTAATTCAACAACATCGAGGCATTGTTAAACTCAATTAATTACATGATAGGAGATTTTCAAATTGATCCTCTGTAAAAGTCAGTGATGGACTTTTTGGTCTAGTAGTTCAGTACAGAAAAAACAGTAAATTGGGTATTAGTCATGTACATCTACAAAATACAAACCTTTACTTTTTTTTTTTTTTTTTCTCAAGTGAAAACCAATGAAGCTAATAACATTTTTTTTATTTCACAATCAAGGTTGGGAAAAGGCTAAAAACCAAAGACACTGACTATGCACTAGAAAATATCCATAGCCTCACCAATGAAGTGCCAGAGATATGGAGCATGAGTAGGAAAGCAGAAGAGGAGATAAAACCAAAGAGATCTGATCTGGATGCGATCAGATCACCAGCTCCGGTGGAGGCCTAGATAAGATATCCCCTCCAATTAAGGATAACTACTGTGAATATCAGTCTATAATAAGCTGACTCAGGGGCCATGGTTTGCTGGTGGAAGGTCCTTTTCGAACCTTAGTTTGACATATAGACATGCCAAACTTGCCACCTCTTGTGAATATTGTTTAGATGGCATCATTTGATGTTTGTTTTTTTCTTTTCTTTTGTCTGTCTATTTTTATCAGCAGTGTTATACTATTATGTGATTAAGAAGTAAGGCCCCTTCTGTGGCTATGGAATATTAAAAGTTTATGGCTAATTATTCTATTTCATATGTGGGATGATGGTTGAAAGGAAGCATCTATTTTATGTCGTTGTTAATTGCTCAATCAGCTCATGATCTCACTGTAATTGATGTTTGGTTGGTTGTTAAGCACTAAAACATAACAAATTAACAACTGGCATAAACAGTGCGCATTGGCATCTCAGGTCACACCTAAAAAAATGCACACACCTTTTTGGGCCACACAATCTGTACCATACCCAAATTATTTGCAGCTAGAATTATATCAGTTGTCGTACTTCTATTATTGTGGTCATGTAATTATATAGTACTATTAATGACACTACTTATTATTAAAAGAATTGCTTTCTTATTTAATATATGTTTGCAAAAGATATTTTTTCCTATTCTTAGAATAGGTTTCCAATACATATTTTCCATTTGACTATTCCATGCTAATATGAAACAAATAAATTCGATATTTTCAAGAAAAATATATATGTGTGTTGAAAATTATCTTCGATTTAGGTAACAAATAATTGATTAATCAGTTAGAATGCAAAGAGTAAACTTTTGTTTACATCCAATTTTAGCAAACAGAAGCTCGGTCCTTCGTTTGATGATCAAATCAAATGATTATTGTCAGATGTTAGGCATTTCTGGTTTCGGTGTGTGTAGTTTAAGGTGCATTGAAGAATAATAATCATATGGTGCACTTTCAGGAAAAAAAAAAAATTAAACATACTGAAGGAGCATCAACAATCCTACAGCAGTCAGTACCAATATCGATCTGACCTGTCAGCACCTGACTTGAATGAATCTCATCGATAATCCAATATCAGTGAAAGAGGATGGGCCTGACAATTGCTATTGTTTTGTAAAAACTTCAGTGGATGTGATGGGAAGAGCTGCCAAAGCAAATGCTGATTATGCTGTTGTTCAATGAAAGGGGAGACTTGCAAAAAATGAAACAACATGAGTAGTATCACCTTCTAGGTGAGATGGGGCTAATGGAGCCAACTGGGGGTGGAGCTTAATGTGCATCAACAATTGGAAATTTACACGGCTTGCAGGAATCTTGTAGAATTCCTAGTCAGCGAGTTATGAGAATCTCCATGCTGGAAAGGAGAATGATCACCAACAATATGAGGGATTACTTCAATTAGGTAGTGGAAGAGAAGAACATGACCTCATGCCGAGGGATAGGTTCCTGGTGGCAACAATCAATATGGCAACCTACGCAAGAATGATATTATCTTACTCCATGTCCCAATGGAACAAAATTTGAGGAAAAAGGGAGCTCTAGGAGATGATAGAGAGTTCTTGAGGCAAAAGTACTAAAGTAGTATTCAAAATCTTATAAAGATTTTTGGGACAAAATATAAGGGAATGGGGAAAGGGAAGTAAAGCTGTAAGAAATAAAAAATCTGAACTAAGAATCTTATTAAGTTGGCTAAGGGCTTGTTAAGAATTTCAAAAAATAAATAATTCTCTTGCAGCACCTCATATTCTCACTCTTCTGAGTGGCAAACCTATAAAACTATTCTTAACACTCTTCCAAACATCAGTCATCTGCTACTGTTCTAGTTTTCCTATTCCAATGGCACTATTCTAGTGTCATTACTTGATTTGCCAAAGGGATCAATATTATTATAGTTGCTTCATCAGCACACAGAAATTTATTAGAGAATACTGCTGACTCCCAAAATGATATCTTTTGGCTAATAATCCAAGTTTAGAACTAGTACCAAGAGACACACAAAAAGTGAGAACACTGAAATTATAAGAGCACCCCAGGCGTCAATTTTCCTTTTTGTTCTGTATGTACAATAACCTGAAATATTAAATGTGCTAGTACACTTCAACAAAAATTGAGTGTTACCAAATTCATGCACTAGACTAAGCACCATAGTATTGACAACATTAGTCAGTATTCTCCTTACCATATGTATCTTCCATTCCATTGCTAACTCTTCTTCTCCTCTCTGCTATCATTTCAGAATATGCCTACAAATAGAACAAATAACCAGATAGGGGACCATTACTGAAATTGATTTTAAGGCTCAGCACATACCAACTAAAAATCGGAAAAATTTGCTTTTTAAATAAACTAATAATAATTATGACAAAGTAAAATCAGTCCCAATACGATCTTAGTCATTGACAGTGATATATACATTTATCTAATGGAACATTCAGAAGAGATTACACATGTGGCATGTCACTTTTCTGAACATTAAAAATGAAGGATCTAGTCATTTCTGAACGTTAGCATCAGTTGACAAATTCATGACTTCATGGTTCGTTGAATATAAATAAAGTTGAATCCGAACACATAGGGACAAAGTATTTACCTTAGGATAGGAGTATAAAAAAATGTACCACCATGCTGATATTAGAGCAAAAGCCGCACTGCTTAGCAGTATAGAGTGCAGAATTAACCAGCTACCAGCAATTACAGTCAGTCCAGTGAGAAGTATTGTCCATGGTTGACACCTTAATAAAAGTAAATTAGAAAAAGAAAATTTCAGATTTTATTCAGTGAACAAATTCATTTCAAGTGTCTGAAAGACAAATCACTTTATAAATATAAGTCATCTGCAGCCAATTATATTAAGTTTTAAGAACATTACAGCAACTGTCGCCAACTTAAACATAAATAATTCGGGGAAGGGTCAATTGACAAAGCTTATCTTGACAAACTAGTCAATAATTCTTACAAAATTTAAACAAAATTTAAACAAAATGTAAAATAGAAAATTTTTATGAAGATGCTGTGAAACTTAGAGATTGATTATGTTCCAGAATGCATCTATAACTAATTCCTATTACTAAATTTTTTTTTTATTTAGTTGAATTTCGATTATCAAGATTCTCAAGATATGCATTCTCATTTGATCCCTCCCCCAATAATTAACCCCAGCATCACACATTGCATTGTCAGGTCGCATACTGAGGAAAAAAAGATAAAAAAAGAAAGGTTCAATTTTGTTAACTAACCAGGCGGGTTTAGTGTCCCACACGGAGTCATACTCGAGCGAGAGATAGTTGAGGTATCCATCCATGTCATCCACCACTCCATTCTCGTCAAAGAACGGCGATTCCCCGCCAGCGCCTCGCCTCTCCGCTTCCCTGCTGGCCCGGACAGCCCCCGAGCGCCTCCAGCTCGGAAAAACGGTCGGGAGAGGGGAGATCCGGTACGGATGGAGCGGATGGGCGAGGAGAGGGTTGCAGTGCAGGGAAGGTACAGGTAGAGGAAGGAGAAGAAGAGAGACTGCCCCCATTTCTGTTCTACTGTCTGTACGTTCTGCAGCTTAGCTCGGAATTGGCAATTTGGCATCGCCGTTATCTTCTTCACGGAACGAAGAATTGCGGGCTGACGGCCCATAATTCAACAGTGGCCCAATAGTGTGGAACTATTTTTGGGCTTAAATTTCTAATAAGTAATAGCTAGTGACCACCTTTTTTATTTATCCATGAACAGATATTATTTTTCAGTGAATATTTATATCTTTTCGATTGACATATATCATTATATCATTTTCTAGTAAGCGAATATATGACGGTTTCTAGTAAACATTTATGCAATTGTTACAAGTACATAAGTATGTGTGAGTGTGTCAGATCGTGAGAGAAGAGTGGATGGATGGCCTACTAGGACTCGACATGTTTTCCATTTCTAATGGGTGTCCTGTATAATAATAATTTCATGTGGAACTTGCTTCAAAAAAAAAAAAAAAATTAATACGAAAACAAGACTAGGAGTTAAAAAAGGACATTGTAACCACAGTCCACAACGTATTTGAAGATCCAAATAATGGAACAAAATATAGAAATAGAATCGGCCATTCTGTCTATTATCACATGAATATTTTATGTGAGAGTTTACTTGTAGCATATGAAAGGCGTTCGTCAGGATTCAGGAACCCTGAGAGAGGCTACTGTGACGACTCCCACCAGAATTCATATCCTCTGCTGCGCAGGAAATTACTGTGCAACGTTCCAACCATTGGATATGCTTTGAGATTCGTGCAACTCAATCTCAAAAAACACCCCCACTAATCGGCATCGTTGATTCACTGCGCAGTAAAATAGTGCGCAGCAGAGGATAAGCACGCCTCCCACCACCCCACCATGGGATGTTAAGAGAGAGGTAGCTCCCTCTTCGATCAAAAAAAAAAAAAATAGCTTCCTCGTCTCCGGTGTCGGCACACACAGATCTCATTAATCTGTCCTTTCTCCGTTCTTTAATAAATAGATTTATAACCCTTAAACTTTGTCTCTTAATAAATAAATTTATACTCTTTGTTTGAATCCACTTTCTTCCTAAAAAAAAATATATATATATAAATATATTAGGAAATTCTCAAAATGCTCCTCGTCTCCGTCGAAGAATGTTCACTTTTCTACTAATTGAGGACATAAAAGTAATTTTACTCTTCTACTATTTTTTTTTGCTTTTGCTATAAATTCATTATTTTGTGAACAGAGGAAGTACATCTTTTATAAAAAAAACTTGAACTCAGGTGTATCGAACTATTGATGTAAATTTGGACGGTGCTATATATTTCGGCCGCTGGATGTAAGTATACTAGTATAATACTATACAGTGTAATTAATTACTGATAAAGTGCGCAGTGTAATTAATGATACAAGTGTACAGTGCAATTAATGAAGTTAATGCTCCATGGGATGGGAGTACTCTACTCCTTCACCACATCATCAGCATGATATTGATATAAAACTTCCTGTCGCTTTCCTTTGCGCTGCTACGCGTTCCCAGTACGATTGACTAATATGGCTTTGTGTCACTTTTACTCCCCCACCGTCCCTCTTTCTGGTCTGTTCTATTAGCCTCTTCTGATCTCTCCACTCTCCTCTCCCTCTCTTTTTCTTCCCTTCATGCTAATCAGCTTGCTGCAGTTTGAAGAGTAATTAAGTAAGGTTTTGGCCTGATAGCTATTGATTCTTTACAAAGGATGGCGCTAGAGAGTGCGATCGGCATCATCGCCCAGGCGCTGATCCTGGTGCTGCTTGTCAGGTTGTTGTTTGTAGTGTTCACGGCAAAGCTCATCTGGGCTGTCATCATGGTGATCTCTTTCTTCTTTGCCATGAGTTTCAGCGGCGTCCCGATCGCATGAGGCGCGTCATGTACATGGAGATGTAGTTAGGGAATAGTGGTCAATCCAGTGGTAAATCAAGTTGTTTTAGCTTTTGTTAATCCATGTTACTCTTCGATTAATTTATGTAACATGGGCTTCATTTTATATCATGTATGATGTATCACTTCTTGACTTTTTTTTCATTTTCACCCTTTTTATATCTTTTCTTCCTCCACTTTTTTTATTTTCCCATCCTGCTGCTTGTACCCTTTTGGGGCATAGAGAAAGGGGAAAAAAACAAGGGTTTGTACATGGAACCCCATGTAGGCTGTACATGAATGGTTTCTGGAAAGTTCCACAGTAAAACAAGGTACACTTTCGTATGTTGTACATGTACCATATGCATTTTTTTTTGAGGAATATATTCTGGTTCTTAATAAGGATTCGGAAGAATTTCTTCATACAACAAGAATCCAATTAGAACTGTAGTGACTGCGCCGCCCAGCGCCCCCTTTAGTAAACTGTTATTACAGCTAGCCAGTCAACTGGCCTTTGCTTAGGAAGAACGCAAGGCAAGAGAAGGGATGAAAGGGAGATGCAAGGAGAGAGTCTACACACCTGTGTCAATACAGTTAATTAAATCCCCATTTGCTTGGAAGGATGAAAAGAGAAGGGTTTTCTAAACGTAAGAGAATATGGCAATGACAAGTCCATCTGAGTGAGAGTGAGAGCTAACGTGTCTCAAAATTCTTGTTTACTGTCCCCTCTCATATGATTATGATCGTTAGAGAGGGTGGTACAAAGTTTGGTGATCTCAACCAAATAATCATTCTTTGTAGAAACCAAGAATATGCGCCATGGTCCCAATAAAGGTTGGCACAAAATCCCTTCCTTCTTTGTTCTCAAAAGAAAAAATTGTTTGTGGCTTGGATCACACAGCTCTTGCGAAATATATGTGATGAAATGATTGAAGCCGAACATGAGTTCTCTTTATGCACATGAATATTTACATAATATTGCTTGCTTAATGGCAACAATCCTTTCTATAGTGGCCGCAACAGTGGATAGTCTTCGAGTAGCTCTCTCTCTGATAATGTATCACCTTCGTTCTGTGGGGTCCATAGCACCTCAACAGCCTGCCAAAACAAAGTTATCAACAATTAGTTTCATACTAACAACGCATATCATATCCGACGACATATGCAAGCATAAAAGCAAAGTAATTAATTGATAGCCATCTTCTGGAACTAGTGAAGTTTACTGCTTGACCATCTTCAAGAATATAGTTATCAACAGCATCAAGATCCAAGAACATATAAATTGTATTAGGACGTGAAGTTTACTGCTTGACTATACCCCACCAGATGGACATAACAGTCTTTCTAAGAACTACTTGGCCATTACAGGATTATTTTTTTTGCCATCCTTGGCAAGCTGCGGCCAGTACTGCACAGCATTTGCTTCTTCTGACCAACACAACAAGCTTTTGATGGCCTTGAAGTAGAATAATTGAATTGACAAAGTTCATCTTGCCAATACATCAACTGGGCAACTATCTTCTTACAACAATTATTTTCAATTGCATAAGCAGCAAAATATTGCAATCAGTTTTTGTAAAAGAAGAGAAAATAAGCATATTTTTGTACCATAATTTTACTTGAAGGGATGGAACCAAGCTTCTGTAAAGCAATCTTTAAATCAGAACTCGAGTTGATCACAGGGAGCTTATGAACACCCTCAGCAGCAACCAAAATAGTGATCTGCAGAATTTTTGAAGTTTATTTAGAATTCAACTTGCAACATGATAATAATTCAGGCAAGATTTTCTGGAGGTCCCTCTAATTTGCCAAAATTTACACTTGACGGAAATGGTACCATAGTTATGTACAGTAATAATTCAGTATTGAGTTACCAAAAATAGAGTATAGATTCTAAGCAAAATCGAGTGCCCATAAATGTTCATTCAAAAGCCAGTGGGGCATCAGCATTTAAACCAACCTCAGAGGAACAAAAATGAAGGTGGTCTGCAAGACAAATTGCCTCTTTATGGCAGGATGTAATCACAGATATGGTCACCGAGTATCACAAAGCTCTCCATTTGATTCCAAAGTGGTATGTAACAAAATGGTCTGATTCATTCCTTGACCAGAGACGGAATAAATTTCTTTCACTAAGAAAGAGACCATGTCAAATTCAGGCCAGTAACAGAAGAAGAAATCCACTTCATCTGTGTAGGTAGGACTTTGCATTGATTTAGGAACCAAAATTCATTCCCCAGAAAGATGGGAAGAAATTCTAGCTCCACAGCACTGCCACGTCAGGAAATTAAACTATTTGTTTTCTTATTTTTTTTATTAGAGGTTGTAGAAACTAAATCGTTTGTTATACCGAACATTTATTATTTTTTCAGTTTTTATCTTTTCACTTACCTCCTAATAACTAAGATAACAAGTTAGAAAATAATTGTACTATATTAATAGGTCTTCTGAGCTTCTCTTTCTCCCAAACAAACCAAGCCTAGCTTTTGTTGCCTCCACCGCAGGCTTGCACTGCATTCGTCTTACTATGGTTATGGTACCATCTATTCTCTATTTTCGCAATTTTTATAATTATTTTGTTTAGTTGAAAGTCACAGATGTAATTGTTGAAAAGAATTATTTACTATACATAGAGTAAACATATTTTAGTATGACAGGAAGAAAAGAAACAAATTTGTACTCCAAAAGTGATGGGCAAAAAGAAAATGTATACAAATTTTTAAAGAAAAAGTAAATATAGGTTTACCTTATTAAGTTCCTATTTAGCTTTTATTTTTCTCATTTATTATTGGCGTTATAATTTGCATTTTATTTATTTATATTGGTCTGAAATTGAACTTTGCATAATTTTTGTTTATCCCTGATTTTTTTTTTGTCGATGAAGGTTTTTTGGAGTGTTCTTTGCAGAAAGTTTACTGACACCCACAAATCACATGTTTGTCATTTACATGATGTTTTCTTGCAAAAATAAATTAACATATTCTCTTCTGTTACTTTTTATTTTCTTCTCCCTTAATTGAATTTATTTATGCTTGTAAATGTTTATAAATTTATTGAATATTATAATATATAATGTAGCTCATAACAGCTAGCATGTAGCTTGAAATTTCTGATCAAATTAAATAATGTTTCTTTTGTTGAATGTTTTTTTTTTTTTAAATCCCTTTTGTTGAATGTTAGTTATGCCATTTTTTTCATGTCAATATTCATTAAACATAAGATTATAATTTCCGGGGCGAAGCCCGGAAAAACAGCTCTAGTACTATTAATGTGGGTGCAATAGAGATGTAACAGGACTGTTAATAGAGATATTTCAGACTGGTCACAGAAATAAAACGCAGGGTGTTTCATTATAACCAAAACATACTAGAAATCACCTTTTCTCAAAACAAAATTTGCAATAGAAGAACACAAAACCAGGTGGTATTGAAATATCACTGCCAAAATGGCAAAAGGAAGACACTTTGGTAAGTAGTTAATTGGCAAATTATACATACCACAATGTATTCATTACTGAAGCTGCTTGACCTTCGGCTAGCTGATTTATGCCTCTTGATATTATTTACATTAACAAGTGTTTCTTCATCAAATTTGCCTCTTTCCTCAATTGACAGTTGGTTAAACCGCTTCTCTCCCCCTTCCACACTTCTTTTTATATCCACCTGTAGAAACCATGACAGTTTCGCAAACACCATGAGCAATTCAATAATGTAAATGTGCTATCTTAGATTCATTAAGTGTTTTTATGACTGCCGAAATGTGGTGCGTTTAACTAAAAACATATAGCCAGAAGTAGTCTTCCTAATTGTGTAGTGAACGAACCATCAAATTTTTGCATGTTCAAAAATTAAAAGAGAAGGGAAAATAATAATGGAAGAACCTACCGACGAGTAAGCGGAGATGCAGCAATCAGGATGCCGTAGCAAAGCCAAAGTTGTTTCTACAGAAGATGAATAAAATTCAATTCAACCTCAGAATAACAATACAAGCCAGTCACTTATCTTCCAAAGGTGGGGTATAAAGGTGACAGTACAGTACTACCAATTGTAGCCAGGGTTGAGGCATGATTATCACATTCAAATGAAGTGCTCTCATTTACTATCTCTCAATAATTTGATATAACAAGTCACTTATATGAAAACAACCAGGCCCACAGCAGCCTTACTGGTAACAATGCAACAAACTTCACCCTGCTTTACAGCCCCTTCACAGAAAGGTGACCACCTCACTTGGGGCACGGCACACATTGAGCATGTGTGACAGCATTGGTTTTAAACTAAATCTGATCATATATATATAAATATGGTGAATTCTTCTATGGATTGGAAGACATAGACCGTATAATTGTTTGAATAGGATGGTTAAGAAAAATTCTTGAGGCACAAGTAAAGCGAGATACTTGATCTGTGATATCTCAATTGCTTGATTAAAAATGAACGGTTGTCCATAGAAGAACAACTCTATAAATATGTATAACCTCAAATTTATGCAAGTATATATTTTGAATTTAAAAAGGCATGCTAAGCAAAACTGGTCCAGATTGGGTGGTTTCAACATGTGGCCATGGGCAGAAACAGGTCCCAAATTTCACATTGACATGCATTAAATAAATAGCAATGGTCTAAATCAGGTAGTATCTGGTGTGATCATGCCAAGGGGTCAAAAGATTGCACAGCAACCAGTTCAGGCTATGTAAGAATTGACAACTCCAGCAACAGTCAACATAGATGGTTTATTACTTACCAGTAAGAACATAGCTTAATCCAGCTGGGGTAGAAGTATCAGCCTTCTCAGCTATCTGATCGAGTTCCCTCTGAAACGACCTCGCCATACCCAATAATCCAACCTAGAACCAGTCATTCAACAAACACTTTTCATCAATTAAACATGGCAGAAACTAGGCGTAGATGAATATTAAGATATCAAAGACAGTATTGATCAAACCTGAAGCTTAATAACACTGGTCTTCTGTGTCTCAGTAAGAACACTACCCTCGGAAGAATCCGACAGAAACCCGGTGAAGAACAGAAACGCCATGAACGCCATCATGATGAGGACGAAATTCGACCCGGCTCCGACGCCGAAACCGACCACTGGGCCCACGGGAGCGAACGGCGAGGAGTAGAACGGCGCCGAGTAGAACGAGCGGGAGTACGACGGCGCCGGCGCAGAGTAGCTCCACGAGGAGTGCGAGGAGGAGCCCCTCGAGGACCGGGAGGAGAAAGAGGACCCGCCGATTCTCCCTCCGGACGCCGCCAGAGCGCCGTACGGATCCCCCAGCACGATCACGCCGAGGAGAATCGCGGCTATCGCCGGCTTCTTGAGCGAACTTAGGGTTTTCAAAATCCCGTCCCGAAGCTTCTCGAACAGATTCGAAGGGACGCCGTCGGTGGACTGCGAAGGGGTCTGTCGAGCCGCTCGCGTTCTGAGATTCGTGCGGAGGGGGGAATGGACGGCCAGTCGGATTTGTGCGGGGTTTGAGTTTCTGAGAGGGAATTGGAGAGGGCGAAGAGAGGCGCGGAAAAGAGGGTGGAATTTTAGTGAGGACGGGGGTCTGAGCTTCGGAGGAGGTTCTAGAAGGAAGGACGCCGTTTCTGGCAGCGAGGCGATTGCCATTGGAGACGATTGCAGGTTAGAGTTTGCGAGAGTGTGTATGGGGGGTGACTGGTGGGTATTGCCGTATTTGGCTGTGATATTTTTTTCTGCGCTGTTTGTTTTCCGACAAGGGAGATTTGATTTGATTTGCGCCTCAGAGAGGTTTCAGGAAGGACAAAGGATACGTGGCCGGAGAATTTTGATTTGCGGCGGGTATATACGAATTTTTTTTTTTTGGGAGCTGATAATAGTCCCCAACATTTCATCCCAAAAAACGTCCCAAGTTGACTGTAGCGCGTCAACGTAGAAATTAGCGACCCGAGTTAGATGCTGCTTCAAATTCTTATAATTTCGCTCGGTACTATTTATAACAAATTAAGCCACTATTTAGATATGTGTGGACTATTATTTAATCTAATTGGATTAACACATTTCACAGTGTGACGGCATAATTTTCAAAAATGTGCATCGCGACCCTTCAATTTAATACGCTGGAACACCGCTCCAAAACTATTTACACCAATAATCTAATCGGTTTACACTTTACACAGTTGAAATTCAAATATATAATACTAATTAACAAGATACTAAACAACTGCAAGAAGCCAAACCTATGAAATAAATGGGCTATTTATAGTAAACTTTGGGCCTCTATAGATTAGTCAAACAAAATTATAGTGACAAAAATGCATCTCATATTGCAGCTATTTACACCAATTGAATTTTTTATTTATATTCGACAATTAATATGTTTATTCAGCACTTCAGTTCCGCATTTTTTAGAGTTGTTTATGCCAATTGCACAACTATTTACATTAAGCAATATAGTTATTTATAATTTATATTAACATGTATCTATATATTATGCTATTTATAATAATGTTAGACTTTATTTGCAATAAGTGATCGAATTATTGATAGTTTACATCATGACTTATGGTAAATGCTGTCAGTCAAAAACCTTCAATCATTGTGTTACTTATAACTATAACTTATCTTATTTGTAGTTACCATATGAATCATTAAAAGGACTCCAACACATAATGTAAGTGCATACGTTGGCTAAAACTATTTGTAGTGGGGAAGACATTGTTTACACTTGTTAATTATTAGGACAATGCTCTTGCATAGGTAAAACAGTTCAAACTACAAAATTTTGCAATATAAGAAACTATAAATATCATATAAGATACAAAATTTTTAACAATATATTGAATACTTCAATAATCAGAAACATTTCTATTTTGGATTGACATATCACTCATCCAATGATCCAATTAAGCATTGTTTCAGAATTTGTAGGAAACCAAACACAATAACAATAAAATAAAATTTAATCCAAATAATCATCATTGCATATGAAATCGGTGGTATGGTATTCACATCCATCGCCTGTGTGTCACCTGCCTCAAGCACTTATGTGGCAATAATTTCTTTTAAGAATGAAAAAAAAAAGATCAAACCCTTTATTAATGGTCAAGCCTCAGATTTAATAAGAGGATCTTCCAAAAAAAAAAAACTTTTAAGATCGAAACCAATTTAAATGACGAAAACAGAGTAAAATAAATGAAAACAAAAATAAAATGGAAAAGAGAAAAAAATAAGAAAACAAACCATGATGGACCACAGGACCCGAGTCTCGATCGGGCCTATGAAATTATCAATGGTTAAACACTTTCATCATCATACTTCTTGCAAGACAATATTCACAAATTTTAATTAGAAAGTAGACGAAAACGGAAGTGGAAGGTGCGAATATTTAGACTACGAGATAGAGAGACACGGTTGGACAGATTTAAAACTAAACTCATCTTTGAAGGAAAGGGCGCACGGAGAGATGCAAATCATATTTAAGAATTTGAATTTATTTGAAAATCAACCCTCAGTGCAAAAGAAATAATTTGAAAGTCAAATGAAAAATCGTTGGTCAATGATAGTTGGGTTTGGGGACAGCGACGGGGGACAACTCATTGGGGATTATAATATTTTTCCTTTTTTTTTTGTCTACGCCAAAAAAAAAAAAATTTGAAGAGTATGCTTGCTTTAATACAAATCACACGACTATGACTAGTTTTCAAACGCCAGTTTTCACGGTAACAGAAATCTGAACTTAGAAAATTTTTATAAAAAAACTGACCTAAACTCCGGAGTCCAGACTCCAGAGGATAAACTCCAGCGTTTAGAGTCCATTTCGTCTGAACACCAGTGTTCAAAGTACTCGTACAGAGTATTAATCCCTTTCATTTTTTCTTGTAAAATGGAGCCTAATAGACTCCGGAGTTCAGACTCTAGAATCTAGACTCCGGAATTTAGATCGGTTTTTCGATAAAAACTTTTTCACTTCGGATTTTTGTTACTGCTGAATGTTGATGTCTGAAATGAATTGTAAACGTCGGCGTTTAAAAATTAGACATAGTCCTGTGATTTGTATTAAAACAAGTATACCCCTAAATTTTCTTTTCTTTTTTTTAGGCATAGACAAAGAAAAGTTATAGTAGCAAAAACTGTAGCAAGCCACTCTTTAGATTTGATCCCTTCCGACGGAATCTTAATTGAAGACAGGATTAAGGAGCCAGCCCGGTAGGCCCATTTGAATTCATTACTCGGTATTCAATAATATGATTACAATTTACAAGAGAACTGCCAGTTCAGTACCCAAATGATGACTTAATTTAAAAAATAAAAATAAAAATCCTACTACAAGCCACTGGAACAGAAGGAAAAAAATAAATATCAAACTACACTAAAACCAAAAAACATTAGTGCCGGGCTAGCAATTTCCTTTAGTTCTGAGAACAATCCTATTCTAGCTATTAAAGTTTCCAGTTTCCTATTTCTTCATGGGATGGAATCCCTGCATAGCATATCATATTCCTTCCTAGCAATATTAGCCAGGCGATGGGGCTGTGCATCTCCCATGAACTGATGAACATCAAATTAGAGGAGGGCACACCTTCCTCAGAGGCATTCTTGCAATTGTACACAGGTTCAGTGCCTCTCCAATCAGGTATCTCCAGGCAACTCTCCCCCAATATTAGATTGATCAGTATTTGGCAATCTGATTTGAACCATAGAAGCATGAGGAATTTCTCCTTGGCAATTTGTGTGGCTGTGGATAAAGCCTCGGCCTCAGCATGAACTGGAGATACATTCATTAGATGGGTCATACTGACTCACTATCTTCACTTGGCCTTTCAAAAATAGCAGCCACCTCACCTCTTTTCAGATTTTTAAAGCCAAATTAGATACCAGGCCACATTGCTCCTTGTGATAGATTCCAAAGCAGGGCCGAGAAAGCACTAATTACCTGTGAAGGCAGAGCATCTGTTCCAATGGAGAGTGGCGATGAGAACTAAAACGCTCTGGCTACCGGGCATGAATAGCTGGAAACTCATGTATACTATCTCCCTTGAATTGAATGGTGAATTGCTGAACTCTTCAATTTCAGTTCTTTCATTAGGAAAGTCTCTCCGGATGCAAGCATCTTGCATGGTTCCTTTTTTCCTCTTGACCAGCTAACAGGAGTTGCTTAAAGAAGACCGTGTGATGCACACAGTAGAATGTAGAATTTGACTGCGGGGGAACCTATCCCATAGAGAGAGTAGTTGAAAATTTTAAGCACAAGGATCTACCAAAGTAAATTCTAGTTATTTTATTCATTTCCCCTAACTTATTTGAAGGTCCGAGACGAATTGGCTTTGTAGTTTTTATTTTGTTCCATTTTCTGTGTACTGCCAAGTGTTCCGCTATGCTCTCATTGAATTTTCCTGGGACGACTCCTGTTATTAACAACAAATTACAGTCTCAGTGAAAAAATTGCATTAGTTCTTCTCTCTCTCATATTGAAGTTATGGATGTGATTTCTTTTTATTTTGTTGCCAAGCAGGACCGCAATGTGGTGAAAAGTTCGAAAAAAAATTCTCTTGACATTTTCTTTTATGGTTAAGTTGCAATGTATATATAAAACAGTATAAATAGTTTCATTTTATTGATATCAAAGAAGTTCAAGCCATTTTGTATAGCATATCACGCATGGCAATAGGAAGCTCTTAATTGATTCTCATATCAATAGAACCATTTATACAAATACTGAATTAAGATATCAGACTATAAGAACATACCAGTATGTTAAAACTCTCTTGCAAATCAACCTTTCTCTGAATCTAAACCTTTCTTGCGACTCTGCTTCTCAATCTCCATCTCAAGAAAATCCAAGATCTTATCAGTAATGTGATTTGGAGACAAACCAGACAGAAGCATTTTTCTAAGATATCTGTAGGCCTCTTTTACCCTTCCTGCCTTAGCATTCACTTCAATTAACGTATTGAAAGTAACCACATCAGGGTTCACACCACTCATCAACATTTTGTCAAACAATTTGGTGGCTTCATCAGTTTTCCCTGCCTTACCCAGTGCATTAATCAGTGTGTTGTACATAACAATGTCGAGATATCCACCTTTCTTTGATAATTGTTCAAGTACAGAACTAGCCACCTCAGCCCTGCCGAGCTTGCCCAAACCTTGAATAATAACATTATATGTTGCAATATCTCTTGGACATAGTTTCTCACCCATCTCATGCAGCACAGCCCATGCCTCTCTTAAGTAACCCTTTTTCACAAAGGCACTCATAAAAGAGTTATATGTATAGCTATTGGCCCCTTCTTCTTTCTGCAAAGCAGCAAATATTTCAAATAATTTACAAGCAATGCTAAGCTTCCCTTTAGATAAGAATATAGACAGATAGGTGTTGACCATGTCTATATCAAAAGTTCTATCCCCAAACCCATGCACTTTTTTACCTCTCCGGTGCATGAAAGCACTATGAAAATTAACATTTGAGTCTGCACTTTTTGCCAGTCTGTCCAGATAGGGTGACGGAGACCATTCATCCCTTACTTCCTCTTGATCTAAGCATGCACCACCTGTATCTTCACCAAGTTCGAGGCTGATTAATTTATATACATCATCTAAACTACCTGAAAATGGGAACAGTGATGTATAATCTTTTCTTTTATCTGGAGGGCTTCTCATAGCAGCCTCCATGCTCTCCTTCCACCGAATGACACTCGGCACAACTGAACTATATCTCACACTTCTCATCAATCTTTCAGCTAAATCTAATCTCTTGCTCCTGTGAAACCCAATCAGTAAGCTAGAAATAGTGACTAAATCCACAATAAATCCCCTTTCGTCCATTTCCTTAACCAATTCAAGGGCCTCCTCGACTTGACCTTCTTTACATAGTTCCGTAACTACAATGCTATAGCTAATTCCATCAACAAAAGTCCCTTTCTTTTTCTTTAATTCACAAAACAATACAAATCCAGCAACCTGCCTACTGTTTTTGAAAAGCCCATGTATCAAAGTATTAAAAGAGTACGTTGAAGCACGAATTCCTTCATAAACCATCTTCTCAAACAACCTACACGCCTCATCAAGCTTGCGTGCCTTGAGTAGCCCATCTAGCAGAGCATTATACACAATGGTATCACCACAAATTCCACTTGTTCGCATTTCATCGAACAGCTTGAGTGCATCATTAATACGGCATGTTTTACAACATCCCTGAATCAGGGGACGATACGTGTACAAGTCAGGCTGATGGCCAGAGGCCTTTATGTCATGGAACACGGCGAGAGCATTGTCAACATTTCCATTGCGACACAAGGCACGAAGAAGCGAGTTGTATGTGCAGAGATCAGGAATCACCGGTGGATCAGAGGTCTTCATCTTTTGAAACAGGGAGAGAGACAACGGCAAGAACTGGCCACCGAAGCGCGAGAACGCATCGATGCACACATTGTATGTGAAAGTAGAGAAGCTAAACTTCCTATCAGAAAGTTTGTGAAATACATCAAGAAAAGAGTCTACCAAGTCAGCCCGTGAAAGGGCCAGAAGGAGGCGGTTGGCGGCACGGACCGACGGAACAGCATCCAGGTTCGACAGAAGAAGCCGGAAGAGGGACAGCGCCAGCGGCAAATGAGGGTTTGAAGCCGAAAGCGAGGAGAGAATTAAAGAAGACAGAGTGGATGTGGGGAGAGGGGAGGGGAGGTGCGGCGAGGGGCAGGAGAGGAGGGCCAAGGCGTCGCCGAATCGGGAGGTGCGGATGAGGGAATTGAGGAGGGCGAGGAAGGTGGACGGGGCGAGGGAGGACGGGGAGGAGAGGAGGTGGGAGAGAAGAGGCTCCGGCACCGCGCGGTTCCATGGGAGGAACGAGATGGCGGGGAGGGGGATGGTCTGAGGGTTTGAGTCCGGCCTGGAGAGCGCCGCGGTGAGGAGAAGGTTCGAGAGAGAGGAGTGCGGCGCCGCGGCGGCGGTGGTGGTGGAGAAGAGGAGTGTTTTGGATTGTGTCGCTGCGGAGCGGGCCCCACGGAAACGGAGCTTGTGCATGATCACGGAGACCGGATCCGTGCAGATTGTTGTCGTTATTAATTCATGAATCCATGATTCATCGTTCTGTTCAGTTCAGGAGTGTTGGTCCATGCTCGGACAGTCGGACTCAAATTCGGCCCAGATCGGCTCAGTTCGTATGTGCTGTTACTCTGAATGAATAACATGACCTGTTTGTCTGTTTAGTATGGACAATTAGATCAAAATGTACTGATTTGATTCGATCGGTTCGATTAAGATTAATTAGGGATTTTTCATAATTATTCTTATCCGTTGATTTCAATCAAATGACCTAGATTTATATAACAGCAGATGCGATCGCGTGATAGGATACCGTCCATTTCTTAAACAGTCGTAGTCAACAACTTATCTTTACCAATGACCAAGGGTACGTTTGGATCATGCAAAGAATAGGGACCGAGATCAGTTGCTCTTAAATCACAAGAGCAGGGCTTTACCAATGACCAAGGGTACGTTTGGATCATGCAAAGAATAGGGACCGAGATCAGCTGCTCTTAAATCACAAGAGCAGGGCCCTGCTCTTGTGATTTAAGAGCAGCCGATATTCACCCAAAGAATAGCATAAGAACAGAGGAATCAGTGTTTTAAATAACCGTATACGGTTGTACGGATAGGGTACCACTAAGCGACTAATCGTTATACGGCCGATTAATCGAATTTTTGTGAACAATTTTGTGTTCTTGTAAATATGTGCATAATTTTCATATTTCATTTGATAAGCTATTATATGAACTTTATAAAATGATATATAATTTTCCATTACTTCTCGATGTTTTGTAAATGATAAATTTTTTTTTTTTTGAGATAAAGATGAGGATCAAGTCACTCAAATTTAAATGTCTATAAAAGACCTCTCATCCGGGTTTTGAACCCGCGACCTCTCACATGGAGAGCGTTGCCCTCAGCCATTAGACCAAAGGCCGGTTTTTAAATGACAACTTATTATTTGTTAAATTTTATTTAAAAGAAAAGCAATATTCAATTAGCTAACATTAAAAAACTATTAATATGTCATGAGAAAAATATGAAAAGCTCGCACCATTTGTCAGATTTTCAACGAAATTAGAATATTATACAAGAAATGTGAGGCACATGTGCCTGAAAAATGAGTCAATTAGATGGAGACATCGCATACTGCTAAATTAATGGGTTGTAGACTAGACACTGCAACCAAAGCTCAAGCCCGCGTTGCTTAATCGAAACGGTCTGGCCACCGTTTCTGTATAAACGGACAAATAATTGGCCGATCATACCGATTTTCAAAACACTGAGAGGAATTGAGAATAGTAAATGAGATCAGTAAAAGAAAAGTGATTCTAGGATTAGTATGAGCATAATAGTGAAAAATAGTACTATTCCGAATAGTAAAGATGTTTAGATCATATGTTTGGAATAGTATTTGATGGAATGAATAAAATAATGATACATATTTTTGGACTATTTTCATCGATGAAATGAAACAAGTGCCAAACTAGAGCCACACATAAAAGAAATCCATGCATACAATTAAAGGAACAGAGAAAAGGGAAAGGAAATCAAACAAGTGCCAAACTAGAGCCACACATAAATTAAGAAATAAAAATAAAAGGCAAATCATTCATTTGATTTATTGATTATTACTCTTAGATGATCACTGATGGGATATGCTTGACTTTGTGTTGGTCCTCTCCGTTTAGTTTGGAAATGAAACCTTCTGACACCGGTATCACCCTCAACTCACGGAGATTTTTGAGATATTGCAAGTCAGGAACCATCTCCAGCTTCTCACATTCCAAGATATGAAGTTCTTTAAGCATGGGCATGGCACCCTCCTCTAGCTTCAATTCCTCTAGATTAGGCAAGTGTGTCATGTTAAGTTTTTCCAAGCATGTAAACCCTGCTCTTGAACAAATGAGTTTTTCTCCCATGTATGATTCACTCCATAATACAAGTAGCTTGAGGTGAGGCAACTTCTCAAGTTCTGGCATTGGATCTTCCCTTAACTTGGACAATTGAAGCACGAGCTTAACAAGGTTGGGTGGGAATAGGCTACTATCAATGACTGCATTCTCAGGCCATGCTCCCGATAGTTTCAAGAAACGCATTTGCTTATATTCTCTGAATGCTGGGGTGACAATGGTCATGCGTTCATTAGTATCCAACCATAAAGTTAAGGAGATCAGATTCTCTAGCTTGCTCATCAAATTGCTCATTGCTTCCCAACAATGCTGTACAGCTTTTAAGTACAATTCCAACTTGCGTATTTGTGGAAAATATGGCAACTTCACGGCCCATTCCTCCCTTGCCACCACCATCTCCAAGTTTTGCAGATTTTCTAAGTTTGTAGATGATGGTGGTCCGAGGAGTTGACCAATAGGTTTGCAGGAAACACTCCTCAACATCTTGTTATTCCATAACGACTCCGGCAACTCATAAGTACGTTTGTCATCTGAAACCGATGTTTCAGAAGTATTGTTCTTCTGCCACGGCAAAAAGGAACAATGTTTTTTCCAAAAGGTAATATTCTTTTTATTATGTTCTTCATAGTCAGGTGCAAGGTCCCATGTTTCCAACATCTGAAGATGTTTCAAGTGGGCTAGGCATGATAAATTGCATTTTCGGTAGCCATGTGTATCAATTCGCAAGTACCTCAAAGTGGTACCTAACTGCTGCAACCACTTCAGATCAAGATCGTGCATCCCATTGAAACTACGTTCTGCTAAGTCGACCACTCTACTCATCCGAAGTTCATTGCAATCTGGCAAATCTTCTCCAACATAAATTAAAGAACGGAGATTTGGCCCAATTGCTGCCGGTGCTCCTGTGTTGCCAACTTCATGATATGCAGCACGACGCAGTGCAGAAATAGATGAATTGGCGGTGGATTTGGAATATACTCTGAGGAAATCATTTTCTTCCGCCTTCTCGATGGCCAGTTCATGTAAAATGTCATGTATGCGGCACCGAGTCATCTCTCCTAATAATGATCGCTCAGATGCTTGTACCATGCACCTACAGGGGCGACCACATGCACATAAGAACAAGTTATCGTCTCCTAATAATCATCTCGATTGGGGGTTCTTTATAATTAGGAAGCAAGGATTGTGTAAAGTAATATATTTTCAAATAAATTAAAAATTAAAAAAACAATTATGAACTGAATATAGTTTTTTAATTGTATTTCAAGTTTCTTGCTACAATGTGTATGGGAAAATTTTAAAAAATGTTTCCTCGTTCATCAAACAATTTATATATGTTTCCTCGTTCATCAACAATTTAACAATGAATTTATTTCTACTGACCTATCATATATTGAAATGACTCAAAAAGTGATATATACACGTCCTAGCGAGATGTAATTAGACCTACATGTTATGATTATTTTTTTTTATTTTTATGTAAGAATGATATTTCTCAAAAATATGGTCCGGTCCGCAAAAGTTGAATGTACCATAATGTGGAAATCTACCATGAACGTATATGTATGAAATAATTACTCAGAAGATATTTAGAGTAAAACTATGGTGTTCTTAAGCTCACGGGGCCCTTCCGAGGGCCCCGTGAGCTTAACACTAAAAACATATCAAATTATATCCAAATTTTTATTTATATGGCTCAATAAATTCTTTATATCAAAATCATGTGTCATACAAAAAATTTTTATTTTTAGAGATCTTTAAGTATTTATTTCAGATTTTTTAAAAGTTACATATATAACATGGATTATTTTATTAATATTGTATAGTTGCTATTAAGAAAAATCTAAAGTCAATACTTAAAAATCTCCAAAAATAGAAAAAATTTGCATGCTATAAGATTTTGATATAAATAATTTATGGAGCCATATAAATCAAAATTTGGATATAATTTGATATGTTTTTTGTGTTAAGCTCATGGGAGGCCTCCGTGAGCTTAAGAACACCCGTAGTTTTACTCAGATATTTAATTAGAAAATTAAATACAAAATGTTTTACATAATAAATACTTAATTTATACATTTAGTTTATAATATGAAGCTTAATATTTACTTTAGGAAATTGTAATGTGTTGAAAATTTAATATTGATGTATCCAAAGTATGACAATGGAGTAGAAATTAAAACGAGTGATGGAACGGAGAAGAGGAGGAGAATGAAGAGTAAGAAACAAGCAAATATATGGGTCCCACAAAGGTATATACCTTTGTTAAAAAATTGATGGAAAAGTTTAGTTTGTTTAAACATTTTTTAAGGAATGACAATTTTTTTTTTTTTTTGGAGATTGGAGATAAAGATGAGGGTCAAGTCACTCAAATTTAAATGTCTATAAAAAGTCCCACATCCAGGTTTCGAACCCGCAACCTTCCACATAGAGCGCATTGTCCTTAGTCACTAAGCCAAAGGCTGGTTTTTAAGGAATGACAATTTGTAAATCTCCCCTTTTTACTCTTTTAATTATAATTATTCACCAAATAAAAAAGGCTGAGGACAGAAATATTCACCAAATAAAAATGGCTGCTATAGTAATGAGACTTGGGACAATAAATACATGATTCTAAGTTTGCGCATGTGTGATCAACCGGGGAATTCTTGTAATTGAAATGTGTTTATGACCCAAAAAGCACTTCATTTGTAATGAACTTGCTAGCTTAATTAGAATTCACAGAGCAACTTTATTTAGTCTTTTCCACAATACATGTTGAAAAAGAGAAAAAAATTTTAAATGTGCAACAATCTTTGATATAAATCCTAAAGCAATTTGAAAAATGAGCACAATAAAGAACCAGCCTTTGGTCTAGTGGCTAAGAGCAACGCTCTCCGTGTGAGAGGTCGTGGGTTCAAAACCTGGATGGGAGGTCTTTTATAGATATTTAAATTTTAGTGGCTTGATCCTCATCTTTATCTCAAAAAAAAAAAAAATGAGCACAATAGTACCTCTGGACTAGCTCCTCCAAATAGTTCATCGCGGACTCCTCCATTGTTTTTCTCATCTCCTGCTTGATAAATCCTTCTGCAATCCACATTCGAATGAGCCTTGAGACAGGAATTTCAGAATCTTCAGGAAATGATGCAAAATACATAAAGCACGGTTTAAGATGCACTGGTAAGTCATCAAAACTGGTGGAGATTATATCCATTAAATTATTGTCATCAGAGTTCCAATCTAGTTTCCTCATTGTCTCATCCCAAGTGCTGCAATCAGGATATTTGGTAGATAAGATGCCTCCGAGCACGACAAGTGCTAGGGGCCATCCATCACATTTTTGGGCAAGTAGATTTGCTTGTTCCATTAGATTGTCCGGACATTTCTCTGCAAATTGATTAGGAAAAGCTTTCTTCAGCAATAGTTCAACGCTTTCCTCTTCATTTAAAACCCGTAGTTGATATGGCTCCATTTTGGCGTCTGCCTTCTCCGCAACTTTTCTGAACCTAATTAAGAAATATTTATAAAGATAATTACTATATATTATTTTATACAAAATTATAATGATATGCCAAATTAATTATTATGATAGTTATTTTCCCAAGGAACTTATATAAATATAAAAAAGAGAATGAATTAAACCTGGTAGTAATCAGTACTCGACTCCCATTGTTAGTTTGAGGAAAAGCCACCCTAAGTTGAGTCCAGAGATCAGGTGACCATACATCATCTAACACAACAAGATACCTTTTCTCAATTTCTGATTTGGTACACTCATCATACTTTTTCGAACTCAGTAACTTGTGGACCTTAGTGATAAAAAATTCTTTGCTCTTTTGTCGCATCTCTGCAATATTTTCTTCCTTGATCAGCTTCTCCAGAATTTTTATCAAAACTTCAGTCAGTGTCCACTCCTTAGATACAGTTATCCATATGCGGATGTCGAAGTGAGATTCCACCTTAGCACTGCAAACATCGTAATATATACAACATATATATAAATCCTTACTATATATAAAAGTATATTGGAAAAAATAGCATGAAATGGCTATCTGAAACATGAGCCGTTGATCATTTTCTTGGATAGATCAGAACTGTTGATATACGTTAATGCCCGTTGACGTTCTCAGCCCATTAAAATTAAATGCCCATATAAATTATCTCAATTTAAGGCCTATTACATATTTATTATCTTAAAAGTTTATTATACAAATAACAATTTCAGCCAAAAGCAAGGCGTGGGCTTTTCATTGGTATATAATAATAGTATATAATATACAATAACATGATGCTATTGTCATATATAGTACGTATGAATGGTATGATCAATAACTTTTGTGATTTAATTATCTGAACAAGCTAGACATAAAGACAAACTATATATATTTAATTATGAATAGCCAATCAATTATTGAAGCAAATTAAATTTGTAATGTACCTCTTGTATACTTTCGTTGCTACTGCAGTTTTTCCTCGACCGCCAGCTTCGACAATTGAGACAACTGAATGCCTCAAATCTGTTTGGTCGAGGAGTAGATTGCATATGTTATTGATGTCGTCTTTAAACCCAACAATCTCTGTCTGATCAATCTCTGGTATTATGACCGGCCTTACATGTTGTTGTCCGGCATGATCCGAACTACTGCTACTCTCTATGCTCAATATCCCTAACCTGCGTCGACTCTCATCAATATCAGCCATCCTTTTTTTTATACTGTCTATCTCATTGACTACTTTGTGCCTTGCAATTAGCTTCCTGCGCATTCTGCGTGCTCTTTCTAGGATCCCCTTCTTTGGACCTCCCACCTCCACCAAGAACTTGTCCAAAGTATCCTCGATCATGAAGGCAACCTCTCGGACCTCCTTCACCCACTGTTTCAACCTTGCATCTTTGTTTTGTTTTGCTTCAGCATCTTTGAGGAACGCACTGACCCATTCGAGCTCTCGTCTAGCCCAGTCAATCTTCTCTTCCAAATTATACAGCCTGAGAATTTCTTGGTAGGTCGCATCACCGACCTTCCCTAACACATAATTCACCACAGCGTCTGCCATCTATTCTTAATTTCCTCAATCGTTGTATTCTGTTTGTGTAACAAGTAGGAAGTGTTAACAATTATGCACTATATATAGGTCGATTGAGCAATAGTACTAGGTTCATATTAGAAGCTATATACATAGAGAGAGAGCAAATATACCGTGAGCTTAAACTCAAAACCATATCAAAATCAATTTAGATTTATATGGCTCCCTATATTCTTTACATCAAATCTTATGGAATACAAAATTTTTTCATTTTTAGAGATTTTTAAGTATTTGTTTTGAATTTTGTAAGAATCCGGAATGTAAGGTTTAAATTCTGGGCACAGCTTTTCGTTCTGTTATACGATCTGGATTATTTAATGTGCTCTTTAATCTCCATTCTAATCAATGAACTAACATTTATACAATATTGGTAAATTAATTCGGATATAAATAAATAAAGGGGCGCGCGTTGTAAAAGGAAAAGGAAGCGTTGCGTGTCTGCGGTTAGCACTTAGCAGGAAGGGAACTAGGGAAGGAAGGCGATGATCCTAAGCGTTAGATATATTCTAAATCATCTAAATAATATATAGACAAAAAATGATAAAGTTTTAACATCATTTCAATAATCATCAATTTATATATAAAACTTTATCATTTTTTGTCTATATATTATTTAGATGATTTAGAATATATCTAACGGTTCATATTTATCAATTTATATATAAATAGTGAAATTGTCACCGCGGTCACCAAAATCCATGGTTATTGGATCCCTCCTCATATAATCTATAGTACATAAAGAGGGGTAGATTTCCAAGCACCTCAACTATGCCACATCATCACTATTATTAACCATTGATTTTATTTGATACTATTCATCTACTTTGATCCATTGGTTTGTATTTTTTTTTCTTTTCCTCATTAAATAAGATGAATGTGACATGTCTAATACAAATTTTAATCCTTACAATGGTCTAATATTTAAAAATGTTCTTATTTATAAATTATTGAATTATTATTATTATTTACATATAAAATTTACAATTTTTTTTAAATTTTTGTTTAATATAAATATTTAAAATTTTATAAAATTCTAAGTTATTTATTTGATAACATTTTTCGGGGCGAAGCCCGAGTTACAGCTCTAGTATAGTAATTAGTAAATAAAGGAGAAGCTAGCTAGCGCATGCAATTAAAAGGGAAGACTAGATCTAGATGGAGGAGGAGTAAATACTAAATAAAGGAAGGTAGAAATAATAATGGTATAGCTTAGCTTACCTTATCTTACCTTACCTTACCTAAGGAGTAAGGTCGACGGAGGGAAGGGAAGGGGAGGGGGTTACAGTACTGAGTACAGTATAAGTAGTAGGTATGATATAAGTAAAGAAAAGGAATTAAGAAATAGAACCCGTAGAAGTAAGGAAGTAGAATGAACATACGACAGTCGACGGAGGGAAGGCTGAAGGAAGGCTGAAGGCCAGAAAGGAAGGAAGGAACTCGATCTCAGTCCGAGTCTCAGAGACTCTCAGGAGTCAGGACAGCTATAGCTAACATTTGTACAATAATATATGTGCTGCACCACTTTGTTTCTTTCTTTCAATAAACGTTTTGGATGCTACTTAGTACCTTTAGTCGATCATTTGTGTGCAAGAAAAGAATATATGCGGTACACTTTTTTCTTGCTTTTGATACAATTATATGCGTATTTAATAAAGTTGTTCCTTAACCCCCATTGAAGCGAAGAATTAGTGTTGTTCAAAGTTCAAACTTACTTCTTTCTTTCTTTAATGACAATCTAAAGTCTGTTCTTTAATCAAATTCTCTACAATATCTACAGTACAACATTAGTGATATATTATTATGAGAAGGGATCCACTTGCACCAAATATTTTGACACAAAAATTATATCAAGCCATATAAATTCATAAAAAAATCTTAAAAATAGAAAATCTTTTACAAACGTATAAATTCATTTACTTATTAATTGATTGTTTTTGAAATTTAATTCTATACATATAAAAGTCATTTGATACTTTATCAAGATTCAAGATCATCAAGTTTCAAAAACAAAGCTTAATATAACAAAAGTGGAATGCGGATGAGAGAATTGAGGAGGGAGAGGAAGGTGGAAAGGGCAAGGGAGGACAGGAGGAGAGGAGGTGGGAGAGAAGAGGCTTCGGCATTGGGCAGTTCCAGGGGAGGAAGGAGATGGCGGGGAGGGGAATCGCTTGAGGCTTGGAGAGCGCGGTGGTGAGGAGAAGGTCGGAGAGGAACGAGTGCGGCTAGGGCTGCATAACGTCTTAAACGCAACGACAATCGGCGTTTGCGTTTGTCGTTTCGTTTTGGGTGACGAAAATTTTTTTTGTGTCGTCTATCGTTGCGTTAGCTGAACGCAACCAAATTCTCTGGCGTTCATCGTTCTGTTTAATCAAACGGAACGAAACGATTTTGACGTCTGCAAACAATTAATTGGTTCCCATTTTCAGAGTTGTAAATTTTCCACAGAAAATTAAAATTAAATAATGAAAAAGCAACACAAAAGTATCTCAGAAATATACATCTCATAATTCAACAACAATTGACAATTTGACAACATAATATTTAACCAAAAAATGAATAAAAACATTCACAAAGGGCACTGAGAAAGTTGAAAGATGCAAAACAATCCGACTGACTACCTCCATCAGCCATCTCTGGATCAGCCATCCTCAATGAACAACAATTTGAAATTGAAAGATCAAAACTTTTAATCATACCAATAAAAGCGTTGGTACCAGTGTACCACTGTACCTCAAGGGATGCCCACTGGTACCAGTGTACTGGTACCAGTACCATTGTATAGTGCTGGCACTAGTAACACTGGTACCAGTTACCAGTGTAAAAAATAGGTGAACATCAATCTGATAATATGCAAGGTGCAGAACTCAGAATCAAAAGCAACAAAAAAAATCAACCAAAAATGTAGAAAATTAGAACTTTTTACCTGAAATTGATTGCTGCCTCAAGAGCTGCTCACTTCCCCTATTTTCCTTTTTTGTCTTACCTTCTTTCTTTCTTTCTTTCTTTCTTTCTCTCTTCCTTTCTTTCTTACGCAGGTCTGGTGAGGGAGAGAGGCCCAAGGAGGCTCACTTCCTTTCTTTCTTACGCAGGCTGTCTGGCTGTCCTTGCCTGAGTCCGACGACCCAACACCGGCTTCTCAGCAGTCAAATCCATCAGAATCCCAGCCGTTAGTTCTTGTTACCAGGCGAGGGCGAGTGTGTGTAGTATCGAGCTCTTGGGGTCTGGATCTGGACTCTGGAAGCGTGGTGTTAGATCGTCGTCTCGTAGTCGTGGATCGAAGGCAAAGCGTGAGAGAGGGGACAGAGAATGACGGAGAGAGCTCAGAGATGGAAAACGAAAGAGGAGCAGAACTGAGGGGTGCGGTGGCTAGGGTTTACTGAGCGGTGATTTTGTCTAAAATCATCCAATCTTCATCTGCAATCACAGAATTGCAGTTGTATGGAATTGCTAAACGAAACGAAAATAAACGATCACGATACTGATCTATTCTGTTTCCGTTTCGTTTAAACCCACGAAACCAGACCCAATTTCGTCTGGCGTTCTGTTCGGCCCAACGCAACAAAGATCCATTGCATTGATCGTTCCGCTGCAACGAAACGCAACGGGATAACGCAAACGGGCCTTCCGTTTTCAGCCCTAAGTGCGGCGTAGCGGCAGTGGTGGAGAAGAGGAGAACATTAGACTTTGTCGCTACGTAGCGGACCCCACAATAACGAAGCTTGTGCATGTTTACTGGAGGTGACAAATCAGGTAGGCGGGTCGAGTTCGGATTCAGGTCAGACAGGTCAAGTCAGTTTGACCTTCTAGGAGTTTTTGGGTTGGGTCAAGTTAATTTTGATATTGATCTTTTATGGATCGTATGTTGATTTGAGCTAGATTACATGTTTTTTAATCTCGTGTCAGGTCGAGTTGGGTTGGGTCAATTTCACTTTTTGAAAATATTGGCAATCAATTTGACCTTCTGAAAATGTTGGAAGACATTTGACTTTCTGAAAATGTTGGATCGGATTGGATCAAAGACGGGTTGAAAGGTTTCTCGGATCAGATTGGGTTTTACCACCTCTAATGATTACAGAGACGGGAGATACACAAGATTGTAGTCGGATATCAATTCATTGTTCTGTTCAGTTCACAAGACAAGTATATATAGATCGATGCTCGGACTCAAATTCGGCCCATTTTAGTTTTCAGTAAACTCAGAGCGGCTCAGTTCTACGAAATGCTGGTGTCAAAGAAAGCTCGATTCGTTAAAGCCTCATACTCGGAAAAGCCTACTGAGCCTGGCTCGAACTGATAGCCTTTACTTCTACCTGCATACAATTAAAAACTCAAAAACTGATTGATTATTCTGAGTCAACAGATTATAAAAGGAAACCAAAAAAGTTAAAAAAAAAATATAGTCAACAAATATACGAGTAAATTATAGGGGAAATTGCCCATGTACTCAAAACAATTGAAATAGCTAATTTATCCATCAAAATTCAAAATATTCCAATAGCTTATTTACCAATTTAAAATTGATATAATTTCGCTTATATCGAAATATGATAGAAGCAAGTTAATAGCAAAAACTTATTTTCATTTTGTTCACGAAAAAACTTGAACACAATAATATTCACTTTCCGTAACGGCCCAAATTGCAATAAGCAAATCCCGCCATCGTATCAGTCGCCTAGGCCGTTCCCTCCATCTGTGCCTCATCCCATTAATCCTCGCTTAGACCGGGTCCAAACCCAACCAGTCCAGACCAGTCGCGGAACTTCGGGTCCCCTGCGCTTCCAAGAACCGCTCTCTTGTACTCCCCAAACAAGCATCGCTCGCTCAGTAGTGATCTGGACACCGCTTAATTTTCTTCGAACACTCCTACACCATATAACAGCACCTCTATCTTTGCACACTCCTAACACATATTGGGAGTGTTCGAAAAGAATTTAGTGGTGTCCAAATAACTTCACTCGCTCGCTCGCTCGCTCCCACTCGCGCTTTCCTTTCAAGAACTGCTTTCTTGTACGATGGGATCCCGATCGACCGAAGGTCTACTGCGCCGAGTGCGATGGCCATTCGAGCGGCTGATGGCCGATCTTTTCTCGAACTGCAACACCGATCGGGCCAACGCCGAGCAGTTCTTGCGACATCTCTCCAAGAACCACCCCGTGTTGCTCTGCCTCAAGACTTCTCTCCTCCTCTGTTCCCCGCGCGAGGAGAGCCGCCTGGAGTCCGCGGTCCTCCTCCGGCAGTTCCTCACTCCAACCTCCGCGTTCTTCCTCTGGCCCCGTCTCTCTTTCCTCTGTCAGCTTTACATCAGAGTGATCCTACTTTTATCTCTCGAGGAGGAGAAGATCAGATGCGTGGCGAATGCGAAGGGCGACATGATCGCTCAGCTCGCGTCCAATTTCTTCCCTAATCTTTACCTCCACTTTCCGGAGCTGCTCAATTTTGTTCTTGTTCGGATGGCTTCGAGTGAGGAGGCACCTGTGGTGGCCGAAGCAAGCCTCCGAATCTTCGCACAGATCGTTGAGCCGCTGGCTCATATCTTGGAGGAACGTTTATCGACTCTAAGACCTGTTCTTGCAATCTGTATCAACTATCCGAGATCGTTGGGTGTGCATCTCGCGGCTACGTCGGCTTATTTCAGTTTACTACAATTTTTACCTCCTTCTGAAGTCCTCGGTCAGTTTCATCATGATCTGGTCTATACTTTTACTAGGGTTTCAATGACTGATGCTTGTAAGTGGCTGGAGCTGCTGATAGCTGAGCCAATCTCTTACCCTATATTCTTTAATGATGAAAATGTACTGAACGCGCTAGCAATAGCAAGGAACAGCCAGATAGAAGAGGGGACCAGACACCTGGCACTGGAATTTGTATTTACGATTGTAGAGATGGAATGGGCAAATGATGCTTCCAGAATTCATCCCAAACTATTGGAAATGTTACTGGAAGTGTTATTGGAAATGCTGTTAGATGTGGGTGATGACATGCCATGGCTTGAAGGGAACGAGATAGATCAGCCAGATAACTACGCACTTGCACTGGAGTGTTTAGACCGGCTTCTGGATGCACTAGGTGGAAACATGGTTCTCCAGTCTGCTGAAGACGTGCTGCCAGCTTATATGATCGATTCCGATTGCAAGAAGCGACATGCAGCATTGATCGTACTTGCCCGGACTTCATGGGGTTGTTCTATGGTGAGTCTATAATTAAATTCTATGCTTGTGACCACAGTTTATCATATCAGGTTATGTTCCCAGATGGTTTGGTTCTGTACCGGTTTATAGTTAAGGATTTTACTTAATGTTGCCAACTCCATAGAGAAGTTTCTATTTCCAGCCAAATCTTTATTGCGTTTCTTGGTTTGGATGGATGGGGTCTACCCTGATTTTAGTCCAAACTAGAGGGCTAATTTATCAATTGGCCTCTTCCACAATTGATGATTAATTGAAACGCAATAAGGCAATAATTTTAATAGGTATCTATAGCCACTAGAGGTTTATTATGCAAGTAAAGGATCTTTATTTCATGTCTTGTGCAAATTTTCTTCCTGATTACGTACCATGACAAAGTTCTAACTTTAGATGATAGATTTGGGAGACGTATTCCACAACAAAGTTCTGACTGCTCTTGGTGCTGCCATGGATGACTTTAAGAACCCTCGTATGCAGGCAAGTACCTTGGCCCTTCTCTGTTCTTCTTCTTTTTTTTAATTTAATTTTAATAGTTGTATTCACTGTATCTGCTTGGTTGGATTTTAAGCATGCAAACCTGATTGAAACAACTCAGTCCTTACCAACTAGCATCACCAATTGGGACTTATTTTCTTTATCATTAATTTTGGTCTATTATTATATAAAGTACTTGGAGCGGTTCACTCGAAATGCTCTCCAACAGCTAATGTCACACTAGAAAGATAGAGACAATGTATTCATGATAATTAAAACAACTGATGTAACACTTGTCATTTTGCCAATGCTGGCTGTGGGTCCACTTGACATGATAGGTGATCTGATACCTCGTCAGTATATGTCTCCTCAAATCTGACCTATCTGTTAAACTGATGGATAGTGTCAAGGTTGGTGGTTGAGCACTGATACCCTTTTCAGGATCTGAACTGACTTGCCAGACAAAATAATTGATCACTCTTCCTAGTTGAATTAGAATTGTAGTGAACTGTACTTTCTAATTATTGTAGCTGTTGGTACTTTCAGGTGTCTTCAGTGATAGCACTCCAGAATTTTATTGAGAAATGCAATTATAAGATCATGATACCACACCTGGATGAAATAGTGAGACGATTAGTAAACCTATTAAAGGTACAATCTTTTTTGCATATATTTGCAGCTTGGTTTTTGGTTAAAAATTACTGTGCTGTTTCATGATTTTTTTTTTTGAGCTTTATCTACGCAGCTAGGTAAGCCGATGGTGCAAGAGCGAGCTGTATCTGCTCTGGCTACTGTTACAGCAGCAGGTCGTGCAAGTGGTGCTAATCTGTTTGATGATGATCAGTTTAGCAAGTATTATGATGCAGTCATGCCTCATCTAATGCATATTTTGAGTAATGCCGCCAACAAGACATATTCAAATGACAAGACACACAGAGTTCTTCTTGCAATATCAGCAGATTGCGTAAGTCTGGTTGGTTACAATGCTGGAAGGGATAAATTTAAAAAGGATGCTGAAGTGGTAATGAGCTATATAACCTTTTTTTTTATTTTCAAAATAAATTATTCTATTGTAGAATTGACTTGATCTATAATTTCAAATGTATGAAATTAATTTGGCAGGCCATGGGTGAACTGATATCACTGCATAAAACTTTGAATCCTGAAGACCCTGCAACAAACTATATTTTGCGTGTAAGCACTTATAGTATTGCCACTTTCTTTGAAATCTTTCGCAAAATAGAGGAGGGGGGACAACAGTATCATAAATTGTTAAAGATCCGCACCCGACATATAGAAGGCCCTACCCAATTCATAAGTAACAAGATTAATCCAGAACCTTCTCACCATTTCATTAACGTGCATAGTTAATTCAAGAAGAATAGAGATACATTGCGTATATTCAGATGGCTTCAAGCACCAGCGTTGGTGAAGTATAAATAGTGGCCCGTGATGTGCGCATATGAAATTAAGCCACAAGTATTCAAGTCTTTTACCTTGAAAGATGTAGCTTGTTAGGAAAATGTTAGTAATATATAGTAGTAGGTTAAGTTATATTATAAGTATGGTTCAGGTGTAATACACTTGTGCGGTTAGTTTGAGTATTAGTGAAATTTTATATTCTGTCAAGTCAACATAAATTATCTGTTTTCTATACGATATATTATGCAGGCAACAATGACGATGTGTCAGGCTCTAAACCATGATTTCTTACTTTACATTGATACTCTCATGAAAACTTTACTCAAGTGTGCTCTATTAAAGCATCATTGTGGAATTGCATCGGCTGAACCAATTGCTGATGTACAATATACTGATGATATGGAGTATGTTTTAAATTTTATATATCTAGCTGTTTCATACTCAACTCCAACCATGACAATTTGCCCAGCCTTTTTGAATCATAGGTTTAATTGTGTTTTCATGGATGAAATAGAATTACTTGGATGAAGGGCTGCAACTTGAAACAGGAATTATCTTCCATTGCAAATTATTTTTTTTTCTTTTGGATTTTGGGCAGGCAGGGCTGTTCCTCTACAATGTATTTAAGAATTAGGAGAAATTGAAATAAAATTTATATCTATAGAAAACTATAAACAAATAATTTTCTATATTATAAAATAAATGCAGGATTAAAGCTGAAATACTTTATTGCAACAATCTTTTGATCTTTGTTAGAGTTCTCAAGGATCATTTCTTCCCCTGGGCGGAAAAGGTCACTTGCTGATTTGTTTAACGCTCATTTTTTTTTTTTTATATTTGTAAGATTTTGAGAGTTATTAAACTCTCACTTAGACATTTTGACTATATTAAGATGGATTCCGGTTGTAAGTTCAGGTGGCACTTTTATTGGCACCCCACATTGCATGCAACTGCCATATCGAAGTGAAAAAGGCTTCTGCTGAAGGTTAATCCCTCTGTGTTACTGATCCACTGCCTTTGCTGTTCTTATGTCTTCAATGTTTTGTTATTGTATATGCGATTGGTTCATATTAGATAAGAAAAAAAAAATTGTGTAATCGAACCACTTCATTGACTACTCTAATTGTTGAATGAAAATTGTTGGCTTTCATGTCCTTTCTTTCAAGCATGAAATGCTGGGTGTGAATTGATAAGTATTTATTTCATTTATTTGTCATTTCTACATGCCTTCTTTGACTGCAATTTCTGTTTCAACCATATTCAGTACTGCCTGAGCTTTTAAAGTCAGCAAACATGGCGATAGAAAAGGGAACATCTCAAAACGGTGATGCTGTTAAACAGATGTTTGCAATCATGCTTCCAAAATTTCTAGATGCCATCCATAAGGTTACTTCAGGCATCACATTTCTTGTTTCTAAGTTACCTCTGGAATGCCGTTTAACTTGAATCTATTACTCTTATAGTTAGTTTCTTCTTTCTTTTCACAAATTTTGTAAAAATTTATTTTTGTTGAATATTTTACAGGAACATGACTTGGAAACTTGTTGTGTCATTCTGCAAACACTGCATCAATGCCTTGAGGTTTTCCTTTGTTGTATATTAGTTTTCCAAAATATACTCTTAGCATGTATATAAATTATAATTGCACATAGTACCATTGCTTTTGGTCTTTCTCATTTCAACAACAACAAGAACAGCAAGACTACCTTTTATTTCAATTTCAAATTGCTTTTTCTGTGCTCTCAATGTGAGGTCAAAGTGCATCAAATTTAAATGGGGATTGTTAATTAATGGCAAACCCAATAATGTCTATTCTTCTTGTTTTTTTCTTTCAAACATCCAGCCTGTGGCCTTGTTGTGAAGGAATTCCTTCTATATAATTATAGCTTCATGTAAATATTGATTATGGGTGGCTTTATAGCAATAATAGATTACTCAGTTTCCTGTTTGGGCTTGATATTTTTTCACATTTTGGTGCTTCTAGCTGTCAGCAAGGCTATTGGAAGCATGCGAGGTCAGGAAGATATTGGTTGAATTCAAACACTTGATAACTTCAAGTGATGTTGCTGCCTACAAAGAAGGCTCAATTTTTATTCATGTACCTGATCACTTTTTGTGTATTTCTTCTATTCCATTTCATGCAAATTTGTTTGGATAACTTAATATAGACCAAGTAATATACCTAAGTTAAGCAATAAGTAATTTGTCATTGTTTCTGTTTTAAGCATAAACAATATATTCACTTAGGTGAATTATGCAACTACAGCAACAACAACAAAGCCTTTACACCCAAAACAAGTTGGGTTAATCTAGAGATAAAAGTAGTATAGTACTATAGGCTTTACATGTGATGGAACTAAGGCATTTGATACAAAGTTACAGAGGGTAGAGTTACATATTATTAAAAAGGTAAAACTTGCAAAGGCAGCTTTGATATACTACTCGAAACTCAGGCCTTCTGCAGTTTTTCTTGACTTAAATATGCATAACCTGCTTGATTTCCTTCTTTGTATTGACAGATTGGCAACTGTCTGCTTAATTTTATCCACACCCATAAGGCAGTTTTTCTTCCTTTTTTCGAGGAACTCTCAGAGTACATGACTCTTATGATGGCAAGTTCCTGTGGCTAACACCTTCTGTACTACTACAATGGTGGTAATAATCAACAGCAAAAACTAAATTTTTTTATATTGAAAATTATAGGATCCGGAAGAACCATCTTGGAAGAGGAGTTTTGCATTGATCACCCTTTTTAATGTGGTCAAGGAATGTGGCAGTGAAGCTCTCAGGTAATACCATAACCACCAGTCCTTAATAATTCTGATTATCATGACTACTGTTATAAGCTATGCTTGTGTGTTTCCACAAGCATTATGGTCGAAACACTTGATGGGTCAAAATTTAATTCCACATCCCAGGTGTCAACCGAAATAGCTAAAAGGATTTAATGTCATACCTCATAAACCTATAAAATATCAATGTTTACTATTCTTTTTATAGATTTTTGAAAGATGGTATTAGAATCACAGGAAAATACTAATATATGTGTATGTCAAAGAGCGTTGTATATGGAATATTATTAAGTTAGTAATAAAGTTCAAAGATAGAAATTATGGTATTCAAAGAGTCTATGATATCAACTTTCTTTTAGCTACTTGGATCAATGTATGGATCAGGCATTAATTATTAGTAATACTTCTCCGCTGCAACTTTTAATACTTCTACTACATTATTTATGAGATGGAATCACTTGAAAATGCAGATATTAATTAGGTTTTCAATTACATTCAATTGAAGTGCTGTTTGATAGTCCATCAAAGATTTTTATTAATTTACAACCATTAAAAGGTACAAAGAATTTTGATGAGCAGTCAAACAATTACCGAATCGATTGAGGTTTGAAAAACTATCAATAGAATACATCTATAAACTCTTTTTTTTTTTCCATTATTAAGAATTTTTTAAACATTTTTTTATTGAACCTCCAAAATCTATTATTATTAATTATTTAATATATTTATTATTGTTATTATTATTATTGTTGTTGCTGTTGTATTATTGTTATTACTTTTAGTCCATCTGAAATTTGTTAGAAGTTTCACCCCCTTATTTAGGGTTTATAATATTCAGGTACCATACAGCATGTTTGCCTACCTTTTTACTTGCATGCGCCGACAGCGATACAATTCTCAGAGTGGTTCGTATTATAAAATTGTAGTTTCATTCTAATCAATCCTCAAAGAATTATCCCAGATAAATGAGAAGGGTTATAAGCATGATTTTTTTGGCTCTGAAAGCAATCTAAATGAAGATGCAATCTTCTGAAGGACATTATCTATTGAAACTTCTTTAGAAAACTTATGTGGAACTTCTAATATATCTTTTGTTTTCTTCACAATTACACCATTAATTTCTGAACAGAATGTCAGAAAGAACTTCTTGTCTTTTGATTTAATTTTTCTTCCTTCATCCTTTTTTTTTCTCAGAATGGACTGCATGGTGTTGGCATCTGTGCTGAATATGGTGATTCAACATTTGAACAATTTATATCTGGTATAATGGTATTCTATAAAAGATTTCTATTAACTTCATTTTTATAAAAAGTTGATTATTAAAGTTAGAGTTTACTATGCAGAGGCTTTAGTGAATATAAACAAAATCATAAGGGCCCAGGTTGCTCCTGGACCAGCTGATATATCATATGATTCATATCCATATGCTGTCTTAGCGTTGGGCTGCATATGCAAGTCCCACAAGTTTCCTACTAGAGCAGAGGTACTAATTCTGTATTTCTATTGGATAGTTGAATTTAAATTGTTGTTTGGAAGCGGCTCAGAGTCAACCAAACTTAAATTCATTCGCTTGTTATTAGGCTATTGCTACTTGGTTGAACTGCTTGCCAATAAGGCGTTTTGGCCTTTCTCTGGCTATGCATGAGCAGCTTTATTTCATGACTGTGAGGTACTACTGGGTTCTCATCATAGAGGAAGAAATTTCTTTTTTTCTTTTAATGACCCTCTGATCTGTTTTGCCAGTGATTGTTCATATTATTTGTTGTTGTTGAATCACAGCTGTGATAGAGACCTTCTAGGTGAAAACAATAAGAATCTCACTAAAATCATATCAATTTTTGCTGAGGTATTGTGCCTTCATTTTTTTTTTTTTAATGTTAAGCTCATGATTATCTCCCTTTTTTCTCTAATTTGTAATACTTCTTGATAATCAATATATTTTGGGCATTGCCAACAACATCCAGCTTGAACCTCTGGAACTGGTCCGTCATTTCCTGGGGTCAGAGGATAATGAAAATAGAAAATTTTACCAGAATCCAGGAAAGTAGTTGTTTACCCCCAATTTTGTTAAGAAGCAAGAACAAAAGCTATAGCATGTGAATTGTAAATTAGAAAATTATTAGTTGTGCATAATTCAGATATTTATTTAGTTCATTAACATTATCTATAATAGGAGCAAATATACGGTGAGCTTAAGCTCACGGAAGCTTTCTGTGAGCTTAAGCTCCAAATCATATAAAATTACTTCGAAATTTGAGTTTATATAGCTCATTATATTCTTTACATCAAAATAGTGTGGGATACAAAAATTTTTCATTTTTGAAATTTTCTAAATATTAGTTTTGAATTTTTTAAAACTGACTATACAATAATAAAATATTCAATGTTTAAGGTATCACTTTTACAAAATCCAAAATAAATACTTAAAAATTCCCAAAAATGGATAATTTTAGTATCCCACAAGGTTTTTTATAAAGAATATAATAAGGCATATAAACTCAAATTTGGAAGTTATTTGATATAATTTTGAGCTTAAGCTCACGGAAAGTCTCGTGAGTTTCCTCACCATATATTTGCTCCTATAATAGATATTACTGTAACTAGCACTGGTTCAGTTTGGCTCAGTACTAAGTGCAATCGAGCTGGAATGATTAGTCTTATGACAGGTTGGGGAAGTCTTGGTTGGGTCAATTAGGTAATATATATTCTGAACCAATATTCTGCATAATACCTTAGCCTTTGTATGCTTGTATGTTCTAACTTATAACGCAGATATTAAGTTCCAATGAGTTTCCAGCAACTGAACAATTGCACAATCAGATGGTAAATTTCTTGAAGTTAATAGAAGTTATAAATCCCTCTATCTACTCTACCACAACACTCAGCCATGAGGTTCGGCTCCAACTTCAAGCCATCCTTAAATGGTAATTTTTTTTATTGTTGCTGTTTTGGTAATTCTATCGGTTCTTTTTCTCATTTTTTTTTTCTCTTTAAGAATTTATTATTTGTGTATAGTTCTAGAAGTTGATGTTTCTGACTGTATCTTTCAGCTCATAAATTCTCTATTGTCAGGCAATTAATTTAGCTTAACAAAAAAAAAAAAAAAAAAAGCTCTCTAGCCTCAGTCACTTCACATGTGCTCCCTCAAAGTGGGAAACATAAAATTGTAAGCAGAAAGCAAAACATTTGATTGAGGTTGATACTTGGTAAGGATTCGATACTGGCATGATAGGATTAATCCTATCTTGCAATATTCCTCTTTAGTAATATCTTGTTTACCATAGACTTGTTCAAGTCATAAAATATTTCTTATAGGTCAATGAACTGCGACAATTGTGATCTCTTATTTTCTCTTAACTGCTATCCATTAATCATGCATGCGCTCATACATGTTCAGATACATTGGCAAGCCCCTAGCAGCAGATATGTACAGCTATAAACGGAGACCGTCTGTACACAATAATGTCGAGAGGAGTATTATTTGGCTAATGCAATTGATTAAAATAACAAGGGTTTTTCAGCTGTATGTTACATGTTTGACTGATCATTAATGATAACAGTTTTTGAGAATTTCCCTAAGAAAGTTAGTTGTTTGGCTGATGCTTGTTTTTCTTCTTCAAAATGAATTGCTTGGGAGTTCAAATTTTCTTCCCAGTCAGCTCGATTGATGCTTGATTTTCAGGCTGATTGCTATAATATATCAAAGAAATCTTGTTTTTCTTCTTCAAAATGAATTGCTTGGAAGTTCAAATTTTCTACCCAGTCAGCTTGTTTTGATGCTTGTTTTTCAGGTTGTTTGCTATAATATATCAAATTCTTCTAAAATAGTTGGCACACTTAAATTCTTAAGTCCTTTGCGTTAATGTGGATGGTTCATTTTATTTTTATACTTTTAATTTATTTTGGTTTTCAATTACGTTCCTTAGTTTCAACATAGGCTTTGTTTAAGTTTATTCTGATTACCTAAATTGAGATCGTGGAGGTATCAGTTGAATTTAGTTTCAGCTGAAATTAGACAAATATTACATCAATAAAAGCTACTCACACTCAAATTGAATATAATAGGAAATATTACTAAAAGTTAAACAATACTTCCATAAACTTTTTTTATTTTAAGAACTTTTAATGATTTTTTTTAAGTTTTTATTGTCAAGGTTGTCAAAATAAATACGGTGAATATATCTCTTCTCTTTAAAAGAACTTGAACCAAAGTAAAAATTTTTAAAAAAATTTCTCCTCTTCACCTCTACCCAACTCAGAGGAACAACACAAATATACCATGACCTCATTTAAACCTAACTTAGACATACCATATTATATCCACATTTCAAATTATATAGCTCGAGTATTGTGTATATCTTTACAAAATACACATATTTTTCTCACTTTTAAAATTTTAATTATTTATTTCAGATTTTTTTTAAAATGACTTGTTTTGTACATTGAAATACTAATTATATTATCATTTTGCTGTCATCTTAAACGTCCAAAACAAATACTGCAAAATTTTTAAGAAATGAAAGTTTTTTTATGTCATATGCTAATTCTTTCTGCACTAATTGACCTTACTCCTTAATCTTTTCATGATTAAGTAAATTTCTTTTTTGATTAAGTCCTTTCTCCTTAATATAGTTAACTTAAAAAAAAAAAGCTAATGAAGGATAATATATTGATTTAACCGAAACTAAATCTCTGTTCGCGCCTCTTTCTATTCTGAGACGGCACAAATTCCGCGCTCGCATCATAAGTAATCCTTTCATAGACGATCCCGAACCCGACTAACGCAAGCCCTGTCGCCGAACTGTGGGCTCACCCGCTCTTCCTATTTCCACCTCCCTCGTACTCCCATAGCAGCAACAAAGCAGAGCAACCCCAATCCGAGTGTTCATCCCCCGACTTACTGCATTGTGCAGTTCACAGCGTCAGCCGTTGGATTGCCTCAAGATCCGCGTTGGAACTAATCTCGAGACAATCCAACGGCTGACGTTGTGAACTGCATAATGCATTACAGCAGGGGATATGAATTCACCCCAATCCATCTAAGAGCATCTCCAAGACTCTCTAAAAATGGATCCCAATATATCTATATTGGGTGTCACCCTAAATTTTTTAGGAGCAAACTTCATCTCAATCTCTAACAGATTTCCAAAATATGGCTCCCAATACATTTAAACTGGGCCAAAATATGGATCTCAATACATTTGAACGGTCTGGATTTGGCTCTGGTTTTGGGAAGTTGAATTGGGAGTGCCCAAAAAGGCTACCAAAATAGGGAGATTTGGCTCTGGTTTTGGGAGTGCTAAAAATAGGAATAGCTTTTTAGGTATCTTGTAAATGGTTTTCTTTCTTTAATTCTCAATTTTTAGTTTTAGGAGTATTTTAAGGAGTCTATGGGACATGCTCTAACTAAATTAACGCTACTACTAATACTCGGCCCACCCATTCCAGTTCCCCCATTCTACTCCTAGTTCTACTCTCTTGTTTACCACCTTCAGGCTCCGCACCTCCGTCCCGATCATCATGGGCTACCAATCGCCCGCGGACGACTCGCTCACCGTCGCGCGGGTCCTAACTCAGTTCCCGCCCCGCGCACTCCCTCCCGACGACCATAACCCCTTCGCGCGGCTCATGTCCGATCTCGTCTCCAACTGCAACGCCACGCGCGCCCGCGTGGAGCAGCATCTGCGACATCTCCACAAGAACTCCCCCGCGCTGCTCTGCCACAAGACTTCGCTCCTCCTCTGCTCCCCCCGCACAAACACGCGGCTCGTGTCCGCGGTCCTTCTGCGGCAGTTCCTCACTCCAACCTCCGAGTTCTACCTCTGGCCCCGGCTCTCCCAGCTATGCCACTTTTACACCAGAGTTGTCCTACTGTTATCTCTCGAGGAGGAGAAGGTCAGATGCGTGGCGAACGCTAAGGGCGAGGCGATCGTTCAGCTCGCGTCCAGTTTCGCACCTAATCTTTACGTCCAGTATCCCGAACTGCTCAATTTTGTTCTCGTTCGGATGGCCTTGCGCGAACCCGCTGTGCTGGTCGAAGCCAGCCTCCGGATCTTCGCACAGATTGTGAAACCGCTGGTTCACGTGTTGGAGGAACATTTATCAACTCTAAGATCCATTCTTGCAGCCTGTGTCGACCATCCGACCTCGTCGGATGTGCGTCTAGCAGCTCTGTCGGCGTTGTGTGTTTTACTGCAGTCTTTGCCTTGTTCTAAAGACCGCAACAAGCTTCATGATGTTCTGATCAAGGCGGTTGGTAAGGTTGAGATTGGTGATGTGCCTAAGGTGCTGGAGCTGCTGGTTGATTTCGCCGGGGCCGAGCCGAATATCTTCCGGAAAATTACAAAACATACGGATGTTGTTTTGGATAGTCTAGCCGTAGCAGAGAGCAGCCGGTTCGAAGAGGGGATCAGACACCTGGTGCTGGAATTTGTGATCACGCTTGCAGAGGCCAAAAACCCCGCAACAGGTACTTCCGGCATATGATTTATTTAAGTAACAAGCAATCAGCCACTTTTAATAGAGTAATATATTATATATCCTCATTAATTAACAGCAGTGTTTTGAAAATCGGTTAAGTCGGCCGATTTATCGCCCGTGTAAGCGGATACGGCAGCCAATCCGATATGAACTAACTTGGCGGACATCATTTTACGAATGAAAACGTCAAGTCGGTCAAAATTACCGATTAATCGTTCATTTTCCGTTTAATCGGCCGCTTAAACCCGTCTAATCGGTGGACTAATTGTCTAATTCATCTGAAAAGTTATGAGTGAACGAGTGGTCGACTGACTCGTATAGCTCCGGGCCCACAAGCACGTTAACTCTTGTTTTAATATCTTTCTTTCGTTCAAACTTTTTATGTGTCCGTTAAATATGTGGCTCACAAAGTCACAATTAGGGTTCTAAAAAATGGCACGGCGTGGCCAATTCCGGCACGGAACGGCACGGGTACGGGTGGTAACGGCACGGGTAAGGCACGGGCACGGATACGGCACGGATCATTAACCGTGCCGTGTCTTAACTGTGCCGTGTCTGAGTTTTGAAAATTTTGGAACGGTACGGAACGGCACGCATAGTGTTCCAGAAACGGCACGGAACGACACGAAAAAACGGCACGACACGGAACGGTTGTCAGACACGGCACGGTAACGGAACGGGACACGACAGACACGGTATAAATAACATAGGTGGCACGGGTAGGAAATGATAGGACACGGGTAGACACGGATAGGTTACGGGTAGGACACATGCAATAATTCCGCCTATATTTCAAACATAACCGGTCCCAAAGCCTAAAAAAAGAGGAAGGGTAATTTATAAAACATTATGTTTATTAATTAAGACAATTTTCATAGTATATTGATACTTTTTAATATTTTTTATGTATTTTAAATTTTGAAAAAAATAATTTAATGATTTTTTGGGGTAAATTTTAATTTTTAATTTTTTTAATATTTTTTGGAATATTTAAAATTTTTATGTTCGAAACGAGTGGGCACGTTTAGCACGGTTAAGACACGTAGATACGATACGGTAAGTCACGTATCCGATTGGACACGACACGAATAAGTCACGGCACGAATAAGTCACGGCACGATAGACACGGTGTATGTTATCCGTGCCGTGCCTCCTCCTTCCAATTTTTGGCACGGCACGGCACGGTACGAAAAAAATATTAATAAAAAAAAGACACGGCACGGCACGGCACGAAGGCACGGCGTTTCTGGACACGGTACGGCACGGAACGGCACGATTTTAGAACTCTAGTCACAATCCATGTGACAAATGCAACTGATGCAACTTTTCTTCATTCACTGTTTTAATTTTTCTTATTATTTTTCAATTCTATATTTTAGTTTTGTTTGAGATTGGAGACTGTCAATGTGTCAACTCAGTTTAGGTACTTATTTTTTATTTTATTTTTTTTTAGAATAGTTTAGTTACTTCAATCAAACCAACATACTTTTATTTATGAGGAGGGATACATTGACAATGTATATTTTGACAATCTTGACAATGATCATCTTTAAAAATTTGTAAAAAATCATAAAAAATCTTAAAAATGAAAAAAGTTTTATGGATGCATTATTTAACTTATAGATTGATAATGTTTCAAATTTCAAATTATTTGAATATTATTTGATGCCTTATCAAAATTTTGTACATTTTTTAACGGTTGTAATTAAAAGATCTTTAAAGAGCTATCAAATATCGCTTAAATTGAATATAATCGGAAACATAATCAATCTATAAGTCAAGCATAACTTCCATAAACTTTTTTTTATTTATAAGATTTTTTATGATTTTTTACAAATTTTTAAAGATGACCATTGTCAAGATTGTCAAAATATGCATTGTCAATGGATCCCTCCTCTTTATTTATAGGCCGAATTGAAAAAAAAAATACAATGTATACCGAGCTATGTTTAGTTCTTATCATTTTAAATTACTATATATATATATATATATAGAGGAGGGTTCGACCGCCTCAAAAACTGGTGCCGCACTTGTGCTGCAAAATCTAAGCCGTACATCTCAATTACGATCAACGATCCAGATAATCCAGATAAATATATATATATTAAGCTAATGATTGTCTTTAAATTAAACACAAATTGAATCAACACAATGTGAAATTAAAGATAAGAGAATTTTCTTATCTAATTTACTTTATATTATTTTGAGATAAAAATTTAACTAAAAGGATTCCCATCCTCATATATTGACAGCATTGTCTTCGTTACTAGATCATGTAGTTTATATTCAATAATTACGAATAAATTGATGTACTTCAAGTAGTTAAAGAATGAATGTTATAAATGTTTCTCAATGTGTATATTTATGAAGTATAGATGTACGACATGATGCAAATAGGAAATCAATTTATTTCTAATAAAAAAATATTTTAGCACACATTAAAGAACTGATAGATTGGCTTATTGACATGTTAAACTATAAAGTAATCCTAAAATATCTATTTTTTTAATACTATCATCACATTATGAAAAACGCAAAATTGCCCGCTAAAATCCGATTAATCGGCCGAATAGCGATAAATCGCTTGGCGGCACCTTATCCGTCCGACGAGCGCATACCGTTTTTTACAACACTGATTAACAGTTGCTCTGTGTAAGATGCCTATACATGGGACTAGAGTTCTCGGCATACTATTGGAGATGCTGTTAGATGTGGATGATGACTCGGCATGGCTCGGTGCACAGCTTGAAGGCAGAGAGACAGATCAGTTAGGTAACTATGCACTTGCACTGGAGAGTTTAGACCGGCTCGTGTCTGCACTGGGTGGAAACGTGCTTCTCGAGTCCGCTGAAGAGACGCTGCCAGCTTATTTGATGGATTCTGATTGGAAAAAACGGCATGCAGCATTGGTTGCACTTGCCCACATTTTACAGGGTTGTTCTACGGTGAGTCCATAAATTCTATGCTTAAGACCTTGGTTTGATCATTTCAAGTTTTGGCATTGTTTTGCCATATGATAGAATTATAAACTCTTATGTTGAAAGTTTTTTCAAACACTTGCTATCTTGGTACTCGGATTTCAGTCTAAATTGAGGCATGATTGCAAAATGGGGGGAGGGAAATTTTTAGTCTGATTGTGTAGTTAAAGCTAGTTAGGTTTTATCGGCAATGTTTTATTGAAGCTTTAGTAAGGAGCTAATTATTTGGTAGCTATAGCCATTCTAAGTGTTTTTCTACCAAATAATTAGCTATAGCTAATTATTTGGTAGCTATTCAAAAATATCTATTTCGTAGCCTTTTTAAATTTTTCCTAATCATGTGTTAGCCTTACGGTTATTTCATTTGTGATGAAGGAGATAGATCCGGGAGACCTATTCCACAAAAAAGGTCTAACTGCTCTTGTTGCAGCCATGGGTGACTTTGAGAACCCTTGTATACAGGCAAGTACTCTTTGTTTTTTTTTACCTTTACTGTGCTGTATCTACTTGGTTGGATTTAACCAACCTAACTGAACAAAAAGACCCTACACAGCAAACACAGCCTAATAAACTAATGGATAGTGTCTAGAGTCAGTATTTACAATTTTACATGGACACTAATGATCTGAAAGGATTTAACCCAATTTGCTAAAAATAATTGAATGGCAATCCAAGAAATATCATAATTGATAACTGGACTGTACTTGTTCTCACTTCTACTAACTGCAGCTATTGGAAATTTCAGGTGTCTGCAGCAATGGCACTTACAAGTTTCATTGAGAAATGTAATAAGGACATCCTGATACCATACCTAGATGAAATTGTCGGAAAGATTGTCCTGCTATTGAAGGTATCTTTTTGCATCGATTCCAACTAATCTTGGTTTTTTATTATTGTATCATCAAATGATTTTGAGCTTTGTCTACACAGAGAGGGAAGCCGATGGTGAAAGAGGGAGCTGTATCTGCTTTGACTTCTGTTGCAGAAGCATGTATGGTATGTTTTTACTGGTGCACATTGTTCTGTATTTATATGTTGTGATATTTAAAATTGTAGAGCTAATATGATATCTGTTTTATATTTCTGACATTTCATGCTAATATGTTTGTTGATGACCAGTTTTGCAAGTATTTTGATGTAGTCGTGCCTCATCTAATGCGTATTCTGACAAATTCAACCAACAAGAAACATAAAATGCTTCTTGCCAAATCGGCGGATTGCATCAGCGTAATTGGCTGTATTTCTGGAAATGATAAATTTAGAAAGTATGTTCAAGCGGTAAGGATCTATGCAACCTTTTTTCCATTTCGAAGTAAATTATTCTAACAGTAGAATGACAGTATATATTTGTAATCCATAAAATTAATTTGAAAGGTCATGGGAGTTCTGATATCACTGCAAGACTCTCTGAATCCGGAAGACCCCGTTACACACTATGTTTTCCGGGTAACTACTTGGACAATTGCCATTTTCTTGTTATTAATCATAAAGGAGACAGGAAGCGGAAAAGGCAGTGCGATTTGTGTGATTTTTTCTGTATTATTTATTGTATATGATGCAGGCAACAAATACTATGTGTAATAGTCTGAGGCATGAATTCTTACCTTACATGGATACTCTCATGAAACCTTTGCTTGAGTGTGTTCAATTAAATTGTGATTATGGACTTGCTTTGTCTGACTCAGCTGATGTACAATCTTTTGATCTGGGGTACGTTTCAATATATATTTCTGGTATTTTTCATATCAGGTATGTTTATAATCTGTAACTAATAAAATAAAGAACTGAAATATTATTTGTAATCCTCAGAAATGACATCTTGAATGAGAAAGCATTTGCTTGCAACATTTTGTTTGACTACATCAAGAGTCTCGAGGAGCATTTCTTCCCCTGGGCGGAAAAGGTCTCTTGCTGATTTCATGCTCCATTTCTTCTTCTTCTTTTTTTTCTTTTTTTTTATTAGATTTGAAGTTGATATATGACCTTTTAGACATTTTACACATACTTAAATGGGGCGCTGAATGTAATTTTAGGTGGCACTTGTATTGGCACCCCTCATTGACTTCAAGCCTGATGTTGAAGTAAGAAAGGTTTCTGCTAAAGGTAATCCCTCTGTGTGTTCCTTTTCTCACCATCTTTAGTATACTCATTTCTTTTTTTTGTGTTTTGTTACAGGAGTACTTTTGGTATATTTTTACCAGATTATTTTAAATATATCATTTTTACAAAACAAATAAGACAAGGTTCCAGATATTCTTTTACTGTAAATGCAATTGGTTTATATTAGATTGGAAAATAACTAGGAGATTAATCTGCTTCATTAACTAGTTTAAATGTTTAATCTTATTGGCTTACACCCTGAAAGAATATTATTACACTTTCTTTCTTTCTTTTTAGTTTGACATGCTATATGCATTTGTTGACTGTAACCTTTGTGCCAACCATGTTTAGCAATGTACGAACTTTTAAAGTCAGCAAAGATGGCAATAGAAAAAAAAATATCTCAAGACTCTAGTGCTGTTAAGCAAATGTTTACCTTCATGCTTCCAAAATTTCTGGATGGCATCCATAAGGTTATGTCAAGCATCAGATATCTTTCTTTGTTTTTTTCTTTCTTTCCACAATTTCTGTAAATATTTACATTTGTTGAATATATTACAGGAAAATGACTTGGAAACCTGTGTGTTCATTCTGGAATCATTGAATCATTGCCTTGAGGTTTTCCTTTTTATCACATATTATTTTTGCAAACGATACCCACCATTTGTCCATAATTGCAGAAAGTACAATGTCTTCTGTCTTTCTTGTTTCTCTCAATATTTTTCTTAGGGTAAGTCTTCCCTGTGTCAGGTCTAATTATGCAAAAACTATCTTTAATTTTTATAAATCCAGTTACTTTTGCTCTACCCAGTGTCAGGTCTAATAATGTTACAAGTACGTAGAGACTGTTGATTAAGAGACTGTGTGGCTATATTCTTATTTAAATGTCCAGTTTGTGACCTGGTTTTTGAGGGGCATTACTTCAGCTATACAAGACTTTTTTGTGACCAATAAATAATGAATATTGGTGGCTTCTTAGAAACAATCTTCCTTTGGGCAAACCAAGTCTTAAAACCTCCTCATTCGATAACTATTTTATTTTTGGCGTTTTTTAGCTATCGGCCAGATATCTCACAAATTGCCAGATCGGGGACATAGTGAAAGAAATCAAATACCTGATCATTTCAAGTGATGTGAGGATGAGGGAAAGGGGAAAAATAAAAACTGAGCACTACAATGATGAAGAAGAGCTAATCTCTGATGAAAGCTTATTTGAGGACTTAATTATTGGACATGTAATCTGATCAGTTTTCTTGCATTTCTCATATTCTTTTTGGGTCTTGTCTCCTATGCAAAGAAACTTAATGTTTATTTATATGCGGTAATGCCTAACATTTGTTGCACATATCAACTAGTAACTGATCCTTCTTGTAGTATAGTTGTCACTAGACAGATTTATCTGAATAACTATTTTTAACAAACTGATATATCCAAGTTAAGCTTTAGGTAAATTGTCATTGTTTTTTTGTTAACCATAAACAATATATTCACTAAGGTACATTTTGCAAATTAACAGAGATAAAAATTAAGCATTGGGTACAAAGTTACCAGAATATTGGCTGTTACTGTTTTATGTATGATTAAAAAGGTGAAATTGCAAAAATGAATAAATAATATTGTTGTTCTGTGTTGTATCACTTGAAACTCAGGCCTCCTGCAGTTTTTCTTGACATGCATATGCATAACCTGTCGAGTTTTTTCTTTGCATTAACAGGTTGGCGAGTGTCTTACCATTCTTATTGAGACCTTCAAAGCAGTTTTCCTTCCCTTTTTTGATGAACTCACCATGTACATAAAACCTATGATGGTAAGTTCCCTTGGCTACACCCTTTTGTGCTACTTCACTAATGGTAATAGCAAGTTGCAAATGCTCAATTTACTCTTATTAAAATTATAGGTATTGGAAGAAACAATTGAGAAAAGAAGAGTCTCTGTGAATACTTTTGTTGACATAGCTGAGAATTGTGGCGATGCAGCTGTTAGGTAAACTATCACCTCTACCGCCATAATTACTGTGATGGTTATTATTATTGTTGTTGTTGTTGGTTTCTTTTAATTTTTTTTTTTTTTTGTCTAATTAAAAGTTGCTAAAGTTTTTAACCGCTTATCTGTGATATATATAATATTCAGGTACTATGACGCATATTTGCCTTCATTGTTACTTGCATGCAATGACAGTGATCGGATCATCAGACAGGTTTGTTGTCTTAAAAGTTTTAGGTTGCATGCTTCTATTAATCCTCAAATGGTCTTTTAGAAACATTATTGTTTAAATATAGAAGTATATGCCAAGAAATATTTGGGTCAGAAAGTAATCTTAAATGACACATAACATATCTGAAGGGCATTATCTATTTGATTTTTCTATATAACTTCTGTGAACTTCTAATATATCATTATTTATTTAAAAAATTGTGTAACCATTTTTGGAAAAGAATTAACAATGAATTTTGTTTCTTTTGATTTAATTTTATCTTCTCATTTTTGTCAGAGTGGAGTATATGGTGTTGCCCTCTGTGCCAAATTTGGAGGTTCAGAATTTAGACCATTTGTATCTGGTATGACTATAAAAGATCTTATTTAGCTTCTTTTTCTAAGAAGTTTGATTATTTAAGATTGGAGTGTACAATGCAGAGGCTTTAGCGAAGATAAACAATGTCATAGATAGGTCAGATGCTCTTGGACCCGATAATTCTTTGGCATATCAAAATGCTGTCTTAGCCTTGGGCTGGATATGCAGGCTCCAAAAATTCCGTACAAGAGAAAAGGTACTATTTCCTTGTTTCTCATTATTTATTAAGGACTTGTGGTTGTAGCATAGGATATTTGAATATAAATAAATGCATAATTGTTGTAAGCAGCTCAGAGTGACCAAACTAAAATTTTTACTCTCTGTTTTTTTCAATCTCAGACTATAGCTACCTGGTTGAACTGCTTGCCAATAACACAAGACCTGGGGGAAGCTATGGCTATACATGAGCTGTTCTGTTCCATGGTTGTGAGGTAATACTGGATTTTCCTTATAAAGGATGAAGTTCTTTTCCTTGGAAAAAAAGTTTTGGTCCTTTATTTTGTTACTTCAGTGATTGTTTTTATGTTAATTGTTCTTGTTGAATGATGCACAGCTCTGATAGACAGCTTTTTGGTGAAAACAACAAGAATCTCACTAAGATCATTTCAGTCTTCACTGAGGTATTGAGTTTTCAATTTCTTTTTTCTTCTTTTCTTCTTTTCTTTTTTTTCTTAATGTTGAGCTAATGGTTCCCAATCTATGCATTTTTTTTCTTGAAAAGCTATAAAAGTTTTATATCATAAAAAATGAAAGAGGCTTGGGCGCTACCACACCAACCTCCAAGTAACACAAACTCTTGGTCTGGTCAGTAGTTTCCAATTTTACAAATTCACCAAAAGGATAAGTAGCATTTTTTCTAGAAATTCTGCGAAAGGATAAGAACAAAGCTATATTTAATGGACCTTGAACCAAAATGAAGTAAAACTTCTTTTATAGGTACATGTAATATATATTTAATAAGCTAATTACATTGTCTACAATAGATTTTACTGTAAGTGACACTTGTTCAGTTTGGCTCAGTTCCAAGTGCATGTTGAGCTGAAATGGTTGGTCTCAGGTCAGGCTGGAGAGTTGTTGGTTGGGAGTTGGGGACTATATGTTCATATATATTCCGGTGAATCAATATTCTGCATAGTATCTTATTTAAAATGTGTTTACCCATTATACTTATATATCTTGCAGATATTAAGCTCCAGCGTGAATCTAGTAACTGAGCAAACACGCAAAAAGATGGTTATCACCTTAAAGAAATTGAAGTCACAATCGTCTCAATCCACTTTGAAAATGGGCTAGCACTTCCCCTCAAACCATCATAACTGGTAGCTTTTTTTGTTGCTAATTGGTTGTGTTCTCTGTTTCTGCTTGGCTCTTCTATTTTGTTGATAGTTTTTAATCTCATCCTTCTTTTGCCGTATTGATGTGAAGTCCCTTCAAGGATTCCACATCCAAAAGTTTTGATGATTACTTTAAGCAGGCACAAAATCTGTTCTTGTAGTACTAGTACTCTCACTCGTGTAGTATATATGGTTTGTGCTTTTTTATTATTAGTTATTATTTTTCTGATTAAATTTTGAAGGTCATAATTTTTTCATCTACAATAATTTATATTAACAAAAAAAATAATAAAAGGAACTATCTATCGTCAAGCGCTTCACACCTGGTTCACAAGAGGATAAATAAAAGAGTGCTAATCTAGCTAGTGTACATAGAAAGGACATCTATCAAATTAACAATCCAATCGTATAAAATTGAAACACAACCTATCTACAAGCTTAAGAAGAAAATATTTCTACATTTATTAAAATCTGTTATTAAAATTGCCAAAACCAAAGATGTTATGAAGAAGGGTTGGTCAGGAGATGGCATATGTGCACTGTGTAAAGAAGAGGAGGAGAATGCTACTCATATGTTTTTGAGATGCCCTTTAGTCTTGCCTATGTGGACATGCGTATCAACTTTGTTGCATCCACCTCTGAATACATCATCTTTGGTTGATTTATGGGATAGTTGCAACTTCAATACCTCTTCTGAGAAAAACTATTAGCTCTAGTGGGCAGTGTTTTGGGTTATTTGGGAGGAAAGGAATTCATTTTGTTGTGAAGTTGATTCTCATCCAGCCATAGTGTTCACTCTGGTAGTCAAGCCCTTAGCTTTGTTTGTGTTGTGGACAGGTGGCCGAGCGGGTGCTCCTGTGCAATTGGAAAAAGTTAAATAAGGGATGTAAAGAACATCAAGCTAGGGGATGTCATCATTTTACATCTCTTTTGCTTTGTATTGAGTAGGGTAGCAAATGGATGTATTTTGATGTTTTATTATCTTGCTTTTCTTTTATGTTTTGGGTGTTGGATGGATAGAAGGAAAGCATGATCCTGAATTTCTATTTTCATTTCTTTATAACTTTGTAACCTAGTTTCATTTGATAATGGAATCGGTAGCTCAAAAGCTACTACTTTTCAAAAAAGAAAAAAAAATTGCCAAAATTATATTAGTCAAGAAAATTCCCTCCATATCTAATATCTAAAAAAAATCGAAACCCTCATCTTTTAAGTAGGGATGTAAATGAGTCGAGCTAAGTCGAGTTAGGTCAAGCTTAAACTCGGCTCATTAAGTTAACGAGCCAAAAAAAAATAAGCTCAAGATCGGCTCGTTTACCAAGCTGGCTCGTTAAACTCGTTTATTTTTTAATAGTAAAATTTTAAGTATGTTATATCAAAATTTATATAAAAATCAACAAAGTGATTAACAAAAATATGTTCATATCCATTTTACATAACAAATTTATATATATTAGACCATATGTTGTATAAGATATTAATAATCTATGATAAGAGCAGTACGAAGTGCAATTAATAATAATTTATCGAGCCAAACATTTAATGAGCCGAGTCATGCTAAGCTCAAACTCAGCTCATAAACTTAACGAGCTTAACAAGCGAGCTTAATTCAATCCGATCCCGAGCGATCCACAAGGTCCGAGTTTTTTTTTGCCAGCCCTATCTTTAACTAAAATAAATAATTAGATCTGCCTCACCAACTTATACGTCTCCACAATTTTCATTGAATCTTTAGATCCATGATGTTTACTCCCATCGCCAACCGCGCCTCGGATACCTCTACTAATCAACTATGCCCGCGCTCTAATCCTCTACAATTAAACAGCTTAATTCTATTTCTATTCTACCTTAATCATGTCCCTGTAAATCTAACTACTCCCAGTAACAGATCCCCAACGTGGTATAATTTTATCCAGATTCATCGGCCGCTGCCCAATCAGAATTTGGAAGGACACACATGCCAGCTCCTTTTTCTCCCTTAACTAATTCCGGTAGTCAATCAACAAAAACATTAACAAATCCACCAAAATAAACACCCCAAAACAAGAAGCATAAATTTAAAAAAAATCTGATATACATATACAAACAACGGTACCAAAGTTGATACTGACTGTGTTAATACTTAATATTTATATTAAATACATCGAAATTCGAATTAATTAATTAAAGTATTCAAATTATTTGTATAATATATCTCAGTACACTGTTTTAAATAAAGTTTACTAAACTAATACAAGTACATACACAGTCGGTATTAATTTTGATATCATTTTGATATCTCTATTGATTTGAATACTAACTATAATAAGTGAGTTAGACTAATATAAAAACGTTTGTATTTTGCTCCGAAATGCTAACGGTCTAAATTATAATTTGTCATGTCCGAAATTTTGATTTACGGTTTTCATTAAATCCATCATATGAAAATACTAGTTGATACAAAAATTTTCTATTTTTGGAGTTTTTTAAGTATTTGTTTTGGATTTTTCAAAATGACTCTAAAATATTAATAAATTTTTAAAAATCCAAAATAAATAATTTAAAAACTCCAAAAATGAAAATTTTTTTGTCTCCCATAATATTTCCATATGATAAATTTAATGAGAACCATAAATCAAAATCTCGGATGTAAGTATAATTTAGACTGTTAGCATATCGGAGCGGAATACAAACGTTTCAACAATAATATTATCATACCGAGTTGTATAATATATCATTTTTAATGAATAGAAAAACAAGGTGGCGCCGGCTACATCCCTCCCGGTCCCAGTCCCTCTCCCTCTCCCTCTCCCTCTCATGCTCTCCATTATTCCCCATTCCCCCTCACAAAACCAATTTAAAAACCCCCCCAGAAGAAAATAAAAAAAAAAAATCTCCTTTTCCAATTTCCATCCCCGCTGTCGCCTCGCCCCTCTTTTAACCGTCCTCTCATTATTTCCTCTCTCGTTGCGCTGTCTCTTCGCGTCTCATTCTCATTCTCCCCTCTCTTCTCCTTTAACCCTCCCGCATCTCCTCCGCATTGCCCCGAGATCCCATCTCTAGAGAAAAGGCCAGGATGAGAGAGATCATCAGCGTGCACATCGGCCAGGCCGGGATCCAGCTCGGTAACTCCTGCTGGGAGCTCTACTGCCTCGAGCACGGCATCCAGCCCGATGGCATGATGCCCAGGTACATCACATAATTTGATCTGAATTTAATTTGAATCTGATTGCACATTGCAGATCTGATCGATCGGTTTTGATTTTGCAGTGACACCTCGGTGGGAGTCGCGCACGACGCGTTCAACACCTTCTTCAGCGAGACTGGCGCAGGGAAGCACGTCCCCAGGGCGCTCTTCGTTGATCTCGAGCCCACCGTGATCGACGAGGTACGTACTGGCGCGTACCGCCAGCTGTTCCACCCCGAGCAGCTCATCTCCGGCAAGGAGGATGCCGCGAACAACTTCGCCAGAGGCCACTATACAGGTACGTACGTACGTACAATGCCATTGTTTATTGTACTTAGTTCTATAGATTTAATTAGAGGTGTATGTTAGTTTGAGATCTTTGTGTTGTTAAGATTTTTGTCCATTGGATCTTTAGTGTCCGGTCAATTCCTCTTTCGTGATGGGAATTTTATGCACATTTAGTGAAATTTTTTGTTCAATTAGATCTGAATTCCTTGAATTTAAATGAATCTCTGTATTTTTGATTGATCTGATATTGGCAATGTTGTCTGCATGCAGTCGGTAAGGAGATTGTGGATCTCTGCCTGGACAGAATCCGCAAATTGGCCGACATGTGTACAGGATTGCAAGGGTTTTTGGTGTTCAATGCTGTTGGTGGTGGTACCGGATCTGGATTGGGTTCTCTTCTCCTAGAACGTCTATCTGTTGACTACGGGAAAAAGTCAAAGCTCGGTTTTACCATATACCCTTCACCTCAGGTAACTACATTGTGATTTGGAGACACAAATCTTTAATGAGGATCTTTGAACATAAAAATAAATTTATGGGTTGATTTAATTGATAATGTAGCTTCTAATTAGCAACATGTAAAAGGCCAAATGAATGTGTATGATGAATATAGTATGGGCATTATAGTCAAAATCGGACTGCTCAAAAGATGAAATGAGAGTTTTTAAAATCAATCCGTGTCACAGGTGTCAACTGCAGTCGTTGAACCCTACAACAGTGTGCTCTCAACCCACTCCCTGCTTGAGCACACAGATGTCGCCGTGCTATTGGACAACGAGGCTATCTATGACATATGCCGCCGATCTCTTGACATAGAGAGGCCAACCTACACCAACCTCAATCGCCTTATCTCCCAGGTGATCTCCTCCCTCACCACATCTCTCCGCTTTGATGGTGCAATCAATGTGGACATCACCGAGTTCCAGACCAATCTTGTGCCATACCCTCGTATCCACTTCATGCTTTCCTCATATGCCCCAGTTATATCAGCTGAGAAGGCATACCATGAGCAGCTATCAGTGCCTGAGATCACAACAGCTGTGTTTGAGCCCTCAAGCATGATGGTAAAGTGCGACCCAAGACACGGGAAGTATATGGCTTGCTGCTTGATGTACCGTGGGGATATTGTACCAAAGGATGTTAATGCTGCAGTTGCCACAATTAAGACCAAGAGAACAGTTCAATTTGTTGACTGGTAAGAACAGAACTATTCTTGTATTGTCTGTTTATGATCAAGACATTAACTTTAATGAAAAACATCATAATACATTTAACTTTAATTTTCCGGCAAAGCTCTTATATCAAGACAAGAACGAGGATGGTCTCAGTAATCCAAAATACGAAATTAAGTGTTTTGATAGAATTAATGATACTATATAAGGAAGATGTAAAGGTCTAATTTTGTAGAACTTGAGAAGTTTGATTAATGCAAACTCATGATCACAGTACTGATTGGACAAAGGGAACCAAATATTTTTATACTTAAAGGGGCTAAACATGCAATGCATTATGCCCAGCTGATTTGTATAAAACTCTCTCCTTATATTAGTCAACTCTATGAAGACAGCTATAAGATATATTTTCATCTCATCTTACAGGTGTCCTACTGGATTCAAATGTGGTATCAACTACCAGGCTCCAGCAGTGGTACCAGGAGGTGACCTGGCAAAGGTACGCAGAGCTGTATGCATGATCAGCAACAACACTGCAGTGGCTGAGGTGTTCTCACGCATCGACCACAAGTTCGATTTGATGTACGCAAAACGTGCGTTCGTTCACTGGTACGTTGGTGAAGGTATGGAGGAAGGTGAGTTCTCTGAGGCTCGTGAGGATCTGGCCGCACTGGAGAAGGATTACGAGGAGGTTGGAGCTGATGGCGAGGAAGACTATGAAGGAGACGAAGGGGATGATTATTAAATTATTCTTTTTTTCAATTTTTATGTGTAATTGTAAACAAGCTTCCGAATTGTTTCTACTTGTGATGAGTTGTTCAATTTGTTGTAAGTTTATTTGTTGTTGTGTAGCTCATATTATATTCTGCGATGGTGTATGAAAGCTATTTGCAATATTTTTTGCTTGAGGATGTAATGAACTAAGTTATAGTATAATCAATTTGGACCTTTTTGTAATTCCCCTTTTTTCCTTTGATGGAAATGCCTCTTTTAAGCAAAAGATGGAAGGCCAAGGCGCATGTTCTCTCAGGCTGTCAGCCAAACTGCTAACCTTTGGCAAGGCAAAGAAGATGGATATGATTCATATGAATGACTTACTATTCCCCCAACAAAGAAAAATTTTTTTGTTGAGATAAAAGATAAGGGTCAAGTTACTCAAATTTAAATATGTACAAAAGACTCTTCATTGGGATTTCAAACCTGTGACCTCCCACACAGAGAGCGTTGCCCTTAGCCACTAGACCAAAGACCGGTTTTTAACAAAGAAAGAATTAATGAAAAATGACAGACCCAATAAATTATAAAAAGAAACTTTCAGTATATAGTTTATTCAGTCACAATTGCCACTTAAGAGTTAAAAAGATCTTCACAAACTGTTTGAAGATCTTTTGCATCATTACATTACATTATTAATAGTTAATGGCATAAAACAAAAATAATAGATGTCGATTTCTATGCAGTGCTCTGTTCCATGATTAGTTTCCTTCAGACTCCAGCTGCGTCTGCGTGAGTGCCTCTGTGCCTGCGTCCATGTTTTTTTCTCCCAACTGGCTTCTGGGTCTGTCTTCCAACTCTTCTACGGTACTCTCTTTTGTGCATTCTGTGTTCATCTCTCCTGCAGTTTCTGTCTTTGTTAATTTACTTATTTTCTGTTGAGCTTTGTAAAACTCCCGATTAAATAGATATATTATTTCTGGCAGCAAATATAACTGTGGTTCACTACAACACTGATTTCAATAAAATTGATTAATGCATTCTATGTAATACGGATGATTATGATAATTATTTTTATTATGCAAATTGCCTAGTAGCTTAAGAGGTAGCTAACTAGGATGACTTCTAAGAGATCATGGGTTCAACCCTCTATAGGCGCAAAATAAAAAGTTTCAATAAAACCGGTGGAGTATTCCACTTTCTTCAAAAAAAAAAAAAAAAAAAATGGTGTCAGTGCGATTGCATTATTATCAAGTCATACTGTCATAGATGGACAAATTGAGAAAGCTCAACAAACCATTTGATAATGACTGACAATCCTCAACTCGTATTACCAATTTCATCTTCTTAATCATTCCAATAGTACTACTATCTATAATTAACTGTAACAAAACATATTTGGTTTCACTTAATAAACTGTTAAAACACAGTAATTAAACGCCCACACTTATTAAAATGCAGAGAGCAAACTGCATTAATCGTGCAATCTTTAATCCCTACTTCCTACAATCTTCCGAATTACAATTAGAAAATGTTACCAAATACCAACCTTCTAAAACGTGTACATAAATGGTCAAGAGGTATGGCTTCATGTTGTCCCTGACACGTTCTCTTTTGTCGTCTATGAAACGACCACATATTTACCGATTTACACATCGATCAACCTTTCAATAAAATTTAGAAAATGATATATAATATTTTATTATCAAAATATTTATACTTCGGCGTGTAATACAAATAATAAAATATAATTTATTGTAGCCTAATTTTTGTATGTCTTTTAAGTAAATTATTTATATAAAAATTTATTTTGGAAATTTATAAGTACTTTTCAGATTTTTGTGATGGGATGATCATGATGGTTTTAAATAACTATATATTTACACAATGAAAATAAGTTAAGTTATTAATAAAATCTGAAACAAATATATAGAAAACTCTTAAAAATAATTTTCTTATAACACACAATTTTTTAATTGAGCAACATAAATTAAAGTTTCGAATTTCATAAAGTCTATTTTGAGGCTTTAATTATTTTCTATAGACTGCAAATTGGTACGGTCTTTTTACTGGTTCAATTGAAGTTTTTAAGTTCATGATATATAAATACCATTTTCAATATCAAAATTTTCTTTTGAGATAAATATATATGGCAGTGTAAGCTACTTCAACTTTAAATTTCCATTAAAGAATCTTAATATATAGTTACAAACCTGCAAGTTTCATACAAAAATCATTGTATTTACCGCTAAAAACTAATAATTACCACTACTAGAGCTGTAACTCGGGCTTTGTCCCGAAAAATGGCATCAAATAAATAACCAAAAAATTTATAAAATTTTAAATATTTATATTAAATAAAACTTAGAAAAAAATTTGTAAATTTTTAATGTAAGTAAATAATAATAATAATAATAATACAATAATTAATAATTAAGAACATATATAAATGTTGGACCATTTTAAAGGTAAAATTTTTTTTTAGACATGTCATATTCATTTTATTTAATGAGGAGAGAAAAAAAAAATATACAAGCCATTGGATCAAAGTAGATGAAGAGTTTCAAATAAAATCAATAGTTAATAATAGTGATAATGTGGTATAGCTGAGGTGGTTCAAGATCTACTCTCTTTGTGTAGTATATAGATTAATTACTTGATGTACGTAGTGCTGCTCTTTTTCTATTATCTAGTGAGGGGGCAAAATTAATTTTCTGTAGTGCAAGTCATGAACATAGCACAACTCTTGGTCTCCCACTAGTCGTGCTTCCAAGTAGCCTTCTATATATAATTTTTTATTTATATTTGGTCACCTGAATTTCATTTCCTAGTGATATATATTGAAGTCAGCTTGAATTTGGTCTCTGGATTTTATATATAGCTGTATAAAGCCAGTTTATGAAATACTGTTGCTATCTTTTGACAAAGGTTATATACTCGGTCATGTTATCATGATAACGAATTAATAAAAAAAAAAGATAATGAATTAATGAGAAAGTTAAATGGCGAAATAAAAAAATTAAGGATATCCACAAAATAATATTTGAAAAGTCTCCTGACATGCAGTGATGTATGCATGTTCCAATATTTTAATATGCAAAAAAAAAAAAAGGAATGATCTGTAACTTTGTATTGACATATATATCGTTTTGCACACATTAATTTGTCCAAATATGCCATGAAATTTATTTGTTTGTAGCTATTATATCTAATGTCAAAACTTAATAAATTTTATACTGAAATAAATGTTTTCTTTTTACAATTTACATAGGTCATCTGTGAAACTTTTCAGATTAAAATTTATTTGACCATTCATTAGTAAATGCTGATTTGTTAGAGGCAACATAATTTATTTATTTTTATTTTTTGAAAGAAGTGGAATACTCCACCCGTATACAGAGAAATATTAAGTTTCATAATATTTTATTAAGGGTGTGCTCTAGAAGGGGGGAGAGGAGGGGAGGGGAAGGGGGGGAGGGCTGATCAAGTTTGGAGTTACCTGCTCAAAGTCATGTTAGTTTCTCCATAAATACAATTTGTGTCTTGTTACCTTCATCTCCTCTCTAGTAATTATAGTTGCGGAGTAAGTAACATGACTTTAGACAGGTAACTCCAAACTTGATTAGTCCTTCCCTCCCTTTCCCTCCCCTCCTCTCCCCCCTTCTGGAGCACACCCTAAAAGTTGCGAACATATAGATAACACAATTATAAATTTTATATTCAGTTCTTCAAATTTTATATAATTATGCCGATCTGTTAGTATAATTTAAAGAGGTGAGCTATGGTGCTATTAATAGTCGATCCAAACCGTTCATTATGATCTTCATATACAATTTTACATGTAAACCAAATTTTATATTTTTTAGAATTTTTTTGCTATGTTTTAAGATATTTTGAAATGTCACTTATTTAGATGGCTCATAATGTTTTAAGCAAGTGGCATTTCAAAATATCTTTAAAAATAGTAAAAAAAATTCTAAAAAATATAAAATTTGGTTTACAAGTAAAATTATATATGAAGATCATAATGAGAGATTTGAATTCTATTAATATTTTGAAATTAATTGGAGTACGACGCAATTTGTACTGTTAATAGTACCATAGCTCGTAACGCAATAAAACGGATAATTAAAGCTAATATTTATGCGGAAAGATTGATTATTTTGGGAAGGATTTTTGATAGATAATCAAAATACCAGGAGACTATAATACGGATTCGGATCAGTCTTTGAGCAGTTGTGAGTTGTGACTCCACTGATTGTCTCAACTACTTGTACTAACTAAGGATCAAATCAAAGAACAGTGTTAACTGAATTAATGTCGAGAAAAAAAAATATAATGAAAACTGAAAAGTATTGTTATTTAAAATAATATCTAATATATTTGATGCTAATAAAATAATTATGTTTATGATGAAAGACAGAAAGAAGTGTCTTTATTTTTCCTATTCCTCGATCTCTGATATATTTCATTTTTCTGTTAAATTAGAAGAACATTTTGTAATTTGTATAATTACATTATTTTTTCACGATAAAATTACATCGATCTGTATTGTTGCAAGGTGAGAAAAGAAAACATATCCGGGACTGTTTGGCCATCCGGAAAATCCAGGCAACAATACTAGGGGGATCGGGATCATTTGCTTTTTAAAAAGAAAAACAAACCCTGCTTTTTTGATCCGATAGTTGAGAAACACCGAAGTACATTAAGATCGGTACAGCAAATACCGAAGTATTTTAAAATCGGTGCGACAACCGATACCGACCATCCAATCGCAGGGTCAGCAGCTAGCATATTTTCACCCGTACTAGGGACTATGTTTTTGGAATTTTGATTTCTTTTTAATTCTCGGGTCAAGGGCTAATGCTAGGTCATGACCTCACTCTCATACTTTATCCAAAGAAGAAATGAGTAGTAACGATTCGGTGTCGGTCGAAAGTCGAAAGAGGGGGTTGGAATGGCTCTGTCAGCTCGACATTTTTCTTTCTATTTTTCTGCTCCTGGAAAGGGACAAAATTCTGATCATTTAGTAGAGAGAAACAAACATATATGCTGATGCTTGCTTAAGACCGTTCCGAAGTTTTGACCAATAATAACAATTCAGCATCACCAAATTCTCTGCTCCTTTAGTCTCATATGAATCTGTTGGATATGTTGTACCGTTCAACAACTGAAGTCTTTACATGCTGAGACTTTAAAGCTTATAATGGCTTGACCAAGAGATGCTTGATAGTGGATACTGACCTCCAAGCTTAGAGATACCCAAATACAATGGTATAGTTTTTTGAGTAGTCAAATACAAATGTAATGGTATAGTTGCATCCAAAAATTTCGATAAAGTAAAAGTAAATAAATTGGTAATTCTATATAGGCTGGTTTGAAATTTGGGCCATTAGATTTGGACCTCGATCTTGGGCCGAACAAAACAGACCACTTGACGTTATTCATAGCAAATTTATTGTTACGGTTCCTTCCTATTCCATTTGTAAAAGGTTCTTCAGACAAATAAGTAATCGTTACCATGAGAACAAGCGACCAAATACTGGTGACGAATGTGCAACCTAATAGATGCCATGTGCAGAGTGTACAATCGTTTCTTGATAGATTTTTTTCTGATAATTTGGGGTCATTTTTATTGCAATTAATGAGTGGAACTACCAGAAGTTCTTTTGGATAGTCACTCGATGTTTATAATTAGGAAGAAAGGTTGGGTATATCTTGGCCAAGAGATGGACCGAATAATGTCCGCACAATTCCAATAGCAATTTAATTAATATACAGGTATGCTTTTTTTTTTTTGGGCAGTGAAGCTCTGTTAATAGATACAGCAGTAAACAATTTTTGGCAATTTCGATAATACATATTTAAAATTCACTAGTGTGCCCTAAACCATATACAACAAATACTTGTGTAAACATGCTATTTGGATGTTATTTAGTATTGTAAATTAGAGGTTACAGTCAGATCGGATGGATGCGGCTGGTCAACAGCATATTGAAACTTTTCGGTTGTTAGGTAGATTTGGATTGCATACTGAAACTTTTCGGCTGGTCAACATCATAGTGATTCGGATGTTTGATTGATTTGAATTGGATTGCAGCATGCTATTTCATTTTGAATCGGATTGTATCGGTTCGGACTGGGTTCCAATCTGCTGCCACAAAAAACTATGGCACCTACGTTGCCATTGGATCCAATCCGTCCACCTTAATTTTGACGGTCCGGATTTAGATGAAGGGGGCCTTCCTTTTTTGTGAGTCCCATTTACCATACGTGGTAAAAACTATGGCACACGGCTGCCATAAAAAACTATGGCAGCTGATGTGAATCCGGTTCGGACCATCGTCGGGTCACGTCGTAATCAAATATGTATATATATAGCGAGAATCAGTGTCAATTAGTTCCAAAATTCAATATTTTTCCTAACTACATATCACCCATTCATCATAATTCCGTGATTTTGTACCCCATGTTTTTGTCCACTAGCTTTATCTCGCGTCGACAGATGAGGAAAATATTGTACCAGATGACAAGTTTTTCCAAACAAGATGCAAATTAATAAATTTATTCAACCAGCGATGACACATTTCGTTTTCTCACTTTCATCACAAAAATAACAACAACGAACCTCAACCTTTCCCATAGATATATAATACATTCTTCTACATGCATGGGAAAGGAGTTAGGCAATCTGCATCTTCAAAATAATTAAAGGCTTATATTTCTCAGTACCCCAGAAAAGAGCTATAGCCTATAGAACAGGAGATCAATTTGACCACACGGGTCTGCGATGTAAACATGTTAGTTTCACAGATTTTGTGATAATATTGAACATTACAGAAAACGCACTGATTTATATAGACGAATAGTCTCAAATTAATTAGCAGGACATCATGTACTTATTTAATGCGTGCTCATATCGCTATGACTGTATGTACAAACTACAAACTCGACTATGAAATTACCAAATTTATATTGACAAGAACATTTTATTTGTGCAGATGAAGATAAACTACCTACCTAATTTAGCCTTGATCAAAGCATATATAGAAGCTTGATCTCTGCAAATTTTCCTCCTTGCTAACAAATCAGCATGAACAACTTCACTCAGGACTAGCGCGGCCCAGACAGCTGCTCAGCCGACAAGTAAGATGGTAAATTACACACACTTCTTGTACTGTTACCCTCGGAGCATTCCAGTTTTGCCAAATTTGTGTTGGTCTGGGTAGTACTACCCCATGTATCCATCCCCATGAACCCTCTCTCATACCTGCTTAAATGATGGTACAAAGAATCGACTCTTGGCTCCCAAACTAACATGCTCCCTTCAAGCATTGCCGCCACGGCTCGCATGCTTGGTCTAAAGCACGGTTCTTCATGTAAACAACAAAGTGCTACTTTGATGACCCTTTCGATCTCCTCTTTATCTGCCACGTTCTCTATTCTCGGATCAATTAATTCACTGTATCGTCCTTCCTCGTGCTTTTTCAATGCCATCATTGGGAAGTGATGGTTTGTTGTTTTAGTGCCAAAAGCTGGTCTGCACCAACTACCTTCGCTCCAATTCTTCCTCCCATGAACTAACTCCAGCAGCACCATTCCGAAGCTATAAACATCAGTTCTATCGGTTATGCTAGAGTTCGTTAACCATTCTGGTGCTAGGTACCCTCTTGTACCTCTCAAAGTTGTGAACAGACTTGACTGGTCAGGAGCCATCAATTTTGACAACCCAAAATCTGCTATTTTAACCCCCTTCTGATCATCCAGTAGTATGTTCTCTGGCTTTATATCACAGTGAATAATCTTATGATCACAACCAGAATGAAGGTATGCAAGACCATGTGCCGCCCCAATGGCAATTTGGAGCCGTTCAGACCAAACAAGGGGTGGACTCAGCTTGAAGAGAGGTTGATCGAGGGAACCATGGTTCATGTACTCATATACTAGCATGTGGTGGTTTCCTTCGGCACAGAAACCTCGTAACTTTACCAAGTTGATATGGCGAATATTACTTATTATGGCTATTTCAGTTAAGAACTCATGCCTTGCTTGCTTGCCCATGTTGGTCATCCTTTTAACTGCGACAATGGTTTTGTCTGGCAAAATACCTTTGTACACTGACCCGAACCCACCAGAACCAATATGCATGCTAAAATTCGCAGTTGCAATTTCTAAATCTGAGTAGCTAAATCTAGTTGGAAGTCCTGGAATGGAGATATCCTCTTCCTTCTCTGAGTTATATTTGCCTGATCTACTAGGATAGTGGCCTGCTTCAAACCCTACTGCATCTGCATACTTGTTGCTTCTTGTTCTGCCAATTGTTCCCTTACGCAACTTCACAAGTGTTTTGTAAAGAAGTATGGTACCCAGAATACCAGCCATGCATGACAGAAAAACAATCAAGAATATGGTGGAAAATGAGGAACGATTCTTTTGTGTTTGATTGGGCGGTCGACGCATTGTTTTTACATAGCCAACAGCAGAAGAATGGTCCTCTGTCTTTGAAGCTAGCAGAGTGCCCAATTTATGCTCTAAGAGGTAGCATGCCTCGGATAAATTCTTATAGAAGAAACCAAGACATGAGCAATTACCAGAGCAAATATTCTCACAAGATAAAAAATCATTTATTGATGGATCTGGAGAAACAAGCTTATTTGCAAAGTAATCAATTCCACTGTCAAGGCTCACGTAGGAGATTGATGATTGTTGATACAAGTCACTACTACATGAAGGAAGGACCAAATCATCAGCAGGTACACACCCACCCCCAGCCGTGGCCCCAAAATTTGATGGACAGGAACATGTTAATCCATTTGACCTGTCTGAACAAAGGCCAAGTGCTTTGCATGTAAATGGAAGATCACATTGACTCACAGGAGCCACAAGGAGAGTACTAAGATCAGAGGATGGTTTTTTGGAGTTATTGGCCAGGTAATAACTCATTATATGTAACTGACCAGATGCATCTAGCTTTACAAACCGAACTTCATTATTTGAAGTCGGTGGAGGAGGGAAAAGGAAACCAGAAACTACAGAGTTGGTTGCATTGCCTGAAATGAGGTATAATCCAGTGGTATTTACAGAGAGGTATGCAACCGGTTTATTCGAATTTGTGGTTGCACGGACATCTAAGGAGAGAGCCCAATAGGAAACAAAATAATTATTACCAGTAGACCACTGGAGAAGTGCATCGCTAGTAGTGACAAGGAGGCGGTAGGGCCCAGGAGTTGGATCACTATTCGACATGGCAGAGATCAAGGAAGCACCAGTTGGTAGTGTCTGACCAGGGAGGATTGTATCAGTCGGCTGAGAGAAAGATGACCACAGAGATACATTGGTTGAATCAAGCAACTGCAACTCCCCTGAATCAAGTAGCGATAGTGAAGCTGCTGAACTTGTAAGGGAAGGAGTGGACCAAATGACATTCGGATTGGAGTTTGGGATCGTTAAAGAGAGTCCGGCAGCAGTGAAGGAGAGGAGAAATGAAGAGGGGAGAGCTGAAGAAGGGTTGGCAATCCAGACAGGGGTGTTAGATGGATAGTGGAGAATCGAAAGATAAAACAGTGAAGCTTCTGCACGGGGTTTGTAAAAGGCTAGTGCAAAGGTGGAGTTTGGTGAGACAAGAAACACTCCTGAGTGTTCAATGTAGTGGAAATAAGAGCCGGTGAAGTTCGGGTGGAGGAATCCAGTTGTGATAGGCCCTGCAGAAACAGAGAGAGGAATAAATAGGTACAGGTAGAAGAAGAGGAAGAGCAAGAATGGTGCCATGAATCAGGCAAGAACAGGGGAGAGATGTATTATGGCAAAAAATTTTGAAGTTGTTTGGTGCTATATGGTGTGGTATTTAAAAGTTGACTGAATAAGTTTAGAGAGGTCAGAGGTCATAAGCTGGGGCTGATCAAGTAATGTGCTAGTGTTTGTCTGGGTAGTTGGTAGTTAGCTGAGTGGAGAATTTGTGGAGAGGTGCAACTGTGGTTCCAGAACCCTTTGTAGCAGACTAGCAGCACAGGTAGCTGGTATTTGACTTGAATGGACCTTGCTATATTATAAAATTCTAAGGAAATCCTAGAACCCACTTTGTTGGTATTTATGTGGTATGGGCGTATGGCTCATGTTTACTGCATATCAGGTTCAATCATTGATTATTGGAATTGCAAAATTTTTTATTATACCACTGCTTGTTATGCCCCAGTCTCAGCCAATAATTGCCATAAACAAATAATAACATTCATATTCATATTATTATGATATGAGACTACTCTAATCGAAGAGTAATGAGCCTTACTGAATGATAAATTTTCTGATTTAAGAATTTAAGCACTACATTTGAGTGTTAATTTTCTGATTTAAGGTTCTTAAGCACTAGCCTTATAATTGACAGAAAAATGGATGGTCTGTCTGTGTGTTATATTGTCAACAGACCCCAGTGAAGTATTCAAAGCGATGGTCCAATTTAATTGACTTTGCCAGATCCTTCAATTAAGACACTGATGACAGGTACCTACTATTTTTGCCTAGAAAAATACGTACATTTAAGGCATTTAAGTGCTATAAATTGCATCCAAAGTCAGAATGCAAGTTGACAGAATTTGAGAGGGTAACTTTATGCATCCAGATGATTTGTCTGCCAGATCAGTATTGGAGATGTCAAATTCTCAATTAATAAGGTCAGCATTGGACTTCAACCCCACAACCCAGAGGAAATGCCTCCAGATGATCTGTCTGTCAGTTGAGTATTACTGTATTAGGGATGTCAAATTGTCAATTAATAAGGTCAAATTTGGACTTCAACTGTACAACCCAGAGGTCCCCACTACAGATCAGATATGTGACTTGTTTCAGATTGGATCAGATTTTAATTGATAACATCTATATTTTTTTTCCTCCTTTACCAAAATTGTTAAGCCAAACAGTTCATTAGTTCCTATTTGGCTGAACAGCATGAGGAAGAGCCTGATCCATGCAAAGTAGGAATAATGTAGACTGCAATTGTATATTTCACTAGGTATTGATACCCCAGACTACCAACAGAATTCTTAGGTCTGACTCAGGCATGGTTGGCTAAATTAGGTCGTTTAATCAAACATCTATGCCAAAAAGGCAAGCTTTTTAAATTTGGCATGTATACACTTTGGCTAGTGCTTAACAAAAATCAAGAAAGGGGACCAGGTTGACCCAAATTCTCCAGTTATCAAACACCCAATTATAGAGCAGTTTCATTCGACAAAAATCTTCATCAATATCCCAATTTCTTTATTAGTTGATTATTTTATAATCTCTTACCTTTACTGATTTTCTAGGTAAGCATGTTTACCATATTCTTAATTGTATCCAGCAACATTCTCGCACGGATGTTTGAATGTTAAACATCGACAACCACAGAAAAGATAAACATAATTTCATTTTCAGAGTTTGGAAAGCTTCTTAATATAATTATAATATTGGATATGGATTAACACCTATTACATGCAATACAGATGTGACAGCAGTGTATATGGCAAATTGAGTTCAGAGTTCAGTCTGAATCATTGTAAATTATTGATAGAAAAATTCCCTATCAAACCAACAAAACCGATCTAAATTTGATGCTCTAGGTTGACTAACTAGATAAATTAAACAATTTAGAACATCAAAAGTTCACTACTTGCTACTGCATATTTCTGATAACAAATTAACAACATTTAATGAAGCCCTTGAAAAAGATTTACAAGAAATCAAATAATTTCAAATCTTCAAAATGTTCTAAGAAATAAATGTCGGCCTCATCAAACACAAAAGGAAATATGAGGCAAAAATAACCTGACAAGATCTGGCGTAGAACTAGAACTATTGCTTTTTGTTGAGTTCCTTCCTATCCTTACTTCTGTTGTAGGCATTAGTGTGGAAGTTGAGGAATAGAACAAGGAGAGATGCATTAAAAACAGCATTGAACAGCCACCCATTCATCCCCTCACAACCACCGCCAGTAAAATGGTACCTGTACCAACCAAAAAATGAGAGTTTCATTATCTACTTGCTTGGATCTTTTATAAAATTTCAGTTAAAACTACTCCTAGCTTAAATTTGTTCATAAAAGGTAGAGGCAATCCTCATTTTAGTAGCACCTGTCTTGTGCATGTACAATAGTGCAAGCACAAGAAAAATGCCCTCTGTCACTGTCAGTCAAACCAACTAAAAAAAAAATTGCAAACAAAAGAGAAGGAAAGAAAGACAAAGTTATCCCATAATCAGCTTGTATGGATCAGGTACCAGCCAGTATCACTGCATCAGACCAGAAAAATACAATGCAGAAATGTGATATATACACTACTAAATTGGGGTTTTCATTGAAAGAGAGGTTAATCCAATAATCCTTCTCGCCAAATGTTGTTAACATAAGTGTGCCCTATGCCAATTGAGTTGTTCTTCTATGGACAGCCATTCATTTTTAATCAAGCGATTCAAATTTTACAGATCAAGCATCTCTCTTTACTTGTGCCCCAAAAATATATTGCAATCATCCGATTAAGACAAATGAACGGTCCATATTTCTTCCAATCCATATAAGAATCCACCTTCCCTTAAATACTCAAATAACACTGAAGCTTTATTCCACAAGACTTAACAAGACGAGCAAAATTCTGCTGTTTAACAACAGAGAGAGGTGGCAAAAAGAGAACCACAGCTAAATTTTAATCTCTATAAGCCTAAGTTCCTAATTCGTGCTAGAAAAGATTACAAGAGAAAAGAAAAAAAAAAAAAAAAAAGCACGCAACTTATATAGGTAATATCAGAAGAAAGCCTCCTCTGACAGATTATTCTCCTTCTAGAACAGGACAACTACAGAAAGAGGCTCTAATTATACCCAAACAGACCAGTTAATTTCCAATCCACATTACTAGCACCGATCAACTGTCACTTTCATTAAGATAAGGATGTATTAAGGTTGCAATAGCAAGAAATCACCATAGAAAAACAATAAATTGCAAGGAATTACCATAGAAAAACAACTGAAGCCGCGAAGCTGAATACAAACTGCACAATTTGCACCTCGGTGACAACCCGCTTCCACCTGGTCGGCCACCTGAGCCCGACGGTACACGAGAAATAGTAAGAATACATGATAACATGCACGGCGGCATTAGTCACAAGCGCGATCGGTATCAGGGACTGCGAGGTGCTCAGCCACACGTAACACATGACGATGACCAGCGCGTGGTGGTACACGTGCAAGAACGTGAGCCGCCTCCTGTCCCTCGCCAGAACAATCAGCATTGTATCAAACAGTTCGTACAGCTTCGAGAGGTAGAAGATGTACGTCCAGTAGAACACGGGACCGGACGGGGGAGTGCCGACCGGGAAGCAGAAGAGGCGCTTCGGCGAGGGCAGCGCGGTCAAGGAGGAGAGGGCGCATGATACAGCCATGAGAAGGGAGATTGACAGCAGGAAGAGGTTGTGGAGGGCAGAGACGAATCGGAGGAGACGAGGGGGGATGGCGGGGACGGGCAAGATGTTGAAGTGGAGGACGAAGGTCAGGGAGAGGTAGGTGAGGATGGCGGTGGCGGGAAAGGTTAGAGTGGAGGCGAATAAGGCAGGAGACGGTTGCCAGTGGAACTCGGAGATTGACGGCTGGTCGACCAGGTACCACCGCAGAGAGGCGTACAGCTGCGAGAGAGTATCCGCCATTGACATTTTTGGATTGGGGACTGGTTTTGGTTTCCTGGTGATTCTGATTTCAGTCGCAACTGGGCTTACCAGTATTACCAGTATAGACTATAGAGTTGTTTCAGTTTTGTATATTACGAGAGCTTATCCTCTATACTGCGCAGCGAATCAACGATGTGGATTATAGGGGGGGTTTTTTGAGATTGAGTTGCACGAATCTCAAAGCATATCTAATGCTTGAAATACTGCACAGTAGACAGTAGTGTACTGCGCAGTAGAGGATATGAATTGGGCTCTAGCAGGATGAGGCAACCGATTTAGGGAATGTTTACGTGACGTTATATGATTCACGTTTCTACACGGACCAATGTAAGCTGTCATTTTGTTGAAAGTTTAGCGATTCTGAAATCTCATTCGCAAATGTACAGTATCAGAGTGCTGAGTGCACTTCTTTATGATAGCCAATCTGGCTATATATAATGATGTGGTAAGGAAGCAAGCTACGTCGACAGGTCATCAGGCCCATTTTTTAGATTTGTTTAAGCCCATTTTAGAACGTGTTTCAATATGGAACCCCAAATTCGTGATAAAATGAACAAGGGAATTTCGTGTTTTGAATTTTTTTTTTAATTTTGTTCGGGACCGTTGATTCAATGAACAATGGAGATTTGCACAGATTATGTTTTCATATAGAAATAGGGCAACATGGACAGAGTATCGAACACTATGGTGTCAATGCACAACAGCACAAGGCATCGTAAAATAACTCAATTTCTATTCTGATATCACAGTATCAGACTGATGCAGTAATGATCTCGAAGTACCGAAATTTTTAGTAGCATAGTGGAATTTGTGAGAATTAATTCAACAGCAATCGGTGTGACAGTATGGGCTGCATGGCACTTCTGTGCCAACTGGTAGGAATACAGCATTTATCTAAGAGGAGGGATCCATTGACAATACATATTTTGACAATCTTGACAATACATCTTTAAAAATTTATAAAAAATCATAAAAAATCTTTAAAATGAAAAAAAGTTTATGGAAGTTATGCTTGACTTATAGATTGATTATGTTTCCGATTATATTCAATTTAAGCTATATTTGATAGATCTTTAAAGATCTTTTAATTACAACCGTTAAAAAATATACAAAATTTTGATAAGGCATCAAATGATGTTCAAATAATTTGAAATTTGAAACACTATCAATCTATAAGTTAAATAATGCATCTATAAAACTTTTTTCATTTTTAAGATTTTTTATGATTTTTTACAAATTTTTAAAGATGACTATTGTCAAGATTGTTAAATATGCATTGTCAATGGATCCCTCCTCTTTATCTAAATCAACCCATGTTTTATCTCAGAACAGTAGTAATCCATGCTATAACACTGAAACCTCCGTAGAAACTATTCAATTGACTTGAAAATTTTCTAACACAGCAACAATTACAGGAGCATATCACCAGAATACCAGAACTACCATCAGTCATTCAGTCATGAAGTGGCTAGCTTGTAGCCTTAAGCGAACCAATACCAATCTTTTACTGGTAAATAAACTATAGACAGGCATATAACAATGAAGAGTTGCAGGTCAAACTTTTCTCTAGTTATGCTGAGAAAAGGCATTACAATATATTGCCAGCGGCAAAGCAAGGATCAGAAATATGATTGTGTGCCTACAAAAAAACTTGAGCTGAGTTACCCTGCATTTAGGTGGTAAAGGCTGTTCTGGTGAAAATTTAAATTTATCTATCAGTTAATCAGTCAGGTCTACTTCAACATGAGATTATGAGAACATATGATGATGAATTGCTAATAGTCTAATACAATTAGGCAGATGTATACAATATAACAGCATAAATTCTAGTAGCACAAACTATCATTGAGATATTTTAATTACTAAGTAGCAAAATTCTACAGTACAGTAATTCTAAATGCGACTGCTGTCAATTCTCCTCACAGATTGCACCATTTCCCATATCATTCTTGCTGTAATCACTAACTAAAACAGGAGAAATAATCAACTATGAGATCCAGTTACAGGCTTACAACAAAACTTCACAAAAAATTAATTTGCGTAACGGTTATAACAGTAACTTTGAAACTATCCAGCTCAAAACACAATACAAAATTACCTGATGATTGATACAACTCGGCTATTCCAAAACTTAATCTTTCAAAATAATCTACTCAGCCGGAGCCAAAATGTAGAAACACTAATCTCATCTCAATCCACAAATCTCGGCTCGGCCCCAAGTAATTTACCACAAAACCCTACTTAAACCTTCTACCAAAAAGAACCACAACCAAAAATCAAGCTCCGATCAGAAGCAGCACTCGCAGTCAAAGGGGCAGAGAGCAGTGCCTCCCGCATTGGGGTTTCCAAACCCTAGCTCCTCCGCCGAGTAAATCGCCAGCCCGTCGTTCGTCCTCCGCCTCCTCGCCTTTGCCTCGGCTCCCTCGTCAACCCCCCGACGACCCGAACCGCTTTTCTTTTCTTTCTTCTCCTTCTTCTTAGTTCCCTTCTTACTCTTCTCCTCTTTCTTCACTTTCTTCTCCGGCTCGCAATGCTCCGTCTCTTCCGAGGGTTTCTCCTTTCTCTTCTTAGACTTTTTCGCCTGGAAAATCTCCTCGATCTCGTTCATGGGCTTGGGAGACTTGCCATCCGGTTTCGGCTTCTCGTCGGGAACGGCCGGAGTCTTCTCCTTTTTACCAGATTTCGGCGTAGGCGCCATGGAGGCGAGAGCTGGTGATAGATGGGATGCTGTATGAGAACGTTTGAGACGAAGAGTAAATATGTTTCTCGTTCAAAGCCCAAATATGTTACGGCCCAAATAGAGTTACAAAGATGTTAACAGGTTCTGTACAAAGATTCAAGGGTTTTTGGGCCTGTGATGTAATTGAGTTTAAACTTTAAAGGCCTTTATATGTTTCCAAATAGAAGGTAGGTGATGTAACTAATGTTGATTGAACATTTGAACTTGAGCCAATGTTTTGGAGAAAAATATTCCACGAAATAAAATATTGATAACAGTAAGTATATACCGTGAGCAACTGAGCATAACTCAATAAATTGTTTATATCTAAATTGCGGCGGGATACAAGAATTTTTCATTTTGCGAGCACATTTTGATTACGTACAATGAGTGGTTGTTCATGCTTCCTGTTCACAACATCATTCTTTGCGAGCACCTTTTGATTATGTACAATGAGTGGTCAACTGATGTTTCTCGTTCTCAACGTTAATAGGTAAACAGGTGATCTTAGGGATGATGATCGTCTAACCCGGGTCATGTACCCCGAGGTATGTGACCCGTTGGATCTCCTCGGAATTCGGGTTTGCCCGAATACCGAATGGATTCAACCGAATCTCGAGGAAATCCAACGGGTCACATGCCTCAGGGCACATGACCCGAGTCAGACGATCTAAATTGGTGATCTTAGTGCCACTATATACATACTAGTGAAATCTTGGAAACCCGTATATAAGTATATAAAGAGGAGAGATGTTATCTTGACAATCTCGATAATGTCAAGATAAGCATAACAACACTGGAGTCTCATATGTACCATTATCGAGATTGTCATATATAAGTACCATTATCGAGATTATCAAGATAAGCATCTCATATGTACAGGTTATATAAAACTTTTGCGGAAATTCAATGATATAGATATAATTACATAACACAGTAGGACAAATTTTCTACCGAAATCATAAAATTCTTAACCGAATTAAAGTGGATACGAACTCCAAAGATTAAAGTAGAAGATCCAGGTTATTCAAGCCCAAATTAATAAAATTAAATCATGTTATAAGAAGATACAAGCTTTCAGCAAACACATTAAGAAGACTGATGGATTGCCCAATACTACACTTTGACATGGTAGGGAGCACAATAATCCTTCATATGCACAGATTAAATATATACAACTATTTACAATAGCATGTTTAACTCCTGCTTGTAACCGTCTTCCACTTGCATTCAAAGGGCCTTCAGCACAACGTTAGCAGTTGCACCAGCACCCCTTACTGCAGCTTTGACCAAAGCTCGGTTGACGTACAATCTGCATATCAAAATAAACATAGGATTAGAGTTTGAAAGATTATATTTCTAATACCTGCACCATGCATATTGATATTTCTTTTCATATAATGAATCCAAGCATTATGAAACTCAAATGAGAAAAAATGTTCGAAGTGAGCTACATTATTTTCACTATGAGCAATATCTGGATATTGAGTTTCATTGCAACATTTGAAATCCCACTGAAATATTTCCAATTCATCAGAATTTTACAAAATCTTCGAATGAAAAATGAAAACCAGTATTTCGTACTGAATAGTGAACATTAAATTACAGATCATCTTACCCATATAAAGCAATACCCCATGAAGCCAGAGTGTAAGTGATCTTTCCAGCCTCCCATACACTCTTCCACTTCAATCTACCTCTGATATCATCGAGGGCCTTTGTCACAGCTGCCAAAGTTCATGTGTTAAGTCAACTTGGAACAACAATTACAAGTACAAGTGTACAACACATGTTTACACATGTTCACATTTATATCCAAATAATGAAAAAGACAGTATTACCTTTCTGTATTTCTTCTGGTTTCAAATCCTGATAAACAAATGAAAGCATGTCAAACACATCTATATCTAAATATTAATGAAACAAATGACAACGATGAAAATGCACCTTAGATTTGGGGTCTTCTAAAATGCATCTGGCCACAAAATTAGCAATACCATCAACGACCTCCTCTTGACTAACTATGACATAACTTGAATTATCTAATCCACTAGGTTCTTCTGATTGGGTGACGTCAGGTAGCCAAACCCACCAGCTAGGTTCCCTTTCACCAACAACAATTGGGACTTCAACTGCCTCTGCATAGATAAAAATGAAGAGGCACGAAAATTTACATTCAATTATTATATGCAGCCAAGGTAACTGCTTGAGAAAATTGTCAGTATATAGACATTTGAACACCTTCATATATATGAATGACTTTTTGTGGGGGGACTTGCTAAGACTTTTTTGCTTGTATAGCAGGATCACAAACATGAAAGCCTTTTCTTTTTTTTTTTTTTTTTTTTCTCACAACAGGATAAATGTAGAAGTTATGAATAGCAATTGAAATTATAGAGCTCAAGCATTGGTCAGTAAATGCAACATAAACCAAACAAAACTTGAAAAAGTCAGGATTTGATATGAAGAGTTAATTACATGAATTCGAGGTTCTCAATGTATTGATATACATAACTATCCAATTTAAGAAATGTTCTTTCCACTAGTATATATAATCAAAACCTCCATTACTGATTCATGTCATTTGATATAATGAAAAAGTATTCAACGTGTATATATAATCAAAACCTCCATTACTAATTCATGTCATATGATAGAATGGAAAAGTAATCGACACGATATGTAATGGGAAAGAATTTAGCAAATTTGAAGAAACCTGTCATTTTGTTAAGTGCAGCTACTGACTCCTGATGAGCTGATTCAACCCTGTTGAGAAAGCTTGTGCTGTTCGCTGCAGCCTGAAGTCTGGTATACAACTACAAAAAAAAACCAGTATGCTTTTAAGAAATCAAGCAAAGAACCAATACGAATATTCACGCTACAATCACACTACAGTTCTATATATATTCACTAATCTTTCTGTTTTAATTAGTTCCATGATCCAAAACATACACCGTTTTGTGCTTAAAATTGGAATTGAAATTCAGAAAACATCAGATTCAGAGCCGATTGAGCTCACTTACATCAGGAGGGCAATCATTGTTGAAATCAGGCGATTTGCACAGCTCCTGAATCAGCACGAAGTTCCTGGCCAGCTGCCTCCTAAGCTTGAGATTCTCCAGCCGAATTCTCTCAATCTCCTCCCCCTTCCCCTTCCCCGGCGAGTCGACCTCACCCTCCTCCTCCACGTGGGGGGAGGAGGCCTTGTGCCTCCCGGGGCAGTGCTCGACGGCGAAGCGCGCGACCTCGGCCATCTCGATCACCGTGTTGACCACCTCCAGCGGGTTGGCGTGCGCGCCATGCCCCATCGTCCAAACCCTAGCGTAGAAATCGTACTCTCTTCAAGATCAAGTCGAGCGAAATTATCCGAAGAAGAAGAAGATGTTTTGGGAGTTGCTTTGGGCAGCGCTAAGATTACTTGTGGGATAGTTTTTTTGTAATAAAACTGACCAAAATATCCTCGTTGAAGGAGTGAAATGGATCCTTAATTGTAGGGGTGTTTTGATCAGTTTTGATATAAAAGCTGCCCCTTAAAGTAATTTTAGCGCTGCCCAAAGCAGCTGATCGACGGAATCTCAAATCTTCCCTTTCGTTATGCAGAAAAATTTCACAAATACCTGAAAAACAAATTTATCTCTAGCAATGCCTAAACCACTAACTTAATTTTAAAAATACCCAAAATATAGGATGTGATTAAAACCTACGCCTTATAACCATTTTCCTAAATAGAAGTATAGCAGGATTTGTAAGACGTGAGTTGAACTCGTGCTTTACAAACCCGTCCCTTCATTAAACCCTTTTTCCTTCAACTCGCGCCTTACAAACTCGCCCCTTCATTAAACCCTTCTTCCTTCCTTAACTCTCCAACTCCTTTCTTTTTATTTTTTCTATAGGGTGTAAGTACAAGTCACGCCCTATATTTTGGGTATCCATAAAATTAAGTTAGTACTTTATACAGTGGTAGAGATAAATTTGTTTTTGGAGGCATCCATGAAATTTTTCCACGTTATGCAAGCCAAGCCTACTGGTAGTCTGGTACTGGGCCGGCCCAGAATTTGTATTTGGGCCGCCTTAAGGACGAAGCTGCGATGGGGAGTTTGAGTGGGCTTGGGCCTGTTAGAGAGGGTTTATGGTGTACTGGACTGGGCTGGGCTATTGTGACTTGTGACGGAGAAGAAACTGCGGCTGCGGTCCTCTAACGAAAGGCCCATGGGCTTGGTTAGTATAGTATTATCTTTTTCTAGGAACTTCCTGATGAGTTTGTCATTTGCTGCCAATTTTGGGCTTGAATTTTGGTGGTTTGTCATCAACGGTGCAGCTAAAAAACTTCGAAACTTTTTTTGTTTTTGAGAAAAAATAATGTAATGTACCGAGATCAACATTAATTAAGCTAAGATGTTGACAATACTTATTCAATTGGTAAAGTCTATCCCAGTGATAACTGATAAGCCAATCTTCTCAATATTCCATTGCTTGTAAGAACTTCAATTTCAAGCAGCCAAGACTCAAGGAAGTCAAAAGTAAAAAGTAAGTTCCCCAAGTTTGTTAATTATTAGTGGCGTTCGCGTTCTTAAGTGAGGTTGTCACTTAAGAAGGACAACCAACAATTCAACAAAAAATTAAAATTAATAAAATGTCACGTCCCTTTTGCCCAGCTTCCCTACCCCTTTCATCAAAATTTGATTTGTTGTATCATGTATGCACGATCCTGATCCTCATATCTACCATTTGGTTCGATTCTTGTAGTCCAAATCATGCGCTAATACAAAATAGAAAGCTGGAATTCGATAACTTTATTAAATCAAACGATGGATGCATAGTCTAATAAAGCCTGTCTATTCCTTTACAAAATCATATCATCATATGAGAGAGTAAGATCTTATTTCTAGGTATAGACAACGACACCAGTGTACCAACCAGCAACACTTACCTCGTTAGTGCGTTCTCTAATCAGATAATACGAACAACAAAGATTTCCGGATAAGAGATATATATTGCACGATATACCAATGGCTATAAAGGCACAATACAACCTCAGTGTTACAGACTTACAGTACATAAGGTAAATGCATAAATGCAAAAAAAAAAAAAAAAAAAAAAAAACTATTCGAATTTCAAAATCAAAGAACACTGTCGAAAACCCGACTAATAAATATCACAATTAAAGCTCTCTTTTCTCCCAGTTTCTAGTGATATATAGCAAGTTCCAGTTGTAAATGTTCACTAGTTCAGTCTTTATCATAGAGTCATCCTCCATCATTTACTACCTCTGTCCCAAAATAGATGGATTTTTTGTAGTTCATTTGAACTACAAAAAATCCATCTAAAATGGGACAGAGGTAGTATTTATTTATAACAGTGGCTGCTAGGAAAAGTCGTGTATCCAATATCCTGTGTGCGACAACCATAAAGGGGGATTTTTAAATTATCTACAACTTTTCCTTTGGTTGGTTAGGGTCCAACAGAGGGTTCCTTTGGAGTTGAATTGATGAACAAAGTTACAAAGATGGTCCATTTTATCAAAGCTAAAAAAGGTCTTCCTGTATCTACAACATTTTTCACATTTAATCAACTGGAATGATTGTTCACTATAATCCAGCTGACAACTTTTTTGTCAATTAAGAGATGGAGTCCGGCTACGGTGCTTCCATAAGCAGTTCAGACCGAACTTACGGTCCAATTTTGAAATTTCGTCGTCTGAAATTTTGATCCAAATAGTTCATAATAATCTTGACACAATTAACTTATAGAATTCCAAAATTTTATATTTTATGAAAATTTTTAGCTATTTTTAAAGATTGGCATACAAAATTGATTTATCTTTAATTATTTTAAGAGCCATATTTCAAGAAATTACTAAAAACAGTAATAAAGTTCCTAAAATGGTAAAAATTGGCATATTCAAGTTAATTATGTCAAGATTATTATAATCTATTTGGATCAAAATTGGACCATAAACTTTTCGGTCCGAAATGCTTATGGAAGCACTGTCGCTGGACTCATATGATCATAATTTTATCACATTTTATGCAATTGAAGTATTGAACGGATGGAGTTTTCTTTTCAAGATAAAAGACGAGATCAAAACATAGCAGTTTTAGATATAATAAACTATGTGGGAAGTTGGTAATACATTTTTGTTTTTAGGATCAACTTATAATAACCATGGAAGTTTAAATTGAGCTTTCGAATGATCTAGTTATCAAATGTATCCAAGAAGTTGCATAACATTTACAACAGCTTAAATTTAAATTGAGCTTTGGTGTTATAATATGTTATATCAAATGGCACTCAATGGCATCAATTTTGATGCGCAGTTAATCTATAACTCATATATATCATATATATGTTTTTGTGATGATTTTGTCTTTTATTTATTTATGGATTTAGTTAGAAATTATTATCAAATTTTTTTTAAAAAAAAATATGTCGCGGATAATCAATCCATCATAATAATTTGCCTGCACTCAATGGCATCAATTTTGATGCGCAGTTAATTTATTACTCAAATATATGTTTGTAATTTCTATTTAATTCAATCATGAATTTAGTCAAAAATCATTATCAAAATTCTAAAAAAAAAAAAAAAATGTTCAGGATAATCACCCCATGATAATACTTTGCCTCTTTGGGTATTCTCCCAAGTGACGCTAAGCATGTCCTTAAAAAATTGGCGCAGGTGACAGCACAGGTCATGACTCATGACATTGTCTGGCATCTGGCAAAAATATCTCATTGGCAGTGTGATTTTGCTAATTTATTAACGACAATTGCGCAGTTGGGGAATCCCACCGAAGGAACTGATGTTTTATACTGCTATCATCGGGGTCTGAGTTTCCGAATTTTTTTTTTTCTATTCCTAAAAAGATAAAAATTAATATAACTATCCTCGATTCAAAATATTTTTTCCGACTATCCCTACTTTCTGAACGCCGGCAGTCACATGCACAAACTGGACGCCGGCGTTCAGATATATGCACCTCCCACCCATATCCCAAACCTGACCGCCAAAATCCAGTTGCCGGCGGCCTGACCGCCCCACCCAAGCCGCCGGCGGTCAGACCTCTTGTAGCACTTCCATCATGTTAGTATAACAATATCGATCATATGATGCATTTATTTTTTTTCTCTTGTCATTCCTTCCGGTCGGCCTCTATTTTCTTACTGACTCGTGCATGGAATCAAGGATATGGCTCATATCCAACCAACTTTTCAAGCACCTGATCTGATCATGACAAATAATTCAAATCTTATAATTTTGTTTAAGTACACACTAATCATGTCAGTGGGCTCTATAAAACGCAAACGAAGATTCATAATTAGAAATTTCAGGTTTAATCTTGGAATCCAGAATCAGAAGAAAATATCATGCATGGTTCGCAAACTCTGCCGAGTTCGAGTTGAACTCGGACCAAGGCGAGCCAAGTTTTCAGCGATTCTTGAGAGTAGGCGATTTTCGGACAAAAAATCGATGGAATCGGCCGAGTCATCCGAGTTGAGGCTGAGTCGTGACCGAGTCAGCCGAGTCACGGTCGAGTCAACCGAGTCCAGACCGAGTTTTGTGATAAGTTTATTAATTAATTATTGTTTATGTTTAAACATTAATTTTACTTTTTTGAAGTGAATAGTGAGCATTAAAATGGTTATATATATTGATTTCTAATTCAGAAAATATAAGTTTTTGAAAGGAAAGTTACAACGAAAATATGATTTTTAAAATATTTGAAATAGTTCATACTAATTGTGCACAGGCTATCTGGTTAGTTCGAATATTTGTAAGAAATAAACTTAATAGATTTTTTTATTGTAATATGTTTCTCTTACATTATTTTATGACTAAATAATTTTTTTACATTTTTTTCCTAATTTGTTTAATGGAAAATAAATTTATTCGAAACTCCGAGTTTCTGATTCGAGTCGACCGATTCCGGCTGAGCCGGCCGATTCCGAGTCCAAAACCTACTAGCCGAGTCTGAGTCCAAGTCCGATTCCGAGTTTGCGAACCTTAGAAAATATAACTGTAAGCGGCATAGTAGAGAATTTGTTGATTAATTGAAAGTAGTGGTTAAACTTTTCTGCAACCATTTGCTGCAAAAATTTGGAAACAAAAATATTGGTTAAACTTTTTAATTAAACTCCAATTTAATTAGTGTAATTAACAGCTCAACATGATCGGATATTGTTTACCAACTTGTACAGTACTACAGTACAGTGAATTTACAAATTATATTTGAGAAAATTAAGGCTGAACATATAAATTTGGATGGAGAACAAACCTTGGTCATCTTCTTTTGTTCTTTTGTTCTTTTTTTTTTTTTTTTTTTTTTTCATAAGTAAGAGCTGCAGGGACTTAATTGGGAATGGGCAAGTGTTAATACTTAATCAATTGGTTGGAGGTTGTATATATATTTTGCGAGCCAAGTTGATGAGTGAGAGATAGAGAATATGGGAGATTCTCACAAATTTGTAGACATATCAAATATGAAAGGAAACGTGATGGAAGGCGACTTTAGTTAATTTACTAATTCATTTCTGATTTGCATTTTTTATATATATAATTAAAGTCATTCGTTTACTTTGCACAACAACAGATCCCTTAAACATGTATTAGTAATCCCTTAAACATGATGGAAACATGTATTACTTTGCCACAGGATATGTGGGATTCTACTACGCATGGGAAAATCAGGCAATACAAAATAAATCGAGGTCTTATATTAATATAAATGTTAAGTCTGCGTGTACTTTGCTTTGGCTTCTTAATTGTTGCTTTGTTAGTTTTTGGCTTCGATCTCTCCAGTCTGTTGTGCCACAGAAGAAAATATAACTGTAAGTGCTACAAGAGGTCTGACCGCCGGCGGCTTGGGTGGGGCGGTCAGGCTGCCGGCGACTGGATTTTGGCGGTCAGGTTTGGGATATGGGTGGGAGGTGCATATGTCTGAACGCCGCGTCCAGTTTGTGCATGTGACCGCCGGCGTTCAGAAAGTAGGGATAGTCGGAAAAATTGTTTTGAATCAGAGATAGTTATATTAATTTTTATTTTTTTAGGGATAGATAAAAAAAAATTCCTGAGTTTCCAGGGGGTTGAAGACGACAGCAGGGACCACCGGTTAGTTTTAAATTAAAATGCCAGTTTAAGTGAGGATGGAATGTGCCTTTATGTGTTACTGAACCGTCTGGTGCAGAAGGATTTATTATTTTATTGATTTGTTCTGTTCTTTTTTTTTTTTTTTTTTTGAGAGATGGTTCAAAATATTCAAGATTTTTTTTATCCTATTACAAAAAGGAAATTAGAAGCAATTGTAACAAATAAATAAATAGAAGGGGTTGTTGTAGATATTTTAAAAAGAGGAGGTATCAATTGACAATACTTATCTTGACAATCTTGACAATGGGGCTTTCCAAAAAATTTTAAAAATTCTTAAAAAAAAATCTTAAAAATGAAAAAAAATTATAGATGCATTAGTTAACTTATAGATTGATAATGTTTCAAATTTCAATTAATTTGAATATCGTTTGATGCCTTATCAAAAATTTGTACACTTTTTAACGGTTGTAAATTAATGGGTCTTTAAAGAGCTATCAAACATCGCTTAAATTGAATATAATCGAAAACATAATCAATCTATAAGTTAATTAATACTTCCGTAAACATTTTTCTATTTTTAAGATTTTTTATAAATTTTTACAAATTTTTTAAAAGTACAATTGTCAAGATTGTTAAGTTACTATTGTCAATGGATCCCTCCCCTTTTAAAAATGCATACAGTAAGTCGGAGTATATATAAGATTAAAGGCACATGAATTTTTCTATTTGACAATTTTAGAACAAACAAAGTACATAAATTTTATAGTCAATTCTAGTAAGAAAAATAGGAAATAGCACAAAATACAAACATCATATATTTATTATCTGATATACCTTATAATTAATGTTTATATATCCAGTTTATGAAATCATTTAACCAATCTAATTCCTCTCCTTGCTCCCAAAACTTCATCATTTGTCATAAGAGAAATTTAAAAATAGCTAATTCTGCTATGAATAGAATAAAATATTGACCATCTATTTTTCATAATTCGACGGTCCAATGTATTTTTAGAAACAATTAAAAAGAAATATTTAATGAGAACACTTAATTCAAAATAAAAGGTTTGTTGGCTGATCTATAACAGAACCCCTCTTACTTAAAAAGTATATGTATGAAAGAACAAATTAGTACGGGAAATTTGTATATTTGCCATTCCAAAACCTCCATTTGTAACTTTGACACTCTAAACTTGAAAATTACAAATTTGTCACTACAAACTTAATAAAATTGCATTATTTCCATTAAAATTTTTTAATGACCAAATTGTCCTCAACCTCCCCCCGGCAGTCCCCTCGCGCCCCCCGACATCGCCCTCGTGCCCCCCCAGTAGCCCCCTCGCTCTCGGGGGGCTGCCATGTGAGAGGTTGAGGGCAATTTGGTCATATAAAAATTTTAATGACAATAACACAATTTTATTAAGTTTGTAGTTACAAATTTGTAATCTCCAAGTTTGGAATAATAAAGTTACAAATAGAGGGTTTTTGAGTTCCAAATGTACAAATTTCCCAATTAGTACAAAGTACAAAAAACTACAAAGCCTTGGGCGGCTTGGGGCCCCATACGTCACCGCATAGTGGAGCAACACATGAAATCCGGTGCCAAAGAGAGAGGGGATCATTGGTCGGCGCCATCCTTGTCCAATTCCGCTGTTATCCTAACCGAAGATAACAGGTCCCTGCTTTTCCGCTCGGCACTGTCGGATCACACCGAACGGTTAAGATTAAGTGCAAAAATTAGGTTTTTAAAGTTAAAAAATTTTGCCGAACAGATCTCATCCGTCCATTTTCATCCGACGGTGCCGATTGGAAAAGCAGGACCTGTTATCCTCGGTTAGGATAACAGCGGAATCGGATGCGGCGCGATCCATCTCACACCGCAACGTGTTCCAACTTGCGCAGTTTGAGTTGAGTTGCGCCTCTTTCCTTCCGCGTGCTTATCCTCTGCTGCGCAGTATTTTACTGCACAGCCAATCAACGATAAGAACTATAGGGGACTTTTTTGAGATTGAGTTGCACTAATCTCAAGCAGATCCAACGGTTGAAACTCTGCGCAGTAACTTACTGCGCAGTAGAGGATATGAATTGCTTTCGCTCCCTTCCTTTCCCTTCCTTTCCTTTCCTCTCCTTTCCATTCATTCCTCTCCAAAAGAATCTCCCTCCCCTCTCGCTCGCTCGCTCGCTCGCTCGCAAGGCGACAAATTCATCCGGCCAATCTAAATCCAATCTACTCTGCTCTACTCTGCTCTGCTCTATCACTCCCTCGATGTGCATCTCTAGTTACTAGTTAGTTAGTTATCACTAGCTAGTGGTGGCCTAGTAGTAGTGTCGTCCGCTCTTCACTCGCCTCCTGAAAAGATCTGGATCAATGGTGGTGATCATGCCGAATTGCCGCCAATCGGGTACGTCTCTGTTTGAATATTGGAGCTTGCTGAATCGTGTTCTAATTTGGGAATTGTGGGCTTTTTTTTTTTTTTATTACTGGAGTTGAGTGGCTTGATGATGTTTAAAACTCAAATTTGCCTAGTAAAGAAAGATGTTAAATTGGGAAAGTTCCAGTGAAGAAAATCGTTTTTGTTGGTTGGTTGGTTGGTTGACTTTTGTTTTTTCCCATGCTTTTTTTTTTCGCACAATTCAGCGTGATCAGTATCAGAGGCAGTATAGTTTTAAAAATGAAAAATTCTACAACTTTTGTACAACTTCTTGATTAAAATTGAAGTTCATATCTTAGTTATCCTTTTGGAATTGCAGAAGAATGAAGTTTCGACAGCAGTGACTCGCTCGTTCTCTGTGAAACTGAAAACTCTCTGCTCTGATGGAAAATACGACCGATACAACCAATACCGAGGATGTCATAAGGTTGAGCTTAACTTATTTCATATCTGATCGCATGTTTAACAATTGGGTTGCCTCCAAAAATCTTGGATGTTACTAGACAATTAGAAATGTTTTTTACTGTCCCAATTTCCAAAATTTACAAAGACTTAGGCTTTAATCTTGCCCTTAAACGATTTTTTTGCTCTAGATACTGGAATTATACCAGATATTATATTTATGAGTTATTTGACTAGAAATCGATCCCTAGGGATGCTTCATGTGTTTTGAAAATGATGATGTCTTTCCCATTCTCAGGGAGGAGCATCTTCCGAATGGAGATGTTTATGTTGGTCAATTTCAGGGGCTGGTTCCGCATGGATTTGGAAAGTATCAATGGGTGGATGGGGCGCTCTATGAGGGTGAGTGGGACCAAAGCAAAATTACAGGAAAAGGCCGAATCGTCTGGCAATCAGGAGCTGTTTATGAAGGGGAAGTATGCGGAGGATTTCTAGAAGGTTCTGGGACCTTGAAGGGAGCTGATGGGTCCATTTATAATGGTTCCTGGCACATGAGCAAATATGATGGTATGGGGATGAAAACTTACCCCAATTCTGACATTTATGAGGGATTTTGGAAGGAAGGATTGCAGGTAAAGCTTCATTTTTCTTATCGAACTTACATGCTATGCTGCATGTATGATCTGTTGTTTTGACTTCATGGGTACCAGGGTTTTAGGAGTTTCTGAGAGGCTGTAATTGTTACTTTGTGTCGAAACTAACTATATAAGAGTTATTATGTAACAGCCGAGGTCATGAATAAGAATAACACATTCTTACATTTATGCTGTGTTTTGCAGCGGTATGTATAGAGAAAATAATCTTTTGTCTGTATGTTGCAACAGGAAGGTCTTGGCAAGTACACATGGAGCAATGGGACAACTTATGTCGGTAACTGGAAATGTGGCAAAATGAGTGGTAAGGGTGTCATGCAGTGGACAAATGGAGATCTGTACAATGGCTACTGGCACAATGGGATGATGCATGGAATAGGGTACTACCGGTACAGCGATGACACCTCCTATGTTGGAAATTGGAGTAAAGGTTTGAAGGATGGTCAGGGAATCCTTTATCCAGCTGGGTCTAAACTCCCTTGTGACCCATTATTTTCGGAACTGTTTGGTTACACAAACAATACTCCTCCAGTAAATTTTATGGTACTGTGCCCAGAGAAAATTATGTTTCTTATCTTGACTTTTGCACGGCTATTTAGGAATTCCCCACGAATTTCAAATGGGAATGTTTCGGCTATTGAGGGAAGATGTGCAATATCACAAGAAGTAAGTGATGTTGCTAGTTCTTCAACTGGAGATGAGAAAAAAATAGAAAATGAGAAGGATTTGGTGTATGAACGGGAGTATATGCAAGGGGTTTTGATCATGGAGAGACCAAGGTATTGGGATGAAATCAAAGCAATGAGCGCAAAGAACCGGAAGCAAAATTTATGGAGAAGACATGTTAAGGGGCCTGGTGAGACTATTTACAAAGGTCACAAGAGCTATTTCTTGATGCTTAACCTACAACTAGGAATTAGGTATCATGTTTACTTTGCTTCTGCAATTGGTACCTATTAAAATGGTTGCTTTCATTAATTTATCAGAATAAACAATTTACATAACCAAATTGATATGACTCCATTTTGGTGGCTTTGATGAAAAAATCCAGCAGAATTTCCCAAAAATTTTGTGATCCATTATTACAATTAGAATATTTACCTAATATATTTTTGTCAGCTCAGTTTTCATTAGTTGGTTGTACCATGCTGGCGTGTACATTTAATATCTTGTGATGTGTTACTGCTTTGATATGCGCATTACTGCACATTTTGATTGACCTAATTTTACCCAAAATTATTATCTCCTATACTCATAATTACTTTGTTCTACTCTACCAAATTTTGGTTTATCAATTGGTTATTATTTTTGAGATAAAAGAAAGATTGATCAGTTGATATTTACCATAATTCATTAGGTATACAGTTGGAAAAATCACACCAGTGCCACTACGTGAGGTTCGCTCATCAGATTTTGGTCCTCGTGCAAGGATAACGGTGCATTTTCCTTATGAGGGAACTCAATACACACCTCCGCATCATTCCATTGATTTCTTTTGGAAAGATTACTGCCCCATGGTTTTCAGGTTTACTTTTCTCATTCTCTCAGTAATTATGTAATACAGATCCTTCACAATCTTGCTTGTGAATGCATCATTTCGTATTTTGTTTCATCAAGGAATCTTCGTGAGATGTTCAAAATAGATGCAGCTGATTATATGATATCGATATGTGGGGGTGATAGTTTGAAAGAGCTCTCCTCACCTGGCAAAAGTGGCAGCATCTTCTATCTCTCACAAGACGAGAGATTTGTGATTAAAACGTTGAAAAAGACTGAAGTGAAGGTACAGTTTTTATTACAAGTAATAGTTATTCTGTACTACAGACAACTTATATTTTTTGCAGCTTATTTGAACAGCTCATACCTTTACCATCCTATTTTTCTAGAGACGGGTTCTTATTTGCAAATATTGGTTACATGCAAAAGAAAAAAAGAATAGTTTATTGTTTAAATTATCTAACAATTTTGGGGATGATGTATACAAGACCCATGGACTATGGACATTGAAATGCCTTGGCAATGTTGGTCTGGCTCGTATTCATTTTTATATTATATATTATTAAAATTTATGTTTCTCTTGTAGGTTTTGCTGAGAATGTTACCAAAATATTATGTTCATGTTGGAGCTTATGAGAATACACTTATAACCAAGTTTTTTGGCCTCCATCGCATAACACTGAAATCAGGTCGTAAGGTATATTCTTTCGACAACTTGTTAGAACTAGTACATGCCCTGAATACTAACTTTACTCCAATCTTATGTACATTTAAGATAAATTCAATGGTTCCTGCAAAACTAAAAAAAGATACTACATCGGTTAAAATAAGAAATATGAAAGTTCCCTTATATTTTGAGAAGCATTGGGACATTTCTTATTTTTTAAAAGTATTACCGAATTAGGCCTCCATCCTTTTCATGTTTTGATGGAATATTCAAATTTATGTTGAGCAAATGGTAAGCCAAAAATATGGAGAATAATTTTCATGTTTTTTGAGCATATTCACAATCTTTTACTTTATTTGAAAGGGGTACATCATTTTTTCTGGTGTCTCTGGTATAGTAACAGTACCAGCTATAGAGGGGCATCCTTATGTGTAATGTTCTCTATTGAGATACTTTTTATGATGTAGGTGCGGTTTGTTGTAATGGGAAATATGTTTTGTACCGAACTACGCATCCATCGTAGGTACGACTTGAAGGGATCAACACAGGGAAGATTCACAAAAAAGGGAAACATAAAGGAGAGTACCACTCTAAAGGATTTGGATCTGTCGTATGTTTTCCGTGTGGAGAAATCATGGAGGAAGGCACTTTTTAGGTAAATTGAAATACCAAAAAAGATGTTAGTATTGTAGAAAAGTTGGTTGCTTGGCTAATGTAATGCTGGAATACTGGAATGCAATGTCACATCTGCACTTTTGTGTGATTTTCTTTTGCTCCTTTTCAGGCAAATTTCTCTGGATTGCACGTTTTTAGAATCACAGTCAATAATAGACTATAGCATGCTTTTGGGGATACACTTCAGAGCTCCTGAGCATTTGAGATCACACGTAGATCAGGACACCGCACTTCTTGAAAGTGGAAATATCGCATCTAGCAACTGTAGGTACTTCCATCCCTTCGTAATTTGTTGAACCAATGACCTTTTTTTAAAATTTTTTTTTTTACTATTGCTTTCCTTCTGATACTGCAAACAGTCTTTGAAATAAATGTTGAAGTGAATACTTATAAATTATTGTCTGATATGTCCTCATACAAATTAAGAAAAAGAAGAAACATGATGTTATGAGCAGCAACGGTTTGCTTCTTACAGTTCAGAGATTTTTGTTTTCTCCTCTGCAGCTGGTGATACTGTGCATCTTGATGAAACATATTACAAGAAGGGATTTATCCTGGTAGCTCATGAACCAGGCTCTGTGAGTGGTGCTCCTGGTCCGCATATCAGGGGCAGTATGGTCAGAGCATCTGAAGCTGGTGATGAAGAAGTTGATCTTCTCCTACCTGGCACCGGGAGGTTTGTAAATCCTTAAAGCATCTTGCTTACCATTTTTCTCTAACAAATTCGCTGCTAAATGGAAACTAACCTAATGACTTTGAAAGCGTAGCAGGTTGAGAGTCCAATTGGGTGTTAATATGCCAGCTCGAGCTTGTTTGAAAGATAATAAGGATATAATGGCCGAATCTAATGAAGACGATGAAACTTGTGAGGTGTTCGATGTGGTTCTCTATCTGGGAATTATAGATATATTACAAGAATACAATGTGAAAAAGCAGATTGAGCATTGCGTTAAATCGCTCAAGTATGACCCGTTGTCTATATCAGCAGTCGAACCAAGCTTATATGCAAAACGTTTTATAGGATTCTTGGAGAGAGTTTTCCCAGAACAATAGTATGATGACATACATACAGATGGTTTATATTTCCTTCTTAAACCTTCTGTGAAATTATTGAGATGTAATTACATCGAATCATTAATATCAATCAATCTCCAAATTTCTCTGTATATAGTTTGTTTTTTGTTGTTCTGTAAGCTTCATCTCTCTGCCTCGCATGGTCAAGCAGGTCCAAATTTTCTGCTTTGGGACCTCTGTCTTGTTGGATAGTCGACAACCCCAGCACGATTGGCATTGTGCAGACTATCAACTGATAAACTGCTGATTGCTGTAAACTTGGGACTTCTTAATTATGGTTGGCAAAAACAAATTGTTCACCAGGCAATCACAAGAGCTTAGTTTAACTCAAAATGCAACTTTGTTGGTTTAGTGTCTAAGTTACTAACCGGCCAACAATGTCCAAGTATTTCAACTCGTACATGGAAAACTCAACATTTAGGAACGTATATAAAATAAGACCATATGGCCATTGACTCGACTTTGGGTCGAGTGAATTATTGAGCACGGTCTTACTAATTTTTTCATAAAAATTTTAAGGTAGTATGAGGTATCCGTCTCCATGATTTAAGATAACACGAGCTTTAAAAACCATGAAAAAGGAACAATAGTAATTGCAACCAAATAGCAAGTTCAGGCTTATAAGCTATTAAGGTGAATGCAAAAATCAGAATAATCAGCCCTAAGGATTTTCAAGGAACAATTTCGAACCCTAACAGCACAAATTACTTGCTTACATGGAGGCACCTTTGGAGGGATATTGATGTTTTGCAAATAACCTGACACTGCAAAACTCGCTTATGGTAAATATATACCATCATACTGCACCTCATATAAGTTTTGATCCATAAATATTCATAACAATACTTTGTCCTAGAATCCAACTTCCACTACAATCTACAACACCACAAAAGATAAGATTTTCATATGACAAAACAGCCAAAATTGACATCACCTGTCCTTACCTCTGAATAAATAACTACATCTGTCAAACAGGTTACCAAGCATGAGTAAGTATTTCACCCCTCAACAGTATTTCCATTTTCAACCTCAGCAACCGTTGCTACGTCGCCACCTCCAAATCTCTCGCTAGCCTCACCAAGCATAACATCATCCATTGTTAGCTCATCTTCTGCTCCAATGTCATCGACATCCTCTTCATCAATATTCTCACTTCCAGGGATCCGTCGTGGCTTTGGTCCATGCTCTAACCTGTGTGTCTCCAGTTCCTTGTCCATTGTCTCAGCTGAAGCAGCATCACCACCTGCAGCATTTCGTCTAGCTTTACGAGCATTCTGCCACCTCTCCATCTCTACTTCCACATTCGAAAGATATTGCTGCTCAATTTGCTTTCGGTATTCCGACAACTCTGCCCTTCGTGCTGATTTCCACTCACTCAACTCCTTAGAAACAGGAAATATACAATTACTCACAAAATTCTTGACTGCTGAAATCAAGGATTTCTTGCAAAAAGAAAAACCTTGCAATAAATCAAGATGGTTTAATATCGAAACTAAGAATTCAAAGAACCTTCTCTTTGCGCTGCTCAATTTCAGCTGCATCTTCAACTAATGGTTTAGCTGGCATGTAATAAATAGGAGGTTGAGCCTTTGTCCTGATAAAATAAACCAACATGAAACAAAACAAGAAAGTATTATAAATGCTAATATTCCAGAACATAAAACCCAACTTAAAAGCTGTAGTTCAAGTAGCCATGTCAGCACAAGGAAAGCCGCCGGAAGCATGAAATGTCCAGATAAACTTAACTTTCTCAACAAATTGTGTCAATATGCACACCCAAGTTTAAAATTAACCTGCATATCATCATAATTGCAAGTCAGCCTCAACCTTCAAACAAAATCAATGAGAGAGAACTGTCAACAAAATCATAGTCAGAAAAAGTACCTTAAAAAATTGGATAGCTTTTTATGATGCTCAGTCCAGTCAAGAAATAACAGCTCAAGTCTCTTTTCATCTGCCTTAGCCGCAACACGAGCACGCAATGTCTGAATTTAACAATAAGAAGAATGCACAATATAGAATTTGATTAATTTCTACTGAAAAGTGAGTAATGCTTTTTATATAGCTTTAACTGATGTTTAGCTGAAAAATGTTAAAAAGGAATGTTTCTTCAGAAATTACCAAATCACGCCTACGCTTCTCAACAATCTGTTCTGCTTCTTGCTGCTTCAACTTCTCACTCTCCTCTCGTGCCTTCTCTTCAGCCTAATTAGAAGAACATAATACAGAGTCAAAGCAAGGCTAGAGTCTAACATTATAAAAAAGCAATAAAATAAAGAAGGCTAATATAATAAGTAAGCCAACCCTGCGCAAAGAATCACTTCTACGCATGAATGCCTCCGTACTTGATAACTGCTTGTCCTCCTGCCTAAATTTCTGATACATTAACAAGCAAATATAAGTACATGCGCAAATACAGAACAAAAATATGCCATTAATGTACTAAAAATCAATAGAACATTAAAAAATAGAAGATAAAGCATGAATACCTCTAGTGTACCCAGAAGCTGCCCCAGCATCCGCTTATTCCTCTTAACTATGCTTGGATCTTCATCCTTTGGGAACACTCTAGGCAATGGCTCCGGTGGCGGCATATTGTAATCCTGCAAACATTATTTTTTTAACAATTGTAATTACAACAAATTTACAAACTATAAATTGCAGCTGTATGTACAAAAAAAATTATTTGAACTTCATTACATACCGGTTTCTTGATCCTTGAGTTGGCATCCCGTCTCAACCCACCAACAGCCTGATCATTTATGGCCCTCGGCTCTCTCCGGTTCCCTGTAGGCCTCTCAGCTGCCGCTTCTTCCCTTTCATTGCTGACTATCTTTTCTTCCAGTTTCACCTCCGCACCATCAGCCTACATTTGCGACAAACACCAAAAAGAAATGTATTACCGTAACAGGCAAACCGAAGCACAATAAAAGAAGTAAACATTTGAGTAGTATTTTTTTCCAATACCTTCACAAGAGTAGACAAAAGCCTCCTCTTCTGCGCTGGCTGCTCTTCAGGCTCTAGTACCTATAACAAAAGGCAAAATTTATATATTAAAAAAAAGAGTGTTTCTGCTATGGATTGGCTAAGCAACCTTTCATTTTGAATCAAGCGGTTCATATCAAATACGTCTCTTTAATTGTATCTAAAAAACATATGGTAACCATCCGATTATGAAAAATGAACGGTCCATATTTCCTCTAATCCATAGCAGAATTAGCCTAAAAGAAAAAAACTCCTTACATCTAAATTTGTATAACATTGTGATAGTAATGCTACACAGGTATGAAGTGAGATTTCTTCAAAACAAAGGAATCTAAGAGTGTTGAACTAGATTTAAAGAATGAACGAAGTTAGTGATGAATATAATACCGGTGGAGCATGACCGCGCTGGCGGAATCCAGGCGCGGCCTGGCGAGGTCCACCGGCAGCCGCGGGGCCTCCGCGTCGGATTCCTCTGGGGTCCCTCAAGCGCTCCGAAATCTACAAGAAAGAAAACCTTAATCTAATCAGTACGAGAGATGAATTGAAAGAGAGTGAAGAGAGGATTGAGTTATTAGAACCTCGCGGTGCTGGCGCTGCAGCTCCTGGAGCTCCTTCCGTATCTCGTCGGCCGTCTTCTCCGCCGGCGCACCACTCGCCATGGCAGTCACTCTCCCGATGCCCGTCTATCCGTCCGTCTGTCGGTCTGCCTCTCCGCTGCCGCCGTGCCGCGGCCTACAGTCGAAGGATGGGAAGCTAAGAAGGCGCAAATCGAAGGAAAGAGGACTAGAGGAGGGTTAGGGCTTTGCTTCTGTAACCACCTGTCTTCCAATCTGTAGCGGGTTAACCAAAAAGTCAAAAATGAAAAAAGTTCAAAACCAATTCATCTATACTTCTGTATATTTACTTCTATTAAACTATGTGGCACTGACACGGACGCGACGCTCGTGTTCGACACGACATGACACCGTACGACACAGCATTTTAAAAAAAGTAGAGACACTATACATTTTGAGACCAGATCAAATTAGCATATATGTATAATATATTTATTAAAATTCTTATATAATTCATAACATAATAAAAAAAAAAAATCAGTTGATCTAATTAATCTTCGAATCTTTAGAAATAATAATATAGGCAGACCTTATTCTTATACAACTTATATCTTATTGGTCTTGGTGTTCAGTATCCACTTCTTATATTTTCTTCTACGTTGAAAATATTTTTTTCCTCTGTTGGTCAGTTGGTGATCACATGGCCTTAAAAAGGCATCACCAAAAGAATACGATATATAGCCATATAGGCTAACCTTATTCTGAATTCTAACACTATTATGTGGCTTGTACCTCCTGACACCAAAAAGAAAACTAGAAAGCAATCTGATTATGTCCAGCAAGTGTCCTGAACGTGTCTAGACATTGACCGTGTCGCGTGTCTATATTGACCGTGTCGAACGTGTGTCAGCGCGTGTCGCATGCGTGTCCGTGTCCGACACGTGTCAGACTCCGGTGCGGCATAATTCATGAAGTGTCCATGCTACATAGCTTCTATACTATATAAAAAAGCACGTAACTATTACACTCTCTATTTTTTTTCTTCTTTAAATTTTTTTAATACCCATTCTACCCTTTAATCAATGGTACATATCAAAATACATTGATTTCAAAGGCGTTGAAGTTCTCCAATTAAACAACTTCCTTTCCATTTTGGTTTTACAAAAATGGAAAGATATCAATCTTGATATGAAAGACATCAATGTTGATTAGAATTTACATCAATGAGGAATTAACGTTTTATATTCTAATATTCAATGAGTTGATTTAGTGTAAATATTGAATTTAAATGGTAAATAATTAGTAAAAAATCGAAAGCATATTATATGTATTACACGGTATGAGATCAGAATTTTAAACGCCCACACAACGAGCATGTTTCTTGCTAGTACTTAAGAAAGAGGGTAAGCTTCCAAGTTTTTTTAGCTATGCCACATCATTATTAATCTCAACCATTGATTTTGTTTCTCTCTCTTCATTTATCTTAATCAAATGGCTCAAATTATTTTTTTTTAATATGATGTACCTAAAGAACAATTTAAGACTCAAAATATTTGCAACTCTTTATATTATTTTGTATAGATTGAGATGTAGCTAAAAATATATTAAGTTCAATATTTATCTAATAAAAAATATATATGAAAGATGTATATTTATTTTTGATATCTATTAATTTATGTAATATTTTCGTCCCGATTCAGAGCTCTAGTGACCCACAATTAACCAACGAGCCTGAAGGCTCTCGATGATCAACTCGCTATACGAAAGAAGAGAAAAACAACAGCGTGCTTGTGACTGAACCCATTTTGGGCCTCGGACGAATATAGAGAGCCCAGTCAAATCTCGTTTTGAACAGGCTCAAATTCGCTTATATAATATATGTTGGAGAGTTGTAAGGGATCTAATGGGCCTTAGTAAAAGCTTAGCGTTTGCGGGCCTCAACACCGATTTGGTTCAGGCACAAACTCGATTCTCTTTGCAGTTGAAAGCTTGTTAATTGTCTTGTCTTGTTTTGTTGTTTTTTCTTTTGATTTGATGGGAGAGTCTCAATTCTTTGAAGTGTAATGCTGAACATCGATTTTCAGTGTGATGCTTTTCTATATATCCTGTGTGTCCCCTTTTCCCCGTTCGCTGTATAAGGAACTCCATGCTTCAAGAGAAACAATTGATGTTCGTTCATCAACTGACGTTATAGTACGGATCAACATAGATCAGTCAAGTATTTTAAGATTTAAGACACATCTAGGGAATATATCTGCTATATATATATAGTGTGATCATTGCAAACAATTTATTCGTCATTTACACTCAACGAAAAGATTGCAACTTTCTTAATTTCTTAGTTCGCTTGTAAGTGATTTATGGATTTTCGACGTGTTGAGTTGTTCCTATACGAGTTAAGCAGATCGTTCTTAAAAAATTGAAGCATGCAAATTTACACCAAACCCTATTGTCCTATGAGATATCTTGGCTACCCTAGCTAACAGATATATCTTGTAAGAAGAAATTCGTACTTAAACTCTACAATGAACCTTCAGGAGATATTACAATTCCTAAAGATGAGGATATCAATCATGGTTTCGGAGGTTTTTGTCAGGTTAGCCATTCTATTTGTTCTAATAAATCATTCAGCCCTTTTGGTTAGTGCTCAAAATACAGCATCCACTAGCCAAACCAACCATCAAATTGAGGCGGCAGCAACTGATCAAACAAGGTTTCCAGTAGGTAATAATAAAGTCTTTAAAATGTCTTATGATACCCTGTTCTAGAAAACATGTGAATATATTTTTTAAATAAAATGAGATATTTAACAACTATTTTTTTTTCTCTAAAGCAGAAGAGAAGATTGCTTGCTCCAATTACTCAACTGAATTCAAGTTATCCATTACACCATGCCGTCCTTTCTTCTTTCCAGCTCCCCTCCCACCGATTCCAGCTTAGGTGGTCATCAAAGCTTCTTTGTGGAATAATTGAATGTCTAAAGGAAGATGAATAGTGATGTTTGTATAATTAAAGCTCGGTTCCCGCACTTATGCAGACATGTATGTTACTTGAGTTGAGTGCTCCTATCATGCATGTATTTGTAAAATTGTTGTTTATTGGTTTAATTAACACTTGAATCACAATAATACATATATCTCCATGTTCACTGAAAAGATCTGGACTGCATGTTGTGTTTGGCAACTTAACTTCAATTATGGATATGCATTAACTTGTGAATGAACAACACTTCTCTGAATTGTTATCATTTCTTATCCTAAATTAGATACCTAGCTATGTCAAGAATCAAGATGCTCTGACTAAGAGATGAGTTAAAAATAGAAAAAAGCCAATCATTCATTTGGGGGGTGAGACGGTATTAACTTTTTTTTTTTTTGAACTATTAAAATGCCATACAATGGAAATATATATCTTTCTATCTTTCTATATTTTAAATAGAGCAGGGAACTATCTACATTAATAAGATACTGAACAATTTATTTATATACAAAAAAAAAATTATGCATATGTTAAGCCTCAAAGATAAGTTTTATCAAGCTACTGTTATCTTCAACTTTTATCTATAGCAGTTAGAGCAAATGATTCTGTGTCTCCAAGGAAAACCATAGACAGGCAACTGACTGTAAAGATTACAAAATAAATGGACATACAAGTAAAAAACTGTAAAAGAGAATCTTGAAATCTTGAACTTGTAACATAAAAGAATTCCGGGAACTCCGCTCCATTTTTGTTAGAAGAAAAGGGGGCAAAAAATATGGTGGCGTCATTGCACAGATGATGGCCGCCAATTGACATCGCACTCTAATCAAAGGCCAAGAGCATAACAATTTTCCTCCTGGTCTTGCCCCACAATTCCTTCTCCTTCAGATACATTTTTTTCATTTCTATGAATCCTTCAAAATTATGTCTTCTACTATAGCACAATTCTTATATCCAGAAGTACACTATGCAAATCAAGAAAAGATTGTAGCATTGTATTAGGAAAGAAATGTTTTACCAGCATGAGCCATCACATAAAAATTGTTATTCTTCTCACAATTTCAGATGACAGTATTTCCCTTTACAATCCAATACATGCCAAAGAAAAAAGAAAAAAATGATGCAATTTTATGGTGAAAATAATTCTAAATGAAGTTCGCTTGTTGTTCCAAATTGATATCTAATTTTCAAAAGAAACGAGAAGAAGAAAAGGTCAATTTTAATTGGCAAAACTCTGGCCTCTGTACTAAAGAAGAACAGTTTCAGTGCATATATTATCTGTTGAAACTTGGTTGTGAACGATGAGCAGATGCATTCAAGTTATCTTCTTATTAAATATTTCAGGATAATTTTTTTTTGTTACAGAATTGTGGATTATTGCAAGTCAGGAAAATGAAGCTTATGTAATTGACATAGATGACTTGGTCACTTCTATGACAAGGGAATTGCCAAGTCAGATCCATGGTGACGTGGTAAATTTGCCTGTGCTCTCAAAAATCAAATTGCAGACCAGAGATGGCGATCAGAGTGCATATCAGCCCAACCTTATCTCCATTGGACCTTACTATCATGGAAGTCATGATCTTCAAACTATGCAGCAGATGAAATGGAGTTATCTTAATTACATACTCGAGCTGAATCCTGAAAAGAAGCTAGCCAATTATATAGAAGCAATCAGGGGATTAGAGACACAAGTAAGAAGCTACTATGCTGATGAAATTAGTACGGAAACTGATAGCTTTGTGAAAATGCTATTACTTGATGGCTGTTTTCTACTGGCAACACTTCATGGACTAGATGAGATTGCAACTGATTTTAATACAGAAGTACGGAGGGGGGGGGGGGGGGGGGGGGGGGGGGTATGAATAAAATTTATATGGAGGGAAATAAGGAAAAAGTGGGCACAAATCTTCAAGTAATATCAGTTGATGCAAATCAAGCGAGCAATAGAAATTTTTAAGGTGGTTGCAAATGCAATGTGTATATACGTGCTAATGAAAAACATATGATTGCTTCTTGTACATAACTTTTTCTTTCTTTAATAATATTATTGGTCAACATTTTGCCAACCACTTCAAAAAAAAAAAAAAAAAGAAAAACATATGATTGCTGATACAGTTGTTTAACTTGTGTGATGTTAATTAATTTGTACTATTTTTTTTGAAAAGTAAAATTTGAATATGACTAGACTTCAAAAAAAAAAAAAAAGAAAAAAAAAAAAGAAGTCCGGCACTCTTGTCTCTTGATAATATATCCTTCAAAATGAGAAATCAAGAAAATTCTTGTTTTAGTTTGTGTACCATTAGTTTGTTATGACTACTATAAAGTAATGATCGTTTTGCACTAATTTTGGATGGATGCATTAAGCGAGAGCCATTTTGGAATTACTTGAACACCGGCCTAATGCCATTCTTATCCTTAAATAATTATAAAAAATAAATGATACGTAGAAATAATATTTCCAAAAATATATATACTATAAATAAATAGGATAAATTTGTCAAAAAATTAAAAATAGGTACCGAAGACCAGAGCACCACCGACATTAAGCCAAGTTAAAAAGCCCCCAGCAGATAAGCTCAAGAGGAAGACAAGATAAGATGGGTGATTTGATGAACCCGATGGGATACTCCACCGCTCTTGTTTCCAACTATGTCATTCCTTTGGCTGTGGAGGCTTTGTCGTCGACTGATTCAACAGTTGAGCTTCTTGACTATGGTTTCTCGTTATCCAATGATTTGCGCACCTTTGCAAAAGTAGCCTTTATCAGAAAATTCCTCATAAGCAGTCCAGTTTAAGTTCTGAAGAAGCTCTTAGGAATGATCAAGCAGAAAGGGCACAGTTGGAAAATAATATGCGACAGAGAGATGCTGCCAACACGTGCAAGCTGACTGAACCAAAACTATCCAAGGAGCAGCAAGACGAGATTGTTCGCAGATCCAAAGCATATGAAAAGGATGACAATATTGATGATCTACGAAAGCACTCAAGACGTCATTACCTTGACAAAAGAAAAAAGAAGAAGCTGCTAGAGATCGAAGACGAAATAAGAGATCACGGATGCATATTTGAGGGCGTGAAACTGACTGAGGCAGAAGAAAGGGAAGTGAGGTATAAAAAAAAAATATGTGAACTTGCGAAGAAGCATCTGGAGGAGGATAAAGATGATGAGTTGACAAAAACGGGTAGAAGAATGGCCGAATTTCCACTGGACCCTATGCTTTCTAAGATGATAGAGCATCGGAGAAGTACAGGTGCTCTGATGAAATTATCTCCATAGCAGCAATGCTGTCAGTTGGTAACTCCATCTTTTACCGGCCAAAGGACAAGCAAGTGCATGCAGACACTGCGCGAATGATCAATTTTAACACCGGAAATGTTGGAGATCACATTGCATTAATGAATGAATGTTTACAACTCATGGAAAGAGACAGATTTCTCAACTCAGTGGTGCTACTGCTATGAGAATTATATACAGGTTAAACAAGTATGAAAAGAGCTCGCGACATCCGTGGCCAATTGTAGGGGCTTCTAGAAAGAGTTGAGATTGAGATCAGTACAAATCTTAATGATCTAGATGCTATTAAGAAGGCTATCGATCACTTCAGGGATTTTTCCATCGTGCCGCGAAACTACAGAAGAACGGCTCATACAGAACATTAAAAAACCCTCAGACTGTTTGCATCCATCCGAGTTCTGGTCTCTTGCAGAGGTGCATCCTCGGTGTCGGTGGGTACTTTATAGAGGTGACAGAACCCGACCCGACCCAAGAAACCCGCCCGACCCGACCCGACTCGAACCCGACCCGACCCGACCCGGAATTCTTTAGATAGTCAAACTGACTCGACTCGACCCGACCTGATCCGAACCCGACCCGACCCGCACATCACCCACCTGACCCGAGATATTCTAGAAAGTCAAACTGACCCGACCCGAACCCGAACCCGACCCGCCCGCCCGATTTGCCACCTCTAGTACTTTACCATGAACTTGTGCTTACCACAAAGGAGTACATGAGTCAGGTTACGGAACTGAAACCCGATTGGCTGGTCGAGATTGCTCCTCATTGTTATCAGCTCAAAGATGTAGATGATCCAACAACAAAGAAATTGCCGCGTCGTCAAGGAAATCTGTTAGCTGTAACCTACAAGAAAGTTTTAGGATAAATTTTTGCTCTATTCTGCATTCTATCATGGGAAACTCGCATGTTATTAAAAATGGGGCCCATGTGGTCCACTTGTCGGTGAATATTGTCAAATTCTATAGATAAAATCCATATGGATGGTAGGTCGTCCCCTTCTATCATATGCGGAGGAAAAAAAAATGAAAAGGTGAAGAGGAACAAGAGCTTAAGCTGTACAGCACTGGTAGAAATTTTTTTTTTAAAAAAAATGATATTTTGCACTAATTGTTATGTGAAACAATCAATTTGGCCACTGAGCCAAATGTGAGTAACAATTAAAATTAATTTAATTAATCTATATTTACTTTCTGCAAAGAATACGTTGTAATTATGTTGAATAATACACGCGCGTGTCATTTATCTATTTTTATGAAAGTTTTTCCCTTGAAGATAATTCATTAATTCTACTACACCCGGTCACAATATGTGTCAGAAAAGAAGTATGAAGATATATGAGAACTGGTTATTGCATATAATACACGCTAGCTTTTTCCAAATTTACCTGATTTATGAGAACTGGTTATTGCATATATATATATATATATTATCCTGTGAAATATGAAGATATTTTGACACAATTGTGTGTCCTGTTAAAAAATTGGAAAAAAGGGGAAATAAAATGGGGACACGCCATGACCAACCTTTGGGTTGATCTACTCTCTACGTTCACGTTGTTATTTTTTTTTTTCTTTTTCATTCCTTTCAAACTACAAGAATAGTTAACAGCATGTGACAGCTCAGATCAAAAGGCTAATTCTGTTATAGATCGGATGTAATATGAGTCATTCAAATTTCATAATCGGATGATCGTGATATGCATTTTAGATACAATTAAAAAGACATATTCGATAAAAACCATTCAATTCTAAACAAAAAAGTTGCTTAGACGATCCATAGCAGAATCACTCATAATTAACCTATATATAGAATGATATATAGTAAATAAAGCTAGATATATTCCCCCCTTTTTCAATTTTTCTTCGCAATTCCAAATAGAATATTAGAAGGTTAATTAGTCATGGAGTGTAACTGTCAAAAAAAAAAAAAAAATCATTGTCACAAGAGAAAAAATTGAGGAGGGGTTGTGGAGACATTATCTAAAAAAAAAAAAAATAGAATTATGTGATCATATATGTCGCTTACAAATGCCTGGTATTAATTGATGTTATAGGTACCCGCTGTCTTGGATGGAAGAATATTTCTATGTAGTTGCTTGCTAATTTCCGTATATGTTATATTATAAGGGGAATTATTCCCAAAAAAAAAAAAAAAACAGAGACGTAATTTTTTTTTTTATTATTAAGATGCCATTACGATCCTGATATCAGAAATCTTCCCAGTTTATTTAATATTTTAATATATATGATATACAGCGTGGCTGACTTCGTCCAAATTAATTAAGTCGATGCCTTCAAAAATCGGTCAAAGTTAATTATTTATAAGAAGTCTACTACATAACTTATTTCTCCTGATTTGAATAAAATGCGATAAATAGAATTGAAGAAGTATTAAATTGCGATAATTTTTTATTAAAAATCAAAGCATTCAAACGTTTTATATATGTCCATAAAAAACTCTCATCTAAATTTCCCTACGCAAAAAAAAAAAAACATTTATTTTGGTATTAATTAAAAAAATATTAGATATTAATAGACGAGCTACTTTGCAACTTGTAATTGGGATTTTGATCAATCAGGATCCATCCAAAATTTAAGTCATGAAAATGGATTTCATATTTCTTGGTGTCACCATCGCAAGAAAAACTTATAATTGCAAAACGAAAAAAGAGTAAATTAAATCTCATAATTTGCTACATCATATTATTTAATATTTTCAGTTTTTCAATTAATTTTTTTGAATAATCCTTTTATTTATATTATTAGATAAAAAATGTTTTAGGGATACCAAAAGTGATATATACCAAAATTCATAAAGAGTATATTAGTATTCATATTAAATAGATATATATTCAAAATCGATACATTTCACATGGGTACTAACATGGTTGATATCGATTTTGATATTTTTTTATTAGTTCCCTATTAGATAATCCCTACACCATACTTTCTGTTATTTCAGAGAGATGTATATATATCCGTATTTGTCAATTTAGTAGTGCTCTGTATTCCAATTTCCAATTCTAAAATTTGACATGGTCGACATCCCAGATTTTGTTACATAAATATAAACTTCGAAGTACCAGAATAATTTCACTTCCCCGCTTCTCAAGATCCATCATAAAAAAGCCATTGATCGATCCCTGTAACAAGTACAGCTAGCTAGCTTCCTGTCATCTCCCTCTTAAAAGGATATATATATATATGGATCAGTCTGATGATCAGGTGGAGAAGAAAATTTACGTGGCGCTGCCGGAGAGGCCGAGGGACGGAAAGAGTACCCTCTCATGGGTACTGAATCATTTCCCTCATGATGTCAAGATCATGATAACTCATGTGCATGTTCCTGCTCAAATGGTTCCTGTGTGTAAGCATTGCTTCCAACTCTAGCTAGTTTCTGTTAAAGCTCCAACAAGGGGGAAAATTGTATCTAATATATATATATATATATAGTCTGTGGATTCTGAGAACTGATAAGCAACTTCAATTTGTTGTTGCAGTGGGAATCGACTTCCCTGCAAGTCAATTGAGTCCTCACCAGGTTAACTCATACAGACAAGAAAAAATGGAAAAGGTCGACAAAAGCTTGAGTGAGTATCTTCAACAATGCTCCAAAGCTAAGGTCCTACTACCCTTTCTCAATTTATTGCCACTTCCTGTTTTTTTTTTTGTCAGTCTAATTTAATTGTTAGAAAGTTTCTTGATTTAGCTCTAGATCAATTAATGTTGCTATTATTGTTTCTCTTTTATTAGTTTAAAGCAGAAAAAATAATGTTTCCGGCTGATGACATTGGACATGGACTTGTTGAGCTTGTTAGCTTGCATGGCATCATCAGTCATCTTGTCATGGGTGCTGCTTCTGATAGACGGTACTCAAGGTATGATAAATGGTGCTATCCAAAGTACTGCTGACAAAACTTTCTTTATCTGGATAATTCATAGTTCCTTCTTTAGGGGGAATGATAAAATGGTGATGTTTCATGTGTTTGATTACATACCTTTAGCGGGATGACTGAGGTGAAGTCTGGCACCGCGAAGATTGTGATGGAGAAAGCTCATCCATCGTGCAAAATATCATTCATTTGCAAAGGGATCCTTGTGTGCATAAGGTATGTTGCTATACTTTTTTGTGGGTTTGATGTTTCCTTCAATTGTATAGATTATCTGTACCTGAAAAGTTAGAAAATAAAAACAGATATGATTTGACCACCATCTATAGGTATCTGATCCATTTACACACCTAATGACGTTTATATAACTTAAAACCGGTTTCTCCATACACAGGGAAGATGATGCAGATAGAGGGGTCTGCCCCAGCACTGATCAGATTGATATGTTGTGGTATTTCGACCATAACGTCCTCAATATAGGTCCAAATGAGGTGATTCAAAATGCTATAGAAAGATAGCGAAAAGAGCTACAACTTTCATGTTTTGAGTTTTCTCATATTCAGAAGGCATCCCACTCGAAATGGCAAATTAATACAGCATGGTCATGATGCGCTGGAATAATTTCGGTCCGAAATTATTTATTTCGGTCCGAAATAAATAGTTATGAAACAGAACAGAATTTCGGTCCGAAATGATCCATTTCGGTCCGAAATATTTCCAGACAGTTATGGATGGCGTCTTTTAGGCTTTCTTTGCATTTTTTAGATATTTTTTGACTGTTTTTGTTTTATGTTTATTTTTAGGGTTCAGTTTTGTTTTCCTATATAAGTAGACTCATGCCCTTTAGGCAGAGGCAGTTGTTTTTATGTATCTAATCCAGAAAATGAATTCTGTGTGAATTCTCAATCGAATTCTGTGTGAATTCTCAAAAATCTCTCGAGTTCTTCCGATTGTGCTCTCACCCCCCTACCGTCCCTGCATCAGTTGGTATCAGAGCAACCAGGTTGATGGCGGATGTGTACCGTGGTCGTGGTAGAAGTTGGGGCCGTAGTCGGGGTCGTGGAGTCGATCTTGAAGACAAAGAGTCGCCTAACCACCATCGAGACCAGCGGGATCTAAAGATTGCAACAATGAGAAGACGAATCCGAGAGTTAGAGCGCCAACTCGCAGAGGCAAGGATGAGCTCTACCAATGGAGAAGAAGAGGAGGAGTCATATTCCTTCGACTCTTCTGCAGGAGGCGATGATGATGAGGAATTCAATCCGTGGGGGATTCCGAATCAAGGGCGAAATCACAGGCTTCATCATGAGCCCGATCAGCCCTTTGAAAACCTTGGGATGGAGATTGAAGTTCCGGCGTTTGACAGTCAATCTCGTCCTGATGACAGTGAAGGTATGAATTTTGATTCTCCGCCAATTTTTGATGACTATCCCGAAGAGAATGAGGATGTCCAAATCGTTGTTGGCGAATCCCAATCAGAAATTAAACCTTTTACAAATTGTCCAACCTTTAGTAATTACCTTGTGTATGATGTGCCGCTGTCCGGAAATTGCACGGCGATTGCTACAAGTATCATAAACTTGGAGGCATGTTTCGTATCAACCAAAGCGGTTTCGAAAGAGTTAAAAAATGAGAATTTCATTGAGATCAAAATCTCAAATCATGGTTACAGAGATCCCTTTTTTAAACCGAGAAAAGAACCGACAACTACAAGTTTCAAGAGTTTGTTTGATCCGATCTTGGCGGAAGCCGAAAATTTTGTTGATTTGTTATGGAGTATGTTGAACAAACAAGTTGTACCTCTACATAATGATTTGGTGTTGGTTCTCACGTTGTATAACTTACAAGAAGTCTACAAAGACAAAACTCGAGGACGAGTTTTTTTCTTAGAGAGGGAGAATGATGCAGATAGAGGGGTCTGCCCCAGCACTGATCAGATTGATATGTTGTGGTATTTCGACCATAACATTCTCAATATAGGTCCAAATGAGGTGATTCAAAATGCTATAGAAAGATAGCGAAAAGAGCTACAACTTTCATGTTTTGAGTTTTCTCATATTCAGAAGGCATCCCACTCGAAATGGCAAATTAATACAGCATGGTCATGATGCGCTGGAATAATTTCGGTCCGAAATTATTTATTTCGGTCCGAAATAAATAGTTATGAAACAGAACAGAATTTCGGTCCGAAATGATCCATTTCGGTCCGAAATATTTCCAGACAGTTATGGATGGCGTCTTTTAGGCTTTCTTTGCATTTTTTAGATATTTTTTGACTGTTTTTGTTTTATGTTTATTTTTAGGGTTCAGTTTTGTTTTCCTATATAAGTAGACTCATGCCCTTTAGGCAGAGGCAGTTGTTTTTATGTATCTAATCCAGAAAATGAATTCTGTGTGAATTCTCTATCGAATTCTTTGTGAATTCCCAAAATCTCTCGTGTTTCTCGTACTTCCAATTTGTTTGCTGCTCACCCCCTACCGTCCCCGCATCAGAAGAACTATAAATTTGCACCTTTTGTAAATTAAGCTTTTCCCTACTGAAACACTTGTATAAGCATTTTTATCTGTGTCAAAAGGGAACCAGTACTAATGCCCCCTCATGCCCTGAACCAATCGGCATCTATGCCTACGGGAAGAAATGGGCAAATTGTGTTACCAAGAACATCAAATTCTGGCGTCTCAAACTTGCGCGCTGGTGGAATGATTTCAAGGTTTGCCCCTCAATCCCCTGCTCAAACGAGTCGTCTGAACAGTGACAGCTACTCAGTTGATTTCTCAGAAGGAGCTACGAGAACTGATGCAGTATCTTCTGTTGCAAGTGAAGAAGAGTGCAGCAACTATGACTCGTTGACATTAAACAGTAATTATGATTTTGAAACAAGATCCTTCCACAGACCTCGCTTTGATTCTCAGAGCTCCACGCCTGCACATGAACCGGTACAATTCAGTAACATTATTCTTACTGCAGATTTTCCCATGCTGTTCCATCATCTAGTCTCCTGAATTCAAATTTCTAGCACGCCATCATAGTGTCAGTGTAATTATTGAAAAAAGTCGCTGCATTTTACACAGTATAATTTTGTCATTTGATTACAGAAAATTTATTAGTTCTATAATCTCATAAGAAAATTTGAATTAGTATGCTACTGGTTCTACAAAACAGCAGTACAATACTTTAGGTCAGGAATCTAATCATTCCAAATATCTTCAGGAAGATTGTTTACTAACCTCACAAAATTTTCTAGATCTTTCAGGGAAATATAGCTGACATCTGTGCCAAACTTCAAGCAGCCTTAGCAGATGCTGCAAAATACAGGGTCGAACTAAATGAGGAGATATATAAACGTGAAAAGGCTGAAATGGATCTGGCCACTTTAATTCAAAAGGTATCATTTAAAATCCAAAATCAAGTTACTTGGTGCATCAATTATATTACTACATTACCAAATAAGCATGATCATTGGCACAATTGGATTGGAAATTTCAGGTAGAAGAAAATACGAATGCCCTTCTAAAAGAGAAGCAAGCGATGGAGTTTTTAAACCAGCAGGAGATAGAAATGGTCAAAACCCAATTAGGTTTGCTGCAAGAAGAAAACAAAAAATTGCAAGAGGAGAAATATAATGCAGCAACAGATGTTACCGATGGTGCTGGTCGTGGATCTTATGTAAAATTCTCTGAGTTTACATTGCTAGAGATTGAACAGGCAACTGAGAACTTTAGTGATTCACACGAGATTGGACAAGGAGGTTTTGGTTGTGTCTACAAGGGCTTTTTGCGCAACACCATGGTGGCTATTAAGATGTTGAATCCTCAAAGCCTACAAGGCAGGCCAGAATTCGAACAAGAGGTTACTTCGTTTCATTAAAATCAATCAAGCCACACAACTGAATTTGCCAAACACGTAAATGCAAAAACAAAGAAGAAAAAATGTCATCAGACTTTAACTAATATTGGATTATGCAGCAGAAATACCAGTTATATACAGAAGTTATTACTGATTTAAATTTCAATCATTTATGAAATGTTTTGTTCGACTAACTTATGAATTAACAGGTCGCTATCCTGAGCACAATGAGACATCCGAACCTTGTTACCCTCATAGGAACATGCTCAGAAAAGTCAGCTCTGGTCTATGAGTACCTACCTAATGGCAGCCTTGAAGATCGACTTGCCTGCGAAGGTAGCACACCACCCCTCACGTGGCAGGTGCGCACACGTATCATTGGTGAAATCTGCCGTGCTCTCCTGTTCCTTCACTCAAACAACCCCAATCCAGTTGTCCATGGGGACCTTAAACCGGCAAACATCCTACTTGATGCCAACTTCGTTAGTAAGGTCAGCGACTTTGGCATTTCTCGACCCCTAATCGAATCCAACACAAACACCTTAGTGTACCGCACCGAATATCCTAGAGGAACATTCGCATACATGGACCCAGAATTCCTGAGCAGCGGAGAGACAACAGTAAAATCTGATGTCTACTCATTCGGTATAATCGTCCTTCAGTTATTGACAGGGAAGCCCCCTGTAAACATAGCAGCCATTGATAACAACTCTTTGCACTTGCTTATAGACGAATCGGCTGGAGATTGGCCCTTCGTGCAGGCCGAACAATTGGCAAACCTTGGGCTGCGATGCGCTCAAATGCGCAGGAGGAGGCACCCGGATTTGAAGAGCGAATGGAAGCTGGTCGAGTCCTTGATGAAGGCAGCTTCCTTAACCGTGTTGCCGAGTATGAAATCCCAACTTGACGACAACAACATACCGTCGTACTTCATGTGTCCTATATTTCAGGTAAAATCAAATCCAATCTTATAACATGATCAAATTAATAACAGAGGCATTTTGTCGAACATGTAACCTGCATGAGTGATTGCCCGATTCGAAAATGCATCTGTGCACACATGAGTGACACATGCAAATTATTAGGACACCAATATGTAATCTGAAGTAAGTAACTCTTAAGAATCTGAAAAAACTTGATGTTCAGCTTGAACTAATCTAGCAAATGAATCGAAGTCTCTTAATTCTGTCGCTCTGAGACTTTTGACTCACTTCCATTTGAGTTTCAGTTTTGACTTAATTTTCTTGGCGCCTCTTTCCTATCTTTACCAGTTTGCCGCACAAAAACGGTCCAAGCCCACTGGGCTGTAATGAATGTACGCGTTAATAGGAATTCACTAGAGTAATAGCTACTGAACCATCAGTCTATCTATCCACCGGTTCACTGTATTTGTAATGAACAAATATCATTTTTCAGTAAACATTTATATCATTCCGATCAATATTAAATAGATACATTAGTACATTACAGTTTCCAGTAAATATTTCACATTGGTGCAAGTGAGTGTGTCAGATTGTGAGAGAAGTATGGATATGTAACCTCCTTTATAGGGTGAACTCTACGTGTCTTTCAATTCACTACTCTCATGTTTGGTTGGGAAATTTGATTCATGTATTCTCGTTTAATTCATCAAATATCACTAAGAAATTATGTAGCACTTTTTTTTATATGAAAAATAGTAATTCTTATAGGTACAAAGAGGAAGGTATAATTTGGGTAGCTGATATATAGAAACCGATACAAAAATATTGTTTTTATTAAATTGAGTTATTGTTCATGTAAATTTATTTAGGGAGCTTAGTTTCTTTGTTGTCATGGTGTATTAATTTGTGCCTAAATATGACAATAAACAATCCGAATCTAAACAAAAATTTATAAAATCTGGTATGAATATACTTGTGAATTTGTAATGAAACATAGCATTAGTGCATTACCATCTTATGAAACACTTCCTGCGCTCACAATTTTCCTTTATGTTCAACCATCAAAACAACATGGATTTCAGGAGGTAATGAAGGATCCTCACATTGCATCCTGGAAATGGTCAAGAGAATTCTTACCATCTCCAGGAAATGTATACTCGGCTTCTCTCGCGTGATATTTTTCTATTTGAGAACCAAATTCCCTTTATTGTTGTGACGAAGATTCATGAAGTTGTAACAGGTGGTAAAATCGAAACTTCTCTGCTAGTGCAAAATGTAGTTGAATCCATGAAAGATGTTTTTCATTGCTTTCGGGAAGCAATTGAAGGACCTATCCATCCACAAGGAATTAAGCATTTGCTTCACTTGTGTCACGTGTACTTGAAGCCGAGTCACAGATCCACTGCCGGATTTCAAAATGATGCAGGTTCCTTGGTTTTCCATAATCCGTCCCACTCAAATAACAACTTGTGGAAAACCCAAAAGCAAATATATCAAGACGGTAGTACTGTGGCAAGAGAGATGAAGTGGCGACGAGCAACAGAATACAATAATATAGGCATCAAGTTGAAGAGAAGAGAGATCTGCTCCGATAGTCCCCATTTTCTGCTGGACATTAAATTTTGCGACAACACACTAGAAATTCCCATTCTCACTTTTGATCAGGACAGTGCCTATCTATTTCAGAACTTAATTGCATTTGAGCAAACATGCCCTCAATCTGGAAACTATGTAAGTGCATATTTCATCTTCTGGTCTGAGATCGCTAATACGCCAGACGATGTTGCTCTTCTCAGTGAAAAGGGTATTCTAGTGCACTGTGTAAGCAGTGACACGGAGATCTCTAGACTTTTCACGGCACTTGTAAAAGGTATCAGCTTGGACCTTGATAGAGAAGATTACCTAAAACTGCTGTGTCAGATTACGGAGTCACGGTACCAAGCAAAGAAGTCTAAATCCATGGAATTCTTTGGCACAATTACTTCAAAACTCCGTGGTTGGACACAACCAAGCAAATGGGATTTACCGAGAACATCTTTGGTATAGATTCCAACAATGATATCTCTACTCAAAAAGAAACATGTTTAATACCTTTCTAGTGCTTTCATATACAAAATCTATTAGAATAATAGATCTACATTGTAAAGTCGAATTCTAGTCCCTAGCGATATTTTCTGTGGTAATGTGCTTAAAATGTATCTCCATTCTTTTGTAACAGATCAATCAATTAAAAGCTTTGAGGCTGTTTCCATTTAGAATTTCTATCACACTTTTGGGTAAGGTTAGAAGTTTTTTTGGTTCAAGTTGTCGTATACATACTGACAGCAAAATATGCAGACAGACTGATAATAGTTATTGAAACCTCATGAAATTCTAAGACTAAATGTAAGAAATGCTAGTTAAGAAAGCAGATCAAATAACTAGACACTGGCAGGGACGAAGCCAGGATTTCATTATAGGGGGGCCAAAAAAATGATGCCGCAACAATTTTTTTGAAAATTAAAATGGTTCCATATCACATTATTATACAGTCAAAATTATAAGGTTTCATATACAATTAACATAATAAAAAATATTATACTTAACCATCTTACTATATTTAACCTAAAATAATATACTAAAATTTTTTGTTCAAGTATCATAGGGGGCATATCTCAATATATTTAACCTAAAATAGTATACTAAAAAAAAAATTTCAAGGATCATAAGGGGGCCGTGGCCCCACCTAGCCACCCCTGTCTCCGTCCCTGGACACTGGTAAAAAATGCTAGTCAAGAAGATCAAATGTAAGAAATACTTTTACTTACATTAATTTTATATAATTATCATGAAAATTGGAACATCGCAATTTGCAAAACAAATAACTAACAACCTGGGAAAAACGAATTAAATCGCCACTTAATTAACTCGCATTGTTCGGGCTGTGACTTGTATACTTCTCACGAAAATGCTGGAACTCTGTTATTAAGAGTTAGAAATGCGGAGAAGAGAGAAGGATATTCTTGTCCATATCATTTTGAATTATTTTTAAATGTTTATCTAATTGAGATTAAATCATCATGGGGATATATTCAAAGAAATGAAGTTTAGATGGATAAATAACCATTTTTGAAGAATTGATGAGGAAATAACCAATTTGTAAAGTTTTGAACAACTGCTGGTGCCAATTTCATTATTTCAATTTTGGTACTGACATATTTTGTCAATTATACACAAAGCTCTTGCTCAACATTTACCAGACTCAAATCATCACTTGCATACATATACGTACGTCAAAATCAAACTAGGATCCTGCAAAACATTTCTAACCACTTCCTTTTCTTGAAACAACAGGTGCCGGTCCCTCTGATTTGAACCGGGGAAAGCCCGGGGGAAAGACAATTGGCCGCCCAGTTACAATGCCTATCTTCTCAGCATCCAAGCCATCCTCATTTTCTGATGAATTAATTTGAACATGTTTGCTTAAGTTCAGTATTAGAAAAGCAAGCAAAAGGAAAACATGCAGAGCAAGCATATATAGAATGATTGGGCTTACTGTTTTCTGTGTTGATTCCTTCAGTGCTTATAGTTGCATGTATACTGTAGATATTAGTTACTGGCATCTCTTTGGCTTTAACTGGCATGTTTATATTGTTGGCAAGTAGGATGAGGGCAGCAAACACAACAATTAATTTCGGAGCCATTAGACTATTTTTTTTGTGGTTTAATTTGTTATTTGTTTTGTTCTTATTTTACTGTGTGCATCCAGCCATTTAAGTATACATAAGAACAAAGGGAAGAATATCTATTAGGCTGTGCCTAATTAAGGAGCGAATATCTTTTAGGACCCACATTAAAATTAAGGAGTTTGTAGTGATTTAAAGACGGTCCGGGTAGATCCGGGTCGGTCCAAACCCGCTCCGATCCACGGGTTTCCTTGGTCCACAGGTTTTCCCGGTTCGGGAAACCTTAGGAACATTTTGGAGGGATGGAGATTGGACCTAGCTTAGGACCGTCCCTTCCGGGTTGTCTGGGTTTCCTAGTCCAAGTTGTCCGGGTTGTCCGGGTTAGATTGCCTGGGTTGTTTGGATTATATGGTATAAAAAAAAATAAGGGACAAAAATATATAAAAAAATATGAGTTTTTCTGGTGTACGGCGAGGTTTTGGTGTCCGGCAGTAACTTGATATACGGCAAGCCATGACAATCGTTAATTGAGATACCTCCGTATGTACAGAAATATACAGGAATGAGGGTATAAGAGTAATTTCCTAAATGAGAGTTGGGTTAAGGCACAGCTTGTCATCTCTCCATTTCTCTGCTCCCATCCCTCCTCCCCTAAATCAGTTTCCTTTTCCTCTCCTCTCCCATTCCCCTTCAACTCTGATTTCAAGTTGAACTCCACCTCCCACGGCCGATTGCGCGAGTGCCTCCTCCTCTCCGAACTCTGAGCGGGGCCCCGAGCACAGACACTCTTGAGGTGTTTGGACCGATTCAGTTCGATGCGCCCGGCGACACCGTCCCTCTCGTCAAGTTCATGCCCAAGAAGGACCTCGAGGCGTCCAAGTTCGTGCTCCATGGTCCGAGCTCTCGCCACTGAACTCCTGCCGCCTCCCGCTTACCGTGCCCTTGCCATGCCATTGCAGACCAAACCCTAGCCTCGCTCTCCCGCTTACCGTGCCCTTGCCATGCCATTACAGACCAAACCCTAGCCTCGCTCTCCCGCTTTCCGTGCCCTCGCCATGCCGTGGCTGGAGCTATGTTTTCCAGACGACGTCGTCCCGCTTGTCCCAGTTGGCGGCCTCTTTCTTGAACCAGACGCATCCAGTTCATTCCTCTCGTTGATTCCATGCAAAACGAGATCGAATTCGGTGGTCAGATGTGGTTCTTTGAAGGAGCAGGTTCCCGTCAGTGAGCTTGTCAGTGAAGCGAGACAATGGGGAGAAAGTTAGCAGCCGGAGGGATTCTTCCGGTTGCAGATAATATATACTGTGAGTATTCAACTTTAATTGCTTCAAAATGTTTTGATTTTGGGACAATTTGTTGTTCTTCTTTCTTTCTTTCTTTTTTTTTTAAAAAAAAAATTATACATCATTTATGCCAAGTGATTTAGTTCTAATCAGACGGTGCTTTACCACTTCAATAATCTTACCATGACTTGAAGTATGCTATTTTTTTTTCTTTTTGTACTATTTTGTATGTTGTTATAATGTTATCTACATGCACCAAGAAGAAATTTAGGACTAATTGATCATATATCAGTGTACTGGTAGTCTGGTACAGTCCTCTTGATTTAATCCTATAACCATAAGAAAATAAAGGCACAACCTGGATGGGATTATTTGTCACAATATTGTTCTCTTGTTACTGTTAAGACTTGGAAATGTTGCCTTTGAATAGTAATGCTAATTAAGTTTTGTAGCATCGGCAAGCTATTGTTCTATATGAGAAATTATATTATTGGGTGAATCGTATGGTGATTTTAATTCTGACTTTACCATGACAAATTATATTATTGAAGTGTCAAGACAACATACTTTGCAGCTGCTTTACCATGACTTTGTCAAGACAGAGGAGCTATTAAAGATGAGCATGAAACCGACAAGCAATATGGATAGGAGGCGAGCTATTGCTCATGTTTTGGGTGCTTCTGCTTAGTCATAATCGAGGTTAGTTTTACGACCGGTACTATGAAGCATGTTAGCTAAATTTAATAGTTTGGTGCTCAGTTATGCAAGATGATTTCTAAGTTTAATATCATGTAGCATGTAGTTTATTTAGAAAGGATATGACAAGTGAATATGTTGTTGGTTGTGACTGTTAGAAGTTAAGAATTTGATTTGAGTTAATCTCAGAATGCGAAGTCTAAGATAGGTGGTTTCAATTCACTCTGATCAGGTTCTATGGTGGTCGAGAAGAAAGTGTGTATCAGTGCTATCATGGCTACAATGCTTGTGTATGCCAATACAGAGAAGCGGTAAAGATGGAGATGAAATTGGCAAATAGGACAGCTGAGAGGAGGGATGTTGCTCAAGTGCCGGGTGTGTCCCTGTCCAAGTCCAAAACCAAGAAAAATCGCAAATGCACATATGCCTGAGCTCTTTCAATTCAATGTTTTATTGTATTCAGTTTGACTTGGGGATTATTTGCTCTATTTAATACTTATTTGAGGATTGTTTCAGGCAGTGGTAATAGGTAAAGATTGACTTTAGGACATAGCTAGAAAAAAGGCTGAGGGCTCATTGATATTTTGTCTGAATGAAGTTCTATTTTTTTTTGTAATAGTTTGCAAGTGATGTTTGTATTAGTAAAGTCAGTCAAGTTGTATAATCTCGTTTGCTTTATTTGTAGTTTTAGGCCAATATGAATTAAATGAATTGTTCTTTTATTCTATTAGTAGCCAGTACAATTAGTGTTTCTCCCTACCCAGTACAATTATTGTTTCTTCAGTACAAAAACATTTTCAATTCATGTATAATTTCGTTGGCACAAAATTAAAGGACATCAAAAACCAAGGATGCAAACATATCGGCATCTCAAAAAACATGCAATTTCCTAGAGCAAAAATTGAATTAAGTTTTTCGTAACATTCAAACTTATACCAGAAACAATATAACATCCAAAAAGATACATTTCCTACAGCCACAGTTGGCTTAAGTTTTTCATAACATTCAAATTCATTATTTGCTTAAACCATAAACGATACAAAAACAACTCAAATTTTCATTATTTAACAGAGTTTCATAACGTTAAAAATCATTATTGAGATGCCAAACTCCGATTAGATGAGAAAACAAACTGTAAAAACATAAATTCCACAACTGGATGCAAACATATGGCCATCTCAAAAAACATACAATTATCTAAAGCAAAAATTGAATTAAGTTTTTTGTAACATTCAAACTTAAACTAGAAACAATATAACATCCAAAAGCAACTCCAACTCTTTTTGTTCAGCGAAGAACGAAAAAGCCCCACAATAAGCAACAAAAAGTCTAGTTTTTATCTCACTACACTTGCCAAAAAGCCAGCATTAAGCTTTAAAATCTCCAACTTTGTACCCTTTTCCCACAGCAAGTTCATGTATCTCTTTTCGGACATCGACGATATGATTATCTGGGGAGAGAAGCAATTCCACTGTCATTTGTTTCCTCAATGCCGGAATGTCAGTCTGCAAAATCAAATTGAGTTCAAGCTCTAGATAAAAATAATATGTTCCCTAAAATTGTGAGTAAATGTGGTATATTAAAACTGACTTCTGAAAAACTCTGCAAAAGTCCTTCTCCATCCCAGAATTGCATGTATTTTAAAGCGAAGACGCCACATGAATCATTATCACTAGTTGAAATAAAGCATCAGATGATAAGTATTGTGAGATATATCAAGGATAATTTAATAAAATGTTTAGTGAAACAACCTGTCAGCTTGTCTTGGTAAGTTTCTAATCACCCGTACCGGCCATTTGAAGATATCTTTCTGTTGAAAATTTAAATCTACACTCTTCAGTTGTGCTAATGCATTAAAACTCCGACTGATTCCCTGTCGCTGCATTAAAACATGTGACAAAATCAGCATATACACGTGATATATCTATCATATTAAAATGAAGCAAGTATGTTAATCCTCAGACAAAGAAAAGATACCAAAGCCCTTGTTGGTATAGCATATGAGGTTGTTTTAGGCTTAGAATCCAGAATCTGAAATTTTTCTTTTCCAAAGTGCAATACTCCAACAAACCAATGATTCCCATGGTTCATTGGAAATAATACCTGTAAAAAATATATTGTCATCTCACTGCGGCCTTAACGCTTCAGATATAAAGAAATTAATTAAAATTGTACCATGTCATGTTCTAGCCACTTTTCAGCCTTATTTGCAATAGCAAGTTTATCCCTGTTCGTCATTCTCTTTGATTTAGACATGCTCATCATATAATGAGTTGTAGTATATACTTGCAAGGAGACTTTGTCATTTTCAGCTCTGTTGTGCTCAATCATCAATATGTAATTATCGATAATCTGCATAAGTGCGTAGCCAAATATTAATATTAAATTGTTTAGTTCAAATTCTAATATAGATACATATAGAGTTGTGAATCATACCGAGTCACAGAGCCAACGGTTATTATCCACCAAAGCTTCTAATTTGGATCCTGTCAAATCTGTTAGACCATATATGCATGTCAGTACCTTATGTGGCGATGCATATATATGTTTCTTGGCATAGTTATATGCCACGTTTTCAAGACGACTTTTCTGACGTTCCCGTGCATGTTCTTTTGCTCTTTGAGCCAATGTAGGAGTTTTTGGATGACTGCATATTTTGAGGCTTGTATCCGATTCTTCAGTTTGACGAGAGTGCTTTTCATCAGATTTTTCAGATCCCGAGGAGAGGTTTACTACCACTTCCTGCCCCTGATAAAAAAGACATTGTCATAACGGGGGTTAAACTTATATAACCAACTTGATGTTATTTGTAGTACGTACCTTTGCAGTACCATTCTCATAAGAAGCTCCATTGTCGGATTGATTGTCCATGAATTCTATTGAATTATGACTTGCATACCATTACGAGGAACATCATTATTATCTTGTTTCCCAGAGAGTTTTCCATCAATGCCATTTGTACCCCAATGTTGAAGAACATCAAAGCAAAAAAATTCAGTTTGAACTTGAATACTATAGGCATATACATAACCTTTCTTTGTTATCATGACTGAATTGAATGCTCACCTCAGCAAGCAGTATCCTTATATTTTCCCATCCTATGAGACGTGTCGTGTGCATGAGCAAGTAAATAGCTTACAAAAAATAATTGAATGCTCATCTCATTTTGGGGTTGATGCTGAATCCTTACAAAAAATCATCGTTTGTTACTGTGCAAGTTTGCTTCTCTTTCTTGCTGCCTAGAGGTAACCACTTCCAATACCTTCTTTGATATGATGACCTATTTTATCCTTATCAAAGATGAAAAGTTGCACTAAACAATAGTTTTTACAATTAATCTTATGATTCACATGCTAGGCAAGGCTGTGCTTGAAGAACTTCCAAAATGGAGCTGTGATGGCAAAGGTGACGAAACTACCAGTATATATGCCTCTTCCAAGTTTTATATCATATTGTAATTTTTAGAAACATACTATTATCTAAACTTAATTTTGCATATTTGTCATGAAAATTTAGAAAATTTCAAGAAAAGTAAGAGCAAAATTTCAAGAAAATTTTGCATATTTGTCATGTAAGTTTTCTAAGTGGTTCATCTGGTGAGGAGAATACAAGTATAAATAGTGCTTACGTAAAAGATTTTTCCTTACAGGATCTTTCAGTAGCTTGTTTCTTCTGCAGTTCAATTCACTATACATATATGCAAGCACCCATGGCGCCTGGTTGACCGGTTCCACCCTCGTATTTATACTTTTAATTCACTATTCATTCATATCTTTTCTTCTTCTTTAAATTGGGGAATTTACATATTTGCCACCTCAAAACCCTTCAATTGTAACTTTGCCACTCCAAAATTGTGTATTACAAATTTGCCACTACAAAGTTAGATACTTTGCATTTTTGCCATTAAAATTTTTAAATGACCAAATTGCCCTCCATCTCCCCATGCACCCCCAGCAGCCCCCCCCGACAGCCCCTGCGCACCCCCGGCAGCCCCCCGCACACCCCCGGCAGCCCCCCGCGCACCCCCCGGCAGCCCCTGGCACCCCTCGGCGCTTGCGGGGGCTGCCGCCGGGGGGTGCATGGGAGCTGCCGGGGGGTGCGCGGGGGCTGCCGGGGGTGCGCGGGGGGCTGCCGGGGGGTGCGCGGGGCTGCCGGGGGTGCGCGGGGGCTGCCGATGGTGCGCGGGGGCTGCGGGGGGTGCGCGGGGGCTGCCGATGGTGCGCGGGGGCTGCCAAGGGGCTGCCGGGGGTGCGCAGGGGCTGCCGGGGGGGCTGCTGGGGATGCATGGGGAGATGGAGGGCAATTTGGTCATTTAAAAATTTTAATGGCAAAAATGTAAAGTATCTAACTTTGTAGTGGGAAATTTGCAATACACAATTTTGGAGTGACAAAGTTACAATTGAAGGATTTTGGAGTGCCAAATATACAAATTCCCCTTTAATGTTTCATTTAATGATACTTTTCATTTTCTCAATTCACTTGCAGGTTGGAATATATACTAATATGAGCCAACTGCAACCTGCAGTATTCTTGCCGAGAAGACCATAGAAAGTACAAAAGTACATGCCCTGCTAAAAAAAAGATATCCAAATCTTTTTGTTAAAAAAAAGATATACAAAAGTACATGTCCACTATGTAAGTCTGCTTGTTTGTAAAATAAGGCAGGAAGAAGAGGTTGACTCTGTAGTGCTTGGTCGGCCACTACCTGATAGTGACATATCATCTTTTGTCTTAGGTAAGTTTAAGCTGGAATACCAGATATCCAAATCTTTTGCTTGGAATTGAATTCGGGAGTGCAGTGCAGATTTTGGACACAGGGCTATGTATACTTTTTATTGTTCTCATTTTTATCATGTTCTCTTATAAAAATACGAGTCCAGCCTTCTACAAGTATTTCGGACCGAAATGCTAAATTTGAAAATCCGTCGTCCGAAATTTTAATCTAGATAGATCATAATAATCTTGACATAATTAAGTCATAATAATCTTCCTTATTACCTTCTATTGATCAGCTCAAAACACTTCAACATTTTCTAAATAAAAGTCAATATAATGTAGCAAAAAGTCTAAATTTTATATTATGTCTCACATTAAAGCTACAATTAATTAATTAAGCAATAGCATGGTGATGACGTTTTCATTCTACCAAAAAGGTGATATGGATATTGATCTGCTTCCATGAAATAAAATGTGATGTTCTTTCCATCAAAAAAAAAAAAAAAAGTGACGTCCTTGATAAATACGTTTATTTTTTGTTGTTTTCCTTTAGCATTGAATCATTGATAGTTTCCCGGCACAAGCAAAATTTCATACAAAAAATTTTAACAAAATGTCCTATTTTTATTTCATAACATAGAACATCCTTAATAAGATATTAAGAAGACCATATATGCATGACTTTTAATGTAAAGCTAGCAAAATCTGATGCGCACTTTGTGGTACTACTCAACCAACGACACAAAAACATTTGTTGCAAAGTCCACGAGAGTTGGCTACTCATATGGCGCCTCTTTCAATACAATGTCCACGAGAGTTGGTTACGTTTACCTGTGCGAACCCGATTGTTCAAATCTGAATTTAATTCAATAATTGAGTCTAGTTCTTCTCATTTGAGTTCAAATTGTCCGAACACTCAAATGTATTGTTACTTTGTTAATTCAGTATTATTACTTTCATTTGCAACTATTATCTCTGGGTTGTAACCAATAATACTTATTATTTGATTTCATTCTTTCTTGTTTGTACACATGATCTCTGCTATAGCCATTTAGTTTACTAGTTTTCTGTGTTGTATGTAAAAAATTGTACTTATTATTTGAGGTCAATTATTTTAAATTTGAAAAGTATTTCTACTTTGTTGAGTTACTATTATTACGTACATGTTAAACTATTATTGGTTTTGTATCTTGAAGTATTAATGGTTGTTTCTGTATGTGTTTCTTATGTTTTGATTCCAATGTATTAGTACGTTATTCATTTTGTATTACAATAATAATATTATTAGTTTGATAATGTTACTATTATTACTTAATAATTGTTTGTATTGTTGTTTAATTGTTCTGCAATTGTTCTATTTGTTTATATTATTAGTTTGTTATTGTTACTATTACTAGTTTACTATTGTTTGTATTATTATTTAACTGTTGTATTGTTGCACTTTTGTAGGTACAAATTAGCAATGAGAGACTTATTGTTGCCTATAAGATTTTGACCGATTTAAGAAACACAAATAATAGGGTTAGGAGAGCTGTTTGATTAGGGCAAAGAGTTTCTTTTATCTTAAGAAAACTGGTAGTAGCTGTTTTGGTTTTATTTTGTGAATGATATGGATGCTTTTAGTTTATTTTGTGAATGATGTGGATGCTTTTAGTTTATTTTGTGAATGATGTGGATGCTTTTAGTTTATTTTGTGAATGATGTTTTAGTTTACAAAACAGATTTATGCTTTTGTTAAAATGTAGGTATTATTACTTGTAGTTTTTGTGTTGTTTGATTATGTGATATGGTTGGTTGTTATGTGATATGCTTGGTTTCAGAGAGAAGTTTGTATTATGACTTTACTTTAACTATATTATTAACTACAGCATGAAGTATTATTATCTGTTATTTGTGAAAAAAATTGTGTATTATAGTTCTTCTTAGTTGGTATTATTAATGTGTTAATATGGTATTGCGACATTGAAAATAAAATAAAATTTTTATCATATTTCATATTTTATTTATTATTATGAGTTTCAAAAGGCACTAATTGCAGAAGTTACATACAAAGATCTGAATTTTGACAATCGCATAAGAACATTTGTATATAAAAAGAAATGATATTACTACTTTTGTATACTAGGTATTTAGACCATCTATAATATGTATTATTAGTTGCAGAAGTTTAGTTTTCCATATTAGTCAAACGGGGGATTTGACCGGGGTATTTGACTTTTTTTCATAGTCACCATGTTTTTTTTGGATGTGTAGAATGTATACATTGTAGGTATTTTACTTGTTATAGGTAGTATTTAGGGTTTGATCTATAGGTATTTAGATTTGGAGGACGAAATGTTTAGCGCGCTTATAACACATTGTTAGTATTATTAGTTAGGCTGTAAATGCATTTGGGATTTGATCAATGCGGGATATTTGACCGGGGTATTGAAGGTGGGGTACTCATATCTTCTCCCTAATATATATGCTATAGCGGATTCAGGGGTTGGTTATTTCAATATTGAGAAGCCGCCTCATGAGCAAATCAAGATATGGTTCACATCTAAATTTTATTTTGAGCAGAGGAGTTTGAACAGGGGCCAAGGCGTAGGAGAGCAATGTGATTTGAATTATAATCAAGTTATTTTGTCATGGCTTGCCGTATATCAAGTCTATTGCCGGACACCAAAACCTTGCCGTACACCAGAAAAACTCAAAAAATATTATACCTATTTTACCAAGTGAAAATTAAAACGAACGGACATTGCCACAGAGCATAATTATAACTAATTATTATATAAGATTTATAAGATCAGGGACTGAAGTTCATACACTAACAATGATTTCATCACATTCGCATAACATTTGCAACTTTCTAGTGACGATCTTCAATGGAACCGGCTGCTGAATCTTTTGATTGGAATTTAGGAAAACCAGGAGGGAAGGTGAAGGCCTTTGAAGTGCAATGCCTACCTTATCTTCCACATCTTTTCTGATGGCACTTATCTTTTTCCCTGATATTAACAAGATGCTTCAGTATTCAGTAAGCTCAGGTATAAACGAAAAAAGCTAGCTATAGGTATATTAATATGTAGTCTACCAATAGCACCTTTGTTTTCTCCGGTCGCTACGACCGGCTTGTAAGTTACAGTAACTGGCGAGATGTCTGAAGCTATCACCGGCGTGGCAATTAGCTTGCTGGAAAGAAGAAAAAGGACTGCAAATATGACGAGTAATTTAGAAGCCATTAGTATTTTTTTTTCATATATTATGTTGTAGTGCTGTAGTTTATTTGTTCTTTTGTTTGCGCATAAATTCACTTTATATATATGAAGCCGCCATACAAAGATAGGAATTTAGTGCTGAACATCCATTGGGCAAATGAATCATACAATTGTAATTTTCAGATCATTGGTGATCCAAAACGCAAAGTTTTGTGCTTCAACAATCCAAGAAAGGAATAGCATAATTTACATGATTGCGCACATCAATCATCGGAAAAATCTGATCATCACTGCCAAAAAGTCCTCTGGTGAGTTTTTTTTTTCTTTTTAGTTCAATATTTATGGGCTTTAGATTGGGTTAAAACTTAAAAAGATTCACGTTTAATTTGATAAGGTAGTGATTCCTTCCTCTTTCTTACCATTTTTTTTGCAGCAGATAAAAATGACAGAAGCACATGTGATTCACATAGACGAATTGTTAAATTCTCTAGCAAGAGAGAACCATCGGCAACAAGACGAGATATACATTAGAGATACTGGCTTGCCTCTAATTCACAAAATACAGAGACGCAATTGTAATGAAGATGTCGACGCCTACAAGCCTAAAATCATTTCTATCGGTCCTTATCACCATGGGAGTCCATCCACACGGGACATGGAGGAGATGAAATGGAGCTGCCTGGATTGTGTTCTGAAGTTGAATCATGAAAAGAACATCCAAGATTACCTACAAGCGACCAAGGGTATGGAGAAAGATGCCAGAAGTTATTATGCAAGTGGTATCGAAATGGATAGCAACAGCTTTGCAAGAATGCTATTGCTTGATGGATGTTTCGTACTTTTGGCCCTTCATGGGATAGACACCGTCCTGCCAACAATGTCAAGCATTGACATGCCAGCTGCATCAGAAGCTACGGGGCCAAAGAACAATGATAAGCTAGTTCTGGTAGACAATGGAGGGATGCAAGTAGAAATCGGTCAAGAAAGCAGTCAAGCAGACACTAATACAGCACCGCAGATTGATTTAGAAGACTCGGCCAAGCAGTGCCAGACGTACTTCATCGCTCAAGACCTGCTACTCTTTGAAAATCAAATCCCTTTCTTTGTTATCAAAGAAATATATGAAATTTTCACAAATGGGCAAGAAAAATTGCCATTTCTTACACAAAGTGTCACCCAATCCATGGAAGATATGATCAATTGTTATCAGAGATCAGTTCAAGGATGTGACAGACCAAAACATTTTCACCATTTACTTCAGCTGTGCCATATGTACTTCAAACCGAGCCAGATAGAGATGGACGACGGACATCAAAACCATGTCAGAGTTCGCAAGAAAAATGAGCAAATTTCAGCTGAGAGCTATGGCGACTTAGAAAGTTCAATGGCATTGAAATCACCAAGTTGTTGGCGATCAGCGACAAAATACCATGGAGCTGGAGTCACTTTCAAGAAAAAAGAAAGTTGCAGTGACAATCCACATTCTTTGCTTGATGTCGAATTTCGCAATGGTGTAATGGAAATTCCTCGTCTTGTAATTCACCCGAATACCAGTTCCCTTTTCCAGAATTTGGTTGCATTTGAGCAGGCGTGAAACTACATTACTGCATACATTGTATTTTGGTCTCACTTTGTCAGTAGACCAGAAGATGTTGCTCTACTTACTGCCAGAGGCATTATAGTGCACCAATTAAGTAGCGACGCCGAGATTTGCAGTCTTTTCAGGTCACTTGTTCGTGAAGATGCCAACTTTGTTCGCAATTGTGACAATTACCTCAAGCCTCTTTCTAATACGATGGAAGTTCATCACCAAAATCAGAGACCAATATGGAAAGAATTCTTTGGCTCAATCACTGCACATGTGTATGGTCGGGCTAGGCAAAAGAATAGTTACAAGTTACCTGTAAGAATGCCTCCTGTATAGTAGTATTTGTAACGAACTAACGGTAGATTTTCTGTAAATCATGCTAATTTAGCAAAAGAATGTTCTTTATTCTTAGGAAAACAGATATTGGAATGGCTTTAAGAATTCTTAAACTGATAGGCTCAAAAGAAAATCAGTATAATTCCGATTTAGTTCCAGCTAGTTAACAATAAATAAACTAATGTCAATCTTATTCTTTCAAAGTGCCTATTTCCCCCTTCTCTTTTGTGAAATTAAAGACATGGAAATAACCATTAAGCAGGAGCTTTTACAGATTTATTCCATCCAATAAGGGTACCAAAAAAGGTTAGCAAATAACAACTATATGTAGCACTTTAATTTACATTACTTTTCGATTCATACTCTAGAAAGAGGGGTGAGCTTCCAAGCTTTTTAACTATGTCACATCATCACTACTCTCAACCCTTGATTTTGTTTCTCTCTCTTCTTTATCTTAATCAAATGGCTCAATTTAATTTTTCTTTTTTCATTAAAGAGATAATATGATATGCCTAAAAAATAACTTAAGACTCAAAATATTTGCAACTCTTTGTATTTTTTTTATATATATTAAGTTGTAGCTAAGAATATATTGTATAGACATAATATTTTAGTTCAATATTTATTTAGTAACATATATTCATAAAAAATGTATATTTATTTTTAATATCTATTAATTTATATAGTATTATTTTCAGAGGCGAAGCCCTGATTCACAGCTCTAGTTTTCATAGAGAATTGAAGCAAAGAAACTTCCACAGAAAAAAGGAAAAACTAACAACATAGAAACAAAAAAAAAAAAAAAAAATGCAGGACTTCAAATCAAGAAAATAAAAAAACCAAATCCGCCACTTAACTCGCATTGTTCGGGCCGTGACTTTACATCAAAAAGAGCAAAAGAAAATCAAAAACTTCTCTTCAAAGTTGCAATCTTTTTTATCTATTTTCAAGAGAGGAGACAAATCTCAGCCAGCGTTGTCATCTGCCTTCTCTTTTCCTTCAACTGAAGTTGCCCCAACTCCCTAACTCCAGCTCTCCTCTCCCACAAGCTCACTTTATAGAGGTCCTCTTGTTTCGTCATTCGTACCGGCAACGGCGGGTCAATCTCCGTAATGTTGACATTCACAGGCACATTGGTCGACCTCGGTACATCCTGAACCCTCGAACTCCCTTTGAACAGCGGCCCCAGACACCTTACCAGGATGTTGCTCTCAGTCTTCTGCTGCTTTCCTTTTCTAACGCCATGATGCGAGGAAGCATGGTTGCGCGTCTTGATCTGGCCCCAGCAGCCGACTCGTGGCGACATCAAAACCATGGGATCATCCGCGGTATTATTTCGGTCCCGGTTCCTGTTGTTCCTGTTCCTACAGGACGACGAGATGGGGTACGGTGAGAGGTACTCGAGCAACAGAGCGGCCATCGACGTTCTCGGAATCGCCATTATACGTTCTGAATTCCTCGTGTTCTTGGTTTCTTCCAATTGTGGTTCCGAATTCGCTTTTCTTGATGATTTTTTGTTATGGCGTTTGGTAAGGAACGGCAATTTTATTTATATGTAGGGGATTGAGATCAGTTCGAGTGCAGTTGCTTTGCTTGGAGAATTGATGGAGATGCACAAACAATGGTAGTAACTAGTAAGCAAGCTGCATAGGAGTTCAGACGGTTTGCTAAGAATAGAACTGGAGACTTTTGAGTCCAGATACGCTGTGGCATTGACTTCAATAGTAATTGTGCAATTGTACAAAACAAAAAAAATGTTCATTATTTTATTCTCTTGTTCAAATTATATTTCAAGTTTTTTTTTTTTTAATTTTTTTTTTTTGAAAACAAGGCAAACGCCCATTTCATTAAATTAAACTGTCAATTATATTTCAAGGTGAAGTCAAATGTTGTAAGGTTCTACAATTGTATATGTCATTAACCCATTATCCATGCTTTGAACTTTTATTTGTGATTTTATCTTTGTTAATTTGTGCTTGTGTGTTTGCTTCAATACAACATATACAACGTCTTCTTTCAAATTATACCTTTAGAAAGAGGGGTAGCCATCTCGCATTTTCAGCCACGCCACATCATGTGTGCTATAAATCGTTTGATTTATCTATAGTTTTTAAATCTTTTGATCCAATGGTTCTTAATGCATTCTTAAGATTTATTGCTTTGTTGTCTTTTGATTTTTCAAAATTAATTATGGATTCAATAAAAAGCATTAATTAGGTGTTATGAGTTAGGAATAAATAGGAATTGAACCATTTGTTTTTCCAACTTTCCATGCAAAAAATATAAATGCTCTGATTAAAATGTTGTACTATTATTCACAAGTATAAATATTTTACTTCATTTGAAGAGCATGATGGATTTCAAAGAAAAAAAAAACAATTCTATTTGATTATATTAAAAACTCTACTTTATTTAACAATAAGTTCTATTTACTATTCATCCTCTTATTTGATATTTTTTTTCGGGGCGAAGCCCGAGCCACAGCACTAGTTTAAATTAATGACTTAATTAAATCCTGTTTGATTGCATGGATTGCAATACAAGTTGTGCCGCAGAGGAGCTTGTGCAATTGACAAGTCAAATTTGGATGTTGCAAACTTGCAATGACTTTAACCAAGTCTATAACTTAAGTGAAACGGTGAGGTATTTTGCTTGATTATATTTTAAAATTTTTCATTTCAGGCCAGTCAAATGTTTCTTATTTTTTGTATCTGGTCAATTACGATGGAAATTTGCTGCTGAAAAACAAAAGTTCTGTTGCTTGTTAATTAACTGTTGAACAAGATTAATTAAACTGCATCCTAATGTGGGTTACTTAATGCTGGATTAATTAATTGACGACTTGACTAGATTTTTTTCACCGTTAATGTTTTTAACGTTTTATTGTTCCGGATTAAGAAGAGTACGTGTTAATAAGTTTAATTTTCGTGAGTTATATTTTTGTATTTATACAATTATCGGAACAGGAAATTTAATTTCGTTTGTTGTTTTTCTATAATTTTATTTTCTGGAGGGAGATTTCATATACTTTTGTCAGCAAGTCTTGTTGAAATTAGAATCCAAATATTACACAAATTTAACCAATGCGCACTTAAATTTTTTAATGAAACTTTATATTAATAATTTGCCCACATACACACATTCATGTCAATGAGGAGGGATCTGACCTCTGGAAATGTATAGGCTTTTAATACCCTAAATAATACCCTCAATCGCAAGCATACAATCTATTGCAATATAGTCGGGATCGAATCCACAGGGACGGAAATTACTTCTAAACCAGACTCTAGACTTTATCCTAATCCTATTGGGAATATTTTTGGTATTTTTGTATAAAAGTTCGGATTGGGTTTTGTTTCAAGATTGATTTCCTAATTAACAGATGCAGTAAAGTAATTAACAGTAATTAAAAACTCTAAAATTATGCTAACAAGCGTTCCTAGGGTTTTCAGAATCAGTTTGCTGTCTGGATCAATTGCCTGCGGTCCGCAAGGGTTATCCTACGGTCCGCAGGGTATACAATTTCGCATCTCTTTCGGTTACCATCTTAATGATCCGCAGGGGTTAACTGCAGTTCGCAGATAACTGTCCAAGAGATAGATTTTCTGTCGGTTACTAATGTTTGCGGTCCGCAGGTAGCTGACAGAGAACAGTTTGGGTTCAGATCTGATAAGTTAACTAAAGTTACCGACTCCTAACTAAACCAAAGCAATTACAAGTCCCTCAACTCTTGTTTGTTGGCACTTTTAATACTTTTAGATCAATTAGAAATCTTTAGAATTATTTCTAACCTAAATTCAATTCACTTTAGTTCTAAGGTTCGGTTTTAACTCTTGTTACAACCGCAATTTCACCTTTCGATTACTTTTGGACAACAAGTTATCTACTCAATTAGTACAAGTATCAGTTCTTGATTAAATGACGTTATATTAACCAACTAGACCTGGCCACAATCTATAGGTTCTTACCAAATGAACAAGAAACAATTTAAGTACAATTATTATTAAGCACAAAGCAAATTAAAAATAACTTTAATTCATAAACATGAGAAACAAGTATTCAATTAATCCATACAAACAAACATCATCTTAAACCCTAAGAACAAAGACAACTACTCAGACATAGAAAACATAATTAAAGAAAAGGTAAATAACATAAAGAAGAAAGCACCGATTATGATCGAGTAGATGAAGCGTGACAGTGCAATGACCTTCTTCTCCGAGTAATCTCCCTCTTTTTATCAACTCTCTAAACTAAACTAAACTCTCAAAATAAAATACTCTTGACTCAACTAAAACTGACTCTCAAAAGCTAAGACAACTAAAACTCGATACTAAGATAACAACTAAGATATATGAACCTTTTAAGAGATGACGATTATATAGGCATTGAAAGCTCCCAGAATTAGGCTTCTTTCTTCTGGAACCGACCTCTAATTTCTGGAGCAAAGAACGGAATTAGATACCTTCAATTGAAACTGCTCCAGAAAATAGAGGTCCAGTCGGTTTTTGGCCTTCTTGCGTCTGGACTTCAGTCGGTGCGAACCGCACTCCCCAGGAAATAGGGAGTCAGCTGCTCCAAAAGTGGATTGTCGGCGGTTGTGCTTGGCCCAGATTTAGATGCTCCAGTTTTGATCTGAGTGCGGAACGTACACTCTAGATTGCGGTCCGCACTCCGTGTCTTCTACGTGCTTCTTCGCCTATTTTTGCTCATCTTCTCCAAATTGGATCCCAAAAATTTAATTGACTCAATTTTAGACATGTTAACTAAATGCAACTAAATCTAAAAATCCTAAGGAAAATAAAGGTACAAATCCTAAAAATAAGTATATACAAATGTGATGCATCAGGATCCTTGACGATGCTTATCTTGATAATTTTGACATGATTTTTTAAAAAAATTCTCAAAAAATTATTAAGAATCCTCAAAAGTAGAAAGAAGTTTACGGAAGCATTGTCTAAACTTATAAATCGATTATGTGATGTTTGATAGCTCTTTAAAAACTCTTTAAATAACAGCTATTAAAATGTCTATAAGAATTTTGACAAGTCATCAAACGGTGTTCAGATTGATTGAAATTTGAAACATCGACTATAAGTTAAGTAATACATCCATAAACTATTTCATTTTTAAGATTCTATAAAAAATATTTTACAAACTTTTAAAAAAGATGGATCCCTTGACAATGCTTATATTAACAATCTTGACAATGACATATTTGATAAATTTGAAAAAATGTTTAAAAAATCTTAAAAATGGAAAAAAGTTTATAGTTGCATTGTTAAACTTATAGATTGATTATATTTTTGAACAATATTCAATATAAGCTTTCTTTAATAGTCCATCAAAATCACTTTAAATTACAACCATTAATAAGAGATCAAAATTTTTGATGAGCCATCAAACGATACTCAAATTGATTGAAATTTAAAACACTATCAATATGTATATTAAAGAAAGCATCTATAAACTTTTTTCAATTTATAAGATTTTTTAAACATTTTTTTAGATTTATCAAATGTACCATCGTCAAGATTGTCAATATATGCATTGTCAAGGGACTCCTCTTTAAAAAATCCCATTGTCAAAAAAATTTCATTTCAATCAATCCCTCCGCATTTATTATTATTTTTTTTTTTTTGAAGAAAGTGGAATACTCCACCAGTTTCATTGAAACTTTTTATTTTGTGCCCATGAAAGATTGAACCTGTGACATCTTGAAAGTCATCTTAATTAGCTATCACTTAAGCTACTAGGCCATTTACATCCCTCCGCATTATTATATACTACAAAGTCTACAATAGTTGACACTTAACAAGCTCAACTTTTTTTTATTATGTGTAATTATTATTATTATTTTTTTGGCCAAACTGCCCTTGGGCGTAATTAACAAGCTCAGCTCAGTCATAGCCAAGAAAACATAGTATTCTTGTGATAAGGCTCAAATTGCCTTGCGTGGTTTGCATGTGGAGCAGTGTCTATTTGAGATATAGTCATATATATAGACAATCACTACAAAAATAAAATAACATGAAACAATTGGAATTCTTCGTTGCTGCATGAGATAAAATCCAATCAGCTTTCATTGGCACTTTGGCAGCATATATCACAGTAATTTATAACAACTAATTAAGGTGTGCAATAAATAAATAAAGCAGCAAGACTTGACTTGAAAAAATAATGCCAAGTCTGGCTGGAGAACTTGAATTAGGCTACAGATTAATGGATCTTTGTAAGGGGGCAGCACGGCAGAAGGTCTCTATCAATTAATTAAGGGGTAATGACCCCAGACCCCCCTGAACTTTCGGGTTTTGACAACTTGGCCCCCGAACTTTTAATTTGGACAAATGCCCCCCCGAACTACCGATTTGTGACAAATCGCCCCCCGGATGTTAATTAGCCATCTAATACTCCATTTACAAGTACGAAAAGACCAAAATACCCTTATGTATATCTTCATGATATTTTAAATATAAATAAGTTCAAAAAAATATTTAATTAAAAATCACTAGATATTAAAAATATATAAGAAATTATTACATATTTTTTAAATACAAAAATCTATACAAAATATTTATCGTTTACTTTTTGTTCTTTTATTTCATCAACGTAATATTTACATATATGTAACTAATTTTAATGAAAAAATCAATTACCATTTTAAATGATTTAAAATTTTCAATCAAATTTGAAGTTAACAATTTTTTTTATCATCATTAATGTATTAGTTCGTAATTTCTCATATTAAAAGAATTATTATGTATCATAAATATCTATCTTTGAAAAAAACAATATACAAATTCAAGCAAAATAAAATAAAATAAAAATAGTAAGGCGTAAAAATTTAGTTATATACAATAAAATAAAAAAATAATATACAAATATTTAGTTATATACCAGTACTATTAATAATTAATTCAGATTTAATATTCATGAGGCATAAAAATTTTTAAAACTGAATTTAATCTATTTATATTTAAAATATCATGAATATATACATAAGGGTATTTTGGTCTTTTCATACTTTTTAATGGAGTATTAGATGGCTAATTAATAGCCGGGGGGCGATTTGTCACAAATCGGTAGTTCGGGGGGGCATTTGTCCAAATTAAAAGTTCGGGGGCCAAGTTGTCAAAACCCGAAAGTTCGGGGGGGTCTGGCGTCATTACCCCATTAATTAATTAAGAAACCTCGTTTTTTTTTTATTGGATAATTGTTTTGATTGTGGTTTAGTCTTTTTAGATTTAGTATTTGCTTTAGTTGTATGGGTTCATATTTAAGTGTATTTTACCATTAAATAATCTCGTGTTTGGTGTTGAAATTAGGGATTTAGTTAGTTCTAATTAATTAGTAACATTCTTTGTTTAATTGCAACTTAATTAGATGGATACTTGTCTATTGTGAACAAATTAAAATATTTATAATTTTTATTTTACTAAATACATGGTATTGGCTAAATTGAAGTTGAGCTTATAAGCAATCAATTTAAAAACCAATCCTAAATTTTCCTTCTTGGGCACTAGACTTTTCCTGATCATCAAGAATAATTTAGTTGGTTTGACCACTTCGATTAATTAATGGCTGCAAAATTAATGACATATCTTACTCCTAATAAAAGGAGATCGGATTTTTTTATATGAAAGTTCTATCTTCCCCAAGAAATAAATCTCAACCGTTAATTGTTTACTTAGATTGATCACCACCGTTGACGTACTTTAATATCTCAATCCATTAAAACTTAATGCCCATAAGGCTCATTACATATTATCTTAAAAATTTATTATAAAAAATAACAATTTCAGCCCAAAGCAAGGAGGCATGAGCTTTTTACTTGGTTGCATATCTTTTGAGTTGCAAGTTAACATAGGATTTTGAAATTTTATTTATTCAAAATATACATCTATATCTATTAGTTTATTTATGTCGTAAATGTGCTTTTTTTTTTTAAAGTATCACGGAGGAAGGGATTCATGAGCTTAAACGATAAGATTTAAAAATATTGATTATGAACAAATTAAATGAATTAAATGACCTGCCACATAAAGAAAGCCATGGCAAGTGAGATGCAACAATTAGGTGGTGATGGAAGGAAGAATGGCTCTTAAAATTAAAATGGAGAAAATCTCTGGGTTCCTGTTCCTCGTTGACCTGGTAACATATTTGGAAGCAGCATATTACATTACATATATGATATATACCAGAAAATATATAAGAGAGGAAATTAATAATAAATCAAGAAACAAATACATAAAAACGTGACCAGTTTTGGAATTATTCGAAAAGGAGAGTGACTGTGAAGTGTGCATTTCATTTGTGGGGTGGGTATATATTCCCATAGAAAGTGGCGGCTTCTCTTTTGCTTTGCTAACCTTCCATTGGCGTCAGGGAAGGCAGAGCGAAGCAAAGCAAAGGGGCGGCACCATCAACACCAACAAACTCAAAAGATATATACAACCAAATTAAAAATATATAGGAATCCAAATTAAAAAGAGAAGGTAACATAGCGAACTAAGATGGAAATTATGTAGTTGCAAGTTACCACTAATTCATTGTTAATTAGGAACTAAATCGGAATTATATATATACAGCCTACAAGTTACCAATATCTCTTTTCCTAAAAATAAAGAACATTCTTTTGCTAACTTAGCATTATTTACAGAAAATGTACTGTTAGTTCGTTACAAATACTACTATACAGGAGACATTCTTACAGGTAACTTGTAACTATTCTTTTGCCGAGCCCGACCATACACATGTGCGGTGATTATGCCAAAGAATTCTTTCAATATTGGTCTCTGATTTTGGTAATGTACTTCCATCATATTAGAAAGAGGCTTGAGGTAATTGTCACGATTGAGATCAAAGTTGGCATCTTCACCAACAAGTGACCTGAAAAGACTGCAAATCTCGGCGTCGCTACTTAATTGGTGCACTATAATGCCTCTAGCAGTAAGTAGAGCAACATCTTCTGGTTTACTGACAAAGTGAGACCAAAATACAATGTATGCAGTAATATGGTTTCCAAATTGGGGGCATGCCTGCTCAAATGCAACCAAATTCTGGAATAGAGATGCAGTATTTACATGCATTACCATACCGGGAATTTCCTTCACACCATTTCGGAATTCGATATCAAGGAGAGAATGTGCTCTACAACCAGAACACTCTTTTCTCTTTAATATGACTCCTGCTTCATGGTATTGTACAGCAGATCGCCAATAATCTAGTGAATGCAATTCCATCCGACCTCGCATGTAATTTGCAATTCGTAGAAAGGATGAGGGTCCCTCATGGTCTCGGGAAGTCTCTGCAGGGTGTATTTGATTTGGCCTAAAGAGCATGTGACTCAGGTGAAGTAAATGGTAAAATTCTTTGGGCCTGTCAGATTCTTGAACCGGTTTCTGACTAAACCCTATGATATCTCCCAAAAATTGGCAAATATTTTCTATAAGGTGTGATGATCTGCTCCTTCCACCCGTAACAATTTCATGTATTTTCATGATAACAAAGAAGGGGATTTGGTTCTCATAGAGCAGTAGGTCTCGCATGATAATGTAAGTATGGTACTGCTTGGCCGAGTTCTCTGGATCATTCTGAGGTGAGTCACTAGTTTGAGCTCTTTGATGATTCAGGTCCTCAACAAAATCATCATTCATATGCTCACTTGGATCAGGTCCTGCTTTCGACATGTTAGTGCTCGATTCTGGCAGAACAACGTGGTCTAGCCCGTGAAAAGCCATAAGTATGAAACATCCATCAAGCGAAAATGCTGCATTTTCGCAAAGATGTTGCTATCCATTTTAATGTCACTGGCGTAACATGCTCTAACATCGTTCTCCATTCCCTTCATCGCCTCGAGGTAACTATTAATCTTCTTTTCATGGTTCAACTTAAGGACACAATCAAGGCAGCTCCATTTCATCCTTTGCATAGACCAGGTAGCGGGATTGCCATGACAATATGGGCCAATTGATATGATGCTAGGTTCGTATGCTTTCCCATTTCCATTTCGGATATGTGGTTGTATTCTGGGAAGTAGAGGAAAGCCAGCATCTTTGTTGTATATCTCACCTTGAGAAGGCGTCAGCAATTGATCTATCTGAATAACATGTGCTTCTCCGGTACTCTGTCTCCCTTCCATGTCCCTGTCTATGCATGTTAAATAAAAATGATAAGGATAATTAATAGTAACATTTATGAAATTGAGTGGCTTGACTCTCATCTTTATCTCAAAAAAACATTTATAAAAATTGCAATTTGTAATTTGTTGCCCATGAATCTGAAAACACCATTTGTAAGATTGTGAGATTATTTAATGAACAACTCCAATTCCCTGAGAAAGATATATATCACACAAGAGAGAAATCGTAGAGGAAATCAATTTAAACATTCACCTCAAAAAAAAAAAGAATCAGAAAAAGGAAGTAAACCTGTTGTTACACAGAGATGTTGTTTGAAGTTTTTGAAAGAAGCTGAGCTGTCACCAATATCATTTATTTTTTTTTTTCTGAAGTGATAGAAAAATTCAGACGGCCTGCATAATTACCAATTTATTTGTTCTTTGTTTTCCAATGGATCGAAGTAGAAAACTCTGCATTACCAATCATCTAGCTGCAAATCTTTTATCCAATCAATTTTTCCATCTTTAGAATAGTTACAGCAAAGCCATCTAAAATTTATCCAAACTTTTCTATACCAGCTGTGTTATGACCAAGGGTGTTGAGTCCGGCAATTCCTCCAACATCTTTTGTGCGTGGAAGCTACCTTAAAGTATCTCACTTGGTAAATCAACGGTTTATACACCAACCACAATAAGAAACCTTGCAATCAACCCACAACAACCATATATCTCATTAACCAAGAAATTAGAGACAAATTATCAAGCAGTTATCTCTAAATATAAAGATAGTACAGCGGGATAAATCGACTCAAGAGAATGCACAAGAGAGCAATAACATCAATTTCAAGTGGTTTCGCTGAGACTAACTCACCGAAAGGCCACGATAACCCCAATTTGCGATTTCGGCGCCGACCTCCCGCCTAGGATTTCTTTTGCTTTTGAGTCGCTTCGGAGATTGCCCCTTTTCCACCCGTGAGTCGCTAAAAGCAACCCCAATAAATTAAGTATGTGGACAAATTTGTCAAGATTTTTAGCATGTTCTATATATCAAAATTATTTTTCAATGATTTTAATTTACAACATTAATATCTAGAGCTACCTAGAGATGAGAACACCAGATCCCACCTCAAGGATTCATTTCAAGTCTTGATTTGTTGTTTCAAGTGAATTGTTTTTATTTACAAATTAGTGCAAATTGTTCCATCATACAAATTTTAATCACAGAAATATACACGACTGGGATACAACTCCTTAATTTCAATGTGGGTCCTAAAAGATATTCGCTCCTTGATTAGGCACAGCCTAATAGATATTCTTCCCTTTGTTCCTATGTATACTTAAATGGCTGGATGCATAGTAAAATAAGCATAAAAATTACAAAGAACGAATTAAACCACAAAAACATAGTAAAATGGCTCCGAAACTAATTGTTGTGTTTGCAGCCTTCATCCTACTTGCCAGCAATATAAATATGCCAGTTAAAGCCAAAGAGATGCCAGTTACTAATACCTACAGTATACACGCAACTAAAACCACTGAAGGAATCAACACAGAAAACAGTAAGCCCAATCATTCTATCTATGCTTGCTCTGCATGTTTTTCTTTTACTTTTCTAATACTGAACTTAAGCAAACATGTTCAAATTAATTCATCAGAAAATAAGAATGGCTTGGATGCTGAGAAGATGGGCATTGTGACTGGGCGGCCAATTGTCTTTCCCCCGGGCTTTCCCCATTTCTAATCAGAGGGACCAACAGCGGCTTATTCAAGAAAAGAAAATGACTAGAAATGTTTTGCAGGATCCTAATTTGATTTGACGTACGTATCCAAGTGATGATGATTTGAGCCTGGTAAATGTTTAGCAAGAACTTTGTGTAATTGACATAATATATCACTACCAAAAAATAATGTCCATTGCTTGCATCCATGAAATATATAAAATAACAACTAGATGTGTGTTACTAGGCAATTTTATACATTTTTGCTTAATCTTGCAAAAGTGTGAGCAAACAAATAACTACATGCATTTCCTTTCTATAAAAAAAAAAGAGAAAAGTTCTTTCTTCTCGGTCTCCTCTCCCGCTAAAATCCTTCAGACTTCTAACTCATGTCTTTGTCTTCTAACCCAAACTTTTGACACACAACCACATTTAATCCATATATAAATCCACCTTTTTCCAGAGAATTTCGCTTTCCCCGTTTACTCTCTTTCCAATTCAAATTTTCCTCTCCCCTCCGTCGCCTCCGACGGTCGCGACGCCTCCGACGCTTCCGACGGTCCAAATCCTTCCCTCTCCTCCGATGGTCGCGATCCCTCCGACGCCTCCGACGGTCAGGATCTCTCCCTCTCCTCCGACGGTCGCAGTCCCTCTGACGCCTCCGACGGTTGCGATCCCTCCGTCGCCTCCGACGGTTGCATTTTAATGGTTTTTATGTTGTTTTTGAAGTTTGTTTTGTATTTTGTTGTTAAAGATTGTACATTTAAGCAATAGTTTGAATGAATCTGCTTACTAAATTTTCATTCATTTTATATAAACGCTTATAATGCTTGTATGAACATTTTTCAATACTACATAAACACTTTTCAAAACTACATAAACAATTTCCAATTCGACATAAACAATTTTCATTTCTAGATAAATACTTTTCATTTCCAGATAAACACTTTTCATTTCCACATAAACACTTTTTATTTCCACATAAACACTTTTTATTTCCACATAAACACTTTTTATTTCCACATAAACACTTTTCAATAAACACTTTTCATTTTCAGATAAACACTTTTCATTTCCACATAAACATTTTTCATTTCCAAATAAACACTTTTCAACTTACTGCTGGGAGCCTGCCATAGCTGAAGGTTGCGTGTCTGGATGCAAGTGGGTTGGGTGCTAGTTGACAGACTGATAAGATGTGTTTTCCATTTTTGGCAACTTTGGGCCGAGCGCTTAGCTGAAAATGGAAAGACTGTTATGGGGGATTTTAGGAGGGATTTACTTAGGGGGATTGTTAGTCGATTCCTAAAATAGCAACTTTTAATCTTACCCCAAAAGTGTGGCAAAAATTCCAAATGGAAACAGCCTCGAAGCTTTTAATTGATTGATCTGTTACAAAAGAATGGAGACACATTTTTAGCACATTACCACAGAGAGTATTGCTAGAGAGTAGAGACTACAGTTCAACTTTACATCAATCTATGATTCTAATAGATTTTGTATATGAAAGCACTAGAAAGGTATTAGACATGTTTCTTTTTGAGTTGAGATATGATTTGGAAATTGGAATCTATACCAAAGATGTTCTCGGTAAATCCCATTTGCTTGGTTGTGTCCAACCATGAAATTTTGAAGTAATCGTGCCAAAGAATTTCATCAACTCAGACTTCTTTGCTTGGTACTGTGACTCCATAATCTGACACAAAGGTTTGAGGTAATCTTCTCTGTCAAGGTCTAAGCCGATACCTTTTACAAGTGACCTGAAAAGTCGACAGATCTCCGTGTCACTGCTTACACGGTGCACTAGAATACCCTTTTCACTGAGAAGAGCAACATCATCTGGCGTATTAGCGATCTCAGACCAGAAGATGAAATATGCACTTACATAGTTTCCAAATTGAGGGCATGTTTGCTCAAATGCAATCAAGTTCTGAAATAGACCGGCACTGTCATGATCAAAAGTGAGAGTGGGGATTTCCAGTGTGTCGTTGCAAAATTTAATGTCCAGCAGAAAATGGCCGGGACTATCAGAGCTGATCTCTCTTCTCTTCAACTTGATGCCTACCTTATGGTATTCTGTTGCTCGTAGCCACTTCGTCGCTCTTGCCACAGTACTACCGTCTTGATATATTTGCTTTTGAAATCTGGCAGTGGGCCTGTGACTCGGCTTCAAGTACACGTGACACAAGTGAAGCAAATGCTTAATTCCTTGTGGATGGATAGGTCCTTTAATTGCTACACGAAAGCAATCAAAAACATCTTTCATGGATTCAACTACATTTTGCACTAGTAGAGAAGTTTCGACTTTACCACCTGTTACAACTTCATGAATCTTCATCACAACAACAAAGGGGATTTGGTTCTCGAATAGAAAAAGATCACGCGAGAGAAGTGGAGTATACATTTCCTGGAGCTCTTGACCATTCTCAGGGAATTCAAAATCTTGATTGCTCTCTTGATTTGCATCAACTGAAATTACTTGAAGATTTGTGCCAACTTTTTCCTTATTTCCCTCCATATAAATTTTATTCATTTTCCCCCCTTGTACTTCTGTATTAAAATCAGTTGCAATCTCATCTAGTCCATGAAGTGTCGCCAGTAAAAAACAGCCATCAAGTAATAGCATTTTCACAAAGCTATCAGTTTTCATACTAATTTCATCAGCATAGTAGCTTCTTACTCGTGTCTCTAATCCCCTGATTGCTTCTATATAATCGGCTAGCTTCTTTTCAGGATTCAGCTCGAGTACGTAAGTAAGATAACTCCATTTGATCTCCTGCATAGTTTGAAGATCATGACTTCCATGATAATAAGGTCCAATGGATATAAGGTTTGGCTGATACGCACTCTGATCGCCGTCTCCAATCTGCGATTTGATTTTTGAGAGCCCAGGCAAATTCACCACGTCATCGTTGATCTGACTTGGCAATTCCCTTGTAATAGAAGTGACCAAGTCATCTATGTCAATTACGTAAGCTTCATTATCCTGACTTGCCATAATCCACAATTCTGCAACAAAAATGGTTTATTCATAATTATTATCCTAAAATATTTAATGAGAAGATAATTTGAATGCATCTGCTCATAGTTCAAAATAACTTAAATTCGCTTTTATCTTCCTCTCATTTCTTTCCAAAGTTAGACATCAGTTTGTAACAACAAGTGAAAACTTCATTTAGAATTATTTTCACCATAAAAATAGCATTATGTTTTTCATTTTTTCTTTGGCATGCATTGGATTGTACAAGGAAATACTTTCATTTGAAATTGTGAGAAGAAATGAAGAATAACGGTTTTTATGTGATGGGCTGTGATGGTAAGACATTGTTTTCATAATAATGCAATGCTACAATCTTTATGTGATGGGCTGTGATGGTAAGAAAATTGTGCTATAGTTGATAAAACAATTTTAAAAGGATGCATAGAAATGAAAAAAATATACCTGACGGAGAAGAAATTGCGGGGCAATACCGCAAAAGGGAAATTGGTGTGCTCTTGGCCTTTGATTAGAGTGCGAAGGCAATTGGCTGCCATCATCTGCGCAACGACGCCACCATCTTTTTTGCCCCCCAGCTTTCTTCTAACAAAAATGGAGCGGAGTTCCCGGAATTCTTTTGTGTTACAAGAGCACATTTAAGATTTCAAGATTCTCTTATACAGTTTTTTTACTTATATGCCCATTTATTTTGTAATCTTTACAAGTTTCTTGACACAGCTAGGTATCTAATTTAGGATAAGAAATGATAACAATTTACAATTCAGAGAACTGCTGTTCATTCACAAGTTAATGCATATCCATAATTAAAGTTACATTACCAACACAACACAACATGCAGTCCAGATCTTTTGATTGTCCAATTTGATAGTGAACATGGAGATATATATGTGTTATTATTGTGATTCAAATGTTAAACCAATAAACTAAGATTTTACAAATACATGCTTGATAGGAACACTCAATTATTCCACAAAAAAGATTTGATGACCAACCACCTAAGCTGGAATCGGTGGGAGGGGAACTGGGAAGAAGAAAGGACGGCGTGGCGCATTGGATAACTTGAATTCATTTGAGTTGGAGCAAGCAATCTTCTCTTCTGCTCTAGAGAGAAAAAAAAAATAGTTGTTAAATATCTCATTTTTATAAAAAAAAAAAAAATATACACACGTTTTCTACAACAGGGTATCATAAAACTTTTTAAAGGCTTTATTGTTACCTACTGAAAACCTTGTTTGATCTGTTGCTGCTGCCTCAATTTGATGGTTGGTTTGGCTAGTGGATGCTGTATTTTGAGCACTAACCAAAAGGGCTGAATGATTTATTAGAACAAATAGAATGGCTAATATGACAAAAACCTCCGAAACCATGATTGATATCCTCATCTTTCAGAATTGTAATATCTCCTGAAGGTTCATTGTAGAGTTTTAAGTACGAATTTCTTCTTACAAGATATATCTATTAGCTAGGATAGCCAAGATATCTCATAGGACAATAGGATTTGGTATAATTAAATTGGACAATGATACTATGCCACAAACTTTGCCTCCACAATCCTGTGATGAGGTGGCATGTGGGTCGGCTGGGGTCATTTTTGTAAAATTTTGATGGTCGGAAGTATATTTTGTAAAAATTTTTAGGGTCATTTTTGTAAATATTTTTCAAGGTAGGATAATTTTGTAAATTTATTTAGTAATTTAGTATATTTCTGTAAAATTTTCTGAAAAAATGATATTTTTGTAAATTTTTGCCAAGGTTTGTGGGGGGGGGGGGGGGGGGGGGGACAATGTGGGGGGAAACATATATTTTTCCAAATTAATTTGCATGCTTTAATTATTTAAGAACGCTTTGTTTGACTCGTATAGGAACAACTCAACACGTCGAAATCAATAAATCACTTACAAGCGAACTAAAAATTAAGAAAGTTGCAATCTTGTCGTTGAGTTTAAATGATTAATAATAAATTTGATGTTTGATGGGTAAAAATCTAATAAACAAGGTTTCGATGGGTATGTACCCAATTTGACCTCATGTTTAAGTGTATTTTACCGTTAAATAATCTCGTGTTTGGTGTTGAAATTATTTAGTTAGTTTTAATTAGTAACATTATAATTATATGAATACTTGTCTACTTGTGGACAAATTAACATATTTATAATTTTTATTTTACTAAATACATGGTATTGGCTAAATTGAAGTTGAGCTTATAACCCGTAGGGGTGCATAACGTTTAAAACGATATGAAAATGAGCTGTTTCGTTTTCGTTTCGTTTAACGAAACAAAAAATCGTTTCGTTTTCGTTACGAAAGAACGAAAATAATCGTTTACCAATAGTATTTTTCTGTCAAAATAGAAAACGAAATGGAAAGAGTCGTTCGTTTCGTTTAGCGAAACAAAAAACCATTTCGTTTGGGGCGAAACGAAACGAAATAACGGAAAACGGTCTTCCGTTTACACCCCTTATGATACTTATAAGCAATCAATTTATAAACCAATCCTAGATTTCCTACTTGGGACTAGACTCTTTCTGATCATCAAGAATAACTTAGTTGGTTTGACCACTTCAATTAGTTAATGGCTGCAAAATTTCCATAGGCTGACATAAAAATAAGAAAAATGTTCATATCAAAATCCATACCGTTACATGTTATAACTTATAAGTATTCATATTAAATAGAAATAGGTACGTATTAAAATTATTAAATAGGAATCTACAATTTGATTTCTCAAACATTTGAAGCGATAAACCTTAGGGTCCTGAATCCTTTTTAATTTGCATCCTAATTTTTTAAGCATATATAACTTATAAAAACTAACATCAATCGGTAGGAATCTATATTTGGATTGACATTATGATCCTCTAAGTTCTTAATTTGCTTCCTCATTTTAAATTACATCCCAATTCAAATCCAATTCCCTTATCGTACCGTCTTTCAGTTTTGTTTTCCTTACAAAAACCATTTGATTTATTTGTTAAAACTTCAAACCAACTTGACCTCATAATTATAGTAAAAACTGTTAAATCAGCTCTGAAGCAAGGGTCCTGCTCTCATCTCCTCCAACGTTTTGCAACTCCAGAATCAATGTAGCATCATTATATTCTTCCTACCTCATAATAATCAACAAAAAGCAAATTCTCCTACTAGAAAAGAAAAGAAAAGAAATCCTACCTTCATATTTGAACAAAAGAATTATTCTGATCAATGGCAGCAACAAGAAGGGAGAGGATAATCTACACCACCATCAGTGCAGTGCTAATCATCGTCATATCGTCGTTCTACCGGTACCAACCGAATGTCGTCGAGGATCGGATCCAGAGGGACTGGAATAAACCCGAGAAGATGAACGTGAAGGTGGTGAACACGAACGAGGGATGGATCGAGCTCAACTGCAACGCGTACTACGATCAGAATTTCAGTAACCCCTGGTGGTCGTCGAACGCGACGTTGTTCCCGCCTGAACAGCAGGGTATGATTGCACTACCCGAGGTCACGGACACGGACATTGTCGATGTGCTCTGCAAGTACCGGGCATCAAATGGGTGCCAGGCGGAGGGGTTCAAGTTGTTTGAGAACCCCGGCAACGACATCTATTATTGTTCGAAGTCTGTCAGCAGATGTTCCATCGTTTTTCAGCCCGACGGGAGCGTGAATAAGTTGTATGAAGAGCGGGACACTGCCTTCTTGGGGTACATCCCGACGCCGGAGAACCAGCAGAAATGCTCCTGGATTGATTGCCTTATCGACCCCGAGGCTCGGATCATCGGAAAGAAGGCTTGCTGTGGGCCAAAGTGTACATTGTGGTAGTGTAAAGTTAAATAATGTAAATGAATGAAGGATTTTCATTAATGCAATTTCTAGTTCTGTTTGCAAATTCTATTTTGCTTTCTAATTCCTAATTGTAGCAGGAAACTTCTGCTCTGTTTTTAGTAAGGATTTGGATTTATCGAATTTTGTCCAGAGTCATTTGGACGGATTCGGAGAGCCTATGATTTTATATGTTTATTAACGGTAATAGCATGTAATCCCATTACTCTAAATATAATTAACACACTATGTATAACACCTAAGTGACCAAATCACGGTTGATTAATTGTCAAAAATTATATCATACGACTCCCCGAACCTTTTGGACAGAGACTGTCAAAATGGCACTAATTTCTCATATGATTAAATTCAAGAATAAATTACACAAATTGTTCTTAAAATATCACCCCTTAATCTTTTTTTTTTTCCGATAAAAGTGAAATTCATTCGCCATGTTTAGTTTCTTTTCAGGAAATAATATTTTATTTAATTGAGTTTTAAAGTTCCAATAGCACTATTTTTTTCCTTCAAATTTTGATTTGGTACTATTTTTTTTTTCTTTTTGATAAAAATGCATATATGCCTGTTAATTATACGATTTGGTATCACTTTAGTTCTTAAAATTTTTTAATATAGTATTTAGAATCTTAAAAGTTTTACTAGCATGGCATATCATTTTAAAAATCATTTGAAACTTTTAATCAAAATAAGAATGATTGCATAATAAATTTCTACATGTCACTCCATCAATAAGCTTACACTAATAATAATAAAAATCAAACAATTAGTAAGTATGGATAGCAAAATTATTATTCAAATCAAAATAGAAAAGATTGCTTAATAAGTCCCCAAATTTATCAAACAATAAATAAATATTTAAATGACCAAATTCTTTTTTTTTTTTTTTTTCACAATCTAAACATACACTGTTGTGCATCTAACCATCTTTAAAAATCCACATTAACACCAGATACTTAATTCTACATTTAAAAAACAAAACAAAAAAGTAGGAACTCAGAACTCAGAAGATCAGATGAGCTATTTTCCCAACCCTTGATTTTCATCCCCGTTCAATCTGCACCCTTGATTCCAATACCACCAGAACAAAAAGAAACCCTAGCCGAAACTCACTCTTCCCTTCCGCCATTTTCTCCTCCTAAAAAATTAAGAAAAGAGAGGAGAAGCGAGCGAGAGAGAGAGAGCGGCGGAGATCACTCGCTGCTGCACCTCTCCGACGAACCGCTCGGCTGCCACCGGCGCATCTTGCCCCCCGATTTTAAGGTACTGTTTTGGTGACTTTCTTGATCTGTAATGAATGGGAGTTAAATTTCCCTATTCTTACTTTATTATGTCACTGTTATTGTTCTTGATTGAATTACACAAAAGTGAAGTCGCAAGATTTAAGGGTTTGAATTATGTGAACCGGACAAAGAGTCTGGTACTTTGAGCAATCTGGATGGAGTATAATTGAGAAATGCATATTTGGATTGAATTGAAAGTTTGAAACCCTAGAATGAACTGAATGATGTGTTTGATGGGACGGATCAGGCAGGATGTGCTGTGAATCTTGAGGGGCATTAGGCCAGCCTACCCTACCCATTTCCATATCTAACTCAGTTCCTTGTACACTGTGTGTTTGGTATTTATTCCAGATTATACATCTGGAAGTGCATTCATATAGCACATCCGTTGTTAGAATTGATTCAGTTAGATCTTGACATGTTTGCATATGTACTGATGGCTACCATATCAGAGATATTGATCAGTAATTACAGTGATAACTTCCTAGTGATATGGATAAAGTATCTGTCGACAATCGAGTCTTTATATTGTAGTCTTTTTTCTTTTTTTTTTTTTTTTTTTTTTTTTTTTTTTTTTTTTTTGCACAAGAGGTAATTTATATCTGTGGATAATCCTCATGATGTGCAGGTGAGAAGGACGCATTAAGATGGCCGACTCCCAAGAAACTGACAAGAACATAGAGATATGGAAGATTAAAAAGCTGATCAAGGCCCTCGAATCAGCTCGTGGCAATGGCACTAGCATGATCTCCCTCATCATGCCACCTCGTGATCAGGTCTCTCGGGTTGCTAAGATGCTTGGCGATGAGTATGGCACTGCCTCCAATATTAAGTCCCGTGTCAACCGCCAGTCAGTCCTTGCTGCCATCACCTCTGCCCAACAACGTCTCAAACTCTACAACAAGGTCCCACCAAACGGCCTTGTGCTCTATACTGGTACAATTGTTACTGAAGATGGCAAGGAAAAGAAAGTTACTATAGATTTTGAACCATTCAAGCCAATAAATGCATCCCTCTACCTGTGTGATAACAAGTTCCATACTGAGGCATTGAATGAGTTGTTGGAGTCTGATGATAAGTTTGGGTTCATTGTCATGGATGGAAATGGTACTTTGTTTGGTACACTGAGTGGTAACACTCGTGAGGTGCTTCATAAGTTTACTGTTGATTTACCAAAGAAACACGGGAGAGGAGGGCAGTCAGCACTTCGTTTTGCACGTTTGCGAATGGAAAAGCGGCATAACTATGTTAGAAAGACTGCTGAGCTGGCAACACAGTTTTTCATTAACCCAGCTACAAGTCAGCCAAATGTGGCTGGACTGATTCTCGCTGGTTCTGCTGACTTTAAGACCGAACTGAGCCAGTCTGACATGTTTGACCAACGTCTTCAAGCAAAAATTTTGAATGTGGTTGATGTCTCATATGGTGGTGAGAATGGATTCAACCAGGCAATTGAACTGTCAGCCGAGATACTCGCCAATGTTAAGTTCATCCAAGAGAAGAAGTTGATTGGAAAGTACTTCGAGGAGATTAGCCAGGATACTGGCAAGTATGTTTTTGGAGTAGATGATACTCTGAAAGCCCTCGAAATGGGAGCGGTTGAAACCTTAATCGTGTGGGAAAACCTTGACATCACCCGGTATGTTTTGAAGAACAGCGTGACTGGAGAACAAGTAATTAAACATCTCAACAAAGAGCAGGAGGCTGATCAGAGTAATTTCCGTGACCCTACAAGCAATGCTGAGCTGGAGGCCCAGGAGAAAATGTCTTTACTGGAGTGGTTTGCAAATGAGTACAAGAAGTTTGGTTGTACCCTTGAGTTTGTCACCAATAAGTCCCAGGAAGGGTCACAATTCTGTAGGGGCTTCGGTGGTATTGGTGGAATGCTGCGCTACCAGTTGGATATCAGATCACTTGATGAGTTTTCTGATGATGAGGTTTATGAGGACTCTGACTAGCAATCAGCTGTTTGTCAAGGCACTGGAGCAAGTACTGATTCGAAGTACTTGATGAGCTATTAGGTTAGTTTTTCTTATATTATAGTTTGGGGTTGTGAGCTATTTAGTACAGGTACAATGAGCATTTTGCTCGGGCTTACTTCATTTTACATGGATTGGAATTTGTGCCTTGACCACTTTATATAAGTTTAATAGCTGCATAGTCTCATTCCATGTTTTTATTTATTTTTCATGTATTTATCTTCTCTTTTTTTTCTTTTATCCTTTTCAGATTCATGGAGGGAAAATTGAGTAACATTTGCTGAGGAGCCAGAGCAGAATAAGTTCTTAAATGAGGATTTTAGTCTGTCTTTTGTTTTTTTCTCCCTTTTTGCGTTATAATTCAGTTTTTTTCTTAGTGTCAGTGGTTGAACAAAATGTTGTGGAAATTTTTGTTATGTTCAATTGCTTTTTTGGTACCTAATCTGAAAGTGATTCGAGTCCATGTATTTGAATGGTGGGTTGGTATACAGTTTCCTCTTGGTACTTGGTTATGGTTATGGTTACAACAATATCTCCTTTGCTTATATTAGGAATATCTATTACCCTATATAATGTCATCTGGAATATCTTTGCCATCTACTCTGTATGATAATGCGCATGTTTAGTTCAAAGGCAATGCCACCTCGTTTAAAATCCGGTACGGAGTTCTATAGAAGTTTATATTTGAGTGGTTTAAACATCATTTTTATATAAAATTAAAATCAGATATATCATTGTCTTTTAGGAATCAGGATGAAATAAGGCCATGTTCGTATTGAACATTTTTTTCCCTTACAGGGGCAGGGGCATTTAAGTTACCAATGTCTTATTTCAAAAAAAAAGAAGTTACCAATGTCTGAAAAGGACCTAAAAGCTTTCTGACATAATAAAGAAACATCAGGTTCTGATCCTCGAGTCACAACTCACAACTGGTGCAAACAGCATACAATAGGATACGCAATTGGCATTGAATTACAGAACTAGTTAGGGCATTTCAAGTTTGAGCAGGACTCAAATATGCTATTATAAGGATAATTCTGTAGGGTTCATTAACCTGAAATTTGGACGCTTTTGAAAACACGAAACGAGAAGATTTACAAATTACAGTTCTCTTCAGATATCTACTGGTAAATTCAGAAAAAAGAACTTCAAGATAAGTAGTAAGCTTGTCTCATTTTCAGATGACATGATACCAAACTGCAGCTTTCCTGTTATATCACCCCGAAGACAAATTAATGAACGACTAAATTGTTTCCTAGTTCATTACAAGAACCCCCAAACCAGGCTGGATCATACAAGATAGATACTATTCTATCTCCTTAGCATGTTCCTGAACCAGTAGGCTGACAGCTTAGGATAGCGTTTCAGGTCTTGAAAATTGACATAGACCAGACCAAAACGGGATGTATAACCCAACCTCCACTCGAAATTATCCAACAGGGACCATGCAAAATATCCAATTACATTTGCTCCCTGATCAATTCCTTGCTTCACCTCTGATATGTAGCTTTTGTAGAAATTGACTCTTGTTGTGTCATTCAAGGCAGTTGGAAGTGTTGCACTGCCTGGTTGATCCATACCTACACATAAAATGCTTTATTATAGATATTGCAAATTCCATAAGTTCAAAATATAGATGACCATAAGATACACAAACGAGACATTAAAATTATCTCCACCATCGAGTGAGCATATTCAAGCAATGTGTGATATTGTGCAACAATAGCTGGGTGTTCATCGCTTAAGATGTTTCCTGTTCTATGGATGCCCATTTTTTTTTTTTTTTGATCTTTCTATGGATGCCTATTACAGTTAATAAAAAAAATATGGGTAAATAAACATAATTAATGTTTTTCCTTACCATTTTCTGTTATAATGACAGGAAGGTTCCCGTATTTTTCCTTTAGGTACTTCACGCAATGGTAGATCCCAGTAGGCACCATTAAAAGCCAATTCGAGTTTGCCTACAACATTGTAACGTTTCATTACATGTTTGCACGTAGCCAATTAAGAGGAGTGAAAAAGCATAAGTACGAAGCAAAAAATTACCCGAGGTCCTATAGGCACTCCATTTCGTGCAGCTGCATAACAAAATAAACAAGAATAATTATGCTTTCATTAAATTAATCCCAAGTTTTATAGAGCAGATTAATGATGAACACTAACACATGCATAATTAATTTTTTTTTTTTTTTTGATTCCCAACTGCCCTTAGGCGACACATGCATAATTATATTTACAATTCTTTACAGTAGGATCACCTTGCATTTGCTGATAATTATCAATTAAGCTCCATCATTAATATAGAAAAAAAAAAAAGAAGAGTATAAACTCGATAAAATAAGCAAGTAAAACTAGATATTCAGTACTGACAGTCATGTGAAGTGCTATTAAAATAAAATCTTGCATAGCTATTTTTTAAATACTTAATTAGTAAAACTAAGTGACAGAATAATTAGTTTATATCAAGCTATAGGTGTACACAAAATTTACACCATTTCAATTTTATTCGTTATGTAGCAAACACTAATAAAATTATCAAACTTAATAGATATGATTTAACGCCCTTCATAGTGACTGATATGAAGTTAGAAGTTCCATTAATTTTTTTGCAGTAATTGAGATGATTTAGAATACATGCAATAGTTTACATTTGTTAGTTCGAGCTAAGTAAACAATCTACATGATGGGTATCAAGGACCATTCGCATTGGATACCTCCACTAAAACAGGTTAAATAAATTGGCAGCTAATCTATCCATAGAACCATAAATCCATAAATTTTCAAGTTTAGGAAATGTTTGCAAACACGACTTACTAACAGAACGAACATGCCAGTCAGCTGAGTAGCTTATTGGTGCCTGGTTCTTTACAACGGCATTCGTTATGTAGCAGGCTGTGTACTGATTGATGCCAATGTAGTCAAGAGAGCCTTTTACTAATGCAACTTGTTCTGGGGTGAATTTCGGTAGCCTCTCTTTCACTATTTTTTGCATTGTTATTGGGTATTGCCCGTAAATCATAGGATCTAAGTACCTGCAATTAGAAACAGCTCATCAATGCATATCTTCTTTAACACAGGTTTGAAGAATGGAAGTTATGTCATTAGTTGTGGATGATCAGGGGATTTATGGCAACTTTGAAATAAAATATACCAACCATCTGAACGGTAAAACCTTAAAATACAGAATAAAAGGTACTTCTTAGTTCGTTACCATCCAACTTGGAAGTCTCTGGCTCTCTGTGCTGCTGCCATGTCCTCTCTTGAGTTTGTAAGTGGCTCATATGATGCAAAGTCAAGAACAATACCGATCTTTCCTTTTTGCCTAGCCTATTAAAAAACAAATTAAAGGTTGTGCGAGTACCGATCAAATGTACAGACCATAATGAAATTTTTGTAAAGACATTAGTCTGTTGGATAACTGTCCAATAGAATCTCCATCTTTATTCTTTGAAAAAGGTTACAAGGATCGTTGCATTTGATAGAAACTTCAATAGCAAATCCAACCAATCGTACATAATAAGCACAAGTATATGCATGACAAAACTGAGGAACTTACTTATATAGGTTAGGCCATTCAAAGGATTAAAGTAACACATTAAAAACATAGGAACTAATTTGTTTTGTGGCCAACTATTTTCTTGCCTCTACATAATTAAATTACTAATAGGATTTCTGAGACGTCAAAAAGTAACTACCTGATAATTGTCACGATATCTTTTCACTGCTGCTGCATGAGCAAGGATAAAATGGTGTGTAACAATATATGGTTCGGTAGCAGAGTTACCACCAGCTGCGCACCTGGTACACCTTAAAGGAGGATTTATATTTTGGTCATATCCAAATGCTGCCATTAATCTTGGTTCATTAATAGTGAACCAATTTTTAACTCTATCACCAAATGTCTTGAAACAGAACTCTGCATAGCTTGCAAATAGGTCCCTGGAAAATCAAAACCAGTTATTGGTACAGTAATCAAGAATTGCATCTGAAATCTCATCAGCATGTCAATAGTATATTAAAGGTGCGGTGGTAAAATATCAGACATGAAGAGCAGCAGTTTTTCTGTTAAACATTACACATTCCTTTGCTGCCTTAGGCAAAAGTTTTATTGACAAAAACACCTAAGACCAATCTACTACTACTGTTGGTACTTGGTACTTCTTTGGGCTGAAGCTGAAAGGCTAAAACTTACACAATCTTTGGATTTAACCAGCCTTGATACTTCTTTTCCAGTGCAAGGGGGGAATCATAATGAAGAAGAGTTGCATACGGTGTAATCCCTATTCAATCAAAAGAAAACAATTAAGAATTTAAGATAGTCTGTGGAAACTTTTTCTAACCAGATGATTGAAGGAGATAAATATATTTTATTTCCTCCCACAATTTGAGAAGTATCAAATTAAAAATAACAATAATTTCATATCAACCAGCACCCAAATTCTAATGTTGTTATCACCATTCTAGGACCTTATTTATTAGAACACCAATCTACTAACTTAGGGAAAAAATCAGTGCGATACCTTGTTGAAGCATGTAGTCAATCAAATTGTTGTAGTACTGTACTCCTTCAGCGTTAACTCTTCCTTCCCCATCTAGAAACATCAGATTTCAATCAATCAGTTGAAATTGCAGGACCCTAAATATTGATTTTTCAAAAAGCAAAGGTGAAGAGAAAGGAACAATACCAGGAAATATCCTGGTCCATGAGATGGAAAACCTGTACGCATCGAAGTTCATTTTCTTCAAGATGTCAATATCTTCCTGATCACAACACAGAAAGTATTAATTCTTCCTTAGCTATATTAGCACCAAATAACTTGCCGAATAGAGTGCTGAATTGAAAATACATAAAGCAAAAGGGGCAATTTGATATCTCCAGCTTGTCATATCATAAAGAATAGTAGAACACCACCTTGTAGTGATGATACTGATCGGTCGCGACGTCGCCGGTACTATTGCCTGCTATAAATCCTGCTCAGCATATGATATGAAAAGAAAAAAAAAGGTAAGAAACCTATCAAATTGACCAGCCATATACATGAAATCAGCCTTAAACTTTTGCAGAATCGGAATTTCAGGTAAGTCCTTGATTAAACCTTCTTAGTTTATTACGTACTATTAATAGATACATACAGTTTATTTAACATTACTGGAAAAACTAGAGCAGCACCATTTAGTGATCTACATTTCGAAAGGTTTTCCCCAATCACAGACAATTATATTCCACAAGAAGCATTTAAGGAGCAATTCATACCTGGGATGCGAACAGCCTCATCCCAGACGGAGGGCCCCCGTCCGCCCTGCCGAGCCATCCCTTCGACCTGGTACGCGGACGTCGCCGCTCCGAACACGAATCCCCTGGGGAATGCGGCTCGGGTTAGCGCCGCCCTGCGCCTCGGACGATTAACAGCGGCTTCTTCTCCATTGGCCGCCAGTGAGAGGTGCGCGGTCAGGAGCACAGATACGAGGACGCTGAGAAGAATCGCAAGGTGCCGCCGCTTCATTGTTTCTTCTGTTCTCAGTAGTGAGTGGTGAGTGGTGAGTGAGCTGAACTCCTTTAAAAGGTGATGATTGATGAACAGTGAACACTTTGAATTTGTCCTTTTGCCTCTTTTCTTACAAAGAAAAGGAGCCCCGACGCATTTTTTTTTTTTTTTTTTTTAACCTTTCTGCGGTGCCTCGGCGGGACCCGGGAGGTCGAAATAAGAGGGTCTTTTTTGTCTGTAGTGGTCAAAAGAAATTAAGAAAGAGTTCTTATTTCATAATCTTTTTCTCAACGCTATTTTGTCTTAAAATAGAGTGGTGGGTAAACACAACAGAAAGTGTCTTAACAGTCCAACGATTCGAAAACGAAACTGTTAACTCAAAACTAAAATTGGCTAATTCAAATTCAAAATTTGTTAGCTAAATCACACAGGTTGCCGCGTAAGAGAGAGAAACGATTATGAGTTAAATTTATATATATGTGGTTTTGATTTTGAGTTAACAGATTTTGGTTTTGTATTAGCATATTTTTATTTGAATTGTTGGATGGTTTATTCCGTTATTCGTTGGACGTTGAATGTTTTTCTTTACGTTTGCTGGGCAGTTTAAAGCAAGAATATGCCAATTAACGATGGAAAGGGATCGTTTGAGTTTGCCAATGGTTCTTATGAATTATTATAATAAATTTAATATTAAAAAATTATCTTATACTATTTTGCACATATAGAAATATTTTTTAAAAATATCGTTGCATCATACATCGATTAGTTTCAAATTGCTAGTGTAGTGTTATTTGATATCAATCAAAAATTTGTGTTGTAAATTACAAAAAACTGCTATTGCCATTAATAAACATGTTACATAATATTCAAATAACATGAAATTTTAAGATACACAATAATCCTGCAAAATACTAGATAGGGGTTTAAATAGATATTAGTTCTAGAAACAATGGCATTGTAATAATCCTGGATGTGCAATGCAGAATAATTCCATTCAACATAATTCATTATATTGAATTTGGAGTTTCAAGAGGTCCTTAAAAATATTAAACTGAATTTAAGTTCAAAGCTTAGAACGAACACAGAAAAAAAAGTAGTAGAGATCTTCTAATTTTATATCGTAACAAAGTTGGTAAGTATTATTCACCTTTAAGATGATATGATTACCAAACCGTAGCATTCCTTTATATTATCCTACTAATAAGGGCCTGTTTGTTTCATTGAATGTAGTTCTTCTTGTACTTGGAGCTGCAATGATAGTTTCTAATACAGTATTTTGTCTTTCTTTTGTTTGTTTGCATCACAATACATAAGCATATAATGTAGATTTTTAATTTATTTCTTTACTTATTAGACATGTTGAGTCGGCTTCCTTTCCTTTTTCTTTCATATTAAAAAATATAAGGGAAAAAATTATTTCCAAACTTAGCATTGCACTTGCTCCTGCGTTGAAAATGAGTATAACACAAGCTACTGCATTTGTCATCAATTGGAAACTCCAACTACAGTAATAATATGCAAATACAGAGAAACAAACAAGTGCGCTATCCAAAGAAACATGCCCTAAAAGGAGATTAAATTTTTTGACGTGAAAATTCTATCTTCCCCAAAGAAAAAACCTCAGCCGTTGATGGTTTATATAGATTGATCACCACCGTTGACGTACATTAATGTCCCGACCCATTAAAATTAAGGCCCATACCTCATAAGGGATGAGCTTTCGACCCTTTATTATAAGATATAATAATTTCAGCCCAAAGGCACGGGCTCTTCACTAGTCTCGAATATAAATTGATTAAGCCATCACATCATTTCCCACAACATCTTTTTTTTTTTTTGTTCTAAAGCTCAAACTGAAGAAGAAACATATCCTGCACTGCCAGAAAGTTCAGTGCAAGAACTCAACAGTCCAGACTGATCATACAAAATGGAACTATTCTACCTCCCTCCTAAGCATGGTTTTGAACCAGTAGGCAGACTGCTTAGGGTATCGTTTCAGGTCTCAAAAATCGACATAGACCAGACCAAAACGGGATGTGTAACCCGACCTCCACTCGAAATTATCCAACAGAGACCATGCAAAATACCCAATTACATTTGCACCCTCATCGGTCGCTTTCTTCAGCTCTGATATATAGCTCTTGTAGAAATTGACCCTTTTGGTGTCCTTCAAGGCACCGGGAAGGGTTACATTGCCCGGTTGATCCATACCTACAGATGACCACATAGGACGTTTCTCTTTATCTAAGATGGCAAACTATCTATCATCGTCTCCCTAGTGACTACTTGTAACAAGTAGCAAGTGGTCATATAAAAGCAGATGTATAATGTTGTGAATATGTGAATATGTGATGAAATTAGATGGGTGCTTAGCTTAAGATGTTTCCTGTAATATGGAGTATGTTTGTTATATAAATAAATTTCACGAAGAAAAACATATCAATAATCCTTTACCATTTTCAGTTATGATAACAGCAGGGTTTCCGTATTTTTCCTTTATGTACTTCACACAGTGGTAGATCCCAGAAGGCACCACTAAAAGCCAATTTGAATTTGCCTACAAAATTGTGATCTTCCATTACGTCTGTGTATAGCCAAATAAAAGAGGGGGAATGAAAGTGAGAACTAAATACCAAAAAAAAAAAAAAAGAAAGAAAGAAAGAAATTACCGGAGGTCCTATACGTACACCGTTTCGCTCAGCTGCATAACGAAACAAACGAGTACTTAATCAACTCCAGTTTAATAAAAATCACATAAACATGTAGAGCCCATTTCTTCAAAAAAATATATCAGAGTTTAGTTTTTCATAAATATCATCAGATTTATACCATGGATCAGAAAATAGATAAGCATGGCCAGTGCATGCTCAGTTACATTTCCGATTTTGGAAATAGAATTTCTTTGTATTTTGCACAGAATTAATTCTATCAGCACGATAAAAAAAGGTAAACCAAACCATGTTAAAAGAAAGACCAGATATTCAATGCTTATTGTCATGGGCACGTCAGTGCTAATAAAATTAGTTCTCGGATAACTATTCCTTAAACCCTTAAATAATTAAACTTTTTGATCAGATATTCTGTCAAGGTCATACGTTAATTGTACACACAATATATCACAATTTCATTTCTCTCAATATGGATCAGACAACAACAAATCAATGGACAAAATATTAAGATTTAGCCCCTCCTAGTGGTTATTGAAACGAAGTTAAAATTTCAAAATTTCTATGCACATGTAATTGAGATAATTTACATTATATTGACGGTTTACATTTATTGATATAAGCTTTAGTAAACAAGTTGGCATATGGACAACATTGGATCTCTCCTCAACCAAATTAAATTTTGGTCAGTAGCAAATTTGTCATTCACTGAATCCATAAATGTTTAAGAATTTAAGAAAATGGCAATGCACAAACAACTTACAAACAGCACGGACATGCCAATCGTTGGAGTAGCTTACTGGTGACTGGTTTACTAGAGAGTTTTCTATGTAGCAGGCCGTGTACTGGTTGATGCCAATGAAGTCAGTGGAGCCTTTTACTAATGCAATTTGGTCAGGCGTGAATTTTGGTAGCCTCTCTTTCACTATCTTTTGCATTGTTACTGGGTACTGCCCATTAATTAAAGGGTCAACATACCTGCAATCAAAAGTGGGTCACAATTGAAGCTTAGCTTCTTCACATGTAAGCTTGAAGAATATAGATATTTTAGAATTTTGGATGAACCATGGGACCTTTCACGACTACTCTAGAAATGATATGTCATACCAACCATCTGACAAGTAAACCTTTAAATATAAGCAAATAGAAGTCTAGCAAAAAAAAAAAAAAAGACAGAAATCAGAAAATAATATGTTCTAACAGCCCTAACCGCAAGGCCATATAAGGCATAATTTTTCAATAGATTGTTTAACTCAGATCTCACAATGAAAGTTATTCATTTGTTTGTTACCATCCTATTTGGAAGTCTCTGGCTCTCTGTGCTGCTTCTCTGTCCTCTCTTGAGTTTGTAAGTGGCTCATACCAGGCAAAGTCGAGAACAATACCGATCTTACCTTTTTGGCTAGGCTATTCAAATGATAATAAGTTGTATGAGTGGTGACCAATGTATGAAAAGTAATGGAGGTAATGTAAAAATTTCCTGCTTCTTGGATAAATGTCTAATAGTCAATTAGTCCCTCCATCATTTATTTGGAAAATTTAAAGGACCCCATGTTTTTGGTAAAAGTTTCAAAGGCAAATCCTAAAAGTAGTGTCTTGAGGTTACCAGTAGTTCATAATAATAAAAGGATGTACATAATGAATGACAATACGAGCTTTACTTATATAGATTGACCATTCAAATTATTGGACCATTAAGAAAGTAAATTACAAGGAATCCGTCGTGCAGAGAACTATTTCATAGTCACCCATACTAAACAGCTTTATACTTCATTCAAATTAGCACATTGAAAATGTTTTCCGTCTCAAAAAATCAACTTTCTGTAGGAGCTTTCCAAAATATAAAATAGAATTGCTTTCAGGACTTTTGAGAAGTGAAATAATGTGTACCTGATACTTGTCACGGTATCTTTTTACAGCTGTTGCATGAGCAAGAAGAACATTGTGTGTAACAATATATGGCTCAGTAGAAGAGTTGCCACCGGCTGCACACCTGGTGCACCGGAAAGGAGGATTTAAATTCTGGTCATATCCAAATGCTGCCATTATTCTTGGTTCATTAATAGTGAACCAATTCTTAACTCTATCACCAAACGTCTTGAAACAAAACTCCGCATAGTCAGCAAATAGGTCCCTGTAAAGTTAAAAATTTTTGTTGGTATGTGATTATTATGAAACAGAACTCCGCATAGTTAGCAAATAGGTCCCTTAACTTAGATTGTTTGAAATTTTAGTTCATTTAATTGTTATTTATTCATTTTAATTTTTCTTTTCCATAATATTTCCTATGCAGGTTTCAGCCCAAAAATTCACTGATCAGAACTTAAGGTCATCCCACTAATATTGCAGTAGTAAAAGTATGATGGATTGAAGCAAAACTTACACAATCTTCGGGTTTAGCCAGCCTTGGTACTTCTTTTCCAGTGCAAGTGGGGAATCAGAATGAAAAAGATTCGCATATGGTGTAATCCCTATTCAATAAGAACAAACAAATATAACAATAATTTACGGAAATATTTTATATACAACATAACCAAAGAAGAAGAAGAAATCCCTTCTGGATATCTAATTTGTGAAGCATCAAATTCAAACAACCATAATTTGATATCTTGTAAAACTCGAGTTTGTACTGCTGTGGTCACCAAAGAGACTCATTAGGACACTAGTCTGAGGATTAGATAAAAGATAGTAGGATACCTTGTTGAATCATGTAGTCAATCAAATTGTTGTAGTATTCTACCCCTTTAGGGTTAACTCTTCCTTCCCCATCTAGAAATATCAGATTTTCAGTAAATTGGTTAAATTCCAACTGAAGGGTATATATATTGTGTTCTTTAAAAAGGATAGGCGAATAGAAAGAACAGTACCAGGAAATATCCTGGACCATGAGATCGAAAACCTGTACGCATCAAAGTTCATTTTCTTCAAGATGTCAATATCTTCCTGATCATGAACAGAGAGAGTAACATTAAACCATCATCTTTATTATTCAGCATTATATGCCTTACTGACAAAAAGCTGATTTGGAAACAGCAACAGCAGGTGGAGCCAACTGGATTTATAAATGATCTTAGATCTTTTTAAACTCTCTAGCTTATTAGATCAGTAATTAAAGCATACCTTATAGTGGTGATACTGATCTGTTGCGACATCAGCAGTACTATTATCTACAATAAATCCTGCTCAGCGTATGAAAAAATTTCATTAGTGACGGACAATGTCAAGTCAGGGCTTGCGTTTAACCAATCTCGTCTTAAAAACAGAAGAAAGTGTATAGATGTATTATTTGACTTATAGATTAACGATATCTCAGATTTTCAATTAATTTGGATATTGTTTGATAATCAAAATTTTGTGTAATTTTTAACGGTTGCAATTTTTTCCTTTTAAGAATTTTTTTAAACATTTTCTTTCGAACTTTTGAAATACTCTATTGTCGAGATAACTATAGTCACCTATCACTGCTCTCTAGTCTCTATTTATTATTTGAACTAGGGCTGAAACCCACGCTTCAGGCGGATTCAGTAACAAAGTAATAATTCAAGAAGGTCACGGTTCACTCATATAAAAATTGTTGATACTGCAGTATGCATAATTAATTTTAATAATTATAAGTTTCTTAAAAATTTCAAACAATATTTATTTTCATCTTTTATGTATGATACGCAAAATTATTTTTATTGAAGGTCTAAAAGTTTTGCTCAGCTAATTTATTTTGTAGTTATTTGTAATAAATAGAGAAGACCTAAGGACAAATTAAAAGCTATCAAATACAATTAAAACATTAATTATAAGATTCATCTTTGTGTATAATTGGCTAATAGCTCTGTTGACGTGGCATGCTTAAAATGCTAAAAGTCCTGCCCCTCTTTCTAGAGGTAAGATATTACTCTTTAAAGAAAAAGCTGGAGTAAATCTATACTCCATAAAGAGAAGTAGATTTTCAAGTACCTCAACTATGCCACATCATCACTATTATTAACCATTGATTTTGTTTCAAACTCTTCATCTACTTTGATCAAATGGCTTGTATTTTTTTCTCTCCTCATTAAATAAGATAAATGTGACATGTCGAAAACAAATTTTAACCCTTAAAATGATCCAACATTTATATATGTTCATAATACCTACAGGATTCATTGTCACATTGAGGATTTCAGACGCTTTACATTAAAAATTTTGTTCAAATTTTGTTTAATATAAATTTTTTTTTATAAAATTCTAAAATTCTTAGTTATTTATTTGATACCATTTTTCGGGACGAAGTCCCAAGTTACAGCTCTAGTGTTCATAATACCTACAGGATTCATTGTCACATTAAGGACTTCAGACGCTCCAATACATGCTGCTTCAATTTTCTTTTTTCCTTCTAAAAACCAATTTCTATATCTTTTCGGAGAGAAATCAATGCATTCTTAATTATACCTGGAATGCGAACATACTCGTCCCATATAGAGGGGCCTCGTCCGTCTTGCAGTGCCATGCCTTCCACCTGATAAGCCGATGTGGCCGCACCAAACGCAAATCCTTGGGGAAAGCCTGCTCATCCGAGCGTTGTCGTGCGCGCTGCTGGTCGCCGAGTGGTTTCGCCATTGGTAGTGAAGCAGAGATGGGGCGTCGGGAGTAGCAAAGAGGTGAGAGTGAGAAGAAGTGGGAGGTTGTAAGTATAACGCTTCATCTCCTTTTTGGACTTCTGTCTGTCTGTGCTTGCAAGTCAGTGACAGTGAGGACTGAGGACTGAGATGGACTGACTAACTATGAGTTGTGTTATTTGTATTTTTTTGGTGAGAAGAGCTTGCCGCTAACGCTTTTATATCCGAATGGTACTCTCTGTTTTTTTTTTTTTTTTAATTGATACATAGATTTTAAAAAAAAAATCAAAATTAGTATATTAAATGCAAAAAATATCAAAACTGAAGTGTGTTTGGATGTGCAAGATTAGCACTACTTAGAGTAGCATTGCTAACTCAAAGTTTTGTAGCATCCAAACATAAAATAGAAGTTTGAGTTAGCTCCCGATTAGCTCTACTCTACTAAATCAATGGATTGTTGGTTTAGTGGAGTAGTGCTTTGTGAGATTAGTAAAAATAATAAAAAATCTCGCTTCCCTTTTTTACTAGAAAATCAAAAAATTGGAATGTGTATAATTTCAATTGGGAACCATTTCTGTTATTTATTTTGTACTATTAAAATCGGGTTTAATTCATGATGAATCAAAAGTGTCAATTTTAAATATTGCCTTTTGGATGCTTTTTTACTATTTTTTTAGATAATTAGAAAATGGCTTAATGTAAACATTATAGACCATTTAAAAATGTGGTTCTTTTATATATCAAAATATATGGTTAAAAAATTCTAAAAAATATAAAATTTGATCTAGAACTACATTAACATATGGAGATCACATTGACGGTTTGGATCGATCAATTGAACTTCAAATACCATAATATAGGGTCGTAGTATAAGTCATTTTGTACTATTAATAATACCATAGCCTCACTCTTTTGTATCTCTATAACATTTTTTATTTTTATTTTAGTAATGGGCCTACTTGTTTTTTTTTAAATAAAGATGAGGGTCTAGCCACTCAAATTTCATGTCTATAAAGACCCCCCATCCGGGTTTCGAACCCGCGACCTCCCACACGGAGAGCATTGCCCTTAGCCACTAGACTAAAGGCTGGTTCTTAGTAATGGGCCTACTTGTTAACTAACAAGTTCGCCAGTTAATAATTGTATATGTAAAATTAGTGAGGAAATCTTCTTGCTCCATTCTTTGTCTACTTAAAATGTCTTCACTAAAATTCTAACACAAAATTCAGATTCTAATCAATTACTCAGTTATTTTATTTTAAAAGTCGGGTCCACCATTTCAATAGTCAAATCTGTTGCATAATGACGTTATAGTGAATAGTTGTCAACACGCTTTTTGGTGAATATTAGTCAGTGCATCAAGTACTCATATCTCCCCATCCGACATTCTGAGTAGAGTGTCTAAGATCTTGCATTTTGGTAAATAATTCTGTGTAAGACGCATCCAAATTCATATTCTCGTGAATGAACATCTGTCGTAACATGGGTGTCCATACCATGTGTTTGTCGGTATTCATATTTTTTTATTAGAGTATTTTTACCTTTTAAGCAAGAGAATATTTTGATTGAGGACATTTAAGGAGATATTCCTTAGAGGAAAATTAAATGCCCTTTAATTAAGAATTGTAGTTAATAAGTAAAAAAATGAATAGTAATAGAAAGTGTACTCAATGTTTTTTTTAAAAAAAATGCTATGCATAAGCATTAGGGCATTGGGCAATTGACGGTGCCTCAGTGGGACCGTAGGAGCTCGAAACAAGCTTCTTATGTACGTTTCTCTGGTACTAAATTAGTTAATTAAGAATACCGTTTTGCACCTGTGCTTCATTATTTTTTGTTTCAAGTTGAAATTTTTAAGAAAAACTTTGTGTCCATACTATAGACATCATAGATAACACATAGGGTATGACAAATAGGACCCACAATGTAACACTTACTCTCATATGTGTTTTTTATAGATGTTCATAGTGTAGACAGTAGGTATGACTCAAATTTTAAATCCTTGACAATGTTTAGAAGCTTCAAATTCAAATTAGCCAAGATAAGCTCAGAGATCAAGTCGAGCACGAGCAACTTAAGAAAGATAAATTTACAGCACCAAAGCAGTACATTTTTTATTTAAAAATAATAAATAGTACATCTGTAAAAGCGAATACACCACTCATTCATGTGTCATCGTTTCAAGTGGCAGCACGGCAAACGTGTTGGCTATTTTATATTAATGTTTCACTACTACAAGTTTTTTCATTTTTGTGTCACATGATGTCACAAACTCATTTTTTATATATATTTCAAAATTTTAGATTCAAATTTTAAATCAAAACCATTGATATTATTTATGTTCATGAGAGATGCATGCATATAAAATTTCGTGAATTTTGGAGTTCATTTTGTACTAGATGAAGTAGGTTAAAGATGAATGTATTAAAATCAAGAAATCATAGTTAATTAGATCCATTCAATTTTAAGCCACTTAATCTATTACAAAATAAATTCCAAAATTCATAAAATTTTATATGCATACATCTCTTGTGAACATAAAAAATATCAACGATTTTGATTTGAAATTTGAATACAAAATTTTGAAATATAAATAAAAAAGTGAGTTTGTGGTACCTTGTGGCACAAAAAATTATGGCATTGGAACCCTCCTCCATAAATGTATCTTAATAGCTGATGAGGAGATATTTATTGACAATATTTATGTTCACAATTTTGACGACAAGAATAGAAATTCATTAAAAATTATCAAAAATTAATTTTGATGAACCATCAAATAATATTCAAATTGATATAAATTTTAAGCACTATCAATCTGCAATTAAATAAGAGTTAGACTATTGTGCTAACGTTAACATTTCAATCCGAAATGCTAATGCCTCAAAAATTATGTTATCGTATCCGAAATCGTGATTTATGGTGCTTAATAAATTCTTCATATAAAAATATAAGGGTAAACAAAAATTTTTTATTTTTAAAGTTTTCTTGGTATTTATTTTGTATTTTTGAAAAAAGCATGAACAAACATCAATATTTATTATTATTTATGAGCTCTTTTCAAAAATTCAAAACAAATACTTAAAATAATCCAAAAATGGAAAAAAAAAAATGGTATTCCTCAGTATTTTTAGATAAAGAATTTATTGAACACCATAAATCACGATTTCGAATACGATAACACAATTTTTGAGGCGTTAGCATTTTCGGATTGAAATGCTAACGTTAGCGCAATAGTCTAGCTCATTAAATAATACAACCATAACTTTTCCATTCTTAAGATTTTTGATGATTTGTTTTCAATTTTTTTAAAAGTTTTGTTGTCAAGATAAGCATTATCAATGATCTCTCCTCAATATATATATTTATATTTACTAGTAAAAAGCCCACTCCTTGCTTTGGGCTGAAATTATTATTTCTTATAATAAATTTTTAAGATAATATGTAATGTGCCTTAATTTGAGATAATTTTATATGGGCCTTAATTTTAATGGGCTGAGAACGTCAAAGGGCATTAACGTACATCAACGGTTCTGATCTATCGAAAAAAATGATCAACGGCTCAGATGTGAGGATAGCCCTTTCATGTCATTTTTTCCAATATGCTTTTATTATTAGTAAGGATTTCTAAAATTTTACTCTAATAATCTCATTATATATAAATTCTTTTTGATCCGACCAATATAAATGAATATTACTTAATATCAAATTCTTCTATTACCATTAAAATTAATTGGATGTAATCATATGAGTACACCCTTTGTATTTGTTTTCGACTATATCGATCGACATCTAATTTTTATGGAGCTACAAGTCATTAACGGAAACAACAAGACTTGTTGTGCTACTAGCCTACTACTGCGTGTTGTTAGATTTCAGAGCAACGAGTCTATAAGCCAAGGTCATTTCGTAAGTTTGGAAAATATACGAATTGAACTTCCTTTAGCATAGTATGATAGAGTATATTTTAAATCATCAACTTTTTTTTTATTTTTGTTATATTTGTTAGCCTTAGTGCTGGATCTACAAACTTCAATGCATTAGAGCAGCAATTACTCCACATTATTTTTACTTCATTTTGCCAAATGATTTGAACGTGAATATTTTAATTAATTTAATATTAGCAAATGTTAGAGAGATATACTCGGTACAAACTACAAACTTTTTGTTCAAATTAATGTTAGTCATAATTTACATTAATATTATTAAATTAAATTTGTACAACATATTAATATCTAATTCAAATATACCAATATGAATATCTTAACTCATTTAAATTGAATACACAAAATTTTGATATAAAGAATTCAATGAAAGATAAATCTTAATTTGAAGATTTTAAAGTATGTTTTTTTATTTAATTGACCAAAATCCGAGCTTGGGCTCGCAACTCATACAGCATCACTCTAAATGTCATGTAAATCACATATTCCTCTATTTCTGTTCATTTTTGCCCTTCAATTGTATCACGGAAATTGGGTAAGGGACGACACAATTGTTTGAATATTACAATTTCAAATATATTATGGAAAAAAATAAAACATTTCCAAAAAAAAAAAAATAATAATTTCGTACAATCATGTTTGGGAGGATTCAGGCTTCTACGTTCAATTTTTAGAGAGCCTAATGGCTACTGGCTACTGCAGAGTTCAAAGCTCAATTACCGTCTTACTCGCGACTAGCCGCTTCTTACACTCTAAAATGTTACAAAAAGCTCCTTTCTCTACGTCCTATGATCTCTTTGATTCTTCTTGAAGGACAACACTTGTGAAAAAATGGCGTTAAATGCAAAAGTTAAAAGAAAGAAGAGATGGGATGGCATTATAAGCTTACAAACTTCGTCACGCATGGTTATGTTGTCTTTGAAGAACAGCTCCTGACGACCTGACATACTATTAAATTTAATTCCTCTGAAGTATGTCTCTGAACCAATAAGCAGATTTCTTGGGATACCGCTTTAGGTCGTTGAAGTCCACATAAACTAGGCCGAACCGGGATGTGTAGCCCATTTTCCACTCGAAATTATCCAACAAGGACCATGCAAAATAGCCAATCACTTTTGCACCCTCGTCAATGCCTTTTTTCATGGCAGATATGTAACCTTTGAAGTAGTCAATTCTTGCTGTGTCATTCAAGGCTTCAGAAAGTTTTAAATCACCTGGTTGGTCCATACCTAGAAATAAAGCACTTGTTAAAATTGGATTTTTTTTAATGACAAACTAGCATCAAAAAGTACCAGCCATGAGACTTACAATCTGTACCAATTATGTTATAACTTTTTCTAAATAAATATTATTTTTAATGATTTGATTAGGGTTTCATATTATTTACTTTCATTATCTTATTTTTCTATGGAATTTCTGTGGGAAATTTAGAAACTTTAATGCTGTTGTGATCTTGGAGGTAATGTTGTCATTTAGCAATTATTTAATCTCAACGCATCAGTTGTCATTTATGAAGCTAAAAGCTGCATTTGATTTGCATTGTTTTACCAGTATGCCAATACCCTGTAAAATCTCAAGAAAACAACGGGCTTTTGTGTGGGTTGTATTTGCATTGAGATTTTAATCCATATTTTGTTTAGCCAGGGCTGGTGATGCAAAAAATGCCTTAATTGCAATATCATTTTTTTTTATGTAAGAGGTGCTACAAATTTCTTCTTTTACCATTTTCAGAAATTATGACAGTCGGGTTGCCATACTTTTCCTTGATGTAATGAATAACACCATACAAGCCGCTTGGTACGATATAAAGCCAACCGGAGTTCGCCTAATAATTGCACAAGAAAGTATGAGCTTATACCATATCAGAACAACCAATAAATAATTATAAATAGAATGGTGGAGATACCTTTGGCCCTATTTGCAAGCCATTGCGCTCAACTGAAAAATTCAACAAGTTTCAAATTTAATATAAAAACCCAGTATAATTTGTAGCACTTTGTTTAAATATTTGGTCATAAATTTTAGGGTGTGAACAATTAATTTTTGTACAGTTTAATAGGGAAAAAAGAAAATACGAAACAATTGGAGGGACCACACCAAAAATATGTTTTTGCTTTAACTGACTAGCCAACTGGCTACTAGTCAGACAACAGTATGGGGCAGTCTATACTGGTTGATAAATTACAAAACCTGCTGATACCAGTACCTTTTTGGCAATCAAACATGTATCACTTACATGCCCATTCAACATGCCAATCCGCTCCATAGCTAGTGGGTGCCTCATTTTTGGGAATTTGTGACCCCTTCATATAATAGGCTGTGTATTGGTTGATTCCTATGAAGTCGTTAGAGCCCTTAACTAATGCAATTTCATCTGGTGTGAATTTTGGTAATCTCTCTTTAACTATCTCCTGCATTATCTCAGGGTAATGCCCGTTCATTACGGGGTCCAGAAACCTGCAATTGAAATACTGTTAGTTTCCTAAAGTTATTAACCAAATACTTGATTTATTTATCAAGACTATACCAGCCAACATGGAAATCTCTAGCCCTCTGGGCAGCTGCCTGATCTTCTTCAGAGTTGGTATGGGGTTCATACCAGTTGAAGTCTACCACAATACCTATCTTGCCCTTCTGAGTAGACTGGGAAAAGTAAAAAAAAAAAAAAAAAACACAATTTAAACAGATTTCTACATCATTTGTATGCAAATTGAATCCCCGAGAATTACTTTATCATGAAGCTACAGGATGCCTGAGTATTGGATTGTAAGATGTACTGAGTGTACATGATTGATAAAGTAGAGTATATATACCTCCACATAGTGGTTCATATGGCTCAATAAGTTCTTTATATCAAGATCTTGTGGGATACTAAAATTTTCCATTTTCAAGATTTTTAAGTATTTGTTTGAGATTTTTTTTTTTAAAAAAAAAGTGCACATGAAAAACAGTGATTATTTTATCAATATTGTATAGTCACTCTTAAAATATCCAAAAGAAATACTTAAAATTTCCAAAAATGAAAATTTTTTGTGTCCCACAAGATTTTGATATGAAGAACTTAATGATCTATATAGACAAAAATTTGAAGGCAATTTAATAGGCTTCTCGAGCTAAGCTAACTGAAAGCGTCCGCAAACTTGAGCTCACGCTATCTTCGTAAAGTGCATTACATAGTTCTTTAACCAGTACTTTGCAAATTGGCCCTTTTTAGTTTCCTCCACAATGCAGACAATATTTGAGAAGTAGAAATCTGTTCCCAAATAACTACCACCTAAGAAAGTCCCAGTAAGATGTACTTAGCATCATTATATTTGCTTACCTGATATTTGTCACGATATCTCTTCACAGCTTTTGCATGGGAAACTAATAGATTGTGTCCAGCAATGTATGGCTCAGTTGCAGAATTACCTCCTGCTGCACAAGTAGTACACCTGCCTGGGGCATGGATCCCCAGGTCATAGCCTAATACTGCTACTATTCTAGGTTCATTGACTGTGAACCAGTTCTTCACTCTATCCCCATACGTCTTGAAACAGAAATCAGCATAATCCGCAAATATATCTCTGCAAAATATAAGCATTTATAATTTTATATTCTATTTATCGCAGCTTGATTTGTGTTCCATTAAGATGCTTACTTAAAAATGGCTCTCTTTGAAACAACATCTAATTACATGTCTTTACATCCTACTGCATATTAAAAGAAAACATGTGAATCACGGTTTTGTCCCTCTTATGCATCCGTAGACTGCATATTAAAGAGTGCATTTGCGTCAAGAATGCTTAAGAAGCTCAAACCAACCATGTACGCACATGTTCAGCCTCATGTGCTGACAAACTTGCGCATTTAAAATTAAGTAAAAATGAAAACATTTTATGGATGAAAAGGAATGAATGTATGTTTTTGTATGTTTCAAGAATGGATCCTCAGAAATTAGGTATAGAGTTGCTAAAGTATTAGAGAAGAGGGATGTTGCAATCATACATTTAAAACAATGTGGAATAAGCAAAAATATTTCAGGAGTGCGGGGGGAGAAAAGACAGATAAAATGCCTCAATAAAGTCCGAGACAGCGCACAAAATAATACAATAAGGTATAACAACAGGCACTTAAGAATTTTTATCTGATCTTTGTGCAGAACTTACGTGATTTTTGAACTTAGCCAACCTTGGTATTTCTTCTCAAGTGCAAGCGGTAGATCAAAATGATATAGGGTTGCATATGGAGTTAGGCCTGAATAAAATTTTGATTAAAAAAATATTTATTTTTTTCTGAAGACCATTGACTTCAAACACGGACTGTTTAAAGTGATAACAAAGAATATGATTTTTAGGATAAATGTCACACAGAATGGTGAAATAATGTGGTTGACTACAGAACCATTATCCTAACTCTGTGTGTGTTTGTTTGGTATTCAGCATACCTAGATAATTCATTGAACTGAAACAAATTTAAGCAATTTTCCTCATCTACTGTTCTTGTTTTTAGATAAGGGCCAATGTCATTAACAACAATATAACTTCTAATGTTTACAATCCAGACCAGTATATATATATATTGCAGTGAAACCGTTCTTTGTTTCAGTTCCTTCACAACAAAAAATTAATGAAACTGAAGTAAAAGGTCATCCAACTGCGACACTAAGTGTCTTGCACTATACAAGTCAGGATTGGTGCCAGTAAATGAACCCAGAAATCAATATCATCTTGAGATAAACCGCTGTACCTTGTTGAAGCATGTAGTTTATCAAATTGTTATAATATTCTACTCCTTGTGGATTAACTTTCCCTTCTCCCTCTATAAGAAAGAACAATTCACCATCAGTTCTACATGTGTTACCAGATCAGTTAAAAACTAAACATGCAAAAGAATATCAGTTATCAGAAACCTGGAAATATCCTGGACCATGAGATTGAGAATCGGTAGGCATCAAAATTCAGCTGTTTCATCAAGTCTATATCTTCCTGTACATCAACAAAACAAGCAGAGTTTACTGCCAATGTTCAAAGTGCAATCTGATATGTATCATAGCAAATTAGGTCATGCACCTTGTAGCGATGATACTCGTCTGTTGTCACATCGGCGGTTGAATTGTCATCAATACTTCCTATTATGAAAAGATAACCAAAATTAAGAACATATATGCAAGCAGTGTTATTCCCTACTAGTAAAGAGCCACGCATTGCTTTGGGCTGAAATTGTTATTTCTTATAATAAATTTTTAAAATAATATATAACAGGCCTTATATCGATGAAATTGATGTGGACCTTAAATTTTAATGGGCTGAGACATTAACGTCAATGGACATTAACATAAATCAACGGTTCTGACTTCTGATCTATCTAAGAAAATGATCAACGGCTCAGGTTTCTTATTTGGGGAAGATAGCCCCTTCATGTCATTTTTTCCAATATGCTTTTATATATAGTAAGGATCCTGAAATCACTTAACATAAAAAATCTGAATTCTGAGCCACATTTTGCCCTCATCAGCCCCAATTGTTACAAACAACTCACCGGGAGTGCGAGCAAACTGATCCCAAACGCAGGGCCCTCTGCCGTCCTTAAGCGCCATGCCTTCAACCTGGTACGCCGATCCGGCCGCCCCGAACACAAACCCCTGCGGAAAATCACCCCGGCTCGGTCCGTCTCCGATCCGTGCCGGTTCACGCCTCAAAAACGTCCTGCCATTGGAGGAGGAGGAGGAGAAGAGCACAATGGCCGTGACAATGACGCAGACCACGAAGAAGATGAGCAGCGGGATGGCGCGCCGGAGCGTCTCCTCTCTGTCCCGCTCCCTGCGCTGCTGCGCGTGGGAGGACGGCGGCATTGGCTTGAGGATCTGCGAGGGCTTGTTGCGCTTGCTGTGCATCCTCAGACCTCAGTTGCATAGATCGTTGCCAGTGTACAGCATTGTTATTGTGCAGGTTTAAGGTTTTGAGCTTGAGCTGAAGAAGATGGAAAGTGCTCATCCTCTAACATATGGTATGTGCAATTCTTCACGTGGGCCGTTGGATCACCTCGGGATTTGGGCCAGCACGAATCTCGAGGGAGATCCAACGGCCCTCTTGAAGAATGGCACATGCCATATGTTACGAGATGTGAAATCAAGAAGGTGGATCAGTGAGAATTGTTTGGTGTTTTGGTTGGTTGGTCAACGGTTGTTGTGTTTGATCGATGGAATGGACGGATGGATGTGATTCATCCCCTGACTTGCTGCATCGTGCACTTCACAGCGTCATCTGTTGGATCGTATCGAGATCCGTGCTGGAACGAATCTCGACACAATCCAGCGGCTTACGCTGTGAACTGCATCATGCAGTACAGCAGGGGATATGAATTCGGCACAGTAGTGAGCTCGTGTTTTGTGAGATCTAAATATCTAATTGAAATACTGAATTATGTAATGTAGCCGATCTCGATGCGGCTTTTTTGGATAAAAAATAGAAGATTTTATTTTGCATTTTTGCTGAGGTAATTAGTGGGCTAATGGACTGTCACATGTTACTGTCAGAAATTTGATCTACTCAATTTCGGCTAGTTCTTTGTTTTTTGTTTTTTTTTTTTTTAAATTATGGACATTTATTTAGATGTGTAAAATGAGTGCTTTAATAAATTATGAAATTGCGTACTACACATGAGATTCGTTTCATGTTTAAAATAAGACCGTGTGTAATTATTCTATTCATAAAGATCCAACTGCCACCGACATCTTCATGATGTGCATTGAGTAAAGGTTTCGTATACTAATGACTAATGACATAAAACGATTTTTATACTTTTGATGGTACACATGCTGTTCGGTTACATGAAAAAGTTGTAACAATTATTTAGCTGCTGCAATTTAATAAATATAATAACAATGGTTTAGTAGAAGGATAATTAATTAGGGTATGAGTTATTATTCTTATTTTTTATGATTTCTAAAGCTACTTGGAAGGGGAACGCAAGTAAATAAAGCATATAACCCCCTATTGTTGCCAATGTTTGTTACATGCTAACGAAGAACTACTAAAAAAGCTGAATTAGTGACAATTATTTTCTGTTGATCTTCTATCAGCAAGCTAATTGTGCATATCATTCTTGTACCTAGATTTTTAGCCATTTTGCAGGGTATACATTCTGTTTCTGAAGTTTCTGAATCGGTACGTCTCTTTTGATAGAATCATTGTTATCGTTTTCCTTATCAATTTTAGATCCCAAGATGATCACATGATTTCTTTCGTTGCTTCTTTTCCTGCAGTTGGAAACATTTATAGCATTAGCAAGACGTATAAAGCGCATATACATCGAAGAAAAGAGGCGCTGCACACGCTCCCCTGAGTACTGGTATGGAACGAGTTGGAAGAAAAGGGTACCTTAGTTGAAGGAAAACAAGAAGGAAACCAACCGCTGTAATCCCCCCAGCAACTGAAGCAATCACCTTGTGGCCTGAGTGTTTCACTTCTTTCGGCTTTTTCACATTTTCACAGAATTCAACTGGAGTCAGCACTGTATGTTCAGAGTCTTTCATGACCTATATATCCAATAAACCAACACAATGTTAATTAATATGCATCTCATATTCATACTAAACAAATCTGTGAAATCTCCAATAGAGAAATGAAAAACCAAATTGATTCAATGATACCGGGCTTACCTTTTCACATTCAAGCTCATCTCCAGCACTGTATGTTCTTTCCGATGAAGGATCAACATACTCGGTAGAGTCCAAAGTGCTCTCATGAATTGATTCAGTGGTCAAACTTTTACTGATCACAAATTTTGAACTGTCAACATTTTCCTCAAAGTGACTGCAAAGAACCTCATCGTTCAGATCAAGCACCGCACTTTCCCTCAATAACCTTTTTTCTTCAGTATAATCAGATGACGGTTCAATGGAGTCTGTGCCTAATTCTCGTGTAAAATTATCCTCAGTTTTCTCCAATTGAAACTCATCATCAAGTTCCATTGCTACACAACTCTCCGCATCAGAAATTCTAGTACCTGAATCTTCTGTCAAATTTTCCTGATTTTTTTCGCTCGTAGCCAACTTTGATTCAGGGGTAAAATCACCGTCTTGTTCATAGCTTAGGCAGCTGTCACAACTTAATGACGCGTGATTAACTCCAGAAACTACATCATCTGAGTTTTCATTTGGGATGGACACTCCAGAATTGGATCTGTCCATAAAAATTTTACTAGCTTCAGGTGAATTGATGGAGATTTCACAATTCTCGGAATAATGTTCTTCACATGAAAGAGGAAGTCTTTTATTATCGACTGATTCTTCAAGTGACTCTCCATCTAAATCAAACAAGTGAGAATGATCCAACTGAGCATTTGAAATTGGGGTATCACACTCCGCCTCTGTCAGACAGCTCTCTGCCTCATCAGAGTCGTACTGCAGCTCCTGGTGATATGAAAATATGTTTGTTCAACTCCAACAAGAATGAAAGTATGATAATGTTATATAAATCGAAAAGAAAAGTGAATATTAGCGATGTTTATTGGCATATATATCCAGGTCAAAATGTCAAACCCTTAAGCTGATAGTTGAGTATGCAACATTATACCTGGCGGTATGACCCTACTGAGCTAACACTTGAGCGGGACGAACTACACCTTGACTGCTCCAACAAACTTCTACGTATACCGCCTACCACATAATTCGGCATGGCTATTGTGTATGTAACAACATCAAAATCTGGTACCTATTTACATGCAGCAAGAATTTAGTACAATATGATAACCACGAAGGTGCAGATTAGATGCATCTTTTTACCAATATACTGTTCAATTGCATAATTGCAATTTATGAACTTATAATTAAAGAGGAGGTTGGTCTTCTGGATTGTACCAGTGGTACGTTCAAGTGAATGGTTGTTAATTAATGAAATGGGCTCAATAGCCTTTTATTTAAAAAAAATAAATAATTAAAGAGGAGGGATCCATTGGCAATGCTTATCTTGAGAATGGGACATTTGAAAAATAAAAAATTAAAAATTAAAAATAAGAAAAAAGTTTACAAAAGTATTGTATAGCTTATACATTAATTATTTTTTCAATTATATCCAATTTAAGCGACGTTTGATAGGTCCTTAAAGACTCGTTAAATTACATCCATTAAAAAGTGCATAGAATTTTGATGAGTCATCAAACGATATTCAAATTGATGAAATTTGAAACACTACCGATCTATAAGTTTAAAAATACATCCATAATCTCCTTTTCATTTTAAAGATTCTTTTTAAGAACTTTTTCAAAATTTTTAAAAGTCCCATTGTCAAGATTGTCAATACAAGCATTGTCAAGGGATCCCTCATAATAAAAAGTCAGCATTTCCTCATCTTTTGCAGAAGAGCACTCAGCAAAAAGAATTGAGCCAATAAAATGTGTAAAACTGGCTCAAATGAACTCGGTTCATATGAACTTGAATCCCAAATGTAAACCCAGATCAAATTAATTTTGTCTTGCATTTGAGCCAGAAAATAACTTATTTGTGGGCTAAAGAGTTGCAGCTACAATGTTATCATTATATTAATTAACCTATTAAATTTACTTAGCTTAGATATCAAAAAACATGGGAGCAAGTCAAAGAAATTTCATGACAATACAAGGTTTCCCTCTTTTTACTTACATCCAAATTCTTTGACCGGGCTTTAATTGAAAGAGAGCGAATGCACATGCAGACTCGGCGAGTATCTCTTCTCTCAACCACGTCAGAAGGAGAGAACAAGTCAATTCCAGTTAAACCCAGAATCTGACATACCTGAAAAGAAAATTTAATCATGGCATTCTGTTACTGAATTTAAAAATAAACACCCAATGTTTATTATGCTTGAATTGAAATCTCAAAGATATTCTTATGAGATTTACAAGTACTGCTATAATTAAGGCTAAGTAAAACAAAAAGGAAAATTAAAAAGATAAAATGCCCTTAGTTTTAAATATCTGAATAAATGATGTGCCCTGTAGTATCTAGTCTGGCAACTGGGTGTCATTTCAAGCATAATGTAAAGCTTTTTCATAATTGCAAAAGCAAGAAACATTAGCTTTTACTTGCAGAATCCTCAAAACTTGCACAGCGTAAATGCAATAAGTCAAACAAATAAACAAAAAGGTACCTTTAAAAATGAGTCGACCTTAGGATAAGGTGAGTATTTTCCTTCGCTCTTACCGGATGAAGCCCTCTCATAGATGTGCAATTTCGATTTCAGATCCTTGTGTTTCTTCACCAGCATTTTCCATATTAGTTTTGACACTTGAAACCTATTAATATTGATCATAAACATTTAAAAGCAAATTTACTATCTTTCGAAGATTCCAAAAAAAGTTTTCACTATGAATAACAACAATGAACATCAGGTTGGTGAAGAAAAATAAAATGATACTAACGACTTGTCACTTTCTTTTAAATCAACAAAATCCTAAACAGAACATCGACCCATCTATGCTACATTGGTGCTAGCCAAAAAATTTGTTTCCACCAAAAATAAGTTCCTTACCTTCTTACTTGCTTAGTTAGTAAACTCCAATAAGAAGTGTTTTCAGTTCCTTTCTAAAATTTAAAAAGAAAGCTGCAATCCTTTCTTATTGGGAATGTTTTCAGTTTTGAACATAGATGTCGGAAAGGCTTAATCTGTTGAAAATCACGTAATCCTAGAGGCTAGAGCGAAAGGTAATCTGGTAAATATTTTTTGTCGAATTGACATTAACTTGTGAATAACAAAATACGGCTGGCCTATACGAACAAGAGTAATAGTCAGGGTTCTTCGTGCAAAACAACCAATATTGGATTTCCCGGAAAAAATATCAATAAAAGAAAAAACTTTTGAAGCAATGCAACAGTGTGAATAAAAAAATGTAATGGTAAGAACTAAATAAAATTACTAAACAGAACCTACAATAATTCTCCATCGGCGATGAGATCAGCCATGGAAGTCTCTTCGTCGAACCTAACATGGAGAACCTCTCCCAGCCAAATCTTTGCTTGCCTCTGCGTCAAAAGTTGATCAAAGTTGAATAATTGCCTTTTTCTTCGATTCTTAACCATTTTTAATTCCATGTATCACTCTAATTGAGCTCTCTAATTCAGTTAACTTCTTTTTTTTTTTTTTGGAAATAATATAGGTCGAATTGCGCAGTTGGCACTGTCAAAGTTCACCAACTGCTCCATCTAAATAAAGAAAGTACTACTAAAAAAACGAGTATTGATAGGCAAAGATATAAATAACGGATTCCACTGGAATCACAGGTATGCCCAGAAAAATTCTTATAACGAGCATAATAACCATTCTAAGCGTTTCCAGAAATACCCCCAAATGGTACTCAATTTATCAAGCTCACATAAGGCTAAACTTAAAACTTGTATACAAAATAACAAGCAAACTGAATCCTTTTTTTTTTTTTTTTTGAGTAACAACAAATTAGTTAACTCAAGGTATGCAACCTCAAAACTAACTATTGATTTACCAGTGCATATATGCATGGTACCTAATTAAGTTTTAAGTTCCAATCTGACAATCTCCACTGTCAGCTATTTTTGTAACTTTAAAGTATAAATAAATCGAATCCCCAAGTCTACCAGACAAGTTAAAAATGAGACTACCTGCAAAGACACATGGTCAAGCTCTCTAAAACTGGAGGCAGGCGAGGTACTGTCAACTGCCATCACTCGGCCAGTAACTTCATTCCCTCCACGGCCCTTCTTCATCCCCTCTTCAATTCACTCCCTTTTGATCGATTCCGCTGTATTCAAATCAAGGAAACAGAGAAGAAGAGGTACTTAGCAAAGATTGCAACTTCATCCTCTCCCTCTTTCTCTGCCCATCATCTACCTTTCTCTCGCTCGCACTCTTTCCTTGTTCTATCACGTATCAGCACGGATAGCTCTCAGTCTTGAACCGATAGAAGGCAAGTGCGAGAGAGATGAGTAATCTACCAAATACAAATACCAGCAAGTACTTGTTTATTCGGTTTTCTAATCCCTTTTTAGTTCTCCAATGTCATCGGTGCAACAAACCCCACCCTCCAGTACTTCCGCAACTGGAAAGCAATAAGTGCCTGTACGTGTTTTTCTTCCACAAATCGAGAAATGCAATCAATTCAAATTTCAAATCGTACAGGTACAGATCACCGTCAATGGAGATCTCCAGTTTCAAAAGAAAGGAGGGAAGCAATAAGTAAGACAATGGAGAGATTTATTTCGTGCGCGCGTAAATGATGGAGCGGACGGACAGGTGAGAGTTGCGGAGTGCTTATCCCCTGCTCTACTGTAAGTCTGTATTGTGCAGTTCAGGACTTCGACCGTTGGATCGTATCGAAATTCGCGCTTACACGAATCTGGATACAATCCAACGGTTGAAGTTGTGAACTGCAACTTCTTATAGTAGGGATATGAATTCGGTGGGAGTTGCGTGTCGGGTGTCGGCACCTGACTGAGCCTCGTTTATGGGAATTCATATCCCCTGCTGTACAGCATTGTGCAGTTCACAACGTCATCCGTTGGATTGTTTACAGATTCGTTCTAGCACGGATCTCGAGACGATCCAACGGCTGAATTTGTGAAATGCACAATGCAGTAAGTCAGGGGATGGGCACTCCGTTTATGGGCCTCATTTATGGCGCATATTGACATTGTCTCTGTGACTCTGTCTATGGTTCTTAATTTCTATCTACCGTGTTCAGCTGATTTCTTCTTCTTCCTTTTCTGGTCCAGAAGTTACTCCGTCGCCGTAAGTCGTGACATGAACTTGATAAACTCCGCGCCTTAAATTAAGTTATTAATGGCCGGAGTGGAAATTTTTGTGGGTGCAAAACTGCAAACTGCAAATTAATTGACCTGCAGGATAAATTATAATCATGATTCTGCATGCTAGTAGATCTGGATCTACACTACTCTGACTGACAGGCCTACGGGTGTTTGAACTTTGAATGACAAAAATAATAAAAAATATCGAGCATCAATAGCGACTATGTAAATAATTAATCAGGTGAGATAAATGCATGCCAAATTGCCAAGCCTAGATTTGAATGTATTTTCGTAATCTCATTTATGGCATTTTGAAATCCAGATTCAAAATTTGAAAGTCGCGGGCAGCATCAACAGGTGGCCCAACTAGGCACCACCGGCTCTAGAAACAAGAACTGGGGGGCCGTTCGGTAACTCCTTCTTAGATTTCCTTAAGTCTTTTAATCTTTCTGAACGCAAGCTCCTTAGCATGGATTAAAAGCTTCTCCTTAAGTCTCCTTTTGACCGGGACTTAAGCCTTACCCGGATTCCTAAGGAAGCAATACCCATGGCTTAAGACTTAAGCTTTCTTAAGCTTTTTTTTCTTTTCCCGAACAAGTGTGGCTTAATGAGACTTAAATATTTACACTAACCACATTGCCGAAGAATCCGTAGAATATTTAATCGGACAATATTGTTCTGTTCTGCCCTATCTGATCAAAGTATTTTAGATAAATAAAACATTTGAGTAACCCCGGTCTATAGCGGATTAGCGGTATAGCTTACGGGCTTTAATCACTCTCAAAAAATGGTACCCTGTCTATATATCATGTACGTAATGCTTTTAAAAATTTGTTTGCTCCACACATCAAAATTATGTACGTAATGTTTTTAAACAAGGGAAGTCTATCTATATTAAAAAAATTTTTGCTCCTCACACCAAAATTAATTTATTTGAATAATTATTCTCATTTGAATTAGTTGATCTAATTACATTAAAGTATGTCATAGAGAAGGATAATAATATTTCAAAACTATTACAACATTTTTTTAATTTAATTGGAAGTATTATAATGGTTCAACAAAATTAAAGTTTGGTGTGGGAAACAAAAATTTGGCGCAAATAACGCTCTCCATTAAGAGAGATCATTCTGATTTTATTTACATGTACACCAACCATTAACAAAAATCAATGGTTCACATTTTATGTTGTTTTTCTTCTATTTTTATGGCTACCGAAACGATATGGAATTTTCATCATTTTTTATGTATATGTTATTGAGATGATTTATAATAAATCTAACAGTTTGAATTTACCACCTTATGTATAAATAATAATGTGGTCATTAAGGATACTAATTTGTTGTTATTGGATCCCTCCTCTTAAATAAGTTATGAACGTGGCAACTTTTACTTTTAAGTCCCGTTCAGAGTCACTCCTTCCCCACGGAATGTTTACTATTTACGTGGAAAAAAAACTTTCCTGTGAGAGTGAATTTGTTTTTTCCCACGAAAACAGTAGAATTCTCGTGGGCTGAGGGTTGGTCCAAACAGGCCCTTAAAGATGCAACTGGATGGGCGGAGAGAACCGTGCTAACTTTGGGTTAGATAACATTTCGAAATCTTGAGCTGATTCAAGAGGAGGCCCATTAATAAGGATGAAACATGTAAACAATATGCTGCATGTGTATTCCAGCATAGTAGTAACTAGTAAGAGATGTTTCCTGTACTATTTTTATTAGAGCAAATATGTTAGGTCCAAACTTGATTTTAACTTTTTTTTTCTTTTTTTAATGTATTGTTTTACCATAATTAAACTTCTGTTTAACATCCATATTGCCAATTTTCTGAAACTATTCTACCCAAGATTTTTATTACAAGAAAGAGCTTATATCCTATTAAAACGGAGAAAACAAAGTAAAATGGAGCTACCATCTAACTAGAACATATTGATCAGGGTGTGTTCGGTTGTCATGGGATCGTGTGGGTTGGAATTTTATGAATCAAAATCATCTGGGGTACCCCCACTGGAATGGTCAAACCCCCCCCACACACACACACACAAAATAAAACTACATTGCACGGTTTTTGAGGCTGCCCGCTACAGTACCAGCACGTTTTTTTCTCCATACAATTTCTGACCACTCCTTCATATGGGATAAGTGACCATTCCAGAGGATGTACACTCGGATTTTATGGGGATGAGAACCCAAAAAATAAAAATTGGGAACCATCCATACGGGAATATCAACACATGACCATTCGTTTGTACTATGGAAATAATCATGGGAATTGAATATAAATATTATAATCATCAATTGTAAATTTATAACTAATAATTATTAATATAATTCTATTATATGGTATTTTTTGTGAGAATTGATATTCTATGAAGAAAGTTCTGATAAAAAAATTATTATTTTTTAAATATAACCATTATCAAAACTAAATTTGTATTAGTTACATTAATTAACATTAAAAAAATTATTTTTTTGACAACCTTTTGTACAAATTCCATGTTGACTGTGGAGTGCGATTCAACATAAAAAATAAAACCAATGAAAAAACAAATCATTGTTAAATTTGGAAATTTTGAGTTTTCAAAACACAAACAAATAGTAAAATAATTAAATTTAGGGACTTGATAACTGCACCTCTTAGGAAACCCCCTTAACCGCACCCAATACATTTTTAGTTAAATTTTTTTTCAAATACAACAAATCACTTTTACTGGTTGCAATTCACATCCTCAATCGAACAAAACACTTATATATATACAATAGAAAGATCAAGAATAAAAAAAATTCACTCAAAATTTATAAGAACATGAGAAATAAAGAGAAAATATTATCAATTTAGTTTGGAGGATGGATAAGGGGGAAAGTTAAGGTGAGCAAAGATAATTTCTCTTAAATTTAATCTTTATAAAGTTGGGATGCATAATTGCACACACACAAAAAGTAATAATGTCTCACTACCAATAGTTCAACTATTGCACATGTTAAATCGATAGCGAGACTGTGAGAGTGAGGAAAATAATTGGCACGGCTGTTAATGAACAAGGTTAGCAAGTACCAATTGAAGTACCAAACAAGGATTTGATTTGATGGGGGCAGCGAAGGCGTGTCAGCCGAGGGCCCATGCAGCCCAACACAAGCGGCGTCATTGTCACTTAGGCACCAACTCGTGTCTGTACCGACTACCGAGTATATATAAGCCAGCCTGACTTCACGTGAGCCGGGAAAAGCCCCACTCTAATGGGTCCGACTATATCGAAACCGATATACACATCAATTAAACCAGAAGAAATAAGGTTAGAAAACAGCATAGTGCCATAGTGTGGGTTACCTGAAACAAACAATTAAATAAATAAATAATTATTAATTAACGTGGGAATTTTATATTAATTCCGAAAAAAAAAACTTCTTTTAGAAAAAAATATTAGTTTTTAATTTAGTAAATGCTTCATTCATGCAATTTCAATCGCAAATATATATTACGTTTGCCACTCTTTTGCAGAGAACATTGATATGCTCTTAGAAAGATAATCATTGAGTAATTACTTTTCCTAAATATTAAAAAAATAATTTTCTATAACATTAGTGATAGAAAAATTTACTTATATTGGTGTTGCCTTAACTATATTAGTGAACTATCGAAATTATCAAAAATAAATTATCTATCTATCTATCATTTTTCAAGAAAGAAATTATAATCTACAAATTATAATAGAAAAAATGTAAGCAAAATATGTTAAAAAATTATGTAAATAAAAAAATATTTATTGATTACATAACATTTTAATGTATTTCAATTATATAACTTTCATTGTCCTTAATCAATCCTACTATTTTTCTTTGTGGATTCTAAATTTATATAACACTGATTGTTTTTATAAATCTAATTAATTATGTGTTAAACGATTCTAAAACATAAATAACAACTATAAAGAGTTAGGTATCATAAAATAATTGAAAATTCAGACGGTTCTAAGCACTATTTATATGTTACTATATAAAGTATCAAATAGCAGGAAAAAATCGATATCGTTGTAGCGTTTTGCTTCCAAAACACTATATCGGCCGCTATGAACGCTATTTAAACCTTTTTTTAAGATCAATGAACATCAAACTTTGTGTTAGCTTCTTAATTAAATGACAAGATAGAGTCGTAATAATATCAAATATTATCTATCTGTACTAAATTAATTAATTTTACATGTTTCATTAATTTTATTTAGAATTAAAAATATTAATCTGCTTCTTTGATCTAAAGTCTAAACAAACACTGATCACCATTATCAGATTTGGACTTTTCGATATTTAATCAATTGCATCTTGCAATAATTGGGGCACATGAACCAGCTAGACGAGTCCGTATCTGCTGTTATTCTTACACAGGACCCTATTATTCTTATTCCAGTCGTTAGATCAAAAAGGACAGATAAGATAGACCGATTTTAGATTATAGGGGTCCTTTTTGACAAATCTCATCCTTAGATTTTGATCCAACGGCCCAAAATAGAAAAGTAGGGTCCTGTTATTCGATGTGAATTCCCAGCTAGCTAGACATCTCATTCAAGGTACGTAAATTAAGATTATAATTGGGATCCAGAAGCCGAAGTAATATATATTCTATGATATCTCGCCATAAACTGATAATGATGTTTACTATGTCCGATGTGGTCGATCTAGCTAGCTAGTTGGCCATGGGCAGGGCTGACTGAATCCTGAGACTCGGTCGGTTCACAAATTTTCCGTTTTTTTGCAAGTTTGACTTGTTTAAGATAACTATATATTATGAGGAGGGTCAAATGACACACAAAACGTTGACATAGATGTTACACAAAAGATATAATTTATAAAAAAATCTTAAAAATAGAAAATCTTCTACAAACATGGTCATTTATTTATAGATCAATCGTGTTTCAAATTTTATTCAATTTGAATGTCATTTGATACTCCATTAACGATCATCAAGTTTATGTGGTAACTAGAACGATCTAAATTTAATGATTCTTGATGGAGTATCAAACGACACTCAAATTGAATGGAATTTGAAACACAATTGATCTATAAGTAAATGAACATGTTTATAATTAAAAGACTTCTGATTTTTAAGATTTTTTATAAGTTTATATAATTTAGTGTAGCATTTGTGTCAAACGATATTACAAAATATTGTTGTGCCATTAGATCCCTCTCATATGTTATACCAATATAACAAATCCTCCAATTAAAATTCCAAATTTGAAAGGATCTATACATGGTGTTTAACACCCCTGCACGTGTTGGGGCACCATGCACAGTGATCCAAGTAGATCATGCTTTTCTATTTAAGGGAGTCCTAGAGAATATGTAACATGTTAATTAATTGAAGCCTATTCCTCAATTTTAATTAGCAGCCACATGATATTATTTAGATATCAAATTTTGTATTTACTACTATATATGAAAGGGCTTCAATGCATATATACATGAAAAATCTGACTACCAATTCGAGAAATTAAACAAATGTTAAGATGTCGCATGCCGAATGGTAATTAATTTGACTTATATATATCGATACTTGGTATATATATATATATGTTCTTAGATAAATATCTAGGTTCGTTGATGTTATTTTTGTTTGAAATTTTGTTTTGTTTGTTGTGACATTAATGCTTCATTTGTCAGGTGTTGATGATAATATACGTTTCACCAATGGAGTTTTTCTTATGTACGTAATTGATGCTTATGAATTGCTAACTATATAATTAGTAAACTGTAATTAATAAACCTTAATTGAAAATGATTTTTGAATAATTAATGAAATAATTGTTATTGAATATAGCTAGCTACTAGCCGGCCGTCAACGTCAGAGAGAATTAATTAAATAATTAAATAAAGGATCGATATATATATATATATATATATATCATGTTATCAAGCACAAGACTCACAGAAAATAAACAAATATATCATGTTATATATATCATTACAATAAGATCAATAACTGATCATGATATGAAAGGAAAGGAGTGTACAAAAAGAAAAGAAAAGAAGAACCAAGTACAAGCATGTAGCTATACTAGCAATATAATAGCATCTTAATTCTTTCCTTCAAACAAACCAAAGATTAATTCAAGGGAAACACAAAGCCATGGCCCATGGGCACTTCCTTCCCCTTCCCCTCCACTCGACATGTACGCTCTACCAGATCGATCTTTGTACCACATTATGTTGTTACTAACCCATGATGTTCTCTCTCCCTTGATTAATTAGTATTGTAACTTAATATCAATTTCACTATAATTAAATAAAGTGTGAAACTCAGAGACTCACAAGTCACAATCCTTTATATGCATGGAAAGGATATTGGATCGATGTGCTTATTAGAAATTTAGAGTACAACATAATATTAGCTAGTCATTAATTATACTTTGGAAACCTTGCTTAGCCATTCATTATTGTAATATTAATTGTGTCGTTGTATCGATTAACGCCTGCGGGCAGCAGTCTCCCGCTGTGCATTGAAGTATACTGCGGCCACGGGGAGGCCGAGGTCATTGTCCTCGGCGAACTGGCGAGTGTTGAAGTGATCCCGCGAGCTTGGCACGGCGATGGACTGGCGCCGGTTCTGCTTGAACAGCACGAAGACGAACCGGTGGATGCCAATGTTCGGCCTCGGGCTTTCGTAGCTCACCAACTCCCTTCCTGTTCATACAAATCAAAATATATAAGTACATGATATATGTGCTAATTAAGTGCTAACAAAAAAGAATCTATATATTCAAAAAAGGAGCTTTTTGATTGTTTGCTTCTTAATTTCTGATCTCTTATTCTATGTATATATGTCTCTTATGACTTATGTGAACTTGTAATGAAAATGAAGATATTGCAGAGGAGAATTGAAGAGACTGACCAAAAGAAGCATCAGTGGTTCCAGGGATGTCAGTGACAATCCTGCAGGAGAAACCAGGTGCACATATAAATTGTTAAATGTTAATGCCATGCATGAAATCACTATATATGATCTTTATGTAAGAATCTAAAAAGTAAAAATCACTCATTTTGTTTTATAATTGTGATTTCTTTTTTTGTAACATGTTCTATATATATGTACCAGTGAAGGTGTTCCCTCAGGTACGGATCGCTCGGCCCCGGCACGTCGGGGTCTGTCATCACCTAAATTATAAACAAAAGGAATATTTCATGATCAGATCAGTAAACTCAAACCACATTAATATGCATAGCTATCCAATTTGCAACTTAGCATATGAATGAGTGTTAACTATATACATACCAATGTGAACATTGAGCGGAGGTCGGCGCCTTGAACCTCGACCCTCGGCTTGGACACGACAGCCGACGGAAAGAACTCGTGGCCATTAAACACTTGCTTGTTGGAGTTGTAGGTGACCGTCATCTTAACACTCGGATTGAAGGTATCCAGAACCTCCCCAATCACCTTACCCACAATCAGGGGCTCCAGCAGCCTTGCCATTGTAAATGGTGAATCAAATCAAATGTGTGTATATAGATAGATATCAAGATGTACAAACTGAGCCAAGTAGCTAGCTAGCTTTGCAACTGTGATGACAGAAGGTGAGCAATGTGGTGTATTTATAGAGCCTCACAGTCACAGAGGAGTACATGCATAAACATATATCACATTCAGAGTCCAGTTGTAAGGTCAGAGGAGAACAAAGGGTGGGGCAGGCATGTGAGCTTCTAGGCTAGCTGATTTTAGGGTTTCTTTTTCTGTGAGAATTTTGCATGAAGTGGAAGGGGGCCAGCCGGCCAGGGCAGGGCAGGGCAGAGGGAGATGGAATCTCACTGGCCAGCCAGCTGCCGTACAATGTTCAACATTCAACATTCAACATCCACAAGCCACCTCGTTTTATTCTTCCATTCATGTCTTCAAAAGTAAAATAAGTGATAATGTGACCAAGATATTAGATATATAATTTCAGAGAAACATCCTGCGTCTATTGAAAATGCATCAATATGTCCATAAAAACACTCAAAATGTAACAAATGCATCTGATTTTGTAACAAATAGACCTGAGTTTGTAACCTATGGACGCTAGGTATTACTCATAATTTCATGTATATGTTGTTGGGTATATTGATTGCTCTATACTTTAATGGACTAAAATAAAAAAAAAAAGTTAAACTAAAGGGATAATTATTTTGCCATCCGAATCAGAATTTTCCATTGACTTTATAAATTAAAGTTCCATGATTGTATAAAATACTAAAATGTCAAAACATTTACAAGAAAAATAGATACTGATGGATGAAGCTTTTGAATTTTAAATATTATTCACGAAGATATATTCATTTGGATTATTAAATCGGATCTGGATTTTTATATAAATCAAAACATCATCAGAATGAAAAAATGAAGCAATATAGTTGAAAAATAAAGAAGCAAAGAAAAGAAAAAAAGTGGCTTCAATATGGCCTTCTCAAAATGAAATTTGTAAGAAGATCATGTCTATATAACACGATTCAAGATTCAGCTCGTACTAAATTGTCTCTCCATACGATTCATAACTCAACAGTAATTGAGTTGCCATATATTATATATAAATATGCACAATTGCACACACATATATCCTTACTAATAATAAAAGCATATTTGGAAAAAAAATAACATGAAAGGACTATCCTCACATTTGAGCTGTTGATCTTTTTTCTTTTTTTTTATAGATCAAAACTGTTGATGTACGTTAATGCCCGTCGACATTCTCAACCCAATAAAATTAAAAGCCCATATAAATTATCTCAATTTAAGGCCCATTACATATTATCTTAAAAATTTATTATAAGAAATAATAATTTCAGTCCTAAGCAAGACGTGGGATTTTCACTGTATATATATATATATATCATTTGGGAACTTGTATCCCAACCGTAACAATTGGTGCATGCCATTTAATTTCCTTGACTATACATATTTGTCAAATTAAATTTCTCTTGACATTAGAAAATTATGCATGCCTGTTTAAGTAAAGAATTCTTGGAGAAAACAAGAAAGATCTGAAGTTATTTTTAAGATTAATCAGACTTTGAACAAAATTAGTAGATATCATAATATATGCCTTTCTTGTCCATGTCTTATCCTTGGCCTTTTCAAGAACATGTTATATCTTTTTTTTTTTTTTTTTTTTTTTTGAGAATAGAACATGTTATATCTATCGTACAGAGTACAGTATTCCTTTTATAGCCAAATCTTCAGTGAGGCAATTTATAAATTGTCTCTCCATACGATTCAAAACGAGAAATTAGGTCACCCATCAACTTTCTTTCACAATTGCATAAATATTCACTGGAAAATGATATCTATTAACCAGAAAGATATAAATGCTAGCTCACTGAAAAATTATATTTGTTCATTGAAAATACGGTGGACGTACCGGTGGATAAGTAAGAATAAATGAACTGGTGTAAGTCACATATACGTGTGTATATGGCAAATCTGTGGTTAATTTACTTTTAGAAGCTAATTAATACATCCTTTTCATTTCAATTAATCCATTAATTTAAGATTGATTACGAAAAAAATCAAGTGATTTTTTTTTTTTTTTTTTTTTTTTGCAAATGGTACCCTTAATAATTACAATGTAGCCAAAAGCAAATATGCAAAGAATATATTTCACTTTTACAGACGTGTATGAAAACAGTCGGCAATATATTAAGTAAGAATAAATGAAGCACTATTTCCATTTCTTAATGAATTTAGGGGAATGAGAAAGTGTGAACTCTACATGTGGAAGTATATATATATATATATATATATATATATATGAAATAATGCCCCACATATACGCTGCTCATCATGATTCATGAACAAATCATGATTAATTAATTAGGAGGCACTTTTAATTTTATGTGACATGCTGGAGCCGGTTTTGGGCTTTCCTATACTATATATATATATATCTTTTTCTCTTAAGGTAAAAAAAGCTAAGCCAAATGGTTTGTCTTAGGAAGAACCTTTCCCATCTAATCTGCATCCAGAGGGAACTTTCCATTTCTGGATATATTCTTTGGTGCTTTGATGCACTTGCAAAAGGGAAAAAAAAAAAAAAAACAAGGCACCCGGGTTCTTCTATGGCTCTGTCCAATGCATTGCAACCCATGAATCATGCATGGGGTATTTAATTATCTACCAGTAAAGAGCTAACACCTTACTTTGGACTGAAATTGTTATTTCTTATAATAAATTTTAAAGATAATATGTAATGGACCTTAAATTGAGAAAATTGTTATGGGTCTTAAGTTGTAATGAGTTGAGACATTGAAGTACGTTAACGGTGGTGATCAATCTAAGTAAACAATCAACGGCTGAGATTTATTAATTGGAGAAGATAGAACTTTCATATCAAAAATTCTAATCTCCTTTTATTAGGAGTAAGGATATATGCATGGGAATATGTATGAAAGAAAATTAAGTTCTCTATATCAAGTTGAAGCATGTAAAACTAATTCTATAATATATAATCTATATTTATTAGTGACTATGTATGATCATAATTTCCCAACTTATTGCATATGAGCAGATGGGCATAATTAATTTCATGAACTTTTCTTGGTGAAAATGACTTATGAAATATTAAGGAAAAAATAATTTGGCCAATTAGACCATAATTCTTTATTAGTGTTACTCAATACCAACCATTCTTTTTCTTTTTGAGGGTTTCTACCAAACATTCTAAAACTTCCCTTTGGTGCCGCATTCTACACAGCAGGTGCCACAGAAAAAGGCATGAACGAGCATATATAAAGATAACTCCACTAGCATGGCACAGAGTGGCAATTAGTCCATGTAATAAAAAATGTCACCTCAAGGGGAAAAGAGTGATCCCTTTGGATACTTAATCAGAAAAAGAAAAGGTGTTGGTTTCCATAAATTGAAGCTAGAACCAAATTGAATTGCAATTCTGATCAGAATGGCTTCATTTCATCCCTTAAAGACTTGATTAAAAGCATTTGTTTAGTTGGTTTATACTGAGTTTGGCCTGATGACACATCCCCATGTTCCCAATTCTCCTCTTTTTTGCTTTTTTTGCCATTTTTGCATGGATCTGGTTCTGAATTTCCTAAGCAGGATTGATTAGTAATGAAGCTAACAATTCTGGAAAAGGTTGTCTAGTTGTCCATTTGCTTGAACAAAATTTTTGGAACATCCAATGACTTCAAATGGCAGAGTGGATGGTTCTCGTCGAAATCTTTAATTGTTGTAGTTGAGCTATTGTACTTAATTTGAATTTTCTTTTCTTATTAGGAAGCAGAGAAAGTAATTAATGAATTGATAAATTGACATAGTTGAAATATTATGTAACTGTGTACTTCAATCTTATTTTTGTGGGAGCAGAGATAGTTCGCAAGTGAATAAATTTTGATAAAAGAAATTCCACTTTATTCCGCATTAGTGGCATGAATTCAGATCCCCTAACGTACTGAAACGTGTCTGTGAGCTCGACCCAAAATATTGCTATTAGAATTCATGTTAAGTATTAATTAGTCTATTTAATTTGGGCTGTGTATGAATAACACAGGCCCCGGCTTCTTAAAAGCGAGAGCAATTCAAGGTAAATAGTTTACAATAGTGCTGATATAGCATGGCTAAATTTTTTTGGAACCTACCACTCTTTCTAGAAGAGTAATACCTAGCGTCCATAGAAAAACTATCCATAATGTTCATAAGTTACATTTCGGGATGCATCTGTTACATTTTGGAATGTATATGTTATATTCCGTACACCTCTATGGATGTATGGACAGTTTTTCAGTCGACGCAAGATGTTTCTCTTTCTAGAATATATACATTCTAAATAGGAACAAATATATTCATTTACAGAAATTATGGATCTTGCAATGATAATATAATATATGATGTTATTTAAGCAGCGAGTCTCCAATCATTACACTAAAATTTTCTTGGCCAGGAAATGAAAGGTTAATTTTTTGTAAATCTATCAATCATTATCATCTACATCTTCCTCTTGTAAAAGCCTCAAAAAGAGAAGTATTCATCTAAGTCATCTATCAGAAAAAAAATTAAGGCAAAATTATATATGAGCGTTTCATTAGAAATGAAACCACTCAGTACAAAAATTCAGTCATCTGCACATGCACCATGAACCAAAACACAAGCACACGCACACGCACACGCACAGGCACGCAAATATACTAATTTATATCTTCAGGATGTGGTTCAATGTCAGTGTCACCTTCATAACCCATGCTTTCACTTGGATGCTCCAGCTCATCTTCATGCTTGTTGCCAGAGCCTGCATCGCCGGAAGCTTCTGCTTGAGGCAACAAACAATATACAAAGAAAAGAAATAAATAAGAATATGCAAGGATACAAAAATGTACAATATTCAACTTCTCAAAACGGACGTCTATGAAATAGCGTCTTCTTAGATTTGCCAGAGCAACCATAACAGGCCAATCTAAACGGGCAATAGACTCCGCACAAATGCTTTTCTTGCTAAAAAAAAAAAATTCAATCCTACCAAATATAATTAACAAAAGTAAAGTTATATGTACCTTGGTTGGAAGAGCGGGAATATTTTTTTGTATGCTGCTTGATGAGCTTCCTGGCCTTGTGTATGGTGAGCTGGCGAGCAAAGGGGTGGATCTCAAGTTCTCCATCACTAAGCTTGCCAGAGTGGAAGTCTTGGTCAGCATCACCTTGGCGCATGGTGCGAAGCACAAACTGCTTGGCCTTCTTCTTTTGAGAGGTGAAGAGGCCTTTGACTGAGCTGACAAAACCATCTCCAGCCCCCTCACTCTGCTGCCGTTTTACCCAGTTCGCCATCATCTGATCGTAGCCTCCCAGCTCATCATCACTGTCGCTGGAGGATAACTCTGCACTGATCACTGCTGATGGTGCATGGTTGCTTCCCGACTTATCTTTAAATTTTTTTACCTGCATTTTATAATTTCGGCAGTGCGACATTATGAGATACAATGGCTTTAATTAGTACTTAAACAAATACAGGTGAAAAATGTCATCCCAAAGGTGTAAACTTGCCTGTATTCCCATTACAGACTTCACAACACCTACTATGATATGCTTTTTCACACGCCCAAATAAGCGGCTCCAAGTACCCATGAAGTTATCCCGGTGGAATGTATCCATCAACAGACGAAGATTATTTATTGGCAGTGACCCTTCATATGTCAGAAGCAACTCGACCTATTCAAGTACCAGCACTGTTGGGTTATGATGCACTTTGATTCGAGATTATTATATCAATTGAAATTTATATATAAAAAGAGCAATTCTCACTTACTTCAACTTCTTTCACTAAAAAAATTACACTCAAAACTCAAGGTATTAAACAACCATAAATTCATTTACTACTTATTTTCATCGTAACATTCATTTGCATCTGTGAGACAAATGGCCCAGACAAATCATGAAAAGGAAACCAAAGAAAGATACACCTGTTGATGAGGACAAAATTTCCTAGCATTTTGATTCCAAACCAACCAAATACGCACTTGGACGGTTTCAAACAAGCAAACAAGAAATATTAAATACCTGGCTTATGTTAAAACTCTGAAATTCTGTCATCTTAGGCTGAGTTCTTTTCTCCTCTTGAACCTTGGTGACCTTCTTCTCCTCCCGGTGAGCTTTGCTCGTCTGGGCCCGCTTTGAGTCTTTAAGATCTGCAGTTAACACGAGTGTTTCGCTTTTCGTTGGTGCGATCTTTGGTTTTTGTGCTTGCAAAACGATCTCATTTGCAACCGACTCTGCAACGGTTTCTTCCCAGGATGACTGGTCAAACGAAGAGGTCCGTCTTAGCTCAGGCTTGGAGCCTAATAAAGCTGCATGTCCTTTTTGGTTTTGAGACTTCTTAGCCTATATAAAATGCCCCAATACAGAAAAAAAAAATTGTCCTTATAGGTGCTCAGTGGTTAACATATTTAAAGTTAATTTCATGAATAACATACAAAGTAAAAACACAGCAAAAGAAAAAATATAGAAAGAAAGGAAATTATAGAGAGATCAAACGAGCAAGCAACAAAAAGTTAGCAATTTAACATACTTAACTTTGACCTCCAATTACAGTAACAATTCTTTTCATTACCAGAAACTTTTTAATTGCTGAAGGAATCGATAATGCTAATTCATAGGCTAGTCTGTAAATTTATATCCAAACTTATCTAAATATGAATCTGAAAGCGTCTGATCTAAAATGTTATTGAACTTACATGGGATGTATCACTACGAGTGGAAGAGTCAGCCACATAATTCTGGTTTGCATCTGATGATTCAGGTACAGATGTGCTTTTCTTGACCCGTCTTGACCCCGCAATTGTTGAAACTTTCCAAACTTCCTTTAAATCATTAAATGACCTTAGTAACTAGTCTTCCAAAATTAATTTAAAAAAGTTAACAGCAATGACTAAATAGGTGTCTAGTTCTGTCTGGTAGCACCCTTTGACAAATTTTAGTGGCTGTACGTGCCTAAAAATTATACGAGTTGTCAAAAGTAAAATAAAAAAAAAAATAGAATATCAATGGTTATACCTGTCGTTTCTGTGAATGTTGTTCTTCACCAGGGAAGAAATAATCCCACATCATCCGGTACATTGTCTCGGTCAAATGTATCTTTAATGGATATATATCTACCTGAAATTTACAGATTTGTAAATGGTATGACCGTAACATAGTATGAAAATAATCCAATATGGTGAGTGACTGAGTTAATCTACTTTTACCAGACTTTCCATAATGGGTTCAAACTAGTCTGAGTGGTTATCAAAAGCACAGGTGCCATGTGATGTTCAATTAAATAAATAAATAATCATTTACTACCTCAGTCTGAAAGTTATTCAAACCACTGTTTGAGGGCTTATTTTGGCCCCATGACCCCAACAAAAAACAACAAAAAAACGGGAAAATTGTTCAGACCAGTACAGTTTTGGTTCAAACATACCATGTATTAACCTTATCATTATTAAAAGAAAAGATACAAGTATTGACAGATTATACCCGGAATGACTCAATAGGAGACCTCCCATCTTTGGGGACACCTTGCTTGGAGTTTACACGAACCATGACATTTCTACAAATAATTTAACAAGTAAGAAACAATATAAATATATAAGAGTAAACAATATACTACCAGTCTTTCGATATTCGAGACAGTCCTATAATACCTAGCCATAAGTCTATTGTCATTTTACAAAGAGCAGTGACAAAGTTACCACAAAAAAAAAATAATTAGATTGGTCTTTCTGAATATATTCAAGCCTTACTTGCCCCACTCGGGAGGTGGATTCCAAGCCGATAGCAACGTATCTGATTTGGCATTGGGCAGGCAATTTTTCACCACAACAGACTTGGTAGTGAAATTAGATATACCTTTGTCTCTGAAATCTCTATCAAAATCATACACCTGCGAGCACATTACACAAGTGAGATGATCATTTCAAAACAGCAGTTTCTAATTAAATCTGACTTCAAACTCATATAGCATTATTACCTAAATCCCTACTTTAACAAAATTTTACACTGCCTGAATAACAACCGATAAAAGAAATGAAATAGTGTTATGTTACCATGTCATTTATCTCAGCCTCAGCAAATGATTTGCCATCTATGAGCATGCTCCAGACAACATTCTCAATCTTCATAGAAATTCTCATTGCATAAGATGGGCTTTTACTTTCTGTGAGTCTTGACTGTGCTGCTTTTCGCATTGCTGACCTTAAATCAGAACATGCTTCCCTTCTCAATTTCCTTGTATTCACAATCTCCTCCTTCAATCTTTGAACCTATGAATGTAATATTCAGTCATAAAGCCAAAACAAATTAGAAGCATATGCAAAATATCTCATGCTCCGATGTCTAAACCCCTCCATATCATTCATAGATATATTTGCTTATGAAACGGACTCCCATACCCCCTCCTCTCCACACATGGAAAAACAACTGGGTAAATGCACTTTAGCATGCATGCCAACAGAAGCAGGTAATGAAGAGGCAAATCAGACGGAAACAGAACTATACTGTGGCCATGTGAGAAAAATGACTAATATATATAAACAGGTTAATTCAACAAATGATATTATAAAAAACAAACATAACTCACCAAACAAGTAGCATGATTGAAAATTGGGGTATTGTACAAAAAATTCATACTTGATTATTGGAAGCCAATTGAGAAAAAGAACAAGAAAAAGAAATTGCCAGAACTTTTAAAACTTGAGGTCGCAGTTATTTAGAACAAAATTCAAACAAAACCTTACCAATACAGATCTTGAGCCAGAAACAATCCATGAAATGTTATCATCTGACTGCAATGCTGGACCCACATGTCCTAGTGAATCAGCAGCTCTAGATAGAATCGCTCTGATGTCATCAATCAGCACCTTCATTTCTCTTTCTCTCTGTTCAAGTTTGATTTTTGCCTGCTCAACCTCCTCTACCCCATCTGGGACCACCTCATCAGTCTCCTCTCCCATCTCTTCACTCTCATCATTCCCATCGTCATTAGATGGATAAACCATACTGTTGTTATGAGGTCTGCAACATATGATGTTTATTAAACAGTCATTATCAGCACTGTGAACAAAATTTCATACTCATCCATATCAGACCTACCAATAACATACAACAACAACAACAACAACAACAACAACCAAGCCTTTAGTCCCAACCAATAACATACATCTCACAAAATTAGAAATTTATCATCAGTACTAACACGAGAAATATCTCATACCGCTGTAAAATTTGAGAAATAGTTGTATGGGTGATTTTTTAATAAAGAGAATAATTTAAATAAAATTTTAAAATGCAAAACTATTTATTAGAAGAAATTTCAAAACATTTAAATTGTATTTTCAAAATAAGTTTGGTAAATCACAGACCATATTTTGAAGATACAGACGGTAATCAAAATGAAAGTTCACCCCCGTGTTAATGCAGCAACAACTCACTTTCAACTTATATTGGAGATGTATTGTAACTAGTTGGTTCATATGTTGGCCCATAGAAATTTGATAGCAGTTGGTAGTTGGAACACCCAAGTGCAAGAAGAGGAATGCTCCAAGTGCAGAAATAACTCACAAGAATGCACACATTAAGAAGTATTACATTTATCCAGCACCCAAGTAAAATCACTAGACAAAAGAGAGAAAATAGAGGCCAAAAATAGATCATATGTATCAGCCAACTTTTGCTTGGATCAACCGCAACAAAACAAATCGCTGCACTGTAAATATGAACCCTTCCTTTCCAATAAAACAAGTTCATCACATGTATAAAAGAACTTCTGCAATGTATTCTGGTCACCGACCGTATTTTTGAAGTTATGATAAATTACAAACTGTATTTTGAGTTACGATTTCTGTGTTTAGAATTTTTATTAAATTTCTGTGTTTAAAATTTTATTTAAATTATTTTATTCATTAAAAGATCACCCTATTTCCATAGTTCGCTGGCTTTCTCATTATTAAAATATAACTATATAATTCCTCATGCATCACCTTTTTCTGAAAGGAAGCAAAGGAGAAACAAGGACAGGTTTGTGGATATTTTCAATAAATAGAATAGGAGAGGTCCTTCGCAATTGGTGTTCCCATCTGAGAAAAATTATAGACATCTTGTGCTTTGAAGTACTAGATATGAATTTCAATAACCCTAAAGTAAACCAACACAAGCCAGGCTCCTTATTGCTTAAAAGTAAAATGCTTACTTGGGAGACCGAGCTAGGAGTAAATTGGTCAAGACATCCATCATAACTTGGAACTGACGAGATGTCATAGTTGCAGCAATGCTTGGTGAATTGAAAGTTAGCTCTTTCAGAGGCTTGACCTACTTATAAAAAAAGGAGAAAATTAGAAAGCAATATTAAGTACCACAATAAACTATGACAAAGATATATTACACATTTCATATTAATTAATTTTAATATACAAGATGTCTATACTTTATTGGAAGTAGGAACGGTACTCAAATGGCATGGAACTAGTAATTAAATTGGTACACTTCTCATTTAGAGACATATTAGATAATCAGTTAAGTAATTCTAACTGGTGCATGCTATGTTGCACACAACAATTAGAAACAGCACCAAAAAAAGAATACCTTTAATTCAGGCCCACCTTTGTGGCGGGTGTAGCGCAGATACATCTGACAAGGCATGAAGACACGCTCAAGAAGGGGGCCTGTACGCTTTTCAGACACATCCTTTGTGATCTTTGGAAGCCACTGCAGCCCTGCACCAGGATCCACATCTGTTGGTGCTACATGTGCCTGTACATGCTCTAGCATTACTGACAATTCTAGACGGCGCCATGTCATCTCTGGTGTCACCTCTTTACTGGTGGCTGGGGTGGTGGTGGTGGTAGAGGTAGACGTCTCGGAGTTGTTGCTACTGCTTCTAGTGAGAGATTCAGCAATCATCTGGTAGCCAATATGAAGAATGGCACGGAAGGAGCGAGCAAGAACCTTACCACTTGCAGCAGCAAGAAGAAACCGTGCCTGATGCAAAAGTCATGATTAAGTTTATTTTATGTTATTGACAGAAATTATTTTTAAATTAAATGACTAAAACATAGGACATACAAATGATAATTTGTATAATTTTAATACTATTTTTCAAGGCTTACTTATCAACAGATTCGTGCTAATTTTGGGTCTGGACCAAGTTGTAAAATGTATGAGCTCAGATTGCAATGTTATGGTTCTCCCATAAAAAACTGGTTGAGACCTGAACATTTGGCTCTCAGAAATTTTAATGCAATTTTCAGACAACAAGCAAAGAATATTGTTACTTTCAGAAAGCTAAGAAAAAGTAAGCCAGTAGGAAAAAGTCTCCAAAAAGAATGGTCAGCTCAAGAATATCTCGGGCCATAAACTTCTTGCACATTGTTTTCCTTTTCATATTGACAACTATTACACTTACATTAGCTTCTTCAGAATGTAGATTGAATTGCGGTTGAATAAAATTCACAATAAAGTGCTTCGTCTCTTCCTCTTCGGTTTCCATACTAGTTCCTTGCCGTGCTGTTAGTTCAAAACGAAGATAATATGAAACCCACAATATAATAAAACATGACAAAATATTTTTAGAGATGGACAATTCAAGAAATAGCAGACAGTGATTACCACTAATGCTAGTTCAAAATTAGATAATTGAAACAAATGATTCATAAGATTGTAAATGGTTTTTTGTATCACATAAGATTTTGATATCCTCTAATAATTGTAAACTATAAATCGAAATTTGGAGATACTAAAGTACATATTTTGATTGAAAGTGACCAAAGGACTTGATGAGATTAAGCACATAGTGGCTTTAATTACTCTGATATAATCATCATTCATCAGCAATTAAAATTAACTGTATACAAATATAGGATAGTACAATTATGAGCAACAAAAAAGAATATAACAAAACTAACAATGTGCAACAAATGATTCAAAAGCCAATGCATAGGTACCCTTGTCCATAACCAGTATAATACTATAACAAAGGCTTCTTGAATGGTAAAAAGGGCAACAGAGGAAATATAGAGTCACAGGAGTGAATATGCACCTGATGTACTACTGGATGATGGCACATCAACCTTGCTAGAGGTATTGGATGAAAGCAAGTCAACATTCTCCACGTGCTCCTGCGGGAACGATACAGCCACATCAGATGCTTCAGCTGCATCACCATTACAACTTGGATCAGACCCGAGCAATTCCATCTCTTTTTCCTTCTCTTTCCTCTCGGCCAGTTTCCTCTGTGCATACAACCGAGAAGGTGACAACTTCGGTGGCTGGAATGCTTTTGAGATGCCAGCAATCCAAGACCAAACCGCTTCTCTGTTCTCTAAATTCCACAAGAGCTTCAAGTCATACACAAAAATACGCTGACAGTTGTCAGCAACCAATACATTGAATCCGTCGTCATCACTAAGATCTGAGTGAGCGTGGTCACTTTCGCTATAGTGGCTGGTTTTGGATTTGACAGGCTTCAAACTGGTATTCTTTCTACCTGTTTCTTGCCACGTCAAGAGTCTTACTGGGTCGGCCTTAGGTGCTTGCCGCCGGATCGTGATGTAGCTAGAAGAAAGAAAGAAGCCTTCATCTCGGGATTTTTCAGACTGATAGGCATCAATATTTGTTCCCAGGTTTGCCTTTAGGAACTCAAGGATAAGCCCTTGGTAAATAAGGTCCATGGTCTCACGTTTTGTGTCAAACATATATTGCTGGTGCTTTCCACGGCTAAAGCACATTTCATACTTCAAATTCTTTACATTGAATGACATGCCATAAGCAGGGTCATCATCCCTTAACGGAAGATAGTTGATAACAGTCGGGGTAGAAGTGAACCGAATAAAATTTTCAGTCATAACCCTGTCTAGTGCTAGATTTCCTGATCTGGGGATTCTGGGGACCCCAAAACGGGGCCATCGGGAGAACATTCTCAGTTTCTGAGGGGGCAAGTACATCATATTCCACCACTTGAACAACCAGAATAGGTCATGAGCTGCCAAATTAACAGTTGGGAAGTTTGCCATGGCATCCAAAGGGGTCGACTCGGAGGAAGGTGTAAGTGTGAAACTCCACTGGAGTGAGAGAGAGGTTGAGCGAAAAGGATCAAAAACTATTTCACGAGTTTTCCCTTCTGCGGGGAAAGAAAACAAGAAATGGTTCATGGGGTCACGAGATTCACATTGCCACTCCATGTTGATTTCAAAAAAGAGACTAGGTGATCTCAAGAAGGGAATATTTCTGCGTGGTGGCAGTTCCAGCCTTGAATTCTTTACCAAATTATGTAAGCTACTAAAATAAACCTCTAAATCTCTAACAGCAAGGCTCACATAACCATCTCTTTGCTGTATCTCCATGTATCCAGATATAATATCAATCTTCTCAATCTTCTCATATGGATCAATGGAAGCAAGCAAGTGCAAGTGTGCCTCACTAAAATAAAGTGAATTAATGCCATGGATGTAGTTTCTCATGTCATCCCACCATGGGAGACTTTTCTCCTTTTTCGGAAGTGGCACGTTGATTGGTGAGGTTCTCTTACCCAAAACTGCCCTCCGCAGTGCAACTGAGAAAGCATAGCTCACGTCAGCTAATACAGGTTCATATCCAACTCCAAAAGAGACTGCACCTTTCTGGAAATGAATTGGAAGATGGGAATAAAATTTCATTGGTGGTGTTGTGCCACTCATTGATCGGAATAAGCGAACCTTCCACCACTTGCCTACGAAAACATCTTGTAGCATCTGAGGTTGGAAATAAGTTGCCTAAAAAGATATATCCATGTAAGCATTATATATCACAGAAATATAATAGTGTAAAGAACTTCTAACATCCGCGAGGATCCCTAGACAATTACTTTTAAGGAGTAATCATGTATCAGGAGCAAAAACATTTTCTTGGAGTTGCTATCCAGGGATGTTGAATTTAGTAAGAGATTTAATAAAATATATGCTTAAAATAAAGGCATTTAACAAAAATAATGCAAACTAAACAAATATGAAAAAAAAAAAAAATTAAGGCTGACCTGCTGAGCAAGCACAACCCAACCATTACATTTTCCCGATGTGGCTTCAAGAAGTGGGTGGGTATAATCTCTCAACCTTGCAGTGAGCAATCCAGCCTTAAGCGATAGATTGCACCCATAAAACTTACCAAATGGCACCTCATTTTTAGCACAATGTCCATCAACCATCTTGATTAATGCAATCATCCCCTCCTCACTTCCTTCGATTGCCGACATGGTCAGGTCAACCTGCTTTACACGGACAGACAAAACTGAGGTTCGGTTTTTACTCAACTTAAACCCTGATTGGAACCCAGTAGCAAATGCACCAGATCCACCAGAGACAGGTAGCTCTTTGCATGCCTTGAAGTATGATGCAAACGTACTCTTGTAGATCTCCTCTCTCAAATTTTGAATTGGTGGGTTCTGTTCAGTGTTGGTATCAGTGTTCATATTAGACTCCAGTAAGTCCAACCGTGATGTTGCCTCAGAAATCTCTCCTTTCAGTAGGCGGTAGTGCTCATCAAGCCATCCTTGTAGTGGTTCTTCCTCTATTTCCCCAACAAGTTCATGTACAATTAACCTAACATACCTAATTTTAGTTGACCGAGTTTTTGGCTTGGTTATCTTCTGAATGGAGCTCTTTTCAGGAAATAAAAGATTAGTCTTGGCTGTGCTGATGAGTTTCAGGCATCGTATTGTATCTTCTACGGCATCATCAATTGCACGTAACTCAAGCCGGTAAGGCATGCAAACATGCATCTCACCTGCTTGAATTACCCAGTCACACACTGTCACATGGTGCAGCTTGCCATCAGACATGTGGTTGCTTGACATGGATACTGGAATCCGAGACACTTGTGTCCGGCTAGTCTTAAAAATCCTACCACCATTAAAACTCAACTCAAGACCCTCAAATAATACCCCAATTTTTGTATTTTCTGAGAAAATTGACTGCACATGTATTGCTGCCTCCACACCATCAGCAACCTCAGCTATGATATTCAACTTCTCTATGTCTATTGCAAAAATTGACTCTTTTTTCTTGATCGCTTCCTTATCATTCACAGGCTCAATTTTAACAGGTTCATCTTTTGGTTGAGGATCAGAGCTTTGAGGATTTACTCTGTGAAGGACTGCTTTCAATTTGGTAGCTACTTCGAAAAGGGAAAGATGCAGGTCAGGTTCCCATCTAATGGATATATCAGTTACAGTGAAAAGGGAACAGGAGCTACCGTCACTGAGCCCACCAGAGCGTCGTACCAGTTTTGCTTTCTGCACATCAAATAAGACCATGCCATTGCCAGGATCCTGTCCATCTGGGTACTCCTTAAATACTGACTGGGCACTCTCCAGTTCAATCTGTGTAGAGCTCTTCTCTTTGTTCATGCAAACCCCTAGCTGGAGGATCTCAAAAGAGGTACAAAACTTAATCTTGTTGCAATTTGAGGGCCCGGTAGCAAATATACTAGCTGTACGAGGTGTGCCATCAGGGCAGGTTGTCATCAATACTTTACCACCTTGAGATCCATAGTTGACACGTTTTGGGTCAGTTACAGTCATGTCTTCCAGGCCCATTTCACCAAAATAATTGACCATACATCGGTCAAGCGTTATTTTTAAAATTTTCTTCGCCCTCTTTGTACTTGTATTAATCTGAGATGACTTGCTTGGGCTTTTATTTTGCACTGACTGTTTACCAGAAGAAGAGCCTGTCTTTAATAGAGCTTTGATGGATGCCATCAGAACTAAAATCACTTCCAAAGGTGTGAAGGAAAGGTTTGCATCAAGACCCGATATATCAAGAGAGGTGACTAACTCTTCAGATTGTGTCTCTTCTTTTCCAACTTCAAGAGCTATCTTGCTGATACGTAGCACCGAGGCAGCTTCTTTTTCAACCAAAGTTTCCTTTGTGATGCATTGCTGGTAGTGTGGCATGGTTACATTTAGCTCCCCCAGCTCACCACGTAAATGGGCACCAGCTTTTGAAAAATTATTAGCGAATATATGAGATGATCTGGAGCATACCTGCAGTAAAGGTCAAAAAGATAAGTTAATAAAAAACGATGATGAAACAGACAAAGATTGAAACACAAAACTAAAAAACCTTCTATATTTGTAGCCTAGCCAAGCCATAAAAGTTTTCCTGAAGTGACTAATTAGTATAGTCCAGTACAACACCAGTTTTGTAGCTAAATATGGTTGGTACTGTTTACAGCAAGCATATAGTAATAGAACTAGTATTACTCATTGTCCATGCATATATTTTGATCCTATTTTATATTGTGATCCATAGCTAAATTAAGAAATTCAGAGTCAATTCAGTGTCCTAAAAACACTGAAACTCATGTCGCAATTCGTGTAAGGTAATGTTTAACATCTGTCAGTTTCCGTGGACATTGCTCTATACGTACATGATAAAAGATCTATATATGCTTAGTTTTGATCTAATGTGAAAACGATGAAATTAAAAATACTCTTTACATGAAACTGCGGCGAATCGCTAGTGTCAAACAGAGTGATAGTTATCTCTGGTGCAGACCCCTTGGCATTCCAAATTATTGGTTTAGCTTTCTGCCCTGTATCTTTTGCATTTCCTTGATGAGTTGAAAGAGCAATGCTGCTGCTCTCATCATGAGGCACAGTCGGTTTGGGTTTCTTGGCTGGCCGTAGGGAGAGTAATGGAGCGAGTCTGCCTATCATGAGATTGCACTGGCTGCCCCCCAACTTCACATCTACTTCAGCATGGACTGGAGCAATCTCCTGAGATGTAATAAAGTTGATTAGTTTAATGCTAGTGTGGCAGTGCTATGGTGAAAAAATTTACTATTATTTCAGATTTAGTACTAAAAATACATCAGGTAATACCATATGTATGTTATTCACACAGCTTAATCTCAATTTTAGTACATCCCTTTATGTGCATGTTCATCTTCCTTCGCTCCCTCTTAATTGAGAGTAAAATAACTGAGTTTGAATCTTAATATCATATGCACAATATAGAACCAGCCAAAAAGAATATTTGAACTTACTTTAATTGGAATATCAAATGCAGCACTTGCAACAACCCTTGAAATTTCCAGAACAGAGCTACTGCTATCTCTAAGAAGCTATAACAATAAAGATAATATCACAGAGAAAACACAAGTTAAGAAAATAATATTGAGTCATTAGCAAACTGAAAAACGACATATATGCAAACTGAGAGAGAGAATATTCTGAAAACATAGGTACCTTGAGCCAAAGTACACATACTCCAAAATATATCTTTTTGCAATCCAAATTATTATATTTGGGCTCAAATTACAATTTATGAGGCTCAGTAATATTTTTATGCCAAAATATTGTCGGTGAGAACTTTTTTAACTATTTTTCAGATTTTATAAGAAGACTCCACAAACAATAATTAGATAGTGATTGTTTACACATAAAAATTAGGCCATTTTAAAAAATCTGAAACTAATACTTATTGATTTTTAACAATATTTTTTTTGGTAATCCCAGAAGATTGTAATATATAGGATTTCTTGAAAATCATAAATTGAAATTTTGAAGATGATAAAGCATATTTCAAGGAGTTTGCACTTAGGACATAATAGAAATGTTTTCATATTAGCCTATCATCTTTTTGTGTGTGTGTGTGTGTAGGTAAAGAACTCAAGTCATACATGAATCTCACTAAATTCTAACTGAAGTCCCAAGTGTGAACAATCTTCTCCCAACAGCGTAGAAGATGATTTTGTGCCTGCAAGAGAGATGCCATTGATGCTGTTCTGCAGAGAAAAGCGGTGGACCTGGTGGGTGAACCTCGCATCTAGCTTCGGCATGTTGAAACTAACCTTCCAATTAACAAAAGAATTTTAACAACCATAAGGCAGTAAAAATGTTAGTAATCCAGGACTCTAGGGTATTAGATGGTCCACATAACAAAAGTCTGTCGCCTTTTTGCAAAAGTTCTGTTTGCTTAACCATGACAAAAGATTCACGCAGGCGCATACCACCAAAATTTTGAGGCAAGTGTATATGGGCTGAAATGGAATATAAAACAGCCAGTTAAAAAGACACATTTGACTAAACCAGCAGCATGGTTACTCTGTACCAGCAGATAGTTTGAAGCACCTCTTTTTCTTCTTTCTGCTGTTATATATTGTTTTCTAGGCAAATTCCACAATTTTTTGTATTTTAAATTCACAATAACCACATGAAGCAAGCAATTACCTTTTCAGGAAAATGAACAATTTGCTTCCTAAGAGATGCAACTTTGGATTGCGCTCCACTAGATCTTTTATCAGACTTACTAGTCTTAGATGAAGCATCTACACTGCTACTAGGACCCATAGTACCGGCTCGCTTCTTATTAGCAAAAAGACTTTCATTACAGTTCACATTGATGTCACCAAATTCAACATTCAGTTCGCTGATTTTGACTCCTTTGCCCCTAAACATAAAACAATACAAGAAATATACTTAGAGAGAGAGAGAGAGAGAGAGAGATGGGCTATGGTAATAAACATATAATGGATTTTAAAATCTACATTTATTTATTTATTATTATTATTTTTTTTTTCTTTTGTCTTGAACTTTAATCTGCATCCCTCCAAAATGGCAGAAAGAAAGAACCACAAAACCATAGACCAGACTAATACTACAAGCATTCAAGACAAAGACAAGAACTATGATTTAAGAAACCTTACTTATAATTCCCAAATTCACATCTGAACAAGAAATCGTCACAGATTACGGAGTTTGAGCATGTCTGACCATAAACTATCTGGTCCACATGGCTGAATTGAATTGGCTGGCAAAGAAAGGCCTCAGAAGGTAACAAATAAACTAGTATAGGCTTCACTTGCAGTCTAAACTTGTAGGACTGGCCAAGCCCTTCGCATCTTGTCAAGTCTATCTTTAGACTTTTCACTCCTACAGCAGCTTTTGGATTCTGCATGCCAAACAAGAAAGCAAAATAAATTGCATTCATATAGCTCAAGCACTTTGGCATGGTACATTATCTTATTACCGGTTATTTGTTGACAGCTTATTTTTAGCTTGGGCATCACGGATAATATAGTTTATAATTATGTGTTTGATTCCTATTTTAGTTATATTTTATACTTGAGAGAAACATTAATGAACATGATAACAATTTATCTTCTTCAAAAGATACACAGAAGACAAAATAAACCCCTGTTTCTCATTATAATGGGTCACATTAGTGAGGAAGGAGCATTGAGTTCCTTACAAAGTAAACAATGCATGAGAAGACGAATATATTTCACTTTATCCCAGTATTTCAATTTCAGTCGTTTATTGCAGATCCAAATTATATCCAATAAACAGTCTTCAATGCCTTTCATTTATTAACTAGTTACTTCTCTCTTAAACATATTATTTACAAAAGAAACTTATTGTCAATATAAATTAGAGAGAAATGGTAAGCGTCATTTAGTACTTTTCTAATGACTTGGGAGAGGGGGGCATAACCATGCAGGTGCATACTCCCCTTTACAATTGAGAATGGATGCCTGTCCAAATACAAATATAAGGTATATATGAAATCACATACCTTGAAAGTGATATTGGAAACAGATAATGACAAAAATCGAATGGCCTTGGCGAACATCATCAATTTCTTCCCTTTCCCTCCACCAGAGCCAGACTTTTTTTTGCTTGGAGACTTGTTCTTTTTCTTTCTGGGGCTTTGCTGTGGTGATTTGGGCCTCATGGCCACACTAACATCAGATATGACCAATTCAATTATTGGATTGCGAGATGACAAGATTAGGCCAAGATCCAGGAGGGATTCTATAAGGATAATCTTAATTTCTCCTATGGAAATGGACTCCATCGCTCCCTGAAAGAAAAGGAATAGAGGAGGTCAAGTTGAAATTGGCAAACATAAATGATGAATGTATACATGCATTGTACATTGTCTGCAGTAAAGCATATAGCACATTGTTGCTGTCTAGTTGCAACTATGTACAACATGTATTAAGGTGTCTCTATATGCAAATGCATTCATAACTTCTTTTAACACTACTGGTACTGTAACAAAGCCTGAGGTTCCCTTTACTAATTCTTTTATTGTATTTAAAACCAATTTGTTCATTATCTTCTCCATATGTCCTGATGTTGTGCTGACTGCTGAGCCAGCAAACTAAAAGGATAGACAGAAAGATAAATTACAGAACGATAAATCTATATGCTATTTGTTTCTAGAAAAAAGAATATAAAGCATTCTTTATTTTATACAGGATTTGATGCCATTATGAATTGTGTCGGATTACCTTTGTGCAATTGAAAAGTGAATCATACAATAAAAGTTACCTTTTTGAACTGTATGGAGACATCCTTTATACAGTTGAAACGAACAACTCTGAATTCAATGGAAATTCCCATTAGTCGTTTCATTACAAGTAGCACCAATTGGGTAGCAATCCTGGAATGGAATTACAAACTTAAGTTATTTTATGAAAAGGCTCACATCATGCTTTCCTGAAATCATAAAACTACCTGGTATGCTGAATCCATTTAAATTCAAAAAAAAAAAAAATTAAAAACACTCAAACTTTGACTGCTATACTTGTTTGAGGTAACCAAGTAGCTAAGCAAGAGCCCAACAGTTACAGGTTAATAATAAAAGGGATGTATCAATTGACAACCTTGACAATGGAACTTCAACAGTTGCTCTCAAAAAATGTGAAAGTTCATAGATGTATTCTTTATTGTAGATTCAAAGTTTTTCAAATTTCAATCAATTTGAATATCATTACATTGCTCTCAAAAATTATGCAACTTCAACAGTTGCAATTTAACGAGTCATTCATGGACAATTAAAAAACTTAAAAAGTGAATGTAATTGACAACATGATCATTTATAAGTTCAATAATACATCCATAAACTTCCCATATGTAACAATTTTACATACTTTTTCAAACTAATTAAAATTCGATTGACAAGATTGTCAAGATAAGCATTGTCAAATGATCCCTTTCCATGATAAAATAAGTAGTCAAATAAGTAAGCATATCACAAAGTAAACCGAAGATTGTGCCAAATTCAGGATTTATTACATCCAAAATGCACAATTATCTCCAGTAACTTTAATTTTCCTCTATTTTTGATAATTGTAACATCAGGGGTTACAGTAAAAGGTTCAAAGAGTGCAAGTTGTTGTTCATGCATATGTGACCACCAATTATTTGAAATTTGATCCTTGAGCATCAGATCAAAGGCGGTCAATGCAGAGTATACAATTCCTCTCTCACAGTCAGATTCCGAGAAATCGAACCGGCTTCCAATTTTACCCAAACTATATATATGCAATTATACCTATTCCTATAGCATCAGTTCAAAACCAACATAATAAACTATAAATTATAGCATCAATGAATCAGTTCTGACTTCTGATAATGCACAATTCCAAGAAATCAATCAAGAATCGCATAAATGCGGACTTACACAAGAAATATCCATCCTAGGGAGCACGATACCAGAGAGAAGAACAGAACCCGGACGAACAGAAGACCCATTGTACCAACGTAAGTTCACATCAAAGGCACGAATCAACGATGAGACGCGAGATCACGCCGAATTCCCACTTCTAAGCGCGATCCGTCCGCTGTGAGATCGCGTCAACTCCGATTCTCATTCCGATCGCGAGCAACGGCAGAGCGAAATGGGGCAGAATTTTGATGGGAATGTGGAAGGAATGGGAAGAGAAGGGAAGAAGGGAAGAAGGGAAGGAGGGGAGAGAAGATCGGAAGAACGAATGAATGAAAGAAAGAAAGAAAGAAAGAAGGAGACGAAGAGATCGTGCGACCTTAGTTGAATTACGCTCTGAGACTTCTTCTGTGGAGTCCTTTATGTTGCCGGTCGAATTCATATCCCCCACTTGCTGTATTGTGCAGTTCACAGTGTCAACCGTTGGATTGTCTAGAGATTCGCGCTAGCACGAATCTTCGAGGGGATCCAACGGTTGACGCTGTGAACTGCACAATACAGTAAGTCGGGGATGAGCACTCGGTGAATTGATGGGATATTGATCCGCAGTAGGGGTGGTGGTAGTGTTAGGTTCGTATGCGGTCTGGTCCCGCGACAAGTCCGGGCGGGTGTTTTTTTTTCCCGGATTTTTTATTTCGAGTTCGGTCGGACTGCAGGGTGCGTCGTCTCCGGTTTTGTGTCTTGAGTTTGTTGTGTGTTGGGTGACGGACTGGAGACTGGAGGTACAGGGGATTGAAAGATTCAACAAAACAAGACACATGTTTAGTTGTTGTTTACATGGCAGCACGCACAGCCGCACAGGGAAGTCAAACCGGTTTGTATCTCGTAATCGGATGATCTGGATCATGTTGACATGTTCTAATCTGTGTAAATTGTTTACGATAATTAAAAACTTTGTTGGAAGCAGTAAGTAATGCACTTGAGCTAATTGAAGTCGACATTATTTTTGAAAATTGGGTAAGTACGTCAAATGTGATTAAAATGATAATTTAAGATTTCTCATATGAACATTTTTGAATGAGATGAAATCTTACGACAAAATTTTTGTTTAAGAGTAGATAACTTTTTAATGAAAACTTATAATAAGAGTTCTTGGACTGGTTCAAAAAGAGGCCCGTTACAATCTTTAAACAATCTGCTACATTAACATTAGTAAGAGATGTTTCTTGTACTATTTTTATTACTATTACAGCTAAGATGTTAGGCCCAAACTCGATTTTAATACTTTCTTCTTCTTTTTTTTTTTGAGAAAAGTCTGATTTTAATCCTGAACTATTGCATTTTACTCAAATTGGTCCTTAAACTATTTTTTTGTTCAAATTAGTCCCTGACCTGTTGCATTTGGTTCAAATTGGTCCTTGAACTATTATTTGGTTCAAATTAATCCTTAAACTTATAGCTTTGGTACATATATCCCCCCAGGTATTTTTGTTTATACTAATTATTATTAAAATTCATTCTTAAACTATATCAGTTAGCATAAATGGAAGTAAAATAATTTGAACCAAAAAATTGTTTAAGGACCAATTTGAACCAAATCCAATAGTTCAGGGACCAATTAGAACAAAAAAATAGTTTAGGGACCAATTTGACCAAAATACAATAGTTCAAGGACCAAAATCGAACTTTTCTCTTCTTTTTTTTTTTTTTCCCCTTTTTAAAGTATTGTTTTACCTGTGTCTTAGAAGGTAATTCGAATTCTGTTTAAGCATCCGCAATCCATAATACCAACTTGCACTGAAACTAGGCTACCTAAGAATTTCATTACAAGAAAGAGCTAATATCCTATCAAGATAGAGAAAACAAAGTAAAAAAGGAGCTACCTCTATTTAGAACACATTAAGTTACAAAACCCCTTGATACACCGGCTCTCTATTATGTGTCGGCATACAACGATTTTTTTAGCACCTAAGCTAACACAAAAAAATTTCCCAAACTTGTCAGAAAGACTTATGGCATTTAAGAAACAAATTTAATGTACATAACAAAGGTGTGGGAGCTCTCAATCGCCACAAGCCTGAAGAAACGCCAGCATTCTGTAAAGAACTACTAAGATACTATCACCACACAACCAATCCTCCATGATCTGCAACTCAAAAGGGGAAAAAAGAATCAAGTATACGTCAACAATAACAAAATTTAAATGGTTAAGGTTTAGGAGCCACTATGTGCCTATGACTGTATACAACTCCATAAATGTAATAATCTTGGTTATATAAATCGATTTGCATCTTAGCATCACCCTTGCAATACTCTTTTACATATATATTATGTTTACCCATATAGTTGATCTAAAGCGACTTCTGTTGTTTTGACCTGAGCTATATATACTATAATGTTTATACTACCCTTTTGTCAAAAGTTCCTGAACTTGAACAATGATCTCTACCTGTGGAAGTAACTTGAATCATGAAATCGTTCCAAAAAAACATTTTCATATTTTAAGTCCAGGGATCAGCTTGAGAAGGAGAGAGTTGAGAGGCAGGAGGAGAACAGCGAAGTGGCAAAGGTCTTTTTACAAATGGATGCTCCAACAGCTGTACTGCCGATGGCCGATCATCCGGGTTAACTTTGACACATTGTGCAATGAAATCCCGTGCTTCTCTTGACAGATAATTGGGGATAGGTGGTTGCTCTCCCCTTCCTATCTTAAAGAAAGCATTTGTCTACACATACATAAAACCGACCAGCAGTTACATGATGTTCAGTAACAATGTAGCGGTTTTTAGAAGAAAAGGAGAATCGGGTGAGAGAGAACAAGGAAAGATTATGCTTACCCATTCAACATTAGGATAAGGAAGCTGGTGAGTTAACATTTCAAGTACAGTACAACCCAAGCTCCAGATGTCTGCTGCTAGTCCATAAGCTTTTTTGGGGTTTATAACCTGATAAAAACATGGAGAAACGTATAAATAAAATAACAGAGATCTGTATTAGTTCAAAAGTTTGTTTTTATTATGATAAGGTATATCTGTTATGCAGAAAACAAAATGATTTTGCATAACGGACCCATCCAGTACTTCATGACTTTCCAACTTAAAAGGCAAAAAGTACCTCTGGAGCCATCCAATATACACTTCCTTTGGTGGACTTCAGCACATTAATCTTGGTCATCTGGGTTTGAAAAGTTGCATAAAAGAATCAGCGAGTATTAATTAACAACCTTAATGTTTAGTGGCCAATAGTTTATAACAGACGAGTGGTAATATGATGCAGTTATAAAGGGCCACATGCCTCTTTTGCTAATCCAAAGTCAGCGAGCTTCACTGATCCATTTGCATGAACCAATATATTAGCGCATTTTATATCCCTGAAAATAACAACCAATATAACTGTTCATAATATTCTAGACTACAATTTCTAAACACAAACGGAAAAAATAATTTCAATTGGGCCTTGCAGGTCCCTGCAATGGTTCAATCTTGCTAGCACCACTGTTCAAAATGCATATTCTAGTGGGAATCAGTTTCAGAAGACATAATATTTATCTGGCTATATATATCAACATTCCTAATTAACTGTAAGAATATATTTAGCTTCTCACCTGTGAACTATGTTCTTTTCATGAAGATACACCAACCCATACAATATCTGCCTTGTGTATGCCGATACATGTGTTTCTCGTAGATGGTACTTTTGGTACAATGATGCGAGCGAGCCTTGTGTCACTAGTTCTAGGAAGATGTACAGTTTTGTTTCCTCCTGTCATAACAAGATACAAATAAATAAAACCCAGAAATTTATTTTTTTTTGAAGTAGAGGACGATTGCCCTCTATATTTTTTTTCATTAATAAACAAAATGATTTTTTTTTCATTAAATGAAACCCAAAAATTTTACATCAAGGTAGAATTTACAGAAATCAAAATTATCGAAAATTTACCTTGTCAGTTCCATAGTACTGAACAATATTCTCATGTTCAAACTGACTCAAAAGAGCAATTTCCTGAATTTAGAAAAACACAACACCATTCAGTCTTGCCAATTACATATTACTAAAAAAAGGTTGAGTAAAGAATGCTTCCAATCTAAAAGTTCAAAATTCAATACCAACCTGCTCTAATTGGGTAATACTTTGCTGAGCGTTGGCCCCTTGATCAACAAACACCTCTTTAACCGCAAAGAAAAATCCTTCACTGTATAGAGTGATAAAATAAAGTGTACAAAACAACAATTAGTGTTAATTTCCTACTCCATAGTTGTCAGAAAAGTGATTTTCTTATTAAGTTCAGTATTAAATGGGATGGAATTCACAAGACTCGGAATAGCACCGACGTACTGGTCTAGCTCAAACTTTTCCAAGGCTGATAGGTCAAGTGTCAAGAGATTTAATTTAGAAATAGAAGTGACTCCATTTATGTTAAATCTAAATAAGGAAATTTCGTAATTCAAGCTTACTCGCTAATCGCCTCATAAACTGTCCCAAAGGACCCACTTCCGAGTTGTTGACCCTTAACCCAAGATTTGATCCTCCTCTTAAGTTTCCCATTAGGTGAAACCGTATACATGGTCTCAGTTGTAGAGCTCGATGCATCATCATCATTTGTAGTGGACAAAGAACTCGTACCAGTGAAACCCTCCGAAGTTTCACCTAGCCGCAACTCCAGTTCCTCAAACTCGGAAACAGCATTGATTTCCCTCTCGTCATCAGAATCATCGAATTTCTTCGGTGGTGGTATCTCTTCCTCCCCCTCTTTTGGCGCAAAAGAGGATATCAGGTCCCAAACCGACCCAATAGAGGGTTCCTGAACTAAAGGTCGCATAAGCGGCGGTGGAGCCAGGGGTGCCACCGTCGTCTCGGGAGGAATATATGGAAGAGGAGGAGAAAGAACGGGCGGCCGGATGCCTTTTATACCGTTCCCCCCTCCTTTTCTCGGTGATAAAGAAAAAGCTTTGAATTCCTCCTCAGGCAGATCATGCACAATTGCGGTCTCTCGATCCTTCTCCTCCACTTCATCTCTTGCCAAATCAGGCAATTGGGTCTGATCTTCTACACCTGTGCTCAGACCCTGATCCGGCACTTGCCGTGCTTCCTCCGGGGACGGATCCAACTGATCCTGATCAACAATCAGCCGTGACCTCGGCAGGAGATCCGAGTTCGACCGCGCCTTGCGGGCTTCCCACGCAGCGACCGGGATCGTGAAATCCTCCGGGCCATTCAACCCCAAGCTCTTGTACAGCTTATCCACCTCCCCTTCCACACTGCCCCCAATCCTGAAGCTCGTCTGGCTAGAATACAAAGAAGGCATTATGTCGAGCGACTTGTAGGCACGCAGTCCCCCTGCCGCCTCTGAGGATGGGAACGACGAGGACCAGGACGCCGGCGAGTCCCCGGCAGCCCCGCCATAGTCGATGTTCTTGGACGCGTTGCGGCGGTCCAGCCGCGGCGTGCTGCTGCCCCCTTGCTGCTGCTGCTGCTGCTGGAGTTTCTTGCCCTGTGAACTCTTCCTCCTCGAGAAATCCATCGCTATGATGATGATGAGAGTAGTAATGGGATGCGGAGAGAGCAGCGGCAGCCGCGGCCCATTCGAGAGATAGAAAGAGAGGAGGAATTGGGAAAGATTATTATTGTTAGGATTAATTAATTAGAATTTTAGAATAAAGAAAGCGGGGAGAATTGGAGGCGGGTGAGTGAGATTGACTGGCAAGGCAAGGTAAAGATTAAAGAAAGGGAGAAAGATAGAAAGAAGGAAAGAAAGAAAACTACTGGGACAAGTTAATGGAGCACGGGCTGAGGGGTGAGGGGGTTATTTACTTGAAGAAAAGAAGTGCTCTCTGTTTCAGGGAGACTGGGTATCTCCGGTCGCGTACTTGCTTGCATCAGTGCGGGCGTCACTAGCTGGTATAGTCACTGTAGTGTATCGCTTGACGGACTTAGTTGAAGCTGAAGGGGAAGGCCTGGAAAGGGAAAGGGAAAGGGAAAGGGAAAGGGAATGTGATACTGATACCCTTCACCTTCATCATTCATGTGAAATTGTGAATCGATAGACTGTAACTGTAGTCAAGCTGTCGATTTTACATTAATTGCCAGCTGGCTTCTGGTCAACCTACGCTTGATACGGTAAACGGTTATAATTGAAGGAGGAGTTGCAGAATATCCGATTTTTTTCATCTGATGGCTTCTGGGCGAATTCAAATCGGCTGTTATTCCAAATAGAATAACAGGACCCTGTTATTCTAATTTGGACCGTTGGATTAAATCAACGGATCAGATCTCGTTGAAAAACACTCTCTAAAATCTAAAATGGACCGATCGGATCCGTCCATTTTGATCTAACGGCCCACAATGGAATAACGGGTCCTGTTTTTCTTTGAGAATAACAGCAGATACGGACTCGCTTCTGGGCCTCTAGCTTCCAGTTCCAGGCATTCAAGTTCCATTGATTATTAATTGTTTTGGTTCATAGGAACTCATGGCCATGTAACATGTCACTCTCCAGTCTCTCTAAAGCTTAGTTTCATATTAATTTCGTACAAGCTAGAAATTGTTTTATACCATTTTACGAATGATAGCACTTTCTTAAATATTCATCATTATTTATGCACAGGAAATATTATGTAAGGCTAGATCTAGACCATCATATAAACATTTGCATCTTATATCCTAAATGTAAACGCCTCAAAAATATAGGTATTATGTCTCAAATATTGATCTTTGGTGCAATACAAAAACTTTCTAATTTTAGATTATTTTTAAATATTTGTTTTGAATTTTTGAAACTAGCTTAAAAATATTATAAAATAATATTGATGGTTTGCATATGAAAAGAATGTTATTTTTTAAAATTTAAAATAAAGACTTAAAAATCTCAAAAAATGAAAATCTTATATGTCCACATAATTTTTTCTATAAAAATATATTGAGCAGCATAAATTAAGATTCCGAGCATGGTACCAATATTAAAATGTACATATACTCTCGGATAGTCAGCTCATGAGATGGATTTGTTATTGATTGTGCACCAAATACTATTTTTGTCGTCTTCATATCCGAATTATTTCAAATTGTAATGACAAAAAGAAAGTTTAATCTATATATTCCTTTTCTAAATGAATGGATCTAAAATATTCATATACAAATCAAAGTCCTCCCTCATGCCAAGAGTGAAAAAAATTAGCAAACTGCAGAAAGAAAGAAAAAAAAAAAAAAGAATCAGTAGCTAGTTTGGAGATATGAAACAGCAAATTACCAAGCTGGCACCGAGAGCAACAGCCAAACTACAACAAGCCAGAGAAGAAAAAAAAAAAAAAAAAAAAAAAAAAAAAAAAAAAAAAAAAAGAAGAAGAAGAAGAAGAAGAAGAAAAGAAGATTTTACAGTGCAAGAGAGAGGAGAGTCGCTGACGGAATGGAGAGAAGGAATTATATAATACGGCGCTCCGTATACTGTTGACCAAAGCGATAGAGAAGTCAAGGCTGCGTAATGTTCCCGTCCGTACTGTGATCCGTCGGTGCATCGTAGTCTTCTGTGCTCACTGCTTCGAGCGCTTATACCTTAACATATGCATATGGTATGGTGTCATGCAGCACTGGACCATTGGATCTCCTCACGATTCGTGCAGATCGAAACTCGAGACGATCCAACGGTCCATGTTATATGTTAGGGGATCTAAAATCCACTGGGTCCGTGCGATCACTTCTAAAAGACTAAGAAAGCTGAAAGCTTTGTGCATTGCAGAGTAGCTGACACAGGAGATCACGGAGCGATCGGACGGTGTGAACGGAGGCTCGGTCTTTGTATTCTGTCTTTCTTAAACTTTCGCTCCTCGTGCAAGAAAATTCAAGTTTGTTTTTTTGTATATTGAGCGTTAGTTAGCGAAATGGAGTCACTCGTCTGAACTGGAAAGGAATGGTTTGTTTTCATCACTTTATAAGCTTTAAAGATTAAGCTGGTCGTTACGTTATATAGGATAGGATATTATGTATGCATCACTTTGAGCGCTTCTGGCTGCTCCTTTTCTTTAGTTAATTAGTTTTAGGCATCACTAATTCATCCTGTTTTCATTTTTAATTTGAAAATTTTTAGCAATGGAGAAGAATTTTTTTTTTTTTACAATTAGATGTACACAGTCAGTAGCAATATATTTTTTTTTCTTTTTAGATAAGGTAGGGAGTATAAGCAACGCAGTCGCAATATTTTTGTCATTCGCTCTCTAGCTAGCATAAATGGTTAGTTCTCCATATTTTTGACTTCAAAATAAGACTTGAGATATCGAATTGAATGTTAATTCCATCCTTATTCTAAAAAAAGAGGACTTGACATGTTGGAACAATTAATGCGTAGCCAAATGTCCAATTGCTATCTAATTTGATTTTTGCCGAGGAATCTGTGTATAGCACGGTCTTAGGAAGCTAGAAGTTTTCTCCTGATCTATCGTCAAATAAAATCAAAAGGTGAATTGAAAGTGTTTTAAACACTAGCTTCAATACATCAAACAAAAAAATTTAGAGTCTTTTATCAAAAATTAAAAAAAAATTTGGAGTTAATAAGTTAGTGATCTCCATTTTAAAGCTAAACCACTAATTAAATTTATTTTTAACCTTTACCAAACTATTTTATTCATTTAATTCGGTGCTATCTATCAAACATCACCTTTTTTATAAAGATAATTAAATAGTTACTATGTTTCATTTTTTTTTAATTCCCTCTGTTTCATATTTCCTTCACTCGTTGAAAAGGATCCAAAACTAAATTGCTCCCCGCATGACATAACAATCTTCTGTTGTATTCAGATGGCCAGATTTTCATATGCATGCTCCGCTTATTTGACCAAGTATGAAAGAAAGAAAAGGAATCTGAATCCTAGGAAGAACATGGTCACGTTTTCCTGTTGTGCACAATTGCACATCATAATTTATGGCGACCGGACGTTCTTACGATCTTAACTGGATGGTTATCCTCTGACTTATGGCAAAGTACGGTCACCAATCATAGAGTTCGGTTCAGTGGGTCCCACTTCGGTTTGTGGGCCCCACTTCAGTGTGTCTCTCTTTCTCTCTCTGCCGGGCGTGCTTGCAGCATGACAGACGATATGAATTCATCTTATTTGAGTCTGAGCAACAGCTAGTGTTGTGACAAAAGGGCGGGTAAGGGTCCCACGGGCGAAGGGTCCGGCCGGCGACGGGTCCGACGGGCGAAGGGTCCGACGGGCGAAGGGTCCGGCGGGTTTGGGGAAAAACCCATGCCCTTACCCGCCCCTCGCCCTTCGGGCGAGGTCGGGTACGGGCGGGCAAGGGCGGGCGGGGGGCGGGTGGGGGGCGAGTGCGGTCGTGTCGGCTTCGGGCGGATCGCCGGCGGTTTCCGACATTTTCCGACGTTTTCGAGCGGATTCCGGCGTGTTTTTTTTTTTTAACATTTTTTTAGAAAATGTTTAAAATAATTTTTTAAAACATAATATTTTTAAAAACACAAAAAAAAAAACGAAATAAATTTTAAAACAAATTTTTTTTAGAATCCGAACTCCGAAGAACGTTAAAACCCGAAACTTTAAAAATCCGAAACGATAAAAACGAAGTTATTTTAAAACAAACGTTTTTTTAAACAAAGTTTTTAGAAACAAAGTATTTTTTTTTTTTAAATCCGAAGCAATTTTTTTTTTTTCAAAACAAAGCATTTTTCAAAAAATCGGAAACTTAAAAATCCGAAATCTTTTTAAAACAAAGTTTTGTTTAAAACAAATTTTTTTAAAACAAAGTTCTTTAAAACAAAGTTCTTTAAAACAAAGTTCTTCAAAACAAAGTTTTTTTAAACCAAATATGTTTTAAAACCAATTTTTTAAAAAAAATCCGAAACTTTAATTTTAAAAAACAATTTTTTTTTAATTTGATTTGTTTAAAAAAAGTTACCCTCCTCCTTTATTCCGGGCTTGGGACCGGCTATGTTATGATATTATAAAATAACATAGGCGGAGTTCTAACTTTTTTAAAAATGTTAGTAAATATTTATAAAAGTAAAAAAATGTTTAATAAATTGGAAAAACGAAAAGAAAATAGAATAGTGTGTAGAGTTCGTACCGAAACCGAAACTACCTTTTTAGTTGACCGATCTCATATACCATTGGCCGGTCTCTTCTTCGGGTTCGCATTCATCATCTGAGGGCGGCTCCTCGCTCCCTTGAGTTTCGGCGCCGGATAAAGATGCTTCTATTTCCTTATATTGCTCACGATTTTCCGCATCAATCCAATCCTTGAGGCATACGAGTCGCTCAAAAACCTTTGGACCCAACTTGCTTCTAATATCATTAAAAAACAAATGTAGTAAGTAAAAGAAAAAATGTGATTTAAAATGAATAAAAAAATCGTGTAGATGTAAAAAAAAATATAGGCATTTACCTTTTATCGGTAAGAATCCGATTTGCCGAACTAAAATAAGATTCGGAGGGCACGGTTGAAACGGGAACGGCAAATATGTCCCGCGCCATAGTATATAAAGTTGGAAAAACATTTTTGTTTTCCTTCCAATAATCAAGAACATCAGTTCCCTCCGGTGTTCCCTTGACGGAAAAAAAGACTTGTAAATCGTTGGAGGCGTTGTACATAATACTATCCAAACCATCGTCCTCCAATATTGACAATAATCCGTCGCCCGATTGGGTCCTATGAAAATTTAAGAAATAAAAAATCGAATGAAATTAAAAAAATCCGAATTAATTAAAATCGGATTCAAATTTAAAAATCCGAAATAAAGTTTAAAAATCCAATTTAAATTAAGAAAATCGAATTGAATTAAAAAAAAAACCGAAATTAATTAAATAAATCGGAAATAAAAAAATGTACCGCGAGATTTGACTTGTAGAAGCCGGTTGTTGGACATTCACTTGGGCGTTGTATGCGTTGAACAACCCTTCAATCGCTTGGCTCACGGTTTGATCCACATTTGTGTTCGTAATGTCCAAATTAGTGTAGTACTTTCGTAGCATTCTTACCGTGTAGACCTTCTTGTATGTCGGATGGAGACAATTTGCAACAATCGTGAGGGGTGGTACGGCTTCCCAATATTTGAGAAACTTCTCCTTCATGGCTCCTACAATTGGAGCGAGAGAAGCGTCGGTGTCTTCGAGAACTAAGAAAAAAAATCGAATTAAAAAATCGAAATTAAATTAAAAAACCAAATTAATATAAAACCGAAATTAATAAGAAAACCGAAATTGATAAAAAATATGAAATTAAAAATGTACCTTTCATTTCATGATATACTTGGGAGATTCGTAAGAGGTGGTGAAGCAACTCATGCGCGGTCGGTTTATACGAGCAAGACAATGCTAACGTCGCTTTGAAGAATACTTCAAGAAATTTCATTAATTTGTTCAATTGATCCCATTCACCCGACGAGAGAGCTAATTCCATACCCTCGGGCGTCTCATTCAAAATTGCATTAATAGCATGTGCGTAAGGAAAACACCGTTTCAACATTCTATAAGTTGAGTTCCAACGGGTATCTACGTCCCATGGCACTCTTAATTTAGTAAATTGCATTCTACTACACATATCATGAAATCTTTGTTTTCTAATGCCGTTAGTAAAAATATGAGTTACCGCCTTCTTAAATTTTGTTATTAAATCATTAGCACCGGACGTTTTAAGTCCCGCCTTAACGGTGAGGTTTAAAACATGACATGCACATTTTTGGTGAAAGAAAGCTCCATTCGCAATTGGAGATAATGAACGCAAAAAATATTCTATGGCCTTACCATTATTACTAGCATTATCAAAAGAAATTGAGAAAACTTTATTTTGGAGATCATTTTTCAATTTAAATTCATTCATAACACCCAAAATTGCATTAAAAACTACTTCGCCGGTGTGCGGGTATTCTATAATCCGAAAACTTAGTACTCTTTTTTGCAATTTCCAATTATCATCAATGTAATGTGCGGTAACACAAATATAAGATAAACCATGTTTACCGGCGGTCCAAATATCGGACGTGAGTGCTACTTTAAATGGTGCGGTTGCAAATATGGCAATCAATTCATTTTTGCGGTAAGTAAATTGTTCTTTAATTTCGTTTGACATTTTCCTATAATAAAATGGTTTGTAAAATGGTTGAGCGCAACCTCTAATAACTAAACGAGCAAAACTCAAACAACCGCTCATACTAATTGGTTGTTCCTTGTGGGTAATATACCGTGCAAACTCACTTAACATTTTTTTTTCGTCATATTTTTGGTGAGTTCGTGTACCATCCGGATTAATTTGGGTTTGGACAAGTGTATTATCGGGTTGTTCTTGTGGTTGTTCACCGTTGGTGATATGTCGTGCGACATGTCTACCCATAGAACTATTATTATCATCATAAGTAAAACTAGATTTGCAACCTTTTACCTTGCACCGTACGCTTACGCACTTGCCGGTCGCCGGGTCGATGGTTTGCTCGAAGTAACGCCACCAATGTGCGTTGTACTTCGGGCGGGGGTTCCTTCTTTTTCTCGGCCCCGGTGGCGTGCTTGCCTCCGGCTCTTCCTCTATTGTTTGGATTTCGGGATATCGATCGGAACTTCCGCTGATGGTCGGAGGAGCAAATGTGCTAGAACTCCCCGCGGCACTTCCGACGGTATGATGTGTGTAGTCCGTCTCATAGGTAGTTTGCGGATAAGTGGGACCACCGAACAATTGATCACTTAATTGTTGGATCGTGTCGGTTACGGGATTGGGTGACGGGGCCGTCAGGTAAGAATAGTCATGTGGTGGAGTTGTCATTTCTCACTACAATAAGGAAAAAAAAAACGGATTTAAGTTATGTAAAGCAAAACGAAATATAAAAATAACCGAATTAAACTAATTGTGTATGAAAAAATTTATCATAAAAGAATAAAATATTTTGACTACAACTTTATGATAAAACTACAATTTTTGAAAAATTGAAATTATTTTACAAGTAATGAAAAAAATATAAAAGAAATAAATAATACAATTATTTTGAGTACAATTTTATCATATGTTGCCAAATCCGATTTAAAATAATTGTGTAATTGCATAAATCAAATTATAGTATTCTAATAATGTTATAAAAAAAAATACAAATAGAACGTACCTCCGAATTTTTGCGGAAATGCCGGCGAGGCGAGTATCGGATTGACTAATGCAAGAGATTGTAATAAAATAAATATGCTAGTTTTTTGGAATTTTGGAAATAATAAATATAAATTAGAATGTAAAAATAAAACTAGAATTGATTTATGCAAGAGATTGAGAGAGTATTGAGTGAGAGATTGAGAGAATTTGATAGTTTGTTTGTGAGAAATGAGTGTTGAATGTATGGGTGTATTTATAGGTGTGAATTGGGGGGGGACATTCAAAAATCCAACCGTTGGATTCCAACGGTTCAAAAAATGTGTCAGACGGGTCGGGCGGGTCGGCTCGGGCGGGTCGCACGGGTCGGCCGGGTCGGGGGGGCGGAGTTCGCGCGGGTGCGGCTGGTGCGGCGGGTCAGGGGGGCGGGTGGGACGGGTCGGGGGGGCGGGTCCGGGGGGTGGGGCGGGTCGGACAGGCGGGTCGCGCGGACCGAGGCGTGCGGACGGTGGGAGTGGGAGCGGGGTGGTGTCAGACGGGTCCGAAGGGCGGGTCGGGGGGGCGGGTCGGGTCCGAAGGGCGGGTGAGGTCGGGTCCGAAGGGCGGGTCGGGTCGGGTCCGAAGGGCGGGCACGGAACGGGTCCGACGGGCGACGGGCGGGCACGGGCACGGGCACGGGTCCGACTGGCGGGCACGGGCACGGGTCCGACGGGCGAGAAGGGCGGGTAAGGGCGGGTAACGGGTAAGGGCGAGCACGGGTTTAGACGGGCGGGCGGGTTACGGGGGGTGAGGTCCAAAACCCGGACCCTTACCCGCCCTTACCCTTGACCCGTCGGACCCGGCCGACCCGTCTGAATCCCCGCACGGGCGGGTCCGCACGGGCGAAGGGCAAGGGTCGGGGGGGCGGGTCGGGGGTCAGACGGGTTTTGTCACAACACTAGCAACAGCCAACAGAGCAAGCAAGCAAGAGCAACCATATTTTATTATTTTAAGAGTAATACTCCACAGAATATTTGTCTATAACGTCCATATGTTACAAAATCGGATGCGTCTGTTACAAAATCAGAAATATTTGTTATATTATGAGTATGTCTATAGATGTATGGACGTCTTTTCAATGGACGTAAGTGAAAGGATGTGTTTTGAAAGTTATTTATATTTATGATTAAATGTGTTTTTTGATATGCATTTATGTTCCTTAAAATTTAATAATATCATTCCTTTAGAAGAATTCAGGAAGATGCTCTCGGTCCTGAATCATAGAACTCTAAAGATGGGATATGTATTTCTAAATTAGCTCATGATCTTGATAATTAAAGAGGAACATTAATTATCAGTAAGATCATCATGTTGATAAAAGTATATTGTAGTTCTATAAATATAAAGTTTATCACTATAAACATGAGTGTATAAAATTAGATGGATATTTTATACATTGAGCATGACCAATTTAAATGAAACATCATATGGATTGTGTTTTGTGTCATTGATGTTTCATTGTGTCTTTGAATCTACGATATGAGATATGTATATTTTTCACACGAGTAACACATGATGTGATTATCATTTAAACCCTATCAAGTTATAGGATAAAGTGATAGTTCGTTGTGTGAAACTTGTGCGGGAGAAATCTATGTATCAACAGTATCATTGTCACTCAATATGAGTAGTGATATTACTGGGCCCCTTGGTAAAGTGGGATTATAATGCTAGCAATATAACTGGTATCGGTTATAATTATAATTCACTTATAGAGACCAAGAAAACGAATGCAGTGCAAAAATGACACGTTCCTATTTTGAGCAGCATTCAGAATATCACGTGACAAGGATAGACACAATACTAGAGGATTTGGCAAAATAATGTGCAGCATTATTTATGTCATTTGAAGGACATATGTAGTGATAGAACCTCTGTAGTCATTTGATATAGACTAGTTATATCATAACTTCAACATGACATAAATCCCTAAACGGTCACACTAAATGAATAAGAAACAACTAGGTTCTATATCTTATAGATTATTTCGTGGTTGAAATAATAAGGATAAGATATTAGAATTAACTTTCTAAAATTACTTTATAAAGTAATTAGATGGAATTATTGGAGCCGGTTTTAACTATCTAATTTAATTTATAAAACAAATAGGGGTGTTTTTTTTTGTCATGCCGAAATGGGAAACAAAAATAGGGCCATGCTATATATATATTAATAATAATATTAAGAGCGCTATTATTAGTTTGGTGCCATTATTAAGTTTTTTCTGATCTTCGCCTATAAATATAGGCGATCAGATCACAAACAAGATGATCCGAAAATTAGTAGTTATTTTCAGCCTCCCTCTTCCTCCATTGTTCTTCTCATGTGTTGAGAATTAAAGAACAACTAATTCCATTAGAGAGTGCTAGGGTTAGGTGTTCATCTATCGTGAACACCGATCGCGAGTTGTTTGTAGATTCAAGGTGAACTAAGGGCTCTTTGCACCGCTGCCTCGCCTTGAAGACGATCGATTCAGGAGGAGAAGAGGAAGAACGAGCAACGAAGAATAGCCAATCGCCTTATCAATTCCGCGCAAATCAAGGTACAATTCTTATGTCGTCTTTGTGAATTAATTAGAGTTTAATTAATTGAGAAGATGATTGGATTGCATGTGTTCTCCCATGCAATCATGATAGAATTGTTTTGTGTAATATGTTAGAATTACATGTGTTCTCCCATGTAATTAGATGTTTGATTGTTGCATTAACGAAGATCTTTTAGTATAGTTATGAACTTGGGGTTAAAAATTTTAAAAATTCGACCCTAGGCTATACATGAAATCCCAACAGTGGTATCAGAGCTTTTGGTTCTGTTTTTATGACAATTTGGACTATTTAATTCGTGCCAATTGTTGTACGGGGTTTTGGTAATCCATCTCTTAAGTTTTCAGTTTTAAAAATTACTGTTTTGATGTATTAAATACTTAAAACGAATTTTTGATGAGCAGTTTCAGATTCGGTTACTGTTTTGTTGCAACTTTAAAAGTCCATAACTCTTTACTCGTTTGTTGGATTTGGGCAAATAAGATAACATTCGAAAGCTTAGAAAGTTAGCTTTCTGTAAATATATATTTTGCATATAAGTTTCTGTCAGGTTTTACCAGTAAAATTGAAAAAACCGAAACTGGTACGTTCTGTTTTCCAGAACTAGAGTAGCAGTTTGTTTTGATCATAACTTTTAAACCGTAAGTCCAATTGGAGTGAATTTTGTTTTGAAATTTAGATTAGAAAGTCTAGTTTTCAGGAAAATTATTCTCAAAATTTTACAGTTAACAGACGGGACGGTTTTTATTAAACATTGACAGATGCGCAGAACTGAAACCTTGGAATTATCGGTTTCGAGCATCTTGTGTTTTAAAACTTAAAAATAGTTTAAAATTCAGCAAATAGAAGTTAAAGTAAGTATTTAATAAGAGCTAAACTGAAAATTAGAAATTCAAAAATCAATTTTGGGATTTAAATGATTTAGAGATGAATTTAATTAAGAGATGAAGGCTTTACCAAAATATAAATTAAATAGTATGAACATGCATATTATACTTGTGTTGGCTAACTTTGTTTTGCAGGAGGATTGTGGGTTAGTATGGCCCAAGATTCAATGCCTTGTGTGTTGTAATTGTATGAATGATGTGATTTTATGTAAGCGGCCTTTGGTGCCCCTGATTATTAATAATGCGGCCTTTGGTGCCCCTTAATTAGTTTTATGTATAGGATCATTCATAGGCTTGCATGCCACTTGGGGATGGGATTTTCTAGTTTATTTTCTTTTAGGTTCTATAAATATTTTAGTTTAGAATAGAAAGACAATGGGTGGGTCTTGTAGCATAAGAACAGGTACACTCGAGATGAGGCGCATCAGGCTACAAGAATGCAAGCAGGGGCCATACAACCCACACTTGATTGTTTGTGAATATTTATGATGATTGTGATTGTTTAGGATATGTATTGTTTGTGATGTGACATGACCTACCAAACTTACAGTCATAAGATATTTTACAAATTAAAATGTCCATGAAAAACATAAGAGTACTTTTCTTCTCATTTTATCCACCTTACGCTAGTAGCCAGAAAAACCGTGATCGTGATCCAGCTATTGGAAATTGTGGAACATCCGTGCATATATCATTAGGCCAAAAGTGAGTAGGGACTGTGTGATCCTTTTCTTGCTCATTATGTGGGAATGATATGTTCATGTTTGTTGACCAATAAAATGAGTTTTCTTATGAAGATCTCAAGATCTAGGCTTGGGGTTTGGGAAAGAGAGTTTCATTAAAAGGCATGTTTTATACATTCTTAATGGAAACGGCAAGAGTCATAAAAGTAAGTTCATGTGGAACTTAAAGGTTATGATTGGTAATCTAGCTACCTACCTGATCGAGTAATCTGAGTGATCTCAATTATTTGAGAGGGATCTTGAGCGACTAACAAAACGGACAAAATTATTTTGTTAGTACATATTCCTGTATATCATAAACATAACTAATGCCTACCCTTTTTTTAATATTTTAGCAAAATGTCTTCACTTCCTAATTTTCTGCGTTCAATGGTCGAAAAGTCCCCACTTGCCAATGACGGCTCAAACTATTCTGATTGGTACCTCAAACTCTGCATCGTGTTGAGGCTAGAGGACTTACTGCAGATACTGGATGACCAAGAACCAGTACCTAAAGATTCGTCCAAACCAACCGACGCTGAAAAGGAGGCTCAGAAAAAGTGGAAGGAACAGGAAAATATAGTTCAGGCACTGATCTTGGCCACTATAGGCGATCAGTTGCAAAGAAAGTTCATCAATCACTCCGCTAAGGAGATTATGAGTGAACTAGCGAAACTATTCACAGATAGTGCTCGTAAGGAGCGCTATAGGACCACCGTAGCACTCACAAGGTGCAAGATGGTGGAAGGTGAATCTGTCTCGATGCATTTTCTGAAAATGCAGACCTATCTAGAGAAATTGGAGAAAATGAAGACTCCAATGCCTGAAGAGCTTGCCGAGGACCTTGTCTTAGGCTCGCTACCTGTGTCCTACATGAGTTTTGTCTCGCTACACCACATGCGAGAGAAACCCATGAGTTTGAGCGAGCTCCACAATGCGCTCAAGACATTTGAGGCAGATAACGGTAAGACGAAGGACAGTTCCGTCTTAGCTGTGGCGTCGTCTAGCAAGAAGGTTGCCAAGAAAGTCAACAAGAAAAACAAGAATGAGAAGACGCAGTCCTCTCCAAAGGGCAAGAGTGGAGGCAACGCCTCTAAGGGAAGCACGAAGAACTCCCCGAGTTCTGACACTGAATGCTTCTATTGCCATGAGAAAGGACATTTCAAGATGAATTGCCCCAAGTACAAGCATGACTTGGATGCAGGCAAGGTTGAAAAGAAGCGTCACAAAGGTATGCTTGTTATTGAATTAAATTTAAATATAGCCACATCTATTCAGGACTGGGTATGTGATACCGGTTCATGTGCTCACTTAGTTTCTAATGTGCAGGCACTAAGGAATAGAAGATCACTTAAAAAGGGTGATGTCGTTTTGAAGGTAGGAAATTGAGCCTGCATTTCAGCGGTGGCTGTTGGAAGCCTCGACCTTCATTTATCGAGTGGCTTAGTTTTAAATTTAAGGAATGTTTATTATTTTCCTTCAGTATTTAGAAACATTATCTCTGTATCATGTTTGGATGCAGAAGGGTTTGATTTTAAGATACGTAACTCTTGTATGGTTATTAGGAAGGAAAATATCTTTTATGCAAATGCTTTAGTTTCTAATGGTTTGTATTTGCTTGATACAAAAGATGATAAACAATTGTTAAATATCAATAACAAGAGGCTCAAGACGTCTCAAAATGTAGAGACTCTCTTATGGCACTGTCGCCTGGGTCATATAAATGAGAGACGCATGAAGAAATTGCAACAAACAAATCTACTTGATTCATTTGGAGACACAGCAATTGAGACATGCGAATCTTATTTAACTGGAAAAATGACCAAATCACCATTCAAGAAGAAAGGTGAAAGGGCGAAAGATTTGTTGGAATTGATACATTCAGATGTATGTGGTCCAATGAGTCAGAGTGCAAGAGATGGTTATAGGTACTTCATTACTTTCACTGATGACTATAGCCGCTATGGCTATGTCTATCTTATGAGACATAAGAGTGAAGCCTTTGACCAGTTCAAAGAATACAAGAATGAAGTAGAGAACTAACTAGATAAGAGAATTAAAACTCTACGAACAGATCGTGGAGGAGAATACTTGAGTAATGAGTTTAGCACATACTTGAAAGAGTGTGGTATTGTTCCACAATTGACGCCTCCCGGAACACCGCAGTGGAATGGTGTTTCAGAAAGGAGGAACAGAACCTTGCTAGACATGGTTCGTTCAGTGATGTGCCAAACTGAACTACCTGTGTACTTTTGGGGTTATGCACTCCAAACAGCTGCTCATACACTGAACATTGTTCCATCGAAATCTGTAGAGAGAACTCCACATGAGCTGATGGGTAGTCTGCCCAGTCTCACTTATCTAAGGATTTGGGGTTGTGAAGCATACGTCAACCGTATGAAGACAACCAAGTTACAACCAAAAGCGGAAAAGTGCTTCTTCATTGGATATCCTAAGGAAACAAGAGGGTATAGCTTTTGGCACAAGCTTACGAATACAATAGTCGTAAAGAAGGGTGCAGTATTCTTAGAGAAAGAGTTTCTCGAAAACATCAAAAGCAATGACAGTAGGGTGATACTTGAAGAAATTCAAGAAGACCTACAAAGTGATCATGAGATAAATGATGATCCTTTAATGTCATATAGACCTCCTGTGGTTAGTGGGAGTAGAGCTTCACATGTCGAAGAGACTCCAACTACACCTCCACCAGTTGTTCAAGCAACTCAGGTTGAGGATGAACCAATTCAACAAGAAATTGTTGAAGAAGTTCAAACTCAAGAGGAATTGCAAGAACAAGGAGTAGTCAGGAGATCATTAAGGGAAAGGAGAAGACCCGACTTTTATATGGGTCTTCATCAGATCTTAGTAGTAGATACTGAGGATCCCCTTACATATGAAGAAGCTATACAGATAACAGACTCCAAAGCATGGCAAGAAGCCATGGAATCCGAAATACAGTCCATGTACGACAATAAAGTCTGGACTATGGTAGACCTTCCTAATGAAAAGAGACCCATTCAGTGCAAATGGATTTTCAAAAGGAAGATGGATTTGAATGGAAACATGACAACCTACAAGGCAAGACTTGTAGCAAAAGGTTTCAGTCAGATTCATGGGATCGATTATGATGAAACTTTTTCGCCGGTTGCTATGTTTAAGTCAATTCGGATTATGCTTGCTATTGCTGTATTTCATGATTATGAAATATGGCAGATGGATGTCAAAACCGCCTTCCTTAATGGAAAGTTAGAAGAGGAAGTATATATGGTACAACCTCGAGGTTTTGAAGATACATCCAATAGCAAGAAGGTATGCAAGCTTCAAAGGGCCATTTATGGGTTGAAGCAAGCATCAAGGAGTTGGAACAAACGCTTTGATGAAGAGGTAAAATCTCTTGGATTCATTCAAAGCATGGAAGAACCTTGTGTATACAAGAAGGTCAGTGGGAGCAAAGTACAGTTTCTTGTTCTATATGTCGATGACATATTGCTCATGGGGAATGAGATAAGTTTGATGGAGCAAACAAAGAACTCATTGAAAACAATCTTTTCAATGAAGGACATGGGCGAGGCCAAATATATCTTAGGGATCAAGATATATAGAGATAGGTCTCGAAGACTCATTGGTCTGAGTCAATGCGTGTACATTGACAAGATCTTAGAAAGGTTCCATATGGAAAAGTCTAAGAAAGGGTCAATACCAATGAGTACGTCTGTGCAGCTTAGCAAATCTCAAAGTTCAGCGACGCTTGAGGAAATAGAGTACATGAAGGATGTGCCTTATGCTTCAGCCATAGGCTCAATCATGTATGCTATGACTTGCACTAGACCAGATGTCTCGTATGCTCTAAGCATGACAAGTCGTCATCAAGCTTCACCAGGTCCAGAGCACTGGAAAGCAGTCAAGAACATTCTTAGATACCTTAACAGGACTAAGAGTAGAGTTATTGTCTATGGTGGTCAAATAGATCTCATCGCAGAGGGTTACACCGATGCGAGTTTCATGACCGACCCGGATGATAGAAGATCCCAATCCGGATATGTCTTTCTTCTGAATGGTGGTGCTGTGAGCTGGCGTAGTTGGAAGCAGTCCACTACGACCGACTCGACCACTTCTGCAGAAGTTATGGCAGCAGCGGAAGCAAGTAAGGAAGGAGTCTGGATCAAGAAGTTCCTTGAGGAGCTGGGTGTTGTCCCATCTAGTCAAGGACCTTTAGAGCTGTTTTGTGATAATAGTGCATCTATTTCACAAATCAAGGAGCCAAGATCACATCACAAGACAAAGTACATGGACATGAAGTACTTTGTCACTCGAGACTTGATAGAAGAAGGCAAGATTGCGCTAAAATGGGTAGATACAAACAGCAACACAGCTGATCCTTTCACTAAGCCGTTATCACAGGCGGAGAGTCAGGCTCACTTTGAGTCTATGGGTCTGCGGGACTATGGACAGTGGCCAGATGATTGATTTATCTCCTTTTGTTTTGTTTTCTTACATACGTTATGTAACTTTAAAAACAAGTGAGAGATTGAAAGGATGTGTTTTGAAAGTTATTTATGTTTATGATTAAATGTGTTTTTTGATATGCATTTATGTTCCTTGAAATTTAATAATATCATTCCTTTAGAAGAATTCAGGAAGATGCTCTCGGTCCTGAATCATAGAACTCTAAAGATGGGATATGTATTTCTAAATTAGCTCATGATCTTGATAATTAAAGAGGAACATTAATTATCAGTAAGATCATCATGTTGATAAAAGTATATTGTAGTTCTATAAATATAAAGTTTATCACTATAAACATGAGTGTATAAAATTAGATGGATATTTTATACATTGAGCATGACCAATTTAAATGAAACATCATATGGATTGTGTTTTGTGTCATTGATGTTTCATTGTGTCTTTGAATCTACGATATGAGATATGTATATTTTTTACACGAGTAACACATGATGTGATTATCATTTAAACCCTATCAAGTTATAGGATAAAGTGATAGTTCGTTGTGTGAAACTTGTGCGGGAGAAATCTATGTATCAACAGTATCATTGTCACTCAATATGAGTAGTGATATTACTGGGCCCCTTGGTAAAGTGGGATTATAATGCTAGCAATATAACTGGTATCGGTTATAATTATAATTCACTTATAGAGACCAAGAAAACGAATGCAGTGCAAAAATGACACGTTCCTATTTTGCGCAGCATTCAGAATATCACGTGACAAGGATAGACACAATACTAGAGGATTTGGCAAAATAATGTGCAGCATTATTTATGTCATTTGAAGGACTATATGTAGTGATAGAACCTCTGTAGTCATTTGATATAGACTAGTTATATCATAACTTCAACATGACATAAATCCCTAAACGGTCACACCAAATGAATAAGAAACAACTAGGTTCTATATCTTATAGATTATTTCATGGTTAAAATAATAAGGATAAGATATTAGAATTAACTTTCTAAAATTACTTTATAAAGTAATTAGATGGAATTATTGGAGCCGGTTTTAACTATCTAATTTAATTTATAAAACAAATAGGGGTGTTTTTTTTTGTCATGCCGAAATGGGAAACAAAAATAGGGCCATGCTATATATATATTAATAATAATATTAAGAGCGCTATTATTAGTTTGGTGCCATTATTAAGTTTTTTCTGATCTTCGCCTATAAATATAGGCGATCAGATCACAAACAAGATGATCCGAAAATTAGTAGTTATTTTTAGCCTCCCTCTTCCTCCATTGTTCTTCTCATGTGTTGAGAATTAAAGAACAACTAATTCCATTAGAGAGTGCTAGGGTTAGGTGTTCATCTAACGTGAACACCGATCGCGAGTTGTTTGTAGATTCAAGGTGAACTAAGGGCTCTTCTGCACCGCTGCCTCGCCTTGAAGACGATCGATTCAGGAGGAGAAGAGGAAGAACGAGCAACGAAGAATAGCCAATCGCCTTATCAATTCCGCGCAAATCAAGGTACAATTCTTATGTCGTCTTTGTGAATTAATTAGAGTTTAATTAATTGAGAAGATGATTGGATTGCATGTGTTCTCCCATGCAATCATGATAGAATTGTTTTGTGTAATATGTTAGAATTATATGTGTTCTCCCATGTAATTACATGTTTGATTGTTGCATTAACGAAGATCTTTTAGTATAGTTATGAACTTGGGGTTAAAAATTTTAAAAATTCGACCCTAGGCTATACATGAAATCCCAACAGTAAGATGTTTCTCAATTAATTATTCTTTTTGTAAGACAAAAATCAGTAGGAACGTTAGAAATAAACTTATGTTCTTTTTTTTTTGCCCCTCTTTGGGGCGAAAATTGAATACGCATGATTAGTCAGTAATTCAGTATATAGCAGATTTATGTATGACTGATACTATTTCATTTTCTTCATAAATACTATTTCAGTTTTTCATGATATTTGTTCAAGATAGCTAAGTGCTCGGATATATCATATATACTAAAACTATCTATCCGTTTGAACCAGCACACTTTTAATTAGTTTTTTTAAATAAAAACAAAATATTAAGTAAATACAAAATCAGGACAATAAAAGACATACTTTAGAGTACAATATAAAAAATATTAAAATAATAATAATAATAATAATAATAGTTAATTACATGACAATGTAGCTAATGTTATACGTTGAACTTACGTTTGACCTGCGCATTGCATTAAGATGTAAAATAAAGGAATTATAAAAAAAAAATATATTACGGGGTGTAGCAATTATGAGTAAGAAGTTAAAAAAAATTTGGTCATATGATTAAACTTAATTCGATTATTTAAAAAATTAATGACTTGCCGATGCCATGCTTTAGAGGTCTTCCAATTTAACACACTTTTTGTATTTTATTTAATTCGAAGATAAAGTCATTTGATCGTGCACTACTTTGTGGACTTATAAGTTATAAGAGAGTTTTCAAATAGAAAAAAGGCTAAAAGAAAATTTAAAAATTCAGTCTTGACTCTCTCTCAATCTCTTCCTTCCCACGACGAAATTCACAGATTCTTTGATTAGTGTTCACTGGCGTCGTTTACATTGAAGTATTGAACCTATTAAATGCCAGGAGACCTCTCTCCCGTAATTTGTGTACCGTTGGTTCATAAATTGACCGGTTAGCTAACTGCAACGACCCTAGCATCACATTTTTTTTTTTTTATTAAGGTTGCATATATCTCAAATTATATCAGTTATCGGTATGATAACTAGCTAGGATGACTTCCAAGATGTTATGGATTCATTCCTTGATGTGCACAAATATCTCCTAAAAAAAAATAGGAGTTGGTGGAAAATATCTACTTAAATCTATAAAAAATCAGTATGATACTATGATCTCAGTAATCAGACAACTTCCGTAGTTCAGTACTTCTGGTCTCAGACAACTTCCGTAGTTCCGTGGATATGGGCATATGGCTTGAAAATGAGTTTTATAATTTGACTGTAGTCTGTAGAAGATCATATCTCGATTTCAACATCTCCCATGTTTAACGTTGTTGATTATTTGCAGTGTCACTTCACAACTATTTTTAACAAGGGAAAATGACTCTAGAGGCCTCAAATTTTCACCCTGTGATAAGTTGGCCTCTGAACTTTTATTTTAAACAAATAGCCTCCCAAACTATGATTTTGTGACAATTTGCCATCTCAACCATTAATTAGCCATATAATAATTCAATTGAAATATGAAATGACCACAATTAGGGGTGCAAACGAGCCGAGCTGAACCGACCTAGGCTAAGCTAAAACTCGGCTCGTTTAATTGACGAGCCAAAAACACAAGCTTGAGCTCGGCTCGTTTAATTAACGAGCTAACCGAGCTGACTTATTAAGCTCGTTTATTTTTTAATAATAAACTTTTAAGTATGTTATATCAAAATTTATATAAAAATCAACAAAATGACTAACAAAAATATGTCTGTACACATTATACATAACGATTTTATATATATTAGACCATATGTTGTATACTATATTAATAATTTACGATAAGAGCAGTACGAATTGCAATTAGTAATAATTTATTGAGCCAAACGAGTTTTACGAGCCGAGCCATGCTAAGCTCAAGTTCGGCTCATTAGCTTAATGAGCTTAACGAGCGAGCCAATAGCGAGTCAATCCCGAACCAATAGCGAGCGGGCCACGAGCCACAATATCCGACTTTTATGGGTTTAGCAATGTGCTTAGTGTAAGTATAATGTTTTGAGTAAATAGCTATTCTAAATTATCAGATTCCAACCCTTTCCTTAATTTTGGGTCCTTATTAGTTATTAATATATTATATAGTCTTCAGTTCTATGGACCTCAGATCTACCGTGACATGTTTATGACAAGATTATACGTGCAAAGCCTCCTTCAGTTTTCTTGTCTATGGGCTTATCAAGCCCATAACTCCATCCTTGAACCCAATCTTCTGGGCCCTATCACATTCAAATAGATAATTTAAAAGCCATCTTCTGGACCCACGAATGCGGTTACCTTCAAATCTTCAATTTCAGTGAACTCTATATAATCCCACATCTCATGACTTTCAAGTAAATTTCTCTTCGTCCCTTGGCAGTCGGTTAATTTTCAATTTCCATCAACTATAAGCAAAACACGCAAGGAAAGAAGGCAAAGAAAAAAAAAAAAATGGAAGGCAGGAAAAAGACGGTTTTGATTAGTCTCTACGAGGAGGTACCAAAAAAGACTCCATATCCTGCAAAATCTCGTACCAAATCTGCATGTTTGAACCGTAAACTTGAACCAACACCTTCGTGCGGTCAGCAGTTTGGAAAGCCAGATGGAAAAGAGAACAATGACAAGAAAAATAACAAGAACTGGAAAAGATGGAGCAGCATTTTTGTAGCCAGTGGGGTAAGCAAATTAATACAATTTTATTGCTTGTTGTGGTTTTTGGATTTGCACTTTTATATGATCCATAGTTATAACTTATAAATACGTTTAATTAAGTTAATTTATTATATAATTTTTTTTCTTACACTTGATGCTCTTGTAAGTTGTAATTTGATGGTGCACGGTTCTTTTTTTTTTGTGCATGGTTTAGAGACGATTGAAGAATCTGGCTCGTCGGATCTCAAGCATATGGAATCATTGTATTCGAGCATGAATGCAGAATTGTTAACTCCTTGTAATTTTTTTTTTTATTATTAGTGGTTTAGTTGCTAACATTTCTGCAGAATGCTTTAATTTTGAGCATTTACAAACAAGATCATGTTAATTGAGTTCTATCCAAATTTGGGAGTAAATGGAATTTGTTGTATATTATTGCTGTGATATATGATATAGGATTTAATTAGGCAGATGAGGAATGAATTTGTCGGAAATATGCGTTTTGCAAAGACAGAAGTTAGTACCCTCATTTTTTTTAATAAAATTATCTGTGCTCAATTCAGTCTAGTATTTGGACTCAGATAAATTAACTGTGATATATGATATAGGATGGAAGAATAGATTATCCGGATAATCTATTCATCATCGTCACATACTCCGGATAATCTATTCTTCCATCGATCCTGGGATACATAAAGAAGATAGAATTAAGATTAAATTTAACGAAGCAAGACAAGTACTATTGTAGATTTGTAGTGCAAGAGCCCAAGATTGCTGAAGTATAGCAGGAGACCGCACTCATACAAGCAGTCCAAAAACAAAAAAAGTATTCTATAATTTTTCTATAAATGTATTTTATCTTGGTCAGGTCTTACAATATTCTCTCATTTTCTACAAAAGAAAACACATTATGATTATAACAATCAGGATTTGGAAATAACGTAGTCAGTCCCAGTGCAAATGCCAGTAAAAGATATCAGAATTTCAGGACATCTCCAAGCCATTGCTTATTCTAGCCTATAGCAAATAATACCTAGGCAAGACATTCATGTGTACCATCCAAATCTCCAGGAAAATAATTCCGGCATGAAATTGATGCTTAGTTCTTGTTTCCAAACTATTAGAGCAAACTTTTAGTTGGGCTTTTTAGCTGCAATGGAAGAAAATCTACATTCTCTTCCCTTACAGTAGTTGCTGTGTTAAGTGTTAACACATAAAAAGTTGGTCAGTCAATTTCAGAATCATTAATGCTAGAGTTGTGGAAATTTTAACATCTACTTGCTTCAAGATAATTTAATACAGTCAGGCCAGATCAAACTGAGCAGTGGACTGGACAATGGAGCATATGTTTACACTCTGCAACTAAATATTGTAATGGCAGAGATAAAGAAGGTTTCAGGCATATATAGATTTTCTTCCTTTGCAGCTCAAAAGCCCTACAGTAAATTTGCTCTAGTAGTTTCAAGCAAGAACTTAATGTCTTACAAAATTTTGAACCGTCAAAATTTGACAGGCAAAATATAATAAGCCTACAAAGTTTGGTAATTTGTTAGCAAAATAAGAAGCAAAAAAAATCTAGTTCCAATATTTGGTAAAAGGTCAAAAAATCAAATCAAATAAATACATTAACCGATAAAAAAATAAAAAAGCAACCAACAATTTCTTATCTAAGCAAGTTTCATATTAGAAATCATTGGAGAAAAATAGAAAGGGTGAAAGAGGTACCAATAGTGACTGTTGTTAGTGCTCCTCTATCACAGGCTGCATCTGTTGAACCTAATGCAACAAAAGGGATGGAAGAAGTACCAATAGTGACTGTTGTTATTGAAGACATTGGAGTAAATAGGAACGAGGAGGAATTGTGAGCATGGATGCAGAGGTTATTTGCCAGAGGTGCCTTTACTAGATTTTGATTAGGCTTATTTGGATGGTTCGGTTTACAGTTGCAACATGTACTTGACTTCTATCAAGTTCCTGAGTGTACCAGAAAAAACTGTTTGGGTGCAATGCAATTCAATGATATTGCAAGAACGTGGTACCGAAGTTTGGGGATCAGGGATGAACCTCCGCTATGGTCGATCAGTATTGAAAGCAATGCTGTTGGAGAGATGTAAGGACTGGGATGCCGTGAGTGTAGTGGAAGATTGGAAACAATTGAATCAAACAGGTAGTGCAAGAGAGTATTGTAGAAACATTTAAAGAGCTTTGGTGAGGCTGGTGACTGAGTTTCCGTCCCTCTCCACACCATTCTTTGTGTCTTCCTTTATTAGTGGCCTTAAAGAAGAGATGAAGTACATGGTACTGACATTTGAGCCTAGTACGTACAGTGAAGGATGCCTTCCGACGAGCCGTACTTGGTGAGAAGCACTTAAATCACTACAAGAAAATACAATAGCTGAATGGGTAAAAAAAGGATGATCAGCATGCACTTACCGATGCATAACACATTCCTGCATGGGTAGCCCATGGAGGTGGGTCCGATGGAATTTATTTTGATGCAGATATCAAATTTTTGTATGGGGCCGATGCAGGTTTGAATTTCCATCGGTGGGCAAAGCAACCTGCATTGACCAAAGTTTGGGGCGGCCCATACAAAATATGAAATAAAAATCAATTTTAGTGATATGTGTCTTCTATTGATAGGACCCACGTGGCAATATGTTATTGGTTGGTGTATAGAATAATTAAAAAAAATTTTTTTGAGAGAATGATTTTTTTAATAGTTTGCCCGAGCTTTTTGTTGTAGCCCCTCGAAAATATAATATTTACATTTCCTAAATTTCTGGGCATAAATGAAAAATCGTACTGATTAATGATGGGTAATTTGCTACTGGAAAAATTGGCACAACAAAATAAAAATTGAAACAATTCAGAAAAACATACACAATAATTATATTATATTTACTAAAAGTTGAGTACATAGTTTGCCATACAAACATTACACCCAGGTTCATCACATCCGTAATTACAAAATATACACAAATCCACATACAAAACCACTTAGCACCAAAATATCCTTCATTACATTGATTAATAATCCCAAAGCATAAGTCTGCCAAAATACCCAAAATTAACATAAACGGTTGCCAAAATATCCAGTAAAGTTACTATCAAATTGTCATATGTCCAAGCCAGCAGAACTCTCCATTAATCTTCTTACTCGTTAGCTGATAAATTGACTTGGCCCTCTTGTGCACTTTGAGTTGTTGCTGCTGAAGAGCCCTACAACCAAATTAAATTTTGTTTATAGTTTATATATAATAGTGTCAAAATAAATGACAAAAACATTAAATTAGGAACAAACCAACATTGAAAAATCCTTACCACTTCCATACCAAGATCTTAATCATGGCCCGAATCCAACCTCATGAATTATAAGATCCCAAAATCAACCTACAATCATGATAGTTTCAACTTTCAAGTAAAGCATATAAGATTACATACCTCATGAAAAGGAGGCAGCGGCACCCCAATGTGGTTGAATATAGTAGCTATGTATTCCATATTGCGCTGCCTTTCCTCGAGAATTCTTGCATTAACATCTTCTTGGTTGCGACGCCTCTCCTCCAACATGATTGCATCAACTTCTTCTTGTGTGTAGACACATCGTGGTGCAGGTGGTGGAGGTGGCGGAGTTGGCTCAGACCTTTTCCGTTTGTTCCTAACGACCTTAGACACATCAATTACACCACCAACTCCATAAACTCGCCCATGCGAGACCCCTCCTGCAGCTCGAACCCACTTCTCAAGTTCCCCCTCCTTCGAAAACTCTGGGTTCGTCTTATAAAATGTGTAGTTCTCCTTCAATCAAGTAAAAAAGACATTCCAATTAAAACAAAATGTATGACAAAAGTGATAGATATATGAGCCAGAGTGTGCTCCACCAATGAAATTAAAAGTTTCCTAATCCTCCAACAAATTTTCAGTGGGAACTTGTAATTGTATCATAGTTTATTTTGAAAAAAAAAATTGCAAGAAAGAAGTACTAACCAGCATCTCCTTTGATTTTGCATCACAAAACTCCCCTGTGAGTTTCTTGACATGTGTTATCCTGAATACTTCCTCATATGGAGGTTCTACACCAGTTTCTTCTTTCTAAAGTTACAAACATGTCAGCATACAAGGTCAATTTCATCTCAACATATTATGTTCATAAATAAAACAAAAACCATCAATTAATAAAAAGTTAAAAACCTCTAATCAGATATAGATGTAATGCCATTGATTGGTCCAGATAAGTAAAGAAATAAACCATATACCATTTTCTTAGCATGACGGAATGCACTCCTTGTCCCTGCAACATGGTTCACAACATTTCCAGGAGCCCTCCGATTAGCAGTATTTTGCTCCGATAGCTGCTGCCAAGAAGGCAGGGCCCACTGGTCGCACATGGCATTCCAGAATTCTTGATCATCAATCCAATCAGGTGGCATCTCCTTCCACTTTTGATAGTCATTGCCATACTTTTTTCTGCAAGCCCGGCGTGCACTAGTCATTGCAACACTATACATTTTGCATGCAATCTTTTTGAAGACTTTCTCACACTCGCTAGGATCTTGTCCATCAGCCCAACGGTACCTTTCCTGCATAGTTTGGTTAGCATACAACATAAAATGTAAATTGAAAGAATTATAGTTAAATAGTTTGAGATAAATACGAAATTTACAGTTAAATAGTAGCAGTTTGATCAGTTCAGCTTCGAAATATAAGTTACCAAAAATTCTTTCAAACACTGCTTCCTATCATCCTTTGGAAATTCCATAAACTTTGTGAAGGGCCCTCGAACGTTGCCACAAACAATGAGCCTGATGGTGGTGGGGATTTGGGAGCAATCAGGATTGGCATCAAACTCCTTGTTACTAACAATGGTCAGCGCAAGGCGTTCCAATAGTTGTGGTTTAGCATCTCGGCCCTTGTTAGGTCCTCGGGGCTTCCTTACCTTGGGTTGAGGTAATTCAGGTTGCAGCATAGGTGGAGAAATTGACTGGATTTGCATCTCCTGAGAGGTTCGAGGATTGGGTTTACGTAGCCTCCGTTGCCTTTCCATTTGCTCCTTAATCCTTATAAAGCAGAAAAAACTTATGCTATTAAAGAGCATTATAAATTATTAAACCAATCACACTTAGAAGGAACAATTTTATTATTTGTTCAAAAAAAAAAAAAAAAACAGACCTTTGTTGAAAGAGAAAGATATAACACTTTGAGCTGGTAAGATCGGAAATAGTTAAGCTACAAACAAAACTGTGAAAGAACGAACACTACCAGCAAAATGATACAATGTCAAAGGAATAAAATGCCCATATAAGCATCACAAATTTCCATAATTTAAACCCCAACCAAAGATATGGAAGCCATTAAACATATAAAACAATGTCAGTGCTTTAACAATCAAATGATTGTGAGGGTATAAATCGATAAAATCAGAGAAATCAAACTCGTTACCTTAGATTCAGACTTGGGTTAGGGTTTATATTGGCACGAATCAGAAGAATGAAGGAGATGTAGAGGATTATGCAACTGATTTGCTGATGGAGACGGAGTTATTTGAGGTAGTGACAAGGGTTTCTTTAAAAAAAATCACATTTATCTTTAAAAAAATCCTCACCCTTGTAGTACAGCATACAGTTTTTAGGACACACATCAATCTTTTTATACTCCATACTAAGTCCTCGAACCAACTTCTTAGCTTGATAGAAATCTGGGGGCAACTTCTCACCTGTAGGGAGCATACTTTTCATGATTGACATCATCCGGTTGAAACACTCTTCACTCATTTGAAAATCTGATTTCAGATTTAAGCATTGAGTGACAGCTGACAAGACTGTATGCTTTTCACATTTCACCTTGGTTTCTCCATTGAAGTCAATTTCCCATAGAGGCGCATCAGCGGCTTCTAACAAATCATAGAATTCTTTTGCTTTTGCATTTGGTGGTTCCTCATGACCGGATCTGTCCCAATTGAAATCTGGACCTGTGGCGTCCATAACCATCGACTCCATCCTACTCTCACCAATATCTTCCTCACTAATAGTTGGTGGGCCTCCATCTGAATAAGACTCCCCATGCTTGTGCCACCTTTGATATAGTGGACGAAACCCTTTCAACAATAAATGCTTACAGACCTCATCCCGTTCTAGAAACTTTCGGTTGTCGCAAGAAGCACATGGACACCGAATGCACTTCTTACCTTTTCTCTCAGAAACCACCCTTAAGTTTCCAAAAGCATAGTTGAGGAACTCTTTTACTCCATCAATAAATGTAGGATTTATAGTTTTATCATCCAAGATTCTCTGATACATCCAAGCACGATTGGTTTCCATTTGTCTCCTTAACCTGAAACACAAATAAAAATTTTAATAATTTGTCAAATTGTAAACCATAACATGTAATGCGGTACTTATCCTATGTTGGCAGCATATCATCTAACTTACTGTAAGATCAATGAGTTCTTAATCCTTACACCAAGCATCCAGATTGAGCACAAACCATTAAACAATAATACTATGTAATATGTATATGTATAAGAACAGGCAACATGAGCAATACCAAATACTGGTAGACATTATCAGTTGCATACAATAAAATTTCTGCAACATAATTTTAATGTTTCTTTGCTGCCCACTTGAGTTATAATGATTCATCCTTCTTTGGCAAAAAGTTTATTTGCTAATGATCTTGTATTAGACTCCTGAATAGAAGTTATATTGCTATTTAGCTTTATCTTGTCATTTGGTTGTACCACAGTAGTGTGTGATAGTGATATGGAAGCAATGAAAGGTATTTGCCACAATACCCTATTGTGTCACCGAACACCCATTTTGTATTTGTTCCCATCAGCGATTTTAAGTAAATATAAGTAGTAAAATGGTATGAGCAGAACCCACACCCATGCGATCCCAATCCCACCAAAAGTGCTATTGTCGAACCCGGCCTTAAAGATAATAACAGTTCTGACATGAGATCAATCTTTACCGGTAAAGTCTTCCTCCTTAGTGCTAATTCGAACTTATTTTCAAAAAATCGAGATAATCAGAAATAAACTCAAACTGCTGGTATTACTACTTACCTGTTTGGATTGGGCGAAATTGTGATGACAGGGAGCGAGGAGACCGTAAGACGAGATGCTAGTTCTGTGCAAACAGTGAAAATCGGATAAATTTTGGAGAATGAAAAGGAGTTAAGAGTCTGAATGGAAAATCGCTTGATAGTTCTTCAGAGAACGGAATAGAACGGAGGGTTTCTTTGATTTTTGAGAAGGAAAGTTGGGAAGGGAAGGAGATGTGAGCAGCATCACTAAAATTGGGCCTGGTTGCATGAGTAATTGACATCTGCATGAGCTGATATCTGTATGGGCCGAAATTTATAAAGCCCATGCTGTGTGAGGTTTGCCCACCCATACAAATTAAAATTTCTGCATCAACTGCACATAAAGATGCAGTTATACTAAATTTATCGATGCAGTTGTTGTATTTTCTTGTAGTGAATGCCATCTCAAATAGGCAATTTCGTACCAATCCAAACACTTGATGGTACCAACTCAAGAACGGTGGCACACTGGCACTGATATGAAAAATGGAGCAATGCTACAACTGGATGCTGATGCACTATGGCAAAAAAAATATAGCATACAGAAGATTTTAGTTACAATTGAGGATATTGTCACTGATGCTTGCCTTAATTATATTTTCTTTTCTTTGTTTTTTATTTTTCTAGAATACTGAGCACCGGTTACCAGCCTTGGTTTTGACTTGTTTGATAGTTGAACCTTTGTACTCTAATTAATCAGTAAAGCAAAAGGTTATTTTTTGTGAAATTTTTGTGAATAGGACTTTGTTTCACTTGTGGCTTTCTTGTTTTTCTTTCTGTGGAATAAAATAATGGAAGGACAAAGCAGACCCTAGATTACAATTGAGGCTCAATTGCTTGTTGAGGTAATAGATGTTTCAAACTGTAATTCTTAATTATCTAGTGAGCATATTTAATAGACACTCGATCAGTTGCCATTTTGGAGCATAGATTTCTTCTAAATTGATAAGAACAACAAATTCAGAAAAATATTACTTCTGTTGGCAAATTAGAAAACATTTAGAAGTTTTTTTAGTTCAGGAAGTAGGAATAATTGTGCTGGCTGAATATCTTAATGACGATACCCGCCTGAAGCTAATAAAACTTATAGAAAGTTCAAATCCTTCTACCTCCCCGTATAAGATAAGGCGATGATCTTCAATCTAAATTGTTTTTATTCTTGATTATATTAAAAGGCTTGCGGGATAAATGTCATAAAATAATAACCTAATTGCGAATTAATTTCTTACTGGGTCCAGGGTTTTATTTTTTTATATAAAATATCGAGAAATCCAAATATTTACCTTTCGGGACTACTGATATACAGAACCAGTTCTCTGATATTTTTCAAATGGTACAGTGAATTACATCATAGTTAGACAAAGATCAGAAATCCACATAGACACTGAAAAAAAAAAACATGCAACAACAGGGAAGAAAAGCATGGAACTCGGGGAAAAAACAAAGAGAAAAATACAGGTATCCAACCTTATTCAACCAACTTTTTTACTATTTTTAATGATTTTTGAAATACGATTTTTTTTGTATATAAATGTTCTTATTTTCTTTTATTATTTTGTCCAATTTTGAAAAATCATTAAAAATAGTAAAAAATTCTAAACATGAAAATTTTTTATATTTCTAGAAGATTTTATATAAAAGTTTCAATTGAGACTCTTAGATCGAAATTTTGAATACAGGCTAAAGATATATTTTGAGTCATTTATATATGTGCCGATATAAAAATGTTTTTACCGTTGCTATTTTGTTCTCTTGAGCTGTCTTCACGCGCCGTCTTGCATTTTCATTGTTTTTGTTTCATATTTTAGCTACAAGAGATATGGTTAGATTAAACAGGAAACTAATTTTTTGTACGAACTTCAGTGTTGTGGAAACAGCATAAACAGCTCAAAATACAATTTATTGAAAACTTTTGTTGTATCTTCTTGATACATCCTATGTTGTAGGTAGTGTTACGTACAGGCCGTACAAGGCACTTTGAGATAAAGTGCTCGGGTGTTAAACGTGTGTTAGATAAAGGAAACTCTGAGTAGAGCTCTTTCAGATTGGGCAAATTAATGAGATTCGAACACCGCTCTTCGTTACTACTGTTTATATAAGACTTGAGAGGGGTAACGTGTAAATTAAGTACATTGTCAATAGGTGGCGGGCACATGTAAAGACGGGCCTCTGCATGTGCGACGTGTATCAGTCATGCAGTGGCGCTCTTGGACCGAGTTTGATATCGGTTATCTCGGTGGGCCTGGCTGGCTATCAGGCTGTTGAGGCGTGGAATGCAGGCTAGGTGATTTGAGCCCTATCAGGCCTGGATGCTTTATGGGCCTTGATGTCATGGCCCTATCACTTCTCTCATTACATCTCTAGATCTCGTAAGAGAGTTTTTGGTACAGAATTTAGGTAAGCACTGAGATCAAATCCCAATTTCATAGTGAATTGTGATCGACTGTATTTATGTAATAATTATTTAAATTTGAATCTATTAGGAGAATAATAATACGTAATAAGACAATTATAATAAAATAAAGCAAATACATGTATAAAATAAAAACACATTGTTCAATACATAAATGTTACCTTGTGAGGCTTAATTATTAGCACATCCATCACTCAGAAAAAGAAAGAAAGAAAGAAAGAAAAGGAAACCTTCACACGCTCACATAGTCATACTGTTGCCATACAGTATTGGAGGCAAGTACAATTCAGCAATCAATGCTGCTGCAATTGCCTAAATGAAAAACGATAAATGTATATCACACAAATAAACAAACCACACATACATGAAATTTTCGAGAACAATCAAGATTCAATAGTGAAACCAGTTAATCAGGGTCCTCTTCAACGCACTCAATCAGCTACGATCTAATTTGGATCGGAGGGCCCTCCAATCCCCGTCGTACGGTTGTAATTATACCCAATAACTCCCCCTAAAAGCCACAAATGTCGGATCGTAGCCGATATGGACTCCCTCTTCAGCACCACAAATAGAAACGGAGGGCACATGTTTGGATATGTTGCGGATTTCTTTTGCCTTGCTAGAGCCAGTTGACTCGTCATTGAAATCGAAAGCCCAAATCAATTCGGTAAGAGCGGTGAGGCATTGGAGCCCCTGAGGTACCTAGAGCTTTTGACAGTGAGCTACTATAAGATCTCTGAGCATTGGCATGTCTCCCTCTTCTATCTCCCATTCTTCCAACTCATTGAAACACTCAACAATCAACTTTTGTAAACGTGGAAAGCCTCCAGCTAAACACCTCATTATTTGATCTGTATATGCGGCATGTAAGAAAAGAGATCTTAGTCCTTGCAGTTTCTCGAGCACAACCATCGGATCTTGCTGCAATTTAGAATTAACCAAATCAAGTTCTGCGAGGTGGGTGGGAAACATTGAGACATCCAAATACCATAGCTTGGCATTATATCTCTCAATGACGTTAGTTGCTTGTAAAATGGAAGCTCCATATCAAGGACTCTTGTTGGAATATCTTGGGCTCGAACTAGCTTGGAAAAATAGGCTACACTAATTATATGAAGCTTAACAAGCTTTTTCAGTGTATGGAGGAAGGCAACAACTGATTGCCATGGAAATCCTGGAGTTATTTTGATTGTTATCGCACGCAAATTTGGTAGATCTGGTAAACATGTATAATACTCCCATGATTCATGAGTTTCAACAACATCAAGGGTCTGTAGATTAGCCATGCTGATATTTGGTGGCAGTGCCGAAGTACTGCTCGCATGATCTAGAATGAGATGCCTCAAAGTTTTGATGTGCCATATACAATCCAGTAAGCATCGTCACGGATCCGGATATTCCAATGAAGATACAATGTTTGCAAGAACTTTGTGCTTTCCATTAGTTTCTCAAAAGAGCTTTGGTTCCAGCAGATATTATCAGTAAGCCTAAGATACCTTAAATGAGATAATCCCTCAAGCAATACCATCTGCGTTTGGCCATGATATCCGGAGGAAAATCCACTCCCACCTTGACCACCCATGTCACTTAACACCTTTAGAAGCCTATGCCCAGAGCAATATGGAATATTTGAATTAAAGCATAAAAGAGTACGGAGATTCGGATTTGCATAGAGCGTCAATTCGTGCCAATCCAGATGCAAACTATGAACTGCTAAACGGCGTGCTTGGCCACATCTCTGCACCTCATCATGATTTGAGCACACCATGAGAAAGTCATCATCCTTGGCTTTTTGAATGGCAACTGCATGTAGTAGGTCGTATACGACATTTTTCGATGGAATTGTTACGTAATGACCTCTTTGTTACTTGAATCATGCTCCTGCCACACACACATATATTTTAAAAAAAAACAATTCTATATAAATTTTGCTTCATATCTTCAAAATCTCACAAAACAAAATCAAATGACCAATCCAATTTATCTACATATTGAAATATGATGGCATACTAAATTTTATAACTTTTAGAATTTTCTAACTACTTTTGTAGAGTTTTGTAAGATGGTCCAAGAACAATAATAAAATAATACTATTTGGATACCAAAAAATCTATGTTTAAAAAGTCCGAAAAAAATAGTAAAAAAAGTGCAAAAATTATAAAATTTGATATTCTCTATGATTTTGTATATATTGTGTTAGACAAATCGGTTTGGTCATTTGATCTTTGGATATATGAGGTTGGAGCTGAAGCAAAAGCTTTTTTGCTTCATGATGTACCATAATGTGTATCTCTCTATATATAAAGAAATAGTACCTTTGTGCAAGGTCTTCTAAGAAATTTTCGGCTGTATCCTCCAATGTTCTATTTTTTTCATGGGGTATGAATCCCTCAGCAATCCACATCAAATATAATTGTTCGGCCTCAATATCATAATCTTCAAGAAATGCGGCAAAGTACTGGAAACATGATTTCAATGCAAATGGCAAGTCGTCGTAGCTGGTGGCAATAATCTCCATGCAATCTTTTTGTTCAATGGCATGCCAATTCATTGTTTGCATCACTTTACTCCAAGCAAGATATGTGAGTTGTTTTTTTGCCAACAGACCACCTAAAACCACCAATGCAAGAGGTAAGCCACCACATTTTTTCACAAACTGTTTTGCTATATCAAGTAGGACATTCATTTTGGCTTTCTCGATCAGGAAGAGCTTTTTTGAGGAAAAGCTCAAGACTCGATTCTGGGGTTAAGTAATCCAATTTATGTGGTTGACGTGCCAAATCGGCCTCCTTACCCACGTCAAAGGTTCTAGTGGTCATGAGAATCCTACTTCCGTTTTTATCATCTGGGAGAGCTCTTTCAATAGACATCCAAACATCTCTAGACCAAACATCATCAATGACGAGGAGGTACTTCTTCTCCTTTAAAGATTGAGAAAGCAGCATAAGCAAATAATTTTCGTCGTTTCTCCATTTGCTCTCTCCTGGTTTGAGTTGTTTTATGATTTTTGTCAAAACATCCACTAAATTAAATTCTCGAGATATAGTAACCCACATTCTTATGTGGAATGTTATCTTGACCTCATCACTGTGGAAATTGAAATGAATAGAGAGTTCAGAAATCAGAGGCAAATAAAAATATCATGATCTCTTGCTACAAATATGAATGGTTTTTCGATCTATATATATATTGTCAAAAGCAGCATTTATACTTGAAAATTGGAACTTCAGAAATCAAATTTTGTGTATATATATGTTAAAATTTCCTAAAATTGTGTAATTATTAGTGCAAGTGTGCAACTAGAACGTCCCATGGATGCAGCAATTCTGACTACATAAAAACTTTTTGAAACAAACTAAATTAATGTTTCGAACTTAAAAAATATAAAGATATTCTTAAAAAACATTGGTACTTGATTTACTGTCCTTTCTACCATTTAGTAATTAACTAGTACTCTATTCTATGTTGATTGGATTATGAAAATGAGAGAAGAACCTAACTTTAAAATAAGGGAAAATTGTCAAAATGCTACTCCAAAACATCTAAGTTGTCAAAATGCCATTCCAAAGTGTTTACTTGCTAAAATGCCACTCGAAAATTGATTTGATTGTCAAAATGCCACTATCTCCATATGTTTGAATATATCAAATAAAAAAAATGCAGATTGTGTTATTATTTGATTTGCATCTTACCATTTCCGTTTTTACCCTTCTCCCTCTCTTTTTCTTCAGCATTCATCCCATTTCTTTTTTCTTTTTTTTGCTTTTATCATTTTCGATCTGTTAAAATCCCAAACTCGGGAGAAGCACCCTCTCCAACGAATTCCCCTTTTAAAGCAAGCTGAGCACTAGAGGTGGCAAACTCTGACTCGACCCGACAAACCCGTCCGAACCCGACCCGATTTTTCAGATATTCAAACTTACCCGAACTTGACCCAACCCGAGACGACTTGAGACCCGACTTGAACGGCAGTTAGGCAACCCGAAACCCGACCCGAGACAACCCGAGACCCGATATTATTTTAGATTACAGACCCGAAACATGACCCGACCTAAAACAATAGGGTCAACCCCATATAACACAACCCAAACAATCCAACCCGATGCGATCCCACTCGACCCGATATGATCTTAAGATTATTTAAATTTGATTAAGCTAGAGCTGACTCAAGAGGTCAAGACTAGATCAGATGGCCCGAAAGCTGACCCGAACCCGACTTAACCCTTGACCCGACAAAAGGCGACACCTGTCGACCCGAAACCCGACCCGAACCGACCCGTGACCCGATCAAAAGATGGTCTTGTTGACCCGAAAACTCGACCCGCCCTGACCCGACTTGACCCGCGACCCGACAAATAGCGACTACTATTCACCTAAAACCCGACCCGCGCTGACCCGACCCGACCCGTAACCCGAATTTTGCCTGGTCAAACTGATTTGAACCCAACCCGAGCCGACCCGATTGCCAGTGAGCACCATGCACCCACAAGATCGTTGATCCTCCCTTTGTTCTTCTCCTCCGATATGCAATCAGGAAACTTGGTTGGGAGTCTTGGGAGGCACCGGAGGAGATTGAGGGTTTACATTATCTGGACATCATCGGAACTATTCGTCAAAGCAATCCAATATGGGGCTCAACTCATCTTGGAGGGCAGCTGCCTGGAGAGGGAGGTGCTTCAATCAGGATTGAGTTTTTACATGTCGGAAATTTAAGAGAGACAAAAAAAACCAAGATAATGGCTGAATGAAGAAGGGTAGAAAAGAAAATACCACAATACAAATGAATTAATAATATAATCTGTCTTTTTTTAATTAGTTATATACAAAAATATTACAATAGTGGCATTTTGATAATCACATCAATTTTGGAATGTCATTTTAGCTAGTGAAAATTTTGGAGAGGCATTTTAACAACTTGAGTGTTTTAAAGTGGCATTTTGACAATTTTCCCTTAAAATAAATGCTAGAAATATTGATGTAAAACGTCCATGATATACAGCTATTAAAAACATTATAGATTCACAAAAATAGAAAAAAAAAGTTTACGAAAGTATTGTTCAAATACTTATAGATTGATTATATTAATGATTATATTAAATTTATGTGACGTTTTGATATCTCTACAAAGACCCTTTAAATTATAACCGTTAAAAATTATAAATATTTGTAAGTCATCAAACGATGTTCAAATTGATTGCAATTTGAAACACTATTAATCTATATGTTAGCCATAAACTTTTTTCATTTTAAGAGTTTTAATGACTAAAAGGTAAAGGTGACAAAATTTTTAAAAATGTTATTGTCAAGATTATCAAAATAAAGACTGTGGATGATCCCTCCTCTTTATGTTATTATATAGTGAGTAAAAAGGTAAATTAAGGTGACGAAATACATTAGTGTATTGCCGAGCAGAACTATCATGAACAAATGACTCAAACTATTTTATCCGAATGAAATTCATCATATGAAAAAAATTGAGATACAAAAATTTTCTATTTTTTGAGTTTTTTAAGCATTTATTTTAGATTTTTTTTAAAAAATATTCATGTATAAACAAATATTATTTTATTAATGATTTAGAGTCATCTTAAAAATTTTAAATAAATACTTAAAAAACTCTTAGAAGGGAGCTGAAGATATCATTGTAGCTCCCGTAGTTGATACAGATGGTTGACCAGTCAAATATATTCTGCACTCTTGATTATGCACATAAATTTGTTTATTATATATGCATCGAAAGTTATTTATTATACATGTAAAATCAACTACGAAAACTAAAAAAATACTAAACAACTTGCATTGCTTATTGTCTGCATAAAAAAAAAAAAAATCATTTGATAACATGCATTCTACAACCAACATCTTACATACTAAAAAAAGTTTGTGCGCATAAAAACATTTTTATTAACCTATAGCACCAATATACATTTTATAACAAATACTAAATTAATTAATGTGCACAATAAACAAGTTTACATGTATAATTAAAAGATATGTCCTACCTGCATTCTACAACTAACAAATTGCATACGAAACAAGCTGTATAATTAATACATTAGTTTGCATAGTAAGCTATATAATATGCATAATAAGCTATATACTATGCATAATTAAAACATGACAGTGAAAGCTATATACTATACATATGGGATGTTTACAATAAACCGGGCGATGGGGTCATAAATCGGTTGAAATTCGCTAAACGAAATTTTGAACCGCGACTAAAAGATAGGTTTAACTCACCAAGTTGAGTTTACATGCATAATTACCGACTTTAGCTGCATGCATAAAAACGAAAAAAAAAAAAAAAAAACTGAGTGTATCAATGACGAGAGCGCCATTGCTATCCCCATAGCTCATCCCCTGACTTACTGTATTGTGCAGCTCACAACGTTAAACATTGGATCGTCTTGAGATTCGTGCTAGCACAAATTTTGAGACGATCTAACGACTGACGTTCTACTGCACAGGGGATATGAAAAAACATTTGATAACATACATTCCTTATAAATCGGAAATATGAATTCCTTAGAAATAAGAAAACTTCGTCTAATCTTCAAAACGATAGTATGTTCCCTTTCTGTGAAAGTCGAATGAAACAGACTCAGTCATTATCATACGCGTAAACACCCATACCAAAAATGTTGCCATAGTGGCTATTCGACATTTGATTATTTGAAACTTTCAATTCTTCACTTGGTCTACAATTAATTAATTCCAGAAATGACCGGATCCTCTCAATTTCTAGCTTGATATGTTAAAAGGGAGATGATAATTGCCCCCTTAAAAATTTCTTTTATCCATTCTCCAATACAATTTTAGTTAATTTTTTTTTTTCAAAGGCAACAAAACACTTTACCGATTGCAATTTACATTCTCAATCATACAAAAACTCATACATGTACACTAAAAAAATGAATAAGAAAAATTAACTTAAATTTTATGAGAATACGAGAGAGAAAAAATATTACAAATTTAGTTTGGAAATAGATAAGAAGAAAAATTAAGGGGGACAAGGATAGTTTCTCAGAGGACCTAAATGTCTAATGTAAATCTGCATAATTCGATGGAAAGAGGGTCTCACAAAATTCACAAAAGAAACACAACAACAAGGAAGCTATTGTTTAATTATAATTAATTAATGTTTAACCAGAGTTAACCAAGTAAACTCAGACCGGGTCTATTCAATCAGACCCTTTCATCTTTCCTTGCCATCTGCTGTCCTGTGATGTCCAGCACTTACTCGAAAAGGCCCAAACCAAAAAAAAAGGGAAGAAGAAGAGAAATCACGAGTCGATGAGAAAAACCAAAACACACTCCCAATTCCCTCCTTCCTGAATCGAAAACGAAAAGAATCCAAAGAAAAAGAAACCAAAAAATAACCAAAAAAAAAAAAAATCAAATAAATTAAAGCTCCAGAAAACCCCAACGGAATCCAAATCCATCGATGCTCTCTTTCTCCACGATTCATGAGCGGCACTAGATCGCCATCTCCAATCTGCGGACAGAAATGGCATCGGCGCGGCCAGTCGCCATCGTGCGGGACCTCGAGAGCGGGGGCGACGTCGACACGCCTGTGTTCAAGAAGCTGCTGAGGGCCGATCTGACGGCCGGGAGGTCCCGCTTGACGAGATCGGAGGCCGCCGTCGCCGCCGCGGTGTTCCTGGTGTTCCTCGCCGGGGCCTTCTGCATATTCCAGGCCGCGTCCCAGACCGCGGAATTCGGCAGGATCCTCAAGCTGCCCCGGAGCCTCTCGGATGTCCGGATCCTCAAGTCAGTTTGACGATTGATCATTTCCAATTTCGGATTGTTTACAAGTTCAGAAGAGTTCTAACGGATCCCATCTCTTCTGATAAATATACTGGAATTGCTAACGATTTGTTTGTGCTACAGGGAAAACCTAGCGGAATATGCGAAAGACTACCAAATGAACTTCATACTTGGCTATTGCGCGATCTACATATTCATGCAAACATTCATGATACCTGGCACCATATTCATGTCTCTGCTTGCCGGGGCGCTCTTTGGGGTTTTCAGAGGCGTCATTCTGGTGGTGCTGACTGCTTCGGCCGGTGCTTCCTCGTGTTATTTTCTCTCCAAATTGATTGGGAGGCCTTTGGTTACTTGGCTCTGGCCTGAAAAACTGAAGTACTTCCAAGGAGAGGTACTGGTTTTGAAAACTATATCCTGATGTATTCTGCTCATTGAACATGAACAATATTGTAGAGGAAAATGGTATTCCAAAACAGTTCTTTCCCAATTAGCGCCAGGAATGAATGAACTGCAAGGTTATTCAGTCATATTTGACAGCAATTTTTTCATGTTGAGCCATTTTCAGAAAGGGAAAATCTTCTACTTGCTCATCTTTTTTCCAATGTTTTGTGAAACTGTCTAGCATAATGATATTATTCTTTTTGAAAGACTCTGGCTCACCAGTTTCTTGGAAACTAGGATCTTATATTCTTCTGTTATCTAATAATAGGCCCAAAAAATGATATCAGAAGTTTCAGAGACCTACATTAATTAAACTAAACCATTTCTACTTTGTCTGCATAACAATTGCTTAGCTTTATTATTTTTCTCTTTTACTCAGATAGCAAAGAGAAAAGACAAGCTAGTGAATTACATGTTGTTCCTAAGGATAACTCCATCTCTTCCCAACACCTTTATAAATATGGCATCTCCTATAGTTGACATCCCGTTTCATGTTTTTCTCATGGCAACGTTAGTTGGTATCATCCCTGCCTCTTACATTACTGTTAAGGTATGTTTTCTTTCATTGTATTGTTATTATTTCTTAATATTGTCCCTTTAGGTGGCTGGATTTTTTATTTTTTTTTTTGTATTAATATCTTATAAAGTTTGTGTTTCATTGGAGGGTTTGAAAGTTTGAGATGTAATTCCTGACTAGGGTGATTCAAGAATTGTTTATTACTTATGAATGTTTTACATTAATCATTTTTTGTAATTTGATATAATGCAGGCTGGGCTAGCTCTCGGGGATTTGAAATCAGTCAGAGAATTGTATGATTTCAAAACGCTTATATTTTTGTTTCTAATTGGATCTGTAGCTATATTTCCCACAATTATGAACAGAAAGCGTACTTATGAGTAATATAACTTATGCAGCAGATAGATTTTTTTTCTTAACCATTTCATTTATTTAGGCAAAAAAATCATTGGAAAACTGTCATATATTATTTTTTTTCGTTCATATAAATTTTGCCTCCCCTTTTGTATTTTAAGTAGCTTTCTAAGAAATGGATGCCATTCAGTCAATAGTAGTACTGAAGATAGGTAGAATGGCTATAGTATTTGTTGAACGATGACATGTAATAGTTTGTTAAGGAAAAGAGAAAATGCTGGCACGTAGGTGAGTTTGGAAGCATTGCCAAAGTGTTCTTTTGATTGCTCAAACTTGCTTTGTTTGATGAAGAGTTACTCTATTTTTCAATGCACAAGCACTTGTAGATTCAAAAGGATCACTTGTACCATAGGAATCATCAATCCAATTAATTTAAGTTTTACATTCCTGTGCATGATTTGAGTAATTAGTTAAAAATGCATGAAATTAACAAATAAGATCTCAAGCTGAAAGGAAAAGAGGTGAAAAGCTAGAAGCAAAGTTTAGGAGAATAAGAAAAGGATATTCTACTTCAAAATGATGGATTATTCCGTAATTGTTAATTTTAAGTGGCTCCCACAAAAGTTCTTTTCAATAGTACGCCGTGAAAGCTTTGTTTAGTTCTCCATGAAAAGGTCATAACAGCCTCTTCTGCCAAGATGGCTGCTATACAAAGAAAAGGTAAGAGGAATAAACATGAAGAATATATGTCCTTTAAGACTCGAGTACATCACTCACAGCAATCATGAAAGGCCATATTCGTTGCTGTACCGATCAAAATCAAACTCAATTCATAGTTGCCACACAAATGAATTAAAAATTTTTGTTGTAGACTTGTACTACAGTAGTAAAGCAAAAGTCATTTTGTCAAAGAGAAAAAAAATAAAATAGTAAAATGCAAATCTATTTTGTTCGAGTGCTACCTCTATCAACGATAGGACATTCATAGAATCCTAACTTACAAACTTAAAAGATAAAATTTACAAAAAAGATGTAGCTCTTACAAATTTTATATATTTATGAACGTATAGACAGCTATTCTAAGGATGCTCCATGTTTGTGCCTTGGTTCTTTTCACTTTGAGAAACATCTTGCGTCCATTGAAAAGTCTTCTACATTCATAGACGTATAAAGAGTGTAACAAATACATCCCAAAACGTAACAAGTATATTTCAAAATGTAACTTATGAACAATATAGACGACTTTTCTGTTTTGTTTTTCGTTTCTCCATGTATTCCTACATTCTGGGCCGTTTGGGTAAAACACCAATCACTCAAGACTCGGCCCAAAACTGGCCCAGATCCGGCCCAACCCACCAGACAAGATTGCCTTATCCTCTCCTCGTTCTATCGCTCGAAACAGCAGAGCGAACCGCACAAAAGAAAGAAAGAACTGTGAGCACTGAGCTTCAGCAGCACTTGCAGACAACCAGCAGCGAGTGAGCGAACAGGAGAGCCGATGATGGCCAGCCTCTCTCTCACCTCATCCCTCCTACGCATCGCCTCTCCCGTCGGAACCAGGAACGACTTCCTCTCTGCTTCTCCTGCGCTCCCCTCCCGCGTCTCCGCCCCACCTACTACCAAGGTCTCTTGCTTTCTGTCTCTCAAAATTACTTGTGCTGTTTGCGTTGGTACGCTGTATACCTGTGATAGCTATGCAATGGTCCGGATTGTTGATATTGGTAATGTGGAAAAGTTTTCTGGATTAGAAGAAATCCCAATTGAGGGTCAAAGTTTATGTGGAACATCTGACGAGTAGTAATTCCTTGTATAATTCCACTGTTTAGGATGCATCCTGTAATTTTAATATTTATTTATTAACATCTTTTTCGATCTAAGTTGTTAAATTGACATGTATCTGTCCAGATTATGTTCTGATTCGAGCTTGCATTTAGTAATTGCATTCGTATTAGCCCCTATACTCCAAAACCAGCTCCACTTGGTTTTGTGTTTTGTGTGTTGCTTCTGTTATCTGCTGTCAGCTTGTGAGCATCAAGATGTCAGCATGCAATAAATAAAATTTATGTGCATTGTTTGTTATGCCAGCGAATATTGTTTTCAATGTAGTGCGGCCGGGGTCGGCTGACAATCACCTGTGTGCGTGTTGGTGGTGTGGAGATACCAAACGACAAGCGGCTCGAGTACTCCTTGCAACACATTTATGGGATCGGCCGCACCACATCGAGGATCATAATCAATGATTTGAAGTTTGACAACAAGGTCACAAAGGACTTGACTGAGGAGGAGCTCACACTTCTTCGTAAGGAGGTCACCAACTACATGATTGAGGGTGACCTTGTAAGTTTCTCCAATTGTTTTCTTGTGTTTGTTAATATATAGTTTTGCCAAGAATTTTACTACCAATTTATGATTTGCCATCCACACGATTTTACGTAGAGGTTTGCTTAGAATTTGTATTGGTTAATGTATAGTTCTGCCTGGAATGTTACACCAATGTTTTAATTTGCCATTCACGCCATTTTAGTGTAGAGGTTTGGTTAAACGATTCCAAACATGCCTATTTGGTATATGAGGTTTGCTTACAGTTATTGGCTTCCAAACTTGAGAAAAATTGTTAATGGAGCAACTCTTTATACTTCCTACTGACTGAATGTGAAAATTGTACGCTATATGTAATAATCTTTTCTGGACCTTAACTTATGGACTACCTCCTGCTATATATTTAAGGAATATACCAGCTTTATGTTATTAGCAATTTGAGGATGAAATTTTGTAAACTTTTGCAATTTCTTCCTTCCATGTCCTGTGAATCCACTTCTAACTTTAAGTACTTTGACAGAGGCGATACACAACCAGATGTATTGATAAATTGAAGAAAATAAGGTGCCATAGAGGTATGAAGCACAGTTTCCGTGCTCGCAAAGGGAAGAGACGTGCTGCCTCTGGTAAGAAGAAGTAATCAGGACCCGAATAAACTTCAGCCTGCTTTATTGATTTAGACCTAAATTTGTATTCTGTAATTTCATGAAGATTCTTTTATGTTTATGTGAAGCTTTTGAGTTCAGCACAATTAACAGTTCTTTTGATTTCCACAATGTATATCAGAAAGTCCTCGCAGAGTAAGGTTTTGGATATGAGGGAAGCTTATTAAACTGGCAGTAAATTATCCAATTATTAGAAATTCAAACAGTGAAGAAATATCGCATTGGGTGAATTTCTGATGGAACTAGCGATGTATTTACACGTGCTTAATTTTTGCAACAAAATTCATTATTTTAGCAAAGTATTCAAGATTTTTTTAATAGATAAATCATTTAGAGAAATAAGGGGAACTTTTATTTTCTTTGAAGAGTCAATTAGAATACTAAAATCGTTAAACAATGTAAAAGGATTATAGAATAAGAATGCTCTAGCTTTTAAAGACAGAACATTGCACACAAACATCCTATTCGTCTATATTGATTTATTCAAAAGATGGATTTTAATTCAAAATTATCCTGTTTCCTATTATTGTGATACAGGGGGTAAATCTGTTATTATCTACAATCATGGCCTCGGGTCTCAAAGAAATACCTCTCAGCATTAGCAATTAAATACCAGCCAAAGGGTATTAGGCAATGCCATGAGCCTAAATGCCTAATTAGTACATTTACAAAGGTACTCTGTACGTGCGATCAACTATCTTCAAAACGAATAGATTTCCTTTGTCACCCCTTGAAACCCTATAAACAAAAGGCATACATAAATCAAAGTAAATAGAGAGAACAATGACACAAAAAAAAAAAAAAAAAAATGCAGGTTCAAACTTCAAACTTGGATGGGTTGTCTTTTAGTTTGTAGACAATTAAATTTGAGTGACTTGCATAATCTTTGTCTAAAAAGAAAGTAATAATGACAAGGGGGTCAAAAAAAAAAAAAGAGAGAGAGAGAAACTATATTCATGCATTGATAGGCACTACATTATATAGTATCAGTACTGCACAAACTGTTCTCTTCTTTTTTTTTTCTTTTACTTTTTTTTTTTTTTGAGATAAAGATGAGGGTAAAGCCACTCAAATTTAAATGTCTATAAAAGACCTTCATCCGGGTTTTGAACCTGCGACCTCCCACACGGAGAGTGTTGCTCTTAGTCACTAGACCAAAGGCTGGTTCTAACAAACTGTTCTCTTAGACTTGGGTGCAAAAGATGGTTAACCATGCTACAACTTTACATAAATTTACCTGATTTCTTCATCCAGATATGTAATTTCTAGCTCACCCCTTGCCCTTCCTGGTGCTTTTATTGGTATCTATCAAATGGAAAAGACAGTAAGCATAGAGATGGTGAAAAGTAAAAAAGAAAAAGAAAAAAAGAAAAATGATTGTTGCCTCCATTATAATTTATAGCTGAAACAAAGAAAACTTCCATACCAAACCAAATATCTTGAACGTGTCGAATTGGACAGCAACCTTTTTCGAACTGAGGGGCGTCAAATTTGCAGTTACCTACAAAAATGGTATAACAGAAACACCGAGAAAGTATATCATAAATAAGTACAAGTAACAAACCAGACCTGAATGTAGATAATATCGACAGTACCTGGTTAAAATATGGCCACGTTTCCATATTCTGTGCTCGTAACGTGTCGGCGTTGATTGCCTGATATATCTTCCCATTTGGACGCAGAAATTTTGGCCTCTGAAACATTGCAACATTTCATTTGCACATCGTTCCGTTATTACTGATTGGTACTGTCAAAATTTCATAAATGCAGAATAATGAAGAACTAATCAGTGACCTGAGATTGCAGAATCGACCTCGAAGTGGTATATATCAGCTCCCATTTTCCGTTCAGCAAATCCGATTTGAGCGGCTCCCTGATCGTATTCAGTGCTTCAAGTTCAGATGCTATCTAAACATTAAAAATGGTAAAATATGTTCAGTTAAAATCATGGCCAGTGATGAAAATTGCAGAAAGGGAATTGACCTGATCGATTCTTTCCCGATCTTCCGGTGTAGCCTCGGCTCCGCGATCCAGAGGCACGATTGCCTCGAGCAGCTCCTCTTTAACCTCCTCTCTGCTCCTCCCTTTCTTCTTCAGGAAAGAAGGGAAGAAAGAAACCCCCACTCTCCACTTCCCTAACCCTTCCCCATCCCTTTCCCTATTGCAAACCTCGAGACTTCCTCTGCTCGAAAGAAACTGCCTTTGAGAGTGATCTGTTCGGGCCGAGAGTTGAGGAATCTGCCGTTTGGTAGCACTGGGAAGTGGTGGAGTGGGAATGGCGCAAGTCGCCATTGCTGCCATGGTTAGCTAGCGTTGGCAGGCTTGCTGGGAGGAGAAACGAAGTACATACAGTTCAGTTGTGTGAGTGAGAGACGGGAAAGAAAGAGACACGATTGTGGTCGAGAGCGCGCCACTGGAGAGTGGAGAGTGGAGAGTGGCGCTTGTTGGGCCGGATCGGGTTTGAAGATTTTTTGAACCCAATATATGGTTTTGGGCTGTAATTTGGATAAGAAGGGTTAATATGTCTGTTACAAATTTGGGTTTGGCGATTGATATGAAAAGAAGTTATTAACAGGATACAGAATCAGGCATCAAAGAGGGACAATCATTCTTTGTTTCATTGTTTGTAATCAACTGTTAATAATATTTTTTTGTTATAATTGTTAAAAAGATTGTTAGCAAGTTTTTAGTATTTTGATTTCGTGCAATACGTACTTATCATAGTTCACATTAAAATATGAGAAACATCTTGTGCGTCCATTGAAGAGCCGTCTATGCGTCTATATACATACAAAGAATGTATATACCTTTCGAGATGCAACAGATACATCCAAATGTAACTTATGGATATTATAGACAGTTTTTCCATGGACGCTAGGTATTACTCAAACATATTCTTGTAAGTAGCAGTTAGTGCACTGTTGCAGCCGACAGGCAATTAAGATTACAGTCCCACATTAGTTCCATCTGATAATGAACAGAGGTTACATAAAAACTATAAAGAGAAGAAGATGTGCACCTAAATTGGAAATGCTATGCCGGTCTCAATCACTCGACCGGCTTCCAGGATGGTTCAACCAGCCAACCTCAGCTCATTCGTGATATACCATTATCAAGATGCTGATTGCAAACCACAACCCCTAATAACAACAACATTCCATATGTACCACTAGTAACTAGTAAGGTGGTACTTAACCAGATAATCCATGTCACTTTTTACCAGAATGCTCAAATTTTGCAATAAGGAGACCACATATACAGCAACACAAAAATAAAAAAACAATGTACAGTGTTTTTAACAGTTTGCTCCAGATAATTATCAGTCTGGTGATTTTAATAATCCCACAGATGGCACTGGTGTACCAGTAACCTCAGGGCCTCCTATGCTTGGCACCGACTGCGCCATCTGGATTGAAATCATGTCAAGATCAGCCAAACTCTACTCCTGATTCTGAACCAAGTCTTGCCAATTCTGATTCTGAATTAAGTCTTTGCCAACATTCCACATTAGTTTTAATTAGAATATCCGAAGTTCTGGCTTTTTTTTCGATTATTTTTTTTTTTTGTTGAGATAAGCTACTTCATTTATGTATGCCTCACACACAGCAACAAGCAGTGATACTGACAAAACATTATACTGTTCCACTTTGAGAACACCAGAAACAAGGGCAATTACTATGAAAGGTCCACATTACATTGTTCAGCACAGAATAAACAGGGCATTGGAGACATCCAGACCATCATTTTATTTTATGTTACCTAGTGCTCCACTTTTGCTACAAAATGTATTATACGAATAAAACGTTCCGTTAATAGATACAAGGAACAATAAGGGGAATGTTAAGCTAATGATAAAACTCATGATGAACTTTTTTTCTTATTAAGGTATTAAAAAGAGGATACAACTATTATTTACATATGTGGCGTTGGATCTGAAAGAAAAGTTTCTCTAATTATTAGCAACAACGGTTACCAGCTGAAGCATAAAATAGGTGATAACATAAATCTTATTAGTACATTTACAATGGTACTCTATACGTGCGATCAACCATCTTCAGAATAAATAGATTTCCTTGATTGCCCCTTGAAACCCTAGCAAGTACAAAAAAAGACAGTGCCAGAAAGAAAACATTACGTGTTCATACATAATTGATGAAGATTAAGAAAGCTAAAGCTTTAAGAGAATTTGTACCTAATTTCTTCATCTAGATATGTAATTTCTAATTCACCTTTTCGGCTTCCTCGTGCTTTTATTGGTATCTATCATGTGATAGAGAGAAAGAGCATAGCGGAGGAAAACATTAGAAAACAGATGTGTTTTTATTTGCACTTATTTAATTAAAGGAAATGAAACAACAAACAAGTTTCTAACCAAACCAAATATCTTGAAACTGTCGAATCGCACAGCAACCCTTTTGGCACTGAGAGGTGCCAAGTTAGCAGTCCCCAACAAAATATGAATTCAGAAATATAAAAAAAAAAAAAAGTATATCAACAGTACAATAACAAATATCACTATCAGATCTGAATGAAGAAAAATAAGAGAAATTACCTGATTTAAATATGGCCATGTTTCCATATTCTGTGCTCGTAATGTATCAGCATTGATTGTTTGATATATCTTCCCATTTGGGCGTGGAAACTTTGGCCACTGACCATATTAATATTTACATATCTTTAAAAAGTGTTGAAAATTTGAAACTCACAAATGCAGATTGCAGAATAATCATAGAAAGACAAATATATGAATATGACCTGAGGTTTCAGAATTGATGTTGAAGTGGTATATATTAGCTCCCATTTTCCATTCAGCAAATCTGATTTCAGCGGTTCCTTGATTGGATTCAGCGCTTCAAGTTCAGACGCCATCTGCACATTAAGAAAATGCATTACAACAAGTATAAATTCTAAAAAAAAAGGCTTAATTTTTGGTGTACCCATTAAAATTTGCTTAATTGCCCCTTTTGTGATAAACTCTAAAAAAAAAAAAAAAGAATACTCTGATCAACTGATATTAATTGAGTGGTCGAATTCCCAGAACGGGAATGATTAACCTGATCGACTCTTTTGCGTTCCTGTGGTGTAGCCTCAGCCCCACGATCCAGTGACTCAATCACCTCAAGCAGCTCCTCTTTAACCTCCTCTTTGCGCCTCCCCTTCTTCAGAAAATAAAGAAGGGAAGGGAGAAACCCCAAGTCTCCATTTTTGTACTAAACATTCAGTTCTCAAAACCTCCACATTTCTCCATTTATGCACTAAACCTTCAGACAGCTTGGTACGCATGGAGATGTGCGATTGCCTCTTCGTGGTACTTCTGGGAAGTGATGGAACAGAAATATCAATGGCGGAACTCGGCATTGTTGCCATGGTACTTAATTTTGATTTAGTGAGCTTTCGGGAGAATTAATTGGGACAATTTAGTGAGTTATAAGTGAGAGACGGGGAAAGACGAAAGTTCAAAGCCGTTGTCATTTGTTGGTCTATCTTATTTATTTGAATTGCCACTATTGGTTTCGGGTCCAGTAAGTGTGAAACTTTAGACTCGTTATCCACTATCAACTGGCACGCATCTGATAGAAAGAGGAGAGGCTATCGGAGCTCCAGCAAGAATTGGTCAAAGGTCACATCTTATCGTCGCTGGAGACACAGTGGCCAGTGGGTTCATTGCCTCGCGGAATTTCTATGGCGGGAATTTAAGGGGATCATCCCACTGTTTTTAAACATGCTGTTGGACTTGGATCTCTGATTATATTTTCAATGAGTCTTTGAAGATAATTATCAAACATCACTGAAATTGAAATTGAGTGTAATTGAAAATATAATTAAATGTAAGTTAACTAATTTATAACATTTTTTTATATTTTTTATGGAAAATTTTAACGTTTTTCTATGATTTTTTTTTTCTTAAATCTCAATGTCAGATCGTCAAGATAAGCATCATTAACAGATCCTCTTTACTAAAACTAGTCAGTCAACTCTGAATGTACTATTTCAAAAAAAAGTCTCTGAATATACTAGCTTTGTTACTGTTGGCAAGCTTTATTGACATCGCGCAAGTCACCATTGCTGATTTGCTGCCATGGTTGTTGTTAACAAGCTTTCTGAGAGGAGAAACAAAGAGAACTCTCTAGCTAGGACAAGGGAAAGAACACGATTGTGGTCAAGAGAGTGCCACTATTCCAACCCGATTACCCGATAAAAGGTGAAGAGATCTTGCACTGTGCCCTGAATTATTTTGGAATAGAAGTACTACTATGCTACTCTGAATTGTATTGTGCTCTAAATTGTTTTGAGTTTAAAGTAGCATCACTCGTACAGTTTTGGGGTTATTAAGAATTGATATGCCAGCTAAGAGATTTGGATTTGGAGATTGATACAAATGTATAAACCGGATGCAACTATGCAAGAATCAGCATCAAGGAGGAACAACCATTGTCAGTTTTTGATCTAACTGCAGTAGCTAACACTGTAACAAACCAGCAGGCAATCAATATCACAATCTTATTCAAAGTTCCATCTGAATATCTGATGGTGAAACGAATTTACATAATAGAAAACCAGCTGAAATTCCTAAATTTGAAACCCTGTGCTAGTATATACATTTGGTAACTATTATAAAAATCCATGTCAGTACCGTCTACCAGAATGCCCAAAATTTGCAGCAAAGAGAGGGCGGCACCTATAACAATATGAAGCAAAACAATTTACACCATGCATAACAATTGCCTGCAGATTATTCCCAATCTGGTAATTTCATTCATCCCACAATTGCCCCCAATTCCCAGTCTGGTAGTTCCATTCATCCCACAGCTACCCCTGGTGTACCAGTCACCTAAGGAACTCTTATGCTTGGCACAAACCACACGATCTGCAGTGAAATCATGTCAAGATCGGCTATCATCTACTTCTGAAACAAGTCTTTCTCTGCATTCAAACATTACTTGGACAATATTAGCCATGTTAGCTTTATTTAGAACAACCAATGTTCTAGTGAGTTTGCATCTTTTTTTTTTCTTTTTTTTTTTTTTGAGAAAACTAACTCCATTTAGAGCTACTACAAGCACCAGCATAGTGACAAATAAGAATGCTGTGCATCATAGGACAAACAAATATGATGCACCTTCAGTAATATCCTCAAAGCGGGCTCAATTTGCTAACCGATCCGATTGAATAACTCACAACCATATCCTTTGAGTACAAGGGCAAATAAGATAAAAAGATGTTCACATTAATCAGTATAGAAAAAGCATGACATTGGACCCATCCAACCCGCATTTTATGTTACCTGGTGTTTGTAATTGTGATACAAAATTTACTGCATCAATAAAAATTGATGGTACAGATAAAGCACATGTTATTGAGGCACTTTACAATTGCTATTATTTACATAAGTGGCCTTTCATCTGAAAGAAATATTACTACAACAAGTACCAGCTAAAGAAAATAGGTAACAACATGAAGCTTATATTACATTTACAAAGGTACTCTATACGTGCGGTCAACCATCTTCAATACAAATAAATTTCCTTGATTTCCCCTTGAAACCCTAACAAGTACAAAGACAGATCATGTCACGTTATTATAATCACCAAAGGCATACTAAATCGAGTGCAGAAGAAGGTTAAGCTTGCTAAATTTTAAGATGAATTTACCTAATTTCTTCATCTAGATATGTAATTTCTAATTCACCTTTTCCGCTTCCTCTTGCTTTTATTGGTATCTATTATGAGAGAGAACATAGGAGAGAAAAGTTAGAAACGAACTATTTCTCTTCACTTTGCATTTAATTAAAAGATGAACACACACAATTTCTTACCAAACCATATATCTTGAAACTGTCAAATCGCACGGCAACCCTTTTGGCACTGAGAGGTACCAAGTTGGCAGTTGCCTACAAAAAATAATTTCAGAAATATAAAGGAAGTTCATAAAATACATGTATTAGACCAGAATGTAGAAAATTAATAGATATTACCTGATTAAAATATGGCCATGTTTCCATATTCTGAGCTCGTAATGTATCGGCATTGATTGCTTGATATATCTTCCCATTTGGGCGTAGAAATTTCGGCCACTTCAACATTTACATATCTTTCATTATTTCATACAGGCAGTGTTGAATTTACAGAAATGCAGAATTATAGTAGAAGATAAACAAATTTATGACCTGAGTTTTCAAAATCGATGTTGATGTGGTGTATATCAGCTCCCATTTTCCATTCAGCAAATCTGATTTGAGCGGTTCCTTGATCGTATTCAGCGCTTCAAGTTCAGATGCTATCTACACAATAAGAAAACACATCAGTACATCACAAAATCAAATTCTAAAAAAGGAAAGAAAAAAATCTGATGAACTGAAATTGGTACAGTGATCAAATTAAATTCCTGGTAAAATTAAAAACCTGATCAACTCTTTCCTGATCCTCCGGCGTAGCGGCGGCCCCACGATCCTGCGGCTCAATTGCCCTGAGCAGCTCCTCCTTAACCTCCTCTCTGCTCCTCCCCTTCTTCATCTTCATAAAAGAAGGAAAAGAAGAAACCCCCAGTCTCCATTTCCCTACTAAACCATCACTTTTCAAAAGAAACTGCCTTTCAGATAACTTTGCAATTGTACTGACAGAGACATAAGATGGTCTCTTCGGGGAACTCATGGGAGGTGATGGAGTGGAGGAGATGGAAATGGCCGCGCAAGTCGCCATTGTTGTTGTTATGGTCAGTGAATTTTCGAGAGAATTCAATTCGATCGGGAGAATTTCGTGAGAGACGGAAGGTAAGGAAAGCGGTTGAATTGTGGTCGAGAGCGCGCCACTGAAAGAGTGACGTTATTGGGCCGGATCGGGTCTAAAAGCCCGTTAAAACCCGATTAATAGGTGAAGGGAATTTTGTATTGCTTTCTCAGTTGTTTAGGGTTTGGGCCGTAATTGGGCTTTATGGATTGCTATTGGTACCCGCTAAGAGAAGGCACCATTAGGTCCATAATGTTTGTTCGCTCATTCAATTACCGGATAGGTAGCACTGTGTTCAAAATGAAATTCAATTGATTTTAATAGAGATGACATGAAAAAAAATGATTGTAAATTGAATTTTTGTGTTCAATATAAAATTAAAATTGAATTGAATTCTCTTTTTTTTATGATCAAAATGATTCAAATACAAAGAGATGGAACTTCATTTCATATAATATGACATTTTTACCCTTAAAACAAAACGAAGACTGTTTTTATTTCATACCAGTATACGTTGATTAGCTTCAAATAATAAGAAGTTTCAGCTTAGAAGGTTTATCAATAAGCGTGATAAGAAAGCGTTTATCAATAGAAGATTTCAGCTATGAACGTGGAGTGGAAACTAGTGTCATCTAAATCCAAGAAAGAGGTCCCTCCACAAAGTTATATATATAGAGTAGAGGAGGGATCCATTAACAATGTCTATTTTGACAATCTTGACAATCCCAATTTTCAAAAATTTGAAAGAAATTGTTAGAAATTCTCAAAAAAAGAAAAAAATTTAAGGAACTATTATTTAAGTTATAGATTAATTATGTTTCCGATTATATTTAATTCAAGTAACGTTTGATAGCTTTTCAAAGATCCGTTAAATTACAACCGTTAAAAAATGTATGAAATTTTGATAAGCCATTAAACAATGTCTAAATTGATTTAAATTTGAAACACTATCAATCTATTAGTTAAATACTATATCCATCATCCTTTTTTCATTTTTAAAAATTTATATGATTTTATTCAAATTTTTTAAAATTTGCATTGTCAAGATTATCAAGATAAGTATTGTCAATGGACCCCTCCTTTATAGAGTAAGACCTAGCATTCATTCTATGGACAACCAAAGAAGACACAAAGAAGTGACAAGTGAGACTCACAATGTAACTCATATGTCTTCTATGGTAATCCATAGAGTGGACGCAAGATGTTTCCGTTATATATATATATTAAAGTCCAATACACAAGAGAAAGTGGTGAGGATTTCCAATTATCAAATAATCAAACTAAAATCGATTTGGCTGGGTAGGAAACTGACTTATTGGATTGGGTAAATGAAAATCAAAGAGCGAACAATAAAAAAAACAGAGAGAAGCATGAGTGGGAGACCTGCTAAGTGAGAGACTGTAGATGAGGTAAATCACGGTACAGTAAAAGAGTGTTCTCTCCATTCAAATGAAATCACACTAAATATCGGACAATTTTTATATATAAAAAATAAAAAATCTTATTTTTAATTTTCGAAAATAAAACAACTTATTTTGAAAAATAGTAAATCCGGGTTCCCAGAAACCGGCCTACTTTTATGAGGCCGTTTTCCCAGAAACCGGCCTATTGTTGGCAGGCCGGTTCCTGGGAACCCGGCCTACAAAAAAATTTTTTTTTTTTTATATTTTTTTTCAGATAGATCTCGTTGTTAGCTTTCCGTAGCCGCGAAGTTTGCTCCGATCGGAGTTTCCTATCACAAGTTATGCCCGTTTGAATGTTGAGTGCCCGAAATATAGGATAAGATTATGTGTAAAATTCAGAACGGAATTCAGAAATAATTCCAATAAATAATATTATAAATAAATATTAAGTATCACAAATAATATTAGAAAAATAATATAAATAAATAATTTAAATTTATTGTATGATAATTATGGCCGTTTGAATGTTGAGTACCCAAAATTTAAGATACGACAGTATAAAATTCAGTACGAAATTTAATACATGACTGTTATTTACACAATAAATTTTTAATAAATCCTATAACTTTTTGCTCATTTCAAATAAATGACCATTTGCTCATTTAGTACGTGACTGCTATCGTGAATGTTGAGTGCCCGATATATATGATAAGATTCAGTATAAAATTCAGAACGGAATTCAGAAATGTTTCCAATGAATAATATTATAAATAAATATTAAGTATCACAGATAATATTCGAAAAATGATATAAAGAAATAATTTTATTTTATTTGAAATGAGCAAAAAGTTCTAGGATTTATTAAAAATTTATTGTGTAAATAACAGTCATGTACTAAATTTTGTACTGAATTTTATACTGAGTCGTATCTTAAATTTTGGGTACTCAACATTCAAACGGGCATAATTATCATGCAATAAATTTAAATTATTTCTTTATATCTTTTTTCTAATATTATTTGTGATACTTAATATTTATTTATAATATTATTTATTGGAAACATTTCTGAATTCCGTTCTGAATTTTACACAGAATCTTATCCTATATTTTGGGCACTCAACATTCAAACGGGCATAACTTTTGATAGAAAACTCCGATCGGAGCAAACTTCGCGGCTACGGAAAGCTAACAACGAGATCTATCTGAAAAAAATATAAAAAAAAAAAAATTTTTTTTGGTAGGCCGGGTTCCCAGGAACCGGCCTGCCAACAGTAGGCCGGTTTCTGGGAAAACGGCCTCATAAAAGTAGGCCGGTTTCTGAGAACCCGGCCTGCCAACAGTAGGCCGGTTTCTGGGAAAACGGCCTCATAAAAGTATGCCGTTTTCCCAGAAACCGGCCTACCAACAGTAAGGCCGGGTTCTGGGAACCCGGATTTACTATTTTTCAAAATAAGTTGTTTTATTTTCGAAAATTAAAAATAAGATTTTTTTATTTTTTATATATAAAAATTGGCCCTAAATATCTCCAATTTTCATGGAAAAGATTTTGAGAAAAATTTCTCTCCAAATCATCCCAAACAAAATTAATTCCGATTTGTTTCTTTCATTTTGAGCAAGGCAATTTGAAAAACTGGAATTTCATTTCTCTTTTGATGGGAGTGATTTCATATTGAACACGGTACCAATATGTTAAACCAAGAAAACGTTGAGTTAGTGAGTCTGTACACTCGTGAGTGCTCTTGGGAGTAGTAAATATAATAAACAAACTCAACTATCATATTTAATAGCATTCTTTCCAATGGATCATTCTCTTTCTCCCCCAACTGAAGTCTCTCAAAACACACCAAATCGGTTCCACAGTTTCTTAGATCAGCCGTTGTGCTCAACGAAATTGACTAAACTAATGACACCATCCTCTTCTCCACAGAAAGAGCCATAAATAGAGACGTATATGATTTGTCTGAATGTTTACATGCGCTACGTGTCCATGAACTAATTAACGAAAGAGAATTCTCCTTTAAAATTAGAACGTTTATGATGTGATCCCAATTTTGCTCTTCAATCAAACCAAATTTTTGTGTAAGCATAATTGGCACTGAAAAATGTACTCTTTCAAAACAATAGCTATTCACCAAATCATATTTAGCTGGTAATTTTGTATACTGTACATGTTTGACTCACCAGAGTTGAACCTTGGACTCCAAGTATGTGTTGTGCTATTCAGTTGTCTTGTGCAGAGCAAACTAATGTTTAGTAGGCTGCTTTGTGAAATCTGTCGCATTTGGGAATGAACCAACTTGGGCATCAAGGAAATTGAGCTTCCACTTTTTTACAAGATGAAGGAGAACACCAATCTTGACCAGTCGCTCTCGTGAGTAGTAGATGCCAAATAGACTTTTTTTTGTTGCTAATTATGAAATGAATTACTGATTTGTGTAATTTTCAGTCTTTTAACTTCTAAGCACTCAGGTGGTGTTTAAGAAAGTATTGTAAGGCTATCAAACATACTCAGTTACTTCAAATTTGGAAAATTGTTCAATCCAAAAGCTCCACAATATTTTATGTAAATTTTTCAATTCTTACCATTCTGTAGTTTTAAAAGGAGTGATATCTAGTGTCCACACTATGGACATCTATAGAAGACACATATGAGTGTAAGCGTTATATTGTGGGTCCCATTTGTCACACCCCTATGTGTTATCTATGGATTTTCATAGTGTGGACACGTAGAGTTTCTCTTTTAAAAGTAGATAGCTTGTATAATCTAATCATTATCCTATAGAACAAAGATTCCAGCACACATACAGACTTCAACGTGTCAAACATGTCCTTATCTGAAGTCAAAGCAGAGAAAAACAAGTGACAGTGCTGGTCCCATATTTATCTTATCTATATATATATGGAGGCATATATCAGTGATTTTTAAGATCTAAAAATAAAACTGAGGAAAGAATGGAAACCATAGAAATTATAGAGAGGAGCTTGGTAGCTCCAAGTGAGGAAACCCCAAAGGAGAGGCAATGGCTCTCGAACTTCGACCTGTCGGTGCTGCCGAGCATCTACACCTCTCTGATCTACCTCTACAGGTTCAACGGGGATCCTGAGTTCTTTTCAGTGACTAATATCAAGGCAGCTCTGGCAAAGGCATTGGTCCCGTTTTATCCGTTCGCGGGACGATTGTCAGAGGATAAGGAGGGTCGGCTTGAGATAGATTGCAACGCCGAGGGGGCGCTGTTTGTGGCAGCTCGGTCGACATGTACTTTCGATCAGTTGAGAAATTATGTCCCCTCAGCTGAGAACCGGAAGTTGTTCGTGCCGGTTGTCGACTCGGATACGCCCCCGCCACTTTTATTGCTTCAGGTAAAAAATCTAAAAGTAACAATACTTGTGCTGGAGTGCTCATCCTCTGTAGCGCAGCATTGTGTAACGCAGGACGTAAATCGTTAGATCATCTCGAGAATAGTGCTAGCACAGATCTCGAGATAATCTAACGGTTCACGTCCTGCGCTACACAATGCAGCGCTACAGAGGATATGAAATCCTTGTGCTCTGAGACAACTATCAATTAATTCTCAATGTTGCTATACAAATTAATTCAATGTTGCTATACAAATATGCAGGTCACATTTCTCGAATCCGGAGATGTTGTTGTCGGTGCGTCCTTCAACCACTGCGTCGTAGATATTCACAGTGACTTGCACTTCATGCAAGCTCTGACAAACATTGCCAGAGGTAATACAACAACCATACCTCCACCTTTTCTCGACCGAAGTCTTCTCCAAGCTCGATCCCCACCCTTTTGCTCCTCAGACCACCCAGAAAACCTCCATGTTCAGTATCTCAAAAGCCTCGGGCACACCGGCACATATCCCCCCTTCGTCTCGACAATTTTGAAACTCTCAAAAGAACAAATTGATTACCTTAAAAACCATCCTAGCGATCGGAGCACTTCTGGTACCATATCCACTTTTCATGCAGTATCAGCTCATATATGGAAATGCTTATGTTTGGCTCGGCACCTTTCACCTGACAGGGAATCTCACCTCTTATTCCCTGTTCAAATCCGTTCTCGCATATCGCCTCCGCTGCCAAAGTACTTTTTTGGTAACACTGGTACCTGCGGTTTGGCGAGTGCCAAAGTTTCAGAGGTCATCAAATTTATCCCTGAAAGGATCAGAGAATCGGTTGTCCGGATTGATGACGCTTATGTCAGAGAATCAATCGATTACTTGGAAGTAGCAGATAAAGCGAGTTCGTCGAAGAGGTTTGGAATGACGGCATATGACATGTGTATAACAAGCTGGCTTGGTGCGCCGTGCTATGATGCTGATTTCGGTTATGGAGACCCAGTTTTTGTAACCAGAGCAGAGAGCGGTATCGGGGGTATTGCGGTCTTGGTAAACAATCCGGGCAAGGATCAGGGAATATCTGTGCTAATTGGACTTGAAGCAGAAACTATGGAGCAATTCAAAACAATTTTCTATGATCTTAACTAGCATCTGATGAATATTTGTCAATGAATGATAGAATAGAGAAAAGAAACATGTCTTTTTTTTTTTTTTTTTTTTTTTGTAAGAAATCAATTCTGAATTATAACTATCAGAGTATGCTTTTCATTTTCTTATATTGATCATATGACTCGTAAAGTTCCATACTTTTTACAAAACAAAAGTTGGAAAGCAATGTACTGCAAAGGATTAATCGATTGATATATACCAGTGCCATACAATTATTGGGGAAAGCATCTACTGCTACTTCGAAAGAAGTGTCCTTACCTTTAGTCCCACTGTTACCTCCCTTTTCCTGATTAATCTTATTGATCTTTTCAATTGGCAACTATTTTACTCTTCGGTGCATCTAAACTGTTCAATCTTAAGAACACTAGATCTTGACCCCAAAAACAGGACCATGTTTTCTTGCAGGAATAACAGTTTCTGTCCAAAGGATTCGAAGAGCTGCAGCCATTGTACAATTTTGCTCTTGCTACATGTCAATTATTGAAACTCTGAAATTGTCTCGTGTTTCTTTTTTCTACCACGAAAACGTAATTAGTGAAATATTGACACAGTGTAATTAATGTACTAATGTTGCAAGCTTAGCTCTTGCTGGAATTATGACGATTTGAAAATAGAATTGTGCTTAAACTATTTTAACTAAGTGACTTTTATAATCACCCCCTTCCATTTCTTTTTGGAAAGTCAAAATAGTACATTAAAATCCTAACTAGCAATTTGATACAGTATAATCTACCCAAATTGTGCTTAAACTATTGTTCACAAAGATCATTTGTATTTACTATTTAGCATGCAATAGCCGTTGTAGAACCACAGCACAGGGTCAAGGATTTGGGCCATCAATTGGGCCTGAAGAGAGAGAGCTAGGAGTGAGACCCAAGGCTCGTTCGGCAATCTAACGAGAATCAAAATTTGATTCACACTAAGTAGTTTATGTTCGAATGCATTGATCCATACAAAAATACTAAGGAGGCTTGATCTATGGGTTCCTCTTCCTTAAGAATCCGGGCAGGGGATCAAGCCGGGCATCATAAGAAGCTTAAGGAGGGGCTCTTAATCTGCACTAAGGAGCACGTGTTCCGACGGATCAAGGAAGATCAAAGTGTTGAAGAGGTTTGAGCCGCGTTGACCCCCCTCTACTGAACAGGCTACAAGAGATTAATTAGCAATAGAGATGTTGAAGGGGACAGAAGAACAGCACATGACAAAGGGAGCCCAAAGGAGCAATAACTAGGGACCACTGGCAGGAAGGCAATTGGAATAAAGACGTGTCTATCAGAGTTAGTTATACCCGTAGTTGTTGAGTTAGCAATCTGGAAGGAATATTTTATAGAGAAATGATCATTGTCGTTCTTAACTTTCCTCCTTATTAATTTTTTTTTTTTTTTTTTTGAAGAAAGTGGAATACTCCACCAATTTCATTGAAACTTTTTATTTTGTGTCCATGGAAGAGTGAACTCATGACCTCTTAGAAGCCATTCTAGTTAGCCACCACTTGAGCTAGTAGGTCTTATCAATTGTTAATTGAGCTATCCTTATCATTGTGCTGGTTGCAATTAAAATTGGCCGGTCTAAAGGCCATGTAGTTTGGGCTAATTTTTTTTTTTTTTTTTTTTTTTTTTTTTTGCTTTTGGATTTTGGATTTTGGATTTTGTAAGCTCATAATAGAAAGGCTAATTCTATCGTATGAAATATGAGTCATTTATTTTTTATAACCAGGTGATCATGATATGTCTTATAGATATAATTAAAGAAACATGTTTGATAAGAACTGTCTGATTCAAAATGAAAGTTGTTTAGTCGATCCATAGCATAACTACATAATAAATCAGTGGCGGAGCCAGGATTTTTATATAGGGGGATCAGAAATGAGCAAGCAACGTTCTTGATATTATAGCACAATTTTTGATAATTTTTTGTCATAGTAATTATTTTAAAAATTAAGAGAAATCTAATTGCACGAATCTCAAAGCAAAAAAATTGTTCTTCTATTTGTTTGAAATCAAACTAGGACTTTACTGAGAAGTAGAAGTTTTTTTTTTTTTAATTTAGACATGCAATACCTTTTATTTATAATTCTATTTCAGTATCTCAATTAATGTTTATTTCTTTTATTAAACTCATTTTCTTAACTATAATTATTAAGAAGTTGAAGTAAGAAATGAAAACAACCTGACAAAAATAATAGGAAAAACAACCAAAATTAGTATGTAATCTCTATCAATTAAAATGTTGAGACTCACATATCTCATCTTTCTCAAAATTGTAGTAGGTAGAATCAAATCATGTAGAGACATTAACTATAAGACTTCAAAATTATTTAGATATATTAAAGAATTAGTACCGTATGTTATGAATATGATATATTAGGGGGTTGGCACATATATTTTTTTTAAAAAGACCAGAATTTTCTTATCTTAGTATAGGATTTTCAAATTGATAAGGGAGTCACGCCCCCCTCGCCCTCCCTTCTCTCCGCGCCCCTGTTAAATAAATTGTCTACGGGCTTCATTGGTTCCAAAAAAGAAATATATATATCCTTATCATGCAATTAATTTTCACCGACTTTGGCGTACAGTATTAATTGTTCTCGTTTCTTGGCTCATAAATAAATAGGGATTATATTGGTGTAATAAAATTCAACTGATTTAACTTCACATGCAATCCATATATACTCTACAAAAATGGTGATTCTTGCCAAAACTCTTCTCCTCCTCTTCTGAGTTTCAAAATTTTCCTTAGCAATCTAAAAAGAGTGTAACAGGTACGTGGTTACAAGAAACAGAACATAACCCACTCTTCCACTAATAAATTTGTAAGATCTTCAACACAATAATATATAAGATCTAAACCAAAAGAGTGGAATGGAAACGGTAGAGATTGTAGAGAGCGGCCTGATAGCTCCATGCGAGGAAACACCGAAGGAGAGGCACTGGCTGTCAAACTTCGACCTGCTGGTACCAACAAGTTTCTACACCTCTGTGATCTGCCTATACAAATTCAACGGGGATCCTGATTTCTTTTCTGCGACGAAAATCAAGGCAGCTCTTGCAAAGGCACTGGTCCTGTTTTACCCGTTTGCCGGTCGACTGTCGACAGATACAGATGGCCGGTGGGAGATTGATTGCAATGGCCAGGGAGCGCTGTTTGCAGTAGCTCGGTCGAAGCTTACTTTTGATCAGTTGCGAGAGTACGTGCCGTCAGCTGAGAATCGAAAATTGTTTGTGCCGGTTGTTAACTCGGATGCACCCCCACTTCTATTGCTGCAGGTAAACAATAGGAAAAAAAAAAAAAAAAAGAGTGAGGGTACAGTACTACTCATAGTACGGATCGGTATATGCTACAGCTCCATATTACTATTTTTTAAATTCAAATGGTCGATATGAACCGCTTAATATGATATCCATATGTTATTGTTGTTATAGACCAAATTTTATATTTTCTACGATTTGTTAACTTTTTTCATTAGATAGATATAAAAATTATATTTTTTGAATGGTTCATAATATTTATATCAAGTTATTTTCAAATTAACTAAAAAATAGATAAAAATATAAAATTTGATCTCCATTTCTGTCTCATCAGAAAATCGAAGTAGCGAATTGTTTGATTAACCTTTTATAGCATTGACTGCCAAAATCACAAACTCATTTATTCTCTTCTATTACTTCACCCTAATTAGCTTAATGAAAATTAAAATTTTCCGCAGCAGTGTGCGGGTACGTCTCTAGTTTAGAAAAAAGTTCGAAACATTTTGAGTCGTATTGTTATTAAATATTCTAAAATATATGACTCATCAGTCCTTAATGTGGCTATATGGCATTATGGCTACAAGATCCGATAAAGATAAACTTAAAAAAGTGTAACGTCTGTTAATTAATTTGTGAAACTGAACAACCACACAGGATCAACAGTTCTTTATCAAATCTCCAACCGATGAAGCATGAAGTTGAATCACGTACCATATATTATCATGATATACGTACTAAATACTGCTAAACAAATATGCAGGTGACATTTCTCGAATCCAGAGATGTGGTCCTCGGTGTGTCCTTCAACCACAGCATTGTAGATATCCAAAGTGGCTTTCACTTTATGCAAACTCTGACAAACATTGCCAGAGGTAACGACGCGTCCACCGTACCTCCACCTTTCCTCGACCGAAGCCTTCTGCGAGCTCGATCCCCACCTTTTTGTTCCCCAAACCACCCAGAATATCTCAATGTTCAGTATCTCAAGAACGCCGGTTACAGTACTACTGGTACCATGTACCACCCTTTCATCTCAGCAATTTTGAAACTCTCAAAAGAACAAATTGATTACCTTAAGAACCATCCTAGCCGTCGGAGCACATCTGGTACTAATAGAAAAGAGAAGAGTTGGAATTTTGTCAAAAGGACCTTGAAAAGTTATTCAATTGCACAAAGGGTTATGGCTTATATATGAGCCATTACAAACTTACAAAATAGACCCTAGACTTCTATTAATTGTACTAACTAACCAAATAACCCAAAATTACATTCCTTTCAACACTCCCCCTCAAGGTGGGCGAAATATGTCTATTAAGCCCATCTTGCTACATCCCTTCTCTAAATCGTGAGAACTGAGCCCCTTCGTTAAACAGTCAGCCGCTTGATCTCCCGTTGCTACATGATTCAAATCCAGGAGTCCACTATCGAGCTTTTCCTTGATAAAGAACCTATCAATCTCGATATGCTTCGTTCTATCATGTTGCACCGGATTGTTAGCTATGCTGATCGCCGACTTGTTGTCGCACCATAATTTCATCTTGGCGTCTTCACTTACACCAAGTTCCTTGAGGAGGCTCCTTAACCACAGCATTTCTGCAACTCCCAATGCCATAGCCCTGTACTCGGCCTCGGCTGTGGACTTCGCAACCACCGACTGCTTCTTACTTTTCCACGAGACGAGATTACCCCCAACAAACATGCAATAACCTGAAGTGGACCTCCTATCATCGGCACAACTGGCCCAATCGGAGTCACAATACCCTTCGATCTTCAGGTGCTTGTTTCTCTCAAACAACAAGCCTTTCCCTGGGGCATTCTTCAGGTACCTTAAGATCTGGTACACGGCGTCCATGTGACTCTTGCGTGGGTCATGCATGTATCAGCTCACCACACTTACCGCAAACGAGATGCCCGGTCTAGTGTGACTGAGGTATATCAGACGTCCAACCAATCGCTGGTATCTCTCTTTGTCAGCGGGTTCTCCCATACCCGCACACAGCTTGAGCTTCGGATCAATCGGGGTGACTGCCGGCCTGCACCCGAGCATACCCGTCTCCGTGAGCAAGTCCAAGACATACTTCCTTTGGGACAACACAATCCCTTGCTCTCCATACGCTATCTCGATCCCGAGAAAATATTTCAACTGACCGAGATCCTTTACCTCAAACTCCTTGCTTAATTGCTCCTTCAACCGAGCAATTTCTGCCTCATCGTCACCCGTGACAATCATGTCGTCCACATAGACTGCGAGGATTGTGATGTGACTCCCACACCGCTTAAAGAACACCGTGTGGTCTGCATTGCTTTGTCTGTACTCCAAGCCTACCATCACTCTCCTGAACCTGTCAAACCAAGCTCGATGAGATTGTTTTAGACCATAGAGAGATTTCTGGAGCTTGCATACCTTTCCCGCCGTTTGATTTGTGCCAAATCCGGGTGGGATCTCCATATACACTTCCTCCAGCAAGTCCCCATGAAGGAAGGCATTCTTCACATCAAGTTGGTGCATCTTCCATGTCTGGTTGGCAGCTACTGAGATTAGGGTTCTTACAGTGCTCATCTTTGCTACAGGCGCGAATGTTTCATCATAGTCAATACCATAGGTTTGACTGTACCCCTTCGCGACAAGCCGAGCCTTGTAGCGCTCCACCACCCCGTCCGGATTTTGCTTCACTGTGAATACCCATTTGCATCCCACAGCTTTCTTTCCTGGTGGTAGCAGCACCAGATCCCAAGTCTTGTTCTTACAGAGGGCCTCTAGCTCTTCTATCATCACTGCTCTCCACTTCGGATCCTCCTTTGCAACCTGCCAACACTTTGGAATAGCAACAGTGTCTAATGATGCAATGAATGCTCCATATTCCGGTGACAATGATGAGTATGAGACAGAGTTAGCAATATCGTGTGGAAACCCATATCTATTAGGAGGGACTCCAGCATTATTTCGTGGAGTTTTCCTAAGAGATATGGGTAGAGAGAGAGGAACAACATCACCTGTATGTTCCGGCTGGGAATCATGTGGTGCAGGTGTCTCCAGAGTCAGGTTAGGCTGGGACAAGGGACTTGGCACATATGGTATCATCACGTTCCCTTCTTTCTGCTTTCCTCTCCTCACATACACCTCACCATACCTGGACTCCCCCTGGACCTGAGTCCCCGTACTTCTAGCCTCAATCATCCCACACTCTGGCTCAACACTGGCCATGTTTGGTTCTACACTTATCATAACTGGCTCCCCCTTACCACCACTACTCTCACCTCCTTGCCTCGGGTTCTCCATATCCAATGGATCCCCGTAGGATGGTGCCTCCTTCAGTTGGTAGTACGGTTCCTGTTCTCTGAATGTGACATCCATACTTACAAACATCCTCTTTTCCACCGGACTCCAACACACATATCCTTTCTGAGTGGGTGAGTAACCAACAAACACACATTACTGACCTCGGATCTAACTTACCCACGTTCGGTCTGTTGTCGTGCACAAAGCATGCACACCCAAATATTCTCAAAGATAGGGTATCTTTCGGCATACCTTTTAACATCTCCCTCGAAGACTTCCAATTTAGAATCCGTGATGGCATTCTGTTGATGAGGTATGCTGCTGTCTTGACCGCTTGCCCCCACAAGAACTTCGGGACATTCATCGAGATCATCATGCTGCGGGTTACCTCCAAGAGATGTCTGTTCTTCCTCTCCGCCACCCCATTCTGCTCGGGGGTGTATGGACACGTGGTCTGATGCTGTATCCCTTGAGATGACAGATAATCGGCAAATGCCTTGTTCGTATACTCTGTTCCATTATCAGATCTCAATACCTGTATCACTGCATTGTACTGAGTTTGAATCATCTTATAAAAGTCTCGGAAACAAGAAAAGACATCACTCTTGTTTTTCATCAGATATAACCAAGTTACTCGAGAATAACAATCAATAAAGGTAACAAAATATCTGAATCCATTCAAAGTAGCTGTGGGACAAGGTCCCCATACATCCGAGTGAATCAATTCAAAACAACGAGATGACCTATTACCGGAACTAGCATAGGAGCTTCTAGTATGTTTACCTAACTCACACGCATCACATACTAGCATTTCTGAGTTCACCCTTCTATACACCTCGGGATACATTTTCTCCAAAACAGGAAATGAAAGATGACCTAAACGCCTATGGTACATCATCAATAATTTCTCCTCATTCCCTTTCCCAAAACTAACTTTATCCACTACTGATGCAAGAGCTGCTCCCATCTTCCTCTCATCCACGTACCACAACCCTTTATGTAGTGTGCCAGTCCCAAGTACCTTGCCCGTCCCCTTCTCTCAAAAGATCACCTTTGGGTCATCAAACAACACCACACAATTTAGTTGTGAGATTATAGCACTGATAGATAACAAATTCACAGGAAAAGATGGAGCATGCAAAACATTAGACAAAGTCAAAGTGTTGGTGCAATTAACAGTACCTTTACCAACTACGGGCTGAGCCGTACCATCGGCCGTCTGAATATTTTCTGGCACTGCTAGAGGGGTATAAGAGGAGAACTCACCAGCAGTACCAGTCACATGGCGAGAAGCACCCGAATCAACGATCCAATCGGAGGATCGAGTAAAGGGAGCTGTAGCCAAGGCAAGTGTATCCTGGGCATGGGCGGCTGTGTACGCTACCCAATCATCATCCTCAGCTCCCCCTTTCTCCTTCTCCGCTTCTCTCTGCCTCCTCATGACTATCTGCGAAGCGGCCTTGATTATTGTATCCTCCTCTGATAGTCCCGTTCCGCTCTCTTCTCCTTCCTCTGCAACCATCAGATTTGCCCGGTTGCCTCCTCTTCCACCTCTCCTACCTCCACGGCCGCGCCCGCGGACTCCACTCGGCCCCCTGCCAGACATGTCCTTCCCTTTCAAGGGCTTCCGGCAGTCCCTCACCAAGTGCCCTACCTCTCCACAGTTGAAACACTTGCGGGTTTCCCCTTGTGTTCCTCCTATGCCTGTGCCTGATACACCCCAAGCATACCGTGCATCACCAGCATGGACCCCTAATGCAGACCGTGCGTTCACCACTGCACTCTGCTCAGTGTGTATCTGCATCCGGCTCTCCTCCTGTATCATGGCTGCAACGACCTCCTTTGATGGAAGGCCGAGTTCAGGTGACCCAAGAAATGCATAGTCATCATCTGCATCAGAAACTCCTTCTGTTTGCAGTTTGGGTCACAGCAGGTTGACACTTGTGAGAAGTAGTCCAGTTCCCCCCCACAACTTCGCAAGCTCTAGCGAGTATTCTTAGATGGTCCTGTCACCCTGGACCACCGCATTGATTTCCTGCTGAATCTGGAACACACGCATATGGTTCTCTGCACCACCATATATCCTCTTCAGCTTTGCCCAAATATCCTTTACCAGAAAAATGCCATCTATGGACGTGGCAATCGATTGCTTCATGGAGTTGAGCAGCCAGGTTTTCACCAGTGCATGGGTAGCTTTCCATTCCCCTTCCCCACCCACGCCACCGGCTGCCTCATCCCAAATCAAATACCCCTCCAGCTTTCTCCCGACAAGAGCGGTCTCAATCTGTCGAGACCAACTCAGATACGTACCGGGTCCATCAAGTTTGAGTTCTACCTGGGGCAGATCCACCTTTACCTGTACTGAATCGCCTCCCGAGGTGCTAGCCTTAGCACTCACACCTTGTATGAGCCCTACCAACACCTTCAGTACCTCCGGATCTACCCCCTTCAACACCTCCAATGTGTTCTCCGACATCGTACAAACTCAAACCCTAGACCTAAGCACCAATCAATACCAAGTGCTAATACAAATTCAAACCATACATCCTTCCCTTTCCATTTTTCTGTTTTCTGGTTTCTTTTTTTTTTTTTTTTTTTTTTCAAACCCTAGCCATCACTTACCGGCGAGATGGCAGCAGCCGGCAGGGGCTAGCCAGCAGGACGGCGGGCAGATGGCGGCACCGGTGCTGCCAGCGCAGCAGGCAGCAGCAGCCGCAGCAAGCAGCTGCGCTGCTGCTGGCGCGTGCGAGCGGCGGCCGGCGGGAGGCGCGGGCAGGCGGGTGGACGGCGGTGCTGGCAGGGCCGGCGGCCGGCGATGCGAGCTGGCAGTGGCGCCGGCGCGGGCGGAGACGAGGGCAGCGCGGGCGGAGACCTGGCTCTGATACCAAATAGAAAAGAGAAGAGTTGGAATTTTGTCAAAAGGACCTTGAAAAGTTATTCAATTGCACAAAGGGTTATGGCTTATATATGAGCCATTACAAACTTACAAAATAGACCCTAGACTTCTATTAATTGTACTAACTAACCAAATAACTCAAAATTACATTCCTTTCAACAGTACCATATCCACTTTTCATGCAGTATCAGCTCATATATGGAAATGCTTTTGCTTGGCTCGGCACCTATCGCCTGACAAGGAGTCCCACCTCTTATTTCCCGTTGAAACCCGTTCTCGCATATCACCTCCACTGCCAAAGTACTTTTTTGGTAACACTAGCGCTTCTGGACTGGCCAGTGCCAAGGTTTCGGAGGTTATCGGATTTATCCCTGAAAGGATCAGAGAATCGGTTGTTCGGATTGATGATGCTTATGTCAGAGAATCCATCGATTATTCGGAAGTGGCGGATAAAGAGAGTTTGGCGTTGAGGTTTGGACTAACGGAATATGACATGTGTATAACCAGTTGGCTTGGTGCACCGTGCTATGACGCCGATTTCGGGTACGGGAACCCGGTTTTTGTGACCAGGGCGGAGAGCGCCTTTTGTAGTGTTGCAGTCTTGATGAACAATCCGGGCAAGGATCAGGGAATATCTGTGCTAATGGGACTTGAAGCAGAAACAATGGAGCAATTTAAAACAAACTTTTATGATCTTGATTAGCATATAGTAAAAAGTTATAACTATGAAATGAAAGAATAATCTTTCAGCATATGCTAGTATATATTTCTGAATATACATGTCATGAATAAATGTTTATGTTTGCTATTTCGTTGTAACGTGTTGAGATTTTCAGTACATCAGAATCCCATTGTCAATTATACACTCTTTGGAACCGAACGAAAGACAAATATATATTATATATCATGCGATCATCATAATTAACTTGGGCCTTGCTATAGATTGAAAAATACACGGAGAAGGCAAATGTTCTGGTACGAACTGGTACTACGAGTGATAGAATCCGTTAAATACTTATACTTTGCATGGACGAGTACAGAGTACAGACTCGTATATAGTCGTATTGTATATATGGCAACAAGAACAGCAATCTATATATTACGTTAATCAAATCAGTTTCAATGTCGACGCTATATCGCGCTATAGCGTTTTCTAGACCCAAAACGCGATGCTATTGGCCAACACTGTGCAAGTTGCGCTATTTACGCTATAGCGCATGGCGTAAATAGCGTGCGCTATAGCGCATGGCGTAAATAGCGTGCGCTATAGCGCATGGCGTAAATAGCGTGCGCTATAGCGCATGGCGTAAATAGCGTGCGCTATAGCGCATGGCGTAAATAGCGTGCGCTATAGCGCATGGCGTAAATAGCGTGCGCTATAGCGCATGGCGTAAATAGCGTGCGCTATAGCGCATGGCGTAAATAGCGTGCGCTATAGCGCATGGCGTAAATAGCGTGCGCTATAGCGCATAGCGTGATAGCACTAAAATAGCGCGCTATGCTACATAACATATTTTTTCAGAAGATGAGTATAATGAGCCGCCACTGAGCCAACAGATAATGAAGTGTTTGAAGAAACTATAGAATAATATATAGTTTGACTTGAAATTAGAGTAAAACCTGATATATATGATATTTTGTATAGGGTTGGTAATATGATTAGTGACCTTTTGTGCAGGAAATGACTTAGGATTAATGAATCTTTTGTGCAGGAATCTAGGAAATGACATCTTTTGTGCAAGAAATGACACAACTTGTGACAGTTTAGATCATTTTGTATCGAAAACAATCCTATATCAGATATTTTGAATACAACTCAGACTTTGTACTAGTTTAATGCAAAAACATTAGTTTGTTAATTATTTTGTTTTGATTATTTGCTCTATATAATTCTTATAGAATTCTTAGTAATGTTGAAATTTAATACAAAAATATAATACAATTCATAAAATTAATGGACACGCTATGTGCGATTTCCGCTATAGTGTGCTATAGCGGCGATAGCTTTTCCGAAGACATGCCGCGATGATGCTACAATCGCGATTTAGAACCTTGGTTTTGGACAACATCCGGATGCATGGTACTAATTAAGATCGCCTTTGTTTTTGGACAGCGTCCGAAACTAACAAATGAAGTTGTTTTTTGCTCAGCGGCCCGGCCCGTTAACCAAATCCAACGTAAATTCGCCCTCATCAGCCATCGAGCCCAAACTTGGCCCGATCGGCATCGAAACCAACCACTCTTTCCCTCCCTCCCTCCCTCCCTGCCAGAAGTTTCCACTGTGTGCTGGGACTGGGAGCAAGTCGACGATACTTGCTCGGTTTACCGGTATCTATCTGGCTTCGGCCCCTGCGTATACGGATGGGATGGATGGAGGACTTCCAGCGCGCGCTCTCGAGTTGCGGGGTGACCGTCGCGGCGATTCCTGGCAAGGGCCGTGGGCTCGTCACCACCCGGGACTTCGCTCCCGGTATGTATGTACGGCCCGAGCTGTAATTGAGTGATCTGGGTACAGTTTACGATCTACCGGTACCGGGAGAGTATGGTTCCAACTGTAGAGTTAGTGTCTGATGTCCCAAACTGCGGGTTTTGTAGGTTTTTCTCGTGCCTTCCAACTGTTTGTTGAAATTACAGACTCAATTCAGAACCTGTTTCTCTTTTATTTGATTGTTCAATGTCTGTGTGGAGGTTGGTTTAATGGAGACTGATACTTGTATGCAAGTAGATAAAATGTTATGGCTGTATAACTACTTTTATTTTATCAATTATATCAGTAATTATATCTGCGTACACTTTACGATCTACCAGAAGAAGAGTATGGTACCAACTGTAGAAATAGAATCAGTTTCTGATATCCCAAACTGCAGTGGTTTTGGGGTTTTGTAGGTTTTTCTCGTGCCCGCCAACTGTTTGATGAAATGACAGGCTCAATTCAGAACATATTTGATTGTTTATGTCTTTGTGGGGGTTGGTTTAGTGGAGACTGATTCCTGTATGCAGGTAGAGAAAATGTTATTTATGGCTGTATAATTAGTTTGTTTTTTGAAAAAAAAAAAAGAAAATCAATTATATCGGTAATTGATTTTGTAGCTTGAAAATCATGAGATTCACAGGTGAGTTGATAGTTTGTCAAGAACCTTATGCGGCAGCGCCCAATAAAGCTTCAGTTGGCTCGGTTTGTGATGCTTGCTTTTCTTCAAGTCATGTCAAGAAGTGCTCGGCCTGTCGAGTTGCATGCTATTGCAGACCCACATGCCAGGTGTTAAGCTATTGCATTTTATTTATCTGTTTGCCACTTTATGGTGCTATATTCAGTTGGCAGCATTGTCACATTTGGTGAAATACTGAACAAAGTTTTGCAAAAAGAATCCAAGTTAAGAATATATGTTCTCTACAATAAAGTGGTTAAATTCGCCATGTTTACTACCATTGCTGGCAATTTCGTAGTTTACTTGTTTGTGATTGAATGAGTGATGAGGATTTAGGATTGCCGAAAATTTATAAATGAAAAATGAATAATGAATAAACTGTAAGGGCAGTAACTCAAAACTCAAACTAACAGTGGACAATGAAAAAGAAAGGAAGAATTAGTATAATTAATGAGAGCAAGTTATATTTGCTTTTCGGTATGATATGGAAAGGAGTTATATTGGAATATAATATGGAGGACAATGGATATATCTTTTTTATATGTTGTTATTGCTTATGTGAGTTAAATTTGTTGTTTCGTAAGTACCTTTAACCATTTTTTTTTTCTTGCAAATATTTCAAATCTGATTGATGTGTACATTGTTATGCATAGAGAAGTGAATGGAAGTTGCATCAAGTTGAATGTAAAGCTCTTGTGGCACTTTCTAGTGAAAGAAGGAAAATGCTTACGCCTACTATCCGTCTCATGGTGCGCCTTATTATTCAAATGAAGCTGCAACAAGATCAGGTAACTTGCTTGACAATTCTTTACCTGCAACAAATCTGATTGATATGTACTGTTAATTAATTAAGAAAATTATAGTATTGCTTTGGCCAATTGATTTGTCTCAGATGTTTTGAATCATATGAACTCCAAGAACAGCAACTTTTGTTTTGTCTAGTCCCTTGTAATTTTTATTTTTATTTTTATTTTGGAATTTGGATAAAAAAGTAATTATCATTTTCTGTCAGGTTGTTCCTGCTTCAGAAACAAATAACTACAATCTGATAGAAGCATTGGAATCTCGTATCCTTTAATTTTTTCCCCTAATATTTTTTTTCACTGGTTTATTTATTTATTTCTGGCTAAAGTAAATGTTTTATCTTTTTACTTAACAAATGTTGTTCCCCGAAAAGATGTTTCTGCCATTAGTGAGGATCAACTTGTAATTTATGCACAAATGGCTAATCTTGTCAGTTTGGTGCTTCCTTCTCTTGAGCTAGACTTAAAGGAGATTGCTCATAACTTTTCCAAGGTAAGTTAGCACTATTTATTAGTTGTTATATACTTCTGTGTGCATACCTATTTTTGTTCCAAACTGAATTGTTGATATATTATGCAGCTGTCGTGCAATGCTCATACAATATGTGATCCTGAACTTAGACCCCTTGGCACGGGACTATTCCCTATTGTGTCTATGATTAATCACAGGTAAACGATTCTTTTTATCCACTTTGTTTTGTGAATTTTGCTCTGAAATTGTGTTACCCTTCTTCTTTTTTAAGAAAAAAAGGTTCATTATAATTTTAACAATGTTTTATCCTAAATGGATGTAGTTGTGTGCCAAATTCAGTTTTGATCTTCGAAGGTCGTGTGGCACACATTCGTGCCACAGAAATTATACCTAAAAACACAGAGGTGATGCTCTTTTAGTTTATTTCATTGTTTTGTAACATTTACTGAGTATATGAAAATAATATAGAATGTTTCTTTCTTGAAGGTTTCGATTAGTTATATAGAGACAGCTGCAACAAAGGAGAAAAGACAAAATGATTTGAAGCAGTACTTCTTCACATGCCATTGTAGCCGCTGTCTTAAGGTTTTCAAAGTTACAAAGAGTTTCTTGTATAGCCTTACAAAGTATTACAGTATAATATACACCAAAAAGCAATAGAAAAGACCATTCTAAAACAGGTAAAATGGTATAATTATGGCCATTTCCCGTGTTATTGGAAATGCCCAAAGTACACTGTCCTTTACAGTTTGAACAGAAAAAGACATGTTAGATAGGGTAACTTTCATGTCCTGTTGATTTTACAATTGGTGTCGCTCATGCTTTTATGGGATGAATCTTTTTTCTATGGCACCGTGACAGAGGTGTATTTTAATAGATTAACATCTTGTAGCATATATGAATCCCCTCAAAAGCAAGTTCATAAGAATTGTCCATTTTTCTGAATGAACTTTCATAATTTAGCCATTTTTGTTTCCAGAATTATTCGGAGGAAGATATGTTTCTCGAGGGATACAGGTGTTATGACCATAAATGCAATGGTGTTTCAATTTATTTAACCGGTTAGCCCTTTCATCTATATACTAGAAATCGTGCTGATTCTGAATTGTGTGCACTTACCATTTTGTACTTTGCTTAATGCTTTTCAAACCTTTTCATTTCCCCTTTAGTTCTTTTATAAGATTCATGCATTGAAGACCTGGAGTAAAGTATGTGTTATTTTGGTCCATTACAATGCTAGCATGTTAAATTTTAACTGTAATAATGCCAATTATAACACGTTTGTACCATAACATTGTTTTCTTGTTCTTAGCTTCTTTTCTTCTCATTTTATTCATGTGTCTTATTAGAAATCTGAAAGAGCTTGAAATCTGGTTATCGTCATTCATTTCTGTCCCATTTCCTTTCAAGATCATTTTATCATTTGTTGTATAAGCTGTTAAAGTCTTTGTTCTGTTTTGTCTAGTTACCTGGCTCTGACTTGTTGGTACCTATCTCGTTGTAGTTGTGCTATTCAAGTTTTCTTTTTTTCCATATATTCCTCATCTTATACAAACACTTAAAGTCTTATTTCTGTTCTTTAATATTGAAATTTCTTTTCGTTTGTTTTAGATAAAGGAGCTTTCACATGTCAGCAATGTGGTACAGCAAGAGATGCCCAAGAGGTAGAAAGTATTAAGAGCAGTGCCACACAATTATCAGAGAAAGCTTCTACTGCTGTTTCCAGCAGAAGTATCCTTTCCATTATGTTCTCCTTTTTCCTGTTTAATTGCTTACAGATCTTTTCAATTGGCAACTGTTTAAAGCTTGACAGAGCAATGGAGCAGTTTTAAAGGTGTGGTCTGTACTATTAAGCAAGTGATATCTTAACTAGAGAATAGATTATGCAGAAGCATATTCAATTTATAAATCCATTGAACGAGTCGAGTGCGATCTCTACCATGCATTCAGTCTCAACTTGCTAAAAACACGTGAAAATCTCTTAAAGGTACTCCCTTGTCTAAATATGTAGTATTGCTTATCTTTACAGATGCCTCATTCATTATAAATGAATATATGCAGATGGCAATGGAGCTAAATGATTGGCAATCTGCATTGACTTATTGCAGGCATACAATTGAAGCATATAAAAGTATATCATACTTTCACTTTTTTTCTTATAACTTGGTGATGGAAATATGGAGATTTTGAGGAAAACTATTTATATATGTTCTAATATTAATTGGTACATTTTTTTTCACGTCTGATAGGAGTCTATCCAGCCATTCATCCAATGACTGGTCTACAATTCTACACTTGCGGTAAAATTGAGTGGTGAGTTCTTGTTCTATAATTTGCTTAATGTACCAATGATATTATAAAATCTTTGTAAAAAATATCTTGCACTGAAAGCATTTTATTGGACGCCCACAATTTTCTGAATTTGTGTTGCCTGTTGCACAATTGCTGCACATTCATTATGTCATTTACTTGTATCGTAAAATTTATGTACTGATATCATTTTGGCCTAGAAAAATTTAACTACTATGTAAAATTATCTGTAGGTTGCTTGAATACACAGATGATGCTCTCATATCCTACACCAGGGCAGCCGATATACTGAGAATAACGCACGGTACCTCATCACCTTTCATGAAAGAACTTCTGGCAAAGCTAGAGGAAGCACGGCTCGAGGCTTCCTACAAGCATTCATACAGGGACCGTGATTATGATTAGAGAGAAGTAGAGAAGAACCCATCTTAATAATTAACCACATCAAATGTAACACATGCATTCATGCTATGAATTCATGCCTACTTTTAATGCGGGCCTCACATGATTGCAATGCAGGCCTTCATTTCATTTCCACAATGAAATTGTGGCTATTTATTAATTCCCAAGCAACTCGACCTCAGGAATTAGAAAACTCACGAGAATCCTTTGTGGGTCATGGGATCTCTTTGCTATTGAGATTCGTGCATTGAATGAGAGCCAAGGCCCAAGTGCATCTCCCAACTTGGACTTCATATCCTCTGTAGCGCTGCATTGTGTAGCGCAGGACGTGAACCGTGAGATCATCTCAAGATCTGTGCTGGTATGATCTTGAGATGATCCAACGGTTCACGTCCTGTGCTACACAATGCAGCGCTACAGAGGATGAGCACGCCTCCAACTTGCGCTTTTAAACGCTTTGATTGATCGATCGATCAACTGCATATCTCCAACACCAACTTTTTCATGCAATTTGGCGATCGTCAAACTTATGGCATTCAATTGGGACATGGCTCAAAACTATATGGAAAAATATAGTATATCACAATTTGGGCTTCAATATTTCTTCCCTGATTATTTGTCTTTAAAACTGTGATATAATGGCGTAATTGTCCTCTGCAGCACGTCATACGACGCACGGACGACTTTTAGATTTTTAGGGGGGATTTCGAGATTGCAGATGTACGAATCTCAATATAATCCGACGGTTTACCTGCTACGCCGTAAGATACTGCGCAGTAGGCGATATAAATCCGATATAATGAGGGTAGCAACAGCATGATATTAAGTGAGCGTTGTATTATATATACATGTCTTAAAACCAGAGAAAACAGGCCTTGTGAGCTGTTACCCCTCTTGATCTGGCACGGCTCACATGGCTCTGTAACAGAGTGTGATCATGATCATGATCAGTATTCAGTAACCCCTAAATTGGTACAGACGTGGCGCATCACCAACTCCACCTTGACAGAATGTTGCATGCATTTTGGGGATCCGAATCTGCTGGTTGTCTAAACAGAAAAGCAGGGTCTGCTTTTCTGATCGGATGGTCGGGATCGGTTGCTGCACCGATTCAAAGTACTTCGATTTTTATTATACAGATCTCAAAGTATGTCAGTGTTTTTCAACCGTCAGATCAAGAAAAGCAGACTCTGCTTTTCTGTTTTGAAAAGCAGCAGATTCGGATCCGCATTTTGGAACAGAGACAACAGTCATGCCCAAATCTTAAATTGACTCTCCGTCCGACAGCTCATCAGTGCTCCCTTTAGATTTTAAATAATTCTGCTTAGGCATTAATTGGGAACTTTTTGGACAGCTTGTTTATATAGGCCTCTATTATGGTAGTTCAATATCTTTTGTTTTGATTTAGCCATTAATTGGTTAATAAATTTGTTTAAGTTTAGGCGCAGTACTGCCAGTACATAGCTACTAGGTGTAGGTTGTTTACATTTACTAAATGAAGAAAAAGTGTATGGTAATGGGTAATTAATTGGATAAGGAGCACAGTAAGAGTCTGCTTGAATTAAATTATGAAACAACTCACTTTTTCCTTTTTTTTTTTGGAAAAATATATGCATCTGACTTGCTCCTAGAGTTAACGATGTGCTGCATAAAACAATATAAAATTTGCTGAAATACTCCCCGCACTCCTGTTAGGATAGAATACCCACACCCTGTAATGTAATACTCCCCGCATTCACCGTCTACTGAAATACTCCTTGCACTGCCAACGATTTACTATATTAAAATCCAAAATAAGTCTTCTTATTAACTTTTTAACATTAAACAGCTCACTTCTTTCACATTTTGTGCTTAATTTAGAAGCAGTTGTGGCTTGTAATTTAAGACCTTCTTTATTGTGTTAAGTTTGATGTTTAAGGATACTGTGATTTTTCTTTATTCTACTCTTAAATGCTCCCTTATCTATTGCTGAACTGTCAGGTAGTCATTTCTCGTGGAATTTGACTTGGTTTTCAACGAAAAAGGGATAGCCGTGTCACTAACAAGACCATTTGTGATGAACATCTCATTCTCATTCCACTAGCAATCACTTTGTTTGATCCGGTATGTTATGTATTTCAACATTTGAGGATGTACGAAGTGGCCTGTTTGAAAATTCTTGTTCAACCTAAGGTGGAAAAAGAAAAAAGTTATTGCCGGCTGATAAATTAGATTTCAGACATTATAAAAGTGTTATGAGTAAAAGTATGGTGCTCTTAGGAGTATGGATGCTCCCATGTTTGTGTTTCTAACTTAAAATATACTAATGATTTCAAAATCTCAATTTATGGTGCTCAATAAAATTTTTATACAAAATCTCCTAAGATGCAAAATTTTTATTTTTAGAGTTTTTAAAGTATTTGTTTTGACTTGTTTAAAATAACATATTTTGTATATAAACATTAATTATTTTATATTCATTTGAAACTATTTTAGAAATCTCAAACAAATACTTAAAAACTCTGAAAGTGGAAAAAAAATTGTATCCTAAAAGATTTTGATATAAAAAATCTAATGAGCACCATAAACCAAGATGTAGAGATGATTATGTATGTTTTTGAGTTAAATACACGGAAGACCTCCGTACTTCTATGAGCCCCATAGATTTACTCAGATATCAAATAATTTTATTATCTTACATATTATACAGATTGATTACTATTTATAATTTCATTCATTTCAAGTATTATTTGATAGCCCATCAAAAACTATAATACTACATGTTGCAAATTTAACGTTTGACGGAATGTCAACTGTCAAGAGATGCTTAAACTATATATAAAATGTGAATTTACGATTAATGTATATGGTATATGGTATAAATTAAAAAGTTGCATGCCTGGTTTTTATTTTATTCTAGAAGCTACGTACTGTGGCAATTATTAAGTTTGTCATTGTCATTGCCAATTGATTCTAATCGAGAAAAAAATATATATGCCAAGTTGTTCTCTCCAAGCAATATACTGTTGGTTGAGTTTCGAAAGCTTAATAATTAAAAAAAAAAAAAAGAAATTATCTTTGCCCCTTAACTTTCCCCCTTATCCATCCCCAAACTAAATTGTTAATATTTTCTCTTTCTTTCTCATACTCTCATAAATTTTGAGTGATTTTTTTTATTCTTGATCTTTCTATTGTATATATATATGTGTCTTGTTCGATTGAGGATGTGAATTGCAACCGGTAAAATGATTTGTTGTATTTAAAAAATATTTTTACTAAAAATGTATTAGAGTGCGGTTAAGACGATTTTGTTAAGGGATGCAGTTATCAACTCCAAAAAAAAATGTTTTGAATGATAAATGAATTATTGAGTAGCTTATATTCCTCGATGACATCAACAATCATTCTTTCAAGGTCAAATGAGTTGCAATTACATATGGAGGGTACGCGTATACATACGCTCCTTCCTAATTACATTGATACATTGATACCTAGTGTCCATAGAAAGACGGTCTATAGCGTTCATAAGTTATATTTCAGTATGTATTTATTATATTTTAGAGTATTACTGTTACATCCTTTGTATATTTACGAACGTATGGACAGTTTTTCGATGGACACAAGATGTTTCTCTAACATTATTATCTCCACACGATCAAAACATGCGGAAGAAAAAAATAAGTTTGCTAGTTTGTGTTACTCGGCAAATTCATATATATTTTTAGCTTTACTAAGTAAGGCAAGCCCGAGGAGTGCGCATTTTTTTTTTTTATTACGTACGCTTCATGTTCTTCGCTTTCCATTAATTTAATTCTTGATCGAAATATATATATATCTATCTACTCATGTTTCTTTTTTTTTATGACGTGTTCTACATTTGGGGCTATTTCTACATTGATGAATTATTATTTTTTTTTTGTATGAATCTACTTACGAATTTCTAATTGTTGAATAATTTTATTTAGGTTAGGCCGAAGAACAGCAATGATATTACTTGTAAGTTGTAACAGCATATTTTTTTTATTTATAGTATGATTTTCTTAGATTTTCTTTTATATAATTCAGAGATTTTGCTGTCCTAAATAATATGGTTGTTGTCCTTAGATCCGAACTTTAATTTATTCGTACCTCCCATCTAATGCTCCAAGTGTTATAGGCTTGTATATGGCTATATACTTGTGGTTTCACTTCCCCTGTCATATTGTTCTGATTTATTTGCAAATGAATTTTGCTAGTGTACAACTAAAAACGTTAAGGACCCGTTTGATTGAGTGGTTTTGTCTGGCTTCTCTCCTTTATAAGCCACAGTTTGTAAAGAAATGAATGGTACAAGCCACGATCAAAAAATCCAGTCCGATTTGATTTTCACAAAACCAGGTTTTGAGACCTTTTTTAACTTGTTTTTGCATCAATTTTTCTGCTGGCATATTGAAAGCCCTAGCATTTTGTCTCTCAATCGAACACGCCACAGTTATTTGAAGCGTGAGCCGTGACTTCCTAAGTAGAAACCACCCAATCAAACAGACCCTAAAGGGAAAGTTTTTGAAGCCTTGTGTCGCAATTTTTACAATTTGATTACGTAAAAGTCGCACCCAAGGAAATAAAATAAAATAAATTATAGAGTGAACATTGAATTTGATCATAATTTTTTTCAAAGCAAGCGTACAATAAAACGTCAATTAAACGATTAATTTATATATTATCCTCATATATATTTTCAAAGGGAGCGTTTTTCAATTGACTAATTGAGTAATTTTATGGGTTAGGAAAAAATAACATGTTGACGTACACTTGACTCCAATAATTAAATCCGACTATATAAACACGTATCGTATATATTATTCAACGATGTGAATTTTGGGGGGGTTTAGAGATTGGTTGCACGATTCTCAAAGCAGATCCAACGGCTGGAGTACTGTGCAGTAATTTATTGCGCATTAGAGGATATGAATTCATGAGTATATCTAGTGTGCACAGAGGCCTTCCGTACTCCTAACTCAAAAATCATATCAAACCATCAGAAGATTTTGATTTATTCTTCTCATTAAATTCTTTATATCAAAATCTCTTAAGATACAAAATTTTTCCATTTTTTGAGTTTCTTAAGTATATGTTTTGGAATTTTTTTGAATGACCTCAAAATAATAATAAAATAATGTATAAAACTATGTCATCTTTAAAAAAATCCAAAACAAATAGTTAAAAAACTAAAAAAAATGGAAAATTTTTTTATCCTAGGAGATTTTGATATAAAGAATTTAATGAGAACCATAAATCAAAATTTTGTGATGGTTTAGCATGATTTTTGAGTTAAGAGTACAGGAGGCCTCCGTACTCTTAAGAGCGCACTAGATTTACTCATGAATTCATATAGTATCCTATAAAGAGCGTCGGTATCGGCTGAGATCCAAATCAGATCTCAGGGTCCTGAGATCCCAATCCGACGGTTCTCAGGAATCTCGAGATTCGGACTCAACAGATATAGGTTCTGAGAACCGTCGGATCGAGATCTCAGACCCTGAGGTCCGATTTGGATCTCAGCCGATTTCAGTGCCCTATAAAGATGGTTTCAACTTTCAACGATTCAAACAACTTTAATCCGGCATGAATCTTCCCCTGAATACTTTATCCAAGTTGAACCCAAAGAGAAAAAAAAAAAAGAAAAGAAAAGAAATGTTGACGTGCCGCTTTACAGAGCTTGCTTTCCTAGACGGATCCTTTTTAGCAGAATTGGTCCTTTATTGGAGGAGACTGAAAATAGAAAAAAACATTTCATCATTTCATAATTTCTAATTTAAACAATGATGATGATATGTATGCCGATATATAGTATTTATTATATGGGAATCGATATATCAACGTCTAGGCGGATGGCTGGGTGGTGAGAGGATACTACACTCTATCCAGCCTGAAAATGATTACATAAAATGTGTCCCCTCCCCTCCCTAATTGACGGATAATCCTCAGCTAACATAATTTAATTAATTAATTAATTAAGCTTGTATTAATATTAATTAGTTAATTAGCTTCGAGCTTTAAACTGCAAGATATTGTTGGTTAGTTACGTTATATATAATTATATATGCACTCCGGAAATACCGGTATTAGCCTAACCTGAGAATTGTTTGGTCTCCCCCAATTTTATGCCATTGGGCTTGTTCGATGGTGCTATTGGCTTAATTATTTAAGTATTGTTAAGCCACACCCGTTCGGAAAAGAAAAAAGGGCTTAAGAAAGTTTAAGCCTTAAGGACCATATGTATGGCTTCCTTAAGAATCCAAGCAAGGTTTAAGCCTCGGTCAAAATGAGGTTTAAGAAGAAACTGTTAATCCATGCTAATGAGCTTACGTTCAAAAGGATTAAGAGGCTAAGGAAGCCTAAAGAGGAGTTACCGAACATGCACATTGTGAACAGTGGAGTATATATAAACAGGGGAGAATGGTAGCAGGGTGGTGGGCGTATATTATATGTATCATTTTTCTAATTGGTACATGTATTACTCAAAAGTACAATTGATTAATTAATTCATAGTATATATGATTGATTATAACTAGAAGTTCAAGCCCCAATTTTAATCATATACGTTGGTTATATATAGTCATGTAAATATATAATACTTGATCCATGGTATTCAAATCCTTTTATTTATATACTCATGATGAACTTGGTAAATGGCTAACGGCATAGGCAAAATCATTGAATTCTCCGATTATGATGCAATCAGGGGTGTAGATAGATTGGATTGTTTATCCTCTCTATTTCACTCGTGTATCGTGAGATTAATTAAATATAATCATTGATATTCGTTTTATTTATAAATTAGTCTGATCTATTTTTTTTTTTTCAAGAAGCAGTAATTTCACTGTTAATTCACTTTTTTAAGATCCCAAATCTCTTTGGACTAACCTCTGTATATATTTGTTTTAATAATACGCATTTACTAAAAAAAAGTCTAAATTTTCTGGTAAATGGTAATTAAGATTCTTTTAGAGTAGTAGGTAGCATCCATCATTTTTACTTATCCACCGGTCTACCGTATCTTTAATGAACAAATATCATTTTTCAGTAAACATTTATATCTTTCTGATTAATAGATATCATTTTCCAGTGAACAGATATATACTACGATTTCCATAAAACATTTATGCAACTGTGGTTAGCACATTGTTGCACGTGATGTGTCAAAACTGTGAGAGGAGTAGATGGGTGGCCTACTATGAACTTCACATATTTCTCATTCTTTTACTCCATTGTACGGATGTATCATTGATATTGATATTATGTCATTATAATTAATTAAAGCATTTTTCAATTATGCTACATACAATACGTAACTAACATTTGCCACCCAAAAAAATGCATTAAATTCCATAATACCGAACATAATCTACAAGCTTGCGTGACAAACTTTTGTGCAACTTGTCAAGTGATATCCAACAATTGAAACGTCGGTGTAGAAATACAATTGCAACTAGAACTTGCTTGAATAAATGAAGTGATATTTAATTAGCCTTACTTTGTAATGAAGTGTTTATTTTGATAAGGTAAATTAATTGTGTCAAGTGTCAAATTGTCTACATGATGCTGCTAATTCACCCACACATAGAAAAAAAAAATGTTGTAGTTTAGGAACCGAGTTATCTATTGTTTTATTTTAATATTTCAAAATCCATATTAACTTATTATTCATGTTAAAAGAATTATTATTCATAGTTATGACTTTACTATGCAATTTATTTTTTATTGTACTTCTATCATTTGATTAAGATAACAACAAGTTAATTTGAATAAATTAAAATATTATTTTAGTAGCCCATTAAAAATCAATTAAAATCATTAGCATGGATAATAAGTTGGTGTCCATTTAAATTTTAGTATCTATGTATATTTCCCTTTCAATATTATAAGGCTGACTTGATTTTTTTTTTCAATATGTTAATTATAAAATAAATTCCAACATCTGTTACTTAATTAGATCAATCTCAGTGGACTAGCTGATTTAAAAAAATATATATTTAGTATAATGTGGAGATAGACACAATGCCTGATTATAAGTACACGAGAAACATTTTTGCATTATAAAACTAAACCACCCAGAAATTTTATATTCTAAGCAAAGATCTTCTCATATGATAAAATTATCTAAATCCAAACGAATAACTTCTTAAAAATATAGCAAAGTAGACATCCCAACCATAGTAAAAATCAAAGAAAGAAAATATCAAAGAAGGAAAATAAGAAAAAAAAAAAAAACCAAAATGGAGAAATTTTTTTTTTCAATTTCATGAGCTCATGATGCATCCATATGGCAGGTACAAAATTTCATCATAACTAGAATTTCGTTAGTGCCATGATCAATTGATATAAACGGAGAAAATTATGATATGTTAGCACCGAATCCACTAAATAATGTATGTGATGGGAGCATTATTATTATTATTACAGCCCCCCTAATCCTATGCTAATTAACAATATCTCCTGATCGGATTCACTAATTATTAATCAAACGCATACATTTGTCCTTTCTCCATGTAATGTTTTGTACCGTTAATAACCACCACCATTTTGTAATGCAACTAAGAATCATAGCCGTAAGAAAAACTCCAACCCCCCCTTTCTTTGCAGCAGATGGGTACGGGCCGGGCTCAGCAGAATTCACAAACGGGTTAAACCCAAAACCATTTTAATATTAAATGACTAAATTAGTTAAACAGACTGCTTAGTAAATACTAATTAATTACCCGTTATCTCATACGATCCGACAAGGAAGCAAAGAAAGAAAGCAAGAAACAAAACTGAAAGAAAAAAGCAAAGAAAAGAGACAAGTAGACAAGTAGACAAACAACGGACCGTCTTCCTCGTGGCGCCTGCTGCCAGTCACTGACCCCAGGGTCCCACCGACCACGGTCCCACCCAATAATCCTCAGCGAGGAATCCGTAATTACGCACGCATATGGCAAATCCGTCAATTCCCCTCCGAACATCAACTTCTCCGTTCCAGAAAAAGCAAGCCAGCGTGTTATCGAGGGCTTCACTCGGTCACTCCCCTACCCTTTCCGGGGGCATTCTCGTCCTTTCCGCACCCACCCAGCCACCCTCTTATCAACTCATCAACCCACATCCGATCCGATATTTCCCGTTTTCTCTCTTCGAACGCACTGCCCACTCCAAACTCACAGAGCGAGAGAGAGCTCTCTCTAAAAAGAGCGAAAAACAGAAAAAAGAAAAAGAAAAGAAAAGAAAAAAAAAACAACAAAGCAAAGCAGTAGTACTTCACATCACAACACAATCCTCTTTGCTCTCTCTTCTTCTTTCTCAGTCCCTCTTTTTCTCCACTGGATCTACTCCTCTCCCAACTTCAAAACCCTAGTCGTACTCTCACCACCACCGCCCCCACCCCCGCCATCGTTGATGCTGAAGGAGATCCGATCGAACTAGATCTTGTTACTCTTCTTGTTTGCCATGCGCCGGCTGGCGAACGCCGATCTCTCGGACTCCGACCCCACTTGCCAGTCCCACTCCCAAACCCCGACCACAATGTCCCGCGGGGGCCGCCGCGTGGCGCCCGCCGCTGACCCTACCTGCATCTCCGAGAAAACCCTGCCCAATGGGGACGTGTACTGCGGCGCCTTCTCCAGCGGGGCGCCGCACGGCCGAGGGAAGTACCTCTGGTCTGATGGCTGCATGTACGAGGGCGAGTGGCGCCGCGGCAAGGCCAATGGCAAGGGCAAGTTCTCCTGGCCTTCCGGAGCCACTTACGAAGGTGAGTTCAGGAACGGCCGAATGGAGGGGTACGGGGTTTTCACCGGCCCGGACGGGACGACTTACAGAGGTTCCTGGTCGGGGGACAGGAAGCACGGCCAGGGTTGCAAGGTGTATGCGAATGGGGACAGTTACGAGGGGACCTGGAGGAGGAACCTTCAGGATGGCCAGGGACGGTACTCGTGGCGCAACGGGAATCAGTACGTCGGGGAGTGGAAGAACGGGGTTATTTGCGGGAGAGGGGTGTTGATCTGGGCCAATGGGAACCGGTACGATGGACTGTGGGAGAACGGGGTGCCGAAGGGGAGCGGAGTGTTTACCTGGCCCGACGGGAGCTGCTACGTCGGCACGTGGGCCAACGGACCTAGGGATGTGAAATCCATCAACGGTACCTTTTACCCCGCCGTGACCAAGAGGTCGTCTGTTGACGCCCGGGGTAGTGGGGCGGGCGGCGAGAAGGTTTTTCCCAGGATTTGCATTTGGGAGAGTGACGGCGAGGCGGGGGATATAACTTGTGATATAATTGATCCGCTCGAGGCGTCGATGCTGTACCAGGACGGGCTGGCGTTTGAGAGAGCCGGTCGGGTCCAGCGGTCGCCTCACAGCCCTTGCTGGTTTGTGTCGCCCGAGGTTAAGAAGCCCGGCCAGATGATTTTCAAGGGCCATAAGAACTACGAATTGATGCGAAATCTTCAATTGGGGATTGCGTGAGTTTGTTTATCTGAATGGTTCAATTGAGTATTGGGTTCGTTAATTGTTGTTTGGTTGCTAACTTTATATGAGTTATTTTGGTATTTACAGATATTCAGTTGGGAAGCCGGTGGAGACGCCAGTTAGGGAGCTTTTGCCGGGTGATTTCGACCCACGAGAGAAATTTTGGACCCGTTTTCCTCCTGAGGGATCTAAGAACACACCACCTCATCAATCGGTCGAGTTCAGGTGGAAGGACTATTGCCCAATGGTTTTCAGGTAAATTTTATTCTACTTTTGTATTAATTAATCTATTAAAGGCCGATATGGATTTGATGCTGACTGCATCCTTTATTATTGTTGATCTTGTTATTTAGGCATTTGAGAGAATTGTTTAAGGTCGACCCAGCTGATTACATGTTGGCAATTTGTGGAGATGACGCTCTTAGAGAATTGTCTTCTCCTGGGAAGAGTGGAAGCTTTTTCTATCTTACTCATGACGATAGATTCATGATTAAAACAGTAAAAAAATCAGAAGTAAAGGTAATGAAATGGACATTTTGGTCCCATCTGTTGAATTTGGATGGTTAATGTTGTTTTCATCTAGCACTGCCGATGGGCTTACGGTTTGATTTACTGATTTTAAATTGATGTTGTAGGTGCTGCTACGAATGCTGCCTAGTTACTATCAGCATGTCAGCCGGTACCAGAATTCACTAGTAACTCGATTTTACGGTGTCCATTGTGTAAAACCGATCAATGGTCAGAAGGTAAGAACTGTTGTTTCTTGTGTTTAAAATTGTTGAAATCCCCCATCTTCTGTGGTTTATTAATGATCAATTTAATTTGTAGATCCGGTTTATAGTGATGGGGAATCTGTTTTGCTCTGATTACCGCATACATCGTCGATTCGATTTGAAAGGTTCATCGTACGGTCGGACTGCAGATAAAATTGAAGAAGAGATCGATGAAACGACCACCTTAAAAGATCTAGACCTAAATTTTGTTTTCCGTGTGCAAACATTTTGGTACAAAGAAATTTTAGAGTAAGTTTGCTTATCTTTTCCTCCTTTTAGTCATGTCAGTAACGGTCAATTGGTCTCATTGCTCCTTCCAATATACATATTGCATTAAAAATAGATTAAAACATGCTGAGTTGTATCTTACTGAACTGTTGCTTACAGTTGATAGAAGCATTAGCGAAAACCTTTAAGCATGAATAAACCCAAACTATTTGTACCTGTACCTGTAGAAACCTGCAAATAGTGAAAACATATATACTGAATTGCTGCAACAATTCAGAGAAATAAAACCCATACATTTTGGGGCACTGGCTGTGCCTTGTCTGTTGGCATGAACTTTGTTCTAATCTAAACAATTTATTTTCTTTAACAATTCAGACAAATCAGGAGGGATTGTGAATTTTTGGAAACAGAAGGTATCATGGATTATAGTTTATTGGTCGGAATTCATTTTCGGGATGACTTGACAGCAAGCAAAATGTGCCTATCACCATTTGTAGCTTCTCCAAGTAAGTTTAATTATTTGACCTAATTTAATTTATTGTGCCTAAACATGATAAAGACAAGTGATTTTGATTGATCTAATCTTTTGTTTCATTCTATTTTCTTTTTGTTGTGTGGCTAGAATTATCTTGCAAGAGCGAGTCTTTTCTTGATTATATCGAGTTGGCTCCTGATGATCGGTATGTTTTCTTTCTTTTATATTTAGCCCCCCATAATTTGTGAATATTTATCCCATATTTTGGAAAAAAGAAAAAACTTTTATCAGAATTGGGGGTAAAGCTTTATTAATATATATTTGCGAGATTAACTAAATTTTGGGAGAAAAGCTTTATTGAAGTATTTTGAAGATTATTGCATTGTAAATACTAAGCAGTGTATTCAAATCACATACATTTTTTATATCAAGAAACATACTGTTTAGCTCTCATAAAGAACTTGATGTTAGTTGACAAGTAATTTATATGAAAGGACTGAGATTGATCCACGAAATGGGTACAAACCTAAGTTTTGTGGTCCTACATTGCAATCTAATTTAAGTTAATTGGAATTCCTAATCATGTTGCAACTCTGTTTGCTGTGATTTTGGCATACAAAGCATTAATATTTGTTATCAAATATGACCCCATTTGTTTGCTTATGGTGTAACCTTCATTTATTAATTAATCTGATTTGTTCATTCCGCAATTTTAAACTAGACTTCAACCAACCCCACAAACTTTCTTCAATTTATGTGTTACATGAATATTAAGCATAATTCCATGATATCTGGCTTTTAGACATGGATACATATAATATCATCTCCATTCACTTTCTTGACAAAATCTGATATTATTTTTCCTTGAAATGCAGAAAGCCTTTGATACGGTTGGGTGCAAACATGCCGGCCCGAGCTGAGCACTTGGGGAGACATAGTGGATTCGGGTTGGACCCGTTTTTACTGAATGAATGCGGTTTCTTGACCTCGAATCAAGGTGGTGAGGTTTATGATGTGGTACTATATTTCGGTATTATTGATATATTACAAGATTACGATATAACAAAGAAGCTAGAGCATGCTTACAAATCGCTTCAAGTGGACCCAAATTCGATTTCGGCGGTCGACCCAAAATTATATTCTAGAAGGTTCCAAGATTTTGTTGGAAGGATATTTGTTGAGGATGGATAAATATGGTAGAAAGGGGGCGCTCAAGAGGGAAAAAAATAGCTTGCACCAGAAAATGATTGCATGACGGATAGAAGCTCAATCCTGATTAAATTCCTGTGCAACAAGTAAATTCTTGGTTTGTTCAGGGGCCATTAGCCAAGTTAACGGTGCCACATATAAAAAAGGAGTTTGCTGGTGAGGCTGAATTTTGAAGATCAGCCAGTGGAGGGGTGAATTTGTAAATGTTTGTTTAGTGACGTTGGAATTGGTTCTTTCTTTCTTTCTTATTATTTTTTTTTTATTTTGTTTTGGTTAAAGTTTTGGGAGGATCAGGAATAGGTTCTTTTTTGGGTTTTCCTAGAAAAAGATTGTTATGTTAAGCGGGGATTTGAATAAGGTTATGTACAGATACAGTTGGATCCGGGAGTATGGGCCTGGATTTTACAATTTAAAATCTGATCCCTGGCTCTTTTTCTTTTCTTTTCTTTTCTTAATCAATCCCCCTCCCTCTTTGCATTAAAAATTTGCATGGGGCCTTATGAGTGGTTGTTTTCTCGTGTCTTTTGGCAGAAGCATACTGATTGGCTTTGAGCGCCCTCCTAGCTTTTGTCAGAGGCTTGTTGATGCTGCTTGCTTGCTGCATCACCTTCTTAGGCTTGTGAGTTGTGAAGAAGGGTGGATGCTTTTGGAGAGAGAAGGAAAGAAAGAAAGAAAGAGAGGAACAGTGAGGAGGTGGGGTAAAGAGACGAGGCATTAAAAGAAGAGAAAGATGGATAGAAGCCCAACAGAGAGTAATAGGTTGGGAGGGGGCCAATCTTGTGATGATACCTGATTCTCTCTCTCTCCATATTTCTCCTCACTAATTCCAAGTCTCTCTCTGTCCCTAATCTTTCTCTTTCTAAATAAAAAGTCACTAATTCCAAGTCGCTCTCCTCGTTAATCCCCTTCGCCTTTTATCGTGTCTGCTTTGTCTCAATCTTTAATAATATTTAATTAAGCAATCTCTGAAAGGAGATATATCTGCTAACTTGCCTTAATGGCATAGTTAGCACTGGGATTACAAAGGGCATAGTTTATAAAGATTAAATGATGGCGTTTAGGAAAAAAAATAAAATTATTTTAGTTCAAGTCTCTGTCATATATAAGGGGCTTAATATCAGGGCGGAGAGAGGGAGGGGACATGGGGCTGCTAAGATCTTAATGATTTTGCAACTTAAAGGAATATATGTTATTTTCTGTGTAATTTGGTCAGTAATTGCCGTTTGGCCCCTCTATAATTGATGGATATATAGTTTTGTACTACTAAGCACCTCCATGTCACAGCTCTGGCTCCACCCCTGCTTAATATGACTTGATAGGAAAACTCATGTGAATATGCATGTTGGGTATGTTATAAAAAAGCCATTCATTATTAGAATAAAAGATTTTTCCTGTAGTGAACAGTGACTATGAAAACCGTAAACAAGAAAGTTAAAGGGTAAGAATTAGAATTATGCAAAGCACCTTTAATTTATCCCATGAAAAAAAAAACCCTCTTTTTTTTATCCTTGGTAATTCCTTCGGCAAAAACTAAAAACCAGTGAAGAGCTGGCTGGCCGGAAGGAGGGAGGCCCGGCAGCTATGAGACAGTTTTTCCAGGAGCCAAGTGGCATCTAGTCTAGAAAGAGACTGGAGAGTGGTGGCCTGCCTTGCCTTGCCTTGCCCTGAAGGGCAAGAAAGGAAGTATACCCCTACCACACCACACCATACCATAATACCAATATACCATGTATCCAGAGAGAGATAGAGACAGTACAAAAAAATACTATTTGATAGCGATTGTATTTGCATTGCATAGAGGCGCGTGATATATGCAAAACCACCATACACACACCTCTTTTTTCTTTTATTTGTTTATCCATTTATCTTTTTCAATTTCCATGTAGTGGTGTAGTACTGCAGTAGATCTCGCTTTCCGAAATTTTTTATTAATAAGCCCCTCTAGAATCTAAGTTTGAAGATTAAGTCCCATATCATGTGTTTTTGAAAAATAAGCTGAACACTGGAGTACCATAGCGTCCTATACCTCAGAGTCTACTATTTAAACAAAATTCTGTGTTAGACTATACATAACAGGGACATTGTGGTAGTGCAGCGTCCACACTAAATAACTGGGACACTTGAGTAGTGCAGAGTCCAACTTATTTTTTCAAAAAATTAGAATATAGAGCTTATTCTTCAAACTTTGATCCCACGGAGCTTATTTATAAAAAACCGGTCTCTCTTTCAAGTTCTTCTTTCCTTCTCTCTCTCTCTCTCACACACATGAGGTCAAAGTCTATGTCTGTGACTCCTTGGCTTTTCGTACTGTTCCTTTCCCTTTCTTTAACATTCTCCTGAACTTTTGCTCCTCATTATGAAAATGATGTTTTACCACTTTGCCCCTGCCAACTACAACTTTAAAAGTCCCAAAATTGGCAAGAATTATAAAGGTTATTATGAAAACAACAATTGGTTTTGGAAGCTGGTTAATTGGTCTTCATTTTCAATCAAACCCTCTATATGATTTAACTAATTTATTAAAAACTAGTAAACAGGTCATGCCTTGCTTTAGGCTGAAATTGTTATTTCTTATAATAAATTTTATGAATTTTTAAGATAATATATAATGGGCCTTAAATTGAGAAAATTGATATGGACCTTAAGTTTTAATAAGTTGAGACATTAAAGTACGTCAATGGTGGTGATCAATCTAATTAAACAATCAACGGCCAAGATTTATTTCTGGGAGAAGATAGAACTTTCATGTCAAAAAATCCAATATGCTTTTATTAGGAGTAAGGATAAAATTGATGATTCCACAGTGTATATAAAGCATACACATTACACACTACTTTGAATCCTATGCTATAATGCTAAGTGCTCTCTTTGTGGAAATGCAAATATGCTATTGCTTGATAAAGGATAAAACCGGAACTGATAAAAGAAAGGAAAAATATTCAAAACAGATCATAGAGATGCATATAGGCTTTGAAAAATAGCAATATATAAACGTGCTAGCTGTACAAGTGTACAAGTGTATCTTGCTAAATCTAGTGAAAACAGAGCAGAACAACTATCTAGCCATGATATAAAAAATTGCTGCTGTGTTGTGTTTTTTATTGTTCATGCAAAGTACGGAGTATATATGGCTCTCTGGCCGAGATGAGTAAGATAACATAGCAAATTTGCCATCTTGATGTTGTAGTGTAGTAGTACTGTATATATATGTATATAATTAACCAAAGGGTAAATCGATCACCAGCTCCAAGAAATCTTCAGATACTATTCCATCTGTGATTCACAAATATGGCAAATAGTAATTGATATATAAGTGTTGTGTTGTGTTGATCTGCTTTCTGATATGCTCTGCGAGTTCCGTTAGGGTCAAAGATTTGTCATTCGGCGTTAGTTTCTCTTTTGCCAAGGACACTTTTATGTGTTATGGACATTCACATTTTTATGTCTGTCATGTCTTATCATGCATCCAATAGTTAGAAATTAAAATTAAAAAACTTTGAATTCTTGTTATTTTTTTGGGTCAAAAGATGGAAAAAAATATTATGCATGAAATATATATAGCAACAGCCAATCTATTGTACATATTTCGCAAAGTGCAGTGAGCAGTGTGTTTCAGTCCGATATCTCAAAACTGTATGTAGCTAAAATTTCAAATCTAAGTTGCTTAATATAATCTACGTATTAAAATTTTATGGATTATATCGAATTTTTCTATTTTTAGAATTTTCTAACTATCTTTTTAGATTTTTGAAAATTGTATGAAAATGCATCAAAATTGTACATAAAATGGATCATTTAAAAAAAATGAAAAAAAATAGTTCAAAAATTCTGATAATGAAAAAAATCGGTAATCCACAATGTTTCAATATGTAGATTGTGTTGAGCAACTTGAATTGACTATTTGAGCTACGGTTTCAAGATATCGGGCCGAAACGTACTAGCTCACTGCGTTTTGTGAATTATATAGTAGTCTTGCTCTATATATCAAATTAGAGATCAAATATAATACTGCAAAATTACATAAAAATATATCAACTTATATTATATGAGGAGGGTTCCAATGCCTCCACTTTTTAAATTTCAAATAACTCAAAATTTAAAACTCATTTTTCAAAACAAAACCGTTAGATTTAATCTATATTCTTTCATTTATGTATATGTAAAAAATCATCAAATTTGAATATTATTTTGTTTGACATCAAGGGCTTCAAAAAAATATACTAATTTGAGCAATTTCTGGACATTGATTTTTATAACTCATTGATTTATATAAAATAAAACAAAAAATTGAAAAAATTTGTTATGTGCACATAGAGAATACCATATTGATCAAATCTAACGGTTTTGTTTTGAAAAATGAGTTTTAAATTTTGAGTTATATGAAATTTAAAACGTGGAGGCAAAATAGAGGCACAAAAAATGAAGGCATTGGAACCCTCCTCATATTATATTATTGAAACTTAAAGCCTGTTCCTCGAAACTACGGTAATTATCTTGAACAGATAGAATTAATCTCTTTTACTTAAAAAAAAATGAAGTATATAAACTTTCATTTGCACCACTTTGATGCTTAAACTTTCTAAAAAAATGTTATACTGGTCTATATATGAACTTCTTTAAAAAACCAAGTTAATCCCTGGATGCTAAACAACACCAAATTGTTCTCTAAACTTTGACATGAAAACTAATGGGTAAATTTTCCGATAGGTCACTGAAGTTTACCTCAAATCCATATTTGGTCACTAAACTTCTATTTATCTATTTTTGGTCACTGAACTTTGATATTTATCCAAATTTGGTCACTCCGTTAATTTTTCCATCCAACTTAACAGAATAATTAACATGGTATCAATTTTAAACTTTGAAAATTATTTATTTTTCATATAAAATATACAATATGTGAGAATGTAAGACAAATTTAAAACTTTTCATTTATTTTTATTTATAATTTTTTTTCTACAATTATTTATTATTATTATTTTATTGTTATAGAAGAAAAATAAAAAAAATAATATGTTATTTTTTTATTCTTATTTTTTTAGCTTTACATGAAAAAAAATATATGTCTAAACCATAAATCGATGTCATATTAAATATTCCGTTAAGTTGGATGGAAAAACTAACAGAGTGACCAAATTTGGATAAATATCAAAGTTCAGTGACCAAAAATGAATAAATAGAAGTTCAGTGACCAATTATGGATTTGAGGTAAACTTGAGTGCCCTACTAAAAAATTTACCCAAAACTAATTTGGCCCTATATTCTGCAAAAACAACTAAATCGGTCCTTGAACTTCGGTTTTGCACCTAGAGGCCGGTGACCAAATTAGTAATATATATATATATATATATATAGAGCTAGACTATTATACTAACGTTAGCATTTCAATCCGAAATGCTAACGCCTCAAAATTATTGTTATCGTGTCCGAAATCACGATTTATGGTGCTCAGTAAATTCTTTATATGAAAATATTGGGGAATACAAAAATTTTTCATTTTTAGATTTTTCTAATTATTTGTTTTGCATTTTTGAAAATAGCATGTACAAACATTAATGTTTTATTAATATTTATGAGGTATTTTCTAAAATTCAAAAAAAATACTTAGAAAACTCTAAAAATGGAAAATTTTTGTATTCCCTAATATTTTTATATAAAGAATTTATTGAGCACCATAAATCATGATTTCGGACACGATAACATATATTTTGAGTCGTTAGCATTTCGATCCGAAATGCTAACGTTAGTATAATAGTCAAACTCTATATATATATATATATATAGAGTTGGGATACGGTGATATGCATAGCAAAACTACGTTTTTGCTATGCGCTCGTATCTCAACAACCGTAACTCGGATGGCCGATCCGATTTGACCGGTGCATTCTACATATTGAAAACTCATCGGATACTAATTTTTTCTATTTTTGGAGATTGATAACTATTTTTAACGATTTTTGAAAGATGGACAGAAAATAATAATAAAATAATTCATTTGGAACTCATATCCAGAGTCATTTTTTCAAAAATCGTTAAAAATAGTAAGGAATCTCCAAAAATAGTAAAAATTTGTATCCTATGAGTTTTCGATATGAGGAACATAGCGGTCAAATTGGATTGGCCATCCGAGTTACGGTTGTTGAGATACGAGCGCATAGCAAAAACGTAGTTTTGCTATGCATATCACCGTATCCCAACTCTCTCTCTCTCTATATATATATAAGTCTTGGGCAAATTGGATCATCTCTCTACCATTTCGGAATTTATTTGTTATATTTTACATTTAAGAGCCATGATCAAGAATGTGTTTGTAATTAGTGCAAATTCATTGAGATTACAGAAACAATCTAAATTTTTGCATAGAGTTCAGAAATAACAGTATGATATGACAAGGCGTCATATAATAAATAATTTACAGCACCATGGATAATACCATCATTTTCAATCAACATTGTTTGCAATTTGATGAGATGACATCAAACAAATAATCCATAAATATAGGGGTGAAAATAACACCTACCTACATTTCATAAATAAAATTAAGTTGAATAATTAATTTGTGCTTCTGAAATATATAATTTGTCAAGGTTTTCACATTATTCACTTCACAATTTTGAAATTATTTTTGAACTTTGAAGTGTGCTTAGTAATTAATTTCGTAACTTCAAACTTAACTATTAGAAATTATTTTTATTGCAAATTGGCCTTTGATATTATTTTAATGAAAGCTTTTCTTATGTTAATTGCATCAATAGTTAATTGGCATCAATTAACTTTTCTATATTCTGCAATGAAAATTAAATTATTACATCAATAGTTAATTGCAATCTTAATATGAATTAGTAATCATAATTACTATTATTCTATATATTTGGGGATTATCAAGAAGTCTAAAGTGAAGTTCCTAGCTATTCGATGTTAAATTTTGACAGACTTCCTCTATTGCTTTTTTTTTTTTTTTGCTTAAATAAAATAAAATAAAATATTAAAATGTCATTCAAAGGCCCAAAACATAATGGCACATCGATCCTATGTATATTGTATTATTGTAGGAGCGTAGTGCCTTGAGATGTAAAATCAGATTTCAGTTCAGTTGTCAATGAAAAGATGGAGGGCAAGCACTTGACCACAAGTTGAACTTATGTTATGTGGGACATGTCAAGCATAAAGTTCCGAAGGTATATCTGTAAATAAAATTATATGATGGGCCACATTAATTACATGGAATAATACATGGTGCAATAACAAAATCAAATATACTATTACTTTGGTAATTGCATGTCACATTATGTTTTGATATAAAAATTTATTAAGTCATATATATAAATTAAAATTTACATATGATTTAATATATTTTTATTGTTAAGTTCACACGAGGCCTCCGTAAACTTTAAAAAGACCATAGTTTTATTAATTCTAATAACAATATCACCACGTCATGCACATCTTTACTATAAAAAAAAAAAATCAAATATACTATTGCAAATTTTAATTTGGTTAATTTGTACTAAATAAATATGGTGGTATGGTGGTATATTTGCATGATACCACACTTTTCTGATTCTCCAAAATGCCCACATATAGCTGGACAAGTAACATAACAGATGAAATATGTAAGAAGCACACATGTGGTAAGTGGTAACTCCCCACTCCCCACTCCCCAGCTAGCTAGCTGATTAGCTGCCAGCACATATATATAGCATATATATGTGGGTCATACCTACCGTCTATTAAAAAAACAAGGAATTTTTATCGTAGAGTGTGACAGGTGAGATCCACCATGTGACATCTGTGTCTATGATGGTAATTCCATAGAGTAATTCAATAGACGCAAGATGTTTCCTATATATATAGCACTGCATAGTGCATAGTATACCATCTCTGTGCAAATGGAACAAGTTTGTGGCCTCCCTGCTGGCCTGCTGGGTCAAACTATTGAAGCTAGCAATGTTTGAGCAAAACAGCTGAGAAATTAAAGGCAGAGCAAGCCAAGCAAGCACACTCATATTGCTCAAAAAAAAAAAAAAAAAGCAAGCACACTCATCATTAAATGTGGTGCTTCTTCTAGCAGCCTATATAGCACGGTAATGGTAACAGTGGTGTGTAGTGTAGTTTAGTGTAGTGTAGTAGTAGTAGTACACACTTCACATGCGCATGGCAAGGCTTTCTTTCTCTACAACATGACTACATGACTTCTTTTGGCATATGAGATGTTGAGGTCCCCTTATTTGCTCATGACTGACTTAATTTGGATCTTTCTTCTTAGGTGCTCATGCTATATATATATATATGTTGCTATGCCCCTGTGCATTATAATTAGCTAGGTTATATATAGAAGTACTTCCTCATTAATTACCTAGATATATATGAGAAACATCTTGTGTCTATTAAAATTAAATCCATACGTCCATAAACACACTCAGAATATAACAAACAGATCTGATTTTGTAACACATAGATCTGATTTAGTAACCTATGCATGGACGCTATGGACAGATATTCTATAGACGCTAGGTATTACTCTAGATATATTTACATGAAATTAAGTATTTATTCGTTGAATAAGAATAGGCAGGCTGAATATACAGTAAGACAGATATTAATTAATTAGGCTTAATTTTTGGTGTACCCATTAAATAGGTTGAATATATAGCATTATCTATCCCTTGAGGCAAAAAGACCAAATTGGTACATCTAAACTCTGAAGCAAAGCTAGTAAAGAACAGAGATATATATTATACATGTCTGGGAAATAACAGCTCTTACCCAATACACATCAAGTTCCGACATGCTACAATAGAGAAGAAAAGATGATGCTCACAGGAAAACAACTGTGTGTATCATGCAGAATGAACACAATGAAATCAGAGATTAAAATTGAATGATCACAGAGAAAAAACAAACAACAATATTGCTACAGAGACCCACAGCTCCTATATATCATGTACTTGAAAGTAGCATAGCATAGTATATGTGATGATCACAGACTACTACAGGTGAGGAGCTTGTGGAAGTATGCATGCCAGTAACAGTAGCCACAGTATCTCCTGTCACATAAAAATGTGAAGAATGTTTAGTAAAAAAAAACAAGAAAAACAAAACAACAACAGAGTGTTTATTTCCTCAAAAAAAAAAAAAAAAAAAAAAGTGTGTTTATAGGTTACCTACTTATCATCCACGAGGGTTGTCCAATTGCCCTTAATTAATTTTGTCTCCTTGTGTTTGCCTTGGAGTTTCCAAGATTTATAATTTGAAATTCCTAATTTGTGGCAAACACAAGTGAAAAAATGGTACTGGTAATTAAATAGGATATTCCTATATTAATTACCATGTAATTCTCAGATATAATACAAAGTTTTGCAGCATTTCTATTTTTCTTTTATACAACTATAAATTATCTGTACAAATGACCATCACTGAATGTGTAAAATTTAAAATTTGAAAATTTGTAGGGATTAATTAATAGATGCAAATCATGCATGGTAAGTATATACTGATAATTACACCACTTCATTTTTCATTAATTTCTTAACGGATCCCGCTTATTAGATACTTTGACTACATTTTTTTTTCTTAGAATTTTACTCTGATACTCCCACCAAAAAATTTTTCTTTTTGATCTAATAATTATAGATTAATATATATTACCCATTATGAGATTCATATGCAATAACCAATAAAATTATTTGGGAATTATTTGGGTGCGAGCACACAGAAGTAACATCCTTTTTGTAAGTCCTCACCAGTCAGATGCATAGTCCCGATATTTAATATGAGTGAATTAATACTGTTGGTATTAATTTCTTCTACAGCGCATTTTGACCAGCAATTTCACCTTTCTGAATAAGAACGATCAAAACAATGGATCAGTGACTCAGTGTAATATAACATGTCTCCCTTTTTGTTTGATTTGGAGGGATAACAATCATAACATGTCTCCTCAGTCCTTAGATTAAAACAGCAGATCATGCATACCTCTGTTTAGATATGAGAAATCCATTGACAACGCTAATCATGATAATATAATCTTTGAAAAAAAATAAAAAAAAATCATATAAAATCTTGAAAATGAAAAAAACTTTATCGATGTATTGTATTATGAGGAAGGATCAAATAATCATGTTTTTGGTGACCGATCGGTGACCATGAAATTAAATCTTAAATAACTATATTTTAAATTCATAAATAACAAAACTAATTGATAGAAGATGTTGTATATATCATATTTTATGTGTATATAAAAAATTATACCATTTTGATTTTACTTTCATGTGCATCAAGCATTAACAAAAATCAACGGTTCAAGTTTTATGATTTTTTCTTCTCTCTTGATGACTATCAAAACAATGCTAAAATTTTATCATTTTTTGTGTATATGTTATTGAGATGATTTAAAATACATCTAACGGTTTGGATTTACCAATTTATGTATAAATAATAAAATGGTCACCATGGTCACCAATAATCATGGTTATTGGATCCCTCCTCTTGTATTAGATATCTAACTTACAGATTTATACTATATATATTTTTTAATCTCAGTCAATTTTATTTCTTTTTTAACTGATGTACGTACTTCCAAAAAAAAAAAACAAAGAAAGAAAGAAGGAATTTAAGAAAACTTAAGCTTCTGAACTTTGGTCCAATTTATGACCTAAAATTTGGGTAGCTGTTTCAGTATTTCTGTTGCTGCTACTGCATGCTACTGCTACGTTTCAGTTATGATGATCAGGCTCCGGCAGTCCGGCTAGCAGCTAGTTTCTCATCTGCTTGGTGCATGTATGCTTTTCTAGCTGGGTCGGGTGTAAGGACAGCAGCCATATTACTTAGGACAGCAAAAATCTCTGATTTATATGAAAGGAAATCTGAGAAAATCATATTATAAATGGAAAAATTTTGTTGTCCCAAGCAATATCCTTATTGTTCTTAAACCTGGCCTTCTAGCTATCTTCTTCCCATAATTCTACATGTACCAGAATGAATTAATTCTGGGCACTGCAATACGCGAGCTGTTTTCTCGCTGACTTAATTGTCTCACACGTACATATATACACATATATTATACACCGGTTTTCAAGGAAGGAATTAAACTATGTATTGTATGTGCTATATTGGTAACGTAATATATAGTTTTGTGTTCAACTGATCTCTGGCAGGCATGCATCAGGCATGCACAGTAACTAGCAACTGTTTGAACCATATCGGCAATTTAATTTTTCTAGTTTTCTGATGGCACAAGTACACAACTACACACTGACTATATATAGCAACGGGAAACGGCATAATAGAACGCTCTATTATATATCTGTCTACATGTATGGGTCTGTTTAATTAATTTGAATTGTATTTGACAGTCTAATGGATGACCGGTTGGTATTGTTATGTTACAGTTATACCATCAATTTTGACAAGTTGACACCAGTTTGGGACTGATAGTATAATATATATGTTGTTATAATTAATTATGCACGAGTGAACATAATTAATTGCCCTGTGCATGCATGATGTTATGTCATTTCACCAATTTTGACAATTTACCTGCAGTTTAATCATTCGCAAACGCGGAACATTCAAGAACATATCAAATCACTTTCAAATTAATTTTGATTTATATGGCTCAATAAGTTTTTATATAAATTAACATCTTGAGATACTCCTATTTTTAAAAACTTTTATTTATCTGTTCCAAACTTTTTAAAGTGATACATAAGATATTGATTATATTATTAATATTGTATAGTCACTTTTAAATCTCAAACAAATATTTAAAAGTTTCTAAAAATAAAATATCTTGTATGTCATAAGATTTCGGTAAAAAGGAATTTATTGAGTCAAATAAATTAAAATTTGGAATTGATTTAATATGTGTTATTGAAGGTGCGCTCCCTTGCTCTAGAAGGGGCTATGTTAGCTTTAGTCTTATTATAATACAACACTTTTTTCGTGTAAGAATCAGCATCTGGTCTAGAGATCCAGTAGTGAAGACTGAAGAGTGAAGAAAATATACTTTTCGTGTGCTACATAGCTTGATTTACTTTATTTATTGATGAACTAGTAAAAAGTTCACGCCTTGCTTTGGGCTGAAATTGTTATTTCTTATAATAAACTTTTAAAGATAATATGTAATGGGTATTTAATTTTAATGGGCTGAGAACGTCAATGGGCATTAATGTACATTAACGGTGGTGATCAATCTAAATAAACAATCAACAGTTGAGATTTATTCCTTGGGGAAGATAGACTTTTGAGGTCAAAAAATCCAATATGCTTTTATTAGTAATAAGGATATATATATATATATATATATATCAAACACGTACGTGAATTGATCATATACAACCTGTCAATTAATTATTATAGAATTAATTAATGATATATATACAAGCTGATCAATGTATATTAATTCTAAATTACGACATGATTTCTAATTTTCTATATAGCGTCGTGCTAACTGAAAATTAGAATAAAAACATATTCACCTCGTTGTAAGCACCAAACGTCTGAAACCACTGAAGACTGAACACAAAAACCTATTTTTCTGAGCTCTAAAAATGTAGAATATATAGGTTGTGACCACCAAATGGTCGCTTTATGGAAACAATAAATTGTGAGTTTGTGAGTTGTGACAGAGGTAAACAGAGCTACTACTAAGTCCAAAAAATTATCAATTGTAACAATATTATATGAAACTAGGTATTTTGTTAATTAATAAGCTTGTTAACCACATGATTTGGTAATCAGTCGATTGCTAATTACGTCTTTTCAATTTCAATTGATCAGTTCATTATCACAACAAATAAACGGGCGTGCCAAGGTACTTTTCATGATGGGTTTAGTGTAAGTGAAATTAAAGACAAGTCTAGCTAGCAGCATAGCATGGCATGCATGATGTATGCTTTCGAATATATTGTTTGGCTAGTATATTGTATATAATATATAATAAACTTGTGGGGACGGATCCATTTGTGTCAAATGGGTGTCAATTAATTAATGTAATACTGCATATATATTTATTTTCAAAATTGCACTATCATATCCAACAATTTCTCTTTTAATGTAAGTGTTAGAAAAGTTGGTAGCTTCTATCAACTCTTCGAAAAAATGTAAGCGTTAGAAAAATAAAAAAAAGGAGTTAATTTTGGCCCCCAGTCCTCCACACATAGATATTTTTTTTTGGGTAGAAGTATTCATTATTATCTCAATTCTTTTGAAACTTGTAGATTGAGGTTAAAAAAGGCAAAACTATGATGTAAAATTTGTAAAATCCCGTACTAAATTGTAGCTCTATCCCTAATTAACACCCTTTTAACTTTTTGTGAGTGGCATTTTTTATCTTACTTGAAAAGAAACTGTGGAATATTTCACCAGAGGTTACAAGACACTATATATAAGAGCCGAGCTCATATAAATATTGACCCACATTGTACAATTCGTGTGAAGAAATTTTAGGGAAATATTATTCTTTTACTCCAAATTTATAGTTCTTATTAAATTACAGACGATTCTAAGTTGTTAACTATAAATTATTATTATTTTTAGATAAGGTTGAGAATTTAAGCTATCTAACCCTTAACTATATCCATAAAGGACCCCATCCAGGATTCGGACATGCGACACCACATAGTCACACAGAGAGTATTGTCTTTGCCACTAGACTAAGGACATGTTCTCATTAACAATATTTTTTTATGACAGTATATATTCTCTAACTTAAATCTATAACATGTAAGCTAAAAAGAGCATTTAAAATTAAAATTGTTTGCAGATTAATTTTAAAAATTATCATTCTGCTAGATTTTAATAGTCAGAAAAAAAAAAGAATATATATACAACTATACAAGAAGTTGTTCCTCGCCTTATATAGTAATGGTTCTCCAATAAATTGAATAGAAAGTAGCTTTTTTATCAAAAAGGAAACCAATTACCATTCTTGATAAACGCAAACGAAACAAAATACAACCAAATTAAGAAATTCCTTGCTTATTCATACTAGCGTCTGATTCTGCTGTTATTCTTCAGTGATAACAGGACCCTGTTATCCCGACGGTGACCGCCGGATCAACACCGAACGGTTCAAATTCAGTGCAAAGTTTGATTTTTGAAGTAAAAAAGAGTTTTGCCGAACATATTTCATCCGTCCATTTTAATCCGATGGTGCCGATTGGAAAGCAACATCCTGTTATCCGAGAGAAGGATAACAGCGGAATTGAATTCTTTCATACTATACTCATCTTATCAAATAAAATACAAGCAAATGTTGGGACAAGCAAACGGTCTCCCTGTCCCAATGTCCGTGCAGTGCTGCAAGTATATCTGTACAGTACATATGGCATGGACATTTTGGAGCTATGTCATGTCGATCATGTTCTAATCGAACACGCCACCGCCACTTACATTAAATTAAACCCATTATACCATAACCATAACCATCATCCATCAATGTGATATATATATAATTATATATATATTGGAATCGATTTGGATGCCATATTATGCTAAATGTTTAAAATGTATACGTCTGCATGCGTCCACATCGATCGGTATATATTTATATTATAACTATAAGATAAACCCCACATAAATTAAAGCATGTCTATATCGTTAAGTATTATATATATACCCCACGTACCCCACCAGGATGCATGGGATGAGAATTGACGCAAATAATTAAGTTGGGTCGATTTTCTCTTATTAATTTGATGCACTATGAAAAGTACGTATTATTTTTAAGGTGTGAATATGTAAACAATGTTTGCAGTAGTACCTCGGCACATGCATGATGCCTTGAAAATGAGAAATATCTTGTGTTCATCCAATGGAATTCCACCACACTCACAAAGAGTCACATGGTGGGGCCCACCACATCGCACTTTGTGAGTGTGATGGACCGTCCATAGATGGACAGTAGATCACACTCTATGAGAATCGGTTACCTACCATGTAAATATCTTGTTCAAGATTTGAGAATATATATTTCAGGTGTAATATAAATTTCTTATATAGGCCCTTTTTCGCGCCTCAACTTCAAGATTGATTTATTTATCTGTAAATTAATTTTTATAATTTTTTTTATTACTTTAAAATTTTTAAATTGATAAGATCACTCTGTAGTCTGTATTGAAGATCTCTAAGTTCAAAATCCATGTAAAAGATCGTTAATTAATTGGCATTTATATTTACTAACTTAAGTAACCCTAGTTTTATTATCTAAGAACTAAGGGGCCCTTTTATTTCAATTCAGCTACCTTTTTATTGGGTACGAGAATAGGTGATGGTCAAAGGCTGTTAACGTTATGAAATCAAATGGTCAAAACTCAAAAGGAAATATTCAATTTGGGGGCTTTAAAGTCAAGTAAAGTAACTAGATATCATATATAATATTTCACTTTCCTTTCCGTCTTATAAATTCTCTACCTTCTTAAAGTCTCATCAGTGACTTTAACATGTGTATTAATATTTTGGCAGGGTTGCAAACCCTACCTTGTTATCAAAGAATATATATAGTTTTTTTTTTTTTGGCAGGGTTTGCTTTTCCTGACAAATGCGGCGCATAATGAAAATTTACATTTTCTGATGTTAGAAATGTTAGAATTACTTTTCTAGTTAATTAATTTGTGCAAAAATTGGGGAGATGAGATAATGGAAATTGAAGAAGAAAAAAAGGCCGCATGTCCCTTTCATATGAAAGAATTCAAAATCCTACACAAACTTTTCTGCAACCAAACAACCGACAGCTAGCTTAGCCTCCCTTCTGTTCCGTCTTTAATTCGTGTGCTAAATGTATAAGGGCTTTTATTAAAAAAAAATAAAATAAAATCGTTTGTTAAATGCTTTGTGTATCATCTCTATATTATTTAACGGCTATCTTTGTTTTTTTTTTTTTTTTTTCAAGTGCCAGCACCACCACTTAGCATAGCAATATTTGGGAGGAAAAAAAAAAAGATTTTTAGGGGTTGATTGATTAATTAATCGACCGAATAGTTGGAGTTGATGGTTAAATTAATGAGTTGTCATGTATAATAAGTATATGTCAAAGTTAATTTTTTTTTTTACAATACCTTTTTATTACCAGGACAAATTGATTGCTATTATAAATGTATTAATTAATTTGTAGTACATTACAAAAGTCAAAATGCATTTTGGCTAGATTATTAATTATTTAATTAGTCAAATCACAACAAAAAGAATTGAACACTTGGCGTGTCCAGCTCAGAAAAAAAAAATGGGGGTTTCCAATTCAAAAAATGGAGAATTAACTGGAGATAATCTTCACGTCCCAATTATAAAATTTTTACCTAGTAATAATACCTACTAAGTGGGCCATGCGCAATAAAAAAAAACAGTGGTGAGTGACACACACTAATTGAAAAATTGTTATATCAAACAAAAACAAAATTATAATTCTTAGTAAGCTATCATTTGTCCTGTTAGTGCAATCTGATTTATATTCTGTGCTCATTACTGTGCAGCCAGTTTGTAACGGGTGAATCTCATCGTGACAAAGACAAACTATATATCCTTACTCCTAATAAAGGCATATTGGATTTTTTAACATGAAAGGTCTATCTTTCCCGACGAATAAATCTCAGCTGTTGATTGTTTACTTATATTGATCACGACCGTTGACGTATTTTAATGTCTCAACCCATTAAACCTTAAGGCTTACATCAATTTTCTCATTTTTAAGACCCATTACATTATATCTTAAAACTTTATTATAAAAAATAACAATTTTAGCCCAAAGCAAGGTGTTGGCTTTTTACGAGTATATATATATAACAAGTGAGACTATTGCACCAAAATTTGTACATAAAAATGACCATTTCATAAACAAGTGAGGCTATCCCATTTTTAGAATTGTCTAAAATTTTTTTTGGATTTTTGAAAATTGTATGGAAAATGTACCTAATTTGTACATAAAAATGACCATTTTTCAAAAAATATTCGGTAATCTACGAGGTTTTTTTTTTTTTTTTAGATAAAGATGAGAGTCAAGCCACTCAAATTTAAATGTCTATAAAAGACCCTTCATCCGGGTTTCAAACTCACAACCTCCCACACGGAGAGTGCTGCCTTTAGCCACTAGACCAAAGGTTAGTTCTTGTAATCTACGAGGTTTCATATGTAGGTAGTGTTAAGCGACTTTGATTGACTATTTGAGCTACGACTTTGAGATATCAGACTGAAGCACACTACTTCACTGCGCTTTGCAAAGCGCAATAGCCTCGCTCGTGATCAGTTGAACAAATGCATGACATAAGAAAATCCAGATACAATATCTCACGCGCTGGGTTTCGTTGTCGTGGGGTGTTTGTTGCATCCGCCCGACAAAACATCACAGCAGGAAAACCACACTCCACCAACTGCCAAACAAACAAAACACAGCACGATCATGGCAGCGCAATGTTTTCGTATCAGTTAATGATAGGTTATTACTTGCATTACATGTGTTTAATTGTGTATATGGGTGATTTAATTAAGGAGGTATATATTAATTAATGTGGAAAGCATGCATGGTGACATCTGTTCTGTTCTGATAACGCACGCGTCTTCATTTTTACAGTAAGACCTACCGTCTATTAATGAACGGTCTATAGAAGTAACAAATATTATGATAAATGGACTCTATATGAGTTCATATGTAACAGTTATACTTACAGTGTAACTTCTATGAACCGTCTATCAATGGACGCTGGGTGTTTCTGCCATTTTTATGTCAATTTGTCCAACCGATTTAGAGTACGGATATATATGATATATCGACTCATTTAATTTTTTTTTTCGTTTTTACAGAGGTGTTGGTTGGGATTTGTACGAAGTTTATGCAATTTTTATAGTTTTTATTGGAACGAAAAATCGTATTACAAACTATAGGAAATCTGAAGCACTATTAGTGTATAATTTTTTTTATATTTTGAAATCTAAAATTATCAGTATCATGCACCATCTATGACAAGTTTGACTAATATGAAAACGTTTATATTTCACTTCAAAATGCCAATAGTCCAAATTATATTTTTTTTCCACGTCAAAAATTTCAGTTTATTGTTCTCATAAAATTCATCATATAAAAATACTAGGGAATACAAAAAATTTTCACTTTTGAGTTTTTGAAGTATTTGTTTTGGATTTTTCAAAATGACTCTAAAATATTAATAAAATAGTGCTGATTTGTACATGGATTTTAAAAAATCCAAAAAAAAATTTAAAAAAACTTCAAAAATGAAATTTTTTTTGTATTTCTAAGTATTTTCATATGATGAATTCAATGAGAACCATAAATCAGAATTTCGGATTTGTAAAGTATAATTTGTACTGTTAGCATTTTTGAAATACAAACATTTTCACACTAGTTATCAACGACCCAGTGAAAATAGTTATCAACGCACCCAATTATCTAGTACTATTTTGTGTTTAATATCATTTTATATAAACGAGTATATATATAAAAAAAAATGGCTGCTTAATAACATTGTACATTACAACTGTTAATTGATTCCCTTTGTTTTGGATGAGTCTATGAAAATATCCCATATATAATCCGTGGATGATATCCTTGTTTATCTCTCTATATATATATTAAAAGCAGGGAAGGAATGGAGATCTCCATTGTTTAGAGAAATTTTTGCGTTTTTTTAATATTCCGAATGCACCCCTCCTATCTCAATCACCGTCCAATTTACAATCTGTCATCCATCAATAGATCAGATCTGAAGGCATTAGATGAAATATGCTGATGTCAAGTCAAGGCCGACAAAATTAGATATTCAAAATTAGAAGTTCATAATTAGAATTATTTTTTGTTTGTGTCATGAAGTAGTTGGTTAATTTAGTTGTGTTTGTATTTTGTGTACTAGAGAACATGTAGGTCCAGTTTGAGATTAGCTAATTAGGAACATGCCTTGTTAAAAATAGATTAAGGAATGGAGAAGAGTCAGGCAGCGGCCCTCAAAACCATCCAACCGTTGAATTAATATTAGATTCATCATGCACCGCAGATTTGACGGTAAGATACAATCTAGACCCTCCATTGCAGTCCCATCTAACCATTTTTCATGAGACCGCAATGGAGATCTCCATTGCATGTTTAAGAATGAATTAAGCTGGTAATTACTGATGAGCAGTACAAATTAAAGAGGGCCCGCTGCATGGCGCGGGTTCACGGCTAGTAATAGTGAAAAGCCCACACCTTGCTTTGAGCTAAAATTGTTATTTCTTATAATAAACTTTTAAGATAATATATAATGGATCTTAAATTAAGATATTTTATATGGGCCTTTAATTTTAATGGGCTAAGAACGTTAACGGGCACTAACGTATATGAACAGTTCTGATCCAAAAAAATGATCAACGGCTCAAATTTTTTATTTGGGAAAGATAACATTTTCATATCATTTTTACTAATATGTTTTTATATATAGTAAGGATTTCTGTATCTTTGCTGATACGCGGAGCCCACTGGAATGTCGTTTCTTTTTTGGTACTTCTCGGATGTTTTATTTTTGTTAGGGACAATGACCCGAGACCCCCCCGAACTTTCGGGTTTTGACAACTTGGCCCCCGAACTTTTAATTTGGACAAATGCCCCCCCGAACTACCGATTTGTGACAAATTGCCCCCCAACTATTAATTAGCCATCTAATACACCATTTAGAAGTATGAAAAGACCAAAATGCCCTTATGAGTATATATATATGATATTTTTAAATATAAATATGTTTAAAAATATTTAGTTAATTATTAGATACTAAAAAGTTAGAGGAAGTTATTCATATTTTGTAAACGCAAAATTTATACAAAATATTTATTCTTTACTTTTTATTTTTTATGTCATGAACATAATTTTATTATATTTATGTAAATAATCATAATGGAAAAAATTATTATCGTTTTAAATGATTTAAATTTTTTAAATAAATTTCACGTTAGTAAACTTTTTATGGTCATGTAGTCTGTCAGTTTGCAGTTAAGAAAATTATTTTGTATCATAATTAATACAAATTTAAGACAATAAAATAAAATTAAAATAGAAAAAATTGTGAATATTTAGTTAAATAAAACTAATTCAAATATAATATCCATAAGGCATAAAAATTTTAAAAATATATATCATGTACATATAAATAAGGGTATTTTGGTCTTTTTATACTTCTAAATGAAGTATTAGATGGCTAATTAATAATTGGGGGCCAATTTGACACAAATTGGAAGTTCGGGGGGGTATTTGTCCAAATTAAAAATTCGGGGGCCAACTTGTCACAACCCGAAAGTTCGGGGGGGTTTGGGGTCATTACCCCTTTTTGTTATTTACTGCGGATTGCTTTTCCTGTTATACAATAGTAGTCATGAAACTATTTTTTTGTTTTCTCAGTGAAAATTGATGACCAATTACAGCTAGTTTTTTCTTAAAAAATTAAAAAAATGTTGCATTAATTTTTACTGTTAGTCATTAATGGAACTGTAAATTTTGCAGCGGGTTCACGTGCCATAAATCACTGTAAATTACTGGGAAATTAAAATTGGACTGTATCACCCTCCATACAGCTTTTTGGATTCAATAGTTTGCTGTGAATAATTAATAAGGGTTTTAATAAACAGAGCGTTTATATTTTAACGAAAATAACAATAGTTTTTTTTTTATATTCTATAACTCTTATTTGTATTGAATATTAATAAAGTTTTCCATTGGAATGAATTTAGAAATTTAAATCAGAATTCAGATACTTTATAAAAAGTATTTTAATTTTTTACCTAACATGGGTGCAAATAGGGTGCAAAATTTGGGGTTCATGAATAACTTCTTTATTTTAAAACGCTACTAGCCTTTTTTTAAAATAAAAAAAGCATATGGAATAAAATTAAAATATTAAATTACAAGTATATATCAATATTTAAATATGTTAGTTACTTATATTTCAAAATTCAAGAATAAGATATGCAATTAACTTATTGTGGGTAATTGACTATATATTTTGTCACCAATCATATAATTTTGGAGGTGGGTGCTTAGGTCCAACTTCTCATCGGTCAACATTTTAGGGGATTTAGTGAAAAATGACAATGCCCCACTATATTTTGTTTCAATTTTATTGACATTTATGAAGTTTGACAATCCTGATAACCCTAAAACAAAAAAATAATTTATTTTCAAAATTATGCTAAGAAGATATAAACTATAGAAGAGGGACCATTGACAAAAATAAAGAAGAGATGTTATGCACAAAAAAAAACATTCCTTAAATGACATGAAATTTAAAACGGTTCATATTAATTTACCAATGCTTGAAAAAAAAATATATCAAATCATAAAATGGTTCATATCTAATGACGTTTGTAAAACATCGAATGAGATTTCAACTTGCATAATTATACATCAAGTATGCATGTCAATTTGTATTAAGAGATTTAGAAATTGCGGATTTTATAAATTATAAGTTTGTAATTGTTGTGGAGGTAAAATTGGTTGTCTACTGACTTAAATTGTTAAGAAAGAAAAACAAACAATTTTGTTACTGGATCAGTGGACCCAAGCCATTCTGGAAGCATTCATATTTTATGGCAGATTTTAATTGACTCTGCCTGCTTACCTTTCTTTTGCTGAATCGATCAAAGACTTCAGCCATTGCATGATTTGCATTACAATGGGACCAACCGGTTCGAAAATCAAGAGCTTATATTTATGCAATTAAATCACCACATGTTCAATTCAGTAATATGACATGGAGTTAGAGAAAAATAAATAAATAAATAAAGTAGCCGTTACTAATATATGTTATAACCATCTATGTTATGTTGTGTGTGTTTGTCAGTGTGTTTATATACACACAGCCATTTTTTAATTGTTATAGATTTTTTTAATTAGGAATTTACAATATGGTGCTCTTATTAACTTGTTAATATAATTTCTTATTTTAATTTGTATCCCTGATCATAAACACGGTTAATTATTCTCATAGAGAAGATCAATCAACAAATTAAAAATCGACTACCAAAAAATACACAATATTCCCGACGCTTAATCATATATTTCTGTACTATGATCGACCACTTAACATCAAATAAAAATTTACACCAAATTTGACCAAACCTAATCAATCAATATTTTACATCTTTTTTCTTGTCAAAGACAACACGACTGGAGCTGCTTACTACAGTTACATTTTGACACATGCATTTGGGCAGTAAAAACTAAAATGCAATGATATCTTAGGGACCCAAAAGTCACGTCACGATTTAATAAATCCTACGGAGAGCCCAACGAATTTGATCTGATATTTTGATAAGACATCGTATTAAATGGCCGATGGATGAATGAACGAAATTATAGCAACAGAGTTGGTACTCCAAAAAAAACAAAAACAATCGAGTTGGTATTTGTTTTGTTTTGTTTTGACTTTTGTACAAAGTTGGTTGTGTTCATATTCAAATTTGCATTATTTGATTTATTTATACGATGTGTTTCTAGTTTAGTTTTGAGCACAGTTGTATCATATTCAAATTTGCAACAAGATATTTATATGATTTTTTTATTTTGGGTGTAAATTATTGCTTTATTACAAGACATAACAAAAGAATGTGAATTTTATTTTTGGGGCACAAAATTAAACATTTTCTGCAGATTAAAAGGAAAGGATTTATTATTTCCTGAAAACAAAAAAAAAACCCCATAATCCTCACAGAAAATATTGATTGGTATTTGGTAAGCTTTCAAAAAGAAAACTATTGATTGTGAGAGAAACCCAACGACAACAACAACATAAAACTGATTTGATGTTCTAAATAGAAGCCATCAAAACAGCTGGAGAATGAAGAACACAGAGAGAAAAGAAAGAGAGAATTCTTGATACATTTCTTTGATGGATTTGCTCATCTCATCTCAGGTCTCTCACAGTCACAAAGCAATCAGTCAGGTTCTGATGGATCAGTCTAGGTCTAGGCAAGTCTGGTAGATAGATGGATAGCTCTTGTTGAGAAGCAATAAAACAGTGCTAATAAATCCTATATCGCCTGCCATAATTGCACCTACGGGTAAGGGGTTTCTTGAACTCAGTCTCAGGTAATGATTCACATCCGCGACAGGAATTATTAGCTGCACAGGAAAGGCATCATGATTGTTTCCTACATCAGTAAAGAATTCGCTGCAGTTCTGAGGGATATTAGGATAACTAATTGGGTACCAAAGTTTATCTTCAAAATTAACTGGTAGTTATAAAAAAAAAAAAAAAAAGGTTTATCTTCAATTAAAAGTTAAGAGAGAAGCCCATTTCTGTAGCAACATGATTGGGGATTTTTACTGGATACTGTACCAATATGTTTCTTTTCATTTAAGTTTGTAGACACTATTGGGCCACTATTTCAACAAGGCCCACAAGCTAATTGTAGAATTTCGCGGGACTATTAGTAATTTAACATGAGGAGGGATTAAATAACCATGTTTTTGGTGACCGATCGGTGACCGTGAAATTAAATCTGAAATAACTACAATTTAAACTGTTAAATGACAAAACTAATTGTTAAAATGTGTTGTACATATCATGTTTTATGTGTATACAAAAAATTATATCATTTTGATTTTATCTACATATGCATCAAGCATTAACAAAAATCGACGGTTCAAATTTTATGATTTTTTCTCTTCTCTTGATGACTATTGAAACGATGTTAAAACTTTATCATTTTTTGTGTATATATTATTTAGATGATTTAGAATACATCTAACGGTTTAGATTTATATATATAAATAGTGAAATAGTCACCGCGGTTACCAAAATCTATAGTTATTGGATTCCTCATTTAACATATGCAAATTTTACGAAGTCCAGATGTTTCAATGGAGCTGTGCTCAAGCCCGCTCCCACAAAATTATAGTGGCTTTAGCTTAGAAGTGCACTAATGAGTTGCGACACATGATACATACTTACAGGGCATTGTCACAAACGTCATAGCATGCTAAGCTAGAACCACAGTAAACAGATTAATTTATCTAATTTCAAATTCCCATGGTCAGAGAAATCACTGTAAAAATAAAGTGATAGATTCAAAATTTATAAGAAAAAAATATATAAAAAAAGAGAGAAACCACAGAAGGAATCTGCAAGTAAGAAACTGTAGGAATTTGCACTTCACATACAAACCGAAAACTCAATAGTTGAAACTTAATTCAGAAGAAGTGGGGACAATGGACTTTTATAGAATTACAATTACAATGGATATTTTTTACCAATACAGATATTTATACGGAGGAAAACAAAACAAACCATTGCAGGAGACGCTAAAAGAATGAACAAAAAGAACAATACAGATAATTAACTCTTTCGTGATAAAGACTTTTATCAACTATATCTAGCATTGCTCATCACGTTTCATATCCACAATCAATTTTATCCTGCCCCTCTTGCCATTATCAGGTCAGGAAAAAAAAATTAGAACAGAACTATTACATCTTCCTCTTCTTACAAAATCTACATATTTCTAGCCCAATTTTGAATTACTCGAAAGCCGGCTGGCACAAAGGCTGACCCAAAAGATCGGATATAAGCCAGAACAAAGGGGAAACAAATTAAAAAAAAAGGAGGCAGAAAAGGGAGAAAAAGATATCTAAAATTGAAAAAAAAGAAAAAAGATAAAACATGTAAAACCCTACGAGGGACCATTTTTCACTTTCCTTTTTATTTCTATTTCCATGCTACTCATCAGTTAGCATTTGTTCAGCCATAGGGACTTGACCAAAAATGTCAGGGCAACCTTCCCAGTTGCCCTTCTCTCGTGCCTCCCAATAGCCACCTATATACCGGTATGTATCAGTTGCCTTGTCTTTTGCAAACCATTTTGGTTTCCATCCGCTCTCCTGCATCTTCCTTGCCTGTAAGTAGAACCGAATACAATAGAATTAGTTAATCTGTCACACATACACAGAGATTTGATGTAACTACGGGTAAGTCTCATATAATAGGCATTGTCTTCCTTTCGCTTCTGTGAAGTAACAAAACTACCTTTGGAAGAAGGCACTGTACAATGATATAAACAAGAATTTCACTATAAAGAAACAGCACAGCATATCCATTCCCGAAATAACAAAGAATTTCGCCCTCAGGTTGTACGTTATGATACCAATTCCCTGAGATACCATAATCGCTGCCGAACAACCCATGAACCTCCAGGCAACTAAAAAAATACACCAGAGCAGCTTCCATCTATACAAAACCAACCAACCATTTCCCTTTCATGCCCCTCTAAAACTTTCCGGAAAGGCCTAAACTGTAGAACACAGATATTACTTCCTGTAATTTGTGGACTATACGTGCAACTGCCAATATTTAGGCAAGTAATATGTTATCAAATTCTAATTGAAACATGAAAAATCAAAGAACTAACCTGACGCTGTCTTTGTTCAAGTCTGAGTTTCTCAGAATTAGCATTGTCATACTCGCCATTCTCTAGGCATCTCTGATCAGGCCTTAGCCTCGAATCTGTTGGTGGCAATTTTTCCTGTTTATTCGTTTACATGTTAATACATTAGATTTGAAGTTAAGAAGTTAACGACTTCAAGAATGAGAAAGGACAGAATATGCCACCTCACCTTTAGACCAGGGGTGATTTCATTCAGTGTGATTGCAAAGCGGGTGAAATTGTAACGGGTCGGGTATTTAGGTGGTTTGCTGCACCTCCAGAGAACCCGTGCATCAGATAGCTGTTCAGTTCCCTTACCTTTCCCACCAAAGTAATCACCATATACAAATTGCATGCTATCATCCCATTTACCGATTAGTGTTGCCACAGTTTTACCATGCCTATCTTGTACAACCCCTTGCACCTACAAGCGGAAGGCAATAACCAACATGTTAAACTAAATTAAATTAAATATTTTAATCATTGTCTTAAGCAGAGATAAAGAATAACTACCTGATGTGGATTACGATCAATTATAGATTGCTCCTTGAATTTTAGCTTGCATGAAAATTCCCTGTTGCCTTCAATACGCATTGTTCCATAGTGATCACAGTAAAGCTTCCCCAAAATAAGGTTGTATATGGATGTTGTCACCTTCAGGATAGTTATAATTATAATTAGAACACTAATTAGTGTCTCTCAAGAGCCGTAATGTATATAAACAAATTATGTGTAAACCTTGCTCCACTGAAAGACTTCACCATCATCAAATTCAAGCGTAAGAACACCAACAGGGTCCAGTTGGATTGAACGACCCCAAAACTTGCTTTTCAGGGTACTATCACCCCAAAATTTCCACCCATTTCCCTCACAGTGGCATGCTACAACCATTGGGTGATGGCTCACCTGCAATTAATGAATATGCACATAATATTTAATGTTTGTTCGTTTACATCAAGGACGTAACAGTTTCTCAGAATCTCCACAATTTTTAGCAATATAGAACTTACTTTTTCTGAGAAAAATCGGATGCCCTTGTCAGGGAAATCAGCTTCGTAAGTCTCCCCAAGGAGGGGATTAAACGGTTTGCATGTTCGTCCCTCAGTTGATGCATACCCCGACACGGCAAATGCTGCGACACTGAGAGCCCTCATAAGGCTATTTCCCTACAAAAATATTTGCCATCATATTTAGTTTTGCTTCCATGCAAGGGCAAGCGCCACCTATTAGCCACTGTAAATCATTGTATATAGTATCAGGATAACAGAATTTCTTTTTCTTGTTAACTCACTCTTTTGCCCCATTCATATGCACGGTCCAGAAGATACGAGTATTCAAGATCCTCAAAGCATTTCTCCAGAGACGACAATGGCTCGTTAAAGTACACTGGGAGGCAAACCTTGGTTAAATCCTTGCCAATGTTATCCTTTATCATGGCCCACAGGCTCACTCCCTTTTCCTTTTCTACCGGATCAGGTAGCTTCTTTCGCCTCCTGACATAAGGGTAGCTTGTCCCAACTGCTTGCATTGATGGGTCAATGCCGTCTAAGGGTGGCGGTTCGTCAGAATCTGAATCGTTGTCAGAGCGGTGAAAATCTGAATTACTACTCTTGAAGGAGCTTGATGAGAGAAAATCACGTGTGTCAAAGTAGGCACCGTCTTCTTCTTCATTTTCTTCTTCATTCCTCTCATTGTCATCAGAATCTGATCCACTCCCTTCTGAGTAAAGTTGCATGCATAGTTTGATCATAGATTAAGCACGGGTAGGCATAGTTTGATCATAATGTAAGGTACCAGTAAAACAAGTGTTCCTAATCTTGTTTAGTGATGAAAACAGAGAAATGGTGATAATTTTATTTTCAAACTGTTTTGAACTCTTCTAAATAATTCTCATGGTTGTCTATTATATCAGAAATGGTCAGTGTTTCTACCATTTTTAAATCGTACCACTATATTTTTCATGACGGATTCTAGAAGCAGAGCCGTACTCTTTTGATTGTCTCTGGCTCTCATCGACGAGTGTATTCTCCAAGTCAACCTTTTCTGTCTACATCCAAATCATTTACAAAAGATATACATCAGAAGACATCACAACTTCCTTCAGTTAGGTGATGACAAAAACAATAGACACAAATGTGTCAATTATGAACAAGTATTTTGGTTACATGTTACTCTGTGACGATCAGTCCATGGCATGTGAAATAATTCTAACATTGGCAGTGGTCAAATATTCCAAGAATTATATATTGGCAATTGACTTGACTTCTCTCAAATCTGAATCAAACAAAAAGAACAATCCCAAACTTAATCCTTAAGCAACTTCAATATACCAAGTCTACACTTTTTGTATAAGCAAGGATGAACTCACAACCAATAAAGTATCAATTTATCATTCTTTTATTTAAAATGTAGGATGAAAATTCCAATAAACAAAATTTTACGAATAAAAATGCCAAGAATAATGCAGCACAGAAAATGTAAAAGAAAACGTACCTCTAAGTGGCGAAGGGTATCAACAAGCCTGGCGTGGCGCTGCTTGAGGAGAGTGAGCTGGCTCTGCAGGGCAGCAAACTCCTCTCTGACGAGATGCTCACAATCAACGATCACAGGTTCAGGCACCCCTCCCTCCTGCAACCGCTGCCTCAACCGCTCCCCCACAGCCGCAGCCCGCCCGTCATTTACTGGCGCGTCTTTGTCACTGTTTGACATTCTTGGGAACATCTCTTTCACTGCCTAAATTTTACAAATTGCGAATGAATTATGAACTAGTGATGATCCGTAGTAGCAGACGGATAATTATGGATGAAGAAATGTACCATTAAGGACTCGAGCCACTGGGCACGATCTTCCCTGTTCTCAGCCCTCAGCCGGAGCGTCTTTGTCCCCGAGAAAATGGAGAAGCGCCTGTCATCCGATTTGCTCTCTCTGATTTGTGAAACCTGCTCAACATTAGAAATAATTCACTTGATGAACTCGAATTGTTTCTAATCAAATTTCAATCTCTTGTTAATACAAATGTACATATCATCCATCGAAGATCATAGAATTTTCAATATAAGAATGCATCCAGTAGAAATTGAAGAGATGAAGAAATAACGATAGACAATCGCGTGATCCAAACGAAATCCATCTCCACCAAACCTTTCTTAATCAAGAAGCAATCAACGAACGGATATCTCACGAGATCCAGGAACTACTAAACAGGCGATCGATTACCTTGAGATGCACCTCTCCGATGGCCTTCCTGGCATGCACGGGCGATCCGCCGTTGCCATGGCTGTATCCGTAGCCGCCGTAGCCGTGATGATTGTTCCCATGCGCGTGGTCGCCGCCGTTCTTCGCGCGATTGACTCTCTTGAGCGACTCCTCCCCGATCACGATGCTCCCCTTCTCCGTCTCCGGATTGACGTCGATCCGATCGGGGCCGTGGATCTTGTAGTACGAGAGGACGCCGTCCTGGAGCACGAACCAGCGCGGCCTCCAGCCCTTGCCGTAGTTCACCCACTTGTAGAGAATCCCGGAGATTTCGCGGTGCGTGGGGACCAGCGCACCGCGGAAGGACGCGCAGATGGAGGAGGCCGTGGCCGAGTTGGTCGCGGAGGCCGAGAAGGAGCGCGAGCGGGCCGTGGTCGTCGGGGCGGACATGGGGGGAGGCGGCGGGGAGGGCGGCGAGAAAGAATGTAACGAATGTTTGTGATGGTGGTGGTGGTGGTTAGCAGCCGCGGCGGGAGATACGGGGACGGGAGGCGCGCAGCAGAACGGGTGCATGAATGACAGAACGAATAACGAAGAGGAGAAATTTAGTTAATTGATTAGTTAAAAGAGGAGAATTCGGGGACGCGAAGGGATCGGGTAGTTTGTTGATCGCGGAGTTTCTTTGGTTTTTGGTTTGGTTTTGAGGGAGGTTTGGGAGGGGGTGGGGGCGAGGAGATGCGAAGGGAAGGGAGGAGGAGGGGGGGAATCGTGACCGGCACCACGGCCGGGGAGTTAAGACGACAGGTGGTGGTGTGGGAGGGGGGTTATGCTTATGCTTTGGAAGGGGAATTGTTAATTAATTAAGATTAAGATTCGAGTTTAATATTGCGTGAATTGATTCGGGGCTCCCGTGCATGTTGTGGACTGTGGAGGGATGGAGGGGAGTTTTGTGAAGTCTATTATTAATGTTATTTTTCAAAAGTTATTAATGAGTAGTTGAGTACTGGTTGTTGATTAATTAAGCGCTATTTGAGTTTTAGTTTAGAAAGTTTTTTTTAATAATGGATGTTTACTATTTATCTTGGAGTTTAATATTCCCTCAATTGATATGGGGCTTAGAATTTTTGGAAAGTATATTATTAATGAGTACGGTTGTTGATTAATTAAGGGCTATTTGAGTTTATTTGGGAAATCTATTTAACGTGAGGTGTTTACTATTTATTGAATTTATTTACTATTCATTTGTTATGCAATATTTGTTTTAGTTTAGTTATTTTCTTAAGAAATTAAAAAAAAAAGCTCAAAATGATTTTAGAGTGAGATTGTCCAATATAAATTTCAATATGCAAATATCTAAATAAAACCTGAGCATTCAGTCCCTTTTTTAATTTAGAAATTTTGCTATTCTAGAATGTTTTAAAAAAAATTATTTTAAAATATGTTTATATGGTTGGTTATGTAGGCGATACTCCGTATCCATGATACCTGAAAAAAAAAAATTAATCAAACCCAATAATTTATTTTCCACACGTCATCTTTTGTACGGGTGTGCCGACGAGGCCAATCTTATACGTGCAACATAGCCGGCAAAACATCATTTGTAAAAAAGATCCACGAATGCAAGTGCACAAACTCCCAACAAAAACGCACTATCATACATCATTTTATTATTTTTTTTTTCAATCAATAGATAATAGATAAATTACAAATAAGGATGAGTGGCGAGTTTTAAACCTCCGACGCATGCAACAAAAACAGCAATATTTATTATTTTTGTATAACTATTCACTTACATTTATCCAATAATTATCACTTATCAAGTTTTAAACATTTCACTGGTAAAAAATATAAAATAATACAATGAGTCCCAAAATTAAATTTGCATGAGCATTCATCATGACCTTATTTTCTTTGTAAGTAAAAAACATTTATCATAACTTATTTATCTCTTGATAATTTTGATGCAACATTTTTATTTGATATATTCTAATTTCATCGTATGCTTTTGTAGTGATGTGTGAAGATGATTCCTCAAACGGCAAAATTATAGAAAAAATATCTGTTCAATGAGTTCCGTAGATTTGCATGAATTGATTAATACATTATCTAAACTCGAACTACGCTATGTGAACTTCAAAAAAAAAAAAAAAATTGCCAACATATGTATATTTTTTGTGAAATGTTCTAAGGCATCTATACATTAATTTTTGCGTAAATAAAATTCACATTTTATTACCTAACTCACATATATTAATTCTACATTCTCTTCTAGAAGAATTCGGAGACTGCTATCAGCTCCACTCAACAACACCATCCAAAATTAGTTTATAAATAAACAAACAAACAAACCAACCCAAGCAATTAGGCAGCAGCTCAGCAGCTCATGAGCTGAAATGTGCGTGCAATGCAAATATGCAATCTCTAAACTCCGGACCCGAGTGGCCCCAAAGCATCCGGTCTCTCTCGGGGCCATTACAACAACAACAAGGGATCCCCCACATTCCCGATTTCATATCCTCTGTAGCGCTGCATTGTGTAGCGCAGGATGTGAACCGTTAGATCATCTCGAGATCTGTGCAGGCTCGAATCTCGAGATGATCTGACGGTTCACAATCTGCGCTACACATTGCAGCGCTGCAGAGGGAGAACACTCCACATTCCTCGCCTTTGCTCCGGTTTCACGTGAGGATTGCGGAGTCGTTCGTTCGTTCGTTCGCTCAAAAGGGACGGACGAGTGACCGGACCCGGCAGCTAGCAGATGATTCCAGGGGTCCGTCAGAGCCAGACAGACAGGGTGGTTAGTGTTTGGTACTTGCAATTTACTTCTCCTTCGCAATTACACCCCACCATTTATACATTCCTCTCTTCCCCATTCAATACATCCCTCCCTGTACCAGCTCAGAAGTGCCCTTGCTTCAACTCGGTACAGAATATTGGGTGTGGTTTTGTGACAGTGGATCCAGGTCATTGAATTGGATTTATCATTTACCACACACGGCTGGACCGGATGGTCAGAAAGTCAACCGGTCAAAATTCTTTTTATTTTTATTTTCTTTGCGTTGCTTGGCTTGCTGGTTGGGCTGCTGAGGTGAGTGCGGTTCTGATGACCTCCAGTACTGACACAACTGTAGACGTCCTGTCAGTGCTGAGATGCTGTCGCTGGAAAATTTAAAAGATTTAACAGCTGGGCAGGGTGCAGGTACTGGGGAGGTACCAGTATTGTATTGACTTTATTATATCATATGATATATATGTACAGTACAACAGTTGGTTGGATTGATAAACTTGAATAATTAGTGGCAAATGGCAATGGATATATGTCATGTTGTCATATTGTCATGGCTCTCTGTTTAGCACGTAAGCTCTTTTGTCGTGCGCTGTTCAATGACGACTCTTATTGGCTATGGCGTTGAGACATATTTAGGTGTGGAAAACTAGAAATAATTTTAAATATTAAGTTAATTATTCTCAGATTATCAGAGCTGGTGGGGGTTGTGAATTTGGATGAATCAAATTTGAAGAATTACGTGAAGAATCGAAAACGACACATTTTTTTAGTAAAAAAAACTTATCGTATGAAGGAATTAATTATCTTGGGTTGTGTGGAAAACAATATTTTATTTGTTTGGTTAAATCATAAAGAAGAAAAAGAATAGAGAAACTAGGGTCTTTTCTACAGCATTTTTCCTCTAGAAAATGTTGACATGTGCATTTATTAGGGCAGCATGATGTGTGGAAATAATGCTGAGAAATTAATATCAAATATTCTGCACCCCACAAAGCGTAATGCAAAAGCGAAAAGAAAAAAAAAAGGTTTTATAAATATCTAGCTATATAGTTCCTTGTAAGTTAATCAAACTTTTAGTGGCATTATATTCGCATCATTAGATTTGCGTTCTTTTAATTAAAGAGAGATGCAGGAGCTGTGGAAAATGGAATCATCACGTTGTAACGCAAACATTGAATTAAAAAGAGAAAAAGCCGCCTTTTAGGTTTCATAAGCAACACTGAAACCCCCTCTCCAAATTATGAACTTGGATAATTGGATTACACATCAGGGCACTATGTATATATTGAAAATTTGAAATTAACACGATACCCTTCTCAATTTATTTAAGAAATTGGCTTACTATTTTGAACTTGATATCCAGATAATATATAGCCGTAATAACAGGTAAAAAATGATATGGAGAAGAAAAATTTATGCATATTCCAACATTAATTGCAGAGATGTATATACCATCGTTGATTTAAAAAAATCTGCATATAAATAACAAATCAAATTGGAAAATTGTTAAGTGATCAGCATATATATATTTTCCATTAATTTTCACTTGTTGACTATATATTGAGAAGCGCAACATTAAATATAATAAAAATTAAGTCGTGCATACAAGTATATATTATTCATGAATCATAGAGATAATATCATAATATTCATGGCAACTAATGAGATAATAATTAAAAAAAATTAGTTAATGCTGAATAATGATATAAAGGAATGTAAATTATCATGAATGATATTAATAAAATATATATATATATATATATATATATATATATAGAGTTATGTTACTATTAGTCATGACTCACGGGCTGCTCCATGAGTAGTTACGGTCCAAAAACATATCAAATCACCTCCAAATTTCGATTTATATGGCTCAATAAATTCTTCATATCAAAATCTTATAGCATGCAAAAAAATTTTATTTTTGGAGATTTTTAAGTATTTGTTCTAGATTTTTTAAAATGATACATAAAACATTGATTATTTTATTAATATTGCATAATCACTTTTAAAAAATCTCAAACAAATACCTAAAAATCTCCAAAAATGAAAAAATTTTTGTGTGCTATAAGATTTTGATATAAAAAATTTATTGAGCCATTTAAATCGAAATTTGGAGGTGATTTGATATGTTTTTGGACCGTAACTCACGGAGCAGCCCCTGAGTCATGACTAACGGTAGCAAAATTCATATATATATATAGCTCAAACCTTGCAATTTGAGCACCCAACCCAACCACCATAACTTTTGATATTAAATTTTAATTGCGTATAGAACCAGTCTTGATCTACTGGCTAAAGGCAACGTATGGGAGGTCGCGGATTCAAAACTCGGATGGAGATCTTTTATAGACATTTAAATTTGAGAGAGTTAACCTCATTTTATCTAAAAAAAAAAAAAATTATTGCATCCTGTTACGCGGTGACAAAAAAGGAAACCAGGGAATCTGCGTGATGAGAAATAAGCGGACCGGATCTTTTTGAAAATCCAGTCTTTTGCGCTAATTTTTTGTTTTTAAAATTTTGTTTAAATTATTTTCTTAATTAATTAAAAAATCGACCCCACCATGAGAGCCGGCATATAGTTATGAGCTTTTAAAGCTTAATTAGCTTGGGTACTTGCCCGGGAACAAGCACCAAACAAGACCGACAAATGACAAATTATTGAAATCTAATGTTTTCAAAGTGAACATATCCTCTTGTCTTCAATAATTAACTACTACAATCACATTCTGTTAATTAATTATGAGGAGAGATCATTGACGATACTTATCTTGGCAATGAGATTTTTAAAAACTAAAAAAAATTACAAATAGAAAAAGCTTACAGAAATATTTTTTTAATTTATAGATTGATTATATTTCCGACTATATTTAATTTAAAAGATACTTGATAGCTTTGTAAATGTCCGTTAAATTACAATCATTAAAAAATGTATAAAACTTTGATAAGCCATTTAAAAATATTCAAATTGATTGAAATTTGAAGCACCGTCAATTTATAAGTTAAATGATACATCCATAAACATTTTTTCATTTTTAAGATTTTTTATGTAATTTTTCCGAATTTTTTAAAAGTACTACTATTTATCAAAATTGTCAAGATAAATATATATTTTTTTGAAATAGCTGACAATTATCAGGTAAATATATTGAAACAAGATAAATATTGTTAATAGATCCTCCTCATTAATTATTCCACCGAAAATAAAAATTACAAAAGGAATGCCCAACATATATAAAGGTGTTGTTGTTGGATGTTTCATACATTCATTTGAGACATGTTGCATGCTCCTTAATCAGATTTCTTAACCGAGAGAGAGCCTTGAGAAGGCGACACGCGTCAATAAGTGTTCAATACAGTAGGTGGCTAAGTTTGACCAGTCAAAGGTCTTTAAATATATATATATATTTTTATTTTTCTTCAACAAGAATCCCAATCAAGAATCAAAATCAAAGACTAAAATATAGATTAAACAATTAAATTATTTTTATGAAAAAAAAGTTTTTCTTAAAAAATCATCCGCATTATATAACTCTCACTAATAAAAAAAATAAATAAATAAAATTTGGAATAAATACATGAAGCTCCTCTGTTGGGGAAATCACTCAATCAGTGATCGCGCGACTGTTCAATAACATCAAGATTCGCACTTAACTCTATCACTAATAGTTCAAAGTCCGTTCAACTGACTCAATTCCCAATCCGACGGTGGAAACAACTCATCCGGTCCAACCTAAAATGGTCGATCTGGTGGACATCCATCCAATCCAACGACCTTTGCTGGCTGCTGGCTGCTGGCTGAACGCGCCAAGCTACAGTAACAGCGACTGCCGCTTAAGAAAAAGCGGCGAGCGTCCGAGCGAAACTGTGATCTGTGAATGCGACGAGACGCCAAACTAAACTAAAACAGTGGGGAGAGGAGAGCGGGAGAGCGGGAGAGCGGTCCGGTCACGTGAGATGCGGGCAGTAAGCGGACCGGACCAACCGCAAGAGCCACGCGCAAGCGCCAAGCGGTGTGCGTATTTGGCGCCGCTGCCCGGCCGGCTGCCCCACCACATCCGGATCCAGCCTTGCCTTTGCCGGGTTTGCCTGCCTGGGTCGGTCGGTCGACTCGTATCTCGGTCAAACTGCATCTTGAGCGATCTCCACGTGCTCCCAATTTAATTCTGGTGCCTTGATTCCACCGTCCGTCCGTTCCACTGTTATTACACTCCCGAATTAATTGTTATCATCTGATTTCTGATTCTTTCGTGGCCTACTGATCGGATAATAATAATACTGTATGTGTATGTATAACTATGTTTATATTTGCCTCACAATGGAACTGTACAGATATTTCTCAAAAAAAAAAAAAAAAAAAAACTGTACAGACTAGACTATATCTCAAAAAATAAATAAATAATAATAATAAATAAAAATAAAAAAACACTGTACAGACATCAGACGGTCCGACCTCCAATTGGTGACGTGGCTGTCATTATCATATCAGCTGATTCACTTTTTTTTTTTTTTTCATTTTTGTTCTCATTTTTTGTTCTTTTCTTTTTTTGTTTTTTTTTTTTAAAGAGAGAGAATTGATACACACTCACATAATCACATCACAAAGCGATGCATCACCTTTTGGTGAGGCTATCGATTATTAATTTCATTTGTTTCCTCGCCGACAATACAGGTAGTTTATTCTTTCCTTGATAACTAAATAACTGATCAAGTTTAGTAAATTATAATTATAATGATTAGAAGGCTTTTGAACTGTATTTTTTAATCATTCTTGAAAGGTTCCTGCTGAGGGAAAGAATAATTAATATTTGACTATTAATGTGTATTTAATATTTATAAAATTGGCAGTTTAGGGGTGAAGTTTATCCAGCTAAGGGATATATGTTATGATGTTTTAACATAATTGAGATCTTCGTATACAATTTTACTTGTAAACCAAATTTTATATTTTTTAGAATTTGTTTATTATTTTTAAGATATTTTGAAATGTTACTTATTTGAATGGCTCATAATGTTTTAAGCAAGTGACATTTCAAAATATCTTAAAAAATAATAATCAAAATTTTAAAAATATAAAATTTTGTTTACAAATAAAATTGTATATGAAAATCATAATGAGCGGTTTGGATCGACTATTAATATTTTGAAATTAGAGATATAAGCTAATAGTACGGCATAATTTGTACTATTAAATAGTACCCAGCTCAACTCTCTTTTTTTTTAATATGTATAGTTGAAATATTTATTTGTTTTAATAGCTGTTGTCCCCGTTGAAGAACTTGCACAGGGCCCGGAGAAGATGTTCTCAGCATGAAAAGAAAGAATAAAGGAATATAAACAACCAGATGATAATATATAACAGTTGTCACTTGCCCTACAATAATACCAAAAATATGCTTAAATGGACTTGCATTACATTAAGTGCTTGGTTTTATAATTTTGTAACTCCTTCCCAATTCCCTCCAAGAAACATGTACAAGTTCTAGCACCAGTTTTCCGTCATTTTTGTTAACCTTAAATTAAATCATATTTTACACAAATAATTACCAGGCAGTTTCACAATAATCAGGCTGTCATTTTGTCTTGTTCAATAGTTACCCTCAGTTGGGACAAAGGTCAGGAAGAAAAAATTATTGAGGTGAGGTTAAAATATAACCGGTTGTCTTGTTGCCATTGGCGACAAGGAAATATTAATTAGCTGATTTACAGAACCCAGTTCTGGCAAAAGGACAAAATGCCAAAAATATATTGATGTCATCTATTATTATAAGTGACCCAACACCAATATTTAATTTTATGCCAGTGGGCTTTTTTTTTTTTTTAGAAAAAAATATATTGAAAATAAACTAAATTTTTTTGCATACTTGTAGTCATTATTAAAAGTTTGCATATTTGATTACTTGAATGTTGTATTAGTTAAGAATTGAAATAAAATTTTAAAATGTTGTATATTTTATAATTAGAGAGAAGTTCCATTTTTATTGAGCTCAGGCTGCAAAAGCCTTTATCCAAAATTTCCATCTAGATTAATTTCAAGTCCTCAACATATTTTCTTTTGGACAATTTTGACTAATTAGAATTAAAAGGTCTAAATACTTTATTTTCATAACCATTCTTGACATTTTTCGGAGTATCAATGGCTGATACCAATCTATTTCTACAATTATAGGGTGTGTTTGGATGGTGTAAGGAATAGTGCAAAATTAGTGATATTTAGGTTAGTGATTGAGAGTGGTGTGAGGTTAGTGCTAATTCGAGAAACGTGTGAGTAGAAATAATCTTTTATAATTCCGGTTAGTAAAATGTTATTTGGATGGTAACTTTAGAGTAGTGATGGAAAAAATGAATTAATATCACTACTCAAATTGGGCATGTTTCACTAACTCAACAATTGTATGAGTTAGTTGAGTAGTGCTACTCATGGGTTACTTCAAATTGTTGATTCATGTTTGGATGACACCCCTCTCTAGATTAGTAACACACTAACATAAAAGTAGCACTAACCTTAGCAATCCAAACACACCCACATATTTGTGGTTCTATTGATTCTACCTTTTGACAAATATGAAGATAACTTACTATTAATACAAGCTATTATTTTTTCTTTAAATTTTTATTGTGAATCAATCTTTTAGACTTTTAATACGAACAGAAGAGACAACTACGACGATATCAAATTATCATAGAAAAATTATATAGAAAACATCACAGACAAAACAATATATGAATAAAGTTAATATTTGAGATCTTAAGGCCATTATATACATTTTATCCGGTGTGCCCTTTAACCTTTTCTAGTTTTCTTGTCGTAGAAAATGTGCTTAGGTAGGTGAGTACTGGTCCCCGGACCACAGATGGGAAAATATTTACCACATGTGTTATCCATATTTGTAATCAAGTGCGTTGTTTGTGTTATTGGATGTAGCGAGCTTGAGTGAGTGCCTTGATTAAGATTCATGACGGAAGCAAACAGGCAAACAAACAGCTGTATCGCACTTCTTCTTCTTCCATTAATTCTCGTGACAGCATCACAGCCGTTGGATCGAATTCGAGTGTTTTACTTTAGAGGATGGATCCATTGACGATGCTTATTTTGATAATTTTGATAATAAAACTTAAAAAATTTGTAAAATTCATAAAAAAATCTTAAATGAAAAATGGTTCATGGATGTATTACTTTACTTATGGAGTGATAGTGTTTCAAATTTCAATCAATTTAACATCGTTTAATGAGTTATCAAGATTTTCTTACTTTTCAACAGTTATAGATTAACATTTAACAGATCTTTAAATAGCTAACAAACGTCACTTAAATCGAGTATAATCGGAAATATAATCAACTTATAAGTTAACCAATACTTCTCTGCATTTTTTTTCTATTTTCCAAAACTTTTATAATTTTTTTATAAATTTTTAAGAAATACAAAATTGTGAAGATAAAGCATTGTCAATAGATTCCTCCTCGAATACAAATACTTGTGTGAGAGTAAAAGTTGAAACTAGCTTGAAACTTGAAAGGGAATTAAGCACGATATTTGACGACTGATGTGTCATGTGTACGACTACGGACGGCGACGAGTATACATGCCGATAAAAGGAATCAATCAATCCATCCGATGGATAATCCGATTTCGATGCTTCAACACGTACCAGCAGCAAAGTTAAGCCACGGTCGCTAAAACGCGTAGGAGGTCTCTTTTCGACACGTGACGGGACACCAACGAAATTAAAAATACGAGGTTGGGTACTTCAATTTTGCATTTCTGCTTTGCGTTGTGAAAGAAAGAAAGAAAGGGCCCAGCAGTGGACGTAGCAAACAGGATGAGGATATATAGATATATAGATATACATCGTATTCATATACTTCCGAGCTAGATTAATATGAAAACGTTTGCATTTCACTCTGAAATGTCAACGGTTTAAATTATATTTTGTCAAGTACAAAATTTTGATTTATGATTTCAATTAAATTTATCATATGAAAATATTAGGGGATACAAAATTTTTCATTTTTGGAGTTTTTTAAGTATTTGTTTTGGATTTTTCAAAATGACTCTAAAATGTTAATAAAATAGTATTTGTTTGTACATGAATTTTAAAAAATCCGGAATAAATACTTAAAAAACTCTAAAAATTAAAATTTTTTGTATCCCCTAGTATTTCATATGATCAATTTAACCGGAACCGTAAATCGAAATTTCGGACGTGGCAAGACATAATTTGAACTGTTAGCACTTCGGAACGAAATGTAAACGTTTTCACTCTACACCTCTTCCTTTCTTTTTTTTTTTTTTTTTTAAATAGTTTCCGTAGGACATATATATTGATGGCAATTGCAATAGGCAAACAGTATACGGCTCAATAATATAAAACGGAGTTTCTGTGTCTTTAGCATGGCAATTTCGCAGTAATTCATGTATATATACGTGCACAGAGGTTTAGTATTGTTAAAGAAAATAGAACACGCATAGAATAAAGGTTTAGTCAAAATTTGTTGTTGTTTTTTTTTCTTTTATCCAATTCAGTTTCAGAAGTAATCCACTAGTGCAGGCGGATGTTGAATCAGTCATATTTGTAACTTTTTGACAACTAGTTGAATTATGTGTCCTAATACTACCATAGAAAAAGAAAAACGAGGTCCCAAACACACGGCGTGGAATGGGGTGGGATTGGGGGTGGTGGTTCTTAAAAAGAATTTTCTAAGGGTCGTCATTTTAACTATCCTCATATCTACACATTTAGGGGCAAAGTCAGCATGATACAGGGGTAGACACTGGCCCCCCGGAAATAAATTTTCAAAAATATGCCCTTAAAAGTTTGCAAAAAATCCCCATTTTGAAAAAAAATTACAAAAAATATACTTAATTTCTAAGAAAATTTACCTTAAAAAATGTTGGACAAATATACCTTGAAATTTTACAAATATGTACTTATACTTATAAAATTATGTTTCATCGGAAAAGTTGGAATCCCCCTGATTCGGAGACTAGCTCCGCCCCTGTACACATTATTTGTAACTATTATCTCAGGATCCGTTTGGCAAATTAAAGAATAGAGTTAGAATAGTGTCATTGGATTAGTAAAAATGGAAGAGTGGTTGTCGGAAGAGTAAAAAGAATAGCGATATTTTGAACCATTCGGAAAAGTAAAAAAAAATGTTGTTTGGCAAAACTCGAGACTATTCTACATGCCACATGAGATAGCTAATCCAGTATTCCAACACTTTGGCATATATTTTTTTAGAATAGTAGTCTATTTTTACTGTTATATAGAATAGAGGTACTCAATTTAAATTTTATAACAATGTAGATATTGATATTGTGAAGTGAACACCAGATATATCTAGATACGATCTCTACGACCTTTTATCAGAGGGTCTACAGTCTATACAGATATTCTAGCCCAATTAAATTAAATGTAAACTCTATTATGCGCTGACTTTAGGCCTATAGGCCTTTAACAGGATAATAATGAATAAATGTTTGACTTCTGAACCTTTTCACGTTCTGTCAAATGTCGACCTCAAGCTAAGAAATAAATTTAAAATACAAATTTTATAGAAGAAATTGCAAACATCAATACGCATCCAGAAAAGAGCCCTCAAAAGTATTCCTGGATTTGAAAACTAGTGAAATTAAATACAACAGCAAATAATACCACACTCTGATGTCAACTAGGCCCAGTACAAGAGAAACAGGCCCAATGAGCTTAAAAGCTTTAAAAGGAAAGAAAAACCCTAAAGACCCAAAGTAACCTCCAGCCGTTTATTTCCTACACACATCGTTCCGGTTCAGCGTTTGATTTGTCCCACAAGAGAAACTGAATTCTCAACGGAGCGTATATATACCTGGAGCTGAGAAGACATGGCACGACCTTACTTGAACAGGATCTGTTCTATAGGATCGTACAACTGTATCCTTGAGATCAAAGGAGACAGGCACCAAAGTCTGGTTGATGACTCATGACCACTGGACCAGAGCGTGATTGACGGCCTGAGCCCGCCTTGCCGGGGGCTCCGGCGGCTGTAGAGGATCGTTCTCAGCAGGCCTTGGCCGGCTGGGGTGGTTCAGTGGTTGTCTGACAGACTCCCCTTACCTTTTTATTTATTTTTTGTGTAGTTTTTACGGGCAAGAGAGAACCAAGAGATGCATTTGAGATTGAGGAAAACCTCGGCTAACTTCAGGATCTAGTGAAATGAAATATCATTTAGTTCTTCTAGATAGTTTGAACTGTTTTGTGAAAGATCTGGTTATGTGCAAGCAAATGGTACAAATGCTTGGTAGTTTAAAGTCTATGTGGGAAAATGCTAGGCACTTAAAATTGTAAAGCTTAGTAGATCAGCTAAAGTTAGGAACTTAAAATTGTAAAGTTTTGTTTATGTTCTGGTATGTGATTTGATACCAGAAAGGTGGTATCCTTCACATTGTTTTTTGGTTTCAAATCTCAATGAAATTGGTGAGAAATCCAACTTTTATCCAAAAATAAAAATTCGCACTCGTACCACTTCAAATAGTTAGAATGTGGATATATGCTTGGTTGTTATATTATTGTTCTGATGAATTGACTTGTAGCCTCAAAAAACATGACTGGTACAGTATAGTGGCACATGACCATTGTGGTGGGAATTTTTACTGGCAGAACATGCAAAAAGTTTCAGATAAGTTTTAACAAATCAAGATTTTATCGAAAAAAAGATAAACAATAATAAATAATTGGGCTTGGATGTTAGCCTAGTCCTACGTATGCAATCTAAAACAAATTACACTGAATAAATATGCCATGTTTTATACAAAACAGCAGGTTGCCCTTTGGCACTTCTCAGAGATGTTCTGTCTTACAGCAAAATATTTCACCTACAGCTAAAACACAGCAAATTCTGTTAAGAAAAATACAAAGATATCGGCTGTTTTAGAAAAAAATTGCTTTAAGAATACTGAAGATCTAGATATATACAGCAGGCTTCTGGTTAGTACAAAAAAAACTAAAGGCTAGAGCTACCTCTCCTAATAACACACTACATTCTCTGCTTGATATCTACATTTGGCACAACTCTTTGTTCTTTCTCTTCCGCCTCGATCTTACCAATCACCTCACGAAGCTGAGAGAACAAATTAGCATCATCTTCATGTTTCCAGTATAGCCTGATCCTCCCCAGTACTGACTCCAGTGGTGAACATGCAACCTGAATAGGTATAACAGGAGGTACCAGAAATGGGTGTTCCAAAAGCTGAGAAATCCGCCACCTGTCATTGCGGTCCCATGCCAGGCACCGTTTCATGAGGTCAATAAGCCAAGGGTTTGGTACTGGTGGGTATGATATCTGGTGATTTTTATTAGTGACCACTTTGAATTTGGCCCAGAAGGTGTTGTAGTCAGCAAATGGAGTTTTGCCATATACCATCTGATATAAAATGCAACCAAGGGACCATATGTCAGAGGGACGGCCACATTTAATGGTGTTGCCATTCGCGTCTTCTTCATTGCACAGAAATGCTTCTGGTGACATGTAGTTGAGAGTGCCAACCTAGTATAAGTCATTGATAAAGATAACTAATTTACCAAATCACAGGTAAGTGATTTATATTAAACAGTATCAACTAAACTAGATCAGAACAGATCTGCCTATTTCTTGCAGTGCTAGTTCCTATGTAATAAGTGCCTGTCAAACCATACACAATCAAATTTTAAAGCACTATCCCACCATGATATACTGTGTGCCCCCCCAACCCTTTGGCATCACAATGGCCATACATAAAAGATAATATAAATAACCTACAAACTCAAAAAACTGAACTGCACACAATTGATGCTTGGGAGTGGCTCATACCACACAAGCAGGTCATTTAAACTGTATAGCACCAGTATCTCCTATTTTGCTTCTTTTAATCATTAAAACACATTTTAGGCCAACAAAATAAAAGCAATGAATTTAAAAAAGATTTAAACCTGTGCATCACGCTGGATGTTAGTAGTGTCATTCATGATTGCCTTAGCAATGCCAAAATCAATCAGTTTGAGGGCGCCACGCACAAGTAAAAAGTTGGCTGGCTTCAAATCGGAATGCACTATTCGCTCTTCATGGATTGTGTTTACAGCATCAAGCATTTGCTACACCAGTAATAACATTTCCATCAATTTACAGAAGATGGCAGTACGGAAAAGTATATGCTACCAATTAATAGAGGTCTTAATCACAAAACCTTGAAAAAAATATGTTATGTGAATATTTACTCGTATCGTCTATATTAAACCGTATTTACATAGCAGGAATCTCCCAATTTCATATTTAACGGATAAGAGTAAAGACAAATAAAAATAAAAATAAAATACAAACTGTTTCTTCACAGAGGGACGGTAAGGGAATATTTTGGGGCATTTTAGAATCCTTATCAGTAGCATTATATGCATATGCTAGTTTCACAGTTCTTAGGTATGCACAAAGTTCTGTTTGCAGTGATGAGGTGCCTGCTTTTTCAAAACAAGCAATATCATTTCAATAAATAGAGCACAAAAATATATTTGGGCTTTGGACCGAAGGAATTGTGACATCAAATAACGTTAACACAAAAAAAAAAAAGAAATATGCAATTCATTAAAAAGTTAATTACCTTCCAGTAAAACCTGAGCCAATTCTCATCTATGCACATGAAAGATTTATTTGCTTCTCTCCATTTCTGGGAGACCATATGTGCAAGGTCTATTTCTCCATACTCTAGCACCATGTATATGTAGTGATCTTCTCTTATTCTTCCTTCTTTCATTTTAGCTGAACTTTCTGGAAGCAACAAATTTTTATCTGTAATCTGTAAACAAAACACCTTCAGTAATTATACCACTTCCAGTAATCATATCAAGTGCTTAAAGAGTATAATATTTAAATTTCTCATATAAAACTATGCTGAGAATTTGATGAGTTGGTATTAGATACAGTTGGAATTTGCTACAGATAGTTATTTCTCCTGTTGCACCAGTATTGACCTTTTTATTTTCTTTTATGGTTTTATGATGTTATGTACAAAATCACAGGGGGTGACAGTATGAGCCAATCATTTAACTCCTTGTTCCTTTACTTTATCACTCAGAAATTGTATTAGAGAGATAAGTAAGACATATTTACTTCTAAATGGTTCTGTCTTAAGCATGTACCCACCTTTTAAAGGATGCTTCTTTAAATGTTAAAAAAAAGAAGAACAATGAAAAAAGATGTAAATTTCTTTTTACAAGAGCAATGGACAACAAACCTCATAATCTATAAGTTGTATGATGTTGCTCTTCCCCTTGAGCCTGTTTAAGTACTCGATCTCCTGACAAAACCCAAGCGCAGTGGGATAGTCCCGTCCCTTGAGTTTAATCTTCTTCAAGGCATATATAGTACAATCAATAGATATAACCTTGTGCACCTCACTACTGCCTCCTGATCCAATTTTACCAAGCTTTTGGTACAATTTACCATTGACCTTGAAAAATACATCTGGGTCGTAACCCTTTTTCTTCGAGGACCTTTCTTTCTCCACTTTCTTGGTGCTTTTTCCACTTGGTGGTACTTGAGATGGTATGGAGACTTGTTTCATTTCCTTGCTTTCATCCGGAATGTTTTCTGAATTTGTTATGCTATTTTGACAGGATTGTCCGGGATGGACAGATACTTTGGTGATGCAAGAGGAGTGCATTACAGAACATTGGGTTGCTGGGTTGATTTGGTTATTGTATTGGACTTGGGTCTGTTCTTCCAGCTTCTGGGTTACATTAGATGACTCAATTTTTGTTACGAGATTTTGGGATTTCTGATTTGTATCTCCTCCTTCTGACAATACAAGGGAGTGCATGTTAGTGGACATGTTCTCTAGTCGCTTTTCAGCATTAGGCTCTGAAGTATTATCTACATTATTGAATAATTAACATTAATAACATTATATAACATATATCAAGTGGCTTCGCATTTCAACAAGTAGGTTCCCTAATTAAATCAACTAATGGATAAATAGGCACGAATTTCACATACCTTGAGTTTTTTCTGCACCATCAACTGAATAAATCGAGTCCTTAAAACAATCGTTAAAAGAGACATCCGGCGACACCAATTTGGAGGCACGGACATCTGTTTCGTTTTCGGTCGGGTCTGCGTCAAGCAACATCTCATCTCCTGCACACTGAGGCTCGGTTTCTTTACCTGGCGCTTTAGTCAAGGAAGAACTCTCCATCTTGGTCTCCGCCTTTTTATTCGCAGCACTAATACCCAAATTAGACAGCTTCTTATCTTTCAGGCGGGATGTCACTGTATCCTGGTTTTTCGAGGTGACAGAAGGTTTTGAAGTGGTGAATTTTGAAGGTCGAGTAACCACCACACGCCTCGCCCTTGGTAGATTCGATTGCATTGTACCTGACACTTCAGAAATAAGATATTTCACTACCAGATGTCGAATTTGACCAGGGAACACAGGTAATCTGATTGCATCATGCCTAGATAAGGTTTTTTTAAAAGGTATGTATACAAACAGTTCACCTTCCAGTGAAAAATTGTTGTAACTGTGAAATTAAGGAACACAGATTTCTAGTTTAAACCTAAACCCTAGAAAGGGAGAACCGATTTCACTTCCCAAAGGGAAACCCTGCAGCGATCACCATTCAAAATGTGCCTTTAAACACAAACCCTAGGCGCGATTTGTGCAATTTGATTAATTAAGCACTGACCAGTGGGTTTGTGGCGCTTGAGAGCAGCATGTAGGTGGCGGAAGGGGTCGGAGGGGGAGGGGGAGAGGGAGGAGGAGGAGTTGGAGGAGGTGGAGTTGGAGGTGAGGTTGGGGTCGCTGGAGAGGATGGAGCGGCGCAACGTCGTGGGGACGGAGGCGGGGGCCGGGGGGAGAGTGGCGGCAGGAAGCTCAGACTTCCTCTCCATTGGTGGCGGGCGCGGAGGCCCACTGCATCTCGGCCGCCGAAGATCGGATCGCGAGTCGGCAGTCGGCACCGGCTGCTCGCTCTGTGCTGCTGCCTGCTGAGATTTGAAAAAAGCCCGCCCAAAGATTGCCGAAAGTGAAAAGGCGCCGTTAGAAGTTGGAGGTGACGACTGACGAGGAGAAGTGTCTGCGGGAAGATTCAGTTTGATCCCTCTCTTTGGACAGCGCTGGAATTGCTCATGGAACGCCTTTAATATTAAAACTGACCAAAATGCCCCTATAGTTAGCGATATATTTCACTTCTTCGGTGAGGGTATTTTGGTCAGTTTTGATATAAAAGCCGTCCCAAAAGTAATTTGGGGTGCATTTGGATGGAGCAAAGATTAGTGCAAGAGTAGTGATATTTGGGTTAGTGATTGAGAGTAGTGTGAGGTTAGTGCTAACTTGGGAAACGTATGAATAGAGCTAACTTCTTACTACTTAGGTTAGTGAAAATGTTATTTGAATGGTAGTTTGAAAGTAGTGATGGAGGTTAGTACTTGGATGGACACTACTCAAAAACTAAACCAACCATTCCATGGTTTAGTAGATTAACACTACTCAAGAGCTACTCTAAATTGCTAATTTATATGTGGATGCCACTACAATTAAAGTTAGTGTTGCTACTCTTGACTATCACTAATTTTCACTATCCAAACACACTACCTTTTAAGTTTTTAACGCTGCCCGAAAAGCATCTCCCTCCCCTCTGTTTGATGAGTGGGATGTTACGGAATTGCCCTTTTTGTATTGTGGCCTTGTGGGGTGGGAAGAAGTGGGAATTTGGACGTGTGCTGTATGTATCCTGCAACTACATGAGTACTGTGTAGAACAGCAGAACAGGATCAAGCATGAACTTGGGCCGTCGACAGTTTTGTATTTCGGCATGCTCCTGTTGGAATGTTGGGTATCATCCATCGGTAAGACGTTAAAAATCAGCGGCCCAACAAAAGTAGTTCTGTTCGGATCTAATGACACAAGCTCCATGTGAAATTTGGAAAAGGTCTAGATCCGGCCCATTAGATTCAGCAGACTTGTAGGACTCAAGCAAAACGGACCCGAGAAGTTAAACATGGACCTAAAATTATGAATTGGAGTTTATTTGTAAGACTCTCCGGCCTCAAAAGGGTAGGCTGAGAAGCCCAATATCAAATATCGGAATCATGGATTTGCCGCCAAGGAATTCATTTTGAATAAGCAAAGTTTAGACTTTAAAGAGGGATGGACACTCCGACAGTGTGGTCTAATAAAAACTTTAACTAAATTTTCCTTCATTTTATCCGTATTTAATTCTATATATAAGACGTATATAAATGTAGAGAACCTTTCTATAATGGGAATATTAATTGTGGTCAAATATATGGTTGTATAAGAGTTATTGTGCTGTATTTAATGTATGCAAATTAATACGCGATAATGACGCATACAGCATACAGCATACAATTAGTCAATTATACATACATCCAGCAATGGTGAATGAGTTAATACTTCAGCGAAAGAATACATGTTGACCAAATTAATGTTAGACGCATACAGAATTACAGATATACATTGAAAGACGAACTTAAGCAAGGATAGCTTCAAAGTTATTTTTTCTCGTAAATTCTAGAGACAATTATTGGTTCATCACTCCAAAAAACCCTGCTTTTTTTTTTTTTTGGGAGTTCAACTGGTCATAAGCAACAAACATTACAAGCTCAACCTCCTAATTACATTAAAAAATCTAATTAATTTTAACAAAATATATTTTTTTTTATGTTATACAATTGCCAAGAAATCTAAATTATGGACACAATTTTTATTGACTTTCATTGAAATATTGTACTAACTTTCATTTGTAAGATACTCTTACTACCAAATTTAATTTACAATTGAAACCATGTATCTAATTTTTTTAATTTATTTTATCTATTTTGGCCCGTGCTAATAATTTGTCCCGACTCCGCCACTGTAAAAAGATTCTGATGCAACTGAAGGAAGTTACAACAATCATGAGAAGTAAATTCTGTCACTGAGAGAGGGAAACTTCCTTGAATTGAAGAAGATATTTTTGTTTTTAATTGTTGGAATGAATTGTCAAGGTTTGGGAGATGGATATATGCATGAGCATGAGGAGGTTGGGCCTAACTGCATGCCCATGTCCTGCATTTATATATTGTATTATCCATTTCAATAGTTTATCAATTGCCAGCTAATAGGAGACACATTTGTCACTTTGTAAGATATATATATACTTTTAGAAACACCAATGTTGTTTCCCTAGCCTACTAGATGTTCATGTTCCTTTGGTTTATTTATTTTACTTTAATTACATTAAGAGTAAGAGCCAGTGTCTACCATTTTTACTTATCTACCGGTCTATCGTATTTTTAGTGAACAAATATCATTTTTCAGAAAACATTTATATCTTTCCGATCAATAGATATCGTTTTCCAGTAAATAGATACACTACAGTTTCCAGTGAATATTTATGCGACAGTAGTAAGCACATGAGTGTACGTGGTGTGTCAGAATTGTAAGAAGGATGGATATATGGGTGACCTACTTTATAGGGATGGACTCTACAGTTTTTCTTAAATTAATCGACGTTGTCCAAATCCAATATATCATTTTTTCCAACTATTGATCGGAACTCACGCTCCCACAATGAAAGACACATAACAAAAAATCAACAGAGTTTATTACGTAATGAACAAGGAAAAGACAACTATAATATGCTTTTAATAAACAACATGATATACAAATTTCTTCAACAAACCAAACAACTAAGAAATAATTAATTTGAATAACAATCATGTTTGATGGGAATACATATATATACTCTCTTTTGAATTCTATTTCTCTATTCTCATAATGCCGAATGCAGTCGTAGGGGTTAATTTGACTACATACTTTCATCCAAATTCCACTTTTCCACATTATTGCATCACAATTCCACACTTTTTCTCTATTTTTTGCTTGCCAAAATTGAAAGCACTTTACTTATTGGACTTTGATAGAATACTTAATGATGATCAAACTGTACAAATTTGAAAGACAACCAATCTTTTCAGCAGTATTGTACTAATTTTTTTTTTTTTAATTTTAAGAACTGGCCTTTAGTCTAGTGGTAAAAGGCACGCTCTCTGTGTCGGAGGTCGCGGCCGGGTTCGGAACCCGGATGAAAGATTTTTTATAGACATATAAATTTGAGTGCCCTTACCTCAAAAATATATACATTCTTTAATTTTGCAGATTTTTAAGGTACTTAATTAATAATCTAGAGGATATATGTACATGTTCACCGACCCAAAACATTATAGTCCGTTATGGAAAGTATAAAATATTACCAAAGATAAACACAATCCTAACTAAATATACAAGTTCACACAAGAGTGAGCACCAATCAAAGATCCATTAGAAAACACATTTTTCCACAATGGGGCAAAGAAATTTATGTGATAAAATCTTTAAATTAAGTATATATATATATATATATATATATCCTCTCTGCTTAAATAAATACTAATTATTTAGAGATTGTCTCCAAGTGCGCATAAGGTGGCCCCATGTAATTTGTCATTTCAATATGCCAAATATGTAAAGTTACGTACGTAATATCACCTATGAAAATATTGTAGAGATACAAAAAAACAATATCAAAATTGATGCGGATTGTATTAGTATTTATATTAAATAAGATTCTATTCAAATTAATAACTTTAGTATACAATTTATTTTGCACAATGCATTGTATACTATACGTACGGATAAATGTTTAATACTATATATATGAGTTAACATGAATATTTACCGTTAATATGAAAACTAACACACAGTAGTATCAATTTTTGTATATATATATATATATATATTTCTTTTTTGTTATACATATCAGTTGCTATCACCAATTTCAAGTTTAGAAGTACAAGTAGTACTGAATTGGGACTTCCAAAGTAATTTGTCACTGTTATAATTTGTAAGTGAGATAAAATACGATATATACTTTGTAATTCGGTTTCTTACAATGCATATAAAATAGTAATATACTGAAGCCAGCTTGCACGGTTGATTTGATACATATTTGAATTTATCAAATAATTCACTTCATATATATTCCTCTTCCTCTTCCTCTTCCTCTTAATTTTTTTGTTGATTTTTTGGGCCAATAAATATGTCCGTTTAATCAATATATATGCAGAGGCAGAGCCAACCTATTTCGGAATATGGACATCAACTTTATACTACATTTTCTTTACAGAAAAACGCTAAAATAAAAATGCTTAATTATATCAAACTAATTATATATATAATTACACTATATATGCTTTAAAAATTTCCCTAACCTATTTCTTCTGGCTCTGAAATGTATGGTAAAATACAGGGTCAGAATCTGCTGCCATAATTGTGATGGCAACGTGCTGTCATAGTAAATCTGGACGGTTGAAATTAATTTAGACGACTGAGATCTTTAGAATAGGGGAGTGTTTTATTGTGGACTCCATCTGTTATTGTAACTATGGCAGCAGGCTGCGATCAAAACTATGGCAGCGGATTTTTATCCGTAAAATACATGTTTCCGATGAGGGAATTGCAACGCTAAGATATACGTCACCGAATAATTAAAAAATAAATAGAGAGATATATACATGATCATACATGACACATTATATAAAATATTTTGAAGTTATATGGACATAAACTATATATTATTTATAAGAGGCACAATATTCCTGTCAGACATTTAATAGTTGCACACTGTTTTTGACGATATACCAATTATGCACTATATATATACACCAGAGTAACAACTAGCGTTCGTAGAAAAACCATCCATGACGTCTATAGGTTACATATCGGGATGTATCTATTATATTTTAGAATATATTCGTTAGATTTTGTACATATCTATAGACGTATGGACAGTTTTTCATATATACATGAATGAATACAATTTCTGCTGCGCGGTATTCCGCACGGCTGCGTACGTACGTACACGACAACCGCAATAATACACGCAAATAATAATTGTATATATGATATGATATGATATATGATATACTAAAAATACAGAATTAGTAAAGAATATACGCGCCGTGTATAATATATCCGGGCGCACATGCATGATCAGATGGGTCAACTGGGAATGGCTGTACGGACGAGACAGGGGGTGCCTGCCTAGCCTAGTGCTCATCCTCTGTAGCGCTGCACTGTGTAGAGCAGGATATGAACCGTTAGATCATCTCGAGATCTGTGCTAGATCTCATCTCGAGATGATTCAACGGTTCACATCCTGCGCTACACAATGCAGCGCTACAGAGGATATGGAACCGCCGGATCTGGCCAAGATAAGGTCCACTTTATTATTACAGAAGCGTCAATTCTTGATTTGTTACAGGGGAATCTATCTTCAGCCAGATTCGTTCATTCATCACCCGTCCAATCTCCAAACTAAATTATCTTATATGTACACTTGCCATTTATTTAGTTTATATATGTATGTAAATTTGGTGTTTTTCTCTCTCATTTTTTCTTTTTTTATAAACAAAGATGAGAAACAAATTATTCAAATTTAACTATCTATAACAAATTTTAATATATGAATTTTGAACTCGTGACCTCTTACGGTTTGTCACTAGGTCAATTCAAAAACTTATTCTTGTCTTTCTAATTCTCTGCATCTTAGTTTTCCATCTGAACTCCTATGGAGAATGTCACAACATTTATCTCTCGAATAAATTGATTTTGTCCTTTCTAAATTAGAGCATAGAGGAGGTGGACTCTTTACACTTTCTTCCCTTCCCTTCCCTCCTTTAAAAAATGTTTCTTTTTTATTCAAAAGGCCTTTAGAAAACACTTGAAAACAACATTATTACATACCATATGAGTAAACGAAATTGACAATACACAATCTATGATGATGGTTATAATGCTTCTAATTTTTTGTGCCTTCATCATATCTGTACTTTTTATTTTTCAAATAACCCAAAATATTTGATTAGTATAACATTCTCTTCGAGCACATACACATTAAAAACATTTTCACTTTTTATTTCATTTCATATGAATATATGAGTTAAAAAAAAAAAAAACTCAATGTCTAGAAAGTACTCACGTTAGTGCATCTTTTTAGCTCTTAATGTCAAAATAAAACAATATGCAAGTTTGATATTTTCTTGTATATACAAAGTTAATTAAAGTGATATAGTTTAAATCTAATCATTTTAATTTAAAAAAAATAGTTTTAAATTTTGAATTATTTGATACTTAAAAAGTGGAGACATATATAAACACGACTCATAATCTATTATATTAAACTAGTAAAGAGCTCACGTCTTGCATTTGGCTGAAATTGTTATTTCTTGTAATAAATTTTTAAGATATTATGTAATGGGTCTTAAATTGAGAAAATTGATATGAGCCTTAAGTTTTAATGGGTTGAGACATTAAAGCATGTCAACAGTGGTGATTAATCAACGGCTGAGATTTATTTCTTAGGGAAGATAGACCTTTCATGTCAAAAAATTTAATATGCTTTTATGATGAGTAAGGATTTATATTCAAGATGCATGTCGGACGTCGGTTTTAATTAAGAGTTTATATATATGTTATTTACAAACATGCCAGCTTTTCTCATGATATTTTCTCTTGAAAAGATCTTTTTGTAAATAGATTCTCCAAATGATAAAGCAACCGACCAAGATCACTAGGCCATCCAATAACAAGAATTTCTGGAACCATACTTGCTCTGCTTTTGTATGAAAACAATATCTCTGTGAGGTGTGAACCAATCCAGAACCGGCGTCTGCTTTAGTGATTAAAGGTAACACTTTTCATGTGGTAGGCTGTGGGTTCGAAATCTGATTTGGAAGTCATTTATAAACATTTATATTAATACTAGTAAAGAGCCCACACATTGCTTTGTGCTGAAATTAATATATTTTATAATAAAGAACCGAAAGCTCATCTCTTGTTAGGAAACTGATATGGGACTTAAATATGTATGTCAACGGTGGTGATCAATCTAAGAAACAATTAACGGCTGAGGTTTCTTCTGTAGGGAATATAGAACTTGCATGTCAAAAAATCTAATATCATTTTATTAGGAGTAAGGATGAGTGGTTTGACCCTTATATTTATCTCAAAAATAACATCCATGTGAACCAAAGAAAAAAATTTAGATCAAAACTAGAGACGCTTTTTTTTTAAAATAGAAATCCTTATATGCACACAATGTTAGATGTAAACACTTCTTTAAAAAACATTTTTAAATTTAAATTAGATATATACTATGTATATTCGAAAGTGTTTTATGTAGGACACTGGTACATATAAGGGAAACAATTTCATATCCCAATAACTTAATGTTATAAAATTCTAGGTAAATTAGAGTTGATCAAAGGTTGTGAGGGCATATAGAAATATTATCCCTATAAACTTAGTACTTGTCTTCTAATAACTAGTAAAAAGCTCATGCGCGTTGCTTTGGACTGAAATTATTATTTCTTATAATAAATTTTTAAGATAATATGTAATGGGCCTTATGTTGAGAAAATTGATATGGACCTTAAATTTTAATGAGCTGAGACATTAACGTCAACAGGTATTAACGTAAATCAACGGTTCTGATCTATCCAAAAAAATGATCAACGGCTCAGGTTTCTTATTTGAGAAAGATAGCCCTTACATGTCATTTTTTCCAATATGCTTTTATATATAGTAAGGATTATATTTTGGATTAAGCTACAATATAATTTAAAAAGAGAAAAAGGGAAACTAGAGGGAAAGATTAGCCGGGGAAACGAGGGGAGAATAGGACAGGAAGGAGAAAATACATTACAACTAAATAAAGCAGTAAACATTTCTTTAACAACACATTCCATTGGACATTTGGACTTGACAAATAAATACCCAATGCATCAAAAAGTCAAAACACACAATGACAGAACCATTCTAGGTGCATGATTTGTCATTGACTAAGTTTAGTTCAAGGCTTAAAAAAGGGAAAGCATGGCGAGACAATGATCTATCCATAGGATTGTGCTTGTACCATTCTTAGCACAAGTTGACACACGAAAACAATTAATCATCTTAATTAGGGACACAAGACGATGAGAAAAATTAACCTACACTAGACAGAGACATGTAGCTAGGAATATTCCGACTATCACTATCTCATCTAATGAAATCATGTGAATGTTGATCTTTGTTGTGCGTCGCATATTTTACTTTCACTAATTTAAGTGGATGGAAATAATAGAAGACAGGAAATAGTAATATTGATTGTAGCAGAAATTATACCCATTTGGGAAGGAAAAAAAAGGCAGAAATTGCCTACCACTAGATTAGTTCTTATATATATTGCATGTGAGTAGACATTGCCTAAAGATAATGCTTCGCCTAAATTAAGATGATAAAAAGTAATATTTGGACATGAAATGCAATGTTCCCACTCTTGGTGCTTGTAATTCTAATTTTTCCTTTGATATTTATTAAAAAAAAAAAAGAACAAGGATTGTTGATAGCTGGTTTTAGAAGTTAAATTGTTTGAAATTCTCTCTCTACATACTTATTTTTTAAAAAATTCTTATTTCCGTCAAAATAATTGTCGATTTTGTATTTTACGAAGGAAGAGGTGCCATTAAACAAAGGATAAATGTTATTGAGATGCAAAGAAGATACCAAAATCGATATAGACTGTGTTAGTATTCATATAATTAAAGAGGAGAGATTCATTGACAATCACAATAATACTTTTCAAAAATTTATAAAAATCCATAAAAAAATTTTAAAAATAGAAAAAAATTTATAGAAATATTGATTAACTTATATATTGATTATGTTTCATATTATATTCAAAGCAACATTTAATAGTTCTTTAAAGACTTGTTAAATTACAATCGTTAAGAAGTGTACAAAATTATAATAAGGCATGAAACACTATCAAGTTATAAGTAAAGTAATGCATCCACAATTTTTTTTTTCATTTTTAAGATTTTGTATGAATTATTACAAATTAATCAAAAGTCCCATTGTCAAGATTGTGAAGATAAGCATTGTCGATGGATCCCTCCTCGTAATTAAATGAGTTATGTATTCAAATTAATAACTTTACTACACTACTTATTTTATATAGTGTATCATATATATTATACAAATAATTTGTATTTAAAATGGTTACCCTGAATATTGACTCATTTAACGTAATGCTAATACGTTAGGTATCAATTTTGCTATTTTTTTATATTTATAAGAAAATGAGGGATATAGGGAATAGAGAATAGAGATGAGAGAATGAATGAGGAGGAGGGGGGGGGGGGGGGGGTGGAGGAATCGAGCAAAATTCATAGAGAGCAAGACTCACAAAGTGCGAGAGTTAAAGAGAGCAAGCGAAAGTTAGCGAGGGTGAGTGAGAGAGAAGATTCAAAAATTAGCTAAAGAAGGGAGATCTTAGCGGGAGCAGAGAAACTCTTATTACGCGTAGAAGGAGAGCAAAAACACGTGGGAGATGGTTAAGGAGGAGAAATGTTATAACTTACAGTGTACTCCAGTAGAGGCTGGAGAGAAGGAACATAAAGAATAGGATGGAATAGGAGAAAATTGGAGAGGTGAAATCTTATCTCTCGTTTTGGAGGGTATCAAAATGATAAGGTTACTATAGAGCGCTTCATTTTCTGTCCTATCCCTTCACCTCTTCTCCCCTCCAAAATTTATTGTTCTATAACAAGTAAATTAATCCGGACAAGTCATGTCGACACCCCTTCTCTCCCTTCCCCTTACTTCCCATATCTCTTTCTAGAGCAAGCAATTAGTACTCTGGCCATGTAAGCTACTTACATCCCTCAAATAGGGATTTACATTTCAAGGGCCTTGGTAATCCTCATTCTCTCTCTGTTTTTTTTTTTTATTTTTTTATTACTAGTATAGTGCCCACATATTGCAATGGGATGTTAATATTTTTTATTTGAATTATCGAAGTTAAACATTAGTATAAAATCTAACTTCCTACTATGCCTAGTAATATAATCAAGTATTAAAAATACAAAATATTTAATTTTTAAATATCAAAAAATCAATATAAACAACTATTTTTTGGTAATATTTCACAATAAAAAAATCAATGATAAACGATATAACAAAAAAAAAAAAAAAAAAAGGCAACTTTCTCCAAATCTTAAAAAAAAAAAAAGGCAAAAACATAAATTATAAAGACTACAAAGGACATGTCCAACATTGAACTCTCAATTGACCGGGTTGGGTCTTAGAGCAATATAGCAATTTTTCTTTATTTTTGGAGATTTCATCAAGTGAAGAACCAAACGACATTAATTACCTAGTGTTGAACTCTCAACATTTAATGCGGACACGTTTTTATAGTTGGGACTTGGGAGAGATGGTAAGATGGAAACCACAAAATTGACAAATCAATGGCTCTGATCAAATAATAGGAATTGATCGAACGGCTGAAATGCCTCTGAACAAATAGTCATTTCAATATCTAAATCAACTCCTCCTTTTATAAGTAGTAAGGATAATTTGAATTCACAGCCTCTCTAATTAATCTATGTAATCAATATACTAATCTAATTAATGAAAATTTATCGCCTAATGCAAAAAAGAAAACACTAGAATTAATTTTAATTAAGTATGTGGGATGATTTAGTGGACAAAAATACCTAACTCATTTTGTAAAGAGTTGGGCCCGAGCCCTCGTGAGCGTATTTTTTTCCCCTCCGGCTTTCAAAGAGCTTAATCAATTAAGATGGACATTTGCTCATGTATCTAGAATTAAAAATTTACACACAAACAATATGCAAAATTCAAAAAGACGTTTACATTTATTTTTTAATTTATCGAAAATAATATTATCAAAGTAATAACTCCGCCTATGTTGTTGCAATTGTTTCAATATAGCCGGTCCCAAGCCCGGGTAAAGGAGGAGGGTTGCGATAGGCTTGGCAAGCCAGCTATAAAAAAAACCCCGCCACTCTTTATGGAAATGAAACCAAACAGAATATCGTTGGGGCGTAACCCTCTTAGCGACGCGCCATATCGGAACCCGGATGTGGTGTCAAATGAGCAAGGGCCGGGTCGTCACCCCTCTAGTGGCGCGCTGTATCCTGATCTGAGTGCAGTGCCAAATGAAAAGCTAAGATCGGGTTGCCGCTCCCTATGTGGTACACTGCACCGGCGCCCGGGTGTAGTGGGAAATGAGCAAGGGTCTTCGCATTTCACTCGACGGGTGCGAGGCGTAAGGAAGTTAGCCGAGCCGTGTAGGATTCGTATAGGTAGTTGAAACGTAGGGTCTTTAACGGGAAAGTTGCGAGAGTTAGTTGATACAGCGATTAGGAGACGTGTAAATATTCTATGCGTACAGGAGACCAAATGGACGGGTCAGAAGGCAAAGGAGGTGGAGAGTACCGGGTATAAGTTATGGTATACGGGGACAGTTCGGAGTAGAAATGGAGTTGGCATCCTGATTGACAAGAACTTCAGGGATGGAGTGGTTGAAGTCAAGAGACAAGGGGATAGGATCATTCTAGTCAAGTTAGTTGTTGGTGACTTGGTTTTGAATGTCATCAGTGCATATGCCCCTCAAGTAGGCCTTAGTGAAAGTGTCAAGATGCAATTTTGGGAGGATCTTGATGATATCGTGAGAAGTGTGCCTGCTGGTGAGAAACTTTTCATAGGAGGAGATCTCAATGGTCACATCGGTACAACTAATGAGGGGTTTGAGGAGGTGCATGGAGGTTTTGGATATGGCGATAGAAATCAAGAGGGGGAAGACATCTTGAACTTTGCTATAGCTTATGACCTAATGGTCGCTAACACCTGCTTTAGAAAGAGAGAGTCCCATTTAGTGACCTTCCATAGTGGTCAACACTCTAGCCAGATTGATTTTGTCCTTACTCGAAAGGCTGACAGACGAGCCTGTCTAGATTGTAAGGTAATACCGGGGGAGTGTATTGTTCCACAACATAGGCTAGTGGTGGCTGACTTTCGCTTTCGTATATGTGCGCACAAGAAGAAATGTGCTAACATCACGAGAACAAAGTGGTGGAAGCTTAAAGGAGCAGCATCACAGGTCTTTAGGGATAAATTGATTGAAGAAGGACCATGGACGGACGACGACGATGCAAATACCATGTGGAAGAAGATGTCAAAATGCATTCGGGATGTGGCTGCAAAGGTGTTTGGGGTGACTAAAGGAAACAAAAGGGAACCTAAAGACACTTGGTGGTGGACCGAAGAGGTGCAACAGGCGATCAAGGAGAAGAAAGAATGCTACAAGCAGTTACATCATGACAAAACAACTGAAAACGTGGAGAAGTACAAAGTAGCCAAGAAGAACGCGAAGCGAGCTGTGAGTGAAGCAAAGAGTCGAGCTTATGATGACCTTTACCATAAGCTAGGTACGAAGGAAGGCGAAAAAGACATCTATAAGATGGCTAAAATTCGTGAGAGGAAGACAAGGGATTTGAACCAAGTCAAATGTATCAAGGACGATACGGATCGACTTCTCGTGAAAGATGAGGAGGTCAAGATGAGGTGGAAGGAGTACTTCGACAACTTATTCAATGGCGACACTGAAAGTGCCACCATTGAGTTAGATGATTCCTTTGATGACGCCAACAGACGTTTTGTCCGGAGGATTCAGGAGTCCGAGGTAAAGGAGGCGTTAAAAAGGATGAAGGGAGGCAAAGCGATGGGACCTGACAATATCCCTATCGAGGTGTGGAGATGCCTTGGGGACGTAGCAATAGTATGGCTAACTAAGCTGTTCAACCACATTTTTCAGTCAAATGAGATGCCTGAAGAGTGGAGGAAAAGTATATTAGTACCAATCTTCAAGAATAAAGGAGATATTCAAAGTTGTACTAATTACAGAGGAATTAAGCTGATGAGTGATACAATGAAACTATGGGAGAGAGTGATTGAACATCGTCTAAGACGAATGACAAGCATCACAAAAAACCAATTTGGTTTTATGCCGGGGAGGTCGACTATGGAAGCGATTTTCCTGATACGACAACTTATGGAGCGATATAGGGAGCAGAAGAAGGATCTACACATGGTATTTATCGATATGGAGAAAGCATATGATAAAATACCAAGAAATGTCATGTGGTGGGCACTGGAGAAACAAAAAGTCCCAACAAAGTATGTTAACCTTATCAAGGATATGTACAATAATGTTGTGACTAGTGTCCGAACATGTGATGGGGAGACTGATGCTTTTCCCATTAAGATAGGACTACATCAAGGGTCAGCTTTGAGCCCATATATTTTTGTCTTAGTGATGGATGAAGTTACGAGGGATATACAAGGAGATGTCCCTTGGTGTATGCTTTTTGCTGATGATGTAGTGCTAATTGACGAGAGTAGGGCAGCTGTCGACACGAAACTGGAGTTGTGGAGAAAGACGCTGGAGACGAAAGGTTTTAGGCTTAGTAGGACTAAGACCGAGTATATGAGATGCGACTTCAGTGATGAGAGATCTGAGAATGGAGATATTAGTCTAGATGGACTAACAGTGCCAAAGAAGGACACATTTCGATATCTGGGCTCCATGCTACAGAGTGATGGGAATATTGATGCAGATGTTGGCCATAGAATTAAGGCGGGTTGGATGAAATGGCGACAAGCATCTGGTGTTCTCTGTGACAGCAAGGTCCCACAAAGGTTGAAAGGTAAATTCTATAGAATAGCCATTAGACCTGCAATGTTGTATGGGGCAGAATGTTGGCCTACTAAAAGAAACCATATCCAGAAGATGAGTGTAGCGGAGATGCGTATGCTACGATGGATGTGTGGCCACACAAGAAAAGATCGTATCAGAAATGATGACATACGTGACAAAGTAGGGGTGGCTCCGATTGAAGAGAAGATAGTCCAACACCGATTGAGGTGGTTTGGACATGTTCACCGGAGACCTCCTGAAGCACCAGTACGTAGCGGTGTCCTAACCCGTACCGAAAACACAAAAAGGGGTGGAGGTCGGCCAAAACTGACATGGGAGGAAGCTGTAAAAAGAGACTTGAAGGCATGGAGTATATCCGAAGAGCTGCTCTTGGATAGGGACGCGTGGAAGTTAGCAATCCACGTACCGGAATCATGACCAACAAATCAAACCCCTAGCGGCTACTATTATATTACTATTATTACTATGACTACTATTTCACTATTATTACTATTATTATTACTATTATTATTATTACTACTATTATTATTAGTAGTATTATTACTACTACCACTATTACTACTATGTAGTATCATCATTATTATCATTCATAGTAGTATTATGTAGTATCATACTCATCATCACTATCATTCATATTAGGACTAGTTTTTCACTATTACCATTGTTATTACTGTTCTTTCTTTATTTATCTATTTTATCTTTCTTACGATCATGATCATCATTGGGTTCTACTTGGTTTCATTTCTAGCCTACCCCAACTTGTTTGGGACTAAAGGCTTGGTTGTTGTTGTTGTTGTAATATTATCAAAGTAATAAACCATTAATGTTAATGAAAAATCTCTTTCCTTTTATGACCTCAATTATATTTGATACCGAGATGACTGTACATGCATTGTGTCGAAGATGTATACTATAATAATATTGTAAAATATATAGAAATGAAAAAAAAGAAATAAAGTGAGTTAAGGTGGCGTTCTTCAATTGAACGTGTATGAAAGTTATCACTCAAACCCTTTACAAAGAGCGATTATAATATATACTAGCATAGAACCGGCATTATATAGTTTTTTTACTGATAAAGTAATTAAAGCACATAACGTTGCGGCTGATAAAAACAAAAAAACTAGGACAGCATATTCTCATCTTTTTTAAATCAACCAATGTTCTAAAACTCTAATAGAAGTAGGTCAACATCATTATGTCAGGCTAATTAATCATCTCCCAATTAGTACGTCAAACCTAAAAAGAAATTAGGATAAAAAAAAAAAAAGTCTTACGGTGTAAAAGCAAGCTGTTCTATTTGTTCTCCGGTCCCTTTCTCCCGTTTTAATATAATTGGTAAATATACAAAAGGAAAATAGGTAGAGTCCATCTATCTATAAAGTAAGCCACACATCCACCACTTACTTACAATTTGACACATCCACGTGCACTTATGTACTTGTCACAGTTGCATAAATGTTTACTGAAAACTATAGTATATCTGTTTTCTAGAAAATGATATATGTTGATCAGAAAGATATAAATGTTTATTGAAAAATGATATTTGTTCATCAAAATTACGGTGGACCGGTGGATAGATAAAATGAGTAGTTGTTACCTACGACTCTATATAAAAAAAGAACACTATAATTTGACCTAATTAATGGTGCATTGGTACTATACATTGTTTTAGATATTGTTTGTTTATTTTAGTTTTATATATGCGCACTTTGATAGTTGATACTGTGGTCCAAGTAAATGTTTTATGTGCACCATTGTTGGTAAAGTAAAAAAGAAGAAATTATGACAATTGGAATAGAGAAGAACTTTTTGACCTCCAAATTTAGGGCCAACAATGGGCAATAAATTAATTAACTTATCATCAAGTTAGCAACGGTCAACCTTCGCAAGATGACAAAATATCATCGTACCTTTTTTGAAATATAATATTTGATGAAGTTTTCTTCTTTTAAATAGTCATATATTAATTAAAGAGGAGGGATCCATTAACAATCTTTATTATGACAATCTTGAAAATGGTTGTTTTTTAAAATTTGTAAAAATTTATTAAAAATCTTAAAAATAGAAAAAAGTTTACGGAACTATATATTGTTTAACTTATAGATTGGTTATGTTTCCAATTATATTCAATTTAAACGATATTTGATAGCTCTTTAAATATCCGTTAAATTACAACCGTTAAAAAAAGTACAAAATTTTGATAAGGCATCAAACGATGTTCAAATTGGTTAAAATTTAAAATACTATCAATCTATAAGTTAAGTAATGTATCCATAAAACTTTTTTCATTTTTAAGATTTTTTATGAATTCTTACAAATTAATTTTTTAAAACAACCATTATCAAGATTGTCAAATTAAGGATTGTCAATGGATCCCTCCTCTTAATTAAATAGTGTAGTTACAATTTCTTATTACACATTACACTAAAATATGGTTACTTTCCTTCGGCATCTCATTTTTTTTATATTAAATCGGAGTTGTTAGAGGAGTTATGTTTTGGATCAGTTAAGCAACTGTTCATTTTTAATTGAATGGTTTTCTTCTGATCGATCTAATGTTCCTTTTTAATTAATTGTGTATAATAGATTTATCGTGACCATCCGATCCAGAAAAATTAACGGCCCATATATATTAATTTCTTCCGATCCGTACTAAAATTTGAACATGGTCTCCGGTAAAACATTTTGCACGTAAAATTATTATATTAATGTAAAGATCAAAACAATAAGGTCGGAAAAAGAATAAAATTATGGTTTGAATTCGGAAGTGAATGGTGGAGCCTGGACCGTGACGATTGTTTTCTTCTGAAAAGCAAACAAACAAAAAAGGAACTTAGTTCATGGCTTTGATCGATTCCCCCTTTTTCTTTTGTGGAAATTTGATTCCGCTGTTTAAACCTTGCAATGAGGTAATCAAGTTTGAAGCTTAATTAATGGGACATGGAAATAGTTGCTAGGGATACTTATTCTCAAAGGCTGCGTTTGTCAACAAACATTTATATGCTATTCGGGAATAATACGCTTTTTTAGTTTTTTGTGAGTGCCAAACACACACAAAAACTATATATTGGAAGAGCTCAAAAAGTAGGCTAATCTGGTATGCCGACCCAACTATAGAATATTGGATTAGTGTCAATAACTCATATAGAATTAGGTTACCGTGTTATGCATAACAAACCGACCTCCGTGTTATACGTTCGTATCTCAGCAATTGTAACTCGGATGGCCGATCCGATTCGACCGGTCCATTCTATATATCGAAATCTCATAGGATACTAATTTTTACTATTTTTGAAGATTCCTTACTATTTTTAACGATTTTTGAAAGATGACCCAAAAATAATAATAAAATAATCTATTTGAAATTCAAATTCAGGTGTTTTTTTCAAAAATCATTACAAATAGTTAGGTTATAATGTTGTATTATATACATATACTTATATATCGATAGATTAAGTTATTATAATGTTGTATTATATATGTAAAATTTTGGATACTATAAGTAAAATTTAGAGAAGATAGAATTTTTTTTTTTTTTAACATTACTTGAAAGCTTTGCCTTATAAAATTATTCTAATTTTATTATATATATATGTAAATATCGAGTAAATCTAGCGTGCTCCTAGGAGTACGGAGGCCTCCCGTGAGCTTAACACAAAAAACATATCAAATCATATTCAAATTTTAATTTATATGGCTCAATAAATTCTTTATATCAAAATTTTATAGCATGCAAATTTTTTTCATTTTTGGAGATATTTAAGTATTTATTTCGGATTTTTGTGCTAGTAACTATACAATATTAATAAAATAATCAATGTTTCATATGTAACTTTTAAAAAATCTGAAATAAATACTGAAAAATCTCTAAAAATGGAAAATTTTTGCATGACACATGCTTTTGATATAAAGAACTTATTGAGCCATATAAATCAAAATTTGAATATGATTTGATATGTTTTTAGTGTTAAGCACACGGGAAGTCCCGTGAGCTTAAGAGCACCGTAGTTTTATTCGTAAATATCTCTATATCTATATATCATTCCATGTTGCAGGAATATGAACAAATCAGATCATATGATCTGTCCTTTTGAGAAACTTTGTCCTCTACATAAAGAACTGACGGGACTGGATCGCATTTCAGGTCGAGTCAAGCGAGCCCTGCCGAGCCAATAATATGGCAAAATCTAAGCCGATCTGAGCCAGATCTGGCGATATATTCGCTAATGTGTACGTCCTGCAAATATGTTATGAGATGCATATATGATTTGATTTGATGACAAATGCAAAAGCCGGAAGAAGTGGGCATGACATGACAAGTTGATAACATCATGCATCACGCATCCGATCCATCTCACCAGGATCTCGGGGCTGTGTATATATATACACCACAGTTGAATTCAATTCCGCTGCTATCCTTCCCTCGGATAACAGGGTCCTGCTTTTCCGATCGGTACCGTTAGATTAAAATGGACAGATGAGATCTGTTCGGCAAAACCCTTTTTTACTTCAAAAACCGAACTTTGCACTGAATCTGAACCGTTCGGTGCTGATCCGACGGTCACTGTCGGGATAACAGGGTCCTGTTATTGCCAAAGAATAACAGCAGAATCGGACGTCACCACAGTTCAATTTTGCTGTTATCCAAATTTAGACCGTCGGATCAAAATCAACGGATAAGATTAATTGTGAAAAAAGCCTCCTATAATCTTAACTGGACCAATTGGGCTGTCTGTTTTGATCTAACGGTCCATATTAGACAAACAGGACCCGGTTATTCTCAAAGAATAACAGCAGATTCGGACTCATATACACCATGAGTTAGACTATTACAGTAGAGGTAGCATTTTAAATCGAAACGTTAATGCTTCAAATTTATGTTATGGTGTCCGAAATCACGATTTATGGTGCTCAATAAATTCTTTATATAAAAATATTGGGGATCACAAAAATTTTTCATTTTTAGGGTTTTCTAAGTATTTGCTTTGCATTTTTGAAAATAACATGTACAAACATCAATATTTTATTAATATATATGAGCTCTTTCCTAAAAAAATAACTTAAAAAACTTAAAAAACTTCAAAAATGAAAAAAAATTGTATTCTTTAATATTTTCATATAAAAAATTTATTGAGCACCATAAATCATGATTTCGGACGTGATAACATAAATTTTGAGGCGTTAACATTTCAGTCCGAAATGCTAACGTTAGTATAATAGTATAACTCATGCATCATACATCATTTTAGCTAATTTACATAATTTTAATATGACATATAACTAAGCTGCATGCAAACATTTCTAACATTCCTATAAGCATTATATATGAATATTTTCTGAATAACTTATTCATGAGACATTTTCAATTAATTAAAAAGCTGCTACAATATACTAATTCGGAAGATAACTCTTACGTATCGATAGAATAACCGTCTATATATCCATAGATGTACAAACTTTGTAATAAATACATTAATTTGTAACTTTATGTCCAATTTGTAACCCATAAACTTTATGGATGTCCATTCTATGAACACTAGGTAGCGCTCAATTTAAAAGGAATGCTACGCGTGTACAACTTGTGATAGGCCAATGACTTTTTATAAAAAATTTGAATCCAACCCAATTAGACGAGAGTTGCTTTTAATTGACAGCAGTGTTTTTACTTGGAACAACTAAACATAGGGTTGTAAACGAATCAAATCAAATTTGATCTAAATCGAATTTGAACCGAATCGAGCTGGATGTCCATTCTATGAACGCTAGGTAGCTCTCAATTTGGAACGTATACTACGGGGGTGTACAACTTGTGATAGGCCAATGACGTTTTATCAAAAATTTGAATCCAACCCAATTCGACGAGAGTTGCTTTTAATTGACAGCAGTGTTTTTACTTGGAACAACTAAACATGACCTATAGATCAGAATACTTCCTTTCCTATTCTCTATAACATGTAAAGTCCACCTTATATAGTAGGGTCATCCATCCACCCTCTCACAGTTCTGACACACCACGTACACTAATATGCTTAATTAGCACGGTTGCATAAATATTTACTGGAAACCGTTATGTATTTGTTCATTGAAAAATGAGATCTATTCATTAGACAAATATAAATGTTCACTCATGAAAAATGATATTTGTTCATTGAAAATACGATGGATCGGTGGATAATTAAGTAAAAGAGTGGACGCTACCTACTGCTCATTCTCTGTTCATCTCCTGGTTTCACCACCACAACTAACCCTATTGGAAGATTAGAACTACGAAGCTAGCTAGAAACATGCATGCTGCCATTGACGGACGGACAAAGCGTGGCTCGTGCTCGCACTGTACGTCGGAGCGCGCAGGGCGAAGGTTATATATTGGTGCAAGAGCGTAGGGTTTGCCGTAGATTGACGTTCTCGCAATGGCCAGAATTAAGGGAGGCTTAAGATCGAAGACGAAAGCTATTCAGAAGAAATGAAATTAATGAATCCATAAATCAGCACATATGTAATACATAGGGTTACTTTGGTGATCAGTAATATGTAAAAATGTTGTTCCAAGTAAAAAAGACGCTCCCCAATTATAAGGATATAACATTTTTTTTGAGATATAGATGAGGGTCAAGCTATTCAAATTTAAATTTAAATATCTATAAAAGATCTTCCATCTGGGTTTCGAACCTGCGACCTCCCACACAGAGAGCATTGCCCTTAACCACTAGACCAAATGCTTGTTCTTTAAGGATATAACAATTGTTAGTTAATCCACTTATAAATCCAACTCAACTCATCTTTTTTATATGTGTAAAAAGAATGTATGTAATTTTAATGGAATGTATACATGATAATCAGTTACTGAAGATCTTTTATGTTATGCATTTGAAAAGAATCCGAATAAAAATAAGTAGAAATTAAAAAAAAAATTCAAACAGACAACTTTTTATAATGAAACTTATAAAAAAATATTGAATCACATTTCGAAAAGATCATAGAAATTGGCATTTTGACTACTTGAAAGGCTAGGTCTTTTTAGTGTAGATAATATAGTGGGTTCCAAGGGCGGACTTATATGGAGGCCAAGGGGGGCACTGGCCCCCCTTCATATTTAGAAATTCTAATAGGCTATTAGTTTTTTTAAGCCAAATTCAATTTGCCCCAGTAAATGGTCCCCCTATCAAGAATTATCTCGATGATAGTAGGAACAAAATATTTTTGTTATAAGTGGAGAGTGAACCCAATAATTAAATGTTCGTGTTTGAAACTTTGGAGTTAGACTATTATACTAAAAGATTTATGTCATCATGTCTGAAATCACAATTTATGGTGCTCAATAAATTCTTTATATGAAAATATTGGAGAATACAAAAAATTTTTATTAGATTTTTCTAAGTATTTGTTTTGTATTTTAAAAAATGATATGTACAAACATCAATATTTTATTAACATTTATGAGCTCTTTTCTAAAATTAAAAAAAAATATTTAGAAAACTCTAAAAATAAAAAAAAAAGTTTGTATTCCCCAATTTTTCATATAAAATATTTATTGAGTACCATAAATCGTGATTCCGGATATTGTAACATAAATTTTGAGGCGTTAGATGCTAACGTTAGTATAACAGTCTGACTCGAAACTTTGAATTAATATTTGTTTGGACCATGCCTTTTAAGAACAAGTTGGGCTGGTGAGCTGAGCTATATATAATGGATAATTTGTTTTTCATTAATATAATGTGTGTAGGAGTTTCCGAAATGAAAACAAAATGCCTGAACTCTTTCTTATAGTTGTAATATCTACAAAATAATAATTATTATTATTAAAAAAATAATACATAACACTTTATTTAATTTTCATACTATTCTTTCATTGTTCATTTTCAACTTATTATCGATATTCACAAAAATGCTATCTTTTTGGAAGAAATTAAAAACGATAATTAGAAAATTTTATTCAATGCAATTGTAATGGAAAATTATCAATTAAAGAAAAAATAAAGATAGTGAACGAAAAAAATTTTGGCCCCCCTGGATTTTACCGAAGCTCCGTCACTAGTGGGTTCGCTCATTTAAGAAAAAAGTTCTTAATCATGATGTAATTTTTCTTGCACCATAGAATGCATATTTAATTATTTTATTATTCAAACCTGAGTGCAGATGACTGCAGATCATAAACACTCTCGTAGCTCATTTTTTTGGGATTTCTCCAAATACATCCTAGATCATTATAGAATGGGCACTAGGTATGTTATAAAATACACTCATATTAAGTTTCAAATTGATCTTATTTATACTACTGCAAAAGATGTGCAGTTAACCAAATCTTAATGGTGTATTAAAAAAATTTGCATTTCATAACATATTTAGTTGAAAAAATAGTGAATATCAATACTTATTTGCAAATGTCTCTATACGGACTGATCAAGACAATAAACCTTAATTAAGATCTAATAATATATGAATGTAAAACAGAGAATCATGTCTCAATTTGTTTCTCTGCAACCACAATTCAGAGCACACATTCACAAAAATTAAATTTGGAATGATCAAACATAAGTTTGACAGGTGTAGAACACAGACATCAAAATTTAAAAATATAATCAGAGAGATGAGCTGATGAGGGGATGAAAGAAAAGAAGGCCCACTGAGGTGTTAAATGACAAGATTCTCATTCAATTCTGTGATGCAAAGTGAAGGAAATGTTCGTTTCCACACCGAATCTCAAAAGGCAGAATCTGTCCCCCATCCATCCATATGTGCCTTACTGGAACCCAACTCCTTGCCAAATATTACAAATATGCTGTCATTTTTAAGGCAAAGTGAGACACCAATAAGTGATTAATCATATTCTGATTGTCGCATTCAATTAATTTATATAGTGGCTGCTTATAATTAATTGGTTCTTTTTTTTATTTTTTGGGTAATTTTAATTGATTGGTTTTTAGTTTTTACCAACAAGTATATATTGTAGTACTTGTGGATCTGTGAATGTTAATTACAAGTCAACAATTAATACACCAATAACTGTTCAAATATTTTATATTTTGGTCAAACCTAGTTACTAATAATTGCTAACAATTTGTTTTCAGATTTGGATTACAATAGTGCATAATTCTGTTAGTTTAGTTTCTTAAGCATATAACTCATTAATCATCACTGGATATACATACTATTTTAAACAAGCTTAAATCATTTAGAAAGGGGAAGATAAAAACATAATATAGGAAACTCAATATTAATTAATTACAATCTCAATCTTAATTATATCACAAACACATCGGTTAATTAATTAAATAAACTCCAGTCAATCCATAACGCACATGAATCAACTACCTAACAATACAAAAGACCAAATTACAAAACCCAACCTCATCAGCAGCCACTAAGGAAAAAAACAAAAAATACTAATCACCCCAAATTAATCAAGAAACCACACAACCCAAAAAGACAAAAAAAAAATGCATGAAATCAAGCATTCATGCATAGATATATCCTTTCCTTGGTTGTGTCATGAAAAACTTGAACTCAAAAACCCTCTCAGTCTCAGTCTCAGACTCTCAGTGGCCCTTGTCAGTCTCCAGGATTCATCAATGATCAATTATTGGAAAAGTTGTTCCCAGAACAATATATAGCAGGATCAATCTAAGTTACTACCTCAGTAAGTAATAACAGAGAAGATAAAATCATAAAATTGCTCCTAGTAGGAATATATTATATATATATATATAATTATATATATATGGACAAGAAGGCAGATTTATAATCAAATGCATCAATTGTAATTACTAATTAATTGTGATTAATTAGGAATTGATTGATTGATTTAGGAAGTGATTAGGAGGTGGCAATGTAACAGGGCTCAAAGAAGAAGAGTGGCCTGATCCTGAGCTCAGTGCAGCAGCGCACACTGCTCAGCAGCTGCGCCTTGTCCTTGCGGCGCGATGTGAACAGCAGCTTCGTGTCACCGCCGTTGTAGCCGTACACTTTACCGTACGCCTCCTTGTCGGTTACCGATGAGGAGGAGGCGGCTGCCACCACTGCCGCTGCTGCGGAGGTAGCGGCGGTGGCTGCTGCCCCTCTTTTCGGCGGCGATGGATGCCGCATTGGCGACGACAACGGTGTTGTTTCGGTTGCCAGTGCGGCGTCCGGTGTACTCCCGAGGAACTTGTTGATGACCAATGTTGATCGGTGCACACGATCGTTCTGCGTGCTTCCGACTTTCACCTCGATGACGGTTCGCCTCTCGACCACTTCCACCTCTTCCTCTTCCTCCTCCAGCTCCTCCTCCACTTCACACACTTCCTCCTCCTCGATTACTACCTTCTCATCAGCCTCATCCTGTGCCACTTGTTTCTCGAGTACTGGAACTGCCGCCGGTTTGTTGGTTATTTTGGTAGAGGCAGCGCGAGAGGCGCAATCGACGAAGCACAGGCGAAGACGCCCGTCATGTCGGTTAGCGTGAAGGTACGTGTTCGATCGCACGGGCACTGCCTGCACAACCAGACGGCCATTCTGGCGATGCGGTTGCATGCGCACGCAGGGGCGACCGTCGCGCCTGGCAATGGACGGAAGCGGCGGCGGGAACGTTCTCCCCCCGCTGCTTCCGCCAGAACATCCATGGTAATTCACCGCCATCAACTCTTTGCCGGCCTCCACCGGCGAACCGCCCTCATTGCACTCAAACCTACTCAATGTGTTCCGACCGAAAAGCGTCTGAAATTCAGACTCATCCGAGTCGGAATCAGACGAAAAATAGCTCGATTCGTCGGATGAGAACTCCGACCCGGTCTCAGACCCGAGATTCTCGGTGCAAATCTCAAGGCTCCTCTGGCTCATCAACCGGGACGACTGCCGGGACAGCGGGTGCACGTACGGCGCCGGCACACAAACCTGACCCTCCTTGCCGATCTTGGGAGAAACAGTCTCGAGTTCCGACTGTATCGCGGCCCAGACGTCGACTTGGTTCAAAGCAGGCATCTTTCCTCACTGGAAGAAGAAAGATGATGAGCTAGATCGGTACTAATAATTTGTTAACGAATTGGTACAGATTAACAAGGTGTTGGTTTATAATATATGTAGTGATGGAAGGATGGAGAATTGATTGATTTGGTGGAATTGAATTGCAATGTGGAATGGAAATTATGGAATGTGTTGTGGTTATGGTATGGATGGAGGAGGACTGAGGGGGTGTGGGGGTATTTGTAGGAGAAGGCAGCTGAGGAGCTGAGCCTGAGCCCGGGAGAATTAACCTTTTCTTGCTGCACTGTAGGGGGCTCCACATGCATGCCACCAAATTCATTAATATATATATTATATATGAGGAGGGATCCATTGACAATGCATATTTTGATAATCTTAACAATAATCATCTTTTAAAAGTTCATAAAAAATCATAAAGAATCTTAAAAATGAAAAAAAATTTACGAAAGTTATGCTTGACTTATAGATTGATTATGTTTCCGATTATATTCAATTTAAGCGATATTTAATAGCTCTTAAAAAGATCTTTTAATTACAACCGTTAAAAAATGTACAAAATTTTGATAAGGCATCAAATGACATTCAAATAATTTGAAATTTAAAACACTATCAATCTATAAGTTAAAAATGCATCCGTAAAACTTTTTTTCATTTTTAAGATTTTTTATGATTTTTTACAAATTTTTAAAGATGACTATTGTCAAGATTGTCAAGATATGCATTGTAAATGGATCTCTCCTCATTGTATATATACCAATTCACTCAGTACTACTGGAGAGCAGCTGTTTATATTCACTGTACATGGTTTAGCCTAATTCACTTGGCTTTGTGCTTGCTTTCTATTCAGGCCATGTTTGATTAACAAGAAAATATAAAAATTTCAAAAATTACCAGAAATATGTATCAATCATCTTAGTTTTTAGGTTCTTTGTTTTCATCGAAGATGTTTGATGTAGAAGAAATTTGGATTCCAGAATTATTTTTCTTGTGTTTAATTAGCTATAAATGAGGAGAGGTAGAGTGAAAAATATGAGTTTTTGGGGGTGGTGGATATATAATGAAGTAAAATTTTATTTTCTAGTGAAAACCGAGTGGAAAACGAAGTGAAAGAAAAGGAGACAACATCTAGACAAAAATCATCTATCCGAAAAATTTTGCCATCAAACAACAAATCCTAAAAGATTTGTTATTTTCCGTTCTTTCTCATTATTTTCCAGCATATCAAGCATGCCCTCAATACCTCACTCAAAATTCAAAAAGCGGCATTTTATTGATTGATATTCACTGTTCTTCACTACCAAATACCAATTTTGTTGTTGGTAGTCTATTTTATTTTGTTACATGCGGGTATCAATATTCTTCCCTCTTTAGTGGAGGTTGAAGTTGAATAATGCATCTCAATTTACTGGTATTTTAGGTTTAGTTAGATGCTGAATGATATAAGATAATAAAATCTGCCATTTTCTTGATAAAATTGTTGCATATACATATTGGCCGTTAATTGTTTGTTGAGTGGTTATGCTATGAATCGGCTAAGCAACCTTTCATTTTGAATCTAGCGGTTGTTATTAAACATGTCTATCTACAAGATATGTCATGACCATCTGATTATGAAAAATGAACAGTCCATATTTCGTCCGATCCATAGCAGAACTAGCCTTGTTTTTAATTAATTTGCCTCTTTAACTAGCAGCTGGTATTCCGGTTTCACTCTGGCTGTTACTGCTACTGTTACTGTTACCAAAAATTCTACATTGGGTGTGTATGTGTATATAATGTATGCATTATCAGTATCAGTATGCAGTATATATCAGTAGAGCTAGCATGAGTTGTCAAACTGACAACGCCGTTTGAATATTATTTGATGGCGCGTACGTACGTAACTGGACAAAAACTCCCTTTTTTCCCACAATAGACTGTTAGTGTAAATCCAGTTGTTTGTTTATTTATTTGTAGCAGAAAGAATTAAAGGTGGTGATATATATAGCTAGCTCGGTCACTTTCCAAGGCATGCAGTCGATGCAAGTCAAACTACATACATCAAGTTAATATATATTCTGTTTAATATATTTTATGTTCCTTGACAAATTACGTACTTTTTTAGTTTTTTTTTTTTTAACAATTAGGGGCCAGAACTAATAACCCAAAATGCAATTTTTTATCTGATATTTTTTTAACAGATTATTATGCATGTCATTAATTAGCTCCATATATACTTCAAACAAGGGCGGACTTATATGGAGGCCAAGGGGGGCACTGGCCCCCCCTTGATATTTAGAAATTCTAATAGCCTATTAGTTTTTTTAAGCCAAATTCAATTTGCCCCAGTAAATGGCCCCCCCTATCAAGAATTATCTCGATGATAGTAGGAAAAAAAATATTTTTGTTATAAGTGGAGAGTGAACCCAATAATTAAATGTTCGTGTTTGAAACTTTGGAGTTAGACTATTATACTAAAAAAATTATGTTATCATGTCCGAAATCACAATTTATGGTGCTGAATAAATTCTTTATATAAAAATATTGGAGAATACAAAAAAAATTTATTTTTAGATCTTTCTAAGTATTTGTTTTGTATTTTTAAAAATGACATGTACAAACATCAATATTTTATTAACATTTATGAGCTCTTTTCTAAAATTCAAAAAAAAAATATTTAGAAAACTCTAAAAATAAAAAAAGTTTGTATTCCCAATTTTTCATATAAAATATTTATTGAGCACCATAAATCGTGATTCCGGATATTATAACATAAATTTTGAGGCGTTAGATGCTAACGTTAGTATAACAGTCTGACTCGAAACTTTGAATTAATATTTGTTTGGACCATGCCTTTTAAGAACAAGTTGGGCTGGTGAGCTGAGCTATATATAATGGATAATTTGTTTTTCATTAATATAATGTGTGTAGGAGTTTCCGAAATGAAAACAAAATGCCTGAACTCTTTATTATAGTTGTAATATCTACAAAATAATAATAATAATAATTATTAAAAAAATACATAACACTTTATTTAATTTTCATACTATTCTTTCATTGTTCATTTTCAACTTATTATCGATATTCACAAAAATGCTATCTTTTTGGAAGAAATTAAAAACGATAATTAGAAAATTTTATTCAATGAAATTGTAATGGAAAATCATCAACTAAAGAAAAAATAAAGATAGTGAACGAAAATTATTTTGGCCCCCCCTTGGATTTTACCGAAGCTCCGCCACTAACTTCAAATATGAAAGATCAGTAACTTCTTTTTTTTTTTTTTTCCTTTTTTTTGTTTTTTTGAATAAGAAGGCGTCATGCATGCAATCCAGGCAAAGAGTTGTTTTGGTCCCAAAATAAAAGAAAACTAATAATAAATAGATGAACAAAATACAAAAAGGTGATGAACTTCATCAACAGGCCATATATTTCGAGCTTTCATAAATGGAGACCCGATCGATAGGAAATCAGATTTTCCCATCAAAACTAACATCTGCGTGTATATATATAGGCCAAAATTTATTTGTAATCATTTGATTAAATTTCTCAATCTGTTCTTCTTCTTTTTCTTACCAGCTGGATCCAGACAGTTTTCCTCATGCATGTTAGCTTGCTCTGCACCGCAAAATACATATTCCATCTGACAAAGCACTTAATTAAGATTCGTTCAAATTGGTACTAGAACAAATTCAGAATTAACATGAAAATAATAGATTGTTAGTTAATTGATGAGATCTTTTTTATGTGTTTGTGGCAGTTTGAACTCATGATCTTTTAAAAACTGTTCTAGCTAGGCTAGTTATTAATTTGGCTACTAACTTAAAGGCATTCACCAAATTACTAGTTCAGCACATATATAGGAACTTCTAAAAACTCATTGATTGGTTAAGCACATGGGAAAATTTAATGAAGCATTAAAATTTAAATCTTCCCAAAAACATTAAAATTTATAATGTTTTTATAAACATTATAAAAACAAGATGAACCCATCTTGTCCTCTTCAGTCTTGTATGAAAAAATTAGTTTGCCGGTGTTAGTGACGATCTTTATTATTATTATTAGAATTAGGCTATGGTGTTATGCATATCACAGTTTTACCGTGCTATGCGGTCTGTAACTCCATTTTCGGTATCCAAATAGTCGATCCGAACATCTCAACATAATCTTTGTATTAAAATATGCTAGCAAACCAAATTTTATAATTTTTATAATTTTTTTGCTATTTTTAGTGATGGAGAGAAAATCGTTTGTTTTGTATGAATCAGAATCCTTGGATCTAGCCATTTTCTCCCCATCATTAAAAATATCAAAAAAATTCTAAAAATTGTAAAATTTGGTTTAGTTATATATTTTGATATAGATATCACATTGAGCAGTTCGGATCGACTATTTGAACACCAGAAATGGAGGTACGGACCGCATAGCATGGTAAAACCGTGATATGCATATCACCGTAGCCGGACTCATCATTATTATTATTGTTGTTGTTGTTGTTGTTATTGTTGTTGTTATCATTATTATCATTATTATTATTATAATTATAATACATATATGGTGGTCTTGATGCCATATTAAAATTCCAAGCTACCAGAAACAAGTGGAGGGAAAAGGCAGAAGAAAGGCAGATGAGATCCCCTGATTCCATCTCTTTTATATCTCTTTCTATACCTGTCATATATGTTGTTATGTACGCACATCGATCGATCCATCGATCAACTATTGACTTTTATTCTGTTCCATCGATCGAGTGGCCCTGTTATTTTTTTTTTCCTACCCAACCCATATTGAAAATGATTAGTCAAGTTGCCATATATATATATTCGAGTTCATCGATTTTAGACCTTTCAAGTGCCAGGTATAGAATCAATCTGCATAATAATGCCCAGCAGCTATCATGCAACAATAATTTGAAAACGAAAAACCTTATGTACCCTTACATCCGGATTCTGTATGTATGCAAGAGATAAATCAATCTACTGTGTGGGTGCACTTTCTAAAAAAATATCAAATCACCTTCAAAATTTGATTTATATAGCTTAATGAATTATTTATATCAAAATCTCACGTGATACAAAAAATTTCCATTTCTAAAAATTTTAAGCATATATTTGAGATTTTTTTTAAAAGTTACTAACTCAGTATACAATATTATAACAGAATCATCAAGTTATATATTTCACTTTCAATTAGAAATCTCAAACAAATACTTAAAAGCTTTTAAAAATTGGAAAATTTGTGTATCCCACAAGATATTAAAATAAAGGATTTACTGATCTCATATTTTTTTTTTTTAAAATTTGAATTTTTTTTATATTTTTTAGGAGGTGCACGCACATAAGATTTACTCGCATATCAGTATAGAACATAATTGTTAGAATAAATATAGATATGAGTGGGGATCAAATAACCACAGAACTTGGTGACACTACTATTACTACAAGCCTTATAAATTCACAAAAAATCTTAAAATAGAAAATCTTTTACAAATATATTCACTTACTTGTAGATTGATTGTGTTTGAAATTTTGTTCAATTTGAGTACCGTTTGATACTTCATCAAGAACCATTAAATTTAGACCGTTATAATTATCATACAAACTTGATGGTTCTCGATGAAGTATCAAATGACACTCAAATTGAATGAAATTTGGAGCACAATCAATTTATAAGTAAATGAATATATTTGTAAAAACTTTTCTATTTTTAAGATTTTTTGTAAATTTATAAGGATTGTCATAATAGTAGTATCACCAAATTTTGTGGTTATCCGATCCGTACTCGATGGATATTATATGCTCAAGTATATAGCCACGAGCGCTCCCTTAATTTCAATTCGTTGTATTTTTGTGGTTGGAACATGTCATGTGTGCCTTTTATTATATATATTCATTCAATAATAGTAAGTACATTCCGTAGGTCACAATATAGATAATATTCTTATACAATAATTAATTATCTGCTTGAATATTATTTTTTGCGTTACATCAACAAAAAAAATAAAATAAAAAATAGGCCCACTAGAAAAGGCTTCGAACAAATTGCCCTAAAGTTTTAGGTTTCAACGAGCAAAACAAGGCCACGTGGAGAACGTGGAGTTGAGCACGTCACCTTCACACACATTTTATTTAAAAATAATTAATATTGGAGCACAGGACATCACTGAGAATGAGAAATCACAGCCGTTGGATCAGCATTCACTCCACATCCCTTTCTTTTCCACTTTTATCTACTACTTGTGTGGATTCTTACTCTTAAGAGTTAAGTAAGAGGTCCTTTTGTTTAGTGGACACCTTTTATTAGTATATTAATTACACCCATTTATGACATCAATAATCCTTCAAGTTGTATCTTGTTTAATCCAATAGTGCAATAAATTACAAATTCTTTATACGTGAAAGGTTGCGGGTTCAGAACTTAAATAAAATCGTTTATAGACACTTAAATTTCAGTAGTTTGACTCTCGTCTTTATTTAATCATTCATATTTCAATTTCATTATTTCAAATATATACAATATTTGTAAAAACAGTACCTAATTAAGAAAAAAATTAAAAACAATTGTTGGTGCTAGGAAACTTCCAAGAAAAATATTGATCTCCATATGATTTATGAATTTTTGGCACATGACTTCATCAGCACTAATTGATCTTTAAAACTTTAAAAAAAAAAATGTGTCATTGAATTTTATTTGCATCAATGATAGAGATATCACAATATATTACACAATTATACATATATCATAAGTGGTCTGAGAAAACACAATAGCAGGGTGATGAGAAAAGTTTCTTTTCAAATATGAATTATAAAGTGTAAAGTTGTAATTTGTGGCACAGTGCAATCTATTCTCTGTATATGTGTATAAGCGGATAAAGAGCTAGAAAACCAATTTAATAATTTCCAAATTTTAAAGACAGTCTGATTTGATTTCATACACTTGGTCTTCAATAAAATCATCAGTTTTATGATAGCAAAAAAAAGATGGAAATTATGCATGAAAATTACCAATTGTCCAAGCTAGTGTAGGCAAGTACCATATTCCTAAATAGGAAATGGGTTTGTGATGTTGTGATATGCAATTTTTTAGGACTAATTCACAAATTTACCTTGCCATATAGTCCATATTATATATTAGGGTTATGTGGAGATTCTAGGTTAAGCAAAACCCACCAATTAAAAGGTCCGAGACCAAGCACATTCTTTACTTTTATTTTTCTTTTTGTCTTTTAATTAATTTCTTTTGTTATGTGGAAGGAGAGTGAAGACCATGACACGACACTTCTATTTCAAATAAGAGTAATACCTAGCGTCCGTAGAAAAGCTGTCCATAGCGTCCATATGTTACATTTTGAGATGTATCTGTTATATTTTGGGTGTATATATCTGTTACATTCTTTGTACATTTATGGACGTATGGATGAATTTTAAGATGTTTCTCTTTAAATAATGAAATTCTTGGCTCAAACCACAATATCTTCAAAGTCTTCACTTATCTTACTTAATTTAGCTCCTTGATATATATGAAGCGTCATTATTATATATATGAAGTTGATGATGATATATATATTCCTTTTGTTAAAGCAACGACACAGCTGCTAATTTTGATCATATATGATGCATATTCCAAACACAAAAACCGACAAAAATCAAAACATGAATAAAAGAAGAACATTCCATTATCAGAGGCCACATGCTCAAAACTTGAATGATATTTCATCGACATACTATGTCCGGTTCAGAATTTATTTGTCTAGAAAAAGAAATAAAAAACATTTTATTTTTCCAATAATTTCACCAAGATAGAAATGTGTAAACTAAAAGAAGCCTTCATATAATTAAATAATAATACAGAACTATAAGAAATTCATACTTGAGCTGATCATGTGAATAGCATTCATATAAATAGAAGTAAGAAAACTACTAAACTTATTTCCAATAAAATTCCAAAAAAATATTTAATTCATCAAATAAATGAATTACTTAAATTTACATGACAAGGACTTTTTCATACAAGCATATGCGAGATAATTCAAGCTTATCATAAAAACAGTGAAGAATATTATGTAATTGACAGGAACGGGAATTTCTAAACAGAAAAATGCAATTTTAGTGACCAGTAATAAATAGATGGTCACAATCCTCTTTCATATTTATTCCAATTAAAACGAAACAAAACCATTCAATGTTTTTACATAGCATCCAATAATAACAACATAATTTTCAAGTAAATTATTGAGCCACAACTAGCATTCTAGCATATAGCTTATCACCCCCAAAAAAAAAAAAACAAAATCATACTCAACCTAATAACATAAATTAATATTGTATTGCCTTTAGGGGTCAAAAATTGAGAATTTCATCTATGAGCTCTCTCATCTGAGTTCCAGTTAGCAGCCGCTGTCAACTTTCAAAAAAAAAAAAAAAAAAAAAATTCTCTCATCCAAGTTTCTAATCCATTATATATGTTTGGTTCAAATCTCTTTGTTTAAATTATGGTTAAATTAAACTACAACAAAATTTGTTAGTTGAACAACAATTGTGTGGAGGCACTCCAAGGTACCTCTAACAATTGAGTACCGCAGTATATAAGCACCACTAGAAATTGTTCCAAGTTCCAACTCCTCAAAAGCAACACGGACGAGTGGGAGGGGAGCCAGGGTCGCTATTTGCTACTTTTGGTCAGATGCTCTCTCCCTCCATATCTCACTACCATTACCATGCACACACTCACTCCCTCACAATTAATGAGAAACATGTAAAGTCCAGTCCACCATATAATGTAACCTATATATACATTAGGTCACCCATCCACCCCCTCTGACAACTCTGACACACCATACACGTGCACCCATGTACTTACCACAGTTGCATAAATGTTTACTGAAAAATAATACATATTCATTAGAAAGATATAAATGTTCACTGAAAAATGATATTTGTTCATTGCAAAAAACGATGGACCGGTGGATAAGTGAACGCTACCTACTACTCTTCAAAGTATAAGAAATGGAGTGGAGTGAGTGGTGATCCATCCAGATGTTTATTTATTTGGATCGATCAGACGGCTTACAATTGACAACGACTTGTGGGAATTTGTTAAGAAAATTAATGTCACCACTCACCACTCACTAAGGAAACATCCGGTGGGAAAATGATGTAGCGAAACATATATGGTTTTCAAAAGGTATATATTAATCAGGAGTTTATTATTTTAGATGGAAAAATAATATATGATAAATTATTTTTTATACAGAAAAATGAGGGAAAAAAAAGGAATTCGAAACAAGAAATATCTAACCAGAAAGTTCAAATTTCTTATTAAAAAAAAAACATTTGCGGGCTAAACTTAATTATTAGATTTTATTATCAGCAAATTCATTACACAAAACGTGATACAATTTTTTATAAGAACCAGCAATGGAAATTACGGACAACAACTGCGTTCTTTTCACTTTACCGAATTTTCTTCATAGCTTTCTCTTATCCACACTTTGAGAATTGGGATTCCAAAACCAACAAAAACAAATATAATCTGACATGATAGGAACAAAATTTATTCTGCTCACAACAATTCAAAAAGATTTTAGCGACATTTGGCGTATTATGGAAAAAAAATAACCCTAAGAATTGCCTGACCAATCACGATTACTTGCCAAAAAAAGTTGTATATGCACTTTGTTGATTCTTCTTGTTCCCAAACGGAGAACCCAAAAAAACAAGTCAAATTTTGGTTGCTATTTTGGAAAAGGAGATTAATAACTTTATACACCTCTCATGCATCTTTGATGCATTAATGTTTTTTAAAGAATATTTATGTTTGTGCTATAAATTTTATATGTTTTGATGGGGGTGGGAACCAAATTTTTTTTTTTAATGGATTCAGTAACTTGAACTTCGAATAATGTTGTTGTCATATATAATTTTTTATGTGAACATGCAAGAGAAAACAATAACAGACCAAATACTGAATATTTTGTAATAGAAAATGATGATTAATTGACTCCCCAATCGTAAATATTAGAAAAATAAATCAAAACTGTAAAAGTTAATTAAGTGTGTACCTAGACTTAATTTAATAATTCAATTATATAAGTGTTCACTAGGTTTTATACATGGAATCGGATTTTGTCCAGATCTATTTGGAAGGTTCAAAGGATTTGGAGAGACGTATGATAGGAGTTGGTTATATTTAGAATAGTGGGGTCATACGTTATCACCGTTGATAAACATACAAATTGGTACGAACGGTTTAGTCGTAGCTCTAGACTGAAATTGTCTAAATGACTTTGGACAAAATTCCAATCCTTTATACATAAAAGTGTGCTATTGACGAACAACTCATGCCATAACAATATCCCTATATATGTCACTCCTGAAAACTTACACTGTGCTCAACAAATTAGGATGGAAATGATACGATCGAGCGGTTGAGGATGGAAGAGTTACCCGTAAAATCGAAGTGTAGAGGATGGAAGGAAACTTAATACAATGTTGTATATATCTTACCTCTCCCTCCTCTCTTATCCCCTCAAAATTTTTTTGAGTCATGGAGGACAACTTGATCATCGCTTCTCTCCTCTCCTTTTCGTTCCTATCCCCTCTTCCAGAGCATGAGAGCACATCCCTCAATATTGAAGCTAAAATGGACAGGAGCACATAAATAATTAAACATTATATAGCACATAAATACACATTATGTAGCACATAAATACACATGGCTTAAAAAATAATCTATGCCTGAGCTTAATTGGTTGACAAGAGTATTTAATTTTGTCAATTGAAAAAGTATTATCCTATGTTGAAAGCCTAGATTTTCTGTAGTGAACCAAAAAGAAAATATGTTTTTATCCTTCTTCCCAGTGGCGGAGCTTCGGTAAAATCCAGGGGGGGGCCAAAAAATTTTTCGTTCACTATCTTTATTTTTTCTTTAATTGATGATTTTCCATTACAATTGCATTGAATAAAATTTTCTAATTATCGTTTTTAATTTCTTCCAAAAAGATAGCATTTTTGTGAATATCGATAATAAGTTGAATATGAACAATGAAAGAATAGTATGAAAATTAAATAAAGTGTTATGTATTATTTTTTTAATAATAATAATTATTATTATTTTGTAGATATTACAACTATAATAAAGAGTTCAGGCATTTTGTTTTCATTTCGGAAACTCCTACACACATTATATTAATGAAAAACAAATTATCCATATATAGCTCAGCTCACCAGCCCAACTTGTTCTTAAAAGGCATGGTCCAAACAAATATTAATTCAAAGTTTCGAGTCAGACTGTTATACTAACGTTAGTATCTAACGCCTCAAAATTTATGTTATAATATTCGGAATCACGATTTATAGTGCTCAATAAATGTTTTATATGAAAAATTGGGGAATACAAACTTTTTATTTTTATTTTTAGAGTTTTCTAAATTTTTTTTTTATTTTAGAAAAGAGCTCATAAATGTTAATAAAATATTGATATTTGTACATGTCATTTTTAAAAATACAAAACAAATACTTAGAAAAATCTAAAAATGAAAATTTTTTGTATTCTCCAATATTTTCATATAAAGAATTTATTGAGCACCATAAATTGTGATTTCGAACATGATAACATAATATTTTTAGTATAATAGTCTAACTCCAAAGTTTTAAACACCAACATTTAATTATTGGGTTCACGCTCCACTTATAACAAAAATATTTTTTTCCTACTATCATCGAGATAATTCTTGATGGGGGGGGCCATTTACTGGGGCAAATTGAATTTGGCTTAAAAAAACTAATAGTGTATTAGAATTTCTAAATATCCGGGGTGGGGGGGGGGGCAGTGCCCCCCTTGGCCTCCATATAAGTCCGCCCTTGCTTCTTCCTACCACATAATTTCACAACATTTTTTTAACAATAGTTGTGTTACCTGTGTAATTGTGCCCTAGCTTATAAATATTTTGTATCCGCCCACCCTCCTGTTTTGTTGCTTCGGAATATTTTGATTCAATAAAATTTCATGTCTTTTTTTTTAAAAAAAAAAAAAAAAAGTCAAGAGTCTAAGCTACCCAACTCTTAGATATCATATATCCAAAAAAGGAATGCTTAAGAGATACATTTTCTATTCTATATTTATAGGTACATTTTTTTAATCAATTTATTGATATCCTATATATATATTTTTTTAAAGGTATCTTTAATTTTAGAATATCAAATGAATGCTTTAAGTTGTGATATTTGAAACATAATCAACTTATAAATTTATATATATTTGTATTTTGCTAATCTTTTTTATATAAATTTGAAACACAATCGAGTAACCAACATCGAGAACACCATAGATTTTTTTTTTTTTTTTGAACTTGGTATTATATAATTAAATACCACGTGTCATCAATCATTCTCAAATCTGATATATATATATAAGCCATACTTATATATATATAAGCCATACTATGTCCATCGATAATTCGATCATATCCGTACCGCACTTGCAAAGCCCCATATTGAAGACACTGTTCATTATTTGTCGCGACACATATCATAATTCATAACAAAACATTTTTGTTTGCTACGCAAGTTGAAATTACACTCAAGGAATACGACAGGATCGGCTATGATTTTCTAATCTCGTTAATTGTTCCAAGATTTTTATTTTTTTTTACAAGGTACTGCTAATCTTGTTTTGAATGTCACAATCTAAAAGTTTTTAAATTTAATCATCCGTTGAATAAGCACACAAGTTAATTTCACAGTTTGAACTAAAATTTGTTACATATTCTTATCGCGAATTTATAAAAGCAAATATCTCTAACACCGTGAATTAAAAAATAAAGTAAGGAAAAAGTAAGCATATCATCGTTACGCGTTTTTGGCAATATATACATATACAGAATTTTACTACCGTTAGTCATGACTCACGGGCTGCTCCGTGAGTCACGGTCTAAAAACATATCAAATCACCTCCAAATTTTGATTTATATGGGCTCAATAAATTCTTCATATCAAAATCTTATAGTAGGCAAAACATTTTCATTTTTGGAGATTTTTAAATATTTGTTTGAGATTTTTTAAAAGTGACTATGCAATATTAATAAAATAATCAATATTTTATGTATCATTTTAAAAAATTTAAAACAAATACTTAAAAATCTCCAAAAATGAAATTTTTTTGCGTGCTATAAGATTTTGATATGAAGAATTTATTGAGCCATATTAATAGATATTTGGAGGTGATTTGATATGTTTTTGAACCGTGATTCACGGAGCAGCCCATGAGTCATGACTAACGGTAGCATAACTCTATATATATATAGAGTCCGGCTACAATAATATGCATATCACGGTTTTACCATACTATGCGGTCCATATCTCCGTTTTCGATGTCCAAATTGTCGATCCAAACCGTTAAACTTAATCTTTATATCAAAATATATTAGTAAACCAAATTTTATAATTTTTTGAATTTTTTTTGCTATTTTTAATAATGGGGAAAAAATGACAAGATCCGAGTATTCTGGTTCATACAAAACAACGATTTTCTCCCCGTCACTAAAAATAGCAAAAAAATTATAAAAATTGTAAAATTTGGTTTCCTAACATATTTTGATATAGATATCACATTGAGCAGTTCAAATCGACTATTTGGACACCGGAAATGGTGATATGGACCGCATAGCACGGTAAAAACGTGATATGCATATTAGTGTAGCTTAACTCTATATATGTATAGAGTCTAGCTACGGTGAGTCATGACTCACGGGCTGCTCCATGAGTCACGATCCAAAAACATATCAAATCACCTTCAAATTTCGATTTATATGGCTCAATAAATTCTTCGTACCAAAACCTTATGGCACGCAAAAAATTTTCATTTTTGGAGATTTTTAAATATTTGTTTTAGATTTTTTAAAATGATACATAAAACATTGATTATTTTATTAATGTTGTATAGTCACTTTTAAAAAATCTCAAACAAATACTTAAAAATCTCCAAAAATGAAAAATTTTTGCATGCTATAAGGTTTTGATATAAAGAATTTATTAAGCCATATAAATCGAAATTTGGAGGTCATTTGATATGTTTTTGGATCGTGACTCACGAAGCAGCCCGTGAGTCATGACTCACCATAGCAAAATTCTATATATGTGTGTGTGTGTGTGTGTGTGTGTGTAGTCTGAAATAATACATTTGGAACTAAGAAATGTATTTAATTTCCAAAAAATCCATACTCTAGAAAGAGGGTTAAGCTTCCAAGCTTTTTAGCTATGCTACATCATCATTAATCTCAACCATTGATTTTGTTTCTCTCTCTTCATTTATCTTAATCAAATGACTCAATTTTTTTATTAAAGAGATAATATGATGTACCTAAAAAATAATTTAAGACTCAAAATATTTGCAACTCTTTATATTCTTTTACATAAATTGAAATGTAGCTAAAATATATTAAGTCCAATGTTCTAATAAAATATATTTATAAAAAATGTATATTTATTTTTAATATCTATTAAATTATGTAATATTATTTGTTCGGGCGAAGCCCGATTCAAAAGCTCTAGTATATATTAGAAATCGTAACTCTTAACCAAATATAAATGCATTTGTTTCCGATCGATATATATGAACATACGCATTCATGCATGATGAGTTGTAAAAACAAAATCATTGATCGATCTGTTTGTTAATATTTCATTCTAAATTAATTAGCTTCGTCATACTTGGGTTCATCACTTTCAGTGTTATTATGTTGTCACATTCAAAATGACTCGGGCATGCATGTGTGTTCATAATTTCAGATTCGGTGTATTAATCTCGTATTATGTCTATATACATATGTAGAACAGAACATTTCTCAATCTCCAACAAATTCTCATCATTTCTCAACTCGGGTGCTCTTAAGCTCACAGAGACATTCAGTGAATTTAATCTCTAAAACATATCAAAACATATTCAAAATTTGATTTGTATAACTTATAAATTATGGATATTGAAATCTATAAGCATTCAACAAATTTTCATTTTTAGAGATCTTTTAAGTATTTATTTTTAGATTTTTCAATAGCTACTATACAATATTAATAAAATAATCAATGTTTCACGTGTAACTTTTAAAAAATCTGAAATAAATTAAAAATCTTCAAAAATATATATATTTTTTTTTGAGATAAAGATGAGGGGAAAGTCACTCAAATTTAAATGTCTATAAAAGACTCCCCTCCAGGTTTTGAACCCGCGACCTCCCACATTAGTCACGATGAGCGTTGCTCTTAGTTCACTAGACTAAAGACTGATTCTTAAAAATAAAAAAAATAAAAATTATGCCATAAGATTTTGACATAAAGAATTTATTATCCTATATAAATTCAAATTTAAATATGATTTTATATGTTTTTGAGATTAAGCTCGCGAAAGACTTCCGTGAGCTTAAGAACACCGTAGTTTTACTCATTTTTTACATTTATGTAAAACTAAAAGTTCTTTAAAATTGTTTTTATTACATGAATCAACTTATTTTGGCAGTTGATACTTGTTCAGTCAGTTAGCACCTCCATGATGAAATTCTGGCTCCGCCCGTGAATGCTCGCATTGGGTGGCCCTCCAACCCTCCATTCCCAGGAAACTAAAATGCGGCATTTCATTTTCACTTCCTTTTTCTCCATTAGCTGACCGCATCATGCCCATGCGTATGTCTGTATGCGTCCGTATCTGCTGAGATCCAAATCGGATCTCAGGACCCTGAGATCCCGATCCGACGGTTCTCAGGACCCGCATCTGCTGAGTCCAGATCTCGGCGTTCCTGAGAACCGTCAGATCGGGATCTCAGGGTCATGAGATCCGATTTGGATGTCAGCCGATTTCAGCGCATGTCTGTATGGGATAACAGATGTACAAAGTACTTTCTCCACCCTTGCATTATTTATTCTTGGGACCTAGTAAAGTCCAATAGCTTCATAAATTATAAATTTATTTATAATCAACAATAATCACACAAAAAGGACACAAAAAGCCCCACTGAAAAAAATCAGCATTTCCAGGCTTAATAAAAAAATAAAAAAACAAACCCGGGCCCAAAAAAAGAAAAGTGGATGTAACATATGACGTGTCTAAATTTCTATGGCATCCGTACTTGAAACCGGATATAAAAGGCCCCACTTAGATTGACATGTGGGCCCTCGCATAATTCGGCCCAGCTACGTGCCCTCGTCACCAGCCCAAAGCCCCCGGGCCCGGAATTTCATTTTGCTCAGGAGATGATCGGTCGATCTGGTGCGTTGAAAGTGCGTCCAGATTGGTGCGGGAGGCGGATGGGCGGTTCTGATTTTGGGGTGGAGTGTGTTGGGTAGCATGGCATGATGAAGGTGATTTACACTGGATTTTGTGATTGTTTGTTTGTCCGGACAGTGCTATCGCAAGTTTGATTTGCATGTCACATCTATATATTACAAATGCTTTTAACTTTTCTTTTGTCTTGTTCTTGTATAGTTGTATTTATATATAGAGTTAAGACTATTATACTAATATTAGCATTTCGGACCGAAATGTTAATGCATCAAATTTTATGTTACTGTATCCAAAATCACGATTTATGATGCTCAATAAATTCTTTATATGAAAATATTAGGGAATACAATTTTTTTTTTTTAGAGTTTTCTAAGTATTTCTTTTGAATTTTAGAAAAATGGTCATAAATATTAATAAAATATTGATGTTTGTATATGCTATTTTCAAAAATGCAAAACAAATACCTAGTAAACTCTAAAAATGAAATTTTTTTGTATTCCCTAATATTTTCATATAAAGAATTTATTGAGCACCATAAATCGTGATTTTGGACACGATAACATAAAATTTGAGGCGTTAACATTTCGGTCCAAAATGTTAACGTTAGTATAATAGTCTAGCTCTATATATATTTATATTTATATTTCCACGGGTGGTTCTGCTTGGAATTACCGACAATTCATCCCAAAAACCATTTAGAAAGAATGAGTATGATTGTGTGATTTTTTTTATTTAATTTTAATTTTAAGGTGGCCACATGCGTGAATCCGCAATTTGAGATTTTTTTTTTTGATAAAAGCAATTTGAGATTTAAGTTACAAAATTAGCGATAGCTTATGGTGGATCACGAGTTCTGTTTCAGTTTCGGATCTCATATTTTCAAAGGTTGAATGGTTAATCCAATTTTGCTTAATGTAATCTACATATTGATGTCATGATATCAAATTTTATAATTTTTAAGAAATTTTAAACTACTTCTTCAGAAACTTAAGCTTATATGTACTTTTTGATATCCACATGACATTATTTTTGAGTCATTTAAAAAATCTAAAAAATATTTAAAAAATCTAAAAATTGTAAAATTTGGTATTCTATCATATTTCAACATGTAGAATATGTTAGTAAAATTGGATTGACCATTTAAATTTCGATTTGTGAGATTTTGAATATAGTAATGGAGTAAAACTATGGTGCTCCTAAGAGCACGGAGGCCTCCCGTGCTCCTAACTTAAAAATCATACTAAATCAACTTGAAATTTCGATTTATGGGTCTTATTAAATTTTTTATATCAAAATATCGTAGGATACAAAAATTTTCCATTTTTTGAGATTTTTAAATATTTGTTTTGTATTTTTTTAAAGATGACATAGTTTTATACATTATTTTTATTATTATTTTGAGGCCATTCTAAAAAATTCCAAAACATATACTTACGAAACTCAAAAAATGGAAAATTTTTGTATCCTTAGAGATTTTGATATAAAGAATTTAATAAGAATGATAAATCAAAATTTCATGATGGTTTAGTATGATTTTTGAGTTAGAAGCACGGGAGGCCTCCGTACTCCTAAGAGCACACTAGATTTACTCATAGTAATGTACAAATTACTTTGCTTCGCAATGTGCCATAAGCTACCTCCAAAATTTATGTATGACAATAACAATAGTATGGAAAAATCCACATAGACGGATATTTTAATTTTACAATTGGGGATGTCAGGACCCACATGAGGGTCCATCTCAAATGAATAGTGGCTTATCAATAGTGTTTTCTTTATAATCTAGACCGTCCGATTGATATCTAACGATTCTTATCAATTAAGCTGACATCATCGATGACATCATGTTACTTATATGCTTTGAGCCCCCACTTTGCATCCAACCTGTTTAATTTTAAATTGGGGATGTCGGGACCCACATGAGGGTCCACCTCAAATGAATAGTGGCTTATCAATAGTGTTTTCTTTATAATATAGGGCGTCCGATTGATATCTAACGATTCTTATCAATAAAGCTGACATAATTGATGACATCATGTTACTTATATGCTTTAAGCCTCCACTTTGCACCCAACATGTTTTTTTTTTTTTTTTTTTTACTTTTGTAACCCCACTTTGCACGCACTGGTCTCTATTAACTAATCATCTTCTTTCGTCTCTGTTGTTGATTTAATAGCAAATTGAATTAAATAAAAAATTAAATCAAACAAAAAATCACATAAAAAACATATAGTTTTTAAATGCCACCATGTTATGTCTCTAGACATTGATATTGAAACAAAGTTGCAATAATGGACAAAAAATCGAAAAATATATATACATAAAATAGGAAATATCATTTAAGTTTGAGTTAGTATTGCTATTGCATTAGTAGACATAAATTGTTGGCTGCCATGAGGCCAAAGTAGAAATATTGTTTGAGTTAGTATTGCTATTGCATTAGTAGACATAAATTGTTGGCTGCCATGAGGCCAAAGTAGAACTATTGTTGCAAGCATAAAATTCCAATTTACCAAAATATTTTTTAATGACAAAATAATTATAAATAAATAAAAAAAAGGTGAAGAGAGTATTTTATGTAATTAGTTAAAATATTTAGTAGTTATGAATTATAGACAAATTATTATTCTTCATTTGTGTCGAATGCAAGCTTTTAAGAAATGTATCGTGACTCTTAACAGTAAGATGATCATTTAATAGATTTACGTTAAAGTGGAATTACATAGTTGTTAAATATAAAGGCGGCTACTCATTTATATTTTATATTTAAAATGGCTAGACAATACACTTTCATACAATTTAGTTCAACACATTATTTGAGCAGCTCGAGTTTCATTCTTTTTTTATTATTTCTTCCCACAATTTATTTTATTTTTAATTTTGTCATGTTCATTTAGTAATTTGGTTTGAAAGAATAATATAAGATACTTGAGTTTCACAATTTAATGAAAATTGAGATTGTATAGTTATAATAAATTTATTTTATTTAGCCACTTAATTGTACACTAATAATATTTGAATAGATGGAAAACTGCATCTGTTGCATAGAAGTGAGAATTGTGTCAAAGGCACAACTAATTAACCTAGTGATTTTTCAATCGGCTTGCTCCCGAACTACCCTTCTTATATATATATATATATATATATATATATATATATTTGTTTAATTGAGTAGGGAACATCCGGCTGTTAATCAATGACGTAAAGCTAAGGTTCCAATTATAAATTCACATTCCTATAGTTTCTGGATTAGAGAAAGCATAATTTCACAAGGGTAAAATTATAATAACACCGATCTTCCAAATTGAAGTATTAAACAATTTGACAATTTGTTGAACGCATGTCTCTTTCTTGAATCCTTTTGAACCGAAAGCAACAGCAAGCACTGTTGCTTTTCAGGCCTCATTGCATTATTATTATTCTATCATCCGCCCCATACTAGAGGAGATGAACGGTAGAAATAAGGGGGGGGGGAATAGCAAGTACCAATACTGAGATGGCTTTCAAAAGATAATTAAATAAAGAGTGAGACTATGGTACTATTAATAGTACAAAATGATTCATACTATGACTCCATATTATCAATTTTAAAGATCAAATGATAGATCAGAACCATTCAATATGATCTCCATATATAAATGTAATTGTTAACCAAATTTTATAATTTTTTGTATTTTTTTACTTATTTTTTAGATAATTAGAAAATGACTTAATGTAAACATTAATTATGGGCTATTAAAAAATGTACTTCTTTTATCCATCAAAAAATATAGTTAGATACTTTAAAAAAATATAGAATTTAGTCTAGAACTACATAAACATATATAGATCACATTAAGCAGTTTGGATCGATCAAATGAATTTTGAAAACAATAATATAGAGCCGTAGTACATACCACTTTGTACTATTAATAGTACTGTAGCATCACTCTTAAATAAAGTGCCAATAGTGAGACACTGTGATGACACTGTGATGGAAACATCACAACTTCTCTGCGAAAATGAAATCACCTAGAAATGTAGAGATATTGGGACCTTAAAAGGGCCCAATTAAGATCTGTTATAAAATGAAATCTTTTAGTGTGATCTAAAGCTCGTGGTCGGTTGTTCTTTGAACCTTCATTTTCATTATAAACAAAAAAAATTACGAACAAAAATTTGAAGAAAAAAATATATGAATCTTGAGTCCCTTGCTTAGTTTGGAAGCATTCCCTCCGTTTGGCAAGCTTAGTAAGTTAAAACGGAGTAAAATACTAAATCACCTTAAATCAGTGGTGTTTGGTAGTAGTGAAGTAAATAGATGAAGTAAAGTTGGTAGAATGTGTATAAGATGTGAAATGCTTGTGATTTAGTTTACTACATCTATATAGCTGCATTAATTTACTACACCTTAAATCACTTCCGTTTGGTGACTTAAAGCGCCTTAAATCACTTACTATACGACTACTACACTTTTAATACACATGCCAAACGCAAGGATTGAGTTCAACTTCAACAGGAAGCACTTTGAAAGTAGAAAAGGTATATAATATTACAGTTTCGAAGACAATACAGTAAACAAACAAGCAAGATTTGTTATAATCTTTTTCTCATTCATTGTAAATAACCCATTTGAAGACTGTATATTTTAAAATTTATGGGACAAATAGGTACGAATTTTAACATTTAATTTGTAACAACTCGGAAGTGCTTGTTAACGCAATCACCAACTAAAAGTTAGGTTCATTGGACGTCTAATTAAAATATGAGTATGACCAGATTGGAGCTATGCGAGTTTAAGCACTCATAATTACAAAATCAGCTAACCTAGGCTTACTTAATCCGCTGGATCTTTGTACTGCACAAGTATATACAATATGATGATTAAGGCATGCAATTGCACAATTGATTACAATATATGGAAAGTGGCTTACATATGCACACATTTCCACTTAAGGAGTGTCCCATTCGTTTTGTAGCATAATTATTATCTTATTAAGTTATGATTCAATGAGATCAGCAACATTTGATCTCTAGTGCTTAATATAAACGTGTGATTGGTCTAGTGATTAAACCTATCTTCTTCTTCTTCTTCTTTTCTAAAATGCATGGAGCGCCTTTTTTGTTTCTAAAAACTTTGAATTGGAAACTTTAATTTCTAATTAAAAAAAGTGAAAAGTCTGATTTTGGTCTCTGAACTATTGCATTTGGTTCAAATTGATCTATTTAACTTTTTTTTTGTTCAAATTGGTCTCTAAACTATTGAATTTGGTTCCAGTTGGTCCTTGAACTATTTTTTGATTCAATTTGGTCCTTGAACTATATGGTTTGATTGGTATTACTCCACATTTTACTTCTATTTATGCTAACTGATATAGTTTAGGAATGAATTTCAATATTAATTAGTATAAACAAAAGTACCTGAGAGGGATTGTATGTACCAAACGGCCAAACCTATAAATTTAAGGATCAATTTGAAAAAAAAAATAGTTCAAAGACCAATTTGAACCAAAAAATAGTTTAAGGACCAATTTAAACAAAATGCAACAATTCAGAGACCAAAATCGGACTTTCCTCTTAAAAAAACTAATATCTGCATTTCAAAATTATGCGTAAATTTATTAGGAATTGATACGTAGTAACAAAAAGGTTACCAAAATCGACATCAATTGTGTATTAGTATTCATGTTAAAATCGACATCAATTGTATATAATATATCACAATAAATATTGCTTTTGGTATCTTTATAGCATTTTTCTATAATTTTTTTGCATTTTTAATTATCTTAATTTTTATTTATAAATTAAGTTTTCTTTTCTTTTATTGGAGGAAAACAGAAGCCACAATTTATAACCCCATGAAAAGCATAAAACTGTTATGATTTAGCATCTCAATCCTAGCTCCATAAAGTCGAAACATAGAACAATAGGTAGAGGATGCTAATGCATGCTCTGGTTAGCATCGATTCCCTTCCAACTGTACCGCTATTAAAGCTAGCGTGTGATCATTCTTTGTCCTGGTCCGTCAAAAATTTATATCATCTTTTTAAATTGTTTTGCTGATCTATCACTAATTTTATTAAATTACTTTATTATTTTTCTAAAAAAATCGTATCACGATATAACATATAATTTTATAAAATGCAAAAAAAAAATTAATTATAAATATTGTAAGTTAACAACAGAAATTGTACAAATTAAATGAATATGGTGTTGAACTAATCGAGGATGATTGATGAAATTTCTATGACAAATATGTTGTTTATTGTAGTGTTTTACCCATTAGAGATTAGACTTGCCAAAAATTAAAGCGCACAAAATTTTTAAATCTTTGTATTATTGAAAGGATGAAACTGCAAATTTAAATTAAAAAAAAAAAAGAGGATGAAAAGTACAATGCAATTTTTGTACAATACAATTTTAGTATTAGGGCTGCATATTTTATACATTTTAAAAAGTTATGTTGTCTAATATAAAGAACTATATTATATATTTTCAATTCATAATGACAACTATTCTTTCTTGGCATTTCCTCCCACTTGCCCAGTAGTTGCCCCCCTATGCATGCAGATAATATATCAATATACCAAAATAGTGCCCGGAGTTCTTTTACAATATTAAAAATATAGGGTGGTTCATTTTCTTTTTTTTTTTTTTTAGATAAAGATGAGGATCAAGCCACTCAAATTTAAATGTCTATAAAAGACCTCCCATCTACGTTTCGTATCCACGACCTTCCACACAAAGAACGTTGTCCAGGCATTGTCACTAGACCCGGTTCTCAAATAGGGTGGTTCAATGAAGTAGGAAGATATTTTTCTTATGCATTATTCAATATAGAGCAACTTTAGAAATAGGATAATGGACATGGTTTGCACAACACAAGTGTAGTGATTTTCTTAGTAGGGTCGTTAGCCTGCAAATGTATGTTTGAAAACCACCGATATTACAAGTCTGAAAGATCAGCAGACTAAAGAATATATGTCTATCCTATCAGCTCAGGTTCCCCCTTCTCTAAGCATACAAGAGTCTCTTTTATAGGCCAAGTCCAAAGCTCCTCATATGGCAAGAGATCCGTGATTGGAGGCAATCGCGGAGCTTTTCCCTTTCGGGACATCGGCGTGTCGTCCAGGCCTACCTGTCTAAGGCCCAGAAAGCATGTACAAACCTTGGGCCCATAGACCAGACTATTGGGCCCTATCACTGTGATAAGATGGCATGTGGGTCGGAGGGTCATTTTTGTAACATTTTGAGGGCCAGAGGTATATTTTTGTAAAAATTTTTTAGGGTCATTTGTGTAAATATTTTTTCAATGTAGGATAATTTTGTAAATTTTCTTAAAAATAAAGTATATTTCTATAAAATTTTCCGAAAATAGGAACATTTTTGTAAATTTTTGCCATATGGTGCAGGGACAATGTGAGGGGAAAAATATATTTTTCCTTGAGAAAATTATAAACAAGAGAAAGAAGAGGCCACTCAGATTGTCATTATCCATAAAGGCTGTATAGTAATTGTATATATATAAATGTATTCACTAGATTTGCACTCTGGCATGCAGATGGAGAACTTATATAATTTACTAAGTTAATGAGCTCAGCAAAAAGAGGTTTATATGATTTAATGTAGTGATCAATATATGAATTTTTTTTTAATGATTAGTGATTACAGATATGTGAATTTTAATTAGCGGAATATTGTGACCTCACTCCTTTATTGTGGCTCCACCATTATCAACGCATGCATATCCTTTCGATTAATCAAGGGCTGTGTGTTTTTTCTAGATCTGAGAATGGAGTTGATATTTCCCCAACTAATTATATAGGGCAAAAAAAAAAAAAAAAAGCTGTTGGGGATCCAGCAGATGTTTTATTTTTTATTTGTTAAGAGTACTTTCTTTAATAACATGTTATGTTTTCATAGTAATGAATTGTTTGTGTATATATAAACTTTTATAATTTAAAATTAAATTGATATTGATATTGAATATCAAATAAATTATTGTATGATATGTATCGCTCTAGTTAGCAAATAAATTATTTAGTTAACAAATATGGAGAAACAAAGGGGGACACTATCTATATCTTGAACCCTTGTATATATATATATATATATATATATATATATATATATATTTTTTTTTTTTTTTTTTTTTTTTTTGGCGTTGTTTTTGCATGTCTTTAATGTGTACAATCCAAATCCGAACCATCACTTCAAAAATGAGCAGTCAAGTCTGTTCTCACTGTTTCATTAATTGTCAAATATAATGTCGCAGTCAATTTAACTAAAAACGCATTCTAATCTTGTTTGCCCATTTCGATCGCGCGATCGAATATTTCGTATCCAATACCAACAGGCACTTTTAAATAGGGAAACTGATACACATACAGAAAATGATATCATTTTAGTATTCGTATTAAATACATCAATATTCAACTTAACTTATTATAGTATTCAAATTATTTGAATAATAAATCTCAGTATACTATACAAAGTATGAAAGTAATTAATTAATACACATGAAAGTATTAATTTAAATACATATATACCTATTTAATATAATACTAACGTAGTTAATATCGATTTGGGTATTATTTTTGGTATTTCTAAAACATTTTTCATAACTTAATAAAACAAATATTTTTATTATTCTGGACGAAGGTGCTTGGATGGAGCAATATAGCTCACTAAGAAAGTACATACGAAAGAGTCCACAATAATCTTGTTAAAATTGTGAATTCTTTGTTATTCTTGTTGGTAGGTATACAATTCTACATATTTTTGGCATTGCTTTTGCTCTTATATATATATATAATATAGCTGTCTCTTTTATGTGCATTTTCTTCTTTCTCCTTTGTAGAAATATGCGCTTCCTGTCCGCCAACGCAAGAAGCACACACATACTAATAATATCATGCACCTTTTCCAATTACTCTTCTATATATATTCCGTTTTCATTTCCTTTTAGTATACAGTAGTGGTCTCTCCTGAAAGCACTACATGTATATGTATATATATATATATTAAGAGAAATTATCATTGCCCCTTTAACTATCCCCTTATCCATCCCCAAACTAATTTGGTAATATTTTTTCCCTTTCTTTCTCATACCCTCATAAATTTTAATGAATTTTTTGTTTTTATTCTTGATCTTTCTATTGTATATATGTAAGTGTTTTGTTCGATTGAGGCTATGAATTGTAACTGGTAAAAGTGATTTGCTGTATTTGAAAAAGAATTTTTAACTAAAAATATATTGGATTGCGGTTAAGGGGTTTTTTTAAGTGGTGCAGTTATCAACTCCCATATATTAATATTAATATATAAGAAAAAAAGAGATTAAGAAAGAAAGCAAAAGAAAAGGTTGATTAAGACAAAGAGACACCACTTGAAGCGTCAATGTCTCCAATGCTCCATGCCTTTAATTAATTTTGTTCTGGTCTCCCACAAAACCAAACTCTTGCACAAAAATTTCTCTTCATGTTCCTCCATATTTGACCTATATTTTTCTCGTGTGCCACCAATAAAAAATATATAGTGCAAGATTGCATCACCGGATCTATATGTTAATGTGCTCTTTACATTATTGCAAAAGAGCTTCCTTTTCTTTTCAGGCAATCCATAGACAGATCCCACAGCACCTTTCCATTTTGTTTTTTCACCTTTCTTTTTCAAATAATTCTAACAAGTGGTACTATTAGGACAGCTTAACTTTGTACCGGTTAAGCTAGTTAGCTTGCTGTATACTTTTTGAATCTAATTATACAACCTATAACCTACAGAGTAAGCAACTGGCTGAACTAAGAGCCAGCACTTGGTCTAGTAGTTAAGGCCGGGCAACACTCTCCTATAAATTTGAGTGACATAACTCTCATCTTTATCTAAAAAAAAATGGCTGAATCTTACAAATATATAAATTTTAATTTTTTTGTATGGAATATCATATAAATTTTAATCTACTCACACATTAAAGGGTGAAGACGTCTCAGGATGACATTTTAAACTTTTGATAACTCCTTTTAATTAGTTAGAATAAATTAATATGTAATGGTGCACAAAACACTTTCTGTTTATCATATTGTTAGTGTAAGGCTTAAATTATACATAGCTAGCTGCTGATGATTAAAGCATAGATCACTAAAGTTATATATATAAACCTATTTAGGCGAGGGAATTCTTAATCTCAATTGATTATAGTGTTCAATATATTTTAAGTACTTCAGAGTATGTACTTATAACATAAGCTGGTATCATGATGCACTAAGGTACATATATATATATATATGATATCTAATAATTCAGAACCTTTGTTTGAGTATGTCATCAGGTCAAAGGAGACACGGCCAAGTGGAAAAACAAAGCAGTATCGAGTTTCTCTCTTTAATTATTATCATATAAACCCAGCTTTTGAGCTGAAAGCTGGACTGAAAGGGGACTACAATTTGACCATATATGTATATATATACATAATACATATACATTTTCCATATATAATTAATTATTCCATGAATAATCTTTGTGGGTGGTTGATGCATAGATATATATATATGTATGTATATGCGCCCATTTGTTTCCAATCGGGGAAAGTTGTTTTAGTGTTGTCCGGCACTAAATTGGTTTAGGGATGGATGGATTGGAGGGAGGGGCTTTAGCACACTTTAAATACAAGTGGCATGTGTGTTGGATTAAGCAAACAATATTATTTGAAAATGCAGCTTTATTTATATATACAAGTGTACAAATTGTACTCCCCTCCTTAGCCATGAGTTGCAAATACAATATTTAGTTATTTACTTTTATTTCTCTTTTAGCTTTTCTTTTTTTTTCCTGATTATTAGATCAAAATCAAATTGACTCAATAAATTAATGCCCTACGTTATTAATATTGAAAGTAGATATAATTTGAAACAACATTATTTGTATGAACCAATTCTAACACAAATATTATTTTTGATGTACCAATTCTTTTTTTTTTCCCCTTTTTTTAAAGGGAAACGAACAATCTTATTTCCTTATTTCGGATACTCAGGCCTCAATTTTGGAGGCCCAAATCACAATATCCAAAATGAGAGAGCACAATCTAATTTCCTCGGAAACATGTAGACCTGAACTTTGGGCCCAAATCACCTTTATGTCTAATAGTGAAATCGGCCTTTACGTCTAATCATACATTTTTTGTAAGCAAAACAGAAAGGGTGTGTTTGGATGGTGTAAGGATCAGTGCAAGAACAATGATGATTGGGTTAGTGATTAAGAGTAGTGTGCGTGTGAATAGAACTAACTTTTTACTATTCCGATTAGTAAAAATGTTTGGATAGTAACTTTAGAGTAGTGATTGTGTGAATGAATAAAATTGAATTATTTTTTTTTCAACAAACTCTTATTTTGATCCTAACTTATTACATACATCTAAAATTTATAGTTTGTGACCTCTGCGAAGTGTATAGGCTTTTAATACCCTAAATAATGCCCTCGATCGCAAGCGTACGATCGATTGCAATATAGTCGGGATCGAATCCACAGGGACGGAATTAAATCTAAACTACGCTCTACAATCTATTCTAATCCTAAAGAGAATGTTTTTTGTGTTTTTGGTATAAAAGTGGGGGGGTTTTGTTTCAAGATCGGTTTCCTAATTATCAAATGCTATAAAGTACATAACAGTAAATAAAGACTCTAAACAGATGCTAAACAAGCGTTCCCAGCGTTTTCAGAATCAGTTTGTTGTCTGAATCAATTGCCTACGGTCCGCAAGGGTTATCCTACGGTCCGCAGGGTATACAATTTCGCCTCTCTTTCGGTTACCAGCTTAATGGTCCACAGGAGTTAACTGCAGTTCGCAGATAACTGTCCGAGAGATAGATAACTGTCACTTCGCGGTCCGCAGGTAGCTGACAGAGAACATTTTGGGTTCAGATCTGATAAGTTAACTAAAGTTACCGACTCCTAACTAAACCAAAGCAATTACAAGTCCCTCAACTCTCGTTTGTTGGCACTTTTAACACTTTTAGATCAATTAGAAATTTTTAGAATTATTTCTAACCTAAATTCAATTCACTTTCGTTCTAAGGTTCGGTTTAACTCTCGTTACAACCGCAATTTCACCTTTCGGTTACTTTTGGACAACAAGTTATCTACCCAATTAGTACGAGTATCAGTTCTTGATCAAATGACGTTATATTAACCAACTAGATTTGGCCACAATCTACAGGTTCTTACCAAACGAACAAGAAACAATTCAAACACAATTATAATTAAGCACAAAGCAAATTGAAAATAACTATAATTCTTGAACATGAAAAACAAGTATTCAATTAATCCATACAAACAAACATCATCTTAGACCCTAAGAACAAAGACAACTACTCAGACATAGAAAATATAATTAAAGAAAAGGTAAATAACATAAAGAAGAAAGCACCAGTTATGATCGAGTAGATGAAGCGTGACAACGCTATGACCTTCTTCTCCGAGTAATCTCCCTCTTCTTATCAACTCTCTAAACTAAATTGAACTCTCAAAATTAAAGACTCTTGACTCAACTAAAACTAACTCTCAAAAACTAAGACAAGATACTAAATCGATAACTCACAAGATAACTAGACAACAAGACAATGAACCTCTCAAGAGATGATGCTTTTATAGGCATTGGATGCTCCCAGAAATAATATTCTTTCCTCTGGAACTGACCTCTAATTTCTGGAATGAAGAATAGATTTAGATATCTTCAATTGAAACAGTTTCAGAAAATAGAGGTGCAGTCGGTTTTGTTCCTTTTGCGGCCTGGGCTTTAGTCGGTGCGGATCGCACTCCCTTGGAAATAGGGAGTCGGCTGCTCCAAAAGTGGATTTTCGGCGGTTGTGCTCAGCCCAGATTTAGATGCTCCAGTTTTGATCTGAGTGCGGACCGTACACTCGAGATTACAGTTCGCACTCCATGTCTTCTGCGTGCTTCTTCGCCTATTTTTGCTCATCTTCTCCAAATTGGATCCTAAAAACTTAATTGACTCAATTTTAGACATCTAAATAACTAAATGTAACTAAATCTAAAAATCCTAAGTAAAATAAAGGTACAAATCCTAAAAATAAGTAGATACAAATGCGATGCATCAGTTTGTTGTATTAATATATTTCTAACCATCATAAAATAATTTTTATTGTTTTATTTTAATATTAATTTTGTTATATCTGAAATGTATTTAACCCATACGATTTTTTTTCTTCAAAATTGACATTTTTGATTCATCATGAATAAAACCCGATTTTAATGGTACAAACAAATAACATAAATGGCTCCCAATTGAAATTATACACATTCCAACTCCCTGATCCTCCAATAAAAAAAGGAAAGTGGGATATTTTATTATTTTTACTAACCTCACAAAGGCACTACTCCACTAAACCAACAATCCATTTAGTAGAGTAGAGCTAATCGGGAGCTAATTCAAACTTCTATTTTACATTTGGATGCCACAAAATTTTGAATTAGCAATAGTACTCTAAGAGTAGTGCTAATCTTGTACATCCAAATACACCCAAAGATCTTTGGGCCTTTCACCTTATACAGAATTGGGCCATTTCTATTATAGAACTATTCAATCTGCAGAATTAGTGGTCGATAAACAGAGACATTTTTGGGTCTTCAAGATTGGACTTTTACAAAATCGGGCCATTTCTCTACAGAAACTAAATCCTTAGAATTAGTTAATTTATATCATCCCTTATGAAAGTACAACAGAAATGTAGGGACAATAATAATAATAAAACAAATGATTGCTAATTTAGATCGTACATAGTGGGCAGTGCACAAGGTACCACACGCACTAGATGCGGAAAGCCATGAATATCATGTTGGGTGATGCATGAACCAAGCCATGTTTTCTTCAAGCCATCAAATTTCGTTCAAAAGCTAGCCAGCCCAAGTGTCAACATAAGTTTCGACGAGTTGGGGAAGATTGGGGGACCAATGTACTATAACAGATGATATCTGTTCTGATCTGTTATGCTGGACAATGGAGATGCTCTGCTTTGTTTAGCTCACAGAAATGAGTTAATTCATTGCTGACTTCATAATGAATAACTTATATTTTAGTATATGGGTTAAACTAATATATAGTCCTCCAATAAAAATCCCCCCAATCAGAGCATAACACCTGTCAAAACTTGTTGACCATCAAACTCCAAAATGCGTCGCCTATGAATCTCACGTCACTTCCCTTCATGTGCAGCGCAAAGCACTCACATGTCAATGTAGGTGTTTTTATTTCAAGGCCAAGTATTTATATCATAATCCAGGTATTTATATTTCAAAGCTAGTTGTTTTATCTACTAGGTGTTAATATTTCAAAACCAGGTGGTTATATCTCAAAGTCAGGTGTTTATATCGTGTTTATATTTTAAAGCCATGTGATTATATTTCAAAGTCATATGGTTATATCTAAAACTAGTGAATGATCGCGCTCCGCGCGATGATTTAGTTGTGTAAAACTATAGGAGGATAATAAATTGACTTGGCAAAATGAGATATTAATCCCAACAATGTGGACTATTGGGAAGAGGAGCTTTAATGTTGTATGTATTAGGAATACTTAAACAATAACTGTGTAGGCACTATGGACATTTCCAACACCTTTTTCTTTTTTCTCAAGATGTACTTAGTTATGGGACATGCTTAGTATGAATATGAGACCTATTCACTGCTATTCTCTTAGGATGTACACTTTTTTCTTCTGTTTCATCTCTTCACTACTTGTACCAGTAGGTACTGCTTAGATCTTGATGTTAAGTATTTAATACTTCATTAGCACTGAACTATATGTTTCAGTTGCTATTGAGATATCAATGAAGATGAACTCCATCAGCACATGCATAAAACATTTAATTTTCCTTTCATTTTATCACTCCATATATCTAAACAACATATTTACATTTGTTCACCATGCAACAAAATTGGTGTTATCTAATTTGTCTAGGATATCTTTGAATTATATCTCACAACAGTATAGCCTTTTTATATAAACAACTAATCATCTTTAGCCCCTTCTCGCATGTTACTGGAGACCAAATTCTCTCTAATGTGGCTAAAGAATCAATCTTCATCTGGAAATTGTAATTGATCATAGAAGAAAAACCATATGAAACCAAAAGAAAAACCAATTATCTTATGTCATTGTTTAAATTCCCAAAAAAAAAAAAAATGTATCATGGCAGGATTTAAGCCTGCTGTACGTGAGTGAGGAGGAAAAGTCGTTGAATTTGAGGTTATTGGAAGCAATTAGTCAAACGTCCAATTGAGACAAGGCACGATTTGAGAAGAGCCGGATTGTTGTAAAATTGAAGATCGATGAAAAAGGAGACCAATACCCAAGTAATATAGGTGTTTTAGTTTAACTTGAGTTCAAGATATATTACTTGAGCATACAGCTCCTTTCATTTTATCGTTATGTGCTTGCTCAATATAGATTGGTATCGGTAGCAGTTTGGTACCAGTCACTACAGTACCGTTACCAGTTCGGTACCAATCAGTACAGTACCATACAATACCTGCAGTTGTACCTGCTGCTGCTGCCACCGCCGCCTGCCAATCGAGGGCTGTTGATTGAGAGCTGCTGCTGCTTGCGATGGAGGGCTGCTGACTGCGACGGAGGACTGCTGTTGCCTGTGAGGGCGACTGCTACCTGCGACGGAGGGCTGCCGCCTGCGACAGAGGGCTGCTGCTGCCTGCGACGGAGGGCTGCTGCTGCTTGGTCGGGGCGGGGTGCGCTGACAAAGGGTCAGAGGAGGAGGAGGACTGGAGGTTGAAGCGGCGACAGAGTACTGCGGGTTGGAGTGGCGACGCAGGGAGAGATCGATGGAGACGAGGAGAGATGAAGCGGATGACAGAGTGGATTGATCAGGAGACGCGGAGAGTTGGATCGATACAGAATCTTCTGGAACTACAAATGTTCGGCCAAGATTGAATCAAAATACAAGATCGATACAAGATCAACGGATCCTATTAAGTCACTGTGTGTTACTGTAGATCTACAGTTCAGGTCAATGGACGAAGGGTCAGGATACGAGGTCAACCCTTGATGGACGTAACATATTCGATCTGGTAACTGTAGAAAATACTGTAGAAATCAGGCTTCAATCTTTATATATATATAAATCCGGGTGTTTATCTCAAGGTCAGGTATTTATATTTCAAAGCCAAGTAGTTATATTTTGAAACCACCTTTATGTTTCAAAACCATGTGTTTATCATAAAGCCAGGTGGTTATATTTCAAATTTAGATGATCACATTACAAATTCGGGTGTTTATATTTCAAATTTAGGTGTTTATCTCAAAACCAAGTATTTTATTTCAAAGTAGATTATTATATTTCAAATCTAGATGTTTATATTTCAAAAACAGATAGTTATATTTAAAAATCAGGTATTTATGTTTTAAAAATCATGTGGCACTGCGGGAAGAAAAAAGAGAGAAGAGAAGAAGGCAAGAATGAAAGGAGAAATAGAGATGTCACTGCGAGGCTAAAAAAGAGAAGGGGGCAAGAGAGACAGAGAGAAGGAGAAAATGAGAGATAAAGACAAAAAAGAGAATGGAAGAAGGTTGACAAAAGGTGGAGAGGAGTATCATGTAGAGAAGTGAAATCGGAGAGGAGTGACGAGAGATGCGTGTAAGGATAAGATAGAGCGATGCAATCAGCGACGGCAAGAGTGGTGCCCAGAGCAGCGGTTGAAGCGACAATGGGAGGGACGACTGGAGCATGAACAAAAGTAGGCCGAGTGGTTACTTGTGTGGTGTTTATCACCATGGTTGAAAAGAATGAGAGGATGAGAGAAGAAAGAATCTTCAAGAAGTAGAAAGACTTCACAATCTTAATGGGAGAACAAATACGGTGAATAAGAATTGGGAGATTAAAAGATTTTTAATTTAGTATATAGTTAAATCTTTTGGTTAGATACATATATAGATATCAAATAAGGAATCACTTGACAGTCCTTATCTTTACAATCTTGAGGATAATTCCCTAAAATGTTTGAGAAAAAATATTTAAAAACTTCAACAACTGAAAAACATTTATAAAAATAATATAGAGCTCATGGATTAACTATATTTCCAAACTTCGAGCAATTTAAGTATAGTTGATAGCCCATCAAAGACCATTAAAAACTGCAGAACCTTTAGATGAGCTATTAAAATATCCAAAAATTACTTAGAGCTTGAATAAAACATGTTCAGTTAATAGTTCAAGAAAACATCTATCAATTTTTTTTTCTATTTCAAGGAATTTATTTGAAAATTTGAATTTCAATTTTTAAGATTGTCACCATAACAAATATCAAGTGATCCCTCCTCAAAACAAATTTGAGCAAGTTTTAAAATTGGCTGGTCTATATATACAGTAGTAGTAAGAGCTAGACTATTATACAAATGTTAGCATTTCGGACTGTAATGCTAATGCCTCAAAATTGTTGTTATCGTGTCCGAAATCATGATTTATGGTGCTCAATAAATTCTTTATATGAAAATATTAGGGAATACAAAAATTTTCCATTTTTAAAGTTTTCTAAATATTTGTTTTGAATTTTTTTAAAATAGCTTGTACAAACATCAATATTTTATTAATATTATGAACTATTTTCTAAAATTCAAAATAAATACTTAGAAAACTCTAAAAATGAAAAATTTTTGTATTCCCCAATATTTCCATATAAAGAATTTATTGAGCACCATCAATTGTGATTTCGGACACGATAACAATAATTTTGAGCCGTTAGCATTTCTTAGCATTTCGATCAGAAATGCTAACATTAGTATAATAGTCAAACTCGTAGTAGTAATATCACTAAAACCAATACACCATTAAAAAAACTTAAATTGTTCATCTTTGAATAAAAAAAAGAACTTATTATATGAAATGGCTGAATAATTTTTAATTAAAATACAAAGATTATCCCTAAAACAGCAATTGGCTGAGTAAAATCCTAAAAAAGCTATTGTCTCTCGCTTTCTAACATTTTAAATTGTATGTGTGCTTCTTTTTCTTTTCTTTTCTTTTCTTTTTTTTTTTTTTTTTTTTTGAGGAAAGTATATATGTGTGCTTCTCTGTGTGCCTGCACCAGGATCCATTATGCTTGGTGGGTCCAATAAAAAGTTTTTTTTCCCTCTCGCTTTCACAAATTTCGACTTCTCTGACGAGCAGAGCATCACACTTATCCTCTAAACCTAAAGGAACTTTTTGCTTGAACTCAATTCTATAATGTATTAACGATGGATCCCTAACCTTCTAAATGCAATGCACTAAATGATTGCATTTTAAGAATGTCAAATGTCCCCAGAAGTGTTCCAAATAAGTCAATAACTACAGTAACTACTCTATATATTTTAAGAAACAATTCGGTTGTATCACGCACATGTGACGCAACCAAACGAACAAGGAAAAAACTTTACTTCTTTTTTTTTCTTTCAAGAAGGAAAAATATACGAATTACTTTTGCCAATAAATCAAGTACACAAAATACACATGCGACAAAGAAAGTTGTATTATAGGGTCTTCTCAAAAAAAAAAAAAGTTGTATTATAGGGAGGAATCCAATGTCCATTATAATTGGTGTGTACCATATAATTTTTTTTTTTTATATATCTAGTAATTTTAATTAATTAGATACATACATGCACATTAAAATTTATAAGATCTTATAATTGATATGATAACTAATTTTTGTATGGAATTTTGTAAATTTTTTGTATAACATGAAATATTACGAATTACGTTGGTAAATTAATTAATTTTTATAATTCCTACTCAGATGACACTCATGAAAATCGATTTTATCATTTTACTATTTAAACACTAGATGGTAATTAGGGAAGCATTTTGAAATGTTCATTCCTTTAATATTGATATTTATCGTCCATCTTTTTTTATATCCAACCATCCAATAAGGTCGTGTTCGAATAACAAAATTTTCGGAAATTGTCTCCATTGAGTATGGTTATCTATCTCTATCTCCAATTTGCCCGTTCCCATTGTCACTTGGTAAAATAAATAAATAAATAATAATGAAAATACAAAATAAAAATAAAAAAATTAGTCCAACTCAATTGTTTTTCTTCCCAAAAATTTGAATACAATTGGTGAGATTGCTTGGGTAAGTGAATCCATGTTCATTGGAAAAACCATATATACCACCAAACACTACATTCACATTATATAATTAGATTTCTTATTGGTAAAATATAAGGAAAATTTCTATGGAAATAAGAGTTTCCGAATGGACCCTTAAAAATTGGATGATTGGACAACAAAAGAGTTGAACCATACATATTTTTCTATAATAAATAAAGAGCAACATCTTGTATCATAGAAAAATTGTCCATACACATGTATATATACAAACTAGGAAGAAACCCGCTAGTTGTGCGGGCTTTAATTTTAAATTTTGATCTTACACCGTATAATACATATAATATATTTTCGGATTTTGGCTAATTATTTACCAGTTACCACTTAAATTTCATTTTTACACTAAATCAACTCATTGAAAGTTAGAATATAAAGAGATAATTCCTCATTAATGTAAATTCTAATCAACATTGATGTCTTACATACCAAGATTGGTATCTTTCCATTTTCTTGTAAAAACTAAAGGGAGAGGAAATTGTTTAATTGGAGAACATCAACACATTTAAAATCAATATATTTTGATCTGTACGGTCGATTAAAGAGTAGAATGGGATTAAAAAAAATTAAAGAGAGAAAAAAAATGGAGACATTCAATTATTTCGTGCTTTATAATATAGTATAGAACTATAAATATAGATTTTGTAACTCCTCTAATTAATAACTTACGGACGCTATGGACACATAAAGATTCTTATGAACTTTAGATATCACTTTTTAAATCATAATTAATTGAAACCATTAAATTTTTTCTCTATACATAGGTCATTGATTTTAGAGATGAACCACAATGTCCATGCAATTAAATAAAGCATTGATTTTTGCATTGTGTGGTAGGCTAGGTCCCATCCAAAATAAGCACTAATTTTGGTTCTATCTATCTAAAAAAGTAAAGTAACTGCTGATGGTAAATAAGAACCCTCTTTCATTGGTCACTTAATGACAAATTGCGACTCACAAATTGTACATATAATAATCATGTGATATATATACAATGATTAAAAAAAAATGTGCACTCTTGGAATTAAGTACCCTGCAATGCAATGCAGACATCCACCCTGTCCCGAGAGGAGAGAGAGAGGAATGGATCTGGCCTGTAAAGGGGACAATTATGCAGTGTACAAAACCAACTGGTAGACGCCACATTGACAGAGAGAGTTGAGCCAAATTAAAGGATGCTATTGCTATATATATATTTGCTATTTCCCCTGCCAGTGCCAGTGCCACCCAATAACCTCTTGACAAAATGGGGGCTATCCCTGGGGAGCGCATGTGCCAGAGCGCGCCATTGTAGGAGAAAGACGCTGACATGACTTCAGTGGGGGTGGACATCGGATTGGATAGCCATCGATCATCATCATCATCATCGCATCCGCATATTGGTGTAATGGCAATTAATGGGATGTTGTTTGTAGCTATGCCAGCTAGTGGGACAAGATTGAGGGAAAGAACAATGATACCATGCCATAAATTTTGCCTCCACAACCCTATGATGATATGGCATATGAGTCGAGTGAGTTATTTTTGTAAAATTTTCAGAGTCGGAGGGCATTTTTGTAAAATTTTTTAGGGACATTTTTGTAAATAGTTTTCCAGACATGGTCGATTTTGTAAATATTTTTTGGAAAAATGGATATTTTTGTAAATTTTTCTAAAAAAATGATATTTTTGTAAATATTTGTCATGTTATCATATGGTTTTGGAGGCAATGTAAGGGGCAATATATATTTTTCCTAAAGGAAAATATGGATGGCCGGTGCGAAAGGATCTGGATCACCTGCTTTTCTTTTTAGAAAAACAGGGCCTACTTTTCTTGATTCGACGGTTGAGAAACACAAAAATACTTTGAGATCCGTGCATAAAACACCAAAGTTCGTGAAGTACTTTGAGGTCGGTACGACAACCTATTCTGACCATCCAATCGGAAAAGCAGGTCTGCTTTTCTTATGAGAAAAGCAGCAGATTTTTATCCGATGCGAAAACCAAATTTGTGTCTGTTGCCATGTATTTACTGTCGCAAATTTGTAAGTTGTAACAAGCTAGCCATCAACGTTAGGTTGTAATTAAACGGATCAAATCAAATCGAAAGTTAATCTTATCGAATTGGAGCTAAACCAAACACGAACGAAATCAAACTCGAGCTAAACCGAACTGAACTAACTCGAATTCGAATCAAGCTCCAAACTTTAGATAAGCTATATTGTTATAATTTTATATTTATTTCTCATACTACCGCCAGGGATGGACCTAGGCATGGGCAAGCCTAGGCCCGTGCCCAGGCTTGATTTTTGAAATATATTGATTAGTACTATTTTTTTCTTTATATTAAACAATACTTAATTACATTTGTAATTATTGTGCCCGGGCTTAATGATTTGCCAAGCAAAATACAATGTAATAGAGCTCCTTGTTTCATGTATTAGACAATTTGTACCTGGGCTTAAAAGTTTCTTAGACGACGAGCGAGAGAAACTGGTTCTAGGAACACAATAAGAGAATAGGAGGACGGCAGTAGAAGCTGGAGTACCACAAATAATTAGAGCTAAAATAAATATATTATTTTTTCTTCATTGATAATAAAAATTAATTATCTATATTTTTTATTAATTTAATAATATATTATGTTAAAAATATTTTAGTATTTTATTAATTCAACACTAAAATAAGTATATTTTACTAGTTAAATATAAAATAGTTATAATATTACAAATAATTTTGACAAGATAGTTTAAAATAAGTGTAAATTACTATATATTGAGCTATTAAGAATAAAGTTTGAACCAAATCAAGAAAAAAAATAGAGCCAAACTAAATTGAACGAGCTGATAAAAAATCTAAGAGATCTAAATCAAACTCGAACTCAGACCAAACCTGACATGAGCGAGCTACGAGCTGCGAACTATTCTGCCAACCCTAATCTACATATTCTATTAAAGGAGAAATTAAATGACCATAAATTTTGGTACCGTATCAGTAACCATGAAATTCAAATGCAAATAGTGACATTTCAAACTCTTCAATAACAAAGATAACTGATGAAAAAATTTTATTTATATCATGTTTATATCATGTTTTATGAGTATACATCAAATTATATTATCTTGATTCTATGTACATGTACATCAAGTATTAACAAAAATCAACAACTCAAATTTTATGATATTTTCTCTTTTTAATGGCTATTAAAACGAAGTTAAATTTTGATCATTTTTTATGTATTTGTTATTGAAATGATTTACAATACATCTAGCTATTTACATTTATCAATTTTTATATAAATAAGTTTGTGGTCTGACACCAAAATTCTATGCAGCCAATTAATTCAACTTGCACGAATCAATTCACTTGACCTATCGGAACATTATATTTTTGCGACCAATACTTCTCTTGTTTGACTTTAAAAACAATTTTTTTACAAGAAATTCACCTAGATATATAGCATAAAAGTGACGGCTAGAGTTGGGTCTAATCGAACCAGAATATAGAATAAAGCAAACTTTTGACTTCATAAAAAAAAGTGACTCAAGATCATCCATAATTCATAAATTGCCTCCCTATAAATATTCAAACCATCTCTGATTGAAGTTCACCTTGTCGCTCACCGTTCAGGACCCATCTTTCGCAGCTTTGCACAAGAACACCATATTTTCCCTACTAAAAGACGTTACCGTTTTATTGTATTTTTCAAATTCCATGCACCAACAGAAATGTTAAGAAATTCTATATAATTTATAGTGACAAAGGGGAGGGATCCATTGACAATATTTATATTCAATTTAAGCGATGTGTGATAGCTCTTCAAAGATCAGTTAAATTACAATTATTAAAGAGTATATAAAATTTTGATAAGCCATCAAATGATTTTAAAATTCATAGATATTTTTAACATATCAATCTACAATTTAAGTAATGCATTCATCAAACTTTTTTTGTTTTTGAGATTTTTTATGAATTTTGAAATGTCTCCTTGTCAAGATAAGCATCATAATAGAAAAGGTTTATAAAAGTATTGTTTAACTTATAAATTAATTATGTTTTTAACTATATTCAATTTTTGTGATAATATATAGCTCTTCAAAGACTCATTAAATTACAACTGTAAATTAAGTTGCATAAAATTTTGATAAGTCATCAAACAATGTTCAAATTGATTGAAATTTGAACCATCTTCAATCGAAATGTTAAAGAAACACATCCATAAACTATTTTTCATTTTTTTAAATTTTTATGAACCTTTTCAAAATTTTAAAATCTCTGTTATCAAGATTTTCAAGATAAGCGCATTGTCCATGGATCCCTCCTCTGCAAATATTAAGGAGGTTAATGAAAAAAAAATTACAAAAAAAAAACTGTAATTTACTCGCCAGATTCCACAAAATATAGATAACATAAAGGACAAAGTAATCAACTGCGATTCACCCTTAAAACAAATATTAAGAGCTAGCTATATATATATTGATAAAAGACATAATGTGGAGAAAATATATAAAAGTAATAATCAATTAATCATTCTAAGCAATGGATATCAAATCCCTACTGTTCTTCTTTGGCCAGGAGGTTCTTACGAGTCTTGTCCAAAAACAGAAGACTCGTGTCCCACTCGCGCGTGCACACACACATATATATAATATGAGGAGGGTTCCAATGCCTCAATTTTTTGTGCCTCCATCATGCCTCCACTTTTTAAATTTTAAATAAATCAAAATTTAAAACTCAATTTTCAAAACAAAACCGTTAGATTTGATCAATATGATATTCTCTATATGCACATAACAAATTTTTTCACTTTCTTGTTTTATTTTATATAAATCAATGAGTTATAAAAATTAACGTCTAGAAATTGCTCAAATTAGTACATTTTTTTGAAGCCCTTGATGTTAAACAAAATAATATTCAAATTTGATAATTTTTTACATATACGTAAATGAAAGGATATAGATTAAATCTAATGGTGTTGTTTCGAAAAATGAGTTTTAAATTTTGAGTTATTTGAAATTTAAAAAGCGGAGGCATGATGGGATACAAAAAATGGAGGTATTGGAACCCTCCTCGTATAATATAGAGATGCATAGTGATGAAGAAATTTTGTTTTCTTCTTACAAAAATAAAAGGAAACGCATATTAACATGAGGATCTAAATCCGTTAATTGTTTTTTTTTTTAGAAAAGCAGACCCTGCTTTTCTTGATCCGACTGTTGAAAAACACAGAGGTACTTCGAGATTGGTGCAGCAAACACCGAAGCACTTTAAAATCGGTGCAGCAACCGATCCCGACCATTCGATCAGAAAAACAGGGTCTGCAGCATATTCCAGACCCTGCTTTTCTTGATCCGACTGTTAAAAAACACCGAAGTACTTCGAGATTGGTGCAGCAAACACCGAAGCGCTTTAAAATCGGTGCAGCAACCGATCCTGACCATCTGATCAGAAAAACAGGATCTGCAGCGGATTCGGATCCTTAGCAGGATTACAGGAGGAACAGGAGTAGAAAGGAGAGGTCATATATGAGGCCGCAACTGAGCAACTCTCGAGAATGCACGCATAGAAATGTTATATATAGCTGCTGTTACTTAATTTGTTGGTATTGGAAGCAAAAGCAATGGATAGGGTTCTTCTTGACCAATTCGGCAACTCCTGATTGCGTGCTTGCCACAAAAATATGCGCCCTCGAGCAAACTGTACTGTAGCATTCCCATCGAAAAGTTAAAAAGAAGAAAAGATGAAAAGAGCGAACTGTAGTTAGGTAGAGGTAGAGAGAGAGGGGGAGAGAGATTTGTGGAATTAGGGTTTCCAGAGTAGGCCTGCAGAGACCCATGCTTTTCATTGTACGAACCAGCATCCCACTCTTGACCAGTAATACTGTAAATGGAAGTAATTAGGTTGAAAGTTATACAGTTCCAGTCGTATCTTCAAATTAGATATATAGAGTTAGACTATTATACTAACGTTGACATTTCGGACCGAAATGCTAACGCCTCAAATTTTGTGTTATTATGTCTGAAATCACGATTTATGGTGCTCAATAAATTTTTTATATGAAAATATTGGGGAATACAAAATTTTTTTTATTTTTAGAGTTTTCTAAGTGTTTCTTTTGAATTTTATAAAAGAGCTTATAAATATTAATAAAATATTGATGTTGTACATGCTATTTTAAAAAATGCAAAACAAATACTTAAAAAACTCTAAAAATGAAAAATTTTTGTATTCCCCAATATTTTCATATAAAGAATTTATTGAGCACCATAATCGTGATTTCAGACACGATAACATCAAATTTGAGGCGTTAGCATTTCATCCCGAAATGCTAACGTTAGTATAATAGTCTAGCTATATATATATATATATATATATGGAGTTGGGATACGGTGATATGCATAGCAAAACTACATTTTTGCTATGCACTCGTATCTCAACAACCATAACTCGGGTGGCCAATCCGATTCGACCGATGTATTCTACATATCGAAAACTTATCGGATACTAATTTTTACTATTTTTGGAGATTCATAACTATTTTTAACGATTTTTGAAAAATGACAAGAGAATAATAATAAAATAATCTATTTGGAACTCATAATCAAGGTCATTTTTACAAAAATCGTTAAAAATAGCTAGGAATCTCAAAAAATAGTAAAAATTAGTATCCGATAAGTTTTCGATATGTAGAATGCACCGGGCGAATCGGATCAGCCATCCGAGTTACGATTGTTGAGATACGAGCGCATAGCAAAAACATAGTTTTGCTATGCATATCACCGTATCCCAACTCTATATATATGAGTTAGACTATTATACTAACGTTAGCATTTTAGATCGAAATGCTAACGCCTCAAAATTTATGTTATTGTGTCCGAAATCATGATTTATGGTGCTCAATAAATTCTTTATATGAAAATATTAGGAAATACAATTTTTTTTATTTTTAGAGTTTTCTAAGTATTTCTTTTAAATTTTAGAAAATAGGTCCTAAATATTAATAAAATATTGATGTTTGTACATGCTATTTTCAAAAAATGCAAAAGAAATACTTAGAAAACTCTAAAAATGAAAATTTTTTTGTATTCTCCAATATTTTTATATAAAGAATTTATTGAGCACTATAAATCATGATTTCGGATACGATAACATAAAATTTGAGACGTTAACATTTCGGTCCGAAATGCTAACGTTAGTATAATAGTCTAACTCTATATATATATATAGGATGATATTAAACAGTTCAGTGAGTTTTAAGCTCAAAATCATATCAACTGCTCATTTCTAAATTTAATTTTACATAGCTCATTATATTCTTTACCTCAATGATCGATGTGGGATGCAAAAATTTTTCATTTCTGAAAATTTCTATATATTATGCTTTTAAGTTTAATATTTAAAAAATTTTAGCATTACATAAGGTTTTGATATTAAGAATATTATAATTAAGCCATATAAACTCAAATTTGGAAATGATTTTGAGTTTAAATTAAAGAAGCTGATTTATAACGGAATTCACCTATAATATTTCTTTTTCCCAATAATTAATCTACACATAAAGCGAAATTACTTAAAATCCACAAGTTTTGTCTAGATTTGCTTTTAGCCCAATTCCTCCATTGTTTATGCAGATTGTTAAATTAAAAAAAGTGTTATTGGTTTTCCACTTTCTTTAATGTCGACATTTAGTATGAATCTTCATGTCTGCTACTTAATTAAGAAAAATAAAATATTATTGAACATTCTATTCTTTAGTCCTGCAAATTTCATATATTGATCAAAATTCGAATAATGATCTATGGTAATTAATGGACTAATTGATACGAAAAAAAAATTAATCCGACCAACCTGAATATCACAATGGATCTTAATAATGTAAATGATGCATTAAACTGACATAATGTTAGCACTGGAGTAGCTTCAGTCATGCATTAATTACCATAGAGTATAGACTAATTGTATGGAGATTGTGTACCTGACAAAATTAAACATCATTAAACATGTGCTGCAAAGAAGGAAAAGAAAAAAGAATAATTCTTGGGTAAATTTGATCTTAAGTAGAAAAAAGGACCTACACTTTTTGGTTTTCTTTTTTTTTTCAATATTTGGGCGACTCCTATATGTTGAGCCCGGTATTTATTATTTCAAATTTTATTGTCAAGATTTATGGTTGCTTTCAGTTGTATGCATTTGTACATACTAGTAAAGAGCTCACGCTTTGTTTTATGCTGAAATTATTTTATCTTATAATAAAGGGCCGAAAGCTCATCCCTTGTGTGGAAACTGGAAATTAATATAAACCTTAAATTTTAATGGGCCGGGACATTAATGTACATCAATATATGGTGGTGAAATTTAAGTAAACAATCAACGGCTGAGATTTCTTCTTTGGGGAAGATAGAACTTTCATATCAAAAAATCCAATATTAATCTTCTTTTATTAGGAGTAAGGACTAATCAAAGTTATCATCGTATGTACATTTTGCACTAACCAAATTTAAACATTGATTTAATCAGTACAACATTGATGGTTGCTTGATTTTTAGTTCTTTGGATTTAGTTTCAGAGCCTTTTTGGATCCATCGATCATTGGTTGGTAAGCGTTTGCTGTAGCTCAGATTAATTATACAATGCATCCCTCCTAGTCCTAGCTACTTTTATCCTTGATGGTCCTTGTACGTACTGACCCCTGATCAGATCGAGATTGTAATTGTACATTTGTACCTGCTATATATATACGATTTAAAATGGACAGCTGGACCGTTCAATTAATCGCGATTTGGCGACTGTCAACTTTAGATAGTTGTTGTTTTTTCTAAATAATCTCAACCGTCGGATTCGGATTGGGACTCTCATCTGATTTGAATCATAGATTATTTTGGCGCTGATAAGATCACCTAAATTGACCTTCACGAAAACATTTGTAACAAACTAGAGTCACAGCTTGCTTTGGACTGAAATTATTATATCTTATCATAAAGGGCTGAAAGCTCATTTTTTGTAAAGAAATTAATACGGGTCTTAAATTTTAATGGGCCGGGACATTAATGTACGTCAACGGTGGTGATCAATCAAAGTAATTAATCAATGACTGAGATTTCTTCTTTGGGGAATATAGAACTTTCATGTCAAAAAAATCTAATCTCCTTTTATTAGGAATAAGGATATATATAGAGGAGGGATCAATGACAAAGCCAGCATAAACTTTAAGCAGGGAACAAAATTTTGTTAAGCCAATAAAAATAATTAATAATTTAAAAAAATATTAAATTGCCTTGAACCTCTACAGTCCACAATACTATGTTTTGGTACTTTGATACTTGGTAGTTGGTACTATGTGACTTCTGACTTGCTTCATACTGTTGACACACGTTAAACCGATATGCCTAGTCTTAGCTCAGGTCTTATATATTAGGAGGTAGGTAGTTGACATAACCCAAGATGGAGTGTTAAAACCAGTGTCTCGAGATGGAACTTTGTACTACCCGAGAAGGAGTATCATGCCTCTAAAAAACCAACACAAGAACTTAGAAAATAGGTGGGAGCATGAGAGCGAGAAACCTAGTAACCCATAGGTGGTACTGTACTGTTGGGTCGATTGGTGACAGGAGTCCTTTCCCTTTAAGTAGGAACTTACCATTACCAAACGGTTAAACCGGAAAGTCCATAGTATTGACATTTTCATGTCATGCACAGGCTATGCACGAGAGTGTCGGCTACTTTACTGATTCTGTTAGTAAAGACATAATTGCGAGATCATATGAGTTGTGTGGAGTGAGCCAAGTAGATGAGTTGAGTCCAAATTCTAAGAACGCCTTCTATCCCTGTTATGAAACCTATTATTTCTGTTTGTTTTATTTATTGTTAATTGTCATAATTGTTTCAACCCCAAAACACACCATAACAAACCTAGTCTAGTTTGTAAGATAGGAGAGGTCATGTTTAATTACCAATATGTCCTTGTGGATTTGACCCTAGCTCTATTGCAATTAAGTCGTACGCTTGCGGCTTGACAGTAGTTCTTCTAGGATAATTAAACGTAGTGTCAATCTCGGGAGACAACACCGTACTATTAGCTCATATCTCCAATTTTAAGATATTAATTGTCGACCCAAACTGTTCATTATGATTTTTATATACAATTTTACTCATAAACCAAATTTTATATTTCTTAGAATTTTTTTTACTATTTTTTAAGATATTTTGAAATGTCACTTATTTAGATGGCTCATAATGTTTTGAGCAAGCGCATGGCATTTCAAAATATCTTAAAAAATAGTAGAAAAATTCTAAAAAATAAAAAATATGGTTTACAAGTAAAATTGTATATAAAGATCATAATGAGCAGTTTGGATCGACTATTAATATTTTGAAATTGGAGATATGAACCAATAGTACGGCGCAATTTGTACTATTAATAGTACTATAGCTCAACTCTAATTTTTATATCAAAATTTTTTGGAGCAAATATACCGTGAGCTTAAGCTCACGGAGCCTTCCGTGAGCGCACCTCCAAATTTCGATTTATATGACCCAATAGATTCTTTATATAAAAATTTTATGGGATACAAAAATTTTTCATTTTTAAAAATTTTTAAGTATTTGTTTGGGATTTTTGAAAAGTGATACATAAAACTTGATTATTTTAATAATATTGTATAGTCATTTTTCAAAAATCGCAAACAAATACTTAATAATTTTCAAAAATGGAAAATGTTTGTATCCCATAAGATTTTGATATAAAGAATCTATTGAGCCATATAAATCGAAATTTGGAGATAATTTGATAGGTTTATGGAGGTGCACTCACGGAAGGGTTCCGTGAGCTTAAGCTCATAGTATATTTGCTCAATTTTTTGTACTATTAATATGTAAGCTTTTTTTTTTCTTTTCCCTTTGATCACTCCTTAAGAGATCTATATCTATATCTATACTCTTATAAAAAACACGTAAGATATTGATCATCTTTTTTGTTACAAGTCTACTTCCGAAATGGAGAAATGTATTACTCTACTCTGATAGATTGAACCGATGACTTTTTGATTTTTTTTTGTCTTATCACTCTCAACACCTTTTCCGTAGAATGCACCGTTGCCTCTCCCAGTCCAGTATTGTTCCACTGTCCTCTCATTGTGATCGAATTAAAGAAAAAAATATTACTTTTAAATTTTTACTTTTGTTCTTTACAATTTAGAATGGTATTTTTTTCTTTAATCCATAACATCAGCAACACTTCGATTTTACTCCAGCGTACTTGACCGATAGATTTCGACCTTGCTCCTTCCTAATATAGAGAGTCTGTGACGCTTCACTCAGTTTTAAAATTCTATCTTTTTATTTGTACTGTATATTACTAAATAAATAGTTCATTGTTTCGAATTTAGTTAAAAAGACCCGCCCAATGGGTGGGTTTCTTGCTAGTATATATAATAGATGCTGAGGCGATAACACATAAAATCAAAGAAACATGTAAAGTCCAACCTATATAGTAGGCAACCCATCCACCCACTCTCACTTTTTTGACACACCATGCGCACCCATGTTCTTAGCACAATTGCATAAATATTTACTGGAAACCGTTATGTATATGTTCAATGGAAAATGATATCTATTTATTAGAAAGATATAAATATTCACTAAAATATGATATTTATTCATTACAAAAACAATGGACCGGTACATAATTAAAAATGGTGAACACTACCTACTACTCTAAAATTAATCATGACAACGTAATTTAATTAAATATTAGTAAATTATACAACCTCCGTCCATGAATAAATGAATTTTTAAGAAAAGTCAAATGAATTAGTGGAAAAATGAAATTACATAATAATTGTTCCAATTAAATAATATAGATAAAAAAGTATCATAACATTGGAGAAACAGAAAATTTGAAAAAGTGAATGTCACGTATGAGTTCTTAACAAATACAACCTTCGTCCATGAATAACTGAATTTTTAGGAAATGTCAAATAAATTAGTGAAAAAATGAAATTACATAATAATTGTTCCAATTAAATAATATAGATAAAATGGTAATCATAACATTGAAGAAACAAGTGGATTCAAACAGGTGAATAAAAAAATTAATTCAAATCGATAAAATTTATTTAATTGTGGACAAACTCTAAAAGGTATAAATTTATTAAATTGTGGACGTAGGTCGTACATTATTTATCCTATATTGAAAATCAATAGGAGAGAGTTGTGGTCAAAGCAGTGGAGGGCAGTGTAAAAAAGGAGCAGCCTATGGCTAGCCCCGAGATATAATTGTCCTGCTACATAGCACACGCGTAGAGAGTAGAGATCGACTAGATTGCTGTGCAGTCGATCGTACTACTGCTCTGACTTGAATCACTGCTCATGCATAGTGACGCGAGAGAGATAAGTAACATAACAGGAGAGATGCTCTTGTTGCCCTCCCACTTTTTTGCCCACATGTAATGTAATGTAATTCTTCTCCTCTTACCCACAAAAAGGGGCAAACTCTGTTGCCCACTTTTTTGCCTACAGTAGTAACTCTTCCCTGTGCATTTGCAGATCATGGCATGTCATGTGGCTATCAGAACTTGTGGGCCTCTTAACGGCCGGATAACTAATTAGTATTAAATTGCTGCATTAGAATTTGACTCAGTGACACCAGTACTTCACCATTTTCCAAGTACCTGGATCATCTGTGGCGCCATACAAGTGCCCACCTATTTTCTTTAACTCAATATTAATATTAAGTTTTAAAACGTAGTGATCACAATCTAAAATTTGTTTCTACCCAACAAAACAAAAGGAACAAGAGAGTTATTCATAATTCAGAAAATATTAGGAGGTTTATTTAAAATAAATATTACCAAAGTATGTAACAAAATGCCTACTTATAATATTAAGTTTTTTTGAAATGTTAATGAATTAATCTAAAACACTATAGTATTAAGTTGAATAACATAAATCATAAAATAAATTATATAGTTCTTAAATCATCATTAAATCACATATCTATTACCTTAAAGTTAAGGAGAAAATATATGAGAGAACGAGGAAAAAGACAATAGAAAATAAATTAATATAATTTGTGTTTCATTTTTAATCTAAAATTTGGTCGCAATATATTTCAGATTTAGTTTATGTATGGTACTTATTTTCGTATCTTTTTTGTATCTCCTGAACATTTTCCTTCAAATAAATCTTAAAAATAGAAAGTTCTCTACAATCATATTCCTATACTTATAGATAAATTGTGTCATCTCATTATCTATTTGGATGTTACTTGTTACTCCATCAAATAACATGAAAATAGCATCACATTTCCCATGTTTAAATTAATAATCTCCGATTGAGTAGCGAGTGACATCGAAATTTAAAAGTTATCTTAAACAAGTTCTATCTACAAGTATAAGAACACAATTGTACTCAATTTTCTATCAACTTTTTTTTTTGCATATTTATTTGCACAATGGTTGTTAAGGCTGAAAAAATTGTAATAATCAAGTGATCCTTTCCCTTCTTTCCTCTCATAATTTTCATATACAAGAACTTGCCAAGCTGCATGCAGAGGATCAAGCAAGCATGAGTGGCATCATTTGCATAAACAAAGAGGTCTTTTTTAACAAAAAATTACTATAGTAATTAATTAGCTCCTATTGCCTCATAAATACCCCCAAGAGGTTTGAAGCCTCCATTGTACAAGCTAGTTATTAGCTATGGCAGGTGACATCCCTCCTTTCCCTTTCTCTCAAAAGTAAACCCAATCCATCCCCCTCCCCTTCCCCTCTCAATTCGCCCGATATTTATTTCTAGCTCCCCAAATGGATTTTCCTTGATTCATAAGAAAAGTTTGTTTCTTTCCTCAAGGCAAATGCAATATATGCACACGCCCTTACTATACAAAGAAAGAGATTGCATTTCATGTTACTTATCGCATGTAGGGATTTAATGGTCAGTCATATGCCATAGATTTCATACACACAACCCCACTGATCGAATTGCAAACAAGCCGATCCAAATTAACCAAAAGGGATCGCGTGATGTTACCTTTGCCGGACTCTCTCTTGGAGAGATCTTTCTATTCGCAGCTCGAAATCAACTCTCCTTCATCTTCGAATCAGGCACCGCCACCCGATTTCCCCTTTGTTTATCCTTCCCCTGCATTTTTCTTGGAGGGCTTCCCGCCGCCGCCGCCACCACCAGGGCCACCAATCAACAGCCGCCTGGATGCTGCAAATTTGGAGTCGATCCAATTAAACCTCAACACCACCACAAACAATAACAGTAAAAGGGTTGCAAGAAAAGACCGGCACAGCAAAATTAACACTGCAGCGGGCTTACGTGACCAGCGGATGAGGCTGTCTCTCGATGTGGCGAGGAAGTTCTTCGATCTGCAAGACATGTTAGGCTTCGACAAAGCGAGCAAGACAGTGCAATGGCTTCTTACCAAGTCGAAAACAGCCATCAAAGAGATCACTGGAGCTTCAAGAAGCACAAACTCCGACAATAGAACTACTGGCAGTCAAGACAACACCACCGATTGGGCAGAATCCGATTGCGAAGACGGCTCGACTGTTTCGGATTACAAGCAAAAAGCGGTGAGTGAAGAAAAGAAACAAAAGGTGAAGAAATCAAGTGTTAAAGCCGCAAGAAAGAGCAATGTGCATCAAGCTGTTGACAAGGAATCGAGGGCAAAAGCGAGGGAGAGAGCGAGAGAGAGAACCAAAGAGAAAAACAGACTCCGTTGGGTCACCATCGCTTCGTCGATTGCGGTTGAGAGTTCAGGCGAGGGATCGGGATCGGGATCGCATGGTCATCACGCCAACTACACATCGACCAATAATTTGGTTGATGATGTAGAAAAGGGATCATCTTCATCGGTTCATAGACAGAAGCATGCACTCACTGAACAATCACAACCGTACGATCATTTCCCGGTCGACGGAGATGGGTCGACTAACATGCCGTTGTACGACTATACGGCGCATGAATTTGAAGGTAACTACAACAATTTCTCCTTGTACCAAGGGCAGTGGGGAATGGAAGGGTTGCAGTTTGCTGCTGGCATGCAATACCACTCAAGGCCATGGTAGCTGCTAGTATTGATAATGTTTATGTTTCAAAATTATGTGTTATGTTTCCAATTCTTACTTTGTTAATTAATTCTGTCATTAAGTTGGAACCCTCAGTTTATGTTTGTTTAGATCTCTGTGTTTGGTAAATTAGGTCTTTGTTTAACTAATGCAATGTTTGTAATGAAAAGTTTCTGGTTTCAGTGCTCCATTAACCTGATCTTGGTTTTGGTTATCAACCAATAGTACAATATTTAATGTTAACTACCTTTTTATTACAAAATTAATTGCAATGATAGGTTTACAATGAAATACATTTACCTGCCTTTAAATTAGATTAATTATTAAAGGAGAACTTTTTAATCAATTTCCTAAGACATATTGTCATGCCCCTTAGATACTAGAAAGTTTATTCTAGTGATGAAGAATTGGTATTGATTATTGGACTTTAGTACTTTATAAAAAAAAAAGAGTTAATCATTAAACTAAGTCATATTGAAAGTAGAAAATTTTGAAACTTCCATTATTAAATTATTTAAATTTGGATGAACATGTTGCAAACAAATTTTATATGAGGGATCCATTGATAATGGTTATTTTGACAATGTTATCTTTCAAAATTTCATAAAAACTCATAAAAAATCTTTAAAATAGAAAAAAGTTTACAGAAGTATTACTTAACTTATAGATTGATTATGTTTCCGATTATATTTAATTTGAGCGATATTTGATAGCTCTATAAAGATCCGTTAAATTACAACCATTAAAAAATATACAAAATTTTTATAAGACATCAAACGATATTCAAATTGATTGAAACTTAAAACACTATCAATCTATAAGTTAATTAATATATTCATAAAACTTTTTTTCATTTTTAAGATTTTTTATGAACTCTTACAAAATTTTAAAAATAAGCATTGTTAAGATTGTTAATATAAGCATTGTAAATGAATCCCTCCTCATTTTATATTTGGTATGACATAATTTTCATGGCTTTGTTTTTAATAGGAGACACTTCTTCATGACATATGGAAGAAGTATGTAAGAGGTATGGATGCAAGGAGGTTGTAAGATATGAAATAAAAATAAGGAGGATATGGAATGAAAATACCAGAATTTGGGAGCAAATTGTTATTTTTCTCATCCAATAAAATTTTCCCTACTTCAAATCAAGCTGAAGTGTCTTCAATACATGGATACGTGCATATATTGGCTTGATTTATACTGTATAGGAAGATTAGTATCTTATTTGCAATGATAACTTCCATTAATTAAAATGCTCTTAAGTATCATTAGTAGATTTTATAAATATTTGAAGAATTTAATTATCTACTATTTTCTTTACAGCCAATAATAAGAGTTATATATGCATATGGATTAGAATCCCTTGATGACTTGCCTTCTTAACTTTGTTGACATTTCTCAAATTATCTACAAATGTATTAAAAACACAATTTGACATGATGTACTTTAGACAGTTTGCCATTAATGTGTTATATATTGGTCTGTTAATGATAAATCCTTGTGAATTTTTTTATATGATGAGTGGTGAAATGTCATAATTTTTTATTATCTTTCATTTCTATATGTTGTACTTAGGTGAAGTACAATTTACTTCTTATTTTTGTATGACAAAATAAAGAATCATTTTTGACAATAACTAAATTTGTGAGGGCATCCTTCACATATATTAGATAGTATATATAATATCCATCCCTAGGCAAGAAGCAATTGTTGCACTTATCTACAATATATAATACGTTAAAAAATATCATGATCAAACAACATGGATTTCAACTTTTCCGTATAATTAAATAATAAATAATGGTGTTTCTATATCTACTTCATACGACCAGACACAAGGGTAAGGAGTTCCCCTATATATTCTTATGAAGAAATATGAGGTTAATTACTTGCCCTTATGTACTTCAACACGGAAAAATAAAACAGAGAAAGAAACTCAAGAGAATTAAGTTATAGTTAAATACCATGCACTTAGCAATAAAAGACAACAAATTGAAATGAAAATCTAAAAAGTAACTAATGATACTTATTACATGTGTCAAAAACAAACAAAAATCTAATTAAGAGCCGTGTTACAAATAGTCAGATCGAGATGCAATTGAAAAAAAAAAAAATAGTACAAAATAAGACAGTCACACGTTCGAATTCAAAGCAATCAATGGGGTTCCGATTTTCAATTTAAAAATTAATATGTTTGGCGTCTACTTAATATATGTACGCGTGTAGGTCGCGCGTGTGCACACTTCTTCACTTGCAAGTACCGTTGCTATATATATGCTCTAAACTTCCAATTAATATATCCATTTGTTTTATATGTTAATTAATAATCATAAATTATCAGAATACAAATACGTATATGACCTTCAATGATGTATATATGACCTCACGTACGTATAAAATAATGTATTCATTATTGAACTGTTATGTACATAGGGATTCAAAAAAAAACTGTTACGTACATACACTACTTTCATGCGGATGTCGAATTTGATTGTTACATGATGATAATATTGCCAATAATAAATTCCAAAGAAGGTTGGAGTTTAATGGAGGCCCAAAGCAGATGCTCTTATAAAAAAATTTTGAAAATTAGTGCCAATATGTTAAAAAAATAAGTGTTTTTCTTTTCTTTAATTACACTGAAATTTTTAATTAATATTGTGCCCTCTTTGAAATAATTTGTTATATCATTTAGTCTTAAAACGATTCAAGCTATGGCAGTATATGGCACCACTGATTGTGGCTTTTCAAAATATTCAACTATCACATGTATAAAGCTAATATGGTCAAACTTAAATATTAAACTTTATATAAAGATCCCAATATTACTGTACCTACTATAATAAAAATCTTGGGTAATCTAAGATAATATTTTTTAATCCTAGTACCAGGCAATTTTCTTTTTGTTTGAAAAAAAAATGGTGCTAGCTAGTGAATCTTACTCGACTTTTTGAAAGTGAAAATAAAAAGATAGTGATGTGCTGCACGAATTTTCTGAGCAATAACTAGAACCTATATTTATGAGAAGGAAGATGCTCAGGCCATATCCAAATTTAAATTCTACAAATTAATATTCCCGATATGTATTTTGAAGTTGCAACCTTTCACATATAAATACATTTTTTTTTCTCCATATACTGAATGGTTTCTACTATTTCTTACTCACTAAATTAATTAATAAAGCAATTAGAAATAAGAATAAGACCAACAGATACATGGAAACGTATGTTGTCCCTTACTATAATAAAAATGTCACGAGATACTAAAATCGATATATACAATTTCATTGCAATGTTTAAATTAGTAATTATTCACGTTTAAAATGTATCATGTAACTCACTCAAATACTGAGTTGCATAATATAACTATAAACTTAACTAGCTAGTAATTTTTTTTTTTTTATAAACTTAGCTAGCAATTTATTTAACGCGAATACGAATAAATCCATATTGATCTTGAATTCTTCATATATATCATTTTGATAAATTTGTATTTTGAATTGAGGGAATAATAGTTTTCATCCTTCTCAGTGCATGTGCTTGGTAAACAAAGAATAGAGAAGTCATAAAAGATGTTCACTGAAATATTTTTTGAAGTTCTCTTCTTTAGTTTCAATAACTTTTACCAATGCAGAAATGATGTGCCAACTATCAGAAACTACATATGGTACATGCAAACAAGCAGAAATATCTCTGAATTAATTTTCTCTCAAGATTCTCACTCACTTATATACTTAAAGGTAAACCCTGCGTTTGATAGCTGTAGTAAAATTGATTTAAGCTCTTAAATCAATTTTAAGTCATCAAACGGAAGTAATTTAAGGTGTAGTAAGTTAACGCAGCTATATATGTGTAATAAACTAAATCACCAACATTTCACATCTTTTACACATAACATCAACTTTACTTCCTCTATTTACTTCACTACCACCAAACACCACTGATTTAAGGCGATTTAACGTTTTACTCCGCTTTAACTTACGACACTTGCCAAACGGGGGGTTTCGAAACAACGGAAGGACACGCAGAAACAGTAGCCTTTGGTGTTAGCTACATCCTACATACATAATTACTTGGCATGCTGGGGCTGCAAGTGCACTCTCATGATGATCAGCACACCAAAGTTGACATTGTGCAACAAGTTACAGTACAGAAGCAAAGGAATGAGACAAATTACCCGTACGTCCATTAATTAATCTTTTTTCTTAATTAATATGTTGACAAAAAAATTGACTGCAGGCAGGCAAGTTATAGAAACTCATATTACTCAGTCACTGACTCACTGGTATATAGTGCACTAGCTAGCTACCAACAGCTTTTAATCACATGGACCGTACGAAATGGGTCTCACAAATTCAGCATCTCTCCCCTTCTTATTGCACCTCATTTTTTTTTTTCAGTTTTTCTGGTTTTAATTGGAGTTTTGGAAGTATTATATCGATTTGTGATCAGTAGATTGTTATTTTTGAAGTATTCGCACCTAGATTTTCTATACATCTTTCTACTTCTATATACTAAGTAATTAGTTGATCAATTGATATAATTGCCGATGAAACGAGAAGAAATTAGCCTCTATATGTTATATGTTAGTTGTGCAAATTAATACATGGTCATGATCGATGATTGTTTGCCTTTTGGATACCTGAAGAGTCAAGGATTGCAATTCCGGCTTGGAAGACGAAGTATTGTGAATCGATATCGATAATCAAAAAGCTTATAATTGAGCTCAATTTGGATAGATAAATAATCAACTGTCAAATAAGATCTATAACTGGAATTGCATTGGAAGAAATTAACTATAACTGCAATTATTAATTAAGTACTCTTTGCATATATATGTGTAGATAATGAGTGATGTTAACATGTATGTCTTATACACAAAAGGAAGAGGATCGGAGGACAAAAAAGGACAGGTGCTAAGCATAGTAAGACCTTGAAAGAATTCATATTTCCTCTTTCACAATATGCAGAAATCTCAATCATGGCAGGTAGATCCAAATGTGATTTCGAGGTGTTAATTTTGAGCGAGTATGAACAAGTATCGCTATCAGGGAGTTGAATATCCCGTTGATTGAATTGATTATCATCATTTATGCTAAAACCATACTGTTTGAACTAACAACTGTTACCACGATATATATATGTAACATGTCCTATGAATCTAATTTGTATATAACGGACTGCTGTCAATGCTACTTAATATATTGTATGTGGTACTCACTACGTATTGGCTACCAAATGTTTTGTTCGGCAATAAAGAAAGGGTAAATTTTTTGGGAGGTCACTGAATTTTGCTTCGGATCCATAATTAGTCACTGAACTTCCATTTGTCCGTTTTTTGTCACTAAACTTTGATGTTTATCCAAATTTAGTCACTCCGTTAATTTTTCCATTCCAACTTAACCGAATAGTTGCCATGACATCAATTTTATGGTATGGACATATATTTTTTTCATGTTAAAATTATAAGAATATAAAGAAAAATTTTATTTATTTATTATCCTTTTATGAGAATAAAATACTTTCACATTTTATGACATATTACAAATTATATACTTTGTATGAAAAAAATAATAATTATGAAAAAAAATCAATTTATGAAAGAAAAATAAATAAAAAATTTTAATTTGCCTTACATTCTCACGTGTTGTATTACAAAAAAAATAATTTCCAAATTTTAAATTAGAGTTATATTAATTTTCCGTTAAGTTGGATGGAAAAACTAACGGAGTAACCAAATTTGGATAAATATCAAAGTTTAGTGACAAAAAACAGATAAATAAAAATTTAGTGACCAATTATGGATTTGAGGTAAAGTTCGGTGACCTCTTATAAAATTTACCCATAAAGAAAAGTACCAGTGTGCATATGATTACAGTGATTGTTTGGCCTTCAGATTGTGAGCCTACTTAATTGTTCAATGCTTCATAATAGTAATTAAAGTGCACATGAATAGCCACAGCATGAATTAAAAAGGAGCCAATTTCGTTACAGTGAAATAATTAAATGATTTCCAATGATTGGCCACCACATGATTTACACTAATTGGTCGTTAATGTATTGAATTAAATAACAAATTCCGTAAAATCAAAGTACACAGCATGATTGTTTTCTTAGTTTGAGCTTCTAGTCATACTTTATCTATTAAAATTGCCGATATGATCAATCTTATAAAATGTGCCTGCAGTCATAACTGCAGCACTGATCACCGTCACATCACCTATAATATAGTTGTTAGTAGTACTATTTAGATTTTAGACATAATATACGGTGGCACACAAGCAAGCAGAAAAGAATAGTATAGAATGTTTCGCATTTATAAATTATGGAGCTGTCCTATTTCCTAATTATCTTGGCAAGGTATTAACAAAAAGAAGTTGGAAGCTATTTGATTTTATTTGCAAACTAAGAAAGTTTCAGTAAGAGATTATGATTGCGACATGAGTATGTTCCTATCAGTAGCTAGCCAGGAACTCATGATCTCATATATAGTGATCTATAAATTACTATATATCTTCTTAATTTTCTGTTCACCAAGGATTTCCGTTCGCTTTGTCAATTGACAAATCGGTATCAGCTTATGGGATTAAATTAGTGATGCATCAAATTAAGAAACACCATATATAGGAATAATATATTCCTAACAAAAGCCCATCAACATCTATACATACAAGTAGGATTTTAACCAGATACAGACATGCATTACCTGATATATATATATGTACCAACTCAAACAAAACTGCTAAGTTAATTTTGATTTTTCTGACAAACCTTACAAATGCATGGTTACTTCAATCACAAAAAATGAACTGTGTGAATTATATACAAGTGGCAGACAACATAATGAGTAATATAGTCCATCAGTATTAGGAACAGATGATAATTTAGAGAAACAGAAATCTGATGAGTAATTAAGGTTTTAGGTACTGAAAACTTGAAAGAGAAATTATATGGCTGAGGTTGAATTTGATTATCACTGCTGCATACATCTCTTTATTGAATAATATATATGGTATAGTTTAATTTCCTTTTTTTGCAAATTCAAACAAATATTCTAAATTTTTGTAAGTTGTAACTGAAAGAGAAGATTGAGGTTTGAAACTTTCAATAACATATTCATTTTTGAAAAAGAATTCTGAGATGTATAATTGTGAATAATATGGAAATGAATGAGAATGAGAGGGTAGGAGGGTAGGAGGGTAAGAGTAAATTTATCATAAGAATATTTAAGGAAACTTGCAAGAATATATTGTTTTAGCTTTTGGAAATTGAAAAGGGCATTTTTGGAAAAAAAATATACAGTTCACCATTTCCTTTGGAAGGTTAACTACCTTGCTATCATATCTTGTTACTTCAACTTTAGTTTTATGGTAACTAATGTGTAGAAAAAATAATATTCATTTATTATATATCATGTACATTTATAAATGGATTATTCACGGAATTGCACAAGTAAATTCCAGAAGTCGAACCAAAAGTGTTTAATGTTTTGTTCTCAAGCACAAAGCTTCATGTTTATATAATATCTGAAATTTATCTGCTTATTTATTTAAAAATAAGTCGCCGGTTATTATTTCATTGTACCCAAACAAAGTTGAAAATCATGATATATGCAGGTTCTCTTTTCTGAAGCAGAATTTGGATGGATGATAAGTTTTCACTAGACAGCCCTTTCTTTGAGACCTTTTCACCTGATAGCTAACTAATTACACCCAATTTAATGAAGACCTCCAACATTCTTATCTTTTGGCATTAAGAGACCTATTGTTTGTGCTTCTATATGTTTATGTATATAGAACAATTAACACCAAGAACAAACATACTAATCAGATGAGATACGAAGTTACACGTCATAACTACATATGATAGACGAGATCATAAAAATGTGATAAAGGCTAGTATCAGAGATGCGAAATTAGACTTACTTTCCAAAATAAGGAGTCTCAAGAAACCTCTCCTTGAACTGCCTTATCCTTTTCCTTCAAATTTCAGAATGTCGAACAAGGAATTGAATGGGAGCTCTGAAAACTGTTCACCCTTCTATGTAGTACCCAATTATACCCTGGTATATAGGAAGGAGAATAATAAGAGGCAACATAAAAATGGCTTTCATTGATTTCGTAGAAAATCTATCTTCAGTTCAGAACTTCAGATTCCTAATCAATTCGAGTAGTAGATGTACTTCTGATGGATTAAAGAAAAAATCACTTTCGACATATATAAAATGCTGGCAGGATACTTGATTCTCCTTCATTAAGAGAGATGGAGGTTGCACAATGATTATGAAAATTACCCTCTTTTTTTCTGCCACTGATGAAATGCCAAACTTCCCATTGTTTGATATATGGTATTAGCTGAAAGAACAACCACATTACCTGTGCTGAAGAAGAGGCACCCTTTCAGAAGTACATTCAATCAAGACCTCAGATTGTGGTAGAGAGCTGCCCGCTGTATCAGTAATCCAATTACACTGCAATGTTGGCCAGAAAAACGAAACATAAATTCAACACTCAAAATCACATACTCAAAGATTAAATTTCAAAGATTTTCATCTTTTTTTTTCATATGTATTTTATTTCAGTGGTAGACGTGTTTTAGCCTTCTACCCAAATATTTTAGCTATGACTCACGAATCGTGCATATATATAAAATACCCCTTTCGCCTTGTATTGAAGCAATTTTACTCTTTTAAGGAGTTCTCTTTAATATTTACTTAGAATTTACAAATTGGCGGGAATGTTTATATGTTTGAACAGTGCAGATTTATCTATTGCAAGAAGATGCTAAGATTTGGAAATATGTACAGAAAAATGATAACGCCAAGATTTGATGACTAAATAAAATGTTTAAGAAGTTTATATGACTGATAATTTCCCTGAACTTTATTGCGCTATTCAAGTTTTCGATTTTTCTGAATTTGCACAAATATTAACTCTCAATTTTTCAGGTTTATCAGATCCTTTATATCGCACACCTTGTTGTAAAACTATGGGCTGGGTATAGATTGTCTATCTTTGTGACTCGGTTCGATGTTTCGTGCACAAGATGGTCATCAAAAACTACTTTTCGGGATTTTATGTGAATGTTCTGCGTGAGGAAGTCCAAAATTAGTTGTTTCTACGTTTGTTATACAGATGGTAGCACGGAATAATCTTACTGTGGATTCGTTGTTTTCTGTTTGTCAGGAAATCTTTCTATTTAAAACAAATATATAAAAAAAATCCTATTTGTTTTATACGGCTGATAACTCAGCCGCATCCTAATTCAAAAAAAAAAAAAAAAAAAAAAAACTCAATCGCATCCTCTTTTTTTTTTAACTTCTCAATTTTGTATTTCTAATAAATTAAAAAATCATTTTAACAATATATTAAATTAGGAAACTTGATCAATTTTTATTTTTAAAAAATGAAAAAGAAATTTTAAAATATAGAAAATCCATTTGAAGTTTTATAAACATAATAAACTAAAATGAAATGATCAGTAACTCGAAATCAAAACTACATTAATTTTGTTGAAAAACATCATCATATTGAGTTGTATACACATTCTAACAAAAGTTTCTAAAAAAAAAATTAGTGGAGTGAGTACACAATTCGGCCGTTACTACGATCTCAAAAAGGTTACGATTGCTTACTATTTGTCTAGTTTTTCTTTATTAGTTTTTTATAAGTAAAAACCTATATATGAAGGTATTGTTTGTAGTAAATTTGTATGACTCTGACAATTGAAGAAAATGAAGACTTAACAGTCAAGATTGTCAAAAATAGATTTTTTTTTTAAGAGGAGGGATCCATTGACAATGGTTATCTTGACAATGACAATTTCTAAAACTTAAATATAATCATTTAAAATTCTCAAAAATAAAAAAAATTTACGGAGCTATTGTTTAACTTATAGATTGATTATGTGTCAGGTTATATTCAATTTAAGTAACATTTGTTATATCTTCTAAGATCCGTTGAATTCTATCATTAAAAAATGTATAAAATTTTGATAGTCGTCAAACAATGTCCAAATTAATTGAAACTTGATACATTATCAATCTATAATGAAAATAATACATTCATAATTTTTTTTTCATTTTTAAGATTTTTTATAAATTTATTCAAAATTTCTTATATTGTTAATATCAATATTGTCGATATAGGCATTGTCAATGGATCTTTCCTCTTATTTTAATGCTACTATATTTCTTTATTTTATCAAAAATTTGATAAGCTAACATATACAACAAAATTAAATTTGATAGAAACAAAGCTGAATCAACTTCATTTAATGTTGATTTTAATATGTGGACTTAATTAAATATTTTAAAATCTTCGATTATTCAATATTTGATAACAAAATGGATTATATAATATTTTGAGATACATAATATTCTTCTTTAACAAATTAACAAGTATAATGAAACCGATTCATCAAATTTTTGAAATATTGCCAGATCAATAGCATCCAAACTTTATTTTCATATTAATGCGTATTTAATGAAAAATAAAGGAAAGAAATCATGACTTTTCATTGGGATTAAGAGCAATTATATTCAATAATTAATTGACTTCTACATCAAAACTGTGTTGCAATAATCTTAAGGCCGTGTTCGCTCGCGGTTTTCACTGGCATCAATTCTTTTTCAGCCCTGGCTTGCGCTATTCAGTTCTCTGCAAGCCACGGCTTTGAAAAATCCACTCCGACTTGATTCTCTCAAACCAGGTTTTGGACTTTTTTTTGCTTGAAATGTTATCGATCTCCGCACTGGCGTGGTCAAAACCCTGGTTTTTTTCAACTAGCAATCGAACACCTGATGGTTAAAATAGACAACAGCTATGGCTTGCTGAGCAAAAGCCATGAAATCGAACGGGCTCTAAGTCTTAACATACATCTGATAGCTCATATTTCTTCCAAGTTTTCAACAATGTACACCCCATAAGAAGGAAGAAAATTGGAGCAAGGAGCCGTTGAATGTAGAGATCTAGCGTTCCAAATTTTATTATGAAAGTATCTTTTGTGAATTTTTTAAAAAAATTCTTCTTATCTGTTTAATATATATCCTTACTCCTAATAAAAGCATATTGGATTTTTTGACATGAAAGGTCTATCTTCTCCAAGAAATAAATCTCAGTCGTTGATTGTTTACTTATATGATCACCACCATTGATGTACTTTAATATCTCAACCCATTAAAACTTAAGGCCCATATCAATTTTCTCAATTTAAGGCCATTACATATTATCTTAAAAATTTATTATAAGAAATAACAATTTCAGTCCAAAGCAAGGCGTGGGCTCTTTACTAGTGAATTGCAAAACCGTACGATCTATTGAAAATCCTAAAATATGGACCTATATAGAATGAGGCTATTGCGTTTTACAAAGCGCAATGAGGTAGTACGCTTCGGCCCGATATCTTAAAATCGTAACTCAAATGGCCAATCAAGTTACTCAACACTGTCGTCAAATTGAAACCCTATAGATTACCAAATTTTTGTATTTTTAGAGTTTTCTAATTATTTTATTTTTTTTGAAAATTGTATAGAAAATACACAAAAAATTTTACATAAAATAGGTCATTTTTCAAAAATAAAAAAAATAGTTAAAAAATCTAAAAATAGAAAATTTTGGTATGCAACTAGTTTCAATATTAAGATTATGGTTAGCAACTTAGATTGGTCATTCAAGCTACACTTGAGGAGATAGCCTCACTCGACCTATATATATATCTATACTTCTATATTATATTATAAAGCATGTAAGAATTGGATGTCTCCATTTTTTTTCTTTCTTCTTTAAATTTCTTTAATTCTCATTCTACTCCTTAATCAACGGTACATATCAAAATACATTGATTTCAAAGGCGTTGATCTTCTCTAATTAAACAACTTCCTCTCCATTTTGGTTTTTACAAAAATGGAAAGATATCAATCTTAGTATGGAAGACATTAATGTTGATTAAAACTTACATTAATGAGAAATTAACGCTTTATATTCTAACATTCAATTAGTTGATTTTATGTAAAGATGAAATTTAAATGGTAAATAATTAGTCAAAAAATTAAAGCATGTTGTATATATTAAACGGTATGAGATCAGAGTTTAAAACGCTCGCACAACGGGCGGGTTTCTTGCTAGTCATATAATAAGTTCATTTTCTTGTTCCTTTTTCTGTTTACTACGGTCATATATTGGTTAATTAATTCCAAGATATTTTCCATTTTTTTAAAATAATCTGTGTCTTATATAAATATTATATATTCCGTCCCTTTGAAGTTTGAAACGAACATAGACGTTATCTATGTCGTTGGAGATGGATAGATAGATGTCTCTCTGTCACTTCTAATAAATATACTACAGTGAAGCTAGCTAAGTCTCTCAAAAAAAAAAAAAAAAAGCTAGCTAAGCCTGCCCTGCTATGGATGGATAATGGATGCGTTCCGTACTGAATGGATTCAGTAGAGTAGGAATGCGGCTACAATTATTACGTTCATTGGAATTCAAAAAAACAAATTACGTTCATTCACGTCTTCTTCTGTGCCATCCAACAGAATTATATATATATATTCACTATGGATCCTCTGCGGCAATGTACAGTATCTAGAACACCGCATGTAATGTAAGTGCAGTAAATTAAAAAACATATAGGTATAATAATTTTAATTAATGAGGAGGGTTCCAATAATGCCTCTATTTTTTGTGTCTCCATCATGTCTCAACTTTTTAAATTTTAAATAACTCAAAATTTAAAACTCATTTTTCAAAACAAAACCGTCAGATTTAATCTATATCCTTTCATTTATTTATATATAAAAAATCATCAACTTTTAATATTATTTTGTTTGACATCAAGGGCTTCAAAAAAAAGTACTAATTTAAACAATTTCTAAACATTTATTTTTATAACTCATTAATTTATATAAAATAAAACAAAAAATTGAAAAAATTTGTTATGTGCACGTAGAGAATATCATATTTATCAAATCTAATAGTTTTGTTTTGAAAATTGAGTTTTAAATTTTGAGTTATTTGAAATTTAAAAAGTGAAGGCATGATGGAGGCACAAAAAATGAAGGCATTGGAACCCTCCTCTTAATTAATTGTATAAGTAGCTAGACTAATGTTTGTATAAGTATATAGCTAGTATGCAATAATAAGTACAATACTACAAGTAACAACTGTGTGGCCTTTGGTCCAATGAGATGCAAAATATTTTACTTTTTTTTTTATAACAAATATGAATGATGTTATTTAATTTTTTTAGTTAAATCATTAGCCGCATTTGAATGTCGCAATATTCAATTTATGTTTTGGAAGAAGCATATAATTAGGAAATTTACTGTAGCAAGTATATACGGATTACATATATGTAGTACCTAGGACCACTTTGGAACAACAATCTATTTTACTATATATTAAAAGATGAGGATCCGTTAACAATACTTAATTATCTTGACAATCTTGATAATTAGGCTCTAAAAAATTTTAAAATTTTGTTTAAAAATCTTAGGAATAGAAAGTGTATATAGTTTATCAATTCGAATATCGTTTGATAGTTTATCAAAATTTAATTTTTTTTTCCAATAATTGAGAATTAATGAATGTTTATGATTTTGGACACTGACAGGTGGGCTCCTTTATTTGTGGGTCCCACCTGTCAGTGACTTATGGCAGGGTCCTGCCATTGGAAATAATGGCAACAGATACAGACTCGAATGTTTATGACTATTAAGTAACACTTGAATTGAATGTAATCAAAATTATAACAAATCTATAAGTTTTACAATATATTTATAATTTCTTTTCATTTTTAAGATTTTTAAATATTTTCTTAAACTTACTAAAAGCTTTGTTTTGTCAAGATTGTCAGGATTTGTTAACCTACCTCTTCTCATATGAAAATAGAACATATGATATTTACATCATTGAGATATATGGTATCTTAAATTAAGCTCTCTTACATTACTTTGTTAGTCATCATCTTTTTTCAGGAATATATTGTACTAGTATAAGATAGTATATATCGTTTTCTTTAGAAAGGTGATCATGTGTTGGTTTTACAAATTTTAGGTTAGCAAGAATATGGACTTCTCAAAAAAGAATATGGATTTCTGGGTTCACACCAATACAACTGTACATGAGAGACATGGATTAATTGTTTTAACTTGTAAGTACGATACTACTCACTAGCTTCGATCAAATCAACGGTTGTCACCAATTTTTTTTTTTTTTTTTTTTTGAGGAAAAACGCGTAGGTGGTTGTCACCAATTCAATACCGTTACTATTCAGGTGCTGTAGTTTGGAAATCAATTCAAAAGTGTCGTGAAACTTCTTTGAATTTTTAATTCAAAAGTGACTTCACATTGATCTACATTTTTAATTTGAGGAGGCATCCTTGACAATGCTTATATTTACATATATTTGATAAACTTGAAAAAAAAAATGTTTAAAAAATCTTAACAATAGAAAAAAGTTTATAGTTGCATTGTTAAACTTATAGATTGATTATATTTTCAACAATATTCAATATAAGCATTTTTTTAATAGTCTATCAAAATCTCTTTAAATTATAACCATTGAAAAGAGTTCAAAATTTTGATGAGCTGTCAAACGATATTCAAAATTAATTGAAACTTAAGACACTATTAATCTATATATTAAATGATGTTAATCTATACTAATAAAGAGCCCACACCTTGTTTGGGCTGAAATTATTATATCTTATAATAAAGAGTTAAAAGTTTATCCCTTGTGAAGAAACTAATATGGGTCTTAAATTTTAAAGGGCCAGGATATTAATGTACATTAACGATGGTGATCAATCTAAGTAAACAATCAACTACTGAGATTTTTTCTTTGGGGAAGATAAAACTTTCATATCAAAAAATCCAATTTCATTTTATTAGGAGTAAAGATATTAAAGGAAGCATCTACAAACTTTTTTTAATTTTCAAGATTTTTTAAACATTTTTTAAAATTTATCAAATATACTATTGTCAAGATTGTCAATAGATACATCGTTAAATATACCATCAATAAACTCTTTTCATTTATTTATTAATACCGTTGGACCATTATGTATGTATGACAATATACAAACCACACTAGGTGTTGAGAGAGCCCAATTTTTATTCTTGTATTACTGCAATGTGTTTTAACATGGACACAGCTCTCTCATCACTATATTTTTTTTTTAAAAAAAAAGCAATATAGTTTTTTTTTTAACTTACGATTTTAGTAAACTCCCACAGGCCACAGTGAGGTCTCCACTCTCCACTAACCTGAGAATTTTTATCAAAAAAAGGTTTTAGTTTTAACTAAGTTTATATGCTGGATATTACCTAGTCTGGCAAATTGTTTAAGCTGATAAGTTTATACAGCTTAACGAATATGTTGAGAAAATTACTAACCATCAATTACCAAGAAGCAGATAAAATTAATCTACACAGTTGAGTTTATATTTGAAATAAACCATACTTTCTAATTAATTTGGCCATTTTAGGTAAGAGGAGGGATCCATTGACAATGATTTTTTTTACAATATTGACAATCATATTTTTCAAAATTTTAATAAAAATTTATAAAAAATCTTAAAAATAGAAAAAAGTCTACGGAAGTATTATTTAACTTATAGATTGATTATGTTTCTGATTATATTTAATTTGAGCGATATTTGATAGCTCTTTAATGTTTCGTTAAATTACAACCGTTAAAATATACACAAATTTTTGATAAAGCATCAAACGATGTTCAAATTGATTGAAATTTGAAACACTATCAAGCTATAAGTTAGATAATACATCCATAAACTATTTTTCATTTTTAAGAGTTTTTGTGAATTTTTACAAATTTTTTATATTCCCATTGTCAAGATTGTCAAATTAAGCATTGTCAATGAATTCCTCCTCTTTAGGTAATATCATAAGATGTTCCAAAAGCTACTGTTAAAAAAAAAAGTTCAATCTGATATTGAATTTGAATTCTGAAATGCATAACAATATTGTGACTATTGTCATATTAAGTAATATATTTTCACTGTTGATTTTTCTTAATCTTATTTTGTAATAACTGAACTCATACCAAATGTGCCAAGAATGTTAGAAAAGATAAAAAACTTCTTGCAAACGGCGACGGCGCTAAAACAAAATATACAAAATCCTCTTTAACTTGGGTCTCAATTTATCCTCCAACTTAAAAATTAAGCACAAGAATAAAACACAATCTTAAGCTCTTAACACACTCTATACATTAAAGAAACTGAAACACCACACTATACAAATAGAATAATGTTCATTCACAATCACAGTTGCAAGAATAAAAACTTTGGATGAAATGAAATGCCATATAAGGAAGAATTAGATTTTTTTTTTTTTTGAGGGAAAGGAAGAATTAGATTCTAAAGGCACAAGACAAAAGAAGAAAGGCATACCTTACCCTTTGCAAGATCATATTCATAGATGCCTTTTGCCAGATAAAGCCAAAGGTGTCACAAGCCCCATTATCCAAAAGAAGCATAGTGCAACAAAGACAGCATCTCTCCACCAGCACAGAGGTAATGCACGGTATATATATAAAACTTGGAGCAGGTTGAGCTTTCAGAGCAAGGGAGGAACAAAAAAAAAAAAAAAAAAAAAGATTAGTGTATTGTAATGTATATCTTCTTTCTTGGCATGAAGAAGAAAGTACGGTCTTGTATATTCTATATGTTGGAAGAGGAGTATATGGTATACGAGGCAAGTGTCCGTATACCAAAACAGGATGAGCTTTATTTGAACAGTTTAAGGAGGGAGTGGATGATATGGGGAGGAGTTATCTGATTTATTGCTCCAACAGTGAAAAAGGACGGCTTGCCATGTTCATGAAAATACAGATGCAAATGAGAGAGAACGGAGAAGCAGAGCCTATTTTCCTAGGTATGAGACTTTCTTTATAACATGAACAGCGGATTTTCTGGATAAACGCGATATTCTCTGCCCTCTCCAATAACGCCTAACTTGGGGAATCTAAAAGCCCCAGAGGCCGAGAATTAATTGGACAGAATTCTAGAACAGGTTTTAGTTTGAGAAACAGCTTGCGTCCATTGAATTAAATAACCGTTCATACGTCCACACACGTGTACGAAATGTAACAGATATGTTCTGAAATGTAATAAGTATATTCTAGAATGTAACTTATGGATGCTATGGACAGTTTTTTTATGGACGCTAGGTTTTTTTATGCTACGGGGCTACATATAATGTCAGAAAATACTCAAAAGAAAAAAGTATATAAAAAGAAAGAAAGAAAAGACTTTCTGAAGATTTCAACAAGACCTATTATTTGTAGCCGCGTAGGTTCAAATCGAGGTGATCTCGGCAATTTTCTCTTGCAGTGCAGGGAAGAACGCAAACGAGAGTGTAGTAGTAAAAGAGGGAAAAAATATTGAACTCTTATATGGTCTTACTTTAACTTTACCCATACACTCCAGGCCTCCGTTTTTCTCTTATTTACTTCCTGTTATGTCTACGCCGCTGTTAATCAATCTCTGCCCATCTGCTGTCAATTTACAGGCCAAACCATTGCTCATGGGCCTGATCTAACAAGACAAAAGAGAATATAGGCCGGGCCATTGAACGTTCCCAGAAGTACAATTAGGAGGTGAACTGAAGCGAAAAGATCTTTTGTTGAAAACCAGAATATACATCTATATTCTTTTTTTTACAAGACAAGCACCCTATCTGGGCGACGCAGCTTTCAGTACAAAAAATCACAATACGTATCTATATATATAAATGTTTTTAGTTTTTTACCGAGCACCCTCTATGATATTGACATTTTTAATTAAAAAACAAAGAAAATGGTCATGTGAAGGAAAATTAAACTACCTTGAGCACGCTTTCTAAAACCTAGGTATCAGCCAATGCAGCACACATTGCAAACCGGGAACTACTTACAAATATTTTAAGGTGGTATTGATATATACATGGCAATACAAAAATAAAACATAGCAACTGCGCTGCTAAACTAGTAGACCTATCCAGCACTACAACTCCCTTTTCTTTTTCTTTTGGAGTTTTTCTGTGTTTCTTTTGTTTGGCACCAATTTGGGTTAGAAAAAACAGTTTATACATCAAAGACAGGCAGCCGCTCCTCAATTGAAACTCGGCATATTGGGCATTTCTTGCACTTCTCTGCACATGACCTATCAACGAGTATGATAATACAAGTATGAAGATACACTCGAAAGAGTAACATTTAAATAACGCAAGAAGAAAACAAAGAAGGTAAAAGGAAGTGAGGAATACTTGCAAAGAGTACGGTGGCGGCAAGGTAATAGCACCATGGATATCTCTCCTTCATAGCATATTCTACATAATACCTTCTCCTGATACAACAACACAACACAAAACAGACGTTATGAATCTGTGCAATACAGATTGAAAAAATAAAACAGAATATTTTGAAATGGAATTGTTACTCGTACATTTTGAAGCCTTTCGTACTCTTGCTTGGTACATTTTGTAATTTCGGTTTGCTCTCCTAAAGCTGCTTGTAGCCTCCAAACCTAAGATTAACTCATCATTAACTCTTTTAATGATATTCATTACTCCTCATCAGAGAAAAGTCAAGGAAACAAAATATAGTACCTCTTCAGCAAGATCCTTCTTAGGCATTTTCTTCACAATCTCAGGAGGATAGCCACAGAATGTATTGTATCTTTTTTATTAAAATTCAAACCACCATTAATTTTCAGAGTATGTTTCGAATAATAAATAAAAAATAAAATAACTACATAAACTACATGCATACCCAGCTGAGTCATCTTGAATAAATAAACGGGCCTGCTCCTCCTTACTTCCTTCATCAATTGACCACCAGCCTAGCAACCTGACATGTCAAGATAAAATATCATCAATTGATTGCAAAAGCAACATCAAATCAATGCTTAACGGTATTTTTAAAAAAAAGATGATCATAAATGCACACTCAAAATGCAAATTTGAAGGAAAAGAAAACATAATCGCTTCACCCTTTTCCTAATATTTCCTTCAGGTATCAACCAACCTAGATATCTATCACATCCACAATAGAAACTCCCAGCGGGTTAAACTTAAATATAATCATCAACATCGCAGAAGCACACTAAGGACTAGTTGTTTGTATTTGCCAACAAAAACGAAACACACCAAAGGATATGTACTATTTGAACAACATAACATAAGCAACTATGGATTGTCAAGGGGAGAAGGGCACACTAATCACTAGTTATTGTATTAGCCATCAAACAAAAGAAACACGCCGAGGGCATGTAATATTGAACACCATGATATGAGCACTATCGGTCAATAGGGAAAGAAGAACACAGCGTGGCCCTTAATGTAACAATCTGAAAATACTTATGACCCGTATAGACCTTGATCGGATAATACATAAGTCTGTTCTAATTAATTTACCACCTTATTTTGTGTATTATATTTTGGGAACCCTAGAGCTAATGTTTTGGTGAATAAAAATAAATAGAACAATGAGAGACAACATAGTCCACTTAAAGTGGTTAATCACCAAAACCCTATGCCCACTCTGTTTAAAAGGATGACGGAATGCCAAAAAAAAATAATAATAATAATAAAATGAAATAAAAAAAATTAAAAAGTGGCATATAAACAAGAAATGTGCATATACTTTTATTTTATAGTTATACCTTGAACCATGATGAAGGAATGCAAAAAACTCCCGTGCTTTACACGAGAAATCCATGTAACTTGCACTGACAGGCTCGCTTCTCAGTAGAAGAACAAGCTTCTCAACCAATCTAGAGATAGAAGATAGCACGGCAGCTCCTTGCAACAGGAACAATGGCAAGAAAAGGACGAGCACTGGTATGTGTCTAGCACTAGATGGTGTGCCCTAAGGAAGACAAAATGAAAATAAATAATGCATTTATATCAAATATATATACTAGCCACTTAAATACCATACTTAAAAATGTTTATACTACTGTTAATCCTCAATGGTAAGTACCAACCAGCACAGATTTCATTTCATAAACTTCAATGAGAATATAGGAAATATGTCCTAAATATCAATATGTGTGTGTAAGTAATGCTGCTGGTGTATATTTTTCCAGTTTTTGAGGTGCCGTACATATTTGGTTTACTGACAATAGTGGTTATGGCTCCTAATGGACGATACAGCTAGGGATGTCAATGGGCAGGTAGAGCATATAAGCTCAAATGGTGGTCCTACCCTTCCTCTCTGGGATTTGCCCTGCTTTCCTCAGGGCATAGAAACACCATGCTCACCCGCCCTCACTAATTTCGCCATGCCCCAATCTTGCCCTGCCCTCCCTGTCCTTCCTAGATGGCCTGGCCATTGGCTAAGCAAGTTTTTATTTTGAATCAATTGACTCTTATCAAACATCTCCCTTTAACTATATCTAAAAGACATATTGCGGCCATCCGATTATGAAAAATGAACGGCCCATTTTCATCAGATCCATAGTAGAATTAGCCATATTAATATATGTCAATAATATAAAATTTAACTCGATAAAAAGTCTAAAATCAACATTAAATGAGGTTTTTGATAAAAATAAATTAAATATAGATAATTTTAGGAGTAATTAGTGAACAAAATAAAGTAAAAAATACTGTACAAATTTTTATGTGGTTATATATTTACATACAATTAATCAAAGCACACATATATAATTATTTCCTATATTATATATAGTAGGGCAGGGCAGGGCAAACCATGCTCCATGCCCATGCCCTGCCCTCCCCACCAACCCCTAGGGCAGGATGGGCAGAGTGCAGGGCAAGGCAGGCGAGGGTGGGTAGGGTGGGCGATGGGTATTCTTGCCAACACTAGATACAGTGCAGACGTATGTCACAGGTCTGAGGCAACCAAACATCCCATATATACATGAAATGAAAGAAACAGCATAAACCATCGGGAGAGAGCCAAATAAAGGTCAAGTACCAACAACAAGATCAATCATCGGAACTTCATTCACATTTTTTGTCACAGGAACCTAGAGCCCCATTTACAAAACTGGTACAGTACCGGAACCTACCTCTAGCTTCATGCAGAGTAAGATTTGAAATGCCACAAGAGGAATTTTCATGATGTGGCCGCCAATGTCTTGGAGCCCACAAAGAATATTGGGCTCCTGATCCTCAATAGAAGAAAGCACGTTGCCACTTTCCCAGTCCCTGTACTGAATTGTACTAGAAGAAGAGCACGGGTCTCCTGGACTGGTCCCATTCTTGTGAATCATTGGGTTTGACCACTTAGTGCAAACCAAAAAGGCAAAGCATTCAGCAATACTGTATAGTGTGTGAAGAAAGGCAGGTGTTAATGCACAGAAAATGGCAGTTTTTTGGATGAAAAAATAAAACAATATCTCTCTTTTCTTTGTAAATTTATCTTTACCCAAAATTTATGAATAGGTCCCACCAACCTAGAGCGCCTACATCACCTGAAATGTTTAGAACTTCATTGTTAGTACAATGGATAAAAAGATTGCAGCAGCAAACATGCACATCTTTCAGGTTAAATCAGAAATTTAAATCTATAATTTCATTATTTTTCTGTCCACCTCAGCATGCAAAATTTATTATAAATAAAAAGGGAAAGTGCTTTGTAAATGCCACTTCTGGCGACTACAAAGTAGTAATAGGTATTCAAAACATTACATCAAGAATGCCATCAGAATGATCAGATGCAGAAAAATAAAAATGAATAAACAAATAAATTTGACTATTTGGATATACCGCATAGCTTGAGAAGAGTAAAGGTCGTTGCAGCAATTAGGAATACCATAGATATCGCAACCCAGAAGTGCTAGACAAACAAACAAATAAAACCATTCAGATACTGCTTAAATAATTTATGAATCAATTGGGTCATATAATGATGCCTGCAGAACTGCACTGGTCTTTACAGTTTGAGCATATAACATCTCTTCGTCAATTTTGCATCTATGGACATCCCATCTATTGGGAATGTTCCCAAAAAGCAATAAAGTCAGAATATCATGTCCAAAAAGGTACATTCCACCACAAGTCTGCAAAGGCAATTGTTTGGTTCTAGGTTCGCAAAACAGCTACGAAGAGATGTTATATTCATGAGAAGGTGAAAAGACAATTTAGTCCTTTGTTGCCACTTGCCAATTCAACATCTCTCACTAAGGTTGGGTGTAAGTTGTAAAACATGCGAGCAACATACAAGAGAATGTTCGAGCTATATACAGATTAGAACAATTTCAAATGAAAAATGTGATCAAGTTTAGACTTACTGGTAAAGTCTCCCAAATAGCTTCATCACTCATGGTCTCTTCATCGCCTGGCATCAGAGCTCTACACATTCTGAATTATATAAAAATTTCAACCAATTCCAAAATATGATTAGGGAACTAACGAAATTGATAATAAGAAACATCTTTTGGAATATTCAGTAAATTCTCTAAACATGGTAGATTTAGTCATGGCTTATATATAATTATTTAGATTTTCCTTTACTCTTTTGTAACATAGTTGCACATTGCAAGTAGCCAAATTTATAAGAGGCTTCAAAAGAAGAACAAATGATTGGATTGGCATAATTATACCTGAAATTATCAATAAGGATAATCACTTCAAAGGCGAGTAGAGGTAGAAAAACAATCTTCAAGTTAACTGCTGGAATTTTGTAATCTACAAGAATAACAGCGATTAAAAAAGGATTTGTTGGGAACTAAAACAGCAGATGATACAGTAACAATGATAATGATCACCAAAATGCATAATAAGATTGGGAGGGCATACCACTAAAAGTCTGAAGATATATACAGAGAAGAAGCTCGAAGGAAATTAGAAGAGGAACAGCAACAATAGCATGACAAGGGGCCCACTAAAAGCATAAATAATAATAATCACTGTTAAGCTTTTATAAGAGGAAAATGAAAAATAATAATCGAGTTATAATGATGGTGAATACATGGCGGCCATGAGGCAAAGCTGGAGCTGGCAAGGAAAACCTGCCTCTGGCAACCACTGCATGGAATAGCCACAATGGCACAAAAATAACCCTGAAATTCATAAAGAGATGTCTCAATCTCAATTCTTACGAACTTCAGATTTTAAACAAAATCAATTGCAATGCTAATAGTTACAAAAAATGAAAGAAAGAGGGAGAAATGAACATGGATAACTTAATATTCAGGTCATAACATTATATCATGTATTCATAGTCTTTTCAACCTTTCCTTTTCTTAGCACTAAAAAGTAATTTATCAAAATAAGGATATGATAACCTCACAAACCAAGCACATGAGAGAAAATTCTTCTTTCTAATATAATATCATTTAAATTCAGCAACCAAAAGAAAGCATTATGCTGCCTTTCTAATCAAGTAATCCTATATCTATGATCTAAACTCACCAACAAAAAAACAAATGCTTAATTTCAACATATGATAATCCTCTATTCATAAGAAAAACAACAAAGTTATCTCTAAAGTTCTTCAGAAGTTAGCTCAAATTCAAGAAGAAACTTCCGAATTGCTGTACCATATCAATCCCACCAACTATCAACCAACAAATTGTCCTAAATCAAAGAAACCTAAATCTTCATCCACATTTTTTTTCCACTACTCAAGCATACATACAGGCATAAATTCCGCTCATCTGAACCTACACTCGAATGAATTAGCTTCACACAAAGATCTATGTGAATCCATCTGAACAGACTCAAGAAAAATAAAAAATTACAATTAACAGTACGTAGTTCCAGCTCCTAGGGTACCAAATCTGTGCAAGAAATCAATCTAGTTCTACAGCACACCTAAAAACTGAGCTGAAATAAAAGGTAAAGAAAAATCAGAAAGAACAGGAATTATACCACCAGGACAGAGAGACTCTCCGATCGACCTTGAGGGCGAGGGCAACGGTGAAGCAGAAGAGGAGCAGGTGCGCCGCGGCCCCCTGCGCCGACTTCCCGACGCCGGTCCAGGTTATCGGCCGCCGCCTCTGATACATAATTCCCCCCGATTCAATTCGATTCAATTCAATTCCCCTCTCCCGCGGCGAGGATCGAGCTGCTGCCGGGCGGGCAAAGATTTATTCGGGATAAAGAATTCAGTACTTGTTTCTCTGTAATCGAAGTATTGAATCGTGTGTCCCGCTCAGTCGCTCAGTTGAGTCTCTTCCCCTTTTCTTTTAATTTTTGATTTCTTGTTTCTCTATCCCGGGTTTATTCCAGTGGTTTTGGTTTGGGATGGTTTTGGTCTTGATAATTGATATTGTTTCTTCTCTGACAAAATCTCTCTTGCTTCCACAGTTACACTCTCTTTATCACGAGTGCTCATCCTCTGTAGCGCTGCATTGGGTAGCGCGGAATGTGAACCGTTAGATCATCTCGAGATTCGAGCCAGCAAAGATCTCGAGATGATCGAACGGTTTGCATTCCGCGCTATACAATGCAGCGCTACATATGATATGGAACCCTCTATTACCTTTTCTTTTCTAGGCGGACAGACACACTTTTGTGCGGACCGGCGGAGTGCTTATCCCCTAACATATGTACGGCGCTATGTAACATAAGAGCCGTTGGATGGCCTCAAGATTCGGTTCTGCACAAACTCGAGGAAATCCAACGGTCCATGTGCTGCAAGTCGGCGACAGCGGAGGGTAAAAAACAGCGCTTGCGGATATTTTTTTGTGTACAAGACTGCAAGATATCCATTATGTCGTCTACTCGCTCAGGAGCCGGATGCGGGATGTCACTTTCTGTACACCGTTATTATTTTTGGAGCTTTGCAGGGTGTTCCGTGTCATATTATTTTTGGAGCTTTTGTTATCAACATTTAATGGTTTTTCTCGGATTAATATTAGCGGTACATTAGAGGGAGGAATTCATTGGTAATGTTTATACCTTATCTTGATAATTTTGACAATAAAAATTTTTAAAAAAAAATTAAAACACTATTAATCTATGAGTTAAAATAGTGCATCCATAAATTTCTTCTCTATATTATATTCGCATTGTGCAAATTATCTAAAGAAGAGATCCACTGACTTATCTTGACAATGAGATTTTTGAAAAATAAAAAAAAAATCATTAAAAATTTCTCGAAAAAAAGTTCTTATACAAGTATTGGTAAACTTATAGATTGATTACGTTTACAATTATATTCAATTTAAGTGGCGTTTGATAGATTTTCAAAAACTCATTGAGTTATAACCACTAAAAAATGTATAAAATTTTGATAAGTCATCAAACGATTCAAATTGATTGAAATTTGAAACAATATAAATTGATAAGTTAAAAAATATGTCCATAAACTTTTTTACTGTTACAATTTTGTTATTAATTTTTTTTTATTTTTCAAAAATTCTATTATCAAAGTTGTCATTGTCAAAGATAAGCATCAATAATGGATCACTCCTGTTATTTAAATAAGTATCTATCTAGCAATATTCTTACATTATTATATGGACGCATCATAACAGACAGTTCGCCTAATGGCAAAATTAATGAAAAACTAATGCAAGTATGGACTCTTTACGGTCACAAAACTGTTAACAAAAGATTGTTGAATTATTGCTTCGGTAGTTAATTATATTACGTATAAACATAGGGCTAAATAATGTATAACATTGTTACCTCTTAAAAAAAAATAAAAAATCATATTTTCAAATATGACGATTTTTAAATTTTTGTAACGGATAAGGTAAAATTTAGCAGCATAAAAAATTTTCACCAGGAGACAGTAGGTCACGCGACGCAAGGATCTTGACTCCAATTATTATAAATTAGAGGCACGTCTCATTCATGCCACTGTTATTTAGTAAGACCACTTTCACTTTCTTGGCCTGCTTTCGAACCATAGTATATAATATAATTATTTTCTACTTTCTATATAACTGATAAGATTCTCACTTGGAGGACATTGACGAGGCAAAGTATAGCTTGCGTATCGTACATTGCCATAACTCTTAGCTCAGTCATATGTGCTTAGCACAGGTTTATATGAACAAGTAAAGAGCCCAAAGTGTTTTGGGCTAAAATTGTTATTTCTTATAATAAATTTTTTAGATAATATGTAACGGATCTTATATTGAGAAAATTGATATGAGCTTTAAATTTTAATGGGCTGAGACATTAACGTCAACAGGCATTAACGTAAATCAATAGTTCTGATCTGTCCAAAAAAATAATCAACGGCTCATGTTTCTTATTTGGGGAAGATAACTATTTCATATCATTTTTTCTAATATGCTTTTATATACAGTAGGGATAAGGATTTAAAATTTTGCAGGAATTACTCATTTTTAATTATTTTGCAAGGAGAGGATATAACAATTATCTCTCTGATTTTGAATTCGTGGGAATGGATGCTACAATTAAATTTTCAATTTTTCATAATAGCTTTCAATATATATATCGTGGGGTTGAAATTGAACATAATTTTGTGGAAACTGGTTGCTGAGCTCTAGATTTGCTAGCCTAGCTCTGCGCATTACGTCCTTTTTTATCGACAAATTATTATTCCAAATCGCTTTCTGGTTAGCTTTCACGAAAGGGAAAACCAACGGCAACTTTTGATTAAACATGGCGTTCGTTCGTACCATAAACGGACTATTCTTTTTCGATAATTAACGGATACAGGGATGGACCTAAGTATGGGCAATCCTAGGCCCGCGCTGATCTCGAAGTACTTTGGAGTGTTTGGCTCTATTTGGAGAAGATATGAGCGAAACTAGTGTCATAACTGCACGGATTTAATGTGATAGTCAGTGCAAGCTGTTTGCCACGTAATAGAGAATAATTGGGTGTGTTTTGGTTCCATTTTGAGCAGATATGAGTACAAAAGTTTAAGAAAACTCAAGACAGACAATTCAAACTATTGTTGTGAGCAATTTTGAGCAAAATGACTGCCATAACAACATGAATTTGATGTGGTAATAAATCTAAACTCTTTAGTAAGTTAGGACAATTGGGTCCATTTGGAGTTGATATGAGTACAAAAATTCAAAAAAATTCAAAATAATCAATTTAAACTGCAGTTTTGAGCAAAATGAGTGTCCCAACATCATTAATTCTATGTGGCAAGGATATTATAAACCTTTAAAGAGGAAGTAATTACGTAATTTAAAAGTTTTTAGAATGTAAAATACAATATTATCAACTTCTCTGGGGAAGTTACATAATTTTAAATTTTAAGAGAGTATACATGAAATTCTGCCTATAAGGTATTGCGAAACGGGCCGATCATATGCATGCCTTGATCCACACGATTGAGTCAAGCTTTTAACGCGGATTAAAAATTTAATCCTCATTGATAGCCCAACAGGCCAATCAACGGGCCGAGGTATTAATTCTCAAAAGTTAAAAAAAGAAAGAAAGAAAAAAAAAAGACTACTATGTAAAAGATAAGATATTAAGTTATTAACCGTTCATTTCCATCACGATTGACGCAGGCAGGAAGATCAACCGCCCTAAATCATTGCAACGCGTATCTCGCCTCTTTTCTATACTAAAAAAACGTTCAATCAAACAAAACAGGAAAAAAAAAAAAACTTATGTTCCTTGTACCTGGTCCGGGTGTCAATGGAACAAGTTTTTCCGTTGTTCCGTTCCGTATACGGAACAGATTTTGGTTCTGTCCGTTATAACGAAACGGAAACGGAAGAAAAAAATTTGGTTCCGTTCGTTATAACGGAACGAAAACGGAACAACCTATTTCCGTCCTAAACACGTATTTTCCATGTATTTCCCACGTATTTCCGTTGTTCCGTTCCGTTCCGTTATAACGGAACAGATTATATAACGGAACGGATTTTAGTTTCGTCCGTTATAACGGAACGAAAACGGAACACCCCATTTCCGTTCCGTTCCGTTCCGTTCCATTAACACCCCTGGTCCTGGAGACGTTCAGAAGAACCAAACCCCTCCACGGCCCAGTCTCCATCTACGGATCCTGATCAATTCATATCCTCTAAAGCGCAGTATTCTACTGCGCAGTACTTGAACTGTTGGATCTGCTTTGAGATTCGTGCATCTCAATCTCAGAAAATCCCCCTATAATTTACGTCGTTGATTCGCTGCGCAGTAGCAGAGGATAAGTGCGCGATCCTGATCTACTCCAGTCCAATTGATAATCTTTTTCACGTTCCAATTTACGCGGTGCAGGAAACGCTGCTGATACTGTCTCTCTCACTCTCAGTCTCACTTATTAGCGGCTAATTTAGCCGGAAACGCTGCTGATTTTTCGCCCTCACTTTCCCACTGCCAACCACAATAAATAAATAAATAAACAAGAACAATTCTCCTCACTTTTAATCCCACCTTCCCTGCTAAAAATTTCAACTCACAAGTGACAACTAACAAGTTGTTCTCAAAAAACAAAAAAAAAAAAAAGTAACAACAGAGAAGCAGAGAATCCCAAAGAGGATAATCAATCAACCAACCAAACAAACAAGAAATGTTGGCGTTGCTGAGTCCGCTCTCAGTCTCCCCTCTGTCCCGTAGTCACGCCAGGATCATCCGACCCAGTCGGATGATCGCGGTGTGTTCCCTCGACGTGGAGCCGCGGCCGCCTCCGTCGGCGATCGGTACCGGCGCTGGCGCGGGTGCTGATTGCTCTTCGGGGGTTTTAAGGAGGGCGGGCGCGGAGATCAGGAGGGAGCTGAAGCGGAAGAGGGAGGCGATCGAGCTAGGGTTCGTCGGATCATCGAGACTGAGGTCGTTTCTGCGGCGCCGCCCGCTCTGGCGAAGGATCTTCTTCGCGTCGAAGAAAGTCCGGAGCCTCATGATTCTCAATGTCTTGACTGTTATTTATGGTACAGTTATTGTCTTGACACTTGTTCAGTTGTTTGTATGTGTTGTGGCATTTCATCGAACACCTGGTGTGCACCTTGTTTCTTACTTCTTAGGGACCTTAGTTGTTACTTATTAGTTAGTACTGTCCAGTTTATGAAATCTCCATCTGAATTTGTAATTGTAGAACCCAGATATACGGAATCGCAAGATTAAGAGATGATAAATAAATAAATAGTTTGTCATTGGTACCGTAACTGTTTCAATGCCCTCACACCGGCCAGCTGCATGGTAAATAAATTTTTGGACGTTGCTTCCATGCTCACACCCAGATAATTTTATCGATTACAGATGAATTTCATAATTGGTAATATTCATTTATAATCGTTAGATCAAAAATAAATTTTTATGGTGGGAGTATTGGAGCAAAATTCTAATTTTTTTTTTTAACTTGTCACAAAAAAATATGTGATTTTTTACTTTCTACTCCTTCAATTTTAGCAAGTGATATACCGGTGCTAAAAGAGGTAGAGGCCATAACAGACCCAGCATTCTTCAATATGGTACGATTCAGCCTTTGCGCCGTACCATTCATCCCATATGTCATGAAATCGAGTGGGGATTTTAAAATCAGAGCTGCAGGGTTAGAACTGGGGCTCTGGGTGAGCTTAGGTTACCTCTCACAAGCCCTCGGCATGCTTACCTCTGATGCGGGCCGAGCCTCTTTTATTTCAGCTTTTACAGTAAGTTTCTCTACATAAATCTCCATCATTAGGTTATTTGCAAGTTACAACTAATGTCCTTTGCGGATAATGCATATAAAATCATCATTAAGTTGTTTAGCCTTACTAAACTTATATCAAGGTATATCGGGGGTTATTTCATAAACAAAGGCAGTAGCATGTTTGTGTTTGTGTCTCTGAGATGTTTATGTTGAACTCAAACGAACTGCACAGAAGAGAGACGAAAGGAATTTGACCAATACATTTTTCATTTTTTGTTTTCTAAATTATCATGGGAACATAATGTGAACTCATAATGACAAATTTGTATGAATGTCCCGATGAGTTTTGTTAACTGACAAGATGATTTAAATGGAACAGAACTGAGGTCAGGTGTTCAATTGAGCCAAGGGAAAATTTTTGGGGCTCAACCAAGCACCACAATCTCATTGTTACTAGTTGTTCCTAAGAAAACGTGCCTGGCAGGTCACTTTGCGTTCTTGCAATTAAGACCAATAAAGTCATATTTGCACTTGTATGGAACATATAGTATGCTTTGGATTATTGCCAATCGCTGAGACTGCTAAAACTTAAAATGCAGAGATATCACTATTTGCCTTTGGGCGGTTTATTTTATTTCAAATATCAGTATATCACCATCAAACTGGTTTTACAAACTTTTATGTGCAATTAGTGATCATCTAATGTTCAAGAATATAAGGGAAATAGCCTAGATTTTTTTTATTTTCACCAACGCTTCATACAATTTTGTTATATTAAGGTGTTTAATATATGTTAGGAAAGTGAAAAGGAAAAGTAGAAGAGACTATCAATTTTTAGAGATAAAAGTAATTTATATATCATTTTTTTTTTCATCAAGTTCTTGTTAGAACATAGCTCCATCTTTCCAACTCTCCTCTCTCTCTCATGTTTTCCAATGAAAAAAGAGGAGAAAACAAAATGAAATGGTAAGCAGGAGACAAGGTCCTGATTTTCTTGGATTTATTTATGTTTATATATCAAACAATACAAAATCATAGATATTCTGGATTAATTGTTCTTTTCTCACATATTCAATCAAATCAATCCGCCTCTCGGTTCTAAATCCGTCTCTTTGACATTTCAGCTTAATTTTTGTTTTGAGATTTAAAGAACCATTTGTAGATCAAGACGAAATGCCACTCTCAAATGCATACTTTTCATTACGCTAATCTATAAAAATCGGTCATATAAGATGTTGATTGTCAGTTGTGAATTGATCAAATTTAACAAAATATTTTGAGGCATTTGTAAAAGGAAAAGAATGAAAGAAAAAGGCAATAAGAAAGAAAAGAACCTTATAATAACGGAAATTCAAAAGCATTGGTTCTAAGAAGAGGTTGCTTATTCGAATGTTGTAAACAGGTTATAGTGGTACCATTGATGGATGGTCTAACTGGTACGTCAATTCCTCCTCTAACATGGTTTGGTGCCGTTGCTTCTCTTTTTGGCGTGGCTTTCCTGGAATCCAGTGGCTCACCTCCTTGTGTATGTGTTGTATTCTTTTTTTATCTTTAAATGAATGAAGTACCCTTTTGTATGTACTCAAAGTATCCTTCTTTTCCCTGTTCATCTTTTATCTTTGCTGGGTGTCTGTACATTGGTAAGTGCCTGATCCAAACAGAAGAATCTAATAGACTTAAACTGTCAGCTACCTTACAGATTTCAGTGTACCTATTAGCATATGTTAAGATTGAAGGCTGTATTAAATGCCTGGTGCAGATTAGAACCATCTAAAATTGGAAATATGTTTTTGTTGATGAAACGATGTAAAACATTTACAGCTAAAGATAATAAAGAGAACCTGAGGTCTTTCATCTAAATTTGACTATATTTCATTCCTACTGACTTCCAACTATTTACAGGTTGGCGATGTTTTAAATTTGCTGAGTGCTCTATTTTTTGGTATTCACATGCTCAGAACAGAACAAATATCACGAAGTACAAGCAAGAAGAATTTCCTGCCAATCCTCAGCTTTGAGGTACTTTGATACTGGTGCACTCAAGTTGGTTTACTTTATATTTTTAACCTTTTTAGGGTGGCCCCTGAAAATCAGTTTAATAGAATATACCTTTAAGAATGAAAATATCATGTATACTCTAATACGTAGAATGCCACTACTAACTGTACCATTTTTTCTCGTTTGTTTGAAAAGGTTGAGAGGCCACCTCTCTCACCATTAATTTTGAAGCTTTCAAAATATATCTTGCACAGTCTGGATAAGCAGCTTGTTATCTAAGAAGGAAAGAAGTAATAAAGTCTTCTACATATCAGTAGTCTTGTTACAATACCAGAAATACTGTTAAAACTCCTCTCTCAACCCTCTGATCAAAGCCATCTTGCTTCCACATCTCTTAAATTGTAGACTTCAAATTTACTAAGCCCATCTAATATGCATATGAGCAGACATTGCTACCCATATTATACCAAGAAAGCCTTATAAAGTTAATGAAAAACCCTCAGAATATAAGAAATTTTGTTTCTTCACTTCAACATTTTATCCTTATTCCTTTTCTTGGTCTTGAATATAGGAAGAAAAATATTCAACTTTTGCAAAAATGCTCTCCTCTGATCTTATAATAAAGTGTACTGGTCTTCATCTTTGTTCCTCAGTAGTTTAAAGCTTTCAGTCCTCAATTATGTGCAGAAAACTGGTGTACGATTAACTATCTGTTTCTAGTAAACTGTGAAGGATGAAACCAGGAATATTATTGTTACTATTTTAATATTGTGTAGATTCAAGTGTGACCTTTCTTATGACTCACTCATAGGGGCATGCATCATATATCTTTTTTTAGGGGTTTACTTCATATCTTAAATTTCTGTAGGGCGACAAACTAAATTTTTAGAGCCTTTTTTTAATCATTTTTTTTTTTTGTTTATTATGTGCATATGTGCTCAGAGAAAATATGCTTGTATGTGTAGATCATAGTAGTAGCTTTGTCATCTGTGCTTTGGTTTGCCATTAGAGATGACACAGCTGCTTCATCTCAATTCAATATCTCCTCATTCGATTGGACGGTCTTTTGGGATTCATTTGCATCATTTCCTTGGATACCTGCTTTGTACACGGGTGTCTTCTCCACAGTTTTGTGCCTATGGGCTGAGGTAGGTCTATGTATTATCAAAGGTTAATTTATTACTGCTGCTTCAACAAAACAATGAATTACTGGGGTATCTTCATTGATTATCAGTCTAGTCACAAACTTAAAACCTGCTATATTAATTCTCTTCACTTCATTCCATTTCATGGGTAAAGTATTTATTTAAATTGGATATGATGCAAATAACTGCAACAGTTTTGTATTGTTTTTAAATACTTATTTACAATTTTTTAAAAATAACAGCAATGCACTTGATGTCTTCATATGTAGATGTATGCTATGAGTGACATATCAGCAACAGAAACTGCTATTGTATATGGGTTGGAACCTGTTTGGGGTGCTGCCTTTGCATGGTTTCTCTTAGGTGAAAGATGGAATTCTACTGCTTGGCTCGGTGCTGTTTTGATTCTCTGTATGCTGCCTCTCTCTTTCTCTATAACTCCCTTGTCAATTTCAAAAGTGCTTTGGTGTCATACCTGTTTTTTTCTTTGAGAAAAATTTGTCATACCTGTCAAAGGCTTAAAGCTATGACCGTGTATGAATTAAACCTACTAATTCAAAGGAGTTGGAAGGAAATAAACCTGCAACTGCAATTTTACATCAAAGAAATTAGAAAATAATCAATACGGAGGAGCTCAAAGGAGAAACGTTCATTCATTCCATTCATTTTCTTGATTGTGGTACAAAAGCAGAAGCCCAAATAAAAAGAAAAAAAAAAAAAACAAAGTAACAATAGCCCAAATAAGCTTTAAGCCCATGCAAAATGCTCTTAACCCAAAATGTTACTCTAGCTATGAAAAGAAGCCCTCAAACCCATGACCTTTCTTGAAATTATAAACATTATGAAAACATGTATCGTATCATAAGAGCGCAACATTTTGTATATTCTACAAAGATCTACTTAAGAATGTCCGAATTAAAACAGAACCTTGAAACCTCAGGCTTTTGTGCCTTGGTCATGATTATAAAGAAAAGGTATGTCCTAAGTCAAATGGATCTTAAGAGGCTTTAAGGGGGCTCAATTGGGACTGTTATTACTCTGCTAAGCTTTTGATATGTGTTTTACATGGTTAACTGAATTTTTTGCATATTGCCTTATTTATTCAGGTGGAAGCTTAACAGTTCAATTACTAGGAACAGACCCTGAAGAGACCAAAATGTTAGACGGAAACCTTACAAAGTCCACAAAATCTTCACAAAAGGATTATTTATCTTACTCTCCTGTGGTTGTTGATTCTAGAAAGAACATCCCTAATACGCAGATCAAAAGGTAACTTCATTTCATCATTTTGCTAAATAATTTTTCTCGTATGAAGTTAAATTGAAATTGTTCTTAAAATTTTTGTATGGAGCTCCATATAATTATCTTCTGAAACAGGCAGGATAAATTATGATGGCACCAGTCTCAATGCCAGGATTACTGAATACTAGAGGCCTTTGCATAGATATCTATTGACGATTGACCAAAGTGTACACCGCTTAGAGCTCTTGTTTTCTGAAGTGCATTTTTCTTGGTACGTTCATACAAACTCAATTAGCATGAGGTGCTTCTTTTGTTGAAAATATTTGCATTCTTAGTTAAAATCTATTGAATGGTCAAATGCAGTGCCAGATCTGGGATTCGATATATTTTCTGGAATCCGTGGAATTGGCAAGTGAAGTATCAGACTTGAGATGTATATGCTTAGTAGTTGCCAAGTATTGCATGTATATATAGACATCATCTAATTTCTTCTGTATGAAGATAGGTACTTAGTTAGTAGCTTTCAAATTAGTGTAGAGAATGTGGTTTAGTATAGTTTTTGGAATTTCCTTAATTCTGTAATTGGCAAAAAGGGAAGAAAAGAAAAAATAAATATATATATATCAGGGATGATACCAGTATATGCATTCTTGATGAAGCAACCTTGAAAAATCAATCAATGGTTCTTTATTATTTTCCTTCTTCTTCCGGACTGCTCTAAAATTGAGGACCTGGAAATTGAAAAATGCTATGTACTTGTCTACTTGAGGCCGGATTGACAAAAAAAAAAAAAGGACAACCGGTCAAAGTTAGGCTGAAAAACTCATGTACCTAATGATAACACAGCACTATTCAGAATACCCATACGGCAAATAATAAATGTTCCATGTTTCTATTCTTGGCCCAGTAATTAAACAATGCTGGTGAACCAGTAAAACATGGTTTAAATGTCCCACTGTTCTACTATTCTATTCTGTTCGTTTGTGTAGGACTGTAGAGCCTCACTGTCTCAGTAAAACATGGTATGAATGTCCTACTACTATTCTACTATTTATTCGATTGTGTTTGTGTAGAGCCTCACAGTTCCAGTTGTACACTTGTACTGCAGTCATCAGGATTTTCAGGTCCATTCTTCTTCTTATTACAAAGTTATTGTACCCAGCAAATTATAGTTGAGGCTTTCATTAACACAGGTATGAGGGTTATTATCTCTCGTTTTAACCTTTTTTATTTTTCTGGTGGAGGTTCAATTCTTTTATATAAGGTCAAATTACGAGGAGATCCTAATTGCAAGAACAAACCTTGGGATACATGAACAAAACTTTTATAATCAGTTACAGTTCTCATAATTTTTGTGCGACCATGCGTGGGTAGACAATTGAACTGTATAATTAATATAATAAAATACTGAGAATTCTTCTGACACGCAGTGATCTGCATCAATGAAAGTGGCTTCCACGAAACCTCCTTTATTATATTTTTATACAAAATCTGCATCTGTGGAGCTCCTTAAGAACAACACTTCCATGTGCCTTATCCCACGTATTACCCTTATTAAATTGCTGGAATAACGTGTTTCTATATTTCGGGGCCTATTCGTACTAATATTTTGACTAATACCCATTATTAATTCGAGAATGAAATTCGTATCACCAAGGAAAAATAAATTAGCTAGTTGTTAGCCTTAGAAAGCGACCGAGTTTATCCGAATAACTAAGACGGTAAATTCAAGTAAAAGCCAACCCGGTATCAGTCAACATCAATTAGGCCACACTTAATAACTTTGCATATATCTTAAAAAATAACTTTATATATATTCTATAAGAACAATAAGATTGTATGCTGCAAATAAATAAATAAATGAAATAACGATGATGATGATTAGGTATATACTGGTATGAATTATTGCTGGCTGGTATTAAATTAACATGCAACTGAATGTACAACGTACACAATAATAATCTACGTTCTGCTTTGGTGTAAGTAACCAAAATTAGAGATTAACATTGTTGGTGTTTGTAGCCGACATGATAAGTCTGCTCATGACACATCGCTGTGTTTAGATAAAAGAAAAGAACGCAATATATATGTTTATGTTTCATTAACAATGCAGCAGGACCACGGCCCACAGTGGTAGTACAGCCTGACCATTTAAACCTAAAAATTCCTCTTGCCAGTCCAAATGCATGTGGCTTCACATGCTAAGCTAAGTCTCTCTGCCTCTCTCTCACTCTTTTTTTTTTTTTGATATGCAAAAAAAAAAAAAAAAAAACTCTCTTTTTTTTTTTTCTTTCTTTTAAGAAAAAAATTGATTTTTCTTAAAGTAAAAAAAACAGAAAAAAAAATTGATTTTGAACCTCATTTTTTCTTCATTTTTTGTTTGTAATAAATAGGTAATATAGTAATGCATGGAGAATTTAATTATACAATTGTGATATACTGAAAAAACTGTTTATAGATCTTGAATTTTTTTTTTTGGAACTTTGATTGATGATTTAACATAAATGTGATCAATAGACCAGCTCTTGATATTCTGTTTTTGAAGAGGGAATATCTATCCTTATGTGTAAAGTACGGAAATATATTGGAGAGTGGATTCAATAGAGAAATTGTGCCTTAATTCTATATAAACGACATATCGCGACCATTCGATTATAAAATATGAACGGCTCATATTTTATCGAATCTATAGCAGAATTAGCCAATTTGGATTATACCAAGATCAGTGTTAACAAAAGTTTCCCAAATATTGAAAAATGGATCAGGAACCTCAAAAATCAAAATGCAGCTGCGACAGTAATATTATATATTCCCCTTGGTTCCTTCAAAGAATTATTGTCTTCGGAAAATGGGAAGATGGTAACATGACACAATGCATAAATCAATAAACTTGTTTCTAAAACTAAAGGCATTCTTGATTCCATAGAAGCGAATCTATTTGATAGTATACAAATGTTACAAGACCCAAATGATGCCATTCTGTTTATTCAAGACTACTCAAAATTCAAATAAATTCATTTCTTATTATTGTATTCACCTGTTATAAAAATCACCATCTTTAATTTTACTTAAAGTAAATTTTCCAGCTTTAGAATAGCCATATTTTTCCATACGATCTCTGTGCTCTGTCAAAAATAAAGAAATAAATATTAACAGATAGAAAGAGCGACATCAACGATATAAAAGTTGCTTCAATTATTATTATTATTTTTTTTTGAGGAAGAAGTTATTTCAATTATGAAAAATTTTTATTTTCAATTGAATCATAATACATATAAATGAAATACAAGAGAATTCAGATTTTATTAGATGATTTGCAATAATTTTCTGCCAAAAAAAAATTCAATATTATATGTGGTATATATCTTGTTCAAATGTGAGGGGAATACATATATAAGTATAGAGGAGGGATCCATTGACAATGGATAATTTGACAATCTTGACAATGCCTCTTTTAAAAAATTTATAAAAAATCATAAAAAATCTTAAAAATGAAAAATGATTTATAGATGTATTACTTGACTTATAGATTGATAGTGTTTTAAATTTCAATCAATTTGAACATCGTTTAACGACTTATCAAAATTTTGTGCACTTTTCAACGGTTATAATTTAACGGATCTTTAAAGAGCTATCAAACGTTGTTTAAATTGAATATAATCAGATACATAATCAATCTATAAGTTAAGCAATACTTTCGTGAACTTTTTTTTATTTTTAAGATTTTTTATGATTTTTTATAAATTTTTAAAATGTGGGATTATCAAGATTGTCAAGTTATCCATTGTCAATGGATCCCTCCTCATAAGTATAAGTGGAGTATGGCTATGGTGCTTCCATAAGCATTTCGGACCGAAATGCTTATGGCCCAATTTTAAAAATCCGCCGTCCGAAATTTTGATCCAAATACCTCATAATAATCTTGACATAATTAATTTGTAGAATCCCAATATTTTCCATTTTATGAAAATTGTAGCTATTTTTAATGATTTTTTAAAGATTGGCATACAAAATTAATTTATTTTTAATTATTTTAAGAGCCATATTTCAAAAAAATCATTAAAAATAGTAATAAAATTCCTTAAATGATAAAAATTGGTATCATCCAACTTAATTATGTCAAGATTATTATGAGCTATTTAGATCAAGATTTCGGACGACAAATTTTCAAAATTGAACCGTAAGCGTTTCGGTCCAAAATGCTTATGGAAGCACAGTAGCCGGACTCTATATAAGTATTACTTACATGATCACACCCAAACAATTTTATCGTTACAAATGAATTCAATATTGGATAGTATTTATTTATAGTCACGGGATCAAAAAAAAAAAAATTATCTAGTGATATCATTAGAGTAAAATTTTATCTAGTGAAAATTTACAATAATTTATGTCCGTGTTCATGTTCTTATACTTCTTAGTGCCTTTTTTTTTAAAAAAAAAATCCAATTGACTATATCAAATTTATTTATGTGCACATACATATCTATCAATGAGGAAACATGGAACCTACTTTAGCTTATTGTAATGGCCTGATTAATTAAGAGTTTTTATTTTTTAAACGCAGACGATAAGACGGATATCTAAAATCTTAAGTTTAATTGGGTGCTTCATCTTGCGATGGATGGATGGAGGATTTAATTTGATATATGTCGTTAGGCAGAACAAATTCTGGGGTCCTACAAAAAACAGAGTTCTGTTGCAGTCTAATTTAATATATATTGGGGTAGCTAATTATCCAAATATATATATTTGGCGTGATAACTAACACCTTATCATTTCATCTATTATTATTATTTTTTCATCTACCGAATTACGTACGCAATCAATCTTAATGACCTCTCTTGACAAATATTATATAATTTTTTATATATTTATGAAATTATATTATATTCCTATTTATGAAAGTAAAGTGTACATAAATTAATTATCAAGAATATATATAAGAAAGAACAGAATATTTAATTAACATATTTTGTATTGTATATTATCTACTAATTAAAGGTTAACAATTTAATAATTAATTAGTACAACACAAAATAATAAGTATTTTGAATATTTTCAAGTGACAACCAAACAATTATTTTGTATCAAAACTATCAATAGTTGCATGCATACAAGTTTGCTAATTATTGTTTTAAGTCTCCAATTTCAGTGTGAGGATCCAGATGATAACACAAGCATTATCATACACGATAATAATGTATAAACAATATCAATTTTCTTGTGATTGCTACCCAATCGAAGGGGAGGTTTTTTAAGTTCATATTTTATTTAATCTGATCTTTTAAGTAGATAAATCATTATAATCCTCCATAAAAATTCCAAGAATATTTTTTCCTTCTGATTATTTATTTTTTTATGATATACATCTTAATATATACAATTTCGATGTCTACTATAATCACTTTTCAAACTTATGTAAATGAAGATATTTTTGATATAACCTCTAATAAAATTTAGTATTTTTTTATTTCAAAAATTGGTATAAATACTTTTACATCTTATATATATACTCACAAATAACATTTAGTATAATCATTTTGAGAGGCATTGGGGGGCGCGGGGTGGCGCTTGAGAGGCGACGGATAGTGCTCGTGATAGAATATGAGAAAACCAATTGAGAGATTTTTATGGAGGCTAATATTATGATTTTTAAGTAAATCCCTCCGTTACAATTTTCTTAATAGAATACCAATTGCTTAGTTAGTTTTAGTTGGGCTATATTTATCATCCATGATATGTAAAAAAAAAAAAAAAAATGTGCTAATGTCACAATTAAGAGCTTAAAACTAGCTAAACCAAATCCGTGTATTTGATTTATATTGGATTCAACGGCTGAATAAAGTATGCCCATTGACTTCCACAATTATAAGAATTAAGAAACAAGAAGTAACATACATATGAAAGGTAAGCTGACCTAAAAAAATACTCATTATTATGTTGCTTGCAAGAACAGATTGCATATATATATATAATCTTGTTTTTCATAGCAACCTATTTGTATTAATTAAACTCTACGTGCATGTTCGGCAACCCCTCTTTAGATTTCCTCAGCCTCTTAATCATTCCGAATACAAGCTCCTTAGCACAGATTAAAAGTTTCTCCTTAAGCCTCCTTTTGACCGGGGCTTAAGCCTTACCCGAATTCTTAAGGAAGACATACCTATAGCTTAAGGCTTAAGCTTTCTTAAGCTTTTTTTTATTTTCCGAACATGTGTGACTTAGTAATACTTAAATATTTAAGCCAATAACACCGCCGAACGAGCCCGTACATGACATACAAACTAACTAAACACAAAATTAAACAATGCCCATCAATTGCAAACTTGAAAATTTTTATATTTTTGTGCACATTATTTTTTCCACTTCACATCCGGACCATGATATTTATTTAATATAACAAGTTCTGATCGATTGACGCACACGAGAACTTTTGATGGCTGTTTAATTTTTTTTTTTTTTTTTTGAAATCGTATCCCGAATTCCATGGAAATATGAATTTCATATTTTCCTTATAATTAAATTAAACCCCTGTTGCAATATAAATACCAATAAATAAAATGATGTAGTTGTAGCTTGCGTATACTATTTTATATACGAGAGGCGGATGGTGGCGGTCAACTAACGTGCTATTTTATGCTTCCTTCTTGTGATGGTTACGTAACTTCATTTGTTAAAAAAAAAAAAAAAAAAAAAATTCATAATAGCACGAATTGTCTCATACTATTGGCTCATATCTCTAATTTAAAAATATTAGTGGTCAGTCCAAACCGTTCATTATGATCTTCATATATATTTTATCTTATAAACCAAATTTTACATTTTTTAATTTTTGCTATTTTTTTAAGATATTTTGAAAAGACACTTATTTAGATGGTTCATAATGTTTTAATCAAGTGACATTTCAAAATATCTTAAAAAATAGCAAGAAAAATCTAAAAAAAATATAGAATTTGGTTTATAAGTAAAATTGTATATAAAGATCATGATTAATGGTTTAGATCGACTATTAATATTTTGAATTCAGATATATGAGTCAATAGTACGGGGTAATCTATACTATTAATAGTACAATAGCCCCACTCTTTTCCATATTATATGGTTTATAGTTTATTCTCTTATAAAAACAAATTCAATAACTAATTTCCCATCATTTTATCATCTTCTCTAACAAACACAATTAAGATATATTTTTTTGCTTTAAAAATAATAAAATTACTTCTTACACCTTCTCTCATGGTGAGAACAACAATCTATACTCTATAAAGAGGGGTAGATTTCCAAGCACCTCAACTATGCCACATCATCACTCTTATTAACCGCTGATTTTGTTTGAAACTCTTTATCTACTTTGATCCAATGGCTAATGTTTTTTCTTCTCCCCTCATTAAATAAGATGAATGTGATATGTCTAAAACAAATTTTAAACCTTAATATAAAATGATCCAGCATTCATACATATTATTATTTATAAATTATTGAATTATTATTATTGTTGTTGTTTAATTACATTAAAAATTTAAAAAAAATTTCAAATTTTGTTTAATATAAATATTTAAAATTTTATAAAATTTTTAGTTATTTATTCGATACCGCTTTTCGGGGCTTCGCCCCGAGTTACAGCTCTAGTATAATATAATTAAGCACGCAATTAAATGATTGCGACTCGACCACCTTTAAATCAATTTTTAAGTAAAATTATGAATTTCATTAATTATTCAACTCTTAATAAAATTGCGTTGTGCCAATGAATATTTATAATAATTAAAGTTTCTATGAAATATAAATGATCATATATCCCATATTGTTGAGGGGTGCTATCATCATATTTTTTTTCTCTTATGATATAATTTAAATTTATGTGGCATAAATTAAGTTTTAACTGAAGTGGTAACTAATTAGGATGACTTCTAAGAACTTACATATTCAAACCTATATAATTACTTATATGAAATTTAAGAAGCTAGATATTCATTTTTTTATTAAAAAAAATCTAAAATCCCCAATTACAATAAAAATTATATTAATGGTAACAGTAAATTATACCACAAACCATTTGCATATATACCACTTGGTAATTAACCCGCGGTTTATTTATCTCTTTCCAAATTTCCCACAACTACTGTCCCAATCAATAATTCCACATTTCAAAGAATAGAATTAATAATCCATTAAGCTTAACCATAGAGCAAGCAAGAGTTGTTTTAAAGGATAAGATTAATCAGTTAACCTTAACCATATAGCAAGTAATTAGAGTCGTCTTAAAAGAAAAGAATTATCCATTAACCAAGCTTAACCGTAGAGCAAGTAAAAGTGACAGTAATTAATTAGTGGCTGTAGGTTTCTGTGGATCATACATTGATGAAGAGCTTAATTACCTGCTTTGGTCAATTTTGAAACCTTAACCGAGAACTAGCATTTGGTCTAGTGGCTAAGAGCAACACTCTCCATGTGGAAGGTCGCGGGTTCGAAACCTGAATGTTTATAGACATTTAAATTTGACTGGCTTGATACTCATCTATATCTCAAAAAATAATTTTGAAACGTTAAACCATATACCCGTAAAATTATATATGTTGTATGTAAAATGTAAAATTATATATATATACGCAACCAATGGTTGATCTAGTAATAGTTTAATAGATCTGACCGTGGGCAAAAAAGCAAAAATCTAATCCTTGATATTCTCTTTTAATGATACTAAAGCTGTGAATCGGGCTTCGCCCCAAAAAAAATAATATTACATAAATTAATAGATATTAAAAATAAATATACATTTTTCATATATATTTTTTATTAAATTAATATTGAGTTTAAAATATTTTCTATACAATATATTTTTAGATATATATCAATCCATATAAATGAATACAAAGAGTTGCAAATATTTTGAGTCTTAAATTGTTCTTTAGACAAATTATATTATCTCTTTAATAAAAAAGAAAAAAATTAATTTGAGCCATTTGATTGAGATAGAAAAGAGAGAGAAAAAAATTCAATGATTGAGATTAATGATGATGTGGCATAGCTAAAAAGCTTGGAAGCTTACCCCTCTTTCTAGAATATGAATTATACAGAAAATTGCCCGTAGAAAAGTTTCCTGCTGTTGTTGATAGCTGCTGTCAACTTTTCGAGAAAAAAAAAAAAATAATTTCCTGCTGGTAAAATAAATAATTTTCATCACGTTCACAATTAAGAGAATTTATATTTTGGTTCATAATTAAGCAGATTAATTGCAAACCTTCACATTTAACATGCTCGGAACGAACTAAACATTGTTATCCTTTAATTTGTTTATAATTGAAGTCACAAGCCAGCGTGACTCGATCCAAATTAAATTAAATATCCGGGGAAGCAACATTGTTCACACAGTCAAAATTCATCCTTATCTCTTTGGCACCATTTTCAAAACTGTTGCACTGTCCCTACAATTTACAATCATTTCTAATTCTCAATCAATATTTCCTTTTCAAGTAGGATATTATATATATATATACAGCATTAATTAGTTAATTAATCGCTGCATTCTTCGTTTTCTTTTCTCTCCTTTTTTTGGTAAAGAAAGGGACTGAAAATTAATTTTACAGATTTTGGTGTTCCGGCCTCCATAAAAATAAATAAATAAACTGAGAAATATATAGCAAATTGCTACTTAATTTGTGATATAATTTTAGCAAAAAAATTAATTGATAACGGTATAATTATAAAGATATATAAATATTTATGAAAATAATGTATTAATGTGCACCATATTTTAAAGAACTCTATATTTCTCGGGCAATATATTTATGCCAATAATTAGATTGAGATGTAGCCGAATAATTAAGAAGGGAATTCTATGTGCAATTATTAGACTCCACAGATCATAATTTGTACTATATATGTAGCTAATAATGTCTGGTATGGACAAGGGTCTTTTTTATTTTGTTCCATTTAATTGGGGGGGTACCTCTAACCTCCGTAAGAAACATTTCAACTACAAATAAAAGGAAACATACAGAGTCTACCCTATAAAGTAAGTCATCCATCCATTCTTTTCACAGTCTGACACACTCACGTTCACATACACCCATGTATTTGTTACAGTTGTATAAATGTACAGAGGGGAACTTACATGGATGCCATCAACTACCCCCTTAAAATTTGAGTTTTTCTAAAACACACCTCTAAACTTAATAAAATCCCACCCCCCACCCCCAAACCAATTAATGGGCCCATTAATTGCTAACCAAATGGCCCCCCTTATTTTTTAGCCCAAGGTCCGCCACTATAAATGTTTACTAGAAACTGTAGTGTACATGTTCACTGAAAAATGATATCTATTAATTGAAAAGCTACAAATGTTCACTACAATGATATGTGTTCATTAAATTTACGATAAATCGGTGCATAAGTAAAAAAAAAAAAGTAGACACTACCAATTACTCAAAATAAAATTAAATCTGATCTCGGATTCTTGCATCCCATGACCGGATCGGAATCTGCTGCTTTCCTGAGAAGAAAAGCAGATCCTGCTTTTCCGATCGAATGGTCGGAATCGGTTGCTGCATTGATCTCAAGGTACTTCTAGTTTTGCTGAACGGATCTCAAAGTACTTTGGTGTTTCTTAACCGTCGGATAAAAAAAAACAGGGTCTGCTTTTCGTTTTAGAAAAACAGCGAATTCCAATCCCCCATGACCATATATCATATATGCTTGTATATTATAAGTTTGTAACCAATGATTGGGGCAACGGCAAGGCGACCCCAGGTCTGGTCAGGTCCATGCATGTCCAACCGTCCAAGAACTATTTTTCATTTATCAAGCATTGATTTTAGGGCCAATGATATAAAGAATTTTTGACACTTGGGGATATGTTTCTGTGGCTCAGATTGCAATGTGGGAAAGAGATGGAATCACATTCTAGTTCTAGTTTCTACTGCCATATATATTATGGAAAAATATATGCATCCCCGAGACTTTCCCCTGGAGTTAACGATGTGCTGTAAAATTGCTGCATATATAAAACAATATAAATTTGATGTCCGAGTATGCTGACCAGCAAATGTAAGACAATACGCACACCCCTGTTATGAAATACTCCCCGCACTGTTAATAATTTACTATATTGAAATCCAAAATAAGTTCAAAAACTCTCCGCATGCATCCGTACAGCCTGCCAACGCATCAAAAATTGTGGAGGCAAAACTTGAGTCTTGATGTCACTGCTCATATATTATAACTCTAGAATCTGGATCTACGGCAGCCGTAGTGCACAAGAATTTTTTAACAATTTTTCAAGCGTCCTCATTTTAACTATCTACCATTCACGGAGCCAAGGGGGGTTTTGGGGGGGACATGACCCCCTACCCCAAACATTATAGATGCATCATTTATAATTTTTTTGGTCTTTCAAATTTCAAATTTTATGTTTAGTTTAGATCAATTCACAAACATTAGAGTTCATAAGTGGTAATTTATATTAAATCTTTTGATTTTATTCAATTTGGACCATATATAATTAAAAAAATAATAAACCATGAGATTGTATAAAATTAACTATACTATGCATGCATATAGTCATTGTTAAGAATACATTTCAATACAAAAAAAAATATGTTGCATTTAAATGTAAATTAAGTTTCATAATAAAATATACTTATATATTAAATGAATGTAACCGTAAAATTTTCCCCTCCATTAATTGTTTCCTGGCTTCGTCACTGCTATCTACACCTTCATACATATATAAAATTTATAACTCTTATCTCAAATTTTGTAACAATGTGGCTGCGTGGATATTAATTTTGAGGATACCAGATATGACCCCATTTTTTATTTGTGAGAGCGATGATGCTATATGTATTGTATGTAAATGACTGCGAGTGATAATGATATATTTTATAACTTGATGAGAAACAAATTCTATTGTGACAAAATACTAACTAGAACTTGGACAGTAACTATATAGAGTGCCGCAATTTTAAAATTATAACAAAACAACGCAGAATAACAATAATGGGACTTCACTAAAACAATTGGTTAACTTATTGGATAAATATTATATATCTTATATCTTATAATTGCAATTAGTTATTTCAAAAATCAAAATCATGGATAGAGTTACAACAGTAGGAGAAATTAATCGTGAGTATCAAAATCTCTTGATGTGCCATTTATTAAAAAAAAATAATTGAATGCGCTGAAAAAAGATTGAGAAATATGTATGGATCGTATTCCATTGCAAAATTTGAGAATCTAAAATGTTATTTCATATTTGCTATTATAGAAAAAGTCAGAACGAATCCGGACCATATTCCATTTCCGATAACAATATTAAGAAGCCTATTAATTCTGACAAGAAAAAATAGTAGTGTGTTCCAAACATAAAAATCTATTAAAATTTGGATGCGGATTCTAAGTTTAATGTATAAAATTATTAATCCAGTAGAATTACTATACGAAATCAATAAACTATATATCAACACATTTTTAAGATTTATGCTCATATCATTTAAACAAATTTGAATAAAAAAATTTGGAATTATGGACTAACTAATATTAGCACAACATATAAATTGCTTGTGCTTGTTTGATAGTAAAAATAAAGAGATATACCAGGAAATAACCCTTATCACATATTCGCATGTAAGAAAAATGAGAAAAATGACAAGGGTTGATCACCTCCCAAAATGAGTTGAGAAAAAAAATGGGAAAAAAAAAGTTTCATTAAAGCGATATTTCTGAAAAATAAATAATATTTCCGAAAAAAAAAATGTACAACTGAACCAATTTGGAGTTTGCCTAAAACAACTTGGGCAAGTTTTCTTTTTTTTTTTTATTTTTTGTTTACATCATTTTCAGATCACTTGTGGAAGAATCAGACCCACTTGTCGACATGATTAGACACATCACAGTGCACACAGGGAATCAGTACTTTGCAATAAAAGGATGGTGACGCGCGAAAAATGGAGAGCAGCCCCGGATATTTATGGAAACATTAGACACCTTGTTCCTCTCCCTCAAATACAAACTGGACGGGATTTTCTCAACTACAGTCCCATGGTAAAAATAAAAGAAAAATAGTTATAGAGATGTCAAAAGTGATATTAAAATTGGAGCTAGAATGATACAAACGTTAGCATTTCGAACCGAAATGTTAATGCCTCAAAATTAATACTATCACATCCGGAATTATAATTTATGATGCTCAATAAATTCTTCCTATGAAAATATTGAGGAATACAAAAATTTTCCATTTTTAGAATTTTTTAAGTATTTGTTTTGAATTTTTGAAAATAGCTTGTACAAACATCAATTTTTAATTAATATTTATGAGTTGTTGTTTTCTAAAATTCAAAACAAATACTTAGAAAAACTCTAAAAATAAAAAATTTTTGTATTTCGCAATATTTTCATACGAAGAATTTATTGAGCACCATAAATCGTGATTTCGGACATGATAACGCTAATTTTGAGGCGTTAGCATTTTGGTCCGAAATGCCAACGTTTGCATAATAGTCTAACTTTAAAATTGATACTGATTATATTGACAAGTTTCAAAAGTGATATTAAAATTGATATTGATTATATTACAATTCAAATTATATAAGTAAACTACTCAAGTTAATGACTTTAATATATTAATTATTTTATACGGTATATTTCAAATTATTTAAGTAAACTACTCAAACTAATGACTTTAAAATATTAATTATTTTATACCGTATATTTCAAATTATTTAAGTAAACTATTCAGATTAATGACTTTAATATATTAATTATTTTATACAGTTTATTTCAAATTAAATAAGTAAATTATTCAAATTAATAAATTTAATATACTAATTATTTTATATAGTGTATTGGATATGTTATGCAAGTATCCTAAATAATGAATGAGTTAATATAAATATTGACTTAGTTAACATGAATTATATCATGATTTTACAATTTTTTTGGTGTCTATGTATCGGCTCCTAAAATAAAACGGATGGGCACACACTGGAGAGGATGTGAAAACAATTCCCAAGAGGCCGTTAGGGCTGCCGTCAGCAACTTCCGTAAGGTAGTGGCTGCCCATCCAACGCCGTTACACCAATTTAAGACCCATCCATACTTTACTCCCCATATTGTAACATGAACTACCTACGGGTTTCTCTCAAAAAAAAAAAAAAACTACCTACGGGTTTTTCCTCAAAAAAAAAAAATATATATTGTAACATGAACCTCTGACGTCTACACAAACCGATAATAAATGTACGTACGGATGATTATATATATAGTTATACTTATATACTCGTACCTAAATACATACATAGGTAGACCAGAGAATTTCAGACCAGACCCCTTCTCGGTTATTTCTGTCGGATCTTCATCTTCTCAAATTAAATACCTTCAAAGGAATTAATTTAAGGGAGTTTGTAGTGTGCTAGGAATTAATATACTTTTGATGAGTTTGTAAAAATTAAAAGGAAATAATTTTGTTTTTAAAAATGCAAAGAAATTGTAATCTGCCAGTACTGTAGAAGTAATTGTTCATGTCAAAATTATTGATGGCGTTCCCACCAAGTTTAATTAAGGACCCGGCAATAGTTATTGAGGTACCATTAGCTTTTATTAATTCCATGTATATACACTGAAGAATAATAAACATCTCTATTTCTTTCACTTAAATAGTGTGCAGTGCTATCTGGTAATCGAATATGCAGAGATGATAACAACACAAAGTTACTAAAAGAAGATTAGACAGCAATGAGCCAACGACACTACAAAATACAACTATTTAAAAAAAAAAAAAACGTAAATTGTAAATTTGTTCAACACTTTATATTTTCTAGCAGGATTTCCGAACTTATTATCGCCTTATTGACGAATCCATAGAAATTTGGTACCTCTTTTCTTATGAAGTGGAAATATGATAGCTAATTATGCATTGTATATATATATTTAACGATAAGTAATCATTTCAACCGATAATCTTGACAGCCTTAACTATAAAATTTTTAAAAATTGAAAAAAAAAATTAGAAACTGTAAAAATAGAAAAGCTTACATATTGATTATGTTTTAAATTTCAAGCGATTTACTTGAAAGTCCATTAGTGATTATTGAAATTAGGACACATAAAGTGTGTACAGATTTGAAGTGAGCTAAGAAAGGACATCTAAATCAAATAAAATTTGAATCTCTATCAAGTTATAATTCGAGAATAAATCACTCCCCATATATACATATTTTTTGGTAAATTTATTTGAATCAATATTTGTTAATATCTAAGATAGTCATTGTTCTTTAATCCCTCCCCATATTTAACTAATTCAAAACACGTTTTCGTAAAATGTAAATTTTGAAACAGACAACATATTTGTTAAAGACCATTCATATCAATCTAATTTTTTTGCTAATATTTTCCTGGATATGCAATCTTTTTGGTTGCAATAACAAAACAATAAAAAAAAATAATAATAATCGCATATCTAGATAAGAAAATGAACATGCCGTGGGGCCCCAAGATCACATATTATTTGTTATCCTATTTTCTAAAGAACCGAAAAAGAAAAAAAATGATATATCTTGAATATTTTATGTTGCTTTCGGGGAGATATCATAGCACCACACCCAAATGGCTCTAACATTCAATATTTTTAATTTACTAGTAAAGAGCTGACGCGTTGCTTTAAGCTGAAATTGTTATTTTTTATAATAAATTTTTAAGATAATATGTAATAGGCCTTGCACTGAGAAAATTGATACGAGCCTTAAATTTTAATGAGTTGAGACATTAATGTTAACGGGCATTAACGTAAATCGACGGTTTTGATCTATCCAAGAAAATAATCAACATCTCAGGTTTCTTATTTGAGAAAGATAGTCATTTCATATTATTTTTTTCAATATGCTTTATATAATTTTATATACGGTAAGGATAAGGATTTTTTAAATCTAACATTCAGTAACAGAACCGAAGGAAACTAATAAATAAACCAAACATGACGCCGGTCAGGCGGTCAGGGCAGGTCAGTCAGGTCAGACATAAGGTTGTGGGCTTGTGGGATCGCCTGACCAGCTGACCTCCCTCAAAGCTGCTGGTGGAAAGTGGAAACCGGGTCCCATACATACAATACAACATGTAACATCTCCAGAGATAAACAAATAAATAAAGCGAGTTGATAACTTTATCCCTTAAAAAAATCTCTTAACCGCATCTCAGTACATTTTTAGTTAAAATTTTTTTTTAAATACAACAAATCGCTTCTACCAATTACAATTCACATTCTCAATCGAACAAACACTTATATATATATACAATAATAAAAAGATCAAGAATAAAAAAAAATCACTCAAAATTTATGAGAGTACAAGAAAGAAAGAAAATATTACCAATTTAGTTTGAGAAATAGATAAGCGAGATAGTTAAGAGGTGCAGAGATAATTTCTCATAAATAAAATGGATGCATTCATCTTTGATCAGTCATGACTAATAAGTAATAATGAAGGGGAAGGGGGCAGCCCGGGCCCCATCGCACGTGTGTGGGTGCAGTTCTGGGTCCCCCTACCGTCCCTCCTCCGCCACTGCCCTCCCCCCACCTCACATTCGCTGTCTGCCCCCCATTATACATCCCGTTTTCACCCGGTACACGAATTGGCACACAGAGAATAGTAAGGGGTGGTGGTATGGTATGTCGTACCTCACGCACAGCACACACTCGGGAAAAGTTACTGGGGGCGGGGAAGGGAGGCAAGGGATAACGACGGGGTGACACGTGTTGGGATTCCGAGAGTTTGCGATAAGGATTCGCAGCCCTCGTGAACCTGTGGCTTTGATTGCCGGACCTCTCTCCCCTCCCATACACTCGTTGCACTACCTCCATCTCCAATTCTCTCTCACTGACAGTTGGGTCTTTTGATTGCATGGTCTGTGAGGGGGGTGTAGGGAGGAGGAAGGGAGGGAATTAGTTGTAACGGGGCATGTGAGGGATAACTGAGGCGCAGGGGGGTGGGGCCCAGACGTCAGAGAGATGGACTGAGAACGGGAACGGTAAGAAGAGACGGGGGGGTAAAAAGGGGATTTTGTAGAGGGTGTTTAGGTAGATAAAAACTGTCGCTCGCTGCTGTGCTGCAGTACGGGCGGGCGTCCAGCTAGCTAAGATTCCTGATCTCCTGCCTGTTCAGATATAGTGTGCATCCCTGTGGTGGCCACTGCCCAGTTAATTATTGAATTGGGTTGGGCCTTTTTCAATTATTTTGCTTGCCCTCTGCTGCTGCTCCTTTTTCTTGTGTCCCGGTGCTCCTCAGACCTCAATACTAATAAATTTTGTTATTCTTTAAATTTTAAAATGGGTCAGTTTCTACAACATTCAGTTATGTAAAAGTAAAACTTAGTCCAAGTTTTTGATTTAATAAACCATGAGATGGTTTCATTCATTACATTTTTAAATTTACAAACATTAAACAAGTACTAATAACAATCTCCTCTGGAAATACTCGTCGCAAAAATGAGCATGCCTTTGTTATTGCACTGACTACACAGAGAAATCACGAGAAAATCATTTCCAGCAGCCCCACACGAACAATTTATGAATTACGAGTCTCCAATTCTAAATCGGTAGAATTAAGTCATTAAGATAAAGCAATGCCGATTAAGAAAGTTCGTTGACGGATTTCCAGTCCTCCACTCGATTTTTCCTTTTCCACTATTATCATTACCATCCCATATCCAAAAATAATAATCACAGTTACACTGCGCTTTTTTTTTTTTTTTTGCTTAAGCAGTTATTAAGTAAGCTGCAGATCAATTAATTAACGTAACAATCAGTAATAATAATAATAATAATAAAGCCAGAAATACAAATAGAGACTTACACAGAAAGAGAGAATTCCAGAGAGAGAGAAAGCAAGAGATGCTCCTTCCCTTCTTCTCTTTTTCTTCTTCTTCTTCTTCCCTTCCTCTTCTTCTCCTCCCACAATCACCTCTCAGCAATAGAGAGAACCAACCAATAATTAACCAGAAGAGAGATCTGATCAACAGTAGGGATGAAGCGAGAGTACCCGGACAGCTCGATGGCGTCCTCGGGGGAGGGGTTATCGAAGGGGAAGCACCCGGCGCCGTCCCCCGAGGAGGATAACGACGAGCTGCTGGCTGCTTTAGGGTACAAGGTCCGGTCGTCGGACATGGCGGACGTGGCGCAGAAACTGGAGCAGCTGGAGATGGCCATGGGCATGGGCGCCGCGGCCGCTGCCGCTCAAATCGGCGACGACATGGGGTTCTTCCCTGATACCGTGCACTACAACCCCTCGGATCTGTCGACGTGGCTCGATTCCATGTTGAATGAGCTGAACACGCCGCCCGCGCCGCTCCCCGCTGCTCCGTCGATGCCCCCGCCGCCTCCATCTATCATCCCCTCTTTCGACCAGGCGGAATCCTCCACTGTCACCTTTGTCGACCCTAACCCTGTCTCGCAGGCAGATCCGACCAGGGAGAGGAAACGGATGCGGACTGGGTCCGGATCAGGCTCCTGCTCCTCTTCCTCCTCTTCGTCTCTCGGCCGGGGAGCTGCCGTGCCGACTTTAGCGCCGGAGCAGGTTAACCCTGCCCCCGTTGCAGCTCCTGGTCTTCAGGTCGTGGTGGTGGATCCACAAGAAGCCGGTGTGCGCTTAGTTCACGCACTCATGGCGTGCGCCGAGGCCGTCCAGCAAGATAACCTGAAGGCGGCCGATGCGCTCATCAAGCAGATATCGCTTCTCGCCGCGTCGCAGGGTGGGGCGATGCGCAAGGTCGCGACGTACTTCAGTGAAGCCCTGGCACGGCGGATCTACCGCCTCAGGCCCTCCGTCGGCCCCGTATCCAACCTGTCTCCCTTCGACCCCTTAGCCGATACTCTGCACCTGCACTTCTACGAGACCTGCCCCTATCTCAAGTTCGCGCACTTCACGGCCAACCAGGCCATCCTGGAGGCCTTTGCGGGCTGCAAGAGGGTCCATGTGATTGATTTCGGTATCAAGGGGGGTATGCAGTGGCCTGCCTTGATCCAGGCCCTTGCTCTCCGCCCCGGGGGGCCGCCCTCCTTCCGGTTAACCGGCGTAGGGCCGCCGCAGCCCAATAACACCGATGCTCTTCAGGAGGTTGGGCTCAAGCTTGCCCAGTTTGCTCAGCATATTAGGGTCGATTTCAAGTATCGGGGCTTGGTTGCCAATTCGTTGGCCGATATCAAACCGTACATGTTGGAGGACGAGAGCGGGAACGGTGAGCCGGAGGTCGTGGCAATCAATTCCGTCTGCGAGCTGCATGGGCTGCTGGCGCGGCCCGGTGAGCTCGACAAGGTGCTCGACACGGTGCGGAAGGTAAAACCAAAGATCTTTACTGTGGTTGAACAGGAGGCAAAACATAATTCCGGTTCGTTCTTGGAACGGTTTACCGAGGCATTGCACTATTATTCGACCATGTTTGATTCGCTTGAGGGTTCGAACGGTTCCCCAACTGAACCCCAGGATCCAGACCAGCCTGATCCAGTCATGTCGGAGTTGTACCTGGGCAGCCAGATTTTTAACATTGTAGCTAATGAGGGTCCTGACCGGACCGAGAGGCATGAGAACCTGGCACAGTGGCAAGGCCGGTTTAACCTGGCTGGGTTCGAGCCGGTTCATCTGGGGTCGAATGCTTTCAAACAGGCTAGTACTCTGCTTGCACTATATGCTGGCGGAGATGGGTACCGGGTTGAGGAGAAAGACGGGTGCTTGACGCTTGGTTGGCACACACGCCCACTTATAGCCACATCTGCGTGGCGTGTCACGGCAGCTTGAACAGTGGCCAAGCAAAACCCGAGGTTTTTTTCTGTGCCACTGGTATAGTGAGTCCCGGAGATTGAATCTGAGGGGATGGAAGAGGGAATTACTGGAGATAATTTGGTTTGACCTTGTTTCACTAGACCGGGTTGAGGTTGAATGAACCGGGCTGGCGGGAGAGGTGCATGAGGGTGGTCGTTGTACCGGCTCTGCTGCTTCTTTTTTTTCTTTCTTTCTTATTTTTGGCTTCTTTAATCCTTTCCTAAAGAAGGTTCTTTGCAAGTATATTAGAATTTAGATGCCTTTTTTAAATATTATTAATGTGTATTATTATGGTTAGATCTGAATGTTAAATAAATCAATGATGAACGAAGAAGAGGCGATTTTCCACTTCTGGTCCCAATTAGAATTAGATCTTAAAATCTATAATATTGTGTGTATATATATTCTGTCAAGTTTTAGTAAAGGTGATAAACTCAACTTGGAGGATTAATAGCAGTGTGATGTGAAAGGCTGACAGAATTATTTCTTCTCACTTTATTATTTGGGTGATCTCTTTTGAGTTCACTGAGTTTCCCTTTCCATCTGAAAAAGGTTACAAAAGTAAGTAATTATCTCTTCTATAGGTTCTCTAGTGATATGATTTCTTTTCCTTGGTGGAGGTCAATCATCTCTACAACTACAAAGACACTGGCATAGTATTAGTAGGTATTGCTTGTTCAGTCACTTGACATGAATATGAATGCCAGATCATGTTAGTTGTTGTTACCAGGGAACAGATTGGAGTTGGATAAAACACAGTTATAGCTGGGAGGGATGTTTGAAGGCACCCAATAAAACTGGAAGGCAGTAATGGTCTCTGGATAGAATGCAATTCTATGTATGTTTATGTGAGTTGTTGTGATATTAAATGTCCTCCTCCACTTGCTGTCTCTCTTGTATTTGACTATTATGTTCATTATTCATTCAGCTTAATTTCTCATCTTTAAGAGGCGTTTGCAATTGGATGGGTGGTAAGTGGTAACTCAAATTAGCAACTGTTTTTTTTATTGCAGTTCTATGTTTGGAAGTGAAGATTGATTGCTTTTGGAAATAGCTTATTTATATCTCATCTCATTTGTTGGTTTAGTTAGTTACTCCAAAATATATAGAACTTGCAAGGAACCATTATTCCATTGTTGGTAAATTTGTTTTGTTCACAAGAAATTAACATTTAAGCAACGAACTGGGTATAGCTCAAACTCAACATCTAAGCATCCCCTAATGATCCAATAATTCTTCCTGGTAATAAAAAGGGGGGAAACAAAATAACATAACAGGAACAGTTCACAGCTGCAAGTGGAGAATACTAATACTAGGAGGGAGAAAGGGGGGGGTGGTGTGGTGGTGGTGGGCTAGAAAGCACAGCTGTCCAATCCAGGATCAGGTGGCTGTCAGAGATGTGATTGGGATGTGGGCCCAGTGAGGAGGGAGGGAGCAGCACGGACCCACCACCCAAATCGATGGAATAGATGTGGGGAATGGGGATGGATGGATGGATTGATTGGCTCTCATCAAGAGAATCCCTCTTGCATTGCCCCCCTCTTGCTTTCCTGTAACGAGTGGTTTTTTTTTTTTTTTATACTAACTCTTTACCGATGCTTAGTCCATTTATTCTAGAGCCAATACATAGGCTAATGCTAGTCTACACTCTATAGCATCCAGAAAAATACAGAGCGCTGCCAAGCGTTCATCAATGGACGCTCCATAGAAGTCGCAAATCACATGACAAATGGGACCCGTGGGGTCCCAATGTAACATCTATAGTCACATATGTGACTTCTATGGACGGTCCATGATGGACGCATAATGTTTCCCAAAAATATACTTTTGATATCGTGAAGAGAGCTAAACTATTATACTAATATTAGCATTTCAGACTGGAATCTTAACATCTCAAAATTATTGTTATCATGTTTGAAATCACGATTTATGGTGCTCAATAAATTCTTTATATGAAAATATTGGGAATACAAAAAATTTTCCATTTTTGAAGTTTTCTAAGTATTTGTTTTGCATTTTTTAAAATAGCATGTACAAACATTAATATTTTATTAATATTTATGAGCTATTTTCTAAAATAGCATGTACAAAAATTATTGCTCTTTTCTAAGTTTTCTAAGAAACTGAAGTTTTGGTATACAAATTTTTATTATATTATATATAGAGAAAAGTTTGATTTTGATCTCTGAACTATTGCATTTTGCTCAAATTGGTCTCTAAACTATTTTTTTTGTTCAAATTGCTCCTTGAACTATTGGATTTTGTTCAAATTGGTCCTTAAACTATTTTTTGATTCAAATTAGTCCTTGAACTATATGGTTTGATTGGTATTACTCTCCATTTTACTTTCATTTATGCTAACTGATATAGTTTAGGAATGAATTTTAGTATCAATTAGTATAAACAAAAGTACCTGGGGGAAGTATATGTACCAAAGCTATAAGTTTAAGGATTAATTTGAACCAAAAAATAGTTAGAGGACCAATTTGAATCAAATGCAACAATTCAGGGACCAATTTGAACAAAAAAAATAGTTTAGGGACCAATTTGAGCAAAATGCAATAATTTAGAGACCAAAATCAGACTTTTCTCTTATATATATAACACCAACTTTTTGTATGTGTGTTTTTATTTAGAATTTCTAATTATATCGAAGTAGCAATTTTTATTTTTGTTTTTGAACTTGTGCCTCTAATAACCAAACTACCTGTCACTTATTAGTAGCAGTTTACTACTAAAAATTTAAGAAAACCATAATAGCAATAATGGTGCTGCTGAGCTGAAGAGAGAGTGAGAGGGCTGCTCACACAGTGCATGATCATCAGAAGATCAAAGGAGAGAGAGTTCTGGAGAGTTTAGTTGGGTACAGCAAAGGAGATAGAAAGCGCCGCAACAGTAGAGACTAGAGATAGATCATAGATATATTGGGTTGGGGCGGCCAGTTATAACTGGAGAGACTCAGCCCCACTCTTACTCAATAGGGCCATCACATAATACTCATCTTCAAACACATTACACGACGGATGAGAATCTGCTACCATTATTGTGATGGCCATAGCTGATCTAAATGGTCCAAATTAGTTTGGGCGGCTCATATTCTTTGAATGGTAAAAAGATTTTTTGGGGGACCCATTTGCCATAGAGACTATGGCAGCATGTTGCCATCACAAACTATGGCAGCGGATAAAAATCCATTACACGACCGTATGTTCTGTTACCATTTACATGCACATCCTTACTGTATATAAATATATATAAAGAGGAGGGATCCCTTGACAATGCTTATTGTGACAACCATGATAATAAGTCAAAATTAATAAATTTGAAAAAAATAGTTACAAAATCTGAAAAATAGAAAAAAAAAGCTTATATACGTGTTGTTAAACTTATAGATTGATTATATTCTTAACAACTTTCAATTTAAGTGTTGTCCAGTAGTTTATCAAAATCTCTTTCAACTACAACCGTTAAAAAAAGGACAAAATTTTGATGAGCTATCAAACAATACTCAAATTGATTGAAATTTGAAACACTATCAATCCATATACTAAATAATATATCTATAAACTTTTTTTTATTTTTAAGATTTTTTAAATATTTTTTTCAAATTTATTTAGTGCCCCCATTGTCATGATTGTCAAGGGTCCCTCCTCATATATAAAAGCATATTGGAAAAAATGATATGAAAGAGCTATATTCCCTAAATAAGAAATCTGAGCCGTTGATCATTTTCTTGGATCGATCAGAACCGTTGATTTTCGTTAATGCCCGTTGATGTTAATGTCTCAGCCCATTAAAATTTAAGGCCCGTATCAATTTCCTCAATGTAAGGTCTATTACATATTATCTTCAAAATTTATTATAAGAAATAACAATTTCAGCCCGAAGCAATGCATGGGCTCGTTACCGGTGTGTATGCATAATGCACACACTTGTATGCACATTTCTCCTTTCTCCCCTCCCTCTCTCTCTCTCGGATTTGATGGCTCAATTTACACTGAACCAACAGAGAGAGAGCTAGAGCTATTAAGGGAGAGGAGGAGGAGAAGGAGAAATTGGAGATGCAACCTTGGGAGAACCAAACATTTGATGATTGGCTGAATTGAAACTCTGAGACCCAGTAAAAATCTTATACATGACACAAGTGGATCTCAATCTGGTGGCTTTTCTGATCGAATGGTTGGAATCAGTTGCCGAGCTAATATCAAAGCACTTCAGTATTTCTCAACCGTCAGATCAAAAAAAAGAGAGCCTGCTTTTCTTTTGAAAAAGCAGGTGATCTCGATTAATGACAAGTGTACTGTTGTGATTTGTGAAGTGAAGGATGAAGATTTGTTGGTCGGGGAGATTTAGGAAGAGAAAAAAAAAAAATGCCGTCTCGATTATGACTTATCAGTCTGTTAATTACTGGAAAACAACACTTGTCATGATTATTGGTCTTCCTTTCTTGATCACATTATATATTTTTCCTTATTATTATGGTATTATGCAGCGTTTGGTGGCCGGTCAAGGCGGTTGGGAATACGTACACAAAACAATATTATTGTGTGTATAATGTCAATTTGCTAGTAATATAATTTTGTGTGCTGTACGTAAGATGCTACTACCTCTGTCCCAAAATAAATGGATTTTTTGTAGTTCAAATGAACTACAAAAAATCCATTTATTTTGGGACAGAGGTAGTAGATATGATTGACGACTGGTAGATACGCGAAATATATATTGTATGTGTATTGTCACTTTCGTTTTTATTGTGAAATATTTTTTTCAACCTATGTTAAAAAAAAAAAAAAAATCAAAGGCTAGCTAGTGAACCAATCTCCTCTTAGTATAAAATAAAAAATATCGAGTTTGAATCTGCTGTTATTCTTTGAGAACAACAGAGCTTTTGTTCTGCCAATATGGACCGTTAGATCAAAACGGACGGCCCAATTGGTCCAGTTAAGATTATAGGGGGCCTTTTTCTTAATTAATCGCATCTGTTGATTTTGATCCGACGGTCCAGATTTGGATAACAGGGTCCTGTTTTCCGAACTGGGATAACAACGAAATTGAACGCTAAAATATCTCCCCGATTAAGCCATTTTTCCCGCGTATATATAAATGATAGGTACTCGTAGCATTATTCTAAGAAAAGTATAAATGGTGGTTAGACCTAGGAGAAGGCTGTGATTAGTTAATTAATTAACTAATTAACAAACCTCAAATGGGGATAACCTTAAAATAAAATATCACAAGTGTTAACAAGGCGTTATGAATTGTACACCAAACACTATGTTGGTGCCATATATAAAATTTGTATGAGTGCTCATCCTCTGCTGCGCAGTATTGTACTGTGCAACGAATCAACGATGTAAGTTACAGGGAGATTTTTTTGAGATCGAGTTGCACGAATCTCAAAACAGATCCAACGATTCAAGTATCAATGCCTATCTATCTATCATCAATTTAATTTGTTAATTCAGAATTGAGTTCCCCAAGGCCTAATTCTTGTTACTGCCCATGAATTTTTATTATCCGTTTATTTGTGAGGTTCTGGATTTGGTTCCCTTCCTTCTAAAAATCGGATTTGGTAAACAAATTAAGGCAGGAAGATGGAATCTCTCTTGGGATGTATAATCTATTGCATGAATTTCCTAGAGTAACGAGTTTCTGTTCTACAAATTAAAATATTCCACGTGTAGAAACTAATAAAAAGCCTAGTATATATAGTACATATCCTGCTTTGCTTGTCTCCTGATTGATTAAACTGTGTATTTTCTGCTTTGCTTGTCTCCTGATTTAATTAATTGATATATATATGTATATCGTCTGGACACCATTAGTGAACGTAGCAGGTTGATACGACTTGATGATATGACATCATTTTCACTGCTGATGTATTACCTACTGGCTACTGTTGTTTAGAAAAAGTGAGTTGTATAATTATCACAATGTAATTTGTTTAAGTGAAATATAATAAAAGTATCTATATCTAGGCAGATGTTGAGAGCGAAATTATCTTTTGAAAATTCAATTTGAGTTGGCCTTTGGCTGTGAAAGAACGGATTTTTATCCGCTGCCATAGTTTCTATGACAGATGGATCCCACAAAAAACCTCTCTATGATTTAAAGAATCTGAACTGTCCAAACTAATTTGGACCGTTTAAATCAGCTATGGCAGCTTGCTGCCATCACAATAATGGTAGCAGATTCTCATCTGTGAAAGAACTATTTGCACAAAATTTGAGTTTGAGGGATCGATGGAACATTTGCGAGAAAACAAAATTGATAATATCGCGGGAATTGAAACGTTTGAAAGCAAAATTGAATTAGACTCAAAATTGTTGTTATCATGTCCGAAATCACGATTTATGGTGCTCGGTAAATTCTTTATATAAAAACATTGGGGAATACAAAAATTTTCCATTTTTAGATTTTTCTAAGTATTTGTTTTGCGTTTTTGAAAATAGCATGTACAAACATCAATATTTTATTAATATTTATGAGATATTTTCTAAAATTCAAAACAAATACTTAGAAAACTCTAAAAATGGAAAATTTTTGTGTTCCCCAATATTTTCATATAAAGAATTTATTGAGTACCATAAATCATGATTTCGGACACCATATATTTTGAGTTGTTAGCATTTCGGTCCGAAATGCTAATGTTAGTATAATAGTCAAACTCTGGGTATGTATATGATTTATTGGGAAACAATTATAGTTTAATAAAATCACTCTATTTTATAAATCTTAAAAAAGGGTAAAAACATATTATATATTAATACTACGAATTGGTCGGCATAATATGAATTAGGCTCCATATTATAGTTTTTCAAGTTTAAATGGCGGATCTGGATTACTCAATGTTAATATCTATATGTAATTGTACTTCTAAGCCCAAATGTATACCTATTAGATTTTTTAGCTAATTTCTTAGATAGATAAAAAGAACACATTTTTGGATAGTCTATGTTATTATTCTATCAATTTTTAATTATCTAAAGAAATAATTAAAATATCAAAAAATATAAAATTTGATCGATAATTATATTTAAATATGGAAGTCACTTTAAGTTGTTTGGATTGACCATTTTGACTTTTAAAACGATAACATGGAGGCATAGTATTAACTGCCCTATACTGTAGCCTACATGGAATTAAATTATTTATGTACAATTTAATTTTACTTCATTTGGAGCATGAATTTCTATAATTCTTCGAAAATAATTAATTCTCTTCATGTTCTCAAGTTAGAGGCAACAAATTGCTAAAACTAATAACTTTCAATAAGAAACGATATCATTATATATCACTGAACAAAATTGCCGAGCACCATCTATTTATTTTTTGAAATCCCTTACCAAAAATTCATAACACTCTGTTCAAAATTAAAATCTTGACCAAACTAAGCAAACAAAAAAAAAAGAGAAGAAAAATTTGACATTCGGCATAGCATCTTTCATCTTTGTGAATGTGAAACAGGGAGGACCACCAATACCACCACCACCTTTATATTTCGGCTGTAATTTTCAGGCGCCTCGGCTCAGCTGTGCATAATTTGTACGCGCGAGAGAAACCAAAAAACAGGAAGAGATTTTGAAGGGCAATTTGTATGAAAACTTAAAATGAATTGCCCTTACCTCTAATTTTATCAACAAAATGCCCCTCAGTTACCCTTTTTCCCCTTCTCTTCCCTTCACCCGGCCACCCCCATCTTACCTTCCATATTTATTTCGTTTTTTTTTCTTATTCATGACGCTTCGGAGTAGGGCTGTAAACGAATTGAATCGAATCGAACTTGAACCGAATCGAGTTGGAGCTAAACCGAACTCGAGCTAAATAAAATCGAACTAGCTCAAACTCGAATCGAGTTTCGAGCTCCATACGAGCTCAATTATCATAATTTTATATTTATTTTTCATATTACCATAAATAATTAGAGCTAAAATAAGTATATAATATAAATAAATTATTTATTTTCTTACTACTTTTATAATATATTATGGGTAATAAATTTTATATTTTTATTAATTTAGCGATAAAATAAGTATATTTTGTTAACTAAACAATAAAATAAGTATATTATTGTAAACAATGTTGATAAAATAGTTCAAAATATATGCAAATTATTATATATCGAGCTATTATGAATCGAATCAAGAAAATATCGAGCCGAGCTAAATCGAACTCGAGATCAGACGAATCGAACTCGATCAAATTACAAGCTACGAACTTTTTTGTCAACCCTACTTAGGAGGTGCATCAGTTTTTTTTTTTTTTCAACGGATTGAAATAAATTTCTTTAAGTGAAAATTCTTTCACAATTAACTTAGTGCCAATAAAAAATTAAAGTCGTTGATTTCAAAAGATTATGTGTTTGCGCCAAAAAAAAAATCCGAAGCGTCATGAATAAGAAAAAAAAAAAAACGAAATAAATATGAAGGTAAGATGGGGGTGGCCGGGTGAAGGGAAGGGAAGGAGAATAAGGGTAACAGTGGGGCATTTTGTTGATAAAATTAGAGGCAAGGGCAATTCATTTCAAGTTTTCATAAGCAAGGGTTGTAAAATTGCCCTTTTGTAAGCTCGGCCTGAGCGCACATCTCGAGAGTAGTAAAATTTATACATCTAACATACAGCATGATACATCTCTCTCTGTGCAGTGTGCAGGGAAGGGAAGTAGTATATACCCTCACGTGAATGTCCTCAAAAGTTCTGAAATCAATCCTATTATTTATTCTCCAGGGATTTTTTGCGGTACTACAGAGCATCTTCAAGAGATGTCGTAAAAATGGATCCCAATATATTTATATTGGGTGTCATCCTAAATTTTTTGGGAGCAAATTTCACCTCGATCTCCAACAGATTCTTAAAATAAGGATCCCAATACATTTAAATTGGGCCAAAATATGGATCCCAGTACATTTGAACGGTCTGGATTTGGCTCTAGTTTTGGGAAGTCATATTGGGAGTGCTAAAAACTGGGCCAAAATAGCTCGATTTGGCTTTGGTTTTGGGAGTGCTAAAAATAGGGATAATTGTTTGGGTATCTCTTGGAGACGGTTTTCTCTCCTTAATTCCCAATTTTTAGTTTTAGGAGTGTTTTACGACGTCTCTTGGAGATGCTCTTATGGCACAAAATATCATGCAAGTAGAGCTAAAAAAATTCGATTTTGATCTCTGAACTACTGTAGTTGATTCAAATTGGTCCCTAAACTATTTTTTTGTTCAAATTGGTTCTTAAACTATTGTATTTGGTTCAAATTAGTTCTTGAACTATGTTTTGGTTCAAAATTTCGTGCAAGTAGAAGTGTAGAGCTAAAATTTATCACGGGAGTTAGAATTTTAGAAACAAAATATTTCATTTGAGTTTGGTTTCCTCAAGTTGGCTTAGATCGTTCTTGCTGCTTAGAGTTTTACATTTCCAACAGGTGAAGATATTGTACTTTCAGGGTCTCCTTATGTTTGTTATTGGAGCCTCAGATGAGCGCTAAAATCAACTGCGATCCAAATCCAATCTCAGGATCTTAAGATCCTGATCAGACGGCTGAGATTCTTTTAAAACGCTCCCTAAAAAACTTCAGCCGTCGGATTGAGATCGTAGGACCTTGCGATCCTGTTTTCGATCGCAGCAGCGGATACGAACTCCCCCAGATCAGATACCTACTGCATTTTTTTTTTTATATAACCTGCCCTGTTGGATATCTATTACATTTTTAAATCAAACAAATATCCCTTTGTATTAAGGAAAACTGTTCGTCTTGCAGACATTTTCTTTAAATAAATATTTATAAAAATGCAAGAGCAGCCCTTACTGTTTAAATTAATTTTAACTTAATTTTTTATTCGATTCTCTCCTATTTGTATACTAGTACTTGATTGGTACAAGTCAAACTATCAAGTTTTTTACATTTAGAATGAAATAACCATTAATCCACTTCATAATGATCTTGCGTATGATGTTCATATTGTGCTCTTAAGAGTCATTAAAATTGTTTGATTTCGCCGTTCAAATGAAATATCACATGTGAAAATGCTATATACTGTTTTGTTAATTGTTATTACTCTTGATCAATGCATAAATGAATAGTAATTCTTGATAGCGCATTATGCTAATTTTTAATATTTTATTACTCCACTATTTGACTTTTAAGTTATGTTTTTAGAAAAAAAAAAAGGAGAATATGTAAGATTTTCATTAATAGTATGATTAAATTTTTCAATGAAATAGTTTTTCAATGTTTTCAATTTTTTTTTAACAATATTGAAGGCAGAGGGAAAATTTGGGTTTTTTTTTTAAAATTAAAAAATACAGGGAATGTTTAAGATTTGGGCTGAAAATACAGGAAATCTTTATATATTCTCTATATCTAATATATTTCAATCACATCCAATTTACTTTATTTATCCAACAATTACAGTTCAACTTTTAAAAACTGAAAAATATTTCAGATTCTTATTCCAGAATAAAAATAACAATAAACTACATTATCATGCGGTATTGCGTTGAAATTTGGTTCAAGCTGTCAAATTCTGTCTTTTTTTTTTTTTTTTTTTTTTTGAAAAGTTGATAGCAGCTATCAACGGAAGCTGTCAAATTCTGTCGAACCTTAAATTCATATCGGCTGTTATTCCAGAAAAAAAAACAGGACCATGCGTTTTCATTTAGAACCGTTGGATTAAATCGGACGGTTCAAACTGATCATAAAAAGACCCTAAAATCTTAATCGGATCCATCTATCTGAACCGTTCCAAAGGATCCAAATGGAAAAGCAGGGTCCTGTTATTCCTTTTAGAATAACAGCAGATATGGACTCGTCGAACCTTATCTGTGAATGGAAAAAATATAAAATTTTTGAGAAATTGGGTTTGTTTGTTTAGTCTTTCTGGTACCTGTCACTCCCCTTTCGATTTCACTCCAGATGTTGTTGTCCCTAGACTAGAATCCTTTGATTAGGAGAAACATCTTTCGCCCATTGAAAATGCATCCATACGACCTGCATAGACACACTCAGAGTGTAACAAATACATCCGATTCTGTAACAAGTACATCCGATTTTGTAACATATGGACACTATGGACAAATATTCTCGTTGAAAATGCATCCATACGTGCATAGACACATCCAGAATGTAACAAATACTCCGTTTTTGTAACAGGTACATCCAATTTTGTAACATATGGACACTATAGACAAATATTCTATGAACACTAGGTATCACTCCTTGATTTGATCACATTTTTTTTTTCTTTTCTCCTTTGATTGCTGCATCTCAATATCTCATCTCCTTTCACAGACTTGTAGAATATATATATATGTGCTACCAATAATATATATTTGCTTGTCCAGAGTTTTACCACGCAGGTGTGTTCTGGCTACGTGTTGGAATTGAATGGAAGGGAAGGAATGAGCTATCATTTCAGAGTTATTTACAGAATTTTTTTTGAGGAAAGTAGTAATTTACAGAATTACTTGGAGAATGATATGCCACTAATTAATGAAGGAAAAATTGTAGTGATTAACCCATTTATTTATTGAGACATGAACAAATTGACAACTGACTTCTGAAATTGAGATAATGGGTGGTAAAAAATCATCACAATAAAAAAAATTAATATTAGGGATGTTTTTCTCTGCTTAGATTTCAGAAATATAACATTTAGTGTGGTTTGAAAATAAATTTTATTTATTCATCATAAACTTTTAGAAATTAGCTAGTAGTCAAATATTTTAATGTTAATGTTTTCTAACTAACAACCAAGCAACTTAGCTAGATTAATATTCCTGGGTACTAGCAAATTAATATGATTAAAATTAATAAAATCATAATTGGCAAAATACTTAAAAACATTGTGTATAATTAATGAGAAACAATATAATATAACCATAACTGTTAACCAGCTGTAAGATAACAAGCTTTACAGTATATATGTACTTGAAGAAGGGCTCATGATTAAGAACCAGTCTTTGGTCTAGTGGCTAAAGGCAACGCTCTCCACGTGGGAGGTCGTGTGTTCGAAACCCGGATGAGAGGTCTTTTATAGACATTTAAATTAAATTTGAGTGGCTTGACCCTCATCTTTATCTCAAAAAAAAAAAAAGAAGGGCTCAATCAAAAACCCCCCTAAAAAGCTACTTCAGATCTGCCCGCTACAGTTCTGTACAGTGCTACTACAGTGTTTTTGTATATGAATTCTAACCACTTCAATATTTGGAACGGCTGACCATTTTTGAGGATGCGGACTCCTCATGATTGGGGGTTATTAATCTGGGGGTCAACTGTAGTACCAGCCGGGTTGCATGATTAATTGCCATGACCCATGACCCATGACCATTTTCTCATTTGCTTGTCCTAAAAATAAATTCACCCAAGTACAGGAGATAATGAGATATATATATATATGAGGAGGGATCCATTGACAATGCTTAAAATGACAATCTTGACAATCAAGATTTTAAAAAATTTGTAAAAATAGTTAAAAATTCTTAAAAATAGAAAAAAGTTTATAGAGATATTGTTTAATTTATAGATTGATTATGTATCAAATTATATTCAATTTAAGTGACGTTTGATAGCTCTTTAAAACTCGTTAAATTTCAACCGTTAAAAAATGTATAAAATTTTGATAAACTATCAAACGATGTTCAAATTGATTGAAATTTAAAACACTATTAATTTATAAGTTAAAGAATGCATCTATAAAAGTTTTTTCATTTTTAAGATTTTTTATGAATTATTACAAATTTTTCAAAATCTTGATTGTCAAGATTGTTATTATAAGCATTGTCAATAGATCCCTCCTCTGTATATATATATGTAGATGGGGATTGTCAAAATGTTAGGTAAGTAAGATTAATTGATATATTAAACATGCATGATGTAGGGTTGCTTTCTTTATATCAAGGCCAAGGGTAGCAACTAGCTAGCAAGGGCAAGTGCCATGTCTACACCTTGGGCTATTTTCAAACGTCCCTTTGATAAGCAAGTTGATGTGTGTGTATTACTGTTACCTTGTTTATTTTATATATCAAAACAAATTGTTTTTTATTTTTTTTTGGGGTTCTAGTTGTGTGTCTTCTTTAATTTTTATTAATTCTTTTTTCTTTTTGAGATTTTTGAGATCTTCAGTGAAATTCTTTTGTGAACATATTGATAATTCTATGTATTTGAAAAATGAGATAATTAACAAAAATATTAATTAATATATGTAAATTATACTGTCAATGAACAACTTACAATCGAACATTTCGTTAACTTCTCAAATTGCTTGATGTATAATTAATTGATATTAAAAATTTTATCAAATTCGATGCACATATTCTTATAAGAGAAATTATTTTTATCCCCTTAACCACACCCCTTATTTGCACTTCGTTCTTATTTTTATTTTTCTTCTTCCTCCATTGATTTATTTCCAGTTTCCACCACCATACCACCTCTGGCCATCTCCATCCTCTCCACCGGACCTCCACCACCCCTCCGGCTGCATATCTGCCCCTAGTTATCCTTTCTTTATTCATCTTTCTTCTATCCTTCCACCATCAATACCACCACAACACCACCACCACCCACACCTCTGCCCACCACCGCCGTCTTCGATCACACCTCCGCCTCCTTCAGCCACACCTCCACCACCATCTCCGGTCACATCTCCATTGTTCCGGCTCTTTGATACATATTTAGTTATTTGTATAAACTATATTTGTGGTTAATATAAACACTTTTGCGTGTTAGTATAACCATTTTTTCTGTTATTATATGGGAAATATAAAATTATATTGGGGTGCGATTAAAGAGTTTTTTTTAAGGGGTGCAGTTATCAGGCCCGTTCTTATAATTCTAGTATTTATATTACTATTTTTTTTGGCTTGTTATTGCGCTGTCAATAAAATATCTCTTGAGTCTTGACTAGAATATAATTTGTTCAATTCAACTTTTGGTTAATTTGTAACAATTGAAACTAAGTTGTAAAAATGGTAAAGCAAATAGATGCAGACAAAAAATATTTTGGAAAAGAAGTTGCAAATATTAGCAATTTGATCTGAGGTAGTGGATATATATGGTGAAGAAATGTGACTGGGCAGTATATCTAGGAAGGTCGGGTCTAAGACAACAACCATATTAATTAGGACAGCAAAATCTCTAAATTATATGGAAGGAAATATGAGAAAATCATATTATAAATGGAAAAATTTTGCTGTCCCAAGCAATATCCTCGTTGTTCTTAGGCCTGACCATCTAGGAAAAGGTCGTGTGCCTGAAAAAAGGAACTTGATTTTCGCATATCTGAGGGGATTAACGGGGAAACATAAAATTTTATGTGGAAATTATTACTCCGGTTAATTTTGCTGTTCTGAACTTCTAATTGCTATTGCTATGATTCAGAGAATGAAACAAAAACTTCTAATTTTGCTGCTTTTTTTTTTTTTTTGAGATAAAAGATGAGGGTCAAGCCAATCAAATTTAAATGTTTGTAAAACTTCCCCTCCTGTATATTTTATTTTCCAGTGATGCAATTTTTCTCTAAGAAACTGACAGTTATAGAATATAATAATACATGTAATTAGAATTTGTTCGTTCTGGTAATCTAATTACAACGAAGGAAGAATGTCGAAATTTTTTTGGGTCAAATAATTTGGGCCAGCTTACAGTCGTCAATGTCTTTGACTGGTACTATATTTGAATTATGAGCCGTAATGCTTCATAAATGACATTAATCATGGTATTAAATTTTCTGTTTAAAGGTTGCCGAAGTTGTTAAATAAATAATGAAAGTGTTGACTGATTATTACAATATAAAGACAAAAATAAAACAATTTACGCAGCTCTTATTATGTTTTTTTTTTAATAAAAATAAGGGTCGAGACACTCAAATTTAAATGCCTATAAAAGACCTCCCAATCGGGTTTCGAACCCGCGACCTCCTACACGGAGCTCTTAGCCAATAGACCAAAAGCTGGTTCTCACAACTGTTGTTATGTTAAACTTCATACTTACGCATCTTTTACACTTAGCAAAAAAAGTACATAAACTAAAATGCTATTCATACATTTATTATGATATGCATGATATATAGTTTGCCTTGTGATATATGTTTTGGTGTACCATATGTCATGTATTGGTACCAGTAGAAGATAAATATAGAGCCTTTTGCCTAATCAAGGAATGAATGCTTATTGATACACATAATTTCCATTTTAAGAGGCTGTTTTTGCCAAGCTAACATCCTCGATTTCAGATCCTCTAACATATAACACGGTGCCATACATCGTATGGACCGTTGGATTTTTTCGAGATTCGTGTAGTCTCACATCTCAGTTGTGAGCACGCCGTTGGCCGTTGAGGAAAAAAACTGATGAAAAGTTTGTGTGCCTTGACTTACTATTCTACAATGACATGTTCTTCGAATGAAATAATTAATTTGTGTGCTCAAGTTTCTTAATGTCTGCAAAGTTTTGCACATCGGTCAAATGACACATACATCATGGATATTGAAAATAAGTAACAAGTTGACATATAAAGAAGATATGGAATAATGGAACTAAAAAACGTAAGGGAAAAAAATTGCAGATGCATTAGAGGGGCAGCTGAACTTGTATTATTTCTAAATGCAGCAGGAAATATATTTGATCCCAATTTGGTAATCCTTTTTTTTTTTTTTTTTTTGGCAAAACAGTTTGGTAATCTCACTTTCAACAAATTGTATGCTGTGAGGTGAGCCCAGGACAGTTCATGCCCAAGTAACTGTGGATTTGTACTTGAACAATTTTAGTTGCTACTTGACATGCAAACTCATAATTAATATCAGGAATAAGTAGGTAATTACACTTGTCAGCTCAAGGATAAATAGAATCCAATTTCACAAAATAAATAAAAAAATTTTGCTCAATTCCAGTTCAGCCCAATACTGGCTCACAGTTCATTTATGTAATATACAACCAAAGCAAGCCGTGTTATCAGATCCCAACTCAGAATTCCACGATTTAAAGAGAGAGTGAAGCTCCAAACTCTCTCTTTAAGCACCACCTCTCCAACTCCAAATAAGAACACATTACAAAAAAACGATCAGTTACTTACTGGCCAGGTACTACTCCACAACCACAAGTCCAGCTATCAAACGTCCCAATCATTAAAAGAAAAGCCGGCACAGCAGCGTCTGCCCGTCGCTGTCGGGGCCGGGCTGCCGGGGCCACCAGTCAATTTTATCAGATCTCAAAGAAAACCCCCAACATGGTCACCCACAAAAATATCACCTCGATTAGAATTACCAAACTGCGTCACCAGTACGCCTCTTCCTTCCCACAAACAAAGACGGAAGCACTGCATGATAGTGGGTAACTGTTGGATAGCAACAGGGGAACCACCACAAATAACCACAGACAGTAGTTGATGCAGATGAAGCTCAATCAGGATAGACTTTGCTAATAAAAAAAATGATGTGATTGGGATTGGTATTAGAATAGTTAGAACACGCACGACTATCCTGTTATTTTTATTCAAGACCTAGTACCTCACGTAACTGAAAAATAAAATGATTAATTCATGCACCGTCACTGTCATAAATAAATGAGGCAATAACCAAGAATTTAGTACGTTTATAATGATTTCATCTAATGCTTAGAAACCATTCCAAAGACCAAAGATTGGAATACCATGCTACAGATTGAAAGTACAATTAGTTAGCACCGATGTCAACTGTCAAGCAAAAAAAGAGCACCCCATATGTAATAATTTTTTTGTAAAAATTAAAGTATCTCAAATACGAAAACAGGAACAAGTTAACAACAATTTCCTTCTTTGGATTAATTTCTAATGTACCCATCAAAATATCTTAAATTGCCAATATCCCCATCAAAACACCATAATATCTTATATCCCCATCAAAATTTAAATTTCTTTCTTTTATCCCCTTTTATTTGTATAACCTACATTTTCCTTATTATAAAACTTAAATTGTCTATAATACCCTTAGAGAATATGTCATTTTTTATTACAGCACAAAAGGAAGATGGGTCAACTCTTCTTCTCCTCTCTTTCCCGTGTAACTGGATAGTGTAGGAAGTTAGAGGAAATCGAATTAGCTTGACTGTTTTTTGTTAAATAGAAAAGAAAGAAAGAAAGTGAAAAAAGTTTCGGTTTTTTCCCATCTAGTTTCGTACTACAGATCGATGCCTCCAGGCTCCAGTCTGAATGTGTCTGTCATCGAGCAAAATGCAATTCCCTTCCACTAATACTCATCAATCATCATCCAATCAAGATGTCACAATTTTAATCATCATCCAATCAAGATGTCACAATTTTTTATTTTTTATTATGGCTGTTGACACGCACCACATGACACTTGAAGGTTCAAATGAGATGAGTACTGCTAGAAAGAACGAAAAATTTATTGAGGCGCAGATTAACTGATAGACGTGTTAAGAAATTAAAGGAGCAATGGAACATACATACAACCTCACTTTTATAAGGGATATAATCATCATTTACAGTTTTATAGTAAATTGTATAATTATGAATACTATTTTTATGTATGAAAGAGGATAAAAGAAAGAAAATCATGTTTAGATGGGGATGATAGCAATTAGTGTGTTTTGATGGGGATATTGGCTATTTAAGAAGTTTCAATGGGTATACCAAAAAATTGGCCTTCTTTCTTTTGAGATAAGATGAGGGTCAAGCCACTTAAGTTTAAATGTCTATAAAAGACTCCCTATCCGGGTTTCAAACCTGCAACCTCCCATACGGAGAGCTGGTTCTTTTAGCAACAAAATTAAATAAATAAAGTAATAAACATAGTTCCCTATTACAATATAATGATACAAAAGAACCGGTAAAGTTAAACTATTACTAAACAAGAAAAAAAGCAAAACTTTGGGTGTCGGGACTACTAATAAACAAGAGAAAACAGAATGCAAAATTGTTGAACTGAAGAGCGAGAACTGAAACTGCATTTGATTTCTTAAGCTATAATTCATCAACAAAATTTTTCCATTTCCTACCTTTTTTTTTCATAAAGACCCCCCTCAATCATTCAAATTGTGTGGAAATCTTACTGATATATCTTCTTTAGTCTACTAACAGCTAGATTAGCAGTCTTGTTTGTTGGCTCTAGCACAACAGCATACTGAAAATCTGCAGAAATTTTAAGAAAAAGCACTTCAAACTCACTTCTATGTATGTGTAGTTATCTTTTTTATTATTATTCATTTTTTGTCTCGGCTCCGGTAAGGAACCAACTCAGTTCAATCAACAGAGTGTAACTGATACTGGCATGAGAAAAGTTAAAAGAGACTTGGATACTCAGCTATAAGGGGGACTAATTTTCTATCAGTATGACAAATCAGCTGGCTTGTTGGTCGTGACTTCTGTTCAACATTTAGTGCTGTGATTTTTGAAACGGGAGGATGAAGTTTGGTTAATCAACACATATGACCCAATAATATTTTAACTAATGCACGATACTATGTCAACTTGACCGATGAGTAACACGTGCGGTAAGAAGAGAGATAGAAAGAGAAAGGGAGGGAAAGACCATCAATTGCCTCCTTGTAGTAACCAAGCATCTCCCTTGCAGTGCCTCTTCTCAGGTAAGCTTTAACATTCTGCTTGAACAAATATGAAAAGAACAAGTTGAGGAATTTGCCATTGGATATGCATAACACATGTAGTCTAACTTGACTAAAAGCCCTCCCAATTCAATTTGAACTTCAAATGAAGATTACAAGAATTACAAAAGGTTGCACTAACCTTTGAATCAAGGTTGATAGCGCTGGTGCAGTCTGTCTCAGCTTGCCTATAACTGAAATGATGGGGGAACAATCACAACTCAGAAGATCAACGAAATGCAGGAAAACAGAAATCAAGTTTAAAATGACAATGAAAATTACCTTCTGAGTTCAAGATAAGCAGCTGCTCTGTTGCTATAGTAAGCTGCCTTCTTTCCATTTAATCTAATAGCTTCTGAATATAATCCCACAGCCTTCTGCCATTGCCTCTCTCTATATGCAACATTTCCCTGCTCATTTACAATTAACATAATTTTTTAGGAACTTTTCTTTCAAATACTTGGACATCCCCAACTGTTATCAATTAATAAATATTTTTATATTTCCAAGTAGGAGCGATACTTGCCTTCTCTTTTGCGGCCTCAGCAGCTTCATCATTATTGACTTGTTGGCTTAAGGCTTTGGATTTGGCTACTGGTTCGATTTCCTCTTGGAGAATTCCATACAAAGACTTGGTGATATCTAGCAAAAACCGGTCGCCACCATGCCTTGCAATAAATGAAACTGAGACAGGACACTTCTCATAAGTTCCCAAGGGAATTGTAACCTACAAGGATATAGTCAGAATTAGTTATGTCAATAGAAGTAATATTATCTTCTTAATTTTGAAAAGTAAGAAAATATACCTGACAACAGCCAGACAAGCTAGCAATAGCAGATAGAGAGAGTGTATTCAAAACATAATCGTCTGACAAAATCTCCCTTGAGTTGATCTTTGGAGGGAGACCTGCAACTGTAGGTATTACCAAAATTCCATCATCCTGCAATTAAGTTGATAGTAAATACAACAAGGTACTTGCATCAATAACTATTCTCTGTTTACTAACTCACATTAAAGAGAGAAAGAATTCACCTTGAGTAGAGAATTAAGTGCTGCTCGCATTTCAAGCCTTAGAGATTGGTACAAGTCGGGTTTGGAATATTCTTCCATCAATATGCTTTTTTTAATATATGAATCAACAGCTGGTGTAACTGACTCAATCCACATTATATGCTGATCTTTGAATTCAAGGCTGATCAAAATAGAAGATAGTTTTTGAATAATTTGTAACAAAAAAGATAAATAAATAAATAAAAGAGCGTAGCATATATTTTTTTCTTCAACTCACTTTTGAAGCCCACGCATGGCACATCCAAGAGAAAGCAATGTAGAATTCTTGGCATTGGCATATTTACTTTCATTTTGAAGTTCTTTTAAGCTTGATAATTTAGCAGCCAGGTAGTCCCCAAGATTTACGTTACTTAGAACTTGCCCTGAAAAATATCAGTTGTGTCAAAATGGAAAAAGAAGGAAAGGAAAGAAAAACACAACCATCGGAAAGTGCATATTCGAGGGTAGTGTGTACTTTGCAAATCATTGATCTCCTAAGGCCCATGCTTGGTCCATTTTCCCCCAATGATTATAATGATGATGACAAATGACAATGATGATCATGAATAGTAATAATATTACTTAATGTATGGTGCTTCCCTTTGAAACAAATGCTCTACAACAATATGTGGGCATTTAATTCTTCACAATCTATAATAAAACAACAGCAGTGGTACTTGCCATATTACCAATATTCCTTTAGAAACAATGTCTTACTCCATTACAAAATAAAATAACAACAAATAACAATGACAATTTAATTATTATAAGCACTAAAAATAAGCAGCAAATATAAAACATAAATCAATAGTTTTGCACACCAACATGATCTTGCAATAACGAGCCATGAGGGAATACTTATGAAGAAGTACTATCATCAAACTTAAGTCTGGCTTTGCAGTTAAATGACCGATTCGGACAGCTCTGATATGCAGCTTTGCAGGTAGCAGCTTGTGTTAACAGAAAACTTATAAATTAACTTTTGTGAAATATTACCAAAGAGGTTTTGATATGTACAACATTGGAGGTTATGTAAGTTCCAGTTGTAAGGTCTTATTTATAAATTTATAAAAGTATCCCACAAATTAGCACAGTATCCAATGGAAAAGAGGACATACTCCCAAAGAGCCGCTCGACAGATCTAACAACCACCTGTGTGAGTCGGCTAGACTGTATCTTCACCATCTCAAAGCAGTCACCAGCCATAATAAAGTGCCTCGGCTGAACACTGTTTGTATATGACAGTTGCAACAGCAAATAACCCACCTTGTGCAAGACGCTAGGTTCTTTTGCAAACCATCCTGCAATAAAATTGGCTTAAGAATTGCCACCTTACCTGACAACCCTACCTGATACTAGCTTATAGTTTCAGCATCATTTCTATATCATCATTGCTAATTGGTTGGTACAGGTTACCATGGCATCATGCAAATAGTGCACTTGCCATACACAAAGAAGAGTGCAAAATGCACAACATATGCTTGGGCATTCCATCCAGCCCTGAATCAAACCCAATTTGGTCATACAAAATTCATTGTAAACTTATTTGACATGTTATAAACATCTTTCTCAACAAATAAACTTCTTTACTGAAAAAATGACCTAACCAGCACTGCACCTAACAGCTCGGCACCAAGTTAATTCAAGTTACCTACCTACTGTATCAAGGCTGGGTGAAACAGGGATGACGCCAATGTTAGAAATTGTAGAATGAGAAGGCCGAAAACCTAACACTCCACAGTATGCTCCTGGAATTCGGATTCCACCAACTGTGTCAACACCTACACAATTTTACACAATAATTTCAATCAATCCAATGCAAACTCACTGAAAGTACACATGCAGAACCTGAAACATGACGTACCAGCCTGTAAAAAAAAAAAATCACAAAAGTAACCATTCGTTGTATCTTCCTCCAGATAGAAAGGGATAAATAGTGGATATTTGCTGATTTGCAAATTTGGATTAATGTTGCAAGGAGCCAAGTAATGGTATTTTAGATTATAAATTTGTGCAGCTTCAAAAACCCCAAAATCATTAGGTCCGCTATGCATAAACACCAATTAAACAAGAACTTTATACAATATCTCAAGTATGATGCATACCCCTCTTTGGCCCATTTCCATACAATGCTTCTCAAGTTATTTAACTTACAACAGAATTAGGGATGGAGGATGTTTGCGCATAAAACATATATAGAAGTACAATATCCCGTTCAACTTGCACAAAGGATTCAAATACCTCAGCATTTTGGAAAAATGAATGAATATTCGCTTTATATGTGTAAACAATTGTGACATCCTTATTCCGTTTTCCATTTAACAATATATGAGATACAACATCCACATCTCCCATGCCATGTCAGCCCAACATCAAATCCTCCCTAGCTACTGTGTCTAAAAATTCCCAGTTCCCTTGAAGATTGCAGGATTTAAACACGTCCTATAAAAATAAGAATGATGTGGCAAATGGTAACAAGATAGGAATATGCAGAATGCAGCAAGCAAATGTGTGTGACTCAGCGGATCACATCGAAGAGAAGGGTGGTGCCAAAAGAAAGTTTGAAGACATGACCTGGTTGGAGTATTTTGAAATTGAGAATAGCATCTTTTATTCAATTTAATGTGATAATTACAAAAATGGGAGTATTTGCAATCCTTTATAGAAAGTGGAAGGGTTTCTTTTTCATTTTGAAAACAATGGAAGGTTTTTGACACCTCAACATACAGACATAGGATACCATTTGTACTCTAAGGATGGATCCAATGCCAAATGTTTTGGTGAATCTGTATAAATTATATCTCAAATGAGTATCCTTTACTTTCAAACACTGAGCCAATCCATTGAATGCTTCATAGATATCACACATTACATGCACACAAATTTTCAATACATAATAAGCTAAAAAAAATCAATAGACCAAAGTTTGACATTTTTTTCATCACTTTATAGCTTATAAATATGGACTCAAAATGCTACGATTTTTATACACTTAGTTGAGGTACTGCAAAAGAGGTCCATCTGGTTGAATTTGTTAACAAAGCACCAAGTAAGAAGTTGGCATCATTAATGCTAAAAGACTTTAAATTCCTTCTTTACTTCACCCTAGATTATTTAAAGAGCATGAATATCTTCAGAGAAGGAATCTGAAATCCTCACCTAATGCAAAATCAACAAAGCCGGCAGCAACAGCAACAGCAGAGCCACTAGAGGACCCGCCAGGAATCCGGTCAGGGGCTACAGGATTTGTTGGCATTCCAAAGCTCTTGTTATCTCCACTTATACTACATTTTAAATTTATAAGTCAGGTAGACAAGCATCATTAAAATCATTGTATTTTACTATACATTCATAGGAAATCATTGAGAGTCCTCTGCAAAGCTCTCTTTTCCATGGGCATGAGAAATCATGCAGACTGCTCCTCTCCTAACATAATCCATGAATGTTCTAACAAACCCATTTATTCATTGCAAACATATTGAACGAAGGCATTGGCATATTTAGATGACAAGTATTCTATAAACAGCAGCCCCTATAATATCTCCAGGAGATGCTTAGGTTAGATACTTGCATATGACATTTCTTACTTAGAAATTCTCATTAAACAAAACTTGGAGCTTAAGTTATATTACGCTATCTTTACCATAAACCCTTAATAAATTATCTTCCTTCTTCTACAAGAGAGCGAAAGAAACCAACAGTACATGGCAGCTATTCTCGTTCTATAATCACATAATCATAAAATTTCAAATGCATGTCATAGTAAATTAACAATGAATTCGGTTGGGCTTCATTATCACACAAATATAAATAAAAAAAGAAGTCAAGCACACACCCAAAAGCCATCTCATCGATGACAGTCTTGCCCACGCAAGTCGCGCCGTTCTCCACCAGGGCCGAGATCACCGGAGCAGTCTGCGCTGCGGGGTGGTGCGTCGCCAGCCAGTCAGCACATCCAAAACTAGCAATGCTCTCAGTAATATCAAACCTGCCAGATCAAAATCACCAGCACAGTCACAATGATATCATCATTATCATGTTGCTCAGCAGAAAATACATAGATTATATAGGTTAAACCCGATCATCATTGAATAAGCCAATAAGGTCTGTAAGTGCCTGATTAGTGGATATAGACAAGAGAGAAACATCTTGCGTCCATTACAAACTCATCCATACATCCATGAACATGTAAAAAATGCAACATATACATCCGATTTTGTCGTAACAGGTACATTTGATTCTGTAACCTATGGACAGGTATTCTATTCTATGGACACTAGCTAGGTATTACTCTAGACAGCACTCAGAAGATCTCCTACTGGTACCAAAACTGAGAACACGAAGCAGTTCGATTACAGTGTACATGCAATAATCAATATCAAAGCACGCGGACAACAGCGCGGACGCAAGAGAGAGAGAGGGGGGGGGGGGGGGGGATTAATGAGAGGAGGGATTACAGATCGGGGACGGCGAAGGAGAGGGCGGAGAGGGGGAGGGGGGCCTTGGGGGGAGGCGGGGGCGGGGGAGGGAGCAGCTCAAGGCGGGCCAAGAAGGCGCCGAGGTCCTTCCGGACGACGCGGCGGAGCCTGCGCGTGACGAGGAGGACGCCCGCGAGGCCGAGACCGAGGAGCACCCAGAGATTCGCCGATGGCGAGGCCATCGCGGGCGGTCGCGGGCGAGGGAGCCGCGGAGAAGAGAAGAGGCGAGGAAAAGAGAGGCGTGGATAACACTAGAAAGTACAGAAGTAGGAGTAGAGAAAACTAGAAAAGGTTTTGGTTTTACTTGGATTGGACGACCTAAGAAGGTTTTTTTTTTTTCCTCAAAAAAGAAAAAAAAAATAGAGGCGGCGGATTGTCGAGTCAGTTTGGACGGGTCGTGTATCGGGTTGACGGATGTCGGAATTTTTTTTGGGTCGGGTCGTGTTCAGGTCGGGTGTCGTGTTGGCGTCTGCCACCATTTTTTGGGTCGGGTCGGGTCAAGACAGGTTTTTCGGGTAAATAAAAGTAGAGGCGGCAGATTGTCGGGTCAGTTTGGGACGGGTTGTGTATCGGGTTGACGGATGTCGGAATTTTTTTTGGGTCGGGTCGTGTTCAGGTCGGCTGTCGTGTTGGCGTCTGCCACCATTTTCTGGGTTAGATCGGGTTAGGTCAGGTTTTTAGGTAAATTTGCACATCTATTCTCAGTCAATCTGATTTTTTTTTAAACTCGGGTCGAGTTTGAATTAGGTTAAAGTCACTGAAACTTGGGTTGGGTTCGGGTCAGATCAGATTTTGCCACCTCTATAAGAAAGTACGGTGGTTCTTTTTGTAATTTTGTGTTTTGTGGGGTATTTTTTTTTGTTATATTTGCATAAAGAAGTAAGTTTTCTTTTGTTTTTTTTTTGTTATATAAAAAGAAGGGTGCAGTGTTTAATTTTACGAAGATATGATCATATGACATGCATTTATATCTTGATGATGAGGAGGGATGTAACAAAACGTGGACATTAGTATCTAATTATCTATGATTGTTTCATTAGATATACATAAATTAATAAATATAAATCATTAAATGTACTTATAATTATTTTAATAAGATATACATAAAAATGATGAAAATTTAATGATGCAGAATTGCCTGACGGCTTGCCCTATCGGCCCGGCTGTCCGCCCCTGCAGCGCGCAGAGCCCAGAGGTGTGCAAAAATTCGAGAGCAGCTCGGCGGTCCGCCCCCTAATTGGTCAGACTGATATGCTGTGGTATTTTGACCATAACTTCCTCAATACAGGTCCAAATGAGGTGATTCAAAATTCTATAGAAAGATAAAGAAATTAGCTACCACTTCCATGTTTTGAGTTTTCTCATAATCGGAAGGCATCCTACTCGAAATGGCAAATTAATACAGCATGATCATTATGGCAGCGTTTTGTGTTTAGTATTTTGAGAAGTCAAAAGATAGTTAATGTTCATTTAGTGTGGGCTAGGCTTTTATTATTGTTTCAATACTTTTTAGATTGTTTTTATCTTTTTAAGGTTTTTTGTTTCTTCTATTTAAGTATTTGTCGAGTTAGACTATTAAACTAACGTTAGCATTTTGAATCGAAATGTTAACACCTCAAAATTTATGTTATTATGTCTGAAATTATGATTTATGGTGCTCAATCAATTCTTTATATGAAAATATAGGGGAATACAAAATTTTTTTATTTTTAGAGTTTTATAAGTATTTGTTTTGAATTTTAGAAAAAAACTCATAAATTTTAATAAAATATTGATGTTTGTACATGCTATTTTCAAAAATGTAAAACAAATACTTAGAAAACTTTAAAAATAGAAAATTTTTGTATTCCCCAATATTTTTCGTATAAAGAATTTACTGAGTACCATAAACTGTAATTTCAGACACGATAACATAAATTTTGAGGCATTAACATTTTCGGTCCGAAATGTTAACGTTAGTATAATAGTCTAACTCGTATTTGTCCTGCCCTTTGGCAAGGAGAAGTCTTTTGTATCAAGTTATCTAGAAAAAAATGAATTCTGTGTGAATTCACAAAAATCTCTCGTGTTCTTGTGTTCTTCCATTTGTTCTCTCTACCGTTCATGCATCATTAAACTATGTTTCTGTAGCCATCAAGAAAAGAGAGAAAAAAATTGAACCGTTGATCTTGTAAATGCTTGATGCACGTGTAAATAAAATTAAAATGATATAATTTTATATGTATATATGAAACTTGATACATACATCACATTCTATTAATTAGTTTTGTTATTTAAGAGCTTAAAATATAGTTATTTGAGATTTAATTTTATGATCATCTATGGGTCTCCGAAAATATAATTATTTGATCCCTTCTCTTGTTTTCTTGTTTTTATTTATTTTTATTATGATGACATTTGTAAGGTTTGATCTGAGTACTGTAGTTCTGAGAGTTTGATAACGTAGGATAATCTAACTGGTATTGAAAATTATATATGAGTGTTTTACAAGTTCTTTATTATTTTTTTATTGGAGTAAATAATTTAATATTACCAATACATGGTCCTACTATTACATTTTGTTAGTTGAAAGCAACTAGCTTTGTTAAAAATAATTAGCTTAGTGTGCATAGTGTCTAGACGTTTCACTCTACACGGACTAGGGGCAAACTCTCGTACTTCACAGCAGGGCAGTGCGTACTTTGTAGATACTTCATAATTTAATTGCAAAATTATTTAGCTGGTAATGGTTGAGTTGCATATTTATATTTTCTTATATATTATAAATCCTCAACAGAGGTTAGAACAGTACCTCGAAATCGATCTGAACCGTTGATTGGTTTTTGACTTCAAATCTGAACCGTTGAGCACATGACTCTACTGTTATTTCAACAGTAATGTACAGTACCCAATATTTTTTCCTTGGATGAAATCTGGACTGTCCATTTGAACAGTCTAGACACTTCTACTTCCTTCCCCAAGCTTCACCCTTCCATCCATTGATCGCTGAGGTTGAGCCCAGCGCACCGCACCCTAAACACGCACGCACCTCCTCTCCACCCGCTGAACCCAAACGCAGGCACCTCTCGTGCTCCATCCGCTGAACCCACACGCACGTCCAAGCTCTCCTCTCCACCGCACGCACTTCTCCTGCTCGACCGCATGCACGTCTTCGTCCCAGCTCTCCTCTCGGCGCCGCCTCCTGAACCCGCAAATCCAACCCAGCGGGACAAAGGGTCATCTCTCAGCGCCACCCGCTGAATCCACACCTCCAAGGCAGCGCCACACAACGTCCTCGCTCGGCGCCACTTCGTCAACCCGCAAATCCAACGCATTGTGCAAAGCTTTCTTTCTTGTATAGTTTTCTAGGCATGCATTTGTTACTCACTGCCATTTTTCCAAATGTACCTATTTGTGGCCTATTAAGGACTAGCTTAAATTTAGGACAAAATTGGTATAAGGTGCCTTCTTAATGCGTGTCTATTTGTGGCATAAGGTGCCTTTTTAACCAATGGTTAATGCGTGTCTATTTGTGGCCTTTTACTGACTAGCTTGAATTTGGGACAAAATTGGCATAAAGTGCTTGCTTTAATATATAGCAGTAACATTATTTTTTATTAATGGTAGATGCAAACTAGAATCAATTGAGCAGCTCATGCCAAGCGATCATTTATCAATCTTTTCCCCTCAATCAATTTGTTTGTGTAATATGATGAATGTATGAATAATATTAATACCAGTTGAGAAGTTGTACTCAATACATTGTAATGAATAATATTAATACCAATTGCACACTGTACAACATAGTTCAATGAATGGTTCTAAGTCTATACAAGTGCCATAGTACCAAATTGCCTATCTAACATTCTATCACAATACTGTCATCAACAGCCAAGGCACAGTATTGTAATTTCATCACTCCTTGCCACACTGCATTGACCATAAGCACTAAAGCATCCAATTCTCCATTCTCTTCACTGTTAAGCATATTGCCTAGCATTGCCTCAATTGGTGACATTTCTTTGTTTTATGCAGTCTTCATCATTTGAGAGCCAATAGTTACATGTAAGCACTTGGTACCTCCCGTATTCCATTATTCAATTTCTTACTTAAGTGCATATTTAGCTCTTATAGAAAACAATGAAAAGAGTGATCCATTTGTACCATAAGAAACATAAATTTTCTTTGTACCATTTGTTCCATGATGTACCAATGTACCAGCATTATTTGACAGTACAATGTGAAATGTAGTGAAAAGAGAGATCCACTTGCTGTACTAAGTTGAACTCTCACTCAACCTCACACTGGACCTCCTCTCTTTGGCGATACTTGACCTCACATTAGCCTGTGATTGACCGCCATCAACAGCCTCACATTTGCAAACTCGACATAGACGGGATACTGATGGTGCCCGTGATCGACTTCCAGCGTTGTATAGGGAATTGCTGGGCCAGGAAGGGTATGCGTATGCGGCTGCAAAGAAGGCCGGTAGGGGCGCCAATGATATGTTACACCAGATTGAGACCTCGGGACCCAATGAGCAAAAGCGTACATATGATGTTGTTGCCAGGTTTGAGCAAGAAGGGCTCGATCAGCTCCAGAAGTCCAGATCATGCATGGTTAGTGAGTTTTGGTGGATTTGTTGATTTCTTTGACCTGATTGTGTGTCCATCAAGGTGTTAATTTAATTTGACAGTATATGTTACCATGTTAAAGAAGTAATAGAATTGGCTTATTGTTTTAAAGTAGATTTAGTCTCTGAACTTAATTTGTATACTTAAATTGAGCAAGTTGGTACAGTAATTAAGAAAACTATGATATGTACTAGGCTAGAAGTGAGCTTGATTGCGAGTTTGCAATACAATGCAGTTTAATTAGTTTCTGATTTTGAATTTACAGGCTTTGGAGCTTTGTGGTTTCTTTGATTTCAGGGAAATAAGGTAAATTATGAAGGCAGAGAAAGCAATTATTACCTTTTCATGTTAAGGACCTAATATTTTGTTATTGTAAATTTCAGGAAGCAAGTACCGTCGAATGGACATGTTTATGAGAGAGGATTATTCCACTAAAATTCCTCCTTCCAGTTTTTCTGCAAATGAGGGAATTCATATCGTCGGTCGTGCTGCACCCGTACCCGGCAGACAGAGAAAGAGAGAGTGATCGAGGGTGGGACCCACCGAACCGAGGTCCCACCTCAGTCACTCTCTCTTTCTTTGTCCGCGGGGTTCAGGTGCAGCAGATCAGAGGATAAGCATCTTGAATGAGGAAGCACTGCAGACAAATAAATAATAATAATAAAAAAAGAGAATACCACTTAGAAACTAATTTTATTCAAGATATCAGAGGGCATACTTTATATAATGGCATTACAGAAGCAGTTACAAGTGCCACATGTAGTTTGAAATTACAAAGTCCATGTCACATCTAATAATTGAAGGAAATTTAACATGTATGAGATGTTCTTTGCATATACATGACATCAAAATGTTTTCAGCACGTACTAAATCAGAGAGGCAAAAGTGCAAATGAAAAGAGAAAGTAGAACACTGCACACATTAGCTAAGAGAGACGGCCAGTGGACCAGCGGCACTAACAACTGCACATCAACAAAGAGACGAAGTGACAAAGATGAAATACAACAGCTCGCAGCGGAGCGCGAGCAATCCCCTAGTTGTATATAAAGCTTTGAAGGGTGAGAATCAACAGTGGCATCACATAATCTGGACCACACATCAACCGTTGACTTAAAATCTAGACCATCTATCACAAGACCGGAACTGTTAGGCACTGTTATATAAACAGTACTCAACAGTAGCTAGATATTTTCTTATTCTTTTTCGTTAGACTTGATCTGGTGGTTTCGAGAAATTTCTCCCCTCTATTTACTTTCACCCCGGGGCCCGTGCCATTTGTCGAATGTAGCGTCCATATCGGCTGAGATCCATCATCGATCGCAGGAGCCTGCGATCTCACATCAGAGCCGCTTATTTAATTGAACGGCAGGATTCATTTTTGGTCTGTTTTAATTGTTAGTTGCTCCTGTCTCTTCAATCCGTAGGTCCCATCTTTCCATTTCCGTCTTTATTTTTAGTTATTTTTCATTTATGTTTGTACGGCACTAATGTTTTTAATGTAAACATATATATGGAAAGAGGAGGGATGAATTGACAATGGTTAACTTGACAATCTTCACAGTACCACTTTTTAAAAATTTATAAAAAATCATAAAAAATCTTAAAAAAGAAAAATGATTTATAGATGTATTACTTGACTTATAGATTGATAGTGTTTCAAATTTTAATCAATTTGAACATCGTTTAATGACTTATCAAAATTTTGTGCACTTTTCAAAGGTTATAATTTAGCGGATCTTTAAAAAGCTATCAAACGTCGCTTAAATTGAATATAATTGGAAACATAATCAATTTATAAGTTAAACAATATTTCCGAAAACTTTTTTTCTATTTTCAAGATTTTTTATGATTTTTTATAAATTTTTGAAAATTGGTATTTTCAAGATTGTCAAGTTAACCATTGTCAATGGATCCCTCCTCGGAAAGAGAAAAGGGCGCTAATCTATGATATCATTGTAACTCTTGTCGTGAATATGGATAGTTTGACTAGCCAAACTAGTTCTACACTTCTGAATTATGCATGTAAATTTGTTATTATGTATGTAAAATCAATTCGCCAAGCATCCTTCATATATTGCATACCAAATAAATTTTTGCATGCATAAATAAAAAAATATGATAATACTAAATAAATTTGTATTTATAATAAATAAATTTTGCTTGCATATAAAATTTGTAACATGGATTTTACAACCAATACAAGTAGAGGTGCTGTACAAACTTCTTAAAATTTCTAAAAATATTTTTTAGAGAAGCACAAGTAGAGGTGTCAAAATCTGATCCGACACCAAAAACCCGTCCGACCTAAACCCAACCCTAGTCTCAGGAAAAGTCAAACTGACCCAAACCGACTCGACCCGTATTTCAGGAAAAGTCAGACTGACCTGAACCCGACCCGAACCGACCCTACCGAGATGACCTGGGAATAGAGGTGCAAAATCTGTCCGACTTGACCCAAACCCGACCCCGACCCGACAATCTGTCACCTCTAATCACAAGTGTACAACCAAATCAGTTCTTTCACGTGCAAAAATGAATTTAAAAAAAAAAAGACATAAATTGAAAGATGGGACGACTGAATGAAGAGATTAGGGAGCCACTAACAATTAAACATATCCAAACTAATTCCAGCCGTTCAATTAAATAAGTGGCTCTGATGTTGAGATCGCAGGCTCCTGCGATCGGGGAAGGATCGCAGCCGATATGGACGCGTCGAATGTATTATTATTGAGTTCAGAAAATTAAGTTTTATCAGCTGATCTATACCACAGTAAGTCATCTTTTCTCTATTTTACTTTTATATATTCTCTTGGGTATTTTGTTACCATATTTGGCAATCGACTTATAACACTTCAGGCTTTTGTCTATGAATTGAATTACCAGTATGTATAGAGAAGTCAACTCTGCTTTCAATGATTGATTAACCTTGCAATCATTTGATTTATAAAGCTATATGGCACTTGTATGATATGTATTATATTAATTTTAATTGTATAAGCTACTAATGGCAATTGGCAGCTGTGTCTGTGTCCTTCAAAAAGTAGTTAGTTATTTGTGTGTTTGGTAAGTTCTTGATCAAATGTTTGTTCATTGCTTTCTTTCAATAGACACAGTCACACAGACAAGCTACTAATGGTAACTGTGTCTATTAAGCCAATAATTAGAAATTGCAAATATGTATTTGATAAGGCATGCATATAGACTGTTGTTTCTGTATACCATCTCATGCCGAGTTCATGTCTTTATTCTATACTTTTTAGCTTTCAGTCTCTTTATTTGTTGTCTCACAAAAAAAATAGCATGTAATCATCCTCGAATCGTTCTATTGAAGGATGAAATATGTCCATCATAAGTTTCAACTTTGAGTTATCCATATCATCATTTTTCTTTTCTTTCCATTATGAACAATTCATACTTTGATAGGTTTCAGAAAGAATGAAATATTGACTGTGGACACTTAACTTCTTCAGTTTGCTTTTGTAGAGGGAGCCAATGATTTATGTAAATGCAATTGTATATAGTTGAAAACTGTCATTGTATTTTCGGAACTTTGTATGAATTATGTTGTAGCAAGAGCCATAATTTTTTAAACCTAATTTGTTCTTCAAATGCAATTACGTTTATGTTTCTTGTAGAAACGCAGCGAAGCGCGTCTTCTTTGCTAGTTATATAAATGATATTTGTTGCACGATCTCAATGTGCACGTAAAACTAAGCCAATCTCTTAGAGAAATAAAATTAGACTGAATTTAGTTTAAAACTATACAACAATATAAAAAGATCAAAACAATTGATGAAACATATGCAATTAGAGACGAAATAATTGGAAATATATAATAAATAGACAACATGTTACTTAAAAGATACATACTAATTGTGTAATACAGACTAGAGCAATAGATAAATGGATGGAATTATGGAACAGATGGTCACACAAAAACAAATCTATTTTTTTTTTAACATACTTTTTTAGGAACTATGAGTCTATGACGTCAATATTTCTTTTTCTTTTTGTAATTTTCGCTGATTCTATTAAAATATTTTAAGCTTATTTGACGAATACGCCTATAAAAATATTTATCCAAGAAAATACTATAATCTAGTCATATTTTTCTGCTCCAACCAATGGAAATGCAGAGAGTCTGATTTCCAAAAACATTAGGGATAAAAAGGTACCAAAATAATGTAAAAACTGATTAATATTTTTGAGCCTATATATAAAAAAAAATTCACTTATAAACAATGATCATTACCATGAATTACAATCTTGACGGGAAATTAATGAATAATGGTAACAAAGACAACCAACCTCTCACAACACCTCTCCATTTGTAAAAAAAAAAAAAATGAATGCTACTGAAACTTATTGTTGACTGTGAGATGACAAGATCATATGGCTGTTGAACCTAAATCATGGAGAGAGATCCATCTTTCACCGTTTAAAAGGAATACATATTTTGTTACGAAAAACTAATACAAAAACATTGTCTTCATTACAATACATTATATTAGTGAAATCAATCTAAAATAATTTAGATAGTATATGGGAAACAAGAATATCAATATTTTCTGTTGTTTCAACTTTCAATTGACAATCGCTCATATAATTCGAAATGAGAGTTGACTAGTTGATTCGATAAATGGTGTAAAAATACCATGTTCTTAAGCTCATGGACGTAAGCTTAACATCAAAAATATATTAAATCACGTTCAAATTTTGATTTATATAGTTCAATAAGTTCTTCATATCAAAATCTTATAGCATAAAAATTTTTTTCATTTTTGGAGAATTTTAAGTATTTATTTAAGATTTTTCAATAGCAACTATACAATATTAATAAAATAATCAATGTTTCATATGTAGCTTTTTAAAAATCCGAAATAAATACTTAAAAATTTCTAAAAATGAAAAATTTTGCATGCCACATGATTTTGATATAAAAAAATTATTGAGCCATATAAATCAAAATTTGGATATGGTTTAATATATTTTTTGCGTTAAAACTACTTGGCTGAGTTGGGCCAGGCCTTTATTATACGGGCTCAACATAATCCAATCTACCCTAGAACGATAGTTTTCTTATGAGAAACGAGAACAAGAGTTGCATAGACAAGGCCACCAGGGACAAGAAATTTCCAATACCACCGACAACAAATAGAGAGAATTAAACTTTTGAAGTCTTGAATGAGAACTAAAATTGCTATGGCATTCTATAAAGCGACATATGTTTATATTTACTAGCGAAGTACCAGCGTATTGCGGCGGTCATTATTAAGAAACCCGTCTATTTGTGTGTGCCATTTTAATTTTGATCACCATAAACAAAAGAAATAAAAGTATAAAACCAATCTACTACTTACAATTTGTATCAATGTTAAAGCTTAATTTAAATATTAAACTATCTCAACAAAATTTGATAGAAATATGTGAAACATAAAATTATATAACTGAAATTCAGATATATTTGCAATAAAAAAAATACAAAGCATGGATCAAAATTATTTGCAGCAACTTACTTTTAGTTTCCATATATAATTGGCAATCAAATTTACACAAAAAAGTTAAGAAAATAGAAATAGCCACATGCATTTGATTGCCACGTATTGTTGCAAATTAATATGACTCAATATGGTAATAATGTAATAATTGTTTCTCATTTCTTTCCTTATGTTGCCATGTATTCTAAATGGAGATGAATGATTGAAAATTGAGGCGATCATAGCCGTTTGATCTTATAAAACTGATGTACATAGTTTGATGAAGAGTATTATGGGTATTTAAAAAATTTGAAGAAGAAAGAAAAAAATGAAAAGTGTAGTAGTTACATACTTTTTTAATATAATATAGATATAGATATTTGTAACCCAGCTCTAAATTTAGAAGACGAGGAGCTATAGAACAATCTCCAGTCATGTCTGTTTTTTCTTTCACAATAAATACATGATATACCAAATTGGCAGCCATCGTCAATTTTTTTTTTTTTTAAAAAATACATGATGTATCTAAAATTCTAAATCATACAACACGATCCTTGCAATTTCGATCGCATGCGGTCATACCCATGTCTTCTCGTGTGTTCACAAATCACAAGTTACAAGTTACAACCCAAATAAGAAATTGAGATTTTTTTTAATAAGTATATTCATGATTAGTGTAAGATTTTCATTTCTCTAGGGGCATTGATATGACTAATTTGGTAGAAGATATATTTATTATTTTTTTGGACCCTAAATAATTAGATAGAAATATACATTGTTTAGTCAATTACTTAAATTATAATAGCGTTAATTTAATTAAAAAATGATAGAAATTGGAATAACACACGTTTTAACATTCAACACATTGTTGGATTTTTCTTTCTTAACAAAAATGATGTCATTTATATGCAAGCTACATTATATGCAAATAAAGATTTAATTTATTTGAATGGAAGCTTTTGCAACAAAATATTTGTAAGAAAATAGAGAATGAAGTTTGAGCCGAACGATTGCACAATTTGTAAAAGAAAAAGTAAACATATCAAATTTATCTCGTTAAAATCTAAATATGAATGATACTCTAGTCCGAATTGTGGTCTATGTTAGCAATTGATAAATTTATAGTATTGACTATTTAGCAAATGCAGAGTTAGATGAAACAAATAGGGGTCAATTAACCCTCTATTTCTTTTTCAAAAATTAGTAACTTTTATCGATTTTTTTTTTACTTTTTTGTAATAATAATTCGAGAATCATTAATATCAAACTAATGGGAGTTTGATTGCAATTAGTAAACAATTGACCTCGTTGAAAGAATTGTGCATCCACTCTTAGCTATAAATATTCTTTTAAAAAATGCATTCATTATCACTTACATTCTAGCTCTACATCCATTATAAGCTTTTGATTTAGACATGTAAGAATGCAAGTAAGAAGTTGAGCTTGCAATTGCTGTTAGTACTTAATTTTCAGCTCTACAATCCATTACAAAATTTTATCTTGTTCAGACTTAAAACTGAAGACCGTCTAGATATACAAAATGAATAGTTGACAAGTCGATCATATATCAATATTTAACCTTTTTAGTCATACCTAGCATCCATAGAAAAATTGTCCATAATGTCTATATATTACATTTCATAATGTATTTGTTACATTCCGTATATCTCTATGGATGTATGGACAGTTTTTCAATGAACGCAAGATGTTTCTCTTAACTTTTAGCTCTCCAATCCATTACAATTTTTTTAAGAGTAATATCTAGCGTTCATAGAAAAACTGTCCATCGTATCTATAGGTTACATTCCGGGATGTATCTGTTACATTTCAGAATGTATGTGTTACATTCCGTATACCTCTATGGACGTATAGACAGTTCTTCAATGAACGCAGGATGTTTCTCTCTTAACTTTCAGCTCTCCAATCCATTTACAATTTTTTTAATTGAAGACCGTCATTCGGAAGTCCGTCTGGAGACACAAAATGAAGAGTCGATGAATCCATAGACAATCATGGTATATACTAGAACAAAAAAGCTTGAAGAGTTCACGAGCAGAATAGCAACAAATTCACCCAGCTACGCATGTGGCCTCTCGCAGTCTCGCTATCCAAACAAATTGACTAGACACGGTTCTTCACTTCTAATTTCTGCAAGTGGCACAATGAAACCTGCCACCATTTCTCCAATCTAAACTTGCTTGTTTATTTACATTTATATATATATAAACTAAGAGATGCTGAATGATTCTCATTGGTACATTGATTGAATAAACACAACAACATCATTCATCTGCTGTGTTGTTTCTTAAATCCTTCTTATTCAAGATATGTTATAGAATATTTCTTCTTGTAAATGTGTAACAATTTGTGTTTTAAAATTGCAATGTGCCTAAAATGGTTCTGTAAATTTATGAAGTGTTTCAGGCAGGTTTAAGCAGATTTTCAGCTGAATTAACAATGTTACAATATTTTTTTTTCATTTTAAGCAGATTCAACTCACAAGATTATTTTAATTTGCCAAACTCAATGCTTACATGTAATTGTGTTTGAAATAAGCAATTTTTTTTTTTTTGGCCTGATGCAGGACTAATTGGCAGTTAACCGAATAATTTGCAGAACCTAACAGTTTTTTAGTACAAATTAATCATCACTTAACTAGTTAACTCCCAATATTTGTCAGTTCATGCCAGTTCTGTATGTATAACTTATAACAAAGGCTGAGTCTACCCAAAACCCAGCATGTGATCAGATAACACAACATAAATGGCACAGCATTGGTTGGTGGGGGGAAATCAAACAATTGCAAGCAAGCTCCATAATTCCATTCTCTCATACACATATTAAAGCCTCATCAGTGCTTGTATTCTTCTCTGAAGGAATTAAAATGGGTCAGAGGAGGAGCAAACTACAACACTTGGATTGTACTTTCATTCTCTTGATGTTTTCATTGTTTGGTTTGCTGCTTTCCTTTTCATCTCCTGCTCAGGCACTCAACATCGGCGTTCAGTCGGTGCCCGGTGGCGATGCAGCAGTGGTTTGTACTAATCATTCATATGAATCTGAATTTGGCTTTTTTCCTTTTTTTTTTTTTTTTTTTTTTTTGGATGTTTGGGTCTTGTTTACATGGATTTTTCCTAGTTTGGTTTTGATCTTACATTTCCTCTTCTTATTTTGTTTGTATTTCAGAGCAAGCAAGAGTGTAGCCGCACTTGCGAGTCCGACCACTGCTCAGGTTCACTATCTGTCTCTTAATCTGTTTCTGGATTTAGAATGCTTGCTCTGCAAAGAAAGCTAAAATTTGTGTCCAATGAAATATTCTTCAGAACAGAAATTGTATTTGTTCAGCGAAATATCCAATTTATAGTTCACATAATTCATGCCTTTTGCCACACAACAATACATCATTCACCAGATTATGCCTTTTTGTCATTTCTACCTTTTTTTGATATTTTTAAAAGACTATAAATTCCATTTAATCTAGATATTACTAATCTTTTTTTTTTTCTTTCAATTTTCTCTGCCATCAGTGGCACCATTCCTAAGGTATGGTAAATATTGCGGGATCTTATACAGCGGATGCCCGGGCGAGAAGCCGTGCGATGTGCTTGATGCTTGTTGTATGCACCACGATAACTGCGTCCAGTCTAAGAACAGTAAGTTATAAATTTCTTATGTTCATCTTTGCAATTACTTCATGTTCGACAACACTCAACACCCCATTGCTCCGGTAATACAACTATTAATGGTACCAGATCATTAGTTACATGGTATAATCGGTCCCATACTGTTACAAATATCAAATTTAGGCACAAAAGAATATATGGATGGTCTGTGTGTGTTCGCAATAGCAATTGACCAGTACTGAAGTAACCGTATATGCACGATAAATTACATTTTTTGAATGTATATATATACCTGTTGAATATATGAATGTATCATGCAAATGATCGGTATTAGTTATGAAGTTAGTAATTTTTGTGTGTTTTTCTTGTGTAGACGACTACTTGAGTACAGAATGTAACGAGAAGCTGCTAGACTGCATCGCCAACTTGAGTGAAAAGTCACCAACTTTCCCTGGAAACAAATGCCTGATGACCGATGTTATTGAAGTCATCTCAGTCGTTATCGAGGCTGCGGTACTGGCAGGACGGGTTTTTCACAAACCTTAACTGATGTTGTGAACTAACCCTTGATTATTTTACCTTTATGTTTTGTTTTTAGAAAGTATTGAAACATAATTGTTCTATATAATTGTTGTTATAAGAGAAGTTTTCTTTTTCGAATTCCCCCACTTTTGTTATATGTAACATATAATTTTGCAGAATTTAAGATGAAAACTTAATTGCAGTACGAATTCTGAGTAGACACAATTATATGTTACACAAAATTCTGCACCAACTTTATACAATTTCTACTCATCATCTCTCTGTCCCTTAATTAAGTTTAGAAGTTGCTTTCAAGTTTTATTCGGTACAGGTTTGATCGCGAGACGCCACTATTTGTTTTTAGTAACAAAAGATTGGATGAATTTCTTGGGGGTCAATGCAAATAATGACTCCTTTTGTTTTCATCTTAAATTTCTCTGAATAAATCATTTGATTGCATAATTAATTACCAGATACTTGGACACTTGTGCACAAACAGAAAGTACAAGTTAATTTGGATTTTTAAACCTATCAAAAAATTTTGAGTGTTTCAACACTAAGATATCATCATCTGATTCAAAATGACTGAGTTCCCCATTCACCATTTCTACCTCATGAGCTTTCGTTGTATCCTTTATTTTTTTTTTCTTTTATGAACTTACAATGTGGAAAAAAAGAAATTTTCATTGATCTGGATAACAGCCCCACAAATTTTGCAGCGATCCGGACAGAAGAAACTGAGCAAAAGATTTGAGTGACAGCTATGAATTAGACTTCAAGGATATATACCAGTACAGAGATAATTAAGGGGACCATATATAGAGATTCCTGTTTTTGGCATGCAGGCTCTGAATTGCCCATAATCCATAAGGCAAGTGAAATGTATATAATATAAATTCATTGATGCTTATAGGACACTAGAAGTATATATATATGCAACAAATTATAACCCATACATTGAACTGAATAAGTCTTTGTCCTAATGCATCCTATACGTTCCCCCCTGATTTGGTACACTAACCAGTTTAACCTCTCAAGTATTACACTGTACAGCGACTAACGAGCCGTCTTATGTAACGGTATAAAGCATAAACAGTAGGAAATCAATCCGAATTCTCTGTCACACACCAGAAAGTGCAATTGCATCATGTTTGGTTCGAATTGAAAATAGCAAACAGAACAAAGCTGTTAAATTCCACTGGTAAACCAACATGACAAAAAGTTCTCCCAACTGAGGCAAGTACAATACTGCAATCTTCTGTTCAAAATACATCTTTACTACACACTCTCCATTACCAGGCCTCTAGAAAGCCCATAACTAAGGCAAAGGTGTGTTCCCAACATAATTACAAAACTAGAGTCTATTCGGCAGACTCAAATATTGTAGGTTTTCATATGATAGTCTATAAAAAATAATCACTGTACACTGTTCGACAAACTAGACTAACAATTTCTAATAAAAATTTATTCCTCTAAAACACTTATTTTTAAAGGGAAAATATTAATTTAGTCAGACTGGATTATTTTTTTTCTATTAATTATGGGTTCTTTGTAGATTTTTCACCAACTGCAACATGGAATCATGTTGTTTATAGAAAAAAATTTCTATAGGATCAGTGACTACAGAACTGGCCAGGCCGTTACTGTGGGCTGTTACTGGTAATTCCATTTTGCTGATTTCTAAAGGCCCATTTCAATAATTCCAGCCCAAATTCTGCTAACCAAAGTCGCCAAAATGGAATCCTTGCGAGTTGCCTCTGTCAAAAAAAAAAAAAAAGCGCACTGGTGGCCGAACCAGAGCCATAATCCATTTGGACCATTCCTTCCTTGCTTGCATAAACTATTCTCCCATGGACCCACTAAAACCTTTATCAATTCCCAGCCACATAGCAACAGTTTACCAGAATCACCAATTTAGACAGGGTTTACAAACACCCTGTCACTGCAATCCCTGCCCCACAACTGACAACATGCCAAATTGCCAAATATCCAAATAAAATCCAAGTCTATACACAGCAACAGAAATGAAAAGCAAGAAATAATAATCAAGAAGCAGTTCTGAAAAGTCCTAATTGGCCGGTCCTATTTTGTTTCTTTCCAGGGACCTAAATGCAAAAATCCAACTCTGTTCAATACTAAATTCCAATTTGAACGGATTGTAATAAGTTCATTGGAAAGCTTCAACAGGAGCTGCTCCGGCAAGAAAGAGAGGGAGAATGGGGACTGTGTTGGATTCTCATTTCCTGGCACTCACAGCCATTGTCACGGTATGTTGTAGCTCTGTTGGGTCTTAATTTTTTATGGGTCTTTTTGCTTCCTGCTGGTAGAAATTGGGGACCTTTTGATTGTAGCATTGATTGGTTCTGGTGTTTGTTGTTTAGGTGGGATACCAGCTGCTGTTCTTCATCATCACGGCGCTCCTCCGGTTCGACAAAGTCACTGATTTTGCTGGTAATTGTGCCTAAATTCTTGTTGAATTCTTTTAGAAGATGTATGTTATGATATTTGGAGATAGATTGGTTGTTTTTATATATCATCATATGTTTATGTTTTTTTGTTGTTGCAGGGAGCACCAATTTTGTCATAATTGCTGTGCTCACTCTAGTTCTGAAGGGCACATGGCATTTCCGACAGGTAATTTCCCGAATTCTATCTCGAAATGATTGATTAACTGAAGCATTTAGCTGTGATCCTAATTAATTAACAAGAACATTATTGGCAGATTGTGTTGACGGTTCTTGTGGTGCTCTGGGGTCTCCGCTTGGCGTCCTTTTTGTTACTGAGGTGCGTTTGTTTAATTGTCTGCTTTGTACTAAAAAACAATCGATTTTGTATGCTCAAATAACAACGTTATAATTGAACTTTTTGGGTACGTTGTAGGATTTTGCAATGGGGAGAAGATCGCCGGTTCGATGAAATGCGTGACAATCTGGCCAAGCTGGCAGGTTTCTGGATTTTTCAGGTGCACTTGTCAGTTCATATTTCTATATAACTTAGAAAAAGTACTTTAATTTCATATTCCAATATGAAAACAAACTAAAACCAAATGATGACACCCTCATGAAAATAGAAGTTATTGAATGGTAGAATATTGTTTAAATTAGCATCATGTTTTCCCGGTACTGGCATTGTCTTCACTGTCTAAACTTGAATGTACCCATTGATAAACAGTGACATTTTGTAGGCGGTTTGGGTATGGACGGTGAGCTTGCCTCTGACAATAGTAAATGCCAGCGACGATGACCCTTCTGTCAGACCTCAAGATATAATTGGCTGGATTATGTGGTTTATTGGTATCCTGGCAGAAGCAACCTCTGATCAACAAAAGCTTACGTTCAAAAATAACCCAGCTAACAGGGGTAAATGGTGCAATGTGGGTCTTTGGAAGTACTCTCGCCATCCTAATTATTTTGGAGAGGTTCGTTTATTTTCATTCGTGAATTTCGGTGGACCACATAGCATCCCAAGGAATCATTGTAAATTTTTCTGACTTGCTAAAACATAGGCAAATAGGTGATAACTATCACATACTGGTAGGGGGAAGGGACCAAAAAAAAATTAAATTGATAAAGCTACCCTCATTTCTTGTCTTTACTAAACCAAATTATTTCATCATTAGTTCCTACAAATTTACCTCTGAGCCACAATACTTGTTTTCTTTCTTTATTTTGCTTATCTCAAGTATGTGATGAGTACTGAATCCCTCAGTCATACACAGCCAAAACCAATCTAGAGCATGGAGCTCACACATGAAGAAGAGCACGTCTTTGAAAATTAAGCTAGGCTTAGGCTAGGTTCTGAGTCATAACATCCGTTGTTTTGATTTGGTTTAGTTCTGGCTTGGTCAAAGGATTAATTTGAATGAAGTAGGAAAATAATTAATATCAAAGTATCATAGGAGTCATATACTTACAATCACCATAAAAATTTAGTGTTATGAGAAATGTTTATGTGAATTTGATAACAACTCTAAATATTACCCAATACCCATTATGCATAATTGTGCTTACTCTTATTGTTTAAACTGTGATATAGATTTTTCTCTGGTGGGGGATATTTGTGGCGTCTACTCCAGTTCTACATGGGGGAGAGTGGGCAGTTATCGCAGGGCCTATTTTTCTCACCTTGTTACTTCTCTTCGTCAGTGGCATACCACTCCTTGAGGTTTGAACACATTTTATATTACCTTTTCGAGTACATTCTTTTCTTGGTTATAGTTTTTCTGTTACTCATATTATCCACAAACTCGATCCAGGAATCGGCAGATAAAAAGTACAGCAGTGTAGAAGAGTATCACATTTACAAAAGCACAACCAGGTAACAGCTCCCTTTACTGTATCATCTGATACTGGTAGAACAGTAGTGAGTGGTTTAACAGTATTTTATACAAGGAACAGCTTTAAACTATTACCCATTATGCATAATTGTGGCCTACTCTTATTGATTAAGTTGTGATATAGATTTCTCTCTGGTGGGGCTTTATATTATTATACATATATACTTAGTAATCACAGAAAAATGTTGATTAAAGCTTTTAACCCTTCATCTGCAGCCCGCTTATACCGCTTCCGCCAGCTATCTATGGAAGTATTCCTGGATGGATCAAATCAGTTTTCTTGTTCGAGTTCCCGCTCTACAACAAAGGTATCTCCCAGGAAGGAATTTTAAGCTGAGTCTGTTCTCTAGTTAAGATAATATGTTTGTAGATTTGATTGTAAGTGTTAATAGCAGATTCTGATTGGCGTTGAACTTTTTTTTTAATTTTTTTACCTGTATATGTTCAATTATAATGATTACATTGTTTGTTTTCCTTTTTTACCTATCCATGTAGTTACTTCTTCAGTTACCCGACATAAATGTGAATGCTAGTTTCATTCTGTAAGTATCTAAGATGAGAATTAAAGTTCATGCTGATACAAAATGCATATAAAACTCCAGCTCTCTAACAGTCATCATTATGAATTGTTATATGTATTTTGCATTTCGATTCTGGTAACGGTTAGGATGCAGTAAAGCAAAAATCATATTAGGAGAGACCCATTCAGATAAGAACTTAAGATACCCTCTTCAATGCACAAAATTTCCTTCATATGTATGGTACATCTCTGGGACTAATTTGTCATGTTTTAACATGACAGGAATTGGGACAAAGAGGGAGTAACCGCAGCCAATTTGATTTATCCACAGAAACCAAACTTAATTTCAGTATTTCTAGTGAAACAGGTTGCTTGGTATGTCTTGTTGTTGTCCTTTTGGAGTAATGTAAGCATAGCTCTAAACAATAGGCTACTGGTTTTTCACATTTTTGCAGAATAATTTCTCACATTTTTGAGAACTTAATGAATGGATAAAGTTTCTTTGTATTTATTATCTCCGAGCTTGACTATTATGAAAACGTTTGCATTTCACTCAAAAATGCTAAAGGTCCAAATTATACTTTGTCACATCAGAAATTTCAATTTATAGTTCTCATTAAATTCATCATATCAATACTAAGGGATACAAAAATTTTCCATTTTTGGAGATTTTAAGTATTTGTTTTGGATTTTTCAAAATGACTCTAAAATATTAATAAAATAATGCTGGTAGAAACGTGGATTTTAAAAAATCTGAAATATATACATAAAAAACTCCAAAATGGAAAATTTTTGTATCCTCTAGCATTAATATATGGTGAATTTAATGGGAACAATAAGTTGAAATTTTGGGTATGATAAAGTATAATTTGAGTTGTTAGTATTCCGGAATGAAATGCAAACATTTTCACAATAGTTCTGCTCTTTTATCACCAATCAACATGGTCCTAGCTAAGTACAAAAATGAGAAAGCATTCTTTCAAGTGACCTCAAGAAGGAGCTATCGAAACCTTATCAACCTGTACAATATACTCCAACGTAGCGCCCGGTGGAATCTGCATCCCCGAACCGAAATCGGCGCCATCATCTCCAAAACCAAGGCTAGGAGGAATGATCACCCTCCTCTTGCCACCGGCCTGCATCGACCGAAGCACGCTCTCCACTCCCTCGCACATTCCTTTTGTGTAAGGTCTTGAGCCCATGACCAGTGCCAGTGGCCTATTTCCGTCTGCAAAAGTGTCCACAAACGTTTCGCCACTGCCATTGGCCCCGACAACTTTGCCCTTTAGGTCTAGAACAACCAAATCACCGCGTCTTGGCATGTCGCCGCCTCCGACTTTCATTTCGTAGTATCTGATTCAGGATTACCAAAAAAAAAAGAAGTTGCAATTGGTTTATTTTATCAGAACACGACTTCCGGCTAAATAACAGAACTGTTCTTGTGATCAGTGAGAGATGGTAAAAACTAACTATAATCCTTACTATATATAAAAGCATATTGGAAAAAATGACATGAAATGACTATCTTCCCCAAATAAGAAATCTGAGCCGTTGATTATTTTCTTGGATAGATTAGAATCATTGATTTACGTTAATGCCCGTTGACGTTAATGTCTTAGCCCATTAAAATTTAAGGCCCATATCAATTTCCTCAATATAAGGCCCATTACATATTGTCTTAAAAATTTATTATAAGAAATAACAATTTCAGCCCAAAGCAACACGTTGGCTCTTTACTAGTTGTGGTACAATACCTCTTAACTAAAATGCAATTTTATCCCTATAACATCGACATAAAAAGGCATATACCATTGATGTTAATGTAATCAGTAAACTAGTGAAGAATTGGGAGTTAAGAATCTAATAAACACAATAATTTTGACAGAATTACAAAGTGGCTTGATTTCATTATATTACCTGATGCCATTTGGTAACACCACCTCCACCTCCTTCTCCACATCCCTAATCACAAAGAAAGGTAAAGCAAAGTAAATAATTTATTATGAGTGGTTCAGCTACGGATCGGCTAAGCAACCTTAACCTTTCATCCTGAATCAAGCGTTCTTATCAAACATGTCTCTTTAATTGTATCGAAAAGACGTATCATGACCATCCGATTATGAAAAATGAACAGTCCATATTTCATCCGATCCATAGCAGAATTAGCCATTTAATTATCTGCAAAATTGGGTATAAAAAAATTGATCAATCAAGTTCTATAATCCACCTGGTGTTAGCCTGCTGCTGCGAGACCTCCAGCCGGGTTTTAATCTGCTCCGAGACAACCCCGAATGCCAGAAACCCGACCCACGCCAGGCCAGCGCCAATGCCGAACCGCCGTGTCAGGCTCGACGCCACCCAGTCGGTGGAATCGGCTGTGGTCCTCTTCTTCGGCCTCAGCTGGATGGATGGCTGAGCTTCCTGTGAGACCTGCAGAGGTTGGCTCTGGTTCTGGGTCTGTGGTTGGCTTGATGGAGTAGGAGTAGGAGGAGTTGGGGACTGTGAGCAGGAGAGTATCAGTGGCTTCTTGGAGAGCAGAGGAGGGGGCACAGTGGATGGAGAGGCCATGAAGGAAGCCATGGTTGATGATGAAGAGAAACTCACTGGTGAGAGTGTGAGGTTTGTGAAAGAGAGAGATATTTGTTGTTGTTCTTAGTTTTTTTCTTTTGTTTTTATCTTGATGATGGCCAGGAATTTTATGGTGCTGCCACGTGTAAATAGGCTTATCTGTTTTATTATCTTATTTTCTTGGCTGCATTTTTCTGTCTCAAAATCTGCCAAGAAATTGATAATCCACTCTCCAAAGTCAAAATTACCCAAAGCGTGTAGCTGTGGCATTATTAATTAGCAGTTTCAAATAGCAGATGAAAATTGAAATCTGAAAAAGTACCGGAGAAAGCATTTTTCACCTGTACTGCATTGAATTTAAAAACACAAATTCATTGGCGTTTAAACATTTTTCTTTCTAATTCTCATCAATGTTTGCTTGCTGAAGAAGACCAACAATCCATGCAACTTCTATTGGGCCAGTATGGAATCGAAGCTCAGGAGGTCATACAAACAAAGACAACATTCCCATATCAAACTCAAGCCTTCAAGTCACAAAGTTAACCCAATTTGGGCCTATAAGGTTAAGATCTCAGCATTGGGCCCAAAGTCTCAACTCAATTCCAAACCTCACACGGTCACACCACCAAGAAAGTAACTTCCACTTCCATTCCATACAGACCACACATCAATTTATAGTTCCGGTGGCAGGATTTTAATCCATGATTTGCACCTATGACAGAGGGACCCACGAATAAAAAATAAACCCCTATACCGATAATCTCAGCCGTCTAAATTAATCTAAACGGCCACAGTCCCATCTCAGTCTACTCTTTTCTCATCCCAAGCCCATCTCGAACGAATCCATATCCTCTACTGCGCAGTAATCCAACCATTAGATCTGCTTTGAGATTCGTGAAACTCAATCTCATAAAAACCCCCCTATGATCCTCACCGTTGATTCGCTGCGCAGAGGATAAGTACGCATCCCGAACCTTCTTTCCAATTCTTCCTTCCTTCCTTCCTTCAATCGATTCGATTCAATTCGTGACCTAAAACCTTTTCTTTCTTCCTTCACTCGCCCGCCACGAAACGAAACCCTCGTCGTCGTCGTCGATGTCGGCTCCGGCTGCGCCCGATCTGAAGCCCAAGTTCATCTCCAAGGCCGAGCGGGAGCGGCTTGCCCTCGAGCGCCGCCAGGCCCAGGTCGCGGACCAGCGCCGCTCTCTCCCGTCCCTACCTCCCAGACCCGTTAACCCCTCTGCACCCGATGCTGAGAAGCAGCCTGAGTCCGATGAGGAGAAGGAGGTGACGCGGGAAAGGGACAGAGACAGGGATAGAGATCGGGAGAGGGATAGAGAGAGGGATCGGGATCGGGAGAGGGAGAGGGATAGGGATAGGGATAGAAGAGATAGGGAGAGGGAGAGGGAGAGGGACCGGGACCGGGACAGAGATAGGGATAGGGATAGGGATAGGGATAGGAACAGAGACAGAGATGCCGATCGGGACCGGGAGAGGGACAGGGATCGGGATCGGGACCGTGACAGGAGGAGGGATCGTGATCGGGACCGGGAGGTGGAAGAGAGGGACCGGGAGAAGGACCGGGAGAGGGCTCGGTTGGAGAAATTGACCGAGAGGGAGAAGGAGAAGGAGCTAGAAGCGATTAAGGAGCAGTACTTGGGGTCGAAGAAGCCGAAGAAGCGGGTCATTAAGCCGAGCGAGAAGTTCCGGTTCTCGTTCGATTGGGAGAACACCGAGGACACTTCCCGGGACATGAATGCGCTGTACCAGTCGCCTCACGAGGCGAGGCTGTTGTTTGGCCGAGGGTTTCTGGCGGGGATCGATCGTAGGGAGCAGAAGAAACAGGCGGCGCAGCATGAGAAGGAGACGCGGCTGGAGCTGCGGAAGAAAGATGGTTTACCTGTTAAAGAGACTCCGGAAGAGATGGCTTTGCAGAAGAAGAGGGAAGCTGCTGCGGAGATGTATGATGCGTTTGATATGCGGGTGGACCGGCATTGGTCGGAGAAGGCGCTCGAGGAAATGACGGAGAGGGATTGGCGTATATTCAGAGAAGATTTTAACATTTCTTACAAGGGGTCGAGGATACCAAGGCCGATGCGTAGCTGGAGCGAGAGTAAGCTCTCGTCTGACTTGCTCCGTGCAGTTGAAAAAGCAGGTTATAAATCTCCTTCACCTATTCAAATGGCAGCTATACCACTAGGGTTACAGCAGAGAGATGTTATTGGTATTGCTGAAACTGGGTCCGGTAAAACTGCAGCCTTTGTCCTGCCCATGCTCTCTTACATAACCCGTTTACCTCCAATTAGTGAAGAGAATGAAGCCGAGGGACCTTATGCAGTGGTGATGGCACCTACCCGTGAGTTGGCACAACAAATCGAGGATGAAACTGTAAAGTTTGCTCATTATCTGGGCATCAATGTTGTGTCGATTGTGGGTGGTCAATCAATTGAAGAACAAGGGTTCAAAATTAGGAAAGGCTGTGAGGTGGTAATTGCAACTCCAGGTCGTTTACTGGATTGTTTAGAGAGGCGGTATGCAGTACTTAACCAGTGTAACTATGTGGTACTGGATGAAGCAGATCGCATGATTGATATGGGTTTTGAGCCACAAGTTGTTGGGGTACTTGATGCAATGCCTTCTAGCAATTTAAAGCCTGAAAATGAAGATGAAGAATTAGATGCAAAGAAGATTTACCGTACCACCTACATGTTTAGTGCTACCATGCCTCCTGCAGTGGAGAGGTTGGCACGTAAATATTTGCGAAATCCTGTTGTGGTTAATATTGGTACAGCTGGTAAGGCAACTGATTTGATTTCACAGCATGTGATCATGCTTAAGGAGTCTGAGAAAATGTCACGGCTTGAAAAGATCTTGATTGAGCTTGGTGACAAAACTGCAATTGTCTTTTGCAATACTAAGAAATCAGCAGATGTGAGGGCTAAAGAGTTGGATAGATTAGGGTTCAGGGTCACGGCTCTGCATGGAGGCAAGTCTCAAGAGCAGAGAGAGATAAGTTTGGAGGGGTTCCGCAACAAGAGATTTAATGTGCTTGTGGCGACTGACGTGGCAGGTCGTGGTATTGACATTCCTGATGTGGCGCATGTTATAAATTATGAGATGCCTTCTTCAATTGACATGTATACACACAGGATTGGTCGTACGGGTCGTGCTGGAAAGACTGGTACAGCGACAACTTTTCTCACCTTGCATGATACTGATGTATTTTATGATTTGAAGCAGATGCTCATACAAAGCAATAGTCCAGTTCCACCTGAGCTGGCACGGCATGAGGCATCCAAGTTTAAACCGGGTACCATACCAGATAGGCCACCTAGGAGAAATGACACTGTTTTTACTCATTAAGGATATAGCCAGGTATTTTATGATAGATTGGCTTATGTTTAGCTAGACCTTTCTGAAGTTTGAACTGTTATTAGAGATATGGTGATGTGCTATGAATTGTTTATTTTGAGATTACTGTTAATTAAACTTGTTATGAAGCAATTTGTTCTCAAAAGTGCATGATCTTCTGTTTGATGTACTTGTCAGTGAAGTGTTGTTGTACTCCTTGTAGGCTGTTTGTTTAAAAAATCCAATCTAAAGTGCAATAGATGGATTTTCACTTCAAGGGAAATGTGCAACAACCACTATTTTTTTTTTCTTATATTATTTTTAGTGTAAAACAAATTTTGACACGATTAGACGTTCAGTATGTTACCTAAACACAAGCTTGTGATATCAGTCTGTAGTAGTTGAAATCTAGAATCATAATCAGTGACTTCTGTTGAATTGTGAAACGATACTGTTCAAAGGATACGCCATGTTTATTTCTTTTTTTGTAAGTTATTCTGTGATATGATAATGCTGCTGAATGTACTATAGGTACTCTAAGGCATACCGGTATATCATCATATTAATGAGTAACAATACTGTACCATCGTGACGGAGCACCATGTCCGTTTTGAACCAAGAATTTCCCAATGCCTTTTTGTACTTGTGTTTACTTTTTAAGTTTTCAGGTCATAGTGTTTTCTACACAAAGCTTATGTTACCTTTGAATGTTAGCGAAGCCATGGTTTCTGAGTCCGATAGACTCTACTTAAGGCTCAGGTGCTCACTCTGATGAAGTTCTCTTAGGCCCAGTATTTTAAGGCCCAGGAATATAATTATAATTTTATTGGATTTGTACGTTTGGAACTTCTCACCGAGTAGAAGTTGGAAGCAGACTATATGTGAATACAAAAATGATATGCTATGTAGAGCCCACGGCCTATATTTTTCCTAACACTTCCAACAGAAAATTGTCTCGACTCCGTTCATTCCATAGCCACGTCGAGGAGCACTTGTCACTGAAACAAGAGACTGCCGAGTAACACATTCCTGCTCGGTGCAAGAAACAAATTAATCCATGAAAACAGGTTGTAAATAAGAGCACCTGAAACCAACTGGTACGATTTTCAGACCAGCAAGGATACTGAAACTGATTGACCAAATTACGGGTTAAGAGTTAAGACTCATGGAAGGTACAGGAAACGTTCTGAATCCGCACGACAAGATGCGGGCGAGGGACGTTAACAAGGTTGCAAGGGGGCAGCAGGCACCAAGGCCGGCCCATGAGCCTGGCGCCATATCTGAGGCGTCTCCACTGTCGCCTGGATCGACGGATGAGTCTGGAAGGGTCGTCGAGTTGAGAACTGCACCGCTGGATGCACGTTTTCCTTTCGCGAACCAGACCCGCCACTGCTATGCACGATACCTCGAGTACCACTGGTACAGTTAGTTGTTAGATGTTTGAACATTTTATATATATGCTGAGCCCTGGTTTCATCAAATGATTTCAATCATCGATCCAGGTGTATTAAAGCATCAGGTGGAGAGTCGGCAAAATGCGAGAAATTCGCTCGCTATTACCGTTCTCTTTGTCCCACAGATTGGGTAAGGTTTTGTTATATATCTTCACAAGAATTATTCAAAAATCAAAATTGCAGGAATCATTATATATATAATATATTGCATTAGTGTTCTCAAGAACTATTCTTTTCAATTAAAATCCTCCTTGTTTTGCTGGGAACTCCAAAACTCCAAGAGTAGCAATTTATGCTGAGTATGAACTTTTTAATTAGTGATAACAAGAACTGTCTGATTTTGCAGATTGTGGAGTGGAATAGGCAGAGGGAACTAGGGATTTTTCCTGGCCCAGTTTAGTGTAACTATAGAAGAAAATAAATACCAAAGCTGGCTCTTGCGGTACAGAAGCATATAAATGTTTATCTGTTATTTTCTTTAACTTTTTCTGTAATGTAAATTTCTACAGTTGTGTACTGTCTTACATAAGCAAATAGGACTACTGTACGTTATCGTTGTGAAAACTTGTAATTATTAATTATTTGAAATGCCTCATCGATCACATATAACTGGTGGATCGAACCTGCCCTGCCTTCCTAGTCTCTAGACTCTCCACTGAGAGGTGAATAATCAGCACTTGGTGTGGGTCTGGGGGATTTCTGGGCTAGAGCCTGGAGTTATTTAACATATGTGTAACCATTTTTCTACTTCTCATATATATATGGAAATGTTTGTTGTTCCCTACTTCTCTTCCATATTTCTAATTTGGCTGAATTCTAAAAATCATTAAATTGATATATACAAAGAAAGGGGTGGTTAGCTATGAGTATTTTTTTTAGGAAAAAAATGTTAGTATAATACAGCCAAAATTATTATTGGTGTCGGTGATATCATAAAATTGTTCAATATAATTATTTATCTTATTGTTGTTACTATTATGTAAGTATCTAACTATTTTCTCCTTATCATTAAAAAATAGTAAAATAATTTTAAAAATTTTAAACTTTGGTTTGCTGATTAGATTTTGATATGATGATTATGTTGAGTTGTTCGGATCAACTATTGGGCATTGAAAAGAGAGATACGGGCCACATAGTACGGTAAAAGTATGATATACATATTGTTGTAGCTTCAGACTATATAATATATGTGAAACATCTTGTATCCATTGAAAAACCTTTTATACATCCATAGACATGTATGGAACAAATACATTCTGAAATATAACTTATGGATGCTATGAACGGTTTTTCTATGGACACTGGCTACTCATAATATATTATATACTAGTCAATTGATCTTGTACGGATCGGATCATACTTTATGTGGTTATTTTGGACATAATTCCATATGTATCCCAAATAAAAAACTATTGTATTAAATTTAATTTTTAGTCTACCCCAACTTGCTTCCGGTAAGCTTCGAATCTTGCCTTCTAAGAATGCAGCCTCCTTTGTTTGAATCATGAAGTGCCGTGGCCAATCTCTTTCTTCTTGTATATTTACATTATACACCTCTTATATATAAAAAGTCAACCTAGCTGCATCTTTAATTAATTATATATATATAAGAAACTAAACCTAGCTAGCATTCATCAGCATCATTAATTATAATTAATTTGACTAACATTATGAGAAGTAGGAATTAATATCAATCAATTAGTAATTAAGACTTTGATCATTGCTGCCCAATTCACATTTGCTCACACTCAGTGCCATTGAAACGGACAAAGATATATTAGGCTCCATTAGGAAAAAACATATATGCAGACAAAATTTCGTATGTGCTTCTCTAAATTAAACCTTCAAAATACTGTATTCCCTCCTCTATAATTCATAACATCACATTTTCTATATTTAGTCATAAAGACTTAATTACACTTATCTTATTAACTTCTTATTCACATTTATCGAAAAAATATTTTTTTGGGTTAGAATTTTGTCCAAAGCCATTTGGACGGTCTCCGTCCAAAGCCATAACTAAACTGTTCGATTCAATTTATATGTTTATCAACGGTGATAGCATGTGACCGGCCCCATCATTCTAAATATAACCGGCATGCTATTTTTAGCACCTACATGATTAAATCACGGTTGATCAATTACTAACAATTAGATCATAAGGCTCTTAGAATTCTTTGGACCGTCCAAATGGCTTTGAACAATATCTGAACCCTATTTTTTTTTTTCCGTAAAAGGAATATATATATAAATTGTACTACGTACAGATACATAGGAAAAACAAACATAAAAAATTTCAAATTCTTAAAAATTGAATTCTTAGTAAATTAAAAAGTGAAAGGTGAAATTTTGGTACCCAAAAAGTTTATAACTATAACATATGTGAATGATGGAAGTCAACTTATGATGATATAGTACTTATTAATTAACCATGAAATATTAAGTCGATGAAAAATGGGTAAATTGATAAGGGTTATGCTAATAGTATCCCTTGATCCGTACCCCGTAACTAACTTCCATTTTCGAAAAATTAATTACTGACATAGCGCCCGGTGCAATTCCATTTCCATTTTCGTCTGATGCATTATGTTTTAGCACAAATTAACTTAGTTAATAGCTTTTTCGATACAACCCATATAAACACGAACCAACTTGAAGCATTTATATGTTTCAATACTAAATTGTACATGTGTTAATATTTAAGATTACAATAGATTTCAATATATCAAAATAAAACATGTAAACCTGTTAAGTAAAATATAATGCCTCATAATTTAAAAGAAAAAAAAATATAAACACCCAGTGCTAAAAAAATAAACACCGGTCATAAAAATATAAACACCTAGTGCTACAAAAATAAACACTGGTCATCAAAATATGAACACTTAGTGCTACAAAAATAAACACCTAGTGAAAAGGTATAAACACCGGTTATAAAAACATAAACACCTAGTGCAAAAGTATAAACACTGGTTATAAAAATTTAAACACCTGGTGTGAAGGTATAAACACCGGTTATAAAAATATAAACACCTGGTGTGAAGGTATAAACACCGGTTATAAAAATATAAACACTTAGTGTGAAAGTATAAACACCAGTTGCTATTCTATGTGCACGTCGTGCAGAGTCCATGACCCAAGCGCCAGAGTCTAAAAATAGGGGTTCAGATGGCGAGAGTGTTTAAATTTTACAGCCAAGTGTTCATATTCCGATCAAGTATTTTACTATCAAGTATTTATATCTTATAATCAAGTGTTCATATTTTTTTTTTCCAATCAAGGATTTTTCTGAAATCTACTTTAGCACATATTCTATATGTCGGACATACCATATTGAAACTTAGTATTAATTAATCTCTAATTCAAAGCTCAGATGAATTATTAAAGTCAACACTATTGTCAGCTCAAAAATCAAAATACTATTTTAACCTCTAATTATTTACACTATTTAAGCGGTCCTCTTTATACAGTAATAGCACTAGTGCTGGTTTGGTTTGATCCGCAAGAGTTTTGGGGGACGGAAGCGGGGTACGACGGTTGGGGTACTGAGAGATTTTCTCAATTGATAATTAAGATTTGCATATCACATGAAGCCTAGGTGCACATTTTGAAAAGTACTGAAATGCGCGCACCCAATTTGAACGGCGAATGGCATTGCAAACACAAACCTTGACAATATAATTATAGTGATAGTTTTCTATATAATATGTAATATGTAATTAGGAAGTATCAACTGCTATGAAAGCTCTCCATTTTGCGAATCCTTTTTACTTCCCCCAATAAAAATAAGAGTGTTATCTAGAATCCATACTACAGATATCCATAAAAGTCACACGTAGGTTGTCAAATAAGACTTATGTGGGTCCATGTGTAACACTTACACTTACATGTGTGATTCTATGGATGTCTATAGAGTAGACACATAATGTTTCCCTAAAAATAATGCAATAAAAATTAAGAGAAACAATAGGAATCCACCGGGTGTGCCAATCCAACGTTTCAAACGTAAAATGTCTCTTAACATCTGTTAAAGGTCGCTCATTATATGTCAAAACTTAAAAGGAAAGCATAAATGTTGAATGAAAAATTTATTGTACGGGATGCACAAAATTTTTATTCTAAAAGTAGTCATTTAACACTTGTACACTCCCATTCAACAGATAATGAGTGAGTCTTTTATCAGATGCTGAGCGCTTTTAACATTAGAAACGTTGGATGACACAATCCAGTGAACTCCAAACGTTTTCAAAAGATTAATGGGAGCGTGATTTCAGTTTCCAACAGTTACATGAACAAAACACAAAAGAAAAAAAAAGAAGGAAAATTTCGAAATGGGGCTAGCTAGCTAGCGCTGAAATCAGCTACGATCCAAATCAAATCGGAGGACCCTCCAATCTCCATCTGACGGCTGAGATTATTTTAAAAAATCTCCCTAAAAACCACAGTCGTCGGATCGGGTATTGGAGGGCCCTCCGATCCGATTTGGATTGTAGCCGATACGGGCTCTAGCTAGCTAGCTAGAAAGGAGAAAGAAACTAACTGCCCTCGGATTTTCTAGAAAGGAGGAAGTTCAAAAAAAAAAAAAAAAAAAATTGTTGATTATTAAAGTGTCCTAGGTAAAGTACAACAACAAATTTTAGGCAGATACAGATACTGCCTTTCCTTTTGGAACTTGGTACCAATGATGTTAAGATCACTTGACACTTGTCTCTTAGGCGTTGGGATCGCATAGTTGGTGTGGTAATTTGTGTCCCTGGTCTCTCTTCACTTGTCAATTTGTCAGGCACGCTCTTGTATATATAGTTGTATATATAAAAAAGGGTAGCAGAATATTCTGTTTTTACAAGAAAAGGATGTGTATCAACTTGGCAACTTGGCCATATATATATATTTGGCGTAACGAGGCAGAAATGATACAATTTATTAAAGCTCTTAGAATATATAGTTTGTACCAAAATTTATTTTTTCAAATGCTGTAATATTAAACCTAATTTTAACCAGTACTAACTCAATATTCCAAAGGTTTAAATACCGTTCATAGTGGTCACTATAGCGGTCGATATAGCCTTTTGGAAGCAAAATGCTACGACGCTATCGGTTTTTCTCCGCTATTTGATACTTTATATAGTAACATATAAAATATGGTTAGAATCATCTGAATTTTCAATTATTTTATGATATCTAACACTTAATAGTTGTTATTTATGTTTTACAATCGTTTAACAAATAATTAATTGGATTTGTAAACAACAATCAATGTTATATAAACTTAGTATCCACATAAGAAAAATTGGGATTGATTAGTGAAGATGAAAGCCATACTTGAAATCCATTAAAATATTATATAATCAATAAATATTTTTTTACATAATGTTTTATCATAATTTGTTTACAATTTTTCTATTATAATTTTTAGATTCTAACATTTTTTCTTGAAAAATGATAGATAGATAATTTATTTTTGATAACATCAATAATTCATTTAATTTTTTAATATTTAGGAAATATAATTACTCAATGATTCAATTTGAAATCCTTTTCATAGAAAGAAATAATACTTACAATAAAAGATTGACCAACATGTTGTACTATATCAATATGTATCCAAGAATACTTTGTTTCAAGAGTGATACAATAATTATATAATTTTCAAACAATTTGGTTAGAAAACTTTATACATTATTCTAATTATTCATCATTTTTAGTAAATATGTTAGCTCATAAACAAATAAGTTAGTTAAAATATTCTACATAACAGGAACCGGTAGCGCCTGCGATAGCGCCGATATCCAATATATATCCGCAATCAAATATACCCCACCGCGACGAATCCGCTATTTAAACCTTTGCAATATTCTATTAAATCCATTTGATGGGGGTACATATATTAATATGTACATGCCATGATTTCATTTAAATTGAATATAATTTGAAACATAATTAATCTATAAGTTAAAGAATGCATCCATAAAAGTTTTTTCATTTTTAAGATTTTTTATGAATTATTATAAATTTTTTAAAATCTCAATTGTCAAAATTGTCATTATAAGCATTGTCAATGGATCCCTCCTCTATATATATAGAGTAAAACTAGCGTGCTCGGCCTTCTGTGCTCCTAACTCAAAAATCATACCAAACCATCACGCAATTTTGATTTATGGTTCTCATTAACTTCTTTATATCAAAACCTCCTATCATGCAAAAATTTTCTATTTTTTGAGTTTTCTAAGTATATGTTTTGAAATATTTTAGGATTGCATCAAAATAATAATAAAATAATGTATAAAATTATGTCATCTTTAAAAAAGCCAAAACAAATAATTAGAAAACTCAAAAAATGGAAAATTTTTGTATCATAGGAGATTTTTATATAAAGAATTTAATGAAAACCATAAATCAAAATTTCGTGATAGTTTAATATAATTTTTGAGTTAGGAGCACGGGGGAGGCCTCCGTGCTCCTAAGACCACGGTAGTTTTACTCTCTCTATATATATATATATCCAAAATGGTCACATAAGATCAATTAATCCACAAATGGCTGATAGCCTGATCCATTCACTAAATTATATAACATTGTACAATTTCATGTGGGTGCTGCATCAGACTCTATGAGCTTGCCTTCTTCATGTATAACATCTGCAAAGATAATATTAATATATAACTACGCCGCAGGTGAACTCTATACCTACCAGCCATATATAACGTCCATTTCCGTTTCCAAAAAATTCTCGTCCCTCCAATCAAAAAATTGTCTGCCAATTAAATTGATCTGCTCGATCATGTCATGTCATGTGCACAACTTTATTGGTCAGAACGTCCCTTTTTTGTTAGTACAAATGTCTCTTTCGGAATGAATAAGGTTACTTGGCACAAGTTGCATATATATTAGCTACCACTTGATGTTATGTTAATTAGAAGACTTCTCATTCTCAATTCCCCCCAAAATTGATCATCAAAATAAATAATGATTTATAAACCCTGAACCCCCAAAATTGGAATTTTTTAAAGTGTCCTCATTTTAACTATTTACATATCCACACACACCCAAAGTTACTTATCTCGAATTTTATAATTCTTAATTCAAATTTTTACAAACAATGTAGACACGTAGACACTAATATTGAAGACACTGGATATGACCCTATTTTGTTTACTAAATGTATTCACGAAGGCTGTACTTTCTAGTTCCTCCTATATATGTAGAATGGCTAGCTTCAGGCAAGCAAAGACTCCACCAATGGGTTAATAGCTTAAATTTAAATTATTTGTTGATGGTACATTTAATCTTATCGTTTAGTTCATCGAGACGTGTATAATGGCGATTACCTTGGCGGTTGAATAAGTACTTTCTAGTACCAACTTTTTGACCCATTATCGTTTGTTCATGATAAGGACAACTAATTTTCTTCATGTACAAATATATAAATTCTCAGTTATGTAGAACCAAGTCTAGTGACTAAAGGCAATGCATTCTCTCAGTATTCAAATCAATTCATTAAAATATTCATTTATTTGTATAATATATCTCAGTACATTGTATGAAGTAAGTTGAATAGTGAAATCATTAATTTAAATATACTAACACAATATGAATATATAATTTTTGGTATATAAACACTTTATAATATGAATAGTGAAATCATTACCTTTTTATTTCTATATAAACACTTTATAATATGAATATACTAACACAATATATATCAATTTGAAATCATTTTTGGTATTTCTGTAACATTTTTCTATTGCAATAGATTCATGTTCGATCGGTTTCATATATAATGCGGTACCTAGAAGGATTAATATGTTTTATATAATATTTGATTATTATATAATATATATACATCATTTTGTGTGTTGTTTGTTTTTCACTTTTGGTAATGAGAAAAAGTCTACTTTCCCCAACTCAAATCCCCCTTATTTTTTCTCAACTTTCTTTTCTCCACTTTTCTACAAACTTTCATAAAATGTGTTCCCTCCCCTCTTCCTCTTCCTCTCCATCTCTCATTTCTTTATTGTTATTTTCAATGCCCACTAGCATCAACCGCTGTCATTGCCGTCACTCTTGCCTACTCCATCTCCCACGACCTTCTGCCCCTTTCTCTTTGAAACTTTGACACCTGCCCCTCTGACAAGATCATCTCCGCCGCTACTCCTCACACCTCCTCTCCCATCTCTCCTCCCTCCACCCACCCAATGCCTTATACTTACTCCTCCCCCAAGCTCTCTGATCAAGATCTCTCTTGCTTCCGTGATCACCATCATTTTTGAGGTCAATGATGTTTATATATGTCATATGTATGTAACTATGTACTTTTTTATTTCTATATAAACACTTTCTGTTACTATATAGACACTTTTTATTTATCTAAATATTTGCTCATGTTATATAAAAACTTTTTTCATTTATCAAAATACTTAATTAGGTCACATATCTAAACGTTTTTCTCATCTATCTAAATACTTAAGTGACCTATATAAATACTTATAACTTTAAAAACATAGCGCTGGAGTGCTTTAAATTAAGCACAAAAAAAAAAGTCATGAATTTGTCATTTTTAGTAACATTCTGAGCACATTTTTTTGTCAAAAAAGAAGGATAGTTAGTTGAGAGGACTAATAGTTGGACTCTTTAAATTTGTAATATATATGTACGTCAATTTAACACGCGCACGATCTTCTGTGGCCGGACTTGGCGTTGTTAGTCATTAACTGCATAATTAATTGGAAAGGTCAGATCTTTCAAATCTTGGATAGAATATAAAACTACAAAAATAGTACAAAGTGAGCTGGCCATTGGCCATTGAGGATCACTACTCAATGAATAAACTATATATACATGCATTGTGATCTACATTATTAGATTAGTACAGATTCCGTTATATATATATAGCAACTAGTGTTTCATATTTGTTTTCACTAACGTGGTCCATTTACTTAGAACGGGAAAAGATTTAATTTACCTTTTTAATTAACTTAGGAAGATATTTACTTGCACTAATTTGTCAGTTATTTTATACATGAGCACAAAAGGAGAAGTATATATTGTGTATGAAATTTTGTCTACTATCATTATATATATGGGTGGGATCCCTTGACACACTATATTCTAGCTAGCGGTATCTATATATGCTTGATGCTTTTTTAATATATACCCATACCATGTAATATTAGTGTTGTTAATTACCATTATTTAAGATTACTGAATAATGAGCAAAAAAGGGGTAAATCTAATTAGTTACCTTATAGTTTGTGACTTATATAATTGAATAAATAAATAAAGGATTAAAAATATATATATTACCTTTTATAGAAAGATATATATGAATGTAAGTATTACATTCATTATAGACAAAATATGTCACTATAAAAGATTAATAATCAGTGCACTAATTATTGCTATGAATAGATTTAAGCTGACTCAATTGTGTATATATGTGTGTGTATGTTTCATTTGTTACAATTAATTGATATTTAATTACGGCAGTGAGATGCATATATATATATATATATATAGTTTTCTTTGTTTTGGAAAAATCCGACAACTGCCTTTGTGCGTGCAAATCGCTAAACACGTGTTGGCAATCCATGAGGCCGACGGCAATATTGTGAAGCAATATTGCTCTATATATATATATACCTTATTCGGTAACGTACAGAAATTAGAAACCTTTCTATTAAATAAATACATCTTCATCACTTTGTCTTACCTTTTTCTTTTTCTTTTTTTTTTAGGACTTGGAAACCTACCCATGACAACAATTTGGTACTAAGATAAGTATATAAATGGAGTCCAGATTTTCTACACTCAACCATGGGGCGCCATGCCTAATGTATATATGTAGGAGATAATATATATACTTAATTATATAAGAACTATTAACAGCAAAGTTATATAAACAGACAGATGTAATGCAATAAAATAAAATAAAGTTTTGTTCTGCTTTGCAATGTTCATCTTGTGGGTGTTATTTTAGCTAATGAATTAATTAATATGAATCCACACATAATCAGAGTTATCATTCAGTTCCTGATCTGCAGAGTACCTTTTTTGTTATTTAATTTAATTTTATACCCTTTCATATGTTTATGTTCAACCAAGACTTTCAAACTATGGCCTGTACATGTATATATATTAATAATAAAATCACACGATTAATTTGACTTCTTGCTTGGACTAGGAAGAATCTTGATTTTATAAACCCCATTTTTAAATCTCACAGAGCTTGACTGTATATGTATTTTTCTACACATATATATAATTATATATAGCTAGCTATATATGACTTCAATGAGGAAATGCTGACAACACATAAATGGGAAATTTGTCAAGAGAAAGTAATATATATTGATCAACTCATTCAACCTCCAATTTGTACAAAAGTACTGAAGTTTAAATATTGAGTCCCCAAATGGGGATGAGTACTAATTGGTTATCATAAGCTAAATATCATTATTAATTTTTCAATGCATGTTATAGGAAATTACTAAAGAACTTGATCTGTTCTTTTTCTTGTTGCATTTTCTAAGGGAGCTTTGTTGCTTATGCGTTTCGACATATCGGCATATATACAATATCTATAGGTTGTACAGCATATATATATATAACTGCATAATTGCCACTAACATGCAGGCATGCAAATAAATAAGAACAACTGTGTTATGCACTTTTAATTGCACGATGCTACATTAGTGATGGATTACAGAAGATCACGCCTCGCAACGAGCGAAGCATACCCAATGGAGAGCCAGCATTATGTCTCTATATATATATTACTTTATCTCATCGATATTTTATATTCTTAGCTTACTGAACAAGGCATTGGTTGACGATTAATTCACGCAGATCAATTCAGCTCTTCTCCATTGCGCCGCTGCTGGAGGCATCGATCGTAAAGATCTCTCGCGCAACGTGTCGCCAAGTCAACGTGAAGCAATGCGAGCCGTCTGATAAACTCGATCGCATAGCATCTCGGTAGGCAAAGATCTGAATGCTTTCTCTACTGATTTGGGGATCAACTGATGAGCTTGTAGAGAGATATATATCAACTATCAAGAGAGGTACCAGGATATTTTTGTCGCGTACGTTGACCAGTAGAGAAGAGAAAGGAGTACTGATCTAATTATATATATCAAAACTATATGTGGTATTCATATACTGGTAATTACATCAGGAAAGAGAGATAAAGGCAAGGCTGCGCAGACATCGATTCCCTTTTCAGTCCATTCCATTAAATTGGTATGCATCATTTTCTATTTCTCCAGCCTTTTCTTCTACAGTGTTGCTTGTATTTCTTTCCCCAGATGCCGGGGTTTTCTGTTTCTCTTGATACCTGATAATTTGATTACTTACTTTGATTCCAAGAATAAGATTTCTTTTCTTTAACTGTTAATTTCTTTGTTTTTTTTTTTGGGTTATTTGAGAGTTTCCCTTTTGAGTTTTCTGATTCTTTTTAATCCAAGAACATCCCCAAATCATGGACTCTCTTTACAAGAGCTAAATATATTGATGATATTTCATGATTTAGCAAATCGATCCGAAACAAAATGAGAGCAAGATCGACTTGGCGATATCTCGCCAAGACATTTTCCGTTGTCAGATTTGTTGCCAGACAAAAACAGATCTCTCTCATTTAATCAAAAATTCAAAACTGCTTTACCAATTTCTTCTTCACTGACCTTTGAATCTCGGTAAATGACCTGATATATGGAAGTTTTTGTTCATTAATTAGCTAGATAAATCAGATGGGAAGAGGGAAAATACTGATTAAGAGGATTGACAACACAACAAGCCGGCAAGTGACCTTCTCGAAACGGCGCAGCGGGTTACTCAAGAAGGCCCGTGAACTGTCGATCCTGTGCGATGCGGAGGTTGGTCTCATTGTTTTCTCGTGCACTGGTCGCCTCTATGAATTTTCTAGCTCAAGGTGAAATTTTATTTTCTAATTCTCCTCTCCATATGTTACTAATTAATTAATTAGCTATATTCAACATTTATGTTCCTTAATTTCTCTGGAGATTCTTACATACTGGCAGTGACTTAACTGTTTAACATTAAGCCAGAGGTAATTAATTATTAGTATATGAAATCATGAAACTATTGTTTCACAAACTAAATGGTATTAATTAATTACACCAGCTGTTTGATGCTTTTGATTTTTTAACCGAGAGCTCTTTTTTTTGCTAATTATATAATTAGCATGCTATATATGCGGTCATTATATATGGCTATACATATATAGTTCTCCTTGAGTGAATTAAACTTTTGCTTCATTCAATATTGTAGTCTTATACATTGCAAAAATTGTGCAAAATAATTTGTTTAATTAGATTGCAAGCTAGCAACCTGAACTTGTTTTCAGGTTGCCAGGGACCTGTTAATTGCCTGATTAATTATAAGAAAAAGTTCATCAAAGATTTTCATAAGAAAAAAGATTTGTTGGTTTTCTATCCAGGTTATATAGTGTGAAAATATATATATATGTTCTACTTTGTCTCTTTATAGAATGAAAGCAATAATTGATCGCTACATGAAGTCAAAGGAAGAACCCCATCAATCATCACAGGACCCAAATTCACAACTAAAGGTACATAAAATTTCATTTTGTTACTGAATACAATACTTCAAATATATAGAATATTTGTAAATATATTGGGTGCTTAATTATATATTATTCTGATATCTTCCATAATATCTTTAACTACATCAGTTCTGGCAAAGGGAGGCAGATTCCTTGAGGCAGCAACTGCACAGTTTACATAAAGCTCAGAGGTAGATATATTTGCAATATTCTTTTTCATTATATTAATTTATATATGTAAAACAGTAAAAAAGGGTTCAAGGCTTCAAGCCTCTTATTGTATATACAACAAAAATTTTCTTTCATATGATCTGGTCGATCGATCAAGTTAAAACTGTTGCGCATCTTTTGATATATAACTAAGAACAAGTAAATCAAAGCATACAACACACACACACACACAATTATAGATTGGAATACTTATATGAGTTATGAGTCTTATGACTTATGAGTCTTATGACTTATGAGTCACGACTTATATACGATTATGGTATATACGTTAATCCCTGTACATGCATGTAATGTCCAAGTTCAGGCAGCTGATGGGTGAAGATTTGTCTGGATTAAGTGTAAGGGACCTGCAAGTCATTGAAAACAAGCTCGAGTTGAGCTTGAATTCTGTTAGAAAGACAAAGGTGAGACTAAGGCAATTTCGCAAGGTTACCAACTTTTCCTTAAAAAATATATGGCAGTGAACAATTAATTTATCAATCTATCTTTTTTTTTTCTTTACATTTGATTTCTTAGGAGCAAATACTTTCAGAAGAAATTCAAGAGCTCAATAAAAAGGTACGTACTACTTACGGCTCATGCCTTTTTAAGTTTTTACGCCATATATTCACAAAGAGCACCTCTATCATATTTCTTATCTACAACAATCACAAGAAGCAAATTGTATTAGTGACTAAATGAGCAAACAGAAATAAAATAGAAAAAGAAAAGGGTATAAGTTCCAATAGAAGTTCTTTTCTCTCTCTTTTATTAATTAAGATCTAGCAATTTTCATACTTTAAAACAGGTTCTTTGGATTCTCAAAATACTTAACAGGAAAAAAGAAAGTTCTATGTCGTTTGGTAATATTAGGGTTTAAGAGAAGGGAATAGTTTTCATGGCTGGATTTAGTACTAGTCGGCGAAACTTAAACAATATCCTGAATCCTGATGTTATGTATTCAGGGGCAGATGATGCAAAATGAGAACACTGAGCTCTACAAGAAGATGAATCTGGCTCGACAGGAAAATATGGCACTACGAAAGAAAGTAAGTCTTTCTTCTCAGAAGAAAAAGTTAAGAATATGACCTAAATATGCTAATCTATTATATATCTATGTTAGTACCAGCCTACCAGGCTAATGGAAGCTAATTAAGCCATCGGTACAAGCTAATTAAGTCGATGCAATTATTAATTAAGCTTGCAATTATGTGATCATAACTAAACTAAAGAAATGTAGAAGAAAAGATTGCATCAATGCCTCTAATTTTAGAAAGAGTTATTTGGTCTTTCATTAATGTTCAACTTCAAATCAGTTATACGAAGGAACCGGACCCAATGACGAGACCAACGAGCCAAACAAATCCCAGCTTCCGTATGCATTTGCGATGTGCAACCAAGATGTGGAGACTACTAATCTTGAATTGTCTCAGCCTAACCAGAAGCCGAGTACTGCGATGCAAACCAAGACACCGGCTATGGCGTAAGTTCATGCATCGATCCAACACAAATTCTCTATCAATTTAATAATCTTTGACATTCATACTGTTCTGCACATCCTGTCCTACGTACGTATAAATTTAATTATCTATTTATTTTTTATTTTCAGCAGACTTCAGTTGATATAGTGAGATCAGCAAGAGCCAAGTCAAGAATGTTCATCTTGGTAGGTCTTGAGGTTTTAAATTAAGAAAAAAATAGTGATTATTGTGGGAAACATCACTAGTTACGCTTTATGCATAATTAATTAAAGGAATAATCGCAGTTATTATATAACTATTACAATAGATATTTAATAATTTTCTTGGGGCAGCATAATTTTTTTTTTTTTTTTTGGGGAAATTGCAACAGCATTGAAAGATGGCTAGCTAGGGATCATAGTATGCTTGTAATTTTTTTTTTCCCTTGGCTTTGTTTGATGTTGTTTTTTTTTCCTGTTTGGAAGTGATAATTAGTGATATTCATATACAATTTATATGCATCATAAAATGTTTCTTCTGTTTTTTCTTCCTTTAATTTTTTTGTGTTATATACCCGTTGAACATTCATGTATGATCAAATACATTTAACGAATAAGTTTGGTAATTTAGCAGCTTAGCACCATATAGAGTTGAAGACAATGCATAAGGGTTAATTTAATTATTGAAATAACGCTGTGTTTGGATGGAGGGAAAAGTAAAGAATAAGAGGGTATGGAATGAAATAAAAAAAGAAGAAGGATATATAAATTCTTTTTAGCCTCCCTTACATTTCAATTTGGCGAGTAACGAATTAATTAAATGTAAGCTTTTGTTTCCAACCTAACAAAAGTAATAGTGAAAATATTTTCCTTCCCAGTTCTCTCCCTTCTCTATTGCAACATAGTGTAAAGGGGTACGGACAGTATGTGCATTAACTTGTTCACAAATAACTATTACGTCCAAATAAGTCGTGTCCATGCACTTCTGTGCTACATTTTCAAGTATTTAAAGGCAGGTACATTGTTAACACGGTATGTTATATATATATATATATATATATATATATATATATATATATATATATATATATACCTATTCCCTGACAATGATGTAAATTAAAGTGAATTAAAATGTCATGGTTTAAAGTGTTTTAAGTTATCAAACAAAATTGATTAATTAAAGGTGTAACAAGTTAATTAAGGTACCAATACAGGTGCTTCAAAATAAATCACTAACATATCACATCTTTTATACATTATTTCCGATTTACTTCATTTATTTACTTTATTATCACTAAACATAACTATTTTATTGTGATATAATGTTTTACTCCGCTTTAACTTAACATGAAAGTTTGAGAGAAAAGCACAACAGTCAAAGCAATATTTGTTAATAAAAATAAAAAAAAAAATTTTGTATATGTATCATATGACATTTTTAACACTACATGTTGCTTTAAATAACTACATTTTACTTCAACTTAAATCACAGCTTTAGGGTGAAGTGAATAGGTGATTTAAATCACTACTTCAACAAAATGGGTGAATTTGTTTTACAAATAGATGTTGCTTTAAACATTCCATTAGTTTTACTTCATCTATTTATATCATTACCATCAACCATCATTTTAAGGTGAATAGGTGATTTAACACTTCAACATATTACAAGTATATGTCTCAATCGTAGATATTGAGTAATAATATATAACAATAACAGGACTTTTTTTGTTACCTTTAATTACAATCATGGTACTTTTATATTTTAATATAAAATAAGAACAAAACTAAAAACATGAGTCCATATTTTTTATTTCAAAAAAAAAAAAAAGATAAATCTATGAAAGTTAATTATGTTGCCGTTGGAGCTGCATATACACTTGATTAAATATATTAATATTACAATTGGGACTCCCCTTGGTGGGCAAACATCGGATTTGACCGGTCACAAGTACCCATACTTCTATTAACGAAATTTAATGGTTCCCAACATGAATTTGTCTGCCAAATGCGTCAGATATATATGCATAGTTTATGCCAATAGTTTATTGTACTCCTTTTGGAAGTCCGAGTTCATGATCATTTCGGAGATTATAAGGTTAGGTTAGTGCTTGGAGGAGCAAAATATATCTGGTTCTTTTCTCAAGTTAATTATTAATTAGTCATCGCCTTTTCGCCTTCTAAAAAGAAGAAATTAATTAGATATTAATGTGGGTGGATCATTAATTATAGCTAGCATATATATATATATATATATATAGAGTCCGGCTACAATAATATGTATATCACGGTTTTACCGTGCTATGCGGTCCGTATCTCAGTTTGCGGTGTCCAAATAGTCGATCCGAACCGCTCAACTTAATTTTTATATCAAAATATACTAGCAAACCAAATTTTATAATTTTTAGAGTTTTTTTGCTATTTTTAATGATGGAGAGAAAATGGCTAGATCCAAGGATTCTAGTTCATACAAAATAACGATTTACTCCCCATCACTAAACTAGCAAACAAATTCTAAAAATTGTAAAATTTGGTTTCCTAGTATATTTTGATATAGAGATCATATTGAGCGGTTCGGATCGACTATTTGGACACCAGAAATAGAGGTAGAGACGCATAACACGGTAAAACCGTGATATTCATATTACCGTAGCCTAATTATATATATATATATATATATATATATATATATATATATGACTATGGAGTAAAACTATGGTGTTCTTAAGGTAACGTAGCCTCCCATGAGTTAACACAAAAAACATATCAAATCATATCCACATTTTAATTTATGTGGCTCAATAAATTTTTTATATAACAGGGGCGCGGGCTTGTTACATCATTCATATAGTAGTTTTATTAATTTGCTAATTAATTAATTAATTTACTCTTAAGGATGAATGTATAATTATTAGAAATTAAAGTGAATATATAATTATTAAAAAAGGTTGTACTACTTTCTAGATCCTAGATCAGGGGTGTGGTTGAAGCGAGCTTATTAATTATATGAGCGTGCCCAGCACTGCCCAGGTGATCATTATATATTTGTTAAATTTAATTATCAACATAACTCGAAGTTTGTAATAAAATTTGTCTAATTGTTTTCCAGTCAAACGGATGATCACTTAGTTTATAGTTTTGTGATTTGACAAATTCAAGTCTCTATGCATATATATTATGATATATACTATTATACTTCTTCTGTTCTGACATAATTAAACAGCTGGTAGCTAGCTACCTTTTTTAATTTGGAAATATATATATAGTATTTTGACGAGGATTAATTGATTAAATCTAGCTGTTAGTGAGCCTCCTGCATGCTATGGTATCTCAGAATATTCTTTTTTTTCTTTTTCTTCTTGTTTTGTTAGTTGGACGTGCTCTTATTAATTATAATTATGAACGCCGTTTGACAAAACAAGTTCAACTAAAGATATCATATATATATACAACCTTAAATAAGGAGTTAGACTTTTAAATAGAGGGAAATTAATGGTATAAATCGAGGGTGGAGGAGGACTTAATTAGTATATCTGTTTATATATGGTGGAGGTAAAGGAGGAATTACTAATTAGTTTTTGGTGACGGGAGGTACTGGTATAGAGTGATAAAAGTAGAGAGAAAAGTGACAATGGATGACACTAATTAATTAAGATTTAAAAATAATGCAAAAAAGGTTTTAAGAAGGAAGTAATATATTAATTACTTTGAAATTTTGAGTGTATATATTAATATAGATGTGTTGATAAATTCCCCTTTTACAGATACATAACCTTTTTCATTAATTATTCAAGCAACCATGTTTATAGTTTAACTTTAAATATATGGATTATGGAGTATGGCTTAGGCATTTTTTTTAGTATAACAATTTGATACTTGAGATATATTAGTATACGTGCAGAGTTCGATCTTGAATTTTGACAGTTTTATCCGTTAAGCTGGGATAATGATAAATCGTAATAGTTCATTCGTTAATCATGAATCTTGAAATTTTTAATCTCCATTTAAACAATCTAGGGTGAATCTTAAAGTGATCGCATGGTTCAGAAACTCGTAGCAAAATTTGACGCTAACTACGCGCAACAGTGTAGCACCCAAGCGATACTCTTAAATGAACTATATATTATATATTTTGTAATAAAAAAAAATATTCTATCATAAAATTAACAGTTGAACCGGTATGTGTGGCCAGAGGAGGATTCGTATCTATTAAACTAAAATTAATAGGACGATGTATACTTGAAGGTTGTCAGGCACAAGTAATTAATATAGACGAGAGATGCCACCAAAGTCCAAACCTCGGATACGTACATATATACGACATCTATGTAAAGAAAGAGATCCACAAAATCTGGTATAGGTAACTTAATTAATTAATCAAGTTGGTACGTACAGATGACATTAGTGTTAACTAACTTTAGCACGGGAATGCGATAATTAATATATATATACTTGTTGGGTCTAATTTGTTATAATGAGAAATGCTATGATGATACATACAGAACTCCTGTCGTTGATATGCACACACAACAAACTTTTTTTTTTTGGTGTTTTATGCATTGGACATTGATTATTATGCAGAGAAAACTAATAAGTTAGGAGTAGGTTTACTGGTATGTAACTAATAGATAAGATACTCTTGTGTATATTCCTGCCTTTTCTAAGTACAAGAGGGTTAGTATCTGGAAAGGAATAGGAATTATATAGTAGGATGTAAAATTTTTATGCAGTCTTAATAAAACTGGTGGAGTATTCCATTTTAAAAAAAAATAATAATAATTATGCATGTAAATTCATTCGTTGGGCAAAACCTAGCTATCTTTCAATAAACAAGTTGTGATTCGATATCCGGTTCTACGAACTTGAAAACTCGTTCATGACCCATTTGTATGGTTCACTGTAATATCTCCCTCGTTCTCTCTTTCATTCATTGTCATGTTTAATTTTGTACTCTATGCAAACTAATGCATTTATAATGCAGCTCGTTTAGTATTCAATTTATTGGTTCTAAGTGCATGTTAATAGTTTTATTATTCAGGTAAACTTACTTATTATGCACACTAATTTATTTAGTATGCAATGTATTAGTTGTTAAATGCATATTAGTATATTACAAATACTATGTCTTTACTATGCAATGTATTAGTTGTAGAATGCATGTTATTATATATATTTTTTATGCAGACAAAAATATTTAGTGTGCGAGTTGTTTGATGTTTTTTGGCTCGGCGAGTAGATTTTACATGCATAATAAACAACTTTCGTTGTATAATAAACAAATGTACATGCATACTTTAGGAGTGTAGAGCAGGTTTCAAATCATCCGTATCAACGACGGGAGCTACAATGGTATCTCTGTATCATTTTGTTAATAGCTCTCACTCTGTTTTAGAAGAAAATTAATTAAAAGGTCAGAATGAATTAAGTACTACGTACGTGTATATGTATTTAAAATTTCAACATGGTACTTTATTGATCAGAGCATGTACTAATTAATTTGAAATATTGGTGCCAGTTGATTATATAATAATAATTGCATGTGAGATGCATTATATTGATATACTGATCGCGCTGTTTTCTACATTTAAACCTTTGAGAATGCCAAAGAATTAAAATCATTACTTCACTCTTTTCTTGGGGGAAGACTTCATGAACTTCAGACATGACAGAAGAAGTTTTTATTTGTTTATTTATTTATTGTTAAAACTATTATTATAAATTTATAATTTACTATTACTATATTATTATTGTTATTATTGTTATTATTATTATTATTATTATTATTATTATTATTATTGTTATCAGGAATTAGGCTACGGTGATATGCATGTATCACAGTTTTACCGTGCTATGCGGTCCATACCTCCATTTTTGGTGTCCAAATAGTCGATCTGAACCGCTCAATGTGATATCTATATCAAAATATATTAGCTAGGAAACCAAATTTTATGATTTTTAGAATTTTTTTGTTATTTTTAATGATGGAGAGAATCGTTGGACACCGAAAACAGAGATTCGGACCACATAGTACGGTAAAACCGTGATATACATATCACCGTAGCCAGACTCTTGTTATCAGTATTATTTTTATTGTACTATTATTATTATTAGAATTATTATTTTTTCATATTTTATTTTATTTTATTTTTATTTGAAGTAGAGACAAGGGCAGAAGTTAGTTGGATCATAGAGCCCTTTCAGCAAGCAACTTTTTAACACGTGTTATTAGTCTATAAGGCAGGCGGTCAAGTTAATTTGTGGCTGGAACCACCTAGTACCACTGTACCAGTACCACATTTGGCCAAGCATTGAAATAAGAATCATATCCAATATAACACTTTTTTTATATATATATGCACTTGCCACTTTTTCTCCCTTTTTTATTTTTGGCTACCTCATGAGAATCCCTTTCTTTAATTATACTTGTAGTTTTCTTTAATCCAAGTTGGAACTAACCTGATTTTCTGCTGCTGTTAGTACAGAAGAACTACAGGTGCCTCCCCCCCGTTTTGGATTTTTTTTTATTGGTTTCTGGAATCCATTAAATATCACACATATAATATCAGAAAATCCATATATATATAAGCAATTCATAATTAATTTCATATATATATGCGTGTCAAAATCGGACTTATTTACATTGTACTTGGCCCCATTTTTGTATAAAATTATTGTACACTAATTTATTAATAAACTATGAAATAATAATAAAGTGGACTAGAATGGTATTTCCCTAATTTTTTTTCTATTATATTTTTGTATGCAGATAATCAGCTTATTTTATTTTATTATTTTTTTTTTGCCTTAAAGCATTTCCTTCATATATAGATTATATATAACAAATTGAAGTGACTAAATGTTAACCTAATTTTTTTTTTTTTTGAGATAAAGATGCCATCGAGGTTTCGAACCCGCGACCTCTCTCATATGGAGAGCATTGCCCTTAATTAGCCACTAGACTAAAGACTGGTTTTTCTGTATATATAAATGAATTTATTCAACCAGTTGACCCAAGTGCTATTAACAAAATTCAACTTAATTAATTTGTGCTATCTAATATGGCATAGAGCAATATACATGTACAGATTGCAAAGGATCTTGCACAATAAGACTCCAATGGATGACTAACATTTGGCATCTTATCTCTAGTACTTAAATTATATACAAATAACTTCACATACATTATTTTTTTTTAGCCTCTGCAAGTCTTCATTAACAAGACATTAGTATCGAACTGTACGCCATCCATCCGTCGCGGCTCTTCTCCAGTACCGCATCGTTGCTGGAGACATCTTGATGAACCCATGAATCGACATCGCATGCAAATGTTGAATGTACAACTACTTGATAGACTATAATGCTGATGTGTTAGCATCTGACCAGACCAAGGGAGCGACGCGGGTTTCGGGTTAAGCCAGAGACGATCCAGACAGTACTCTTCGCAGACAAACCGCGGAGATAAGATAAGAAAGAGAGATACAAACGGTACGACCATTAACGGAGAGACAGGTATACCAGGTTACCAACCATCTGCTCATCTTGAATCATACTTAAATTGATGAAAAACTCCCTGGTTTCGGGTTCTTTCAGAATGAGCAGGAAGTAGGCAATCGAAGCAGCGCAATTAACCGTCGTATTCCTGTCTTCATTCTGGTATGTTGAATTGTATTTTCCAGGTTTTTAATTCCTGTAGCACTGTGTTTGCTTATAACTTCTTAATTACCTTCTTTTTCTGTTTTCGGCTTATAGATCATAGGCGTGGTTTAATTGTTTCTACTTGTGGCCTTGGTAGTTAGGATATTTCTTGGATATTTAGGGGGGAAAAAGTAGTTCCTTTCTCAAGTAAATACTGCTTTTTATCTCCAAAAAAGAGTAACTACTGTTCTTAAGGTTTTCTGGTAACTTTTGCATCTTCCAATTATCAGAATTTTCCTGAAAATGTTTCACTAATTAGCAATAAGATTCTTTTAGGCTATACCTAGCTACTTGGTTCTAAAGATCATTGACTTCACAATTTCACATAATTAATTTGTTATTTCTTCAAAATCTATTGAAAATTTTGCAAGGAAGAATTAGGTGAGGCTTGAGGGAGCAATATCTATTGTTCTTGAAACAGTTTTCTGAGCAAGAACTGAATTTTCCAGAATCGAGTTCATCTTTTGAAAATTATCATATTGGGAGAAAAGTTTGATGATTTGATTGAACTAGAAACAATGAATTACTAACAGATGAAATCTTGCTTAATTTCTACTGCATATATATCCTGGTCATCGTTAGTCAGTAATTAACCTTTCTTGCATCCAATCAGGAGTTTATATCTCATTTTATCAGGGAACCAAGGTTGTTCCTGAAATTTGCAAACTCTTTTTATGTTTGCAAATGGGAATTTGCAATTTCCTTAATTAATGTTCTTAAAATTTGTACATATAATTTATTAGTACTTTTTAGATCTTACGTACCTTCTAACTATTTCAATTTTACCTAGAGACGCTAATTCCAATTGCAAAACTTTGTATGTATGTATAAGAGTTTAATTATTGCATGATAGCCCTTTATGTATTCTCCTAATTAATATTTGTAGTTTGAATTCTTCTGTGTAACGAGCATCCAACTCCGCATTGATCTTTCCGTAATATGCATCATATTTCATGCTCACTTCAGATATTGATTAACTGATTATATTGCACTTCTTTGTTATTCCAGATAAACAAGTTAAACATCGATATATCTTCACTTTAATTTAGTGGTGTGCATCTTACTTTGTTCATGACAATTTAATGCTATAGTAGTAGTAGTAGATTTAAAGTTTTGAAATGTGCACAAAAATTGAAAAAAAAAAAAAAAAGGTCAATGCTATGATTACACAATGAATTTGTGCAATTGAACTCATTTATTAATTTAGACGAAAATTAATTCTGTGATAGGTAAAGAAAAGAATGGGGAGAGGGAAAATAGAAATAAAGAGGATTGAAAGCATTACAAGCCGGCAAGTGACGTTCTCTAAAAGGCGCAAAGGATTACTCAAGAAGGCTCGTGAACTATCCGTCCTATGTGACGCCGAGGTCGGTCTTATTGTCTTCTCATGCACTGGTCGCTTATACGAATTTTCAAGCTCAAGGTATGAGAATGTCCATGCATGTATCAATCTCTCACTCTTATATACGGATAATTAAGTTGAAGGACTTCCTTTCTTTAGTAATTTATGGCATGTTTGTTTAATGCATAAAATCTGTACATATGTTTAGTAATGGGATGTTTAATTCATGCATGAAATAATAATATCTAGTGACTCATAATTATACATTTCTGTCGATATGGAGGGCGAATGTCAAAACATTTAGGGCATATGTATGCACAAGGTTATATCCATTAATTGCTTCACAAGTATGTGGTTTGCAAGTGTCCAATGATTAGTTAGCACACATATATGTTGTTATTATGTACTGACAAATGTACTTTCTCACTTATACATTAACAATATTGTAGTGATGAACTGATGATCAGTCAAATACAATTTTGTGTGAAGCTACACAATATCTAATTGAACATGAAATCTTATACTACTATAATTTGGACATAATCAGGCATATATATATAAGTGTAGTTGATAATAAGTGTCATATATAGACCATCACAAGAGATAGCTAGGAATGTATATATGTGATATATATTTTTTGGTGCATATGTTGTGTTCATGCCGTCATGGTCATGCGCAAGCTTACAAATCATTTAAAGTTTAAGCAAATGTGTACTAGGATAAAACATTCTGAAACAATGAGTTTTCTGTTCAGCAAGAAAGAACTTCTTTTCAGGTCTATGTGACTTGAGTCACATGATACATAGCGAATGCCTTGGCGCGCATAAGCATCTGTTTCTTGTCTGATCAGAAAATTTCAATTAAAAGATTTCAGCTCTATGAATACAATATATAAATTATGATAATCAATTATGCCATGTTCAACAGGTAACCATAATATTTCCCTCTTCAATTTTTTTATAGCATGAGGGGAACACTTAATCGCTATTCCAAGTTGAAAGAAGAACAACATTCGTTACTGAATCCAAACTCACAAGTTAAGGTACATATTTTATCAGGGAGTTCAATCATAACAATTATTCATTTGTAGATATTAGATGAAATTTTATCATCTATATATATAAGTTCATTTATTTTGTGTGTAATATATGTCTACCTTCATTTTCTGATAATCAGTTTTGGCAAAGGGAAGCTGAAACCTTGAGGCAGCAGCTGCATAATTTACAAGAAATTCAACGGTACGTACGTACATATATATACCATACATCACTACAAACTTCTCTAATGTCATGCACCATATAATTAACTAATAAAAAAGAAATAATTAATATTGTAAGGAACTAACATATTTGTAGATTCATAACTTCATCTAAATACAAATTACCTAATTATTTGTTATCATACTCAAACTGTTAGAACAACTAAATCACAATAAAAAAAATAAAAAGTAAGGAAATTAACAAAAAGAGGACGATATCAACGCAAATAAACATTTCTGTTTGAGAGCTATACCTAGTATAGTACTGTTGGCTAATTAGGTACTACTCTCAATGCGAGAGTGCGGTCACAAAGATAATTTGAGGTTTTTGAGCCTTATATATGTTGTCACAAAAATTAGAAGTGATCGTCTCGATTGCTGTTGATGGTGTACATCAATAGAAAGTAAACAGTGAAAATACTTTTCAGGTAATGAAACCATAATCTGTATATAGTTTACTAACCTCTTTGATATTTAAGTTCAGCCAGCTGATGGGTGAAGATCTGTCTGGATTAAAAATCAAGGATTTGCAGCTTATAGAGAACCAATTGGAGTTGAGCTTGAATTCTGTTAGGAAGAGAAAGGTTCTTTTAGAAAAAAAAAATATTCTAATGATGTATTCTTTTTCTTTTTATTTCTCATGGAAGATTGAGATTTCTTTCAATTTTGTTTTGGCAGGAGCAACTATTTACTGAAGAAATTCAAGAACTTAACAGGAAGGTAATATATATGCCCTCGTAGCACCCGAACATATTAACATACATACAAGCAAATTAACTGCTAATTAAGAAGTTAACACAAATGGACTTTGTCCAAAACTAGAAACAAACAATAGATTTCAATCATTTTTTTTTCCTTTCACTATTTTGATTCTTTAACTTTAAATTTTCAGGGAAAACATAGGAAGATATTTTTCTATAAAAAAATATCACATATATAAGAAAATAAACCATTTTTTAACACTGAACAACCATATATATAGCATGTAATGCTACTATTTATTTCAAATTTCAAGCACACAAAATTAATATTATCATTGAAGCTCAACCAAACAAACATTAACTTGCTTGTCAAACTTTACTCGGGAGATCGAGGGAGGGAGAGAGAGGTAAAGGGATCAAGTACATTCAATTTCATTTGGACACACAAAAGTAAGCAATTCAATACAAAGCATGTCATGCTATACCAGAAATTCAGGATGCTTTGGTATCTTTCACCTGCATCCTCAGTTCATGTTTGAATAAATGTTTCAAACAGACAAAGATATACACAAAAAAAAAAAAAAAGAAGAAGAAAGGTTCTTAAGTTTCAGGACACCAATTAATTTTATCCTGCATAAAATTAAACCGGTGTATGTACATTGTACTTTTGTAAAGCAATTTTGCAAGTTTCGAACAGTATTTTAAGTTTTTAACATGAAATTATCTATGATACATCTGCAGGGACAGCTGATCCACCATGAGAACATGGAGCTTTATAAGAAGCTGAATCAGGCTCGTCAGGAAAACATGGAGTTACAAAAGAAAGTAAGTAGTTTAATGACAGCATGTGAGATTACATAAAATACAGTGGCTTATGCGTAAAAGCGCGTTCTGTGCATACATCAGTTAGGAAAACAGTATTGTTGGGTTCAATTATAGAACAGAATTTTGTTTTCATTTTGATTAAAAGGGAAGAAAAGAGTAATACTATAAAATATCCATATCAAGAACCTGCATGCTACCTTTCTAAGCTCATGTCAGGCTTAGTGACATTCAACTATTAGGCTTTCATTTTGGCATTTTTATCTCAGCTTGTGTCAATTTACATATGATATAGCAGAGTAATCTTAATTACTTAGTGGAGTCATCTATAACTTCATAGTTTTCTGATTTTTCTGAAGCACTGATGTGTTCTTCTTTCTTTGGAAGAACAAAAAGAAGCATATGCATGTGTAGGCATGTATGGCAGCAAACACTCAATGCACTTCTGTAATTCATAATTGTATATATTGTTTTTCAGTTTTTCTACATGCGCGTCGAGTCGTTCATGCATACCCTTTAATTTGTGCAGTGTAGAAGTGTTAGAAATTAGTGTTCTCATTTCCTAATATAATATTTCATAATTTGGTTCGATATATTCAGTTGTCTGCGGGAAGTGAATCGAACGGATTGAGCAGCAAACCGAGCATTGCAGTGCCGTTTTCATTTGTTATATCAAACTATGAGGAGGATGGACCTCCTAATTCTGAATTATCTCAGACCAACAAAACGCCGCCGGATGCGCACGGATATCAACAAAACCCTCGGGTAAGCGCTTGTATATATAACAAGCTAGCTAATTAATTTCTAGGAATCACACTCCCATACACAACACAAACCGGGTGAAACAACATCTATATATATATACAATATTAGATGACACAAGTTTGAAAATTCATATTGGAATTAGTTGTGCACACATCTTTCAGTCCGTTTAATGATGTTGCATTTTATTTTATTTATTTTTCCTCTCTATTTCAAGTTTTAGTAAATGAAAGATGTGTGCATTTCTAGCTACAAATTCATAGTTGAGCAATCAATTACTACAATTCCAGAGTTAAGCAAACTTGGGCTTGGTGTAATGTAAAAACATCACAAGCAATTAATATATCCAAAATAATATTGGGCTTGAAATAGGCTTTTAATGCCAAATTGGATCAAAGAAAAAATAATATTGGGCTTGAAATAGGCTTTTGATGCAAAATTGGGTTAATCAGGTTATGCCCAGACCCAGGATTGGAGCACCTTTTTAATTCTTTTTTGCATGATTAGAACAAAACTCTTAGAGTAAATTCAACTATAAGCTAGATTTCTATTAGGTAGCAAAAATACGATTTTTTTTTATTTTCTCGTAAATTATTTATTTCCTTTTTTGTTTTTCTAATATATATGCAGACATCAGTTGATATAATGTGACTACGAAGTTGTGAAGATGTAGCTTGTATGTATCTCCTTAAACCTGTGTGTAGTACTTTGGTGGAGCTCTCATGGATTGTGCAAATAATGACCCTTGATTAGGATAAACTTAATTTGTTAAAGTTTTTACCTTCTTCTTCTTTTTTAATTGATAATAAAGAAACTATGTTCTGTAATATGGTTTGTGGCTTTTATGACAACATGGTTGCTTCTGCAAAATTTAAGGTTGCAGCCGCTTCTACTAGTACATCTTTTGGTGGGGACAGACATACCGTCTCTTTCCCACCACTTTTTTTATTTTGCTTCTCTTTTGTTGATTGCTTTCAAGTTCTGTTTGTTTGTCAATTGTTTGTTTATTTCTTCGTCTCGCCATCTTTTTTTATTATTCTATCAAGGATCTTTCGTTTTTGCTTCATTTAAGATGTTATGCCATGAATCACTTGAGAATGGATTTTGCTCCTGCTTCAACAAATTGAAGTGGTGCTTCAAGAAATAAAGATTCCTAAAGTGCTTAACAAGTTTCTCAATTATTCTAAAGACAATGAATTCATTAACCGATACAGTAACTTCAAGTATAAATTGTGCACTTCTTCAAATTTTGTCTCTCTATATTAGTTTATTGAGACAAAATTGGTTAGATAATTATGGTAGAAGGTTTGGTTGACATGTTACGTCACTTAGATTTAGATTGAGAAACGACTTTATTTTATTTTTCTTGTGGTTGTAACTTTTTAAGTAAATGAATTTAGTTGCCTACAGGCACATGCCTTTGATGTTAAAAAAAAAAAATTAAAGGTTGGATGAACTTTTTTTATTTTTGTTTTGCATTCTAAGAGTATTAAGAATAATTCTCTCAAGTCTCAACTTATAACAACCAATCTTTCAGCTATGTAACTCTTACACAAAATATATTATTTTATTTACTAGATAATTTTTTTGGCTATATTTCAATTTTTTTTTAAATAAGGTATTTCAATTTTTCTCTTACAATATGAATTTTTTATAGGAAAACGATCACGGTGCTTGAATAATAAGTTCCACTTATGGATTTTGGCATTGATAGTTTATTCTTTAGAAAATAAACATAGTTTAATTTAATGCTTAAGCAATTTTGCATTGTTTTTTGCTGTTTCTTCTGTTCTTTATGACCTTCTTTCTGTTTTAAAATATTGTCTGAAATAAAATACTTAATGTAGCACGGCCTCAATTATTAATACTGGGAAGTTTCAAACTTAATTTTGTCAAAAAGTACACCACCTACAATTTTTTATTTTTGTTTTTATTTATTATTATTATTATTATTTTTTTTTGGTGGAAGATGGTATGCTTAATTAAATAATTTGGTTGAAGTGCCAACTCCCAACTGGCTCACAAAACCCCAACAGGGAATTATAATATTTTTGGGCCTCTCATCATCCTATACATTCAAATTTTTGAGACTTTTGACTTTTGAGTAATTGCAAATGGGCTTTATAATATTTCCAATCTTTATATAACTATTTTTAGTTTTTTTACTTATTTCATCAAGTAATCATAAACTTGTTCCAAATTAGTATTCGAATTAAAAAAAAAAAATGGATATAGCTGGATGGAAGGATGATATATTAATATGGCAATCCTAGGGCATGGCACCAGCTCTTAGCCAAACAGAAATTATACATTTTATTTTATGCAACTATCTATAAACTATTGGAGAAGTGCACAGAAAGAATTAAAGGAAGCATCTATTGTGGGGCACAATGAACTCTTAAAAATCATGGCATGCACTTGTGCAGAGCATTATACAATAAATCTTGCCATTGATGAGTTGCTTTACAACTTTGTAGAGATGGCTTCGTTTTTTTTATGAAATTAAACATATGTTATTTAGGCAAAATTGGTTATATACCCATCCAAACTTGCCCAATTATGTATGTCCCCATCAATTCTTGTAATTTGGGAATATGTCCATCAAAAACTCAATTACCTTGTTATTTACCCAAATCATGATTCATCTTTTAATAAATCAACAAAAATATTTGATAAACAAATTGTATGACCAAATTACCCTCCCTTCTAATATTCTTCTCCTTCCTGTCTCCCGTCTGCTTATTTTCCCTTCTTCAAAAAAAGAAAAAAAACCCGCCCGACTCGACCCGAGTTTCAACGAAAATCAAACTGACCCGAACCCGATCCGAACCCGACCCGACCCGACCCGACCGACCTGGGAATAGAGGTGCAAAATCTGACTAGACCTGAGAAACCTGCCCGACCCAACCCGAAAACTTAGCAACCGGTGTTGATAATTTTTTTATTTTTTGGATATTAACACTAAGCAAAGATAAATACATAACTATGCCCTGGGTTTTTTTTTTTTTTTTTTTTGAACAAGGAAAATAAGCAAAGGGAAAACAGGAAGGAGAAGAGAATTAGAAGGAGGGTAATTTGGTCATACAATTTGTTTATAAAATATTTTTGTTAATTTATTTAAGATGAATCATGATTTGGACAATTAACAAGGTAACTGAGTTTTTGATGGGCATATACCCAAATTACAAGAATTGATGGGAAATACACAATTGAGCAAATTTGGGTGGTTATATAACCAATTTTTATTAACACTAGAACATACATTAATTAATTAAATCTCACTATATATATTATGCCTTGCTTTAAAAAGGGATCGGTTCTTCTATGGCCACTGCATAAATGATTATGCATGCTAGAATTGCACAAGTTTGTGAAATTTAACTTCATTGATATCGATAGTGGTTCAGATTTCAATCAATTCAAACATTTTTTGATGGCTTATCAAAATATCATATTTTTTTTTTTAACCAATTGTAATTTAACAGATTTTTTGAAAAATTATCAAACATCACTTAAATTGAATATAATCGGAAACATAATCAATCTATAAGTTAAACTATACTTTCATAAACCTTTTTTTCTATTTTTGAAATTTTAATGATATTGTTTCAAAATTTTTAAAATTGCATTGTCAAGATTGTTTCTCACAGGAGTCAAATATTCTCAAAATAAAGAATCGCATCGCTATTATTTGAATAAAATTTTCATTAGAAAAACTTACTGAATAATTAACTCATATATTGTTTCATCAATATAGGTTTCAAGTTGAAAATTTTCGTACAAAATTAATATGAAGACAACTAATTTAAACAATGCAACTGATAAAATTTATAAATAAATAATGGGAGTGCATTTAACCCCTTTGCTTATGCATAAATTGCATTGTATGCTACCCAAACTAAAATTCACAAAGAAACATAAGCTCTTTTATATATTTTTTTGTTCTTTTTTCCGAGGGAAATCCCATAAGAAGCTTCCATTGAAATGGATGAAAACATCGCAGAAGCTTTTAAATTGTTAGTACCTTATAACAAAAGGGAAAGAATCATTCCATGGGTCTGTTTAATCTATTTATGAGTTTATTAACATTAGGGGGGGTTAAGTGAGAATTACATGAGACTTAATGAGACCTTGACACTTCTCCTTAATGTCAAACCATTTATTTGGCTAGTTTTAAATAATTGATAATGTCAAAAAAAAAAAAAAAATGAGATCTATTTAACATGGTCGGTTGCACTCACATTCCAACCTTTATTTCATTTTTTTGTTGGAGCATGCAAACAATATATGAGGTAAGTAAGATAGAGTTGTCAAAGCTAGTAATTATAATTCCTTTTCCAACCTCCATTGATTAATTATTTATTGTCCCTACTATTTTTACCTATTCTTGAATTTTAAGCAAAGATTCTGCCTCCCAATTCAATCATACTCACCATTAATTTGCAATTAATTAAGAAAAACAAATATACCTTTAACATAACATAGACCAGTTACCATGGAGCTGGATCATATTAATTAAAAACAATGCATTTGGCCACTTAGCGTCGGTGCTTCCCTGGCATCCATGAATCATAAAATCATGGAAACCACTAACAATACAATTTATATATAAAGTCTATTGTATACCAATTGCCAAGAACACGTTCACCAGTCCAATTTTTACTTATCCACCGGTCCACCATATTTTTAATGAACAAATATTATTTTTCACTAAACATTCGTATCTTTCCAATCAATAAATATCTAGGGTTTAGGAGGACTGTGAGAGTGGTGGATAGATGGCCCAGGGGGACTACATATTTCCCATTTATAAACTAGATTAACAACCAACTAGATGTCTCCCCACCAACCAATCAAGGGTTCAATTTAAATATAGTTGGTGTGAGGCCACTTTCACATCAATACTATCTGGAATTCCTCATAAAATAATTTAAAAAAAAATAAAAAAAAATCCAGCAAAAAAACATAATAATATCTCAACCTAATTTTTAACACATATGTTAGTATGTACATAACTACAATACAAAGCTTGATCTCACTTTCAAAATGGAACCATAAATATGTGGCTTCACCTAACATAATAAAAACAAACTTCACTATACACTCAAAAAACCTCATATTCCAAAGGCATCATTGTGACCAACTCATCATTTATCCCAAATAAGTAAATATAAACCAAAATAAATAAACAGTTAACAAAATTATAAAAAAACCAAGAACCACCAACTCAACCAAACTTTGTGTGTTAGTTTTTTTTTTTTTTTTTTCAAGGGCAATTATATGTACATGAGAGCATGTTACTTGGGTCCACCTTCCCCAAGCCATGAAGCATTCTTTTTCCAAAAAAAAAAAAAAAAAAAAACTAACACTACTACCACACACACTCAATACACACCATCACCGGCTGACCTTCGGCTCCTCTTTTGCCCCACAAAAAGAAAAAAGGGATGAAACACAAAAGCCTGACAAAAAACTAGGCTTTTTGGAAAGCAGAACAGAACTGAACTGTAACCCCATGTTCTGCTCCCAAAAACAAAGATATTAATCTCACTCACATATCACATATCAGGACTTCATTTCTTCATGAGCTCAAACTAACAGGTTGGCTCTCTTACCAACCCGTTTCGGATACTATGGACCCCAAAACAACATGTATATATATTGATTACATCTTCAGCTGAGCCATCTTGACCTAAAAATAGGAGTCACATATGCAAATGCATTCAGAATTAAGATACACAAATGCCAACTAAATCGTAACTCGGTTATTATTAACTCATATGCATACATATATTCGTTTATGAACTTACCCATATAGTCAGGTTCGACATACCTGACTCCATTTAATCCTCAAATTGTTCTCTATCATACCAGTATCACAAAAAACGAAACCTTTGTAAGCTACTGATGAATTATTGGCTCGTTACAGCGGTTGCAATAGTGTGTTTTATCGGTACCATTTCATGGTGGTTAGAAACAACTATCAGCCAAACAATGTGCAAACCAAAGAAGAGACGGTACCTTAGCCCGTAGGGTGGTCCGAGCTACGAAGTTAATGATGCTATGATGCCCCCAGAATTCGTATCTTGCAATTCCACCCTTCTAAGATCTCTTAAATGCTGCAAAATCTCGCTCAGCAAGTCGAGCCCGGCATCCCCTTTCTTCAGCGACTTGATACAATGCCTTATGAACTCTCTATCAGCCTCCAGAGCTTGCAACCTTTCATAGACCTCGGTAATTTCTTCTTGTATAGACGGATTCTCTCTTCCCGTGATTTTGTCATCTCCGTTTTCCTCTCCGGTCTCTTCTCCATTCTCAAGGCTCACTGCATCAAACAAAGGCAGGAGCCTCTTGCCTTTGTATCCCGAGTTCTTACCTTGCGGGTTGTGCTTAATACTGCCATTTCCTGGAACATGCAACACGTCCGATAACAATTCACAATCCTGGCAGTGATTTTCGTTTTCCTGAGATTCATCGATACTTCTCTTCTCGTCATCATCGCTACTTCCCTCTAAGGAAAACAGCTTCTCTTCCAGCCCTTTAAGCTGCTCCAAGATCGACTTCCTCTCCTCCTCAAACTCGTCCAATGATGATTCGAGGGACATCAAGTGTCCCTCAGCAGGCACATATTCGTCATTTCCATTATCAAGTGCGACACTGAACTCTAATGAATCCGACGACGAAGAGGAAGAAGTCTCCAGACCACTTCTCTTTCCCGAACTACGATCGCTTCCTCTCCCGATCTTTCTCTCTAAAGCCACGACCTTGTGCTTGTACGCCTCCAGCGCTTTCTCCAGCTCCTCTTTCTCTTTCTCCCTCTTCACAACCAGCTCATTCAACATCTGCAAAGCTTCCTGGTCGTACTCTGACTGTTCCTCCATCATCCGCTGGTACTGCAATGCCTCCATCTGCATTGCAGCTTTCTCCTCTTGCAGCCGATTAATCATGGCCATGGTTTGATTCGCAGCTATTGCCGAAGCACTCCTCTCCTCCTCCAATTCCAGATAAATTGCACGCAATGCATTCCTCTCAGATTGCAATGCAGACTTGAGTTGGTCAACAGTCAATGGCTCAGTTGAGTCGCTTTCGCTATTTAAACTTAGTCCATCTGCAGATTCTGGCCCGAGTTTGGTTTTATTGAAAATTAGCCTCCTTTGCAATAAGTGCATGTCTTCTTCATTTGCAATATGGGTTGGAGTTTCAGGCAACTGTTCATCCTCAGATTGGTTACCATTATGCCCTGTGTGCCCTATTTTGCCAGAAAAAATTAATTAGAAAAAAGTTCCGCCTGTGACTTAGAAATTCTCAAATGTTGTTTGTCCGATTACTACCTAAGCACCCTATTTTTGTCAATATAATAAAACAGTAATAGTGTCCTCCTTTCATCAGCTTATATTGAAACAAAGACAAACAAGGAACATGGAGGTAAAAAAGAGTACCCCGGAATGTAGGCTTTAGTTCTTTTTAGTGGATTAAAAAATAAACTAAAAAAAAAAAATCAATGTTATTACCATCAGAATCCTCAATATGAAGCAACTGGTCCAATATTGGTATTGTGGAATCTGCTCTCTCAATTTCAATTTGTCCAAGTCCTATCAAACACAAAGATAGAAATAAGTATAACACAATTGTAAACCAGTAACTGTTTGAACCGGTTAAGAGAGATAGAGGACAATACGGTACCTTTGATGGAGTCATCAAGTTGAGCAGAAGATAAGTCCAGTAAACTCACTAAACTATTTTCCAGTTGCTCCTTTACCTTTACTTCTGTCATTGGATGGAAGGAAATTCGCAGGACTCAGAAAATGAAATAAAATTGATGTAGAATAGCTGATCACACTTTGTAAAAGATAGATGAAAGCATTATACTAACTCACCTTGTTCACCGCCAGTTTGATTATCACTCAGAGAAATCAGGTCGTTGGTAGTAGTAGCGAGTACCGGCTCAACTTGTTCTTGCTCCCCGATCTCACTTCCAATTGATACATCCAAATCCTCTTTAGTCTCTTCAATACCTACATTTGCAATGAAATCATCAATGCATAATTAAAATTGAAATCCAACAACAACATCTGTAAACACTTGATTTAAGATTACCGTCAAACTATTCAATCAATGAAACTTATAAGGAACGAATTGTGCATTTACCTTCTTGTAGTGCATTGGAGTTTTGTTCTACAGGAGCATATATTCCTTCCTCAGAAATAGACACTATGTTTTTCTCTTCTTCGAAAACAACACTGATATCAAGCAGGTCGACATCACGAATGGTACTCAACCCATTATCAGACCCAATTTCGCGTTCCTCGACACACAATTGATTCACATCACACCCGTCAGTTTGGGCAATCGAATCAATCAGTTCAGTTGATTTCATCCTTCCATTTTCAACAACATTCTGATCTAAATTTCCCGGTACGATCACTGAGGAACCAACAATTTCATCCGGTATCGAATCATCTAGCTTAATTAGGGGCTCCTCTTCAAACTTAATTAGCAAACCGTTATCCTTTTCAACCTCAGAATCAGCATTTTTACTATTCTTGATTTCGAACTCCTTGTCTGCGACTTCATCTTCCGCCACATTCCGAGGCAGCAGCGGTCGGACCTCTTCCGGCTCTAAAATCGCATCTCCATAGTGATCATTTGTAATTCTCTTCTGATCACCATCTAAGAAAACCTCTCTATGATCTCCTTCCCTCTCGCTGATCCTATCCAACACATCAAAACCCACAATTCTCCCCTGATCAACCTCGAATATCGCGTCTTTACCGGCCAAATCATCCTTGTCGGTATAATCCAAGACACTCCAATTGGGTTTAGAGAGGAAGTAAGGGGAGTAGAAACCACTCTCCAATGCAATCCCGCAGCAAGAGCACTTCAAATCCTTCTCCCCCATCTCGCTCCTCCTCATCCACGAAAGCACCGCACCGCCGCCGCCCGGCACCGGTCTCGAGGACCCGCAATCCTCGCACATGTCGCCGGCATCAGCGAGCCGCCTGTGCAGGGAGCAGAACCCCAGCTGGGACACCTCGACCTTGTGCGAATCGCATAAAAACCGGCGGTAGGACTTGCGAGGAGGAATATCGGGCTCGAAGAGGTGGTCGACCCGGGAGCAGAGTATGCAGGGGGGTTTGAGGTTGAAGAAAGAGGCGAACTTTGAGATGAGGTAGGAGAAGAGGCCGTTGAGGAGGAGCAGCACTATGAGGGTCCATTCGAGGAATGTGTAGATTAAAACCCGGGTAATTCTCGGCGATCGCTTGTAGAATGAGGTTGTGGGTTTGCTGGCAGCCATGAATGGTGTCAGTCAATCAATCAATCAATACCCCAAAGAAAATACTTGGTTGGTTGGTTGGTTGGTTGCCTCAAGATATTGATCAAAGGAGGAGGAGAAGGAAGAAAAGATGGAAAGATTGTATTTACAGAGGAGATGTATGGAAGAGAAAGCAGAGAACTTTGAGAAGTATACAGTAGTAATAATAACAAGTGGTAGGTTTTGGAAGGGGAATAGAGAGAAATAGGGAGAAATGGAAGGAAGAAGGTGAAGCTTGGTTTGGGTGTAGAAAGAAAGAAAGAGGAAGAAGAGAGAATTCAGAATTCAGGAGATGAGGGGCCACAGGGACACAAAAAGAAGAATCCACTTGATTGATTATGGTGTGTCTGTCATCTTTTCTCAATTTTTAAGTACTGGTTTTTCTCATTTTTGGTACTGATTTTCGCTGTTACTGTTGAGGGTTTGATGATTTCTATGCTTTTGCTTTACCTTTTGGTTGGAGTGGGGATTAATTAATTTAAGGGGCTGCTTCTTCTTTTTGCTTTCTCAGTCGTCATATTTGGTGAACTTGACAAATTTAGATTTAGGCTTAATATCATATATATACCCTTGTGTGAAATAAAGGATCATATCAACCCACATTAATTTTATTGTAATAGCAGCATTTATTTATATTACAATTACAGGTAAACATGAGGTAAAAATGAATTATCAGAAAACATATAGTAAAATTTACTAACTATAAGAATAGAAAAAAAATAATAAAAAGAGCATATTCCAAAACTTTAGATAGTATATATATATATATATATTTTTTTTTCAAGAAAACAACAGCTTATGAATATTTTAAGTTATCTAATTAAAGAATGTTTAGAGAGTAAATCAACATACAATATATATTTACTTCCTTTTCTCTTGAGGTTTTTTTTTTCCCTTAAATATGTCCACATCTGAGTTCAACAATTTTCTCATAAGTATTCTTTTTGCCAAAATTAAACATTTCCGGTGAAGACATTAATTTCAATTTGGTTCCAGCTTAAGGTAGCCTGTTTGTATAGCCAAATTCAATGCTGTTTATACTTCTAATAAGTACCAAACTATAATTTATTTAAAACATATTTGCCAAGCTGACCCTTTTGTTTTCCAAACTGTCTCTCATGAATTATTATAACATAATCAATTAATGACATTATGAAATGAGGAGCCTAATAAAAAAAATAAAATAACTTTTGCTTATAAACAGAAACAAATAAAAATAAAAATGATAACATATAGCATGGAATTGTCTGTCCTTTATTTATTTTTTTCCCTTATATATGAAGCAAGGAATTTGCTGTCTTGAAATGAAATCTAAAATCTAAATCATAGCTTACAGTTGGAAATCTTGGTTGTCTGGTACCATCATTGTGTAACCATATCTATGCCAATGCACTGACCAGTGGGCCTCGGGAAGGTCAGGCCTAAGAACAACAAGGATATTACTTGGGACAGCAAAATTTTTCCATTTATAATATGATTTTCTCATATTTCCTTCCATATAATTTAGAGATTTTGTTATTCTAAGTAATATAGTTGTTGTACTTAGACCCGACCCCTCTGGAAACCTTGATAGTTCTTAATCAACTCCATCCTATATAATATAAGCTCCACATGTCATGAATTTTTTTTCACAAACAGCACTAGAGAAAATCAAAACAGATGATCTGAAAATTATATATGATGAATGCCAATTGCCAGGGTATAACAAAATAGTTGCTGAGCATCCTCCAGCTAAGGAGTTTGATGATATTTTGTATTGGGACCAAAACAATCCAAATGCCCCAATTATAAGTTTATTCACAAATTGTGCAATGGGGAACTAAATTAGTGAGAAAAATATATAATGCTAAAAGAGAAAAGATAAAGATGCGCCATGTGTTAAAAGGGGAGGTAGTTCTACCTTCTGTTCTGGAAATAATATGTTATAGTACCAAAAAAAAGGGGGATTAGAGACATCATTGAAGGCATGTTCACAAAATATTTTTGTATAAATATTTCATTTAAGAGTATTTAATATATTGCCTTTTGTGTACTAATCTTATTTAATACGAGGCAATATATATAATTAAGGAAAAGGCATCTTGATCAAACTTTTTTAGATAGTGGCGAGTAACAAGGAAGCCTTTGATCATGATCATGATCATGAGCATGCAATTAATTAACTTTTTTTATTAACTATCTAATTATTACCCACACGGTCACTAAGTACTTGGTTATGAATTAATTAATTAAATTTGTTCCGTGGTATCGCTTTTGAGTTTTGAATCCTCTTTAAATTTTGTGCTAGTTTAATTTATATATATGACTACAAAAGTTTGGTCAGTTTTTTTCTTACAAAACTTGTTCAACCTTTTTTCGCCCCACTTTCATTTTAAACTTATATATGCATTTTCCGCCGAAAGTGTTTGAATTATGAAATGTACTAAATAAATATCTATATTAGTTTGAATTATGCAAATGGCCTAGTAGCTCAAGTAGTAGCTAACTAGATTGACTTCTAAAAGGTCATGGGTTCAATCCTCTATGGACACAAATAAAAATTTTCAATAAAACTGGTGGAATGTTCCACTCTATTAAATTGGTCATGCTAGTTCTTGAACTTATACAATTAATTTCTATAAGTGTTTGAATTAGTGCGGATTTACTAATTAGTACTGGACATTAATTTGTATAATGTTTTAGTATGTATTTCTTAAGGAATTATGAAATAGATAATTTTATTGTCCGACCCAAGTTCAAAAAACAGATGAATATATTTAATAGAGAGACCAATATAGATATACTATTTATTTAACTATCCAGTTTAACTTAACAATTATAAGTGATTGAAACTAACAGTAATTAGGAGTTCTGATCAAGATAATGTATGAAGATAATTCTAAGATCTTTACCTCAGAATATGTATTTTTTATGTTAAGACTAAATGCAAGCACTGTAATATTGGTTAAGAAAAAGAGGTATATACTAGAGCAAAGTGCTCAATGAATGGGATTATTATAGTAATAGAGGAGGATCATTGATAATGCTTATCTTGATAGTCTGGATAATGGGACTTTTAAAAAATTTATAAAATTCATTAAAAGATATTAAAAATGAAAAAGTATGTGGATGTATTATTTAAATTATGGATTGATACATAGTGTTTTAAATTTTAATCAATTTGAATATTGATTGATAGCTCATCAAAATTTCATACATTTTTTTTAACAATTGTAATTTAACAAGTCTTTGAAGAACTATTAAATATCAGTTAATTTAATATAATCCCGAAACATAATCAATCTATAAGGTCAAACATTTCTGTAAACTTTTTTCTATTTTTTCTATTTTTGATTTTTGATTTTTTAAATTAAAATGGTCTATTATTAAGATTGTCAAGAATCAAGATTGTGCATATTATATATTGATAAATGATATAGACTCGTATTTATGTTTGTAAAGTCTATATAGTCGATTTGAACCACTCAATAAAATGTAAATTTTACATTCCTCAAAAAATTTTCACTATTTCTTTTCGAACCAGAATCCTTAAATCAAGTATATAAGATTTGGTTTTGTAATAGTTTTTATCGAAAATTTTGTGTGATTCTTGTTGACTTTTTTAGACTTTGATAACAAATTATTCTGTGGCTATTAAACAAATATTTTTTTTATGACAGTTATATACTTTATATACTTGTCCCTCTTAGTATCAAATGGATGTCTTGAGTCTTCTTCCTTCTTTTTTGAAATAGTATTAAATAGAAACTATGCATATATATCTTTATGGAGTAATCGAAACATCAACTTCAACCATATTCTAGGGTTCCTCCCATTAACTTTAGTTTTTTAATTATATTGGAATTGGAATATATGTATTATTCTGTCAAAGTGTCATATAGTTTCTCGAGTAATCAAAAGCATCAACCTCAACCAAACATTTTAAATTAAGATATACAACACCTTGATAAGCGAATTCTTTCTACAAAAAGAGGGGTCATGGGTACTCCCAACCATTGGATTAGTTTTATCAACAATTAGATGGTTAGATATTCATTAACTTACTTATCCAGAATTTGAAAAGATAAGAACTGTAATTAATGTCATGGCACAAATTAATTAATATAGTTATGCAATTTATTATACGACACTTTTATGCAGCAATATTGTTAATACCACATCAAATTATGTTCAATTTTTTTTAATATAATTTTTTAAATTTATTTAATATATATTTATTTGATACCATTCTTCAGGGCGAAGCCCGAATTACAGCACTACTAAAATTAATTAATAGTACGTTTCCATTCAACATTAAAAAAAAAAAAATTGCAACAGACATGATAGATGAGGTTGTCTTTGTAACCGTAAATTAAAGCCTCGTTATTGGACCTGGCCTTCTGCAAAAATAAATAGAGTATATTATAAATATTGATTTCAATAAATAAATTAATCATGGTAAACTAGTCTACAGCTTTTAGAAATAAGATGACGTTTATGGACTTCATTAAATCAGAACTATTAAAAAAGGAATATATAGTATTTTTTTTTTTTTGAAAATAGTGAAATTCATTCACCTCCTTCCCTTTCTTTTATAATCAATATATGAATCGAACAATTAATATATACAGAACAATTAATATATTGAGCTTGAACAGTCTAGGCGTGGCGATAAGGAAAAAAAAACTAAAAAAAAATCAGCAAGTGGGAATGCGCATTGCCCAAGCTTTGCTTTCAGCTCATCTTTTTATTTCCTCAAAAAAAAAAAAAAAAAAAAACGCATCTTTTCAGAAGTCTTTCTTGTAGTTCGATTTTATGATGCATCTCGAATTAAAACGTTATAGGCGTTGAAATGATGTTAATTAACAAATAATGTTGAGTGAGTCTATGATACTATTAATAGTACAAATGAGTCGGTACTACGGCTTCATATCATCATTTTTAAATTTAATTTGGACGATCCAAACCGCTCAATGCGATCTCCATATCTTAATTTTTTTTCTTGACCAAATTTTATATTTTTTAGAATTTTTTAACTATTTTTTAGATAAATAAAAAAAAACATTTTTGAATGGTCCATAATGTTTAATCAAGTCATTTTCTAATTATCTAAAAAAATAGTAAGAAATTTTCAAAAATTATAAAATCTGGTCTACAGTGACATTTATATATGAATATCACATTGAGCGGTTTGGATCTTCCATATGAACTTTGAAAGTGATAATATGAGGCCGTAGTACCGGCTAATTTGTACTATTAATAGTACCATAGCCTCACTCAATAATGTTCTCCCACATCTATAAACTAGAAAGAGGGGTAAGTCTCCAAACACCTTAACTATGCCACATCATCAATATTATTAACCATTGATTTTGTTTAAATTTCTTCATCTCCTTTGATCCAATGGTTTATATTTATTCTCTCTCCGTTTAATAAGATGATATCATATGTCTAAGATAAATTTTAATCCTTAAAGTGGTCCAACATTTATGTACTATTATTTATAAATTATACATCATCATTATTCACATAAAAAGTTTTAAAATTATGTTTAATTTTTTTAAAATAAATATTTTTATTTTATAAGCTTTATTATTTTTTTGTTATCATATTTCGGAGCGAAGCCTGAGTTACAGCTCTAGTACTCCATAAAGAGTGATAGCTCTCCAAGTATCTCAACTATGCCACATCATCAATATTATTTACCATTGATTTTATTTGAATCTTTTCATCTTCTTTGATCCATTGGCTTGCATTTTTTTTCTCTCTTCTTATTAAATAAGATGAGTATGATAAGTCAAAAATAAAATTTAACACTTAAAATGACCTAACAACATTTATGGTTATTATTTATAAAATTATTATATTATTATTTTCACATCAAATGATTTAAAAAAATTATATTCAAATTTTGTTTAATATAAATATAAAATTTGTATTATTTATTTGATACTATTTTTCGGGCTTCGCCCGAATTACAACTCTAGTGAAAATAATGTGGATGTGACATTGTGACTTCTGAGTTGTTGGTGCACCAATAAAAACATTCTTGCAAGCTAGCCTGCCATAGAAAATCCTACTGGTTCTATTTTTCGGTTCTTACACAATTTTTTTTATTTTTTTATTTTTGGTTCTTAAAAAACGGCATGTCGCCCGAGTAAGTTGGCCGCATGATACCTTGTTTTAGAAGAGTAGAATTCTTCGTTCCTATCCTGTGCTATTTTCTTCTTATGAGACGGGACATGCAGGAGCATCCAACTTTGACGTATCCAACTGTTAAAACGTCTATCAAACGGCGATTATTGTATAGTATTAAAATTATCAATACATGTTACTTCTCATCTGTATGTAATTTCAAGTATAAACCAATTAAAACAATACATTTGAAAAATCAAATTAAATTAATCAGAAATTATGTCTTTTTTGTTGAAAAATATGCACCTTATATAATTAATTATATGCAAATAAACAAGAATTCCGATGCAAAACATGGCTACATCAGAAATTAAAACTCGACTCCCGATTCGTTTATTTATTTACCACGGGCGGAAATGCACAATTTTCTCTCATTTGAATAAATAAAATTCAAAATTTCATACGAAACATTCCAATAGTTTGGTTATTATTGATATAAACAGAATGTAGGAATCTCCGAGTGAAGTCCAAGGCAAAAAGAGTCAAAAGAAGGGTCGAGATTTGAACTTGACACATGCAAAAAAACAAACGGAAACTTTTGCTTGAAACCAAGAATACACAACAGACAAAGCCTTCGTTGATTGGAAATTTGGAATACGGACAATGAACGTATTTGACTGGTTATAAACTTCTAGCTTCGCTTTCGCTTTCCCTTTCTTTTAGTGGGCGACTTCTTTCTTTGACTGCCCGCCTGCGTTATCCACAGACCACAGATAATGATATGGAACGGGCCCATACAATACGTAAGCAAACAAACAAACAAAAAAATATATATATATACATTTTGTATCCCTACTGTAGAATTTTATTTTGGTGACTGCAATTTTTTGTTTTAGAAAATAATATTATAATATCAATCCGGAAAAAAACAGAAGAAGCTCTTTTTTTTTTCTTTCTTTTTTTAATACTAATGCAATGGAGAGAACTGAATTTGCAATTAAGTGCCTATGAGTATCTATAATTCAGTTCCTGGTGTTTTTGCTTTTGGGAGCTGATAATTGTCCCCTTAAAAATACCTCTTATACTAAGGAATGAGCTTTCGGCCCGTTAAGATATAATAATTTCAGCCCAGTATTTAGTAAAACTAGATTACCTCTAGATATATTGAGTAAATTGAGTACTGATCTCCAATCAACACTTCTGCAGAATTACTTATTCAAAGTTGAATCTAAATTGATTCCAAATACAAAAGATCTATTTCATTATTATTTGTGATCAGCCCATGCCATGATAGCTTGTTCTTTGAGAGTTGCCTGTAGTTCTTGAGCAACATTAAGAAGAAACATATCAGAACCATGCTTCGCCAGAAGAGAAACCGATACCGGCTCGTCGTTGTGCATTCCCAGTGGAATTGTAATCTACAATACAGGAAAGCCATATTCTTTATGAAATTATCAGTAGCAAATCAAGATGTCGAACAAAGCCGCCTGGTCGTTTCAAAGTATCAGTAACAAACTTGTTTATGCATTCCTTGAATGAACTTCTTTAGCACATTTGTGAAAGGGTTTTGGTCTATAAAATTGTAGACAATACTATGCATAATAACGGCGCTACAGATTAAAAACCCGTTCGTAGAGACTCAAATGGATGACCTGAACGCTTCAATTTAATTTTACATATCAGAACTTCTGTAAAAAATCCAAATTTTCAGCTTTTAAGATTCTTTTCTTAGGCCATCCAATATGAATGTTATTTCCCTAATTTAAAAAAAAAATTCAAAAGTTCCTATATTTTTGTGAAAATCTCCAGGGCCTATTGTTAAGAAAAGATAATTTATTTCAATGTATACATCAAATTTGGCAGCTCAGGTCACAGTTTGAATATCATAAACTGAGTTTAGCACCTCGGCACCAACCAGTCAGACTAGCCTTGTTTCAAAGAAAAAAACTTGTTCAATCATTACCTGGCAAAATCCAGTCAAGCCAGCAATTGGAAGCAGTGAGAATGCTCTGGCACGGAACTTATCCAACTCGGAAGAATCCATTGATAGCTTCGGTGGAGGCCCATATACAGTCGGTATTGCAAGTATGCCATGATCCTGAACAATTTGATGGTTTTAAAATATGTTACACAAATATATCTTTTTAGAGTAATTCTTAATGTTCTCAGTTGAATTAGGGTAATTCCTTGTACTGTTACTGGTAAACAAGGTGCACTAAGTTGGTGAAAAACTGATGTAAGGACAATATTACTATTACGGTATTACCCCTACAAGAGTGGTTAGAGCAGCTTTTAGTTCAGCTCTGATTGCATAACAGATATCAATGTCACTGAAGTTTTCACTAAGAAGTGCAGCAACACGCTCCTTTATGCCGGGACCGAAATCCGGTCTTGCATCCTTGATCCATTGCCCGTGATTGTTTGTTATCTCAATCCTGAAATAAATAGAGATTTTTGTCAGGAAATTGCAGGTAAAATGATGATTTTTATTATTGATTTTCATGTAGGAGCTACTGTTATATTCTAAACTAATATCCACAAGGGACACTTAGTCTAAGTGCATGAAATACAGGTCCCTCTCAATTTGTTTCTTTTCCTTTGGTTCTTTGAATCTGTGATCCAATACCCTTCAAAATTACAGGCATATTTTCCCATTGAACGTTTTAAATCTGTGAAATCAAGTGCACAATATGAATTAATGGTTTATGATTTTTTTTACATAAAAAAAAAGCAGAAAAGAACAAAGAGATAGAGATTTCTATGGGTTTTAGTATCTCAATTTAACCTCTGAATTTGTTGAGAAATGTGTGATAATACTTCCAAGAACTGCCAAGTTCCTTCATTATTCCCTTGTAATTTGTTACCACAATTTTGTATGCTTGGAACATTTTTGCAGATATAAGTTTCCAAGTTCTCATTATCTATCGTCTGAACTGTACATGAAAGACAGACATCAAAAGCATTAGTCAAATTCAACAAGTTTAGAACAACCCCCATCCGCAGCAGTTTCTTGCAGACTTTTGATTAGAAGAAATAGCGCACAATACTGAAAAAATACCAACTTTTGCTTCAGAAAGTCTAATTTCTTCCCCCCCCTTGAGGATTTTCAATACATATATATTTTATCAACATATGGTACTTGGATCTGTCAACATACTAGTCTATAACCTTCTGTATTAGAATTACTGTATGAGTTTTTAACTGAGTTTCAAATGATATTCAGCTTTGGGAGTAGTTGTAGTGGTATCTGGTAGTGGTATTGGTTCATGATTTGTAAATGGAGCTGCTTAGCATCAAGAAAACGCTAAAAAACAATGGGTTTATCTGTCTTTTGCCGGAAACAAACTGGGGCAGTCTATAATGTTAGATACATCATAAGATTTCTTATCAATATTTCACACAACTTTAACTTTGAAGCAAAACATAATTGCCAAAATTCGACTTACTTCCGTATATTTTCTCAGCTGAAACGTTTGTGATTTGGTATGTTTGGTCACTTGATATACTGAACATTTGAAAAATATCTCTTGGAATGAAAACACGTGTAGGTGGTTTTCGATCTTCTGATGGCAACGGCAACAGTACTCGACTGACTCTTTTCAAAGTCTCGAGATCTCTGGCAAACCAACCTGAAGAAAAAAGGAGATCAAATTACAGGTACAACTGATATAATTTGGTTTAGTAGTAACCTCCATTAAAATAATATTTTAAGCTTAAGAGTTCAAAAATTAAGGTACCAACTGTGTCGAAACTCTGAGCCATTGGAAGAACATTTTCAGTAGAGATAGTTCCATGAGATGGTCTAAATCCAAAAATTCCGCAATATGCTGCAGGAACCCTAACGCTTCCTCCAGTGTCAGTACCTGTTTACAAATAATTAAATTTTACCATAAAAAAACCCTAAAAGTGAACTTCTCCCTTGAGGATTCAAAATAAAATCTATACTGGTAAATGTTTCAAATAGACACCCAATGGCCGATTTTCTCATTTTTGCATGTTGTAGGGTTTCTGTTTCCCTCAAAGGATTCACTTTGCTAGCATTCAGTATCGAAGGTTTTGTAATGGAGATATCAGCAAAAAATAGCTTCACGAGTCAGATTAATTTTCCTTCCTTGAGATGACAGTTTCGAAGGTTTCATTGATTAGCATGGCTAATATGACTGTATGATTTTTTTTTAAGTACGATACTACTATATGTTTTATTCTGGTTATGAGTATTTGAAGTTAAGAGATGTGTACCTTACCAATTACATATATTTAGCACAAAGTGAAAAGGCTCATATTTTGGTGTCAGAAACTTATTATTTAAAAGTCATGGTATCACCCTATGCTTTGTGCCAATTTGATCAATCTGTGTACCTAATGAAGATGAAAATATCTCTAAAATTACACATATTAGATGCAAAGATAGCTTACTATTCACCATCCATGATGACGAAATGCACAACTGGTACACAAATAACATTTGTATGGCTATGTTAAATGTTTTGGGGCTTTGAAATGGACTGAAAGGGAAATTTTCACAAATAATAGGGAAGTACCTAGAGAAAAATCGACAAGCTTGGCGGCAACTGCCACAGCAGAACCGCTAGACGATCCACCTGGGACCCGATCCGGCACACACGAATTCTTTGGTGTTCCATAGTGTTTGTTTTCCCCATTTACACTGCCATGATAATTATTCAAACAAAATTTCTTCACCGGTTACTAAAAGGATTTTGCTGAACACTAAGTTAGTAACCAAGGCCAAACCTGAAAGCCAACTCATCCATAACGGTTCGACCGAGACAGATCGCGCCGGCATTTAAAAGGGCCAAGACAGCAGGAGAAGTAGACTTTGCCGGTGCATGTGTTCGAGCCCAGTCCGGATTGCCGAATCCAGTCACATATCCTTCCATATCAAATCTGCATTTGAACCAAAAAATCACAATGTCAACAACTGGCACAAGTAAGAATGTAAAATAATTAAGCATTTCAGATTCTAAAAAGGGTAACATTGCAAACAAAAATCTGACATGTCCTTGACAGCAAAAGTGAGGCCTTGTAATGGGGGACATGATTGGACCATGGAAGAAAGCTTGAGCTCAAATTTCTCAATGAAAGCTCCATAATCTCCTCCTTCCATTTCTCAGCACTCAGCAGTAAAGCCTTAAAAATTGGAGGAATAAGAGCATTTATCAGCTGCTTTTGCATCTTTGGACCAAATTTATAAAAGGGGCAAATCAGAATCACAGGTTAAAACACAATTGTTTGGTTAAAACACAATTGTTTAGTATATCCTGCCCATGTGCTTTAGATTTTAAATGACCAAATATCCCAGCATAACAATAAAATAATAACAAGAATATATTCCATGTTGTGTTTGAAAACCCATGGTAACCCTCATAAATTATAGTCTATTTGTTTGAGTTCCATCAAAACTGAACCCTTAAAATTAAACTTCCATGGCAAATTTTATGAAGTAATTCAACAGAAGTATATGTTCTATATGAAACATTTAATCTAGCATGGATCAAACATTAGTTTAAAATTCTCAAAAATAACATCTTGTTGATATCATATACAATTGTCTCAGGTAACAGAATGTTTGCTTTTGTTTTCAAGAAACAGACTTGTTTACGTTGCATATGGTGGAGAGGCAGAACTGACTTTTTTTTTTTTTTTTTTTTCCCTAAAAGCGTAAAATTGAAGTTGAATAATTAGCTCGTAATCTGCAGAAGATCTTAGCTCACCCGTCAGACTATTAATTTTACAAAAGAGTACTGAAGCTGAATAGATTAACAATGACAAAGAATTTGACATGTTAAACCGATCATTATTTGATAATTAATTAAAAAGAAATTATGGGTTTTAGGAATTCATACATGTAACAAAGGACATGATCAAATCCCTCAGAAAAATAGTCATCCCAGAAGAAAAAAAAAAAAATGAATTCAAAATCCAGAATAAACTTCAGAAATTTTCGGATTCATAGGCTGATTTTGATTTATATATTATTGACATGACTCTACAACAATGTCTACTTTTACTACGTTTTAGTATCCTTTTTTCGCGTAAAATACACAAGTTTAAACAAGAAATAGTGCCCCAAATTCCCATCTGATTTTCAATTTAAGAATACATAAGAAAATGTAATTAGCTGGAGCCCCAAATTATGCTAGCTTGTTCTTTCAGCGTAGCATAGAGCTCCTGAGCAACATGCAGAAGAAACATATCGGATCCATGCTTCGCCAGGAGGGAAATTGACACTGGTAGATCGTTATGCATGCCAAGCGGAATGTTAATCTGCACAACCGCAGAAAGAAAAGAAGGAAGGATATTATTCAATAAATCGGTTGACGATAATTTATGTTGCCTTAACACCACAGAAATCCATAAAAAGGTTGAATTTAGTACCTGACAAAATCCAGTCATGCCGGCAATGGAAAGCAAGGAAAATGCTCTAGCACGGAAATTTTCTAGCTCACCGGCATCCATCATAAGCTTTGGTGGAGGCCCGGATACAGTTGGTATTGCTAGTAGCCCATGATTCTGAGAATTGAAAACAATACATTTCAGTGAGCTCATGTTGTTTGCTAAGAGCAAATTTGGGTCTCTTTCTTTATAAGTTTAGCATCATCTATCACTCAGTATCGGATAGAAGATTATTTAAACTGTCAAGAAAAAATTACTTACCCCTAGAAGATCGGTCATTGCAGATTTCAGCTCAGCTCTTATGGCATTGCAGATGTCAAGATCATCAAAATTTGCAGTGAGTGCCTCGTATATACGTTCTTTTATGCCAGGACCGAATTCAGGTTTTGTAGCATTGATCCATTCTTCATGGTTAGCTTTGAACTCAGATCTGATAAGAATGCATTAGTGATTTGTTAATGCTTTTTTTATTTCCAAAATAACTGTCAACAATTCCCAGAATATGCTGTGTATGTCTTTAAACTCAGAGCACAACAGAATATTTTATTTCTTTACTATTTTGATCTCTTTAAGTGGCATGGACATAAACATTCTTCATTTTTTTCAGTAATAGCCTTCAATTACATATTTTTTTTAAAAGAATATAGACCATGAAATGACATTTATTGTCTATCATATGAAGCAGTGACAGCCAAATTAAAAAAAAAAAACAAGAAGAAGAAGAAGAAGAAGTTTCGAGTAAATTATCTTCACATGCCTTTGTATTACGCGCATGGCATGTGAAATTACTGCCAAGGCTGGTAATATCCCCTCTTTTCCTTGGTAATTACCAATGAATTTTTGTATACTAGGAACACTCTTGCAGATGTACCCATCCAGATCTTGATTATCTATCAACTGAGCTGTAATTAATGAAAAACATGATAAGAGACACAAGGACACAACAAATCGAACAGTAAAAAAAATGGATGTTCAATACATCTCAATTATTGATGTTAGTGATAGATAATGAAGATCTTATATTCATCTTGTTCACAATATCAATGTCTATATTGTGATTAATTTTTTCTATAGACCTGCTGACCACAATTTACACAAAAAATATAGAACTTTCTGTTGCACTGCCAGTATAACCACAGACAGTGCCAACTACCAGTAAATCACACTAGGTGTGAACTGTTTACTGCATAATCTCATGCACATTTTGTTTCAATTTGAACCACAATAAACTACACAAAACGAATATGGATTGAGATAGCAGTAACATACAGCCGTATATTTTTTGAGTTGATGCATTCAGGATTTGGTACGTCTTGTCACTTGGCAAACCCAAAATTTCAAAACAATCGCGAGGAATTGAAATGCGAGTTGTTTGACTCCTTGTCTCTGGTGGTAGTTGTAACAACACTTGACCAACCTGCATCAAAGTTTGATGATCCCTCGCAAACCAACCTTAAGGAAAACAAAAAGGAAAAGGAAAGGTAGACAGTAAAAGCAACGCCCAAGCCTTGAAATAATAAAGATGATGCATAGAGATAATGTCAAGGGTTTAATATAAAATTACCAACGGTATCAAAGCTTTCAGCCATTGGAATGACTTTTTCAGAAGAAACTATTCCATGTGAAGGTCTAAATCCAAAAATTCCACAATATGCAGCCGGGACCCGAACACTTCCGCCAGTGTCAGTACCTATTTTCAGAGGGAAATACAAGATCAACATGATGCTCTAGAAGCTTTCAAGTCAAGTAGCATACAGGAATTCATTTACATAGGCATTAGTACCGAGGGAGAAGTCAACCAGATTCCCAGCAACCGCAACAGCAGATCCACTGGACGACCCACCAGGCACTCGATCAGGCACACATGGATTAGTTGGCGTGCCGTAATGCTTATTTTCCCCATTTATGCTGCAATATTCATTTGAAAAAGAAACTTATGGAGGCAATCAAATTAAAAAAAAAAAAAAAAATCATTAAGACATTTTGAAGTCCCCAAGGCATGTTCTTTGAAAGGTATAACAGCAAATCGGTCGAAAAGAGTACCAAAGGCCAGAGACATATTATGGGCATAGGTTTATTATACATACTCCAGAAGGTCAATTATTTAGTTTTGGTCAATTATTTTGCTGCCAAACAACTGTATAACATTATCAGAAATCACGAGGACTCACTTGTTGTTCTCAGGAATTGTATAATTCAACTATAAATCCTTATTCCTCAAACACTCTATGCCATTTCGGCTTAGGTAAATACTATTACACAATGCCCCCAACATTGCCCCTCGACTTCCCCCAATTCTATTACGTGCGAGTCCCACGCAATGTAACTTTTTAGGGCCCCTTTTACATACAAATGGGGCAAATCAATCAAAAAATTATTCATGAACAAACGGCATCCTGTGCAAATCATATACACAAATTACTCTCCACTCAATTCAATATGCAATACCGAACCAGCTAATTCGAACATGCACAGTACCTATAAGCCATCTCATCCATCACGGTCCGACCGAGACAAGTTGCGCCGGCATTCAGGGTAGCCAGGACAACCGGAGAAGTGGACTTGGCCGGCGCATGGGTCCGGGCCCAGTCGGGGTTTCCGAACCCACTAACAAATCCCTCCATGTCAAATCTGCATCAAAACATAACATAACAAGCTGAAATTCAAAGCTATACATAATACTACAAACCGATCATGGAGAATTTTCAGATTGTAAGGGGGGGAACAAAGATTACATGTCCTTGACAGCAAAGGTGAGGCCTTGTAAAGGGAGGTTTGAAGAGGAGGGTGTTGCACCCTTGAGCTCGAATTTGTCAGTGAAGGCTCCATAGTTGTTGGGTTTCTCTTCCATGTTGAGAGTGTGAGAGAGGGAGGAAGAAGGGGGAAGTGATTGGGTGCCACGTATGTATGATGTCTTGGTGAATTGTGATATGCTGCCAAGTGCTCACTCTCTGTTTGTTTATGCCCCCATAAGAAGTTTAGATTATAATAAGTGATTGTTTTTTCGAGTAACAGCTGCCGTATGCTCTTTTTACTTATTTACCGATTCACTGTAAATATAGTGAACAAATATCATTTTTTTAGTAAATATTTATATATTTCTAATTAATATATATCATTTTTTAGTGGATAGATATGCTATATTTTTCAGTAAACATTTATGCAGCTATGGCAATAAACAAATATTATTTTTCAATAAATATTTATATCTTTTCATGTTAATAAATATTATTTTAATGAACAGATATACTACAATTTCCAGTAAACACGTGGGTGTATCGATTGTAATTGTAAGAGGGTGGATTTCCTTGTTTCTTAATCTTTTTATTTAATTTCAACGGTGTTTACGAAGGGCGAAAAACAAGAATCGGTATCCCAAATAGGATGATCTGATTATGAGATGACAAAAAGTTGTACTCAATATTTTCGGATGAATGATGATGCATGAATTATCCGCAAACCCTTTCCCCTCCCAAAAACGAACAAATTTACAGCAAGGAAATTAGAGTAAAATTTTCAATTCGCATTAAACAATTTCATGTCAGTATTTATTGCCGGATGAAAATATAAAATTCAATGACTTATCTAAAATTCATGTTTGGTTTAGCTTAACTAAGCAGCTCATGTTTGCTCGCAGTCCCAACTCCCAAGTTCAACACACAATAATAAGTTAATAACCAAAGAATTCATCATAATTCGAGCACGTACAAGATATTCCTGTAAATTGTTTAAACTTACAATAAAACAGATGCATGTTTATGTAAAAAAAATAACTTACATTGGAAAAAAAAAAAAAAAAAAACAGAGAGAAAATAGACAAAATTTTCAAGTCTGAACTTCGGCCTTGTTCATTTCCAGATATATAGATATTCATATTTCCAATCGTTAAAGGCGGCATTTGTGCTTGAGAATAATCTGGACTATATTTATCCTCAGAAAAGAGCTCAATCATTAAAGGCGACATTTGTGATTGAGAATGCTTGTTGTTCTCGACTTCCATTTAATTATGATCACCTCTCAGACATTTTATCTTTCTTTCTCCAACCCAAATCACGATACCCGTCAAAGGTTGACGTACTACCATCCTCTCCACCATCAGAATCATCTCCGAACTTGAAACTACTTTCTCTGAAGTTTTGTTTCGGCTTTTGCCAGAGTCTGTCATCTAATTGGCCTCCACCAGTCTCTTGGGGTCGCACACAATTACATCTTCTACATTCCTGGTTCCTCCTGAAGTTCACATAGTTACAACTACAGACCCAAAATTGAAACAAAAATTAATGTTAAGCAAAAAATGAGATTTCAATGAGTAAAGGGGGAAGGCCCCTGATATTATATGATTGATACTTAATAGTTTAAGAAGCATGGCGCTCATTTCAGATTTTATTATACACATGAATAATAGCTACCGTGAATAATCAAAAGAACATTCCTTGAAGATAAAATGTAGCATCAGTTGCCCTTATAAGGCTTATTTGTGTTTGCTGCTGCCTAGTACAAAATAGAAGTTGGATTTTCAATAATAGACATTAGCAATTTTCCAGTTAGTATTCATGTTTGGCCTTCACAATTTTTATAACTCAGAACCATAGAGATAAATAGGAGCGTATGAGGAGAGACATACGAAGGACATTGCCACTCGCCAAAGTTCAGCACCCTTTGATAAGGCTCTTCACATCGGAAACAGGTCTTGTTTCTTGCAAAATTCATAAACTGGCATCTGTACAAGAAGCATGATGTTTTATTTTAAGTTTCAAACCAAGATCATATATTCATAACAAAAATTATTTTTTGAGTCCAGAGAGATAAAGAAAGGAAGCGGATAGTGGAGGGAGTTACTTTGGGCAATTCCAGTCCCCTGGCTTCATCTGTATTTCGCTGGAACCCACCACCTTTGGTCCATCCTCATTGCATTCAAAGCAACGCATGTTCCTCGCAAAGTTCAGAAAATTGCATCTGTACAACAAAAGAAAAGCCATGTTGGTAAATTTTTAAACAATTCCCAACTAGAACCAGAAAATTAAGTATCCCCACTAGAACATGCAAGAAAATTAAGCAATTACTTGGGACACAGCCAATCGCCTTTCTTCATTTCTACTCCAACCGATTGATGGTTCCTGCTAGAAGCTTTAGGCCTTGATTTTCTCATGTCTGCTTTCTTACTTGATACGTTATGCAAAACTGGCTTCGGTAAAGATGGGTCAATCATGGTATCACTTAAGTTAATAAGCTCAGCTAATAAACTTCTTGCAGACTCTTGCACATTTGTTTTAACAAAACCCTCGCCTCCTGAGAGATTACTCGGTTCTAGTGCATAGGTTAGAAGAACACGAACTACATCTACAGTTCTTGCTACTTCATCTCTTGGGGCTACATATGCCTTGTCACATGATCCGCGCAACTTGCACACTCCACAAGCCTGCGCATGCAAAAAATAAATAAATAAATTATGCCCACATATTACCTTTATGGACTTTAGAAAAAAAAAAAAACTATTGCTATATACTGGGACATCCACAAAATTATCCCTGTTCCTAACTGTTAGATAAACTTGATAAAATTGCACAAAATTAAAGACCACCTAAACATTCCAAAATAGATCATTAAACAACTATTCCCAGCATTGTGGGGAACGCTTTTGACTCAAACTTCAATGATTAAAATTTGAAAATCTAAGTGAAAAAATGCTCTAATTATTACAAAATTCTACTTAAATCCCCTTCACCAATATGCATCAATAAACACGAATCTCGAAAGAACACGATTGCAATGATTCGACTTGCAAACCAAAGTAGATAATACTTTAATCATCAAGAAAACAAAATACTTCAACTTTCAGAAAAATTCAACTCACGTCTCCTTCATCAATTTGCAGAAAGGCCCTTAATCTTTTTGAAGAGTTGACAGCCTTGCGGAATATACTAGGGCATCCGCACTCAACGACAGCTCTCAAATCTTCCTTGGGCAAGGAACTACATAGCACAAAATCAAACATAAATAAATCCTCGCATAATCAATTCAAGAGGTGATTCAATTATTCAAATTTACCTGAGAATATCAAAACGCTCCCGGGCAAATTTCAAGCACGCGTTCTTCAATTTGTTAGTATCCGAGCTACCATCTTCTACTAAAACTGTCGCGACCCCTCCTTCACCTTCTATATCTATTACAAAAAAATATTACTTATATTGGTCCATTAAATGGTACGAAGCATAAATAGACACCATGCCCATGTTAACAGAGATATACAATAAGGCATTGTTAAACAAGAATATTATATTGGGTGAGGATTGGGTGACAACTGTGACAACAAATCCTTAAATTAATATAAATAAAATCTTTAAAATAGAAAATTTTGTATGAAAGTGTTGTGAAACTCATAGATTGATTGTGTTTCAAATTTTGACCCAATTTACATCAGTAGAAACCACTAATTTGACCCTGATTCTGTGGAATTGCTCAATTGATGCTACTCGAGTAAGTGAAAAAGACTAACCTACACTATTTGTACTTCTCTCAAAGTACCCCTTACTCTTCAGCTTCTCGACAAACCCATCCCACTCGGGCCAGGGGTGGCCGGCATCAAGAGACGCCTCGTCCTTGTCGGAGTGGGCCGCTTGAGCCGAGTCAACGGCCGTCGTGGCAGCGGCGGAGGTGCAGAAGCGGAGGGAGGGCGGGGGTTTGGTGAGGGGCGAGACGGCGCGGAGAGGGAGGGGGGGAAGCCGCGGGGAACGGGAGGATGTGCGGCATGAACAGAGGAAGGTGGCGCTGAGGTTGAGGAGAAGCTTGGAGGACGCCATGGGTGCGGGAAGTGGGAGAGATGCTGGCTGAGCAGTTCGATGGGGTTAGGGTTTAAGGTGAGAGGGTCACTCTGAATTCTGAAAGGATAAGACTGGAGAGTTGGGACTCTGGGAAAGAGAGAAGGAGAGGAAGGATGCAAGATATTTTCCAACTCTTTTCTGTAAATTTTTTAAGTTTATGTAATGCCTTTATTAATTCAATGATTATTTAAAATTATTTAAAGAAACTAGTAAAGAGCCCTTGACTGAAATTATAATAAATTTTTAAGATAATATGTAATGAGCTTTATATTAAAGAAATTGATATGGGCCTTAAATTTTAATAGACTAAGACATTAACATCAACGGACATTAATGTAAATCAACAGTTCTGACCTATCCAAGAAAATGATTAACGGCTTAGGTTTCTTATTTAGGAAAAATAGCTCTTTCATGTCATTATTTCCGATATGCTTTTTTATATACAGTAAGGATGATTGTTAAATTTTAGTTTTTTTAACCATATTACGTTTCTTCATTTGGCAAGTATAATTCCTTTCTTTTCTCAAAAAAAAAAAAAGTATAATTCCTTTCTGTAAATTTTTGAAGTTTATGTAATGCCTTTATTAATTCAGTGTTTATGTAAATTGTAAAGAAATGTTTTTAGGGACTGTGAATTTATGTTACATCAATAATTTTTCCTTTTTTTACTTTTTTTTTTTGTTTCTGATTTTGTTTAAATTTTAAATTCATTTAAAGAATAACCCAATAAAAATATTCTATCCAATAAAAGTGTTATTGGCTGATTAAAATAATAAAATTAGAAACAATATATTCATACTTCCCATCACAAAAATATTTATTGTGCTCCCATTTATATTTCAAATTCTAAAACTCCAAATGTCAATTCAAGTTGCTCAATAAAATTGTTTATAAAAATATGGTAGAATACCAAAAATGTTCATTTTTAGATTTTTTTTTTTTGTTATTTTTTAATGATTTTCATAAAGTTTGATCCAAAAATACAAATATTTGTGTGCTAAGAGGAGTAAACCTTCAAAAATCATTAAAACTAGCAACCAGATTTTAGAAATGAAACATTTTGGAATTCTACAATATTATAATATAAAGATTGTATTGAAATAATTGGATTGAGATTCCGAGACGTGAAGATTACAGTTTGAGTCATGCTATAGAGTAAAACTAACGTGATCCTAAGAGCACGGAGACCTCCCGTACTCCTAACTCAAATATTATGCTAAATTATCATGAAATTTTGATTTATGGTTATCATTAAATTCTTTATGTCAAAATCTCCTATCATGCAAAAATTTTCTATTTTTTTAATTTCTTAAGTATATGTTTTGGAATTTTTTAGGATTGCCTCAAATAATAATAAAATAATGTATAAAACTGTGTCATCTTTAAAAAAAAAACAAATACTTAAAAAACTTAAAAAATGAAAAAAATTTGTATCCTAAGAGATTTTAATATAAATAATTTAATGAGAACCATAAATCATAAATCAAAATTCCGTGATGCTTTAGTATGATTTTTGAGTTAGAAGCACGGGGGGCCTCCGTACTATTAGTAGCACATTAGTTTAACTCTCATTTGAAATTAAAGTATTTTAGACAAACTCTCATAACACATCTTAATATGTATAAGCGTATCAAAAAATTAGATATCAATTACTAAGTTGGATTAATCTATTTATCTAAAATATGTTTCATAAGCTACTCTTATCTGTTGACATGAAATATAAACAACAAAAAAGGCATCAAAGATTGTCTAAGTGTTTTATTCTTGTTTAATTGCTATTCTTTCACTAATTCTTGCACAAATATCATCGCTGTTGATGACGGTATCATAACGTTTCTACAATATGTTATCTTAAGACATTGTCAATTATTTCTCACCCAAGAAAAATAAAAAACTATAAAATTTATTAAAGAGTAAATAATGATACTACACATAAGCATGAAAGTACTAAAACAAAAATTCTTATATTTAGAAATATTAAATAAATATAACAACAATCTAAAAAACTTATTATAAAGATTTGCCAATGTCGGATTAGCTCTTTCAGCCTTTTTTTTTTTTTTATTAATCTTATTGAACAATCTTTTTTTAGTCTAGATCGAGGTAGTTTCCATTAGACCGAAAAAATAAATGAGATGGATGAAAATAAAGATAACTAGTGTACACCCTTATATGAATGTTACAGCTCTTTACAAAATGATCAAAGAATTTAACCCTTATTCATATACATTATCATTAATTCATTCCGAGTCTTCTCATTCATTTTCATCTTCTTATTTATCCTATGAGGAGCAAAGTCTTAGTCTCAAATCATACCCAACATTTAATTTTATCCAATATCTTATGAAAACCACCCCTGATTAAGATCATAAGCCTCCTTAACCTCTTAAAAAAAAGTTATTTCCCAAGATCACAATGTCGACATCAATAGAGACCAATTTAAATCTCCAATCTAACTAAATAACCCAAAAAAGCTTAAAATGACTACAATAAAAACAAAACTAACGTTTGTCTTTCAACTCCTTTTTCCGAAGTGAATTTAAGGAAACATCTTACAATTAGTTACAATTAAACACTTGAATTATTGATAGCATTAATCAGGAATGAAAATCTGCTGCTTTTCTAAGAAAGAACTCCAATTGGATATGTTAGAATCAGTTGCCGCACTGATCTCAATTATAAGTTTGTAACTAATTGTAAGATGCCTTTTCTCGACCGTCGGATAAAAAAAAGCAGGACCCGATCCTCAATCAACCGCACCCAAAGCGTGAAAGCGTGTATGTATGTTGTGAGCTGAGCTGTGTCGGAGTTCCCAAACTCATGATCCCTTCACGCAAAACAAATCCAATCCAAACCAATCCGTGTGAGTTGTGACCGTGTCCGGTTCGATCGACCCAGTCGTAATCCCAGCTCACCAGTTACCGTCTTTCCCCCCGTTCCGTTCGTCCCGACTCCCAACTGCCCCAACTTTCCCCGACCCCGACCCCGACCACGAACCAGATTCAACCTAACCATTCAGGGCGCTCTCTCACTCACGGTCTCGCCCGCCTCTCGTCCCCGACGAGTCGTCTCGACTCCCTCGACAGGCCTCTCCCATGGCCACTACTCCTGACCAGCCCCAACCCAATCCCAATCCCACTCTTTACCCAACCCAACAACAACCCAGTCCCCGCACCCCGACTCACTCCCAAACCCTAGCCACTCCCCTCCCGCGCAAACTCCCAATCAAGCGCAAGCAGTCCCCCTCCGATCCCTCCCCCTCCGACGATGCCTCCGCCGATCCTCCCCCCGCCCCCGGGGATTCCCGCTCCCCTCACCCCCCGTTCAAGTTCCAGCGGATCTGGTCCGAGTCCGACGAGATCCGCTTCCTGCAGGGCCTGCTCGGCTGCAAGTCCCAGGGGCTCGTCTTCCCCCGCGACCTCAACCTCTTCTACGACCAGTTCTCGGCCAACATGCCGCAGCCGTACACCCGCTCGCAGCTGTCGGAGAAACTGAGGAGGTTGAAGAACAAGCACAGATCCGCCACCGCCAGGATCGCGCGCAACGGGCTCGATTCTTCCCGGATCACCCCCCACGACAAGGACGTGCTGCATCTGTGCTCGCGGCTGTGGGATCCGCAGAATGCGGCCTCTTCGCCGTTCTTCTCTACCACTCCTGGTGTTTCAGGTAATATACGGATTGAGTATGTACCGGACTACTATTGATACCTTAGAACAAATCCCTTTATGATGTTATTGTGCAATGTTGGATTAAACTGGAATTTATAACAGGTAATAAGCGTCGCCGTGCCAATCCCCGTCCCCTTCCAAATGGTGATGATGGTACCAGTAACTATGATGATGAATCCAATGATGACAACGAGGGCAACATTGCCAGTCCGTCTCACTTGGTTGACTCAGTCGAGGGAAGAGCTGAACTTGTGGATAACATGCTAATAGATTCGGATCCTCATAGCGATCTTTTGAAGAAGGGACCTTCAGCCCTCTTTATTCCTTCACCATCTAATGTTAAAATTGAGACGAGTAATAAGAACAAGCAGAAAGCTAACATTGCCGCAGTTACTAATGGTGGTGTTAAGAGGAAACAAATGGAGTTGAGATTTGGGACTGGTGATAATGGGAGCGTTATAGCTAAGGCTGCGTTGGATGTGTTTGAAGAGTGCTTGAAGGAGACTGGAACAAAATGCGGAGAGGCTGGCGAGGATGCCGTTCAGAAGAAATGGAGGGCACTGAGGGTGGCTGAGTTGGATGTTCTTGCCAAGCGCATGCGGCTGATGATAGAGGATGCTTCTGCAGTGGCGAGATGAAGGGAAGTTCCTCTTCTGGTACCTTTTTTTCTAAGAAAAAGAAGCAAGAAAATGGAACTTTCTTGTTCTGTAAAGATATGTGGGTGCTTTGAGTAGATGGTAATTATGGGATCATGTGTACTTCTTATGTTAAGGTGTTGTTAAGTATGGTTTATTTATCTTTTTTGGCTTATATCTGGAGTTGTTTTACAACCTGGCCAAATATGTTTAAATTGGTTAAGCAAGAAGTATTGTGAAAGTTGGAAACCCAATTGCAGAGCATAAGCCAGAAACCTCTAGATGCCCTTTACAGTTCATCTGTTCAGGTTATGAGATCCATCCACTTCCCACTTTTTTTATGGACCTCCAGCATCTAAACAGTTGGTCTTCTAGGAATGAACCCTGAGGGTTGCTTGTATCTTAGTATTGATTGTCGTATATCTTCCATTAATTCTCATGTTTTTCTGTTCTTTACTTCATTTGTGGTCATCTTATCTCAAGAATGGAACCCTGTGTACTGAGTACTGACATAAGCAGTTATCTCAATATTCTCCTTATTTAGTTTCCTTGAATTTTCAAAAAGGAAGCATGTCTCCTTGCTAACTGAACCAGCCATCACAGCCAGATGCTTCCTTCTGTTTTTATTTCCTACTAACGTGAACTGCTAAATTCTATCATCGGAACACACTTATTTTTTGAACTTTTGTGGGTGGTCTTTATTTGTCTCAGAAGTTTGGTTGTGCGGTTTTTATATTATAATTTACCTTTTTGTGCATCCTTTTGAAGTAAAAATTTACATCTTTCTATTAAGTAGTATCATCTTCCTAATATGATGTAATTATTTGACATTTTACCAGCTTCCCGGCGAAGTCCGGATAACTTGCTTAGTTGGATACAAGTGGCTAATAATAAACACTATTTATGATAGAAAAATAAGATAAAACACAGTAGTTGTAAACAGACTGTCCACATAAGTGTAACTAAACATTTATCACGAGAAACTTTATTACATCAAATCAATCAATCAATCAAGGGTAAATAAACATAAGCAAATCATAATACAGCATAGTACTGCTGTTTATTCTTCTTAGCATGTCACCAATTATGCAGGTCTCAGGCTCTCAGAGCACATCCTTAATTAGTAGATTAATACCAAAGGAAGCTGTGCATATTACAAGTCCCCAAAGTGCAAGGAAGCTGATACCACTGTGCAAACATAAAGAGAAGCACATAAATAGAAGAGAATAATAATAAGATAGGGAAGCTGAAACCATCTGTGGTTGATTTTGCAAGTCACTGGTTTGGTATTTTGTACCTCTCAGTACTCTAGTTCCAATACAACATGAGCATGTTGCCCAAAATAAACAATGAACAATGGTACCGATTTAGTTCCAATCCAACAAGAACATGTTGCAAAAAAAAAAAAAAAAACAATGAACACAAGAGAGAAAAAGGTGACATCAAGTGAAGTTAACGGCTCATTCCAAAATTGCTATAAAGAGAGATGCATTACACTGGCTTCACACGGTTGTCAGGGTTGCCGGTGGAGTAAAGCTTGAAGTAGAAGAATCGCGAAACTATGTACAGTGCACCAAGTCCTGCTGCTATTAGAGGATGCTGCAGCCCTCCAAGCAATAGCATCACGAAGAAAACCGGCATGTACTCGACGGAGTTCTGGTGGCCTCTCTGGAGAGAAATAAGTTTTGTTAAATGAGCATTTGCAGATGCATTACTTTCAACTTTCCTTTGTTTTCACTTTCTTTTCTGAACTGCTTAATTCACATTGAAATTGAAGTAATACTGGTAAATGGTAATACATTAGAAGGTGCTTCAGGAAAATGGTACTAAACTGAAATGCTGATGAATTCACAAATGAGACTGCTGAGAGAGGGAATTGAAGTTTACCTGGACACAATTGAAAAGCTTGGCCTCCTTGTGAACCGACTCTACTGCGTACAGAGTCGGATATGGCACATTATACCTGAACCAATTTGAAATATAAACATAATTCACAATCTGTTTTGAAAATTTCATAGCAGCAACCATTGGAAAAAAGACAACAGAAAAACTTAAAACAACAAAGGAAAACGGCGTACTTCTTGCGAGCCTTTCCGACCTGTAGCGCCATCCAAGTGTTCAGGAAAGCATAGGCAACAAGTTCCAGCACTACAAATCCATATTCGTTTGGTATTTGCACACTCAATGCCATCCCTCTCTTTCCCTTGCTTCTTCTGCTATGTCTAAACTTCAGAAGGTTTTAATTTTGATCTGTTGCTCTGTTAAGCTGAGGGTGTTCTTATTTATAGTGGGTTTTATAATCTTTCTGAGCAAGACGAATGTGCTGACGTCTCAGATTCAAATGGAGAGTCCTGTTGAACCCTTGTTGGGGGATATTTACACATGTCCAGTTATCAGCCTGCCTCCTTGCCCAAGATAAGCATATTTTATGCGTAATGATAATGATATGATATGCCCTTTGTTATATGCTTGACTTCCTCGTTCCTCCCCTGTGGGAATTTGATGCTGTTTCGATCAAAAAAAAAAAACTTGATGCTGGAAATAAAAATTAGCTCTTGTAGGCCCAATTATTATGCTTCTTTTTGTGCGCACAGTAGATGATATTCTTTGGTTTGTTTGTTTATGTTTTCTTTTGTTTCCTTTCAGACAGTCTTTTTAGAAATCGTCGGTATCTTTCTTTATACTCGTAATAAGGGCAGGTGTAGACTCTGTAGTGTGAATATACTAATTTCGTATATATTATTATGAGGAGGGATCAAATCACATAACAATATTTTGATACAAATATTACACTAAATCATGTAAATTTATAAAAAATCTTAAAAAATAGAAAATCTTTATATTCATTTACTTATAGATTGAATGTGTTTCAAATTGTATTTAATTTTAGTATCATTTGATACTCCATCAAGAATCATTAAATTTAAATCGTTCTAATTACTATATAAACTTAATGGTCGTTGATGGAGTATCAAATAACACTCAAATTGAATGAAATTTGAAACACAATTGATCTATCAGTATATGAATATGTTTGTAAAAGATTTTCTATTTATAGGATTTTTTATAAATTTATATAATTTAGTGTAACATTTGTGTCAAAATTCTGTGTGTCATTGGATCCCTCCTCTATTAATATATATATCATACAAGTCAAAGATTTCGTTATGTAACAAGATCATGTTCTCTTGCGGGAACGCAAATTCTGATATGTGAATTTTATCTTTGTTATTCTGATTTAGGAAATCATCTTCAGCTCTTTTAAAAAAAATTACAGCGGTTAATAAAATAAATTATTTGCAACATACGAACAAGTTCTGCTTGCTTCCAATGTTCGTGGCATTCCTCAACTGCCAAAAAGCTTTTAGTGAAAATTGCAAAAATGAATTATAATTATGACATCTATTTCTAAGTAATTATAATTATGACATCTATTTCTCAGTAATTTGACTGCGCAATTGACTTTACTTTGAACAAAATTACTAAAGTACCTCTATAGGTAAACAATCCCATGACAAAGAGTGAAAAGAAACATTGGAATTTCTTTTTTCATAGCCTTTATCTTGAAGAAATAGGCAAGTATATTCAAAAGCGAGCAGTCTCATGATGACAAAGAGGAAACATAACATTAACATCCCTTTTTATTTTTGAGGATTGTTCATAATCCACATCTGCTTGCTTCTATCATGCGCAACAGTGGAGGAGCATGCATCATGTCTCCAAGTGTCAACCTTACTTTTGCCAAGTCTGACTATTGTATAGTATAGAAAGATGTATATTTATGAGTAATTTCTAACGTCCACATAAAAACCGTCCATGACATCTATTGATTACATTTTGAGATGTATATGTTGTATTTCGAGATGTATCTGTTACATATGTACGGTTTTTCAATAGACGCGAGATGTTTCTCGTATATTTATGCTTACCAGAAGCCACACTCACTGATGCCCAATTGAAGTCTCAATCCTTGACCCAAAACTAGGGAATTCTAATTTTTTGCTTTATTTTGCATTGAAGTCCAGTCACAGAACTTTCAAAGATGGTTCAAAATCCATTGCTATTACAGGATTACTAGTTTACTACTAAGTTTGTTATCACTAGAGTACTAAACACAGGCAGAATACAGAAGGACCAACAAAAAAAACACTAATTAACCAAAAAAGGCAACTAAACTTACAAGGTTTCACATATTAATATAATACAACAAAACAACAGAAATTATCATTTGTGGAATATTATTTCCCTTGCACAGAACTCAGAGCCATTCCCGGATTAACAGATTAACACCGAATGATGCCGAGCAGATAATCAGCCCAAACAAAGCAAGGAAGCTGACCCCGCTGTGGAATCCACCCCAAAGAAGCAAAAGAAAGGCAAAAAAAAAAAGGTACAAAATTAGTTCTACAATAACTAAACCAATTCAACATAGATATTATGGCTTAAGTTAATTTCTTTAGAAAAAAAACTGAATATTGGTTAAACATACCAGCTGGTTCAGGATATAACTACATAAGTAACACATTACCAATATAGAATTCAGTTCAGTTTGCCAAGCTTATAAAGGCAAGTGCAGGAGCAGGACCCCATAACACACACAAACAAGAGAGCGAAATATAGAAAGAGTTACTTACACAGGCTTGAGGCGGTTTTGCGGGTTGCCAGTTGAATAAAGCTTGAAATAAAAGAAGCGTGAAATGGTGTAGAGGGCACCAAATCCAGCTGCAATGCGAGGGTGTTGCAATCCACCAACAAGCAACATCACAAAGAACACTGGCATATATTCAATCGAATTCTGGTGACCTCTCTGGAAACAAAAATTATACAAAACTTTAAAAATGATAATAAAATTAATTTTTCTGTCTGATTTTTCACAGGTACCCAGTACAGCATGTAATTTCGTTTACTACTAGTGTTGTTCGCAATTAATGAACAAAAATTATACCCAGTGCAGCATGTAACTATTTTCTGTCTAATTTTTCACAGGTAACAGTATAGCATGTAATTTTGGTTACTATTGGAGTTGTTTCAGGAATAAAGCTTTTGTTTTTTCAGGATTTTAACAAAGAGTGGAAATTCCAAGTATTAAGATAGCTAAAGAGTACACCACCAACCAATTTCCAGCCAGCCCGATATAACAAATGGACCTATTAACTAAAATCATATCAACCTACATCTGTCATGAAAATGCACCAATCAAGAAGCTTTTGTAATAGCACGGTTTCATTGAGACAAACTAGAAGCTCTAATCAGCATTCTTAATGAACTTCAGTCTTTCCTTCAAGTTTTTTCCTTTTTTTTTTTTATAATCACTAATTACAATATATTCAGCGAACTCCACCTAAAATGAGACATCAGACTCAATTTGCACTTCACATAGCCGGTAGAGCTAATCCTTGCATGAGATGAGGCCAGAGAACCAGTTAACCCTTGTGTATTCCTAGTAACAGTGGCGGAGCCACCTTTATTATATTGGATGCAAATGACACCACTCAATTTTGTAAATTTCCATTTAAATATATGAATTTTCATTGATAGTTAGACAAATTTGACATAAACTACATGTATTGAACCCACTGGGTTTTGTTCCTCCCCCCGCCACTACCTAGTAAGCTGTTTAAACAGCATGGCTTACAGTAGTAATATAAATGAGTAACACAATTAAGATCCAAGGTCTGCAATCCTACTATTTGAACAAGTGATGTATGCTTACTGTCAAGGGTTTCAATATAGCAAATGTGTCCTGTACTCCTGTCCATGCAATGTTTTCTTTAATTACTTCTCCTATAATTAGTGCAAGTCAAACAAGACTTGTATGCAATATTTCGACAAAGTAAAAATCCAAAAAAAAAAAAAAACTGAATTTGTGCTCAATTAAACATCTAGAATTTATTCACAGATAACATAAGATAAATTTAATTTGTGGAGATTGAAGCCCGTGAGCACAGAATTCGTAAAAAACGACGAAAACCTAACTGTTTAATCCGGGATGGGGATCTTAACCAGAGATAAATATGTGAAAAAAAAAACAAAGAAAGAAAATAGCAGAAGAATGAAAAATTTTACCTGGACACAGTTGAAGAGCTTGGCATCCTTGTTCTCAGATTCTGTCGCGTACAGAGTCGGGTACGGGACCTTATACCTGATTCAATTCAATTCAAGAAAAAAAGCTCACAAATTTGCAGAACCAAAGACCACAACTTCATCCAAGAATTGATCTTTTTGAATTTCCCCTAAACAACACGATTATCATCGCCTTAATCGGTTCTGGGCTCTCATGTTCTACCAGAAACTATCTCAATCACAAACAATTCCGCCAAATTGGGAGCAATCAACCAATCAACCAATCAATATACCCACCAATCAGGCCCAAATAATGAGAAAAGAAAACCAAAGAAGGATATATAAAAAGTTGGGTACTTCTTGCGAGCCTTGCCGACTTGGATGGACATCCACATGTTGAGGAAGGCGTAGACGACGAGGTCCAGCACCACGTACCCGTACTCCGTCGGTATGTCTACGCTCACTGCCATGGATGGATGTATGGTTCCTCCTCTCGGCTCAGAGAATGGTGGGGAAAGAGAGCTGTAGAAGAAGGCTCCGGATTCAATTGATTTGTTGGTCTGTCTGATCGTTGATGTTTGTACGTGTGCGCCTTTTTTGGTGCGTTCCTTTGTTTCTTTTTGGCGATATTTTGGAGTGGATGAGGCTTGCCTCGGTGGCTCGAATACTCAATTTGTGACAAAAACAGGTAGATCAGAAATGCTCTTGTAAATAAGGGGACAACCTACCGTGCACACCGTGCACAGTGAAAAATCCACGTAATGTAACAATATTTACTGAAAAGTAGATTATATGGGTCCCATTTTATAATTACTTGTGAGTGTGGATATGTCCACACTGTGGACGCAACATGTTTCCCTATAAATAAAGCTGTAAATGTAAGTCAACTAGTTAGGACTGAATTTCATGTATACTAGTAAAGAGCTCACGCCTTGCTTTGCGCTGTAAATTGTTATTTCTTATAATAAATTTTTAAGATAATATGTAATGAGCTTTAAATTGAGATAATTTATTTTTTTTGAAGAAAGTGTACCACCAGTTTCATTGAAACTTTTTATTTTGTGCCTATAGAGGATTGAACTCATGACCTCTTGGAAGTCATCACAGCTAGATACCACTTGAGCTACTAGGCCATTTGCACATTGAGATAATTTATATGGGCCTTTAATTTTAATGGGCTGAGAATACCAACAGGCATTAAAGTACATCAACGGTTTTGATCTATCCAAGAAAATGATCAACGGCTCAGGTTTCTTATTTGGGGAAGATAGCCTTTTATGTCATTTTTTCCGATATGCTTTTGTATATAGTAAGGATATTTGCAGACCCTGCTTTTTTGATTGAATGGTCGAGATCAGTTGTTGCACCGATCTCAAAGAACTTTGGTGCTTTCCGCCCCAATCTCGAATAACTTCAGTGTTTCTTACCCGTCGGATTAAGAAAAGCAGGTCTGCTTTTCTTTTCAAAAAAGCAGCGGATTTTGATCATTTATATGCAAGTCAACTAATCAAGATTCAAGAATGTTTTCTTTTTTTTTTTTTCACTTAATTTTGAATTATGCAGTGTAAGTATATTGCTGGTTTTCTCCGATACCAGCGTCAATAACATGTATATAAATAATGATTTTATGTTACATTTGATGAAATAAATGACTAAATGAGTATAAATAAAAAAATAAGCCATGCCATAATAGTTTAATAAAAAAAAATCATATTACATTGTGCTTGGTATAATAAATGACATCAACAATCAGTGAATTTTGGATCACATTAATAGTTGCAAAAAAAAAAAAAAGGAAAAAAGAAAAGTTTGCACAAAGTCGTTTCAATAATAAAAATTAAAAACTTCGAGAAGCTTCTTGAAAACGCAATAAGATACTTGCGAGTTGTGATTTGTGTACCGTGATATCTCAAAAAGTCAAAACTAGTACCTCAATTCCTCCATGTTTGGTTGAGCATTTGAGCTGAGGAGATCTTTTACCTGATCTGTTTGTTACCTCTTTAACACCATCTACCAGGAGTCCGTATCCGCTGCGATCCAAATTAGGATCATAGGTTCTTGAGATTCCGATCTGACGACTGTGGATTTTAAGGGGGTTTTAAATTAATTCAAGTCGTTGAATTGGGATCGCATGAAACTGAGATCGGATTTGAATCTCAGCTGATTCCGGCGCCATCTACCAGAGTCCAGAGTCCACTCTTGATTAGGGACCCAATGACAATGCTTATCATTGATTGACAATGTTGACACTTGACAGTCGACACCATATTTTTAAAAAAAAAAATTAAAAAAGTATAAAAAATTCTCGAAATAAAAAAAATTTATAGAAGTATTATTTAATTTATAAATTGGTTATGTCTTCAATGGTGTTAAATTACAACTATTAAAAAGTACATAAAGTTTTGATAATCTATCGAACGATGGTCAAATTGATTAAAATTTAAAGCATTATCAATAAGTTAAAGAATACATCCATAAAAGGTCATATCTAGTGTCTTCAACATTTGTGTCTACTTTGTTATAAAATTTGATGTAAGAGCTATAAAATTTGAGATAAAAGTCACAAAATTTGTGCATAGGCAGACATGTGGATAGACAATTTTTCCTATTTAAAATGATGATACTTGATAATTTCCATGCGTAGACTTCTTTTCATCTTTAAGATTTTCTATGATTTTCTATTTTTTTAAAAAAACCTTATTGTTAGTGGATCCTTCTCGTTAATTAATTGATCTTTCATACTGATATATAGTGATATGTGACTTCAATGAGATGTAAGAGACTATTCTATTTGCAAGAAAAGCACACATTGTGACGAAAATAAACTAATTTACCTGCATTAATATATGTTTCAGTTTCATTGAAGACCATCTCTATGTAAGCACATCTTATCGGATAAAAAAATTGGATAATTTTTAGAGTTGGCAAATCGGGTAGGCGGTTCTGATTTGAATCGGACGGGTCAGGCCAATTTTAATATCGATTTTTTTAATCATATATTGCTTTCTGATGGATTGCATGCCATTCGATCGATTCAAATCTGATCGAATTAGTTTGACTTTCTGAAAAAAATACCGAGAGTTGAGTCAGATTTTGCCACCTCTACTCATTTTTACCTTCCTACATTTCCCGAACGTCAATGGTCAGTAGAATACATTACCTACCTCCAACAACAACGACAAAATCATATATATATATATATATATATATATATATATATATATATATTTTATAGAATACTTAATATATATCTTTGTTCCTTTTTTTTCCCTAATCCGATATTTTTAATATTAATCAAAATAAAAATCATAATTAAATAAATAGACACCCGATATTGGTATTTTCGGATATAGACCGGTCTGTGTTTGGTATACCGGCCCCAAATGACGTGTCACGGGTTTTCAAAAAAAGAGAATCTTTTTGGGGCCGACGTTTGGTCTTCAGGTCTGTGTTCACTTAACCGGCCCCAAAATATTTGGGGCCGGCATTTCAAACGCGGACCCGAAGACTGGGGCCGGCGTTTGGAATGCCGGCCCCAATTATTGCACCCCAAGCCGTGATCTCTCTTTTTTAAAACCCTCTCATGCATTTCAAAACGGGTTGGGGTAAAATAATTGGGGCCGGCGTTTGGAACGCCGGCCCCAGTCTTCGGGTCCGCGTTTGGAACGCCGGCCCCAAAAAGATTCTCTTTTTTTTGAAAACCGGTGACACGTCGTTTGGGGCCGGTATACCAAACACAGACCGGACTATATCCGGAAATACCCATATCGGGTGCCTATTTATTTAATTATGATTTTTATTTTGATTAATATTAAAAATATCGGTTCCCTAATATCTCGAATCAGATTCGGTATGAAGACATTTATGTTATAGAATAGCTTCTTCGAAGACAGTGGTCGGCGATAAGGCCCAATTAACCATTCCAACCCACAGTAAGTTTAACCTGATTTGGCCGGCCCAAGTATCACCCTGCATGTCCTGCCTACACACAGGCCTTGCCACAAAAGATCTCCCAACATCTGTTAAACTTCCGCTTGGAACAGTATACAGACAAATGTAGTTCGGTCGGAAATTTAGCTTATACTAGAAGAAAGCCTCGCTTTGCTTCATCAATAACTATTGAGATGTATAATTTATTGATGTTGAGCTATTTAAATTTTAATGATATAAGAAGTAGAAAAATAATAAATATTTTTATTGTCTTTGATAATTAATCAAAAGCTAGCAAATTTTATGAAAATTGAAGTACATGTTAAAAATGTTTTTGTATTTATTTTTGAAGTAGTTTTTAAAATAACGAAAAACTCTCTATGATTGTCAAAATAACAATTTTTAAGATATCCTACCCTTTTACAATGCCAAGAGGATTCATTACATGATTATAAAAACATAAAAAATATCTAAAATAACTCTTTAATAATAATACATTTTTTTGGGCAAATTATTGATGAAATGCATAATGGTTTATTCAAAGACGATTTAAAAACAATCATAAAGAAAAATGATTTTGAAAACTTGGAAAATGGATATCTCCATTGGTCTTGAAATGGAGTTGTAAGTAAAATAATATAACTAGTCATCTATCTGCGTTTCAATCTTTGGGAAAGGATAATTAAAAAAAAAAAGAAAAAGGATATTGAAGCCGTATGTATAGTATAACCGGTGCAAATTCATTAGAGGTGGCAGATTGTCTGGTCTGGTCAGGTTGGGTCAGTTTGACCAAATAAAAATGTTGGGTCGGGTCGGGTATCGGGTTGACGTCTGTCGGCATTTTTTCGGGTTGGGTGGGGTCGGGTCGGGCAGGTTTTTCGGGTCTGGTCATATTTTGCACCTCTATTCCCAGGTTATCTCAGGTTTCGGGTCGTTCAGGTCGGGTTTGGGTCAGTCTGACTTTCCCTAAAGCACGGGTCAGGTTCACGTCAGTCTGACTTTCATTGAAACACGGGTCGGATCAGGTCGGGTTCGAGTCAGTTTGACTTTCCGAGAAACTCGGGTTGGGTCGGGTTCGAATCGAGCGTATCGGGCGGGTTTTTCGGGTTGGGTCACATTTTGACACCTCTAAAATTCATTGCTCTTTGACGATATGACTAACATGCGCCAAATTCATTCCAAAAAAAAAAAGTTACCGTAGAAACAACTGTTGCTAACACTGTAGCAAAACCCGTCCCAACTTAAATAACTACAAGTTAATTATGTCAATATTATTATAAGCTATTTAGATTAAAATTTTGGACGACAAGATTTCGAATTCAGACTGTAAGTGTTTCAATCCGAAATGCTTACGAAAGCACCGTAGCCGGATTCCATATTATAAACAATTATCAATTATAGAAACTTCACGTTATTTACACATTTCGGCATAACTCGTATATTAATGATTTTTATTGTCGTTTTTGCTTGGTACAAACAACATTGGATCCATGTATCTATTCTGGTTGTGTGCGAATTGAATCACTGGAAGATCAGATATAAAATGGTGTTGCTACTTGCTCTCTTAAACACACCCACACACACAAAAAAAAACACTGTTCATGGACTGTTCATTGCACTGTACAGATATCTCCCAAATTATAACACACCAAAAAATCACTGTTCATGGAACTGTTCATTGCACTGTACAAATCCGTCCCAAATTATATATATACTATAAAGGATAAGGAACTCTAGACCTCAAAGCTAGGGTTGAGACTTATATTTATAGGATAGCCATTTACTTTAAACTTAAAATTATGTATTAGGCTTTTAGCTCTTTTTATACTTTAGTTCGGTGTAGTTCGGCAAAAGACTATTAGTTGGACACCCATATGAAGCTACCAAAGCCCACCAAAATTTGAGGTTGCCCACACAATTTAAATATTTGGCGCAGTATTATGCTTAATATCTTCTTAATTTTTTCTTATTCATCACTCTCTAAATTTGAATTCATTAATATAATTTCTTTTCTTTTACTATCTTTAAATTGGAGCAAACTTTGATCCTTTTCCCAATGGCAAGGAGTATTTTGTACATACAAGAGGTCCTTTGCACGGAAGAGGATGTATAAATAACATGTGAAAAAAAAAAAATTCAACTGAAAGGATATTAAATGACAGATAATTAAGAAAAATTATTAGGCAAACAATCTCAACTCCCATAATTATTTTCATACAAAAAAAGTCACACACACACACACACACACACACACATTACAACTAAAATTTCCAGTAATTAGACAGAATTAATTAATAAAGCATCACATATCATAGACATCTTAGTTTATTGTCTTGATGACTAAGTTGGCACCGAATAAGGCTGTACATATCATCAGTCCAGACAAAGAAAGGAAGCTGAATGTTCTGCAACAAATTAAACAAAATCACATTAAACAGGAACATAAACTATATATTCCTATTTGTTCGTGTACAATTCTAACTATTGTTTATCTTTTTTCTTTTTCAGAATGTTTCAGAGACTAGAGACCTGTTACCAGTGTCAATATTCAGTATTTTTTTTTTTTTGGTAATTACAGTAGGAAATTATGGCAAACAATTTTCTTCCATAAAATTTTCAATTAATTTCCTTAGTACAATAAACTGTACTCAATTATGATTCTTTAAACATATTAAGACTATCTGTTTCTTTATTAAATTCAGTTTATCATATTTTCAAAAGAAAAAACAGAAATTAGTTAAGAAAATATACCCAGCCTTTCCTCGGTTCTCCGGGACACCGGTGGAGTATCCCTTGAAGTAGAAGAACCTGCCTATGGTGTAAAATGCACCAAATCCGGTAGCAGCGAGGGGACAGTAGAGGCCGCCGATCAAGAGAGTTGCAAAGAATACTGGCATGAACTCGATCGCGTTTTGATGCCCTCTCTATCGAAGCAAATATATAATTGAAATTTTAAAAATAGTTAGTTAGCACTTAGCAGCTTTCTAGTTCAAATGTTTCAGGACCCATTATTGCTAATTTTCCTTAGAAAACAATAATATATATTTGGTTAATAAAATTGGCAGTAAAATAGATTAATTGATCTCTGGAAGTGGTCATCTGCAACCGTTTTTTTCCGGTCGCGTGTACCAGTACTCGACGTGCCAGGATGAACTAAAGTAAAATACCAATTTCCGGTACTTCACATACCAGAAAAAGAAAACTGGCCAGCATGTATAAGATCAGTCCTGAAACCAACTGGTACATGTCCGAAGACCGTTCTCTAATGGGGTTTTACTTGTGAAATTCTAATAAGAACCTGATACTGATTACAAGGACAAACTTGTTTTTAGTCTACTGGCTCAAAGAGCAAAATCAACAAGAGGCAAAAACTTATGGAAACAAAAGGATGAATCAATTGACTACCTGTACACAATTGAACACCTTGGCATCTTTATTCCTCTCTTCAGAGGCATACAAATTTGGATATGGCACTCTGTATCTGTCAGTATAAGTTACAGAATAAATTAGACAGAAGAAATTGATTCTTGGTGAACTGATTGTTTACCAGAACAAACTAGAGTAGCAAACAAATGTTGAAGGGAAACAAAAAACATTGTAACAGAAAGGTACTTCTTGCGAGCACCGCCGACTTGTAGCGACATCCACATGTTGAGCAGTGTGTAAGATACCAGTACCAGAACTACATATCCATATTCCCTTGGAAATTCTATTGTTTCTGTCATTCTTTCTTTCTTTCTTTCTTTTCTGTATCTTTCTCTTTGGCTCTGTGATAATGTCTTCTGCTTGTACCAAGTACTATTGACTTTTTATAAGGAGCAATAAACCAATGAACCAATAGTAGTTGCTCTCTTCTTTCCCAAGTTCACATTGACTTTAGAATTAGTTAATGAGCCTCTCTATTGTTTTTTATCTTTTAGTTTGGAGGTAGTCAATGTTTTTATTGAGGTAGTAGGTCGAAAGCCTACTATGGTTTTGATTTTTATCTGTATTCATACTAGTTAATGTTAAGTAAATTAACCTTCCTTTCATGTTGTAAATAGAGGTTTTTGGTCTGGTAGCTAAGGATAACGCTCCTTGTGTGGGTGGTTGCAGACTTGAAACACGGATAGGAGGTCTTTTATCGATATTTAAATTTAAGTGACTTGACCCTCATCTGTATCTCAAAAAAAAAAAAAAAAAAAAGAGTCTATTACTTAAAAAAAAAAGGACCCAAATTGAGTAGCCTTATCTCAGATTATTTGCACAATACATCAATGGTGGCAATTTCTAATTATTTGTGTTTTGGAATATCAGGAGAGGGCCTCTATCTGAATTCTGAAAAAAAGAAGTTTCTATTGCAATTAATTACCTCATTACCTTTCTAAATTTTTGATGAATCGTAGTTGCAACCAGAAAAAAGCTAAAATTTTTAAAATGAAAATATCCGATAAATACCATAAAAATTACCATTAGAAATTCCAACTCTATTTGTTCAGATTAAATGAGCTAGTATTCATACTAGTGATTTATTATTCAACTTATTTCAACGATATTTTGATAACTATACCAGTTACAAAGTAATGTCATCCATGAGGTTTCGGTTCGGCTGGAGGTTTCAGATCTTGCAGAGTCTAAGTAAAATGAAATACACTTGTGTCCGACTAGAGCCCATATATATCCTGTAATATTTATAGTAGGTAAGAATTTAAGCCTAATTGAGCAATCAACGCCCAATGGAAAAGTTGGCCTCTTTAGGCCTGTAATTATTATTCGTCTTTGTTTTCTTTTTGCCATGTCACAAGAGGAAGCATCTCATCTTGGACTTGTTTGGTTGTTTAATTGGATTGGAACTTAATTAATTTCTGAGTAATTGCTACTACCTCCGTCCACAATTAAATTAATTTATACTCTTTAGAACTTGTCCCTAATCAAATGAACTTTACTGATTTGAATTTATTTTTCTATTCACTTGTTTGAATCAACTTGTTTTTCTAATGTTATGATTACCCTTTTATCTATATTATTTAATCGGAACAATTATTATGTAATTTCATTTTTCCACTAATTCATTTGACTTTTCCTAAAAGTCCATTTATTCATGGACGGAGGTAGTACTTACTAGTTGCTAATAAAAAATTAAAAACAAAAGAAAACGAAGAAAAAAAATGAAACAGGCTGTCTGAAAACAACAATAAATTACAACTCACAAATTAACTACACAATTTCACTAATAACAACAACAACAACAATCAGGAAACTCTTTACTCCAGATAAACTCATTGTTAAATTTAAGTACCAGATCAAATTACACAGCAGAGACAGCAATTTTCATGCCTAAAGTGCAGTGGTCGTAGCGGCTGCAGATGAAGTAGCTTGTACCGGGGCTCAAGGTAACATGATCATTCCCCGATACCAACCCGTCGACATTGCTTGGAGCGGTACAACTGTTGTACCCGTCGAAGTCTACCGCGACCACATTGTGAAACGATGGGTTGTACTTGAACTCTGTTTGATTTGTACATTACAAAACATTAAACAATATAGTATCAGTTCCAAATATTACAAGATCATGATATGTATAGAACTTGTTCTGGAAAGTTAAATTACAATGTGTTGAATGATTATTTGGTACATACCGAGCACATCGCCGGCGTTGAAGGTCTTCCCGGTAGGCCAGTCGGCGACATTGAAGGTCCATCCATGCCTCCCTCCTACAACATGAGTTGCTGCATGCACAGTCTCATGCTGCAACAGAAGGCACAGTACTACAAGAGCAACTCCAAATGTAGTCCTGGTAGCCTGACCTCTGACTCTGGCCATTGATAAGTTAGTACTTAGTAGTGAAAGAGAGAAGAAATGGAGAGACTCAAATTAGGAATGGAAGCATGTATGGAACAGTAGACACTGGTAAGGATGCATGTGGGGTTTAAGTAGAGAAGAAAAGTGTGTTGGAAAATCTATACTGTATTATAGAGCACGTAACTACTGGACGTCTTTATTTTTTTTCTCGTCCTTTAAATTTTTTTAATTCTCATTCTACCCCTTAATCAACAGTACAGATCAAAATACATTGATTTCAAAGGTGTTGATGTTCTCCAATTAAACAATTTTCTCTCCATTTTGGTTTTCACAAAAATAGAAAGATACCGATCTTGGTATGGAAGACATCAATGTTGATTATAATTTATATTAATGAGAGACTAATGCTTTATATTCTAACATTTAATGAGTTAATTTAGTGTAAAGATGGAATTTAAATAGTAATTAAATAATTAGCTAAAAACCAAAAGTACGTTAACGTTATATGTATTACACGGTATTAGATCATAATTTAAAACGCCCGCACAACGGACCGGTTTCTTGCTAGTAGAAATTAATGGAGCTAATTAAACAATAAAAAAGGAACTCATGAGTGGCTTTTGAACTGTTAATTAGCCGACCATGGCATGCGCTTTGTTGTTCTGTGCAACTGTGCAAGCGTGCTTTGTTTTTTATTTTTGGAAATTCACTTTGTGCATTTGTGCATGCATGTGATTCGTTGTGAAGAATTAGTTAAAGATGGTAAAAGGTCGGCTGAGTTTTATGACCAAAGTTAATTTACAAATGTTTTGCTCCATCCCTATAAAGTGAATTTTGCAAAAGTATGCAATTTACAAATTCATAGAGTATCAAGTAATTTTTTTTGGAACTTTTGCAATTTAGTTTCTAATTTAATTTAAATAAACATTTATACATTTTTTTAGTTGCTAATTAGTTCAAATTTGAAAAACTTCAAATTTTATTAGATTTATCTATTTACATTGTAGAAAAACTTGAAATGAAGTTTGTTTAATTAGATATATATCTATTAGCATTCCTTACCAGTAAATATATTTTTCTCTTCTTCCTTTCTTCCTTCCTTTCTTTTTTTTTCTTTTTTTATTTTACTTAATTCTGGGTACTGCTAGTAAGCATATTTTGATTAAATTGCATTTAGAACAAGGACAAATACGACACAGTTCCGAGACAAATAACCTGAACAAAAATAGCTGTACAATTGTACCCGTGACCTTGTAATCCAATGATTAACATATAATTAAGCTTGGTTTATTCTATAGTCTAGGTGTCTAATCGATAATTATGATTCGCTAATGGGAATTCCGATGTACCTACTACTAAATATATATATTGCTCCTGGTTTGCAGTATTAATTTAATTTTATATTTTTTTATGAAATTTCCTGTAATATTAATTGCCAAGAGTCTGATTACTGCAACTGCAAAAGTCTTAATCAATGGGGCTCTGATATGATCAACCAATCAACCTTTCATTTTTGAATCGAACGGTTCTCATTAAACATTCCTTTTTCATTGTGCTAAATGATACATCGCAACCATCGAATTCTGAACAATGGACGATCCATATTTCATCTAATCCATAGCAGAATTAACTATTTTGTATTGCTAGAGAAATAGAGCAGGGTGGATAGAGATTAGAGGTCGCAAAACCCGACCCGACCCGGGAAACCCGCCGACCCGATCCGACCCAAACCCGATCCGACCCGTATTTTTCAGAAAGTGAAAATGACCCGACCCGACCTGAGATCATACATCATGCAATCAAACTGAAATCAATGTACGATCTAAAAAAGTTCGATATAAAAATTGACTTGGCCCGCCTATCACCTGACCCGACCTGCCCGATCCGAACCCGAACCCAAACCGACTCGCCTGCCCGATTTGCCACCTCTGACAGAGATGGGATCGTGGGGGGAAATTCATGGACGTTTTATTTGCAAATTAACGGCACTGGGCTGCAAGTCCTTAATCAAATGTATCAAAATGGGCTGGATGATGATGGGCTTAAACCGGGCTCCATTTTACAGCACAGTTGAGATTTGACGAATCAATATTCACATTCATAGGATTTAAGGCTTAGGTTACACTGCAAGTGTCCTTAATTAAGGACTAGATCGGACCAAAATTGATTGGGCTTCAAGAAAATTCACAAGGGGATTGATCAATGTCATGGTTTAAATTTTAAGTTTGGGGATGTTATCTATATCTATACTTCTATACTATATTAAAAAGCATCTATAAATTGGACACCTCCAGCTTTTTTTGGTATTTCAAGTGTTGATCGGACGGTACAAATTAATTCCAGCTTGTTGAATGGCTACGATTTGTTACTATAATCTTGTTTCCTCTCCATTTGTTTCAAGAGTGTAGTTGATGTGCAATCTCTCTGTTTGGAATTGGAACGAGCAAATCTAGGAGAATTGTTTCCAAGTATAACAATTCAATTATCTTCCTTTCTAGTAGTATATTCTTGACATTTCAAATATCTATCTATACTATATTAAAAAGAGGAGGGATCCATTGACAATGGATAACTTGACAATCTTGACAATTCTACTTTTTAAAAATTTATAAAAAATCTTAAAAAATCTTAAAAATAGAAAAAAATTTACGGAAGTATTGCTTAACTTATAGATTGATTATGTATCCGATTATATTCAATTTAAATAACGTTTGATAGCTCTTTAAAGATCCGTTAACTTATAACCGTTGAAAAGTGCACAAAAATTTGATAAGTCATTAAACGATGTTCAAATTGATTGAAATTTGAAATACTATCAATCTATAAGTGAAGTAATACATCTATAAGTCATTTTTTATTTTTAAGATTTTTTATGATTTTTTATAATTTTTTTAAAAGAGACATTGTCAAGATTGTCAAGTTATCCATTGTCAATGGATCCCTCCTCTATTAAAAAAACACTTAAGTATTGCCCCAGACAATGGGCGGTCTCTCGCTAGTTATTATAATTGTTATCGTTACTTGGCAGGCAGAGTCAGGTGCCACTCCAGAATTTTATATATACGCAACAATATGCTGGATTTTAAAGAAAAGTTACTGACTAATGCACTAACGGTGCTTGTCTTTTGGTACAGTCTAGTAAAGCAATTAGAAATTACATCACTAATCTGTAGAGGTGGCAAATCGGACGGGCGGACGGGTCGGGTTCGGGTTCAGGTTAGGCGGGTCGAGTCAGTTTGATTTTCTAGAAGATCTCGGGTCGGGACGTCGAGTGATGGGCAGGTCGGGTTAGATCAATTTTAATATCGATTTTTTTTTATCGTATGTTGATTTGGATTAATTGCATGTTCTTTGATCTTGCGTTGGGTCAGGTTCAGTTCGGGTCGGGTCGGATCAGTATGACTTTCATAAAATGCCAGGTCGGTAGAGCCGGGTCGGGTCGGGTTTGGTCTGGTTTTGCCACCTCTCCTAATCTGGCTATATAACATGTATTGTATACTGGTTAAGGCTTCTCTGTTGCTAGCTAGTATAATTGTCAGAGTAATATCTAGCGTCTATAGAAAAGTCGTCCACAAGTTATATTTCATGATGTATATATTATATTTCAGAATATATTTGTTACATTCTTTGTACATCTATAGACGTATAAATGATTTTTCAATTGACATATGAACGGTATTTCAATGGACGCAAGATAAAATGTTTCTCTAATTGCCGTATTCATGTTATCATTACTTAATTTTCTAAATATCAGTCATTGCTAAATAGCCTTTTGTTTTGGGAATTCACATCCCCTAGAATACCCCAAACGATAAAGTATTGCTCAGAAACAAAAATCCCTCTATAAATGTAATCGGCACAAAAATTGAGGCTGTCCGTATTTTAATTTTAGGTGTAATATCTGACCACTCCACAGTTTGGAATAACTGAGCATTCCGGAGGAGGTGCATCCTTGTTTTGGTGGAATATGTCATCAGCTGTCCTGTCTTGCACAGTTGGTCAGTTGCACTGCAGATCGCATTACAACAAGCAAAATGATATCCAAGTGTATATAGTGGACTGTCTTTATAGCTGTAGCCTGTATGTAGTAGCTAGGGACTAAAAGTATGAGAAAGTAAAGTATATATGCTTCAAAACTTGTGAATTAATTATGATCAAATGCGATCTTCATGCCGGACTGGCAGTGTCCGGGGATGCTGCAGATGAAGAAATTGCGGCCACGGGCGAGAGTGACGCGGTCGTTCCCTGACTTGTAAACTTTCCCTCCACCCGACGTCCGGCAACTCTTGTAGCCGGCTCCACCCACCGCCATCACGTTGTGCACCGACGGGTTGTACTTGAACACTGGTACAGAAGAACTCTATACTGGTAAACAAGATGTATATATACTTGAAGAGGAGGATCCATTGACGATACTTATTTCGACAATCTTAACGATGGAACATTTTAAAAATATATAGAAATTCATAAAAAAATCTTAAAAATGAAAAAAGATTTATGGCTGCATTATTTAACTTGTAAATTGATAGTTTTTCAAATTTCAATCAATTTGAATATCGTTTGATAACTTATCAAAATTTTGTGTACATTTCAACTGTTGTAATTTAACGGATCTTTAAAAAGCTATCAAATATAACTTAAATTGAATATAGTCGGAAACATAATCAATCTATAAATTAAGGAATACTTCCGTAAATTTTTTTCTATTTTTGAGAATTATATGGTTTTTTACAGATTTTTGAAAAATACTATTGTCAAGATTGTCAAAATAACCATTGCCAATGGATCCCTCCTCATACTTAAATGCCAGAATGACTGTCTAAACTGGTAACAGGAGTACTTGACAACTTTCCAAATGTACAAAACGTAAACGTACCGAGTACATCGCCGGCCTTGAAGGTCTTGCCTTTAGGCCAAGTAGCGGTGTTGAAGCTCCATCCATTGTTGCCCCCGACGGTATAAACCGCCGATTCGGCCACCTCGCAACTGAGCAGAAGGATGCAGCCGAGGATGGATGCAAGAAGCATGGCTTGGCTTGCACTGCCCCTTCCCATAGCCATTTTGTTACTGCAATGGTATGTGGAAAATGTGGCAAAAATGCAATATGGTGGATGGTTGTGGTGTTTAGTGATGAACATAGAAGCCTTTTTAAAGCCCACAAAAAGGGATGTGGATGCAAGGAAGTGGAGATGGGCAGGCATGAATTGGGACCCAATTTTGGTTGGTTGAATTTTTTGGATGATTTAATTAATTAATTTACTTGTAATTAGTCTTTAACGAACCTACCTTAATTGATTACTTTACTTGAGCAATTATTATACTGTATAATGTCTTTGTGATCTTTGTGAAATTGAGATGCTAATATGTGTTTTTTTGAGATAAAAATCAGGGTCAAGCCACTCAAATTTAAATGTCTATAAAAGATCTCCATCTGGATTTCGTCCCACACGGAGAGCGTTGCCCTTAGCCACTAAGCTAAAGGCTGGTTCTCAAAAATGCTAATATGTGTTGTAAGGAGATGCAACCCTTAAAATTTATTTATGTAGAACTTTGCTCTTGATCATGCTTGTTAATATAAGCTTCCTCTTCAAGTAGCTAGCACTAACACTAATTAATTGGGCCTCTAACATGTAATTAATTGTGAAGGTTTTCATGGCTTTTAATTTTGCTCATTTTCTCTCGTTTGAGAGATTAGTTAATTTTTTATTTATACAGTATTATATTATGTCATGTCGACTGTTAAATATAAAAGAGCAATTTAAGTTATATCTATATGGTGAGCTTAAGCTCACTTCACGTTCTTGGTATGTTCAACTGAAGAAAAAAAAAACCAATTACATAAATTGACCTAAAAAGGACACATCTAAACAATTGAACTGATCTACTTCATGGATTCTGGTGGTTGGTGCATGCTACATTACTAACTTTTTATAAGTTTCTAATTGATTTAATTAGTAGAAGTAAAACGTCAATAAATGATAAAAAAAATCGATGCATAGAAATAACTCACAAACTTTCTTATGTAAATCTGGTACTGATCATATATAATGTAGATCGCCATATACATCAACAGTTTGAACTTATCATTTTTCGCGATTTAATGAACTTTTAGTTAAGCTCAACAAAATTTTTGGTGCCTTAAAAAAATTATGAGCTTTAACTAAAAAAAATCATACATAAATAATAATAAATAATCATGAACTTCTTTTAATTAAATTGTTTAAATCAATTTTATTATACTAGTAAAAGAGCCCACGCCTTGCTTTGAGCTGAAATTGTTATTTCTTATAATAAATTTTTAAGATAATATGTAATGGGTCTTAAATTGAGAAAATTGATATGGGCCTTAAGTTTTTATTGGTTGAGACAATAAAGTACGTCAATGGTGGTGATCAATTTAATTAAACAATCAACGGCTAAGATTTATTCCTTAGAAAAGATATAACTTTTATATCAAAAAAATCTAATATATTTTTATTAGGAGTAAGGATTTAAGGCGAGTGTAAGATGAGGAGGAGCCCGGCCGTGCGTGTTAAAAAAGTTTGTAGGCCATCAAAATAGCATACCTAAATTATACAAATGAAGCCAACCAACTATCAACGTTGGACCTAGTCTCGGCCATCTAGAGGCTTAACGAATTTAACAAATTAAGAAAAGGAAAGTTATATAAAGTAGCACACATTTGAGATATGAAATCATATCTAGGGGCCAGGTTATGCTAATTAATGGAAATCTGTCAGGTGAGGATCAGTCAAAATTCAAAAGTGCTATCTGAATATCCACCATTTTTATTGGGATATGTTATATTACGGAACCTATATATTGGGTTTTCCAATTCAGTAATCAAATTAACAAAATAGAAAAAGAAATCAATATATATATCGCCGATTAATTCTCTAGTTGGAGTACTTGTCTGCTTCTATGTTACTCAGATACGGCAAAATAGGCACCGCACCCGTATCTGGTGCGTATCGGATACGGGTTCGCGTACGATTCGCGTGCGGTGCGTATCTGATACGCCAAATGCCGCACCTAATAATTCATAATTGTTTGACTGAAGAATTCGGTCAAGATACGGCTTCGATACGCGTATCAGACCTTAAAGTGCCATTTTAGACACGACGTCGCTGGGTCTCGCTGGCATCAAATGAAATAATGTCTGGACTCTAGAGCAACGCTCTCTATTTATAAGACGAGGAGCGGAGCAATTAACTTCCAAAAAGGCAATATGAGACTATTGAAGCGGTCAATACTTGTACTGATCCGGATAAGACAATGTAAAACAATTATTTACTTGACAAATGAGTTGGAAATGACATTACAGCTTGTGGGCTATATGGGCCATTTGCTCAAACGAAAAAAATATCTATTTTAGAAACAAAAGAAATGAAAAGATCTTTAACTATTTATTTAATTATGTTTTTATTATTTTATTTATTGCCGCACCCGTATCCAAGATTTTTGAAAATTACCGTATCGCCGCACCCGCACTGTATCGGATACGATACCCGCACCCGCACTCGTGCAACATAGGTCTGCTTCAATTTTGTTTCATTATGATATTTTTCAAAAGAAGAAAAAAAAAATTAAAAAACGAGTTCAGATTAAACACTGATTTAAAAGACAAAAAGGAAAAAAAAAAAAGAAAAAAAAATTGTGGGTGGCCTTGTACAAGCATTTGGTCTCCAAAATTTCTATATATGTGTGACGAATAAAAAAAAGGAATCCATCTCTAATGCGTAAGCATTTTGCGATCACCTAATTAAGCTTTTGATATATGATTTTTTATTTTTTATTTTAAAAAACAGGCCCTTTATATAGGGTGCATATTAACTGCAGTCTGCATAATGTTATTGATAAGCGCCAAACATATATGTATTTTTGATAGAAATTGATAGGGTGTTACTTAGAAAACCGGACCGAAATACTTTAGATCACTTAGGTATTTGTCAAAGATCATGTTACTGCTATACTTTGTATTTCAATGTGTAGAGAATGAAGAGACGGAGCCAACGCAACAAACGGGACTCAAATCGGAGCAAGGATGGAGGAGAACGGAACAAAACAAGTATTGAAGGGCGCAGAAATAATTCACCCCGCGCGCCACGTGATTCACCCTGCGTGCGGCCTGTAATTCACCCCGCGTGCGGCCTGTAATTCACCCCGCGTGCGGCCTGCAATTCACCCCGCGTGCGGCCTGATTTGTCGCCCAGTCGGAGTCTATTTTCTGCGCACCTCCGACTAATTTTGACGCTACGGGCTCATTCGGACTCCAAATTTAGATCCGTTTGATCCTATAGAAAGCTCTTTTCGAGTAGAACCTAGAAAAACTGTTTTTGGAAGACTTTAAGGAGAAGAAACCCACGAAAATAAGGAGGAAGACAGATCTAGGGTTGAGTTCTTCTTCAAGTTTTTTCTCTCGTTTTCTCTTTCTCTTCTCCTCTCTCTAGGATGTTTTCTTCTTTCTTGTTGAGTTCTCTCTCCTCCATAGAAGAGTAGAAACTTAGGGTTTGTATGGCATGTAAACATGATACTTTGTTCTTTTTAGTTTAATCTTACTCGGTACTTTTTAATGATGGTTGTTGATTTGATTTATGTTTGCAATTGATTGTTGTGACTAGAATTGTTGTATGGTATTTTGCTTGCTTGTTTAGGTCTTGATACACTTGAACTGTTATAGAAAATATGCCATGAATAAATCTAATTGCAAAAACCTAGGTTAGAGATCAAGGACCGAAAGGTGAAGTTGACAACCGGACCCAAACATAGACTTAGGGATAAGAACTCGTATGCTTGTTGCTTAGAGGGTTCTTAGTAACTACGGGGAGACCTAGTTTGATCCGAGACCATTAGAGAAACTTAGTGGCTTGATTGACGATTAGGCTAATCATAGATTTAATGCGTTAGGGTAGCAAGCCACAAAATGGATCCTACCTTAGATAGGGACTGCACCAGGACCAATGGGCATGTTCTAAATTGGATTAGAAACCCTCAATTACTTCAACTTGAAATTGAACCATTAGATTAAGCTAATTAGAATTAGTATCTTGTTTATGACCGGACAACCCTAGATTTCTTAGTATCTGAACTTGTCTTTGTTTAATTTAGTTTGCTTTAGTTAATTTAGTCTTTTAATTTCTTCAAACTCCAAACTTGATTGTCTAGATAATTGAAACCTGAAAATCATTAGCATAAAAGCTATCCCTGTGGATCGACCCCTATTTTATACTACAATTGTAGGTTTATGCGCTTGTAAACCGACATTTTTAAGTGTATTTAGGGCACATATTTTATTAGTTCTTGACACACGTTAGTTATATGTAGTTTTTGTAAAAAAAAAAAATGTTATATCTGGTGGGTATATAAATGTTGGCGCATTCTTGTCAAAATTTGATGGTTGTGTTTAGATGGTGCAGATTAGCGTTACTTTGAGAGTAGCGACGCTAACCCGAATGCAAGTTGATCCAAACACAAAATAGGAATTATGGGTAGCAGTCGGGTAGCACTAATCTGCTAACTCTAAGGAAAGTCGAGTTAGTGAGCAGCTCACTCATGAACGCAACAAAAAAAAAAAAAAAAAAAACTCACTTTTTGAATATTTTATCAATATCTCCTTAACAACTTTCTCTCTCTCACCCACCCTAACAGCTCTGAAGAACCAAAATTGCCAACACCATTTCTCAGATCTACGCTTCCATGAGATACAATTGAGTAAATCAGAGCCACTACTGTCTTCTCCATGGAACAATCTACAGAGATCTGTTTTGACGGGGTGGTGACGGGGAGGAGGTGTGTGGCCACAGTGGCTGGGCGACGATGCCGATGTTCATCATTTTCTCAGGTAAGATGTGAGGAAGCGAATGGTGGCGTCTGATTTGGTTAGTGACACTGGAGGTTTGGCGCCATTACTGTGGTTTTGAGATCTCGATACTGAAGTGGTACCGAACCAGTTTTACTCGGTTTTTGGATTGAGTTGTGCTGAAATCCATTTCACAATGCACTATTTCCTTTCGATCAAGATTTAGGGCCCGTTTAGTACTCCCATTTTCTTCCGGAATAAGGTGGAAGAGTGATCTTCCAGAAGATCTCTTCTTCCACTCTATTCCAATTTTTAGAGATGGTGTTTGGTATGTCAAATTTAGAAGAAGAGAAAGAAGAGAGTATTGATCATTGAATTAAATAGAAAATATTATTATGATTTAAATATAACAATGATGCACTAAAATTTGATAATAATTATTATTTGTATTAGCATTCATTGAAAATAATTTTTTACGGTATTCATTATAAAATAATAATTAATTCATTTTTTATAATATTTTTACTATTAGTTAATTTTTTTGTATTAAATTAATTATTTTGTATGATATAAAATAATTATTATCAAAATGACAGCAGTAAAATATTATGGAAAATATTAAAATGGTAGTGTTAACATAATTAAATTATTATTATATTAACAATAAAAATATAAATAAACATCTTATGATATATGCATTTTAATAATTCTTATATTAACAATTAAAAAATATTATGATTTCTAATAGTCCTATAATTTTATTTATTATCATAATTACATTTATTATTAGTATTACTACTACTACTATAAACAATTAATATTATTATGAATAAAAAATTAATAAAAGGCATAATAAGAATGCCATTATTGTAATATGAAGTGGAAGAAAATTACTCAAATGGTGGAAGATCTCTTCTTCCACCTTAATCAATATGGGTCAACCCAATTCTGGGTAATACACTCGATTGGTACAGTGTGGGCATTGAATTGGTTGGTTTTGGTAATATATACTGTCTTGTAGTATTTAGCAATGTCAAATGAAATTGGATTATAAGAAATGTCAAGTGATGAGGAAAGGAAATCAGGAAATGGATGAAATGATGCATAAGATGCGGCTTGCAGCTGTCACCAACACAAACTGCTGGGTATGGAATGCAACTCAGGTGTGTACTCTGAACTGGAAGGAAGTAAGAAATGATTGACCAATGACTGGTGAAGAAATTGATTTAGCATTTGTAGTATTTACGAAGTATTGTAATATTTTATTTTTAATTTACTACTAATTATGTATCAGTTAATTCAGAATGTTTGGATTGGTTTGTGTTATTTACAAGTTATCTGTGATTATGCAAATCAGTTTGCATTAAAGAAATTGTGCATGTATGCAAATCAGTTTGCTGTCAAGAAATTAAGCATGAGCTAAAACGTTTTCTTAACTACTATGCAATGCCTCAATAAGAAATAAAATACGGTTAGTTAGAAAGAAAATATAAATAATTTATTATTTTATTCATTCTCTCCATCACTACTCTAAATTACTATCCAAACAACATTTTACTAACCGGAAAGTAAAAAATTAGCTCTATTCACACATTTTCTGAGTTAGCACTAACCTCACACTACTCTCAATCACTAACTCAAATATCACTAATCTTGCACTACTCATTGCACCATCCAAACGCACCCGATAAGTTTAGTTAAGAAAGGTATAGTGCGGTATGGAACTCAGCCTAACAAGTGTCATATGCCAAAGTAACAACTATTTTGGATCGTGCAAGGATTACTGTAAGAATAGAAGAATAGAGAATAGTAAGTGAGATTAGTAAAAAATAGTGATTTGAAGATTAGCTTGAGAATAGTAGAAATATGGTACTATTCGGGATAGTAAAAATGTTATTGGATTGTGTATTTGGAATAGTATATTTCTCTCTCTTTCCAATTCGCTATTCAATGTTTTCAGAGAAATAGTATTTTGTTGTTTGGATGGTTCATCAATTGGAAATAGCTTACTAATCCCAAAATAGAGCTATTCTTTAGCATCCAAAGATACCCTATATGTATATACTATATACAGCTCTCAGTAGTGATTTATATTTAGTTATAACTTATATCCTCCACAAAAGTATACTTTTTGGAAAGCAATGCCTACTCTTTCCCTTAATTTCCCAAGCAGAAGTTACATGGGAAACTCTTTGTGGAGGTTAACTAAATATGTGACAACATGATTCGTAATTTATGCTATAAATATAGGAAAATGCTATGGGGATACCGCAAAAGATACCGTCGGGGATATCATTAAACATTGACTGCCAATAAAAAATGTGATAAGTTGAATATTTAGGAGGTTAAGGTGAATATTTAGAAGGATAAGTTGAATAGTTAGGAAATGTAATGTTGCAAGTTAAATTAAGAGTAGTTTTTATTGGTTGTAAAGCAAAATGTGTTAAGTGTAATGTTGCGATTAGGTTTTTATTATGTAAAGTTTTTATTGGTTGTCAAGCAAAATATGTTAAGTTGAATATTTAGGAGGTTAAGGTGAATATTTAGGTTTAGCTGAATTAGTCAAAGATCATGGTATCCCCGACGGTATTCCTAGTGGTATCCGAATATCTGGACTGATAAATATATTATATCACTCAAGCTTTACAGGAACAGAAAACTGAAATTTCATCCATGAAATTATGAAAATTAAATTTAAAAAAAAAAAATCTAAACAGATCGAACTAAACTTTGACACACATATAAGCTTATGTGGTTGGTTTGGAAGAAATAATTAAGCAAACGCCTAAATGCACTTTGAAATACGAATCAATTTTGTTTTCCTTGTTCCTCTTTTCATTTTGTTTGACGCGTGACTGTTGAGATCAGTTTTTTGTTCTTTGTTGTGCGCCGTGCCATAATTGTAAATTACTTCTCATCTACTCCTATGTGGTGGTTTTTAGTCCCTACCACTTAATTTCTTGTCCTCCTTTTGTTGTTTCATGAGCTTCTCTTTTCGTCACCATTACGCACATCTATTATACAGAATAATTTATTAATATGACTTTCCTTCTCAGCTAATAAATCATGAAAGTATCTTCTTTTTTTTTTTATATCAAAAGCAGATGATCCACAAAATTGATGCCGAAACTAAAATAAACCAAATAGATATCAATTTCTGCTTAATTAGCATAAATTGGATTCTACTTCCTGATTGTGAATTGTGGATGCTAATTAAAGTTACATGGTTTCACTGTTTCAATATTTTCAGGTAACACAGCCTGCTGCTCTTAATTCTGGGCCGATACCAGGTACTGTACTGTACCAGCCAGACGGGCTTCATTTTATATCGAATTGGATACTCCATTCTCGGATCGGTATCACCTGCTTTTCTAAAAAGAAAAGCAGGGCTGTTTTTCTTGATCCGACAGTTGAGAAATACCGAAATACATAGAGATCAGTGTAACAAAAACCAAAGTACATTGAGATTGGTGCAACAACCGAGCCCGATCATCCGATCGGAAAAGCACACCCTGCTTTTCTTCTCGGAAAAGCAGCAGATATTCTTGGGTCTTAGAAATGGCCTGTTGAATTTCTTGGGTCTTAGAAATTATGCTTCAAGACTAATTATGAAGTGCAAAAGTCACTCCAAAATGGAAACTATTGCAATCCTCAACAGCGTCTTTTTTTAGATTAAAAAAAAAGGACAACATTTATGCATAATTAATACATAAAATCACCAAAGAAGAGAAAATGAAAAACTAAAACATAACATCATTCAATTTATCAATTACAATTCCCGTATAAAAGCAATAATTTTATATTGAATATAGTATATAATTACTTCAACCAGAAAACATACATAACAAGGCTCTCTCACAACAAGGTGCAATTCAAAACCAGAAAACATAACCTTAAACCCCCTCAACTAAGTAAAACAAAAGATTAATATATAATCCATATCAAAAGCATGTATATGTATATGTTTACTATCTCTTCGTTTAGTATTTAGGCAGCACGGTGATGTTGAGCTTCATGCCGTACTCGCAGTGTCCCTTGATGCTGCAGATGAAGAAGTAGGTGCCGTTGCTAGGCAACTTGATGTGGTCGTTTCCTGATGTGAAGTTCTTCAAGGCGCGCGACGCGTTGCAGTTCTTGTAGCCGGTTGCATTCACTTGGAACACGTTGTGTGCCGATGGGTCGTACTTGAACTCTGTTTAATTACACAAAAAATATATATATATCAAGAAATATAAAAATTTGCATGCCAGAAATCAAATTAAACACGACTCTAACCCGTTTAGTATATACTGAACTTCAAAGTTACATGCCAGAAATATTATGGTAAGCAAAATGCTGATAAGTTGTGTGTCGCGCGTGCCATAATTATAAACTTAATAGAAATTACTACACAATTAAGAAGTCCTAATTAGTGTCAATAGTCACAAAAGCACAGAACCGTACCGAGATAATCACCGGCCCTGAAGGTTTTTCCTTCGGGCCAGTTGTTTACTTTGAAGCTCCATCCATTCTCATCTCCGACTGTGTAGTTTGTCGCCTCAGCCACCCTGCAGAGCAGAAGGCTGCAACCAAGGACGACGGCAAGGATCATTGAACTGCTTCTTCCCATGGCCATTTGATACTGCAGTTCTAACAAAGAAAGTGTAGCAAAAACTCAATTGACAATGGCTCAAAAGAGACCTAAGCAATTGTATGTATGTATCTATGTATTGTTTGGTTTCTGCTGTGTTTTTTCACAATACATTCCTGGTGCTTTGGTGCTGAATATAAAGAGTTGAAACCAAAAGTCCAGCTAGCAATATTCTAATTAATTAATTTGTGTCCTAATTAATTATTACTTATCAAAGAAACGGTCTAATATTATTTTGTTACACAATATTTGCATTGCCGTCAAATTATTAAAAGAGCAATGTGGTTTATGGCCGGCATGATCCGTTGATAAAATTAACTTCGTAATATTCTCTATTACAAAATTTTAGACATGATATGTAATTAATTAATAGCAACAAATATATACTTACTATATATAAAAGCATGTTGGAAAAAATGATTTGAAAGGGCTATCTTCCCCAAATAAGATACATGAGCCGTTGATCATTTTCTTGTATAGATCAGAACCGTTGATTTACGTTAATGCCCGTTGACGTTAATGCTCAGCCCATTAAAATTTAAGGCCCATATCAATTTACTCAATATAAGGCCCATTACATATTATCTTAAAAATTTATTATAAGAAATAATAATTTCAGTCCAAAGCAACATACTCTTTACTAGTGTATATATACATGTATTATTACAGAATATGTACCAAAATATCATGAAAGCTTAATTCTTTATTGCATAAATAGATAAATTTAATTATGTTAATACATATATATGGATGCAAGATGAGGTGCATGTTTTTTGTTGACAGAGTTCAAAAATAAGGGTTTTGAAAATATTGCATGCCCAAGTATTCATGAAGCCAACTAAGTACCCACGTTGGTCCCCGGGGCTAGCTTGGCCATCTGGAATTTCAGTAATTGAAAAATTAAGCCAAGGAAAGTAAAGTAAACCAGTAGACATTGGATATATATATATATATCATATATATATACGGAATGGATATCTAGAGGGACCGAGTCTGTTATGCTAATTAATGGGAATAAATTAATTTCAAGATGCGAATCTGTAAATTTCAAAAGGTTTTACTAAAAAATAATAAAATTCAAAAGGTGCTACGACACTACCATTAATTTTTGTATTGAGAAATTCATTATTGACACTATTGAATTCTTTGTTTAAGTGGTCAAATAATATAGAACCAGAAATTAATTCGACTTGCTTCTTAGTGCCAAGACACCAAACTATTTAAACGAAACCCGACCGCAAGAAATTAGTATTGTTTTTATATTGTTTCAAAATATTTATATCAGATCCTCTGGTCGGAATGCTAGCTTGTCAAATCCCATTTTATTTCATTATGTATTATTTTAAAAAATTAAGATTAAAAAGTGATCAAAATGAAAATAATATTTTGTGGGTGGCCTTGTGTAGCTTTTTATGTGAATATATCAAAAGAACCACGCTCTTTATTCTAATAATATTAATTAATTTCCAGATATATTATGATATGAATTATATATCTGGAATGTGTATCAACTATCGAGTAGACAGTTGTACTTCCTCAAAAAATATATCTAGAATGCACAAAACATATAGATGGTGTCTCAATTCAAACTTCCAATCTGGTAAGAAAAAACGAAAGGATCCATGTCATGATTGGGTCCCTAAGACTACCTCACCTAGTTGACACCCGCATTACATCTATACTATTATAAAAAGCACATAAAAATTGGACTCGTTCATTTGGTCACGGTTTTTATCAAATAGAGAAAAATTTTTCCTCTCAGTACTCGAATAGCCACTGCTTTAAATTACACACTCTCACGGATTGAACCGATAAAGGTTCAGTTTATGCTTACGTGGAAGTCTGTGCACATACAAACGAGCATAAATTTATTCTTCAGATATTGAAAAAACAATTCATCATTATATCGTTAGCTTGAATAAAAATTGAAATTCCCTGCCGCGATGCGCGGGTACGCTTCTAGTACATATACATATGATACGAGAACAGCAACTAGCCATCTCGTTGAGACCTGTTTTACATAACCTTATGAGTTACGACCGCAGCCATATATCTTGTCGCGATCTGTATTTTATCGTGTTCAAAGTTCAAGCTTTTTTATAGAAAGAAACAGCCCGTAGGCCGTAGGCTTCCGTTGATAACGTACAGCAAATTGATCAGTACAGATTAACTATACTATATGCCTTGATCCATTCTAGCTACTATCTAATCAGAAGAGAGAATTGCTAACAAAACTACAAAAGAAATTAAACTGTGTTGTACAAAGCTCTGCATCCTAACAAAATTGTGTTTCAAGTTGTAACACTAACAGAGAATCGTAGCTAAGAAACGAAAGAAAATCAGACCGTGGTTGGGAACTCGGGATCGTCTAACGCACTACCGAATGTGCAGTGCGCATCCGAAGGTACACTAGGCCTTGGGATCCGTAAAAAGTAATGAGTTCGGATCCTGAGGTCTAGCGCACCGTTGGATGCGCGCTGCATATTCGGCAGTACGCTAGACGATCCGGACTCGTGGTTGGGTACTGATTTCAAACATCAAAGTTGTCCCAGAACCCGGCCTATAAATTTTTTATGCGTGAACATTACGATTCCATATCCTCTGTAGCGCTGCACTTGTAGCGCGCAATGTGAACCGTTAGATCATCTCGACATCTGTGCTGACTCGAATATCGAGATGATCTAACGGTTTACATTCCGCGCTACACAATGCAGCGCTACAGAGGATGAGCACTCAAACATTACTGGGTTGACAATCAGATGGGCCTGTTTCAAGGGTCCGAAAAGATTGGAATCCAGGGCCTCACGCTAGCTGCTGGGCCGTGTTTGCTGGGAACATACAACAGTTTTACTATATAAGGTGCACATATGCAGCCTGCCGGGCTTCAAATGTCAACACTTGAACAAGAACCAAAAGGCCTGTGTTGAGTTTCTTTAGTCATGACGGCTTGACCCAAGAGGCCACAAGACGTGGTTGTTGTAGTCTGGTAGACTTGAACGAAGACTTGGAAGTTGGAAATTGGAATTGTGGCTTTCTAGATTCTGATTTCTGAATCCATTGTTTGAAAGAGTCATAAACATACATACAAACGACAATTGACAAGGTCTTATCAACACTCAAGAGCATTCAATGGTAGTTATTATGATACTAACAAGCAACGCGACAATTGTTCAGAAACTTGGTCCTCTGATAACCTGTACCTTACAATTTGTTGAGCCGCCTAATTCACAATTAATTACTGCCGATTGGGACTGATTGACAAAACCACACGCTGGTTTTAATTCTGTAAGAAATTGGATGCGTCCATACATGGACTGTCTATAGAGTCATATGTGTGACACAAGTTATTACATTAGAATCTACATAAATCTTATTTGTCATACAACTTTGTGACTTCTATATATAGATTTCCATATATAGACGGTAGGTCATCTCTAAGAAATTTACTCTAAGATAACTTGAGGAGATGGTTCTTATAAATTTATTAACGGAAGTTGCACCTGATTGTGAAAAGCAGAAAAGGTAGTAATGAAAATGTTTACCCACAACTTACGTTATGGATTGCAGCTAGATAACTTGTGTTATAGATTGCAGCTAGTATTTCTGCTAATGAAACTATGAACGATTTGTTACCAATTATATTGCTTCTTACTAATCATGATTTATACCATCATTAAACATATAATTAAATTAGAAGCTTATATTAACAATAAATTCATAATTTTTGGTCTAGCGGTTAAAATACAATGTTTTACGAGTGGAAGATCACATACATTTAAATTCGAGTGACTCAAAATCTTTATCCCAATGTAGTCATCAAGAGACTAGTTTTTTTTTTCTTTTTTTTGGATAAAAAGATGGGAGTCATGCTCCCAAATTTTACTCAAGAGACTAGTTTTGGGAAATAAGGAAATTTTAAAGCGATAATTTGTATGTCATTTTATTTTATTTTATGGGTAGAGATCACAACTTTCGGGATTCTATATTTTAATTATTTTTTCATGAAACAATGAATTATCAAAATTTTATAATCAAAATTTATAATTTCATTTTTTCAGTTTATCATTTTGACAATTTGTAAGGCGCCACGAAGAAGCCCAGGAGGAGTGCACCGAGTAACCACCAGTGCAAGAAAGAAACAAATTAACAAAGAAAGAAGAGTATCCAAGACATTGACAATTCGACCACTCAGTCTGCTTATCCTCTGGAGCGCTCCATTGAGTAGCGCAGGACGTAAACCGTTGGATCATCTCGAGATTCGAGCCGGCACAGATCTCGAGATGATCTAACGGTTCACATCCTGCGCTACACAATGCAGCGCTACAGAGGACATGAAATCGTCTCTCCCGCGTTCGGTGTTCACATATCCATCCATATGACAAACTCATACACATGAATTACAGCAGCCTCCTCACAACCCTTCGCGCCTAAGCAATTTCTCACAATCTCACTCCACTCGTTAAAGCCTACTTCCTCCGTATATAAAACCTGACTTTCAAAGTTTGAACACAACGTTCGTTCATTCTTTTCTCCAAACCAAATTAATTTGAGGAGAAAAGAACCAACAGATGGGAAGGAAGCTTGATATTCTCCTAGGGAGGATTTCTAAGGAGAACGCCAAGCTCAGGACCTTGCTTGACGTCACGAGCGCCCGCGCCGTGGTGCTCAAGAGCCGCCGCGAGGTCCGCTGCAGCAACACCCGGGAAGATGTTGCGCAGATCCTTCGCCTCGGTCACCAGGACCGTGCGCTCCTCCGTGTAAGATTGATATTTCTCATTTTATTTATTTTCATTTGGTAAATTTACTTTTTATTTTGCAACTAAATTTCTAGTTATTTAGTACTCATTTTGCTTTTTTTTTTTTTTTTTTTGAAAAAATTCAGGTGGAGCATGTAATAAAGGAGCAGAACATGGTGGATGTGTACTCGATGATAGAGAGCTACTGCTATGTTGTCTCTGAGAGATCTTCTCTGCTAGAGAAGACAAGGTATGATGGATTCATAAGAAACATTAACCAAAAATAACCAGATAAGAGGAAAAAAAAAAAAAAAACACAATTTGTAAATTAGGACCGACGATCGACCTTTTAATCTTATGATTACACGATATATAACAATTCTTGTTCTGATACACAGGGAGTGTCCCGAGGAGCTTCGTGAAGCGGCGTCAGGTTTAATATTTGCCACCTCGAGATGCGGAGACTTGCAAGAACTGCAGGATGTTCGTCGCATCTTCGCATCCAAGTTCGGAAAGGAATTCGTGGATGCAGCCACCCAGCTTCGCAACGGCTGTGCTGTTGATCCGAAGGTACATACCATCCCTTTTTAATTTGTATTTCTTTCACCAATTCACCATATATATGATGATCATATAAATTATGAAAAATTAGAATTAATTCATTTATTTTCCGTTCATACTTATAATGTATGCATGTATCATTTGTTTGTTGTGTGTGGAAATTTTTGTATTCAAAGAGTGTTAAATTTGAATTTGAATGTTTGCAGTTAATACAAAAACTCTCTACAAGACTGCCCAGCCTGGAGATCAAGCAGAGGGTTTTGCAAGAGATTGCTACTGAGAAGGGAATCAAGTTGGAATCCGGCGATGAATCCTTCCAAAATCCAGCAAGAACAACGACAACAGCGGTAAGATTGACATTCCAAGAACTTCTTTTTGTGTGTATAATTAATCTAACGACATGAGCACATTCGAAAAAATTCTAATAGAATAAAAAAATCTTCAGCATGTAGGTCCAAAGCTGCCCGAGAAGAAAGAACTAGACGAGAATTTCATAAACGCGGAATCAGGAAAGTACAAGGACGTGAGTGCCGCTGCACAAGCGGCCTTCCAGTCAGCTGCCAATGCTGCGGCAGCTGCCAAAGCAGCGATTGAACTCTCAAAATCAAACAATCGGGGTCGAGGAGATGGTGGTGCTGGGGACCACAGTGCGAAATATGGCAAAAATTGGGACGAAAGCGACAAATCAACTGAGGACATGAGTTTGGATTCAGATAGTGATTTGGAGATTGTTGAAGAAGAAAAGGTGAGACTTTATGTTAAACTAAAATAATTTTAAGTAATTATTATAGGTATAATAGCACAATTGGTTGTCAATTTTTCATCCAAAAGAGAAAAAAAAAAAAAAAGGCAGTACAAAACACTATACAAAAATGCAATTAATCTCAAGTCTTTCAAGCCGTTATTAGGTGAACAAAATAAATCTGAGTCCATGTATTGCAATGCAGGTGCAGAAGAGTGTTCACAAGGAGACACAACCTGAGGCCAGAGGAAGACCCAAGTCTATGAGGACAAGAAAATGACCATGAACGGAAGCATGCTTATTTAGGAAATAGATCTCGACTACGGAGTTCCGATTATAATTATTGTACAATTTGTGCAAAAACTAGAGGGAGTTTTTCCTTTTCTTTTCTTTTGTTTTTTGTTTTTTTTTGGTTGTGTATAAGAAGAGAAGGACCGGAGGACCGGACATTACAAGAATTGCAAGCAGAGCAGATAAGGAGGTCGATATATGTTAATGAAAATTGTGTATGAGGTAGTTTTTGTTAGGAAAGAGATTTGCAAGTTCAGTTAACTTAATGAATAGTTTTTCAATATGAATTAGGATTGGTTGTTCCGAAACCACTCTGTTTCTACCTCGGAGTAGGGATTAGGAAAAATGTACAAACAGAGTGAACCTCCTTGATCTTGACATCGGTTCGACTCCCTTGAGCGCTTAGCTGATGATTTGAGCACTTAAGTTATCTCCAATTAAATATCTACTCGACTTAGTTGAGCATTAAGCTGATTTTTATTTCAATTTGTGACATGTCACAAAATTGTACATATAGAAAAATTGTACATATAGACATTAAATTTTAAGACCAGGTTTATGCTTTGTAAAATGACAGGTTCCTTGGATCAAACTTCGAAAGCTAGATTTGTGCTGCAACAACATTGAGTTTCTTAATCAGAAGTTCCTGAATAAAACTAATAATTAGTAGCGGGGTTTGCGCCCGTTGGAAGAGTAATGAACCCACAAAAGCTTTCCAAATAAGATGCTTTTAGAAGAATCAAGGCAACCATGTGGAACTTGTAAGTTCATCAAAAAAATCCCTACTATAAGGATGACATATGTATGGTCGTTCAAGTGCTGTGTGCAACTAATTAAGTGATTTTCTCATTATTTTTTTACTGAAAACATGTATAATCTCAATTTGAATTAAAATTCTCAACAAAAGAAAAAGAAGTACACAGCACCTGTAAAACAAGAAATATAACCAACCAAGTAGTCCATAACAAAGAAAATGCAAAGAAATTGTTCTGTAAGAGAAACTTCATTTCTGATTAGATGCAACTTATTCAGAAGGAACTCAAAAAAAAAAAAAGTAAATTGTTTGAGTGTATGCTATCCAAGGCATACCAGTCAAGCAACCCTTAGTTCATACTAAAAAACAGGAAAAGTTAAACATACTAAACCCCGTCTAATGTCTAACACTGTCGGATAAACTATCGTCTTCCGAGTAGAGGAAGATTTACATATAGTCATCCAACTTTAAGTGCTTATAGAGTACACTATTCGGGTTTTGAGCATACGACTTCCTACTTGAAGAGTAGACATGCTTGATAACTAAAGACATAACAAAAACTAACAAAAGAAGTGAGCATCGGTTGTTGTTGCATCAATCTATTGGCGAGCTGGTTCACTCTGCTCTACCCAGTCAGGAGTCGGGTTACTGCAAGGACCAAGAAATCATGTATAAGTATAACTATACTTCCAATGCAACCGTTAATTGCTATCAAATTTAGTAGTTATTACAGTATAAAAAGCCTCAACTATTATTTGTGCTACTTTTCCATTGTGCATCTTATTTGTTCTGTTCAAGCATAAAGATCAAGAAAATGTGCAATTGATCCCACATTTTATTGTATCATCTCCATTTTACATGTAGCAAAGTGAATGATTGAGGTTTGCATGCTTATATATGTTCTTGGAGTTGAAGGGACCAATCGTACAGAATTTGACAGTGACGATAACTAAAAAAATGCGGAGAGTGAGCTCACCGGTAAGAGGGGCATGTCATTAAGATATGGGGCTAGTGCATATGAACCCTCTTCTTGAGCCAGCATCCCTTCATTGTAGGCATTCATCATGAAATCCGCTGAGAAGCCGTCGCCTGAGACGGTGGTGTCACCCATACCCCTGTTTAACACCATTCAATCAGCTTTATTACTTGTCTATTTGTTTGTTGTTAATAGATACAGGTAATTGTAACCAAAAAAAAAAAAAAAAAAAAGATACAGGTAATTGACTGTGTGCTTTAGTTGCAAGCGCTGCGCTGATCATGGCCGGTATTGTGCTGGTACTTAGTTTCTATAATTACACAGTTTTATCATAATTATGCCATGTATAATGATTACCATTATGGTACCAAAAATAGCAATATTGATATCTGCATGAAGGAAAAAAAATTAAAAAAAAAAAAAAACAGAGATCACCGGAACAATAAATCCCTTAATTATATATGTAACTATTCAGTGGGAAGCAAGAAAGATTTCCATGATCACAAATGGGGAATAATTTTCACTGGATATCAAAAACTGTAATTTGCTTTTGTTTATGGGATAAATTGGTGTTAGTGGAACTTGTTTAATTTCTAACTAAAATAAAGAAACAAATGCAAAAGCACATGTACATGTTGAGCATATCATTGGCATGAAAACTGGAGGAAGGCATGACAGAAGCAGAAGCAGAAGCAGAAGCAGAACCGGAATTCTGATGGAAGTGGGAAGGTGCTAGCTGGTAGTTCATCACCTCCTGCTAATTAATACAAATTTGGAATCAATAACTATAATAATACAAAATCATAGTCTAATCAAGTTGGTCTGATATTTATTTATTTTTTATTTTTTTGGTGGTTGGGGGCTTTGTATTGAGTAAGAAAATTTGGTCTCAGTTTAGAAAATACTGCATCATGCATACCAAAGAGATACTAAAATCGTTAAATGGTTAACAAATATGCGAGTTCCAAATTAACATAATAATAGTTTCAAGAGGTCTCTTGTACTGGGATTTCTTATATATATTACCTGGGGAGGGAAAGCTGGGTTGCTTATGTTCAGCTCATGCAATTTCTTCTGTTGGACCATAAAAAAAGGGGAAAAAAAATCAATGTTTAGTGTAGCTTGGATAGATCTAACTACAGAAAGGAAGAACAGTTATGTAATTAACTAATTAATTATTACTTAAGATTAAAGGTATTCGTTTACCTTCATTTGAGCCTCATTGAGCAATGTGGTGAGCAGGCTTTCCATGTTATCCAACACATTGATGTCCTTAACCGCATTGATGTTATCTATAAGTCTGTGCATAAATACAAACATAGAAAAAATTCGTCAAAAAGAATTCTTTAAATTTATTCTTCTTTCTGATAATTATTTAATAAAAGAATTAAGGTGCTAATATTTTTTTTTGAGTAAATGGCATTCACAATTGAACTGGGTTATATTTGCAAATCTCAAATTATAAGCTCCATGCTTTAATTTAATTTGAATTATTGCTCAAGATTAGAAACAAATTGAGCCACAGCCCACAGAGCAATTCAAAGCTGTAACTATATAAAGCTCATCTATTATTATAATAATTTTGTACTTTGTATTCGTCAAATTTATTAATTAGTCTATATTAACTAATGGAAGTAGAATAGTTTTATACAGTTGGTGCTAGTTTAACTGTTTAACTAAACTCCCTCAATTAAAACTGTAACTAAAAAAATGCACTTATCAGGAGGAAAAATATAAGATTAAAGGTGGTGAAATTATTACCCCAATGTGCCGAGACGCTCTTCTCTTGCTTTGATTTCTTTGGTCATTTCAGCAATCTGTAAAGAAAGAATCAATATTATAGATGGAGATGAGAACACAAAAAAAAAAAAAAAAAAAAAAAAAACACACATGACATTTGTCACATTGAAGTTAATATCTTTTTATCTTTTTTAGCAACATAATTCTAGAAGTTAAAAACATTGTGGTACATACACACAACAGTCCGCAGGAACCCAAAACTTTGAGTGTAATTAAAACACAGGTAATGCAGAAACATTAATTCCTCATCTTAATTATATATTGATATAACCTTGATTCTACTATTTTTTTTTTTTTTTTGAAGAAAGTGGAATACTCCACCAGTTTTATTGAAATTTTTTATTTTTGTGCCCATGAAAGATTGAACTCATGACCTCTTGGAAGTCATCCTAATTAGCCACCACTTGAGCTACTAAGTCATTTGCTTGATTCTACTATATAGCTAGTAGAGAAATTATCCTTACCCCCCTTAACTTTCTCCCTTATCCATCATCTAGTTAAATTGCTTAATATTCTCTCACATTCTCTTATACTCTCTCAATTTTTTAGTGAACTTTTTTTACTATTTCTCCTTCCATCATGCATGTATAAGTTTTTTTACATAATTAAGGATATGCATTTTGTCCATCAACAGTATATGTTACATGTTAAAAGAATTTTCCAATTAAAAATACATTGGGGGATAGATAAGGGGGATTCTTAGGGTGGGCAAATTTACCTCCTCCCATTGATTTAACCTTTAATTCTACTAGCTAAGGCTGTGTTTGGTGTTGAGTTAAATTGAGAGATGAAGTTAGAGTTTGGAGATAACTTCTTATCACCACTGAGACTGGTGATAAGGGTCCACATTGATTTATCTCCGCTATCTCCACTTTTATCCTGCTTCCAAACAGGGCCTAAGTGTATATGCTTCTAATAAAAGTTAAGAAAAAGAGATGTACCATGGTACGCATCTTGGCAAGAGGTGTGTTGGGCTCCCTGCAAAAGAGCATTAAAAAAATTGTACAATAATTGATTTGTTTAAACATTTTGTAGATAAGTAAATAAGAAAGTATTCACAACAATTCCTCAACATCAATCTTAAATTCTTAATGATAATAGTTACAAATTTGCATGTTATGAATGGAGGTTACTATGGGAAAAGAAAATATCATCATTTGTGCTAATTTTGACAATTTATCTAATTGTGCATATTCAATATTCACCCTACTTTAAATCATGCCTCCCCCTAAACAATTTTCAAATAATAATAATAATAGCATATAACATTACCCATGATTTAGGAGTTCTTCCTCATCGATTGTATGGTTCTTCTTCTTGAAAGCTTTAACCAAAGTCTAATATACAAAGTAAGATCATACAATAATTATTGTTAACATAAAAAAAAATGCTAGTTAATACCAAATGTGTTAAACAGCATAAATCAAATAAATTAAATGTCCAATGAAATAACTTGAGTTTAGTAGAAAATTCATATACCTGCACGCTGTCTTTCTTCCTGTTTATAAGCACCAGAAAAAACAAGCAATGTTATCGATCACGTTGAAGGATATAATAATGATGATCACGACAACAACAATTAACAATAACAACATATCTCGTACTTATTATTTTATTTATTTTTATTCAATTGATTTATAGAATTAGAACTTAATTGATCTATCTACCTTATTCATTAAATTTTGATTTATTTATTTATTCAATCCTTCGATAAAATAATAAATTGAAAAATATTCCAACACAAGGCACCTCTTTTCTCTCTCAGTAGGATTTACGCCCTTGTACCTATCTAATATTTTCCCGAAATCGCTGAAAAAAAGAAATATAAATTCAAAACAAATCATAATCTTCCATTGCAACAAATCAAGAGCAAAAAAAATATAAATAATTAGGAATTAAAGAGATATTGCCTGTTTGGCCCGAGAGTAAGGTTGTACTTCCCCTTGGGAGAAAAAGTGATGAGGAGAACATCGGTGTCGCACATGATGGCAAGCTCTTTTGCCTTCTTCGCAATCCCATCCTTTCTCTTGTTGTAGGTCACAACTTGGTGCGCCACAGACCTCTTCTCAATCAAAATCTTTTTTCTCCCCATCCTGCTTTTGTGTTCTTTTTTTTATTTAACAAAGAGAAAACAAATCAAATTAAGATTGTTGTTTAATTATTAAAGCCAGATAATTAATTAATAATCAGAAACAAGTGAATGGTTTCTCAATTATCTCTTCTGGCAAATATATCATCTTTTCCAAGAATAAGTTAGAAACAATGTTAAATTTAATTACTACAGTAATTATCATATATTATCTTTAGATTTTTCAATCGAGATATAGAGCTAATTGAACTAACTAATTAGCTAGAATAAATTTCATCATGAGATCATTAATTATACTTTCATCTAAAAAAAGGTTGATTTTAGTTTCTATAAAGAAATTAAGTATCAAAATACTTAAGATAAAACAATTAAAGTAGAAAAAAAATAAAGAAACTCTATTTTACTGATAGTAATTCAATAAAGAATGAAAAAAAAAAAAAAACAAACTTTTACATATAAATTCAAGCCTAACTTCTCCAAACTTCTGAAACATGACAAAATGAACAGGAAGAAAAAAAAATCATCTTTAAACTCTAAAACATAAATAAATGATATTGTTAAACCTGTCAAGTTGCACCTGACTGCAGCAAGTCTTGTAAAAATATTCCCGGCCTATATATATATGAAATATGAGAGCATTTTTATGGAGTAAATCAATAGGAAGAAGAAATATGAAAGCATGACCTTCAGTTGATTTACTCCAAAAAATGAACAGGAAGAAGAAATAAATGTTGGGTTAACTGAAATCTTAATATAGAAAAACAAAAAAAAATGAAATTATTTGATTACCAGGTTATGTGTGAATTGTGAAAGGATTTAGAGGTACCATGGCTTGATGCTTTTATACGCCCAATCTGGAGCACTACCGAATTTAGCGGCCTGCTTGCATTTGAAGTTCAATATTATTTAGAAAAAAATTTTCTATATTTATATTTTTAACATGATCCCCCACCCCCCCCCCCCCCCCCCCCCCCCCCCCCCCCCCCCCCCCGTAAAGTTAGATCATGTCGCGAAAATAAAATGTTTGATTTCTAATTTTCCAAGTGTTTTGTACGTATCATGCTACGCTCTGTTTTTTGTTTTTCATTTTTTTTTAATTTAAAATTTATTTAAATAGCAAAAGTATTTGTAAAAATAGAAGCGTATGAGAATGTACATATTGTCTCTCTCAAATGAAGACCCCTTTCGGCTTTCCCACAAGAGAAGAGGAGGGATGCATTGACAATACTTATCTTTACAATCTTGATAATGAAAATTAAAAAAAAATCATTAAAGTTTTTTAAAAATAGAAAAAAAATTTATGAAAGTATTGTTTAAAATTAATTTATAGATCGATTATATTGAATAGTCAATGTAAATGACGTTTGATAGCGCTTCAAAGGACCGTTGAATTACAACCGTTATTAGAAAGTGTGTAAGTCGATAAACACTATCAATCTATAATCTATAAAGTAAATAATACTTCTATAGACACTTTCTCCATTTTTAAGATCTTTTAATAAAAATTTTAAATTGTTTTTAAAAGTTTTATTTTTAAGATTGTCAAGATAAGTATCGATAATATTGACACTGACAAGAACTCTTACACTGAGCTTCAAAAAGAGATAGAGGAGGATAGGGTAAAGGAACAGACGGGTGACCCTTATTGTTACTCTGCCCATATTGAGTACCTTACTCCACAACAGAATTTTTAGAAGAAGAGCAGATGGTTTAGGAGAGGAACAAAGGGAAACAAGACAAAAAATTTATGTTGTCTGATCTCTATCCCCAATTTTTCTTTTTTTCTTTTTTTTTTTTTTGAAGAAAGTGGAATACTCTACCAGTTTCATTGAAACTTTTTATTTTGTGCCAGGATTGAACCCATGACATTTTAGAAGTTATCTTAGTTAGCTACCACTTGAGCTACTAGACTATTTAAGAGGTGACAAACCCTTCTTACCCCTTCCTTCCCTCCTCTCCCTTCTGGTTCTGAAGCACAGCCTTTATGGTTTAAATCGAAATGGTGTGCAGTACCGTAAACTTGAGTTACCCCTCCGTTGTTTATTATAACCGAGCCGAGGATTCGAAATGTGCAACAAAAGCGTATGCGATTCCATACGTTCATCCCATCCTAACTTGGCTCTGGCCGTACCATCGACCAGTAGTAGACGGATCATGCTACATCCTTATAAATTTGTCGCACAATCAACCGTAAATCCTCAGCTTTAATAGTTTAATTCTGCATTGCACGTTTATTTTCCTGACGAAAAATTTTACATTGCATATTCTAGGATTTTTTTTTTCAAATATATCGAGTAGAGACTTGTCTATTTGCATTTGTATAAGGGAGAAAATCATCAATCTGAACTTTTGCCGCAAATCTCTCTAAAAAACAGGAACCAGAAATTTAGAAGAGGACAGAAGAACAACAGAGACTAGAGTCATACATCAACTCTCCCCTCCTCTCCCCCCTTCTCGAGCACACCCTTAGAAGACGGACTCTGTTTTACCGCTTTGAGGATAATAAAAGACGGGCACGGTAGTTCAGGAAATATATACGACCTACAATTACGGAGATTAAAAAAAAAAAGCTCTAATAATAAATCAGTTAATTAGTTTGACCCCGTGTTGACTGATTAAAAAGATATCATACAGTCATATTCATACACCATTAAAATTTAGTAACCAGTAAAAAGCCCACGCATTGCTTTGGGCTGAAATTGTTATTTCTTATAATAAATTTTTAAGATAATATGTCATGGATATTAAATTGAGAAAATTGATATAAGCCTTAAGTTTTAATGGGTTGAGACATTAAAGTACATCAACGGTGGTGATCAATCTAAGTAAATAATCAATAGCTGAGATTTATTTCTTGAAGAAGATAGAACTTTCATATCAAAAAATCTCTTTTTATTAGGAGTAAGGATTTAGTAGGAAAGCCCAGATAAAAATAAAATTAATTCGTAATTTTATTTCTTTTGCGTAAATTGGAACCTCTTTGGGTGTTGATAATTTAGTGAACATATATTTTAAGGTCAGCCCGTAATTGGCTCAATGTCTGGACTAACAATAATTCCCAGTGTATAGTTAAACCGACATGCCATGGTACTTATAACACTGGTAGATTTCAGAGGAATGTATCATAAAAACTATACAACATTGCAACAACATTCATTATATAGTTCATACTATGTATCATCTGAAACCGACAATGTGAAGGCAAAACAGAGCAGCATGAGGTACTACAAAGAGAATCACTAAACAGCAATATCGACACGAAGACAAAACATGACACCGTGAAGCACCTCGATTGCTAGAGGAACAACAGACGCCGCTGCGTGGGGAAACAGTCGAAGAACGAGGGAAACGATCAGCATCCAAAGGCCAAGGATGAACGTGGCGAGGGCGGAGAAGTGGTCGGAGTTGTCAGCAGAGGAGTGACCGAATTCCTGGATGACAAAGGAGATGGCTACAAACATGATTAAGAAATGGAGACAGCGTAGTGCGTTGAGACCACGGTCGACCCGAATAACAATTATACGGTCATGAATCTCTCCGGCTGCGCCCGTCATCTCTCTGGATTGTTCACTTGCCCTTTACCAGATATCTGAGTAATGAACAAATCTAATGTGTTTTGGTTGCTCACATCACAGCTATTTAAATTGGTATTTTTGTTTCCCCTTCAAAATATAATTTTTCTTTCCCTTACCCTTACCCTTTCCCATTCCCTCTGTTCTTTCCCCAGTGAATGTATTGTATTGAATTGTCCTTTTCCCTTCTCTAAGTCTAAACAGTAAAACACCACCTGTGGCCTGTGGACAGTGGGAATCAGGGAATGGCAACTTCCTCCTGTGGGAATTGGGAAACTGGGGGAACTGTTCTTTTATCTCTCATAGTTTATCTTCCCTTTCCTTTCCCCTGACCCCTGTACTAATGCGCATAAAAAAACAATGAAATATAATGATGAAAATCATTCAAATCCCCCACCACTTTTCAGTTTTCAATTTTCTATTTTCTATTGAGAAATTATTCAATTTTAAGAGCCTGTTTTTTTTCTTTTAGTTATGCCATGGATCTGTATTCTGGGCCCAAAATTTTCATTCCTTCAATTTAAGGCCCAAGGGGCTTAATATCTATGTCAATGCACAACCTTCACTTTATCCTGTCCAAAATACATCTGTAAAGCGGCTCAAATGCACTAGTTTTTAATTTACTGTACTCTCAGGAATGCTTTCTAGCCCCAAAAAATATCACCACCTCAAATCCAACCCATTCTCCCCTACTCCATTCCGTTATAACGGAACGTTCAACGGAACGGATTTTGATTCCGTCCGTTATAACGAAACGGAAACGGAACAACCTATTTCCGCCCTAAACACGTATTTCCCATGTATTTCCGTTGTTCCGTTCCATTCCGTTATAACGGAACGGATTTTGGTTCCGTCCGTTATAACCGAACGGAAACGGAACAACCCATTTCCGTGAACGTTTTGAATGTTTGACACCCCTGCTGATACCTATGAGTGCTTGATAAAACAATAGCAATTGCTCTCAATTAGCTTACAGTAGTAAAAAGTTGAGATGCACAACTATATGCCTAACATACAGCACAAAACTTTAAATTTGAAATTACTATCAATTTTACCAAGGAAAAAAGAAAACCTAACTGAAATTAAGACAGTTTTCTCTTCTTATTTGATAACATATCTGTATAGGACTGCAAGCTCTCCCCGACATCCTCGTCATATTCCAGACCCAGTTCATCCTGTATAGACACATTTTTAAGTTCAGAAATTAAAAAGCCAGAGAATACCAACATAGATATAAAGCATCAGAAATTAGTCCAATGGCTTGTTTACTTGGATTATAATATTTCAGATGCTACTTACAGGGAAAAAAAAAAACAAAAGTTCGTCCTGCAGTATTGGCAGTTACCTAGTCAGTAGGCAAGTACCAGACCAGACAACGGGCATCAAGTATTTGTCTTACCCCCAAGTTTTAAGCTATTTGGTTTATCATATGCTTATATGAGAATTTTAAGCAGAATAATCAGAAAAAACAGCATTACTTATATTTTTCTAGTACTTTCAACCATTCCGTACGGTAAAAGAAAAAAAATAAGATAGGACAAAATCCCAAAAGAAAATATAATTTCAGACAATAAATATGAAGGCCACCTTAAATTCTTTCTGATCCTTGGGAGAATTTTCTGTGATAGCATCCCAGATCTCTCTGAACATTCTCTTTCTCTTTCTCCACTGATTCACTTTCTCAACAAAGGAATCTTCTATAGCCTTTTTATCTTCTGGTTTCACCAAAACAACCCCACTTTGTAGTTTCTTTAATTTTTCCTTCATTTCTTGTACCTAGTTACAACGCGTATACAACACACAGTCAGAAATTTTTTGCCCTTTCTTTTAAAGGCTTCCAATGATGAAAGGGTACTTACTTCACTCTCTAGTTGAGTCTGTTTAGAATTGATCTCCTCCAAGGTCAAGTTAGACTGAAGAGTGCGGATTTCTGCATTTAAGAATCCTCTGTTAAATAACTTCCTATGCAGAAAATTTTAGTTCAACATCTCTATGTAACAGCTCAATCAATAGAGTGTTCCTCAAATCCTAAATCATGAATATAACAAAAAATAGAAATGCTGGTAGAACTCTCCCAAAGAAATTCAATAGGATGTGAGTCCTTTCTCTTTTATTTTCTTTTTTGCAATTCTACCTTTCAATGCTCATATCTCAAACGAACAAAAACATTTTGCAAAGAAAAATTCATAAGAGCATTAGCCTGAAAGATTGTTATTTGAATAGGTTATTCTCTCTTGTTTTGTCCAATTGAACAAACCCCATATCCCCAAATCTCTTATCCTGCAAAAAGATCTTCAATTTTACAATGACATTTCCCAAGTTTAGTACAGCCTATTTCAGATTTTACAATGACATTTCCCAAGTTTAGTACCATCATCAATTTTGCTTCACTTCTTATATCCCACGAGTTCTTGTGAATAACAATTTCTAGGATTGAATTGGTTATTAAAATGGTAGCCTGGAAGTATATATTTTCAAACATGAATGATGCTTAAGAGTTTACAAGGGAATAAATAATATCCTTCCTACCTGCTTCAATCTCACTTGTAGATTTCTTTTGGGCAGCTAGCTCATCTTGTAATTTAGCATTTTCCTTCTTCATTTGATCCAGCTCTTGAGCATTTGGTATCTGAAATTGGTCTTGCCTTGCCATGTATATTTTTTGTTTACCATATTCTTTAAAAGAGATCTGAGCACTATCAGCTAATGCATCAAGAGCTTTTTGCACTGCTGTCTTTTTAAGGCTGAACTTTTGCAATGCATCCGCCGCATTTTGCACATTTAGTGGTCTATTTTGCTGAGAAATGGAAAGTAACAAAGTGATCATCTAATGCTAAATGAGCACAGAATAGAGATTGATTGCATCATATGTATATTTGGCAGTTTTGAATCGACAAGATGCTAAACAAGTTTTGCAAAGAAAATATATACAAAACATGTCAGTAAAATTAACCCTGATTTGCCATGCTAATATTCAAAGCGTATTAGCAAAGGAGGAACTACATGAAATTTACCTTACCATATCGTTTGCAAATTGTATTAGTAAAGAATCAGCAATCGATGCAAACAGAAGTTCAATTTGTATCTGATACTTGATACCAGAAAACACAAAGATACTAGTACAGTGCATAATTCACCCCAGTAGAAAAAATATGCACAGAAAAAGTTTCAATCCCTGGAAAGGCTCCTGTCATTTCTGCAGCTAAAGACTCTTTGCCCCTTTGCAACAAAGTGGGAAAAGATCTAAATACCCACCACAGTTGATCAATGCAGGTCTGGACCCACAGGCGAGCAATTGTGAAATATCCATAGTGAGAATGAAAGACGTAAGATTTCATGTCTGCAGCAATGGGTTGAGCAACAAATTTGCAATCCACACCAACACAAGACTTTGCTAACCAGTGAAGCAGCTAGTGGAATGATGAAAAATCCCAAATTTACTTGCGCAGGTTTAGTACCGAATGAATAAAGTATTGAAGACTTCCAGAAACAAAAGGGGGAGATCTTAGCGGCATCAAACACAGATTCGGTATTCAAATTCAATCAGTACAAGAACGGAACTTTCTAGACAACAAAGTAACAACAATTAATCGTGGAACAACTATCCCGCGCAAGCTCAATACTATTGAATCAAAGAAAGGGGAGAGGGAGTTGTGTACCTCATTGACGAAGGTGAGGACGATCCCTGCAATCAGACAGTACAAAAATCAAATCAAGAGCAGATGTTCATCCACAGTGCCGAAATTGAATAAAGCGAAGAAGATTTAGGGCGAGAAGTACCTTCCACGCTGTCCGATTTAGGCGCCATCGATCGGTCGATCGATCCCCTCGTCGCTCAGTAGATGATTTCCGAAGAGGGTGATTAAAGAAGGAACAGAGAAGGATTCGAGTTGGTTTGGAAAAAATAAATTTTGGTATCAAGGCGGCGATAGATGGATAGTATCTGATATTTTGTTGGAATGGAATGGAATTTCCCGCCAAAATTGTGATGTTGCCGATTCTCTCTGCTCTGGTGCGCGTGTTGCTCAATCATGTGGCGAGTCGCGGACTGTCAGTGTCAGATAGGGAAACATTTTGGGTCATACCTACCGTCTATAGAATATTTCTATGGAATTTCCATTATAGAGTGTGACAGGTGGGACCCACCATGTAACATTTGTGTTTATGATGGTAATTTCATAGAAATATTCTATGGACGCAAGATGTTTCCCAAACATTTTCGGTTAGTGTTTACTTTGTTTTTTTAGATAAAAGAAGTAGGTCAAGCCATCCAAATTTAAATGTCTTAAAAGACCTCCATTTGGGTTTTGAACCTGTGACCTCCCACACAGAGAGCGTTGCCCTTAGCCACTAGACCAAAGGTTAATTCTTTAGTGTTTTATTTGTTGAAAGCTTGGGCTTTTTGTTTTTTTTTTTTTTTCTTGGATGTTTTCTGAGATTTCACTTGGAAGAGAAAATTGGCAAAGCTTGTATTATAGGGATGTCCTCATGACTCATGAGTCACGTCGATGGGTCAGTTTGGAGTGGATCTTGCAAGACCTGAATGTGAATGTCATTACATTAAGCTGATCATCATCATATTGTAAGATTCATGTGTATCCATGCGGAACTAGTCATACAATAGTAAGGATTCATGTACGAATACATCTATGCGGATCAGAATTGGGTTTTCAGATTATGTATTTAAATAAATATGGAAAATTACAACGAATACTTCGCTTTACTTATCTCGTTAGTTCTACTTCAAATAATTACAGTAGACTTCTTATACAAAATTTTTCTTTTATACATGAGCTCCTCCTGCACATCGCGTCTGTACTGATTTTAACGACACAGACACGGGAGTTCAACCGTACAGGTTCATTGCCAATAGGACGGAAACATGGCTCATGAAAGCTTTTTAACGCGTTACAAAAAATGTGCAGTTCGTATGGAACCTCAAGAAGTCGGAAAGGACATGAAAGCAAAACACTGGATGACAGAGGAGCAAAGAACATCTATTTCATGTTACTTGGTGTTGCGTTTGATTAAAACCTTGAATAGTTGAAGCGAAATTAAACGTGTCCAAAAATATGGAAAAATGTCTCAAAATTTTTTTGGAGAAATTACCTTTTATCGTTTTATACTTTTTTTTAGCATAGTCACTTTTATCTAGCCGCCTACAATACCAACAAGACATACCGGATTTGAAATTATCGTAGGTTCATAGAACGAGCTTGAACCACTTCTCTCATATATGACAAACCGATTTATCAAAGACCCCAACCAATACCTTTAACAACCATTAAAAATTTTTCTTAAAGCCAACAAGTAAAAGGTAATTTACACTAACTAATAATAAATGAAATTTACTTGGTTCATAATTTACAGCATTTCGCTGAATGATACTTAATTTGCACATAATTTTATACGAACTAATCTTCAAGGGCGACACGTCTATTAACTTTTTTTTTCCCTATTTTGAAAACCTTTCTGACATATCATGAGAAATGTTCCTTAAGTAATTCCATTCCTATGACAAGTGGAATCTCACACGCAGATGAGCTTGTGTAAAGTATAAAATTCCTCGTTCCAGTTTATGATTCTACTACATTAATCTTTGCCTAAGAACCCAACCACAGGTCATAAAGGAACAAAAAAGAGGCTGTTGACAATAGAAACCATCTAACACATTTAGATAAAAGGTCTGAAAGAATGTTTTCATGTGAAGCAAGATGGATTACTATGAAAAAGAATGAAAGGTAAATTTTGTATTGTTGCAAGCAGATTTGAGGTTTTGGGTTTAAGTACACATACAATACTCCGTCAATAAAAGGTCAGTACAATTCGTCATTAACAAAATCTCTTCATTGCCAATGGATGAGGCAGTGCCTTAAATTGAAGCCTAATGCACCAAAAAGGATAATTAAGAAAGCTTGACCAACATCAATGACCTTCGGAGAGCAGCAGTTACCAAACGTCCAGCAAACATATAAATCAAAATTGTTTTTTTCTCTCGTAACTTTCAACAGTGCAACTAAATTGGTGACTAATAAGAAATATGAGTTATCAAAAAACCCAACTATAAAAATAATTAGAATTTAAGACTCCAACTATAATTATATCATCTTCAGATAGTGTATCAATGGACATACAATGTTAAAACCTTACTTTCGGAACAGTTATATCAAGTTCAACGCCCTAAGGACATGTTTAGATGGTTGAGAAGTAAACCAGGTCAGATCAGAGAGTTAATTCTTAATACTGTTTTGCATTTGGATGGGTGAGCAGCTTGAAACAGCAGCTATCACTGTTATTCTGCTATCCCTACCAATGGTTGGGTCGTCCTGACCTCTCATTTGTTCCACGGATACCCTATGAACTTTTAGTACATGATGCCAAGAGCAAATAGCAGCACAAGAATAGTGAATTAGTAAATTTCTTTGTTCTTTTATGATCAAGAGGCCAAGAGGTAGTAGTATCTTAGTTGGCCACAATAGCAAACTGTTAGTGCCTGCAATTTTCAGCCTCAGGACATGCCAAAAACGAGAATGCTTAGATGAACAATTAGGGATGTTCAATCAGTCAGTTCGGACTATCCAAACAGTAAATAATAAGTCCAAATATTTTTTCGGTTGCCCAATATTACCAATCCATCCAATTAGAATTGACAACAGAGTTATAACAGAATTAATATAACCGAAATGCTTGTCCAAAGAGACCAAAATTATTGACCTGTTTACCTTTTTTGTGACTTACTGAAGTTTATTGGTTGCACAAGGAGTACCAGACACCTGCTTGTTTTATCATAACCGATGCATTCATGCTTTTATTTGATTCCATGCACCAAGAGTAGTCATAATTGTTAAAATTTACAGCTTTGTGCCAATATGTTGCAACTTTAGAGGCATTGATGAGCATTGAGCAACATATATATATATATATATATATATTGATTGGTTGTTCGGTTTATCCAACATTTTTTAATTTAAAACCAAACCAAATTAACATGACTGGAGTACATTAGAATTTGAACCGAACTGATCCAACCAATTATAACTGAACTGTTTAGTCAAAATTGCATCGGTTGGGTTGAAAACCAAATAACCCGATCCATTTGAATATGGAAAATCATTAACCAAATAACCCGATCCATTTGAATATGGAAAATCATTGCTCTTGATGTAGATCTAGACTAGAGTATGCATCCTATAGTTCCGAAAATACGAGAAGATGAATCTGTGACAATGGATCACTTCTCTAACACAATAAGAGAAGTATAACAGCACTCACCATGTAAGATAAGATTTTTAAAAATTTTGTTGTAAACACCACGTTTACCGATGTTAGGAGTTGCAAACAGCAATGTTATCCTGATACAGACTATATATAAGATATTACCCCAACCCCGTACCCCTGGAGTTAATGTCCAACTGCTAATATATTTTTGCTGGCTAGAAATTTTAGAATTGCTATTCTGTTTGATCTTAATTTGAAATCTAGGCTCTATTTTCTACAAAACATTTTCATTTAGTCATTGAGTCATTATGTCTTATGAGGAATTTGGAAACAAATACTATAGTTAAATATTAATTCAACCTTAATTTGTCGGATATAATTTTAAATTTCATTATATTTATTTCTGCAAGCATAACAACAGAACTTGTGTGGAAATCAAAAGATGCATGCAACATTTTTCTATGCTTCTTTTCCATCATCTCTTAGCCGCCTTGTCTCTTCCCTCCTTTCCGCATTAAGTTTTCAGTTTTGTTAACTGTGCAATGAAGGGATTTGGGAGTTCGACGATCAACGGATGAAGAAGAAAATAAAGAAGAAAGATACCACTCCAACAAGCTTATAATTTAAAAATAGTCATATCAAAATCTAAACAGTCTGTGAAGATGAATTAGAAGTTATATGAACAATCCATAGAAATTATAAGTTGTATAATATTTTTTGTGAAGACAAATTAAAAATAAAAACACTTGCTTAACATATAAATACCTCTTGTTAAAACATATACTCCAAGGTTTAAAAATATAAATCGTTGGAATTATAGAAATATATATAATATGTTATAGATCGATTAGAAATACAAACCCTTGCTTTCGAAATATAAACACCTATTGTAAAAATATGAATACTTGATTGAAAAATATAAACACTTAAAAATAAATGTATAAACACATAATAAAGTACCATACTTAAAAAAATACATAAATGCATGATTCATACAATGTCATTAAAAACTTAAAACCTCTCGAAAATACAAGTACTAGATTGAGAAATATTTGAAAAAATTGAAAACTTGATTGAGAATTATAAACACTCGATTAAAAGTCTTGAAAAAATTTTCAGACTTGACTAAGAATATAAACACTTGATTTAAATAAGATAAGAAAAAAAAGGATGTTACTTGATTGACAAATACAAACACTTGATTGACAAAATACTAGAAGAAAAAAGTGAATACTTGGTTGATACAAACACTTAACTAAAATGTAATTGAAAATAATTTGAAAACCTGATTCAGAAATATAAACATTTGACTGAAAAGTACTTGAAAAAAATTAGAACATTTGATCAAGAATATTACTTGATTGAGAAATACAAACACTTAATTTACTTCTATAATGTGAGCACATAATAAACTATCATATCATAAAACCATATAAAAAATTAATAAAGCACCCGAGTCCTAAATGATATAATGCAAATTGTTCAAAAAATATAAAGACTAGGGCAAAATAATTGGAAGCTTCGCGCTGAGTCATTTTACACTGTGGAAAGAAGGGCGCCAAAATATCCTTTAGTATGGAGTGTTGTTCCAATTACAGAAAGTTGATTGTGGGGTACGGGGTACGGGGTATGGCGCGGGTATGAGACATGGGGTTCAATTAGCAGTATTTTATAATCTATTTAAAAGTATACTGAAGAAAATTAACAGAAAGAACACCTACAGATGAACTGGAATACCTGCAAGTGTTCTTTCAGGACCAATTGTAGAAAACATTTTAAGTTAAAGTAACTTACTTGAGTAGATACAACTTTATATTACCTAAAAAGGAAAATAAATATTCATCAGGACATGCGAATTAGTAATCCAAACTAAACTGATGATAAGTTAACTTATATAAATTAAAAAAAAATGTAGCATCAGAAATAAAGAATTACCTTTCTAAATATATCGGCACATGTAACCCCTTCCAGAAACTCCCAACTCCAAATGCTTTGACAAAGAAAGTAAAATTGGACTTAATACAGATAAATCAAAACAGAAGCATGATTTTATAGATGTGCTAAAAAGAACTCTCTATTAGTTCATTTTTATATAAAAAATATGGCCTTCAAAGTCTAAAGGATGGAAGTTAACAACTTGAATTCATTATATCAGAGTACATGGTTTTTATCATTGCATTTGTAAGCCAGACACCAGGTAACCAAAAGAGCGAAAAGAAACAAAAATAATCAAACTTCCTAGCGCTCAACTATATACTGTAAGCAAATGTAAGCTACCCAGCAAGCAAACCAGGGTACCTTCATTTTGTTGCCCTTTGGCACCTAAAACAGTGTCAGTTCCCGCACATCCTGTCAGACAAACCCTGAATGAAAGATGACATTAGAATCTCTCAAGCACATAAAGGTGATAACAGAGAGAAATAAGAAAAGAAGATGTTACAAAATATTTATAAACCCCTGATTTCACAAAAACATTCTTTTAAGCAAAAAGCACTCTCAACACAGAACATATAAAATAAGAGCTATGCCTTTCACATATCACAGGACTCTTATGAAAACTTTGCTTTCTCCAACAGTTAACGTTCTAAAGTTTGTACTGAATAAAATTGTACAATAGATTGAAATAAACGCCTTCATGGCGAATAATCTTACAAGAAACAGACACATCTCCAGAGTTAAACTGCTAAAGATGCTTGCAAGAAGAGGTCCTTCAAGTCAAGTCATCTCTTCCATGCTTCAATGAAAAGAACCTCCAAGGACAGAACTGTGATTTAGAGATTACAAGCAAGAGACTAAAGCTCAACAATAGTATCAGAAAGTTTTTAAAAAATCCCTAGTTCACTTGCCAGTAATGAATGGATGGCTCAAAGCATGAGAAACTGTAATTCTTTTTTCAGGATCTAACATAAATATCCTTTCAAGGAGATCTTTGAAATTAGCAAGCAACTTTACATCCTCGCCTGGAAAGCTTGAAATAAGAGCACCAATATCCTTCGGCTTGACATTTATTAATAATCTTCTCACCATCTACAAAGAAAAAGCATACAACCATTATAACCAAAAAGGGGACAAACAAGAAACATAATACCAAATTATTCAAAACTAACCCTCTTAGTTACAGGATCCTCCTCTGTCGCAAGAAAATTCAAATCTTGGTCAAAGTGCTGATCAACAAAGGCAGCCTGCACAATTGAAAGGAAATGACAGAGATCATTTGAATGCCTAATTTACAGTTGCCAGAGATATTGACCTAAAAAGAATCATCACAATAATAAACTAACAATAACCTATTCAATGTTTTAGGAACCAATAAGTTTCCAATATGCTCACCTTGCGGAGCATCTTCTTGGGAAAAGGTCCTTTAAGTTCCATGTGAAGACGAAGCATGTCATTATTTGATGGGCCAGGAAATAACACCTTACCTGTATAGAGTTCATACAAGCAACAGCCCACCGACCACATGTCCAATGGATGGTCGTAGGTCAACCCAAGAACTGCAATGATCCAGAATAAATAATCCATCTTATAAGTTGTTTATTAGAAGACCAATATTAAGTGTAAAATTATAAAGGAAAAAGAAAGATATTTGGCACTCACTTATTTCAGGGGCACGATAAAAGCGGCTTACAAGATATGGTGTGATTTCATTCTTACCAGCAAACATAGCATTGCCAAAGTCACACAATTTCAATACATTCTTAGCCTCATTTACCTGCAAAATTGGCAAGGGCCATGGTTCTCTTAAACTCATATTTTATAGTAACCAGATTCAAAGACAAATTACTAACACAACCTTAATTTCAAAATTTGATTTCCTAGTATAAAAGTAGTACCAGCATGTTGTCAGGCTTGATATCACAGTGCAGGACCCCACAATTCCTTAAGTGTTTCAGAGCAATGAAGAGCTGCTTGGCATAGGCCCGCACAGCAGTTAGTTTTAGGCCAATGTTTCGACCAAACTTCTTCAAAACCTCACGAAGATTCATATGGAGAGATTCAAAAACTAAACAGAGATGATTACGGTACTTAAAACTTGAGATGAACCTGACACAGTGCCGCCTGTCCTCAGGATCTGCACCGACCAGCTTCTTCAATATCACCAACTCATCCATTCCAGCTTTATACCTGTTCATATCCGGAAAAAAAAAAAGTAACAAAATTGAGAGGATTATTTCATTCAGAAATGTGTTCATAGGTACAGCAATAGAATTACATACTAACATGGTCTCATTGTTACGAATGATTTTTATAGCAACTTCCTGGGGATCATTCATCCCCGATTTTAGATCCTTTGCACGGACAACAGTTGAGAAGACTCCCTTTCCATGAGCTGCAATAATTTCATACCGCCCATCAAGCACTTCACCAAAGCGATATGCTACAAAATAGAAACAAAGACAGATTAACATAAGAAGAGTAATACTATCGAAGGAACCAATTAGAATTGCTTACGAACTTACTATAATATCCTTCAGCATCATCCCAATTGTCATGGAGACCACTTCGCTCAATCTTTAATCCATCTACTTTGCCCTGTTAAAGTTTTCAGTCAGTTGTAGTACAAAGGTAAGGTTTAAAAATGGAACAGAATCAAATGTTGCCTAATCATAACTACAGAATTAAAGAAGAAAGTCTTACCGCTATACGAACTTTGGCTGGCGAATCACCAAATATATCATCACTAAACATGTCAGCTGATCTCTCACTCTGTTTGAAAAAATGCAATGGAAACTGTGTGAACAACACTTAAAACATAAATATACCAAATTAGTGAACCCCAATATATGTTATAAGAATTATACAAACCTTAGGAGTGCCCTCTCCAAGACCTGCAACACCACCAGAGGCCTTCTCATTGGCCAAAGTACCTTCTTGATTAGGAGACTTGTCCAGGGCAAAAGCCCGGTCAGAAACATCTGAAGAGTCATGTTCATTGTCAGGCTCCTCGTCAATTTTGGGACTCCTTAAATTGCCAATGTTTGAGTTCTGAACTTGTTCTACCTCATTTTTAGATGTGTTTTGGTCTGCATAATGTGAAATCAAAAGATAAGGGGAAAAAATTTATAAACAAAATAGAGATCCCTCAATAATATCTCTACTTAAATGCAAATAGATAAAAGGCAGAGTACCTTTGCTGGAGGTATCAAATATGGACTCATGCTGTTGACTCTGCATCTGCTTTTGCCGGTACTTCTCAAGAATAGCCTGCTTTCTCTTCCTGCTTTCCTCCTTGATTCTCTCTTCTTCATCCTCCTGGACCAAATGTTGCTCCACTTTCTCCTGCTCAACATCATCTTCCTCTTCCTCTTCCTCTTCCCTAGAATCATACAGCATTCATCCATAAGTTAAGGACTGCATAATCAATTAATTTTATTTGATCAATTAAAACCAAATAAAAATATTATTTAAGTTACCTGATAGAGTTATCTCTATTTTCTTCTCCTCGCTTGCCTTTTAAAGCTCTATCTCTATGTCTATCTGAATCCCTACTTTCTGTACCCTGAGTTCTATCCCTATCATCACGATACCTATCCCTTCCATCCGCTTTATCCCTTCGTCTCTCATCCTCTTGGTCCCTGCTATTCCTGTCCCTTCGATTTTCATCATCCCTCCCTCTCACACTACCACTGCGTCTTTCTTTTTCCTTCTCTCTTTCTCTACGATCCCTCTCTAGATCTGCGATGGGGTCATATTTTTCCCTCGTATCTCTTTCTTGGTCTTCATACTTGTCACGACCATCTCTGCTATGCTTATCATTCCTGTCACGGCTCTCGTGCCGGTCCCACCTGTCACGGCTCTCGTGCCGGTCCCTCCTGTCACGGCTATCGTGCCGATCCCGCCTGTCACGGCTCTCACGCCGGTCCCGCCTATCACGGCTCTCACGCCTGTCCCGGCTCTCGTGCCGCTCCCGCCTGTCCCGGCTCCCGTGCCGCTCCCGCCTGTCCCGGCTCTCGTGCCGCTCCCGCCTGTCCCGGCTATCGTGCCGCTCCCGCCTGTCCCGGCTATCGTGCCGCTCCCGCCTGTCCCGGCTCTCATCTATATACATTCTATCGGGACTGTCAAGCACATCACTCTTTTCATGACTCCCATGTTGGACTCGCCTATCAGGGCTCCCATGTCTGTCTCTATCGCCATACCTATCATTCTTATCTCGTGATTTACGAGTGTCATCCTGATCATGGCTGTCAATAGTCAGTTCCCTGTCACAACTGCTACCCCTATCATGCTTATCATCTAGGTGTTTGTTATGGTGCGTTCTATGGTAAGATGGAGACCTCTCCTGGGACATACCGGGAGATACAGATCGGTTCTTCTTATCCTTATGTTTATGCTCTCTCCTTTCATGTGATTTTATTTCCTCTTCTTCTGATTGTGTATCCACCAGGCCATTAGTGAAGCCACTGTTCTTCTCTGTCAGAGTATCAACCATCTCAGCATCACTATCTATATGGTTAGAAGCATCATCTGGGACCAAAGGTTTTTCACTTGTGTTGTCAAGATCCATGGATGCTTCCTGGAGATTAATGAAACGTTACATTAGAAACAGGTATGTAGTGTGCTTCGCAACAAATTTGAAAAAAAATAAAAAAAGTAATAATTTGGACTCATCAAGATATGCAAGTATTGAAATTTGAAAATAAGTATTCTTCGAAAGGCCTAAGAAGGTATATTGCAATTTAGAACATTTACTGAAACAAAAATCCTCATACTAGCAGTTGATTTCCAGGAAACCTAGCAAACTGAACACAGTTTATGAAGTATTACTACTTTTCAGTAACCAGACAATTGCATGCCAAAATCCGTCCGAGTTCCAATTCAGACGGATCAGATAACCGTACATCGACAGGTTTTCCAAAGAACTAATATAAGGGGCAATGAAAGAGTAACCTATGAAAACCTCACGACAACACACAACAGCAAGCGGGGAGGGAAAATGATATCTAGATCCAAAAAAACAGACCAGGATCTTGTCCGGTTGTTCATCGTCCAGAATCTCGCCCTCCTCGATCTCGTTCTCAGCGGGCCTCGCCGCGTCGTCCTCCTTCCTGTCGCGTCCGTGGCGGTGACCGTGGCGGTGCCGGTGCCGGTGCTTGCGCCGCTTGGAGGACTCCTCGCGGGTCCCCTCCGGCGATCGGCGGTGCTTCCCGCCGGAGATGGTGGGCGATGAGCAGTCGTCTTCTCGGGCCATGACGCGAGGGTTAGGGTTAGGGTTAGGGTTAGGTTTCGGAGAAGGTACGGTGCTGGGATTGGGAAGAAGGAAACTGGGAGGAAAGAACGAAGAAGTGGGCCGATGGGATGGGGCGAGATTAACCGGGTAATATTATTCGCGTTTGTAGATGTTGGTTTAATGGTTTCAGCCGTTCAGCTGAAGTAGTACTGGTAGACCAATTTATTTGGTTGGAAGCAAAGACGTTCCCGGAGCTTTTCATCTACAAGGAGCGATAACTAAAAGTAAAAATATTTCAAAGAAATTAAAACAATAAAATAAAAGTAAAGTAAAGATGGCTCCTATAAAAGTTACGAAGATTTGTAAAAATAAAAAAACAAATAAAAATAATCGGTTGACAGCCACTTTTAAACACTAGAAGGCCGTGCTAATATTGTGATCTTTCTAATCCTTCTCAATGTTTCTGCACAAATTCGTTGTAATTTTCTAATTATTTTTCAAACTAATTTGTTTCTGCACAAATTCGTTGTAGTTTATAAATCCATCCATCTCTATCTGTATGTATCAGACTGAATTAAATAAATTACTATAAAAAGAAAAATCACCTTTTAGGTTGAACACTATTATTTATAAATTATAGTCACAATAGATGCATGAAAATTTCTAAATGATTCAACGAAATTCAAGTTGTTGTTTTTCATATTATATTTGAAGTAGCAAATACAATAACAAAAAAAGGGAAAATACATACGACAACCATCGTAATTTTGACATCAAAATCAGTACACTAGTATTAACCACTATAGTAAAATGTGGTATATGCAGTCGCATATGCGGATGTGGATCGATGCGTGCGACCAAGTTGATATGCGGTTAAGGATATACAGCCGATTATGCGGTCCGCATATATGTAGATGTGGACGCTTCAAACCATAAGATGTGGACGTCTCTCTTCTCTGTTCTCTCCATTAAGATGTACGTAGCTAACTTCGAAAACATTGATATTGTATGAATTATCAAGTTTAATTGTTTGTTACTTACTTTGTTGTATAATTTTATTAAAACCACTCAAATTATACCACATATATAAGTCCACTTGCAAATCCGCATATGCGGGGTGTCCCTTCACATGCATATCTAAAATCGCATCCTACAACATTATGCATACCTATGCACACACAAAGAAACAGACACTCGATATGCTTGCAAGTCAATTTCCGAAAAAAAAAAAAAACAGTTTTCAAAGTCAATTAGACAAAGAGGATGTTAGGCAAGAAGTCAAGAGAATACGACAGCTGCGCGCACACCCCAATGTCGTCATCTTGAAGAATACCTATAAAGCTAATGACACAGTGCTTCCGGTGATAGAACTATGTCAAGGAGGTGAATTGGTTCAAGCCAATTGCATATATTCCTCATATTTGAAAAAGACGAGCGCCAAAGGATTGTGCCTTTGGCGCAACACTCACTGTATAAAGCTGAATTTTTTTTTATGAAATATTATATAGTGATTAATAAGTTATGTGCCCCTAAACTTACCGGTGTCATAGACCATGACAACTAATCTTAAATAAATTCATAAAAAATCTTAAAAATGTAAAATCTTTTGTAAACATATTAATATATTTTTAGATTGATTGTAATATAAATTTCATTCAATTTGAGTGCCATTTGATACTCAATCAAGAATTACTAAATTTAAACCGTTATAATTTTTCTATATTTTTTATGGTTCTTCATGAAGTATCAAATAACAATCAAAATGATTAAAATTTGAAGTGCAATTAATCTATGAGTTTATACAAAAAATGCTTCTGCCTTCTATAAAAACGTTACCAAGATTGCTCCAACAATATTCCTGGCACTGGGCCGTAATTTCCCGATCAACTATCCTTCCCTTTCATCTTCCATTGGGCCTGATAAGACAATCTCAGCCCAAAACAAGATTATCTCCTTAATTGGAAGCCCAGTACCTCCTCTCCTCCCAATTCTCTTCACCCTTCCTACAAAGCCCTCGTCCTTGCGGGCCCCACCCGTCAGCGACCCTAAATATTGCTCATCCGCGGCATCCAACAGGAGGACTTATCCTCCAACGTACTGCATTATACAGTTCACGATGGTATCCGTTCGATCGTCTCGAGATCCACTCTAACACGAATCTTAATACAATCCAACGGTTGACGTCGTGAACTGCATAATGCAGTACGTTAGGTTATATGAGTTCCGAACTGGAGGGAGGATATTACTCAAAATAATGAAATATCCTTTGGAACTTCTTATCTTCTTCTTCCCAGACGTTTCAAGCCAGTGAAGCTCTGAAAGCTCTCTCCCTCTCTCCCACTTCCTCTCCTTCTCTACTCTCAGAATGTCTCTACTCACCGGCGGTGGCACAATCACCGGCCTCCCACGCCGTACCTCCGGACTGACGGGCCCCGCGGCTGTGAATCTCTCCCGGAGAACCAGGAGGGTTTCAGTTGTTGTCCTTGCGAGGAGGGAAGGGGGCGTCTCTTCGCGCACCCGGCGGCCCGATAATAGAGGCAAGAAGGGCCCGGTTGTAACCACCGCAGAGGACGGCGCTACGGGGGTGCAGCAAGAGAATGAGGAGCTTGAGGTGGTTAATTAATTAAGCTTCCTTTTTTCTTCTTGAAGTCGTTTTTGTTTTCAAGTTTGATTTGGAAGTATGATTTGAACTAAGCAAGTTGATGGTGATGGTTCAGATACTGTGGGAACTGTCGAAAGAGCCGATGCCGGAGCTGCAGGGACAGGAGCCAGACTTCTTCGAGGGGCCGCAGTGGAACACGTTTGGGTTCGTGATGCAGTATCTGTGGGCCTTTGGGATTGTCTTTGCTGTGAGAATTAATCCTAATTGTAGCGTTTATAAACTATAACTCTTGAAATTTCATCATGTTGCTGTGTAGATTATACATACACTTGTTTACTGGTACAGGGACGAAATATACCCGAGCAAATATTAGTTTGTGGAATTAATGGGACATATGGATGAATTTGTCTAATTTAGGCCTACAAACATTGGAACAATAATAAGTGGAAAGCCGAACACTTGCTGGTATACAATGGACTTAGCAAGTATTGAGTTGAGCTGGATAGGAATTAGGAAAGCAATATACACTAATACACCTCCTGATAGATTCATAGCACAATGATCATCATCCCCGGTTAGAAAGGATTAATTCTAATGTTCAACGGAGTGATTGTGCATCAAACAAGGTTTTGTGCCTCAAAATTTGATGTGATTTACTTCCTCCTGAAGTTCTATTCTTCGTTTCAACTTTTGGGGTTAGGCTAGTATTTGATACCTCGCATTGTATATATGGATGTCCTTGACTAGCTAGCTAATCCGACAATTTGCTGCTTCCGCAGGTAATTGCTTGCGGGGTTGCTGTTGCAACGTATAACGAGGGTGCGACTGACTTCAGGGATACACCAACTTACAAGGAGTCGACGCAGACAAAGGAGTTGCTTGATGATTCTGACTCGTCAAGTTCTGAAGTGTTCGAACAAAACCCTACTGAAGTGGCTCCACCTTTAGAGTAGCTAAATTGTGAAGAGGAGCACAGGGAGAACTGAAATCTTTTCAGGCCTAACGATACAATGTCAATGTGGAGTGTTATGTACATTGCGTTGTTTATATAATTTTGTAGTGATAGGAAAGATGCATTAGGTTCCATGGAATTTCCATTTTATTCTGCTGTTATGTCAACTATATTCCAATAATCAATTCTGAACTGAAATATAGATTGATCTGATATATAAGGGTTTTCTCCCAAAATGCTCGTGTTTGCTTTATCCTGTCTAAAAAATAAGTACCCAGATTACAGATCTTGAGTTCTGGTGATATGAAATAATGATAAACAATCTTTATGTCGCAAATGTACTGCAAAAGAAAGAAAATGGAAAAAGGAGCGGAATCATGTGAGGATTTTTTTCTCTCTTTTTTCTTTTTTTCTTTTTGTCTCTTCAAGTATTACTTTTTATATTTACACTTTATATGTTATGTTCTATGACGATCAAATGTTCTATGACGATCATGGTTCTAAATCGCGATTATAGCGTCATCGTGACAAGGTCCCGGAAAAGCTATCACCGCTATAGTGTGCTATAGCTATAGCGGAAGCTATCGTACAACATATCCAATAATTTCATAATTAATATTCTGTATTTAATATTATTTATAATTTTATAATTAATTTAACATTGTCATAAGTTCCATAGAGCAAATTAGCAACACAAAATTACTTATGGAACTATAATATTAGCATTAAACCAGTACAAAATCCAAAAACCAGTTCAGAATTTACCTAATACAGTATATATTTTTTCTCTTTAAAAATTTCTAAGCTATTACAAATTATGTCATTTTTTGCACTTATGTCATTTTGTGCAAAAAGAATGTGATAAGCAATTGATATATGAATTAATATGATGAAATGATGTGAATTCCTTTGATGCTTGTTCTCTTTTATGATTCTTTTTTCCCTTTCATCCAATTATGTATAAACAATCCGGCCCGATCTTTGAACCAGGATGGTGATTTAAGCCGAGGTTTACAGTTAGTTTCATAAAACAAAAGCATAGCCTGCCGTCAGATTTATGCTATGGGAATTAATGCTCCTTTCTTAAAATTTGACTGGTCAAAGAACCATCTACTCAAGTCAAGTTAAAGATTAAAATAAAAAAAACAAACAAATGTAGGTAACAGAGGGAATTAACTTCCCTTATGGTATGGGAAGGGAGAAAAGCATAAGACCTAAGTAGAGAGCAGTTGAACAGCATGAACACAACAACAAAGCTTCTTTTGAGAAATCTTTTCATGACAAACCCAGAAAGCAATAAATAAAACCAATATTTCAGTACTCTCAGCAGTGTCTTCCCCAACCTTGCATGAATGTCTCCCACGAGAAATCCATCAAAAAGGGAGAGAAAAGTAAAAAGGGAAAAAAAGAAAAAAATAAAAAAGGGAAACTATGTTGAAATCTCTATTTATACTTCTGATTTGAAGTGCACAACATAAAACCTCTCTTCTGTTATCATTCCTTGTTTTAACAAAGATGTTGTTTATATTCTACCTCAGAGATCTCCTGTCAGCACTGGTTCCTCTTCTTCTTGTCATCTCCATGGCTGCTTTGCTTCTGTTGGCCACGACACGATTCGATCACCGTGAGTTCAATGCTGAGATGGATGAACAGGTGCAAGAGGTGGCTCGGTTCGTGTTCGGACCCAATGCGGAGTCGGAGCATCAGGCACAACAATTTGTAGTTCAAAAAATTTGAGTGCTAATTACTTTACAAGTTCAAGTTCAAGTGTTTTTTTCTCCTTTTTTCAGAAAAATTGAAATTACCCCAAAAATATTTTTATGTCTGTAGAAATAAAAATTTGATAAATGGAGGTATATTTCGTGAGTCCAATGCTGAACTGCTGATATTTAGTGCAGTAAGCGAGACTTGTGATCAGTTGATGGTACAATGTTTAGTAGATATTGAGACTATAATTGTAAATAGATAAATTAACTTTGTGGTGCATCATCTTTATGATTCGTGCATTTTATTCTTTAGAAAAATTTTGTTCTGACAAATGGAAAATTTTTATCTCTACCATCGATGTTATAGAATTTTAAATAGTTTAAGATCGGATTAGTTGTTAATTAAAATTTTAAATTGTTACTGCAAAGCTAACTGATATTTCAACTAAATTAAATTTGATACATGACATATTTTGAAAAACAAGGCATCTGTCAATACATTCTTCATAATGCAAGGGAAAAAAGTTAAAAGAAATTGAGCGTACATCAAAATTGCTTTCGTTACACGAAAATTTTGTATATGTCCATAATATCAAACACTGTCAATACAAAACTGTCAACACGAAAATTTTCTTAAAATTTATATCTATATATTAAGAGCAATATATATATGAATGGAACATTATCATCTGTAATCCAGAAAGTAAGTTCTTTAGAATTAGACAATAGTACATAGCATAAACTGTCATGGAAAATGCCAGTGTGTATGTAGTACTAGGCTAGCCATTATCATAGTACACACGGCTCAGATTTGCCCAAAGTAAATTTAGAAAATTTTCAAAAAAAACAGATAAATTAATTCATAACAACTTATTGTTTTATTGTACAACAGGGAGACTCTTGGTGGTTGATAATACACCCACATAACATTTTCTCATTTCAGCCTGACACAACCTATCAATACTGGTAACTGACCCAAAATGTTTTACTAAGAATCAATCTGCACCAACAGAACTGTAAATTCAAATTCCAGTTCTTCCACCTATCACACCATCTATCTCTCTGACTCTCTTTCCTTGTTTTTTTTTTTTTTTTTTTTTTTTGCCCTTTTGCCTGATTAACTTGTTTACCAGAAAATTAGGATAACAAATGGTACCCCAGAGAAAACACAATGCCAATGAAGAAATCTTGAAGAAGTATCTGGAAATGAATAAAAGAAGGAAAGAATAAGGAATAGTTTCGGCAGACATCTGACGATTGGAGTCCTTTTTCACGATCGGAGCACCTATCGCAGCCAAATTTACCAATCTAGACTAATATTTCTTGAGATATAAAGGTCATCAATGTATTGTATAACAGGGCTAGAAGCGTCAATGTATCGCCTCATCTCCTTCTGTACAGAATAATCTGCATAAACATATTGAAAAGTCAAATTCTTCTCTGATGTAAAATAGAAAATGCACGAGACCCTTTCCAATTGTGATCCTAACATACAAAAATGTTAAGAGCCACAAAATTTATGTGCTTCAGATTTCAGATATTAATTTGCGAAAATGCAAGTAGTGTAAGGTGATTACCAGTTTCATTTAGTCTAGATATTAATTGGTCCCTGGTTGGTAAGGCATACATTCCAGCGCCAACTGCTTTTCGAATCGCCCAGTTGTGAAATGGTGCACATACTTGTCCATAAGCTGTTGTTGCTGCATCTTTTAGAGAATCCTCCCTGAAAATTCAGATTAACACATAAGTTCATAATCCTTAAAAAATACAAAAACAGAAAACAAAAGGGCAAAACTTGGCAACATTTGGTATATTTAAATATTGGAGCACTACTGTAAGTATGGTTTGATTAAATAACTCATGCAATCAAATTAAACATCACAGCGGCAACATCCGGGGCTCTCTAAACTGATGAAACACTATGAAAAATAAATAGTGTGGACTGAATGCCAATTGCACGACTGATCACAGCAGTCGTGCAATCGTTTTTTATGCAATTTCCAAACATGTATTGCCAAGCTCTACACATAATAGAAACATGGTAACAAAAACATACTTGGTAGCGAGGAACTGCTCGAACAGGACCCGGATGAGGTCAAGACCGAGCCTCACGCGACGCAAATTACGCGAGTGGCTCCCTTTATGTCTGACAGTGTTATGCTTTAGATCGTTGTCAATAACACTATGGAGCGTTTCGTGCTCGTTCGACGCTTCAATCAAGTCATTCACCTACAGTTCATAATCAATTAATAGGAGATAAATCATTAGTGTTTTATTAAGCCACAAGGACCCAATTATTCAACTTTACAAGGTTGTCTTCGGAGAGAAGAACACAAATGAGCTGTAACAGGTGTTAATTAATTAATTAATGGTAGCAGATTTTCTGAATTAATTTCAGAATTGTTTCAGGTGGTAAAGCAGAGGCTTTTTTAGCCAAATGGTCCCCAATGAAATTCCCCTTTTTAAATGGCAATTTCAATCAAACAATTTTACCTTTGCAATTTGCACAAGAATAAATTAATACCAAAACACCCCCAAAAATACATTCCATTTTTTAAAAAAAAAAAAAAAAATTGCTTCCTATACGCAAGCAACTAAAATCAGATCTGAAATACCCAGATTTCTTAAGTAACGCGCATAAATTCCGACCATTTCAAAACCTTTTGCATAGATAGAGAATACGCAATCGATTTCATATCCAACAGAAATTTAACAAACAAACAAACAACAAAGCACCGACCTTGGCGACGTACTCGAGCTCGGCGAACTTGAACGCGAACCCGAGGCACCCGAACAGAACAGAGACGAGGGAGCACGCGTCGCCAAAGGTGGACAGCCGGAGGTCGCCCGATTCGAGGAACCTGGCGAGGCTCTCGAACGCCTCGGCCACGGCGCGGAGAGGCGGCGTGCCGTCGACGTCTTCGTCAACAACCTTGCGCGGCTGGTCCCTGATCGGCGCCTCTTTGTACGCCCAGAACCCCTGCTCCCCCATAGATAGATAGATAGATGAACACGGATCTGTGAAAGGATAGAGTTGGGTAGTTTGTTAGGGGGTGGAGGAAGGAGAGATCATGAAGAAGTTCTCGTCTTCCCTTCCTTCCTTCTCTTCCGAATTGGTTTTCAATGGCTGGAAGAGATTTGGGAAAAGAGGATTCTGAAAGGCGGTTCTGTTGTTTTATATTTCTGAAGTATGAGGAGGAGATGGAGAGTGCTTATCCTCTGCTGCGCTGTATTTTACTGCGTAGCGAATCAACGATGAGGATTCTAGGGGGACTGTTTTGAGATTGAGTTGCACAAATCTCAAAGCAGATCCGACAGTTGACACGCTGCGAAGTAATTTGCTGCAAAGTAGAGGATATGAATTGCAGGAGATGGAGTCCGGTGGGTCCCGTAAGTCGGTGGGAGATGGGGTAAGAGTTAAAGGGTAGAACAGGTTTAGGTAAAATTCCTGAAAGGGTGCGAATGGCGCACGCAGGAGATCTGAGAGTAGGATTTTCTGTGGCTCCGTTGTTGTGTTATTCGTGGAGGTATCCTCTGATAGTCTGATAATTGGCCACGGGCTTGCTGTGTTGCACGCAAGAGACAAGCGTGCTGGGATATTTCCATATCATATAATATATTCGAATTTCTGAGGCGTGATGCCTTTCAACGGTAAACTGACAGACCACAGACGACAGACAGGTGTTTTTGTTTGGCGTCTCCTCCTGGAACCTACTTGGCTGCTTCGGATCTGCGTGTCTGTGCACCCTTTGACGAATGCAGCGATATGCTGTGTGAATTCACCAATCCATTACGACTCGACGGTAGGGCTGGCAAAAAAAGGTCTGACCTTGATTTGGTCTAAGCTCGATTCGACTTTTTATTATATCGATTCGGTCTGATTTCAGATCAATTTTTTCTTGATTCGATTCATAATAGCTCGATACAGTAATTTGCACATTTTTAAATTATTTAAGAATATACTATTTTAATATTTAATTAACAAAATATATTTATTTTATTGTTAAATTAATAAAATATATTTTTTAATCATAATTTATTATAAAATTAGTAATAATAGAGGTAATTTGTTTATATTTTCAAAGGATAAAATAATATACTTATTTTAGCTCTAATTTATCTATAGTAATACGAAAAATAAATATAAAATTATAATAATTGAGCTCGGAGCTCGATTCGGTTTAGCTCGGTTCAATTTTAGTTCGAGTTCGGTTTAGCTCCAGCTCGATTTGGTTCAAATTTGATTCGGTTCAAAGTTCGATTTGCATCAAATTCGATTCGATTCGATTCGTTGACAGCCTAGACTCGCGTATATTGCATTTACATGAGGGACAAGACATTTTGTGAACGAATGACTATTCTACGTTCTTTTTTTTTTTCCCTTTTTTGTTGCCTTCCTCTTAAACCGGCGGTGTCATTAGAAAACTGACACCGCTATTACAAATTTTGAAAAAGCATATAGGGGTTGTTTGGCACCCAAAAATTGAAATAGAATAGCAAAATAATAGCTATTTTATGTGCCAAACAGAAAATAGCTATTCAAATAGTTCTAAAAAATTGCTAATTCGCTATTCTTCCTATCTGGTCGAATAGCTCTAAAAATATTTATCACAATACTATTCCAATTGTCATTTGCCAAACAATATTTCCACTATCCGAATAGCTCTAAACATCACTATTCTTTTTACTCTTCCAACAACCACTTATTCATTTTTACTAATCGGATAACACTATTCTATTGCTATTCCTTGATTTGCCAAACGGACCCATAGATAACAGCTAGCTAATACAAATTTTGAAAAAATATTTAAATATTTTGATATATGCCCTTTCATTGTATGAAAGATTTTTTTTTTTTTTGAACTGTAGAACTAGTTCAAAAAATAAAAATTGACTAAGACCGGTAACATCCTAATCATTTTTTTTTTCGAATGTTAAACTATTGGTGACTTTGGTAATATTTTTTTTCTTTCTTTCTCGTACTCTCATAAATTTTGAGTGAATTTTTTTTATTATTGATCTTTCTATTGTATATACATATACGTGTTTTGTTTGATTGAGGATGTGAATTGTAACCGGTAAAAGTAATTTGTTGTATTTGAAAAAGAATTTTTAACTAAAAATGTTTGGGATACGGTTAAGAGGATTTTTTAAGGGTACAGTTATCAACTCCCTAATAATAATTAGATTTTTTTTTTTGAGTGAAATAATTAGAAGTCATTGATATATCAAACGGTCACAATGCCATGCTATCCAGCTAAGAGTCATCGAAAGGCCAGTATAGTGAGAAGCCGGGGTATAATTGCACCAGTGTTAAACGATTTCATGATAAAATATGAGAAACATTTTTTTTGTGTCCATACATCTATAGACGTGTACAGAATGTAATAGGTATACTCCGAAATGTAACAGATAAATCCCGAAATAGAACCTATGGACGCTATAGATTGTTTTTCTACGCACGCTAGGTATTACTCATAAAATATTTCGCTAGAATCTTTTTACAACGATGATTAAAGAAGATAGATGTTCTTAGGATGCGCCGAAACAACAATTCATCTATTCAAATTGTATTTTTATTTTTTAATGAACATTTTACAACTCAAATATTAGTGGAATTAGTAGTGTTTAGTGGAGTTCAATTATTGTTGTGCTGGCAGCCAGCTATTCTTCTTGGTGTTCTCCTTTTGAATCGGTTGTGCGCCTTTAGCCTTTTTTGTCCTTATTTCTTGTTTATGTGAAAAGATATTATCCTTATTAAATAAATATAATAATAACAATAATAACAATAACAATAATAATAATAATAACAATAATAATAATAACAATAATAATAATAAGAATAATAATAATAACAATGATAATAATAATAATAATAATAATAATAATAATAATAATAATAATAATAATAATAATAAGAATAATAATAATAATAACAACAACAACAACAACAACAACAACAACAACAACAGCAACAGCAACAACAATAACAATACTAACAACCACAACAAAAATAAAAATAGAAATAATTTTGGTAATCAGAAGAGGTAATTTTAATTAAATTCGCTGATACCATTCGGAAATATAAAATCCATACATGTCGTGCAATTGTGGTAAATTAACCCCTTTCTCATTTGACTATTTCGCAAACTAATATACTTTGAATTTAAGAAATTGCTTTGAATATCTGGATGGTATAGCTGATTCAGTATTTCAGTGTGACTTTTGGTCACGAATCCTATCAAGTTTCAATTAAACCAAACCGCGTTATAATATGGAAAACATGTAGAGTCCATCTATAAAAGTAAGTCACTCATCTACTCATCTTTCACAATCTGATACACCCACATGCACCCATGTACTGGTCACAGTTACATAAATGTTTACTGAAAACAGTAGTGTATTTGTTTACTAAAAAATGATATATGTTAATTGGAAAGATATAAATGTTTACTGAAAAATGATATTTGTTCATCCAAAATACGGTGGACCGATGGATAGATAAACGGGTGGTCGCTACCTACGACTCTTATAATATCACGGCTCAGTCCCTGTTTTTTTTTTTTTTTTTATCCTTTTTGAAATTATGGCAGCAGCTGCCATTTTTAATTTAAAAATATTCTCACTTTCTATTTCTCCTATTTCCTTGTTATTCTTGATTGTGTGATCTCACCTCTCTCTTAATTGCTTGCTTGTGTGCATTCCTGTGAGATCACTCATTAAATTGTGCTTTGTGAATTATTATTGTAATTGACTGTTACTAATCCATGCATTGTTGAATTGATTATAGTGAAAAGTTGAAAGTACCTATTTTACCCATTATGATTGATCACCATAGATTGATTATAATCCGTACTCCTAATAAAAGCATATTAGATTTTTTGACATGAAAATTCTATCTTCTCCAAGGAATAAATCTTAGCCGTTGATTGTTTAATTAGATTGATCACCATCATTGACGTACTTTAATGTCTCAATCCATTAAAACTTAAGGCCCATATCAATTTTCTCAATTTAAGGCTCATTGCATATTATTTTAAAAAATTATTATAAGAAATAAAAATTTCAGCAGAAAGCAAGATGTGGGCTCTTTACTAGTATAAATAAAAAGTATAACTATTTTGCAAATGTTTGCGTATCATTCTGAAATGCTAACGACTCATATTATACTTTGTCACGATTAAAATTTTGATTTATATTTCCCATTAAATTCATCTTACGAAAATACCTAAGAATATAAAAACTTTTCATTTTTAGAGTTTTTAAGTATTTATTTCAGATTTTTCAGAATTCATATGCAAACAAGCAGTATACACACCTTGTAGCTCAATAAGTTACATGTCATCTTTCTTTCATAAGAGATGAATTATGGAGAAAATAAATGAAAACTATGAACTAATTATATGATGACATTTTTTACAGAAACTGACATTGCCTCAATTCAAACAGTTTCGACATATATACAGATATCATGTGTCAAGATATCATGTGTCAATATATATGTTATTATCATGCAGAATATGCACACGGTAGTTAAAGGGAAAAAAAATTATAGATTTCAACAGCTTAACTTCTATATGTATAGTTATAGTTATATATCCACCCTTTCTAATTCATTTCTATAGAAAAGTGAAAGTATAAGGCATAGATGAGAACAAGCTTGGAATCAGGGATCTAAATCCGCTGCTTTGCTTGAGAAAAGCAGACCTGCTTTTCCGATTTGATAGTTGGGATCGATTGTCGCATCGATCTCAAAGTGCGTCGGTGTTTTTCGCACCAATATCAAAGTATTTCGGTATTTTTTAACTGTTGGATCAAAAAAAAGTAGGATCTGTTTTTCTTTTGAGAAAAGTAGAGTCAAAAGAAAAGCAGCAGATTTAGATCCTCCTTTTAGCGCCACCTTAGTACAATTATTTATATGTAAAATTTGGGGATTCTTTTAATATATCTCAAGGATTTGCACAGACAATTTATGCAGGCCTATTCCTCAAATATATTTTACATTTGCACTATATATCATGTTCATCAATGAACATCAAAAGTAGAACAGCCACAGCGAAGCAGGGGGTGAGACTAGTAAAATAAATAAGACAACACGTTCAACAAAGAAATGAGCTCTAAGAAAATAAACATAGCAATCCACATCAACCAGAACAACAAATTAAGAAACAAAAAAAAAAAGAAAAAAAAAAGAGCATGAGTGATATTTAGTTACTATTTTAATTTATATTTACAATAAGCTCAGTCATAAACAATAATACTGCTTTGCTTATGACAACATCCTTCTGCATTCTATAGGTTCTCTATACCAACACAAAATTGGAACCGCATTCCCTATACAGGATGCATGTTAATGATGTTACGCTTTAACAAAGCAGTTCATAGAAGCATGGAAAATGATTTCATTTCATCTAGCTTAAACAAACAGTATCTAGTGTCATGCTTGGCTCTTTAAGAGTTAGAAGTACATTTCTTACTCAGTGCCTTTAAGAAATTATTCTTGTTTTTCCCTTGATGGGGATTCCTGATATAAGCGTAGCGGTAATTACCATCTGCATTACGCGGCAACTTTGATTTCCAATCTCTCCTTCTCCTCTGATTTGCTCGACCAATGAACTTAGGTAACTAAAAAAACAAAAAGAAAAGTAATTACATAAATACAGATGTATATTTATATGTTGGTACTGATACTTCAGTTTGAAAGAAAAACAACAATGCAGACATGCAAAAAACCTACCAAACTTTACATATTGTACCATAACCATTACAAATATAGGCAATAGTGAAGTAGCTACAACTAAAATAAAAAAAACTTGATCAGCAATAGTGCTTACGTTCTACTCCAGTAGAGTAAGCAAATTGGACCATGTATAAATAAAAAACTTGATCAGCAATAGTGCTCCTTGCATAGCAAGAATAATGTAATTTTACTGAATTACAGAGGACTTGGTTGGTCACATACCCTCAGTAGCTTATGGAGCAAATTGGACCACGTATATTATGAACTCATGCTTTGTGTAATGGCATTACAAGTATAATCAAGTTTCTCAAAGAAACTGCAATAATACAATCTAGGACTTGAACACAGATAAAATATTAAAATGTTGAAAAATTGCCAGAGTACCAAATACATGTATGCTTGCATACACAAAAGTTACTATCATTGGTCACTGGTAAATACTAGCAAATAATTGCACAAGTTATCAATTTCTACTTAATTTTATAAGACCATATTTCTCATCTCAAGCCTGATCAGTGGTGGATCCAGGACTGGTATGAAAGGGGGGCCGGGGGGACACTTTATGGTTCCAGCTTTTTAAAAATTGATCCAAAAGGGATTAGAGGGGTCACTTCATGGTTCAAAAGATAAAAAATAATTATTGTAATATAAAACTTTCATATGTATTCAACAAAATAAATATCAAATTAAGAGTTAATTTGTATACCTAATTAATAAAATATTTAATTAATTAATCATTATCCATGTTTTGATGTCAAAAAAATGAAACTTAGCATCAAATTAACAAAAATAACACCAACTATCAACTTCAGTTAAACAGAAAAAAGCTGGAGTTCAACAATTTCTATTGGGCCAAGAGGGGCACAGGCCGCCCCCTGGCACCCCTTAGATCCGCCCCTGAGCCTGATGAAGAGTAACTAATACATAAGAAACCTAGTTACTCAGGATAAGAGCCTACACTAAAGAAGAGGAACAAGTTCATGATACGATTAAAAAAACCAAAAAATTAAGGGGAAAATTTGAAATGCAAAAGCAAGAAGAAACATTGCACTTGTAATTAAAGGTGATTTAATTACAAGATTGTCAAGATGGGAATTGTCAATGGATCCCTCCTCAAAAAAAAAAAAAAAAAAAACCCTACCAACCTCAAGGGCCAAAATAATTTCACAAATGGAAGGGGAAATTAAATGAAACCATAGTATCTAAGTCGAATGTAATGCATGAATCTGGCCCATGCCATAACTTAAACAGAAACATATATTTACCAGCATAGAAATTTAAGGAGTAAGAAGTTTAGAAAGTTACCTCATGAACTAGCTTCACTGATTCTAAAGCAGGAGAATAATTGAGCATTGAGATGACAGCTTTCAAGTTCTGCTCGGAAAAGCACATTACCACTTCCAAGTGCTTTAGATTAGGAAACTCCGTTATCTCTTTCCCTTGTTCGAACAAGATAAGAAATGGGTACTTCTCACTCTGTACAATCAAACACAGACGGACAACGCTTAATAGCAATTTAACAAATTTTAGAAAAAATCCTACAACTACTATATATTGAAATTTTCATCAACATCAAAAGCCAAAAAACAAAAATTGAACAAAAATAGAAAGGTCAAACATATATTACATATTACCTCACTCTCCGTTACATGCAGGATTAATTCTTCAACATGTGAGAAACAATTCATCAGCGCAGCTAAACCGCTGCAATCCTCCTTTAGAAGGCTCTTTAAAGTCACAACAGCTCTTCTCAGCAAAATAGATTCAACATGAAATTGCGGCAACCGCCAAATCCTATTTTCTAGATGGAGGAACTCCAAAGACGGGAGGCACAACGTTGCACTATCAAGTGCCGGATAACAATACATAATTACCAGCTTGAGTTTCTTGACAGTGTTGGAGGAAAGGATGAGCTTCTTCATGGCATACACATTGAGAATTAGATCTTCCAAGGAAGGCAGTTCGGAGACGAGCTGGTGGAGTTGGTCGGGGTTGGGAGCATGCAATCCGAGGGAGAGGATTCTCAGATGGGTCAGACTGACAGCAGAGGGCAATTCACACTCGTTAAAGAATGAGGTACACGGTTTACCGGCATCTAGTGACAGGGACTCGAGGGATTCCATAGAGAAAACAGCAGGGATAACAGGATACAAATTCCTCATTCCAAAACATAGAATGGTAAGGTGGTGCAGGCTAAAGGTAAACACCTTGGCGAGCAAAGAAGAGACAAGAGAGCTATACCCTGAAGCCCGAGCTGAGAGCCGGAGATGTAGACTGAGGAGGGGATGGGAAGGATTCCGGTCGGAGAGCACTCGATCAGCCATCGCGAAGAACTGCTGGTGAGTGACGCCTTGGCTGGCGAGCTCCACGGAAGGGCACAGCTTCCATAGGTCCCGGAAGCGGGTGGAGAGAATGGAGGTGCGCGCGGCGGCGGGGGTTGGGAGAAGGGAGAGGATCGTGAGCAGCAGCGCGTCGGGGAGAGTGGACTGACGGTCCGCAGAGGGCGCCATGGTGGGAAAGAACAAAGGAGCGAAGAAGAGAGTGAGGGGACAAAGTCACATTCACCGCTTTTCGGGTAATTTTTAGTTGTAAGTTCATGATTGTAATTTTGATTGGATCGTATTATTATATGGTGGCCTTTCTGAAGAAAGGTCGAATATCCCAATATAGTAGTTGGGCCAAACTAATCCAGTAAACGCAACTCCATCCGGCCAGTAAACTATGCTAACCATGCGTTTGTTGTAAAATTGATTTAAGCTCTTAAATTAATTTTAAGTCACCAAACAGAAGTGATTTAAGATGTAGTAAGTTAACGCAGCTATATAGGTGTAGTAAACTAAATCACCAATATTTCACATCTTTTACATATAACATCAACTTTACTTCATCTATTTACTTCACTACCACTAAACACCACTGATTTAAAGTGATTTAACTTTTTACTCCGCTTTAACTTACTGCACTTGTCAAACGGGTTGTTAGTGTGCAAACGGTTCACTTTGATTGAACTTGTGCTTTGAGATGTAAAACTTTTATTTTATTTTATTTTTTCTAGAATGAAGAGACAATTAACAATTATTAAAAACTTTTGGAAGGAAAAAAAGATCATCATCTTTTCTTATAATTCTTTTTACTTTTTTATTTGTTTATGCACTCGAATCTATCATAATCCTTGTGAAATTTTCTGTTTGTTAATTTCAATGCTGACATGTGTTGTAGTATCATTCAAGTTAATTTCTTAGTTCTTACTGACATCTTGGCGTTACTCTAATTTGGCAGTGTCAAATTGGCCCCTCAAAATTGTCAATTCAAAATTTGAACAACAAAAATGGCAAAACCTACAAAAAGTTATTTCTTTTGCATATCCCAGCTACTTGCATTGCTAAAAGTCTAAAACTAATAGCATCTTTGGTCGATCAATGTATAAAACAAAAGAAAATTAACACTTGAAGAAAAACTATCTAGTCGCACTTACACTAATATTCAGTTGTTAAAACTTGAAACAAATCACGGAACCAAAGAAGCATTTCATCATTGTACAAACCTTCAGGGACTTCTTTTTTTCTTTTTTTTTGAAAAGTAGCTTCTTTTGAGCTACCGATTCCATTACCATATGAAACCAGATTACAAAGTTCTAAAGAAAAGGAAATACTAGTTCAGGATCATGCTTTCCTTCTACCCCTCCAACTACCCAAAACATAAAAGGAAAGCAAGAAGATAAAACATCAAAATACATTCAGATGCTACCCTTAATTGCAATAAAAAAAAAACTTCCAACGTTTGAGTATTCATACCGACATGCGATCTACATGTACCAAACCAAAACATGCATCCTTGGAAACTAAGAAAACCCCACATCAGATCTTTCACTCAGCGAGAGAAATACCATCTCAAACTTACACAAAAATCTAGGGGCAACTCAGATCTTTTTATGCTCCATAGTCCATACCAAGTTCTTGTACCAACTTCTTAGCTTGACAGAAATCTAGGGGCAACTTCGCACCCGGAGGGAGCACACTTTTCATGAGTGACATAATATCATTGAAACAATCTTCACTCATTTGAAAATCTGATTTCAGCTTCAAAAACTGAGTGACAAATGACAACACTGTATGTTCACATTTCGCCTTGGTTTCTCCATTGAATTTAATTTCCCACAGAGGCGCATTAGCGGCTTCTAACAAATCATAGAATTCTTTTTCTTTTGCATTTGGTGGTTCCTCATGACCAGATCTGTCATCATCCATAATCGACTCCATCCTATTCTCACCAATATCTCCCTCAGTTACAGTTGATGGGCCTCCAGCTGAATAAGACTCCCCATGCTTGTGCCACCGTTGATACAGTGGACGAAACCCTTTCAACAATAAATGTTTACTGACCTCATCCCGTTCTAGAAACTTAAAGTTGTCGCAAGAAGCACATGGACACCGAATGCACTTCTTACCTTTTCGCTCAGAAATCACCCTTGGGTTTCCAAAAGCAAAGTCGAGGAACTCTGTTACTCCATCAATATATACAGGGTTTATAGTTTTATCATCAAGGATCCTCTGATACATCCAAGCACGATTGGTTTCCATTTGTATCCTTGACCTGAAACACAAATAAAAGTTTAAATAAGTTGTCAAATTTGTAAACCAAAACATGTAAGCGTTATTTATCCTATCTTGGCAGCATATCTATTGGATATTGAATCGCTCTGATACCAACAACTCAATTCATATTATTATTTCACACAGAAAATTACATGATACAAAGGACCCTTATATAATACTAACTCTTGCTAACTATAAGCAATTAACTATCACACACATCTATTACAGTACTAACTCCTGTAATAACTTCTATTAACTCAATTAATTATCATAAACATAGCTAATCAGTAACTAACTGATCACTACTACCATCACACACTAACTCACAACTTAATTATGACTAATCCTAAATTAGCATACTATATAGGACCCACGTATACATGTTTAATATAGCAGCAAACACTAACTCAGTAAATGACCCAGTACTCCGCAACTCAGAACGAAACTGATTCCAATATAAACGGTTAATTTTGGATCAACTTCCAACAATATCATCTAACTCAAAATGCTGGATCACTGAATTCGCAATATCTGCAGTATAAGAGCAAACTTCACAAATAACTGAAAAATTGGCCTCTAATGTCTCCTCCCATCCATAATACACGACATAGTACTGTTAGTAAGACTTTTAGTGCCACTTAGTCATGGACACACCATTAGAGATAATTAGGGTTCCTACATGACATTAATATATTAGGGTTACACAGTATGCTTCTTCCTCCTTAGTGCTCTCGACAGTATTAATTAGTAAGATTACATATCTAATTACAGCTTGTACATTTGAATCAACAATAGAGTACAGTTTCATTACATTGTTCTCAGATTTTGTACCACTAATTCGAACCTATTTCCAAGAAATCGACCAGTTATACTTACCTGTTTGGATCGGGCGAAACTTGATGGGAGACGCGAGAGGCGAGTGAAGAGTCCGTAAGAGTGAAACTCAGATCAATCGGAGGTTTCTGGATGGTTCTTCAGAGAACGGAACGGAGAAGAAAATTTTAAATAACTAGCTCATTATTATGTTCTGCAATATATATATATATGGTCTGGTAATCATTTAGGGGCACGCACTGACAGGCTGACAGCATCGGGAAAATTGGGCCTGGCTTAGCTGCGTGAGTTAATTGAAATCTGTATGCGCATCAATCTGTCTGTATGGGCCGGAAATTTTAAGCCCATGTTGAACTATAATTTCTGCATCTTCATATAAAGATGCAGTTGTATACACTTCATCTGTATGGTTGAGATGCAAACTTTATAATTTTTTTTTTTCTAGAATAAATTGGCAATTAGGGTCCGTTGGATTGTACAAGTTTTCAGTTCTCACGGTCAACAATTATGATAATTTTTAGTTAGATACTTTTGGAAAAAAAAATCATCAATTTTCTTTTGATTCTTTTTACTTTTATATTTATTTTTTTTATGCACTCCAATCTATCATGATCCTAGCAGAAATTCTGTTTGTTAATTTACAATGCAGTATAATCATTCAAGTTGTGTTCTTCCTGACATCTTGCTAGAGTTCTACGATCGTGTTGTTCCGGGTCGTATCATGTTTAGGCACGTCGTACCTCCGTGCCGTCTCTTTTTTTTTATTAATATTTTTTCCGTGCCGCGCAGTGCCAAAAATTGGAAGGAAGCACCATACGGGTAAGATACACCATGTCTGTCCATGTCTATCGTGTCGTGCTCTATTTGTGTCGTATCTAATTGGATAAATATGTTGTATCCCAAGCGAAAACCATCACCGGTCTCCAAGACCGTTCTGTGTTGAAACTTAAACTGAATAGCGGAAGCATACCTGGACATCGTCTCCCTTGAGTGTAAGAGCGATTACCGTCCATGGCTGAACTGGAGTGCGAGAGATCGTCGATTCAGTCTTCCAGAATAGCAAGGCTCCTATTGAGTCTTTGGTTCATCTGTCTCCAAAGTCTATCACACAATTGTTTAATGGGATGACAAGAGCGTACAGGCTATAGCCTTGTATTCTGAGGACCAAACTATATATATAAGACTCAAGGTACTATTTGGCAAAGTCTTTGTAATTTTTCATTTTCGGCCCATAAATAAAATAAAAATTACACTTTAGTTTTACATATCAAAGGTCCACACCCTATGTGACACACCAATGTCCAGAATATCCGAAAACATATTGATCAATTTTATTGGACACATGATTGACAGTAAACAATATATTATTATTTTCACGTATAAGTCCAATGTTGAATAAATGATTCAACTTGTTGAATAATATTCCAACAACATAACATACCGTGTCATATTCATGTGTCTTAACCGTTCTAAACGTGCCACTCGTTCTTAACATAAAAAAAAAATTAAAAATTTTCAAAAAAATAAAAAGTTTAAATAAATTAAAATTTAACCCAAAAAATATTACATCATTTTTTTCTCAAAATTCAGAATTAAAAATTGAGAAAACATAAAATAAAAATTTTAAAAGTACCATATACTATAAAATTGTCTTAATTAATAATTACATAATATTTTATAAATTATCCCTCCTCCTTTTTCGGGCTTTGAGACTTTAAAACATAGGCAGAGTTACTACCCGTATCCTACCCATGACCTATCCGGTGCCTAGCTGTGTTCTATCCATTCCTATCAGTGCCACCTATATTATTTCTGTCGTGCCTGTCGTGTCCCTTACCGTTATCGTGCTGTGTCTGACAACCGTTCCGTGTCGTGCCATTTTTTAGTGTCTTTCCGTACCGTTTCTGAAATACTGCGCGCTGTCATTCTATGCTGTTGCAAAAGTTTCAAAATTTAGGCACGACCGTGCCGTATCCGTTCATGTGCCTTACTCATGTCATTTCCATTCGTGCCTGTGTCGTGTCAGAACTGGCCACGCTACTTACATTCTTAGAAATCTACATCTTACCGTTGTTTTTTACTTTTAATTTAGTAGTGTCAAATTAGCCTCTCAATTTTTGTCTATTCAAAATTTGAACAACAAGAATGGCAAAATCTACAAAAGTTATTTTTTTTTGCATATCCCAAGTTACTTGCTTTCACTCTTGAGTCCTAAAACTAATAGGACCTTTGGTCGATCAATGTATAAAAAACAAAAGAAAATTACCAAAAAAGGCAAAAACTATCTAGTCGCACCTGGCACAAGTTGAGTACAAATTGAGCTGTTGACATAAGTCGTAGAACCGAAGAAGCGTTTTATTATTTAGAAAATAATTATATTGACAATCATGATAATAATGAAATATTTAATAAATTTAAATAAATATTTATTAAATTTTAAAAATGCAAAAGTGTTTGTACATGCCTTCTTTATTAAATATTCTATTTGTCAAGATCGTTAAGATAAGTATGGTTTAAAAACTCAAAGTCATCCCACTTTTTTTATTATTACTAGCAAGAAACCCGCCCGTTGTGCGGGCGTTTTAAATTTTGATCTCGTACCGTATAATATATATATAATGTGCTTTCGGTTTCTACTTTTTAGCTAATTATTTGCCATTTAAATTTCATTGTTACACTAAATTAACTCATTGAATGTTAGAATATAAAGCGTTAATTCCTCATTAATGTAAATTCTAATCAACATTGATGTCTTCTATACCAAGATTGATATCTTTCCATTTTTATAAAAACAAAATGGAGAGGAAGTTGTTTAATTGAAAAACATCAACGCTTTTGAAATCAATGTATTTTGATTTGTACCGTTGATTAAGGGGTATAATGGGTATTAAAAAGTTTGAAGAAGAAAGAAAAAAAATGGAGAGTGTAATAGTTACGTGCTTTATAATATAGTATAGATTATACATATCTTCAGGGACTTAACTGCAATAAAAACTAACTCCGTCTTCGTAATCGTAGTTCCGTACAGTCGCGCGATCGATCCACCCATCCAACAACCAAAACCAAAACATGAATCCTTGAAAACTAAGAAAACCCCGCATCAGATCTCACACTCGGCGGGAGAAAGAAACACCATCGCTCTCTCACAGCGACCCGACTGGCAGCACTGATCGACCGACGGAGCCCGAGATCCACTGCGAGCGCGATGGAAGGGAGTCAACCGGGCGGATCCGAGCGGGAGAAGGCGGCCGGGCTGCCTCCCCCCCTCGCCGTCGTCTGTAGCTTCTGGAAAGGTAATGTTAGTGGAAGTTCTACTAGTTTGTGTGCTTGTAGTGAGCAAGTGCATTGGTTGAGCTCGTACTGTTATTAGAACTGTGAAAACTGATGGAATTCGGTGAGGGTGTGAGCCGGTTGGATCTGAATTCTGAAATCGAGATTGTGTCTGGTTACTAGATTTGGTTTAGTGAAATTAGCCGAATCGTGTCCTGATAACTGTATCATGCTTATAGTTACAGTGTTTTGTTGCATATAGAAATTGATTTGATCATGAGTCAGTGCACTGAGATTTGTAACTGAAACATGATCATGCATCTAAATGTGGAAAAGGAATGTATCTACCAACTCAATTTGACCTGCATTCTAATGCTTTTGCATTGATTTACAGATTTTGATTTGGAAAAGGAAAGAAGTGGTCTAGATGAGCAGGGATTAAAGATTGCTGAAAATCAAGAAACGAGTCAGAAGAATAGGCGAAAACTTGCTGAGAGCACGCGAGGTGCTTAAGAATTTCACTTTATATATGCTTAGATTTTTGTTCTGAATAAGAAGAAGCCTGTGATCGAACAAAACTTGACCCATCGTATGTTGTTTTCCTAGATTTTTTTTGTTCCTTTTGTTTTAAGGTGAAGTTAGACATTAAAATATTTGTCCGCCATCTTGCATGTCACAATAAAGCCGCCCTTTGCAGCATCATTAATGCTTAGTCCTTTCATTAAACTTCAAAAAGCTTGAAAAATAGTTGGACATGAAATTGTAAGTTAATGATTAATTATTGGTTGTCATATTGGATGTCAACTGACTTGATCAGCATGGTGTTAACATTCGGCATGGTAATTTCTTTCTCTGTTAACATTCGTTATATTAAGATGAATGCTATATCCTTTCTTTGCAGATTTCAAGAAAGCATCTGCAGAAGATAAGCTTGGTTTGTTCAATTCATTGCTTAAAAGTTATCAAGAGGAGGTCGATAATCTCACAAAGAGAGCGAAGTTTGGAGAAAATTCCTTTCTAAATATATATCAGAAGCTATATGAAGCTCCAGATCCCTATCCCGCTCTTGCTTCGATGGCTGTATGTTTTTGTCTCTTATTTTTGTTTTCTTACTTTGTTGTACTGTACTGCCTCAATGGCTTTGCACACGCTGGCAGAAAAACACCTGTGGCGCTATAGGTTTAAGTTAGTGAACTGGTTGTGCTTTTGTGCAATACTCCTCAGTGAGGAATGGAAAGGCTTGAATACAAATTAGTAGGTTCTCTTAAAAGATGGTAAAAGGGAGTACTGTTGGTATCAAATGATCTGTTAGATTCTGTGTACCAGTATGTTGTGGTACCTGTAGTCCTAATTTTTTTTTTTTTGGAAATTTTATATCTGAAATTTTTATTGTCTTGTAAGTATGTATGTTTTTAATTCAAATCTGCTTGTGTACTACTGGTCTGATCAGGATCAAGACCAAAAACTATCAGAATCGGAATCAGAGAATCGGAAAATGAAGCTCGAACTAGAGGAATATAGAGCAGAAGCATCCCATCTAAAAAATCAGCAAGCCACCATTAGGAGGCTCGAAGAAAGAAACCGTCAGCTAGAGCAACAGGTCATTACCTTCTTTTTGTTATGTCAAAGATTGTTAAAAAATATGTAAAAACCAAAAATTATATCTATGGTAATGTTATGGTGTTATAGATGGAGGAAAAAGTCAAAGAGATGGTTGAAATGAAGCAACGCAGCTTGGCTGAAGATAATCAGAAAACCCTTGAAGCCCTGAAAGAGAGGTATTACATAACTACTAGCTTGGCACAATGGTACATTTAAATGAATGGTGGATGCACCGATTGACGTATGAAGTACCACATGAAAACATAATACACTTTCTTCATTTTTCACATGTTAACCGATCTTTTGATGCTCATATGCGCAAAAATGAAGCTTCTCTTCTATAAGATGCTGCCCTGTTAACTTATTTTAAAACTCTTAAAATATTTGCAGAGAATTCCTACTACAGGATCAACTCAGACAAGCAACAGAAAGTGTGAAAAATATGCAAAAGCTACATGAATTTGCACAAAGCCAATTACTTGAACTTCGTACTCAATCAGGTTCTCTCTTTCTCACACTCCCTCTACCCCTTCTTTCTCCATATATAGATAGATACCTTCCATATATATATATAGAGTTTCTTAATTTATTTTCATATTCTTGTACAGAGGAAGACAGAGCGGCGAAGGAGGCTGAAGTAAGTCTCCTGATGGATGAGGTCGAACGTGCTCAAAGTCGCCTTCTTAGTCTTGAGAGAGAAAAGGTGAAAAGGATATTTGTAGTATTGCACTTTTATGAAATGATGCAAATTAGTATAGTTTTGAAAGATGCAAATTTAAGATGCATCTGTAATTTGGGGGATGCTAATTGTCCCCTAACAAAAATTCCCCTTGGACGTCCCCAACAATTTATCCTCACAATAGATATGGACATGTCCTTTCCAATGGTATGACCACATCGTAATAATAGGTAAGAACACCCCTGACCGGACCGAAAACCATTCTTGCGAATGGTGAGTCCCCTATGCCCTACAAACCGGGGCTCTCCTGAATGAGGGCTGCAGCATGGGTGTGCGACATAACCCCTGTTGTTCATACTAAGATATATGAGTGTTCATATCTACTCGAAGAGGTGTTTGTACCTGATCATAGTATACGGAAACTTGTCAAAAGTAAGTATATCGGTAAAAAAGGAAGTTTGGAAAAGATAGTGTGGGGGGACAGATTTAGAGGATAACCCTTGGCGATGAAATATTCTCCTGTAATTTATGATGCATGCGTATGTTTGTATGCTTCTTTTGCTTTTAGTTCTTAAGCGGCTCTAATGTACATGCAATGCATTCCTCAGGGTCATCTAAGGTCTCAGTTGCAATCAAATGATGACACAAGCAAGGAACGGTACTTATCTTTTATCTTCTTTAACTAAGATTATCTTTAGTCCTGCTATTTAGAGGGTGAATAACACGATAAGGGTAAAGAGTTGTGTGATATGTAACTTCGGGAATACTGTGTGCTAATTAAATTGGCTTGTTTCCTCTCTATAGGATAAGAGATTATATGTGCTATGTAGATTTATCACTGAAAACCAAGATCCTCTATCACATAAAAATCTAAAATATATTCCATAATTTTTTTTTCCACTATAAATTGGGTTGTGTTGGCAGATTATCAACACACACATTCTTACGAAAAATTAACTTTGCGGCAGTGATTATTTGGAATCTACAAGCACACTAGAGAGCTCCTTGGTTGCAAAAGAGAAGATAATCTCAGACTTAAATGCAGAAATTCGCAAATTAGAGAATACGCTTTCAGTAGAGAGAGATCAGCACATTGATGAGATCAAGAAATTCAATGCTTTACTAGAAGAGAAGGTAAGAAGTCATTTACCCCATGATCCTAGTCTTTGAGCCTTCCGAATGAGCAATATTGTATTGTACTTAGATGAACCTCTGTTGCTTGTTAGAATATCAATGATGAGTATAGTTTACTGGCTTACCGCATGTCAGTAGAAATAAGTTTTTGTTATTCCTTTGTAAACACAAGTATTATACGAGCATAAATGTAATTAAGAAATCATCTATGAGCTTGAGCAAAATTGCAGCATATAGAACTGAGAAGCTGGCTTCTTAGTCAATTAAATCATTTTTATTTTCTCTTCTTGTCACTTTAAAAGCCTAAAAATACCGTAATAATCGCTGCATGCTTTGTTGTTCCAACTGGTGAAATATGAAGGAGGCAGCTATAATATAAGTATGTATAATTTTGCAAAATCACAGGAAACAGCTTTAATAAATATGAAGAAGGAACTGGACGGGAGGCCCACAGAAAAGTTAGTTGATGATCTCAGAAAGAAAGTGAAAATTCTTCAGGTAATTTCTTTTAAATAGTTTGAAAGGTATTACCATATATTGGTGATTAAAGCTGTGGAACCCTTATCTGCAAATAGGCTGTTGGATATAATTCAATTGAGGCTGAAGATTGGGAGCTAGCTACAAATCAAGAGGAAATGAGCAAACTGGAGGCCCTGTTGCTGGACAAAAATCGCAAAATGGAGCATGAGCTTACCCAGTTGAAGGTTAGGATGTTGATTTTACTTTTCTGATACATTGTTTTTTTGTATACACTATTGTTTTTTTTTTTCCCTAAAAAACTTAGTAATAATTGATTTTTTTTTAATATGAAATCAGGTTAAAATATCTGAAAAGACAAGTTTGTTGGAGAAGGCCGAGGCCAAAATTATAGAGTTAACTGCAAAGGTTGAAGAACAACAGAAATTAATAACTAAGCTTGAGGAAGACATACTGAAGGTATGCTCAGTTTTAACACGTTAATTCTGATCATATTGAGACCTGTATAAAAAAATGATTCTGATATAATATTTTTTTCGTAATTTAGGGTTATAGTTCAATTGATAGGAAAGGGTCACTTGACTGGGACCTTCAAGAAATTGGCACAAATGAAGTTTCTGAGGTACAGTTTTTTTTTTTTTTTTTTTTTTTAATTTGAAGATGTTCTCTTTGTGAGTATCTGTGTTTCAGTATTTTAATCCCCTTTTTTGGTTTTTTGGGGAAAATTTAGGGAGGTGAACAAAAGCACTCACAATTCGATCAAGATCAGAGTTCAATGCTCAAAGTCATTTGCAATCAGCGAGACCGGTTCAAAAACCGCTTGAGAGAAACTGAGGAGGTATTGCTTTGATCAAAATATTCTTTCCGAGGAACTGCATATATTCTATAAATTTATTAGACCATACCATTACTTCTTGAAACCCATGTCAACTAATAAGAAACAAAATTATGAATTTGTTGTAAGCACTTTAGCCTCTGTCATCTTTTGTTGACTTTCCGTCTCTGTATTAAAATTTGCCTCTTGCTTCTTATATATTTTCTTCGACGCTAATTTTTTTGTAGGAAATGAGACGGCTCAAGGAAAAGTTGGAAATGCTTACTGTGGAGTTAGAGAAGACAAAGGCTGATAACGTGCAACTTTATGGAAAGATACGATATGTACAAGATTATAGCCAAGAGAAACTCGTCTCTAGAGCTCCAAAGAAGGTAATTGTATGCATAATTGGTACTGACAACAGGTTCCATGATTTGAGAGAACAACAATATATTTGGACTCAATAGTTCATGTTTTCCGAGGCATTATGCTTACTGTGTATTTTTCTTTCTTTTGCCTTGTACAGTATATGGAAGATATTGAAAGTGGTTCCAGCTCTGATGTGGAGTCAAAATACAAGAAGATGTATGAGGATGACATAAACCCCTTTGCTGCTTTCTCTAAGAAGGTTCAGGCACCTTTTCTTTTCTCTTTGTATATAGTGCATGTATTCTGATTTACCATGTACTTGATCTCCTGCATTTTTTGTCTTGTGCAATACAGGAAAAAGATCAGCGGTACAAGGAGCTTGGTTTGAGAGATAAAATCACACTTAGTAGTGGTCGCTTCCTTCTTGGTAACAAGTATGTTGAATATTATCCGACTTCCATTATATATAGAAATTTAGCATTTCTTCCTGTAAGCAATGTTCCTTAATTTGTTGTGTAACACATTTTTTTTAGTTTCATACCTTTTACTTACTATAGGAATCTTAGCCTTGCAGCTTATTTTTACCAGTAGATGATCAGTGAAGATTAAAAACAATAGAGAGGAAACAACATAAAGGATATCAAACATGCAAACATTAATTATGAAGAAAAATGGAATTTCACAGTATTTTTCTCTTGGGTTGATAAAAATAGTCTCGTCTTTATTTAACAGATATGCAAGGACGTTTATATTTTTCTATTCCATTGGGTTGCATCTCCTTGTTTTTACATTGCTCTACAAGATGTCAGCTCTTAGTCACCTGAGGTAATGTTTAATGGAATTTACTTATATCTCCATATATGTCACTATATGTTGTTAATTGGTTAATACTAAATTATTTCAGGATTGCACATGACGATAGAATACTTGATGCTGGCAATCAAACACTATCCCGTACATTTTGAAGCAATATGTAGTTTTGTAAGAGAATTGATGCTCTCTTTTTCTAGAAGAATGTAAACAAAAAGAAAAAAGAAAAAAAAAAAAAGAAACAGATGAATCCATAAAATGTAGTATTTTTTGCCAATGTTTTGTAGATTATTTCGTTCTATTTTACATGTGACATATTGTTGCCAGTCAATGCGAGCTATGAAACTTTTTTTCTTTTGTAATGAAAATTGAAGAGCAAAATGAAAGTATCAATAAGCAAATTTCACTTTGAGAGGGTGATGTGAAATCTGCCAATTGACAGTATCAGCAAGTCACTAAGCTTGTGGCTAAAGAGCACCACGCACTGTGCTCCATTTGGTGTTTGCTTTGCACCACACGGTACTTGAGGTTGGTACTACTAGGCTTGTAAGGTTAAAATTGAAAAAAAAGGATTGAGAGCCTAATGTTTTGGACCTGTTGCAAATATTTGGTGCATGGCATTCGATGTGAAACGTGTGACGCCTAAGTCATGTTTCAATTGCAACACATCAAATGAAATGGGGTTTCAAGTGTGAGTGACGATAATGACCATAATATTGTAAGGATTGCTCTTGTCCAGAACAAAAGGAATAAAAACAATGCCACAAGTGTATCATATCTGTGTTATGTTCAGCCAGTGATACTGGTAGCAACCATAATATTAATATCACCTGTTATTATATATATTTTTCCGTTTGTTGTGGAACATACATCACTGACAAGAGACAACAGCCACCGCAATAGTAAATTAGTAATACATTTTTCAGGAAAAAGAAATGGAGTTTATTATACATGCTATATACATTGTAAATACATAATTCGATTTCATATTACGTTTAAACAAACGCAGTGCATTGGAATTCATTTGTCCTGACCTGGTTTCCTACATTCTACTGGCTGTAAATGAGCCGAGCTTGACTAAGCTCAAACTCAGCTCATCTATACTCTAAAAAAAGGGGTAGCTCTCCAAGCACCTCAACTATGTCACATCATCAATATTAATAACTATTGATTTTGTTTAAATCTCTTCATCTACTTTGATCCAATGGTTTATATATATATTCTCTCTCCCCATTTAATAAGATGATTGTGATATGTCTAAAATAAAATTATCCTTAAAATGGTCCAATATATATGTGCTATTATTTAAATTATTGCATTATTATTATTATTTAATATAAAAAATTTGAAATTTTGTTCATTTTTTTTTTTAAAAGTCTTTTAGATTTATAAAGCTTTATTATTTATTTGATATCATATTTCGGGGCGAAGCCCGAGTTACAACTCTAGTTATGTTAATAAGCCAAAAAAACACAAGCTCAAGATCGGCTCGTTTAGTTAACGAGCTGGCCAAGTTGGCTCGTTAAGCTCGTTTATTTCTTAATAATAAAATTTTAAGTATGTTATATCAAAATTTATATAAAAATCAACAAAATGATTAACAAAAATACGTTCATACACATTTTACATAACGATTTTACATATATTAGACTATACGTTGTATAAGATATTAATAATCTACGATAAGAGCAGTACGAATTGCAATTAATAATAATTTATCGAGCCAAACGAGTTTAACAAGCCGAACTATGCTAAGCTCAAACTCAGACGGCTCGGCTCATTAAGCTTAACAAGCTTAAAAAATGAGCCTCATTCGATCCGATCCGAGTGAGGTACGATTTTTTTTTGCCAGCCCTACATTCTACTGATAAATAAACCCGCACGGTAACTTGTACTTCACTTCCTTGTCGTTTGACCTTTCTAACTCTCCAACGCCGTGCCCACAATCCCACATTCGGCGTTCAGTCGCCACAGATAATCACACAAATAAATTCACTGGTCCCTCGTTTAATGACGAGCAAGGTTTTCATGGGGCACACCCCTCCTTGCACCGGTTCCACAAGCTGACAAAACACCAGAGTACTCCCCCGGCCCCGCGCGACTGCGATCGGTGAAGATGAAGACCCCATTAGTCTACGTATCCTTTATCTGCGCCATATATAACTCACTACCCCAGTAGTCGACCCTATTGAAGTTAAAAAAAAAAGGAGAGACATCTTGACTTGCGTCTATTGAAAATACATCCATATGTTTATAAACACACTCAGAATGTAACAAATACATCTGATTTTGGGATCGGTATCCGCTGCTTTTCTAAAAAGAAAAGCACACCCTGCTTTTCTAAAATCCGACGGTTGGAAAACACCGAAATATTTTGAGATCCGTGCAGTAAAAACCGAAGTACTTTGAGATCCGTGCAGCAACCGATCCCGACCATCCGATTGGAAAAGCAGGGTGTGCTTTTCTTCTCAGAAAAGCAGCCGATACCGATCCCCAATTTTGTAACAGATAGATCTGATTTGGTAACCTATAGACGATATGGACATATATTCTATGGACGTTATGTATTACTCTTAAAAAAGAGTCGGGATAATCCCACATCACCACCCCTCGGCCAATGGCATTGCACATAATCGGATGCTCTTTGCAGCAGCCAATAGGGTTTGAGATAAGGCCGGGGGTAGGGGCCCGAAAGTGCTGCCGGCCTGTGCGAATTCGCCACGTCGCCAAAAGTGAACAACTTGGCAGAATTCTCTGATATTATCCAAATTTGGTGGTTTAATGAATATTTTATTGTTCTGAGATAAAAATGAGGATTAATTAAACCACTTGAATTTGAATTTGTATGAAACCTCTTTGTGGGTTTTGAACGTGCGACTTATCATGCGGAGAGTATAATTATTTCGTAATAAGCCAAATGTTAGCTCTTTTTTTTTTGCGTAAATGTTGAATTAATTAATACATTTAAATTAAGAAAAAGAGCTAATTTTCTGTTTATAAGTCATAAATATGTATTTAATAATGTCGTGTATCATAAAAAAAAAGGTTTTAGAAAATCATCAAACATGTACAGATATTGAGTTGAAGGAAGTCATACAAATGAATTAATTGTTAGTATACTTTTTTTAAAAATAAATAATTATATTTTATTGTACGTTATATGCATCCCGCCAAAAAACTTTGAATGAAACAGAATAAAAAAATCTGAAATTCAATTCAATATTCTCCATAATATATAGTAAATATAAATTGACATTAAATCCTTAAATTCGTAACGTATATATATGAATTTGCATAAAAATTACTTAATCTTTATAAGATCCTAATCATCCTATTACATAATAATCAAATCCGATTTACACCCGGTATATTGAGTTTTGACAGCCCAGTACTAAAGTGGTCCGTTTAACTTTGAAAACACGTTGAGTCCACCCTATAAAGTAGGTCACCCATCTACCCCTTTCTCACAATCTGATATACTCGCATGTACTCATGTGCTTGTCATAGTTGCATAAATATTTACTGGAAATCGTAATGTATATGTTTACTAGAAAGTGATATGTGTTTATTGGAAAAATACAAATGTTCATAAAAAATATATCTGTTTATTAAAAATACGGTGGACTACTGGATAGATAAAACGGTGGTCCCTAGCTATAATTACTCTTTAACTTTTTTGATGTTTGTACTCTGTAGACAACGTCATTAACAAGAGATTACATAATTATATTACTGTACAATAAGAATACAAATATTTACAAAACCAATCACTAATTCTACCCATATTTCTCATGCACTACATCTAATTAACATCCTAATTACATTGGTTTTGTAGAAGTTCCTACTTCCTAATCAAAGTTAGCAAATTATGTCACTGAATTATAGTATATCTGGGGCAGTATTAACACTACTATATATAAACCACAATGTAACCTCTAAATTAATGACTAAATTGTTACTGGTTCATCTTTTTGCTTGTCAGGTTCAGTTCTATTTCCAAACAGATGCTCTAGCTCCAGTCCATTGTACTTTTTCAGTAATCTGTACAAATATAGTAGACCCAGTAATCTGTACTGTTTGACAGAAAGATTGTTTTTTTTTTTTTTTTTTTTTTTTTTTTAATCTTTGACTGAAAGATTGTTACTGGATAGGATATGAAAAGGGAACAAAAACTAAATATTTTTTTTAGATTATCTATTTAGTATTTACTCATTTTCACAAACTAAAGACGTACAATTGTTGATGTTTTAATTTCTTCCTGCATTCAAAAAGAACTGTTTATGAATTCAATATATGTTTTAATTAAGATAATCAATTGCATGCTATGACGTATTAATTTCCAGTTTTCCACTGAATTATTGTGTTATCATGTTGAATTAAGACAACAAGAAGCCTGACAAAAATATAATAAGAAACAAAAAGATCCTATCTTTTTTTTTGCATTTTGTTTGCTACAACCAATAAAGATAAATAAAAGGATATATATCTCTTCATGGAAGTTTGCAAATTCTGGAATATTATTTGTCATTACTGCCTCATATATATTAATATATATGCAAAAAGTTTACAAGATTTACACAAACATGAATGAATTCCTGAATTATTACCAGATATATAATTGTTCCATTTCCATCTGTTGTCATTTTCTCTTACTGTAGCAAATGGCCCTTCGCTCATGTTGACCGTTCTGGTTCAACTCTCATAATTCACACAGAGAAACATTTTTGAGAAACATTTTTGCGTACATTGAAAAACTGTCCATACATACATCCATAATAATCGCGTAAAGAATGTAACAGAAACACTCTGAAATATATATAACAGACACATCCTGAAATATAATTTGTGGACGCTATTGACAGTTTTTCTATAGACACTAGGTATTACTCTCCATAATTCACATACGATGATGATACGAGTAATACCTAGCGTCCATAAAAAAGTCGTTCATATTGTCTATTGGTTACATTTCGAGATGTATCCGTTATATTAATTCAGGATGTATATATTAGTGTTACATTCTATACACGTCTATGGATATATAGACGGTTTTTTGAGTGTACGCGAGATGTTTCTCTTCACATATGATTTGAGATTTCCCTTCTTTATAAAAGACCAAAGGAACCCTACCTGTGCACTGTTTCCTTTCCTCTCTTGCCTCTTTTTCTCCTATACCTTCTTCTTCTTACCTCTCTCACACATGTGCACATACTGACAGTCTGACACACACATACACAGATATATAGATCCACCTGACAAGAAGCCATGACAAAGGAGATATCCATGGCGAACACGCTAGGCGCGCGGACTGCCCGCGCATGCGACAGTTGCGTACGGCGGCGCGCGAGGGTCTACTGTGCGGCAGACGACGCGTTCCTGTGTGCACCGTGCGATTCGACGGTGCACTCCGCGAACCCCCTCGCTAGACGCCACCGCCGCGTCCCTATCTCACCTCCTGCCGCCGACTCCAATTCCTTTCCCTTGATGATGTCACCCTCCTGGAACAAGCGCAAACCCCGCACTCCTCGCCAAAAACCTATCAACGTTCCGAAACATGAACCGATGATGCATGATGATGATCAAGTGCCGGACCTGTACGAGACGCAGAACAGCGAGGAAGACCTGTCGGAAGGAAACGAGCAGTTGTTGTACCAAGTGCCGGTGTTCGATCTGGAACTGGCTGATCTGTACACAGTACCGCTTACGCCCGTAGTTGAAGACACAAAACAAGCTTTCGATATTTCAGGAGTCATCAAGTCCCCTTCTGTAGACGGACTTGCCGGTTTTCAGATATCAGAAATGGATCTTGAGGAGTTTGCTGCAGACATGGAGAGCCTCCTCGGTGGCCCCGAGTTTGACGGATTCGGAGGGCTGATGGATGTAGAAGCCGAGGCAGATTTAAAAATTGGTCGAATTAAGGACGATAGTAGCGATGTCGCGGAGAATACACAGAACAAAAGAGATCATAAACTGATGTTAAGTCTGGATTATGAGGGAGTCATGGCGGCATGGGGATGTCAAGGCGGTTCGCCGTGGACGGATGGCAAGCGGCCTCGGCTTGAACCAGACAACTGCTGGCCTGATTTTAAGGTATGCATATCAAAGTCATATATGCCCAGAATCTCTAGAACCAAATTTTTTTGTTTTCAAATTGCAGTTAATTAGTTCAAATATTATAGCTGGTCTTTATTTTTTTTATTTTATTTTTTTTGCTTCTGTTTGATTCTGGATGCACTTTGCATCATACTATTTGAAAACAAATCCCTTAATTTGCTATTGGCAATTTTCTACAGACTTAAGTTAATATATACTAAACATAACTTGGTATTGAAAAGGTTTAAATGATGAACCTTTGTTTAAGAACTATATATTGATCTAAAATTAATTTAGGTTAAAAATTTAGATTAATCTGAAATTAATTAACTGTTCAATATTTATAGGGTATAAATGGTGCAAGCGGTGTAATCGGACCCGTTTACAAGTCTACGCTAACCAGCGAAGGTAGAGAGGCAAGAGTTTCTAGGTATAGAGAGAAGAGAAGAACGAGGCTATTTGCAAAAAAGATACGGTACGAGGTGCGAAAGCTCAACGCAGAGAAGCGGCCCCGGATGAAGGGCCGCTTCATAAAGCGAGCCACCATGGCAGCCGCCTGCCAGACCGTGCCCACAATGAAGATCCCGATGCAATTAGCGCGGCCTACCATAGTGCCGGGATCTTTAACAAAGGGACACTTTTCGCGCTGAAGTATATATGATGTAGGAGATCATACAATTGACAATGATCCCTCCAGTAAACACCAGCTTTAATTTTGTAAAATTCATATGCTTCTTAATTTCTCTGTTAATCCTTGATTGTAATTTTGTACCATATGCTGTTTGTTAATTAGGATAGCATGCATATGTGTAATTAATTAATTAATCTAGTAGATCGATCTTTTAGGCCGATAGCTAGCTAATGCCTGCATCGATATGCACTCTCTTTTTCGGCACCAGTTGCTCGAGATTACTCCGGCAACCCCGAGCAAATGATGTGGCAGTGGTAGTGCATGAAAGAAGCAAACAAGGGGGAGGAGATATCTTGCTCTTTTTAGGCTTTAATTATCCTTCTTTTTTCATGTACTTTTTGCTTACTTTGTTGCCTAATGTATAAATATGAACTACACTTTTGGAGCATAGATTTACCCCTTTTTTTCTGGCAGAGGCAGGAATTAATGGGTGCCTCTTTTCAGTTATCTTAGCTAGCTATGCTCCATGTAAGAAATGTGTAATATGATCTTTAAAAAAGTTTAGTTATATGAAATCAGTAAGCTGGCCTTTTCAAGTTGTAATTCATTTCTAATTTCTGTAGCGCTTTTCGCTATGAAATGCCAAGCACATATTTTGTGTTTCGGATAATGACGGAAAAAATTATGATATCGGGTTTATCGGATAATGACGGACTGTAACTCGATACTTAAAAAACCAATTCACATTCCTCAATAATTTCTTCATTTGCTGCTCAAGTACGTACATCTAACGATTTCTTTGCTAGGTTTTTCTCTTATTTTTCTTCTGACCATGGAGGCCGGCTGCAGTCTCATTTGTCTACAGTGAAGTTGTCGCGGATATATAGCAGCTCTTCGCATTGTTGTGGAAGTATTTTATTACTGTGCTGTACAGATTTGAATTTCCGATAGAACACCTTATGATGCATATAATTTATATTAGTCTGATTGCTGATATGTTTGATCGAGAAGGAAAAAAGTGTTAAACAACTTGTTGGATGTCGAAAATGGCGAGAAACCAAGAAGTACACTTTGTATGTTAATTTCAAAAGGAAGTACCAGAATTATAAGGTGTATCGATTCGAGTCAATAGAATATGCATCACTGAGTTGTTTACCTGCACCTATTCTGATAACAATAAGGAGAACAATGGAAAACAAATAACCACCAACAAGAAATTACAGTCAGAGAACACTGATGATGGAACAAAAGTATCCTTGCCAGAAATCTGGATGCATATTGATAGATTATACCATTTTTAAGAAAATAAGTCATTTTCAGGTACCTAGACCTGTTGAAATTAGTAGCCAGTTGATAACCGAACAACATCGCCAGCGTTGTCTGGCTATAGGATACTACAAAGGAAGTCTTTTTCGAGGAATCAAACTGTATTTTCGGATGAAAAGTATAGATCCTATCCATTCCACAAACTCGTAGCGATACGGGTTCTTTTGTGACAGTAAGGTAGTGTTTCTCGCGGTCGTCACAGGCGATTGCAGTGCTGAGAAAATCCTCACACTAGTGTTCAATTGTTGAGTATGTCGATCGGAAGAATAACACGAGTTGCTGCACGCTTCACCAACACAGACGAACTGGCAAAAAAATGCGTCCAGGATGATGATGAACATCATCATTTAGTCTTTTATTGACAAGTGAAAATCAGTCAGTTTATCTTTATCATGAGAAGTAATTAATGAACAGACACTTTTGGGCCTTCCCCATTAATTTTTTTGTGTGAACTTTAATTATTTATGTCTAATCTTTGTCGAAGTTTTGCTGGTAAAAGAGCACTTTAATTAAAGTGTGAAAGTTGCCTGAGAGAGTTTTCACAGGGAGAAATTTGCATAAATTTGCATAATAAGTATCTGCATAAAAGAATTGGGTAAAAGTTTATGTTAAACTGAAATTGCTTTTGATATATAGTTTGTAGACTAAAATAAATTAAGACAACGTAAATCAACTAAATTAGTAAGAAAAATTAAGATATGAAAAGTTTTTCTTGGTTTCTAATTAACTTGCTCAGATTCAAACTACCACCAAGTTCAAAAGGTACTACTGAGACAGAATTTTTTTTCTTTCAAAATAACAATATGGTTCTTTCTAGCCTACCTAAACTTGCTAAAGGCTTTTGTTAATGTTGTTTTAATCATCTTCTTCTTCACCAAAATGATTTATTAATTTGTGTTTCCAAATAAAAAAAACTTATAATAGCAGCCGTCAGATGAACAATTCAGTGTATTCTCATTGCCCTTGGTTGTGGGCAATGCCAAGATATCTTTTATATCAACTAGTAAAGAGCTCACGCCTTGCTTTAGGCTGAAATTATTATATCTTATAATAAAGGGTCGAAAACTCATTCTTTGTGAGAAAACTGATATGAGCCCTAAATTTTAATGCGCCGGGACATAAATGTACGTCAACATTAGTGATCAATCTAAGTAAACAATCAACGGCTGAGGTTTCTTCTTTGGGGAAGATAGAACTTTCATATCAAAAAATCTAATCTCCTTTTATTAGGAGTAAGGATATATTCTTCTTACTAAGGCTTATATTCGGGTTTCGGCATTTCGCCTAAAAACTTTGTTAAAAAAAGATAATTTTAACTGCAAATTTACATGCACCAAACTTAAACATGAAAAGTCTGAGACCGTACAACTTTTATGAAATATGGAATATTGTAATTTGTGAATCTATAGAAATGAAGGTTGTCTCTGTAAATCAGAGTACCCATTTGATGGTACTGCTGTTGAGGTGCTTAATTTGAGCTTAGCTTTTGATGAGAAGATCTCTCTTTCATAAGCACCAGTACCACAATCTTATAACCAAGTGTCCCCATCTATCATCCTCATTGATTGAGATGTAAGATGGGCAGCTATATATATATATATAATTGATTATACAGAATTCACATCTTTTGACATTGGAAACAATTAAAGATCCTAGATTTATTGGTCCAAGTATGTATCAATCTGGTGTAATGGTGCATGCATTATGTGTAGCAAATGGGCTGAGAAGTAGTGTCCATGATATAGACTACACCTGCTACTGCACCTCATTTTCCTATTTACAGTTTTACACCATGCATCAATATTCAACAATCTGCTACATGAATGGTCACTAAATCTAGGGTAAATTTTTTGGGAGGTCATTGAACTTTACCTCAAATCCATAATTGGTCACTGAACTTTTGTTTATCCATTTTTTGCCACTGAACTTTAATATTTATCCAAATTTGTTCACTCCGTTAATTTTTTCCATCCAGGTTAATGAAATAGTTGATACGGAATCAATTTTATAGTTTGGACATATATTTTTTTTATGTACAACTATAAAAAATATATTTTTTTATTTTTCTTTTATGACAATGAAATGGTTTCACATTTTTACACCTGTTACAAATTGTATAATTTGTATGAAAACAAAAATAAATAATAATAGTAATTTTAGAAAAAAAATTAGAAAAGAAAAATAAATGAAAATTGTTAAATTTGTCTTACATTCTCACATGTTGTACACTTTATATGAAAAAAAAATAACTTCCAATGTTTAAAATTGATGCCATGTTAACTATTCTGTTAAGTTTGATGGAAAAACTAACGAAGTGACCAAATTTGGATAAACATCAAAGTTCAGTGACAAAAAAATGGATAAATAGAAGTTCAGTGATATATTATGAATTTGTGGTAAATTTTAGTGACCTACCAAAAAATTTACCTTGAATCAATTGAACCTCTGTCAGTAAGACAAGTTGTGCATAGTTGATTAATTTTCACTTTGTTTTTTCGAGAATTGATACAACTTCCACTGCCAGAATTAATATTTTTTTGTTCTTTTCGGCAATAACAACAGTAAGCTCCTAATTTGTTCATCATAATATTCATAGATTATTTCTGCAAAAAAAATATCGATAGATATGAATTTTAGTATCTCTAAAGAGAAAAAGGAAGGACAGTGAAAGAGAAATGAGGTCCCCTCAGAGCAGAAGTTGACGCAAGGCAAGTACCCACTACACATGATGGAAAAGCTCGCTCTATTTTTATTTTTTTAAATTCATTTTTATTTTCATTATTTTTATTATTTTATAATTTTTTTTATTTTTTTTTTAGTGAAAAAACTTGCTCTAATAAATGAAAGGAAAGAAAAAGGAGAGAACTCGTTGAAAGAAAGACATGCCAAATATGGACATTTTAGTGTACAGATCAGGGGACCCACAACATTCGGAGAGACACACATGGTTGGTTCTTCTACATCTAAATGCCTGTGGCGTTGATAAGTAAATACAAGCTCTGCATCCCCTCCAACAATTGATAAAACCCTGTAACAATCTGAAGCGTCCAATTTGCACTGTGATTCTGTCTCAGAGCGTTTTCCTCTCAGATCATCCGTTTATGTCACTGCCTAAGTATCAGGGAGTCCGTATCTGCTGCGATCCAAAGTAGATCTCAGCACCCTGCAATCACGGTCCAACATATGTGATTTTTAGGGGGAGTTTTTTGAAATAATTTGAGCCGTCTATAGTAGGATCTCAAGTCCTGAGATCCATTTTGGTTCTCAACTGATTTCGATGCAAGTATCAGGTACGGGTGCCTCAGCAGATCGGAACGGCTCAAGTCTTTTTCCACGGACGGCACCACAAATGCACATAGCCATCACATCAGCCTGTTATGTGATGAAGAAAATGAAAGGAACAGCTCTCGTTATTCATCCATCCAACTCTGCCGATAAACTTGATTGTTGACTTTGAAAACTGAAAAACAGGCTGCATTTATCTAAGAGTTAATCGCTGGTAAATTAGAAGAGAATGGTTAGGTTGTAAATATTCAGTGAAGGTAAATCAAAGTTACAGTGGTTGTCTGCCGAGCAGATTGCTATGTCAAAGAAGATTAATTCAGCTAATGGCCTCAATTGTCGCATCAAGAGAATACAGTAAATCATAATCTAGATGTCGTTAACTTACTGATTCCGTGAGAGTTTTGCCTGCTTTCTATTTCTTCTGTGATGTTTGATGCATGCAATAAATCATTGGTTTTTTGTCTTTAATTGTTCAAAGTGGTTATTTGTATTCTAACCATTTTTTTTTTCTGGCAGAAAAGGTACTTGGTAGCTGTAAGCTGACTTAAATCAACGCCGATTAAAATGCCACTAATATTTTTTAATAGAGTATAGTTATTTGTCTAACACCCCTTGCTATGATGCAGAACTTCATTTCTAACAGCTGCTCTTTCAGTAAATTGTGTCTGCCATTTTTTTAATGATAAAAATATTGAAAGAACAAAGAATTAAGGCATACAAATGAATATGCAAATAAAAGAAAAGGGACACTTCCAAGCTGTCTCTTCCTTTCTCTCTCCATTAAACCTAAGCCTAAAAGAACCTCTACAAAAAGCATAGGAAATATACAATAGATACAAGATGAACCCATTTGTCAGAGAATAAACCCAGCAAAAAAAAATAAAAAATTACCTACATAGCTAGATGTTTTATTTCTCAATTCCTTGCTGCAAATACTGGATCAAATCATAACCAGCTGTAGACCATTTGTTGTAAGCATCAACACAAGTCCGGATCATGAAGTTGGCCGCTTCCCGTTCATTCATTTCTGGACGGAACCGCTTCCTAAGATTGCCAATTGGGTCACCTCGGCTGAAGCACGGCAGCCCACTATCAACCATCAGATTCACTGTCGTTATTATCCCGTTCATGTGCCGTCTTGCTGCCAAGTATCCTTTTACACACAATCTAATTGAAGAAAAGAAAAAAAAAACAATATAACGCATTTAGATAAATATCATCAGACAATCCTCAAAAACTGTGACATACAATATTTTACTTTTGAAACATAAGGATAGATACGAAACTTGGAAAAAGTTTCAAAATCAGTAGTACATAATGTGGGCAGATGTACAAGTTTAAACTTGCCTGACAAATCGATTCCATGTCTCACTCTTCATCGACCCAGATGGATCAAGTAGCTGAGTCATCTCGTGGCTCAGTTTGAACTGCGCATTCTCAAATCGCATGTTGTGACCTGGCGAAGTCTCCAATATAAAGCCAAAATCAATATGCACTAGTCTTCCTTGGCTGCAACACAAATGACAGAAATTTTATATCAGTTGTTGAATCATTAAAGAATATCCTACCACAGGCTAATTTGTTACCAGTACAAGCTCTTGGCTGCTATAAGTATTATTCCATTGTATTATGTTTGAAAGTGTGATAAAAGGGAACAAATAAGGAATGTCTTTTATCCCATGTGCGGCTGCTGATCAGAATCAACATAGCTTTGAAGTCTCCCATCATTTTCGGAACATACATGTGAACAGTACCAGCAAGTATCAAATAGAAGTAACAATTGCAACTCAGTTCAATTTCCATATTTGCATTTATTCTTGAAAGCAATTCCCAATTTCGAGAAAAAAGGGTAGTACAGATAAAAAAATTACTCTGACATGGTAGTTGTTCATAAAAGCAAAATGCACACAGAAAATCACCTTCAGAGAGATAAAGCAAAGAAAGAGAAGTCATACTTGTCAAATAGAAGATTGCCATTGTGCCGGTCCTTCGGTTGGAGCAACAAACTCGCAACAGCATAACCAGCACTGCTTATCATAAACATTTCACGTGCTGTTTCAAAGGAGGGAGAACCAACTGGTCCATAGTCTTGTTGGAAGATCTCATATAAACCACCATCGGTTATCTCACCCATTTGGTTTCTACTCCTTGTATTAGGACAGACCTTATTTTTGGCAAAACAAAGAAGAAAGATTATTTATTAATTATCACAAACTAGTGTCTTCATTAGAGTATACTAGTGTGTATGCAGAGTGTCTCTGTCATTATAAAATGTGTCTGGCAATAATATAATGTCAACAGGCAAATCTTAATTGCAATAACCTGTGTTACTAATCTCACAAAATTAGTGGTACATTCTAATTCTTATAGATTTTTTACATTATATTCTTAAATATATATTATTCAACAAAAAAATGCCCACATGTCAAACATGATTTGATTAAATCTGATTATATGAAAACACATCATCTCGTAAACAATTTTGGAGAGAATGTCACCTCGATTATGCCTCGGCCTGGTCCAGTTGGCAGAACACCGTAAGGGTAGAGATAGAGATTCAACCCAACAGCAGTGAATATATCACGCAACAAAGATATTACTTGAAGCGCAAGAACATCCTGCCTACAGTCATCTCCTACCTATTAAATATAAAATTCAAGGACATATCTTCATTATATATTTTTTTTTATGTGAGCAACAGCACAATGAGAGAATGACGCAAGGTAATACCTTAAAAATACAAGCCTGAGGCTTCACGTCGTGGGGGTCTCCATCCTTATCAACAACATTAAATGTTATCATAATAGGAACTTTAGCAGCCGACTGGAGGGGGATACCACTGTCCAATTGAATTCCTCTGACAATCTTATTTGTTGCAGTTGGCAAATACAAATCATCTCCCTGAATAGTAATTTTCTCCAGTTCCCTAGACACAAAATAAAGCACACCAATGCAAGTTTTAATTTCATGTATTAGAATGGTGCAAATGCTCATAGGTACACAACATATTGATGAGAGGATGAGCTTTTTGTACAAGTACCTCCTGATGCCTGCCCTGCGCTCTTCCTTGGGAAGAGGGAAAAGCACTCCAGAAATTGACGTGACAGCATCAAAGAAAGCAAACTCTCGATCAAATAAGTCACGAGCTTCTGGTGTGAAGCCATCTACAATTTTCTGCCTAACTTCGGGGAGTTTTGTATGGAAGTCGTTACCAGGCTGTAACCAAAGATATCAAAATACACATCATAATGTGAGCATAATTACAACAACATGAGAGAAACTAACACATTCATCATACTTTAAAGGCAAAACAGAACTGCAACTAACACATTCACAAACAGATTGTCAGATAGCATTCCATATAAACTTACCTTGCCCAATGTTTCCTTCTCACCTTCATCAAACTCCTCACCCTACAACAAATGTAAATGGAGAATTAACATTGCACAACCTAAATGAGAACCTGATAGTCATCAAATAAAATATAAATCAATGATATGTCAAAAGAAATAAAAGTTTCAGAAATTTGACCTGAAGGTGCCATATCAAGATATGGGCAAATATGTTGCTTCTACGAGCAGCACCAAGCAAGTAGCCCTCAACCAATTTCTGCAAAGAAAATTAGTAATTAACAGCACAACAACACCCATCATCTATCTGGAGTGATGAAAAAGCTGGCATGGAACACACAGAAAAGAACCTTTTCCTATGACATATTCATGCTACAAATCAACATAACAAGAAGGTTTATTCCTCTGCTTTTAGTCTTTATTGATTTTGACTTGATGTTACAGTCTTATTAGCTTCTGGAGCTTGCTTTAATAAAGTTAAACATTAACGTTTGTTTCAGACCTATTAAATAAGAAGATACCATTGAAGAAAGAAGACAATACATAAAACAAATAAATAAATAAGAATAAAACATTACATAAAAAAAAAGAAACTTACATCATCGTCATAACGAAGAGCCTGAACCAGCTGTGGCATGAAAAATGTGACATTCTCAGGTGGATATGATTCAAGAACTCTGAGCACATAAGCCATGACACGTGAATGGCCCTTGTATGGAGGGGTCAAGAATTCTAGTGCTTGAGTGATGGAGCAAGCAGCCCAATGAGGCAACTGGTGCAACAGCACCGAGTTTTCTTCAACTGCCTTCGGGGTGACAAAGAAGGGTAATGCTTCAGGTATGGTACGGACCTGTGTTATGTGTGTCTAAAAAGGATAAAAAGAAAAGAGAGAAATCAGGAATGATATAAACAAAAACATTAGCACTCGAGGACTTTTTAATAAAAGGATAAAAAGAAAAGAGTGATGCACAGGGGTGAAGGCAGAAATTATTGGTCCTTGGTCAAGTATCATACTAAATGATGATATTAATATTTAATAAAAGGATGTTAGGACTCTTTTCAGAGTAAAATTATGCACTATAATCAATGACATTGACACTCAATGATAGAATCAATGTCACCTTTTTATGATAGTCAAGTGTTACATTTAAATTATATGCATAACAATAAAATACTATTTGCGCGTGATTAATTAAACAAATGGGATACATCAACACCCAATTCTTTCATAAAAGAGCCACCTATGAATTGCACTGAAAAATATCATGTTCATGATTTTTACCCTTTGTCCAAGTGAATCTGTTGCTTAGTTTAAGCTTCTTAAATTAATATATTGATAATTCGGTATGGTGGGGTTGAGGTGTTTTTCTCAACCAACTTTCCATGACAGACAGGTACCAAATTCTTGCTGGAAGTAGTTTTCAACAAAAAAATTCATGCTAATAAAGATTGGATAAAAGAGATCTCCAACCTGAACCAACTGAGACACTTCGGATGAAATAGCAGCATTTGCGGGGAATCTTGCAGACAGAGCTAAGGCAATGTGTGGATCCACTGCAAAAGCTGTCCGAACATGTTCAACCCACTTGTCTGTGGAAATTTTGGCACTTCGGAAAGAAGCACCTTCCCTGCATTATAACATAATCCATATTACCAGTATGATTCTTTATATTTTAGATAAGAGATTTATTGCACTAATTTTGTTTGAAATTCCAATTCAGATTGTAAGGAATCCCTGAAACAGTATCTTGCCATAAACAAAATCAAACAATAAATTTTACAAAACAGAGAGACAAAAGATCAGAGAAAATTACTTTGTGTTTAATGGTTGAGCCCAAACCTCCAACCTATCTGCTTCGTGCTGGCACAACATAATAAGCAATTGTTTTCGCTTCTCCCTTCCAAGGGCGGAATTTTCCATAGCTCCCCATACAGGATGGCGTGTGACAGTCTATAAAGCAGGAACAATTCTAGCTCAAATACCTTATCAAAAAACTAGACACTTAGGCTTTGCTCCAGAGGAGGTCAATGAGTAGGGGAAGGGATGGAATGGGAGCAACCCTCTTTTAACTTGCTCCCGAGTTATATTTTAGGAGGTGAATGGATGGGAATGGATGGTAATGGAGGTTAAACTCTCTATTCATTTTCTTAAATCTTGTAACCTCCCAAATTGGGGTGTACATGAGCTACCCCCCTCTTAGTTCCATTCCATTCCATTCCCTTCAAAACTCTGGAGCAAAGCCTTAAGGGAGTCATCATAAAATAGCTCCCCATACAAAAATGGTCCTTACCAAGTTGCTCAAGTCTCCTTCAAGCCCGTTTGCTTTCTGAGACTGATCACCGGAACTCTCGTTCAGGAGGAAATGCAAAAATATTGACACAGAGTGAGCCTCACTTTGTTCAAAGCTCTTGCTATTTGATTCATACCACTCAGGCATGTGAGCAAACCATCCCAAGGCAGTACTAACAAATTATAATGGAAATACCACAGTTATTGTCCATAAAACTCAGTGTAGTAACATCGATCTATATATTAAAAAAAACCAAAAGCATAATAAACTGTGGCCATGGCCCATGGGCATGTTAAACCTATCAAAACATCCAACTAATAATCTGAAGAAGATTGAGTAAAGCAAAAGGGTGAGTAGTTCAATACTCGAACACATATTTCAACACACCAAAAGAGAAATTGAAACATGTCACAGATGACCAAAAAAATAAAAACTTGGTTAATGCAGTTGACAGATATAACAGGAATTTTTAAAATTAATTTTACCGATAGACTCTGTCTTCAAGCAACTGAAGCCCAGTTTTGAACTTGTCCAAATTAATCTGGTGCTGGCATGAGCAAAATTTCAACCCAAGCAGCATCACCGTGAAAAAAGTGCCGGTGGCTGCCGGATGTCGAGAAAAGTGACTAGGTGATTTCATTGTTCCTTGCAATAGACGGGTCAGAAGCAAGAGCTGCTCAATGCTATCATGCCGAACTACCTAGAAACAATGAAGCACGAACAATCAAGTTTCATATCAAATAACTTTACCCAATTATTAGAATGGATGTTGCACTTTAATGAAGCAAACAATTAACACATCATGACAGATAGGTTTAAGAACCTTATCCAAAACCTGAAAAATGACTGGACTTTCAACAAAGCTTAAGTACTCAAGGAACATCATATTGATTTTGAAATTGAATTCTGAAGTACATAGGTTGCAATATAGGAGTCCAACCTAGTATAAATATATCAAGCCAGAAACACATTGATTATACTTCCACAAGAAACACACACACACACACACACACCAAAAAGAAAAAGAACTGCTAACCTCAAAACGGTCCATGAAGAACCCAAGCCATAGTCTATGTGCAATGATGCCTTCAAGTGGGTCCTTCTCAGGAGGTGCCTCAGGCTCACCAGGTATGAGGTGTGGTCTCAGCTTGGCATCCGGCCCACTATATCTCATGTCAGATGCAAATAGGCCCCGTTTAGTGTCAATCGTCCAGAGCCATGCATCGACAAGCTCGGCAAGTACAAGAGATCCCAGTGCAGGGGCTGCAGAAACCAGCCAAGTCCAGATAAATACACCTGTCTCCATTACATCAGGGGTTGAAATATAGGCAGGGCACCAGCATAGGAGCCGTAATAGCTGGGCAAAGCCTTGCATGTTTAGTTTAGCCTCAGATTTCTGAGATGTACAAAAAAGAGGTAAGCTACAAAAAAAAAATGCATAAACTGAACCTACCAGTTTAGAAACTTTTTAAAAGATGAATTCTTAATAAATAAAGAATTGACCTATGGTTCGGTACATCTGAGTTTAGTTGCTATACACTATTAAGAATGGCTAAAGCAGGTTTAAGGACAATGGATAGAAAAACTCAAACAGAAAGCATACATATATATAACAGTTCTAAGAAAATTTTTATACCATCTGCGAGAGGAGTAATGCTGTTGCTTGGGAACAAGTTTCACGAAATAAGGCTTTATCTACTGGGAGCCCTTTCTCAGCTGTCCCAACAAATTGTTGCAGAAGATGAACAAACTTTTTGAGAAGAATCTCGTTGAAAGACTCTTGTTGAACTTGTGCAGGCTGGGGAGAAGCAACTAGGCCAAATGAAATTCCCATGTTGAAACCTCCAATGCTGTTGTAGAGTCGTCTCATGCCAGCAATTTCACCTAATGACCCAAAAGTGACCCCCATCAAACAAAAATGAAAAAATAAATGAAAGAAACGAATAAATGCATGCCATTCTTATCCTAAAATATTCGATAGCAGCTATATCAACTGACTTGACAATATAACTGTCGATTATGGATAACTATGTGCTGTAAAAATTTATAAAAAAAAACAAAAACAAAACATAACAAAACAAAATGCTAATGGCTACTGCATCATGATCCCTGATGCCAGGATGTACCTGGCACACATTTCACCCCAAGTTATTACCTGCATGATTGCACTTGACAGTAGCACTGACAACTGCTGTAGCCAGCACTTCTAGGATATAATTGTCTGATATTTCCTTCTTTGCCCCTGAAGCAGCTGTTGCAGAGTCTATTACAGCAGGGACATTGGCAGTCCTTATGCCATTCCAGTCATTCTTTCCAATGCAAATTCGAATCTCTGAGAGGAGATTGACCACATCCGAAGCATGTTGTGTCCTTTGCAGTGCATTTGGCTTGCAAAGGTTTTCCTGAAAGATTGGCTAACTATAAGCATAGCAAAACCTTAATTGCAAGTGCATGGTTGAGTGAATATAGATTAATCAATTATAATTCTCAATCTTTAAAAATGGATAGCTTATATTCGAAAGATGTTAGTAAATGAATGATTCACTTGGTTGAACCTGTAATAAGCCTTGGGTGGTACATGGTGCAAAAGAGAGTGCATTTGTTATCCAGTCTCGTGCCGTCTTCTGATATAGATTACGAATTGTGGCAACCCAAGCAGGATCATTCACGTGCGTAGATCCAATCTCGTCATGCACCGAAACTAGAAGCAAATCAATGCATGATGAGTTCCATAAAACCTACATAAAGAAAGACCAGAAAACTTAAATGCCTGAAGTATACCTAAAAAAGTATGTGTTTACATTATTTAGAAACATCTCTCTTTGCACCAAGGTTTTACAGATTGCTATGTCATCATGTTCTACACAGAAAGACAAGGCCCGATCAGCATATAGCAAGCATGCCTTTATATCATTTGCTTAATATTACATGATAATATTAAACTTTCATCATGCTTCTCATCCTAACTGTAACTTAAACAGAAACTCCAACCGCTAGACCTAAACAGAGGCAAGAATACAGAAGTGAAGTTCACCTGTGGGAATTTCTCCTTCAGCTGAAATAATAGGTCGACTGAGATGTTGCGCACGTGCTCATCCCTTTGAGCCATGTTCTTTATGAGAAAGCATGCATGACATGACAAAACAGCCTCCCGCTCATCAGCTTCTTGGCCTATATCAGATATCCTTTCCTCCTAAATATGAAATAAGATTTTGTCACTTACGACAGTTCTGCCATACGCAATGAAGCTTTCTCAAAATGCTTTTGACATTTTACCATAAAAAGATCCCAATAAACTTATACAGGCATAATCCAAACAAAGAACAAAAGGATGACTAAAGCCATAATGTCATTGATAAGAATCAATAAATTCACTTATATATAACAGCCATAACAAAGGTAATTATGCATGAGTAGTTAACAGTACCATCCAGGCAACTGCTGTCTCAAAAGCTCTGTGAACAGTGGCAGTCAAACACTGAAAGACAGCCGGTAATAAATTTGGGGTGAGAAGGTATTCAAAAACACAACCAAAGGCACTTTTTGACTTGTTTGGGGAAGAGATTGTAGATAGCATGCCACCATTGCTACTAAATCGTATTATCTCCAAGAAAGCTACAGCTAAGAGATATGTCGCCTTTACACCTGATAGCAAGACATTAATAAATTATAATTAAAGCCACAATTACATAATCGCCAACCAATAGTATAGTTGGTTTACATGCTTTATTTATTTGTACTGCAGGATAAAAGGTACATTTCAGCCTACCCTACCTCATGGCTGAAATGCTAACCTCAAAAAGAAAGCCAAAAATGCTGCCTCCGAGAGGAGAAAAAGATACCAAACCACCTCCAAGAAAGCCTCCGTGGTGCATTTTAGCATACCCCATACAAATGTACAGAGAGAGAGAGAGAGAGAGAGAAGGAGAGGAGAGAACAGAAAAGAAAAGTTTGGCTGACCTGAAATGCTGCTCATGGCTGCCACCTCAACACGACCTCCAAGAGCAGCAGAAAGAGCAGCTCTTTGACTGGCAGCTGCTTTTTCATTCCCACTACCTCTACGGCTACCAGGATTGTGCAGTGCATTTAGTTCCAACTCATCTTCAAGCCACTTCACTGAACTTACAACCTAATTGATGGCATGTATAACTTATAAGAACTAATTGATGACACCATTCAATGCTGTTTAAGTTTTTCTAATGAACAGAACTGAGAAGAGCTAGAAGGTAACACAAAAGGAGAAGAAAAAATATTCTTGCATAATGATTGAAGAAACTGAAACGATGTATTTCATGTACCTCAAGAAATTCCAACAAGAATAAACAAAGGAAAATAATAAATAAAAAAGTTTACATAATTTGAAGTTTCAGATTTCAAACACCCACACTAAATAAAAGAAACGAGTATAAAAAAAATTAAGCAAAACAAAACTTAACAGTAAGGGATGGTTGTGCCCATTATAAAAGTAGGCGCTAACAACATGCACATACCAGTGGGGGTGTCCCTTGAGCGATTTGCTGCACAGCCTGTGACCACGGTTTGCTGAACATATAGGGCCCACCAACAGCATGCAGAGCTAGAGAACCACTGCTTCCAACACTGGGCAGGGAGCTGGAGACTGATTTTGAAGGGACATGGTTACTAGCGCTCTTTTGTATGGGCGGGGCAAGTCCGAAAAGAACAATGTAGAACCAAAGGTTACGAAACAATTTCAAGAGAGAAGGCTCAACATTTGAAGAAGGATCAAAATCTGAGCATATTTCAGCAACTGCGGGAAGTAGTGGGCCCAAGAACTCAGCACCACTCCTGCAATTCCAAAATAAAACATAAAATAAGTATATCAATTTGACTTAAAAAAAAATTTGATTCTTCCAACTTGTCTTTGAAGTAAACTACCATTTTATGTCATATTTCTGTCTGCAAGATATAACTCGTTTGGATTTGGTGCAACTGATTTTGCTGTGGAAATAGACTTATTACTATGGTGATTCTTGCTTGGAATTTAGAAAAAAAAAAAACAAGAAGAAGAAGAAGAAAAAGAATTACCTTCCAGTTTTAGATTCAGATGCCAGGCCGACATCAGAACAAAGAGATAACAGGCGGGTGGCGATAATCTGTTCTTAGTTTTGGGCTAGTTAGATGAGAAGCAACCAGCAGAAACCCTGCAGGCAGGGTCTACAAAAGATTTCAAATAATTAGGTATCCAAGAAGAAAAAGTATACTTGCTTGTCATCTAATTTAGAACAGATGCCAGGGTATGATCATTGATTTTCATTTATTATAATCCACCTTCTATTGAGTACAAAACATATAGGCCCATGTCACAACTAAAAAGAAACAAGCAAATTGTGATATTTTAATTTCAAGAATGCAGCTGTTGTTCTAACAAATACCAATTTTTAAATCTCATCCTTTAAGACAGAAAACTGAACTTCAAACAATACTGCCATGCTGCTAATGGGCGCATTGCTGTGTTGCATTTGATTTATGACATCGGCATTTTTGGTCTCATGACAGATTAAAATCATTGTAATCATTATGTCATAGCCAAACAATAAGCTCTGGTTCCATGTTGCACAAGTAGATATTTTTTTTATAAGTCGCTTATAGATAACTTCATGTACAAATTTTCTGATATATGATAGTTCTACTAACCATACCTCATACTTCCTGGGTCTGTATCGGTTTTATAAAGATTTTTTTGAGGCAGTCTGACAAATTAACGCTGAAATGCTAAAAAATTTATTCCAATTATGCACTAGTAACACTTTCAACACTTAAATAGATCTAAACAATTTGTTTTACAACATAATGCGGTTTGATAAGAACTCATAAAAAACTGGTGTTTAGCAGAAACCCAATAAACATAAAATGATGGAAATTATATAGGTTCCACATAAAAAACCATAAGCAAATTTGGAGTTTGTAGTGGGGTGTGTGCCATATTAAGTATTAGATAGTATAAAGTTTTAAAATGAACAACAATAAATTAACAGACAACAAACCTCTATTCTCTCTGTCATAGCTTCATCTGGAAGAGTGTTATTCTCTAGGGCCCCAACTACAGTTTTCACCTTATCTAAATAGCTCCTTGTCATAAGCACAACAGTCTCCCGATATGACTTTTCAAAACCCAAACTCGCAACACGAGAAACTGCATCTAAAAGCTGTCAAAATGCAAGAGAAAGAGAGAGAATAGCTTATTGCAAGATTTCATAAGTTTAATTTATGTATGAAGAATTTCAATTCAATACCCTTATACGCAATAGGCTTGGGGCCAGAGCATCTCCTTCTTCCAAATTTTCTATGAAAAGGGGTAAAATCATGTCAACTACTTCAAGTTTGTTAACTGACACACATAAGTCAGCCAGTAGTCGTATTAAATTGAGCTGCATTACTGGGATGGGCTCTTTTTCTCTGTCCCTGCCATCCTGTAAATGGAAAAGACAGATGGAACTTCAATCAACATATTGATCATATAAATGATTAGATGTTATGGCTGCTACAGTACCAAATTCTTTTTTAGTAGATTATTTGGTTGTTCCAATTGGCCATTTACGATTTCATTATTACTCTATTAGATTTTCACAAAAAGCCTTGAGCCAATAAACCAAGCCCTTGGAGGGTCATAACTTTAGAAACGGTTCATACCTCTTCGTCGTAATTATTCCTTTCACGAATGCATGCAGCTAAGCCCATCAGGAATGTATCAACCAGAGCTCTATCTTTACTCCACCCAAATTCGATGATTTCACAGCTTAGCTTTGTCACAGCCTCAAACATAGCACCAGGGTTGTTTCCATGCATATCAGCCTTCATCCCAACCAAAATTAAGTTAAAATTTTAATTGCACCAATTAAGTCAGATTAAGATTTTAAACTGCACCAATCTACTAGTGTTTTTTCCAATGCATAAAATAAGAATGAAACTTAAAAGTTTGACAATTTGCAGGGCCACAATTAAAAAGTTATGCTTCATGTCAATAAAAAGGTTCATATAGTATCAGTATGATATATACAGGTATGACACAATAACAGCTTAAAATTTTGCATTAATGCAGTTAAAGATAAAAGAATTACTCGTCTTTCTATTACAAAAGCAACTTTATGCTTATATTCTTTCACGGAACCCCAACAAAATATAGAGCTGAACTGATATATGGCAATTCCAAAAGATTTTGGTTGAGTTATTGGATACAAGAAGTTGGAATCCATATAATTTCACAAGCTGGGTAGTTGGGTATCAACATGCAAATATGCCTAAAAAAAGTTAAAAAGAGCACCTGAGCACAAGTGGTTAGAACAAGAGGCTTCAATGGAATGAGTAGGACCCTTAAGAGCTGACCACCACGAGATATCGTGATCTGACTAATACCGTTCAGCAAAGTAGCAAACAGCTCCTCACAAATGCGAAGTTTCCGCCATGACGATAGAATGCATGACTCAGCTGCGTCCAAAAAAATTGCAAGAGTCCGACGTAGCACATCTTTCGAGGACTTTGAATCAGTATCTCCAGAGAGAAGGGTTTTGATTTGAACTGATATGGCAGCTTGACAACAGGAGACCTTTTTGTTGATGCGGGTCTTCAGCTGTCCTCCTTGTTCTCTCCAATCACGCTTCCTTATCTAAATAGAGTAGTACAAAGAGAAATTAGCTCTTCTCTTCTTAACAATGTTTTGCTGTGCTTAATTAAGAACAGGTTCACTCAACACAATGCAAGAAGGAGATGGCACGTCTGGTAGACTAGTACTATGCAGGGCACAATTTTTAAAATTGAAATATGTAAACATATCGAGTTTCAAACACTTTAGACAAATACATTGTGATAACTGGTCCAGAGACCTAAAGGTTTGCCTACATACAATTACAGCACCATCGGCAACTTAACATTTTCAGACAGTTTCCAGAGTAGAGCCAAATTAATAAGCAAAGGATAAACCTTGAGGAAAGCCGGAAGTGATTTGATCTGCTTTGTGGCGGCCTCTCTGACCTTCTCCGCATCCTCCGCCTTAATGTTCCCAACTTTCTCTATAACCTTGGCAAATACACCAAAAATAATCTCTTGCCTCTCCAATCCAGCGATATCCTCTTCTTCAAAACCTACCACCTCTTTCTTCACCACGACCTCGATCGCTCCTTCTCCAGACCCGAAGCTACTTCTCGACACGGACGGGGAAGACGCCGAGTCATCTTCCTCCTCCTTCTGCTTGCCCTTAGAAACCGGCAACGGCACATCGTATTTGGATACTTCCTGCAGAAGCCGGTCAATCAATCGCGCCGACTTGGATTCCGCAATCGGGGGGCAATGGTGCGAGATTGCAGAAAGAAAAGCATTCGAGACCTCGTTCGGCTGCGGCAGCTCGATCGCGGAGAGGATGGATTCAGCGACGAACGAGGAGACCTCGGCCGAGAGCTCCGGCGAGAGATCGGCGGCCTGGGACGCGAACTGCAGCAACGAAGACAGGTAACTCAAGGGAGAAACATTACCAGGGAACGCGGACGGCGTGAGAGGGGGGTTACGGAGGAAGTTTAGAAGAGGGGCGGAGTGCGGGGCGGGGAAGGCGCGGAGGGAGAGGAGGCGCGCGAGGGAGAGCAGGGAGTTGAGCTGGGAGGCGGTGAGGCGCGGGGGAGCGGCGGGAGGGGAAGGGATGGAGGGGCAGCGGGAACAGAGCCAGGAGAGCTTGTCGGCGAGCAGATCGGGGTTCTGCGAGATCAGGTCGCAGAGGTGCGAGAGAGGATCCATGGGCGAGCGGAAGGGAGGGGCAATGTGAGGGTAAATGGGAGGGTGTGCGATTAGATCATCGGGGTAGGTCGGAGGAATGACCGAATGGGGAACGGAATGAGGGTCGCGGGGGGGATGAGGGTGATGATCGTGGAGAGGGGAACGGAGAGAGGGAGGGAGGGATGTTTAACTGGTTGTGAGGAAATTGATTTTTTGGGTGGGTGCGGAAAGTGGACCGGGCCGGGTACGTACGGTCTTCGAACGATTTGTCAAATGGTGAATGGTGAATTTTGGTGATGATAATTGGGTAAATTTTTTGGATGATCACTAAACTTTACTCTCAATCCATAATTGATTACTGAACTTCTATTTATTCATCTTTGGTCACTCAACTTTGATGTTTATCCAAATTTTGGTCACTTCGTTAGTTTTTTCATCCAACTTAACGGAATAATTAATATGAATTCAATTTTAAGTCTTAGACATATATTTTTTTTCACGTAGAATGTACACAATATGTGAAATGTAAGAAACAAATTAAAATTTTGTTTATTTTATTTCAAAAAAAACTATTTTTTCAAAATCATTTTAATTAATATTCCCATGTAAATTTAATTTTTAACATCTCTGTAAGTATGAAATATTTTATTGCAATACAAAAATACATAAAAAATAATTTGTATCATTATATTCTCACTTTTAAGTTTTACATTGAAAAAATATATGTGTAAACTCTAAAATTGATGTCATGTTAATTTTTCCGTTAAGTTGGATGGAAAAACTAACGGAGTGACCAAATTTGGATAAACATCAAAGTTGAGTGACCAAAGATGAATAAATAGAAGTTCAGTGACCAATTATGAATGTGGAGCAAACTTCAGTGATCTTCTAAAAAATTTACCTGATGATAATTTGATTTGGAAAATGAAATAAATGAAGAAGAAATTCTAAATTTGGGGAATATACATATTTTGACATCCATTGAAAAATGTGGGACAGCACCATGGGGTTGGATAAGAAAAAAATAACCTATGCCCAGTGTATTATATATGCATAGCATTTTGAGTTTTTTGGAATTGTAAAAATAAGATCATTTTTTATAATAAAACATTTCCAAATTACAATTCTATTATATATAAGATTATAACTTTGTATAATTTATGGACTATAATATAAGATTATAACTTTGTATAATTTATGGACTATAATAAGATTATAACTTTGTATAGTTTATGGACTGGTGAAGAGAGTGGTTTGGATAGGATGCTTGATGAGGAGAGGATGAGGATTTCTGAAGAAACTGAGGCGGAAACTATATGAATGTTTTGTGTGTTAGGGTAGAATATCATATTCCAATACTAGTTTCTATGGAACTAGTTTAACTTTTAGTAGGATCTATAAGAACTATTTTATTTCCTTAAAAAATTGGGAGATGGTGAATAAAATTACACTTATTTCAAAAAAAAAAAAAAGTATTCACAGATGATGATATTCTCAAATGATGATATTCCGCTATATTAACTTGAGTTTACAATTGGGTAAATTTTTTGGGAGGTCACTGAACTTTACCTCAAATTCATAATTGGTCACTAAACTTCAATTTATCCATTTTTTGTCACTAAACTTTAATATTTATCCAAATTTGTTCACTCCGTTAGTTTTTTCATCCAACTTAACAGGATAGTTGACATGGCATCAATTTTAGGATTTGGACATATATTTTAATTTCTTTTATGCCACCTCAAAACATGGAAATTATGAAATTGCCTCCCCAAAACTTGAAATTATGAAATTGTCACCTTGAAATCACGAAAGTTATGAAATTGCCACAACTACACATTTGAATCATAATTTTTTTAGAGTATTTTAAGACAAATTCGTTGTTCAAATGTGTATTTGTGGCAATTTCATAGCTTCCGTGATTTTAAGGTGACAATTTCATAATTTCAAGTTTTGGGGTGGCAATTTCACAATTTCCGTGTTTTGAGGTGGCATAAAAGAAATCCTCCCTATATTTTTTCATGTCAAAAATATAAAAATATAAAAAAAATTATTTATTTATTTTCTTTTATGACAATACAAAACTTTCAAATTTTTAGACAAATTATAAATTATATACCTTATATGAAAAATAAATAAAAAATAATAATTATGGAATAAAATAAATTTATGAAAGAAAATTAAATAAAATATTTTAATTGGTCTTACATTATCAGATGTTGTATACTTTAATGTAAAAAAATTGATTTCCAAAGTTTAAAATTAGGGTTATATTAATTATTCTGTTAAATTGGATGGAAAAACTAACGGAGTGATCAAATTTGGATAAACATCTAAGTTCAGTGACAAAAAATGGATAAATAAAAGTTTATTGACCAATTATAGATTTGAGGTAAAGTTTAATGACCTCCCATAAAATTTACCCGTTTACAATTTGACTATTAAAAATAATTTTTGAACTAGCGTACTGTATACAGGAATTTCCCAAACAATCTGGCCCAGTATTGTCATTTTTATTAATTTATTGAGCCGGGCTGATCTCTACATTAATTAAAAAGTAAGGAAAGAGATTTACCTAACAGTTTTTTTCTACTTTTCTTTTGATAATTTTAGTAAAAGATTAAAAAAAAAAAACTTCTAAAAGCAAAGAGTATCTATAAACATGTTGCATATACCACAAACCGATTGGAGCTACAATTTCGTATTTATGTTATAAAAATCTGAATAATCACTTTGGAAAATTTTACCATTTCATAGGTTGTTTACAAAATAACTTGACATAAACATTAAAAATAAAATGAAAAGATACTTTTACCTACTCAGAAACTTAGTAAAAAAATATATATGAAATTTATATAAACATATTTAGAGTTAGACTAATATGAAAATATTTGTATTTAAATTTAAAATACTAACGACTTAAATTATACTTTACTACGTCCTTCAAGTTAAATAAATTTGGCTAAGATTTATTTTATGCATAAAGTTGGCTTGAAATCTTTTTTAAAACATAATTTGAAGATGAGGGTTCCAATACCTCCATTTTTTGTGCCTCCATTTTTTGTGCCTTCATCATGCCTCCACTTTTTAAATTTTAAATAAATCAAAATTTAAAACTCAATTTTCAAAACAAAACCGTTAGGTTTGATCAATATGATATTCTCTATATGCACATAACAATTTTTTTCACTTTTTTGTTTTATTTTATATAAATCAATTAGTTGTATAAATCAACATCTAGAAATTGCTCAAATTAGTACATATTTTTGAAGCCCTTGATGTCAAACAAAATAATATTCAAATTTGATTATTTTTTACATATACTTAAATGAAAGGATATAGATTAAATCTAACAGTTTTGTTTTAAAAATGAGTTTTAAATTTTGAGTTATTTATAATTTAAAAAGTGGAAGCATGATGGAGGCATAAAAAATGAAGGCATTGGAACCCTCCTCTTTGAAGATTATGATATTGATGCTCTTAACCAACGTGGTCTATGTTCGTCTTTTGATTATATTACTTGCTATCTAATCGAGTTGCTGAACTAGACTAAATAGTAACACTAAACCATAAAGTACCGTGTTGACCTTGATTTAAGGATCCTTAGGTCACCAAATATAAAGATTTAAGAATTAAGATACAGTAAGATAACACACCAATCACTAATGCATGAAGGTGATTAGCATTTTACTGCGCTTATGAAAGATAGTTCGTAGATCACACTAATTTTGGTGATTCTTTTTGCAATAAGTATACTTAATACTTCTTTCCTTTTCTTTTCTTTTGTGCAGAGAGGCACGCAAAACTCATAACTCATAAGCATTTAGATATATCGTTCGTCATATATAAAGTTATAAATCCTTACTACATATAAAAGCATATTGGAAAAAAATGATATGAAAATGCTATCTTCCCCAAATAAAAAACTTGAGCCGTTGATCATTTTTTTGGATAGATCAAAATCGTTGATTTACTTTAATGCTCGTTGACGTTAATGTCTCAGCACATTAAAATTTAAAATACATATCAATTTTCTCAATTTAAGACCCATTACATATTATTTTAAAAATTTATTATAAGAAATAACAATTTCAATCCAAAATAAAGACGTGAGAATTAGACTCTTTACTAGTTACAAATCAAAGAGAATCGAATAACTTGTTACTTGGGTAAATTAGATAACGAAGCACTCTATATAATTTCTGTTCCTGGTATTAGCGCCCAAAAATTCAAAACGACTACCCATACCATACCATCCGGTACCCAATCTCGTTGAAACGTATAGCTGGGCCCCGTGATAACGGAGACCGCGCATCCCGGTCCATACGATTACGAACCGGTGCTGTACTGTAGCATTTGTAGGTTTCTTGCGGACGCAAGAAAGTGTGCTGTGCATCTGAGTCAAAGCGAGGTCATGGTCCAACCTTGCTTCCTCCTCTGCCATCCGGAATTCCCGGCTCCAGTCCGATCCGTGCCCTCTCCTCCCTTTGAAAAAGACGACTGGGATCTCCATTTTTATACTTGCTCTCAGATCTCAATTCAGTTTTTATACTCCAAACATTATAGTAGTCTATGGTTAACGATAATATATGGATTTAAAGAATTTTTGACGATGAGATGAGGCAATTTTATTTACCAAAAGTTAATGAAATCCTTTTTTTTTTGTATATTAGACAACATACATACGTCTGAGTAATGAACTTCACCAAAATTTGTAGTTAAAAGTAACTAATAAAATGATTTCAATGACCAACAACCTGAAAATTGTAAGTTTAACTTTTAACGGCATTGTTCTCTTTATTTGGAAGTGTAACTTATCTTGCCTTTTAAAACATTAATTTTTTATTTTTTCTAATTGTTTATGATGTTGAAGTGTAAAATCAAAGTATCTAATATGTAAGGTCGATAATAATTGTTAATTACTAGAAAATTGAAGCTTTCAAGCTCGTGTAAAATAACTAAATAAAATATTGCATTCCAATAGAACCCAAAAATTACAAAACATAAAAAAGATGTCTATATCAAGATTTAATAATCAATTTTTCCCATTTAAGTGTAAATCATTAATATTTGACTGTAACTCTTTATGCGGTGTTAAATATTTCTGAAAGTCTGGACGTGTCAATATAAATGACACTAAAATGAACTTGAATAACTTCTTTCTAGAAAAAAAAAATAGTTATTTTCACTGAAATTTTGTTGCTAAGGAAAAATATATAGACCTAAAAATGTTGTTAACACTTTAGACTTAGACTTACTTACAAGTCACGAGCATTTAACACTGAAAGTCGATGTACGTTCGCTCTCCATATGAGTAGAATGTTTAAAATATATAAGCATTTGTCTTGCAAATGACTATTAGAAAAAAAAGTACATACTGAGACGATACTTATTTCATCACACTATAATACAATATACTACTAATTTTGAGTTTCTACTTGTCTTTTTAATATTAAAAACTGATTAAATTAATTCAACAGTGTGTGTTATTTTAACGAGGAGGAGATAAGTTCAGAAAATGAGGCAAATTAAATAAAGAATACATTACTTTTTTTTTCCGTTTCTATTTTGCTAAGCATGCTTTTCTCAATAGTCAATACTCATTACCTACCAAGTCTAGCTTCTCACAAATATCATTAAAAAAAAAAACATCCACCTATGAGACACCATACTGTTTTGAGAATACGTCTAATAATAATAAAATAAGTAATAGCCAACAAAACAAAATCCACTATTTTGTCGTTAATCCATCATAATCACACCACACCACAGTACCACACCCACGTCCAGTTCATCCCAAACTGGAGAGAAGACGCCACAGTCCTCCGTTCCTTATTCTCTCTCTCTCTCATATTCCCACCCCTCTTTTCACTCTTCCCAGTAGTAGTAAGCAGCATTCATTCATTCATTAGCTCTCTCTCCGCTCCCCTCCACCGACCACTTGCTCGCTCGCTACAACATACATATATATACAACTGACCGACCGACCGACCGACGGAGGATGGTGTTCAAGGGCAGGTTCTTCTCGTCCTCGCGCAAGTCGAGTCCGGACGGGTCCAACAGCCCGAAGACCCCGACGACGCAGGGCAGCCCGTCCGTCGCCGCCAGATCCGACAAGAAGAAGGGCAAATCGGACGCCTCGCCCGCCTCCACTTCCTCCCCGTCCTCCTCCTCGTCCCGGAAGTACCGCGAGAAGGAGAAGGAGAAGGATCAGAGACCTAGCGGATCGAAGGATGGGAAGGAAGGGAGCAACCCCTACCTGTCGCCTATCCTGGCGTCGTCGCTGGGGTTGAACAAGATCAAGACGAGATCCGGTCCCTTGCCGCAGGAAGGACTGAGGGGAGATCACCACAGGATGTCTGGCCTCGGCGGCAGTAATTTGTCTCGGGGCCAGAGCGACGCGAACAGTCTTAATGCCAGCTCTTCTTCGAGTAAGAAGGATGCGCGGGGTACTGCTGGCAAGATGACTGATAAGAAACTAGGGCTTGATGCTGAACTTGCCCTGCCAGCAAAATCAGGTATTGTCCTGTGTGTATGCGAAGAGATTTATAAGCCAAAGCGAATTGTAAGATAGAGTGTTTCGTGTTGATCGGACTTGGGGTTTTGAGTATAGAGAGATGAGTGTTTGAACCAGTCCAAAATTTATCTTGTGATTGTATAAATAGGGTTATGTGCGAAAGTAGATGGCACTGCTAAATTCTGAACGGATCAAAAGTTGCATGACGGCTTTCTGATTTGTTTGCATATAGCAACGGCTTAATTTAGCAAAGTTGGGTTTCTCAACTCTCGACTGCTGTTTGAAGTACTGTCTATATTATGTATGCCACTTCAGGTAAATTCGGTGCAGCAAGAAGTCCTGTTGACGAGATAAAGAGCCCTGCTACTTTCACCCCTGAATCTGAGGTAATTATCGAACTGCAATGTAATTATTTCAAGCATGCATGCCGTATACCGCATCAAGTCTTATGCTAAAAAGTTCTTGGAATAATGGAACATTCAGAATGTGTAGAGGAAATATGATTTACCCGTGAATTTTCTTCCAAAATTAATTTTCTGTTCCTATTTGTAGGGGAGAAAGAAGTATTTATTAAAATTTTGCTTTCTGAAATAACAAGATGTTCTGGATCTAATATATTCCGAGTGCAATAACTACAATACTGCTTTGTGTCTTAGGACATCCACTACTTACAAGCAGAGTTTTGAATTTGTTTGTCAGTGAGCTCTCCTAGTTTGCCTAACTAAAGAAATGCAAGGATGAAGTAACAAAGATATCATACTGACCTCCTCTTAGTGTTATATTATAGTATTCTAGCATCTCAGCTTATGATTAGCTATGACAGGGCATTTGTAAGTGTTAAGCTATTTTCCCAAGGGCATGTCATGTACTAACTAGTTCAACTTTGGCTAAAATTAAAGTGTCAAAATAAATTCGGGATTGACGATGTTAATATATAATTATGCAGTCCACATCAGATCCATATGAAACTCCAAAAGAATCTGAGTCACCTCGCTTTAAGGCCATAATGCAAGCAACAAGCGCACCAAGAAAGAAGGGTCCAGTTGACATCAAAAGCTTTTCTCACGAGTTGAATTCTAAAGGAGTGAGGCCATATCCCAACTTTTGGAAGCCTCGTGGAGCTTACAACTTGAAGGTGATCTTTTAATTAAAGCCTTATGAATTATTGGTTTTTTTAGGTATCTCTATAAACTCTTATTATTTTTTTTCCTTTTGAATTTGTCCTGTTATTTCTGAATGGGAAGAATCATTTGACAATTATTCACCTTGCAATTCTGTAAATCATACATGGAAAAAAGAATTTCTGAACTCCTATATTGTAGGCATTATTTGTATGGTACACGTCTCATGCCTATTAAATTTTGTTTTATTTTGCTGCATATTTTACCTGTTAATTAAGTGATTTAATTTTCTAAATGATTTGAAATATGGTCCTGGCATCACCAAATGATACTTGAGTTGCATCAGTTTGATTGTTTATCTCCATGTACAGTGACATTCCTTTTATATTGAATCTTTTATTTCAACCCTTTTTGAAGGTTTACAGTCTGAAATTTGGGAGATTTTTTTAGTATTTAAGGATGAACAATCGCCAAGTGATTACTCCATATTGATTTATTTGTTGATATTTTTTGATATTTTACTTTTATGAAGGTTTACAGTCTGAAATTAATTTATTTATTGGCATATTAACTAACTGGGGCAACCCTATGGTACCATGTCATACTGGGCATTACGTGAAACTATTTAACAAATGAATTACTCCCATTGTGTTTCTAGCTGCTTCTGTTTAAATTCTTGCTCGCAAATCTCAGCTTCCATGGTTTCTGGCAATTAACTTTTAACTTCAATTTGACTTCTAAACATACTTCGGCTTAAGAGTTATCTTTGAAGAACTTTGTAGCAAATGATTTACAGAAATCAAGTACCAATTATTGGAGAACTTTTCTGCTTATAACATGAAATAGATTTTAATATGAGACCTAAATTATATTTCAGGAGGTGTTAAAGGCTATACAGGTGAAATTTGAGAAGGCCAAGGAGGAGGTGAACTCTGACTTGGCAGTTTTTGCAGGAGAATTACTTGGCATAATGGAAAAGTCAACTGAAACACACCCTGAGTGGAAGGTAACCCTAGAAGACTTGCTGATACTTGCTCGAAGCTGTTCTATGATGTCAGCTAATGAGTTCTGGCTCCAGTGCGAAGGCATTGTTCAGGACCTAGATGATCACAGACAGAATCTGCCAATGGGTGTACTAAAAAAGCTGTATACTCGCATGCTGTTTATACTCACAAGGTGCACTAGGTTACTGCAGTTTCATAAGGAGAGTGGCTTTGCTGAAGATGAGGTAGTTATAGATATAAAGGAGCCAAAAGTGGTACAGTCAATTGACAGACAAGCTGCTTTGAGGTCTAAGCCAAGAAAAAGCACAGATGCTTCAGGAAATTCTAGAAAATCCTATAGCCAGGAGCAGCGGTTAAAATGGAAACAGAGTCATGAGTTACAGACTGGCACCGACTTATTAAACCCTGCAGAGCCTTCTCCTAGCAGAGAAAAAATTACCTCTTGGAAGCCACTTCCCCCTTCAATATCGAAAAAGGAGCCATCATCGACTCAGAAAAGGGCCATTGGAACAGCTACAAGTACAGGCACCAGTACGCCTGAAATACCTAGCTCGGTAGAATCTTCTATTCACCCATCTGTTATCCCTTCAGACAAGAATCAGCAAAAGGTGTCGCGGGGATACTGGCCTGACCAACCTAGTGTTTCAGAAGAGGGATCTATTATGTGTCGCATTTGCGAAGAACATGTACCCACACAATATGTAGAAGACCACTCAAAAGTATGTGCCATAGCTGATAGATGTGACCAGAAAGGTCTAAGCGTAGATGAAAGGTTGATTCGAATAGCTGAGATGTTAGAGAAGTTAATAGAGAGTTATTCACAGAAAGACATGAGCCCCAATGTGCATGACGAATCCGATGGTGGGCCCTCCCCAAAGCTTAGTGATTGGTCCAGGAGAGGATCAACTGACATGCTAGATTGTTTCCCAGATGGGGACATTAACCCCTTGTGTTTTGATGATATGAAAGGTTTGCCTTCAATGACTTGTAAGACCCGCTTTGGGCCAAAATCTGATCATGGAATGGCAACTTCTTCGGCTGGCTCAATGACACCTAGGTCGCCACTTACTACCCCTAGGTTAAACCATATTGACATGCTTGCGCTTGCTGAGGCTGATGATATACCTCAGGTACAATTTCTTTCTCCTTAAGAACATAACTCCTGAGTAGGGGACTTCAGGATTTCACTAGAATGTATAATGTTTGCATCTGAATTCTAATGTCAAAATGGTACAGATAATTGAGCTTGCTGATATTGCACGTTGCATAGCAAATACAGCTCTTTATGAAGAGAAATCGTCGCCTTATCTGGTTTCTTGTATGGAAGATTTGCAAGAAGTAATTGGCCGGAGGAAACATGAGGCTCTGACAGTTCAGACATTTGGTGTTCGTATAGAGAAGCTACACCAGTAAGATTGAAATTATGTTTTCTGTAATTTGTTTATCCTAGCTTAAAACTATTGGCCTTTCTCAGCAGCACATTTTGGATTAAATGTTAAGCTGCTCTTAAGGAGTTTTTGTGCAGAAAGCTAAAATGAAGAAAGGAGGTTCCTTAAACCACAAAATTTTCAAGGAAGCAAAATAGATGCCTTAGGAATATGGGCAAAGCCTAAAATCTAGGGCTAAAGGAGAGATAACGAGGGAGTTTTAAGCCAATCTAAAATAGTGGTTTTTGGTACACTAAGGAGGGCTTAAGAGGTTAAGCACCTCTAATGAGAGGCTTAAGCTAGATGTTGAACAAGCACACTCTGCTTTATCACCATAAAATCATGCCTTAATGTTGTTTTGTGTACTATCAAATCAGTATGCAAAAAATCATACTTTAGCAGTTTTTGAGACGTAATCATGGAATAGGTAACAAAGCTTATTTTGCCACCTGCTCTGATATATTAATTGGCCTTGACTACCTTGGCAATGTATTTCACAATTTTAAAATCCAAGAGTAAAATCTAATCTCTACTTAATACATATCATATACACGAAAAGAGCATAATATAGAAGTTTGCTATTTTTATCATAGATGGATTATGGTGATGCACCTTAGTCTGAAGTGCAATGCCTCGAATTGTACTTTGTTGTGGCCAACGTTCCAATTTATGTTGCTCAATAAATTCTTCATCTAAAAATCGTGTGGCTACAAAACTTTTTTAATAGGGTATTCCAAGTATTTTTGTTAGATTTTTTTGACGATGGTACTAAAATAAATGTAAAAATAATGAATTTTTAAACATGGAATCAAGTCATTTTCAAATACGAAACAAATAGTTAAGAAATTTTAAGAACGGATTTTTTGTATCCCACAATACTGTGATATAAAGAATTATTGAGCAACATCATTGAAAATCCCAGGCATGATGGAAGTATTTTATCAGGCATTTGTACTTTGGAATGTTTTCACATTAGTCTTTGGTTCTTGTGACTCTGGTTGCGTTCCATCTCTAGCCTGCCCCAACTTGTTTGGGACTTGAAAAAGTGTTGTCGTCTTCTTTGCATATGAAATTCCCAGCATTTTTATATTTGACTGTATTTGTTGGAAGACCAAATTGTACTCAAGTTGCATATTGGCACACAACCAAGCTATAGGAAACAACATTTCTATTTTTTCCTCCTTTTTTTTGTAAAAAAAAAAAAAATTCATGGACATAATCATCATTCATCAACTGTCAAGACTTCGAAACTGTCAAGAAGTCTCCACCCTAATAATATTATGTTATTATTGGTCCATATTTGTGAGTAAAGTTCCTGTATTTTTCATCTTGGAATGATTATAGATATTAAAAAACAGCAAATTGTACTCTTTGCTAGCAACATTATTTAAAAATACAACTTTAAAGTGATTGATACGATAAATTATTATGCCTATCAAATTATCTTCATAATTGATAGTTCTTAAAACATTCTTGAGCATCTTTCTTTGATGCAGGATCAGTTACCTAAGTGCTCAAATTTAATTTTTTTTTATTTTCTTGAACACTGATGTATCTGTATTGTTGTCAATATAATTTGATGTATTACCTATTTAATTGAACAGAGAGAAGTATCTGCAGCTTTGTGACTCTGTTGATATGGATAAGATCGACTCCCAGAGCACGGTAATGGATGAAGAGGATGATGTGGTACGCAGTTTGCGTGCGAGCCCAGTCCATCCAAAGGATCGTACTTCAATTGATGATTTTGAGATTATAAAACCAATCAGTCGTGGGGCATTTGGTCGGGTTTTCTTGGCCAAGAAAAGAACAACGGGTGATCTCTTTGCTATAAAGGTAAGTTTTTTGGTGCAATATATACAAACATGTTTTTTTTTATGGTGCCCTCTTGAAAGGTGTACAAATGTAACATCTCCATGGGTATAGGGAATTCACTCTGCTACTCATGTTTACAGTCTAAAACATGCCCCAGTGTTCATGATTCACAAACGTAGGAATGTAACACCCTTTGGTTTTTGAGATTTCCATTGTAGTTATTGGTGGAAAGTGGTGATGTAGAAACTTCTAGTGACAAATGGGTGAAATTTATTCTTATGTTACAGTTAATTGAATTAGTAATTATTATAAAATTAATTCTTTGTTATATAATGATGAGTGGTTAATTGAATTAGCAATTTTTTTTTCTGAAAGTTGTTAATTAAATCCATATATAATATTTTTGGTACAAGCATTTTGTCCTGATGTTGTTGCTTTTTTTTTTCCTTTTTCTATGGAACTCAGCGTACAAACAAAATTGAGCCAGCAGAAGTCCTTGGATTGAAATGGCAATTTTTTTTTGTTTTAAACTCAAGGAGATTAAGACATAAGTCAAAAAATAACTATTGTCTAGATGACATATGGTTTTGAAAGTAGTCATTAATAATTTTATTCCTGTCCTATTTATGATCAGGTCCTTAAAAAAGCTGATATGATCAGGAAAAATGCTGTTGAGAGCATATTAGCTGAACGAGACATCCTGATCACAGTGAGAAATCCTTTTGTGGTATGTCAGTTGTTTGAATTTGGCTTTCTCACAATTTCTTTATATTTATTTCTGTACCGTACATTTTGTGTTGATCTGCTCCTTCTATATGATAGGTGCGTTTCTTTTATTCTTTTACATCACGAGAAAACCTGTACCTTGTAATGGAGTATTTGAATGGAGGTGACCTGTATTCTCTACTTCGAAATTTAGGCTGTTTGGATGAGGATGTTGCTCGAATATATTTGGCTGAAGTAGTAAGTTGCAACGTTTCTGGTGCTTGATGTTCCTTTTCTTTTTTGGTTTTCTTGATTTTTGTAAACCGTTTAAACAAAAATAAAATTGGACTCATTTTTTCTTGAAGGTTCTTGCCTTGGAGTACTTGCACTCAAATCGCATTGTACATCGAGATTTAAAGCCTGACAACTTGTTGATTGCCCATGATGGTCATATAAAGGTAACATTTCATTGTTTATTGACAATGTAGTCTTTGCATCCTTTAATATTCTAACAATGAAGAGCCTTGTTTTTCATTTTCTTAGTTGACAGATTTTGGTCTCTCTAAGGTCGGTCTGATCAACAGCACAGATGACCTGTCTGGTCCAGCGGTAACTGGTACTTCATTGTATGGGGAAGATGAACATGACCATGATCCTGATTTTTCTGGTTTTGATCAAGAAGATCAAATTGAAAGGCGAAAAAAGCGATCTGCTGTTGGTACTCCTGATTACTTGGCCCCAGAAATTCTTTTGGGCACTGGGCATGGTTCGTTTGCCTATCTCGTTATTGCTTCTTTATTGATTAGGGTCAGAACAAATAAAGTAAAGAGAAAAATATGCACAAAAAACTAATAGAAACTCTATAACAGCATGTGATCAAATAAGATAAATGAGCAAATTTAATGAAGTATAATGTACTTTCTGATTATTTACTTTGGTACTGTAGCAGCAATTAAATTTTTTGTGTCAACGTGTTAAACTGGTGCATATGAATCCGCATTTAACTTATACTGTTTATGTCTTTGTAAATAATTACTGTACAGGTGCTAGTGCGGATTGGTGGTCAGTAGGGGTTATCTTATTTGAGCTCATTGTTGGAATACCTCCTTTTAATGCCGAACATCCGCAGGTTCCATCCCTTAGCTCTATTATCCTTCATTACTATTCAGCAATTTATATACGACAACAACAGCAACAAATGTGACTGCAATATATGATTTTTTTTAATTTCTTAAACCATACCATTCCTGCATCTAAGGAGGGAAATTACTTTGGAGCATTTTTGTGCACATATGTGACTGCAATATTTATTTCTTGTAACTGCTTAGTTATTGCAAGTTTGTAACAGTGGACTGAACACATCTATCTTGAAACTAAAATTTTTGAAGAACTTGGTAGTTTTATGTTGTTGAACATGAAAAATGTATGATTTGCATATGGAGAAGTATACTAATGTAGATGCATGATTGTGACTCTTACTCTATAGATGATCTTTGACAATATTTTGAATCGTAAGATTCCTTGGCCTCGAGTACCTGAAGAGATGAGCGCAGAAGCTGCAGATTTAATTGACAAGTAGGAAACTATTACTCCTTAGTGACAATGGAAATCTCTATTACCTCTTTTCTTGTGCATTCTTCTTGTAATTGATTCACCAATTTTCTATGCACCATTTACAGGTTATTGACCGAGGACCCTCATCAACGGCTTGGTGCAAATGGCGCATCAGAGGTATATACTTTTGATAGAAATTTACAATTTTTTTATTCCAATTATATTAGTTCCAAAGTTTTGTGTTCTAATTAGCGTTATAAATTTAAACATGTCCATTTAGGTCAAGCAACACATATTTTTTAAGGATATCAATTGGGACACACTGGCAAGGCAAAAGGTAAGATACTTGATCATATTAATTTGATTGTTTATGTTAGAGCAGGGATTTTATTATATATATGTAAATTATGTATATATAATTGACATTCTATCTGTTATTTTACAGGCTGCATTTGTTCCCTCTTCTGATAGTGCTTTTGACACAAGCTATTTCACAAGTCGTTACTCTTGGAATCCATCTGATGGAAACATATCGGAAGGCTATGAACTAGAAAATTCTAGTGATGATGGATCTGTCAGTGGAAGCAGCAGTTTAAGCAATCGCCAAGATGATGCAGTAAGTTTCTGTCCCAAAATTTCCTTTCTATGACGTGTATTTTGATGGTAAATAAATTTTTACTGTTCTCTGTTCTCAATTTTACTTGTAGGGGGATGAATGTGGAGGCCTTGCAGAGTTTGATTCTAGCAATTCAGTTAATTATTCGTTCAGTAATTTTTCATTTAAGGTAATAATTTGAAAAACTTGTCTGTATTTAGTTCAAAAATATATTATATTTCAAAATACAAAGTTTATTTCACCTATACGAGGGAAGCGTGTGTTTGTGTTGTTTCTTAATACTTATTGTTGATTTTGCAAAATAACCGTGTAAAAGTACTTTCTGATGTTAATTCTTATTTATATGTTATGAGAGATTTAATGATATGCAAGCTTACTGTCCATTTCTAACTTTTTTTTATTTTTTTTTTTACAGAACCTGTCCCAGCTTGCATCTATCAATTATGATTTGCTCACCAAGGGTCTGAAGGAGGATCCATTGGCCAGACCTGATACCTAAAATTACCTTTACTGGATAGTTCTGAATCAAGATTTGCTGAAGGCAGCTCCTGTACAGCTTGTAAATAAATGTAAGTTAATTGACCGGGTTTGAGTTATATGGGTTCTAACATGATCTTTTAGAGTTTAGAAAAATATGGTTATGTTCCATCTCCGCAGGCATCAACATTGAGGGGATGATTTGGAATTTCCTTTTTTGTTTCTTCTTTCAATGTGTGTGTGCGTGTGCTCAGAGACGCATTTTTGAGTAACACAGGATGGGATGATGGCCATGGAGACCAGACTTTGGACACGGCAGCACTAATTTGTAACTAACATTTAAATTTATTTTGATTTGACATAGGTTTTTTTTTTTTTTTGTTGTTGTAAGATTGATGCTCAGGGCTGCACCGTGTCAAGTACTGGTCCAGAAAAGCTGCCTAGAGAGTTTTGCTTCCACTTATGAGTTGTCAGTTGTTCTCAAGTTATTTATGGCCATTCAGAGAAAGCAAGATACCTTGCCTTTCAGTTTTGTCATTCTAAAGGCAAGAGTATTTATAGTACTTGCATAGTGGGGCCAGTTATCCTGCATGTATCTTTGAACACTTTTGTATCAGGCCTTTTGTAAAAGATTAAACTTGTTTCCAATGGACTTTTTTTATTTGAAAAACTCGTTTCATTTTGACCTATATTTATTAAAGCCTCAGTAGCTAATTCATGCAAGAGCATGACTGCCAAAATAGATACATTGAAATGAATAACGAAATAAGGTAACCATCAACAGAATGGCGTCTTGAAGATAAAAAGAGTATCTGTTGCATCTTCTTGATTTTTTTTTTTTTTTTTTTTTGCACCCTTTCATCCGTTTTCCATGTTTTCTACTTTGACTTCGGTTCTTTTGTCTTCGTATTTTATTTACTGTTATGCTTGTAACTGTTAGCCGATCAAATGAAAAAGAGGGGCCGAAGGCCACCAAGCTTTTGAATGGACCGCGGTTGCGCTTGGGAATTCTGCTGACGGTGGGTTTGGAGGATTGCTGCTGCAGTGCTGCATAAAGAAGGCTGGGTCTTCTCAAAAAAAAGAAGGCTGGGAATTTCAGAGATCTATCGCCATGTATGTTGTATTGGATGGTGGAAATGCTTGCTTTTTAGATTTAAGAATTTTTATGTATACAAATTGGCAAGGGCGGCCCATTAAAAATATGAAACTATATATTCCTTTCGTACATTGATATGAATTTAGGGCTATGAATTCTGTCAGGTTTTGAAAATCTGAATACTTTGATCAATGGAAGTTACAAATTGTTTTCTGGACTTCCCACAAGGGACATTCCTTTTGGGATTGTTGTATATATATAAAAATAAAATTAGAGTGATATTATAGTTAATTCTGGAAGGAATTTCATATGCATCCTTCTGAATTGTTATAACTCTCATGTTATTTTAATTTAATTTACTATTTGTTATTTATTTTTTTATTTATTTATTTTTTTTACTTTTGTCGATTAAGACCAACTCAAGTTTCTCATACCCTCGTGGCAAATAACATACGTACGCAATTTAAATATATTGAGAATATATATTTGAGCCACTGTAATAAAGAAGTCTATATATATTATGGTACCCCAAGTGAAGTATGTATTGTTTGTGATTAATTTGAGGAACCAGGTCCAACGAGGTCACCAAGTTAATCCATAAACAGTAGAAAATTAATCAATGATTCTAAAGAAAGTGAACCACGTATATGACGTCTATATCTATCTAATCTATACTCCATAAAAAGGGATATATTTCTAAGTACCTAAACTATGCTACATCATCACTATTATTAACCATTGATTTTATTTGAAACTCTCCATCTACTTTGATCCAATTGCTTTATTTTTTTCCTCTCCTTATTAAATAAGATGAATGTGACATGTCTAAAACAAATTTTAATTCTTAAAGTGGTCCAACATTTATATATGTTATTATTCATAAATTATTGTATTATTATTATCATTATTATTATTTATTTACATAAAGAAATTACAATTTTTTTATAATTTTTGTTTAATATAAATCTGTAAAATTTTATAAAATCTCTAATTATTTATTTGATACTACTTTTCGTGGCGAAGCCCGAGTTACAGCTCTGGTAAACAAAAACATAATAATCGTTGAGTCGCTCTCATTGAGTTTGTTTCCTGGACTTGACGTCGACTCCGAAACTAAGAGCTCATCCTTGGTGCCTGCCATCTGATGCGGCGCCGACGTGCCGTCCCCGTCTGCAGCAACTCTATGGTTCAACTCAGACTCAGTACCACACGGTTCAACAGGGTCACCCTGCCCGAAATGTAGTATTATTACATCAAGTTATTGTGTATTTTACTATTTTAAATCTTAACATAATATTACTAATATTATTTGATGACAATAATTATATTAACTAAAATATGTTCAAAACAAAATATAATTATCATTATGACATTCATTTAATTTGTAATATAATTAAATAAAATTGGTCCCTCGTGAGTTGCTTGTTGCGACTCACGAGTGCAACCAAAACCCGCTCCAGAGAAGGGGAAAAAAAGCAAACCCTAGGCGGGGAGGTCGCGCCGCTGCCGGCCAACCTCCCCGGCCATCCCAACCAGTATTTTGTACATTCTTTCTCTCCTCCTCTTGTGTATTCCAACTCCTGTAGCAGATGTCGTCTCTTTTGCTTCCCGCCTCAATCTCGCCTTGTAGCCTTGTATTCCAACTCCCGACAGGGAGGTCGCGCCGCCGCCTTGCTCGCCGTGCTCATCGCTGTCAACCCACCTCACGTTGCCCGCCATTGTCGACCCATCTCGTCGCGCCACCGCTGTCAACCCACCTCGTTAACCGCGGCTGTCACCTCACATCGCTGCTCGTCGCGCCACCGCACATCGCTGCTCGTCGTGCCGCCTCACATCACCACCCGCCGCGCCACCCCACATCGCCGCTCGCAGCTGTCGCCCCACCTCGCCATGCCTACCGAGCGCTGCCGCTCGCTTCTGCTTTGCCTCGGTTCCCTCGCCTTGCTCCTCTACCTAGTGAGCGCTTCGTTGCTTTCGCTTTCACCAGTTCGCCTCGCCTCACTCACCTTTGCTAGCCATTTCCTCCTCTCTCTGGCGCCGCCATGGGTGTTGCAATTGCTGCTGCTACATCTTCTTCTTTTCTTTTTTCTTTTCTTTTTTTTTTTGGGTCCATCCATTGGGTTGAGTATTGTACTCAATTTTTTCTTTTTTTATCAATGAAAAATTGGTAGGTTTTTTTCTACCACCTTAAAAAAAAAAAAATTAAATTAAATATTATAAAATCACAAGAGTTGACTTGGTCTAGTGGCTAAGACATATGGAGTTTATTGTTGAGGTCTAGAGATCAAACTCCAACAGTGACATTATTTCTATGTTATTTTGTTGTGTGCCACGGGTGGCCCGTGGATGGGGCGAATTGGCCCGCGGGTAGGATGGGCTAGATCATACTGGCCCGTTTGTACGGAACAGGGCAGGACGGGCCACATGATAGGCATTTGGTCCGCCTACCTAGCCCATGATCATCTCTATACGAAACACATTGAGAACCGATGCTTTTATGCACCCTCACTCACTGCTGGAAGTACTTTTGGGACGATTTTCATAAATGGCCCAAGGCCCAAACTTAACTTCATCAATGGCCTTGGGCCAAACATATATTCACCGATGGCCTTCTCAAGGGCGCCACTTGAAATCGTGCCCTTTAAACTATATTTTCTCTGCCCGGTGCTACCCGAAAATTCAAATCATTGAAGGGCGCAACTTGAACTTGCGCCCTTTAATTTTTTCAATTTTTTATTATTTTTTTTCAAAACACCATCTTGTAGTTCTTTTCATGACCTTTCCTAAATGTGGTTATATGTTTCGTAGGGAAAACATATTTTGAAGTTTTCTGTTCAATTATAAACTTTTTATCATATTTTCTCGATATCGAGAAAACAGTTTAAAGGGCGCAATTTCAAGTGGCGCCCTTGGAAAGGCCATCGGTGAAGATATGTTTGGCCTAAGGCCATTGATGAAGTTAAATTTGAGTCTTGGGCCATTTATGAAAATCTTCCTACTTGTGAACATATTAACGGGATAACATGGGAACCTCGCTATGCTGCACAACCCCTCTTCTTCCTTAAAATTGCGCATCAAACGGATGTAATGCCTTCGCCCCAATTGGATCCCCAACTGTTCTTTACGATCCAATATTTGCAGCCCCGTGGTGTGCATCCGTACCCAACTACTAGAAGAGCGTGTTGTTTTTGTTCTGGAGATTTCTCTTAAAGATACTTAACAAAAGAGTAAAGTATTTGGTTTGATGAGCAGAGCATGCATGTCTTATAGGTCAATCAGTAGGGATAAGACTAAGCCCAGAAGCAGGCAAGGTTAACTCTAAAACTTTGAATGCATTTTGTTTCTTAGAAATGCATAATTGTGAGATTTTGACATTTTTATTCTGTAATATTTGGAGTATCAGTGAAGACATTTGGGTTTAATAAATAAAATGTATTAAAAAAACCGGAGTAATATATCATTTCTTGGGATATTGTAGTTAGCAGCAAATTAGATAAAAGTACCTTGGTATAATGATACGGTCTCTTTCCATATGAAACACTAACACAAACCGGTTGATTCGCAATAGCTTCCTTGAGTGTCTGCTCGTTATTTGGGGGGACAAATTCATAGCCGTTGATGGTGACGACTTGCTCCTTTTTGAAAAAGAAGTACACAACACCACATAAGTCTCATTAGAGGAAGGGAGATACAAATCTAAAGAACACCAAACTTCCAAAATCTCTTCCTCCCTCAATTTTATTTCACAAAAAAAAAAAAACATTTACAATTTTCTGGAGATATTTCTTATCTCTTCTATATCTCTCAATCTAGCCTCTGTGTCTTTATTTATCATTTTCTATTGTCACTTATATTTAGAAAGTAGAATATTACAATATCAACCTACAACTATAACAATTTTAATCATATAATTTTATTCAATTATCTAATCCTGGAGATATACTTTCCTATTGTGCCAAGAAATGTGGCGGCTTGCATACTCAACAAAGGGCTTAATATATAACAAAAAAAAAGGCAATAGGCTTACATTTAATGGTATGCAAACTTCGCGCCTCCCTCTGTAGGGATAGGACTCCTCCATGCTGATACCATTTCTTTCGATATAACGCAATGCGCATAGCCATTGCGACTACCTTGATTGCAATCAACAACTTATTGCGCAAACAGAGAGATTAGATTCCCTGTTTTGATAAAGTGGATGCCCTCCACTGCAGCAACCGTTGCGAATGCGTAACAAGTCCCTATACAATCCATGCCCAGTGGTTAACACAATAGGAAATAGGTATTACCACTTTACCAGTTTAACAAACATAGAGACACTTAGCAAGTTAGCATGCTGCCAATACAGTATGAAACAATTCTTGGCAATGATATTGCCTGAAAAATTCCAACAATTTCTGCTCAGGCTAGAGCAAAATTTACAAATGGGAGTAATTCTTTCCAAGATTTATTTCAATTTGATATTACCACCAAACTTGGTATCAAAAGTAAAGATATTTTTTATATACCATGAGCAATTCTTGAGAAGATTTTTATGAAATAGATTCGGATAAGTGAGAAGATCCTTATGAAATGGACTCTGATAAGTGATAAATGCGAAGATCTGAACTCTTTCCTTTGTAATGGGAGAAAATGATAGCAAAAAATTTCAGTGAGACATTATTTCTTCGATACAAACCAAAGAATTTGTTAGATATGATGCAATAGAAATCTTTTTCTATCCATTATGATAGATTGAGAAATGAAATAAACGAATCAGAGTTTGTAGAATGGCACAAAGCGGTGAACCCGCAATAAATAGAAAACGACTTCTTAAATCAAATAGTTTCAAATGGTTCGGTCTGCTAAAATAAGGTGTTATCTATTTGATAATCTCGAAATTGAGAATATCCATATAAAATTCGGGACCATACTATCAACTCATGTTCTCATTTCTTTCATAAAAAATAAGGAATAGTCAATAATTTAATCACAAAAGCACCAATTTTTTCTTTAATTGCTTGTTCCATTGTGATCCATATTTACTTTATGCAATTTCGTATTTGCATCGAATGTCTTTCCTTAATTAGAATTTGCATCGAATGTCTTTCCTTAATTAGAATTTGCATGATAGAAGCCTTGCACATACTTTCAACATTATGGTATACATAAACAATTTAACAAATATTTTGGAATAATAATTAATACAGGTAAGGACTGAGTACAACGTCACAAAACCACGTGCCGATAATGTAAGTCATTATTAACAGAAGATATATCTTGGGTAGGGCTCTGACAACAGCCCGTGCTGAATCTTGTTATTAGTTACGTTGCAACCTTTTAATAGAACTTTTGAAGAATTTAATATTTGATGTCAAATATCTGTGCTAACAATTCCCTAACACTAAAACGGTTCAGTTCACAAGCGCATGAACCTATCGATGTAGTGGTTGGGTGTCGAACCACAAGGACAACACGTAATGCACTGGTTATCAATCCTACAACCGATCCAGACAATTCGAATTTGAAAGTTTGATTAAACTAATCCTAAATTTAAAACTAATGGTAGCAAACTTGGAAAACTCGATTAAACTTGAACTAGGGACGTTGGTTTAATTATCCCTTGTAGAATTAATTCACTCGATTAGCACTTTTAATGATATTGTTGTGAGAGGGTATCAATTCAATTGTCGGTACTAAACTACAGTGTTAATGGCTTAATACCGTACACAAACTCTTGGATTTCACTATTAAGTTCCTCACCCTACAAGTTTAATGTTCATTAAGTTCTTGATACAATTAATCAACTACAAATTCTACTTCGCGGTTAAACATATCGCACAATTAATAGTTAATTAATAATTTCTCCTAGAATTACGATTTCACGGTTAAGTATCTCATCATAAATCCTAATTTTGTTTCCTAAATCCAAAACTACGAGTTTTACTTGTCAGTCGTAACCCTAGTTTCTAAGATGATGCGCGTAGCGATTAAACAACACACAAGCAATTTAACAAGAAACAAAATCACAACATAAAATTAAAAGCGTAATCAGAGTAAATTAAACTACAAGTTCAAACTACAAACCAACATCCCTAGAGAGGGGATTAGCCTATCATGACTACCAAATACAATTCAGAATTCATGTTCAAGCAAGAAATAAAGAAAAGAGAGAAAAGAGGGAAGAGATAACCAAACACCGAAGTAACGACAGAGTTCACGATTCGATCTCCCCGTCTCTTCCAAGATATGCCAACCCCTTAGATAAAAAGGAGGGTCTATATATAAAACAAGGCCAAAAACAGACCAAAAGTCACTTAAAACATTGAAAACCGACTTCTGCATCCTTCTGGGGCGGACCACCGAAGTTTCAGGGCGGACCGCCGAAGAAGTATGCAGAAGCTGCGCAGTAGACGGGCGGACCGCCCAAGAAACAGTGAGATCCCGGATCCTCAGGGCGGGTCGCCGAATATGGAGGGCGGACCGCCCCAGAAACTTCTGACTTGTCTTGATTCGTGCCGATTCGCTGATTTCGCTCCGATTTTGTTCCGATCTCGTCCAGACTCCTCCGTACCTGTAAATACAAACAAGATTAAAGCAGTACCACGAACTTGACATGAAACTAAATAAAACTAAAGAAAATCAAACTAAAAATGATTGAGTTTTGGAATAATTCCTTCATATAAACGGTATACAATACCGACTTATCAATATTATGAAGAAATTCACAATTATATGTATTGACTAAACTATCATAATTATAACAAAACTGTGCAATTAACTATATAACTTTCATTAAGTTATGGGTTCAAACCTTTATAAATAAAAGATGAGATTTGAGGAGCTAGACTCCTATATTTCTATAAAAAAATAAAAAAAATTGAAACGCATTTCTATAAAAAAAATAAAAAAAATTGACACACAACCCTTTTATAAGCAACTTATAAATGAATATGTTTGTAAACACAATCCATGGTAGAATTGTGGTGTAATTTTTGTGTCATAAATATATGGCTTAACTGATTACCTCATTTAAGAATCGTTATGCAAGTCAAAAGGTCTACTCTCTCGGGATACCACAACGAAGAAATTGAAGAGATCCTTATTACAAAATTTGAGTTAAGTGTTACGAAATAAGAGATAAAGAACAATTTGAGATAGGAGATAAGAGTTATAAATTTTGTGTAATTAAAGAAATTTTTATTATAAAATTTAAGTTAAGTGTTACGAGATAAGAGATATAAACAATTTGAGATAAGAGATGAAGTGTTATAAGCCAAATTTGGCTTAATTTTTGCTATGCCCATCAAAACTTGCTAAATAGTCAATATACCAATCAAATACTCCTAATAACCAATATACCCATCAAACTTCATTTTTATTACTTCTATCTCCTTTTAAAACTTGTTAAATAGCTAATATCCCCATCAAAATTCATTTTTTTTTTTTTATTTCTATCTCTTTTTTATTTATTTAACATATCATTTAACTAATATCAAATTTGAATGGACCATTATACCCTTTTTATTAAATGGTGAGCTTCCTTAGAATTCTTGACTGGATGAGATGAGAAAAGAAACAACAGTGATTTTTAACATCCATGCCTTGAGTTCATTTCTTACGTTGGATTTTCTTTTTTTTTCAAAATTTATTCTCTTAGAATTCTTTCATTTTTCTCATTATCTCTGTACCATGCTTTATACATCGGTACACAAAAATCGTATTTATACTGGGACTAAGAGTTTGTAACGTTTAATGCTAAAATTGGTTTTCTTTCAATCGGTTTTCCTCTATATTTTCCAACATTAAGAAAATCCCGGTGCTTAATAACCATTACAGAAGGTCAAAAAGAGAAGCACACTTTATCATCTAAAATACTTAAATGGACATCTCCACTTCAAATGAAGGGTAAAAGTGTAATTTTAGTATTTTATAACATATTAATAGGTGGTTTAATAAATGAAAGGGGATGGAAGTAAGAAAAATGAATTTTGATGGGTATATTGGCTATTAAGAGTGTTTGATGGGGATATTGGCTATTTAGCAAGTTTTGATGGGTATAGCAAAAATTAAGCCTACAAATTTTGTGTATGTGTTGACGTATGGATACTTCCAAACTTTATAGATTTTGTGAGGTGGCGTGGATAGTTAAAATGAGGACGCTCGGAAGTCGAAAAATTCCTTACTAGTACTTCCGGCTCTTCACTGATCCTCCTCGGAACCTCAGCGAAAGAAAGGAATGCACAAATGCACAATGCATCGCCGCCTTACCTACGCCTTGTCCATACAGCCACGCCCACACTCCTTTCCGCGCCTTCTCTCTCGCTTTTTCTCATCACACACCGACCTGAAGATCACGTTCCTGTACGAGCAGCTGGGGCGGCGGTACATTAATGTACAACACTGGTAATCAATCTAAGCAAATAATCAACGATTGAGGTTTCTTCTTTAGGAAAGATAGAATTTTCATGTAAAAAATCTAATCTCCTTTTATTAGGAGCAAGGATTTCAATAAAAATTAAAAAAAATAATCAATCTATAAGGAAACAAATATCCTTACTCCTAATAGAAGCATGTCGAATTTTTTGACATGAAAGTTCTATCTTCCCCAAGTAATAAATCTCAACCGTTGATTGTTTACTTAGATTGATCACCACCGTTAACGTACTTTAATGAAAGTTCTATCTTCCCATTTTCCCCTTTGTTAGACTCTCCTTCACATCACCCCACCGCCCGCCTCCGCGCCGACCTAGCTCCGCTCTGCCGACCTGGCCACCGCACTGGTGTGCCGGCGACCCACCCCGCAACTGGTGACCCGCCCCGCTGCAACCAGCGCGCGCCCTCCTCCCTTTCTCCTCTCGGCTCCAACAGCCCCAAACCCGACCCCGCAACCAAGCCCCCACTGCCCCACTCCGCGCTGCCCTCCTCTGCCCGACTGCGCCGGCCACCCGCCGCCGTCGCCACCCCTTCCCCCACCTCACTACTTCGCCCCTCTCCCCACTGCCTCTTCACCTAGGCCGCGCCCCACAACCGCCAGCAGCACCATTCCTCTGGCCGGCGACGCAACCGGAACCACCAAGCCGTCCCCGCCATTCCGGGCAGCCCACACCTAAGTTGAGCTTTCTCCGCCTTGCTGCCCATTCGTCGCCTTCGTTGGAGTCTAAGTCGTGTACCACCATTCACGCACGCCAGGTGTTCGATCAATCGCCCGGTGTGCATACTTGTCTCCGCGAAAGAAATTTTGTTATCACTTACTCTTTACTTCCAGAAAAAGGTAACCGGACTTCTCTATGACTCGATTTTTAGTTTAGTAGTTAATTGCTATTTTCAGTTCTTAATTAGTTTGTGCATGTGATTCGATGTTGAAAATGTGAATTTCTTATATGCATGGAAATGTATTGTGCGAAATGGTTTGTGACATGAAAAAGAATTTATGTATGAAATTAGTTTGTCGTAGTATTTTTTTTATGTGCATGAAAAAAGATTTGAGATTTTATTGGATTTACGACGGTGTACTATCGAGTCCAATCGTAGGTCTCATAGTTCTGTTCCGGCATTCAAGTAAATAAAAAAAAGAAGCAGCGGATAGCGATCCTCGCCTAAGGGCAGTTGTGAATCAAAAAAAAAAAAGTGATATTCCCTCATTTAAGAATCTTTCTGCAAGTCAAAAAGTCTCCTCTCACTCTCAGGATGCCACAGCGAAGAAATTGGAACTCCCCGTCATTCTTTGAACTCCTCCTCAGAAGTTAGAACCTCAGCGAAAGAAAAAAGGAATGCACAATGCACCGCCGCCTCACTCTCACCTGCGCCTTGTCCATACAACCACGCCGCCCACACTCCTTTCCTTGCTTCCTCTCCCGCTTCTTCTCATCACACGCCGACCCGAAGATCGCGTTCTTGTACGAGCAGCTGGAGAGGACCATCGCGCTCCCCGTTGCAAATAGCTCCCACTCTCAATCTCAGTCAGCGCATCAGAGCAGAGGGACGCTGGCGGTTGAACGAGGTGAGGAAGGGGATGATGATGGTGGGAGAGGAAGGAGTGAGGTGGTGATCTCGCACCCGTGGCCGGAGTGGGTGGGTCTCATGGAGCTGCTGGTCAAGAAAGAGTACCTGGATCTGGTCGGATTGGATGATCTGAACCATGTCCGGACTGCTTGTCTCCGGTTCGCCCGGGACCGGGCTGGCTTGATTAGGTGAGCCGGTTGTTCAGTTGTTTATGCCTGCCTGCAAGGTGTTTGTTGAAATGCCGTAGAGAATTTTGTTCGTATTACATAGAATTTTTTTATTGTTCAATTTTTTTCAGTTTACATGTTTTTGTTTCAAATTTGTGTAGATATTTATCAAGAAAGGAGATTCATGAGGTTGCTGGATGTGGTTGCCCCAGCTTGGACCGCAAAGTTGTGAACTCGGGGAAGCGTTTGCGGGCTCATGTGGGCATTGATGAAGGAAATGTAATCATTAAAGAGCCTCTCTAAACATGTTTCATTTGGTTCTATGTAGATATTATAACTTACACACTAAGTTTGATTAAGGAATTGAGAATGATTGTAGAATGTTTCATTTTTCTGACAGTTATACAACAGTTAAGTTTCCGACAGCCTATGTAGTAATTTCTTAGAACTTTTTAGGCTTTAGCTCACTTAAATACAAAAATAAATAGAAAAAAGGAAGGTAGCTGTTGTTCTAATAACAGTTTCCTGGTAAGGGTTGTTTGGATCATTTCATTCTTCTTATGTCTACAACTTCCTAACTGAGAACCTGATCTTCGCAGGTTTGTAGCAGGTGCAGTTTAAGGGGAAACTGTGAGAGGGCATACATAAAGGCTCGTAAAGAGGAACATGGTCGAACTGTAGATGTCATGCGAATTTTGTTAACTTATGGGCTGGATGCAGCCAATGGGTTAGTGCAAAACAAGGCATGCTTAAACAAGCCCGTTAAAGAATCTGTTAAGAAGCTAATGGGTGATATTGTGGAACTTGATTTGAAGCAGTTCGATTCCAGCCATGACAATCCACTACTATCTGAGAAACCTTCATCCATGCATAAAGGTCCATTTAGGCATCAAATGATTAAGGACCAACTGCCAATGAGGCAGGGTGATTGGATATGCCCGGTGTAAGCTATATATTTCTATATTTCACTCTGAAATACATCACACCAACTTTGTGGATTGTAACTTAATGGCAAATTTTAAGTCAATATGACAACTGTTTGATACTGGAACCGTACTTGCACAGTAGAAGTTGTATATGAAGCAAGGGAGAAATACATGTTTGAAACAAACACTAAAAGTTTCGCTTCAGTCTCACAAATAAAACAACATTTCATTGCAACTATGAGTAATTGGTTGTATGTTTTGAACTTCCTTTACAACAGTCGTCCAGTATTATCAAGATTGTGTGTTTCTCTTATGAATTGAATTTAAGCTAGATGCACTTTCAATGTCCTTCCTTTTTTTGCTGTAGCTTTCAATGTCTTTCTTAAACGAAAGTAAATTCTACTTGAGAGTTGAGATGACTGTTTGCAAATCCACTTTCCTTCAAGTATGATCGGTCCTTAGGTTCTTGTAGGATAAAATAGTGGTTATCTTGACACAGTTTTGTCTTTATGAATTTGTAGGTGTAATTTCATGAATTTTGCAAAGAATTTGAATTGCTTAAAATGCAATAGTGAATCAGAAGAGAGATACAACATCTTGCGGAGGGAGCAAGAACATCTTCCTCTCAAAACTGGAGATTGGATATGTCAAAAGTACAATGCTTGAACCCTGAAAACTTATTGTATTCAAAAGAATTAGCGAGGGTGGCTGGTTTTGGAATGTTTGAATAATAGAGGGGACATAAAGGTGGTAAGTAATATCTTGCTTTGCGAGGGCATGTGAAATTGCAGGGATGAAGTTGTATTTAATTGTTTGCTAGAGCCTCTCAGCACATTAGCAACTCCCAGAAAATTATATAATCACTGTGATTTTTGTTTATTTTGGACTCACAGCGGGATTGGGCAGAAGGGGGTAGTTTTGAAATTTACTGGGGTACAATTTAAGTTGTGCTGTGTGGTTTTTTGGGAATTGTAAGCTTATTTCTTTTCTCTTGCAGGTGCAATTTCATGAACTTTGCGAAGAATACAGAATGCTTGCAATGTCATGAAAAACCCAAGGACCGTTCCCTTAATGCTGGTGAATGGGAATGCCACTCGTGAGATTACTCACCAGAAAAGATCTCTTTTCAATTTAGGTTCAGTTTATTTATGATTCTTATTTGAATCTTTTAACCTAATATGTGTCATATGTTCAGGTGTTATTATGTCAATTTCAAAAGAAATGAGTACTGTCGGAAGTGTGGGTGGAAGAGACCAAAATCATTGAATTTTCACAATAACGATACCATTGGTCTACAGCCAGAAAATCATGTATCTGGGAAAAAACCAACAATGTCATTTGTCAGAGATGCCATTGATATGAATACAAGTCATTTTTCTCGGAGAAAGAGCCTCGACATGGAAGAAGAGTGGAATAATAATCACATGGAAATTCTTGATTTTCCAATAATTGGCGGTAGAGGTTCTATTTCTAGAGATCCTTGTGCAAGGGAGAAATGGAAGGAAGAGATGTTTAAGAGAAGCAAAGGAATTTCAACGAAACATAGCAGAGGAGGCAGTCAAAATGTTCCATGTTATTCTGGTATTCCAAAAAGTATGGAACTGGATGAACCGACAGATGATGATGAAGAAATTGCTTCATGGTTTATTGCCGAGAGACATAATAAAAGCAAACTGCATCATGACTAACCGTAATTATTGTCAAGAGTTGTGACCAGATCAAGCAAGTATAATTTGTTGAGGAAAAATATACAATGGTTTAATGTGTACAAACAGCAATAGAATTTACGCTTGGCTGAAAAGAGGATCTGCGTATCAAAAGATAGTAAAATGGTTTTATTTGATGATTGGACTTGCTGTTTCAATAGATTTTCTGGCAATAGCGTTCAAATATATGGCGGATAGGCAATATCAACAGTTAATTATATATACTAGAGCTGTAACTCGGACTTCGCCCCAAAATATGATAACAAAAAAATAATAAAACTTATAAATAAAAATATTTATTTTAAAAAAGTTAAACATGATTTGAAATATGATAACAAAAAAATAATAAAACTTATAAATAAAAATATTAATTTTTAAAAAGTTAAACATAATTTGAAATTTTTTGATGTGAATAATGATGATAATGTATAATTTGTAAATAATAACACATATATGTTGGACCACTTTAAAAATTAAATTTTGTCTTGGACATATCATATCATCTTATTAAATGGGGAGATAATAAATATAAACCATTGGATCAAAGTAGATAAAGAGATTTAAACAAAATCAATGGTTAATAATATTGATGATGTGGTATAGTTGAGGTGTTTGGAGAGTTACCCTCTTTCTAGTTGATAGATTCTTGCACTTGCAATGTGCAGTCATTAAAACCGGCCCATGCTGCAAGGAATTCTAAATAATTCTCGGAATGGCTGCCTATAAGTTTAGTACTAATAGTTCATAACACTACTAAGAGCAATGCTCTGATTGCTCTCTATATAACATCACATGTTTGAGATTCGAATGGAGATCTCCTATATACTTTGGACATTTAAATTTGAGTGGTTATCTGTCGTATATAATTAAAATAACGATAGAATATATTTATGAAACAATGTTTTGAATTTTCAATTCTCGAAGTTGGTACTCATACCCAAAATCACAACAATAATGAAATCATTTTATCTAAAACTGTTATTTTTCCTCTTTAGAAAATACCGACAAAAGTAATATATGATCAGTGAAGAACATTAGTTTATTTCCTCAAATATGGACATTAGCTGTACCCTTTCAATTCTTTAGAATATCTAAACAAGAGTAGTTAAGAGTGATTGGGGAGCATGGCCCTGCATTTATGGATGAATGGCACGGAATGAGAAAAATGAAAAAAACCATGGTTTTCCTCAAAAAAAAAAAAAAAAAAAAGAACCATGGTCATGTGACGAATCACAGGAGAATATAAACAGAAGTACACGAGTAAACGGGATAGAAGCAACATGAATCTAATTGTCAATAATTTACAGACCAAATGAGCTATTTTGTCATTTTGATATAAAACTTCTTAGACACTAATTTAAATCAAATGGCTCTCGACTAATTAAAAAAAAATAATTTAGGAACTAACTAAAAAATAAATACAATAGTTCAGACTTCAGGTAGTGAAATTTTTTTAAACTTCCTCAAAAAAGTAGAAGAAAAATAAAAAAAACTTGAGGTAATCAGGTAACTAATAATAAGGCCAATTAGTAGTAGTTGATAGTTCGTCTGCTCTCCTCCTCGCTATCTCTTCAAGCAGTGCTGCTGTGCTGTGTGGGGGACCGAATCTTGCTTTAACCTCCAAATTGGGTTAAGTTAACAACTCTTTATCTCTCTCTCTCTCTCTCTCAGCCCTTACCTGCCGCAATCTCTTTCCAATCCTTCACTTCATTCCCCCTCCTTTCAGCGAATTTCCTGCCACGCCATGGCCTCCGAGGCATCTCCTGTTCTGGGTGAGCTCTCATTTTTTTTTTTTTTTTTTGCTCTTAATTTGTTTAATTATTGGTTCCTAATTCACTGCTGGAGTGTTAATTTCATAATTTGTGAGTTGGGTCCTGTTAATTTTTAGTAATTTGTGAAAATTGTCCTTGTGTTTTTGTTTACTAACCTTTTTTGGACAATTAGGAATCACATTTCTGAAACTTGAGGCAATGTGCTATTTTTTTTCTGTGCTGCAAAAGAATACAACTTTATAAGTGTTTTTTATAGGATAGGTGGTTTACCAATAAAAGAAGAAAAGTGCTCTCTTGCTTAAGAAGAAGAAATTGGAATCATGCTCTAATTTTATAATTATGCAGTACCTAGGAACTTCAGGCTGTTAGAAGAGCTCGAAAGAGGGGAGAAAGGGATAGGAGATGGTACCGTCAGCTATGGAATGGACGATGCCGATGACATGTTCATGCGCTCGTGGACTGGAACAATTATCGGCCCTGCTAATGTAAGCTTCAGTTATATGTCATGTAATTACTCTTTGTTGGTTTCTTATTGCTGTGAATTGAGTTGAAAGTTTTGTTTTTTAGACTGTTCATGAGGGGAAGATTTACCAGCTGAAGCTATACTGCGACATGGAGTACCCAGAGAAGCCGCCAACTGTTCGGTTCCAGACCCGAATCAACATGACATGTGTCAACCAAGAAACCGGCCTGGTACGCTAAGATTTTCTGTTAATAGAAGGTTTTGAGTTGGAACCTCAGAATCACACTGCCAATGCATCAAATTGGCACCAATACAACGGATTGATTATGCTGATGTTTTTTGTTGGAGTTTCACCTTTACATAATTAAGGTGTAAACTACTCATAATACCCAAATTGTATGCTATAAGGCAAACAATATAAGGCATGACCTCTTCTGCGAGATTGGTTGATAGGCACAAAAATCTGAATTGTACCAAACATCCACAGTAGCAGGGTTAGGCTAACTCAAACTCGGTGATGATAATTTGAATTTGTAATTCATAATTGAGAATTTGAGTTTGTAATTCATAGTTGGCATGACCTGCATTTCTTAGCTTTTATACACCACTTTGCACAAGGCCCCTGTAAAATCAAATACATGGTTTTGATGTTATTGTCAACTGCATAGCAGCTTTTTGAAGCAATCATAAATTTTTTTTATATTATGTTGGAATGTTGAGTTGGCATTGTGCATTTCTTAATATGTATTTTCTTAATTTATATAATTGTTTCTGCTATGTTCTTTAGGTGGAGCCGAGCCTGTTTCCCATGCTTGCGAACTGGCAGAGGGAATACACAATGGAGGATATATTAACAAATTTGAAGAAGGAGATGTCATCCCCCCAGAATAGAAAGCTCTACCAACCGCCTGATGGTAATTTCTTGCTTTTATTTTACTATTTGGTAAATCATAAATGAGATCCTTTCCTGGTCCATGCCGTACTGTGATCTAACATGTGAACGATTGGTTTAAATGTTGTATAGAGATATTTTGAACAATTCAACATCCTGTATATGATATTTATGAAAAAGTAGACCAACAATTGAGTTCTAATTATAATTTGATAACTTCAATGAAAGCTCCATTCTTCAAAAACTCATGTTGACACCCAACAACTCCATATTTAATTATAATTGTTAATCTTAATGGAAATGTTTATTCCAAACTCACATTGAATGCTAGCAATTTTTGAGCATATTTCTCATGTGACACATTTCATCTCTGGAGCTTAAATTGAACTATGATCAAGTTTAGTGAATGTTCATTGTCCACAACTCCATATACATATTCCAAATTCATATTGTAGTGAATGGGTTTATTTTATGTAAATGAAAGGGCAAAAATCTGTTGTCATTCAACATCAACATAATCACCACCAACATCTCATCTTTATAGTGGTCTTTTTTTTTTAAAAGAACAAGCAAAAACATGCAAGTTGTAGGAAAATTGAGGGGTTGGACTGGTAGCTAGCTTCTTGGTGGAATATACAAACAAATTTATGCTGATTAAAGCTGTAATTTTCATGTGCAGGTAATATGGAGCAGAGAGTTGAGCAGAAAGGACTGGTAGTTAGATGTTGCATTCTTTAATACAAAAGCCACAAGCAATTATTATGTATATAATTGTTAAAGGGAGGATTCAAATTTGACAACGCAACTTTATTCATTATGTTTATTATTCTAAGGTACAAATTTTAAAGTAATTTGAAAAAAAATAAACTGAGGTCTAGTTCAGCATTTTTTTTTTTTTAAAGTTGATTCTTGATGTTTCATAAGCTGTTGGTGACTAAATGTTGGCTTGTTATTTGATGCATGGACAACGAAATTTTAGAAATTTTTATAGCAATCTATAAAATTTTGATTGTATTTGGCAACGAATTTTTGGAAAAGAAACTGGCTTTTGTTAGGTTGGGCACAAAATAATTAGGTTTATATTATTTTGACAATCAATGATGAATATTTGTGGATGCCATAAGCATGACGCATGAATGATTATCAAGTTTTTCGTAAAAAAGAAAAAACAACGGAGTCCTCCATTACCAAACAAGTGGAGAGGAGAGCAAATACGCTTAGACGAAGCAAAATTAAACCAAGCAAAATCGAACTTTTATGTGAATTGCCATTTGCCAACTGGTCAGACCAATTTTTTTTTTATTGAAATACAAGGCAAGGTGACATGATAAAGCATCCAATTGAATCTCTTATACTATTTCTCCCAAAAAAAAAAAAAAAAAAAATTCTCTTGTACTATTGTAACGGTTAAAGGCGCAACATTTGGGTGCACTGTAGATTTCTACAGTAGAAAAGAACAGATTTTTTTTTTTTTTTTTTTTTTTTTAAGGTTACATGCTGTGTACTGTATAGCGTTGGTTTGTCAATCGATGGCGGTTGTAGATTTGCATTGTATATTATATGGAGAACCCTTTAAATTATACTAAATATATTTTGATCGTATTGTACAAGTATTTTTTTTTACCATGATATCTCAGTCGCGCGGAGCGCGCAACACCTTTCTAGTTTAATTAGAGTCGGTGCTAATGGCTCAACAAGAACAAATATATGGTGAGGCTTACACTTAGGTGATGTTAAACTCAGAATTTTATCAAAATTCTTTTAAATTTGGATTTACATAAAAACTACAATAAGCTATATCAAGATATTTTAGTACTTTCTATATCTAATCAATTATGGTTACAAAAGGTCGAATGCAAATTGAATATCTTTGCCGATTTGAACAAGGTTTAGACAATTATGACAACCAATTTAAGTAAAGTACAACTTGAGTAGGGTTGGAAATGAGCCGAACTGAATAAGTTCAAACTCGGCTCATTAAGTTAACGAGCCGAAAACATAAACTTACATCTTAACAACTAAAGCCCGCAGGCAGGCCATTACTTTAAGAGGAGGGATCCATTGACAATCCTTAACTTGACAATTTGATATTTCAAAAATTTGTAAAAAATCATATAAATTCTCAAAAATAGAAAAAAGTTTACGGAATTATTTCTTGACTTGTAGATTGATTATGTTTCCGATTATATTCAATTTGAGTTATAGTTGATAGCCCTTCAAAGATCCGTTAAATTACACCATTAAAAAATATACAAAATTTTGATAAGCCATCAAATGATGTTCAAATTGATTGAAATTTGGAATACTATCGATCTACAAGTTAACTAATGCATCCATAAATCTTTTTTCAATTTTAAGATTTTTTATAAATTTTTATAATTTTTTTAAATGTTTTATTGTTAAGATTGTCAAAGTTTGCAGTGTCAAGGATCCCTCTTACTTAAAAGAGCTTACAAAGTCTGAAAGCCTAAAAAAAGAAAAATTTACAGTCCGAATTACAAGGCCTCAAACCGGCCCATTTTAATTGCAACCTTACCAGCATATTAGCACTGCAGTGACGCACTGGTGTCAGTTTCCTTCGTTTTTGAGCCGCTAGCCCGCTACGCAGACGGTGTTACCTCTTTGTCCTCGTTGCGCTCGATGTGGTCCGGTCTTAGTCCAGTCCGGTGCTAGCTATCGCGTCTGGTCGCGTCTTGGTATGCAGGCGACGGTGAATATCATGCGATGATAATTGGTCTCGTCCTCTTTGCCACACTGCTCACTGCTGATAGATAGGCTAGGCAGGTAACTCTCGACCTATTTTTCCTATGCAAATTACTCATCAGTCATCACTGTTACCGGTAGAGCTTTCTCCCTAACCTGACCTCCGTAGGAAAGTTTGGACTTTGGCCTCAAGGTGAGATGTCTAGGTCCCAAATTGCTGGCCAGTACCAGTAGGGATTCGTGTCAGTTTGAACCTCCTGCTAGGTTAATGCTGCATGTGCGGCGTACCCGGATTTGACTGTGTATTTTCCATTTTTCAAAACTCCGAGTGATTTTCATTAATTGCTTTGCTTCGGATTGTCATAAGTTCGACCAATGATATCAGCAATTATTTTTTGAACTGTGAGCACATGCTTTCAAGTCCAAAGCCCACAGGCGTCAAAATTTTCCGACTAATCTTAAATTATAATTATTTGTTAACATGGTGTGTTTTTATAGATTTTCATGGCAAAAGAACCGATCTGATTGCAGATTGCTGTAAATTTTTAAATAAGGCATAATTTCATCAACAAGTTAATAATATAGGCTTAATTTTTAAGCATATCACTGCAAATCTTGTACCAGAGCATATTCCTGTAGATATATATTTATGCAAAAACTTTTTTAGTGAGCTGACCCCTTGTAACAATGTGGCATATCGATATACATATCATTACTTTTTTGCTACATACAAACTACTTTATTTATTATACTTACTGTATTTATTTACTGTATAGATGTGGTGTATATCCATTTTAGAAAAAAAAAAAGATATTATTCTTTTATAATTGCCACAAATTTAAAACCCTAGCCGCAATTTCTTTTTGAAAATACCATACGACCCTTTCATAAGAATCACTAACCCTACGCATTGAAACCCTAGCCGCCTTATTTTCATTCTTCTTCTTTTTTTTCCCTCTTCGTAGATTGAATCACTAACCCTACACATTGAAACCCTAGCTGCAGTAAAAATCCTAGCCACAAACGAGACGGACTGCCATTGTACAAGTATTACAAACCCTCCACATTGAAACCCTAGCCGTAATTGAGATAGACCATCCATCCCTTCTATAAGTAATACTAACCCTCCACATTGAAACCCTAGCCGCCTTATTTTCATTCTTCTTCTTTGTTCTTTTCCTCTTTACAGAGACCATCCCGCCGCCCCTATATCACTACTACTAACCCTTTCAAATTAAAACCCTATCTACATTTTTGAACTAGCCCAAATCCGGTACCAAAAACTACCTCCGATTAGCTCATACGAGTACCGACCGTACCCTACGCAGTTGCCTTGGCCCTATTGCCGAGAGAAGTGTATAAGTTGGTTGAGCTAACAAAATTACTTGACACGACAACAACCCCGACCCCACCACCCCTGCCGTGGCCATCGTCACAGCACACACCAAAAAGAACGACAAAACTACAAAGAGGGGATCACAAAGTAAGATATGTTCCGTTTCTCTCACTCAAGTTATTAGTCAACTCTTTTTATTACAATGAATAAGATCTCTCTAGAATTAATTTAGCCTATATATGCGATTAATTTATTAGAGATTTTGTGCAAATAATGAGCTAATTTGGATTGTCCATGTTGTAATGTTTATATTAATTCGTCCGATCAGTAACATTAGTAACCCAACCCAGTACCATAAGATACTATTCTTGCTCCAACCCTCTCCTCTCCCATCCGGCTTCTGCCCTTCAGCATCCTTGCCTCGCAACACTGGACTTGTGAGCTGTGGGCACAAGCACTGCCTAACCTGCAAGTTCCACCTCTGAAGACTGAAAATCAATTTGGGGAAAACCTCAGGTGCAGGCCAATCGTTGCTGCAAACTGATTTGTTTCAGATCTGTCTTTTTTTTTTTCTTCCAGAGATAGCATTAAATGGAAATTAGAACTTGGTCTACTTGTTCTCGTCTGTTTTAGTTTGTAGTATTGTTTTTTTTCATTTGTGGATAAAAAGTGAATTTCATTCACCTAGGCATTCTTTTTAATGCCTTTTTACTCAGAATATACCAAAATGCCTCCAGTATATTGAGGACATTCATGTAAGAAACAATGAAAGCGCAGTATAGTTGAGGTATTGTTGAATGCTAAATTATTACTTTTAAGCTTCTGTTTGGAACTTTGCATGGAAAAAATCTGGTAATTTCATTTGAGTTCTCTCTCTCGATCTGGTAAATTTTGACAAGCTTAGTGAGCTAAATCGAGCTGGATCGATCAGTTAATGAGCAACCTTGAGCTGGCATTATTGGCTCAGAACCAGCAGTACAAACGAGCTGGCTCGGCCCATTTTCTTATTGAGGCTAGCTAACACATTACCGAGCCCGAGCCAGTTCACACCGTTTGGACCTCTAGCTCAGATAGACTGAGAGGGAAGGCTCGGTCACTAACCTTTTTTTTTTTTTGGACTAATTTGATCACTAACTATTTATTCAGATTACTGGAGTAAAAATCATGGTTGTCTGTAAATGTTGTATTTTTATTGTATTTAGTATTTACTCCTTTGGTAGATAGAGACTTTTTTGTGTTTCACTTATTAACTGCAATGCTAAAAAAGGTGGAAAATTTTCTCCTGGAAAACATTGACCTTTTGTTTCAATCAATCATGGTCCTCTTTGTTAACATGATCAATTCACTAGAGTGAAAAATGTCTTCTTCTTTTTCCTCAAATAGTGGTACTAAGAACTGGTTTCATTGATGACTTACAAAAATGTCTTCTTCTTCTTCTAGTTTGACGATTTTACTCCTTATCATTCTCACATTTTACAAATTGCATGTGTTCGACTACCGCAAATTTACTTTGCGGAACTAGGCATCAAGATTTCCGATAACGTATTTTGCAAAATTACATATCATTTATGAACCATTACCAAAACTTAAATTTTTTTTTTCTTTTGTTTTTGTTTTCATTTCAACAGATTTTATTTCATTACTATTACATCATGGTCAATGTATCTCTTGAGTTATTACTGTCATTTATTACACATGTACGTTCTCTAATCTTATGTGAAAATATTCCATATGTGTATTATCTTTTTTATGGCTCATTTCATTTCTTAAATTGTTTTACCAATTTTCTTTTTGTAGATTTTATGCGGAAGTATGGCACTATCTCGCAGAGTATAAATGCGGATATGATAATGCAAGTCATATTTCAGCTTGATGTTACATCATTTAGCATGAATGGTCTAGGAAAAAGGAGTGTCCTCCCAAAATTGATGGTAACTCTAATACTTTTATTTTTACAGTTTCTATTTTATGTATTCTTGTTATTATTATTTTGATTTATATGGCTCTATTGTTCATTTCTAGCCTAACCTAACTTGCTTGGGATAAAGGCTTTGTTATTGTGGTGGTTGTTTGTCTATAGTTGTGTATTCTTAATTTTTTGTAAAAAATAATTATTATAAATTGTTTTCAGCATTGAATCTACGAGAAAGAACATAATCAATTTATTATATTATTTACTAGTAGGCAAACAACCTACTATGAATTTTCATTTGCATTATTGATAGTGACGTATAATATAAGTACTTCACAGATTTAGGTTTATCCATTTTGCATCTTTTAATGATGATATGTGTGGTGAGTAGATAAACTCGATTTTGACAAACCCGTATGAGGGGCAGAAAACTGGAACCAGTGGGCTTTAGAAAAATGTTCCTTTAAAATCTGATCTTTCATGTTGTATTTATTAGGTATTGGTTTTAGTTTATATGCAATATGTTGGTAATTTTTTTTATTATAATTTTTTTCTTGGTATTATTAGGTGAAACTTTTCCAGCAGGAAAATTACCTGGCAAATTGGATTCAGGTACATTGCGGCTTTTAAGTTATTGTAATTGAGAGTATTAGATGTATAATGTAATAGCCACATCTTGGATTAAATTTTGTTTTGATGGATGAATAAAGGAACTATCTTTAACTAAGAGTTGGCAGCCCCATTTGTAGTCTATGAATTGCGGTTTATCTTACGTAACAGTTTTGACGAAGATTAACATATGATGCTCTCTGTATTGTCTAATGGCATTTAATAGATATAGCTGAAATTGGAACAGAAGAGATTGTAAATTATATTGTTTTCAGATGACAGTAGAATAGAGCTGGATGAAGTGCTGCTGACTGCCGTTTTATTGTTTGTTGTATGTTGGAAATCCACTTTCCTGGCTGTATGTTGGAATTGCAAAAATATTTAGCCTTGCTTTCATTTATTTTGAAGTAGCTTCTTTTTCTCAGTCTTTATCACTTGTATATACTATATAATATTATGATGACTGGCAGCATAAGTTTAATATTGATTTACCTCAAATCCTCAATATAGTGACAAATAATCTAGCAGAAAGCCAAGCCAAAAAGGAAAAATAGGAGTAAGTTACAGAAAACTGCCATAATAACATCTAAACCAGTATTTACATTAGTGAGTCTACATTAGTGATGCTCCTTCTGAGTTACAGCTTTGTACACTAATGCGTTGTCTACACTTACCAGGAAGATTGAAGATCTGGCGACTTTTCGGTACAGATGAAGCTAATCCTGGTCAATCTAATATAACAAATTTGACTATTAAGTGGTAGGACTCGACTTTTAAAGTCCAAAAAATTATGTGATTAGTAAGAATCTGAATCTTGAACTATAATTTTAAGAGAAACTTGGTAAGGGACATTTAAGGGGACAAAAAAGATTTTCTCTAAAATTTAATAAGTTCGATGATCCAATCCATCAGCAAGAGATATTAATTATAATTATAGGAATCGACTAACAATCCCCCTAAGTAAATCCTCGCTAAAATCTCCCATAACAGTCTATTTTCAGCTAAAAGATGCATCGAGCGCTCGGCCCGAAGTTGTCAAAAATGGAAAATGCATCTTGCCAGCTTGTCAACTAGCACCCAACCCACTTGCATCAAGGCACACAACCTTCAATCATGGCAAGCTCCCAGCAATAAGTTGAAAAGTGTTTATGTGGAAATGAAAAGTGATTACGTGGAAATGAAAATTGTTTATGTGGAAACGAAGAATGTTTATGTAGAATTGAAAATTATTTATGTAGTTTTAAAAAGTGTTTATGTATTATTGAAAAGTGTTCATACAACCATTAGAAGTGTTTATATAAAATGAATGAAGATTTAGTAAGCATATTAGATTCATTCAAACTATTGCTTAATGTACAATCTTTAACAACAAAATACAAAACAAACTTCAAAAACAACATAAAAACCATTAAAATACTACAAATCACAACAAAAAATAACTGTGTAGTACGTACAAAGTACTAACACAGTGCACATCTCCATCGGCACCGACGATCGCGATCGTTACAAGGTGCAGCCGGGATCACAGTCGTCAGAAGGCGAGACTGAGATTGCAGTCGCCGGGAGGCGAGGCCAGATCGTCAGAAGGCGGGACCGAGATCGCAGTCGCGGGGAGGCGAGGCCGGAATCCCAATCGCCGAAAGGTGAGGCCGGGATCCCGATTGCTAAGACGAGGGAGAGATCGCTAACAATTGAAAGGGGGATCTCCATTTGTTGAAAGAAAGAGAAATAGATTGATTGATTGAGAAAAGGAACGAGAGGGAAGAAAAGGGAGAGAGGAGAAAAAAGTAGATACTAAGATCACGCTAAGTTAATAACGATGAATCGAGGTAAGTTAGACAAGTGAAATCGAGTTGGGGGATTTCTCGGTGATATAAGGTCAGGGAGCTATTCTTTTTCTCCATTTTGAATCCAAAACTGATTCAACACGCGCGACCATATATAATACAAGGTCCAAGCAGCCCAGAGTCCAGACAAAAGTACGGCGCTCTTTTTTCCTAGGAGAGGGATCAACAATCACTAATTAGTAAAATTTCAAAAGAAATAAGCCTTAAATTAAAATGTCTTAAAAATAGAAAATTTTGAAGTAAAAAAATTTAAATAGTCCATCTCATAATCTCATTACAATCCAAGTTATCCAACGGTCATGCCTTCTATTTGAAGTTTTGAACTCACTTGCATAGAACCAGAGTTATAATTTAATGTTTAAACCAACAAAATTGAAAGTTTGCCTCATGTTCTCTCTATAAATAATTCAGTAATCGTTTTGGAAGAAAATGAAAAAAAAAAGAAGAAAGTCAAATGCAGGACTTGAATCTGAAGATGTCCATTGTTGTTTAAATTTTTACCAAAACTTAAAATTATGTCTCATTTGCTTCAAACAGGTCATATCAATTTACCAGAGATACCGGGTACGAACGCTTCTTCCCGACTCGGGTTTACTAGCCGGCTTCTTGGTATTCTTCGCTTTCGCCATTGCTGCCGTAGCCCTGACTTCCAAGATCTCTACAATTCGGATCACTACGTCGTTCATCCTGGGCCTTATCTCGGGGAATTCAGCAGTGCAATCGATCGCCAATTGCAGAAACTGCACAAGTTCATCCTCCCCGACACACTGATCTTTCACTAACTCATCCTGGAGCACCGCATCAGCCCAACCGTCTCGTAGTTCTGAGTGGGACCATTTTACCAGGTTATACCCTCCGTATAATGCCACCTCGGCCGGCGCCTTTCCGGTTAACAGCTCAAGTAGTAGCACCCCAAAACTGTAGATGTCGCCTTTTTGAGAGGTGACAGTGGGGTCAACCACCTCGGGTGCCTGGTAGCCAATGCGACCGACACGGGAGGGTATAGGCGATGCGAGGGAATGGATGCTGTGGTCCGACAAACGGGTCTCATTGTTCGCAGCGAGGAGGATGTTAGAGGATTTTATGTTGCCGTGGGCGAATTTCGGGCCCATAGAGTGGATGTGTGCCACCGCACGGGCTGTCGCCAAAGCGATATTTGCCCGGGACTCCCAGTTCAGTGGGGTCCAGTTGTTGTCTCTATTACTATGACCTGTTATGTAAAAAAAGATGGTAATTATATATAGTCGGCACAAGTGAAAAATTCTTTTATGCTATCGAATTTGTTCCTATATATATATATATATCAAGAAAAAAAGGTGAAACCAACCAATTTATTTTGTATGCTTATATATCATGGACTATAATACACAAAGCAACTAACCATGCAACGACGTCGAGAGGCTGCCCATAGCCATAAAATCATACACAAGCAACTTCTCGTCATTGCTGAAACAGTACGCCTTTATTGGCATTATGTTCTCATGCTCGAGCTCGCTGATCTTCGCGATCTGCTTATGGAACTCGGTCTCCTGCAAATTCACTTTCCGTAATCGCTTCACCACCCTTGTCAGGCCGGATTCTAGCGCCACCATGAAGGTGCTTCCAAAAGTGCCCTTTCCGAGTGGCTCAGCTGAACCCCCTAATAAATATTCCAAATCATAGTTCACTTCTTCACTGGAAAAGAAACACAGATGCTTATTAACTGGAACAGAAGCCGGTTGAAATTCCCTCGAGCTAAATTCCTGCGTACAGTGCATTACAAAAGACATTGGTCAGATTTCGATAATGTTTATGGAAATATTAACTAGATATTATAACAGAATAAAATAATTTTATCTTGTTATTATAAAGTAATAAAGTACCTCAGATTGGCTTGTGTCGGTTTCTTGAACAGTTCCATTATCTAAATGCAAGCTCTCCTCTTCGTCTAAAGCGTTACCGTTGACCTGAATGAAGTGACAAAAGAAATCAAATAGATTTCTAAGTAAGAATCTTAATTCCAGTCACTGATCCGAACGGTCGGTGTTACAAGTTATTTGAAGATAAAAAAAAAAAGAGCGCTAAGAGGAACCGACCTCTTTTATGATATCTCCAATTTCAACTTCGATTTCAGAAAGCAGATTCTCTCTATCCTTGATCACTTTACTTAGTTCAGAGATCTCTTTTGATTTCTCCAATATAATGGCCTAATTACCACAATTTCAGAACGAGATAACAAACTTTTCGTTAAAAGAAAACAAAAGCAGTAGAACTGATGATGAGCATGCCATAAGAACAGTAACACTGATAGTGATTCTGGCACAAGGAGCCATCACATCAGAGGGAAACATAATTATCAAATTGGAATAGAATATACCATACCAGTACCACATTACTAATTAAGGCAAACCAATTGGACCATATGACTCGTTCTGTAACCTAGCTACTAATTTATTCTTATATACATTTAATAAAAGGGCTGTACTGGTAAGGTTCTGGAAAATGAAAACTCTTTGCCACCTTTGCTGTGGCAATGACACTAAAACTGAATGAAAGCAAAGCTCGTCGGTATGAGCATTTATCTAACTGGTCTACAATTTGTAACATGTATCAGTATATGTACAAACAAAAATTGCTGGTCTGAAACTTAATAGGACGCTGCACCTTCTGACAAATTCTGAATTTCTGACTATTTTTTTTTTTATCAGAAGGTGCTATGCAAATGATTTAGTGTTCTGCGTGCTTCGAACTTTTATTTTGTATTTCAATATTCCTTCCCCGACTCATCAAATTTTCCAATCTCTCATCAACTTTTATTTTGTATCCTTCTCCTTTTTATTTTGTGAATTTCTGTCGAGCAGTGTTTAGAACCTCGTATAGTCATATGCAGATCCTGGCTCACAAATGGAAATATCAGGACATGCTATGAAGAGCAGTTGAATCAATATGTTATGATAATGACTCGGCACAATGAAGATTACAAAATCCACACAGTACCTGCAAACTTGTTGCCAGTTTCCTCAAATCCTCCTGTCATATTCAAAGAACAAAAAAAATATAAAAATCAGACTGGAATATATATATATTTTTCAACAACAACAATCAGAAGCTAAATTGTTGTCAACACCAGAATCAACAACAAAATAATGCATATGTAGATCTTCAAGCTGGTACCAATTTACAATCTCCAATCCTTACATTCTCCTCAGTTACTTCTTTCAGGCTCCTCCTGTGCTTCTTTCTCTCATTCGACAAAGTCAATTCCAAATTGGAGATGATCTTCTCCATGGCAATCACGGTCTCTCTTTCGAAGATTCATAAATGAGGGCATATCATCTTTTCTTCCTAAGATTTCCCTCCCCTTTGATCATTTTTTCATGTGGATTTATTTAGTGCATAAAAAAGAACAAAAAATTATGAAATTTTTGTTTTTGCGGTTGAAACTTGTGAAGGAAGATCGTCAATGGAATTAATCCACCAATCTATAATAGTTTAGTGGTTCAAAATGTGATCTATAAATAGAACGTACGTATAAACGAGCGATATTAAAACAAAACTTGCATTTGTTATACATAACTCTTTCTTCTGTAGTACCTACGTAATAAATCACGACCGATACTAATTTTGACTTTTTAAACTTTTGTTCTAAGTTCTAACTCTAAAAAAAGAAAAGAGGAGTCTCTCATTGACTGGTAAAGTTGTGCTTTTAGCTACCTAGGATGGTGATGTATTTGTTGTAGTTGATGTCGAGATGATGTGGCGAATTATGTGGAGTGTTGATTTTTAAGTTTAGACTAATAAAATTATACTTAGCAACCACTACCATGGTTTAGAGGAAAAAAAAAAGATAGAAGTACTAGCCATTTGTGAATGCACTTCAGCAGCTGAATACAGAATAATCATCTTCCCTTTTCTTTTAAGTTCAAAAAAAAAAAAATGCCAGTTATCTGTCATTTCTTGTAGAACGAACGAGAAACTGGGGCTCTGCAATACTATTACATGCGCAGCAGGAAAGTTCTTACTCTTCTTTTGGGTAAATAATTTTATGGAATGCTCATAATGTATATTTTACAATCACAGGTTTTTTTAAGCTCTGAAATGAACATGAATTTATCAGCCCTTTAATGGTAGCACTTAAAGAATTGAAAAATATTTTGGTTAAGTTTGATTCAAATCAAAATAACAGAGCTCTGCAAACATCTTATATTAATTTCATGTTTCTTTAGATTATGTAAGTTGATGCACCGCATCTATATCTGCATTTTTACCAGACTTGCATCTTTATTTTGACCTAAAATTCCTAAGTTCATATGCATTTAGGTAGTAGAATGTCTAGATTCCAGTTACTTCTTTGTTTTTGTCCAATTTTCAGGTAAATTGAGCTTTTGGAGCTATTTGGACGGGATTTGGAGCATTGAACAATAAGATGGCGCTGGAACGCATTGTCTACGGGCCACAAGACCCTCCTTGCGGGTCGCAAGGAGGTTAAATCGCTGGTTGTTTCTTATTTTGGCGCCCTCGCCTATATAAGGCGGTTCTTTTTGGTCTTCTAGACATCTCTACACATCCCACCGCCTTCAGAGACCAGAGAAGAGTAATTACTTGCCTGTTTCATCATTTTTTAAGGAGATTTGAGATAATTCTTCCTCCAAGTTGAAGATCAAGTCGATTCTAGTTTCCTCTTCGGTTTCTCATCATCATAAACTCTTTCCTTTTATTGTTTTCTTCATTTTCTTTAGTTATGACTAAGTAGTTTAGTAGTTTATAGGGTTTAGGATGAACTTTGCTTGAATGGATTAATTGCAAACTTGTTTGACTTGAGTTGTTTTCAATTTACTTTGCGTTTTCATGATATCGTGCTTTTATCTTTACTTGTTTGTATGGTAAACCCGCGGATTAGGCCAAATCCGATGTGGTTAAGTATATCATCTGACCAAGAACTGTTATTTGCATAAATTGGGTTGATAAATTGTTGTCCAAAAGTATCCGAAAGGAGAAATTGCGGTTTGACGGAAGTTGAACCGAATCCTAGAACAAAAGTGAATTGAACGTAGGTTTAGAAATATTTCTATGAATTTCTATTGAACTAAAAGTATTAGAAGTACCAAAACATAACAATTGAGGGACTTGTATCATCTCTGGTTTAATTAGAAATTGATAACTTGAGTTAAAACACCGAACCAGAACTGAAAACTGCTTTTTGTCAGTTGCATGCGAACCGCAAGTACCCCTTGCAACCCGCAAACATCTGCAGAAAGTGCAAGACAAAGGTTCCAACTCTGATTGCGACCCGCAAGCAGTCAATCCAGACGGCAGATTGATTCCGAAAACTCTGGGAACGCCTTTTTATCAATTGTTTTAAGAGTTTTAGTTCCTTCAATTGTTTAAGACTACAATCTTCAACAGAACCCCCCCCCCCCCCCCTGTATACCTAAAATACCAAAAATACCCTTTTAGGATTTAGGATTGAATTTAGAGTATTGTTTAGATTTAATTTCCGTCCCTATGGACTCGACTCCGACTATACTGCACTAGATCGTACGCTTGCGATCGAAGACATATTTAGGGTATTAAAAGCCTATACCATCTGAGTGGCCATAAGTATTTAAGCTCTGTGTGATTATCCAAACAATAATTTAAATTTATAAACAGAGATAGTCAAAATTGTTATTAGTACTTTTGTTATTCCTGTATATATAGGTAATTGAGTCACTTCTTTTTGATGAAACATTCATTGATAATAGCAGTTACACCAAACTAAGATTATTTCATAGCTAGGCACAAGTCACTACAATTGGATGCAAAGCCAACTCCATATCGATCAATGAGCACGAACATTGTAGGTTCAGCAGAATTTCTTACGGCAAGGCGCCAGGACCGGTGGGTTGTTAAACCTTCGACTTCTGAAGTACACTTTCTCTTCTTTTGCTATGTCAGTTGTTCCTAACACAACACAAAAGGAAAGGTTAATTATGTGCTAAAAAAACACAGTAAAATGCAAGTAATTGCTGGTTCTGTAGTGATTCTGTTGCGAAAGTGCGAAACCAACTAAAAGCACCAAACAAATTCAATTGCAGATTTAGTTGGTCCTACAAAAGCGAAAAAGAAGAAGAAAAAAAATATATTATAATGGATTAACTTTCAGTAGAGGTGGCAATTTGTCGGGTCGGGTTTCATATTGGGAAGGGTATTCAGTTGACCAGTGCTGGCAGTTTTCCGGGTCTCGGGTTATTTCACGTTGTTGGGTATCAGGTTGACGGCTACTATCATATTATTGTGTCTCGGGTTGTCGTCTGCTGGTGTATTCCTATGTCATCTAAATTCTGGTCGGGTGGGTTTCGGATCATTCGGGTCCGGGTCGGGTTGTGTTCGGGTTCGGGTCAAGACGGGTCGGATCATATTTTGCCACTCTAACTTTCAGGAGTACAAAAGGTAGTGTGTAATTGTTATAAATTAGTTGGAATGATGTTAATATATATTCTTCTGGAGTTAATCATATTCACGCACCTGCATCTCCGTTCAGTGTGGCGGAAGACTTCTCCATGGCTTCCGGGCCGTTCGAGGAGACGGCACAGCAAATGAGCTCACTTGAAATCAGAAACAGAATCATCAGAGAGAAGAGAGCCTTTGAAGATGCCATACTTAATCAACTTGAACAAGTAAAGGTCTGTTATTTGTTCTTCCTATGCTCTGTTTCTCTATTTATAACCGAGTTTGCAGGGATGGAGAAAGATATTATGTTTTTTGAAATCTTTGCAGCAGCTACAAAGTTACGTGAGCGGATATCGAACTCTCGATCTTTGGGTAAACAACAGCCCTAAGACTTCTCTCCTAGCCAAAGATATTATGTTGCTCGATAGGAATTGTAGTTACAAACTGTAATCTTATTGTTCCTAGTTACTAGTTAGTAACCTCTTTGGCTAGTGTTTTCAAACATCCTAAATTCTAAATGCTAGCTAGTGTATAGCTAGGTAGTTGCAAGTTGTTTTCAAATATCAATCAATATCTTGATGAATTGCATTTTGCAAGATAAAGATATAAGATATGGATTATGATGCTCGGTAGCAGCATAATATCTTCTCACTTTATGGGTATTATATTACTTGTTGAATTCTTAGTTGGTCTTTTTTTAATTATGCGATTGCATACTGTATGTGAATTGGCCTTTGTATTAGAAATTGAGAGTACGCGCGCGGGGTAAATCTAATAGAGCATCTAGACTCTCTAAAATACTCCTAAACCAAAAATTGGGAATTAAGGAGAGAAAACCGTCTCCAAAAGATACCCAAAAAGCTATCTCTATTTTTCGCACTCCCAAAACCAGAGCCAAATCAAGTTATTTTGGTGGCGTTTTTGGGCACTCCCAATCCAACTTCTCAAAACTAGAGCCAAATCCAGTCCGTTCAAATGTATTGGGATCCATATTTTGGCCCAGTTTAAATGTATTGGGATCCATATTTTGGGAATCTGTTGGAGATTGAGGTGAAATTTGCTCCCAAAAAATTTAGGATAGCACCCAATATAGATATATTGAGATCCATTTTTAGAGAGTCTCTTGGAGATGCTCTTACAGGCAAATACTAACGAAATCTACGTGTGTGTATATATATATATAAAAAAAAAGAATAGTAATGGAATCCTAACAATCGCTAATTTGCAACGAAAGGAACGAAAGCATTACATGAAATAATGAACCATTAAAATTCTTGCAAATAAATTGTCTATATTGTTTATTCATAAGTAAAACCGCTAGACTGTGTTTGAAAAATATAAAAAAAGAAAAGAAGAAGCTGGACCTCGGCTTTATGATGTAGGCCTGAAAATCCAAGTATTCTGAATTGGATCAAGTTACAATGGACTGGATACTGACCCAGATGATCTTCTATCCAAATTTTCTGTCGTATTTTTAAGGTATTATCAACTCAATTAATGAATTTAATAGCTCATTGTCGAGATGTAAGTACTTGAGCTTCGACTTGTATTATTTAGCTTTATGGTGCCTTCGTTTTAAACACTATGTAAAGAAATTCTTAGATTCAACGGCAATTTTGTTTGGCATATTTTGGAATAGTAACAGGATAAGGAAAAAAGAAAAGTAGAATAGTACACTTGGTAAGAGTTCAAAAATAAAAAAAAGAGTGTTATTATTAAGCTATTCAAAATAAAAAATATTCTTTGACAAAAAGTCAGTTCATATATGTTTACCCTTTTGGCTGTCCCTGCATAAAATAGAGGTTAAGCTCACGGTAATTGACTAATTTCATTTAGCATATTATATATATGTTTGTAACATAACACGTATACAAGAATTTATACCGCTCTCTCTCTCTTTTTTTTTTTTGGAAGAAGTAAGCAATTGCTTAATAATTTATACCTCTCTCATTTCTTCTCATTTCTTTTTTTGTTTTTTTTTTGAAAAGTTGATAGCAGCTATCAACGTTACCCCTCTCATTTCTTCTCTCCTTAAATTCCAAACTTGAATTCACGGCTACCTTTATTCATCCATCCAAATCTAAAATGTGAAGTCAGAGTTCTTTAGCACAAAAATTGGCCTCTTATCGATCACACGGCAAGGCAAGCCATATTTAGGCCATAATAATCACTGGTTAATTTGATCTTAAGCTCCCCACACAGTCCAACGGATATCACTTCATAACGCGCTAAATTTAGTCCCACATTTATTATCACCATTGAAATTTAATCATCACCATTGTTGTTAACCCTCTCCAGTGGTACAAAACAGGATCCGCCAGTTGTTTAGAACTGCATTGTCAGCCGTCGGATCTCCATCCAACGCTCCAAATTGAGCCACTCATCTATCTTAATTTCATATTTTCAAAAAGCGAAAGCATCACCTTCCTTCCATTCCATGTTTTTTTTTTGGAGGCAACGAAATTGAAGAGATTGGTTTGATACTAATAAGATCGATTTCTGCTTGCATCTAAATAGGCGAAAATCTACTTCCTTCGATGTCGTAAATTCTAAGGTTGTTTCTCATTATCACTTTTGTATTATATATGTTCTTGAATTTGTGGATGAGTTTAGGAACTTAAATTGGGATGTGCTGATGCCAACAGTCATTCACATTTATTTTGTTGGTTGCATTATGTCTAAATTTGCGCTGATTTTGCGATTCGTATTTGTATCCGATTCGATGGTTTACCGGATTGCAATCAGATGAACTGATGCACATCAGTACATCATTGATTAATCTTTTGGAAATCTCAGCATTCAGATCATACCATTATTCTTCTTTTTAAGTATTTCAGAGAATTGTTCTCCTCATGAACTGGTACATGGAAAAGTTGACAAATTGCTGAAGTAAACATCTTAGAGGTCATATTAGAACATAATGCATCCTGATTATTGTACCAATTACCGTCGATATGATGCCGAATACATGATGTATCTGTTCCTTGTATTTCTTGTAATTATTCGGGATGTTAATCGATTTAACACAAATACTGCCTTTTGGGCGACAGTGCCGTGATACTGTCAAACACACGCAACGCACGATTTACTGTTTTCAGTGTCCAAGATTAAAGTAATCATTCTGTTAAGATATAATAATGAAGAAATGAAGAAATAAGATTAATGGCTGACTCTTTCTTACAAAATTATGCATAAAAAGGTTTCAGGATGAACAATTCAGAAACATGCAACAAGGCGTGCAACAGTTCGGATGTGGATGAATTATTCGACACTGTAACTGCGGAGCTGGACACGAACCGGACAGCGCTGAACCGGGCCCAAATCAACAGCCAGAGCTCGCCGTGCTCCCTTTTCAAGATTCAGCAGCACAGTGGAAAATCAGCACCGATGGTGCTTTCTATCGGCCCCTATTATCATGGCGCTGGCTCCGTATTGGAGGTCGAGAGGAAGAAATTTCACTGCCTTGACTATGTCGTCAGGCTTAATTGCAACAGGAGTTTGAAAGATTATATCAAAGCTGTTCGGGGACTCGAGAGAAAGGCGAGAAGTTGCTATCCTGATATTGCAATTGCAACTGTGAAATTCCAAAAAATGCTTCTGGTTGATGGGTGTTTTATCCTCGTGTACCTACATGGCACTGACGGTATTAAACCGACACCACGTCCGCATCAATTACGTACAACAGCAGCATCTGAGAAAGATCAAGAAATAGCTGATTCTCAGGGTAACGGTTATGAAACAAAGTCTGAGGAGCTCGGTGAGTGGTATTATAGCTGCCTGGTACACGACTTGTTGTTGCTTGAGAATCAGATACCGTTCATGGTAGTCAAGAGATTGTACCAGGTGTTAACCGGTACTGATGATACCACTCGGCTGACCAACAATGTGGCTGCATTTTTGGAGGATGTTTTCTCTTCGTACCCAATTGCAATTAAAGAGACTAACCGGCCAAAGGATTTCGAACATCTGCTTCATTTGTTACATTTTTACTTCGGGCCAAGTCAGATGCCGGTAAATAAACCCTCTATCGAAGCAAACAATCGTAGGTTTCTCAGTCGCACTTTGAGACGCCGGCGCAAAGAAAGAGGTCCGTATCAAACCTTAAACCCGACCCGATGGCGTCGTGCCTTACAATACCATGAATCCGGAATCCGATTTAAGCCCAGAGAATATGACCAAAATCATCCCATTTCTCTCCTCGATGTCAAGTTTTCCGATGGACTCGTTGAAATGCCGTGCTTGCGCATCGATCAGAACACAACCTACTTGTTCAGAAACTTTGTGGCAATGGAACAGTCTGGTTCGAAGTTCGGCAACGATGTAACAGCATATGTGGTCTTCTTAGCGCAGCTCATGGGCTCGTCAGACGACGTGTCCTTCCTGGCACGAAAAGGAATCGTGATGCACCAGCTACGGTCCGACCAGGAGGCATCGGACCACCTTTCCAAGCTCAGCGAAGGCCTGGTTTTCGACTTCAATGGGGATTATTACACGAAGGAAATGTGTTGCGAGATGGAGAAATGGTACAAGAGCCGATGGAACGTGTGGAACGCGTGGCTGCGGCAGACTCACTTCAAGAATCCATGGGTAAGTGTAATGGCTGTTGTAGGTATCATCACATTTGGATGTGTGATATTGCAGACGGTATTCGCCGTCTTGGCGTATACGAACACCGAAACTATTGTCATCATATCAGGAAATAACAGTACCAGTTTTCGGCTGGGAAGATGAGAGGTAACTAGAACAGTTTTTCTTCATCTTCCATGGATAATTTTACTTAATTTCATACCATTTTCTAAGCATGTCTGAGTGTCAAAACCTTGAGATGTTTATTTCTTCCCCCAGAAAAATGGCTACTATTTTTACATTTGATTGTTGTAATTTGTAAATAATAACTACTGACAATAACACAAGAAATTATATCTGAGTCGACATGCTGTAATTTTGCACATTCTTTTGTTGGTTTTTAATTTTCATATTTGGCCTTGATTAAATCTTTTTGAGTTGATTATATGTTAAATACTGTGAAATATATAGAACACAACAACATAAAAGAACAACCTGATGTCTGATTCCGCTGATCTTCCATGCCACTTATGGTTAGAATAACTTATGAAAATTCGTTACTTTTTGGGTTCACAACATAAAACACTCTCTAGTGATTATTTTTTTTTTAGGTAAAGATGAGAGTCAAGCTATTCAAATTTAAATATCTATAAAAGATTTATCGAGTTTCAAATCCACGGCCCAATTGACTTAATTTGGATAGAGTACAATGCATACCAATAGAATACACTACACTATTTGTGTGACACTGACAATTGTAACTATATCATAAATTTTAGGGAAAACAGGTATAGTCTACCTATAAAGTAAGTCACATATCCACTTCTCTCTCACAATATAAGACACCCACGTGCACCCATGTGCCAGATCCCAAAGGACAGAAAATTACTGTACTGACAACAGTGATGGAAAAATTATGTGCCAGCCGAAACAAACTAGCTAAAGAAAACACTCTGCCCTTAATAAGTGTCCTCTTTCAGATGTCTCCCGTAGTCATTTCCTTTCTAAATGTGACGCTTATGTAAACATCTTAAATAGTACTTGTTAACAATAAAATAATTTTTCAGATATATTTATCAAAAATGCGTGTTTACTGTGTTTCTAAACATTAGATTAGTTACTTCTAATTTTTATTAAAAACGTTTTAAGGTGAGCACCGAGCCATTTTCATATAAAAGTACATTAATGGCTAGTCTGACTAATCTAATCATGATCCTTTTTTTACAGAATATCATTGAATTTGAGCCATTGAAGTTTCTGCACATTTTTATGGACTATGATGTAACATCAACTGATACATTAAGTTTCACACATCTCTGCACATTTTTACAGAATATCATTGAATTTGAAACCAAGTTTATAAAAAACAGAATTTTAATTTAAACCATTAAACTGTCTTTTTGGATATGTTATGTATTTCTAAAAAAGTAAGATTTAACAATTTACTTTAAAAAAATGCTTTTTACATAGTTTAAACCATTAAAATCCATAGTTTAGAGACGTTTAAACACCACAAAAGTATATACATTATTGATAGTTTAGAAACTCGCAATAAGTTTTGTCCAACCCCAAATCACCAATCAGAAAGTCTAAACTCATTACTGCTATGGTCCTATTTTTTTTTCTTTTTAATCTTTTAATTATGTTCGTTACTTAAGATTTTCAACTTTTACGTACTTAATTATTTTTATAATTGTTATTTATATACTTAGTTATAAAGTATGATTGTATGAGACTACATTGTCTAGACCTTTTAAATGTTGAAAATGTATAGACAAATGAGTATCTGTTTTTTTATTTAACAACCATAAATTTCCTTTTGACCGTTAACGGTTTAAATGATCACTTCACCATTAAGAGCTTTGAAAAATGTTTTAGAAGTTTCATATTACATGTTAAACAATTTGGATTGATTGCCACAACAAGTTCGTGATGTTATGACACTCATTTTTATCACAATTATAAAAATTTCTAAAAATCGTAGTTTAAAGAGCCTTTTTGAGTTTTCATGACCTTTTGTGCTCAAATCTGCTCCAAATAAATAAAAAAAACTCACTTTTTTATAATTAAAAGCTTTGAAAGGAGCTTTAACTCCATTTAAACTGTTAAACTGTTTTGAAAGTTTGTTTAAGTCCATTAAACTTTGTGTTTTAGATGTGTTTAAACTCTGTCAAAGTATGATTTTATAATTGTACGAGAGTGTCTTTTCTATTTTTTTTTTAAATATTGAAAACACATACGAAACTAGTATTTTTTTTATTTAGCGACCGTATAATTCCATTTTCATCATGAACCGTTCTCGCCGTTAAAAGCCGTCAAACTTATTTTAAATGCTTGTTTGAAACACAACATAGAAGTAAAAAATGAGCATCAACTTTTTATTTTAGGATTTATTTATTTTTTTGCGAAATCATTATGAAAAGTGTAGATGGATCCCAGCCATAATTAAGAAGAACACGTCTATAATCAAGATGACTCGTTCCTTTTCAATAAAATTAATTAGATAATTAATTAACTTCACCGATTTTAATCAAAATCAAACCCAAAGGGAATCTAAAAGTGTGTTAATTTGGTGCTTAACAGCTAGAATTAACCTAACACCGTTTACAATATTATTAGTTCTTACGTAACCACTTCAATGTTATATAGCCACACATGCATAGTCACACATGCATATTCTATGAATAAATTGAAATTCAACTAATATGTATAATATTAAGTATAACCAAGTGTTTACATGAAGAAGATATCCAGAATGCGACAAGCCACTGAACACAATTCAGTTGCAGAAACAAAAAATCCTTATGAAAAAGAATACCAAAAAAAAAAAAAATTTTGTTGGTCCTGACAATCTTTATCATGTTCACAAATTGCAATTGACAAATTAATGTTTTGTTAGTATATATTCCCTCAATTAATTCATGGTATACCAATTCAAATGATAACCTATATAAAGAATCAGTCTTTGGTGTAGTGGCTAAGGGCAACGTTCTCTGTGTGAGAGGTCGCAGGTTCGAAACTCAAATAAAGTATTTTATAAACATTTAAATTTGAGTAGCTTAACCCTCATTTTTATTAAAAAAATGATAACCTATATATTCTTGCAAGGAAACCCAACCCTTACCCTAATATATATGTAACACCATTTGATTGGTTGCACATACTATTTTGACAACATGCCCAAGTTCCCAAATTGTTTATTTGACTTAACCGCTTGCTTGACCATTATTAATATCAATTATTTATCTGCAATTTAGCAATATATAACATCATTAGATCACTACTAGTGCACTACACTCCAATCTGATGCCAAGAAAAACAAGGGAATTTATACAGTTATACCTAACTACTGATTATTGTTTAATTTATAAAGGATTGTTGTAACAATAATTACCCCATACTCACCAACTTCATATTCAATTAAATTAAATCATCCAAACCTATATAGTATTATCAAACATGAGGCAATTTGAGTATTTATTAAGTCATAAATTGAAATGCTTGAGATTACAACTCAATTTTTGTCAACATTTGATTAAAAATAATTTTCAAATACATCAAATTAGATATCAATCATGGTGCACATGAAAAATTAAATATCAAAAATTATATTTTCCAAAAAAAAAAAAAAATTATAATTATATTTTAGTTGTCAAAATTTCAGAAACCACTGATGTACAGTTAATAATAACAAGTTAAAAGCATATTTCCAAAATTCGATATCCTAAGAAAAACATGTAGAGTCCATTCTAAAAACTAGGCCACCCATCCATCCTCTCTCACAGTTGTGGCATACCATATACACTTATGTGCTTCCCATAGTTGTATGAATGTTTACTAAAAAATGATATCTGTAAATAAAAAAGATATAAATATTTACTGAAAAACTATATTTGTTCATTGAAATATATTTGTTCATTGAAAATATGGTGAAGTAAAATAGTGCACGGTAACTATTACTCTCTCTTTTTTTTATTTGAGTAAATAGCTATTACTCTTAATTTAATTATTATATGCGGCGATCTCATGTGGCTGCTCTGGGTCCTCAATCCTCAATTTCTCAAAGACGTGCAAAGATCATGCTCAGGCAATCAAAAATCAATAATTATTTTATGAGAGAATTATTTATTTATCAATCATCTCCGTTTTAAAAATTCAAAACACTTCTTTGCATGTTATACAAAAACACAAAAATACATGAGCACTTTGGTCCAATTCCAAACTCTCAACTTCTCTCTAAGAACCAGCCTTTGCTCTAGTGGCTAAAAGCAACACTCTCTGCGTAAAAGGTCGCGGGTTCGAAATCTGAATAGAGAGTCTTTATAGACATTTAAATTTAAGTGCATTGACACCCTCGTCTTTATCTCAAAAAAAAAAAAAAAAAGTTTCAACTTCTCTCTGTTTTCTCAATTTTTCTCAATTTTTCTCTCCTTTCTCCTGTGAGTAGAACTCTTCTTAATTTTCTCTGATCATCATCATCACACCTAACAACCTCTCTTAACTCTTAATTAACCCCCTTTTAATTTGCTCACACATCAAAAGCAGCTAAACCCCAATCCAATCCTCTTCTTTCCTTCCCTCCCTCCTAATGCTCTAATGGGGGAGCCATCATCATCATCATCATCTCCTCTACCACCATTGTTCACCCTAATTCTACTCATCTCCTTGCTACCTCTACTTGGTACCGCCCAATTCCTTACCGACGACTCGACGGCTCTGTTTACCTTCAAATCGGCCCTAGCAAGCCGCACCCATGCACTCGACAACTGGACGTCCACCAGCTACCCGTGCACGGCTTGGAATGGCGTGTACTGCAACTCGACTTTTACCGGGCCTCGTGTCTTCCAGCTCCGTTTGCCCGGTTCCGGGCTGTCCGGTGCCATCCCTCCCTCGTCCATCTCCAAGCTCTCCGCGCTTAGAATCCTCTCGCTGAGGCACAACAGCATCACCTCGCCGCTGCCCGATGATCTCTCGGCTCAGAGAAACATCACCCAGCTTATTATAAACAATAACAAGTTCACGGGCCCGGTACCGGCGGTGCTCTCCTCATTGACCTCTCTTCAAAAGTTGGATCTTTCTTCGAACAATTTCTCGGGTGAGGTACCGGTTTCCCTGAGCAACCTCACGCAGCTGGATACGTTGTATTTGCATAACAATAACTTCTCCGGTATGCTGCCTCAAGAGTTGAATTTCACCAATCTGGTGCAATTCAACATCTCGTTCAATACCGAACTCTCTGGGCCGATACCGCAGAGTCTAAGGAAATTTCCAGCCTCGGCTTTTATCGGCACAAAGCTGTGCGGTGGGCCCCTCGGGCCTTGTGTGGGACCGACACCGAGCCCACCTGCCCCCTCACCATCCGGGCCCGCATCGTCACCCTCCGGTAGTGGCAAGAAACTCTCTACCGGTGCCATTGTCGGTATCGGCTTTGCATCTGTCTTTGCGGTTCTAGTGTTGATGTTCTTGTTAGCAATCCTCTTTAAAAAGGGGCAGAATGATAACCAAAGAGCTCAGAAAGAACCGCCGGTCGTAAATCAAACCGGGGGGCCGATGGCAATGAATGCAGAACAAGGGCCTCAGTCGGTCACACCACCCGTGGCACAAGCCGGTATGTCGTCACAAGCTGAACAGCATAGTTCCACTACGACACGGGCTGATCAACAGTATAGTGCTGCTACAACACAGCCTGAACCGTATAGCACCGCTACAGCATTTTCAAATGCCGTACCGACTGTAACGCCCGTGCCAGAGGTGGGCCAGGATCGCAGGAGATTAATGTTCTTTAGGAAAGGACAAGTTCCGAGATTCGACTTGGAGCAATTGCTGCGCGCCTCCGCGGAAGTGCTTGGGAAGGGCACATTCGGGACCACTTATAAGGCGGTCCTCGAATCCGGGGAGACCGTGGCGGTAAAGCGGGTGCAGAAGGTCTACTTGCCGGACAAGGAGTTCCGGGAGAGGATCGCGAGGGTCGGGGAACTGGAGCACACGAACATCGTGCCGTTGATCGCGTACTACCACAGCAAAGACGAGACGTTGCTGACGTACGATTTCATGCCCATGGGAAGCCTTTCTGCTGTTCTGCACGGTAAGTTTAGTTACAACAAAAATTTGTGAGTTTTTTTTTCTTTCATTTCAGACCTTTTTCATGAAATTTGGTTATTTTATGGGTACGCAACAAATTAGAGTGAATTAGATTTTTTAATGGCAAATGCAAATTAGAGTGAATTAGATTTATTTAATAAGTCAAAGAATCATATATTAAACAAAAAAAAAAAAAGATCATTTTTTGGTGAGACTTTGGAGATGGCCCACTACGTGCAAACTAATTCAAAATTAAATCAAAACTATTTTGTTCATTATTCTTAATGAACATTTTAAAACCAGATTAGACTTGTTAGTTATTTAAAATGACGCAGAGAAACATAAAATAGAAGTCATTTCATTAAGAGAAACATCTTGCATCCATTGAGAAGCTGTCCAATATATAAATAATGTAACAAATATATTCCGAAATAAAACATATACATATCAAAATATAACATATAGACGCTATAAACTATTTTTCTATGGACACTGGATATTACTCTTTCATTAATTAGGAGGCCAAGTCTCCCAAGTTTTCACAAGACATTATACGGTAGATGGCCGTTTTCAAGTTTTTATGATTTGAAAGTGATTAACCGGTTTAATTGAAAGAAGAGGTCAATTCATTAAACTAGTAATAGTAATAATAATAATAATGGCTTCCGTTATTAAAGAGAAAATGGCTGATGATTTATACGTGAGACCCTTGTTATAACTCCGTGTGATGCATTGTCAATAGTTGTACCTTTCGTTAGTTAATATTATATCCGATTTGATTATTCAAGCCCAATCACACTTTTTAACATTTATTCAAAAGTCCAATTTTGGTTCTGAACTATCGCATTTTGTTCAAATTGGTCTCTAAACTGTTACATTTGGTTTAAATTGGTCTTTGTACTATATTTTAGTTCAAATTAATCCTTAAACTTATAGGTTTGTACATATAATCTCTTCTAGGTTCTTTTTTTTATACTAATTGTTACTCAAATTCATTCCTAAACTATATCAGTTAGCATAAATGGAAGTAAAATGAGGAGTGATACCGATCAAACCATATAGTTCATGAAATAAATTGAACCAAAAAATAATTCAATGACCAATTTGAACCAAATCTAATAGTTTAGGTTCCCAATTAAACCAAATGCAATAGTTCAGGAACCAAAATCGGACTTTTCTCTTATCTTAACGAGGGTAAAGAAATTAGAATATAATTATGTCTATTATATATAGACGAAGAATGGAATTTTACACTTCAATGATGTTAATATGCCAAGGTCAATATATGTGTGTGTATATATATTTTTTATAAGTTCATGCTGATATCATGTGTTGTGTTAGACTAGTGCAACAATAGTGACTCCCAACAACCGTTAATAGAAAACTTCTCCACATGATCAAATCCTTGCAGCAGAACTGGTAGTGGTGAACTGGTGGTATCATGCAAAATCCCAAATTGATTATAATTAATTTTAATTCAAACCATGTTCGTAAAAACCCTAGTTGCAGATAGGTTATGCTACTGTATTTTTTTTTTTTTTTTTGAGATAAATATGAGGGTCAAACCACTCAAATTTAAATGTCTATAAAAGACCCCATATCTGAGTTTTCGAACTCGCGACCTCCTATATAGAGAGCGTTGCCGAGTAGACTACTGTAGTTATTTGTTTCACTCTTTAACTTGAGAGTTGAGAAGTTCCCTAAGCATGTACTCTTCAATTGTCATTTTACATGTGTACGATTGTTTCTCTGTAAAATAACTCTGAAAATAGATAACTGAAATCAAAATACTGAAAAAAATTATATTAACTTAAGAAAATAGGATTCGATTTTCTTTACTCTTTAATCAAACAACCTTTCGTAGACCATGATTGCATTGTTGGTTTAGTGCTAGCAATAGCATTTTAATTGAGTTGAGTATGTTATCATACCTTTTCAACTTAGGTTAAAAGTCCCTTTCTTAATTGAGACAGACAGGACATAAGGAAAGCAAAACCAGATGAAGACAGAAAATAACGTAAATTAATTATCCATTTTGAAAATTATACTGTAATTAACTAAAATTATAAGTTTATAACAATCAACAAGAATTATTGCAAAGTATTCTGAACAAATACTGCAAAACAATCCATTTTTTAATTTATTTTTACTATCTGATTTTTAACCTTCACATTTGTAAACAGGGAACCGAGGCTCCGGCATTCCCCCGCTAAACTGGGAAACTCGAGCGAACATTGCGTTGGCAATATCCCGAGGGCTTCGGTACATTCACTCCGCGGGACCGACATTCTCTCACGGCAACATCAAGTCTTCCAACGTGCTCCTCACCACCTCATACGAGGCCCGGCTGTCGGACCATGGACTATTTTCATTCGCTACCACAGACTCCTCGTCGACCTCCCGAATTGTAGGATACCGTGCACCTGAAATCGTTGATTCCAAGAAGATCTCCCAGAAGGCTGACATATACAGCTTTGGTGTGCTTGTGCTGGAGCTGTTGACAGGGAAGGCGCCAGGACGCGCGATAATGAGTGACGATGGAGTCGATTTGCCAAGATGGGTCCAATCGGTGTTGGATGAGGATTTTTCGGGGGATGTTTTCGACATGGATCTTGTGAGATACCAGAGCGCAGGAGAGGATATGATGCAGCTGCTTCAGCTTGGAATCGACTGTACAAAGTTACCTGATCAACGACCTAATGTAGCCGACGTGGTGGCCAGAATCGAGGAAATCGTGAAGAACCGGGAGGTGTCGGCAAGTGGGGAGTCCGGCGCCGAGTAGATAGGTTGGTTTTCATTTTCATTTTCATTTTCATTTTCATTCTTTCTTGAAAGTATTTATTTTTGAAACATGATTGTTTAGATTTGTTGATTTTGAAGAAGCAAAAGAAGAAAAAGTAACAAAAGGGTCTCCATTTTTTTTTTTTTTTTTTGGATAAGTTAGTAAATGAAATCTGTTTTTTTTTTTTTATTTATACATTTTGTTGATTCTCATTGAGTTTTTTTTTTTTTTTATATATATTTTTTAGCTGCTGTTGTCATGTTTCTGGTGCGTACAGATAAGTAGTCCCATGGTCCTGTAAACTTTGGCGATCAATAATTAGCCATTTTGTCTGATTGCAATTTGTAAATACAGTGAAATGTTTTGTGAATTTTGTTCAAGAAATTGTGAGAGCTGTAAGAATGATGTTACATTGCAACACTCTTTCAAGAAGCAGTTTATGAGATTATACTTGACAAAAGAATTACATTCACATTTAGATATAAACTAGTAAAGAGCCACCCGTTGCTTTGGGCTGAAACTGTTATTTTTTATAATAAATTTTTAAGATAATATGTAATAGGCCTTATATTGAGGAAATTATATGGGCTTTAAATTTTAATGGGCTGAGACATTAACGCTAACGGACATTAACGTAAATCAACGGTTATGATTTATCTAAGAAAATGATCAACGACTCAGGTTTCTTTTTTGAGAAAATTAGCATTTTCATGATATTTTTTCCAATATGCTTTTATATACTTTAAGGATACTACGCAGTAAGTAGTGACAAATGACCAATTTTACTTACATTCTGGTAATGGAATTCCTAACAGTAACACTGGTGAAGTCGCAGGATTTATGTACATAACAAAAAGAGCTCTATACGGATTAAAATTTCTTAATTACAGCTTTGCCTATATCTATATGCAATTTAATGGTGTCAGGAACTCTAATAATACGTAGACAATTTTATTGAATCGTTTCATTGAACACCCAAGAAATGCTCTGCTCCAGATTGGACCTTGGAGAGTGACAAACAGTGATCATAATCTTCTGTTGACACCCCTTGCAATTCTCAACACGGAAGTTTTAATCTTAACTAATAACTACACATTTTATTTTTGCTGTTAAGAATACTTGAACTGGATCAGCCGAAGAACAAAACTGAAAACAAAATGCAAGATTTTCTTGAAAAAACCATGTTCAGGAAAATAATTAGAAATGGGCCGAAACTAAGAATCGTCTGGGCTCTGGATAAAGAATATTCTAGATGCCTGGTATTTGTATTTGGTAGCGTTTGTAGGCTTTCCATCACGAAAGCCAGCTCTCATAACTCATAAGCAGACCTAGACTAGAGTGGATGAAATGGACCGTGTAGGCGTAGCTTATCATTTGAAGAATAAATCCAGCTTATTACAACTCAATTTTTTTTTTTTGATAAAAATGGAATTATATTACCACCACTTCCTATTAAAGATGGAACTGTGATCTAAGATAATAGTCCATACTATCCTATTAGAAACTAAAACATACGGTAAACTGAATTAAATACATAGTAGCAAAAATAATTTTGCTAAAAACCACTAAAACAGATTACCAAAGCACAGAAACAGGCCAAGAGGAACAAAGAGATAAAAGATTTAATCAGCAATGACTATTGCTTGTCCCTCTGTCTCCTGTTGCCCTTGAGCACACTGTGCCATAAAATTGCCCCCCTTGGAGCTCCCTGTCCATGAATCGTATAAAAAGAATGTTTGCATTAGTAAGGAAATTAAATTTTGAGTACCTTCATTCTCAAAAATAAACTTATTCCTAAAATTCTATCTGACCCAAAAGGATATACTAATTATACATTGTACAAAAACCATATTCTCAATTGACATATCTAAAGTGCAATCCCATAAGTTATTAATAGAAGTACAATCCAAATTTAAATGAAAGAAGCCCTAGAAATTAATCCAAAAATCTCTCATTACTTGACAATATAGAAATAAATGGTCAGCATCCTCTAAATCATCCATTACAACCCAAGTTGTCCTAATATCGTATCGTATGTCATGTATTAGTATTTGTATTGTTCTTTGACCCCATATCCCTTGCATAAAAATAGTGTTATTTTTTGAGATAAAAGATGAGGGTAAGTCACTTAAATTTAAATGTCTATAAAAAATTTTCTATTCATATTTCGAACCCGCGACCTCCCACACAGAAAGCATTGTTCTTAACCACTAAACGGGAGGCTGAATCTTCAAAAATAGATTTATTAGTATTTAAACCAAAGAAAATGTTGATTAGACTGTCATGCTTTTACTTTTACGAATCATGCTCAAAATCCTAAAGGAAAAAAAAAAAAAAAAAATTCAACAGAACATATATTTGGTACAACTTTTCCATTGTATTAGACGTCTTCAAAGCTGTCTATGTATTCAGCGGTGCCTCTTGATTTTGACCCCATCATCACAAAATGACATAGTGAAAAACAGTTAAATTTCTCTTCAACTCTGCAACTCAACCGTATCTCAATTTGCTTTCCAAAACCAAACTACAAATTCATGCATAAACCTAACTCAAAGCCAAATTGTCATCATTTATTTTTTTGTTTATACCTATGTATATTTACCTTTTTATCCACAAGTGTCAACCACTGGATTAAAGAAATGAGTGCTACCTTAGTGTTGCTCAACTATGAGACTATGACATTTAAAATAATAGCAAAATTTGCAAATGAGTTAATTGCTCTCATAAGGTATTATTTTATAATATATGAAACGCAACAGCCCTTTTTAATTAAGAAATAAACTGTTAAGATGAGCAACGCTGAGCCCATAAGCCCAACCCAAAAAGGTCCAAGGCCCATATACAAGAATTATCTAGAATTATGGAGATAATAGATATTTATTAGGAATATTCTAGAGACAAGAAAAATATCTCAAGTCTAGAATATACTTGAGAAATATCTTGAGAAAAATATCTTGTATCTAGAATTATCCACCACCCTCCATAGAACTAGTATAAATAGGGGTGTGGAGTTGGATGAAGCAAACCAAGCAAGAGATAGTAGTGAATTGGAGGTTAGGTTGTAGTAAGAAGCTAGGGGTATATGGAGGTTTAGTATTTAAGTAGTAGTTGTAACAATATTTTGAGATATAATAGAAAATATTGTTATAGCTAGTGCCTCCATACTCAACAATCTGGTATCAGAGCCGGAGTTGTCGGAGCTTGTTCAGAGTCGGTGGTAGGGGTCAAGCATAGAGCCGGAATTCTGCCGGTGTTCCGCCAGTCAATATAGTGGTATCGACAAGTTGTCGAAGGAGCCGCAGCTTGACGACAGTCCGGGACTGCGAAGTGCGGAGGAGGAGAAATCTTCAAGAAGGCTTACTAGACGTCGGCCGTCCTAGTTGAAGCCATGGATTTCTCAGGTACGATTGGTGGAATGAAGAAATTGAATTCTAGTAATTATATATATTGGAAGGCATGCATAGAGTCCTACCTCCAAGGGCAGGACCTATGGGAGGTAGTAGGCGGGTCTGAGACGACCCCGCCGAAAGTTGATACCGTAGAAGAGACGGTATCGGAACAGGTTGCTGACCCCAAAACGAAAAAGAAGAAGGCTTCAGAGAAGCCAGCCGAAACTCTGTCCGTGGAGAAGCAAGCCGAAACTCTGCGGAAATGGCGAATCAAGGCTGGGAAGGCAATGTTTGTACTCAGGACAGCCGTTGAAGACGAGCTACTGGAGTACATCAGAGAAGCGCCCACGCCGAAGGTAGCCTGGGATACCCTAGCAACACTCTTCTCAAAGAAGAACGACGCGCGCCTCCAACTACTTGAGAAGGAGCTCATGACAATCTCACAAGGTAAGATGATGATTAACCATTACTTTACAAAAGTAAAATCTCTTTGTAGTGAGATTGCTCAAATAGACCCTGAAGAAAAGATCAGCGAGCAAAGGATGAGAAGGATTCTCATCAATGGGCTAAGACCCGAGTACAGCGGGTTCATAGCAGCCGTCCAAGGTTGGCCAACGCAGCCAACACTATTGGAGCTGGAGAATATGCTCGCAAACCAGGAGGCTCTAGTGAAGCAAATGGCCGGAGTCTCGTTGAAGCAAGAAGAAGAGGCCTTGTTCAGCAACCGAAAGACGGGTCGACCTGACCGAAAGTCAAGAGGTAGACCCGAAGGAAGGTCTAGCCAGCAACGAAGGCCTAAAGAGAAGACTAATTCTTCAGGGGGAGCTCGAGACTCATCCGATGACAATGAAGACGATGACGATCGATGTTATAATTGTGGCAAAAGAGGGCATTATGCACGAGATTGCTGGCGGAAGAAGAAGAAAGGCCATGGTAATGTGGCGACCTCAAGAAGCCAAGACATTGTCCATGAGAGCAGTGGTTGTGAAGAAGAGTGGGATGCAGAAGTAGCACTCACTGCTGCAATCATGGAAGATGAAGAAAGCCTCGCGGTGACCACAGTGGAGATGGTGCCGGAGGAGGTCCCATATGAAGAAGATTGGGACGCGGTGGCGACTGTTGGAATACAGTCGGTAGTTGGCATAGAGGTTGCTGAGGTTGATGAGCCAGAGGAAGAGGAGTTCGACATGGAGTCGTGGCCGATCAAAGATGAAGAAGATGCCATAGAAGATGAAGAAGAGATCGACATCGAGGCTTGGCCCATCGACAATATACGAGACATTGTAGAAGTTGATGAGCTTGAGGAAGAAGACGTCGAATCGCGGTCCTTCATCAATGGCATAGATGTCGAGGAGGCCAGTGATCTCGAGGAGGAAGAGATCAGTTCCGAGTCATCGTTCATGGAAGACATCAAAGATGTCAAAGAGGTAAGTAAGTATGAAAATAGAACTGACTTTGAGTCATTGTTTTTTAAAGAACCAATTAAAGAATTGGTCGATGAGGAGACCAAAGTCGTAAAAGAGGCCGAAATTATAAGCTGCATCGTGGCGGATGAAGAGAAGCCTCAAGAGAACGATGGGGTGGAAACCATCACTGAGGAAGGTGATGCTGATGAGATGACACATAGGAGTGTCGGTGATAGACAGATAATCTTGCAAGGAGATGCAACACGTCAAGTGATCCGCAGAGGAGTATCCATTCGACGAGAACCAGTGCCAAGGCTGGTACTGAATCAGAGTCCCGAAGTAAAGAATCGAGAAGTTCAGCTACAAGCAATTGAGCCGTGCCGATCAAGAAGTAAAGAATCAAAAAGTTCGACCGCAAATAAGCATAACGATCCGGATGGACGCGGAGTGCCAAAGTTCAGAGCAACACCGAGTCAGCGTTGAGGGGGAGTGTTAAGATGAGCAACGCTGAGCCCATAAGCCCAACCCAAAAAGGTCCAAGGCCCATATACAAGAATTATCTAGAATTATGGAGATAATAGATATTTATTAGGAATATTCTAGAGACAAGAAAAATATCTCAAGTCTAGAATATACTTGAGAAATATCTTGAGAAAAATATCTTGTATCTAGAATTATCCACCACCCTCCATAGAACTAGTATAAATAGGGGTGTGGAGTTGGATGAAGCAAACCAAGCAAGAGATAGTAGTGAATTGGAGGTTAGGTTGTAGTAAGAAGCTAGGGGTATATGGAGGTTTAGTATTTAAGTAGTAGTTGTAACAATATTTTGAGATATAATAGAAAATATTGTTATAGCTAGTGCCTCCATACTCAACATAAACTTATGATAACTATTACAATTTTAAAATTGATCGATGGAGCGAGGTAAGAGAAATAGTGTTGTGATTAAATTAAAAGTCAAAATTGCTTTCTGGACTAGACATGCCTTCATCCTATAGTTGGATAACAATTTTTAATTGCTAATAACAAACAGACCCTCCATTTTTTTTTTTTTTAAAAAACACTCTTGGATGAAAAGTTGAAAACTAGTTGCCCATTTTCATCAAACAGTTATTTCAGTTGATCAACATGTCATTTAATACGTAGCTTATATTCTCTCTCTCAATTATAACTTTTTGATATTTAGAGTGTACTTAATGTCTTAATCCACAACATAAGCACACAGATGTAGCACACAACCACATTGCCGTAACAATATTTGCTTGCAAACATCTAGCACTCTGCTTTAGAAAAAGATGATTCCATCCTATTTATTCATAGCGAAGGGTGCCAAATCACCTGATGTCTGATGTCTTCTGTTTGGAAGGTTCTTGAACACACTTACACAGAATCAGAGTTATAATTCAAGCTTAAACAAACGAAAGTACAAATTAAACTTGTAAGTTTTTGTATGGTTGTAATTAAAAGTAAGAGCAAAACTGTCAAGAAATATGAACAGCATACGTACAGATCATAGATTTATTCCTAACAAAAATTTGGTGCCACCCTTTCCTTATCTCTTTCAAACTTTCAATCAATCAGACTGTATGCAAGAAAAGCAGTAGTAATACAGACTGTATGCATGAAAATAATCATAAAATAACTCCTCTAAATTTTTAGTCATAAATTGCAAAAGCAGTAGTAACCCAAAAAAAAAAAAAAAAAAAAAAAGAATCATAACATCATAAATAATTCCGTTCTGAAATTGCAAATCGCAATTGCCTTCAGTAATTATAGCAAAACCAATACGAAACATATTTTTAGTCAATTTTTAAATAAACTCCGATATATCTTAATCTCAATTATCATTTCCTCCTCCCAATTAATTACCCGATGTGATTTGTACGATGAACACCAGCCCTTCCAAACCCATCCCACACGAGTGCTCATCCCCTGACTTACTGCATTATGCAGTTCACAAGTTCAGCCGTTGGATCATCTCGAGATCCGCGCCTACACGAATCTCGAGACAATCTGACGACTGACTTTGTAAACTGTACAACACAGTACAGCAGGGGATATGAATGGATCCCGTACACCCATCTCTGGTGCGATCTGTACGACCGTACTCCGGTCGCTCCTCTCTCTCCCTCTCGATTCCAAATCCTCTCCTCTGCAGCGCTGCATCGTGTAGCGAGGAATGTGAACCGTTAGATCATCTCGAGATCTGTGGTGGCTCGAATCTCTAGTTAATCTAACAGTTCATATTCCGTTGCTACACAATACAGCGCTACAGAGGATGAGCTCTCTCTCCCTCTCTTTCTTCCCCTCGTCATTATAATTGGGGTGGGAAGTCACTGAACTTTTACTTCGAATCCATAATTGGTCACTGAACTTTTATTTATCCATTTTTTGCCACTAAACTTTGATGTTTATCTAAATCTAGTCACTCCGTTAGTTTTTTCATCCAACTTAATAGAATAGATGACATGGCATCAATTTAATGGTTTGGACAATTATTTTTTATGTTAAAAATATAAGAATATAAAGAAAAATTATTTAACTATTTATTTATTTTTATTACAATAAAATACTTTCACATTTTTAGACATATTATAAATTATATACTTTATATGAAAAAATAATAATTATGAAAAAAAATCAATTTATGAAAAAATAATAAATGAAAAATTTTAATTTGTCTTACATTCTCACATGTTGTATACTTTTATATAAAAAAAAAATTCTAAAGTTTAAAATTGGATTTATATTAATTATTCCGTTAAGTTGGATGGAAAAACTAACGGATTGACTAAATTTAGACAAATATCAAAATTCAATGACAAAAAATAGATAAATGAAAGTTCAGTGACCAATTATAGATTTGAGTCAAAAGTTCAGTGACCTCCCGTAAAATTTACCCTCATAATTGCTCTCCTTTTCTCTCCTCCTTTCGTTCACATTCCCAATATATTCGCGATTCCGGAGCTTCTCCCTCACTCTCTTCCTATCCCATTTCCTTCCCTCTCCTCTCTCCCATTCTAATTCCCTCCCAATCATGGCGACCTTCACTGTCACCTCCAAGCAGACCACGCCGTTCGAAGGCCAGAAGCCCGGCACCTCCGGCCTCCGGAAGAAGGTACGTACGCACGCGTCTTTTCCGGCCTCTCGAAAGGTCGAATTGCATGTTTACTGCCTTTTGATTGTTGCATCTGACGCTCCGTGAGCTTCTCGAACGAGCGAATCTCGTGATCGTTGGATCTTGATTGACGGATCGCTCGTGTCTTGGATTCGGGAATGTGATCCGAGAACCGATTTGGATCCGATTGTAGTGCCAGCTCTTTTCTGCCGAAAAAAGATGGTTTGTTGATTGGATCTTACGATCTGATCGTTAATTAGCTGATTGTTCGTGGTGTAGAAATGTAGATCACACAATCAATCATTGATTGCCTTGTCTGGAACAAATTTTCTCAGGATCAGTGATTGCACGAAGTTTACGATTGAAATTCGGAATCTTTATCACATCTGCAGCATAGTTTTATATTGAAATGCTAAATGTTTATAACTTTATATATTTTTACCAATCTGCGCTCGTATGTGGTGATTTGTTAAGGTTTGACACTGGTCCATGATCATTTGGTTGACAAAATGCAATTTTTTAATATGATCAAGGTTCAAGAATTCAAGATCATCAGTTCTTGAATTGGTTGACTTCTTGTCTTCTTTAATTCAAGGTGATCTTTGTTAGGGGAAGTAACGAAAACATAGTTGCAACTTACAAATTTTAAAAAATTTTCAGGTCACTGTGTTCCAGCAGCCTCACTATCTTCACAACTTTGTGCAAGCCACCTTTTATGCTCTTTCGGTTGACAGAGTTCACGGTATGGATAATTTAACATAGTATACGATGTATTCATCAATAGCACATTTGTGGACTCATTGGGTTATCTTTTGTTAATATATGTGCTTGTTTTAAAATGTAGGTGCTACCCTTGTTGTGTCCGGTGATGGCCGTTACTTCTCAAAGGAAGCTATTCAGGTTGGCATCTTTTATCACAATTTTACATAATATATATTGTAATCTCTTGTGGGTGATAGAATTAATATGTATTTGCTCTTTTGTTAATAGATCATTATAAAGATGGCGGCGGGTAATCATGTAAGGCGTGTCTGGGTTGGACAAAATGGGCTACTTTCTACACCTGCTGTTTCAGGTGTCATCCGTGAAAGAGTTGGTCATGATGTGAGTATGATTTATGTTTTACAGAAGTCATGTTGTGGAAGAGTTGTTTATGATGCTACTCCTGAAAGTGGCAGTTTCCCATTGATCTAATATAAAAGAATATATGTTTATTGATAGGGTGCAAAGGCCACTGGATCCTTCATCTTGACAGCAAGTCATAACCCTGGTGGTCCTCATGAGGTTTGCAGATCTCTTTATACCCCTAGTTCTCTCTATATGTATTATATGTTCATGCAGGCAGGTAAATATGTAAACGATAGTCAAAGAAAAATCATAAATAATGAAGAAATGCTATGCATTTGAACTGTTAACATGTTACTTACAAGATGGGCCCCTAAAAACTTGATTAGTTTAAATTGATACTAAATACTTCTTTTCTGTCTTTCTACAGGATTTTGGAATCAAGTACAATATGGAAAATGGTGGACCTGCACCTGAGTCTGTGACAAATCAGATCTTTATCCACACAACAACAATCAAAGAATATTTCATTGCTGAAGATCTACCTGAGGTACGATCATTTTATTATCTATTAATTTAGTTTTAAGTTTGTGGCTGGTCTAACTTGACTGCATACCATACAAACTGAGATTGGAGGGTATAGCTTAATTTGATATCTGATTCTGAAACATTGTACAAATAATACAGGTTGATATTTCGAAAGTTGGGGTTACTAGCTTCACTGGACCCAGAGGTCAATTTGATGTTGAAGTATTTGATTCTACTGCTGATTATATCAAGCTAATGAAGTGAGTTCTATTTCTGCATTTGTGTTTAACTTTGCTATGACCAGGCAGCAGCTTATAATATCATAGGACACATATAAGACTGTCATGCATCTTGTTCTATGTATGATCTCTCTAAGCTGATATATGATGGTTTTCAGGTCAATCTTTGACTTCGAGTTGATTAAGAAACTGCTTACCTCTCCTAAGTTCTCTTTCTGGTATGCTTTTATAATTCCATGCAGACGGGGAACAATTTTTATGCATCAACTCTAATAAATAATCCAATTTTGAATATGAACATATTTCCACACCTTCGCAGCTATGATGCTCTTCATGGTGTTGCTGGAGTTTATGCACACAAAATTTTTGTTGAAGAGCTGGGAGCTGATGAAAGCTCACTGTTGAACTGTGTTCCTAAGGTAACTTTGAAATTTCCCTTGACAGTTTTCACTAATGCTAATTAGACAGGGAATCAGACTTTGTGCAAACATATTTGATGTTATAAGTAGCATTTCTATATTTGAGGATCTGATTATGGCATGAATTGAATCCTGTAGGAAGATTTTGGTGGTGGCCACCCTGACCCAAATCTTACATATGCCAAAGAATTGGTTGCACGGATGGGCCTTGGCAAGACACCTGCCTCAGATCCTCCTGAATTTGGTGCTGCAGCTGATGGAGATGCAGATCGTAACATGGTTCTTGGCAAAAGGTATAGTGAAAATGATATTTAAAAGGTAAAGCAAAAAAATTTATGATCTGTACATTTTGGTAACTATTTGTCATTGCTTTTGTATTATTTTGTGTTATTGTCAGGTTCTTTGTCACACCTTCAGACTCTGTGGCCATTATTGCTGCCAATGCAGTTGAGTCAATTCCCTACTTTGCCTCTGGTTTGAAAGGGGTTGCCAGGTAACTTTATCTTCTTTTTTTTTTTTTTTCAAAATTTCATGTGCTGTTAGGTCAATACTTGGAGTTGGAGATCATTCTTCTTGTTCCTACTCAAATGTTTTGAACAGTTGATTTGTTGACTTAATCTGCAGGAGCATGCCTACATCAGCTGCCCTTGACGTAGTTGCAAAAGCACTCGGCCTTAAATTCTTTGAGGTAGATCATCCATATCATTTTTTCATGATGCACGTACCATTCATCTTGAGTAAATCACTAACCCGCTATTTGTGTTTTAGGTTCCTACTGGCTGGAAGTTCTTTGGGAACTTGATGGATGCTGGGCTTTGCTCAATCTGTGGTGAAGAAAGTTTTGGCACAGGTTTATATTTCTTGAACTTTTCTACCTGTTTTCTATTTGTGTTTCAGGTCGAAGCCTTAATTTTGGTTGCACTGCAAAGAATTTGTGTTGCTTGACCATTGAGCTTACACAATGCGACTAGAGATTATATATTTAAAAAATGCTGTGAGCTTATGGTGGTGTGAGATCCATTGATTCTACTGATAGTATATTTGTAATTGGAATATGGAAGCTTGAAACTGAATTGAGATGCATCTTTTTGGTTGGTTTACTGATTTGTTTGCTTGAAAATTCAGGTTCTGACCATATCCGTGAGAAAGATGGTATCTGGGCAGTGCTAGCTTGGCTCTCTATCCTTGCTTTCAAAAACAAGGACAGACTTGGAGGGGATGAGAAACTGATCTCAGTTGAAGAAATTGTCCTCAATCACTGGGCCACATACGGTCGCCACTACTATACTCGCTACGATTACGAAGTACTTTCTCAATTTTTACTCTTCTTATTCATAAAGCTTTACTTCTGTTTTCTTTTTTTGTGGTAGTCTACTCTAATCCTAATCTTGGTTTTATTCTTTTGAAGAATGTGGATTCCGCTGGGGCAAACGAACTTATGGCCAACCTTGTTAATCTGCAGTATGATCTTGGTGAATTGAATGTGTATGTTTTTTATTTAATTTTGATAAATTTTATTTATTTACTATATCTTTTTTATGCATCAATTTGATAACAAGCATGCATAACTTGCATTAGTTTGGTGTGCAGTATCTGATTTAGAGTACAAAGTTTTCCGTCTACTTGATAGCGCAAATTTTGGAACTCATTAAATAACAAACTAGGATTATACTAAACTGCACCTCAATTTTTTCAGGTTAATAAGGAAGATCAAGCCGGAGGTATCTTTTGTTATCAAGGCAGATGAGTTTGAGTACAAGGATCCTGTTGATGGTTCTATCTCCTCTAAACAGGGGATCCGTTTTATCTTCAATGACGGTTCACGCTTGGTAAGTAACCGAATTGGTTTTAGTTGAACTGTCTGCTTGAACAAGTATACTGTGGATTTGATTGACAGTCACCTTTCCATTATTGAAGCTATTCCACCAATAAAAGTTCTGCTATATGCTTTAAAATTATTTGCTTTGTTCAAGAACTACCCATACCTTTCAGAATTATTTTTCTCTATTTAAGCATCCCTTTAATACCTGTTTGATCATTATAGATTTACCGCCTTTCTGGGACTGGCTCTGTTGGTGCGACCATTCGTGTGTATATTGAACAGTATGAGAAGGATCCTACAAAGACTGGAAGGGATTCCCAAGAAGCACTTGCCCCACTTGTGAGTTTTATCTCCTGTTAAGGTTTTTTTCTGTCTATTTAGAGCTTTATGTTTATGGCAAATATTTTTTTTTATCTTTTAACAGGTGGATGTTGCATTAAACATATCTAAGATGGAGCAATTTACTGGCCGCACAGCTCCAACTGTTATCACATAAATTCCTCAGAAAATAAAGAAACGCCATTTTAAAATAAAGCCTTTCAAGTTTTGCTGTGATTTAATTTTGATTTTTTTTTTTTTCATAATTATATGTACTGTTCTTCTCATATCCCGTTGCGAGGTTAGTACTTCCTGAGGGTTAGTCTTACATAAGAGTAGCTTTGCTGATAAGCATCAGATGCTTTCTTTATTATATATATGACGGGAATATGGTTGCAGAAGAATACTGATGTTGTGCATTAAAGCTTGGAGTGGAATAACTTTGGATTATTGTATTATTATTAAATATATGTTGTTCGAACCATCTTGTTGTATCGATAGATTACCACCTTTGTTTGTGCTTGTGATATTTTTTCTGAATCTGAAGACCTCTCATTTTCAGATTATTATCCTCAGTTATTTTTAAGAAAGGCCTTTTTTGATATTTTTATTGAGGAAAGAACCCAAGTGGAAACTGGAAAGGTAAGACATCTCGCATATTCCTCGAATAATGTCATGTTTGATATAATGATATTCTTGTGTGTTGCTACAATGATGCTGTAATGTGTGATCAGTTCACGTCTTCACCTCTACACTCCATTAACATTGATATAATAAATCTTCCTTGAAATGGATTTACAATTGCAAGGAGTTCGAGAAAAAAATTGATTAAATTAGCGTGTAGATAGATGGAAAGTAGAGAGATTAGTCTAATATAACTGATCAAATTTTATCTTATAACATCGAAAAAAAATCATATGCCTTCACTTGAAATGACCTAAGAAGTGAGAACCAGTTAGGAAACGGGTGGTAGCTCAAGTTGGTTAGGACAGAAGTCCTACAGTTATTGTTTACTCAAAAGTCGAGAGTTTGATACCTGCCTACGAAACTTTGCAGCTGCAACAAAGAATTCCAAAAAAAAGAAAACACAACAAAGAAAGAAGAAGAAGAAGAAGAAGTGAGAACCAGTATCTCATGCTCTACAAATACGTGCGATGCACGGATTGAAGTAACTTACTCATACATGAAGAAAATACGTGGCACTTTCAAACTTGGTCTTTCCGTTGCATCCACCATCTGTTGCTGGGTAGGACTCGCTTTTTGTACGACTTCACCATCAACAATAATGGATAAAATGAGAGACGAGTACGAAAGCAACAAATCCAATTCTTTTTTTGTTGGGTACTCAACTCAACAGTGTGACAAGGACCGGACCGGTGGAGTTTTAATTTGGTTCGTGAAACTGAAAACTAATAATGTGTGTATTTAGATTTAAGAATCTTGTTTTTATTCCTTTTAATGGACGCTAACTAACTGTGTTGTATGTTAACTTGTGCACAACAGAAAGATTCTTATTTCTGGTGGCATTATTGCTATAGATGTAGTAGATTTGTGATGGGCTACCTGTATTCACCTTTTACCTTTCTCGTTTGCAAATCTCTTCAGGGCCCGAGAGAGTTCCCAAACTCAAGTCCAGATTTATGCTTTTTATTTAACAAAGGTGACCTTGTGTGAATGTTAAATATATATGCCATTTTATTAATTCTTCCCCCAAATTTACCAAAAATTTCTCTTTTTTTGTTTTTCCCTTAAGCTTAGCATCCCAAATAAAAAAATTTTAATACTTGGGAAAGGTGACCTTGGTGGCATTATTGCCATCAGGTACTGCTTTGGACAGCGTTAATTTTACTCTGGTAACAGCTTTTTGTACATTATAGAACAAATATATTTTTTTTAAACTCATGATCTATTTGAGAGACCAATCCTGCTTAAAATTCAAATTTGTATTCTAAGCAATTTCACTTGGACCAGCCGACGCACTCAAAGTACGTCCAGAACTGGATAAGGGATACATAACCAACCAACCAATTTGTCCCCAAACATGGATAAAAATCTGCTCCTTTTTTTTCAGAAAAGTAGAGCCTGCTTTTTCGATCGGACGGTCGGGATCAGTTGTCACACCGATCTCAAAATACTTCGTTATTTCTCAATCATCGGATCTAGAAAAACAGCACGGTATGTTTTTCTGAAAAGAAAAACAGGTGATCCCAATTGCCCAAGGATATAGCTGTTATGACTTCCCGTGAAATTTACTTATTTTTCTTTGGTTGTCAATTACGACACAACGTTGGTCGGTATTTTTATTCTCTCTCGAGTACACCGGTAGTGAGTGGTACCGGTACAGACGGTTACAACTTAACAACAAAATACCTTAATTACTAATTAACTCATCATCATCATCATCATCATCTCCCCACCTGACCTGACTCGGTGGTGAATATTGAGTGCTCATCCTCTGTAGCGCTGCATTGTGTAGCGCAGGATGTGGACCGTTAGATCATCTCGAGATTTGAGTCAGCACAGACCCGAGATGATCTAACGGTTCATATCCTGCGCTACACAATGCAGCTAGGGGTGAAAATGGATCGGATAATATCCGTCCGTATCCGCATTCGTATTCAGATTTTTGCGGATACGGATATTCGGATACGGATACGGTTTTGAATATGGAAACGGATACGGATAATTATCCGAATTCGGATATCCGTTTCAAAGGCTTATTATATGTTTTTCAATTGGATTTTTTATGTAGATTTCAAATTTAATGAAGTTTGTATCTAATTAGACTTTGAATTCATCTCTTTTATAATTATTTATAACTTGTAACTAATAATATAATGAATATTATGGATTTTTTCTTAACTAACATGTAATTATTTATGATAATAATGATCCACGATGAACTAATAACATATTTATGATTAGTGATTAATTTTTCCAGTAATTTAACCATTTTAGTTAGTGATTTATCATGAAAAAGTTATATAAAATATATTTTTTTAATAATAAGTCTAATATCCGAAGTAGATTCGTATCCACATCCGTATCCGTTTAATATCCGATCCGTATTTGTATCCGTTTAATATCCGATCCATATTCGTATCCGGAACTATTCGTATCCGAAAAACTAAAGCGGATACAGATACAATTTTTCCCACTATCCGTTGATATCCGATCCGTTTTCACCCCTGAATGCAGCGCTACAGAGGATATGAATCGTGAATATTTGGAAGTGGAAGTCATTAGAGTCCGTATCTGCTGTTATTCTAAAGGAAATACAGGACCCTGTTATTCCGATCTGGACCTTTAGATCAAAACGGACGGTCCAGATCGGCTCATTTAGATTTAGGGGGTCTTTTTTATAATTAATCACATCCGTTTATTTCGATCCGACGGCCCAGATAAGAATAACAGGGTCCTGTTATCCTAAATAGGATAACAGGAGATATGAATTCGAAGTGATTGGACTTGCTGATTCTTTGGCTTGAAACATAGGTAAAGGGCCACCCGCCACTACTACAAAGAACTGCACAGCCACGTGCTCTCTCTCTCTGTCTGTCTTTAAAAGTTCTTATGGAGTTGGAGATCGGTGGTGATTACTGATTACCGATTCCCGATTCCATTAGCTGTTATTCAGGTTTGTGGGCACAGATTGTCAGGATCCGAATCCGCTGCTTTTCTGAAATCTTCATACAAGAATTGATACCGTGCTTTTCTGATCGGATGGTCAGAATCTGTTACTGCACGGATCTCAAAGTAGCTCGGTTTGTTTCGCACAGATCTCGAAGTACTTCGGTGTTTCAGAAAAACAGCGGATTTAGATCCAGATTGTCAATGATATCTTGACATCACATGTGTGCAAGTACACATGATTTTACTCAAAAAAAAAAAAAAAGTACACATGATCTAGATATGACGGATAAATATGAAATATCTACATGTGTAGGCTCTATTTTTCTGATGAACAACACCTAGAGAGTAGAGTAGACCCCTATCAAGTAGGTTACACATCCACTCTTCTTATAGTTTTGACACAGTACGTGCACTTATGTACTTATTATTGTATAAATATTTACTGGAAATCGTAGTATATATGTTCACTGAAACATGATATCTATTAATCGGAAGGATATACATATTTACTGAAAAATAATATTTGTTCACTAAAAATACGGTGGATAAGTAAAATGGTGGACGTTACCTACAACTCTTTCTGATGACGATGAGTTTGAATAGTCTATCATCTATATTGACCGGCTTTTTAAACGGCAGCAATAAAGAACAAATATATCATATATATGCTGTCAGTAAATGCCACCTGCATCTTTCAATAATTATCTGAGTTAATAAAATGACACCTGCCTTGGTTTCTCATGGTGAACTATTTAGCTCACTTTAATCAGAAATATATATTTTTTAATTTTTACTAATGTTTTTCTTGTATGCAGACGTGAGCAATCCCAAAGAAAAAGAAATGAGTAATGTATGACAATGCTTTATTAGTTGCTAATTGTTTGTTTCCCTTTTCTTTTTATTTACTTTTTTCTAATATCCTTCTTACTACCTCTGTCCCAAAATAGATAGATTTTTTGTAGTTAATTTGAATCACAAAAAATCCATCTAAAATGGGACAGAGGTAGTATTTACTTGTTGTACTATGATGACCTGGCCGCCTGTTTTTATCTTTTTGTTTTGACTTATTTGTCATAACTTACTACGGGTGGTAATTTTTCTCAAAATAAAAAATAAAAAAAATTGTATAATATGGAGAGTTTTTTTTTTTTTTTTTGAGAAAATAAAATATGAAGAGGTCAAACAAGTGACGAGAAAACGGCATATCATATGCGTCCTGATAGTGACACGTTCAGAGTACAAATTAAGGTGTCCACTCGTTGTATTGTATGTGTGTGTCAATCTCCAGTTCGTTGAGCCTGTCCTATTCATGTGCTGCCTCTGACATCAAAGTTGGTGTTTCATGATTGCGCAAATTTCCCTCAAAAAAAAAAAAAAAATGATTGCGCAAATGCCTCCTTTTTTTTTTTTTTTTTTTTTTTTTGATGATGAATCGAAAATGTGTTTCTATGTAAACCAAAAAGAAGAGGGAATGTCTCCGTTTCGATCTCCACAGAACGAACATTTTTCGGCTGATTTGTGGTCCAATTTGTTCGATCCAATTAGATGGACTGTCTAAGATACAATATTAAGTATGAAATAAAAAAATTGACAGCGCACACTAAATTTATAAATAACAATCAATTTTCGTATTTTTTTTAACATGTCAAGAATAAAAATCTACTGTACAACTAATGATACAAATATTTTCAATTTTGGTTTCAAATATTAAATTATGAACGCTCTTCCTATGAAAAATCACGGTTCAAAATTCGGATGAAAAATCTTTTATAGACATTTAAATTTGAGTTTGAATGGTTTGACCCTCATTTTATCGCAAAAAAAATATTAAATTATGATTGGCATTGAGATTGACATAATAGCAAATGGCAAGTGAATATCCCATTATCCATTCTCAAAAAAAAAAAAATATCCCATTATCAAACATTAGGGACAATGTCTGGAGATCTCCCGAAAATTCACCTTCGAACTTTTCATTTAAACAATTGACCCCAAAAATTATGTATTTCATGACATTTTTTTGCCCCACCAGTTAATTAGAAACAAGCTCTAGCAAGTATAATGAGATCTGTTGGTAGCCACCGCTAACTTCTCGAAAAAAAAGTATAATGAGATCAATATCTGAAGAACATGTGCATGCTATCATGAACTTTGTTATCTAATACGAAATTGAATATGTTTGTAAGATATTTTATATTTTTTAGATTGTTTATGAATTTATATGGCTTAATGTAATATCTATGTTTAAAATATTTAGCGTAAATGGATTCCTCATCGTGATTATATATGACAAAAGAATGTATCATGGAGAAATTATTTGGGTATTCTACTTAGTACAAATCATATCTAATATCCGGTGCAATCACTACTCCTATCCTATCTCTCCTTTTAAAGAAAAGCGGAAGAAATTGAAGCTTCTACGAGATGCCACATCATTTTCACAAACATTTTATTTAAAGCATCCCTTCGTGTATGAACTTGAGATGTCCTCTGAACTAAGTCTTACACTCATTTGGACCCTGTAAATCATCTATTCGTGTGCTTTATAATCAGGCTTAGGCACCTCTTCACTTTTTTCACACTACAGTCTTACATTCATTTTCTTTTCCCATTTGTAGTGGACTCTTTTGGTGCCCTATGAACGTCTGACCATGTCTCTTTTAGCGCCCCCTTCATCTTATTCTAAAACCAGGTTTGCTCTCTACTTTCTTTTTTCCCTGTTCTTTTCACCTATACGCTTAAAAGTTCTTATTTCATCCTACTTCCAATCTTTTATTGAATGAGCACCATTTTTCTTTCTCTTCCCACAGGTTTCCGTTGTCTCCATTCAATTCTCTATTAACGATTTTTACTCTTTCTTTTTTACTTTTTAACTTTTACTTTTCGTGGGGATGGTTCATAACGAACTGAGGGTTGAACGATATCATTTATGATTTACAGTTTTTTCATGTTCCGATGTGCACATGACGTGCTTGATGGAATGTGTCACAGAAGCAACATATATTGTTAACTGTTAATGATCAAGGCATTTCGAAAATCGTTTTTTCTAGAGATGGATTACAAGTAAGCGTATAAAATTGTTTTTCCTAGACTCCAATTTTGGAAGGCTGATTGAGTGTTTTTTGATTCAACAACAATTTTCGGTTATATTTAGTGATTTGTTCTTCTAGGGTACGTTTGGATGGTGCAAGGATTAGGAAAAGAATAGAAGAATTAAGATTAGTAATTGAAAATAGTGATTTTGGAATTGGTATGAGGTTAGTAAAAATGTGGTGCTATTCTAAATGATGAAAATGTTGTTTGAATTGTGTATTTGGAATAGTGATAGAGAGAAAAAAAAATATAGTAAGAATATTAGTATATATTCTTTTATAACTATTTAATTCTATATTTTGTTTTCCACGATTAACCAAAAAAATAATTATTATGATACTAACATAACTAATGATTTCATGCGTTACTTCATTTTATTCTATATAACATAAGCACACAAAAAATATAATTCGTTGAAAAAAAAATTATCCTTGTTGAAACGTGAAAAGCTCCAGTACGATAAATGTAACAGCTTTGCTATTAAGATTAGACCATGTTGGAGATTGATGCCAAGCAAATTATCAACAACCGATGACAAATTTCCATTCTCTATCGTCTTTTGTATATCAAATCTTCTCCTTTTCTTCTCTGTATGGAGAGAGTTCAATGGGTACCATCACTCCTTACACTGCCATGGTGAGAACTCAAAATAAAAGACAAAAGCCTAACAAATGGGATGTCTATGGACTTCTTACATTGATGAGAGCTCAATGGTAACATCGATTTTGTCTATTTTACAATCAATCGAAGGATAAATAAAAAAAACGGTGTCACTTGAGTTGGGGAGAAATATACTTTTCTTTTTGGGAGATGAGTCCAGTTGGAGGAGAGAGGAAATAAAGTAAATGTATTTGAGAGAGTGAAATTTACTATTCTTACAATTCCATCTTTTGGTCAGAACAACGGAATAGACTAAGCTGGAGCTATTCTGATTAGCATATTTGTGTTTGGATTGTATCTCTACTAGGAATAGCGAGCTATTCTCAAGACAGTGCTATCCTAACCCCATCCAAACATACCCCTAATTTGTTGTAGGTTTATCAGGAAAACAGGAGGCACAAATCAGATTTTGAAGGGCATGGCCTCTCATACATACAACATTCATAATTATAAGTAACTTATTATTGAGTTTAATATTCTTAGCAATTTAGCACTGCAGTATATATAAAAAAGGAAGTTTTTGATATTTTGCAATCCGTGCACATATTCATTATAAATTCAACAAAAAAATAAAAAAATTACAAAGTTAACTTGCTACTAATATTTTTAACATTATTTTGGTTCTTGCCTTCACTTTATTTTCATGTGTGCTTAATAAAATGATTGAATCAATCATTCTTCAGGGTTGTCAGTGAAACATATGTTCTACATAAAATCCATACAATATTATATATCAATTCAAATTTAGTTATGCTATCACTATGATATAATTATTATTCCGACATTGCACGGATTAAATACTAGTTAAGTATAATACGACACGTCTTATAAGAATTCAGTACCCAAAAAAAATAAAAAATAAAAAAAAAAACAGTTTGCCACATGATTTCCCCTTTTTCCAAAACTCTTTTGTTTCATCCTAAGACAAACTTGTAAAGCATGAATTTCTTAATAACTCAAAAGTATGCAATTGACAAAGAAAACAATAATAAGAAATAAGAATTACAGGTGGACCTCATAACAAGAGCGTCCAGTATTGTCTGACCAGGAGAGGACCGATCAACCAAACCAAACCAGCTAACCTCTTTCAATTCAATTTCATTTTCTGTCAAATCAAATCTCAATTCGACGGAAATACCCATCCATTCTTATTAAGCCATTACACACTAACCACCGCTGTCACACTGCTACTCACACTTGATTACATTGCAATAGATAGATAGATAGATAACACTCACAAGTCACAAGTCACAACAGACAGACAGAGAGAGAAGAGAAGAGAATAATCACATAACATAACATTACAAACTTACAAACCCAAGCCAAGCGCCCTTAATCCCCGCACTCGAATTCGCTTCCCAATCAGTGGAGGTACAATCCTCTCCGATCTAGCTGTTTGATGCGAGATCGGATCCGGAGCGGCGGCATTGCATATATTGCACGGATCCAGCGATGGAGAAGCGGCGGGCCTCCATCAAGCCGAGCATCGAGGTCGAGGAGTTCATAAATCTGCTCCACGGCTCCGATCCGGTCCGCGTCGAGCTCACCCGGCTCGAGAACGAGGTCCGAGGTACGCAATGTGCCTCGATCTGACTCAATTTTGAGTGTTTCTAATCTCCCTTTGCAGTACAATGCAGCCGAAGGTTACTAATACTGCTGTTGCAGATAAGGAGAGGGAGCTGTCGGAGGCGCAGGCGGAGATACGCGCGCTGAAGCTGTCGGATCGGGCGAGGGAGAAGGCCTGTGAGGAAGTGAGTGAGATTGCTAGAACTACTTTCTGTCGTTACGGGGATTGTTATTTTTAGACTGCATTGTTAATTAAAAGCAATCGGTGCTGTTAGAAACTTGGAATATATTAAGTTTAGGGAAATTTTTTGAATAAATGTTTAGGCATTGTAATTACTGGTCGCATATTTCATAAAATTGTTCATGACTGCAATAGATCTTTGGAAGAAACTTGTAAATTTGTTCATACTGTATTTACTTGCCTTACGTTGTTTTATTTATTTATTTTTTTTTGTTAATATGAATTAAGCTTACTGAAGAGTTGGCCAAAGTGGACGAGAAGCTCAAGCTGACTGAATCCCTTCTAGAGAGCAGAGTAAATACCGCTTCTTCTTTTTCTGTGATAATTTTAATACTTCCGAGTTCTATTGGCCCTTTGACATCTTTTTATGGTTCATTGTTGATGTGTTCTTATGATATTAATCTACTTTAGAGAGGAGATTAGTGAAATACTCAATAATTAACTGAATTCTCCTTTTACTATGATAAATTAGGTGTTCCATTGCATCTAGTACTTCAACCTATCCCTGTCCAAAAATTACTTTGCCTGCATGCATGCTGAAATACCAGATAGATAGATAGTCAACCAAAAGTTGGATTTTACCGGCCCTCGTATCTCTTTTCTAGTTACACTGCTCAGTTAATGATGCTGACATCTTTACAGAACTTGGAGATTAAAAAAATAAATGAAGAGAAAAAAGCTGCATTGGCGGCCCAGTTTGCAGCAGAGGCAACACTTAGAAGAGTTCATGCGGCACAGAAGGACGATGACATGCCTCCAATCGAGGCCATTCTTGCACCTTTGGAGGCTGAGCTGAAGCTGGCTCGCTCTGAGGTACTCATCTTCTCTCTGTCTATTCTATTGTCTAGATACAATCTTACGAACAGAAGAAACTCCCTTATTCAACGTGCCAGAGCCCATTGCTTTGCGCATTCTAAATTCTAAATTGGTTTTACTTCTTCTGGCAAAGATAATATATATTAATATAACTTTATTGATGATGTTTCATCAATTATTACCTCATTGTTAATCATTTTGTTTGAGGAAAAACAGTAAGAACTAAGAACATCGAACAACCAAGGATCTTAGTTGAAAGAAATCTCTTTCGAATATAAATTATCTGCAAATAATGAAAATGAGGGGCAATCAGTAATGATAAGTTTGTAAATTGATAGTCTAAGATTTTGCAAATGTTGCTACTGCAAGATGGATATGCGCACCTGAGCTGATAGGACATGGTCTCATCAATGAGTTCATTTTGATTTTGCTTGAGAACAGTTAATTGTGTGATTCTAGAATTGAAATTGTAGCGTTTCACCCATCAGTTTCTATTTTTCTTTTCTTTTACTTTTCAGTTTGATTGGGATATAATGAAATTCCAGGCTTGATTAGGTACAATGATCAATTTTTCTTTCTTGAGATGAAACTTGAAATTTTTGTTCCTTTTCAGATTGCAAAGTTACAGGATGACAACAGAGCACTTGATCGCCTTACAAAATCCAAAGAGGCAGCTCTACTTGAAGCAGAAAGGACTATTGAGGTTGCATTAGCAAAGGCCTCTTTAGTGGATGATCTACAAAATAAAAACCAGGAGCTCATAAAGCAGATTGAGATATGTCAGGTAATTTCAATCACATTACTTCGATTAAAGTTCTGCTTCAGTAATGTTCCAGTTCTTGTGTCATAATTGCAATGAAGTATCTTGGAGTACTGAGGTTAAACTGGTGTAAGGAGAATTTGAAGCTTACATACACTTAACTTCAAAATTAAAGCCTGGAGATAATGTTAACCAAGATATGTTGAATTTGACAGTTGACACTTGGTTCAACAGCTGATATTAGATTGTCAAGTAGATATTGACCAACAACTTTGTGGGCTTAATTGAATTAACTAGAACTTAGATACGCTGGTACATGATTGACTTGACTAAAAGTCTAAAACTGAAACCGTCGTCTCTGGTTGTACCTTATTTTACTACTTGTTATTATCATTATTAGGAGGAGAATAAGATACTGGATAAGATGCATCGACAAAAGGTCGCTGAGGTAGAAAAGCTGACTCAGACTGTGCGCGAATTGGAAGAGGCTGTTCTGGCTGGGGGAGCTGCTGCAAATGCTGTTCGTGATTACCAACGAAAAGTTCAAGAGATGAATGTAATACACACTTTTTTTTTTTTTCTTCCAGACGATTGTCCTTTTTTAACTTGTTCCCGCATAATTTAATTCCCAATCCTAGCATCACGGCTACTGACAGTTTGGTCTACTAATGACCTTTGTCAGATCAATACAATTTCTGGAACATTTATTTTGATTATTAGCTCCATTTTTTTTTCTTTTCTTTTTTTCTGCTTTCTGAAGGACTATCGAGTACGCATTAGTGTGGCAGGAATATACTTTACCCAGCAAATGTTCCTGTACACCCCATCCCATCTTATGTTATAGACTGAGTAATGCAATACTTGTAGTGCTAGCAGGCTATGAGGAATGTTGAATAGTAAAAGTAAATTGGGCTCCCTTTTAGGGGTCAACATAAATATATTTGCATAATAGATGGAGAGAGAGAGCAACCCAGTATAAATATATAGCTGTCGCAATACTGTGATAATTTTTCAGTGGCATATTTATCTATTTGTTCTCTCTGTAGGAAGAGATGAAAACTCTTGACAGAGAGCTAGCTCGTGCGAAGGTTACAGCAAATAGAGTTGCAGTTGTCGTTGCAAATGAATGGAAGGATGCCAATGACAAAGTTATGCCAGTTCGGCAATGGCTCGAGGAACGAAGGTTTATGCAGGTATACATTTTTCAGGAGCTAAGAGTTAATGACTTATGAGTTATCTGAAAGAAAATTTTGACTACCTGCAATTTCCTTGATATTTTTCTTGAAAAAATCCTAAATAACCTTATGTGTCACATTTATAGAGAGTGAGGGAGTGAGAGTTTGTTGTAGCTCAAATCTGCGGATTTTTTTTACTCATTGTGAGTGCTAATGGCCGGTGTAATGAAAAATTGGTTGTGCTTGTTAGGGATTTATGAGATACACTATGCTTTGTAAGGAGTGGTAGATATGTAGGTATATTGGGATTTTCCCTGGATCATATTCATCCCTAATGTACCTTTATTTCTATGTTCTTCATCAGTTGATACAAGATGCATTCTTCTTTCATTTTTTTATTTATTTTGTGTAGGGTGAAATGCAACAACTCAGAGATAAACTTGCAATTGCAGAAAGGACAGCAAGGTCAGAGGCTCAACTCAAGGTAATGAATGAACCTTGACTGAATTAATTTTGAATTCATGAGTTCACCAAATTTATTTTAGAGAGATGTGCGCTGACCAACTACATTTTTAAAATGACAGGAAAAGTTCCACCTGCGCCTCAAGGTACTAGAAGAAGGGTTAAGAATGTCTGCTAGTGGGGCCCGTACTAGTGTGTCATCTCGCCGTCAGTCTATTGGTGGTGCTGATAGTGGATCTAAGGCAAACGGATTCCTAGCCAGGAGACCTTCTTTCCAAATGAGATCTTCCAGCACCGCCACTACAATAGTGAGTCATGCCAAAGGTGCATCAAAATCTTTTGATGGGCGCCTTGTCAATGGTTCTGCTCACTCGCTTAATGGGTCTACTGATAGTTCAGACAACAACTCGGAAGAGAAGACCAATGGAGAGTTGCCAAGTGGCGAGACGGAAGATACTGTTTCGGGCTTGTTGTATGACATGTTGCAAAAGGAGGTAGTTTCTCTAAGGAAGGCTTGCCATGAGAAAGATCAGAGCCTAAAGGATAAAGACGATGCCATTGAGGTAAGTTCTTATATTTATGTTGGATCGACCGTAGTTATTTGAGCATTATACTGGGCATTGGTGCACTTAATTTTGGAAATTCTTTTTTTAAGACCATAATTTTGTCCCAGAGTAACCAAAAATTGAGGTGGAAGGTGAGTAGTTGGTGGGGGTTCATGATCTCACTGGAGGATACACATCTTGTGTACTAATGATATAACTCCATACTTTTCCAAATACGAACTACAGATTTATTAATAGACTGCTTATGTGTGGAATAGATGCTGGCAAAGAAGGTTGATACTTTGACAAAGGCAATGGAGGTAGAGGGGAAGAAAATGAGGAGGGAAATGGCAACAATGGAGAAGGAAGTTGCTGCAATACGAATGGAGAAGGACCAGGAAATAAAGGCCAGACGCCTCTCCATAAACACCAAGCTTCCTGCACAAAACACTGCCCAGCTGCCGGCTGCCAGGTACTCATTCTTTTCTTATCCAGTATACGTGTTGTACTTATAAGATCAACAACACACACACAAAAACAAATTGCAATTAACTTAATTTTTCTTCGCTTTTTCAGAAACACGCCAAGAGCTGGGCTGATGCGCAATGCACAAGACTAGATTCTCCAAGCCGAGGAGCTGAAGTAGATCGATCTACTCAGTTTTAGCTTTTACATATTTCTATACCTATCTATTAATATTAGATAGCAGTGTTACCCTTCTAGGCCTTTGGGAACAAAGCTATAGATGGTTAATGCGGTTTGTTTTGGCCCTGCTAGCTTAACCATTTTAGTGAGCTAGAGGGCTCTCTTTTCTTTGGGGCTGAGTATGTGACTTAGTTGTGTTATTGTTGTTATATTTTAGTGTATCCTATTGTATAGTTTGGTTGTACGCCCCCCAGTTTCTAATTCTTTTCTTTGTTTTGGTTGAATGCTGTTTGTTTTGTGTGAATAATAGAGTGATGTTAATGCATTATGAGTGAAGTTGGTAGAATGCTATGACCAATTTGAAGGTATAAATTTTGGATGTGAAATCATAGTGTTATAATTCAAAAAACATTCAATATTTCCAAACTAGCCATTCACAACCAAATGTCTTAATTGAGTAGAGAAGTAATTAGTTACCAAAAACAATTATATGCACAAATTCAGGATCATACTACATACATCAGACTTTTAACAGCTGATTGCCGATGGATGGAAGGAGCCCTTAGTGCTTGCTTCTTTGGCCTTCCTGTCACTCCGTCAGTATTCAGTCTCGAGCCTTTGCTCTCGCATCTCGTTTCTCTGACTAGCAAGGCCCTTGCTCTCACCTCTCACATATCTTTGACCAGTGATCTTGCCGACTCGTCCTTGATTTCGTACTGTCGTACTGGTAATTTTCTCTTGTACTGATAATCCCTGGCCTCACCAAGCAGCCGGCACTTATTCAATTCCAAGCAAAATCCGTCATGCTCAGCAGTGGAATGTGCAGAGCGAATAAAATATACAATATGTATTGTTGTTTTAGACTGTTACTCTGTCAGTCTGTTACATGTTTAATACATGTTAGCAATTTTTTTATTGCTAACAATCTGAATCAATCAACCTTTTATTTTCTTGCCATTTTTCTGAAAGTTGGACCTCAGAATTGTGAATCTCTATGGCATTAATGATTAATAATTGAAATAGTTGCAACTCTGCTAATAAGCATTAAACAACTGGGATTACCTCTATGATGCGCATTTTATGCCCAGAGAGCAATGATATGTCATACATGCCTTTATATTATAGGAACGTGGGTATTAAGTATGGATAAAGATGAATCAGAAAATTAGTACAAGCAACTAAATTATTACAGTATTACCTATTTCTCGTTCTTAATTTTTCTAAAATAAACTACTTCAATTTTTTATTTGTATGTGTTCTTCTTTATAGGTTTCAAGCAAACTATCATGAAGAGGCTAAGAACAATTCAAAGCTTTTTTAGACCAATTGAAACAGGTTCAAGCTCACAGTTTGCTTCTCAGCCCAACATAGAAGTTGTTAGCTCTACTCATGTGCAAGGATCATAACAGAATAATACTACTCGTGTACCAGTACAAGAACCGAGAATTGGGTCTGTAATGTATGAGAGAGGTCCAGGTAAACGGCCTCATATTTGGGATTATACTACATATGGAAGAGATGCAGTTAGAAAATACTACATATGGAAGACTTGGTATAAAGTTCATGATGGAAAAAATGTGCATTTCTAACTCACATGGGTAAAGATTCAGATTCGGCTCATAACTTTGCAGTTAGGTGTTATGAAAATCTCAACAATTGCATGGGCCACATCAAAAAAGTGATTGAAGAACAATATGAAAAAGTTGTGTTAGCTGCAAGACTTAGGCTTAAGACTGAAAGTTGTGTTAGCTCCAAGACTTAGGCTTAAGACTTCAATTGATTCTGTTAGGTGGTTGACATTTCAAGCATGTGTATTTAGAGGCCATGACGAATCTCCAGAATCATTAATTTGGGGAAATTTTCTCCAACTGATCAAGCTTTTGGCGTCTTATAAGAAAGATGTGAATGGAGTTGTGTTAGACAATGCCCCAAAAAATGCAAAGTACTTCACCAACAATTCAGAAGGAAATTCTTCACATCTTTACCCGAAAAAGTGTATATGAGAGTGACTTTTGTTCCGATTAGAGTAAATTTTTGTAATTTTTCATATTCACATTTCATTAAAAACCACGTATATAAAGATTGTTTTAATTTTTGTTTTTTTCTAACTTTTAATTAAACTTAGGTAACTATTAGAGAAGAAATCGATGAAAGCAATTATTGTTGATGAAACCCGAGATATGTCAAAAAGGAGCAAATGACCATTGTCATTTGACTAGTTTTTTTAGTTGCGGCTACGCCGCAACCGTTATTATATATCATTATAGTGAGATGATAAAATTATTATCAACAACTATTTATAGATAAAAATAATTGGTTTTGTAATTATAAAGTATATATGTGTCATGATAGAAACAAAGAGCCAAGTTTATTTTGAATAAATAATGTTTAATTTCTCAATTTATGGACCAATTGACATTTAGCAGACAAATTTGAGTAACAATTAATGTAACAATTCTTATAAAATATTCTCATTTGTGCAAATCATGGCGGCAAACGAAAAAAAATCGTACTATTGTGTAAAAATTAAAAAAATATATATATGTAGAAGAATGAATTATAGAAAAATAGACCAGAAAAGGGACACATGTCAAGAGAAGTGAAGAAGGAAAAGACATGTGCTGAGAAAACAAATTTACTGGGATGCACATGAACGTGAGTCATACTTTTTTGGTCTAGTTGAACTTGAATACATTATAATAGAGAAGGCATAGCTGAAATTTTTTTGCCCGTGACAAACCAAAAGCGGCTATACTAAAAGATTAAAAAAAAAAAGTCCAACTTTTTTGGAGTTGATTGTGCCAACGTAAAATAAAACGCACTGTCTTATATCGATAAATTATCAAATAAGAATAAGTGAAGGATCAATTAGTGATACTTATCTTGACAATTTGCTTTTAAAATATATTAAAAGAAGTATTTAAAAAATGGAATAATGGGAAAACTTTTATACAAATGTTGTGAGCTTTATACAATTAGTGATACTTATCTTGACAATTAGTAGATGGATTATGTTTAAAATTTCAAGTCATTGGATTCATATCTGATAATCCTTCAAAGATAATTTAAATAAAAAATGTTAAAATTTTTACGAACTTTTGATGAGCTATCAAACAACCAAATTGAATGAAATCTAAAATATTATCAGTCTATTAGTTCAATAATACATATATAAACTTTTTTCTAATTTTATATATTTCTTGAACAAATTGCCTTTCCCTAAAAAAATTGAACTAATTTTAAATATTTATTTAAAGGTTGTTTAAATTAGAATTGTTGAAATATGTACAAACTTTTGATGAGCTATGAATTAAACCACTTTCAAAATTTATAAAATTTGAAACAATATCAATCTATAATTTTCAAAAAATTCTTATATATATAAAGGGGATTCAATAAAAACTACAGTGAATTTTACTGTTGCCTCAACAGTAACACGGTAAAAATCTAAACTGATCTGAGCCGTTCATTAATTTTTCTCCAGAAGCATCTCGGTCCATCTTCTCCTTTCTCTTCCTCCTCCGTGTAATCCCAGAGAACTCCAACTTTTCTCCCCTTCTCTTCATCCATTGATGAGGCAATATCTGGGCCTCGGACCTGCTCGTCGCCTCTGCCTTCAGGCCATAGCCTCAGCGGCCACTCCGCTCTCGCCTCCTCCACCGGAGCATAGGTGCTGAATTACTGGACAGAGACAAGGAGAGACGAAACAGTCCATGATTCAATCGGGATTGGCCTCGCTGTAGAGAGGAGAGGTTCGGCTCAACTCCTAAATAGATGCTGAAGCACCCAGCTACCATATAACGAGGGATGAGGAGAAGGCACTGGGCAAGTGAGGAATGTATGTACATATGCTCATGTACTAATTGCTACTTCATTAATCTTTCTATCATATTTTTTTTTTTTGTTTGGCAAAAGTGTATATATGTGACAATTAATTTCCTTACTAACTGGATACTAACTTTTCTGGTAAATCATGGTTCCCTGGTAAATTTCGAAATCATTTTTGTTTGCCTTTGGACTTCAAACAGGCTCTCTTGCATCTTGCAACCAAATTGGGCGATCCTCAACTGCCACTCATGTGCAATGTCGTGTGGGCCATCTTGGAAGGAAGAAATGCAATGGTAATCGACCAGAAAGCTACCAGTTCAATGTCAATCTTGAAGCAAACTAATGCAACTCCCATACCGCAGAAGCACCAGCACAGCCCAAGGCAGCATGAAGCTTACCAGGTACCTGTTGATACCGACCTTTATCTATAACTGATGCATCATGAGACCAAACTGGTAAATCAGAGATTGCTTGGTTGCATTATTCTGGTATGCGCCAACTCATGGGGGTGTGATATGAGACAATAAGAGAGCCAGACTCCATAAATGGAGGCAGTGCCAATTGGTTGAGCAATAGAAGCATTGTGACAATTGGTAGAGCAATACAAGCATGGGAACAGCTAGATTGGTCAAACAACTAAGTTATCATCTCTCGGATTGCAAAGCACTGGTGGATGTCATTTAGACTGGGGATTTGGCCTGGAACTGGAAGTGTATGACTCCTGACAAGCAGTGGAACTGATCGGATGCATCTAAGGTGCAACATGTAAGGGAGAAGTATTGGGAGGGCCACATAGATTAGCAAACTTGGCCAAAAGTATCGGCCAGACATTCAGATGGATGCCACCAGAAGGATTTAGGAGAGCACAAGACATTCATATGGAACTACGCAAGACTCGTCTCAGAAGTATAGTTCAGAGCCATTAAAATGGCATTAAGATTGAATGTAGTGGCAAATGAGATACTGATAAATTTAGCATGTATCAAATCTCACTGTTTTTTCTTCTTTATTTTTTCTGTTTTTTCTTTTAAGTTTTAGGCAGCGTTTGATTCTTCCATATAATTGTAGTGGTAGACCTTTTAATCAACGAAAGCACATATAGTTTTTTCCTCAAACAAATATAAGGATTGTTTGTCAAGTGGCAAACAGTTTAAGCTCGAAGTGATAAAAATGTGTATCTTAATCAATTATAACTTTATTTTTCTTTGTCTCGCAATTTTATAATTGGCCTCATCATTAACTTTTGCATTAATTAAAGTAAAGTTGTCATTGGTAAATTACTTTAAGAGGAAATACAATTAAATTGATACCAATTATGCTATTAAACACCGGAGTTTTTATGTCATATGTTGTTACATATATAAAACGACATATTTTACAACTAAAAAGCATTACATCGCGCGGAGCGCGATCATCTCCTAGTTATATATAACTTTGAAACAATATCAGTAAAACTATTTAGACCCCTGTGATCAAGATCCAACAACCAACACAACATTCTCCAAAAAAAAAAAAAAAACACTGTTCACATTCTACTGTTCATGGGCCCCACAACTACTATTCACGGACCCCACCTTCATTGCCGATTGAAACATTATAATTTGTCGATAAAGAAGGATTACTAAATGAGAGATTTCTTGACATTGTTCATGTGAGAAACACTTGTGCATTAACTCTCGAGGACTTAATTTTCTATTAGTTTGAGAAACTCTTTCCCCCATATCGTATTGAACTAATTCAAGTTGTTTGAGAAACTCTTTCCCCCATATCGTATTGAACTAATTCAAGTTGTCATGCTCCTGCATTTACCGCTGCACCACCCCTAAGTGCATCGGCATTCACAGGAATGTCGCCCCCCCACTCTGGATTCGTTGTTCCACAGCATTGGCATCCACATCTTTTGGATGACATTACACAACTCGAATTCAAGTTTCGTTCAATTGTTATAAAAATAGAGAGCAACCTATCTACATTTTACATATTCTTCTCTTCATAGTTTAGATTAACTATTTCATCAACAACATTCTCACTTCAAAGTAAAGTATTAAAACTAATATTGGGTTGAATGCTTTGTTTTTTGAGACATTTTATTGCTTTAGATAAGTTCAATCCAGATTTGATATTAAATTATTCTCCAAATGAAACCAGTAACAAAAATCATGAGTTGTTCCATTCTATATAGAAATCTCATCTACTCAATCAGTTTTGAATCGTCCAATTTAGAGTTAAAATGTGAAAGTTATAACCAATTTGGGGTCAACAGGCATCCAGGTTCAAAGAGAGCCTAACAATGGCATTGATGAGAATCAACATGTAGACGGCGCGAAGTGCCAGTGTGACGTTTACCATGCGCCCCAACCTATCAATCCAGTTGATGATCACCAACCCGATTAGCATCAGGGTTGCGACGAACGTCATAACATAAATAAGGTTAATGAAAGTTCGTATACATAAATAAGGTAAACCCAAATTTATAATATGATATAATTGTTGTAGAGCAGTATGGGCCTCGTTGCTATAATCTCTCAGAGAAATGTTAAAATGTTATAAAATAAAATAGCACTATTTAAACACTGATATTAATATTTCCAGTGTTATTTTAGAATTTGTATGTAGTTATCTCAACAGTTTTGATAATGAATTTCTGAATAAATTATGTTTGAAGAAATGTCGTTGAGTTTAAATTTTGAATTTTTTTTCCAAGTTTTATGCATTTTTTAGTACATCTTGATTGTTCCTTGAACATCACAAAAATTAATACATAAAATTATGATATTCGATATTTGGACGTTATGAAACTCGAAACACGGCGAGTTGCACAAGTACTTAAGTAACACATATAAATCTCTTTAAGATTTTTTTTTTCTATAACTTATTTAAAATTCTAATATCAAAATTGTAAACATGATAACTATCCTCATCCTATCCTTCACATAGAATTATATTTGAATGGGACTGGTAATATGTATATTACTTATTACGATGAACTCCAACCCTATTACAGTATGTGTCGAAATATTATGAGGCGCAGTGTGCAGTGGATCTCGTTTTTAGAAGCCTGAGGAGGGTGGTAATTTTGTAATTACTACTTTTTACAAATTAATTTTAAAGAATATTGTAAAGTAATTAATAAACTTATATAGCCGTTAAAACTTTATGTTTTATATATTTTTCATCAAACTATCAAAATTAGATATTTACTCATTTAAATATTATTTTCTTTTTTATATAATTAATTAAGACAAAATAAAATAGAAAATATAATTTGTGTCATGGTATTAAATATAAAATTGATTACAAGAATATTTAGGCACTAAAAAATTATAATTTCTCACAGTAAAACACTTTTTTTCCCATATTAGCTACAAGTGTACTTGTACTAATATAGTTTGTTAAAAGTTTGAAGAAATCTCCTTGATATGTGGACTAGATCAGTGTTTTGAAAAACGGTATGCGTTTGACGGACGGATGGGGTACCGTCAAGCGAATAATCGTTATACGGACGATTAATCGGATTTTTGCCGACAATTTAACTTTCTAATTAATTTGTACAATATATTTGTATTTTATTTAGAAATGACAAGTCTATATCCTATCTAATAGAAATTTGGCAACAATAACATGTTAATTTAACACATAAAATAATAATTTTCCATCAATTAAAGGAAATGAATTCATAAAATGAGTTTATTGTTATGTTAATTTATAAACCAATGCGGTTGCAACCAATAAAGAGAGAGATGTAGCAGGATAAAACTTCTAGGATAAATTTCTTTTGGAAATGATATCGGGCTTGTTATCATGTGATTAACGTAAGGAGAAAATGCAAACGAAATATAAGATGCATGTCAAGATTATTTTACAACATACAACATTCACCAGCGTAATGGAGCTCCGCACTGGGTATACGAATCGGAATGGTCCAAATTTTTTTAAAAAATGAAATCGGAAAACATTTTTTTTGCGGAAAGTAGAAAAATGACAACGTTTTTTCGGTGCACTAGATAGACCCGATTTATTTTTTCAGGTCCTATTGAAGGACCCAAAAAATTAAATCGGGTAGGTACTTTTGGGCACGCCGCACCACAGTATACGAAAATGGCCACAAAAGACCTACCCGATTTGGCTGATTTTTTAATATAAAAAATAAAAAAAATCTTATTTTTAATTTCGAAAAAAAAAACTTATTTTCAAAAATAGTAAATCCGTGTTCCCAGAAACCGGCCTTACTGTTGGTAGGCCGGTTTCTGGGAAAACGGCCTACTTTTATGAGGTTGTTTTCCCAGAAACCGGCCTACTGTTGGCAGGCCGGTTCCTGGGAACCCGGCCTACCAATTTTTTTTTTTTTTGATATTTTTTCAGATAGATCTCGTTGTTAGCTTTCCGTAGCCGCAAAGTTTGCTCCGATTGGAGTTTTCTATCAAAAGTTATGCCGGTTTGAATGTTGAGTGCCCGAAATATAGGATAAGATTCAGTATAAAATTCAGAACGGAATTTAGAAATGTTTCCAATAAATAATATTATAAATAAATATTAAGTATCACAAATAATATTAGAAAAAGATATAAAGAAATAATTTAAATTTATTGCATGATAATTATGGCCATTTGAATGTTGAGTACCCAAAATTTAAGATACGACTCAATATAAAATTCAGTACGAAATTTAATACATGACTGTTATTTACACAATAAATTTTTAATAAATCATATAACTTTTTCATCATTTCAAATAAAATAAAATAATTTTTTTATATCATTTTTCTAATATTATTTGTGATACTTAATATTTATTTATAATATTATTCATTGGAAACATTTCTGAATTCCGTTCTGAATTTTATACTGAATCTTATCCTATATTTCGGGCACTCAACATTCATGATAGCAGTCATGTACTAAATGAGAAAACGGTCATTTATTTGAAATGACTAAAAAGTTCTAGGATTTATTAAAAATTTATTGCGTAAATAACAGGCAAGTACTAAATTTCGTTCTGAATTTTATGCTGAGTCGTATCTTAAATTTTGGGTACTCAACATTCAAACGGCCATAATTATCATACAATAAATTTAAAATTATTTCTTTATATCTTTTTTTCTAATATTATTTGTGATACTTAATATTTATTTATAATATTATTCATTGGAAACATTTCTGAATTCCGTTCTGAATTTTATACTGAATCTTATCCTATATTTCAGGCACTCAACATTCAAACGGGCATAACTTTTGATAGGAAACTCCGATTGGAGCAAACTTAGTGGCTACGGAAAGCTAACAACGAGATCTATCTAAAAAAAATATCAAAAAAAAAAAATTTGGTAGGCCAGGTTCCCAAGAACCGGCCTGCCAACAGTAGGCCGTTTTACCAGAAACCGGCCTACCAACAGTAAGGTCGGGTTCTGGGAACACGGATTTACTATTTTTGAAAATAAGTTTTTTTTCGAAAATTAAAAATAAGATTTTTTTATTTTTTATATTAAAAAATCAGCCTACCCGATTTATTAATTCGGGTCCTTCTGTGATTTAATAAATCGGGTAGGTACTTTTGGGAAGAAGAAAGGAGAGAGGGGAGGGAGGCCGGCGCTCTATTTTAAAAAAAAAAAAAACTATCCGAATTAATAATTCGGGTCCTTTAAAAAGGACTCGAATTATTAATTTGAGTAGGATCTTTTTGTGGCCGAAATTGAATTTGGTGAAAAAAAAAACCACTCTTTATTAAATCAGGTCTATCTATCGCACTGAAAAAATCCCGTCATATTTCTACTTTCCGCAAAAAAATGTTTTCCAATTTTGTTTTTTATAAAAATTTGGGAATGATTACCGTCACCGAATTATTGGACAACTAATCGTCTGACTTGAACGTTTTTGAAAACACTGGACTAGATAAGTTAAGTTGTGGGACAGTAATAAATATTGAAAGAGAAGTGCTCAAGACGAATATCATTACCAACTCAATATATAGTCTCAGTAGTTTTCTCGTTTTAGTAAAAACACAAGACGAAGAAATTTTGATACTCAAAAAATATATTTAGAATTAATTGGCTTTTGAGTAATATATATTGGTAAGATTCAAGTTTCTAATTTCATATATAAGTTTGGAGCTGGAAATAATTATGCACGAATAAATGAAAAATATATTAATATGGATTGTTTTTTTTCCCAATATGATAACACCGATGTATTGATCAATCATTAACGGAGAAAATCGATATAAAAGTAAATTTTGATGGATAAATAACTAATTTTAGTATTTTTATGGAGAAAAATCAAATTTTGAAAGTTTTTGTGGGTATATAAAAAAATTCTCTTTATAAAATTTGGAGAACGGGTCTTTGGTTTAGTGTAAGAGATGAGGTTTTTTGTGTGGGAGATCTCATATTTAAAATTGAGGTAGAGATCATTTATAAACATTTAAATTTGAGTGGTTGGATCTCATATTTATTTTAAAAAAAAACTTTTATTATTATCATCTCAATTAGTATTGAGAAACAAGCCCATATTTCTTACACATGTAAAAATGCATGTCATCATCTTAGGCTATGGTTGGTCATTTTTTTTAGCTAATGTTTGGGTAAGACAGAATCGTTTGGTTATTTTATATGTTTATTGATTAAGTAAATTACATCATAATATATGTGATTTTTGGGCGCAGTTAGTTAAGAGGAGGGATCCATTGACAATGCTTATCTTGACAATCTTGACAATGAAGATTGCTTATCTTGACAATCTTGACAATGAAGATTTTGAAAACTTTATAAAAATAGTTGAAAATTCTAAAAAATAGAAAAAATTTATAGAGATATTATTTAACTTATAGATTGATTATGTTTCAAATTATATTCAATTTAAGTGAAGTTTGATAGCTCTTTAAAGCTCGTTAAATTCCAACCGTTAAAAAATGTATAAAATTTTGATAAACCATCAAACGATGTTCAAATTGATTGAAATTTGAAACACTATTAATCTATAAGTTAAAGAATGCATCCATAAAAGTTTTTTCATTTTTAAGATTTTTTATGAATTATTATAATTTTTTTAAAATTTTTATTGTCAAAATTGTCATTATAAACATTGTCAATGGATCCCTCCTCATTAATTAAAGATCACATGACATGTGAAGAACTAGCTGGTTTTCATTATTATTGTCGGAATAGTTATAGTTTCACTGAATCTTGTTTTAATTGTGTTTCGATATTCATAAACCTAGATGTGCATTTCGTGGTACCGAAGCACTGGTCCTAGAAAAAGATAACACAATACAAGTAGGGTGTGTTTGGCAACCAAAAATTAGAATAGAATAGTAAAATAATAGCTATTCCATGTGCCAAACAGAAAATAGCTATTTGAATAGCTCTAAAAAATTGCTAATCCGCTATTTCTCCTATTTGGTCGAATGTAGCGGAATAACTATTTGAATAGCTCTAAAAATATTTATCACAATACTATTCTAACTGTCATTTGCCAAACAATATTTTCACTATCTGAATAGCTCTAAACATCACTATTCTTTTTACTATTTCAACAACCACTAATCCATTTTTACTAATCGGATAGCATTATTATATTGCTATTCATTGATTTGCCAAACGGATCCATAATTTTCACGTGGTATTTGTCCACATTGGGAAATGATCCCACCAAATCAGCGGGTTGGCATTCTTCTTTAATTAACTAATCCAACGAAAAAGAAGGGCACCGGCCGGCTCCCTTTTTATTCCACTGAAATAAAGAAGTTCAATACCATTTTCTAAATGAAAGATTGAGCAAAAAAAAAAGGGATAATCTTTTGTACCCCGCCCTATTGTACCCCGCTATCGTACCCCGCATATCGGACGGTCCGTATTCATTCGCGGTCGTGCGCGTTAAATAATTATTCCCGATATTCATTCCCAATTTCAAACCTTCCAATTCTGCTCCCGTAACCGATTTCAAATTTGAACGACGGAGGTTCTATTCCGTCATCGCCTTCCTGCAGTGCGAGCGTTCTTCTCCGGCGACGGTGACGACGCATCTTCCCTCCAGCCTGCGATGCATCTTCGCCGGACCTGCGCTTCCCTCCCTGCGCCTCCCTCCCTGCGCACGCTTTCTTCTTCCCTCCTGCGACACATATTCCGTCTGTATTCATCTTGACATTCCTCTCTCGATGCTCTTTCATCAATTTGACGACGTAAGTTCATTGAATTGCTCAAATTTGAGTTTAATTCAATAATTTGCAACTATTATTACTTGAATGTATTATTACTTTGCAACTATTATTACTTGAATGTATTATTACTTTGTTAATTCAGTATTATTACTTGCATTTGCAACTATTATCTCTGGGTTGTAACCAATAATACTTATTATTTGATTTCATTATTTCTTATTTGTACACACGTTGAATTGTTTAAATCTAAGTTTAATTCAATAATTGAGTCTAGTTCTTCTCATTTGAGTTCAAATTGTCCGAACACTCGAATGTATTGTTACTTTGTTAATTTAGTATTATTACTTGCATTTGCAACTATTATCTCTGGGTTGTAACTAATAGTACTTATTATTTGATTTCATTCTTTCTTATTTTTAGTTGTACACATGTTGAATTGTTCCAATTTGAGTTTAATTCAATAACTGAGTCTAGTTTTTCTCATTTGAGTTCAAATTGTCCGAACACTCGAATGTATTGTTACTTTGTTAATTCAGTATTATTACTTGCATTTGCAACTATTATCTCTGGGTTGTAACCAATAATACTTATTATTTGATTTCATTCTTTCTTATTTGTATACATGATTTCTGCTATAGCCATTTAGTTTACTAGTTTTCTGTGTTGTATGTAAAAAAATATACTTATTAATTGAGGTCAATTATTTTAAATTTGAAAAGTATTTCTACTTTGTTGAGTTACTATTATTACGTACATGTTAAACTATTATTGGTCCTGTATGTTGAAGTATTAATGGTTGTTCTTATATGTGTTTCTTATGTTTTGATTTCAATGTATTAGTAAGTTACTCATTTTGTATTACAATAATAATATTATTAGTTTGATAATGTTACTATTATTACTTACTAATTGTTTTATTGTTGTTTAATTGTTCTGCAGTTGTTCTATTTGTTTGTATTATTAGTTTGTTATTGTTACTATTACTAGTTAACAATTGTTTGTATTATTATTTAACTGTTGTATTGTTTCTCTTTTGTAGGTACAAATTAGCAAGGAGAGACTTATTGTTGCCTATAAGATTCTGACCGATTTAAGAAACACAAATAATAGGGTTAGGAGAGCTGTTTAATTAGGGCAAAGAGTTTCTTTTATCTTAAGAAAACTGGTAGTAGCTGTTTTGGTTTTATTTTATGAATGATGTGTGGATGTTTTTAGTTTATTTTGTGAATGATGTTTTAGTTTACAAAATAGATTTATGCTTTTGTTATAATGTAGGCATTATTACTTATAGTTTTTATGCTGTTTTATTATGTGATATGGTTGGTTGTTATGATTTTTAACTGTGCATATAAGCTTTGTTTTAGTGGGAAGTTTGTATTATGACTTTACTTCAACTATATTATTAACTACAACATGAAGTATTATTATCTGTTATTTGTGAAAAAAATGTGTATTATAGTTGTTTTTAATTGGTATTATTAATGTGTTAACATGGTATTGTGATATTGAAAATAAAATAAAATTTTATCATATTTTATATTTTATTTATTACTATTAGTTTCAAAAAGCACTAATTGCAGAAGTTACTTACAAAGGTCTGAATTTTGACAATCACATAAGAACATTTGTATATAAAATGAAATGGTATTACTACTTCTGTATACTAAGTATTTAGACCATCTATAATATGTGTTAGTTGCAGAAGTTTAGTTTTCCATATTAATCAAACGAGGATTTGACCGGGGTATTTGACTTTTTTTCATAGTCACGTGTTTTTTTGAATGTGCAGAATGTATGAATTGTAGGTATTATTACTTCTTATAGGTAGTATTTAGGGTTTGATCTATAGGTATTTAGACTTTGGAACGAAATGTTTAGCGCGCTTATAACACATTGTTAGTATTATTAGTTGGACTGTAAATGCATTTTGGATTTGGTCAATGCGGGGTATTTGACCGGGGTATTGAATGTGGGGTACTCATATCTTCTCCCAAAAAAAAAAGAACAAAAAAAAAAAGACTACAGATTGAGATGGAGGAACATGATCGGAACAGGTATAATATTAAAAACAAAATTCAGTGGAACATAATAACTATTCTGACTAGAAAAATTCGGCTGGTACTTCACTTGTCATGTGATCTTTAACCAATTGCGCCCCAAAATCACATATATTGTAATGTAATTTACTTAATCAATAACATATGAACTAACCAAATGATTCTGTGTTACCAAACACTAGCTAAGAAAAATGACCAACCATAGCCTGAGATCATGGCATGCATTTGAAATGTGCAAGAAATATGGGCTATTTCTCTATGCTAATCGAGATGCAGATAATATAAGTTTTTTAAATAAATATGAGAATGAAATCATTTAAATTTAAATGTTTATAAATAAAACCACAATAATTTCAAACATGAGATCTCCCACACAAAAAACAATTATCTTTTGCTACTAAACTGAAGACCGGTTCTCCATATTATATAAGTTTATTAATTACTACAATATTCTTTACAAATAATTTGGAAAACTCAGTAATTACAAAATTTGGTATCTCATAAGATTTCAACACGTACCGTATTGGGATTGGAGCTCATCGTAATAAGTGATATGCATATAAGCACGGGATGAGGATAATTGTCGTGTTTACAATCTCGATATTAGAATTTCAAATAAAAAAAGTTAGAAAAGAAATCTTAAAGATGGATAAAGATTTATATATGTGTTACTCATCGTGTTTTAAGTTTCACGTCATATAGTCTAAATATCGATATCATAATTCTATGTACTGACTTTTGTGATCTTCAACAAACAATCAAAATGTACTTAAAATACATAAAACTTGGATACAAAATCAATATTTAAACTCAACAACATTTCTATAAACATATTTGATTCTTACGTTTTTTACAAAAATAAATTTATTCATAAATTCATTAACAAAACTATTAAGACGACAAATATTATCAGTGTTTAAATTTAGCATTTGTATCAGATTTTTTTTATTTTTTGGACCTTTATTGTATCAGATTATAAATTTTTGATATTCTAACAACTGTTGTACTGAACGGCACGAATAACGCATTTATCAAAAGAGGAGGGATCCATTGACAAGGCTTAAAATGACAATCTTGACAATCAAGATTTTAAAAAATTTGTAAAAATAGTTAAAAATTCTTAAAAATAGAAAAAAGTTTATAGAGATATTGTTTAACTTATAGATTGATTATGTATCAAAGTATATTTAATTTAAGTGACGTTTGATAACTCTTTAAAACTCGTTAAATTTCAACCGTTAAAAAATGTATAAAATTTTGATAAACTATCAAACGATGTTCAAATTGATTGAAATTTAAAACACTATTAATTTATAAGTTAAAGAATGCATCCATAAAAGTTTTTTCATTTTTAAGATTTTTTTATGAATTATTACAAATTTTTCAAAATCTTGATTGTCAAGATTGTCATTACAAGCATTGTCAATGGATCCCTCCTCTTATCAAAAAGTAGTACTAAAAAATACTTAAGAGGGACAAAGCAGAAGAGTACAAATTGACCCACTCAGTCTCTGGAGCGCAAAAGCCAAACAAACTACTCGTGATTAGTGCGGTACAGCACTGTTTAATTAGAGAAGGCATAATTAAATTGGCTAATTGCTCTCCAGGGCAGCCAAATATGATACACTCCATTTTGTCACTTCAAATTGTTGAACTTAAATTCCATAAACCAAAATGCCTTTCATGAAATGAAACCTGGATGGAGGTCTTGTATAGACATTTAAATTTAAATGGTCTGACCCTTATCTCTTATCTAAAAGAAAATGGCCTTCAAAAGGCATTGGTATCTGCTGAGATCCAAAACCGATCTCAGGGTCCTGAGATCCCGATCCGACGGTTCTCGGGGACCCTGAGATTGGGACTCAGCAGATACGGACCCTGAGAACTGTCAGATCAAGATCTCAGGACCCTGAGATCGGTTTTGGATCTCAGCAGATACCGACCCCCTTCAAAAAATGTTTCTATCACATATATTTATTTTCATTTAATTTGATGACGTATAATATTTACTTTTGCTCCGTAGATAAATGTAGAATATAGTCTTTCATCTTGTCCCTTTTGCGCACAGTCCATTTTATTTGATAAAGAAACATTTAGTTCACTGATTTGCAATCCGAAAAGTTTTGACTGGATAAGAAAATATATTTATATTATCTCAATAGTTAAAAAACCCAATAAAACTTGAGGAGGGATCCAATGACACACACAATTTTGACAAAAATGTTATACTAAATCATATAATTTATAAAAAATCTTAAAAATAGAATATTTTTTATAAACATATTTATTTACCGACTGTGTTTCAAATTTTATTCAATTTTAGTATCATTTGATAATCCATCAACGATGATCAAGTTTATATAGTAATTAGAACAGTCTAAAATTAATGATTCTTGATGGAGTGTCAAATGACACTAAAATGAAATAAAATTTAAAACACAATCGATTTATAAGTAAATGAATACATTTATAAAAGATTTTCCATTTTTAAGATTTTTTATAAATTTATATGATTTAGTATAACATTTGTGTCAAAATATTATTGTGTCATTTGATCCCTCCTCATAAAACTTTGTATATAAAGAAACAAACGTGTAAAATCCTTCCTTATATTAAACCTTATTCATTCACTTAAATTAAATTTGAAATAATCCAAATGTTACTACTTCACCCCCATTAATTCCAGCACAAATGACATTTTGACGCTACCAAAAACGATTTGTTGGGAACTCGGAATTAGAGATTCCACTGGAGGCATGGCGATGGAGAACTCAAATAGGGCTGCAGATGCACGTGTTACTTACCTTACACGGCCATTTCAGCATTTCTGAATAGTTTTGGACTTTTGGGGCCGGAGGGTCTTTAAATAACAAAAATAACTTGTGATGATGACTCGAAAGTCTAACCTACCACACCACTACAGTCCAATTCCTCAACTTATGTAATGTGTGAATCAAAAAAAAAAAAAAAACTTATGTAATGTAGTCATGCGACATCTGTCTTTTCACTTTTTTTTTTTGAGAGAGATATATATATATATATTCACTTAATTGCTAATTTGCTATTTTTCATGCAGCGAGCATGTGCCGAGCAAGTGAGCAGGTAGAATCCACCAGAAATACCGGGATTCTGCCAGTCCGCCAGTCCCAGTAAAAATCCAGGATATAACTAATATCTAATTAGGATTCCTAACTACGCTTATTTCATGACTTGTTTTAAATTGTTATTAGGGTGAGGCTACGGTACTATTAATAGTACAAATTAGTCAGTACTACAACTTTATATTATCACTTTCAAAGTTTATATGGAAGATCCAAACCGCTCAATGCGATCTCCATATATAAATGTCATTGTAGACAAAATTTTATAATTTTTGGTATTTTCTTACTTTTTTTTAGATAATTAGAAAATGACTTGATTTAAACATTATGGACCATTCAAAAATGGGTTTTTTTTTTATTTATCTAAAAAATAGTTAAAAAATTCTAAAAAATATAAAATTTGGTCAAGGACAAAATTAAGATATGGAGATCATATTGAGCGGTTTGAATCGACCAAATTAAATTTAAAACTGATGATATGAAGTCGTAGTACTGACTCATTCGTACTATTAATAGTACCATGGACTAACTCTTGTTATTATTGCAAAACATTTGTTTGACAAGGCACAGCATATGTCTGATTGGCAATTTTTGTAAGTTGTCCGCCTTTGCTCTTTGCCTTTATTTCAGAAATAAAAAATGAAGAATTTTAGTCCAATACTCCAAAAAAAAAAAAAAAAATTTCTTTTCAATCTGATGATTATAAATGAATATTATCCACTATGAGATTCATCTATGACTGATAAAATTATCTAGGTGTTAACATAGAACCAACATCCAAAAATGAAGTAAACAGTATAAATGATGCTTTAATCATCAGGGTCAGCTTCATTCAAAAAAGACGAACAAGAATAAATCAGGGTTCCCCCAGGATCCAATTATTATATCATTACTAATCACTATCAGGGATAATAAAATCCAGTTTCCATTTATACCAGATACCACTGAGCTGCCCTACCGCACCTCAGAAACACCATTTTCTAATTTTACCAAGGGAAAAAAATGTGTGGTGAAATTTTGTATAACGAATCATGCATTCTGCACGCAATAACTGTTTGATCTCTTCTAGTTTCTCTTCACCTACTAACGACGATTCACTCCACCCAACTCGGCCGACCATTCATTCATTCCTCCTCTACCAAATCAGAAGTAATTAAGAATGTAAGTAAGATACGATTTCATTGAACCATGAAGTGGCCATTAGCCAAGTGAAGTGACATCGAAAGCAGAACAACTCGTTACATATTTATATTGCGTAAAAGTAGGATGTCCCTTTTTTGAGGCATCACAGTCGGAGAGAGGATCAGAGCTTCAAAGGTACTGAATCTGCGGATTGAGTGATTGCTATAATGCTATGCCTGCCGCACGTCTTGGCGGGACCGGGACCCGCGAAAATTAAAAATCATAAAGGAACCAATGTTTCTCATTATCTCGCGAGTGGAATTGGTCCTCACGGAAATGGACCGAGGCGAGACTAGCTAGAGCAAGTAAATTTGTCAATGATAATCTCTTGTCTAGTTGCAAAATTATAGTTTTAGACAGCGTCTTTAGGAAACAATTATAAAAAATTCTATGATATTTAGTCATATAGTTTAGTCTATAAGATGTATATAACAATTTTAATATTAATGCATTTCTTATATCAGGTTTTGTCAGTATAGTAATTAATAATGATAATAATTTGGTAACTTCAAGACATAAATACTTTATAAGTTTATCAACAAATGACATGGGTATGGATAGGTCATTATGTATGTTAATGGCTTTAGTATCAAACTTAACTCATTTTATACTATATTTCTATTAACCAACATCCATATTGCTTACTTCATTATATATTAATATGCAGTTGTGCATAATAAAGTTGTACAATAAGGTTATTAACATGAATAATAACCCAGCTAACTGTATAATTAATAAAATGACATATCCATAGATTAGATTGTTATTATGCATATTAGCAATTAGCTGCATTGATGTTGAATTAAAACAATACTTACTAAAATAAGTTGCATATATAAAGTTTTTGACATGCACAGTGTCTCCCTTTTAACATGTATAACAAGATTGCATATTATCAAGTATCCGCGCCCGGATTTCACATCCTCCGTCTTAAGGCAGAGTGCCATAAAGTATATAGACCGTTGGGATCGCTTTGAGATTCGAGCCTACACGGATCTTGAGACAATCCCGCTCGAATCTCGAAACAAGCCAATGGGCATATGCTCCACGGCCGCGTGCCTTAAGACGGAGGATAAGCGCGCCGCCGCCCGTATCAACTTGGTATGCGCTTAGAAAGAATTTCCTAAACTCAATCGATGAAATATCGACTTTAAAAAAACATGCTCAAATCTTTCTACAAATGCCATTGGCTACCACTACAAGAGTCCCCATCATCCCCTCACTTTTTCTACCCCCACCATAATAACACACTCCAATTTTAATATTTGATCCATTTATTCATTCCTCAAAAAAAAAAAAAAAAAAAAAAAGAACTGCACAAATTGTGCAATTGTGCTTGATCACGTCGCAAAAGAAACTGGCAAAAGGTCTCAATAAACAAATCCATTATAAATAGAGAAGGATCCAGTAACCACAAAATTTGGTGTGCTTGATAACTATATTATTATTTATAGATAAATTAATAAATCTAAACCGTTAGATGTATTCTAAATCATCTCAATACATATATATAAAAATGATAAAACATAAAATATGAATTGCTGATTTTTGTTAATGCTTAATTCACGTGTAAATAAAATTAAAATGCTATAATTTTTTTTAATACACATAAAATATGATATATACAAAAACATTTCATCAATTAATTTGGTTATTTAACTATTAAAAAATATTTATTTGAGATTTAATTTCTTGGTTGACCATAGTGTCTGTGGTTATTTGATCTCCATTTATAAATAGGAGTGAAGCTGTGATTTTGAAGGGGAAAGTCCATTTTGGCCTCTTCAATAACAGCAGCTGTCAGCCACCCTTTTTCTCTTTCTTTTCTTTCGAGACCTTTTCAGTTTTCCCTCCATGGCGACCGCCGTCACTCCCTCCTCCTCTTCCTTCGCCGCCACGACATCCTCCGTCTCCCGACGGCGGCGCCAGGTCCGGGTCATCGCCTCGCTCTCCGCTCCCAATTCGGTATCCATCTCCGCGGCGGCTCCTCCGTCCTCCTCCTCCTCCGCGCTGACACTCAAGAGGACCACGCCCGATACGCTGCAGTACGACAGCGGGTTCCTCGGCGGCGTCTCCGAGAACACGAAGCAGCCGGGGGCAGATGCCGGGTCCGACCTCGACGCAATGGAGTACCTCACGAGGATACTCTCGTCGAAGGTTTATGATGTCGCGATCGAGAGCCCGCTCGAGTTCGCTCCCAAGCTGTCGGCGAAATTGGGAGTGAATTTCTTCCTCAAGCGCGAGGACCTCCAGCAGGTGATCCATCGAAATTCCCTCTGTTATCTTTTGATAATGTATGCAAATGTTTACAGTGAATTGAGATTGCATCAGTGATTTTTCTTCAAAGTGATATCACAATTTATAATGATGCGGAGTTATATGGTGACATTGATTATAACTATGCCTTGTTTAATTGATAATTAGTTTTTACATGAGAAACATCTTGCGTCCATTGAGAAACTATCAATACGTCCATGAACGTACAAAGAAAGTACCAGATACATTCTGAAATGTAACATATGGACGCTATGGATAGCTTTTCTATGGACGTTAGGTATTACTCTTATTACATTAAAAAGAAAAAGGAAGAAGAGCCGGTGCTAAATGCTTTTGAATAGGTGTTTTCATTCAAGCTGAGGGGAGCGTACAATATGATGGCAAAGTTACCGAAAGAGCAGTTAGAGAAGGGAGTCATTTGCTCCTCTGCAGGGAACCATGCTCAAGGGGTTGCGCTGTCTGCAAGGGAGCTGAACTGTGATGCGGTTATTGTCATGCCTGTCACCACCCCTGAAATTAAGGTAGTATATTTAACTGTGTACTCTGCTGATCTACCCTCTCAATGGGTTATGTATACAGGTTAATCGCTAAATTTACAAAATATAATAAAATATTCTCAAATTTACTTAACGGTCGGGTACTTTCCAGGTTGTTTGCTAATGGTAATAGAGCCCCAAGAGATAAATCTGGAATCAATAATTGTTCCCTGGATTTTGCATATAGAATTAATTAGATCTCCCGCTACTTATAAGCCATTTAATTGTGCAGCTCTTACCTCATCCACTGAACTAAACTGATTAATCCAAGTGGTACACTGATCTAATAACCAGTTCTGGTCAGCATGTAGCTCAAAATGTTTAATCTGGTCACAGTAGGATTCACTTAGAAGTTAGAAATTTAGAATTCATGATTGAAATGAACCTTTGACCCTGAAATTGTGTACCATACTTGATGTATTTCATCCTTCCTTCCTGAAATGAAAATTTTTTATTATTTTGGCAAAGAATAAAATAACTCCAGCAGTGTCTTTGTGTGTTTAGGGATGGGGATCTTCAGGATGCACTCTGCAAAATGCACTCAAGTACATAATTTCATGTATCTATCATCTAATGATTATGCATTTATGCAGTGGCGATCCGTTGAGAGATTAGGCGCCACTGTTGTACTAAAGGGAGACTCGTATGATGAAGCACAAGCATATGCGAAACTAAGAGGTGAGCAGGAGGGACGGACATTCATCCCTCCATTTGATCATCCTGATGTGATAGCTGGACAAGGTACTGTTGGCATGGAGATTATCAGACAGTCAAACAGTGACCCGATCCATGCGATATTTGTCCCAGTTGGAGGTGGTGGTTTAATAGCTGGTATAGCTGCTTACATCAAAAGGGTCCGACCAGAGGTGTGTGCCATTTGGTTTCTGAATACTTGAATATGGACTTCAAATTAGTAGATACTATCCAAAACAGCCTTGTTTGTCTCTTCGCTGTAAGCTGATATAATTTTGTTGCTGAAGTGAAATTATCTTCCTAAGAACTGGAGAACCTAGAACTTACAGCAGTGGATCTGATGCTAATGAACCTAAAAATAATTTTAAAGTTGCTTTTGGTTTGAATTGTTTGCAGTTCTAACTTCTAAGATTTCTGTACAAGAAAAGAATAGAGGTCTGATTTGTTTACAAGTGTTTTTGTAAAGGTTGTTATGATTTAAAAATTTCAATTGTTTGTTTGTCCATCATGCAGATAAAGATAATTGGTGTTGAGCCAAGTGACGCGAATGCAATGGCATTGTCACTGTATCACGGCCAGAGGGTGATGTTAGAGCATGTGGGTGGCTTTGCTGATGGCGTAGCTGTGAAAACTGTTGGCGAGGAGACGTTTCGTCTGTGTAGAGACCTCATAGATGGTGTTGTTCTTGTAAGCCGTGATGCCATTTGCGCTTCCATAAAGGTGAGGCAGACATTTCCCTTTTTTTATTGAAAAAGCTGCATCAGTGAATATTAACATTGTATGAACATTTAAAAGCTGCTCCCAATGTCATTTTTGTCATTTTGTTTCAACAGTAGCATATCAATTTACATGTATCAGGGAGAAAGCTACTATTTTTCCTTTTGAAGCTTGAATTAACACCGGCATGCCAGTTGTTAATGTTGGTTTGCTGTTTTGTTTCATGAAATTTGAAAAGTTCTGCCAAATTTTCACATCATACCTGAATGAAGCTTCAAGGTCCCTACTGAGCCACTTTAATTATCAAACCGAGTTACAGTCTTCCTAATGCTCCTGGAAATTTTATATATACTCAGGATATGTTTGAGGAGAAAAGAAGCATATTAGAACCAGCTGGTGCTTTGGCACTCGCAGGTGCGGAGGCTTACTGCAAGTACTATGGGATAAAGGGGAAAACAGTAGTTGCAATTGCGAGTGGTGCCAACATGAATTTTGACCGGCTGAGGCTTGTAACTGAACTTGCTGATGTCGGTAGGAAGAGAGAGGCTGTTTTGGCTACCATTTTGCCGGAGGAGCGTGGTAGCTTTAAGAAGTTTGCTGAATTGGTATATAACTTGGAAGCTTTTAATTTTGTTACGGTTTTTACCATCAATGATATTAAATGAAATTCTCAATGCACCATTGTTGCATTTTTTTTACGAAAAATGATGTGTTTTTTCAGGTTGGTCCCATGAACATTACCGAGTTCAAGTATAGATATGATTCTCGCAAGAAGGATGCTCTTATTCTTTATAGGCAAGCGTTACTTATGGCCGCACTCTTTGACAAGTATAAAAGAATAAAATAAATCTTCTTTTGAATATTAATATCCTGTATAAGAGGGGTATTTTCTGTGCAGTGTTGGGGTTTATACTGACAGCGAACTTACAGAAATGGTGGATAGACTAAAGTCATCTCAGCTTGACACGTATAATCTCACAGATGATGACTTGGCAAAAGGACATCTTCGTTACTTTGTATGTTGTTGCTTATATTTTTGTGGCATGAATCCTTTTTCATTTCATTAACACATAACTTTATATTGCATCTTACACACTTGTTCTTTCTAGATGGGAGGCCGTTCCAGTGTCAAAGATGAACTCCTATGCCATTTTATATTCCCAGAGAGGCCCGGTGCTCTTTCAAAATTCTTGGATGCCTTCAGTCCGCGCTGGAATATCAGTCTTTTCCACTATCGTTCTCAGGTTCTGTCATTCTTTGCTTTTTAACTCTGCTTTTCATGTTTGTAGATTAATGGGGAGAGCAGAATTCTGATTTAAATTGAGGAGTTTTGTTGTTTGGTGGTCAATTCCTAGCATTTTCTTATACCAGTGTTGAAGAAATGGTGGAGAAAATCACAGTTGTGGTTTCTAAAATAACTGTTAGTTAACTAAAATTTAAAGTTTTGTGGTTCCATTTGATGGTTCCAATGGTGTTATCATATACTAGACGTGTCACGTGTCTCCTTAATGTAGGATTTTATAACCAATTATCCAATAATATGCTATGCAAGCAATGAACGTAAGTGCAAAATGTCTGTCGAAGAATCTCTATATAAAGTAGGAGTCTTTGCTAGTGTATATCCAAAGAGGGATGAGGAAATATAATAGGGATGAGGCCCAGAATGGACCTTGTTTTTTATGCTTGCAGCCGGAACTAACACATTCCAGAGATACTTTTCTTCTGAATAGAATCTGATGGTGTGATTTTGCTGCAGGGTGAGACAGGAGCAAATGTACTGGTTGGTATCCAAGTACCCAAGGAAGAAATTGATGAATTCAATAGCCGGGCTGACAGCCTTGGATACGAGTATACATCCGAGATGAAAAACAAGACATACCGGCTTCTATTGCAGTGAGGACAAAATAAAACTCCGGTGTCTCCTTTGTCGCTAGGTTATATTTAATAAATAAATAAATAAATCTAAATTATCTTGTTGTAGGATAATTGAATTGTAACGAACTAGAGATTTGCTAAGGTGAATCAGTTAGGAGTGTATTAACTTGTCGACTGTTCTATTATTATCCCTCTTGAGTGTTTGTTTGAGCATTGTATTGTAGCCTTATTTATGGGAAGTGAGTACTATCCTTTTACAACTGTTGTCTCAGGAAAAATCTAACCTTTTTTTAATTTTTTTTTACTATTATTATGGAGATGTAGCCAGCTAGGGCCTTTAGTTATAACTTGGAACTGCACTCGTTGCGTTACTAAGAGTTGTCACTTGTAAGTTGTAACTAGGGCCTCTGGGCTTTGGTTGTAATTTTGTACGCCTCTAGAAAATTGCTTCCACGGAAAGGCCCAGTCGTCCAGACAATAGAGCTTAGCTCAAAAAAATCCTTGCTAGTAATTGTGTATGAAATTGTTAATCCGAGAAAGGGGATTACAGCAATACTGGCAACAATTGAATGTTTTGATTGATTCAAATTCAAATAGCGCGTAACACGGGAAAACATGTGCGGCAGTTCCGAACGCCGAACCTGCTGAGACTGAGAGTGACGGTAAGAAACGTATTTTAACGTGCTGGCAGCTTTTGCTGAGGTGAACCGGGTCCTCGGAAGTCAAGTTTAGCGGACGAGAGAGATGTCGCTGTTTGAACAGGACAGCAGTCCAACTCCTTCCTTACAAATTGGTTAGAAGGCAGTTGTCTTCACTAATATAACCACTAACCAGAGTTCCTGATCTAATATTCTGATTTGTTAATGGTAATTAATATGTATTCAAAAATAAATTCTTGGGATATTTTGTCTCATAATAGGAATGCAGTAACTATTTGCATGTAATAATTAGTTAATCGGATGACTTTTTTATAAATAAAAAAAATAGACAGGATGCAACAAAATTTTATGTATGCACTATGCAGTATGTCAGATGAAAGATGCGAAGAATGTTAGCGTGTTGAGTTCTGGTAAACAAACAATATATATGTCTCCGTTAATCAGAATGCATAATCTTTACCAGCCAATCAAGAATCGATAGAACCTGTATGTTTCATAAAATGGTTGATGATACAAATTGAACATTAATTTAATAGAAGAATATTTCGATTTTCAAACAATTCATTTTTTAAACAACAAAATATACCTTTTTTAATAGAAAAATCTGAGGAATACAAGGTTTCTTCTTCTTCTTTTTTGGTTGGTATTGTCTGCAAAGTGTAAACCGAGATTATATATTGCATGCGTAGAAAATTCATACAAAGAATTTGGATAATTTTCTATTCCCTCTTTGTCATTATTTTTATCATCCATTATTAAACTAAAATATCATAATTTGAAAATAAACAAACCGAGATATGAGTAAAAGCTTCTGAACAATAGCTAAACAGACTTTTGGTTATTTCATAAGAATACTTTAACCAAATTATTTTGAAAACAGTATCCTCAGTCGAATATAGAATAGTAATTAGACACAGTGGCTAACCTAAGTCAACACTATTATTTACCTATCCAAACATATCCTTATCCTTATTATATAAAGACTGAAAACAAAAGTATTTACCCCAAAAATTTTTCACCATACACAAAACAGAATTTTGTTCCATTATTTCTCTTTCAGTTAAAATCAGAAGAATCGTGCCACGTTTTTTTAATGCTTTAGCCTTCTCAGTTGTACACTTAATGCAAATAGATCGATCAAATTAATCTTAAAAAATAATGCTTCATGAAAATTTATGTCCGGCCGGTCGCGGGTAATAATCACATTTTAACTTCTCTAATGCTAGCTCTCATTCTCATCAGTAAACCAACTACGGATTGGTATCCGCTGCCATAGTTTGTGATGGCACCGGGTGCCATAGTCTCTATGACAGTGGGACTCATAAAAAACAGCTCCCTCCAATTTATAAAATCTCAGCCGTCCAAATTAATCTCAACCATCTAGATTAAAACAATGGCACCCGGTGCCATCACAATTATGGCAGCAGATTCTGATCCAACCAACTACCAGAGAGGCAGAGACCCCCGGTGCACATTAAACCGGTACGCCGTAGTCCCCGCCACCTTAATTCCTCTCATGCACGATCCGACCCGATCGATCCCGCTTCATATTTTTTGGCCTATTTTTTTACTTAGTTCCATTCCACCCAACAACACCTCCTTTAATCTTGCTCCCTTTTCTCTCTTCTCCCCAGATCTCTCTCCGTCCTCTCTCCCTCTCTCCCCAGCCATGGCGACGATGGAGAGCCTGATCGGTCTGGTGAACAGGATCCAGCGCGCGTGCACGGTGCTCGGTGACCACGGCGGCGACGCCTCCTCCCTCTGGGAAGCCCTGCCCTCCGTCGCCGTCGTCGGCGGTCAGGTAAGCCAATGCGATCTCCCGTTTGAAACGAATCAGTAGGATGTTTAGTCTAGTTATGCGCATTGTTGTTCGATCTGGATCTGAGGGGGGTGATCCGAGTGGAGCTCTCTCTCTCGAGATTTGATCTTGAACTTGAACTGGAATGATTATAGCTCTGGGGAATTGATCCGTGCAGAGTTCGGGGAAATCGTCGGTGCTGGAGAGCGTTGTCGGGAGGGACTTCCTGCCTCGTGGATCTGGTAATGCGGATCTCGTTTCCCCTTTCTCTCTTCCCTTTTCTACTCTAGTTGTTAGCTTCTGACCAGAATGCAAAGTGTTAACAATGCATCACGAGTTAACCGAGGACTATTTTGATAAACAGGCATTGTTACTAGGAGGCCGCTTGTGCTGCAGTTGCACAAGATCGAGAGCGGTCAGGAGTACGCCGAGTTTCTCCATGCGCCGAGAAAGAGATTTACTGATTTCGGTAAAATCTGCACAAACCCTTACTGACTTGCATACTTCTTTTCGGCGTGTCAAAGAAAATTAGTGTTTGTTTTTTGTTTTCTATAATTTGAAATTAGATATGCTGTTTAGATGGGTCAATAGAGTACTCAATGCATTGTCATCTGAGACCACATAATATAACGGTCACAAGTTCCAGCCTTAATTAAATCTAACAACAGCAGCTATGCCATTAGTCCATATAAGTTTGGCTAGGCTAGACATATACAACCCCCAGAGTTAAAATATATATATATATATATATATATATATATATCCTTAACCAAACAATTTAATTTATTTATAAAAATATCATTTTTCATATGATTAATTTGGATATCTTGAACTAATAAAGATTTAAAGGTTTTTAAGCTATAATATCTGGCAACTAGAATAAAAAGAGCAAGCATTGTTGCATTTGTAAGGATTAATGCCAGTGCAAGCTTCTGACACAATGAATCTTTTGGTAACTTGGCATTGTTTTTATTCTACTTGATTTGACATTGGAACTTTGATGTATCATTTCAGCTGCTGTCAGAAGAGAAATCGAATTGGAAACTGACCGCATAACTGGAAAAACAAAGGCTATATCGAATGCGCCTATTCACTTGAGTGTTTATTCTCCAAATGGTATCTCTCTCTCCCTCTCTCTCAATTTTGACTTAAGGATTAATAGCTATTAATGTAGAATAGTTACCATTTTGGCACCTTGATTGGAAGATTCATTGGTTATGATATAGAAAAATTATTTCTGACATACTTCAAGCACCAACATGTTTCAAGTGTAAATATGCATTCCTGTTATGTGTTCATTGTGCTCATTCTATATAAATAAATGAAGGTTTCAAGTTTTAATGCATTATGATTAACTCTATTTAATTTCTCTTGTTTGCAGTTGTTGACTTAACATTAATCGATCTTCCTGGGTTGACAAAGGTTGCTGTAGGTATGTGTGTTACATAACCATATTCCCTATGAAGGTCCTAACATGTTATGCATAAGTTCTGTACTAAGTTACTGTTTTTCTTTTTCTTTTGTTTTTTTTTTTTATGCAGAGGGGCAACCTGAGTCAATTGTCCAAGATATTGAGAACATGGTCCGATCATATGTTGAAAAGGTAAGAGTATTGTTATTACGATGAGTGCTTTAAACATGGAAAGTAGTTCGATTTCTTGATTATATTCTGTAATTTATGTTGAAGCTCCTTTAATGTGGATGTTAAAATAAATGATGAGGCATTTTTTCTTTGGCAAGATAAAAAACAACACAGTTCCATGATTATACTTTGTATTTGGATATAGTCTGCTAGTTCCATGATTGGCTAGTGTCAGTATCTTGCCATCCAATGGATGAAATTCATAATGCACTCTTCTGGTTTATATGTTTAGCATGTTCCTCTAATCTCTATTGTTTTCACTAATGACACTTCTATTTTGAATATGAAGCCAAATTGTATCATTCTGGCTATTTCACCTGCAAATCAAGATATTGCCACATCAGATGCTATTAAGCTCGCAAGGGAGGTTGATCCTACTGGTAAGGAGATCTTAAAATCTTTTTATATTTGATAGTTTCATATTGGATTTATGTCTCATTCTCACTTGCATTACCAATTGGTAGGTGAGAGGACTTTTGGAGTGGTAACCAAGCTTGATTTGATGGACCAGGGTACCAATGCACTTGATGTAAGTTGAACTTTCAAGTTTCAATAATAAAGCAGCTATAGTAGCCTTAATTCCTAAATCACATGGTCCTTTGTATGATAGATAGTATCATATATACTGCGGGAAGTGAATCTAAAACAATATCATATGGCAATCTATCCCTTATTTTATGAAATAACATCCAAGAAGGGTGTAGTTCTGAGGTGTATTGTCACTAATTTGGGGATACATGGGACAGTACTGAGGTCTGTACAGGTGTAAATGTTATTTTGTTGTTTGAAATTATAAGTTATTCGCAGATTAATTTCTTCAAGTATATTATCTATCATATTTCCTTGCTTATGTATTTATGTTTGCTAGGTACTTGAAGGAAGATCGTACCGCCTACAACACCCATGGGTTGGAATTGTTAACCGTTCACAAGCTGAAATTAACAAAAATGTAGATATGATGGCTGCAAGGCGGAAGGAACAAGAGTATTTTCAAAATAGCCCTGATTACAGTCATTTGGCTCATAAAATGGGTGCAGAATACCTGGCTAAGCTTTTATCTAAGGTACCTTTTGTCTCCCGCACCTTTTCTGGATCGGTCTGAGCTCTGACTGACAGGAGCGAGGGTGCAAATTGTTAAAAGTAGTCTCTCCTACTTTTTCTGGATCAGTCTGAGCTCCGACTGACAGGAACGGGAGTATTTTCTGCTAACCTTTTGTTCTTAAAATAAAAGTGGGCAAACCTACTAGTTTCATTTGGACTATAAAGGTCTTACAAATAGTGGTACTAAACATGTCAACAGCACATAAATTATTAGAATGTATTATATTTTCTGCCACCTGATACCTATAAAGTGAATTTAAAGGTGGGATTTTAAGGGCAGTGGTACAGCTCTAAACGCTAACTTACAGAATTTTAGCAATAATAAAAAAATAATGGAACTGGTATAATTTATTTGGCATGTTAGCAGCTATAGATTTCTTAGTATCTATTGTAGGGAATAGATGCCCACGTAGCTGCGTTTGCATTTTTCATTCTTAAATGAGAATTCTTCTTTTCACAGCATTTAGAGGCAGTGATTAGAGCAAGGATTCCAAGCATAATATCCATGATTAACAAAACTATTGATGAGCTTGAAGCTGAGCTGGACAGGATGGGTCGGCCTATTGGAGGTGACCAAGGGGTAAGCATATACAAAGCACCAAAAATTAGGTTTTTTTTCCTGAGCTATTATTTTGATGGACTAAATGTGGTCGATCTTGTTTTTCACAGGCACAACTCTACACAATATTAGACATGTGCCGTGCTTTTGATCGTATTTTCAAAGAGCATCTGGAAGGCGGGTTAGTAAAAAGCTCTCATCTCTTTTATTTGCATTTTAGTGTCGTGTCTAGCCTTTGTGGGGGTATCACTGGATATTTCACCTCCCCAATGGCACCCTACAACATGCTCAACAGCATTGATGAAAAATGTGTCCAATGGTCATTGGAAAAGCATGCATACATGATAGCACACAAACAAGACCCAATTAGTAATTCAAAATATAGAACGAGTAAAATATTACACTAAATATTGAATCACAATGTCTCTCTTTATTATGTATTGCATGTACAAATGATGTGATTAGAATTATTCTGATGCTATTTTGAATTTGTTTTTAGGCGGCCTGGAGGTGACAAGATATATGGGGTATTTGACAACCAACTGCCTGCAGCTTTGAAAAAGCTTCCTTTTGATAGGCATCTTTCCTTAAATAATGTTAAGCGAGTTATTTCAGAGGCAGATGGTTACCAGCCACATTTAATAGCCCCAGAGCAAGGATACCGGCGCCTTATAGACAGTTCTCTTCATTACTTCAAGGGACCTGCTGAAGCTTCTGTTGATGCTGTAAATTCTGCTTTACGCTTTTGTTTTCCTTTAATTTAAAGATGCAGCCAATTATTCTATCGTTATCTCAAATAATATTCTACTATGTTTGCAGGTGCATTTTGTGTTGAAGGAGCTTGTTAGGAGGTCCATTGGAGAAACAGAGGTTGGATTCTTTCTCATTTGTAATGACAATAACTCAATTATTATTGAGTAAATCTTAGCAGGCCTTCAGCTTAATTCAAAATATATGCAATCATCTCTCAATTTTGAGTTATGTTGCTCAATAAATTCATTATATTATAATAGACACAAAAATTTTCTGTTTTTGAGCTCTTTAAGTATTTGTTCCAGATTTTGTAAGATGACTCAAATGCTAATACAATAATGAATTTTTGTATATGAAAGCTAGTCACTTGTAAAAAGCTGAAGCACAATCACAAAAAAGCTCAATATAGGAAATTTTTGCATCCTACAATATTTTGATATAAAGAATTCATTGAGGAACATAAATGAAAATTAAAGATGATTATGTATATATTGAGTTAAGCTCATTGGGTCTTCTGAGCTTGAACTCACACTATATGTTTTCAACTTCTCATCATTAACTTGCTAAGGAATTGAATTGTTTGAATTCATAAGTGATTAAGTTCTATTAGTATATGTGATGTTAGGGAACTGATTTTGATGAATCTGACAGGAACTAAAAAGATTTCCTACTCTCCAATCTGACATATCAGCTGCTGCAAATGAAGCCCTTGAGAGATTCAGAGAAGACAGCCGTAAGACGGTTCTTCGGTTGGTTGACATGGAGGCCAGTTATCTTACTGTAGAGTTCTTCCGGAAGCTTCCCACTGAGCCGGAGAAAGGTCCCAAGGATGACAAAAATGCTCCTCAGAATATAGACCGATATGGGGATGGACACCTTAGAAGGATCGGTAAGTCAAAAAATAGAGGGTTTCCCATGTCCACCTCACCTTAGTAATATGGCTAAAACACCTGTGCAAAAACATAGGAACAACAATGCTTTAATACAAAAGAATTGTCAAAAGAACCTTGTTAGTAATTTCCTATATTGGCTGTCCACTGCTATTGGCAATTTTTCTCTGTATGTAAACAAGGAACGGAACATGGGCTTTTTATGTACCCCAAAGAAAAATCAGGAGAATTTTTTTATATATATATATACAAGAGTGAGGCTATTGTGCTTTGTTACGAGAAGCAAATGTTTGTCAGACTTCTGCCCTTTAGTGGCTGTCCACTCATACATTATGTACATCTGTTCAAATAAGTTTGTCAGACTTCTGCCCTTGTTATTTCTCACAAGGGACTAATGTGAAAACTAAGTTTATTCTAAATGCCACTTCAGGAGCGAATGTTGCTGCATACATTGGGATGGTGTGTGACACACTAAGGAATACAATACCAAAAGCCATTGTTTTTTGCCAAGTCAGAGAAGCAAAGAGAGCTTTGCTTAACCGTTTCTATGCCCATGTTGGCAGCAAAGAGGTACAAATCTCTCTTAATTCTCATCACTTTTAATTTGCGATTTCTCTCTGTTAGGAAGTTTTGATCAACCTACTTGTATCTCTATCTTTTTAATTATTCTTGCGGACTGTTGGATTAATATCAGCATTGTTGCTTTTCAAAAAAAATGACAAAGAGGCTCTGTAGAGAGATGCAGAAAGCTATCATCAGTAATTATTTCTTTTTAAACATTCTGGGTGGTAACTGGTCCTCGCCATGACTAACCTATGCTCATTTTGGGAAGGCTTGTAAGAAGAAAAATCCTGACCTGATGGGGAAAGTATGCACTGTGGAACCATATTTTTGCTATAGCTATGTGAATAAAGGACAATTGTTTGGGCGACGTTTCATGATTCCAACTAAAAGGGAAAACGTGATAAATTTTAAAGAGTATGGAGAGTTCACTAACTTTCTAATATTAATTATTACTTTAAAATGTTCTTTTACAGAAGCAACAACTCAGTGCCATGTTGGATGAGGACCCTTCTCTGATGGAGAAGAGAGACCAGATAGTAAAGAGACTTGAGCTCTACAAATCCGCCCGAAATGAGATTGACTCAGTTGCATGGAAATAATTTTTGTTTTTGGTAACTCAGGAGCAGCAATACGCCATAGAATATATATATGCAGCATTTTGTGCATATGGTTGATCAATTTTCTTATGTTTTTTTCCAATTATATTGGAATAGAAAAATGAGACGCTACGTACCAGTGAGTTGCTCTCTGCTCTGCTGGTCCAATGGTTCAAGATACTTGATTTTTTTAAAAGGAGAAAAGTACATGATTGGCACTTGATTATTTTTTTGTTTCTTTCACTAGAGTGGGAGAGCTTCGTTTCACACATCATTTGTAGTTGTATTATTGTTTGTTGATTTAACATATACTGGTCTATACTCTTGGTCTGGTGGTTTTGTTCCAACATTTATCTTGGTAATGACTCATTATTTCATTATAATATAGTAGAAACAAATGGCGTTAAATTGAGGTTTTCTGACCAATTGCTCTTCAGTCTAGAGGAACCATGATTTGTGATCTAGATAAAAATGAATGTTGAAATTGGGGTGGCCTTTAAGCATAAGGTATGTACACACTTGAAGCGTATCAGAAAATCTCTCTCAGGATAGTCATCTCTTCAGTCCCAAATAATTATTTCATGCCGTTTCTCCCAAGCATTGTTATCTTATATCTTTATGTTATACATTTAGCCCAAAATTTTGAAATAGTTCCAGACTTCCAGTCGGTCATATTGTCGTTAAAAAAAATATATAGAATTCCCATGAATGCGATATTAATGAAAATTGTTTATCACCGATCAGATAAATATGAGTATCTGACGGTTCAATTTTAGTGTTCTGGTGAAGACAATTTTCTCGAGATCAATGAAAATTATACACATCCATTTTATTTTATAATTATTTTAATTACTCGTTTAACTGCGAAAATGAATTATGACAGTATCTAAATATTTATTTTTGTTGCTCGTGGTGAGGAAATATAACTACTTCGTGGAACTACTTTTTCCAAATACATTTAAACTTTTATTAAGTACAAAATTTTAGTACAGAGACAAAATGAAAGCAAACTGAGCACAGTATCATACTCTCCACAATTTGTGTCTTGAGTCTTGACCTTGCTATTGCAATCGAGTTTTGAAGGCCTCCCATGTCAATCCCTTCTCCAGATACTCGATGTTGTTTGGATCAAAAGGGCCTCTAATCACATCTATTGACTGTATTATTGCCCTTGCCGGCAACACGCTCTTTGATGGGTCTGTCGCGGTTGTTGCCGTCAAGCATGATGAGAAACCCTGCACAAGAAACAAATACCAAAACTGAATGTTGTTAATATGTTTCCTCAAACAAAAAGAAAACGTTGATGACGAATGTGATCCCAATTCCTAAACGAATTTTAATCATGTCTTGTGTCAAAAACAGGTATTTATTAGTGGAATCTTCTCAAAAGAGCAATTCCCATTTATTTTTGACGATTCAAAATTTGAAGCTATTTTGAACTAAAAAGAAATTAATCTTTCACATTGAGAATTTCACTGTAAACAATACTTGAATGAATGATTGAGAACCAGCATTTGGTCTAGTAGCTAAGGACAACGCTCTTCGTGTGTGAGGTCGCAGGTTTGAAACCCAAATGGAAGTCTTTTATAGACATTTAAATTTGAGTGACTTGACCCTCATCTTTATCTAAAAAAATACTTAAATGATCATTTTTGAATTAGAGATTACCTTGAAGATCAAGACCACTTCCTCTTCGCCGTCAACTGTTGCCTTAACCAACAGTGCCTCCCTTGTTTTCCTTTCGCTATAATCCTCTAACATTGCAATGTCCAAATTATCCCCATACTCTTCGTCGCCTTCTTCGTCATCTTCGACGTATCTCACTCTTCTTCTGGCTCTACAAGTGAATCTAACCCCTCCATGTCTGCTAACTTTAACACAAACTTGGTTTTGCAATTGAGGCAACTTTCTTCTTGAAAGTGAAAACTTTACTGCATTTGAGCAATCAGGAAGATAATATGATGAATTTTGATTCAAGAGAGGTCTAGGAATATGATGAAGCGCCATTGGAACAGAGAACAAGTGAATTGTTTTATTTCTATTTGGTGCTGGATAAGCCTACAACAGATGCAAGCTAAAACTTCTTTCAGGATAAGAAGTGCAATGATGGTATGTGATTCTTCTGTGGCAGCGTCTCTGCGGCGATTTATGGCGTTATATAGTCCAATCTATAGTCCATACCTAGAGGTGACAAAACCCGACCCGACCCGAAAAACCCGCCCGCTCGACCTGACCCGACCCGACATTTTCAGAAAGTCAAACTGACCCGACCCAACCTGACCCGACTCAAACCCGACCCGATCCGAGATCAAACAGTATGCAATCCAACTCAAATCAACGTACGATCCAATAAAAACTGATATTAAAATTGACCCGACCCGACCCGCCCGTCCGATTTGCCACCTCTACCATACTCCATAGAGGTCGCCTTCTAGAGGGAAAACTGGAAAAGGGTAGACCCTGCTTTTAGTCCCACTCAATGGTGGAGCTTCTCTTGGGCCATACCGGTCCGGCGGTCCCCCAGATTTTTGTGAAATAAATGCATACAAGACTTTATTAGGGTAATATAGGCTTTTTGCAGAAACGGCCCAAATCATAATCTAAAGTTGTCCTTTTGTTAATCATGAAAAATCAAGGTCTAAATAGCGCGCTATAGCGTTTTCGGACTTCAAATGCTACGCTATAGACCAACGTTTTTCTAGTTACGCTATTGTCGTTATAGACGCAATAGTGGACCGCTATTGCATATAGCGCTAAGCGTCAAAATAGCACGCTATGGTACATAATACATTTGTTAGGTCAAACTATTATTTTTGTGGGACTTACTGACTTGAGAATTGTTATGTCTCTGTTATATTAGTTAATTAAATTAAGATTTGATTTTATAAAGAATTTAATTCCTATACGGTATTATAAATACTGACTTGAGAATTGTTATGTCTCTGTTATATTAGTTAATTAAATTAAGATTTGATTTTATAAATAATTTAATTACTATACGGTATTATAAATATTGTTAGGCTCAACATGATTTCTTTTTAGAAATGAAAAAATGGAAAAGATTTGATTTTATAAATAATTTAATTACTATACGGTATTATAAATATTGTTAGGCTCAACATGATTTCTTTTTAGAAATGAAAAAATGGTTTCCAATTTATGAGATCGTTTATAGGAAATAATATAGTTTGTAATTGTTTAGATCGTTTTGAATTGAAAAAGATACTACATCAGGTATCTTTTAATAAGAATTTGAACTTTGTACTGATTTAATGCTAACATTATAGTTTCGCAATTAATTTTGTATTGCTTATTGCTTTATAGAACTTTTAATAACGTTAAAATCAAATATAAATATAGAATATATATTATGAAATTATTGAATACGCTATGTACGGTAGTTTACGCTATAGCTGCGATAGCTTTTCTTAGACCTTGCCGCGATTCCGCTATAAATGTGATTTAGAACCTTATGAAAAATTAACACTTATTTTCCTAAATTTGATTGATCTTTATTATTATAATTTAAAATTTTACCATAAGTGGTAATCAATTTAATTTTTAAATAGTCATTATTTTGGCCGGATCAATTTAAAAGAGGGAGGGATCCGTTGATAATATTTTGACAAGACTAACAATTGAACATTTCACAATTTTGTAAAAGTTAGTTAAAAATGAAAACAACTTTATGTTTTGTTTTGTTTCATTTAACGAAACAATGCTGACAATTGGACATTTCAAAATCTTAAAAATGAAAACAATTACTTAACTTGTAGATTAACAGTGTTTCAAATTTCAATTAATTTTCATATCGTTTGATGACTTATTAAAATTTTGTGTACTTTTTAATGGTTTGGTAATTGGCAAGCCAAATAAAAGTTGGGTCTTCTAAAATTTTCCTCGATTTGGACCAAACCAACCGTTTGCATGGGTGGTCGGATGGGGACGCGAGTTGCTCTCAGGGTCGGGTCTGATGGTCCTCGGCACAAGTTAACCGAGACCGAAATGAAAGTCAGAATTACAAGAGAAATAAGCCTAAGTATAATATATGAGTCTATCCTATTGTTTTGAGTCTAACCCCTAGGATTAGGGTTGCTTATATAGCCTAAAATCAAGACCAAATTGTTTGGCATGATGTCATCTAGTTGTTTCATACCAAAGTACATTGGTTGCAACCTAGATCTTCTGTGGCCGAGCTTCACGTTTGGATATGGTGTGGCATGGTTTGGGCCGACGTGCATCTTGGTACATTGAATCTCCTCATCAGCTTCCCAGTGATCTAGGGCGCTACATCTGCAAATTCCTGCGTGGCGAGCTTCGCATACACCAAAGAAAGGTAGTTTTCTTGCAATCTCTAGGCTAGTTAGTCTTCTTGTACTAGTATGTCATAAAGGTAATGATCTGTCTTTTTTTGTGTTTTACTTATTCCAGCACAAGTGCTTTGTGAATCTTCTGTTGGCGGGCTATGATAAGGATTCTGGCCCTGTAGTATATCACATCGACTCCACTGCTAAGCTTTGTAAGTTACATAATTCGGGCTTTTGATACGGGTCTTCTGGTTCCTGCTCGCTTGTAGACATCTTTTACAAAGAAGAGATGACCCTAGATGATGCAATTGATGCATTGAAGAAGTGCATGACCTATGTCTCCTTCTCTGAGGATTTTCTGTTCAAGATCATCAATCGGGATGGTATCCGTGATTACGACTGCCACTCGATGGATACAGTGAATCGGAAAATGCTTGGTTAGTTGGCATAAATATTCTCCGTTTCTTTTTTCTTTTTCTTTTTCTTTTTCTTTTTCTCTTTTTTTTAATATGCAACCAATCAATTCGGAAGAGGAACCATCTGATCCTTTTTATCTCAGTCCGATACAAATGAACACTCTCAAAATATCAACCTCTCTCTTTCTGTAATTGCAGATCAGACCTCTAGCGTGCTTCTGGTTGATCACAGGGAAGGCTTACAGGTTAATGTACTGAACAAGGACACTTGTCTTCTGTTAATGAAGACACCAGACCTTGACCTCTTCTTCAAACCATCCCCAGAATTCCCTCTTATGCCGGTCCATTTGGATCTGGAAGACCATTGGTTCCTCATTTACACAACGGTGGCTCTAGGTGAGCCCTCCCTTTTCTCTTTTTTCTCTAGTGGCTGAAAGTCGGCAAAATAGCCAAGTATGATTGATGAACAAGAAATAGCGGGGTTAAAGCATTGCCCTTGTTAACTTTCCAGAATATGGGAGTAAACTGTAAAGCTACATTCTAAAACAGTTATCAAACCTTTAAGCACAATGAACCAGACACAATTAGCCTCTAATAGCAGTCTATTTGATAGCTCATATTTAGCCTCTAATATCATTCTATTTGACAGCTGAATTTATAATTTCGTGACAATAATCTCAAACTTTTTTTCTATAGTCTCACCAGATCATTATTTTATTCTTGTTATGTTTCATTTAGGCCACGTAACAACGAATCCAAGTTTCTACTGCTCACATGTGTCTATTTATGTGGATGATTTGGTCGTGTTTCATTCAATTGCTGTGTTACCTGTGTTGCAACCTCAGAAGACTCCTCTTTAATTGCTGCTATTGCTGGCAGCAATGTTTATCTCTTCCCGGTTCTTGAAAATAGAATGGTATTTATGATTTCTCGTATTATGTATCATTTGAAAACAGTGATATTTTCTCATGTTTCCAGGTCTTTGTCAAGTTTGTGTCAAAATTGTAATGAACCAAATATAAGGTTGGTCTGCTTTCATATGTTGTAACTTCTTATACCAAATTGTGCAGGGTCTAGGAAAGGCGACTATAATTGACGCAAAAGAAACTGCAAAAGATTTCAAATGGCTCTTCAAGGGAACAAACTGTTTTCTTCTACTATCTGCCACAGGGTTCTCTCAAGAGGCGACTAGAACTTAAGGGTCATTACGGAGGGCGTTGAGGCAGGTTTGTATAATAATGCAAAACTCAAAACCAATTCCATAAGGTGTGTTTTAACCTATTTGCTTACTTTATGTGCAGTTGATATCTCACCGGACGGACATTACTTCGCTGTTATTAGAAGCAAGGAGCTCATTATTTTTGCTGGAGATGGTGTCAAAAGAATTGCTATTCCTGTATCATTTGATACATGGGCATCTAACTATTATGTTCCCTTTTATTTATGTTGTGTATTGTGTATGTTGTTATTGACAGGTCAGGGGAAAAAAATAAAAATCTAAGGAATAACTTTAGTTTTATATGAAACTAAAGTTGTTGCTATATTTTTTTTTTCTTTGTGCAATGCATAAGAGTTTCTTATATGGAAAAGTTCTTTGTTAGAAAAAAATTGCTTGATGAGAAATTATACACTATGTTATTCATTTAAAATGTAATCAGATGCCCTTTAGATTGATATTAAGTCTTACTGTCTATTGTAAAGTTCAGATTGGTATTTGCATAGACGTGTGCATTCTCTGTGTTGATATTGATTGATGATCTCAACAATATGATGTACCAAATATTTATATATTCTTGCTTTGATCGTATTGATTTCATAATTCGTTGTTGCTAAACAATTCTTGTTTGATTATGTAATCAGACTCTTTTGTTTATAAGAAACAATAAATACATTTTCAGATGATTGAACATGCCAGCAATTGAGCAATGCGTAAACTGTTAAAGTTCCCATCAGATCAAATATAAGTCATGCACAAATTTCTTAGGATAATAGAAAAAAAATCGAATTATACATAATTATGGCAAATTACATATTAGTTCACGGAAAGCATATATCAGCAATTTAATCAGATTAATTATTGAGCTTTCACTAATCTAATGATCAGGGCTATATACAAGTATATAGTAATTGACAACTTGAACACAGCCACTGTGTAATGTCGCCTGAACCAAGTATAGCATGACTGACATTTGCTGTGATTATATAAGGACCCTTATGCATACACTTTTTTATTAGTTTAAATTGATTCAGTTGATACCCTTATTTGGATACGCGACGACTCATTTATTCTGGGGGTAATACAAGTAAAAGATGGTGGTAAAGATCATGAGTACATGGTCCAAGTTATCATCAGTGATAAGGCTACTTTTCTGGAGGTACAATTCAACCTTCTCTAAGAGTTAATATTACAGATACAAGTTTCATGTTGTACCGGTTTAATGAATTTATGTATTTATATTAATAATTTTGAAGAATTGGTGCAACCCAGTTGTGTGGAACTTCCCCGAATTATTCTCTGATTTTGTTGATGATTATGTCGTCTCTGGTTCAAGCCTGTATCTCCTTGCTCGCTATTTCAGTAATCGGTATGCAATTTTAAGGAAGTTATTTTGCATTTGTATAATTATATACTGATTTCCACTCTAATTTCCCGAAATTTGCTGTGGTAGCCCACAATACGCCGATTCTGGAATTGTTTATTTCAAATGGTATGTTGACATGGGGCAAAAGAGAATTGGGGTTGCTGAAATAGACACCGACGAGATGGGTGTAATGGTGCCTTGTTTAGGTTAGAATTTGATGGAATGACTTCTTTCCAAATTAGTGAAGATTTTCCAGACTTACAACTCTGTTTGTAATTTTAATTTTTCAAATAATGGGAGGCTTAATCAGATCATTGGACTCGGATCTTTCAGTCTGCCAAGTGTGCCATTGCACCGTCGGTGTAGGTATAGGATTAATAAAGTTTCGCCGCCAGAAGTTTTTGTTTCAGATAGAATGGTATCTCGTCAACATCAACGCCACAACGCAATACATTTCAGATAGCATGGTATCTTATATAATAGGAAAGAAGTGTACCATATATCAGTCCATGCAACATCAACGCCACAACGCAATTCCTTTCATATTTCCTGCCCACTCCACTGTCAACATAAATAAGCATTCAACCAAAAGAGTAGCTATACTATATAGTAAATTTTGCTATTTGTCAGTTGGGTACCTCCAATTTAATTTCACTGACAAAGTTCCAATATCATATGCTTATGTCAGTGCCATTTGTGGTATAATCTCTCTAGGCTCAAACTCCTAAAGGATACAGTTTCGGACCAACCCGAAATCGAATACAATTTGAAATTTGTATATATTAATTATGAAAGTATTAACAAGAACATATCATGGATATATATTAGGTATAATACAGGGACGAATGGACGAAGGGTTTTTTTTTTTGGTGGGGGGGGGGGGGCACTTGACCCCCCTTAATTTTTGTAAGATACTTGAATATGGGATTATGACAACGTTAATTTACATGTAACAACAAACTTTGCCCCAATTGACAATAAAGACATTAAATTGGTCATATTGTGCTAAATTCCTAAATCTTGGAAAGAATTTGCAAATTTGGTCAAAATTGATACCAACCAGCAAAATCTAAAAATGTAAGTTCTGTAACACAAAACACCTCTAAATTTTACAAAATTCAGTAAACCAAGTACAAATTCCTCGGTATAATAGGGTTATATAAAAATTAAAGTATGCAGTTCTTTACCTGTCTGGTGACAGTAATTTCAGGAGAACCCTCGTAAGCTCCGTGACCGTTCAGAGTTGTTGTAACATCCCAAAATTTTGAATTTCATATTTAATGATTTGAATCCATTTTTTTTTTTTTTTTGATAAAAGTGAATTTCATTTCACCACTCCTCATTTCTTTTCGAGGAGTCAAAGCTAATACAAATACCTAATTAAAACTAAATGTTCATATCAACTTCCAAAAGAAGTTGACAACTACCCTACCATAACCAACCTGCAAGGCAACTCCAAATACAGTTTTGGAGAAAACAAAATAACATTGTTCACACAGTCATATCAAACTAAAATATAACAATGCACAGATAAGCTTTTTTAAATTTTGCACTAAAAAACAACTTCAAGCTCCATCTGTTATGAATCCATTAGTTAAACTAGAGATGTAACTCGGGCTTTGCCCCGAAATATGATAACAAAAAAATAATAAAGCTTATAAAATATAAATATTTATATTAAAAAGAAATTAAACATAAATTTTAAATTTTTGATGTCAATAATGATGATGATGGTGATGATGATGATGATGATGTATAATTTATAAATAATAGCACATAAATATTGGACCACTTTAGGATTAAATTTTGTCTTAGACATATCATATCATCTTATTAAATGGGGAGATAGAATAAATATAGACCATTAGATCAAAGTAGATGAAGAGATTTAAATAAAATCAAATGGTTAATAGTATTGATGATGTGGCATAGCCGAAATGCTTGGAGAGTTACCCCTCTTTCTAGTTTATAGATTATTTTCATAGTTGAATTGCTATATTTAATTTAGATACAAAACAAAATAAATAATAGATTAGTCTAAAATTAGAGGCTTAAAAAATAATAATACGGTTTATATATTGTTAGAATAGTATTAGACAAATTTATATAAATTGAATGAATCATGATGATTAATTAAAAACGACCGGATCGAATCCATTATAAAATCGGAAGCTAACTTCATCATAGATGAAATCACAAAGTAATTCAATTAATTTGCACGAGTCAGACCATCCATTCATTTAGCAATTGACCCACATATCTGATATCTATGCCTCCCCTTCGTTGTTGCCTCTTGCGCACAACAGAGAAAAAAAAAATGATTGGGATTTTTAAATCAACAAATATCCAATTAACCAACCCTCTAATTTATGCAATTATGTAAGATCAAATTCAGAGATCAATTAATAACTTATTCGTACAATCAATTAATTAATTAACCCTTCAACCCCGCATGCCCCTGTTTCAATTTTATTAAAACAAAGCCGTCGAATAACCGAACCCTTATGCTCCTGGGCCCTCTCTGCACATCAGAAAGAAAAGATGAGACCTTGTTAAACCCTTTCTTGCGCAACCAACAAAACAAAAACAGAGAGAGGATGAAAGTCGGGCAAGGATGTGTGATGCTTGTGCAGGAGAAGAAGAGAAGGGAGAAGCCGGGAGATCGATCGGGCACTCGAGGTGTTGCACATGCGGACAATGGTGCGCTCAAGCTACACGAAATCGGCCGGATAGATTCGACAATTGTCGACAATGGAAGGTGTGTGGTATCCCTTTGGTTTTATTATTCGTATCCGTGTGGCGATCGTTTTGTTGTCGAAACGATCAAATATTGATTGAATTGCAATGTTTTTATTTGAATTTGATTATCCGACATTGCAAGTTTCTAATTGAATCTTCCGAAAATTTGATATTATAAATAAATTGATCAGACTCGTTATAATTGATCTAAGATTATATTAGACGTTATAATGTTTATTTTAGAAATTATACATGATCGAAGATGTTAAAGGGTGATCTCTGATTAATTGAGACTTTACAAAACTAATTCGAGTTATTGACTAAGTTAGATGTCAGATCACATATTTTTATGTATCACAGTTATATATGCTCTGTTTGTATACGATGAAGTTTTCATTTGATATCTGTGTGTGCTAAATTAACATCTGATTATTGTATTCGACATGTATATCTGAAGTACTAGTAATTATATTATGTATTTGTATATTGTGTGATAATAAACAGAGTTTGATATATCATAAGAAGGTAAATTAGTACAAACAATTTGATATGTCGTATATGATCAGATTAAATTATTTATTATAAGATATTTTGTGAGATAATTTAATTAATTGAAAAATAATCGAATCCGATAGAATAATTGGCCCTTAGAGATTTGTAAGAATGATATTCGTTTGTTTGATTACGAAACTATGGATTTGATATACTTTGTTTGCCTCTATGGTTCTATCGGGTAGCTCATTATAGTGAGAAATACTTTAGTACTGGTATTCCCCCCTCTTTTGATCTATCTGGGACGCTGGATGAGGAAATGGTGAGAAATTCTTCGGTTTACCAAGCATTTCCCCCTCACAATTTGTGAGGGAATGGTCCGGGGCATAACCCAATATGGTGAGAAGTTCTTCATTTTATGGAGTATTTCCCCCCTCATAATCTGTGAGGGAATGGTCCGACAACGTTAGCTTTTGATTGATCAGTTAGTGTGTTTCGTTACCAGTTTTTGACTTGAGTATGTGATCGAATTGGGACGGCAAACCAAGAACCGGCTATAGGAATAGGTATGACCAAATAGCTAGACTTTAATCTTATAATTAATTAATTTAAAAAGAAATTAAATTTAATTTATTTGAATGCACTTTGATAATTGATCTCGATTGTTATACATTCGTTTGGAATTCCTTTTGCACTGGGAAACACTCGGTTTCTCATACACACCTTTGCGCCCTTTTTCGCAGGTGAGGAAGAAATTGCTGAGTTGCCACATAGATGAAGATTTTATTTTTGCTTATCAAGAGTTTTATTTAGTAATTATGTATTTATGTTAAAGACTTCGCTGTATTTTGTTTTAAATTGTTGTATATTGATAACAAGATGTTATGTTGTAAAATGTATTATTTAATTGTGGCATGGAATTTGTATTGTTGACTTGCTTATTTTGACACCTTGCATTGAATAGCGCGGTGGACGGCTCAAATTGTCCTTTATGAAAATTTGGGCCGTTACAGTTGTCGAACACAACAGACACAGTGGCGCGGCCGCACGGGTGATACCGGCTGAGGTTGGTGATGCCAAGAACGAAACAGATGGCATCAAGGATGTTGGACTTGCCCGAACCGTTGAAATCGGTTATGGCATTGAAAAATGGTCGAAACCGGATACAACCGTTCGGGTTGCGTACGACTTGAATCCCTCCATACATATCTCCTTGATGTGCATAGTGTAGTACTCGTAGTAGTAGAAGTAGTTTGGTTTGGTTGGGAGTGGAATATTGGGCGGGAAATATGAAAGGAAGCGAGAGAGGTTTTTTTGTGGCGTTGATATAGTTATATTAATTAAGAGAAAATTTCTATATTTTAATTGAGAGATGCAAAAGCTGCTGCCGGTGAGGCCAAGTCACAATTGGAGCAGCTAGAAGCAAAAATTTGCTATTCTGAAAGTTACTTGAAAACAAAGAAGGCGCAATGGGTCGCAAAGCAAGATGAAGCAGCAGTTCCACATAAGGAATTTGATGCAAGGAATAGAGAATTAGAGACCATTAAAGCATCTATGGATTCGATTCAGTACAATGAGGGTGATATGGAAGCTAAAAAGATGGTACGTTTTCTTGCCATTTTGATTACCATAAGAAAAACTGTACTGGTAAAGTTACCACAGTACCTTTTATAGTGTTGATGTTTTCCCTCATTTAGTATTCTTTTGTTTGCTTTATGTTTTTATAGTCTAATTGTCGTAACTGATTTGCCTGTGGCACATATATTGGACTTGCTTTTGTATTGGTTTCGCATTCGTTGGTCGCCATGATACCGGTCCAGAACATCTTATTGTTGGTATCATTACTAAAATGTACTGATGTGGTATCGTCAACAGCTATCATGAACTTCTCTTATTCTGTACCTTACAGAAAGAACTGTTGGTTTTGCAATCTTTGCTGCAGGAAAGATCAACTTTGTTGGCTTCTGTTCAGGATCTAAAAGATAAAATGCAGATCATCACCGGGCAGCTGGCAAATGTGCATTTCTCCTATCGCGACCCAGTTGAAAATTTTGATCGATCCAAAGTAAGAGTTCTGGGGAAACTTATCCAAGTAAAAGAAAGCTCCACTACTATAGCTCTGGGAGTTACTATATATACATTTGGTTTTACATATGTTTGTTGGGATACTGATGCAACAAAGGAGGTGATATCTCTCAGTTTGTTCTCTTTTTCCTTTTTCTGTCCTTAGTAGATCTTGACACTTAAGAATTTGTTTGCTAATTATTTTTTCTTATATTCCATCGTTGGATGTTTTCATTATGTAACCGATGTATATTTTTTCTTATCTGATCAATTTGAATGGAAATTACATGCCTGATCAGTTTTTTTCTTTTGGTCGGGCTTGTAAACCTGCCTGATTAACTTATGTGGATAAGTCTGCCAAATTCATATTATCAAATTAGAATTCTCTTTTTGGTTCAGGTTGCATTCAATCATGAGGTTGGTGTCACTAGCGTTACTCATGAAGGTAACGTATTTCAGCCCAGTGGCCTTTTAACTGGCGGAAGTCGCAGGTAAAATGACATTTCCGCCTCGAATTAAATTAGAAATGAGAAGCAAAAACAGTGAACAAACACAAGCGGCCATAAAAGAGAAATGGGTTATTGTGTTGCATGAGCTATTTTCTAAAATTCAAAACAAATACTTAGAAAACTCTAAAAATAAAAAAAATTTTGTTTTCCCCGATATTTTCATATAAAGAATTTATTGAACACCATAAATCGTGATTTCAGACACGATAACATAAAATTTGAGGCATTAGACGTTAGTATAATAGTTTAACTCATGTTAACTATCATCTCTTTTACTTTCATTATGTGTAATAGAATGGATGAATTTTTTAATTTTCTTTTGTAAAAGTGTCTGTTTGCTTGGTGTGTGGCCTTTTAAGATTCTGCTTTCTATCTGCTGCTGTTGAATTCAATAAAGAAACAGTTTGATACAGCCAAAGAGAAGTTGCAAATTAGTTGTAAAAAGATTCAAGAGTGTGATTCACTTTTAAGCCTTATGATCAAAGAGCAGCAGAAGCTGCAGCAAGAGCTTAGCGACAACAATATTGCCAGAAAGAGGTTTGAAAACGAGGTACCTCCTTTGCTAAATTGTTTGTATGGGAGGTCACGAATTCGAAACCCAGATAGTCTTTTATATATAGACATTTGAATTTGAATTGCTTGATACTCATCTTATGTTGAGTATGGAGGCACTAGCTATAACAATATTTTCTATTATATCTCAAAATATTGTTACAACTACTACTTAAATACTAAACCTCCATATACCCCTAGCTTCTTACTACAATCCTAACCTCCAAACTACTATACTAACTCTTGGCAAATGGTACTTGATCTTGCTTGGTTTGATTGCTTCCTACATCAAACTCCACACCCCTATTTATACTAGTTCTATGGAAAGTTCTAGACACTAGATATTTTGTATACAACATTCTAGAATTTGCTCAACTATTACCAAAATATCTAGCACAAGATATGAGCAAGATTTATCTTGGCAATTCTAGAAATTTCTTTTGATTGGGCTTGATGGGCTTGGGCCTCAGCGTTGATTCTCAACACTCCCCTCAACGCTGTCTTGGTAAATTTCTGATTTCGGTACTCCGCGTCCATCCGGATCATCATGTTTGTAGTCTTTCCTTCGTGCTAGCAGTGCTTGGCACTCAGTCATTTGTGGTGCTTGTAGTGGTCTTGTCACTAGTCTTCGTCGAGCTCTGACTTCTCGACCGATCATCGGACGGGCTGTAACTCCTTGCACCGACTCATGTCCTTCAGCTACAGTGACACTTCTATATGTCATCCTGACAGCATCACCCTCCTTGGTGATGACTTCCACCTTGGCGCTCTCTTGTGGCTCTTCGACATCTTCGTTGTCTTCTATGAAGAACGATGACTCAGAATTGATCTCTTCCTCCTCGAGATCACTGGCCTCCTCGACACCATTTACGCCGTTGATGAAGCACTGCGATTCGATGTCATCTTCCTCAGGTTCATCAATTTCTACAACATCTTGTATATTGTCGATGGGCCAAGCCTCGATGTCAATCTCTTCTTCATCTTCTATGGCATCTTCTTCATCTTTGATCGGCCACGACTCCATGTCGAACTCCTCTTCCTCTGACTCAACAACCTCAGCAACCTCTATGCCAACTACCGACTGTATTCCAACAGTCGTCACCGCGTCTCAATCTTCTTCATATGGGACCTCCTCCGGCACCATCTCCACTGTGGTCACCGCGAGGCTTTCTTCATCATCCACGATTGCAGCCGTGAGTGCTACTTCTGCATCCTACTCTTCTTCACAACTACTGCTCTCATGGACTATGTCTTGGCTTCTTGAGGTTGCCACATTACCATGGCCTTTCTTCTTCTTTCGCCAGCAATCTCGTGCGTAATGCCCACTTTTGCCAAAGTTATAACATCGATTGTCATCGTTTTCATCATCATCGGATGAGTCTTGAGCTCCCCCTGAAAAATTAGTCTTCTCTTTAGGCCTTCGTTGCTGGCTAGACCTTCCTTCGGGTCTACCTCTGGACTTTCGGTCAGGTCGACCCGTCTTCCGACTGCTAAACAAGGCCTCTTCTTGTTGCTTCAACGAGACTCTGGCCATTTGTTTCGCTAGAGCCTCCTGGTTTGCGAGCATATTCTCCAACTCCAAGAGCGTTGGTTGTGTTGGCCAACCTTGGATGGCTGCTATGAACCCGCTGTACTCGGGTCTTAGCCCATTGATGAGAATCCTTCTCATCCTTTGCTCGCTAATCTTCTCTTCAGGGTCTATTTGAGCAATCTCACTACAAAGAGATTTCACCTTTGTAAAGTATTGATTAATCATCATGTTACCTTGTGAGATTGTCATGAGCTCCTTCTCAAGTAGTTGGAGGCGCGCGTCGTTCTTCTTTGAGAAGAGTGTAACAATATTGTTGCTAGGGTATCCCAGGCTACTTTCGGCGTGGGCACTTCTCTGATGTACTCCAGTAGCTCGTCTTCAACGGCTGTCCTGAGTACAAACATCGCCTTCCCGGCCTTGATTCGCCATTTCCGCAGAGCTTCGGCTTGCTTCTCCACGGACAGAGTTTCGGCTGGCTTCTCTGAAGCCTTCTTCTTTTTCGTTTTGGGGTCAACAACCTGTTCCAATACCGTCTCTTCTACGGTATCAACTTCCGGCGGGGTCGTCTCAGACCCGCCTACTACCTCCCATAGGTCCTGCCCTTGGAGGTAGGACTCTATGCATGCCTTCCAATATATATAATTACTAGTATTCAATTTCTTCATTCCACCAATCGTACTTGAGAAATCCATGGCTTCAACTAGGACGGCCAACGTCTAGTAAGTCTTCTTGAAGATTTCTCCTCCACCGCACTTCGCAGTCCCGGACTGTCGTCAAGCTGCGGCTCCTTCGACAACTTGTCGACACCACTATACTGATGACTAGCGGAATACCGACAGAACTCCGGCTATATGCTTGACCCCTACCGCCGACTTTGAACAAGCTCCGACAACTCCGGCTCTGATACCAGATTGTTGAGTATGGAGGCACTAGCTATAACAATATTTTCTATTATATCTCAAAATATTGTTACAACTACTACTTAAATACTAAACCTCCATATACCCCTAGCTTCTTACTACAATCCTAACCTCCAAACTACTATACTAACTCTTGGCAAAGGTACTTGATCTTGCTTGGTTTGCTTGCTTCCTACATCCAACTCCACACCCCTATTTATACTAGTTCTATGGAAAGTTCTAGACACTAGATATTCTGTATACAACATTCTAGAATTTGCTCAACTATTACCAAAATATCTAGCACAAGATATGAGCTAGATTTATCTTGGCAATTCTAGAAATTTCTTTTGATTGGGCTTGATGGGCTTGGGCCTCAGCGTTGATTCTCAACATCTTATATCAAAAAATAATTGAAAGTGTTAAAAAGCTTCTTTGTGAGTGACACTTCAACTAGACAATATAATGGCCCCATCTAGTATTACTACATGTCAGGTTGTAGTTTCACGATACATATATTTTTCTAAAATAATAAGATGAGGGAAATTTTATAAATATTATTGACAATTAAAGAAATCAGTTCATATCTCAAGCAATCATGCGGTTTCAGCCGTAATTTACAAGACACTTCTCTATCAGTACAAATTGCCTATAATACAACCCATGTATTTTTTTTTTTATTTCTGTGTCATAAAAGAGAATTAAGCTATGTATGAATTTGTATATAGAACCTTTGCTAATTTTCCAAAATGATAAAAACCCGCTATGTCTATTATCCTCAAGTTTTTAGGGCAACTGGTAAGGTGCAACATGTGAAATATCCTTTGCACTTGCAGGTCAAAAGGATGAAAGCAGAACAAAAGGATTGCTCATCAAAGGTTGACAAGATGCTCAAGAAGTACAGTTGGATTGCGGTGGAGAAGCATTTGTTCGGGAAGAGCGGCACTGATTATGATTTCTCGTCCCGGTTGCCTAATGAAGCGAGGGAACATCTGAAAAGCCTGCAAGAAGAACAGTCCAAGTAATTTTTTGCCCTTGAATTAAAGGAACACTAAATTGTGATTGCATCTTCATAAAAAAGCTTTGCTGACAAGAGCAACTTGTTTTCTGATAGCCTGGAGAAAAGGGTGAACAAGAAGGTTATGGCTATATTTGAAAAGGCTGAGGATGAATATAATGATTTATTGTACAAAAAAGGTATCATCAATTTCCTAATTAAAGATTGTAAAATTATCACATCTTTTGGTGAATTTTTTGAAACTTTTATCTATTGGTTTTATTTGTAGAATGACAAGGCCATGATTCATAAGACAATTGGAGGTGACATGGATCAAACTAAATAAGTGAGTGAATAAGCAATATACTTCTACCCTTCTTCCTTCGGCATTAAGAATTTAAACCGGATGAAGCGTCGGATGATTAGAGTTTGTTTACATCTTAAGTCTTGAATTATGAGCTTGTTTCGGATGCCAACAGTGACCAGTATAGTTCAACGACGAGTGACAAGTCGTCTTGGTTTCGTGAATTTTCGTGTGGTGACACCAAACCTTATATCTGATATTCTGTTATTACTTGCAATAATGTAGGAATTTTGGTTCCATATTTAGCACATTGTTGCCCGGCACGATGGCAAAGCTGGAGCCCCCGGAAGGGGGCACCTATCTGGACGGTCTTGCGGTGCGTGTTGCGTTCGGAACTGTCTGGAAACAATCACTCTCTGAACTGAGTGGCGGGCAAAGATCTCTCCTTGCTCTATCTCTCGTCCTTGCGCTGCTGCTCTACAAGCCCGCCCCGCTCTATATTCTAGATGAGGTAAATCTAACTAGTTCTTTTATTGGCTGATTCTGCTATGGATAAAATGAAATATTATGGGCCGTTCATTTTTCATGAATATGTAGATGGTCACGATGTGTCTTTTAGATAAAATAAAAGAGACATGTTTAATAAGAACCGGTCGATTCAAAATGAAAGGTTGCTTAGTCGATCCATAGCAGAACCACACTTTTTTATTTTACTAAATTGTATCAAGAACCTCAAACTCTGTTAGGAAAATTGATTGAGATAATAGGTACCTGATTTAATGATTTTCTTCTGTTTTATAGGTTGATGCTGCTCTGGATTTGAGCCATACACAAAATATAGGCACAATGATCAAAGAACATTTCCCCATTCTTAGGTTAATTTGTCTTTTTTCTTACACTGTATTCTTCTAAAAGTCTAAAACTATTATCTGATATGATATGGCAACTCCTAAAGGGAATGTTCAACAATGCAAATGTGTTATTTCGAACTAAATTCGTCGATGGGTTTTCAACTGTTACCAGAACTGTTTCCTCTAAACAGAAATGATTGGGCAGCAATTGTTGTTCACAAAATATGTTTTTGGCAGAAGTAATGCTTTAGAGTACTTCTGTTGGGCAGCAATTGTTGTTCACAAAATATGTTTTTGGCAGAAGTAATGCTTTAGAGTACTTCTGTTTTGGGACAAATGTTATTTTAAACATCCTAAAGAAAGGTTTTTAGTAAGAATACCTATCATAGTTATCTTATATATCTATGGTTTTTCAGCAAAGCAAAGACTGTCATTTGAGAAGTAGAAATTTTTATTATTTTCCCTTTAAATCAACTTTGTCACTGACTATGAACCAACAAATTCTTATTTCAAATTCAAAGTTCATGTTAAAAGTTAAAACATAAGCTCCTGCGTAAGGATTTTGTTAGAGTAATTTCATATATAAATGGATTTCTCCCTAACCATAAGAACATGTTTACTAAACACTGTCAGCAATTATCTAATACCAGTGATCATCTTTCACCTTTCTAACACAGTAACTTGAATTTACAAATTTTACAAAGAAACAAAGAGATGCTTGGGGGATCTGCCTGCACTAATTGTTGCATCAATCCATGATCAGTTTGATTTGGTGGTGCACTAACTCTGCATTTGGTTGGTGACTTAAAATTGATTTAAGAGCTTAAATCAATTTTAAGTCACCAAACGGAAAAGATTTAAGGTGTAGTAAGTTAACGCAACTATATAGGTGTAGTAAACTAAATCACCAACATTTCACATGTTTTACATATTACATCAACTTTACTTTATTTATTTATTTCATTCCCACCAAACACCACTGATTTAAGGTGATTTAACATTTTACTCCGCTTTAACTTACTACACTTGTCAAACGAGGGGTAAAGGTGAAAAAACTTCATGCCATTTTTTATGACATGCTATAAAAATGTATTTTTGTGCCGCAGTGGTTTTTCTTACCTGATTCTGATTTTGTGGTAGTTACTGTTCTGTCATCTACACTCTTGTTGTCTCTATCTAATTGGCAATACCTTATTAGTAGTTTGTTGAGTGCTTTTAATTAAAGTGCACCTTGGTTTTTTTTTTCTTTTCTTTTCTTTTTGACATAGATAAATTTAATGTGACTGGATTTATTTTTTGAGGAGGGATCCATTGACAATGGATAACTTGACAATCTTGACAATACCACTTTTAAAAAATTTATAAAAAATCATAAAAAAATCTTTAAAATGAAAAATGGTTTATGGATGTATTATTTGACTTATAGATTGATAGTGTTTCAAATTTCAATCAATTTGAACATCGTTTAATGACTTATCAAAATTTTGTGCACTTTTCAACGGTTATAATTTAGCGGATCTTTAAAGAGTTATCAAACGTCGCTTAAATTGAATATAATCGGAAACATAATTGATCTATAAGTTAAGCAATACTTACGTAAACTTTTTTCTATTTTTAAGATTTTTTATAATTTTTTATAAATTTTTGAAAAATGATATTGTCAAGATTGTCAAGTTAATCATTGTCAATGGATCTCTCCTCATATTTTTTTTTTCTATTCATCTTGTTTTTCTCAAGAAAAACATGTATATTTTACCCTATAAAGTATGCCACACATCCACCCTATCTCATAGTCTGATACACCTACGTACTTGTCATAGGTGCATAAATATTAACTTGAAACCATAGTATATAAATGTTCATTAAAAAATGATATTTGCTTATTCCAAGAAAGAAAGAGGAGAAACGAAACGAAGGGTGTTTAATTCGTTCGAAGCCCGAACTAGGGGTCCATTCGGCGGTTGCGGGTCACGCGGTTCGGGCCAGGAGCATCACGCGCCGTCCGATCGGGACTCATCCGAGATGCGCTGATTATCGGAGTGCTCATTTATCCGGATCCAGACCCGTTTCCGTCAGCACACCCGCTCCATCCGTTAGAAATAACGGAAAGATGACGGGAATTGGCAACTTTTTGTTATTTCATTCATTAACTGTTTGTGTTTCGTTCGTTCCCTTTCTAAATTAAGTGATCTTGAAGAAAATGTGTGTTGCTAAAAGTCAACTGTTTAATCCAGCTACTTTAATTGAACTTAAGCTATTGCTTTTGCTTCGCCTTGATTGAAACTTTGGCTGTATTCTGTCCTCCGTACCGGTGGAAACGGCGAATTGTGCGAGATTTGTCATTGATTTTTTTTATCACAAAGCAACTAGCAAGTTAATCATCATATATCTTTCTCCTCGGTTGTTTCACTTCTGTCCTCTGCTCCTCCGCCAGTGACTAATTTCGGATGAAAATCTGCTGCAAGGTCTCGGGATCGGTTGTGCACCGATCTCAAAGTATTTCAGTATTTGTTGTACCGATCTCAATGCACTTTGGTATTTCTCAACCGTTGGATCGGAAAAAAAACATAGCGTCCTTTTTTTTTTTTTTTTTTTCTGGCCTGCTTTTCTAAAACTGATCCCGATCCACTAATTTCACATGTCTGCATGCTCTCCACTATCAAATCATGAATCATTGTGGCACAATAAACCTACAGCGGATATGCTTCAAATTATCCATTTGGGATTCGTTTGGGCCCAATTCCAAACAAAATTTAAAGGAGCTTCAAATTTGGGTTAAGCTTCAAATGTTACTTTCACTCAATTCTGCCACAGAGTTTCTCGCTCATCAACTGAGTGATTTTTTGGGGGGGGCAAGCCTGTGGAAATCACATCCCCTAGGGTACCCCACCGTGCAAAGATAAAAAATCTCACCCTCAAAGATACATGCACAAATCTCAAAGCTGCCCATTACTATACTTTCTAATTGAAAACTGACCATTTCTACTACTCCACCACGCTGACCATTCCAGTGGATATGGAAGCCTGTGAGGCTTGTCACGTGAGATTGTTCATGTACCTCAAGTCTACAATTGTGAATATTTATTGCTAGTAAAATGGAGAAGATTATTATTATTTTTTTTTTGAGATAAAGATGAGGGTCAAGCCATTCAAATTTAAAATGTCTATAAAAGACCCCATCCGGGTTTCGAACCCGCGACCTCCCACACGAAGAGCATTGCCGTTGCCCTTAGCCACTAGACCAAAGACTGGTTCTTTGAGAAGATTATTAGTTTAATTATATTCTTATGAATTATCTAATTGTACATCAAGCGTCAACTACTTGCGTTTATCTTCTTGTCACTGTGTCATTTAATTGTTCAGCCAAATGAGAAGAGAACCATTTTTCATATAAATATGTACAAAATCAAGGTTCGCTCCCAAATTTGAAATATCTGGATAACAATTATCTTCTATTTTCTGATATAATTAAATTTTGAGGAGTCCTTATGTGGACAACCGTTCATTTTTAAATGAGCAGTTCAATTTTTTATCTATCAGGTATTTCTCTTTACTTGTGTCTAAATAATATATCGTGACTATCCGATTCATGAAACAGAACGGTACATAATTCTTTCGATCCATATAAGAATTCACCTTAAATTTTTATATCCAAATCCCTTTATAGTATATTAATCTAGGACGGCTCTCTACAGTGTAATGAACAGTTATTTGAACAGTAGATTTTTTTTTTTTTTTAAGATCCTTCAATAGTATCTTACCGTTCAGTCGTTTAAGAGAATAATCAAGAAGATATAGTTGTTGACATTGAAAATGTAAATAAACAATATACAATATATAAGCTACAATAAATTACTCTTTGATAGCTTATCAAAATTTTATATACTTTTAAAATGTTGGAAATTAAGGTATTATCAATAGACTATTAAATAACACTTAAAATTAAATATAATTGAAATTATAGCTAACCTACAAGGTTAAAAGTACAGTATAATTTTTTTTCATTTCTAAGATTTTTAAACAATACTTTAAAACTTCTTCCAAACTTCATTGCCATATTCGTCAAGATAACCATTCTCTACAACTATTGCTTTAGACTTCCTTTTGTATACTTCAATAAATGTATTCAAAAATATTAAATGTGTTGTAAACAACTTTTATCCTTACACAGCAATATTTGCCGAAAGTAGAAATGTTTAAAGAAGCAATATTAACGTTTTAGAAAAATAACTAAAAAATTTAACATCTTGGACAAGAAAAATTACAAGTGTATGTTTGTGGAGTCCATCAAAAGATTGAAATGAAAGAAGATTCCAATTCAAGATACAAGTACATATCATGAAAATTTAGTAGGCTTCAAACCACGTATGTCTTCTAAAATTATTATTTGCTGTCATTTTAGAAGATTGAAAAGAAATACTTACAAAATTTTAAATGGTAAAAAATTTATACACAATGAGATTTTTATAAAAAATATAAATCCAATAACAAAAAAAAGTTTATCATGATCTATAACAAAAAACTATAACTAACCAACTATGTCTTTAAAATACTCACATTTCAGAAATACAATACAATTATATAAAAAACTTCAAGAAATTATGTTTATCATGATCTCCTCCACTTTTTTATTATTTGTATTATTATTAGTAGAGAGATGTGTATGACTTTAGATCCCTCTCAGTTCTAAAAATATAAGCGAAGTACGCTACAAAAAAGATAATATAAGCTCTGAAAATAGTAACTTATATAATATGAAAATTTCTTCATAATTTATATCTTTTTTCTTTGTACTTCATGCTTTTTTTTAGTTTTTATCCCTTCTTCAAGATTTAAGATTACATACCAGTTCGTTTTTTTCGTTAAAAATATTAATCTACTGCCGAAGCAACGCGAGGCACGTATCTAGTTTCCATTCTAATTTCCAACTCTCTTCTCTCTCTCTCTCTTTTTAAGACGAGCTTATCTGGATATTGATTTCCAATATATAAGACAAGCTTGAACCATTATCTGTATCGCGTACTTATTTCCGCATTGTAAGTCCCAGTGTCCCACATCAATCAATTACATCACATAATAAAATTCAGAACCGTTATTCAAAAAAAAAAAAAAACTGTCTATTCTTTTTTTCAAAAAAAAAAAAAATATATATATATATATAGCACTCAGTGTAACTGTGTAAGGAACAACTTGACGACATGGTACGAAGTTTCTGTTTCTGAATGCAGATTTCAATCACAGAGTCAAATAAATCAGTCCCTTTCATTTTGGATAGTCCTTGTTGTTGAAATGATACAAGATTTATCCAATCATCTATTCTAAGTACACTTGTTGCCTTGTCATTCATTACCATGCCAGTCAAGATAACATAAAGTCTTGCTTTCAAATTTCAATATGATAATTAAGTTTCAGATAGATAATAGCACTTGGATGGATCCTTACAAAAGTTGTTGGTACTTGGTACACTTCCATAATTTCACTAACCATGTATATATCTGCACATTAATTAATTAAGCTTTCCTTTTGAGATTTTCTTTCTTCATAAAAACGAGACATGAATATTTATGCACATTAAAAAGTTGTTGGTAGTTTTACAAATGATCATTAACTTGTACAGTTTAAACTCCAAAAGACAAATCCTTAGACCTTAATTAGCTCCATGGTCAGAGTGCAGCATAACATCATTTAATATTGCCAGAGGAAAATACAAAATGTACTTAACTAAAATTTATTTCTTAGATAACCAAATAACAACTTTGCCTCATAATGTCTGCAGGCATATATAGCTATCAAGAAATTGGACCGCCGACAAATGTTAATGACATTGTTGCTATAGGCTTGGCTACCACTACCAGGCTCTACTCTAGCATATGACATCCTTTTTTTTGTTTACTTTTTTTCATTTAAGAAAAAAATAAAAAAATCATTTACAAAATTTAAATCCATGGGAAAACATATCTATCATATATTCAAAATTAAACGTAAATCAAATTTATAAATATTTTGCTATTAGAGATGCCTGAAAAAGAATTTGGTGGAAAGATAATAAACAATTTCCAACAAAAAATAAAATACATCCTCATTCCAAGCCTCTAACAGTCCAATTTTTTTTTAGATTTAAGTGGATATTTTTCTACCATCTCCTATTATTTTTTAGGAGATATTTGTGCCCATGAATGATTGAACCCATGATATCTTAAAAGTCATCATAGTTAGTTATCACTTGAGGTACTAGGCCAACAATCCAACTTTTAAATGGAGCAACTTTTACTTGTAGTCTTTTGAATTCAAATCAGTTGTTATTCTAACAAGAAAAACAGGACCCTGTTATTTCATTGTGGACCGTTGGATCAAAATCAACGGATCAGATCTAGTTGAAAAAAAACCCCTAAAATTAAAGTGGGCCGATCGGATCCGTCCATTTTGATCTAATGGCCCACAATGGAATAACAGGTCCTGTTTTTCTTTGAGAATAACAGCAGATACGGATTCGTAGTCTTTTACTGCGCCTCCTATTATTGTATTTTTTTTTTTTTTTTTGAAAACCACTATTAATGTATGTATTGTATGTATATCCTATATTGTTGCAAGCAAGTGGGACCAGATCCTACATGGACAGCTGGTTCCATGTTAGAATAGTACAAATAACCCTGCTTTACTTCATTAATTATTGGTCATACCTTTCTTGTTCTGCTTTGATACCTCACTCCAGACAACTACACCTGTAAAACATCTCCAGTTCTCCAAAGGTGAGATAGACATAGATTTTCCAAGGAAAACAAGACAAAAATGTATAAGAAAATATGGCAATTTCATTCCAAGTTTCCAACCCCTTGTCATTTATTATTTCTGTAAGATGATGACTAGCACTGTAATCCTTATTTCTATCAAAAGGAGATTAGATTTTTTGACATGGATATTCTATCTTTCCCAAAAAATAAATATCAGTCGTTGATTGTTTACTTAGATTGATCACAACTGTTGATGTACGTTAATGTCCCGGGCCTATTGATATTTAAGCTCCATATCAGTTTCTTCATAAGGAATGAACTTTTGGCCATTTATTATAAGATATAATAATTTAAGCCCAAAGTAAGGCGTTGGCTCTTCACTAGTTTGATATAAATTCATGGAATCGGATTTTGTCCAAAGCCATTTGGACAGTCCAAAGGATTCGAAGAGCCGTACAATATAATTGATGACAATTGATCAACCGTGATTTAGTCATGTAGGTGCTAAAAATATGAATAACGTACATACATACATATAGTATGCTAGTTATATTTAGAGTGATGGGTCACACGTTATCACCATTGATTAACATATAAATTGAATCGAACGGTTTGATCGTGACTTTGCAGGGTGATCGTCCAAATGGCTTTGGTCCTAGTCCATTTATACATCACATCTGGTAAGTGATGAAAGAAAAGGGAGAATAATAATAGGGGATGTGTATCTGCGCTCAGTGCACTTGGCATATCATGATAGCATCAGCATGATTCCTCAGAGACCATAGAAAATCCCCACGTCTTAGCCAATCACTCCTTCCTTCCATCATCCGGATGATCTGGACCGGGTCTAGCCATGATTACCTTGCTCCCCAGAACAGCCAAGTTCTTCCATTGGTTGTTGCTCCCGGGTCCCACTCGTCAGTCAGACAACCTTTGGGGCAAAAAGAACAAGGAAATTCCAATCCTTTTTTCTTGTCTGTTTAGCATTAATGAACATAGAAACACTGTTTGCCTGTTCGGATATTTAATTTTATTTTGGTAGTATTATTGGGTGTGTTTGGCACCAAAAAATGGAATAGAATAGCAAAATAATAGCTATTCCATGTGTCAAACAGAAAATTGCTATTCAAATAGCTCTAAAAAATTACTAATTCGCTATTCCTCATATTTGGTCAAATACCGGAATAGCTATTCGAATAGCTTTAAAAATATCTCTAAAAATATTTATCACAATACTATTACAATTGTCATTTGCCAAACAATATTTCCACTATCCGAATAGCTCTAAACATCACTATTATTTTTACTCTTCCAACAACCACTAATCCATTTTTACTAATCGGATAGCACTATTCTATTGTTATTCCTTGATTTGCCAAACGGTCCCATTTGTTTAAATGGCAAAATTTCAATATTATTTTTCTTAAATTGCAAGATAGTTAATTCCAAGTTGAAATTTTTTTTATTTTGGTAGTATTATTATGTTTAAATGGCAAAATTTCAATAATATTTTTCTTAAATTGCAAGATAATTAATTCTAAGTTGAAAAAAAAGTGCAAGAGAGCCCACAAAAGATTACAACTCTGAATTTCACATCTTGTGCTTGAAGAAGGTCGATGCATGAGCGTTGACTCCATCACATTAAAAAAAAAAAAAACTACATATCTGCAAGTTTGTATATATTTTATGAAAAATTGTACTACGTTCTTCGAGAAAAGAAAACGAAGGGCAACAACTTGGCAGAGATTTCACTCAAAAAAAAAAAAAAAAAAAAAACAACAACTTGGCAGAGATGGTCTCAGAAGTCAGATCTTCGACCGCACTGCAGCTTATGAAGATTTCCCAATTAAAACCTTGATACTGTGCTTCGAAAAGGCTAAACATAACAATGAATATTAATTCGAAAACGAAGTCCATTATATATTTACTCTGCGTTATATATAGTGCGCAATTAAACTAGCTGGCTATAGCCGCCTTTGGCGTCTACGGAATTTTTTTTACCAGCTATTTCAGCAGTTCCAAACAGATCAGCCATGCAATGTCTTACCATTCATTCACTTCATTATCGAAGTTGATCATTGAATTATTATTTTTTATTTATTTGATGTACTTTTTATTTTTTCGGGTTGGTATTTTTTTCTGATTGGAAGCTGATGTAAATTAAGCATACCAGAAAATTGAAGGTTGGTTGTAAAAATTTGAGAAAAACAATATGTCAAACCAAGAAACATATTTTTTTCCCAAATTGTAGCATATGTTTTTTTTTTCATAATTTCTGTCCGTCATTTTGATGTAATAATGGGACTGATAAAAAGAACTAGAACGTGATCACCAATGTGTAGAAGTTTGTGTGTTTAGACTTTTAGTGTCCGTTCCTTTTCTAGGCTTTTTGAAGAGTAATGCAAAAACAATTAGGGAGCTAGGTAAGAGTGGGGCAAAATTGTTCTTAATAGACCAACATGAACTGTGAGATCTAAGATCAACCAAATGTAAGTATGCTGTAAATTGAGTTATGCTATACTTATACATATTCTGAAGCTACCATGCCGATGCATATCATCGTATGTTGATTTGAGTTGGACTGTATGTTGTTTGATCTTGGGTCAGGTCGGGTTTGTGCGGGGTCAGGCAGGTTTTTCGGGTTGGGTCGAGTTTTGCTACCTCTAGTGACACTTCTATTACTACAGAGCTTATAAATTTATAAAAACTCTTAAAATAGAAAATCTTTTACAAATACATTAATTTACTTATAGATTGGTTGTATTTCAAATTTCATTTAATTTGAGTGTCACTTAATACTTCATCAATAACTATTAAATTTAGGCCGTTATAATTATCATACAAACTTGATGGTTCTTGATGAAGCATCAAATAACACTAAAATTGAATGAAATTTAAATGACAATCAATCTATAAGTAAATAAATATTTGTAAAAAAAATATTTTTTTAAGATTTTTTGTGAATTTATAAGCTTCATAGTAATAGTAGTGTCACCAAATTTTGTGGTTATCTGATCTCCACTCATTTTCCATAACGGTTCTAAAACTTCAAAGGCATTGCTTCATGTACGATATTGAACCAGAAAGGGAAATGCTACGTCTGATGCTGGACCGGAATTTTTTTTTTTATATATATATTTTTTTGGCATTTTTATGTAATGAACGTTGATTATTATACAACAAAATATGATAATTGTGTATATAAACTTAATTTGTTGGATTAAACCTATTTCTCAATAATAAAAAGTTCAATATCTGATTCAACAAATTTCAACTGGTTCAGCGAATTTCAACTAGTTCATGACCCATTCGTCTAGTTCAATGTAACATCTCTCTCTTTCTCTCTTTCTTTTATTATCACGTTTTTGCATATTATATAAGCTTATTATGCAAACTAATGTATTTATTATGCGGTACGTTTAATACGCAATTTGTTGGTTTTATAATGCATGTGAATAGATGTCTTATTACTATTCATGTAAACTTGTTTATAATCCATACTGATTTATTTAGTATGCAGTGCATTGGTTGTAGAATGCATGTTATCATATATTATATATATATATATATATATATATATATTATATATGCATACAAAATTGTTTAGTATGCAAGTTGCTTTAATATATTTTTGGCTCGGCGAGTTGGTTTTACATACATAATAAACAATTTTGCTACATAATAAATAAATTGCATCTACAATTTAGAAGTACATAGCAGGTTTGACCAGTCAAACTATCCATATCAACGACGAGAACTACAACGGTATCTCTATCAGCTTCCAACCATAAAAGCTTTAGGCTTAATGGTCCTTTTTTATACAATCTTGCTATAAATGCTAGCAAAAGTTGGAAAGAATTTGAATACGGAACCATTTTGGCAAAGTTCAAACCGAAATAACAAGGAAAATTCGTAAAATCTTTCTAATTTTGTTAGACCTACTTTCCCGTATTATCAATTAAAATTTAGGACGAGGATCAACCATACCATACAAAATCAATCAATTATTCATAGTAATTAATATTTTCAATTTTTAGTAACAATACAAAAAGTAGCAATTGGAGAAATACATATCCAACATGATAAATGCTGCCTCATCAAAATTAAACATGACATTACTGGCTTAGAAATCACACAACGAATTTTCAAAATTTTTTCATAATCACTAAACCGGTAAACCCCATCATTCAGGCATCTGAATATGGTAAAGAACCAATTATATCCCACAGAAACATTATCCCAAATTCCCCATTGACCCAATTCCCACATCATCACTTTCCTTTCCTTTTCACCCCCATCCCAAGCAACAATCAGGAAAAACCAGGTGCAGGCAAGGCAGCCCCGATTTCATATCTCCTGCTGTACTGCATCTTGCAGTTCACGACGTGAGCCGTTAGATTGTCTTGAGCTTCGTGCCATCTCGGATCTCCATGAATCTCGAGACGATCCGACGGTTCACATCACGAACTGCAAACTGCAGTAAGTTAGGGGATAAGCACTCGCAGCAGCAACACCAACACCCAACCCAAGCACCCAACTCAACTCAACTCAACTCAACTCAACTCAACTCAAGCCAAGGCTGCCAAGCTAAAACAACAACAACAATCCCATAACAATAACAATAATACTCTCTAATCAATCAGTGAATGATCTTTCAATCTTTCATTCATTCCTTCTTTCTTTCCAACTTTCTCTCCAATTCAATCCTCCCAAATACAAGTCTGAACCTCCCACCCTCCCTCCCTTCCTTCAAGGAATTCCCCACTATTTTATTATTATTATTATTATCACCTTCTTAGTCGTCCCCGTCTTTCTTTCTTTCTTTCTTTCTTTCTCCCCTCTTTACTCTAATCAATCCTTCTGCGTCGGCGGAGTTACGGGACGCGGACAGAGATCCATCCGTGGCGGACGGACAGATCCGGGCGGGGAGGGCGATAGGAGTAGGAATTTATTGGCGGGGGGGGTGCGGTGTGGCATGAGCAGCGGGCATGGATAGGGCAGTGGACGTCGACGAGGAGGTGGTGCAGTTCCCCGCGGGGTTGCGTGTGCTCGTGGTGGACGACGATGTCACCTGCCTCCGCGTTCTCAAGGCCATGCTCCTCCAGTGCCGATACGAAGGTAGTTGGTTGAATTAGTGATTTAGTGAATTGGTGAATTAGTCCATCTCCTTCTTTGATTAGTGTCCTTTTACGGAACACTGCTGCCTTTTTGGCAGTTTTAGTGATAGTGATAAGGTATGATTGGTTGAATTGTTGAATTATCAAAACTGGGATTGGTGGAAAACTCCCTTTGGGAAAGGTGCTATTTGTGAGAATTGGACCAGGAAGGAGATCGAATGATTTGGGGGGAAGTTGTTTGATTGAGATTCACCATTCATGGCCTTACATACAGGGTTAATGATTGATTGGGTTACTTACTCCCTGTCTGTTCCCTTTTGGTAAATCATTGCATCCTCCCCCCTTCTACAATTGGTAATTTGTGCATGCATCTTGTCCCCTTGTTGTTTTAGTGAAGGTCAGGCCTAAGAACAGCAAGGATATTGCTTGGGACAGCAAAATTTTTCCATTTATAATAAGATTTTCTCAGATTTCCTTCCATATAATTCAGAAATTTTGTTGTCCTAAGTAATATGGCTGCTGTCCTTAGACCCGCCCTTTAGTGAATTGTTGTGTAGAATGTTTCTTGTGAGCTTGTTATGGTCATATGGTCCTGTTTTAGTACGCCTTTTATGTTTTATTACTGTTGCAAGTTGCGGCAAAAGCCCTTTTCTGTTCCAGTTTGTTATAATTGGCATAATTTCCTTATTTGTTGTTTTTTTTTCTCTCGTTATTGGGTAAGTCTGTTTATAGGTAAGTTTCATACTTTGATTAAATTGCTAATTTTTTTTATTACCTGTAAGAGAGATCCAGTTCTTTCTTATCCTTCTGATTTTAATTGAAAAATCTTACCTGGACTATTGCGATGCAATTCTCATAAGTGGACTTTTAATTCTGGAAAAGTTTACACGTTGGCACTGCTTTTGTTGACAAAATTGAAAGCCACAATGTATGCTTATGACTTTTTGTCCTTAATAGTATATTTGAAAATTCAAATTGTTAATGAATGAACTCAGCGGTTTGAATTTTTAACTGGTATTAACTATTTTTTGCAGTTACAACATGTTCTCAGGCAGTAGCAGCACTCACTCTCCTCAGGGAGAACAAAGATGGTTTTCACTTAGTTTTAAGTGATGTTCACATGCCAGATATGGATGGGTTTAAACTTCTTGAACTAGTTGGGCTTGAGATGGACCTCCCGGTTATTAGTAAGTTTCTTATGCATAGAATTTGTAATAAGCAGATGCGTGTACTACTATTGGGTCCAGGAACACTTTTTTTTGACACATGTTTAACCAGTTATTAGTAAGTTTCGTATGTCCAGAAACTGTATTAAGCAGACACGTGTTATGGGGAATAGAATACTGTTTTGTTTGTCTGTTTTAGGCCAATCTTCCTGATTGACCATGATGCGTGACTTCTTTTACTGATTTTTATGTTCTAATTATGTTTTATTTGGCAGTGATGTCGGCTGATGCGAGGACCAACATAGTAATGAAGGGGATAAAGCATGGGGCCTGTGATTATTTAATTAAGCCAGTCAGAATGGAAGAACTAAAGAACATCTGGCAGCATGTCGTCAGAAAAAAATGGACTGACAATAATCGTGATCTTGAACACTCTGGAAGCTTCGAGGATGGTGACCGCACTATACCTAATAACAATGCAAACATCAACAATAACAACAACAACAACAATTATTCCAATAAGAGGGTTGCAGAGGATGCAGAGTATGCTTCATCGGCTAATGATGGGGCTCCAGATGGAAGTGGGGGCTGGAAGTCCTCTCAGAAAAAGAAGAGGTGTACTGTGAAAGAGGAGGAAGAGGGAGAGACTGAGAGTCCAGACCCATCTTCCTCGAAGAAGCCCAGAGTGGTGTGGTCGGTTGAGCTGCATCAGCAGTTTGTCAATGCTGTTAACCAGCTTGGAATTGAAAGTATGTTTTCTTCATCTTGGCTATTACTTTTTTTTTTTTTTTTGGTAAATTCGGTGTTGTGGCTATTCTTCTTTACATGTGAAGAATGTTTTTAGTTGAGAAAATAGGATGAGATAAGATAAAATTTGTTGTCAATTTCTTGCAAACATTTGAGATTGAATTTTCAATTTTACCTACTTGTTATGACAGAGGCGGTACCTAAAAGAATTCTCGAGTTGATGAATGTTCCAGGATTAACAAGGGAAAATGTTGCCAGCCACTTGCAGGTTTGTGAAGTTTCTTTTAAGACATTTCAACAACCCAACTGTCTCACTCATTTATTTAACAACCCAAATTAAACATGAAATTGCAGAAATTTAGGCTGTATCTCAAAAGACTTAGTGGGGTGACACAACACCATCCTGGTCTCCCCAATCCGTTCTGTGGACCAGTCTCCACAAATATAAAAGGAGGACCACTTGGTAGACTCGATTTTGAGACACTAGTTGCATCTGGTCACATCCCTCCACAAGCCTTAGCTGCGTTTGAAGAAGAGCTTATAACTCAAAATGGTTCCAAACAGCCTGTTAGAGAAATTGCATTTGGACAACCTCTAGTAAAATGTGGGCCACCTACAAACCTTGCCAGACAGTTTCCTCAGTCCAATTTAAGCAACATCGCTATAAATCCAGGCTTGGACATGCCTTCCTCTTTCTCCAGTTGGCCATCCAATAATGATTTTGCACAAATAATCCAGCAGCAGCAGCAACCGCAACAACAACAGGTTGTCGGCCCAGTAGTGTCAGTCCCGCAACCAAGTGCATCGTTAAATGTGCAGCCATCTTGCCTTGTAATACCTTCTCAGCAAATGAACACTTACCAATTGAATGACAACACAATTTTGGCTAGTCAAAGTAAAAATCAAGGATCCAGCTTCCAAACTGGTAGCAGTTCTCTCGTGCAAAACCCCATGATGCTGCCTTCTCAGTCTTTGTCAAGCCTACAAAGGGTGGGTCCTTCCAACCAGACTTACCAAATGAATCAAGGGTCTTCTATGATCACATCTCAGCCATCTATAAGTGGCAACTCAAGTTATACCACTGCGGGCTCTGTTGTAGACTACAATAACAACATTAGTTCAACTCAACCCAAAAATATGAGATTTGGTGTTGGGCAGATTGTGGATGAAGGGCTAAGAAGCATGACAGCCGTCTCAAATAATAATAGCTTCACAATGCCAGGAATGATGTCTGGAATGTCAAGCTCCGGTTTTGGTGTTAATGGCACACTAATGTCTGACAATAATAGGCAAGGGAGGATGAACAATTTAGGGTTTGTTGGAAAAGGAACATGTCTACCCAGTCGGTTTGCGGTGGATGAGATTGAGTCTCCAACTAACCTCCCGAACTTCAGTCAGATTGGTGGTGGGGATTTGGTGAATCCTGAGAATTTCGGGTTGGACGGTCAGATCTGAATGTACTACTAAATTAGTTCTCTTCTGTAAAGTAGGTATGGACCAGCTCCATCTTGTTATTTTAATGTTTTCCACTTAAAAAGAGTTTGTTTGTGTGCACTAAAAACTAATGTTCATATATCTTGATTTAATGATCACTTATAAATGTCTCTCAATTGTTTACTTTCTTCACTGGATATTATTGCAAAGCTTCATGTTTGATTTATCCCTGGGTACACTTCTTAATTCAATTTGTTGTTCCATTGCAGGATTGAGTGGGAAACATATGTTCATTTGATCACAGTGCAGCCTTTTCACTTATTATTTTGGATTCCTAGGTGAGCTGTCATGCTCTTTTAGTAGATGTATCTGTTGCTTGACTGTATTTAATCTATAAAATATATATAAACAATTAAGAGCTTGTTAGTTGGATGAAACCGTTGCATTTAAGATGTTCATAGGCTTTGGGGAACATTAACTATTTATTACAAAGTGGTTTGGATTCGTTCTTCTTTTCCTAGAAAAGACTGCAGATCTCTTTGTTTATTGGAATGCCATTGAAAGGCGATGCAGGAACAGCTGTGAGATGAACTCCATCCTGGCCCTTTATTGGGGCAGGAGAGCCTTTTTCTACATGCTGATAAATATGCTTTCGCCAAAGGGTAGTACAGTAGTTCGTGGTTTGCGCCGTTTGTTTAGAATTGCACATATTTTGTTTGTCTTTTTTGTCTTTTGATAATCCATGCTATGGCTTACTGGGAGCTTTGGCACAGTACACCCGTAATGCGGGAGTCACTTTGAAGACGTCAATTGTGTCACGTTTAATTAAAGAAAATCACTCGTGTTCTTCTTTTTATAATTTTATTCCTAGTAGTATGTGGTTGTTGTTGTTGTTGGGATTATTTTTGTCATATCTTTAATCGTCAGCATCTATAACTATGGAAAATAGATTTCAATGAACTATTGAACTTACTGGGGAGAGAAAAGTTTCTTATTAAACTATTAAACACCAGTATAAATATTAGAATAGAATGTAAGATGAGTTCTTTTAAAGTCCCTTTTCTCTAGTATCTTTTTTTTTTTTCTTTTTAAACGAGTGCACCCAATGGGGTGGGTTTCGGACTTCCTTTCGGAGCACCAGACGAGTGCACCAGATCAGATGTGAAGAGCAAACCGACCGGGCTGGTACCTCCACTGGTTTTATATAATCTTTCTGACATTCAAGTACGCAGGCATTGCAATTTGTAATGGTCTACAGCTAATTAATACAGACCGCATCTCGCAGCAACCTGCTTGATTTGGCTCCTAGGTGAAAATTATATTTAAAAAATGTTTATTTTTTATTTTCTTTTTGTCTGTAAGGGAGCTTTCCCTTTTGTTTACGAGTACTCTTCAAAAAGTACTAACAACCCTTTATCCAAAAAAAAAAAGTAGTACTAAAATCCATCTGAGAACTGAGATCGTCTCATGTGGGCTGTTGCATGACCCATGAGGCCATGAACTATGTAAAAATTAGGCTTCATAATTCGGTCCACCTATTAATTTGGACCAGACAGCCATGCAATCCATACAACAAGGCCAGACATACCCAACCTTAAACTTCAACTTATCAAGGCCCAAACATGAGAAAACGAAGTCGGTTCTCACAATCTCATAGTCTTATTGGACCGAGTACACCTACACGGCTCATAACACAACCACGTCCTGCGAATCTCTCTTCCCCGACTGCCTATACACTACCTGTCTACCTTACAGCAATGTGCAGTCAATTAAATAGACCGTCAGATTATCTCAAGATCTGATCCAGCACCAATCTTCACACAATCTAACAGTCCACATGCTTGACTGCACACGGCCTTAAGGATACGAAATCCTCTTGCCCCCTCAATTCATATCCTCTACTGCGCAGTAAATTACTGAACAGTACTTCAATCGTTGGATCGGCTTTGAGATTCGTGCAGTACAATACTGCGCAGCGGAGGATAAGCATGCCCTTTTCCCCTCAGTCCCCTCAAAACTTCTTCACAGCTCCCTCAAAACACCCCAGAAAGAAATAAAAGAAAAGAAAAAGAGAGACAGAGACTCCAAACCCCAATCCATTGAATCCATTTCGTCAGATCGCAATCTCCGACAATGGCGTTCTTCGCCCGATCCGTGCATCGCGGCTCACGGCCGCTCTCGCCGCACCTCTCCGCGCTCACCCGCCGCATCACCTACACGCCCGCCGTCGCCAGGCCCGAATCCGCCGCGGCGGCGCCCGATCCGGAGGTCTACGCCCCTAAGCGCACCCCGGTCGGCGGCGCGCGCGTGCAGCTCCCCGAGAAGCCCGAGGACGCCATGGAGGTGTTCGTGGACGGGTACCCCGTGACGATCCCCAAGGGTTTCACTGTCCTTCAGGCATGCGAGGTGGCCGGAGTGGATATACCGAGGTTTTGTTACCACTCGAGATTGTCGATCGCCGGTAACTGTAGGATGTGCCTTGTTGAGGTCGAGAAGTCGCCCAAACCCGTTGCTTCTTGCGCCATGCCTGCCATGCCCGGTATGCTATCACTTGTTAGTTGCTGTAATTTGAATAATTGAAATCGAGCTTTAAGTTTCTTGATTGTCATTGTTTGTTCTGATATCTGCTTAGATCTGTAGTCGTAGTTGCTGATGGATACTTTTTCTTAGCAGCTACATTGTTGTGGGTAGAAAACTATAAATCAATTTGTGTTTAGTTCGATTAAAAATGGGCATGCTACATTGCTACTGCAAAGACTATGTACAAGGTTTTAGAATTGCTAAATGAAAATGTTAATAGAAAGCTTAAGGACACTTCAAGAGGGTATAGCTAGATGTCTGTACAGACAGACAAATTCCATCATTTATTTGAACCACGAACGTAGGTGGTTTATCTTTTTATCAAGTGTAATATAATTAAATAAAGTTAAATAGCTTCCAGTTGACCTTGTAGTCAATTTCTTTCTGTGTTTTCACGTAATTTATAATCTCCATGTGTATGAATTAATTTTGGATATTTTATTTTTATTTTGGATATTTTATTTTGGATGATTGTCAAGTTGAAATATTGTCAATGCATGTATTTTCCTCATACAGCAATATTACCCTTGTTCACATATTCTAATTTGTGTGGGCAGGCATGAAGATAAAGACAGACACACCAATTGCAAAGAAGGCAAGAGAAGGTGTGATGGAGTTTTTGCTTATGAACCACCCACTCGACTGCCCCATCTGTGACCAGGGAGGAGAGTGTGATTTGCAGGACCAGTCTATGGCTTTCGGGGCTGACCGAGGCCGCTTCACTGAGATGAAGAGATCAGTTGTGGACAAGAACCTTGGCCCACTTGTCAAGACTGTGATGACCCGGTGCATCCAGTGCACAAGGTGAGCCTTTTCCTTATTTGCTTGCTTTCTTTCAATCCTTCTTTTCTCTCTGTCTGCTTACAGGGGATGTGCGGATCAGTTAGTATGTTTGGTACCTGGTATTTTGAAATTTTTTATTTATTAGATCTCAAATAAGCCATACTAATAGAATAATGAAAATTTTCCTGCTGCTAAATGAAGATATATTAATTTACAGAATTGGCAAGAATATTTCAATTTTCTTCTATATGATGAGATCATTTGTTAAGCACAATTTGTTTAAACTTATTCATTTTCTTCTTATTTTTGTGGTTTTTGCCTTAGTTAGAGGGCACATTAGAGCTATTAATGTTAGCTACACTTCCAAGGCATGACATACTGACACGAGTGTGCATTAACATGAGTATTTATTCTATGATTATAAATGATGACAGTAGAAAATCTCTTCTTTGATGGCACAGGTGTGTTCGCTTTGCCACTGAGGTGGCAGGTGTACAAGACCTAGGCATGTTGGGGCGTGGCAGTGGAGAGGAAATTGGCACCTATGTGGAAAAACTCATGACAAGTGAACTATCCGGGAATGTGATTGACATTTGTCCAGTTGGTGCTCTTACTTCAAAACCATTCGCTTTTAAGGCCAGAAATTGGGAGCTAAAGGGAACAGAGACTATTGATGTAACTGATGCAGTTGGTTCAAATATTAGGATTGATAGTCGTGGGCCTGAGGTCATGCGCATCGTTCCTCGCTTGAATGAGGTCTGAACTCTTACTAAATGGCTATCTTCTAAGGATTATAATATTTTCTTGATGATTTATTTCTGGTAATCATCTGCTCTTAATTGCAGATGGTATTTTTGAATTTGGGTAGTCCTGTGTTCGACCCCCTCTGTTGGGGTGTTTAGACTAAATCTATATATGAGAAAGTATTTTCTAATGTTTGACCCCCGAAGTCTGTGATACCTTACGAAACAATCTAAGCAGTTAGAAAGATTTCTAAAGTTACTTTGTTTGATTTATATTAGGCTTGAAAATATATTTTCGGCGCAGCTTGAAGTAAAAGGAAATAATATATATACATTTCTATCAAACTGTCAAATTGGCTGCCAAGGTTAAAATGACAACGAGTTCTATGTTAATCTCATGCAGGATATTAATGAGGAGTGGATATCTGACAAGACTAGGTTCTGCTATGATGGCTTGAAGAGACAGAGACTGAATGATCCAATGATTCGTGGACCTGATGGTCGGTTTAAGGCAGTTACTTGGCATGATGCCCTTGAGGTTGTTGCCGAGGTTTTGAACAAGGTGAAACCTCAAGAGATTGTTGGTGTTGCTGGTCGCCTCTCTGATGCAGAGTCCATGATAGCCCTGAAGGATTTCTTAAACAAGTTGGGTTCAGATAATGTTCTCTGTGAGGGGAATGGACCTGCACCCCAGGCAGATTTAAGGTCAAATTATTTGCTCAACACGACTATTTCTGGGCTTGAGAATGCTGATGCTTTCCTTTTGATTGGTACTCAGGTATTGTCGTTATAGATAAATTTTTCCTTTCAGATCTGATTTCTATACTTCATCTTTTTTTGTAAGCAACCAACATTTAAAGAGGAAGTTCTCCCTATTCCTGGATACCCATATTATTATGAGTTTATGACTCCCTTGCAAATATAAAATAAAATACTATGTGTCTGTGTGTCTGTGACCTATTTATAAAACAAACCACTAAAAATATCATGGATGGACCTATTATAATCGGGTATGTATCGTCAATAGACTTATCCTGTCACTACCACTCGTGTCTCCTAGATTATTAGTTGTAATTTATATACTCTTATCTATAATTACAAGCAATTGTGTATATCGTGTTATTCTTCAACATTTAAAATTAACAGTGATATATTAGTGCAAACAATGTAGTTTGTAGCACTGGTGGGGAATTTATAGTATTGCAGAGTTATTCGTGATGCATTTGAGGGATTGCAGAACTTTAATTGAAACTGCCTGTTTTTAATCTTTACAAAATGATTTGTAATAGCCCAATAGGTTTATTTTTTTAGTTTGATTTATTGCACTTTGGCGGCATTGTTGTTTTTGTTCTTCTTCAACACAGATGTGCATTATCTAAATCTCATATTGTCTTAATTTATAATCAATGCAGCCAAGAGTAGAGGCCCCTATGGTTAATGCTAGAATTCGGAAGACTGTGCGTGCCAATCAGGCCAAGGTAGCCTACATTGGACCCCAGACAGAATTCAACTATGACGCAGAGCACCTGGGCACTGGGCCCCAGACCCTTGCTGAGCTTGCTAATGGAAGCCACCCATTCTACTCCACCCTCCAAAATGCGAAAAACCCTGTTATAATTGTTGGTGCTGGCGTATTTGAACGTGAAGATCAAGATGCCCTCTTCTCTACCATAGAGACCATAGCAAAGAAGGCCAATGTGGTCAGGCCTGGCTGGAATGGATTGAATGTGCTCTTACTCCATGCAGCACAGGCTGCAGCACTTGATTTGGGGTTGGTTGCAAGCCCTGAAACTATTGCATCTGGCAAGTTTCTATATTTGATGGGAGCTGATGACATCAGTCTTGAGAAGGTTCCAGAGGATGCCTTTGTGGTGTATCAAGGCCACCATGGTGACAAGAGTGTGTACCGTGCAAATATAATTCTACCATCATCTGCATTTAGCGAGAAAGAAGGTACTTACGAAAATACCGAGGGGTGCTCACAGTGGACCGTACCAGCTGTACCAACAGTTGGAGATTCAAGGGATGATTGGAAGATCATCTGTGCTTTGTCTGAGGTATCAGGAGTCTGTTTGCCTTACGATAATTTAGCAGGTGTCCGTTCTAGGATCGAGACGGTTGCTCCAAATCTAGTGCGTGTAGATGAGAGAGAGGGGTCAACAGTTTCATTTGAGATTAAGCCAAAAGTCACACAAAAGTTGAGTTCAACACCTTTTGCGAGTGCTGTTGAGAATTTCTACATGACAGACGCTATCACCAGGGCCTCTAAGATCATGGCCCAGTGCAGTGCATTGCTGAAGAAGTGAGGTGCTGCTTTGTTTTCAACTTTTCATTCTTTAGCCTTTTTTTTTTTTCTTCTTTTCCTTTTCCGTTTTTGTCCAAACTATTAAGAGGAGGTTCATTCTCTTTCAAAATTTCGAAATTGAGTATAACTTAAAGGCTGTATCCAGGTTGGGTACAGGGAGACTCGCATAATTGCTGTTTCAATGTACTGTGATGTAGCAATAAGCTAGATTACCACTCGGTTTTTGTGGAATTAAAATTTGAGCAGTGATTTTTCACTCGTTCTTCTGTTTTGCTTGTACATCAGAATTCTGCATATGGATTTCCATTTTTGTCCCCGAGTATTGTACTTCTGTCAAAATAATTATGAACTTTGTTCAAGCCGTGTTACTGTTAGCAAATAAAAGACCTCGTTCTGTAGATTTACCAAGTATCTAGTCTCCTTTGTTCAATTCTGGATATTTTTCTCTTGTGAGATAGGTAGTGGGTGCTGACGCAAGTAAAATTTGTTAGCACGTTGACTATCTAATGCATGTGATTTGATTAGTGACGCTATTAATTTCTTCAAGGCTAAGTACCAGCAGTTTCCCTTACACAAAAGTCAATTTTCCAACTGTTGAATGGAATATGTGCAAAAGGTACAGTGCATGACTAAGATTACTCTTGGTACCGAAATTAGACGTCCCCATTTTTAACCCATATTTGGACTGTGCTGTGGCTTCGACATTATTTGTTTTCTTTTCGTCAAAATTTCTTATAATTTTTACCGAGTTTATGTGCTGATATATAGTTGTTTATTTTGTTGACAATTTAATGATCATATTCAATTGAGTTGGTGCTTTCATTTGGAGGCCGTATGGCGCGGCCTGCGGGCTTAAAACGAAGAAAAAGTTTGTACTGTCGAGAAATAAAAAAAATCCTATAAGAAATGTTTTTCTTTTTCCAGGATAAATAGCGTGAAACGTCTGTACTATCAACTAGATATTTTTATTTAAAAAAAAAATGATAATAATAAAAATAAGGTTGTAATTTTGTTCGTTGGTTGGGGGGGTGCATTGTTTTTTCCCATCATTTTCTCATTTAAAAAAAGTTCATGCACATGACCGCAGTGAGCCAATTAGTCAACAAGAGTTACTGGCTTTAGAATTTGCTATTCAAGAATCCTGTTGTCGTTAGTGGTGGTGCTTTGTAAGTAAGTCTTTATGATTCATTGATTCTTATCAATCAAATGCGCACTTATTCCCCCATTTTGCAAGACTTTTTTGGCAAGCTCCTTTATACCCTCCTCTGCAAAAGTCTACTTGATAACATCAACAATGGCAGGGCTTCCCACTTTCCTCCAGTGGTCAGATGCCACAATTCATGGCTTCTTGAAGTGTTGCTTCAATTGCCTTCCACTTCCCTTCCCGAAAGAAAAGGAAGAGCAGGATCTGGATGGGAACTGTGATGATCAGGATGCACATGCAGATGACAAAGCTGTCATGGATAATTGCGCAGCACAGAACCACTTCAGGTCGTGCCTCAAAATTCCTTGAGGAACCATAATGAAGTAGTTTTGGCTTACTTGTCTTGACTATTGATCAACTGATCATCACTGATTGACTGGTGAGCTCTTGTAGTCAATTAGCTCCTAATATCTAAGTCCCTTGTTACTTGTCTTATCTACTCTTGTGTGTTTTCTTTTTTCTCTATTTTGTGTAATAAAGTCTTGTTTGGACCAGCTTCAATGAATACAGTTAATGAAATCACTTTGTGTCCGTACGACATCAATCTCTTCTAAACTTGACCACTAATGTTTCAGGAGGATTAGGATTCTTCAAACAACATTTGGGGTACCAACTAACTTTCCTTTGTAGATCTTTATTATCTTTACAGATTTTAATTCAAGCACTTGAACAAAAACTCTTTGGCATGTTGCCAACCCCAGGTAGATGAGATATCAACTAAAATTGAAAACAATTACTTTGCTATAAGGGATAACTTTCAATTAAAATGACAATACAAGTTCCAAGTTTCTTTTCCACTGTTATGCATACAACACGATCTACTAAACATATGAATAAAAACAGAAACACCAAGTATAGATCTATCTGTATGCTGTACTACACTATTTTTTTCTGACACCAGATAAGTTTGTTTGAACCTTTTATTTATTAAAAAAGTTAAAATAGAAGGCGAGTTGCCTATATTAGCTTGTTTAAACTTCCTTGTGCTGCATAAAGTGGTGAGCTTATGCAATTCCAGCGTGCTTGATTAGCCACTCCAAACTCTGTTATACCACCAAAAGAGTCAAAAATAGGAACAAACGTTACTCGTAATATCATCTCTCTAGATTTGTGTTACTCTGTGTGTATGTGTTGGGGGTGAGAGGGAGAGCGAGAGAGAAGGAAGAAAGGAAGAAAGGAAGAAAGGAAGAGGACCTTGAGGCATTCAGGCAGATCATCATTTCTGGTTCTGACATGAGTCTGCACATTAATTTTCCAAGTATTAGTTTTAAAGCCTAAATTATATTTCAATATAAAAACTTCTGAATAATTAAATTATGATCCAAATGCCAAACGTGCATGTTTCTAAAGGGTACAGAATTTTTTCACAGTAGTGGTGTTTCCCAATTTGTTAGATATTTAATTTAATACCGGGTGATGGGTCACACATGTGCATGTGTTGATTCACTGAACAACTTAAATCTGCAAATTTCCATATAAACTCAATTATTTTGCACCATGTTTCTTAAAATAGTGCATCCTTTGTTGCCTCACTTCTAACTATTTCCTAGCACTTTGCATTTCTCTATTTTTTTATTTTTTACTTTTCTGGTAAGAGAAAAGGTAGTATACCTCTATGACAACATGAGAAGATTCATCATAGCCAGCAGCAAGGCATGCAAGGATGACTATGCTGGCTGCCAGTGTAGATGCTTTGAAGGAGAGCCTCTCATGATCCAACAGGATTACCACTGCCAGATACCGGGCAAGCTCATCCACTATGTCATCTGCCTTAGCTGCCTTCAGATAAAACCTGTTCAATTACAGCTACTTTAATAAATACCTTATCCAAAGTAATCTCAGATCTGGAAATCAGTACTGGCACCGATTGTTGAAACTTAAAAGGTCTCTGGATCAACTGTACAAGATTTCCTAGCAGGTTGGTTGAAAAAGACAGTAGTATGAAAGGTATTGTTACCAGATGAAGTTGTGGATGGTAGGCACAAAGCATTTGAAGTCCAGGATATCTTGCACAAGCCACTCCATGGCAACCACCTCGTTCCTGCTATAGAAGTTTTTCTCTACGATATAGTTTGTCCGCAATACACTGCATTTAGCATTTCTTTTAGTTAGTAAAATCCTCCAATAAACAAATTTGATTTATGTTGGACGCCCAAAGCAAATATTCTGATATGAGACTAAATAAAAACGTTTTGAACTCCAGACCAGTTATAAGGTTGGTTCTCTTCAATTCTGGTTGCAAGAGTAATGGAAGCAATGCCCAATAGCTGGAGATGTCTGGCACTCTGGAAGTAGCCTCTCAACAGAATCCTGTCCATAATACTAACTCCCAAGAAAAGTGTCTCCAGTTGCATATCTGTCGCCTTGAAACGCTGTCATTAATCATCATCAATTAATAAAATAAAAAATATAGTTTAGGTATGGTTTCAGTAATTCATACAAAACAAACATGGCATCTGGTACAAGTGTTACTGGCACAAGCAAATAATAAGAGTGGACATGCTTTTGCTTTGTTAGAAATTTTAAAGTTCTCTCTCTGATTTTTTATATTAATGTTATAAAGCATTCAGTAGTATGATCCTGAGCATGCAATGATAATTCAATTTAGTCCAGAGGACAACGAACAAACTACCAGGCACTTGGAAGGCATAATATAGAAAAGCAGGGACAAGAGTCAAACAAGATGAACTTTCATTCATAAATTCATATCATCTAATAGTTTTCATCTGTTCATTATAAATTGACCGATTGAATTATAGCCATTGCCATATCAGGTAATCAAATAAAGAATTCGCATGGAAGTTCAGTTCATGGTACAGGGTAGTTTTATCCACTACTGAATAAACGATTTTACATCCTAATTAAATTCAAAACTTGCTAAGGCAATTATTTGGTGTGAATCAGAAGCAATACCTCAATCATCCAGCCGACCATGAGGTGCCGTTGATCTAAGATCAGGTGGCTATGCTTGTGAGAATCCTTTGTGTAATTAAAGACCGCCCCAGCCTCCATCGCTCTCTTCTCTCTGCTACGCAACTTTCTGTAGCTGTCCTCATCCTGCTCTTCCTCAAACAACCTTGCCTGATCAACACACACACACACATAGAACGAACTTGCAAATGAGAAACACTTCAGGACAATCTTTTTTAAAACTTAAAGTGAAATTAGATCCTGAAATTTGCAAATTGCATATTCAGGTGAGAAGGCCAGTGCAAACTGAACTGATCTGAGATCTCATCAACAGTTGTGTTTATCCACAATCTAAAGTTACTCAATCACTGTACAATTCAGGGCTATTTACTATTTGCCATCTTTAATATTGTCATCAACTTTTCTACGCATAAATTAAACAGGCAGGAAACTCTTTGATAGGCCCGGAAATGCAACGGACTCGGTTTCTAAGATTTGCTACTAGAAATTCATAAGCGGATCAATCCAGGCCGAATCCTTTATAACAAGTGAATAACTAATACGCAAAATAAACAACACAGATCTGGACGAGTGCTCATCCTCTGTAGCGCTGCATTTTGTAGTGCGGCATGTGAACCATTAGATCATCTCGAGATTCGAGCCAGCACAGATCTCGAGATGATCTAACGGTTCACATGCCGCGCTACACAATGCAGCGCTACAGAGGATATGAAATCGATCTGGACTGAAGTGAAACAGACGGTTATTTGCTTACATTCAGTATCTCACTATTTTAAGTATTTTTAAGTTCAGACATAAGACAATTTAGTGCAATACTGACAGAATTATACAGATTACTAATTACTAAATTACTAGATAATATATATCATGGATCTTTGCAAGTATTTATCTCATTTCTAAACCCTGATCAACTATATCTTCATCAATTATTAACAAATCTAAACTAAATCAGTCAAACTCTCCTCAGTGATCATTGAAAAGTCACACTTAGTCACTTACTTTGAGTTTGTCATGACTCTTATCCTGCGATCCAGTTGCAGGCGCTCCGATCTTTGCGGAGGCGGCGCCCTTGTGCAGGCAGAACTGCCTCGTGAACTGAAGAAAGAGCGCGTACATCTCCGACGGCGCCGCATCATCCTCTTGCGACGACTCGGTGACGGCGGCGTCGTCGTCCTCCGACCAGAACAGCCAGTCGGACGACGAATCGCTCAGCTGCATCTCCTCGCTGTTGTCCTCCTCGCTCGACTCGGCGATCCGCACCGCCGCGGTCGTCGTCTCGGACACCGACTCCAGGCTGGATCCGGTCTCCGACACGCCGTCCCTCCGGGTCCTCTTCGCGTCCGGCACATTGCCGTCGTCAACCTCTGATCCCTGCTCGGATCGCTTTTTAGCCTCCGATCTGAGCTTCTGACCGTCCGAGTGGCTCTCGAGCGAAGTGATCTGGCTCTGGAGACAGGAAGTCGAAGAAGACGACTGAGCGGGACCTGGCGGATGAATCACCACCACCTCTCTAACATCAGCGTCAACCGGCGAGGAGATGGCGAACTGAGGGACGCGTCTGCGACGAGGGATGTCGGAACGGAGCCGTGTAGGTAAGTTTCTCCATGGACACTGATCAGGGATCGGAGACATGCCTAATTCTCCTTCAGACAGTGTAGACAATGCAGAGAGTGAAGAGAGGGAAGGGAGTGAGTGAGTGAGGGTTGGAAAGCAGAGGAAATGAAAATGAAGAAGAGAGAATCGGTGAGTGATGCCCGGGGTTCTGGTATTTATAGGAGAGGAGAGGAGAGTGGAATTCATATCCCCTGCTGTACTGCATTGTGCAGTTCACAACGCCAACTGTTGGATTGTCTTGAGATTCGTGCTAGTGCAGATATCGAGATGATCCAACGGCTGATGTTGCGAAGTGCACAATGCAGTAAGTTAGGGGATGAGCAATCGAGGGGAGTGTGCTGTTCGCGTGAATGATTCGTTCGAAATTTGAATTGTCAACTGGGGGAGAGTATTGACTGGACTTGGATTGTAGTAGTTAGGAAACACCGTGTGCTGTTGTGGTAACTAAATAGAGTAATGGTCTTGAGCCTCCGTCCTTGCTCCTGGTCCAGGCGTCCAGCCAGGAAGTTCCTTTCAACTTGACTCGAAGATTGCTTTTGTGAATAATGAATTGTTTAGTTTGTCTAACTGAAATGCGTTATAGTTGATGGCGTCCGAATCTGCTACGATCGCGAAGCGATCGCAGGTTCCTGCGATTCTATCATTAGCGCCGTTTGTTAAATCACACGATAGCCACGAGCCCACGAGCACATGAATTGAAGTCTATCTTTTCAGCAAAAGTTCTTAATTTGTTTGACTCCCATCTTCTCATCTTCTCCATTTGATGTATACTGCAATCTTCAGTTCCTCACTACTAGATATAATTGAAGACGTTTGAGATAAATTTATTTATTATTTTTCCTTTCTCCATTGCTATCTTTAGGTTTTAGTCAACAAGATCATTTTAATAAAAATAAAATTACAAAATATTATTGTTTGGCTTTGCAAGTTTCATATGATTTCTAAAATCTTGGTCACACCTATACTTAATAATTAATTGTTAAATCTGGACCATTGACGGATTTGGACACTTAGCTCATTAATAAAGAAATAGAGACTCAATAGTTTCTACTTTCTAAAGTCGATTTTTAACCGTCTTACAAATGCTATAACTGCTAATTTTTAAAATTATGTTAAATATATTTTATAAACATACTAGATATCGGATGATAAAAAAAAAAGGTTTAGAATTAGACCATGCACTTTCTAAAAAAAAAAAAAAGCTTCAAAACAATAGTAAATATTTCAAATATATTTTTAGTTAAAAAAAGTTCTTGGAAGATTAGAAATGCAAGTATTTATTTATTTTTTTTGGTATGTGCAATGGAACAACAATAATAAGAATTTTTTTTCAAAAAAAAAAAAATCTAAAAAGCAACTATATATAACTATATACGAATTAGACTATTATAATAATGTTAGCATTTCGGACCGAAATACTAACGCCTCAAAATTTATGTTATCATATCCGAAATCATGATTTATGGTGCTCAATAAATTCTTTGCATGAAAATATTGGGAATATAAAAACTTTTCATTTTTAGAAATTTTTAAGTATTTATTTTGAATTATAGAAAATAGCCAATAAATATTAATAAAATATTGATGTTTGTACATGCTATTTCCAAACATGCAAAACAAATACTTAGAAAGATCTAAAATTAAAAAAATTTTGTGTTCCCCAATATTTTCATACAAAGAATTTATTGAGCACCATAAATTGTAATTGGACACCATAACATAAATTTTGAGGCGGTAGTATAATAGTCTAACTCTAACTATACTACAAGTCTATATGACTACAGCATATGTATATTTATATAACATAAAAGCAACATCTAATAAATAATACAATCAATACAATAATTATTATTGAGCTACACACTCCAATTGACTTGGACGCGTTAAATATATAACTGGAGAATGATGAATGAGTTTAACTCGCAGAGACAATATGACTCAATGGAAAGATGGGGTCCATGGGAACAACAGTGATAAATACAAACCAGGAGAAATCTCAGTCGTGAAATATAACAACGGCGTAGATAAAGCGATCGCAGGTTCCTGCGATCGCTTTGGATCGCAGCAGATGCGAGCGCATAGTTGATGATTGTTTTAGTTTACGAAGCCCAAGTTATTTATTTATTTATTTTCTCATTGCTCTAAACTATTGTAACATATTTAAGTACTTACATGTGCTGAATGCTTGAGTTTTCTTTATTCTTTTGCTTGGGCCTATAGTTTGGTGAATTATGCATTTTTTTTTCATTGCTGTAATTAAAATTGACTGTTTAGATTCATGATGCCAGAATCTGCATGTATATGAACATGTCTCATCTTCACTGAAGCTCATTAATGCTTGATTTGTGTCATTTCTCAAGTCATTATCCAAGCAACTCAATAATCTAACAGTTCACTTCATTGAGATTTGACTATTAGTTACGCCAAATCTGTTGCATTATTTAAGAGATAAGAAGCATTCATTTTGGAACCAATAGCATACCATATTCCAGCATTAAATTTGAAATAACTTAGTAATTCCTTTATCATTTGTGGCAATGAGTAAACCATTAAGTTAAGTTTAAAGGCTTGCAGAAAGACATTTTCCTGACACTGATGAGATTAGTAAACCCTGAAATTTACTTCCTGGAGAGCAACAATCACCATTTACAGTTTTACACTATATATACGTTACAAGCCCATATCTGCTCTGCAGTTCACCGTATCACCACCATCAAAAGAACTAAATAACTGTGGCAAATCAATAAAAAAAATCAAAGGAAATCGTAAGAAACAAATGTACTACTGGTCAGATCCGAGAAACAGCATTAAAAGATATGAAGCCTCTGCTCGTCAGCGGACTCAACTGCAACAGTTGCCGGCTCCCATGAAGTCGGCAATTCATCAAAGTGCATTTGTGCATATTCACTAACCATTCCATTTCTTTCCTTCCAAATAATCTCTTTCCTCTCTTCTTCTGCTTTCCCCACCTTTTCTTTCGTCTTAGAGGTGACATCAACGGCTGCTTTAGCCACCATACCAAGTGCACTAGTGAACCATGACGCACCAGTAGAGACATACTTGTTGCTCATTAAAGCAGTACCAGCGCTACTTGCCTTCTGCTCAGCCGCCGCAAGTGCAGACCGGGTAAGCTCAGAAACCTGGTCAAACCAATACGGATGTCAGTGACGGTAACCTGTGCATTAGATATGATTGATAGTTGCTTACCATTTTCAAATCATGAGGACAACTAACAGACTGCTAAGCATCTCTATTGAGCGAGGCAAGAGTTAATATTTTATACCAGTGGGGTCCACAATAAGACTTTTAATACACAATCTTGCAATTTAAAATTCTCACTACATAAGGGTCCTTGTGCAAAAATCCAGTGTAAGTCATTGGACTTCACTGTGGCTAACTTGTTCCCTCAACAGTGTGCTAAATGTTGATACCTGGAAGCGTTCATCGACCTCACGCATTTTTCCACTAACAAGTGCAGTGCCCGCAGATATCTTATCACTGAGGCCAATCTGTCGGTCCAGAGATGCCACAGTAGCTGAGGCATTGGAAAGAAGCTGATGCCTCTCATCAAACGACTTTGCCACATTAAGAGCATCCTTGCTTAGAACATAACCCCTTGCCAGCATGGTGCTAACAACATCCTCAGCCTTGCGCACAGCAGATGATTCTGCTTCTGAGCTCCTTTGCTCAGTCTTTATCATATTTATCAAAAAATAATTAGATACACATTACAACAGAACTATGTTGCCATATACCAATTATAAATATACAAGTATGGACTTTATTATGATCCCATAATTGTTCCCTTAATCTCACAGCATTTGTGAACAATGTAAGTTCAGATTCAAAATGCAAAATATATATACAATAAGCATAATAACCAGCATCTTTTTGTTTTCTTTTCTAGAATAAACAATTTCGTGATGAACCATGTAAACAGATATTTTAAAAGGTTAGAAAAAAAAAATATTAAAAACATAAAAGACTTAATATTACCGTTAGATGTCTGTAGGCTTCAAGAGGCAGTTGGTAGTTCTCAACGGGTGTTATGGTGACTGAAAGATCAACTATAGTAGCTCCCTGAAACAATCAATGAAAACAGATGACTTGGAGACCAGTATATAATATATGTAGGAAGTTTTATAAAGGATTTGGTAAGCAAAATGCCAGTTTGTGATTAATCATTCGCAGGTCATCAAAATCTGTGCTAGTACGTATTTTAATGAAAAAAAATTTGTCATCTTGGTTTAAAGGGGTTCTAAACTTCCTATGATAAGCCTCATTTCTTGAGTGTCTTAACTTTCTGATGATGCATATATGCAGAAAATGCTCACTTGAGATAAAGGACTCGGCCACAGTCAAAGAAAACCTAAAAGTTAGCAGTACATTCATGTGTGACATTTACAATAAGCAGTTAGATCAGGAACCTTTGTTATGCCATAGCACCCGATTGCACTGCATACCATTAAATACGACATACATAAAATGTGAGAGCTGCAACTGCTGCCAAATATATTGAAGAGAAAGAAGAAAGCAAGAGCCAAGATATGAACTTACTGAAAGTAGAGCTGCTGTATCTGCACCCTGTGAGTCTTTAAATGTGACATAAGCAACCTGAGATCTTTCAGATTCACTACCAATATAAAAAAAATAAACAAAATTAATAATGAAGCACGTTCTATCAACAAAAAAATTTACATTGATTTGAGATTAGCGAAACAAACCTTCGCATTTCCACATATTCTATAGCCCCAGAGAAAGAAAAGAATTCTCTTATATCCCTTTCTGATGCATGCAAGGAAATATTGCTGACTTTCACTGTCCTGACCTGACAACGGGAAAAAAAAAGTATCAACAAAAATACATGATTTTGATTCTTGAAAATGAAACAAAAAAAAATTTCATTGATTCGTTGTCTTAAAGATTCAAACAGCAAACTGATTTTTACTATGGCTACAGGGTCAAGGTTAGCTTCAGTTTTACAGATCAATTATCTCCATAAGGCTGTTATGATTCTGAATTTCCTTAAATGTAAAGTTAAGCTGCCATATATGTTCAGTAGAAAATCGAATTGTACAAGGTTCTCACATCAGAAACATCGATTGTCCAACTTATAGAACCAGTCACTTGAGGATCCCCTGCCATACTGAGATGGCTCTGTTCAAGTGGAACCTAAAATACAAGTAATGCTGTAAGTACAAAACAATCGCTGATCATGATCAATATACTAAATTTAAAACTCCGTGCTTAAGCTGCATGTATCTCAGATTTATAGAAAGAAACTAGGATGTGCCTTCAAAATCATATTTATGACAAAACACAATGTTAGTATCACAGGAACAGTTCTGGTCTGATGTGCGTCAGATCAATTAGGCAATCTGATTGTCTGTTTGGTCAGGTTTCATTACAACAAGAGGGTTCTGATAGGGGCAGATTTGGTAATCAAGCATTTAGTTCAGAATTTAGCTGCTCCTTAGTTCAATTTGGAAATGTGAACTATTCATTGTAAGTAAAGGATTAAAGAATTATACAAAAAACAGCTAGTTCATGCTCCCCAATCCATGTAAACCGTCACAGATGAGAAAATGACAACAAACTAGTGACATGATCAGAATGGTATCTTCTAAGAAAGACTTAAAAAACTCTTATTACATTATTATTTGGTAACTACCTGAAATCAGGTGCAATGTCCCTTTCTCAACTGTGAAAACTACTCAATTCCGAGAGCATTGCAAAACTAAGATTTCAAAGAGTTATCCACATTTGTATACAGTTGGTAACAATCTGAAAACTAACTGAGCCTTCATATAAAAACAACAACGCTAACGGTTAAAACGCACGAAGCGTTTCCGAAAAGCCAGATCTAGAAACTACGAAATCCACGACGACGAGGACTCAAACCAACCGATTGGAGCCAGCGTTACCCCAATCTCCCGGATCTGACTGACTAAACACATTCGCAAGAACGGAATCGGAACAAAGTAGTGAGGAATAGCTAGCTGCTCACCGCCATTTGGAATGAAGAAGAAGCAGCAGCAGCAGCAGCAGTCGGTCGGTCGGTGCGCAAGCCCCACTGGCTAGCTTTGTCTCCGTTGCTGTTTTGTTTACCAAAGACTGCGGATCGGGTCTGGGACTCTGGGAGAGAGAAAAAAAGGGGGAATATTGGCATATTGCTTAACTTATTAACTAGCGCCTGAGTGCTCATCCTCTGTAGCGCTGCATTGTGTAGCGCAGGAAGCGAACCGTTAGATCATCCCGAGATTCGAGCCAACACAGATCCTAAGATGATCTAACGGTTCACATCCTGCGCTACACAATGCAGCGCTACAGAGGATATGAAATCCGCCTAGCGTGTAGCGTCCAGCGCGCGGAGATTGAGGAGCGAGCAAGGGGGCGTTCGAATCTGCTGCGATCGCTCATGGATCGCAGATGCCTATCGCTTCCGTCCAATAGAATCAACGGTCCAGATACTCCGCTTATTCTGCTCTTCATCTTACGCCTATATGTGTGTGTGTGTGTGTGTTTTTTTTTTTTTTTTTTTTTTTTTTGAGTGAATCTTCATTTTACAGGAATCCTTTGTGAGTCGTGACTTCATTTGCATACTAAAACAAATTTAATGTGAGAAAAGGATTATTTGACAATTTTTATAGTGGAGTTTGTATTTAAAACATGAGGGGGGTTCCAATAACTTCACTTTTCAAATTTCAAATAACTCAAAATTTAGAATTCATTTTTCAAAACAAAACCGTTAAATTTAATCTATATCCTTTCATTCATGTATATGTAAAAAAATCATCAAATTTGAATATTATTTTGTTTGACATCAAGGGCTTTAAAAAAATGTACTAATTGAGCAATGTTTAGACGTTGATTTTTATAACTCATTAATTTATATAAAATAAAACAAGAAAGTGAAAATAATTGTTATGTACACATAGAGAATATCATATTGATCAAATTTAATGATCTTATTTTGAAAAATTATTTTTAAATTTTAAGTTATTTAAAATTTAAAAAGTGGAGGTATGATGGAGGCACAAAAAATAAAAGCATTGGAACTCTCCTCTTAAAACATAAAAGTATGCAAACATTCATATTTTCAATTCCATTCAATAAAATGTTGATTTTGTTTTTTGGTAGTTCACCAAGAATCACTAATTACAATCATGGGCAATTACACAAAATGTGATGAGCTATTAAACAAATTTAATTAAAACTTGAAACACCATCAATTTATAAGTCAAAGATTCCATCTATACTTTTTTTTATTTTAGAATTTAAATTTGTTACAAACACTATCAATTTATAAGTCGGAAGACATTGGCTTTCTCCATTTTCCTTTGCTACCACTGATTTGTGTAGCCTGTTGATTTATGATTCATCGGACGGGAGAGGTTTGAGGAAAGTAGGCTCCTGCGATCGGATACGAACGGAGAGGAGCAATGATATAATTATTATGAACCAAATATTACTAAGTAGCCAGACTGCCAAGAGGGTTCAAATGTTATTATCAGGCGCATGTAGAATTAGAATTTATTAGGCAATTTATGAGTACCCTAACATGCACCACGGATGTGATACTCGCGTTTCATTTTTCAATAAGATGAGAGAGTTTCAAAGTTTGAATGTTATAAGCTTGTCATTTTTTTTTTATATGATATAATCAACTATTTGAATTTGAGACGTCGATGTCAATTTTTGAATTGTAAACAGAAAAGCAGTTCTGTGACATTTGTGGTACAACAATATTATTGCATTGAAACCCTGCTCCAATAAAATATGTTATGGGCAAGGATGAATAAATCTCTTTCATTTTTACGTCTTACATTTTTATTTCCATCGCTCTAATTAATAGTATATAATTATTTTCAATAATGAAAGCATAATATTATTTTTTTTTTTTTGTAAAAAAACTAAATTATGAATACATGCCTTTTTGTGCATTTATGTATTTAAGCGTACCTCTTTTACTTGACTACGTATATGTATATTAAGTTGGATTGTTATTGTCAGGATTTATTTATTTAATTTTTGAGATGTCATTTATTTGTTGCAATGTGCAATATGATAATCTTATATCAGAGTGATATTATAAATAAGAGAAGGGATCAAATGCGGATGGCCATTGCCTCATTGGTGTTGCATAGGCGACCAACCCCCCCCCCCCCCCCCCCCCCCAAAAAAAAGAAAAAAGGAAGAAGTTTGTGACATTTGTAGCACCACAAATTTATTGCATTAATTGAAACCCTAATCCAATAAAATATGTTTTGATATGGGATGAAGCCATCTCTTACATTTTCAAGTGTTACCATTCTTCACTCTAATTAAACTCGGGATTTGCTGCCGCACTGCCAGATCTACAGTGCAAATCCGACAGTGCGGTAGACCTCGGGATCCGTGAAAAGCATTGAGTCGGGATTCCGAGGTCTACCGCACCGTCGGATCTGCGCTGCAGATCTGACAATACATGCCTTTTGTGCATTTATGTATTTAATTTAAGCGCAATTTATTTTATCTGATTTTTTTTTTTCTAGATGTATATTTTGTTATGCAAGCAATGCCATACAGAAATCTAATTGAATGGAATTTTTACAATAAAACCACGATATTATATATTTATATTAAGTTGGGATGTTATTGTCAGACTTTCTTTTTTAACTTTTTCTTTTTGAGATGCCGTTCCTTTGTTCCAAGAAGAGATGGGATCAAATCCTGATAATCATTGGTGCCACATTGATGCAATAAATAGTATTACTATTATCACGCTTTATATGTAAACACAAAGTATTTATACTTCATTTAAGTATGCATCAAACTCAAATATTAAGAAATATGAACGGTTTAATTTTTATGATTTATTTGTCATCCAAACGAGCTTAAAATAAAAATAGATTAGATACCTCTTCAATTGAGATGATTTTGAATAAAAAAAACAAGTTAAATTTATTAATTTTGTATAATTATAAATAAAGACAATAGACACAATTGGTTTCAAAATTTGCGATTGCATATTTGTGTTAGCGGGATTAAAATTTAATTTTGTTGTAATTATTACCCTATTTCATTCACATTTTAAAAGTACATGTACAGACTAACTATTTGTAACTTGCATATTACTGATGATATAACGTTGTAACTGTACGTTAGTTATAATGTAGCTGTTGCACATTAGTTAGTTATACATTTTGATGTATTTAATTAATACTATTCCGATTTTAAAATAATTAAGCACAATGTTAAAAGTCACTAAAGACCATTGATTATTAGTTATTGACTTGTAGTATTGCCTCGGTCTTCAATCTTATATAGAATATTTTTGGAAAGTTGTAAAAAAGTTTGCTCATGCTCAAGCTATATAGGTCCAATCCAACTATCCAATTCATGTAGTTTTGATTGAGAAGTCCTCTCTTATTGTCTGAGATTATTTTGAAAGAGTTGAATGATGCTAGTGTTTTTTTTTTTTTCTTTATTGTTTTAGTTCTTTAATAGTCAAATACTCGTTTGAGTATACGTAATATTTCATGGATAAAACTAAATATTTTTTTAGATAAAAGGTAAACTACTGAATGGGATGAAATATAGGCCGTTCATATCTCATAATTGAATTGTTATGATATATCTTTTAAATATAATTAAAAACTATTGTATTTGGTTCAAATTGATCCCTAAACTATTTTTTTGTTCAAATTAGTCCCTCAATTTTTGCATTTGGTTCAAATTAAATCAGTCCCTGAACTTATAAGTTTGGTTCTTATAACCCCTCCCAATTACTTTTGTTTATACTAATTGATACCGAAATTAATTCCTAAACTATATCAATTAGCATAAATAGAAGTAAAGTGGAGAGTAATACAAACCAAACCATATAGTTCATGAACCAAAATGAGCCCAAAAATAATTTAAGACCTAGTTTGAATCAAATGCAATAGTTCAGGGACCAGTTTAAACCAAATACAATGGTTCAGAGACCAATTTTTTTTTTTTTTGATCAGAAAAGGCCCGTAAGCATCAGCGACCAATTTGAACAAAAAAATAGTTTAAGGATCAATTTGAACCAAATGCAATAAATAAACAGTTCAGTAAATTCAATACGTTCGGATCAATAAGACGGCCCAAATCATAATCCGATGGCCCTCAGTTCAGATTCCCACCCATATTGAACTCAACCCGGACCAGCCCAACGGGCCGAAACTCGTGATCTCATCCTCTAACTTGCTGCATTTTGCAGTCCATGACATGAGCCGTTGGATCGCCTCAAGATCCGAGCTAGCACGAATTGTCAAGTAGTCCGGTTTCCCTTGTCCTTGTGCCTGCGGCCCTGCGCTGCGCACTGTGAGGGAGTGTCGTGAGGAGAGGATGCTCCGCGTGTCGGAGACGGAGGGGAGAGCGACGAAGAGGGAGGGCCATGTCGCGAGCTACCGTCGGATGGGCCGAACTCTCCTCGAGCTCCAACACGCCGCCGATCGAGTCTTCGATGCCGTCTCCCTCAGAGTATCTCAGTTTTTTTTTTTTCTTTTTCTATTGCCTGTTATACTTATACGTACACCCTTGAATGTGTCAATTGTGAAATCTGTCTGGGGTTTGTGTTCTAGGCTAAATCAAAATTTCAGAATCAAGAAAGTCACTGATATAGATTCATTTAGAATTGATTTAATGTGCAATTGACTAAGGATTTAGTATATTTGAAGTCAAAAATAATAACATAACAGGATGATCAAGCACGTCATAAATGTGTTAGTTCTTTAGATCCTTATATTGTTTTTTTTTTTTTTTATGTTCTTCTTCTGTAGCTTTCTAAATGTATGTCCCTCTTGTGAATGTTATGAAACTTTTATTGTTCCAGATTGCAGAAGAGCAGAATAAACTGTCTGATATATCTGATAGAATCCAGGTAGCCAAGGTTAGGATTGCTGCTCAAACTCAATGAAATTGCTCTTTCTTAGCTGTTTTTGGGGGACTTCGTATTATGCAATGTTGGGTATTGCGCATTTGATGCGTCATACTAAATTAGGATGATAATTTTATTATATATTAGGCCAAGATCAGTACAATGTCTGATTCAGAAGGTGAAGTGAAGATTGTTTCACCTGCACAACATCCGCGAGCCAATGCTACAGTAGATGAGTTCAAGCCGTTATTTCAGTACAAGGACGAAGGAGAGAATTCAGGATTTCCAGTTGCAAACTTATTAGTAAATGGAGGTTTAAATAGAGTAAGCAATTACCTATCATGTTTCTTGCTTTTACTTAGGTTTGCTGTGTGCGCTAGACTTGTTAATTTGTTCACACTTCACTTATCCTAGGAATTCGGTACTGATGGCACGCTTGAGCTCTTTCGTTTTTTCTCAGAGGAGAATTGTGCATATCAATTGAAAGAAAGTGATCTTAAGGTACGTACCCAATCTGTTGTTTAATTATAATTCTGCTTATTCATGATTTGGCAATGAGATTGAGCAACTTAAATATAGCTGGATTCGAAAAAGACCCTTTTTTCTTTATGTGAAATTTTGCTGATTGTTATTTCACATTCAAGCAACCGTGCATAGACACTGACCTGGGAAATTATTTAAAAGACATGATATCTTGGATCCTGGATTAGTTACTTTTCTGGAAGTGTGCAGCTCTTGTACTGGAACTTGTTACATTACATATGCATCAACCGACATACAATGTTTTTTCTTTCTTTCTTTCTTTCTTTTTTTTTTTTTTTTTTTTTTTCTTTTGAAAGGCATTTAGCGGAATAGAAGTATGAAATATATGGTTTGAATATCTTATTTTTATTGGGGGGTGTTCAGGAAAAAAGAAATCTTTTTGAAATGGCAAATGAGACATCTCTGGAGAAACTGTTTGAGAAGTCAAGGTATTCTTTATTTATGATGTTTCATTGTATGTGGAGTCTTAATTATTCTCTATTTATTATGTTTCTCTGTATGTTTAGTCTTGAATAGGTATTCATAAACCAATGCTTAAGTGCACTTTTATTATGGACAATCTAAATCCCTATAAAATTTTAGCTCAATTGTTTCTGAACTCTGGCTCATTACGGTTCTTTGGCATAATTGTAGTCTGGGTTCTACATCTGATGTAAAAGAAGATGAGTTGCCACCACCTCCACCAAGTCTTTATTCTTCAAATTTAAAGGCAAGGATATGATGAATATTTTTCCCATTTATCGTTTTCTTTCTCTTTTATATAATTAAAATATGCTTCTTCTTGCAGTCCCGCAGATCAGAAGATCGAAGTTAACTTGAAATTTACTGCAATCTGAAATGCTGAAAGGTGAAGAAACACATAATTTTTTTTTTTTTTTTTTTTGGGTACAATATGTATCATTTGTTTAGAGCATATGGGGGCTAATAGTTTTTTTTTTTTTTTGCTTTTATGATATTGAAATCTATTAATATGTAGATTTGATAGCTTATAACTGAGTTTTGATTGGTATGATGCATATGTGTTTTTGTTATCATTTATGTGAGTAGCATGAGTTATAAGGCAACAGATTGGACTCAGGGTACTAGCATATTGGCTTTATCAGTTCATGCACTGGTACCTGTTGAAAAACTAGGATACATCATTAGCTACAGTTCCAATTATTCAGATTTTGTTAAGGTACTCAGCTGATAATTTGCTTATATCTCAAACTTTTGCAGTATCCTTTCTTCAACCCTTGCTACTAGTGATACTGGTTAACAGCAGGACCTGAATTTCTAGTTTTGTTTGAAACAGCAAAGAAACACAGTTTATTTCTGGTATTACATTCTAGGAAGAAACCAATCATCAGCTTGTACTAGTGGTACCGGTTAAAGTTCTAATAAAAATGTATAATACATTCAAGGGATACTATGTATGGACCGCACATATAGCACACATGAATGATGAATCTCACATCTTCAAGAGATATTCCATTTTGTGAAAAGATATTGGAAAAATTAAATATTGGAGGTTAATGAGAAACTTCTATGTGAAAAGTATATACTAGATATATTCATGTTTAGGTTAGTTCCAAAGAGAAGCACCGCATACCACGACTTTTTGGCACTTGTTCATATCAGTCATAAGTATCTGCAATACTTAATTGTAACTTCATGCTTAACATTTTGTTATTATCTTAATTCACTGACGATAATTTAAAATTTCGATCTTCCAGCTTGCACCAAATTGCCTGCCGTGTGTAACTTGTCATGCTTTTTTTCAAAAGTTCATGTGCTTCTTTCACATTAGTATATAGTTAGTTACATACACTTAATTAAGGTAGATATAACTTGTTTCTTTGTGCTAGCTCTTCAATGATAACAAACTTTTGTTATCTTATTATTACTAAAATTACGTAAATTGAGATGAAGAAGTTTCTAGGGATTCAAATATGCTCCTTTTGCTGTATTATAGTCTATGAATAACAATGTATTTTGAAGCGAAAATAAAAACGAGAGCATCCCCATAACAAATAATTCTTTGCTTTGTTTTTCTAATTAAAAAAAAATTCTGATGTCCTCATTATGAATCTTTATCCCGGTAATAATTATTAAAGTTGAATTTTCTGTCATATTATTAACTTAAGAAAATTTTCCCAAATCAAATTTAAAATTATCTTGATGCTAATTTTAATTGTCGATTAATAATAGTTTAAAATTGAATTATGAATATTGATCAAGGAGTTAGTGTTAGAACTTAGAAATTATAGTGTTAGAACTTAGAAATTACATATGCCGAGGTATCAATTTCACATAAGAGTACTGTAAGTCATGTTTGTTAGTTTTGTATACATGTTGTCGTGTGTGTGTGATCATCTGCATTAATTTTATTTATTAATTAACATATAAAAACGATATTTTGATTTCTCGGAATACAATGAGCATATGGAGAAATTATATATTACATATCACATTTTTATTCAGAGGAGGGTTTCAATGCCACAAGTTTTTTTTTTGTGCCACAAGATGTCACAAATTCATTTTTTCATTTATATTTCAAAAATTTGCATTCAAATTTCAAATCAAAACCGTTGATATGATTTATGTTCATGAGAGATGTATGCATATAAAATTTCATGAACTTTGGAGTTCATTTTGTACTAGCTGATTAAGCGGGTTAAAGATGGATGTATGAAAATTAATCAATCATAGTTAATTAGATCCATTCATTTTTGAGCCACTTAATCCAGTATAAAATGAGCTCCAAAATTCTTGAAATTTTATATACATGCATCAATCATAAACATAAATAATATCAACGGTTTTGATTTGAAATTTGAATGCAAAATTTTGAAATATAAATAAAAAAATGAGTTTGTGGCATCTTGTGGTACAAAAAACTTGTGGCATTAGAACATTCCTCTTTTATTTATTATTCGAGCATTATAACTTAAATTGTCAAGGCATTGAAAGTAATAGCTATGCAAATAGAGAAATTATATTTAACCTCCTTTTCTGAAGCTCTGCGTGTGGGAAGTCGTTGAGTCAAAACCGGATGGGCTCTTTTGTAGACATTCAAAATTTGAGTGGCTTGACCCTCTTTATCTCAAAAACAAAAAAAACCCCCTTTTCTGAAATATATTAAGATTTTTTTTTTTTTGTGAACAAACAAGAGGAAAGCTGGCGGGACTCCAGAAAATTAAATTGTGTGTTAATTTCACAAGTTCACAATTTATATACTCTAGTTTCTTTAAAATAATAAATTTGAGCAAATGAGCATCCTAACTATAATACACGTAAACAGTGTTAATTAAAGCATGCACATGCCAACTTTATATACGAAGTTTGGCGGTAGTTTAATTTGTACCAGAATATTGAGAGGATTAATTAGCTTATTTTCTTTGGACTGGAATCCTGTCCAAAGTTATTTGGACGGTATTCGTCTAAATTTACAACTAAACCGTTCGATTTAAAATGCATCTGTATGTTATTCCTATTTTTAATACCTACATGACTAAATCACGATTGATCAATTACCAACAATTATATCGTACAGCTCTCCAAATCCTTTAGACCATTCAAATGGCTTTGTCAAGATCCGATTCCATTTTCTCTGTGCTTTCATTTTATTCTCGGCATATTACTTCTCTATATTGTACTCTGAAATCTGAATACATAATTTATTAAGTTTCGAGTTGACCAATATTGGTCCATTGAGCAAACCTGAACTTATTTGTTTGTTAGCGTATTGTAACAGTTTTTTATACATAAACTAGTTAAAAGCCCACACATTTTTTTAGACTGAAATTGTCATTTCTTATAATAAATTTTTAAGAAAATATATATGTAATGAGCCTTATATTGAGGAAATTGATATGGGTCTTAAATTTTAATGGGGTGAGACATTACATTAACGTTAACAGACATTAACGTAAATCAATGATTCTGATCTATTCAAGAAAATGATCAACGACTCAAGTTTTTTATTTGAGAAAGATAGTCCTTTCATATCATTTTTTTCGATATGCTTTTATATATATAGTAAGGGTGAGATGAGTACGACAGAATATTTCCATTTAAAATTTATTCAAATTTGAATCTTGACTAGCCATATAACGAATCTCACTGCCGTCCAGAAGAAAATATGGGGGATGTCCCGTTGTCCCCTTCAAAACCATAAACTATTTTTTGTTGTCTAGCGGCCCGCTAATTAGTTAACAACTTTGCCTATATAATACTTCTAACTTCATGAGTCCATTATATTAACTAGGCTTCTCCCAGACAAATAGTAATATATGAAAATAAATATTTGAATTTCTGAATAAGATTTAAAAAAATAAATTGTTTATTTTTATAGACAATTAAATATATTTATTGTGGTCTTATAAAATTTTTGCAAACATAAACACTCAATAAAAAAAATCTTTAAAATAGAACTTGTGTTGATGTGACAGGATTAATTAATTTTATAGCTATTACTTATGTAACTACTCAAGTTGATAAGAAAATAATCAAAATATACATAAGTGACAACTATTTTAAATCCTTATAGTACAAAATATGTTTATAAATTAATTATAATCATTAATGCAGAATTTTTTATTTGGTGCTAGAAAGTATAAAAGAAAACTTGTAATACATAATTATATGAAAGTTTTCTACAAGAGATCACTAAATATTTAGTAACAATACCTAATTAAGCTTAATTATGTCTCTATGCCTTTTGGAATTTTAGTGAAGAAAATAAAATAAATTTAGCCATTAGATTGATAGTTAACAATAGATCCAATGGCTAAGAAAGATTGATGATGTGGCATGCCTTAAAAGCTTTGAAACCTGCTAAGAAGATTGATAATGTGGCATGTCTTAAAAGCTTTGAAACCCACCCATCTTTCTAGTTTATAGATTAGTTTGCTTAAGTATCATCCAGTTGATTATAATTATTTTGTCTATGATTAATTGTGAGCTGGTACATTATATATAGCTACCAAAAATATACCATAATTGATATCATCTGTGTTAGTATTTATGTTAGATAAATTGAACTTATTTTGTATGGTATAATTAACATATATACTCGAGTAGCATATATAACAAATTACACTCCACAAAAAATATATAGTTGCAAATTAACTGATATCACTTGCAAGGCTATCTGACCTTTTTGGCTCCTTTAATTTGCTACCAAACCGATTTTTAGTAGTGTATAAATTATTTTTTCTAAAGATTGTCAGCATGCAGCTGCCCACATGTATTTGGAAGAACTGAAGAACATTACAATTACAATCGCATTAACAAATACATATCATATATATATATATATATATGCATGTTCTCCAGGATCTTCTCAGTACGTACGTTCACACGTACCGCGCCTCGTACGTTGAAAATCTTAGTTTCTTCTATATATAATCAATTTGATTAAACATTAAACAATATTATGGCAATACAAATTCTGAATTTCATAGCAGTTGCCATGCAAATTCAAGGAAGAACGATAGGAAATAACCGTACCCTGAGCTAGCTGTTTGATCAGTTTTTTTTAAAATAATGCACTTCGTACGTGCAGCAAATTAACCTGTGTGCATGTATATATATAATTAAGGAACTATATAGAACAATGGAATTTGGTAATCATAGTATCATACCTAAGCAAGTCGCTTCAAATATAATTAACTATATATTATACTTGACACATGATCACAATACAAAAACTTAACATCAGCTGTAATTGTAAAATTGAAATAAATATTCTCCTAATTCTCTGATTAATCAGCTGTAATCATAGTATCATACCTAAGCAAGTCTCTGTCTCATCATATAAGACAATTAATTAAGAGAAAATCGTCTTGTCCCTTTTTTGTCCTCTTAAATATCTCCACCAAGATTTTATTAAGATTCTAGTTCAAGATTCAGATTCTCACTAATTACACATTTATTTTGACTCTAAAAGTCGGGTCCCACCACTTAATAGTCAAATTAATTTGTTGTATCATAGCGTTATGGTAAATAACTGTCTGTGCAAATCCGGTGTTTATACCTATCTGTCGGGGTGTGTTCAAAGGTGTTCATAATCGACGTAATTGGTGTTCAAAGGTGTTCAAAGATTCTACGTGGGCTGTCCAAAGTTCTACGTTCTGGTGAATAATCTTCTGCCCTAACTCGAGTGTTCATACAATATATTTTTGGGCGTTTATATTTATTACATATGTATTATGGTGTTCGTACTTTATGTACAAGTGAGTGTATTGATGAGAACATTTAAGGGGAATTTTTTCTTGAGGGACAGTTAGCATACCTCATTAATTAATACAGACATGCATATATAATAAATGCATAAATAAGGCGCTTAATAAATTAATGACATTGCCATGCAGCTTTTGTCACGTAGTAAGAAAATTGACCAGCGCTTCCCTAATTAATTAGCAATATTAACGATGAAAAAAATATACTTCTATAATTAATTTGAAGTTGGTAATTTCCTGGGAATTAACTTGGTTCTCTCCCTATATATAGTTATATATACACACACACAACTCCACCACCCTAAGTAATTCCTCTACACATACATACTTCTATACATATACAGCCAAAGAGAATTAAAAAACAAATATATATATACCAGCTTAGCTAGCAGAATGTACAAGCAAATGACAAAGATTGCAGCATGCTTCTTGTTGCTTCTCATTCTGATCATGGGCTGTTGTTCCTCTCCGGCGAATGCCGCCCGTTCAATGCGAAAACAAGCGTCTGACAGTACTGAAGCTGCGGACCCGATTACAAGGGTGGCAGTCGAGCACAAGACTGTGCCGACGCCGAGTTCGTCGTGCTGCAGCCACACTGTCAGTGGCCCTTCCAGCTGCTGCCCTCCGACTCCGAAGGCTCCCTAGCTGATGATGATCGATCGATCGACCGGCACTCCGGCGGAAATTGATTTACTTGATTCTAAGCAGGATTAGCTCCCGATTCCGGTATCGATCAGTGTATATATATGTATGTATGTATGTATGTATGTATGTATGTATGTATGTATGTATGTATGTATGTATGTATGTATGTATGTATGTATGTATGCATGTATGTATGTATGTATGTATGCATGTATGTATGTATGTATGTATGTATGTATGAATGTATGTATGTATGTATGTATGTATGTATGTATGTATATATCTGTGTGTGTGTGTGTGTGTGTGTCTTTGTTTTGTAAATTAATTAAAATTTACTTCATTTCATTTGCTAGCTATTTCTTCATGAATTAAACTTTCTTCATGAATTCCTTTATTATGATGTACTTTATTTTAATTCGTTTTTTTTTTCTGTAATTTTGGTGCATGTAACAAAATAGTTGTTATTTATATATGTACAATATATATATGTATACAGTTGTTACTATAATTAAGCTGCTTATTGATTAGTTAGTTATAAAATTTGAAGGAGAGCTGTAAAATGCTCTGTTGCTCTGTGATCTGTATATATTTTCTTCATGATACTACAATGATCAGTTGCTGAAAAATTCCCTTTTTCTCAAGTTGTTTGGGCCCTCAAGAAAAAATGAAAAAGCTAACAACTAAATGGAGCAAGCCCAGAGCAATCCATCCCAATTCAAACGCACTATATACATACCAGTAAAGAGCTTACGCGTTTGTTTGGGCTGGAATTATTATTTCTTATAATGAATTTTTAAGATAATATGTAATTAGTCTTATATTGAGGAAATTGATATGAACATTAAATTTTAATGGGCTTAGACATCAATGTCAATCGGCATTAATGTAAATCAACAGTTCTGATATATCTAAGAAAATGATTAACGACCCGGGTTTCTTATTTGGGAAAGATAGTCATTTCATGTCATTCTTTCCAATATGCTTTTATATATAGTAAGGGTATTATTCGAAATTAATTGGTAACTAAAGATTTCTTATTTCTTAACATCGCAGATATATAACTTCAGATCAGAATATATAATTAAGCCCATGTGCCACCCAAATTAAGTACGATTACTGGAAGTTAATTAACAACTTAACATGGTGTGCTTTAATAATTAATTTCGTTCTTTATATATATAATGCCAAGTGGAGTTGACTTCACAGAATTTCAGCGTGGGTTGACAGTTGACACGACGCGCTTTATATTAAAAAAAAAAAAAACATTTCATGGTACAATATTTGACTTGTTTAAAAAATACATAGATCACTAATTTCAACTGAAGTAAAAGCCATCGTTTCTATAGAAAATTTGAAATACAAACGAAAAGATTAAAATCAGAAGAAAACAATCAATTAATATTATCTTGCCTGGAAGCAGTTTTCTCATGCATCTTGGCATCCGTATCCACTGAGATCCAAAACCGATCTCAGGTCCTGAGATCCCGATCCGACGGTTTTCAAGGACTCGGAGATCTGGACTCAATAGATACAGACCCCGAGAACCGTCGGATCGGGATCTCAGAGTCCTGAGATCGGTTTTAGATCTCAGCAGATACCGACCCATGCATCTTGCACTTTGCTCACATCGAGTCATTCGCTCATTGCTGGCCCAGTAAATATTTTCTTGATTTAATATCTCATTTTTTTCTTTCTGAAAAACAAAATAAAAATGAACCAAATGGTTTAGTAGCTCAAGTGGTAGCTAACTAGGATGACTTCTAAGAGGTCATGGGTTCAATCCTCTGTGGGTACAAATAAAAAGTTTCAATAAAACTGGTGGAGTATTCCACTCTCTTCAAAAAAAAAAAATGAACCAAATCCTCAAAATTTTAAAACATATTTTTTTTTTGAAAATAAACTAAATTGCAATCATACAATATTTCGTACGATTGGCACTAGCTTACCACTTTATTACATATCACTTTTAGTTCATAAAATATCTAATTGCAATATCATGTGATTCTTGACTTCTTGTCCCACTCAAATCCGATAATTTTTGAAACATGCACCCGAAAAACCGTGCATACATCCATAAATGTATACGGAATGTATCTGTCACATTCCGAAATACAACAAACATATTTTAAAATGTAACTTATAAACACTATAGACAACTTTAGTATAAACATTATGGACAACTTTTCCATGGACGGTAGGTATTACTCTTAATTTTTCTATTACTCATAATTTTTCTGTTACTCATAATTTTTGTGTTGCACATTTAATCCTGTCAGTCAGTCTCAAATTCAATTCATCAAATCATGCTTCTCTTTCTCTAATTTCAAATCAAAACCTTGTCAAAAACTCAAAAAAAAAAACAAAAAAAGGTTCCTTTCGTTCCGTGAACCTTCAAAGAGGTTCCTTTCCTTCCCTTTCCCTTCTTTCACTCCGTACTAGGTAGGAAGCCTTTAGATTCAGGACTCGAGCTGATCGATCTCCCATCTAGTCATCTTCTATCCGTCTCTCCCAGTAGCTGTCTGCTCGATCCACCGTCGCGCCGGCTCCTCCTGGTAATAATCTTTCTGTCCCCCTTTTTTGTTATTTTGTTTGATATGTCCTGTCATTTTTGGGTTCTTGGTTGATGGTTCTTTCCTTTTTTGTGGGTTTTTTTTTTTATTTTTTTTGGGTTTATGGTGTAAAGATTGGATCTTTTATTTTTTGTTTTTTGTTTTGGTATGTTGGGAAGGTGGTACTGATACAGTAGAAGAGTAGCAAGAACTCTTCTTCTTCAATTTTTTTTTTCCGGTAATTATATTGGTTTATTAAAAAAAAATGCTTGGATTTTGTTTTTAGTAGTGGTAAGTTGCAACTGATAATAACAAAAGGTTAATTTAATTGAGTACTTGTTTAAAGGTGGCATATGAATATCAAAGGAGAACTGTGTTGGGTCTTCACTTGCAGGGCATACTGTGCTGATCAAAATGCTGGTAATTAATAAAGTGAATCGGTTTGGTACCAATTTGGGAGTTCTCAGTGGTTTCTGAGACAGATTGTGTTGTTTCCTAATTGCAACTGATAAAGTTTTGTTTATGTTAAATGGAAATTTGTTAATTTAGCTTAAATATATGTAATGAGGGGTAAAATTTATAAAATTCCGATGTTACGGAAATGAACACACTAGTTGTTAACCTGTAATTACTTATTTGCTTTCTAATTTTTTTAAAAGTTTCCACTTCTCCGCTTTATATATAATAGTTTCATTCTGGTCGTCCCTGTATAATCTTTGTCAAGCAGCAAAAGAGCTAGTAACAAAATTGCTAGATTTTCAATTGTCAGTTGATTGGATGCATGTCCAATGTACCAATCATCCCGATCATGGAAACTTTAAAATGACAGACCTCTTGATAATTATGGTAAGATAATATGCGATACTGAAATACTGATGCTATCAGAACTCGACACTACCAAAATATTTTGTTAATTTCTATGGAATGAATAATGGTAACAATTAGAATTTGATGTAGTTGTGTTATAAGTACTGCCATTCTACTCTCTTTTTAATTCTATCTCCCCCAATTCAATCCCCTTTCTCTCTCTCTCTCTCTCTCTCTCTTTTTAACTTCAATCCACTTTTTCTGTGTTTGCAGGTTTATGACTTTGCATTTCAATTCCCTTTACAAGAACAATATCCAACTGTTGGACTAAATTCAGTCTCATCTCAGTTCGGTTCAGCTTGAATCCCCTTGCCAGTCCACCCAGAGTCAACTAAGAGTAGAAACTAGAAGGAATGAAGTTCAACAACAGGTTATCCGGTTGCAAGGTCATTGCTACCTACTCATACCTGCTGCGACGCCGGCTAGTACTGTACATACTCCTTCCGCTCCTATTTCTCTACATATTGTACACCTTACACATCGTTCTCTTCTCCGCAAACCGTTTTTCTCCAGAATCTTGCCCAAACACAACTATTACTACCAGTGATCACCTCTCCTATACTAGCGATTCGAAAGTTTCCGTGACAGAAGATACAGAGACAGGGCTACAACACATAGTCTTTGGCATTGCTGCCTCGTCCCGTCTCTGGGACAAGCGGAAAGAGTACATTAAGGTCTGGTGGCGGCCAAATCAGATGCGAGGGTTTGTTTGGCTAGACAAACCCGTCAGCGAGTTTAACTCATCTGTCCCGTCTGACCAGCTTGGACTCCCCACGCTCAGGCTTTCCTCTGACACATCGAGATTCCCCTACACCTACAAGAAGGGCTACAGGTCAGCAATTCGCCTTTCCCGAATTGTCTCTGAGACATTCCGCCTCTCCCTCCCCGATGTCCAGTGGTATGTCATGGGTGACGAGGACACCGTCTTCCTCCCAGACAACCTTGTCAGCACTCTATCCAAGTTTGACCACCGTCAGATGTACTACATCGGGTCAAATTCTGAGAGCCATTTGCAGAACATCTATTTCTCATACAACATGGCTTATGGCGGTGGCGGCTTTGCAATCAGCCAGCCGCTGGCTCAAGCGCTTGCCGCTATGCAAGACGAGTGCCTTAATAGATACCCTGAACTGTATGGAAGCGATGATCGGATTCAGGCATGCATGGCTGAGTTGGGGGTGCCTCTAACCAGGCATCAGGGATTCCACCAATATGACGTGTATGGCGATTTATTGGGACTTCTTTTGGCACATCCAGTGACTCCGCTGATTTCCCTCCACCACCTTGATGTCGTGCAGCCAATCTTCCCGAGTTCATCCACTCCGGCCCTTGCGCTGAGAAAACTATTTGCAGGGCCTGTGAAACTGGACTCAGCTAGTGTGATGCAACAGTCAATATGCTATGATAAGGCTAACCATTGGACAGTCTCGGTTTCATGGGGTTTTGCGGTGCAAGTGATTCGAGGGATCATGTCGCCAAGAGAAATTGAGATGCCAGCTAGGACATTCTTGAACTGGAAACGAAGGGCTGATTATACCATGTATGCCCTTAATACACGACCATTGGCGCGAAACCCTTGCCAGAAGCCGTATGTGTATTATATGTCTGAGGCAACGTTTGATGCTGACAAGCTTACCACTGTGACCCGGTACAATCTCAACCATACCGATCGGCTGCCTTGCCAGTGGAAGATGGCTGACCCTGCTGAGACATTGGACCACATTGTTGTATACAAGAAGCCAGACCCTGATCTATGGAATAGGGTAAATAATTCCTCTTTCAACCCTCTATTGACTTGAACCGCATTTGGTCTTTCTAAATTTGTGGTTCTTGTGCATTGTTTTTATAATATAATATTATTATCTATGCAAGTAGAATAAAAATTTGTTATTTAATGTTGTTTACATAAATTTGCAGTCTCCTAGAAGGAATTGCTGCAGGGTGATGAGCACACCGGGTGGTGACCGAAGCATAATGAGCATTGATGTAGGTGTATGTGAGGAAGGCGAGTTCAGTCATATTTAGACCTATACTACCAACTTCTATTCTGCCTGTCTTTTATATAATTTGCAGAATACTTTGGTAGGGATTGCTGGAAATGTGCATCAAAGTAAAGAAAAATAGGACTTCTTTTTTGAAAGATTTTAGATATAAAACTTCTGGCAGCATGGATCTCTGGGTTTAAACCGAGATTTCTGTGCGACAAAAGAGATGGTCGAGAATAAAAAAGTCTTGCAGGGGAATATATCAAGTGTTTTTAAGGTAGTTGTCACTGTCGGTATCTTCAAGAGCATGAACTGAAGGTCGCAGTATTCAACTTTTTTTTTTTTAAACATTTAGTGTACGACATGACTAAATAGACGCACTGTGCCCATGGATATAACAACAGTTAGGATTTGCTTCAGAGATAGGATATTCTGTCAAAAGGTAGAACAATACAACTGATTTTAAGTCTCTGTTGTTTTTTGATCCTGTTCTATTCATGCAATAAAGTAGTGGTAACGGGAAGTTAGATTGTTATAGGGTGCGAAGATGCACGATGCATGTGTTCTCGGATGTATGATGTGAATTTGTTTATCATATTATAGTGCTAACAGCTGCTATCAACATTTTAATAGAGAAGGGAAAAGAGGGGTTGTGATGGCGTTTCTGTGTGAATGGAAATATGCTTAGAAGTTGGTCCCTTTTTGTTACCTTTTATTTCACTTTTCACTAGATTATCAGGATATACTATGCTGATGTACTTGAATTTCATATACATGTATATGCAAATTGAAAGGAATAATAGCTTTTATAGCATCATATTTGTTAGATTATTGTATTATTTGTTTCTATTATTGTGGTTGGTACTTGATGTACCTACATTTTACTGAAAAAGGTAGTATTTAAATTTACAAAAACTTGGGGAACTAGTACTAGTTTTGCAATCATTGTTGGTACTTAACTCTTGAACTTTAAAAAATTCTATAAGAATGGGGTAAACTTTACATTTACAGTATGTACAAAATAATACATGATCAGTGTTCATCTATTTCTACGCGAGGAAGGAGTCGAAGGACAAGGGCTGCCTGGTTTGCCATTGTGGGTACAGCCTGAGGCCGATGAAGAAGGGACCGGTTCTTTGAGGTATCTTGCTTTCCTTCCATTCGTCTCGAATCTTCTAACTGTTTCTGTATTCAGACAATTACAGGCTCCAGTGAGCAACATCAGCAGCAGCAGCAACGCTTTAAGTATGTCCTTCTTGTTTGCTTCCATGGCACCGGGTACACTCTTAACTCAAACTAGAACAGAATTTGTATCTTAAAATGTGGATATTAATTGGATGAACTCCTTCTGAGGAAGATGTACCCAACTGAGACCCATTATAAAGGGTCAGCACTTGTTGTACATACATACCATATTAGACTTGTGAGAAGTTCCAAGGACTTTCTTTGTGGAAGCAAGAGGAACTTATCTGGAAATTTGCTGTTTTTTTATTTAGGTGATACTGGCATTCCTCAAAATAAGTTTGTTTTTGGAAACACAGTTTCTGGGGTCTGCTTAAATTTTGAAACAGAATATTTTGACTGGTAATTTTCCTTTTTTTTTTTTTTTTTTCTTTCTTCTAACATATAGTTTTCAGAAGAAGTGTTGAAATTTCTTTGTCATGATACTGGAACTCCATCCTGACATCCTCTTGCTACTATTAGCAGAGTTTCATTGGCACATTGACAATAAGAAAAAAACAGAATGAACCTTCTTAGTTAAGGTAATTGGTAACACTTATTAAAAGTAAGAGGCCTCTAAAAGTAATTGGAACCGTTGGATTTATCTGAATGTCTGAATCTGATCAGTAATGGCAAATTGGCAAGAGCCTCTTTGCAAAGTAACTTAAAGGCAAATTAAGCCCAACTAAATTTGAAATTTCCTTGCATCTTCTGAATTGCAATTTATGCTTCTTCTTCTATGATCATTTTGAACTTGAAAAAATTGTTGTATGTGGAATTGTGGATTGTGAAAGTGGCAGCTCTGAGGAAATACGCGTGCCTCCCACCATTTATTTATATTTATATACTAACTAGACTCTAGAGCCACATGAAGGCAAAAATAAATTTAATCAAAGTATGCATATTTAACTACTGACACTGAGAATCTGATTCTTGTTTTTTTGTGTTTTGTTTTTTTGCTATTTTTGTTTTGGTCCGCCAGCATGAAATTTCCTAAAAATATCGTTACAGTGACAATGTATCTTCGTAGAAACAATTTCCTAACATATTCATTATTCAAGTTCCCATCACTAATGTAAAATAAAGTATCAGCCTTTTAAAGTCCTGTTATTCCTGCAAGATTGTTTTATTATTGAGCTGGCAATGATATGTTATGGACCAACATAACCATGTTAGAGTTTTTCAATTAAAGTGAATTTATTCTGTTCATTGCTAACAAAACAATTTACTAAAGGAAAGGTTGATATAGCCTCCAACACAAGCACATCCTTTTAATTAAAAACTAAAATTTATAAATAATAACGCACTTTTTAATTTAATTATGAGAAACCAGCTTATAATAATAGATTCACAATTTATAAGCATATCAATCCTAAATTCATAATTTAATCCAACATAGCCTCCAACACAAGTATAGTACGACAACATATTTAAGTCATGAGAACTGTTAACCGGGCCCAAAAATCCAACGGCCCAATTTGTATTGTTCTAAACCCATATAACGATCCAGAAAAGATGGTTAAAAGCCGAAGAGGGCCTAATGGAGAAACTAAAGATGGTTGCGTTACTTGTGTATACTTGTTGTATGTATACAGTATATATACTGCGTAGTGGAATTCAATTCCGCTGTTATCCTTCCCTCGGATAACAGGGTCCTGCTTTTCCGATCGGCACCATCAGAATAAAATGGACGGATGAGATCTGTTCGGCAAAGCTCTTTTTTTACTTAAAAACCGAACTTTGCACTGAATCTGAACCGTTCGGTGTTGATCCGACAGTCACCGTTGGGATAACAGGGTACTAGGGGTGATTTGGCACCTCTATTCCATTTTGGAATTGTAAAACATCAGTTAGTAAAATAGAAAAAAAATTTGGATTAGACTGTTCCGCTGTTCCTACTATATGGTGGAATAGCGGATTAGTGCTCTCATGTGACTTTTTGGAATAGCCCTCAATTTTGTCAAACAACATTTTTACTCTTCCGAATAACTCAAAATATCACTATTCTTTCTACTCTTCTAATAATTACTCTTCCACTTTTGGATTATTCCTGTGTATAGGAAGTGTATACTGAGTACTCCTGATAATGTGCAAGTGTAGAGAGTAAATTGAAATGAGCCGCTACACAGTAAAACCACGAGAACTGCTGGGACAAGAGTACAATAAGTTTTTTTTTTTTTTTTTTTTTTTGAGGAAAACAATAAGGTAATACTGTTTATTGTTTTTTGATGTTTATTATAAGGTAATACTGTTGCCTGTTGGGCAGATGTACTGTACTGTACTGACTAGTACTGACGTTACGATGTCTGATTGGGAAATGAGGTTTCGATGCAAGAAACCGGATACGGTACAAGAAATGAAAAAAAAAAAAAAAAGAAACCGGATACGGTACAAGAAATCTGAAATCGTCTACGAGCAGTTCAGACTTAAGATGGATTAAAAAAAAAAAAAAAAAATTCAGACTTGAGAGCACCATGTGCCGTCCGGGGTTTTTTTTTTTTTTTTTTTTTTTCATTGGCTCATAGACAACAAACATTACAAAGTTGAATCATCCCAAATTACATCAAAGATAACATCATTCTAATTCAAAGACTAATTAATGAAAAACCACATCACAAAATCAAAAGCAAAATCCAACTATGCTTTTATAGTCTAGCTCGAAGTAGTTCTTCATTTGCTCCGGTTGTATGCGCGTCACCATTATCGACAACATAAGCTTCATTGGCAGGGGAAGAAAAGGAAAGGCCGGCTCTTGACACACGTAATGTGCCCACTAGTTTATCATGCTTTTCAGGTACCAATGAGGTTTCAGTTGACTATATATTAAGTAGTAATAGCTAGTGACCACCCATTTGATCTGTCGACCGGTCTACCGTATTTTTAATGAAAAAATATCATTTATATCTTTCCAATCAACAATTCAACATATATTATTTTCTAGTAAACAGATATATTACGGTTTTCAGTAAAACTTATGCAACTGTGACAAGAACATAGGTACATGTGGGTGTGTCGGATTGTGAGGGATAGATGGGTAACCTACTTTATAGGGTGGACTCAACATGTTTTCCATGGAATAAAGTATATTAATAGTTGGAAAATATTTATGGAAGTAGTGTGGAAATTATTAATTAATATCATTTTCAAATTTCCAGTAATTAAGTATGTTTGGTAGTCTAAGATAGTTAGAATTAGTTACATAAGTTTGAATAAACTATCAAACGAGATTCAATCTACAAATTTACGAATACACACATATAAAACTATTTTTTATTATTAAAAATTTTTTCATGTTGAATTTCAATTTCCCACATTGTCAAAATAATAATTGTCAAGTGAACCTCTTACTTACATAAATATACAATTAATGCATGGAATAATATTCACTCTCCAATGATCGACTTTTGATTTAATAACAAATTATGACGAACTTCTCCATGCACATATAGGGTTACGTGTTTGATATATATTCAACTAAGTTTTTTTGTTTGTAAATAATTAATCTTAGACCATTTGATCCCAATCATTATTAAAAACAACAATATCCAGCTACGTTTTATTTATTTTTTTTTTAACCTTCTGTTAGATGGAAATAAATTAAAAGGTCAAAGCTGGCCATGTCTTGATCATATATTTGTGAAAAGTCAAAGCAAACTATGTTAACATTTAAAATTAATCCAAATCTTCTTGATGCTTGATTATACATATATTTATAGTTGTCGGTCTGAATGAGGCAAATAAACACCGCAACAAACAGGAATATCTGAGAGAGATTTTGTAATTTTAATCATAAGGCGTCACTTATATATATATAGAAAAAGAAAAAAAATAGAAAAAAAAACCAAAAATAGAGAGAATCAGAGAAGTTTGATAAGAAATTATTGTTTCATAAATAATAGTTTATTGATTAAAACTTCAATTTAGCGAATCTAATTTTTTCCATGTTCATATCATTTGGTTGCATGTAAATTATTTCTTTTTTATAAAAATGTTGTCTTTATTTGTGATTTACTTTTAGTCCGTTAAGTTTGGATTTGCAAAGTAATGTATTTTAGTTTCAAGGAATGCTAATTTGATTTCAACTATGCGGCAATTGCCAGGCAATAATATGATGTTCATCTATATATCCTTACTCCTAATAAAATGAGAAATCTCAGTCGTTGATTTTTTGACATGAAAGTTCTATCTTTCCCAAAGAAGAAATTTCAATCGTGATTGTTTACTTGGATTGATTACCATCGTTGACGTACATTAATGTCCCGGCTCATTAAAATATAAGACCTATATTAGTTTCTTCACAAGGAATGAGATTTTGGCCTTTAAGATATATTAATTTTAGCCCAAAGCAACAGGTGGGCTCTTTACTAGTACAAAATTAAAATTACAAAGAGCTATAACTCGGGCTTCGCCCCGAAATATGATAAAAAAAAATAATAAAGCTTATAAAATAAAAATATTTATTTTAAAAAAATTAAACATAATTTTAAAATTTTTTGATGTTATATAATGATGATGATGATGTATAATTTATAAATAATAGGACATAAATGTTAGACCATTTTAAGGATTAAATTTTGTCTTAAACATATCATATCATCTTATTAAATGGGAAGAGAGAATGAATATAAACCATTAGATCAAAGTAGATGAAAAGATTTAAACAAAATCAATGGTTAATAATATTGATTATGTGGCATAGTTGAGGTGCTTAGAGAGTTACCCCTCTTTCTAGTTTATAGATTATGGAAGGCAACCGATCATCCATATATAGTACTTGCATATATGCATGTCATCAAAATTTTGAATAAATTTAAATTTTCTTGAAAAAAAAAATACATACATGATATACATCCTTTTATTTTGCAAAAAAAAAAAAGAAAAAAAAAAAGAGAGAGGGGTACGTAATACTGTTTACTCTGTAAAAATATATTTATATTTCGTCTTCATATACATAATTCAATTTTGCTTTATCTTTATCTTTATACATTCGAAAAAAATAAAAAAATTTATAAATTTTACAACGAAAAAGTACAACCAATTAAAAAATAAATAAAAAAGTTAAGAAATTTACAAGTTGGAGATCGAATCATATGTACGTAAATGTAAATTAAGCACGGATGCAATGAACCAGCTTAAATATATAGCTGCTGGCACGAAACAAACATCTACGACTCTTACTTTACGTACGTATAAAGACAATGAACCTGCTGACACCTTCTTAATATTATCGTTATATATATATATATATATATATATATGTGCAATATGCGCGCACTAATCATATTGGACCGTAAAGAATTTGCAAGTGGTATATATATATTGGCCGACACGAAATCTACTCGTCTCAAGATTTTTCTTTCCAACTAGCCAGAAACAAACAGATTTTAAAAGAAAAAAAAGGAACTAATTAACAGATTTTTGCACGAGTTGTCATGTTATTAATTAGCCTTAATATATTATCTTGTCCTTAGAATTGATGATCACATGCATGGACTGGACTCTTATCTCTTAATTGTATGTATGCAGTCATGGCCAGCACTAATTAATCAACAAGCATTGATGGGAGTATATATATATATAAGTATATTATCTCTAAAAATTGAAGGTATATATAGATATATATATATATATATTTTATAACGAATTAATTAAAATGAAACTAATCTATTCATGTGCCGTTAGGGCCTATATATATATTGCTCTAAAGAAGGATTAATTTCTTTTGACCTTTTCTCTGTCACAGATTTTTTTTTTTTTGGTGCTGCTACAGAGATACCATATAGTTTGATTTGGTCAAACGTCTTAATTGTGCAACTTAACGTACTAATCGTGCAACTTAATGTACGTACTAATAGTGCAATTTAATGTACAAATTGTGCAACTTAACGTGCTAATTGTGCAACTTAATGTACGTCTTAATTGTGCAACTTAATGTACTAATTATGCAACTTAACATGCTAATTGTGCAACTTAATGTACGTCTTAATTGTTCAACTTAACGAACTAATTATGCAACTTAACGTACTAATTGTTCAACTCAATATCAACTTATAGTTAGCATGTTGATATTAAGTTAAACAATTAATATGTTAGGTTAAATAATTAGTAAGTTGAACAATTAGTATATTAATTAAGTTGAACAATTAGTTCATTTGACCAAGTTAAATTATATGGTATCACCAAGCGTATCATCGGTACCAATGGTATCACCATATCATTTTCCTTTCTTTTGTACGTATTTGATGCCAAGATAAAAAGACTATTTTTAGTTGGTACGGTAGTACGTACGGTACCACTTTTTTCTACCCCCAACAAATGTACCTGCGGTAATTCTTTTTTTTCCTTCTCTCGGTACTAATGAAAATAGGTGTTGTCCATTATTGATTCGATTTAAATCCTATTCAATTTGAAATTATCGGACGATAAATTAATGGATTATTAATTAGTCAAGAATCATCCAACCTGTTTCACAGTAATTATATACTACAAATCGATTGCTCAATTAATTCCAACATAAGTTCAAATTTGTACAATTAATTTCTAATCGGTGCGAGCGTAATTTGCTGAGAGATTTTATTTATTTTCAACTATATTAATGTGGTTAATTTGAGATTTAGTCTGAAGGTTATAAATGAATATTACCCATTATCAGATTCATCTGTAACTGATAAAATTATCTGGGTGTGAGCATGAAAGCAACGTCCAAATAAATATATCCTGTTTAATTAGGATTATATTTTTAACACTGACAGGGTGCACCAAGTTTTTTTTGTTGAAGTATTAATTGGGGTTGAGGTGTACTATAATTAATTGGTGCCAAACTGCCAATGCATATTGTATTGACACATTGAACAGGCTACAAAACGAACCACGTAAGGGCATGTAGAAGCACACATCTACTATATATATCACACCAACACATTACCAAAATTTAATAATATTTTTTTGTACATGCTAGTAGCTACCGATCTTGTTATATAAATAAATAATTGAATATATATATGTTATATATATATGCCCATGTTGAAATATAATTATGTATTATTCAATTTATACTATTTCAATAAACCAACCAACAAGCGCCAAGCTGCCATGTGCTTTTTATCCAGAGGTATATATATATATAGCTCCAAAATAATGAATGTACTTTGTCTTTGTATAATTGTATTAACAATTATCTTCCTATAATTAAGAAACCCCTAAACTGCATCCTAAATCCTCATTTGTATGCTTTGAGATTGGATACTATCTTTGTCAAATTAATTAATTATGTTTCTAACCATTAATTAATTAACATTTTCTCTCCTTTAGTTTTGGTTGTAAAAGTACGTGGATAGGGTTCATTGTGATAACTAGAGCTGCTATTTAGCCTTGGCCATAAAAAAATTAGGTAGTAGCAAATAAATAATTATTTTTTATTAAAGCATTTATATTTAACATAAATTTTAAATTATTTCATGTTAATATAATAATAATATAATAATTCATAAAAAAATCAACACATTATTGTTGATCATTTTAAGAATTAAATTTTGGATTAAATATATCATATCCATCTTATTTAATGAGGAAAGAGAAAACTCATAAACCATCAATCAAAATAGATAAAGAGATTCCAACAAAATTAATAGCTTTAGTAAATAAATTGATGATGTGACATAGTTGAGATACTTAAAGAAATATCACTCATTCTAGAGTATGAATTTTATATAATTCAAACTGTGAAACCACAACAAGTCAATAATAATATTGTCAAAAAGAATTAATTAAGAAAAAAAATTAATATACATAATTTTAGAATTTTTTTTTAGAACAGTTTTAGATTTTATTAACATAGAAATTTTAGAGGATTTTATTAACATATAAATTCTAGAGTTATCAGAAACATACGCATGATTTACTTGATTTCACAACACATTCACTTGATTTTCCATACATCACAGCATTTATTTATTTATTTTTTGGAAAGAAGTGGAAACCCATTAGATTCATGGAGAAACTATAATAGCATAGTACTAAAAAATCAAGACACACTTTAAAAGACAGACCACAATTCACGCATGCATAAATCCTGCATCCACAAGACAATGAACTAATTAATTCCTGCATCAAAATACAGATCCTGCATCTGAATTTTGTTTTCAAGCATAAATTAATCCTGCATCAAGAAGATATAATAGTGAACTAAGATGTTGAAGGCTGCTCTTTTGAAGTTGTGCTTCATTTCATTATATCACCTCTTCTCCAAACAAGAGATCCTATCCATTACAAAGAGAGGGTAGAATAGTCTTCTTGATTAAAAAGGAAGAGGAGAGCAGCTTGAGCAAAATTTAAAATTAATTTGTGAATTATTTTTTGTACTTCTTTTGCATGAGTTTTTGGCAAGTATAGTTTTAAGTAGTAACAAAGTTTGTCACAGTAAATGATTAGTAATATACTAATATTTATCGCCATATAAGTACACACTACAATTTTGTATGCATATGTAGATATACTGTAAAACATTATTTCAAACATTTGTTGAGGATAGAGACATATAATTCTTTTGAACCCTTGACCATTTTATCACTACTTTTGTTTGCTTTCAATAGAAAGGCCTTTATCTGAAACAATTAAAGCAAACTTGACATATGAAGATATTATAATCTCCTTTCTTTGAAAGTTTCAGTAGTTTATGAACTATATACATATTAACCTGCCTCCTAATTACATGAAATTAATTTATATTTTTATGCTCTTACAAAATTTGAACACATTCTATGATGAGACAAAAATATAATGAGTTAGATTATTATACAAACATTTATCATTAGCCCCAAAATGTAGACGCCTCGAAATATACTCTACCATGTTCATAATTAAGTTCGAGTTTTAGTGTTCAATTCATATTAAAATAATGAAGAAACAAAGATTTGTCATTTGGAGCTTTCTAAGTACTTTTTATTTTTTAAAATGATATTATTTCATACGCAAAACATTCAATATTTTATTACTATGTTTAAGCTATTTTCAAGAATCCAAAACAAGTAATTAGAAAATTCCAAAATTAAAAAAATCATTGCTTTCCGCAATATTTTTATATAACGAATCAAAATTCTGAGCACAACGAAATATATTTTAACCATTTCCATCTCAAAATGCAAACCTTTACACAAAAGTCTATAGAAATTTAAGTATCCTCATATTAACTGTCCATATGTCCACACATACACAAAATCTGTAACTCTAAACTCAAATTTTATAACAGTATGGATATTAATATTGAGGAAACTAGATATATATGAGCCATGCATATATAGTCTAACTCTATCAATAACTATCTTCCATAACGTATATTCATGCATACTCAATGTACCCCAATCATTAATGGAGTTATATAAATGAATGATATGTAAAGATATAAGCCGGTCGTCTCGTCTGATCGGTCAATGAGCTGCAGTGCCTTATCCAAGCTCAGCCTTGTGGTGTGTTGTGCAAATTTTTTTATTAATCGAAATTGAATGGATTAAATTCCGGAAAATAGTAAGATGACACCCGTTTTTACACGACTAGATAAAATTGAAGAGTTTATTCGGTCCCTTTCTGAAGGAACCGAAGGAACCCTTCGGTATGGGTTTTTTTTTTTTCTTTTGCACCCGTGCTCCCTCCTGCCGGGCACATAAAATCTCTACCGAAGGGATAGTTCGGTTCCTTCGGTAGGGAATTTTAGTTTTTTTTTCCCCACCCGGCCCCCGCACCCCTTCTCCTCTCTTAGGAAGAAGGAAGAAAGGGAGGAAAGGAGAGAGGAAGAAGGAAGAAGGGGGTGGCCGGGGCAAAAAAAAAAGAAAAAACAATTTCCCATACCGAATTAACCATTCGGTCCCTTCTAAAGGAACCGAATGGTTAGTTCGGTACAAGAAAAAAAAAAATTTTTTTTTTAATACCCGGGATCTGCATGTGGCGGAACCAAAAAAAAAAAAAAAACCAATACCGAGGGGTTCTTCGGTTCTTTCAGAAAGGGACCGAATGAACTTTTCGGTTCTATCTAGTCGTATAAAAACGGGTGTCATCTTACTCTTTTCCGAAATTTGATCTTTTCAATTTCAATTAATAAAAAAATTTGTATGTTGCGTAACTTGTGTTGTGTTGTGCAGTGTCTCCAAGTTCCAATGCCTCATTATTGTATTTAACTATTAACCACGTAATCAGCATACAGCGCAGATCTGTACCCTTTTTCTCCTAATATATATTCACTAGAGAGTAGAGACAGACACCCAGGCCTATCTATTCTATCCCAATTTGGCAATATCTTGATCTTATAATTTAATCAAATTGTGAGCGTAGATATCCCCTGTGGCAACCATATGTATATACACCACGAGTTTATACTTATTTATGCAGTGGTAATTAAATTAAATTGATTCTAGGCTCGTTCTAGTTCTAGCTATACATATGCATATTGTAAATATTTATTTGTTTTAATTTCAATAGAATTAATATTGGTTCAACCTACTTCACAAAAAATATATATATATATATGCATATATTTTTTTAAATTAAGTTCTTAACAATTTGACCATGCATAGCCTTCACATGCCACAACTTGTTTGTGCCACAGGGAATCAAAAGCGCCACCCAGTCTATCTTTCCTTTTTTGTACGTATTACACTATTATTTTTTTATTTGAGAACGTATTACATTACAGTATTACACAGTTTCAGATTGGACTTCGACTTCTTTTTTTTTTTCTTTTTTTACACCTTAATTAACAAAAAATTTCAGAACTTTTGGTAATTGCAAAGATGGGGGTGCGGATTCCATAATTCCGATTTAAATTCAACCTTTCATAGAAATTGAAGTAGTGTTCCTACATTATTAAAAAATTGAAGTTTAGAACCATTGAGTAGTACATGGAAATTAATTAAAAAACGTTCCTTATTGTCAGCATTCTGAGGTAACATACTCCTGTAGTGTAGTCCTGTTACCCTCTCAAAAAAACAAAAAAGAAAAAGAAAAAAAAAATAAACTCCTATTACAACTACCAAATTAAAAAAAAAAAAACCTGACTATTTTTTTTTATATATATATATAATTTTAAGGGCCAATATCGATCGATCAAGAAGAGCCCACACATCACATGCCGGACAGTCGATCCTTTTCCATCATCAATTCATCATCGACCAACAAATTATAAGTTTATAACAAAACTCGTACTGCATTGTGCAGTTTACAACGTCAGCCATTAGATCGTCTTGAGATCCGCACGGGAACGAATCCGGAGACGATCCAACGGCTGATGTTGTGAATTGCATAATGCCAGTACAGCCGGGGATATACACTACCACAGAGAAAAGCATCAACAGCGGTTATTTAATGACAATTCCCAGCGGTTCAGTGACCGTCTGTAATACCGGGGTTGCTAATGCTTACTAAAGAACCGTTGTTGATGCTGTTAATCAACAACGGTTTATAAGAAGGAACCGTTGTTGATGATAGCAATTCCCAACGGTTTATAAGAAATAACCGTTGTTGATTCTTAAGAATTAACAACTGTTTTTTGTAAATAACCGTTGTTGATTCTTAAGAATTATCAACTGTTTTTTGTAAATAACCGTTGTTGATTCTTAAGAATTAACAACTGTTTTTTGTAAATAACAGTTGTTGATTCTTAGAAATTAACAACTGTTTTTTGTAAATAACAGTTGTTGATTCTTAGAAATTAACAACTGTTTTTTGTAAATAACAGTTGTTGATTCTTAGAAATTAATAGCTGTTTTTTGTAAATAACAGTTGTTGATTCTTAGAAATTAACAGCTGTTTTTTGTAAATAACAGTTGGGATGATGATTTTTTTTTAAAAAAAAATTGTTTATTTATAGAGATCAGCCCTTTGCTCATTCAAATTAGATATTATATACCATATTAACAAAAAAAATGTACATTAAAAAACTAATAATAAATTCTAATAATACCACAGATTAATTACCAAACTAAAATCCAATATAATATCATATTCATATATCCAACAAAATTAAAATCCATCATAATATAATAGAATTTCACAAATCCTAATAATATCCGTATACATCAGCACCTTCTCCTAATCTTGCATCATCACTTCCTCCTGATCTTGCACCAGCATCTCCTAATCTTGCATCAGCACCTTCTCCTGTGCCCGAATCTACAGGGAGTACAGTGAGTTTGCAATAATATATTTTTTTTGCAATATCTTAGAAACAATTTCGTACATGAATTATTTATAATTCAGTTTGTTAATTTTTTTCTTGACTTTAGGGGAAGAAAGTTTGACTACGATTTGTTTGAACTTTGAGAGAGCAAGGAAAGGAAGTGCCGGTGCTACCTTGAGAGAGCAAGAAAAGAGCAGGGATGGTGCTGCCTTCGCTGTCGGAGAGACCAAGGAAAGCGAGGGTTGGTGCTGGCCTTCTTTGTGCGGAGAGCAGGGAGAGTGAAGTTGGTGGTAGCCTCCGTTGCAGGAAGGCCTTTTCGGAGAGTTGGTGCTGGCCTCTATTGCGCCGCCGTTGCCGCTATCAAGCAGCCCTCCATCATGCTCCATGAAGAGGGAAGGGTTTTAGTCAGGTTTTGAAATTGGGGAAAATACAAATTGACTAAGGTCTGAAGTTGAAATTATAGTAGAGCAAAAGACGAAGTGGTGGGTGAGTTAGTGACATGATTCAAAAATTTTGTCTGGGAAAAGAATCCACAACGGTTTCATATAAAAAACAGTTGTTGAAAGATGTGGAGGCAGGAACCTAGGGAAAACAATCACCAACGGTTGTTAAAACAAAACCGTTGTTAATTATTTCACAATACATATTTTATGTTAAAAAGAATCAACAACTGTTTTTAAGAAAAAAACGTTGGTAAATGCTGCAAAGACTCTTATTCTAGTAGCATGGCTCTTGGAGAGAATCAACAACTGTTTTTTGTAAATAACAGTTGTTGATTCTTAGGAATTAACAACTGTTTTTTGTAAATAACCGTTGTTGATTCCTAACAACTGTTTTTTGTAAATAACCGTTGTTGATTCTCAGGAATTAACAACTGTTTTTTGTAAATAACCGTTGTTGATTCTCAGGAATTAACAACTGTTTTTTGTAAATAACCGTTGTTGATTCTCAGTAATTAACAACTATTTTTTGTAAATAACCGTTGTTGATTCTCAGGAATTAACAACTGTTTTTTGTAAATAACCGTTGTTGATTCTCAGGAATTAACAACTGTTTTTTGTTAATAACAGTTGTTGATTCTTAGGAATTAACAACTGTTTTTTGTAAATAACCGTTGTTAATTCTTGCACATGAATATTTTACATTACCAAGAATCAACAACGGTTTGAACTTTAGAAACCGTTGGGAATGCTGTCCCTTTGCCAACGGTTTTTTATAGTGAACCGTTGTTAATTCTTGCACATGAATATTTAATGTAACCAAGAATCAACAACGGTTTTAACTTGACAAACCGTTGGTAATGATTAGCCCTTTCCCAACGGTTTTTTAGAGTGAACCGTTGTTAATTCTTGCACATGAATATTTTATGTCAGCCAAGGATCAACAACGGTTTTTGTTTTATAAACCGTTGGGAATGCTCCACCTTTCCCAACGGTTTTTTATAGTGGACCGTTGTTAACTCGTGCACATGAATCAACAATTGTTTCTTCTTAAGGAACAGTTGGGAATGATATGCCTTTCCCAACTGTTTTTTAAAGGAACAGTTGTTGATTCTTTCTCAGATTTCGGGGTAGTCTTTAGCAACTGTTCCTTCTGATAAACCGTTGCTGATGTGTTTAATTAAATTTCCAAAATGCCACTGCCACTTTTCAACAACGGTTTTCTTGAAAACAGTTGCTAAGTTGGGGTTGCTAAAGCCCATCTCTGTGGTAGTGATATATGAGTTCATATCTCATAGATGCATCCTGCATAAGCATAATAATGCTGTGCACAATATATATATATATGTGTGTGTGTGAGCTTGCGATTGGACATCAAGTACATTGCTTACAGTTGTTCTGCTTACCAGCTAATGAAGATTGGGACTAATTATGAATTATCCATTTAATTAAGACGATCTAATGGGGTCTAATATATATATAGTGTAAGTACTTTGAATCGTACTTACCCCCTGTGCATCTTGTGATATATTAATTCTTATCGCATTAATTAAGGGATGCCATGATAGTGGGGAGCAGCTAATTAATACTCGAATAGGATGGTGATTAATTGATTATAGAAGTAATCGAATTGATTTAGTACGGACTAATTAATTAATTAATCCCAACATACCCCAGACAAAGCATATTATTATTAGAATACGTTATCAGATCAATGCTTGATTTTGTTTATAATTGGCAAATTAAACATGTCACTACTTCACCTAATTAATTAGAACTAGTTAGATCTATACCCCCTAAAATGAACGTCTCTGCTGGAAAATTAGGTTTGACAAAAAAAAAAAAATTCAAGAGTCCTACCTAGTCTATAGACTTTATATGCTACAAATTGGAGGTAAAAATTATAAAATTGACGTAATTATTATAAAATTTGTATACTATGAATATATGGACAGTTTTTTAATGGACTCTGAAATATCAAGACTCCATGCAAAATTGCAAATTTCGGTGCATTTTCTATACAAATTTTTATCAAAATGATGGTTCAACGCAGCATATTATAGTCTTTATGGAGACACTAAGTAAATTAATTTATTAAGTGTGATTAATATTTAGTATTTTTATGAGTCAAAGGAGAGTTTTTACTCTTATTTTCAGATGTATGTTGTGTGTCTGTAGAATGATTTTTTACTGGTTTTAGATAGTAGTTAAGTTAGTCCATTAGTATAATTATTTGGAAGATTGTTTATGTGTTGTATTTCAAAGCGAAATGCTAACATTAGCACAATAGTCTAGCTTGACTTATTAATATTACATTTTTAAGTTAAATTTATCTCCTCTTTCCTCTGTTTGAGTCAAAATGCTACTCTATAGTTATATCTTAGTTGAAATCAATTTGTTCCTGGCTAATATCCTTTTTGGATTGCTTAGTTAAATTTTGAGTTAGAAAGTTTGATGGTAGATATGATATTTATTTTGTATCATTTAATTTTGGATTCGAAATTTTCTGTTATTCTTTATGGATATAATCACTTCTGTTGAGTAAAATCTATTGCCTATGAGACTTTGATGTTAAAAAAAAAATAAACAGAGAGATTGTTTTTGACATTTTTTTGTGACGATGTACAAAATTGAGCACGCTTAAAAGAATCTCACAATTTGGTAACAAAATTTTAATTCCTCTAAAATTTAATTTTATCAATTATACTTTATTTAATTTTGTTTTGTTTTGTACCCATCTCAATTTGACCCCGTGGTTTCAAGTTCCAACAGCCTAGACCGTTGTACGGTGACACGAAATGGTCCTCCGAGTCCGAGTAGATTTGATTTGATTTGATCCACATCCACTACTCAGTGGTCTAAATTATTATTGCACAATCACAAACACAATCAATCCATTACAAACGATAATGTTATTAAAAAATGAGTAATACCTAGCGTTCATACAAAAACCCTCCGTCCACAGCTAGCGTCTATAGGTTGTACATTTCATAATACATTTGTTACAAAACGTATCCGTTACATTCTGTATACCTCTTTATATAAATGTATGGACGATATTTCAATGGACGCAAAATGTTTTTCTTAGAAAAAATTCTAAGTAGGTAGCTCATAAACCATCATGGCAAGGGGACCATTATAAATATGCAAATACGCCATATATGCCATCATGGACAAAAACCATAATTAACCTCTCAAAGCTCTTGTATACAAAGCTATACACACAGCTTCAAATTCAATTCTGCCAAAAACGGCAAAACAAAAAGTAATTCCTACATCAAGAATTTATATACATACGGAGATTTGAAAGGAAAAAAAGAGATAAGGAGAGGAATAATGGAGCCGGAGAGGCTAACTGAGGTGTGCTACAAAGAATGCATGAAGAATCATGCAGCCAAGCTCGGCACATACGCCGCCGATGGATGCTGCGAGTACACTCCCGACGACAACTACCCGACAAGTCTGACCTGCGCGGCTTGCGGCTGCCACCGCAATTTCCACCGCAAGGCGCTTATAGATCTGTCTACTCCTAATTCGGGTAGCCCCGATTCTCAGTTAGGTTTAGGAGGGCCGAATAGTTCGGCTGAACTGGCCAGCAAGAGGCGGTCGAGGACCAAGTTTACGGAAGAGCAGAAGGCACGGATGACGGCCTTTGCGGAGGCGATCGGGTGGCGCATCCCGAAGAAGGAGGGTGGCGGGTATGCCGGCAGGCGAGAGGAGGACGATGTCGCGAGGTTCTGTAAGGAAATCGGGGTGTCCAGGCAGGTGTTCAAGGTTTGGATGCATAACCACAAGAACAACGTACCGAATGCTTCTTCGACTACGCACACTGAGGAGACCTCCCCGATCGACGGAGGAAGCGCCGGCGGCGGCACTGAAGATGAAATTAAAGCTACCTATGGCTCAATTTAATGCATGGAAAAAAAAAACTATGTATCGTTTTGATTTCTTGATTTCACCTCTTTTAATTTATTGGAAGCTCATTAATTTATTATCCCTCAATTTTTGGTCATTTGTATCTTTATGATGATTCAAGTTTCCTGAGAAGATGATGTTCAAGTTTCTGATGGTTATCACATGAAGGATAATGCTAAATTGCTAATGCTACATTTTTTTTTTTTTTCTGTTTTGTTGGGTTCTTCATTTTCCTTTTCCCCTCAATTTTCTGTATTGTTTTATGATTTGTTCTGTCTGTGGACAACCATTAATTTCTTTACAGATCAAGCATCTCTCTTTAATTGTATTCCAAAAATATATTATAACCATCTGATTCAGACAAATAAACAGTCTATATGTTTCTTCCAATCCATAAAATACTTCACCTTGTTTTATTATATGAACTAGAGTTATAACTCGAGCTTCGCCCCGAAAAATAATATCAAATAAGTAATAATAAATTTTTTAATCATTGGCAGCCATGCCAACCTCTCGAAAAAAAGGTAATAATAAATTTTATAAATTTAAAATTTTTTTATTAAACAAAATTTGAGCATAGTTTTTGAATCTTTTAATATAAATAATAATAATTTATAAATAAGAAACATAAATATTAGATCATTTTAAGGGTTAAATTTTGTTTTAGATGTATCATATTCATCTTATTTAATGAGAAGAGAAAAATTATATAAGCCCTTGGATCAAAGTAGTTCAAGAGTTTAAAAAAAAATCAATAATAAATAATATTGTTGATTAGTTGAGGTGCTCAAAAATCTACCTCTTTATGTATATAGATTATCGTCTTCCTCTCTGAACGAGCAGGAGGTGCATTAAATTTGCACTTTGTATTTTTTTGCTCTCAAAAAAATGTATTAACTTCATTGCTGTCTGTCTGCTTGCTCTCAGGCTACCTAGCATTCACACAGCGCAGAGAACTGACGCAGCTTGTATTTAAAGAAATTGAAGCCCTTTTGGGTTACACAGTATTAAATGACGCCTTTAAAATATGCTCATGCTGTGTGGCTGAAAGCGCACAGTCGTTCTTCTGTGCAGCTTCTCGTTTAAAATATTTCTATTGGCCCATCACTTATTTATTAAAGATGTATATATTTTTTAATAGTATTACTTAAATACGATATAAAAATATTGATACTGTATTACTTGACAAAGACATATCGAAGTTTAATTAATTTGTAGTAGTACGTTTTAATTAATTCACTCAAATTGCAAAAAAAAAAAAAAAAAAAAAATCTGAATTTAAACGATTTAATGATGAGCAACCATTTAAAATTTAATATTGACACAGGATATGAAGATATACATCCTATTTATATATACAATTCGAAGCGCATCTACGATTTCTGCTTTTAAATTAAATATTATATTTTTGAAATATATGTGCCATAAGATTAAGATGTACCTTAGGTGTATCATATATATGGATGTTTAATAAAATCAACATTGAAATATCCTTGATTTTTGTTATTTGGTTTCTAACCGTCTCGAGCATCAATTGCACTAAAAAGCATGATAGAATTAGGGGGAAAAAAAAAGAACATACACGGTGATTTACTAATTATGAGATGTAAAAATTTTAACACCTTTAAGTTGGTTATAGATTCATGTAAACCTTGATAAAGTCCGACACAATTTTTTATTGCTTATAAGATGATCCAAGATTTTTAACAATTTATATTGATTGATCTTCTACAAAATATCAAATAATGTGCAGATAATATGAAATGTCTTGCACAATCGATCGATAGATGCTAAAGCAAACTATAAAATTTCCACTATTTTATGAGTTCTATATAAGAAGATTAAAGAAAACACTTTTTAACTCTTCAGCGAATTCCAAACTCGTATACTAACCTCATAAACGAAAATCTTGTGTTCAATCATGATTTTACTGACAGAATTTTGGTTTCTTCGTCGGAGCAAAGCGCCGAGTGGTATTCTTCATGTACACAATGTACACTACATAAACACTGTCATAGCTCTCATAGCACTACAGACTACAGCAGTGAAGGATATTCAAGGGGGAACCGCTTTTGTTTAAGAACAATGGGGAAATTCGAGCTTGTTATTTCTAACAGAACCTGAGGCCCTCAGTAGCAAATGACAACTACATATCGAATTGTACCAACATGTTTTGCATTTTCAATAATCAAATTTTGTACTGTAAATGACTCATTTTATTTCAAATTTTAATCCCGGAAAAATCAAGCAGTTGTACAAATTATACAGTAGTTGACTATATAACCTTACCGAACAATGCCAAAAAAAAAAAAGAAGGAAACGAGTCAACTGCTTGTTTGAAAGCACCCCATTGGTATGTATTGCACGAACACCCAACCCAAAGTACAACACTACAACTGCATGTTACACCAGGCCTCAACTAATTACACGTTATCTAACTCAAAATTTGAAGAAAGGGTGCTGCCCACAAATTCAGCATCTTTCTTTAAGGAAAAATGCAATTTATTTTACATTGAGAAAGGAACTATACCTAGCTCTCGTTAACTTTAAAAAATGTATATGAAAGAATGATATTATTGACTCCGTCCATTTTAGGATCTGTCTCAAACTCGGGATCAATGTAGAAGAATACCTGTGCCAAAAGAGAGGAAAAAAGATCCTTTTTTAGTAAGAGAGAGTTGATAGAGGGGACAGAAGGATTGCAATGAACTTCTGCAAGTGGACTTACTGGCATATCAATTTGTTCGCCAGGAAGAAGTGTCTGCTCCTCGAAGCAAAAACACTGTATCTTGTTAAAGTATACAGCTGCCTGTAATTATAGAAACTCATAAGTCAGTTTTAGATACATGAAACAAGAGGACAAAATCACTTAAAAAGGTAACAAGTAAAAAACAATTTGCTGCATTGTGAGTATATTGTGATTTATGCCTGTTTGGGAGATACTGTAACAAGCGAAAGTGCAAAAACAAGCAAAAACACTGCATTGCAGGAATGGGAGATACAGTAAGACACCCAACTACAAAACCAGAAGCACCAAATCAAACTGGACATATCTACAGTAAGCAAAGATCTATCGTCCCTCCTTGCCATAAGAATTTTGATGTGGTCATGGCAAAGCCTCTCAAAAAGCAAAATAAGCTTACCACCACTTATCACCGACCAAATAGAAGATTTCTCCATTAAAAGAAAGTGGAATTGATATTAGATGACAATTAAAGAAAGTTAAATATAAATTACATATATGGAAATTACTAGCGCTATGTGATGACTACTGACAATGATTGGGGATAAGGCAGCCCACAATTCCAAGAACAGAACTTAGCATTTACCTGTTATAACTTTGTCTTTGTTTTAATGAATTTTTGCAAACAAAGAACTGCACATACTGGAGAAAGGGTCTATAACTTCTCTTTTGTTAAATGGAGTCTCCCTTTTTCATTGGATATTGTTTACAGACTACACCTTATTTTGTAACTAATTCACTTCCACTCTTTTGTGCGTCCAATACATACAAATAATGGGATAATCTTGCAGTTACCAGATCCAATTTCCAGATTTTGAACTATATCAAGAAGATTAAAATTCATGTGATCGAAGCAGTCCATTATTTCTAATGAACTGTTATACATTTTAAAAACCAAGCCTTAACAAATTGGGGAGAGTAACATTATGGGATACTGAGGGGCACTAGACAAGGTACGGTAATACTTTCCATGGCACAATTTTCGTCATTCACAGGATATATTAGAAGCTGAAACTAGATTGCATTTAATTCAACCGAGAAATTATGAGATCACAGATACACATACCTTCATAGGTGTAACATTATATGTTGAAACACCAGTTATGGGAGCTGAACTTCGATTCTCAGCTGTATAAAATGCTAGAGCACTTTCACCTGGTTTAACTCTCACCTATTAATGATAGCACCAAAAAGTTAGGAATTTCATGAATTGTATACCTTTGAAAGTGACCCATGACGAACAAAAATGTATAACATAATGTATGAATTCCCATTAACCACAGAATTTCCTGAACCAACACTCTTTTTTTCCCCCATTTAGAGAAGCAACAAATTGGTTCGTACTTCAACAAAATTGGTCTGGAGGCACCATGTTTTTTAATGTTATCTTTACAGAGGTCATATAACACGTTCATCAAGCTCATTCCATCTAAAAAGAATGCAGCTATATTAAGATTTCAAATAGGAATAAACCTCTCTTTGTGTGGGAATAAACCTCCAGGGCATGCCGTCAGCCACATCGGCATTGAACTGAACAATTACCTCCCTAAATCATCAAACATACAATGCACGTTAACAATTACGATCAAAGTGATCTCATTAGCATGGAAAACCTTTAAATCTCCCCGCGGAGATTTCTTATGATCAAATTAAACACCCTAATCAATCAGTATGTTACCTTGACGTAGTAGTCCCGTCCCGAGAATGCCTCGCTATCTTCTCCTCCACAGTCTACATACAAACAACAACAACAACAACAACATGAGGCTCTACTCTAGGGTTTACAAGATCCACAACTGCAAGCAAAAGACTATAAATTACCAACGAAGTACCAGTAGTCATACCTCTTTGCGCTGGATGGTGCCGCCATAGCCAGTCGCCTGGCAGAACCGGCGGTACAGCGGCACGGCGGCGTAGGACGCGCCGACCATCGCGGCCGCCACTCCGACCAGGTACACCAGCGTCTTCCTGGAGCTCCGATCGCGATCCGCGGCGGCGGAGGCGGAGGAGGAGAAGCGCTGGCAGCTCGGACTCGGAGCAGCCCATGGCGGCTTGGGAGGGGAAGCGAGGCGGTGGCGCGGGAAGGAGAGGAGCGCGGAGAAGGGTTTGGATTTTGAAGCGAGGAAGCGAGACATTGGAGAAGTGTTGTCGATTTTGTACTGATCTGCTATTAGTTGTTGTCTTGTTGACACTTCATATCCCCTGCTGTACTGCATTGTGCAGTTCACGACGTCAGCCATTGGATTGTCTCGAGATTCGTGCAAACGCGGATCTCGAGATGATCCAACGGCTGACGTTGTGAACTGCACAATGCAGTAAGTTAGGGGATGAGCACTCGTCTTGTTGAGAGTTGAGACTTGGACCATGCGAATTCATATCCTCTACTGAGCAGCAAATTACTGTGCAGTAGACTGGCCGTTGGATTTGCTTTAACAATCGTGCAATTCAATCTTAGCGAGCCCCCTATAATCCACCTAAATTTTTTTAAATAGACCCCAAAAAATACAAAATCACGCTTTTCGATTCCGTTGCACGCAATTTTAAATTTTAAGACGGACGCTGGTGTCCAACAGGGACGCTACGGTACCGCAACGTCCCCCAACATCAGTGGGACGCTATTGTACTATAGCATCCCTTGCCACGTCCCTCCCAAACCCATCTGACCTGTCCTAAGAAGGACGCTGCACTACCCTAACGTCCTCCTATAGGGGGACGCTATGGTACCATAGCGTCCTCAAAAGGGAATTGTTAAATTAAGGCAACCACTCACATCAGTAATCGTAGGCACCAGTGTTAGTGTCGTACTTGAAATCTGTGAGAGAGGAGGAGGAGAAGAGATCTAAGGCAAACACAAGCACACCAATCGAGGAATTATAGACTGGATTAAACAAAATTTTCGCGTATGTTGTACTTTTTTATTGTTTACAGTATGTACTTTAATTTTTTTTTTTTTAGGAAGAAGTCTGTACGTTAATTACTTTGGTCAAAAAAAAAATAATGATATGATTAATAATTATCATAGACAAAGAAGTGCCATAGAAAACTCAACGTATGAAACTTGTTTTGTTCCTCTGACAATCTGCTCCCCAAAAAAGCAACGCAATTGCCCGCCTGTCATCTTGCTTTCTTTCTTACGTCTGGTGTCCCTCTTACATGAGGACGGACGCTGGGTTACCTCAGCGTCCCTTCGAAAGGAGGACATTAAGGTAGTGCAGCGTTCCTCCTATAACAAGTCAGATGGGTTTAGGAAGGACGTGGCAAAGGACGCTACAGTATAGCAACGTCTCACTGATGCTGGGAGACGCCGCGGTACCGTAGTGTCCCCGTTAGACGCCCGCGCCCGTCTTAAAATTCAAAATTGCGTGCAACGGAGCTGAAAACGGTGATTTTATATTTTTTGGGGTCTATTTAAAAAAAATTGATTCGCTGCGCAGCAGATGGTAGAAAATGAAGCAACAGGGGAATTCGTCATTTCAGATCCTCTGCCTTGACTAAGGCAATGTGCAGTGAAGTATGTGAGCCGTTGGATTGTCTCGAGATCTGAGTCTGCATGACTGTTGAAATGATCCAACGGTTCACTTCACTGTTTATATTGTCTTAAGGCATAAGCATTAGGAACTCGTATCGTATATGCTGTTATTTTCATATTTTTCCTATTATCTATTATCACCGTCTAGTCTAAAGACTAGATGAATGGATTGGATGTGTCAAAGCTTTGATCCGATTATCATCATTTTTTTTTGTGGCGGGTATGCTTTAGTGTTTTAGACATACCAACTTTATTAATTAGTATTGATGTTACATAAACATATTCATATTACTTATTTTTTATTCAAATCATTCGTACTAAATATGTAATCCACTTGCATATTAAAGTCATTAATTTAAATAGTTTCTCAATTAATATGAATATTAATGTAGTCGTTTTAACTTTTTTTAATCCCTATAACATTTCCAATATTTTATATAGATTATTAGTTATTACTAATCAAGTGAAAAATTTTTAATAGTTTTATCTTAGCTTTTATTAATTAAGGAGAGGCAAGTTTATGTATTTGTGTCATTGTATAATTAATCAAAGAACAGCACTGTGAGGTTAAAAAAAAAGAAAAGAAAAATCTTCATACAAAACATAACTGGTAAAGAGCCACAAGAACTGAGACTAAAATATGTCAAACTACAATTTTTATTGCTTAACAGGAGTAAATATTCTACAATTTTAAATGGCATTCATGCGAAATTGAAGAGCCACAAGAACTTGAGACTAAAAAATGTCAAACTACAATTTTATTGCTTAAAGCAGGAGTAAATATCCTTATACGGAATTGAAGAGAGTGAATGCGTGTAATTCAAAAAAAAAAAAAAAAAAGAGTGAATGCGTTCCTCAGGGGCTCAGACTGTCAGGCAATAGTCCTCATCCTCTGTAGCGCTGCATTGTGTAGCGCGGAACATGAAGCGTTAGATCATCTCGAGATTCGAGCTAGCACAGCTTTCAAGATGATCTAACGGTTCACATTTCGAACTACACAATGCAGCGCTACAGAGGATATGGAATCGTCAGTCAACAATGAAATTGGGCCAAAACAAAAAACAAAAACAGGAGTGGGATGCTATTGCTCTCCGCTGGCCACTGTGGCCCCATTGTGAAACGAAATTGACACGTCCAGTTATGACAGGCTATAATATCCATCTGTCTAACAGGCTGCAAAAGAAAAGGAAATAAAACAACCAGGACATCACTTTCACTTGGTTGGAAAACTGCTATTCTATTGCCTTCTATATGGAGGAGAGAGTCCGCCGTGCAACATGGAACCGGCACAGTGCCGCCGATGGAATTCGGGCAGGGAGTTGTAGTGCCGCGGATGCATATTACAATCATAGCTTGCTGAGTCTTAACAACAATAACGGGTTCAAAGGGATTTCACTTCACAATTCACATGCTTTTCTTCTAATCAAACTTACAAGTTGCATCTGCTCTACTCAATGGATAAAAAAAGAATGCATATATATATAGCATCATCTGCTTCAAATTGAAATATGATGTTATATATAATTAAACCAACTTAAGCAGAAGTATTATAAAAGGATTTCTTGTACTGCTATTATAGATCATCAAGTAGAAAAATGCATACTATTACTAGGGAAAATTAGGAGATCTATGGAGGGTAAATTTTATGTTTTGTCCTGACGGAGTTATTTAATATGAATGAGAACGTTATGTGATGTTATTATAATGGCTCTTTTGTTAATTAATTTGTTTTTATCATGATTCTGTAATGACATTTTTCCTATGATATGGCTTTCCTCTCTGTCAATTTGAAAAGAAGTTATGGGAATGTATTTCACTTGAATCTTCGACCAATTCATTATAATGTTTCACGTTTTTTTCTCAGTAATCTGGTCATCAGCCGAGTTAGACATGTAGAGTCTTAGAAATTTTATTTTTCGATCGCATTACTAATCTTTAACAGCAAAATATCCTTATAAATTAATTTATCCGGTCAATGGAAGTTTAGAGATTTTCCTTTGCAAAATTAATTATGAACACCTGATCATATGCATGCAGTTGCATTTTGCATTAGTACCAGAGGTCTCTCCAAATATTAATTATTCTAGGCTTATATAAAGAAAAGAAACCACAGCCAACTCTATGGATACATTAATTGCATTAATATAATCGTGCCCAATTAATTAATTAATTAATTAATTAAATCGATCTCATTAATTAAACAGCTTTCTTGCATTGACATAGAAATCCGATAACAATAAAACATATCGCTATAAGCCAACAAAAAACAATTGTGTACTTGTAGGCAGGGTCAAGGCGAATGAAATCTTTTGGTTCGCTCTGGAGGAAGAGAAATGTATAAATCCAGAAGTGGATGGACCAAACAATAATGTGTAATGTTGGCACAGCACTTGACATGCGGCATGCGGCCACGATCAGAATGATGAACGACGAAATCACGAATGCCATGAGCTGCGGATTTTTCTGGATGTCATGCACGGCCATGACGAAATATGGAATCAGTGATAAGACTACGAAAGCCAGACTCGTGCCGCATGCGACTTTGAGAGTAAGCTCTATCTGAGGAACGTCACCAAGCTTTTCAACTTCAGCTTCTTCCTCATCATCTGACGAGGAAGTGTACTCATCAACAATTGACCAAGTGTCATCAGCTCTGCATCCAAACAAACAATGTTTCATCAATTACAGTTCGATTTCGATCTGCATCAATTAACAACACATGCATGTGTTCATCTGCATCTGCCGAAAGAATGCGTTAATTTTGGTTTAGCAGTCATCGATCTTACCTAGTCACGCTGACGTCGCATTTCTCTTTGTTCTTCATTAGTTAGAACTGAGCAGCAGCAGCAGCAGCAGCAGGGCAAACTGATTGAAGAATGATTTACTAGCTAGCTAATTTTACAAGGTGGATGGCTTGCTATATAGCTATGTACAGAGGAAGTGAATCCATTTATCTTCATCAACATGCTATTTCAAGGGAATGTGAAAATTGCTAATTAATGCTAAAGTATTAATTCAGTTCTGGCTTCTAAATGAAGGCAACTATTCTTATAGTATTCTTTGTTTAAGAATTTAAGCAGGCTTAAAATATAGGGGAGGGTGACTTCAAAGTTCTTAAAAATGGAAATGATTTATAGATGTATATTTTTAACTTGTACGTCAATCTTCACGACGGGTTTTTAATAAATTAACTAGACATAATCCTTACAATGTAAGTTTCTTAAAATTGTAAAATGATGTTTTTGTGCTCCCAGTACAGTCAACTTTGTTGATGCGCCTTCTTATCATGAAAAACAATTCAAAATTGCCAAATCTCAGCACATCATTTGATCAGATACTTAAAGTTGGAATTGTAGTTTTCTTATTTATTTTTCCGAAAGGTTGATAGCAGCTATTTCCTATGAATGGATAGTTGTGTTTCTTATTTTTGTGCATTAAATTATCTTCTTCAATTTAAAATCATTAAACACATGTAGCTTTGAAAAAAAAAATACTGGTATACGGATTTTTTGCAATTCACATCCTCTACTGCGCAGCAACTCAACTGTTGGATCTGCTTTAAGATTCGTGCAACTCAATCTCAAAAAATCTCCCCTATAATCCGTGTCGTTGATTCGGTGCACAGTAAAATACTGCGCAGCAGAGGATAAGCACTCGATCTTTTGCTACGCGTTCGTATTTGCTGTTATCCAACATAAATTACAGGGTCCTGTTATTCTTCATCTGTGCCGTTCATTAATTCTAACGGGTCAGATTTCAGAGCGCTGCTCTATGTTGGATGTTCTTTTAAATTTTAATCCATTCTGACCGAAGCTTTTTGGCGATTCATCCATCCCAACTGCAAGCAAATTAAGGAAAGATAAAACTTGCTCTTGTAATTAAAAGTTGACAATATTTTATCTTCTTATAAAAAAAATTACTTGGAACGATACCTTCTTTCATTTTGTATATTTCTCAATGAGTCTTGTCCTTACATGTGTATTTTATTTTGACGGTCAAGCATATATTTTTTAAAAATAATATAAATCAGTACCGATAAATATATCAGAAAGAGATCCACTGATAACCAACTAATTTGACAACTTTGACAACGGTTTCTCAAGTAAATGTTCTTGTATGTCAAATCTCAGATTTTTTTTTTTATATTTTTTTTCTTAGATAGATGAGAAATATATTTTTGAATGGTCCATAATATTTATATCAAGCCATTTTCTAATTATCTAAAAAATAGAAAAAGAAGAAAAATTTATAAATTTTGGTCCAAAATATATTTCTGTTTGATGAGTATGTTGAACGGTTCAGATTGATCATTTATATTTTGAAAACGATAATATGAACCCGTAGTACCAAGTACCAACTGATATGTATTATCCACACTTAGACTATTATACTAACGTTAGCATTTTGGTCTGAAATGTTAACGACTCAAATTTATGTTATCGTACCGGAATTCATGATTTATGGTGCTTAATAAGTTCTTTATATAAAAATATTGGAGAATACATAAATTTTTCATTTTTAGAGTTTTCTAAGTATTTATTTTGAATTTTAGAAAAAAGCTCATAAATATTAATAAAATATTGATGTTTTGTACATGCTATTTTCAAAAATGCAAAACAAATACTTAGAAAACTCTAAAAATGAAAAATTATTGTATTCTCCAATATTTTCATATAAAGAATTTATTGAGCACCATAAATTGTGATTTCGGATAAGATAACATGAATTTTGAGGCGTCAGCATTTCATATTGAAATGTTAACGTTAGTATAATAGTCTAACTCGTATTATCCATAGTATTGTAGCCTCACCATTATATGTTAAATTATCCTTTGGAAAGCAAAATTTAATTTAAAGGTTTAATTGAGACGGTGGTTTTTATTAGACAAAGTCACAAAACATAACAAATGATTAACTCCTTGTTTAAGCTTCATAATGCAGCACCGTCAAGCACAATAAATATATTGTCAGAGAAATTTTCCATACTAAATTAAAAGAACAAACATCAAGATAAAATATGTTACATGTAAGAGAGACGGGCAGCTTCACACTGGAGACTGGACTGACGCTAAAAGGGCAGTCCTTGAGGGCTTGTTCGGCGGTTTTATTGGCTTAAATATTTAAGTATTGCTAAGTTATACTCATTCGGGAAAAGAAAAATAACTTAAGAAAGCTTTAGCCTTAAGCCATGGGTATGACTTCCTTAAAAATCCGGGCAAGGCTTAAGCCCCGGTCAAAAGGAAGCTTAAGGAGAAGCTTTTAATCTGTGCTAAGGAACTTGTGTTCGGAAGGATTAAGAAGCTAAGGAAATTAAATGAAACCTAAGAAGACCTAAAGAGGGGTTGCCGAACATGCACTGAGAGATTTTGGACAGAATTGATTAATTGAGCTTTTATATCAACCGTTGATTAGATAATACGGTGAAGATGAGAGCAAACAGGGCCCTGTTATTCCATTTGGAATAACAGCAGATATGGACTCCTTTTGCTGCTGCTTCCATGCATCACAAGATGAGATCCTCGATCCTCCTACCTAGTGTTGTGCTCCCGGGCGGGTCACGGGCGGGCGACCCGTCGGGCGAGGTTCCGGCGGGCTAGTCCGGGTGGCGGGCGACGGGCGACGGACTACCCCGGGTGAGAGTGCGGAACCCCCGCCCTTACCCGCACTTCGCCCGTCAGGTTACCCCGGGCACGGGCGGGCGGCGGGCGGGCGGCGGGTTTAGGCCGAGCGGGGGGTTTGAGCGCGGGAAAAATGTGATACAATTTCGGCCCAAAAATTTTTTTTCGGTCCGAAATTTATAAGTTTGAAAATTTATTTGAAAATTTATAAGTTTGTTGAAGTCTTGAAGAACAAAAAATTGCAACTTTTTTTTTGAAATTGAGTTATATTTTATAAGTTTGAAAATTTATAAAATCTATTTGGAAATTTATTAGTTTGTTGAAGAACAAAAAATTGCAACTTTTTTTTTGAAATTGAATTGTATTTTATAAGTTTGAAAATTTATAAAATTTATTTGAAAATTTATAAGTTTGTTAAAGAACCAAAAAATTGCAACTTTTTTTATAAAAATGAGTTCTATTTATAAGTTTGAAAAATATATTTTTTAAAAAAAAAGTTACCCTCCTCCTTTCTTCCGGGCTTGGGACCGGCTATGCTATTATATTATAAAATAACATAGGCGGAGTTCTAACTTTTTTTTTGTTAGTAAAATTTTAAGAAAGTAAGAGAGTATTTAATAATTTGAAAAAAAAAAAAAAAGGAAATAGAAGAGTGTATAGACTTCATACCGAAACTACCTATTTAGTTGGTCGATCGCATATACCATACGCCGCTCTCTTCTTCAGGTTCGCATTCGTCATCCGAAGCCGACGACGCGTTGCTCTCTTGAGTTTCGGCACCGGATGAAGATGGTTCAATTTCATTGTATTGCTCACGATTTTCCGCATCAATCCAATCCTTGAGGCATACGAGTCGCTTGAAAACCACCGGCCCCAACTTGCTTCTAATATCATTGAAAACCAAAAAATAGTTAGTAAAAAAAATAAGAATCCGAATTAAAAAAAATGTGTAGATATAATAAATATAGTCATTTACCTTTTATCGGTAAGAATCCGATTTGCCGAACTAAAACAAGATTCGGAGGGTACGGTGGACATAGGAATGGCAAATATGTCGTGTGCCATAAGAGATAGAGTTGGGAAAAGATTTGCGCTTCTTTTCCAATATTCTAGAACATCAACCCCCTCCGATTCTCCCGGTAATCCAAAAAAGATATTTAACTCGTTGGAGGTGTTGTACATAGCATCCGAACTTTCCGATAAAGATGACAACAATCCCTCGGACGATTGGGTCCTACTATTAAATTTGAAGATAAAAAAAAATCAAATTTTAGAAAACCGAATTTTTAAAAACCGAATTAAAAAAAAAACGAATTAAAAAAAAAAACCCGAAATTAAAAAAAAAAACCCGAAATTAAAAAATGTACCTCCCGGGCCCGGCACGACTTGTAGAAGCCGGTTGTTGGGCTCCTCTTCGGGCGTAATATAGGTTGAACATATCTTCAACCATTTTGGTCACAAGTGCATCCTCATCTCCACTCGAAATACCTAAATTATTGTTATAAATCCGTAGCATCTTTACCGCGTAGAACTTCTTGTATGTTGGATGGAGGCAATTTGCGATAACCGTGACGGGAGGTACGCGTTCCCAATATTTGAGAAACTTGTCCTTCATGGCTTGTACGATCGGAGCGACACTTTCGTCGGATTCCTCCATTACTAAGCAAATTTAAAAATTGAGAATATGAGAGTTAAAAAAAAATTTGAAATAAAAAAAAACCGAAAATAAAAAAAAAACAGAAATAAAAAAAAACCGAAAATAAAAAAAAAACAGAAAATGAAAAAAACAGAAAATAAAAAAAAACAGAAAATAAAAAAAAAACAGAAATTAAAAAAACAGAAAATAAAAAAAAACAGAAATTAAAAAAATCGAAATTAAAAAAAAAACGAAATAAAAAAATGAGATTTATAAGAAATTAAAAATGTACCTGCCATGTCCTTGTACACTCCGGAAATGTAATAGAGGTGGTGAAGCAACGCATGCGCGGTCGGTGTGTACGAGCAAGACAATGCTACCGTTGCTTTAAAAAATACTTCAAGAAATTTCATTAGTTGGTGTAATTGGGCCCATTCACCGTTCGAAAGCGCTAATAGCATTCCGTCGGTCGATTCATTCAAAATTTGATTGATAGCACAGGCATAAGGAAAAACTCGTTTTATCATTCTATAAGTTGAGTTCCAACGGATATCGATATCCCATGGCACTCTTAGTTTACTATATCCCAACCTTTCACACAAAGCATGAAAGCTTTGTTTTCTAACGCCGTTAGTATAAATAAAAGTTAAAGATTTTTAAAATTTTTGTATTAAATCGCTAACACAGGACATTTTAAGTCCCGCCTTAATGGTGAGATTTAAAACATGACAAACACATTTTTGGTGAAACAAAGCTCCATCCATATTTGGAGATAATGAACGGAAAAAATATTCTATAGCTTTATTATTGTTACTAGCATTATCAAAAGAAATTGAGATAATTTTATCTTCTAAATCATTTTTCAAATTATATTCTCTTGCAACACCCATAATTGCTTGAAAAACTACTTCGCCGGCGTGCGGCCATTCTATTACACGAAAACTTAGTACTCTTTTTTGCAATTTCCAACTATCATCTATATAATGTGCGGTAATACAAATATAAGATAAACCTTGTTTACCGGCGGTCCAAATGTCGGATGTGAGTGCTACTTTAAATGGTGTGGTTGCAAATATGGCAATCAATTCATTCTTACGATCCGTAAATTGTTGTTTAAGTTCTTTGGTCATTTTCCTATAATGAATTCTTTTGTAAAATGGTTGACCGCAACCTCTAATCATTAGACGGGCAAAACTCAAACAACCGCCCATGCTAACTGGTTGTTCTTTGTGGGCAATATACCGTGCAAACTCACTTAATATTTTTTTTTCATCGTATCGTTGGTGAGTTCGTGTACCATCCGGGTTGATAACAGATTGGACCGATCTAGAGTCAGGCTTTTCTTGTGGTTCTTTACCGTCTTTCTCATGAGCACGGGCATGTCTAAGAAACGAACTCAAACCATTATCCTCATCATAAATAAACTCACCTTTGCAATCTTTTACCTTGCATCGTGCGCTTATCACCTTGCCGGTGTCCGGATCGAGAGTTTGCTCGTAGAAGTGCCACCATGCCGCGTTGTACCTCGGGCGGGGCCCCTTTCTCTTTTTAAGACCCGGTTGCGAGGTTGACGGTGCCGCCTCCACCTCCTCTTCTATTTCGGTTTGTCCGACCGAAACATGCGGTACGGGTGCGGCGGGGGTTGAAGCATATGCGCTCCCCGCTCCACTTCCGGAGCTCACGGTGTGAGGAAAAAAATTAAGGTTGGGCGGTGGTGCTTGAAAAAATTGAGGCGTAGGAACATTTTGTGGAAAATTTGTATTTGTTGGAAAATAATTGGGGTTTTGTGAATAACTAGTACCGAAAATTTGTTCACCTAATTGTTGAAAAGGCTCATCGATGTTTGATGTGAATTGGTTAGGTGGTGGAGATGCCATTTTGTCACTACAAATGTGCAAAAAAAAAAAAAACGAATTAAATTATTGTAAAAAAAAAACCGAATTAAAAAAAAAACAATTTAAAAAAAACCGATTTAAAAAATCGATTTCAAAAAACCGATTTGATTAACCGATTTAAAATAATATTTCTAAAAAACCTTTTTATAATTTTTTAATTCGGTTTAAAAAAAAAGAATTAAAATTTAATTTAAAAAACCGATTTCAACTATTATTTCCAAAAACCGATTTAAAAAAAAAACGATTTTAAATAATTGTGCAATTACATAAAAAATCAATTGTAAATTTCTAATATTCATATAATGTTAAAAAATAAATAATGCAAGAAGATTAGAAGAATATACCTCCGAATTTTGCGGGAAGCCGGCGAAGATATTGTGCAATTTGCGGAATTAAATTAAATATTACCACCACAACTTAAATACTAAATACTAATATAAATAATAGTAAATATAAAATTGAATAGTAAATATAAATTGAGAATATGAGAGATTGAGAGAGTATTAAGTGTGAGAGATTGAGAGAATTTGATAGTTTGGTTGTGTGGAATGAGTTTGGGAATGTATGGATGTATTTATAGGTGTAAATTGGATGGGGGGAGATTTGAATATAGGGGATCGTTGGGTCCCTAGGGGACCGTTGGGGGGTCAGGTAGGGGACCGTTGCCCCCCTGGCGCGGGCTACCCTGGGCGGGTCGGGTGAGACGGGTTCCGGGTGCAAGCGAGACGGGCGAGAGGACAGGCGAGGGGGGCGGGCTACCCCGGGCGGGTCAGGTCGGGCGACGGGGCGGGGCGAGGCGAGTCCAAATGGGCGTGCGGGTTTGGGCTGGCGTCACCAAATAACCATACCCTTACCCGTTTAAACCCGACCCGTCGGACCCGGGATGGGCTACCCGGGTTGTGGGCCCGGGCGGGTTATTGCGGGCGCCGGGCGGGGGCTATCGGGTGCGGGCGCGCCCGTCCCGGGCGAGAGCACAACACTACTCCTACCATTGAGACAGTTGGATAGAAGTGAACGAATCAGATTTACTGATGAAGATCAGATCTCTTGTGATTCAAATCGCCTCCTCCTCCTCCTCCGCGATTGCGATTCTTTTGACAGACAGCCGCCACTCGCCAGCCGCACTTGTTCGCCTTCAAATTTAGGCATGCAGGCAGCGGCTATCTCGCTTGCTTGCTGAGTTGAGTTGCTAAGCAGCCAAGCAGGGCGAGTGGTTGAACGTTGGATGACGCTGAAGCAACACAGTCATATGTCCCCTTCCCATTCGTCAGGTTAATTCGCTATCCAATTCGATTCTGTCTCATCTCACCACTTTAGGATTCAATTAGGGCCTTCCTTCATCAAACCACCCTAATCGTCTAGAAATCGAACTAATTTTAAGCAATGAAAAGAAATTTAATTTGAATCAAAAAAAAAAAAAAAGAAATTTACGGAATCACTGCACTGTTAGTGTTGGATAAATGTAAATTTATGTATGGTTTAAATTTTAATAAGATTGAAGCACCATGAACCATACATACATTCTGTCTTGTCATTTCTATAAACGGTTTGGAACTTTTAAATTTAAATTTCTTATGTATAAATTGAAGGATTTTCAATCACACTGATGAAGTCAGACCCATCAATACTTGAACGACTACATGCACCTACCAAAGCTGCATATTGGCCTGTAGCTGTTGAAGGTAATTTTTATTTGAATTTTGGTCTACTCAGAAGAATAATTAACTTTTAAGTGTGTCAATTTGAAACCTTTATATCTAAAACTATAGGAGATCGACCACCAGCAAAAATTCCTGTTCCAGTTCCTCAATCACATTCTTCAAGGACTGATGAGCTGTGTATGTATATAATTTTTTTCACATAAACACAATGAAATTTCCAAATCTACTAATTTGTACACTTTGCACATTGTAGATGCTTAGCCAACCTCAAGAGCTGACAAAATTTGGTCACACATTGGAGGCTGCTATTGAGGCAGCTGCAATAGAGATAATTGGCCTGAGGGATGTCTTAAATGAGTGGGATGTTATAGAGGTGCTAGTGCTGTTCTTGAAGATATGAAAAAACGGTCTGTATATTATCCTTGTCAACTTTGTATTTAGATTTGGGTGTTTTTCCATGAAATTGGCCAATTATGATTTAGAGTGCAGACTTTGAACTTCCATGCAATTTGTTTTATGCATTTGCTGATTAATTTGCTTACCTGATTGTTCCCTTCTACTTATTACAGGTACCCAATGAATGATGCAGCAGAGACAATAAATGAGATTGGGGCCACAATTCATAGGGTCTTGGGTGGTACTAGTGGTACCTTGTATGTATCACTTAATTTTTTTATCCTACCATATATTTATGTCCCTTATCTTGTGTTTGATTGTTTTTCCTAGGACAAATAGCCTAATCAATGTATGCCTTATACTTCCAGATATGACATATTATGCAAGGCTGCCTATGCAAATCTAAAGTGGTCTGCAGAACCGACAGCACGAGAGTGTGAGTAACATTCAAAGCCAATTGTTATGATATCGGGTAAAAGTATTGGTTGATTTGTTTGTAACAGACCTGACAATACTTTGCTTGCCTACCTTAGGTTTATGAGCGCTAGCAATAACAATTGCAATCAAATTGAACAAATTGAACTTTCAAACAAATAAATCAACAAATGAAAAAGCTTGTCTTATGAAATAAATAAACCCAAATGCCCATGAACAAGTTTGTTTTTTAAAAAAATGAATATGATCAATCAGATAGATTTGTGTTCTGTGAGGGTACCTATGGTAATCTCTTGTACTTTTCCTTCCCATTTAGGGATAAATGCATTAGAAGCATCACTTGCTGCTGTGAGCAAATATGGTGGGGCCCAAGCTGGTTACCGCACTATGCTTGATGCTTTTATTCCAGCCTGTACTAAGCTGAAAGAGGTAAGAGATTCTTTTCAACTTTAATCTTATTGTTTGATAAGTGATCACTAATTGACCTCTGAATTGTTGTAAACTATAGTCTTAGTGTTGCTGCTGCTTTTTTCTTTTTTTCTTTTTTTTTTTCTTCCTTTTCTGGTTATAATATTTTTTTTTTGTTGGGGGGGGGGGGGGGTGAAGAATTGCACGGTGGATAATTTTGTGCTGTGTGATCGACATATCAAAATGCTATATATGCCAGCAAGATTGCACAATTTAGATGTTCTTTACTATATCATTTTTTCTTTTCAGATGGCTCTATTTCAAATGCCATTTCATTTTCCTTCTTAAGGACCATCTTTTAAGAAACCGAAAACTATAGAATTTAGTATTCAACAATGTATTCATACGCATATCATATGGAGAGGCTTGGATTGACCATATGGGTATGATAGGCATGATTTGGACCCTATATATTTCATCCCAAACACAAACTTTACATAATAATCTTATCTATAAGACTTTTATTCTTGTTTTTATTTCGGTGATTTAAGGTGTTATATCAAATATTACCACTTCATGATGATCTTTGCTGATCAATGTATAAGGTTTTTAATTTGTATATCTACAGAGGTTGGATGCTGGGGATGATGCTGTGGCAGCATTCATTGCATCTTCAGAAGCTGCTGTGGCTGGTGCAGAGTCGACCAAACACATGCAAGCACAAGTAATTTATCCAACATGTTACAACCGGAACAGTATTGAGAGTTGATCGGAGATTATGGAAGACGACAGTGGAGAGAGTAGAAGAGAGGAGCACGGTGGAATTATCAGAATTTTCTGGAAACTGAATTGAATTTTTCAGTTCTATAGTTCATTATGCATATATCAAACAAAATAAACAAACATGGCCCAAAAGGCCCAATACAATTTGTGTCACAAGCCCAACAATCTCCACCTTGACATAAATTGTGACCAAAACAAAATTAACACAAAATACAAGCAAAAGCTAGCAACCAAAACACAAAAGTGAAAACACAACAAGCATAAAGCTAGCTACAAACCGACGCCGAATTTGTGCAAAATTTGAACTTCGCAATTGGAAGAGGCTTCGTGAGCATGTCCGCGGGATTCGACTCCGTACCAATCTTCTTAACAAGCACCTTACCTTCCGAGATGACATCTCGAACAAAGTGGTACCGGATGTCGATATGCTTTGTCCTCTCATGATGCATACGATCTTTTGTCAAATGAACCGCACTTTGATTATCGCAAAACACCACAATCGGACCATCAAAAGAAGACATCTCACCAACAAATGCCTTAAGCCAAATTGCCTCTTTAATTGCCTCCGTAATTGCCATGTATTCGGCTTCGGTACTTGAAAGTGCAATGGTTGGTTGAAGTTGAGACTTCCAACTAATTGCACAATCACCAAGGGTAAAAATATACCCCGTCAAAGACCTCCTCTTATCAAGATCACCACCAAAATCCGAATCCACATAACCCGTTAGTGGTCCATTTCCTTTCCCAAACTCTAAACGAGCATTTATGGTACCTTTCAAATAACGGAAAATCCACTTCACCGCTTCCCAATGCCCTTTCCCGGGACAAGAAAGATACCTACTTACCACACTAACGGCTTGAGCAAGGTCGGGCCGAGTGCATACCATCAAGTACATGAGGCTCCCGACCGCACTAGAATATGGCACCTTCTCCATATAGCTCCTTTCACCATCGGATTTTGGACTCAAAGCGGCCAAAAGCTTGAAATGCGCCGCAAGAGGAGTTGAAACAACCTTCGCTTTCTCCATGCCAAATCGGCAAAGAACCTTCTCGGCAAATCTCTTTTGTGAAAGATAAAGTTTCCGATTGGGCCGGTCTCTTGTAATTTCCATACCAAGAATTCTTTTAGCGGCCCCCAAATCTTTCATTTCAAATGCCGAGCTAAGTTGTTCTTTCAACAAATTAATTTCTCCCATGTTGGTGGCCGCAATTAACATGTCATCCACATAAAGCAACAAATAAATAAAATCACCACCATCCAATTTCTTAAAATAAACACAACTATCATAATTAGAACGGGAGAAATTAATACTAACCATGAAAGAGTCAAACTTCTTGTACCATTGCCGAGGTGATTGCTTGAGGCCATAAAGGAACTTCTTCAACAAGCACACATGGTCCTCCTTTCCCGCAACTTCAAAACCCTCCGGTTGCTTCATATAAATTTGCTCTTCTAATTCACCATGCAAGAAGGCGGTTTTGACATCTAATTGCTCCAACTCCAAATCCTTCATTGCAACTAAAGAGAGCAAAACCCGAATGGAGGTATGCTTGACAACGGGTGAGAACACATCATTGAAGTCCACACCTTGCACTTGGCTATAACCCTTAGCCACAAGCCTCGCCTTGTATCGGAAAGTTTCTGAACTTGAGCCATCCACTTTCCTCTTGAACACCCACTTACAACCAACAATTTTCTTGTCTTTGGGTGGTTTCACAAGAGTCCAAGTTTGATTTCTTCCCAAAGATTGAACTTCCTCATGCATGGCGGCAACCCAATCCGCTGCATCTTTGGAAGAAATTGCTTCTTTATAGGTCGACGGCTCACTAAATTCCACCTCTTCGGCAATAGCCAAACAATAAGCAAAATCAGAAAATCCATACCTTTCCGGTGCCTTCCTTTGCCTTCTAGGTCGGTCCCTTGCCAAAGAATACGGTTGCTCTTCTTCTTGGCTTTCTTCTTCTTCTTACTCCGAAATGACACCTTCTTGTGGTATGGCCGGCTCTTCATCAACTTGCGGGACCGGCACCTCAAACTCCACCTCTTTCGAAATTTTCTCATTCTCCTTACTAGTCGGCTTAGATTCACTACCACTTGCTTTCAACATAGCCGACTCATCAAAAGTAACATCTCTTGAGATGAGAAACTTGGATGAGCTAGGACACCATAATTTGTACCCCTTCACATTCATGGGATACCCAACAAAGATACACTTCTTTGCTCTTGGCTCCAACTTTCCTTCATTAACATGAGCATAAGCGGGACATCCAAACACCCTCAAGTTAGAATAATCGGCCGGCTTGCCCGACCACACCTCCTCGGGTGTCTTGCATTCTATGGAAGTGGTAGGAGATCTATTCATCAAGTAGCATGCGGTGCTTACCGCCTCCACCCAAAAACTCCTTACCCAAACCCGCATTAGAAAGCATGCACCGAGCCCTTTCAAGTAGTGTCCTATTTGCTCTTTCCGCAACCCCATTTTGTTGTGGAGTATTCACAACCGTTTTATGTCGAACAATGCCTTCGGCCTTGCAAAATTCATCAAATTGCCGGTTGCAAAATTCCAAACCGTTATCGGTTCTCAACCTCTTCACTTTCTTTCCCGTTTGCTTTTCCAAAAGGGTTTTCCATTCTTTGAAGGTTTTAAACACCTCACTTTTCTCCTTCAAGAAATAAACCCACACCTTTCTTGAGAAATCATCAATGAAAGTAAGCAAGTAACGGGAACCATTACCTTTCGATGACTCACGAGAGGGTCCCCAAAGATCCGAATGAATGTAATCCAAGGTTCCTTTGGTCGAATGAATAGCGGTTGAGAAGCTCAATCTCTTTTGCTTGCCAAATACACAATGTTCACAAAACTCCAAGCTACTAGTGCATTGGCCGCACAACAAGCCTCTCTTGCTCAAGATGGTCATTCCCCGCTCACTCATATGCCCCAATCTCATATGCCACAATTTTGTGACATTTTCATCCGAAATAGAAGCCGCAATAGCGACCGAGTCAGTGACCGTGGAACCTTGCAAGAAGTAGAGATTATCAACTCTCTTTGCCTTCATGATGGTAAGAGCCCCTTTAGAAACACGTAGGACTCCACCTTCTCCTTGGTACTTGTATCCTTTCTTTTCAAGAGAACCCAACGAAATCAAGTTCCTTGATAATTCGGGTACATGCCTCACACCCGTCAACCTTCGGATCTTGCCATCATGAAACTTAATTCTCACCGTGCCAATACCGACAACCTTGCACAAATTGTTATTACCCATGAGAGCCTTGCCATTAGCCGGCTCATATGTCTCAAACCAATCTCTATGCGGAGTCATGTGTTGAGAAGCACCCGTATCCAACATCCAAGAGTTTTCATCATTGACACTACTTTCCACAACACAAAGAGTATCAATTATGTCACCATCGGCCACATGAGCCTCCTCCGAAGCAACAGTTTTATCCGCCTTTTGCTTATTTTTCAACTTAAAACAATCGGCCTTAATGTGTCCCTTCTTCTTACAATAATGACACACGATACTCTTGCCCCTAGACTTGGATCGGGCTCTTGAATCTTTTGAGGTCCTCTCCTTGGACCTACCCCGACCCACAAACAAACCAACACTCTGACTCCCTTTCTCAACATTGGTCATCTCATTATCCAAATGCAACTTGGCTTGCAAATTGCTCTTGACATCCTCAAGGGTAATTTTCTCTCTACTATACACCATCATATCCCTAAAGGCCTTGTATGATGTAGGTAATGAACACAACAACAAGAGGGCTTGGTCCTCGTCATCTACCTTGACCCCCAATTTATCCAAGTCATTCAAGATTGAGGTAAAATCCGCAAGGTGATCATCAAGAGATTTACCTTCATCCATGCGGAGTGTGTAGAGACACATCTTCAACCGCAAACGGTTAGTTAGAGACCTCTTCATGTAAATGTCCTCTAACTTTTGCCACAAACCCATTGCGGTCTTCTCCGATAAGACCTCTTGTAGTGCACTATTACTCAAACACAAATGGATAGTAGAGAGTGCCTTGTCATTCATATCACGCCATTTCTTATCCGAAACGGGCTCCACCAAATTGTCTCTACCAAATATGGCATCCTTAACACCCATATTTGAGAGAATTGCGGCCATCCGCACTTGCCATAACGCAAAACTCGTCTTCCCATCATACTTCTCAATACCGTATTTCGCGGATATGTCCATCTCAACCTTCCAAACACCAATTGACAAATCTCCAAATTAATCGATTCACCAAAATCACCAAATTACCACAACACCCAATTCTTTAAAACAACAGATCACCCACTGAACAGATACCAAAACCCAACAGAAATTTCACCGGTATCAATCAGGCAAGACAAGGTGTGCAGTTCTAACCCAAAGGTTGAAAATGTAATTTGGTTTCACAAATGATGGTGCACAGAATCAAAATATTTGGAGCACTTGGGAGTTACACGACCCACCAATCCAATTTGCAATTTGATACGCGTGGAGTGTATAGGCTTTTACCCTAAATAATACAATCAATCGCAAGCGTACGATATTATGCAATATAGTCGGGATCGTATCCACAGGGACGGTACTAAATTTAGACAGATCTTTGTTCACAATTCTAATCCTAAAAGTAACCGATTCGTAACCAATTTGGGGGGGGTTTGTTTGAAGTTGGTTGGTTCCTAAATTATTAAAAAGCAGTAAAAGACTCTAAAACAATTATGAGACAAACGTTCCTAGGGTTTTCAGAATCAGTTTGATGTTTGGACTAACTGCCTGCGTTCCGCACCCGAGAGGGTGCGAACCGCAAGATGTACAAATTTGTGGTTCTCTGTCTGTTCCTTGCTTGGTATGGTTCGCACCTGTCACCAATGCGATCCGCAGGGAACAGATCAGAGTCAGTTCAAGCTCAGTTTCTATTGTTGATCAAAGTTACCGATCCCCAACTAACCCAAAGCAATTACAAGTCCCTCAACTCTCGTTTGTTGGCACTTTTAAATACTTTTAGATCAATTCGAAATCTTTAGATTATCTCTAACCTAAACCCAATTTGCTTTCGATCACAGGTACGGTTTAACTCACGTTATAACCACAACTTCTCCTCTCGGCTACAATTGGACAACAAGTTATCTACCCAAATAGTGCAAGTATTGAATCTCTATCAATTGACGTTAAGTTTTCCAACTAGGCTATGCCCAATCCACAGGTCTATCAAAATAGGGTGAACTACTACAAGTGCACTCTCATGCAATTAGCAATTCTGGCCTAAGAAGATATAAATCTACCAACTAGATACGAACATACATCCACAGGATCATATCAAAGAACAAGAAAACAATTCAAGCACAATTATGAATAAGCTCAAAGCAAATATGAAAATAACTTCAATGCATAAACGTTAAAAGCAAGTATTCAATTAATCCATACATACAAACATCATCCTAAACCCCAAGAACAAAGGCGACTACTCACGCCTTGACATGACTAAACAGCAAAATAAAATAAGGGAAAAGAAAGAACCGATCGAGCTTAGGAATAGGCGAGTAACCAACTCCTTCACCTTGGCGGCGATGAACTCCTCCCTTGACAAAACTAGACTCTCAACTAAACAATGACTATTGACTAAACTAATCTCAACACATGAGACCTACTCAAGACAATGAGAAAGTACCCCTAGGGGTCCCTTTTATACTAGAAGATGCCTTCAGTTTTAGTCGTTCCACTTCTGGATCCTTGGGACGCAAGTATGGAAAAATAGATCGCCGGAAGTTAACGTGCAATAGAAATAGCGATTCTGCTCAGTTTTAGATGTCCTGCGTTTCGCACTAAATATAGTGCGGTCCGCAGTTGGAAGTTCGGAAATAGCAGTCCGCAAAAATAGGAGTGCAATCCTGTTTTTAGACTTCTTGCGTTCAGCAGAAATGGGAGCGCGGATCGTGCTATCTTTGGATATGGCGGTTGTGAGTCGGCACGTCTGAATGGGCTGCGTTTTGGGCTCATTGCGTTCCGCACCTGATGGAGTACGGTCCGCAGGCCTACTGGGCTGGGCTCCGGTGGTTGTGCTCATTGCTCCTTTGCTCTAAATCTGGCCCGTTTTAGCTCCAAAAACTCTGTTTCTCTGTAAATTGGGCCAAAAACACAGAAGTAACTAATTTCTAGGCAATCTTCTAATAAATGCTAATTAACTTAGGATTTTGGTACAAAAACTAGGTGCAAGTCTGGTTAAAATGCAGATATGAAATAGGTGCATCACAATTCACTGATCAGAAGCTATAGTCCAGTCGGCAATAAGCAAAACCAAAAGAAACAAATTTGACCTTTTAACAATGAAGTGGACTGGAGGCTCAAGGGATCACAACACTGGAGATGAGATGGAGAAATCAATGTCGCCAGGAATTGCTGGAATTTTCACCCCTTCTGTGCGCGACTCAGCAGCAGCGGAAACAAAACCAAACTGCGCACAGCGAATCAGCAACTGCGATCAGAGAGCTGGTTTGGGAACCACCGACAGCAACGACGGCGACTAAGATGGCTCTGATACCAGTTTGTTACAACCGGAACAGTATTGAGAGTTGATCGGAGATTATGGAAGACGACAGTGGAGAGAGTAGAAGAGAGGAGCACGGTGGAATTATCAGAATTTTCTGGAAACTGAATTGAATTTTTCAGTTCTATAGTTCATTATACATATATCAAACAAAATAAACAAACATGGCCCAAAAGGCCCAATACAATTTGTGTCACAAGCCCAACACAACACTTAGCCTGCTGATTTGATATTTTAGTAAATTGTAATTTTCTGGCTTTTTCCCACAATTGAGGTTCATACCTGACATGCGATTAGTGTGTTATATCTACTCTAGATGAATGCATGATAGTACCGAAATTAGAAATTTTAGTTCATAACATTACAAGTACCAAAATAAAAAAGCTGAATGTGCCCGGAAATTTTGTGATATTGTAAGAAAATTCTTCGCCTCATCAAACTTATTGCAAAATTTAAGTCTGGCAGATCTTTATATATTGCACCAGAGTATCTGGTGTCAGTCCCTGATCCAGGTGCCATGGCTGCTACTGGATGGTACCGCGCTGCAGCCCTTGCCATGGAGAAACTCAAGTGATATTATAGAAGAGCTAACATGTTAGAGTGTGCTTCACTTTTTGGTCTGAATGGCACACCTCACTCTTCTATAGTAAATTTTTCACTCTCCGTGTTCATTTTTCTTAAAAACTCATGTTGATGCTTTAGGGATGTTTTGTTCTCCGGTTTTTGGGTATCTCTTTCTTTGTTCATTGATATATATCTATATTTAATTTTGTTTACTTTCGTATTAGGTGGTGACATTTTGGGAAGGAGAAGTTATAGATGCTAACCACACATGTTTCACTGGCAATTGGGAAGCCATGTATGTTCTTCTTCATCCTTTTTATTTCTGCTAAACCTAATCCTTCTGTACTGAAAGCAAACCTGGAAATTAATTGAATTTAGACTTTAAGTAAATAAAACAAAATGAACGATATAGAAATTACATCATGTCTAGAAAAAAAACTGCAACAAAGGACAAGCTGTTTGGCTGATCTGTTCTGGCAATTAATTTTCCAAATGATTTTTTTTTTTTAAAGTTTGTTTTTCTGCTGACAATGATATATTGATCCTTCTGCATTGCAAGCAAATTTAAAGTTGAAATGAAAGCAGACTTAAGTAAATATAGTGAAATGAGTTAAAGAAAAATGACATTAGGAATAGCAACAGAACTGTAACATGTCATGAGCTGCTTGGGTTAGCTAGTCAATTTGGCATAAAATATTGAATCATGTATGATAATTGCAAATTCAGATTAAATTTTGAGTCTTTCCTAATGCACAACTTTTGTTGAATATAGGAATGTGCGGCACGGTTTGCTCAGCTTTTAAGCAATCATTGCTCATTTGGTTTGATACCGCAGGTACAGTTCTTTTGGTCAGATGAATACAAATATTATTTTATGGAAATTTTCAGTACTGTTAAATATGAAACACAAGCTTAAAAGTTGATGGAAATTTTCAATACTGTTACCCATCCCCAATTGGTACCTAAATAAATTGATCTTTCAAAGAGTTGTTGGACTGTTTGCTGCTTGCTTCTGGACTATTCCAGCTCAAGAGTGATGCTCTCTTACAATATAATTATTTTTGAATTGAGCCAAGCTGATCAAGTATTTGGTACCTATATATATATATATAGCGATTCTTCATCTGGCTTATTCAATTGTACAATAATTTTGCTTCTTCTCTTCAGTTAGAACCCGAAAAGAAGGACGGAATTGACCTCCTGGGACAACAATTGGCCATTTCGATTTGAATCACTTGTGCAGTCGGAGAATATAATGGTTGGTTGATTCTTAAGCAAAATGTAAGTACACGTTCTTTTGTTAATCTATGCAAAATGATAATTTCATGTTCTTAAAGAATACAAGGAAATTTAATAGAGCAAAATGTTGTCTCCCAACTATTTTTTAAAGTTGAGTTATCTGCTTCATTTGTTGCTATATTTTGTACATAAAAAACTCGATAACTTCGTTAGAGGCAAAGGAATCAATATTCAGTAATTTGTGTTTCCTTTCACTCAGCAATTCATGAATTTGTAACGGGAGAACTTGAAGATGCGCGTCTGTGAAATCGTGATCTTGCAGAAAACAAAAGGGTAAATTCTTAACTATGGTATGTCCTTGTAATTGGTTAATTTAGGTTATATTGACTATTTAGGGAACTTTATCGCTGTGTCGATTGAGGGAGACTTCGTTATGGTGCAACTGCTTTTAAATATTAATTACGGTCAATGAATTATGGTCAATGCCTTTTTTTTATTATGGGTCCTAGTTGCATATTTTTGAGTGATAAATATTAAAATGTTTCTACTTTTGTTTAATGAGAGAAAAATAATTTATCTAAAAAAAGTAACTAATAATTAGTATTTAGGCCAACTTTTAAATTATTTTGCTAAAGAAGATTTACTTAATTATTATTCAGTCAAAATGGTAAGATATTCAGTCATATGTGAATTCGGAACGGGAGAGGAGCGGAAATGGGGCGCGTGGAGGCAGCGAGTGGGTGAAACCGTGAAGGACTGAAGGGGGAGTTACGGGAGTGGAACCGGAAGTGTCACGTGCTGTTCACGTCGGCGATCCGTGCGGAAAATCAACGGCGTAGATAGAATCATAGAAGAGAATGACGGCTACAGAGGACGCTTGATGACGGAACGGGTACTGGGTCTGGTTGGTTTGGTTGGAGGCTTGATTTGAGAGAAGACACAAATGGGAAATGGACGGCTCGGATAAAAGCTAGCGTCGCATCGAGACCGTTGATGGAGGGGGCGATCCGTGTGCCATCCTCTCGACCAATGAGAATTGGCGGATGGTGATGCCACGGATCGCCCTGTTCGCTCAGAAGGCTTTATAAATAGACACGGCCCATAATTTGCCATACGCTCAGAAAGCAAGCCCATTTCATTTCTTCTCTACCAAACACTCTCTCCCAAAGCCCATCTCTCCTCTCCCCCCTCCAGCCCTCTTTCCGTCGTGTCATGGACCGGGCCCAGGCCAACTCCGCCGAACGTAGGCTCCGTCGCGAGAACAGCGCCCAGAGCGTGCTGCAGGCCGCGCTCATCGTCGCGATGGTGGCCCTGCTTGCTCCCCCACTCGACCCCGCGCTCCCTCCGCCTCCCTCTCCCTCTCCCTCTGGCGTCAACGCCGACGACGCAGCGGCCGCCAGACTGACCATCCCGCTTGTCTGCTGCAGCGCCGCCTTCGTCGCCGTCGTCTGCCTTGTCATCTACACCGCCATCAACTGGATCGAGTCCGCTTCAGCAGAACACGTCAGGGACCTCCTCCGTATCAACTACATGCTGATCCTCGTCAACATCGGCGTCCGGCTGCTCATGGTGATGCAAACGAGCTTTATGTCAGTTCTAGCGGCTGCCGTTATCAATGCCTTATGCTACGCCACCCTGCACCTCTCCACTGTAGCCCGTGCCGCAGCCGATTTCTTCCGCAGGAGGGGAGCCAAAAATAATGCACCAGCACCACAAGAAGAACAGGAGCTTGGGGAGTAGTTCGTAGGTAGTGTAGACTGATTGGAGGGGAGGAGCTTGGGTGTATTGGATGATTAGGGAATTGGGTTTTTCTCTGTTGATTGTAATCTGGGTTGTTGATTGGGTCTTTCATTTCTTGTTCCTATATTAGGGTTTTTGTAGTTTAGAAGGATATAGTGATAGCTGTTGATTGCAAAGAGGCTGTTGATTGTAATCTGGGTTGTTAATTGGGTCTTTTATTTCTTGTTCTCTATATTAGGGATTTTAGTTTAGAAGGATATACTGGTAGCTAATTGTGAATGTAAACAAATAGAAAAGGATTTACAATAAAAAAGAAAGAATTCTTCTTGAATATTCATTTTGTGTAATTTATTATGGACAAAGGATTTTGACTTTTCTTTTGATCCAGTGTCTCACTTGTGATAATTTTTTGTTGCCGTGATGCTTAACAGGGGATAGGCTTAACTTTGGTTTGGCAATTGAGCAAGCTAAATCTGAAGGCTATATGGTTGAGGTACTGGAAACTTCAGGGTTTAGGTTTAATCTGAAGACAAAATGGTGCCAATTTTGTCTTGTTTTATTCTCCTTTGTTTTTCAATATGTAAACTGTCACCAAATACTGATACAGTTATATTATCTTTACCCATGCCCATGGTAAATGATTCTCTTTTTCATTCTTTGTTTAAGCATATTGTTGTCATTTGTTGGCCTTTTTTCTAATTGAAATTTTCTAAATACTTTTGTGTCATTCGAATGACTTGGGTTTAATTCTGATTTTCTTGAATTATATGTGGAAATTTCATTTTATTATGAATGTAGATGGTTATAGTTGGAGATGACTGTGCACTCCTGCCAAGTCATGGTACAATAGGCAGAAGAGGATTGGCTGGTACTGTTATTGTCAATAAGGTGCTTCCCTGCCTGATTAATTGTCAGTAAAAAACAACTCAGAATAAAAAACTAGAAATAGAAGAACTAACAATACAAATGAATCACAGTAGTAAGAAGCCTGAGACTAAGTAAAATGCAAATGCTTTATACTTTTATATTTCTTTTTTCCCTATTGGCAGGTTGCAGGGGCAGCACCAGCTTCAGGTTTAACAACCTTTGGGCTCAATTCCTTCCAATATGTAATAACAACAAGTAGAGTTAGCACTTGGATTGATTGGGTCTCGTGGATTCTGATCAATCAAGGTAAGAGTCATGTTCTGAACTCTGATTGGATGGTTTCAGTCATTTTTGTCATAATTGTTTATTGTTCTTGGGTTATCTGGGTCCAAGCTGTTTTCTCAGTCGGGTCATGTGGGGGTGTGTTAACTGTGGTTCTGTATGATGTGGGTTTGGGTACTCAGATAGTTGGATTGGAGACTAGGTCCTTTTAGCTATCAGGCGTCAAAATAATTGTAGACTAACAAGTTAATTTTAGCCTAATTTGGCTAATTTATTGCTCAATTACGTGGGTCCTGAACTGTCCTGCAATGCATGTCAGGTTTTGGGTTCAGGTCAGCTCCAGCGGACTAGGTTTGGGTCACGTCGGTTGCTGCTGAGTTAGGCTATCAAGCCTTTTATTATAAACAGAAAATATATTTGGTTGTGTTAGATCCAGGTTATGGCTTGGCATCTGGGTCTTTAGATCAAAATTTGCCAGTTATAATTAGTTATAATACACTGTTGTCTATATATACATTGACTATCTAGAAGAGAAAATATGCAGTTTTATTGACTATTTGGAGGAACTTATATAGGAAACAGGATATGTTGCCATAACCAGAGGAAGCCATGTGGTGGTCATGGTTAACGGCTTTGTATATAGTAACTTCAATCTGTATCTTGATAAAACATGCATTATTTCTTCTGTTGAAGGTTACATAGGTGCTATCTAATAATTTCCTTATCAAAGTTCTAAAATGTCACATTGTTGACATAAGTGGATTGTCTGTTAAAAAAGATCAAATTTTGGTCCCTATATATTTTGATATGGCACAGTATTTTGTTTTCCCTAAGCTCTAAACCTTCCAGCATAAATTTTGGAAGGTACCATTTGGTCAATGCATTCATATTTTCTGTTCAGAACTGCCATAAAAATAAGGAAAATATGACCAGGAATGATGTATGCTTGAGACTGGTAAGAGAATCCTATCAAAGTGACTGGTTCATTTGAGCTGAAATTTATTTGCTGAGCAAGGAATTAAATATAAGTCACCTACTGGATCCACTGGAACTTTGGAAATGTTGAACGTGCGAAATGTGCAAACAAATACTAAGAAATTTATAACAATTTACTTCGTTACGACCTGAATTTCAACCCTTACTATCATTACAATTTGTTTGTTTCAGCACCAGTAGGAGGTCGGCCCCCATTGAAAGTTCCCCTACTTCTTTCTCCTTCCTCATCAAGCAGAAACATTAAGGTGTATCTTAAACTGGTTTATTGATTTGTTTTTCCTGGGCTGTACAAATTACAAATTATTTTACAAATTTGCTAATGTAATTTTATTTCTCTGTGCATATATAGATTGTTAGCCGTCCTCAAGAGCTATCTACATTTGGGTGCATTTTGGAGGCAGCTATTGAAGCAGCTGCAAAAGAGATTATTAGAATGAAAGATTGTTTGAATGAATGGGACACCAGAGTCGGTGATGGTGATTGTGGTACAACTGTAAGTCCTTTTCTTCAAGTTATTTTACTTCAACATTTGTTTCTACTTTATAATCAGAAGTTACTATTTTTTGTTATGCCAGATGGAGAGAGGTGCTACTTCAATTATTGAAGATATGAAAAATAGGTAGCAGTTAATCCTCTGCTGTCTTATGATTTTCTCAATTGCCTTTTGATTGACACAACTTTTATGTTTTCTAGATATCCCTTGAATGATGCAGCCGAGACGTTAAATGAGCTGGGCGCAACAATACGAAGAGTTATGGGGGGAACCGGTGGTATCTTGTATGTAATATATGTATCCATATGTGCTCTTATAAAAAAAATAAAGCTTAATGTTATGTTTGTCTTATGTGTGAAATAGGTACTTAATGCATTATAATAATTTAACTAATTTCTGTATATTATATTTGCAGATATGCCATATTATGCAGTGCAGTGCACACGAGCCTGATGGGGCACTCACAACCGACACCAAGAGAGTGTAAGTGAAAATTATTTGGGCGAATAGTCACCAAATAATATTTTTGCCTTTGAACAAGGGTGAGGATGCTTTTAAAACTTCGTTGTGCTATTTTTATTTCAGGGGCCAAGGTGCTAGCAGCATCAATTGATGCTGTTAGTAAATATGGCGGGGCACGTGCTGGCCACCACACTATGCTTGACGCTCTTGTTCCAGCTTCTAATACTTCAACAAAGTAACTACACAAAGGCATATATTATGCATCTCTTGTTAAATTTTGATTTGAACATTACAATATAATAACTCAGCATCTTTTCTTCATGCACCGAGATTAAATGCTGGGGACGACCCTATGGATGCTTTTGTAAAATCTGCTGAAGCTGCCCTGATTGATGCTGAAGCAACTAAAAATTTGCTAGCACAGGTAAACAATCAATATTGTAAGTGTGTATTTATGGCAGCTCCGGTCTTGGCCGTACTGTAATAATTATTAAGAGTGCGAGAAAAGTAATTAGTTACCCTTGGTTTAATTCAGGCTGGCCGATCGTCATATATTTCACCAGATCTTCTAGTTTCTGTTCCAGACCCCGGCGCTATGGTTGCTGCCTCATGGTATAGGGCTGCAGCTCTCTGAGACATCCAAGTTAAAGGCGTAGACATATAATTGATCACATCCTCATGTGTACTCTGTAAATATTAAAAAGTGTCCCCCAAAACATCTGAACGTTTTCTCTTTTGTTAGTTGTTACCAATGTTCACAAGGGGGTTACATATATGACATAATATTACAAGTTACTAATGAAGTAGTCCAGTATATATTCTCTCACCTAGTACTAATTTTTCTTTTCTTTTTGTTCTTTTTTGATACCATCATCGTTGACATTGTTAACTTTCTTGATTGCAACTTGAACATAGTTTCAAAATAGTTGTACGATCTTTAGTTGTTGCATTATGTTACTTCATAATCTATTGAATTATCACTTATAGGACGTCTCGACTTATTGGTTGTGTATCAGCTAATTAGTATCTTTTTTCTTTCATTTTGAAAAATACTTTCTAAAATTCGTTTAGTAGCCGATCATGTTGACAATCTTAAGAGTTGGATTTTCCATAAATTTGCAATAAGAAAATTGTTAATTTGTAGATGAATTGGTTAACATATAGATTCTTCATGTAATCAATTAAGTAATATTTGATAGCTCATCTAAGATTTGTTAGACTACAACCAAGAAAAGAATATAAAATTTTGATGAGCTATCAAATGATAAGTAAATCAATTAAAATGAATTTGAAACATTATCTCGGTACAAGTTAAAAATATACATCTATAAATCATTTCCATTTTTAAGAACTTTGAAGTCACCCTCCCCTATATTTTAAGCCTGCTTAAATTCTTAAACAAAGAATACTATAAGAATAGTTGCCTTCATTTAGAAGCCAGAACTGAATTAATACTTTAGCATTAATTAGCAATTTTCACATTCCCTTGAAATAGCATGTTGATGAAGATAAATGGATTCACTTCCTCTGTACATAGCTATATAGCAAGCCATCCACCTTGTAAAATTAGCTAGCTAGTAAATCATTCTTCAATTTGTTTGCCCTGCTGCTGCTGCTGCTGCTGCTGCTCAGTTCTAACTAATGAAGAACAAAGAGAAATGCGACGTCAGCGTGACTAGGTAAGATCGATGACTGCTAAACAAAAATTAACGCATTCTTTCGGCAGATGCAGATGAACACGTGCATGTGTTGTTAATTGATGCAGATCGAAATCGAACTGTAATTGATGAACATTGTTTGTCTGGATGCAGAGCTGATGACACTTGGTCAATTGTTGATGAGTACACTTCCTCGTCAGATGATGAGGAAGAAGCTGAAGTTAAAAAGCTTGGTGACGTTCCTCAGATTGAGCTGACTTTCAAAGTCGCATGCGGCACGAGTCTGGCTTTCGTAGTCTTATCACTTATTCCATATTTCGTCATGGCCGTGCATGACATCCAGAAAAATCCGCAGCTCATGGCATTCGTGATTTCGTCGTTCATCATTCTGATCGTGGCCGCATGCCGCATGTCAAGTGCTGTGCCAACATTACACATTATTGTTTGGTCCATCCACTTCTGGATTTATACATTTCTCTTCCTCCAGAGCGAACCAAAAGATTTCATTCGCCTTGACCCTGCCTACAAGTACACAATTGTTTTTTGTTGGCTTATAGCGATATGTTTTATTGTTATCGGATTTCTATGTCAATGCAAGAAAGCTGTTTAATTAATGAGATCGATTTAATTAATTAATTAATTGGGCACGACTATATTAATGCAAATGAATCCAAAGTGTTGGCTGTGGTTTCTTTTCTTTATATAAGCCTAGAATAATTAATATTTGGCGATCCTGTTAGGGACCTCTGCTACTAATGCAAAATGCAACTGCATGCATATGATCAGGTGTTCATAGTTAATTTTGCAAAAGAAAATCTATGAGCTTCCATTGACCGAATAAATTTATAAGGATATTTTGCTGTTAAAGATTAGTAATGCGAAAAAATAAAATTTCTAAGACTCTCTACATCTCTAACTCAGCTGGTGACCAGATTGCAGAGAAAATAAGGTGAACATTATAATGAATTAGTCGAAGATTCAAGTGAAATACATTCACAACAACGGGTGTTTGATAAACTAGACAATCTGTACAAGTTCTTAAAAATGGAAAATGTTTTATACATTTATATAATTCTTAACTTTCACGTTGATAATGTTTTAAATTTTAATCAATTTATTTATCGCTTGATAGCTTATCAAAATTTTATGCTCTTTTTTTTGTTGTAATCTAACAAATTTTAGATGAGCTATCAAATATTACTTAAAATGAATATAATTCACTGATCAATCTATAGATTAAACAATGCATATTCTGTTTAATAGAAAGTTCGCGGTAACAAAAGTAGAGATCGACGAATATATATACATTCAAATTGTATGTTACTAATATTTTTTTTCAAGATACCTTAATTTTAAGACTAGGGGCAGTGAAAATGTTGCAATCCTTGACCGTCAACTTTCGCTGTAAACAAAAAGATTTACTGAACAAATCGTGATTATTTATATGATATATCAGTAAGAGGATCCTATACTATTATCGAAATCAAAATCGAGTTTTGAAGAATTAAAACATGATTTATATTACAATCACTTTAGAAAATTGACCGTATATATCAAGTACATTTTCACAACTGAAAGCAAGATATGCAAAACTAATTACCAAATTTAAAATGGTGCTTGATTTTGCCAGCAGCCCCGGACCGGGAAAGCAGAGGATCCAATACTGTTATCGAAATCAAAATCGAGTTCTGAAGGCGGTCGTACTCTTACAAGTTACAACCTTCATAAATTCTTTGGAGAGTATGAGCAAGGGAAAGGATGATTTTTTTTGTCTATGCCTAAAATAAAAAGAAATCTTAAAGATATGCCTGCTTTAATACAAATTACAGGACTATGCCTACTTTTCAAATGCCGGAGTTCGAAAAGTCACCAAAAATGCTAGCGTTGAAAGATTAATATAATCCCGGACTTGAAATTTTTTGCGAAAATCATGCTCCGAACGCTAGAGTTCGAAATACACGTATAAACTCCAGAGTTCGAACTCCGGAGTTCGAAATACACGTGTAAACTCCAGAGTTCGAAACATGATTTTTCATAAAAAACTACCAAGTCAAGGATTACATCAATCTCTGAACGCCGGCGTTTAATGTGACCGCTTAACCGCCAACGTTTGAAAAGTAGACATAATCCTGTAATTTGTATTAAAGCAGGCATACCCTTAACATTTCTTTTCATTTTAGGTATAGACAAAAAAAAAAATTCCAGGGAAAGCGGGTACCTATTCTTGGAGGATTTCATTCCCACAAGTATTTGATTTTTTTGGGCTCATAGGCCTGTTTACAGCCTAAATAACTCCAATGCAAAGTCCAGGCCCAGTTTTGTACCAATGCTCACGACATTTTTCAGATTGAGTAGCGTCCGTGGAAAAGCTGTCCATAGCGTCATAGGCTATAATTCAGATATATCCGTTACATTATTCGTACATCTATGAATGTATGAACGGATTTTCAATGGATGCAAACCTTTTTCATATTGATGCACTTTTGATGCTGTAATTGCGAAAGCATGAACCTTCCCCAGATTTCTATGAACGTATGGACAGGATTTCAATGCCATAACAAGATGCTTGATTTCAATCAACAAAGTTAACAACATCAACGATGATGGTATCAAAAAAGAACTAAAAGAAAAAGAAAAATAAGTAGTACTAGGTGAGAGAATATATACTGGATTATTTCATTAGTAAACTATAATATTATGTCATGTAACCCCCTTATGAACATTGGTAACAACTAACAAAATAAAAAAACGTTCAGATGTTTTGGGAGGCACTTTTTAATATTTACAGATTACACATGAGGATGTGATCAATTATATATCTACACCTTTAACTTGGATGACACAGAAAGAGCTGCAGCCCTATACCATGAGGCAGCAGCCATAGCGCCGGGATCTGGAACGGAAACCAGAAGATCCGGTGAAATATACGACGATCGGCCAGCCTGAATTAAACCAAGAGTAGCTAATTAGTTTTCTCGCACTCTTCATAATTACGACAGAACGGTCATGACGGCACTTACAATTTTGATTGTTTACCTGTGCTAGCATATTTTTAGTTGCTTCAGCACCAATAAGTGCAGCTTCAGCAGATTTTACAAAAGCATCCATAGGGTCGTCCCCCACATTTAATCTCTGTGCACGAAAAAAAAGATGCTGAGTTATATCGTAATGTTCAAATCAAAATTTAACAAGAGATGCATAATATATGCCTTTGTGTAGTTACTTCGTTTAAAGTATTAGAAGCCGGAACAAGAGCATCAAGCAGAGTGCGGTGGCCAGCACGTGCCCCGCCATATTTACTAACAGCGTCAATTGATGCTGCTAGCGCCTTGGCCCCTGAAATAAAAATAGCACAACAGAGTTTTTAAAGCATCCTCACCCTTGTTCAAATGCAAAAATATTATCTGGTGACTATTCGCCCGAATAATTTTCACTTACACTCTCTTGGTGTCGGTTGTGAGTGCCCCCTCAGGCTCGTGTGCGCTGCACTGCATAATATGGCATATCTGCAAATATAATATACAGAACTCATTTTAATTATTATAATGCATTGAGTACCTATTTCGCACATAAGACAAACATAACATTAAGCTTTATTTTTTTTTTTTTTAGATAAGCGCACATTTGGATATATATATTTACATACAAGATACCACTGGTTCCCCCCATAACTCTTCGTATTGTTGCGCCTAGCTCATTTAACGTCTCAGCTGCATCATTCAAGGGATATCTAGAAAACATAAAAGTTGTGTCAATGAAAAGGCAATTGAGAAAATCATAAGACAGCAGAGGATTAACTGATACCTATTTTTATATCTTTCTCATAAGACAGCAGAGGATTAACTTATACCTATTTTTCATATCTTCAATAATTGCAGTAGCACCTCTCTCCATCTGGCATAAAAAAAAAAAATAGTAACTTCTGATTATAAAGTAGAAACAAATATTGAAGTAAAATAACTTGAAGAAAAGGACTCACAGTTGTACCACAATCACCATCACCGACTTTGGTGTCCCATTCATTTAAACAATCTTTCATTCTAATAATCTCTTTTGCAGCTGCTTCAATAGCTGCCTCCAAAATGCACCCAAATGTAGATAGCTCTCGAGGACGGCTAACAATCTATACGCACAGAGAAATAAAATTACATTAGCAAATTTGTAAAATAATTTGTAATTTGAACAGTCCAGGAAAAATATATTAATAAACCAGTTTAAAATACCTTAATGTTTCTGCTTGATGAGGAAGGAGAAAGAAGTAGGGGAACTTTCAATGGGGGCCGACCTCCTACTGGTGCTGAAACAAACAAATTGTAACGACGGTGAGGGTCAAAGTTTAGGTAGTAATGAAGTAAATTGTTATAAATTTCTAAGTATTTGTTTGCACATTTCGCACATTCAACATTTCCAAAGTTCCAGTGGGTCCAGTAGGTGACTTATGTTTAATTCCTTGGTCAAAAAATAAATTTCAGCTCAAATGAACCAGTCACTTTGATAGGAATCTCTTACCAGTCTCAAGCATTCACCATTCCTGGTCATATTTTCCTTATTTTAAAGGCAGTTCTCAACAAAAAATATGAATGCATGGATCAAATGGCACCTTCCAAAATTTATACTGGAAGGTTTAGAACTTAGGGAAAACAAAACACTGTGCCGTATCAAAATATATAGGGACCGATTTTTTTGTTCTTGGTCTTTGGATACTTCAGTAACCAAAAGTGGAATGGACAAAACTCCAGAAATCTTTTTTAATAGAGAATTTACTTTTGTAAATTCAACTATTACCTGGGGTTCCCACAGGCCAACAAGGTGCTTTAGTAGGGGCATCCAGATGCTGAAGCAATGCCACTTCTGACTTCATCAGGGTAATGGAAAAACCTTCAAACCATAAATTAAATGCAGTAAAGATAGGCATTTTACAGAATGGGTCTTCAGATTTATTTATTTTTCCCTGTTAAGCATTTGACAAGTATGCTGACAATTTAAAAGCTAGAATGAGAGAACTGAAATGATAGGAACAAATTGAACACAATTCCATAAGGAGAAATCCTACCAGACATATCCAGTGAGGTCATGAATGACCCAGTGTAGACCCGGTCCACTGCTAACCCATGTGCACCTTGGAGTTCTCTAACAGCCTTTCTGGCAGCTATCATAAGCTCCATAAGTGGTGTAGCACCCAACCTGCATCCGGGTATAATGTCCAGTCAATACATAGTTTAGTAGCACAACTGATAAGAGTAAAACTTGTTTACTGCTTTCGTCCTACTTTTTGTGCTGATTATGTCCAGTCTACATATTTTATCAAAGGAACATAGCTATCTAAATGGCACCAGTCAATCCAAGTTGATCAATTTACATAATTTGTAGATTGATTTTTCTTAAATGATTTCACATTCATTTGATTAACAACAACATGTATTTTGACATAGGCTGTGCTCTTGTGCAAAGTTTCAGCCTTATGATTTATATTCTCTATTCTATTATTTGTGTTTTTTCTCCTTTTTTTCTCAACAATGTGACATTTTAGAACTTTAATAAGGAAATTGTTAGATGGCACTTATCTATCTAATCTTCAAAATTAATGCATGTTTTATTAAAATACAAATTGAAGTTACTATATACAAACCCGTTAACCATGACCACCACATGGCTTCCTCTGGTTATGGCAACATATCCTGTTTCCTATATAAATTCCTCCAAATAGTCGATAAAACTGCATATTTTCTCTTCTAGATAGTCAATGTATATATAGACAACAGTGTATTATAACTAAGGGAGAATTTCTTTTATGCCACCTCAAAACATGGAAATTATGAAATTGCCACCCCAAAACTTGAAATTATGAAATTGCCACCTTAAAATCACGGAAGTTATGAAATTGCCACAAATACACATTTGAACAACAGATTTGTCTTAAAATACTCTAAAAAAATTATGATTCAAATGTGTATTTGTGGAAAAAATTTCATAACTTCCATGATTTTAAGGTACAATTTCATAATTTCAAGTTTTGGGGTGGCAATTTCATAATTTCCATGTTTTGAGGTGGCATAAAAGAAATTCTCCCTATATAACTAATTATAACTGGCAAATTTTGATCTAAAGACCCAGATGCCAAGCCAAAACCTGGATCTAACACAACCAAATATATTTTCTGTTTATATTAAAAGGCTTTATAGCCTAACTCAGAAGCAACCGACCTGACCCAAACCTAGTCCACTGGAGCTAACCTGAATTCAAAACCTCACGTGCATTGCAGAACAGTTCAAGACCCACGTAATTGTGCAATAATAAATAAAGCCGGATTAGGCTAAAAGTTTTCTTTTCTTTTCTTTTTTTTCTTTTTTTTTTTTTTTTTTTTTTTTTTGAGGAAGGCTAAAAGTAAATTGTTAGGACACTATCTGAGTACCCAAACCCACATCATCCAGAACCAGAGTTAACAGACACACCCACATGACCCGACAGAGAAAACAGTCTAGACCCAGATAACTCAATAACAATAAACAATTATAACAAAAATGACTGAAACCATCAAATCAGAATTCAGAATATGACCCTTACCTTGATCGACAGAACCCATAAAACCCAATCAATCCAAGTGTTAACTCTACTTGTTGTTCTTATATATTGAAAGGGATTGAGCCCAAAGGTTGTTATACTAAAATACATGATGTATAGAGTAGATAGTATGATGAAGTAACTTACAGTTGATAATATCGTATTTAGGAGATGTGACACAACCAGGTCAACTGGCTGGAGATCAACTACAGCGGTGCCTGGCTCCCCGTGCTGTTGCAAAACATATAGAAATGAGTTTGTAGTAAATACCAAAGATATCTACATAACACCTAAAGGATCCATTGACAATTGTTATTTTGACAATCTTGACAGTGGGACTTTTAAAAAAAATTGAAAAAAAAATCATAAAAGATTCTCAAAATTAGAGAAAAGATTATAGAAGTGATGTCTTCTATAATGTTTGATAGCTCTTCAAATACTCATTAAATTACAACCATTAAAAAGTGCATAAAATTTTGATAAGCCATCAAAAGATGTTCAAATTAATTGAAATTTGAAATACTATTAATCTATAAGTTAAAGACTACATTCATAAACATTTTTTCACTTGTAATTTTTTTTCAAGTTTTCAAAAGTCTCATTGCCAAGATTGTCAAGATAAGCATTGTCAATGGATCCCTTCTTAATATCTTAATCTCATGTATCCACTAACAATTCCAAGGCCGACTTCCATTTTCTCTGCGCCTAAACGGTCTGATGTGGGCTGACCTGGCAGGGTACACACTGACAATGCAACACCCATTGTTCCTACCAACTCAGCTGCATGCTTTGCCTCCGCAGCAACTTCTGTAAGTGATAAACCTGAAGCTGCTGCTGCCCCTGCAACCTGTCAATAGGGAAAAAAAATATACAAATAAGTACAAAGCATTTCGATACTTGCCTCAGGCTCCTTACTACTGTGATCCATTTGTATTGTTAGTTCTTCTATTCCTAGTTCTTATTCTGAATTTTTTTCTTACTGACAATTTATCAGGCAGGGAAGCACCTTATTGACGATAACAGTACCAGCCAATCCTCTTCTGCCTATTGTACCATGACTTGGCAGGAGTGCACAGTCATCTCCAACTATAACCATCTACATTCATAATAAGATGAAATATTTCACATATAATTCAAGAAAATTAGAATTAAACCGAAGTCATTCGAATGACACAAAGTATTTAGAAAATTTCAATTTAAAAAAAAAGGCCAACAAATATTAACAATATTCTTAAACAAAGAATTAAAAAGAGAATAATTAACCATGGGCATGGGTAAAGGTAATATAACTGTATCAGTATTTGGTGACAGTTTACATATTGAAAAACAAAGGAGAATAAAAAAAAAAAGACAAAATTGGCCACTTAAGTTTCCAGTACCTCGATCATATAGCCTTCAGATTTAGCTTGCTCAACCGCCAAACCAAAGTTAAGCCTATCCCCAGTGTAGTTCTGTCAAGCATCATGGTAACAAAAATTAGCACAAGTGAGACATTGGATCGAAAGGAAAGTCAAAATCCTTTGTCCATATTAAATTACACAAATAAATTTTGCAATACCGTAACAATAAGAACACATCCTTTAGGCCCAGTTACTGCTCGAATGGCCTGTCCATGATATCAAAGTGAAATAAAAATGATGCTTGAACTGGTAGGGGTAAAACCGGTATTTCTTTTATTTCCTCAGAAGAAACATACAGCTAATATGGAGTCAACGGGTGGTGAAGCAAAAACATCTCCCGAAACAGCAGCAGTTAGCATCCCAGTCCCCACATATCCGGCATGAGCTGGCTCATGGCCGGCCCCACCTCCTGAGAGGACGAGGGAGTTATGAATAATTTTTCTTTTTTTTTTTTTTGACATACAGTTATGAATAATTTTGTTTTTCAAGTTGGTATGCATTTAGCACAAAACAATGACCCAGCTAAACAGTGGACTAAGATCAATTACAGTTCTCCTGTGGGCATAATTTTCTTATTGCTTGATTACAAAAATATCAAAGCATTAGTTGCAAATTATGTTATCCATAATATTTTTCCTGATTTTCATTACTGAGCATTTATGTACCATAACTTTGGTATAAAAAGATGATCAACTGATTATATCTCGTAAAAGAATTCACATCGATCGCTATAGTTTTCTAGAATTGACAGCATATATCAAACAATTAGTTCAATTATTTACCAGTAGTTGCAAATTGAAGGTCCAATTTTCTTACCTGAAATGACAGCAACCTTGTCGATTGTAGAAGGTGAGATATTAGCTTGTAGAACAACCTTGATCTGCATTAATAAACAAAACAAGCTAGGAATAACTTGTTTCTAGAGGAAAAAATAATAAAGATCATATAACAATGGAAAAAAGTGCTAATTCAAACTTAAGCCTTTCAATTTCAAATTTGACACATGACTTCAGTTCACCAAGCAACAGAAAAGGATAATTCCCAATTTGCAGTTTTTTCAAATAATTAAAAGAGGAATTGCATGCATGTGATGTCTACTTGAGGAAAGCCATCCAGATACTGCAGGCCAGGATAGGTCGCCACCAATCCCTCTATGTACTCCGTCACCACATCTACAGTCACAATTCAGTAGACAAAAAGATGATGATACAATACATTAATACAAGTGCAAGATTAACAAGATCACTGACTGTCTGCAGCTGTACATGTTTCGAAATTTTAATCCTGTGAGACTACAATTGGATGATGATGATGATGATGATGATGATCGGTAATTCAGTACCTTTGGGATCATTGATGAGCTTCTTCCCCTGGTAAGCCATGATATTGATAGCTTGACTAGTTGCCTTTTTTTTATTTTTTTGGATGGATAGAGCCTGTAGTAGTGTTTGTGTTGTTGGTCCCTAGCTAGTGCGGTAGTGAGTGCCTAGTGATGTGTTTTGGCTCTCCTTGGAGGATTTCATATCTCCTGCTGTACTGCATTTTGCAGTTCATGACGTGAGCCGTTAGATTGTCTTGAGCTTCGTGTCATCTCGGATCTCCACGAATCTCGAGACGATCCAACGGTTCACATCATGAACTGCAAGATGCAGTAAGTTAGGGGATAAGCACTCCTCTTTGGAGCAGTTGAGTTGAAAAGTTGAGAGTTGAGAGTTGAGTGGGGACGACAGAGGAGGTTGTGATGTTGTATCAATATTCTAGTCCCTTTCGTAAATTGACACGCGGTGTAGGCAGGTTACTGCTCCGCGGGACCAAATTCATAGGCTTACAACTTAGTACTTGCAAATTAATAACAAATTAACAATACATACGGAGATGGATCCCACAACACGATGCGCCACACAGATGTATGCGAACACAGTTTAGCACCCTAGGAAGAATTAGCAGTTCATATCCTCTACTGCGCAGTACTCTGACCGTTGGATTCGCTTTAAAATTCGTGCAACTCAATCTCGTAAAACCCTCCCATAATCCACATTGTTGGTTTGCTGCAGTACAAGCACCCAGGAAGAAGAAAGAGTTCGGTTCGGATAAACCGGATTCATATCACCTACTGCGCAGTACCATACTACCCAGCAGATGAACCATCCGATTGCTTTAAGATTCGTACTAGCTTCAATCTCAAAAAAATCTCCTATTGATCTAATAAAGGTCATCGCTGCGTAGTACATTTACAATGTACTGCACAGTAGAGGACAATCACGCGGATAAACCGATAGCCTCCACCTGGATAAGGGTCCTCTCGCACGCATCGATCTCCATGTTGGCTTCCCTGTGGCTGTTGTTGTCTTGTAGACTTGTACCAGAGGCAGAGTTGCCACTTCGAAAAGAGTTGAGATCTTCTAACTCAACTCAAAAATTGAGTTTGTCCGTACAATGATTTTAAAAAGGACTTTGTGAATTCTAAACACTGACCATCTTGACTATCCTGACCGAGATCTAAAATCTACGGTCCAGATATATTCAAAATCAAACTCAAATTTTGAGTTAACTTAGAGGATACAGACTCCTTGAAAAATGGGTAAATGAGGGATATGCTGGATTCACATCCGCTGCCATAGTTTTCTATGGCAGCAAGTTGCCATAATTTTCTATGGCAGCAAGTTGCCATAGTTTTTTTGTGAGTATGCAAATGGGACCCACAATTAAAAATATTTTTCTATTTCCTAAAATCTGGGCCGTTGAAAACAATCTTGTGGAGTGGGTTAACTATGGCACGTTGCTGCCATAGTTTTTTATGGCAGCAGATTGGTACCCGGGATGTGCTACACTACACTGCTTTGCAATTTGTAAAGAAAATGACGTTTTACTCACTCGGGAACAAAAACTCGAGTAGCTCATCTCTATAAAAATTTCACGTAATACTAATTTTTTTTTTCAAAATTTTTTGAATTTTCTTACTACTTTTTATTGACGGTGTTTGAAAGATGAGCAAAAATAACCCTAAATTTGAATTCCAAATATATTGTATTATTAATATTTTATTTTTGATGATCTTTCAAACGAAGTTCTGAAAGCATTTTAAAGCGAAAGCAAAAAATACAGGTTAACCAACACAAGCAATATATCAATTTTTAAGAATTATTAGCAGCAAGTCTCAGCTAAACCATTCACAGCAATCATTAATTCAGAAAGGAGGAACAACTCTCAGCTTTCTCTGCTCATGCATGCATATGCACAGCGGAAAACAAAACGAACACGGAGAGTGAAAAATTTTCTATAGAAGAGTGAGGTGTGCCATTCAGACCAAAAAGTGAAGCACGCTCTAACATGTTAGCTCTTCTATAATTTCACTTGAGTTTCTCCACGGCAAGGGCTGCAGCGCGGTACCATCCAGCAGCAGCCATGGCACCTGGATCAGGGATTGACACCAGATGCTCTGGTGCAATATATGAAGACCTGCCAGCCTGAAATTTCGCAATAAGTTTGATCAGGCAAAGAATTTTCTTACAATGCCATAAAATTTCCAGGCACGTTCATCTAGAGTAGATATAACACACTAATCGAATGTCAGTTATGAACCTCAATTGGGGAAAAAAGCCAGAATTACAATTTACTAAAAGATCAAATCAGCAGGCAGAGTGTTGGATAAATTACTTGTGCTTGCATGTGTTTGGTCGACTCTGCACCAGCCACAGCAGCTTCTGAAGATGCGATGAAAGCTGTCACAGCATCATCCCCAGCATCCAATCTCTGTAGATATATACAAATTAAAACCTTACAAATTTGATGCAAAGATCATCATGAAGTGCTAATATTTGATATACAACCTTAAATCACTGAAATTTTTAAAAAAAAAAAAAAAAAGATAAAAGTTTTATAGATAAGGATATTATGTAAAATTTGCATTTGGGATGAAATATATATGGTCCAAATCATGCCTATCATACCCAAACGGTCTATGATATACGTATGAATACTTTGTTGAATACTAAATTCTATAGTTTTGGAATTCTTAAAAGATGGTCCTAAAGAAAAAAATAATAAGATAGCTACCACAAAACAGACCGTGGACAATTATTAATAGATTAATTAAGTTATTAATCCGAACTGGCAAACTGGATGGTAGCTACTGCAAATTATCCGCCATGCAATTCTTCACCCCCCCAAAAAAAAAAAAAGCAGTAGCAACACTAAGACTATAGTTTACAACAATTCTGAGGTCAATTAGCGATCAAGTATCAAACAATAAGATTAAAGTGAAAAAGAATCTCTTGCCTCTTTCAGCTTAGTACAGGCTGGAATAAGAGCATCAAGCATAGTACGATAACCAGCTTGGGCCCCACCATATTTGCTCACAGCAGCAAGTGATGCTTCTAATGCATTTACCCCTAAATGAGAAGGAAAAATACAAGAGATTACCATATGTACCCTCACAGAACACAAACCTATCTGATTGATCATATTCATTTTTAAAACAAACTTGTTCATGGGCATTTGGGTTTTTCATTTTATAACACAAGCTTGCTCATTTGTTGAATTTATTTGTTTGAAAGTTCAATTAGTTCAATTTGATAACAATTGTTCTTGCTAACGCTCATAAACCTAGGGCAGGCAAACGAAGTATTGTCATGTCTGGTACAAACAAATCAACCAAAATACTTTTACCCGATATCATAACAATTGGCTTTGAATTTTACTCACACTTTCGTGCTGTTGGTTCTGTGGACCCCTTTAGATTTGCATAGGCAGCCTTGCATAATATGTCATATCTGGAAGTATGAGGCATACATTAATTAGGCTATTTGTCCTAGGAACAACAATCAAACACAAGAAAAGGGTCATAAATATATGGTAGGATAAAAAAAGTTAAGTGATACATACAAGATACCACTAGTACCACCCATGACCCTACGAATCGTGGCCCCAATCTCATTTATTGTCTCTGCTGCATCATTCATTGGGTACCTGTAATAAGTAGAAGGGAACAATCAGGTAAGCAAATTAATCAGCAAATACATAAAACAAATTGCATGGAAGTTCAAAGTCTGCGCTCTAAATCATAATTGGCCCATTTCATGGAAAAACACCCAAATCCAAATACAAAATTGACAAGGATAATATACAGACCGTTTTTTCATATCTTCAAGAACAGCACTAGCGCCTCTATACATCTGCAAACAAAAAATTTTGTTATACCATGCATATGCACTCAAAAAAGAGATAAGACAAAATGACAGAGATATTTACTGTGGTCCCACAATCACCATCACCAGCTTTACTATCCCACTCATTTAAGACATCCCTCAGGCCAATTATCTCTTTTGCAGCTGCCTCAATAGCAGCCTCCAATGTGTGACCAAATTTTGTAAGCTCTTGAGGTTGGCTAAGCATCTACAATGTGCAAATTGTACAAATTAGTAGATTTGGAAATTTCATTGTGTTTATGTGAAAAAAAATGATATACATACACACCTCATCAGTCCTTGAAGAGTATGATTGTGGAACTGGAACAGGAATTTTTGCTGGTGGTCGATCTCCTATAGTTTTAGATATAAAAGTTTTAAATTAACACACTTAAAAGTCAATTATTCTTCCGAGTAGACCAAAATTCAAATAGAAATTACCTTCAACAGCTACAGGCCAATATGGAGCTTTGGTAGGTGCATCTAGTCGTTCAAGTATTGATGGGTCTGACTTCATCAGTGTGATTGAAATTCCTTCAATTTATACATAAGAAATTTAAATTTTAAGTTTCAAACTGTTTATAGAAATGACAAGACAAAAGGAGAATAAAAGGGTGCTTTGCTTCTTTTATCCTTTTTTTTTTGGCTTCATCTGTATAATTAAATGATCGTATTCATATAAAGAAACAAGCAATAAGATACGCAGAGATCTTTAGTCCACAAGCATATTTACAAACATGCAAAAATGACAGAAATACCCAATAATGGGAAGGCAGTGAGAAATATACCAGCCATATCAAGAGAAGTCATAAATGAGCCAGTATAAACCCGGTCCACAGCCACTCCATGCTCAAGTTGCAGCTCAGGAACTGCTTTTCTAGTAGCAATCATCAGTTCCATCATCGGTGTTGCACCAAGTCTGCATATTTAATATTACAAATCATCTTTCCGACATCCAATCTTATCCATACCAAACTCTTACTTCACAATAGCAGGAGATCAGCATATCGCATGAAGCAACATTGCCCATGCGATGCATGAGTTGGGCTTTGTACAAGTTCCGAAACATCATACACTAACAACAAAATAAGAGTACATACCCATTAACCATGAGGACCACATTACTTCCTCTCGTGATAGGCACATATCCAGTTTCCTGCTCATATTTTAGACAATAGCTCAGATGTATCACGGCCAGGGATTTTATTTAGAAATGAGCTAAAAGATCTCATACCATAAATATAGAGAACCAATACTCAACAAACTACATTACTTACAGGTGATAGTATCTGTTTGAGAATATGAGCAACCACTATATCTACTGGTTGGAGGTCAACTACAGCCAAACCAGCCTCCCCATGCTGACAAATGAAAAAAAATATATATATATTAAGAAATGGTAAATTACTAAAGATAACATCATTTATATCTATTAAGCATGAACTTAAGTTAACTTACAATTCCAAGGCCAATTTCCATCTTCTCAGCATCCAAACGATCTGATGTAACCTGACCTGGAAGGGTACAAACTGACAGTGCAACTCCCATTGTCCCGACCAGCTCAGCAGCATGCTTTGCTTCTTCTGCAACCTCTGTAAGTGATAGGCCTGCATCTGCTGCTGCGCCTGCAACCTGTCAAACAATTCACCGAATTTGTAGATGGTGCAGTAAAACAAGCAAGTAATAATTTTTGGTTTGAATTCACCAAAAGGAACATCAAAATAGAAGATACAGCATGCTTTTAAAGTCTAACTGGAATAACACTGGTATAAAAGGACTTCGGATAAAGGAATTCTGTGATACCTTATGAACTAAAATAGTGCCAGCCAATCCCCTTCTCCCAGCTATGCCCCGCGGTGGTGGAAGAGCACAGTCATCTCCAACTATTACCATCTATATTTCAACCAAACAAAAATGTAAAATATCACATTCTAGTATTCTACCTAATAGAAATAGATATATGCGGGGTAGAAAATCAAAACTTGCATACCTCCACCTTGTAGCCCTCGGACTTCGCTTGCTCAGCAGCCAAGCCAAAATTAAGCCTATCACCTGTATAATTCTGATATATCCAAAAATCAACTGATTAAGAAACAGAAAGAAGAATAAGCTAGATACCAGAACAGTAGTATACTAACATCTTACCAGATGGTCTATCATTTCATTTCCTGAACATACTTTGACAGTTCATAACATTTTTGCGTCACACTTTGCATGGTTAGATATAGTAATTATCATTTCATTTCCTGAACATACTTTGACAGTTCATAACATTTTTGCGTCACACTTTGCATGGTTAGATATAGTAATTCTGGGGACTCTGGAAGGCATAATTGTAGTAATTAATGTTTAATTATCATCACCTTAACTATCAAAAGACATCCCATGGGACCAGTAACAGCTCGGATGGCCTGTAAATAAGACAACCTATTTCAATATGAGGAGAAAAATGTAATCATAGAATAAAAGTGTGTACTATGTCCTAAAAGAAACGAACAGCTAAGATCGAGTCAACAGGGGGTGATGCAAAGACATCTCCAGAGACAGCTGCAGTCAGCATACCAGGCCCCACAAATCCAGCATGCGCTGGCTCATGACCCGCACCGCCCCCTAAATATAACGAACAAGACATGCAATACAAATACAGTTAGCATTTTAGAAAGGATGAGTAACAATCTCCATGCAGTAAGAATTAAGGCATATTATACCGAGTCCATGTTTGTTTGTATGATAAAGTGGTAATGCGTGAGGGATAAGTCTATCACCTCTGAGAGATGACAGTGAAGTATCACCGCTTATCTCACTCCCAAACATAGTAAGGAAATACAATAAGAAGTACGGCCCTATTTATCCAACTCGGCCCATTGGATACAAACGGTCAGACCGGACCGGACCAACATAAATTTTTACGGGGCATATTTTAAGGAAATACAATCCATTCAGTTTGATCCAACGGTCCACATTGTAAAAACTACTTTTCCATTTGGAAATGGATTAGTCCTGGTTCTTGATCGATACAAATAGAAAAAAGTAGATAGTAATGTTGTGTACTTTTGGCTAGTTATTTTTTTTTCCCATTTTTGGGATTTTGGTCAATGTTTATCTGAGGTTTATCCCATTATCACTTTCTAAATTTAAAAAAAGCTGCATGCAAGTTTACAACATGGTAAAAGAACAGATAGTTGTGCAAATCAAAGATCACATTCAGACCTGAGATGACCGCAACCTTGTCAAATTGAGACGGCGAGACATCGGCTCTCAGAACAACCTTAATCTGCATAAGAACAACAAAAATTGAGCATCATATATAACAATAAGTAAAGAAAGGGTACTCAAACTAAACACTTAGACACTACTCTTTACACTTACAGTAACCAAGAGTTCCCCGACAACAAATCAGGGTCTGCAAATCCTCCACTAAAACTAAACAAAAATAACAAAATTGAAGGTATTAATAACAACAACCTGAGGGAAGCCGTCCAGGTACTGCAATCCGGGGTAAGTCTCCACCAGTCCCTCGATGAACTCCGTCACGACAGCTGCAACAAACAACAGTAAAAGAAAGGGATGAGTTCTCAGGCAGGCACTGTACATACAAAGACTCAACACAGTAAGCACAGCAGTAACTTGTACATCCATCTGCTCATCTAACTCCGAGCGGACCGAGCCACGCCGCACGCACGGACGCACGGACTCGAGACAACCTCCGGTAAACGCTCGAAACAACTCTACCATTGCCGCCGATCCCGATCGGGCAAGCGACATTGAACGCACGCACGAACTGGTGATGATTGTAATCGGGAGAGAAAGAGAGGGGATTATTATTACCGTTAGGGTCGTTGATCAGTTTCTTCCCCTGGTACGCCATCACGTCCGCCTGTTTTTTTCTTGCTTCCTTCCTTCCTCTTGACGGGAAATGAAAAGAAGAAGGAATGGGAGAGGGGAGGAGACAGAGATGCTTGTCTTAAAAGGCTCGAGGGAGGGGAGGGTACTAGTGCAGTGCTGCTGGGGAGAAATAGTAATGATAATGACTAATGACTTTCTTCTATCTCAATTTGACAATTTTCTTTTCTTTTCTTTTTCTCAAGTAATGGCAGTGTTGTTTGGAGAGTTTGAGACTTTTTTGAGTTGTGCAGTGGAAGGAATGGAACGGAATGGAATTACTGTAGGCCTTTATCTCTTTTTCTAATCTAATAATCTAATGGTAGGGTTCTAATTCTGTGTGCTGTGGCAGCTACGGGTACAACACTTTTGTCCCCATACTTTAATGTCTGGTTTGATTTATGAGTGATTTGTTGCATTAGATAGTTTCCAAATATATATAAAAAAATATTATCTTTTTTGTTGAAAATACTACCGTTGATAATTTTGGATGAAAGTTTTAAATTACTAAAAAATTAAGCACATTGTACGATATTTTTCTTTCGCGTGACCAGCTTCAGGTGCTACATTCTTGCTCGTCTTTCTGTTAATTAACAACTTCACTATTGATAGGTCTGGATGGAAATTTAAAATTGATAGAAAATTTAGCACATTGTACAATATTTGTATTTTCGCGTGACCAACTTTCAAGTATTACATTCTTGCCCAATTGTTTGTTGATTAACAACTTGAACGTGATATTACATTATTTCTTAGAACTATATAAAATTAATTGTGCAATATTTTATTGAAATGACTACCTCTATGAAATGTATCAAATTATAATTGAACTAACAAATTGTACAACATGATTACCAATGAACGACATTCTTCCTTGAAGTAGCAATAGTTATCTTATTTTTTCAAAACATTAAATACTTAAAAACAAGTAATTAAATTGTAATTTCCCACGAATTGTTTTAAAATTACGAAAAAGGAAGTTCAAAACTCAATCACTTACTTGATCAATGCTACAATTTAATTTCTATTTTTTATTCAGATGAAAAATAAACTAAAACTTATCAACAAAAGTAATCAACAACAAGGAAGGGTACATAGTGATTTCTGATAAACTGGTAAAACCTGGGTACGTTCAGCCAATACAAAACAACGGGTAAAGGTCTTCTTCAATTAAGGATAAAGCTTTGCGTCAAGGAGAATATAATTAAATCGTTTTTATTTCTGTAATCAAGCAAGCTACTTTGTCCGGACATGAAGTGGATAACTTACCAATTTACCATGCAGATGGGATAGGATGCTCTCCAGTTGTTGAGATTGTCGGATTTCACATACGGATCCTTTGGAATTTGGATTGAACATAATTTTAAATTCGTGCAGTTTGAGTGCTGATTATCTGAATTTCATATTGATAAGTTTTTGCCTTTTAGGAGAAATAATTTCTCTGCGAGTCCTAATTATTAAATGTCTCATCTAAAAAAAATGATTTCAAATTAATCAAGAGAAATAGCAAAGAAACTAAATCACATTCCGCTGTTATCATAAAATCACATTCCGCTGTTATAATATAACTTTTTAGTTACATATTTTCATTAACATACCTTATTTTGTTTAAAGTAGTTTTCTTATAACTAGAGTTGTAACTCGGGCTTTGCCCGAAAAATGGTATCAAATAAATAATTAAAAAATTTATAAAATTTTAAATATTTATATTAAACAAATTTTTTTAATTTTTGATGCAATTAAATAATAATAATAATAATAATGCAATAATTTATAATAAGAACATATATAAATGTATATATGTTGGACCATTTTAAAGGTTAAATTTTGTTTTAGACATTCACATTCATCTTATTTAATGATAAGAGATAAAAAAAAACATAAGTCATTAGACCAAAGTAGATGAAGAGTTTCAAACAAAATTAATGGTTAATAATAGTGATGATGTGGTATAAATGAGGTGCTTGGAAATCTACCATTCTTTATGGAATATAGATTAAGTTTGTGAATGTTATATATATTTTTTAAAGAACTTATAAATAAGGAACATTGTATTTGTTTTATGGTTCCCATTTATTGATTATATAAAAGTACTCGGGTCCAAAAATCTTCCATTTTGAGTTTTTTAAGTATTTTTTTTATTTTTCAAAATGACTATTTTATTATTCATGTATAAATTGATAAATCTAACTGTTAGATTTATTCTAAATTATCTTAATAATATATACACAACTAAATAATATAAAGTTTTAACGTTGTTTCAATAGTCATCAAGAGAGAAGAAAAAACATAAAATTTGAACCATTAGTCTTTTTTAATGCTTGATGCATATGTAAATAAAATCAAAACAATATTTTTTGCGTACACATAAAACATGATATATACAGCACATCCTATCAATTAATTTATTGTTTAAGAGTTTAAAATATAGTTATTTTATATGAGAAATTATCTTGCCCCCCTTAACTACACCCCTTATCCATCCCCAAACTAAATTGGTAATATTTTTTCTTTCTTTCTCATACTCTCATAAATTTTGAGTGATTTTTTTTTTATTCTTGATCTTTCTATTGTATATATATAAATATTTTGTTCGATTGAGGATGTGAATTGCAACAGGTGAAAGTGATTTGTTGTATTTAAAAAAGAATTTTTAACTAAAAATGTAATGGGGTGTGGTTAAAGAGGATTTTTAAGGGGTGCAGTTATCAACTCCCATTTTATATTTAATTTCATAACCTATCAGTCACTAAAAATATGGCTATTTGATCTATTTGAATGTTTGAATTTTATTGGAGTTATTTAAACTGCTACACTTAAATTGCTCACTAATATGAGCAAAACAATAATTGTATTATTTGTTGATAATATTTTATAAATAATTATTATGCACTAAATTTTGTTCACTACATTTATTTAATTGTATTGTATTATAATGAATCTTATCCTAAATTTTGAGCACTCAAAATTAAAACGATCATAACATTTAATAGAAAACTCCGATTAAATTAACTTCGCGACTACGAAAAAGAACTTCAAGAAAAATAAAAACGATAACTATCTAGAGAAAATTAAAAAAAAAAAAAAGTCAGGTCGGTTTCCGGTCTAGGCCGACCCCCTTTTCCTATTTTTCAACGTAAAGATACTTTTTTGTAGTTATTCAAATAAGCTTTTTTTATTTTTATTGTAAAAAATAGGCCCTTCATTCATCATACTTTCAGGCGAAACAAGGGCCAAGAGTTGTGCCCAGAAAGTCTACTATCTTTACGTACGTTTGGTAAGTGTAATACGTTGTAGTGTAGTAAGTCCCCAAATAAAAGTGATTTACCCCCCATTTGGTAATGTAGTAAAATTGATTTAAGATGATTTAAGGTATTTTAAGTCACCAAACGCAAGTGATTTAAGGTATAGTAAGTTAACGCAGCTATATAAGTGTAGTAAACTAAATCACCAACATTTCACATCTTTTACACATTATACCTACTTTACTTCACTACAACCAAACATCACTGCTTTAAGGTGATTTAGTGTTTTACTCCGCTTTAACTTACTACGCTTGCCAAACGGAAGGTTCAAGTGTAACAAGTTAACGCACATATAGATGCGTTAAACTAAATCACCAACATTTTACATCTTTTATATATTTATCTACCTTTACTATATCTATTTATTTCACTACCACCAAATATTACTACTTTAAAGTAACTTTGTATTTTACTTCGTTTTAAATTATTACACTTGCCAAACGGAAAGTACGGATGGCAAACCAAAACCTCCATCCCTCAATCCACTCAAAAAACAGTGAAACTTTTAACCATCCATAGAGTTCTGCCAGGATTTTTATCCGCTGTCATAGTTGTGATGGCATGTGGTGCCATTGCACCTATGACAGTGAGATTCATTGGAAAAAAACTCTCCCTATTTGTTAAAATTCGCAACCGTTTAAATCAAATGTAAGGGCGATTGTAAACTATGGCAGCAACCTGCCATCGTTTTTACTGCAGCAGATGCAGACCCCATCCAGTTCGAGTCCGTATCCTCTAAGTTAACTCAACTCTGAACAGATTTAGGTCGTAGATTTCAGGTCTCAGTCATGATGTCAAGACGGTCAGCATTTTAAATTTACGGGATCCTTTATAAAATCGTACAGTACGAGCAAACTCAATGAGTAAACTCAGACTTACTCTCAGAGTTACCTTAGGGTGTGCTCCAGAAGGGGGGAGAGGAGGGGAGAGGAAGGGAGGGGAGGGCTGATCAAGTTTAGAGTTACCTATCCAAGATCATGTTAGTTGCTCTATAATTACAATTTGTATCTTGTTATCCTCCTCTCTCTCTAATAATTGTAGTTGTAGAACAAGTAACATGACTTTGCATATATAACTTCAAACTTCGTCAACTCTCCCCTCCTCTCCCCTGGAGCACACCCTTAGAGATCTCAATTCATCCAGTTCCCGATCAAAACAAAACCGAAACCCCAGTCCGAACTCCAAAACCCCGGCGAGAGTCGAGACCAGTCCAAAACCCCAAAGTCCAAATGGACATGCTCAGTGCGCTCCCGGACTCGCTGCTGCTCTCGATCCTGCTCCTGCTGCCCGCCAAGGACGCCATCCGGACCAGCGCGCTGTCCTCCCGCTGGCGCCATCTCTGGAAGGACAACCCGCTCCGTCTCCTTATCCAGTCCGATCTCAACCGCTGCTACCAGGTCAACCTCGCCGCCGCCCGCATCGCGCTCCTCCACCCCGGCCCGATCCACGGCCTGTCCGTCAACGAGTTTCACACCCCGTTTGAGGTTGATAATCTGATCGAGATCGTTGCCGGTAAGGGGGTTAGAGAGCTGGATCTCGGTTTCAGCCACCGGAAATCGCGGTACCGGCTCCCGTTAGTGCTGAACCAGTGCCAGACCCTGCGGAGGGTGTCGCTGTCCAGGTGCTTCTTCCCGTGCTCCCCTCATCTCGATTGCAGCTTCCCTAACCTCAAAGAGCTCATCCTCGAGTCCGTTCTCCTGTGGGATGACCTTCTGCAGTGCGTTCTCAAATCGTGCGAACAGCTTGAGGTCTTGGAACTGGTGAACTGCGATGAGCTCCAGTGTGTGCGCATCAATTGCGCCAAGTTGCGGAAGCTTACGCTCCATGAGTCTCGGAGAGGGGGTGTCGACGAATTGGCGGTTGAATATGCGCCCGAACTGCGGTCGTTGAGGCTCGGTGAGAGGACTGTCGAGAGAACAACCATTTCGGTGGATCATGCGCCGAAGCTCGAGGCGTTAGGTTTTTTCTTCATGGATGCGACAATGCGGATCGGTAACACTTTCATTAAGTCGGACGATCAGGTAATAATATTACAACCTTTCCTCATGGAATAGGTGATACAAATTAACCTGTGTAATACCTAGCGTCCATAGAAAAACCGTCCATAGCGTCCATAGGTTACATTTTGGGATGTATCTGTTACATTTCAGGATGTATCTGTTACATTCTGTACACGTCTATGGATGTATGGACGGTTCTTCAAAGGACGCAAGATGTTTCTCGATTAACCTAACCTTTATCATTTTTCATTTCTTAGTGGCTTTTTAGTTAACATATGCCATTATTTTATATCTTTGTCATTTGGGTGGCAGGTTGAAATGTCTGTTAATAAGACCATGTTGCTGCCTACGGTTAAGAAACTGGCAGTTCTCGTAGACTTTTCTGAGTGCTCCTTGCTTCCAGAAGTGTTGAGCTGTTTCCCTTGCCTTGAAACCTTGTATATTAAGGTATAACCATTTTTTAATTTTATCATGTCAAAAATCACCATCTAATATCAGAGACTGGAGATGCCCGTTGTTGTCGTAAGTGCAGACCCGCTGCTTATTGTTGCAGTATACTGGTCTTGGTACTGATTCGGTAGCTCAATAGTTCAAAAGAAATCTGGAATGGTTTAGTCCATTATCTTTTTCCAACCCGTTTGCTTCTAGTGTCCGCAAAAAGGAAAACAGAATAAAATCGAGCATTGAATTATCTACCCTAATGTAGCACCTGATAAAGAAAATAATTGTGGAACTTGTTTGATAACATATCCTAATACCTATTTTTGTACCTATTTGATCCATATGAATTGTCAATTACCCTTGATTGCAGTCCAACACGTCTAGTCGAGAATGCGCTGATGCAGGCCTCTGGGAGCAGCAAATCCCTTTTGATTTCCTCTAATGCAATCTAAAATCTGTCATCATGGTAAATGTTTGCGGGTGGAGGCCTGAGACTGAGTTTGTGAAATTCCTTGTCCAGCACGGACAGGTCCTTGAGAGGATCACTATAGTTTGCAAGTACGTACTGTCAGCCAGCTGGGAGAAGACAATGCTCCGTGGATTTAACTTAAGGAACTGTGCTTCTATGGATATTGAGGTTGAATTTCTGAGCAAAGATGAATTTGATTCCAGTACCTGTGAGTGGACGTCACTGATTTACCGCCAACAAACTTATTAAATCTGGTGTTTAAGTTATGCTGGATAAGATGATGCCAGTATGGTTCTTTTTAGCTGTGGCAATATGATATATGTTGTCTGTTGTCACTTATATCAAGTAACATTGGTGCCTCTGCATATGGTGCCATTAGCTTAGCTCCATTTCTCACTGGATGTTAAAAATCTTCATCTGAATGCATGAGAAATGAGGAGATTGAGACATGATCAAAAATTACTTTACTAGTTTACATGTGTGATGTGTTCTTAGGAGAATATAATTTCCTGTTATTCCCAGAGTGGTAGCAGTTAATAAATAGTTAGGAGTTTGATTGAGAAGGGTATAGTCTGAGATGTTTTCTCTGCTAGGGGACTTTATCTTGCTTGTTTTGCGGATAATCTGTATGGACTTGGGTACTTAATTAATGAAATGGGCCTTTGGCCTTTTTATCAAAAAAAAAAAAATAATAAAATAAAAAAATTAAGTAATATTGGACTGCTTTCGGATGGAGTAATATAGTAATTTAATATGTGATGTAGAGAATGGTAGTATGGTAATTAGGTTGCAAGCTTGCAGCGCCCTTCCTCGTGTAATGAAATGAAACAATTGTGGACTTTATAACCTTGTTATAATTGACATTACCTGTTCAGTGCCAGGGCTTGAGATGTAAATTAAGCATAGACTCTAATTTGATAGCACTTCTTGCAATTTGTTTGCGATGGGAATTTTATCTTTTGTGAGTTTCTTATGGAAATTGTAAGTAATGAAATTACAAAATCACAATTAAGTGTACACGATGATGCGGTGTTGCATTGTGATTTAGTACATAAATACTTTGTTCACATAAACAAACAGTTCGTACTTCTTAATAATGGTGCTAGGTAAATATTTGCTTTCTTAATTAACGTCCAATTGTCTCATTGTGATTAGTTTATACGTCCAGATTAGTGATCAATGCCTAACAAAATCTCAATCAAGTGTACACGATGATGCAATGTATAAGACAGACTAGTAACGCAGGTGAAATTCAAACACAAAATTCAATCCTCTTTCAAAAAAAAAAAATATTAAATTGACTCTTATTTCTAACTTACATGATCGTGGTACAATTGCCATACACCAGCAACTAGCCAACATTCATAATTATAAAGACATTTTGGCCGAAGTCGCCGACTGCTGACAACATATATAATGTCTCATAATTCTGAGCTTATATTCAGACTCTGGACTTAAACCAATCAACTATATCTCCTAATATCAAATCCTTCTCAGGTTCAATTAGTAGATCATGCAACAGACCGTCGTATAGTCTAATGCACTTGTCCTTCGACCTGGCTTCGCCGTGCAATCTCCTCGATCCGTTCGGATCTGTCACTGAGTCAGATGTACCGTGCAAGACAAAAAACGGCACGTTGATTTCGTGCAAGTGTTGCTGCAGGTAGGTGGTGATGCAAAGGATCTCATAACCGGTGCGCACCCGGATTGGCCCGGTAAAAACTAGAGGATCGGAGTATTTTGATACGAGTGCTTTCGGGTCACGAGAAACCGGCCGACCTCCTTTCTGCGCTGTGCTAAGTTGGTACGTCGGTACCACCAACGAAAAAATTGGAGCCAAGGTCTGTGAATAACAAATGAATTTCTTTATATTAATTGATTAACCAAAACAATTGCAAGACATTGATCGAACTGTTCTTGATTGCCATCAGGCAGTATCTTGCTTTCAATTCTTAAACTACCGCTACTAAATAAATTTAGGCCCTTATGTTTGATAGATAAGTCCAGCATCACAATTTGTGATATGTTCTGTGTTCATCTAAAAAAAATGAATGTAAAAGTACAAAGTGTTTTATTAAAAAAATTACCACGATTAGAGGGTGAGCTGGTTGAACCGCAACTGCTGGTGATGTCATCACAATTCCATCAACTCGATTTTGTATCTCGGGATCAAGCACCGCCTTAAAAATTTTAAGAGAGTCATTTTCTAATAACCGTGCAATTAAAAAGTTTCTTAATATTAACCAATATAGTATAATCTAGTATAGTCCTCACCTTCAAAATGATGGCTCCGCCAGTTGAATGTCCGAACAGAAAACATGGTAAACCAGGATTTTCACCAGAAACTTTGTTGAGAAAATTTTTCTGCAATTAAACAAATGCGTGAAACATGTAAGAACAAATATTATGTATCGTTCTCTTTTACTCTTATTTTCAATCGAGTCTAGCAAGGACCGTTAATGTTTTGGAAATCAAGATATATATGATCCAAAGTTCGAGATTCTGAGAGAAAAGCAAGATAACATTGTTTATTAAACTGATGGAATATGTCTGAAAAAAATAAGATTTATATAAAAAAATAAAAATAAAAAGGACATAGAATTACCAAGTCATCGATGGCATGATTGAGTGAGTGGACATATCCATGGAGGCCATCGCTCCCGCCATGTCCTGTAATTGCCAAACATTTTCGGTAAGATTAAATGAGTTTTGCACGGTATCATTGAATTTCCTTTCGACATTTATCACTGAGGTCAGCTCAGTACTGATGTGCACAGCTGACTAGTTTGTAACACTTTGTCTTTGTTTACTTGGATCATTTTTAGCTATGATAACACGGACTATCGTTATAATAAGTTTGCATAAATGAAGTAACGGTTTATTGCAATCTGACAGAACCAGAAGTGATGATATTAAGCACTACAAGTGGAATAGTTAATAAATTTAAAATAATTTTGACAATGAGTTAACTGGTAAAGTTGAGCTGGGTAACTTGTCTACATTGGATTACTGCTAAATGCTAATGTGGTCAAGCCAAGTCTCAGGGATTTGCAATGGAGGCCGGAAATCAGCACTGTGCTAAAAAAGACCAGAATAACAGAAAAGATAAAATTGAACTACATAAATACCCTGCAGGTAAAATTGAACTACATAAATATTTGTACTACATTGACAATAATATTTTTGTTTCATTTCCAACTTTAACAGTGTATATACATGAGCAACAAATTAGAAAAGTCGCAAACAACTGCATGTTCAATTGTTAATCATGCTTTGCACTTCGTAAAGATGAAATCACTGGATGGAAATAAGAACTTTTGAGCTATGTTTTAACAGATATAATTTTGTATGGAAGTGCCAAACATTCACAATTTAACCGACAACGTTACAAGCCAACATTTTCAATAGCAAAACAGACATCAACATGACAAGAGAGGCTAGCTTACCAGTCCAGTCCATGGCATAAACCTTGAACCCGTTCTTATTTAACTTCCTTGCGAGATGATCATACCGTCCACTGAAAAAGACCGAAAAAACCTCAATTAGCTAAAATACAGAATCCTAAATCAATACTTTACCATAATAATAAAATTTTAAGCTACCAATGTGCTATAAGTTGGCCATGTAAGATATATCCACTACATAACCACACTGTTTATATGCAAAGATGATGATTAAGAACTGCTTTGTTAATTAAGAATATGAACTATGTACCTGTGCTCATTCAAGCCGTGCATTATCACAACAAGGCCCCTGCAATTACAAAAACATTAGAAAATTGCCTACAGACCCACAGACATGAAAAAAAAAGAAGACAAATTTCTGCCAACTTTATATCTTTATATCAGATATTGCTCTCAGACAAAAGTTGGTGGGATAAGATTCTAAAGAATATATAATAAAATGATGATGATGAAGGGTCTGGAAGCTTAAAGACGCTTCTTCTAGAATCCAGATGTTAACATATTAAAAAAAGTACAAACTTTTGATTTATAATTAATAAACAGAACAATTCAAGTTTACTGATACAGTACGTAATTGCCAAAGTCTCTATGCATCTGGAACTCACAAAATAGTCAAATAAATCCCTTAGAAGCAAACAAAGATCACCCAAAATTAATTATTGAACAATTGTATATTTGTATAGTTATTTCAAAAAAAAAAAAATTGTATATTTGTATAGTAATTACTAATTACGCTACAAAATACCATTATGCAAAGAGGACCATTAATTCTCTCTTTTATTTTTGTAACAATTATGATGGAAAAAAAAGGGATAGTAAACCATTTGGATTAAAATAAATCCCTTAGAAGCAAGTTAAACAAAGATCACCCATATCTTACTGTACAATCATATTTATTGCTTACGCAATTGAGGTCAAGAAAATTAACTATTGAATGATTGTATATTAATTATTAATTAAGCTACAATTAATATTTAATACCATTATAAAGAAGACTCATTAATTCTGTTTTATTTATTTTTGTACCAATTATATATAATGGAAAAAAAATAGGATAGCAAATCATTTGGAATTTTGAATTAATCTAAAAACTGAAGAAATTGAACCAATCTTACTTCGGTTTAACGCCGACCGGAGTCCACGATTGCGTGAAGAGCGTCTCGCCCCGCTTTGTGCCGATCAACTCATAATCTCTCACAATCTGCTGCCCGTTTTCCTCTGCCTCTCTACGCGCCTTCTCGACCCGGCTAATCGCGAGCTGCCTCCTAGTCGCGGCCTCATGCTGCCTCTGCCGCCTCACGACCGCATGCGCAGCGGGCGGCAGCTGAGCCGGCACTTTCACCACGATCCCCGTCGATCCCTTCTTCAGCCCTGATCTGCCCGCGCTGGCGGACGTCACGATCGACCGCCGGAAGGGCAGGAGGAGAACCGACAGCATTGCCTGGAGGAAGAGCACGACCCGGCGGAGCGCGAGGAAGGAAAGCAACACTCTCAATCTACTGCTTGCACCGGATGTCAACATCGGCGGCGCATTGTCCATGAATCAATCAATCAATCAATCAACACTCTATAATTACCACAAATCTGTTTGTGTGTTTATAGAAATGCACTCACTCAATGGATGGATGGATGGATGGATCAAAATGAAGCAAGAAATCAAGGAGCTAGCTATAAAAAGAACTCCTTGTATAGCTTGAAACGGAAAAAAATGGTGCCAAATTAACAGTTTAATCTCAAATCACTGTTTGATCGATCCAAGAATTTAAATATGCAAATATGTTCAATCTTCTATGCGTCAGCGCGCCTTAATTCAACTGAAACTGCACTGCACGGTACGGTACGGTACGTTAACAACACGAAGAGGTACAGAGCTTCTGATTTACGGAGAGGGGGATTGAATTCTAGGCTTGAACGAAGAAGATATCGTCGGAAAGAAAAGGCCGGAAACTTTCTCAGTCCCCTAAATTGACGAACTGACACCCTTTTTCTTTTCAATTCGCACCGATCCTCCAACGAGAAAAATGAGGAAGCAACCTGCCTGCCTACACCAGGATCACCATTCAATTCCCTTTCCAACCGAGCCGTATAGAGTCATTCGTGATCAAGTTGTCCCCACCTGTCAGTGTGATGGATGAAAACGGACGGGTGCGACACGGCTAGACCGGGTGCGGGTAAGACGCGTCGCCTCTTTGGACCTGTGGTTCTTGAAGTATGGTTAAGACGAGGGTCGGTTGGGACGCGTGTCCAGCCCAGAGGCCATCCTTAACCATACGTGTCGACCCGGATTCCGCTGTAGCAAAAGTCCAATACTCCTCTGTGTAGGGAGTTTTTTTACTTCACACGTTTCTAGACCAGAGGACCAGAACCAGAACATTCATTCAGATTAGATTTAGATGAAGACTATTATCATTTACTACCTCCCTCCATGAATAAATGAATTTTTAGAAAAAATCAAATGAATTAGTGGAAAAATAAAATTACATAATAATTGTTCCAACTAAATAACATAGATAAAAGGGTAATCATAATATTGGAGAAACAGAAAATTTGAAAAAGTGAATGCAACGTATGAGTTCTTAACATATACAACCTCCGTTCATGAATAAATGAATTTTTAAGAAAAGTCAAATGAATTAGTGGAAAAATGAAATTACATAATAATTGTTCCAATTAAATAATATAGATAAAATGGTAATCATAATATTGGAGAAACAAGTGGATTCAAACAAATAAATAGAAAAATAAGTTCAAATCGATAAAATTCATTTAATTATGGACAAGTTCTAAAGGGTATAAATTCATTTAATTATGGACGGAGGTAGTATTTATTAAGAGTTTTTCAAGTGTCCTCGTTTTAATTATCATGTTCACCTATATATAAAATTTGTAATTTTTATCTCAAATTACATAATATTTAACTCAAGTTTTGTGACAACATGGACATTAAAATTGAGGACACTAAAAATTTTGTAACAATGTGGACTGGAGACACCAGATATAACCCTTATCATTATGGCTCGCTACATGACAAGAGAGGTGTTGACATGATGCAGATGGATGGATGGATGGATGGGGACTGTGGGTGTGGGACTTTGGGTCTGTGGCGAATCGTTTTCCTATTTGCAGATAGGGAAGGGAGGACTGTGGGGCTGTGGTTTGCTATTTGGAGGAGACAATGACGCGCTTCGAGAAAACGTTATCCTTCTTTTTTGGGCCGGATTGTTTTACTTCATGTTCATGTTGGTTTACAGGCCTGATTGTTACTGATGGGCCTCAATTTCAAATTTATTCTTTGGACTATTGTGAAGGGAGTATTTGGGATTTGAATGACAGCATGTGATGGTGTATTCACTGAGAATTAAAATATGCAACTATGCAAGTCAATTGAATCAGGTGTTACCAGCCAAAACAACATACTGATGATACATTACATAATAAGACAAATCAAGTACCATATATATTTTGATTTTTAATTTTGATAAATACACAATGAACTGTACATAGTGAAGCTTATCTGTGTATTTTATGACTGATTGGAATTTATATTATATATCCTTACTATATATAAAAGCATATTAGAAAAAAAATGACATAAAGGGCTATCTTCACCAAATAAGAAACCTGAGCCGTTGATTATTTTTTTCGATAGATCAAAACCGTTGATTTATATTAATGCCCGTTGACGTTAATGTCTCAGTCCATTAAAATTTAAAGCCCATATCAATTTTCTCAATTTAAGGCACATTACATATTATCTTAAAAATTTATTATAACAAATAACAATTTCAGCCCAAAGCAAGGCGTGAGCTCTTTACTAGTTGTATATGAAATGTAATTTCCATATATATACTACTAGCAGCGTACCTGCGCGATGTGGTGGACAACTTTTATATATATTATGTAATTTCCATTTTCATTTAAATGAACAATATAATGATCTCACAAAAAATATATTAATTATATAATGCGAATTGCAGAGAGAGAGTATTATGAAAATTTGATATTTGTATTATCTAACCATTTTTCATGAGACCGCCTGGAGATATCCAGTCCTTAGGTACTTATTAAAATAGAGAGATATTTGGATCCAAAATATATATCCATATTTGAAAATGTTCAATATCCAAAATAAGATTAATTATGGATCATGTATATCTATTTTGGATCCAAAATAAGATTAATTATGGCCCTCAAAACCATCCAACCGTTGATTTAATATTAGATTCATCATGCATCGCAGATCTGACGGCAAGATACAATCTGGACCCTCCATTGCAATCCCATCTAACCATTTTTCATTAGACTGCAATGGAGATCTTCATTCCTTGCATGCTTTTTTAATATAGAGAGATAGCTAGCAATTAAGTAACAGAGATGGATTGAAGACAGACCCACCTACACTACTACACCTACTACTATTTCCCAATCTAAGGGCTCCATTAATAGTGACATAAAATGTCATGCTCCTCTAACTCTAACTCTTAACTCTAACTCTAAACCAAGCCAAGGGTAATTGTGCTCAGACTCAGACATTGATCCCCGTGCATGCGCATCTTCCTCCCTCGCATTTAATTCATGTGCACATCAAGTATATATGTGTGTAGTTATATATATCGGTATATATCTTGTGCGTACCGGTATATGTACATCTTTTGTGTCTAGGCTTTTAAAGGTTGGTTCATATATCTAGCATTGAATTTTGGAGAAATTTATTCTGCATATATACCGATCGAGTACCGACATTCCTTCTCCACAAAATTGTTCTTATTTATCCGGTTAATTATCTAAAATTCTAAATAAATAAATATATACAATGCTGTACTCTTATTACAAGGTACACATGAAAAGTTGGCTTAAACTTTAAACAGGAAAAATTGGTTTTGCCAAGTACCCAAATCGAAGTTATTTCGGTACAGAAAAGAAAAAATATATATAGCTGAAAACCTAAAAATATATTCGGTGCATGCTACGTACAGACAGAAAATCAGTATTTTCTGATTCCTTCATGTTTTACCAGTACTTATCTGCCCCCCTATACATATACTGATGGAAATTAAAAATTCAAATCTGAGTCATGTTCAAAATTGTTCTGACAAGGTAATTCATATCATATCATATCATATCACAAATCAATGCGCACGGATGGGTCTTACTACCAGCAACCACAGCAGAGGCATTGATTGATTAATACTACATATATATGTATCAAATTTGTCGGTCAGTGGATTGTAAGAGAAGGGGAAGCAGCTCAGCTGTGGTGAGTTGGAATTAAGGCTACAAGATGTAGCCTGGTGCAGTCAAGAGAGGACAATGTGTGTATATATATATATATATATGAGAATAAATGGTGATTTGATTTGAGCCATCATGAGCAAATAATGAGAGAGTGGAGGGGGCATGCAGAGAAGAGGAAAGGAGAGGAGAGATGAGATTCAGCATTCATTATTCATTATTCATTCAAGGGACAATGTTGCTGTACATGTAATAGCTGCAGGAACTATACCTGTGGCATGGCATCAAATTAATGAATAAATGTCAGATATGTATGTATGTGTGTATAATAATAATAATAATGGAATTCAATTCTGCTGTTATCCTTCCCTCGGATAACAGGGTCCTGCTTTTCCGATCGGCACCGTCGGATTAAAATGGACGGATGAGATCTGTTCGGCAAAACTCTTTTTTACTTCAAACAGCGAACTTTGCACTGAATCTGAACCGTTCGGTGTTGATCCGACGGTCACCGTCGGGATAACAGGGTCCTGTTATCGCCGAAGAATAACAGCATAATCGGACGCATAATAATGGATTGCTATATTGATATTAATGTAGCATACAGGTTTCCCAACCATAACCCCTGTGCTTTCCTCTGCCAACCCACTCCCCCCTTTAATTCACTCATTCATTCATGGAATATTTATTTATTTATTTCCTTTTCCTTTTCTGTTTCTGTTTCTACTGCAAGGAAAATAGTTGGTTTTTCATGTCAAATTAATTACCTGATTCTGCTTAATTTAAAATATGGAACTTAATTGCCTGATTCTTCAGTACAATACACTGTTTTGGCTTTTGGGTATTTGGTACCAATTAAAAGAGTAAGACTGTGATTTGTGAGAAGAAGCAGGTACCCTTTGTATGATAAGAAAACAGGATTAAAAGAAGGAAAAAGAGGGGAAAATGTTGAGACATAATCCTGTTTTCAATATGTACTTGGAAACACGCAAGCTAGTATATTAATTTCTTGTCATTGGAATAGTATTATGGTAGTTGTAATTATATGCTGCACATGGAAACTTGTGCTATTAATTAATGGTCAGTATATATATATAAGAGCTTGAATTTGTACTATATATTTTGGTCTAATTAATGTCCAATATATATATATATATATATATATATTAATATATATGTGACTGTCATTGTTAAATTTGTATTGGGTCTTCATGCACGAAATTTCAAACTTATGACAATCATGTTTTTCATATGGAAATATGTATCACAAATAAAACAAAATGTCATATCTTTCTCATGAGTCTCTCCTCTCTGATATTGAAAAGTTTGAAACTTTTAGGGTGTGTTCGGTTGTATAGTTTTGGAACGCATGCCGTGGCTTTAATTTTTTTTGGCTATGACGTGTTCGGTGCTCAAATTACAAACCAGGTTTTTTATTATACAAGCCCTGGCTTGCGGTGCAATTTCAAGTCAAATAGAGCTTAAAACCAGGTTTTTATAAAATCAAGTCAGACTTGATTTTTCGGCTGTGGCTTGCGCCATCTGAAATATAGCAAACCATGGCTAAGAAATGCAATGTGATGGCCAAAACCTTACTACCGAACGGGCCCTTAATGGGCATACCGGCAATTAACCCAATTGATTAAGTGGTAAAATGTTGATCGAAAACCCTAACCGTCTTTGCTAGTAAATTCTCCGGTGGGGAGAGACACACCCGTCATCCCTCTTTCGTTTACTTCTTCTTTGTTGATTACCTTCAAGTTTAGTTTGTCCGTCTTTTTTGTCGCCCTTTTTGTTCTAATAAGGGTCTTTCGTTGTTCTTCATTTAAAATGATTATATCATGAATCGTACGAGAATGAATTTTGCTTCCGTTTCAACAAACGGAAATAGTGCTTTAAGAAATGAAGATATACAGAGTGCTTAACAAGTTTTTCAATCCTTACAAAACGATAAATTCATCACAACCCAGACGATAACTTCAAAAATGAATTGTATGCTTCTTCAAAATTTGTCTCTCTATGTTAGTTTATCGGGACAAAATTATATTGTAGAAGGTTTTGGTTGATATTTTGTGTCTTTTGGATTTAGACTGAGAAACAATTTATTTTATTTTCTCGTGAATGTAATCTTTTAAGTGAATGAAATTAGTTGCCTACGGACCTTGAATGTTCAAAAAAAAAATGTGGATCAATCTTAGGATGTAATCTTGGAGGGATACATTTATGGGGATCAGGAGAAGGAGGAAAGAAAGATTTTTTCATAAATAATACATATAAAGAAAGATATATCAATTATGTACTATTTCACTTACTTTATTCACTCATATTAACTATTATTAAAAAAAAAATTGATTTGTCATAATTTTGTTTTAATTTAATTTCTTTTTTCGAAAGGTTGATAGAAGCTACCAACGTATTGTTTTAATTCAGTTTCACTTTGCAAAAGCATGATGCTCAAACAAGGACTGCCAAACTGTGTAAAGATGAAAATTCCAGAAGATAGGAAATTCAGATAGGGAAAGAAATAAGAAGATATGCAAGATCTGTTTTAGGACTGTTGAACACAGGACTAATTTGTGGCTAAAAAGTTTGGGCAATTTGGTTGGAACATCAATATCAATATTAATATATATCCTTTTGAATTGATGCAAGCTAGCAATTTTGTAACTTCATGTTACTATATTCTGTGCTGTCTGTACATGGCATCTGGTGCCAACAAAAAAAAGAAACAAGTACTGTTTGAGAATATATATAACATCCTGATCAAATAAGCATCATATCCTCTGACCCGGGTCATGTGACCCAGGACATGTGACCCGTTGGATCTCCTCGGGATTCGGTTGAATCCCTTCGGTATTCGGACAAACCCGAATCTCGAGGAGATCCAACGGGTCACATACCCCAGGTCATATGACCCGGGTCAGACGATCATCATCCATCAATAAGCAACTTGCTCATTATTTGCTGTTTCCTAACTAGGTTAATTAAGCTATTAACAAGAGCTTGTATTATATAATATATGTTGAGGCAATCATAGAAAATGTGAATAAGTCCAAATCTAAGAATATGCTGATCACAGCTTTTGTTTGACGAGATCATGAGGACTATTGTAGTTGTATATATATATAGGTTTAAGCTTTGAAGTGTGAAAGCAAGATTATTGGTCTCTATATATATATATTTTGTCGATAAACATCAAATCAAAAAACCTTGAGGAAAAGAGAGCAGAAGAAAGCAAAAGAGGAGGAGATGGATACGTGCAGAATTCACACATGAGCCCCTTTTGAATTTAGCATAATATCTTAGCTAGCTAGGTGCACTTTCGGTTATGGGGAAGGAAAATTAAAGTTGGTAGTTTTAGTTAGCACACACGAATGCAGGGTGCATCCAAGTAAACACCATGATTAGAGGTGGCAAAACCCGACCCGACATTTCCAAAAAGTCAAACTAACCTGACCCGACATTTTCAGAAAGTCAAACCGACCTGACCCGACCCGACCCGACCCGACCCGACCCGAGATCAAACAGCATGCAATCCAACTCAAATCAACATACGATCCAAAAAACATTGATATTAAAATTGATCCGACTCGACCAGCCCATCACCCGACCCGACCCGACCTGAGATTTTCTAGAAGGTCAAATTGATCCGACCCAAACCCGAACCCGACCCGCTCGACCGATTTGCCACCTCTAACCATGATATATAGCACGTAAAGGAGATACATAGAAAGAAAAAGAAAAAGGAAGAGATATAAGTATATAACTATAGAAAAATCACATCATTTATTTATACTTAACCATAGTATATCTAGTTTGCCTCAAAAAGAAAAATAATATATATTGAGAATCATGTTTTGTCTATCTGCAGTTAGGATCGATCATTGGGTGATTTATCCCTCTAAGGCTCTATTCGGTGCGTGGGTAATTCCTGCGATAAGTTACTGTTTCTGTGGGAAATAAAAAATCTGCTCTCACAGAATTTTTTTCTTCCCACACAAACAGTAACAATTCCTGTGGGTATCGTGTCTGCCGAACACGGCCTAATGGGGGAGTAAAATCCTGGGTTCTCAGCAATTTGGAGCTGAGAGCTGTTGGATTAATAATTAAGTAAATAACTTAGACTAAATTGCATAACATGAAAAATATTGAAAAAAAATTTAAAATGCAAAAATAACTTGGAACATATGGGAGGTGATAACTGCCCCTTTAAATTTATAGCAACTTTTTTTAACATTTATATTGATACTAAAAGCTAGTGTTTTCACTTTTAACATTAGTCTAGATATATATGTTCGCGTCGGGCCTAACCAGCCTCGGTCTTAGTCTTAGAGTTTCTTAGATCCCAAGTATCCCTAGTTGCTCAAGTTAGAAAACTTCAGGTTACATACTTAAATAGTATAAAAAAAATTGAAAAACAAAAAAAAGGAAATTTTTCAAATAATTATATTTGTTTTAAACACATACAATTGTGGGTTGGGTTCCTTTTCTTATAGGGACCCTACCTCCCGAGTTCCGACCCTCTTAGGTTGCTCGGGTCCGACCCTCTCAAGTCGCGTCGGTCAAGTCATTTTCCCCAAATATATTTCTTAGATCGGATTAGTACCTTTTAGTTTTTTGGAAACACTACTCAAAACCCCAATTATTGCTTAGGGTTTAGCTCTCAACGTAGGGATGTCTATGATCCAGCTAAGTCTCACCAGCCCAACCCTAATCTCATGATTTGACTCGTTGACATCGGCAAATTAATCAGGTCACTCAGTCACACGTACAATAGTACAAAAGCTACAATAAATTATAGCATGAGCTAGCATGCATAATTAATTAGCACCTCTCTTTTAAATGCACCTGAAGCTAATTAATTAATTAAATGGTTTCTTTTTTCATTTGATCAAGAGAATTTTTAATTAAAAAGGGCATCATGCTATATCATATATAAAGATAAAATTCCTTATATATAACTGTTATGTTATTTGCATAACTATGTGCCAATTAATTTCCGTACCAATATGGATGGCATCAAGTAATGAATCAGGTTTGAATTAATTTTGACCTCAAGCCCACCCGACCCAACAACAACAACAACAAGCCATATATGCAGAATATAAAATCAGAGTAAGTTGATTATATATAATTGGGTCAAATCAAATCAACCAGGTGGGTATTTTTAAGTGACAGTCTGCTGCATGCCATTGACATTAATTCCTTTTTCCCCTTTATCTTTTTACTTAATTTATGGAATATATAACTTGTCTAATGAATTAGTGGATGTACAGGGTAGATAGATAGATGGGGGAGAGGAGAGGATGAGGCAGGCAAAGTGAAGATTGTCCTGGGACTGGAAGGATAGGATATATATTGAGGCCATGTGAGATTAAGTACTCTTTGCTACCAAAAGCTGGTTGCAATAAACCCCTTAAAAGCCAACATCTGTGGCATTTACTTTGGGAGAGGGGTGGGTGTACCCATGAGTGCACCTTTTGATTGTGCACTCACATTCTCAGCCGTCGGATGCAATCTCATTAATTGCTGTTGCCCTTTTTGGATTTGTATTCAACCAACATCTCTCTGATTCCGTGCAGCTGAGAATTAAAAAATATATTTGTTGAGGCCCAAGGAAAAGCTACAATGGTCTATTAGAATTGTAGAAGTTATGCATTCATATCCTTTTAGTTTAGCATAATGAAATTGTTATAAGAGTCATATATCTTCAATGACTCCATAAGTATAAAATATAAATTAATAAAATACAACGTATTTAGGTATGTATTTTGATTTCATAACATTTTCAAACTTTCCAGATCTAAAAATAAGTTACGAAAATATGCATTCCAAGATTTCATTATTTTCATTTTGTTTATCCGATCATATTCCGTACAAAATAAAAGTCTAAGATGAAAAAAATATTCATATATAATACTTGAAAAATAGAGCTATTTAACTGTATGGGTTATATGATGTTATTAAATTTTTTTAATTTTTAAGATTTGAGGTACTTGCATATTGTCAATGACTTTAAAGACATATTCAACTAGATTTTAAGCAAAACATTTGGAATAAACATTTAATTTTTTTCTTTTTTTTTAAATTTTGATTTTTCTAAATTACCTTCTTCTAATTAATTTTTACATCGATGTACTTTAATGGGTATATTTTCATTTCATTGATAATTGACTATTTTTTGATACTTTTACAATAAAATGATCTGAATTAATTGTGCAAACTTGTTTTAATTATTTCAGAATTAAATTATATGAGTAAAACTACTGTGTTCTTAAGCTCACGGGGCCTCCCGTGAGCTTAACACCAAAAACGTATCAAATCACATCTAAATTTTGATTTATATGGCTCAATAAATTCGTTATATCAAAATCTTATAGCATGCGAAATTTTTTTCATTTTTGGAGATTTTTAAGTATTTATTTCAGATTTTTACAGCAAATATACAATATTAATAAAATAATCAAAGTTTCATATGTAACTTTTAAAAAATCCGAAATAAGATTTTTCAAAAAATTATAAAAAAATGGCTATATTAACAAACTTGACAATAAGATTTTTCAAAAAATATAAAAATTCATAAAAAATCTTAAAAATAAAAAAAGTTATATGAATGCACTATTTAACTTATAGATTGATGATGTTTCAAGTTTCAATAAATTTGAATATCGTTTGATGCCTTATCAAAATTTTATACACTTTTTAACTGTTGTAATTTAACAGGTCTTTAAAGAGTTATCAAATGTTGTTTAAATTGAAAATAATCGGAAACATAATCAATCTATAAGTTAAGTAATACTTTCGTAAACTTTTTTCTATTTTTAAGATTTTTTGTGATTTTTTATAAATTTTTGAAAAATACTATTGTTAAGATTGTCAAAATAACCATTGTCAATAGATCCCTCCTCATACTTAAAAATCTCTAAAAATGGAAAATTTTTATATACCACATGATTTTGATATAAAGAATTTATTGAGCCATATAAATCAAAATCTGGATATGGTTTGATACAGTTTTGGAGTTAAGCTCACGGGAGGTCCCCGTGAACTTAAGAGCACACTAGATTTACTCAAATTATATTATTACTTAATTATACTTTGATTTTGCAAAAAAGTATATTACATGTGATGTATAAGTTTTGTAAATTATAAAGTCTGGAAAAAAAATTCAAATGGATTAAAGAATATAAAGTGTACGGATACGGATGCATAATGCATCAATGATGTTTATATATATACGTGGGGCCATAAATGTTAAGAGTTAATTCCTGGTTTGCTCTATGGCACAAAGATCTATGCAGTTTGCATTTGTAAACTTGAGGTAATAAAAGACATTAAATAGCAAAGCATTGGACGGCTGAGAATATGAGTGCATAATCAAAAGGTGCACTCATGGGTGCACCCACCCGGCTCCCATCCACTTTTGTGAAAGAAAAAACTTGCATTACATTACATGGGGTTGGTTGTTGGAGACTTACCTGGAGAGTGAATTAATGCGTGTACATTATTATATATATGATTTATGAGTGTGTGTGTGTGTGTGTGTGTGTGTAGTATACTCTGTTATATAATTAAAGAGGGGTATATATTATATATAAAAGGAATTGATTGAATAGATCTATTTGTGCAGGTGTTATTAATTGAATGGGGACAGGACAGGCCAGATGTTGCATTAATTAATTAAGTGGCAAATGAGCAAGAGAGTTAAACCATATTATATATTAGTTACTGATATATATTAATGAAACATACGTATATATATGGTTGCTATACCGTACGAATTAATGTATGATAGATTATAATTATATAAGCTAATTAAGGGAGAGTACTCTATATATACAGAGAGAAGGGATCCATTGACAATTCTTATATTGACAATCTTGACAATAGAGTATTTTAAAAATTTGTAAAAATCTATATAAATTCTTAAAAATAGAAAAAAGTTTACGGAAGTATTTCTTAACTTATAGATTGATTATGTTTCCGATTATATTCAATTTAAATTATATTTGATAGCCCTCCAAATATCCGTTAAATTACAACCGTTAAAAAATACACAAAATTTCGATAAGCCATCAAACGATGTTCAAATTGATTGAAATTTGAAACACTATCAATCTACAAGTTAAATAATATATCCATAAATATTTTTCCATTTTTAAGATTTTTTATGAATTTCTATAAATTTTTAAAATGTTCCATTGTCAAGATTGTCAAAATAAGCATTGTCAAGGATCCCTCCTCATATATATATATATGTGGTCGGTGGAATGGAAGGCAAGAAGAAGGCATCACTTGAAGTCAAGGTAACAACTTACAAAGGTTCTCTTATGTGATGATGTCTTTGTGTCATTTTAAAGGGGTAAATATGACTCGACTGTGCGCTTGTGAGATTCCATTCTTTTATCTCCGGTTAGGTTACCCGAGTTAAAGACTTAAGAGACCCTTTTTATCCCTGCACGATTTATATTCTTATGCTCCAGTCCAGTACTTCCTTCATCGTTCACACGCTTAACCATTTTATATGCATGTTAAGCACAAAAAAGGGAAAAAAGAAATTGGTTTTAATTAATTATCACTTGGTCGTCATACAATAACTTTTGAGTTTGATATGAAATATGTAACAACTTAATTAATTGCCAAATATATAACAAATAAAAGCCAACAAGGAGAGGTGTACAATTTTCCATATGGTTCATAATATATATATCCTTCCCTTTTTCATATTATATCAATAACTTTATAAATGTAGTCAAATATAAATCATAGGATGCAAACATATCTATATATATTATATATACAACAACATAGACAACAAATAGTTTTTTCAAACTTAAACTTGTTAAACATATATACATGTTACACAGGTCAAATATTCGATCTTGCCTTCTCTTTTTCTCCTCTCCCTTTTTTTAGACATTATTTCTGTATACATCTGCGTTCGGTCACTGCACTAAATTTGAGAGGAGTAGAACAGAATCTCTTTTAATTTGTAGGCTTTTTTTTTTTTTTTTACCCAGCAGACGACGTCGCTCGCAGTAGACGGAGCAACAGAAGGAAGAAGAAGAAGGCTCATCTTAAAGCTTTCTTATTATTACCTACGTGATACACTGATACAGTTGCAGAGACTCCGACAAGAGAGTACTAGACTAGACTACTCAGTAAAAAGTCCATGGATTAAAGAAAGAATCATTAATTTGCTCAAAAAAAAAACAAAGAAAGAATCATTAACATGCATGGAGGATGGTGGAGCTACCTTCAAAAGTAAACAAACATTTCTTATTAGTTTGTTATCTTTTTCTTTTTGTAGGTAGGTAAAATTAAATGTTGTTTCTTTATTCTATGATTATATATATATTCTTATTTTATATTGGAAATTGTCTGGGAGACACCATAAAATTGTACCGTGAATTAAACACTAACTTTATTTATTGAAGTTAAAATTAATATTTATATTAGTGAAGTTATAATTTATCTTATTTTGCATATATAGCAAGTTTAATAACCACAAAAATTGATGGTTTTGATAAACTATATTATAAATCATCTCAATAATATGTACATAAAAAATGATGAAATTTTAACATCGCCTCGATAGCCATTGAGAGGGGAAAGAAATCATAAAATTTGAACCACTGATTTTTGTTAATGCTTGATGCATATATTAATTAAATCGAAATGATATAATTTTTTATGTATGCATAAACATTCTATCAATTAGTTTTGTTATTTAAGTACTTAAAATGTAGTTAATAGAGATTTAATTTTGCAGTGACGGTCATCAAAAGTAGTGATCATTTGATCCCTCCTCATGATATATAATATAGGAGCCCTAATTTTATGAAGTAATTAAGGGTGCATGCATCATAATTAAAGGTCTGATTAATTGATGAAACAAGAAAATTAATGTTCTATAGACAACCAGTTCTTAATTACCCAATATTATAATTACAATAGGGAAATTTGCATACCTGCCACTCTAAAACCCTCCATTTGTAATTTTGCCACTCCAAACTTGGAAATTGTAAATTGGCCACTACAAACTTAATAATATTACATTACTGACATTATAATTTTTTAATGACCAAATTGCCCTCAATCTCTCTCATGGCAGCCCCGACGACCCCCCCCCCCCCCCAGCCGCGAGGGGGCTACCAAGACTGCCATGAGGGAGATTGAGGGCAATTTGGTCATTTAAAAATTATAATGACAATAATGTAGTGTTATTAAGTTTGTAGTGACAAATTTGCAATTTCCAAATTTGGAGTGCCAAAGTTACAAATAGAAGGTTTTGAAGGAGCAAATATGCAAATTCCCCGTTACAATAAGACCAAATATTGAGCTCGGTCCTGATCTACGTACAGTTGCACATGCCGGTGGTAGATGATCTGCAGGAATTATATATGCCTCCAAAATGCCCAAATCCTGATCCGTTATACTGTACGAAATTAAACGCACATTGCATGAATTGTTTCACTGTTATGTTTTGTATTTTTAATTCTTTATATGCACTAGCTATATTGCGCGCTCCGCCGCGCTTACTTAAATATTTTTTGTCACCACTAGTCTATTAATATTAACTCATACAAAAATATTGATTCAAATATATAATCTTAAAAAGCTAGATTTGTAATAAATATCCTTATGTTTAGAACATGAAGACCAGCTAATGGATTAACTCACGACATCGAGATCACCCAATTTAAATGAGTAGGACACAAAATTAGACACAACCCGAGAAGATTTTTTAATTACCAAATTAAAAAAAAAAGACTAACTATTTTTTTCAAAAAAAAATGTACTGTAACTGATTGGACCAGAACTGTATGAAAAAATATAAAAAATTTGAAAAAAATAAAAAATTTGAAAAAAATGGAAAATAATTCAAAAAAATCCAACAAAATTAAAAAAAAATAATAAGAAAGTCTTAAAAAAATAAAAAATAAAAAATAAAAATATATTAAAAAAAACACACTGTAGCGCAATAGTGAAGTGCTTGCGGATTAGAGAAGTGCTTGCGGATTAGAGGTATTTTAGATTGTTGCCTATTGATTTTTATGTGTTCATTAATAGATACAAAATACCTTTTAAAGAGTGAAAAATATAGCAATGGAATATATCTGCGATGAAAGTATAAATGTGCTTACTATATATATTGTTCTCTCCTTATTGTTTAAATTTTTGTATTTTACAAATCTAAGATATATAGTACTGTAATTCTTAGAATAATGCATGTAATATTTACGTTCAATTGAACCGCAAGTATATAGCACTGTAAATATAGAGTGATCATGGGATTGAACATATTTTTCTTCTTTCAGGAACTCAATTAATATTGGTCCATCAATTAATTATATAAAGTCATAGAATATTTGGATACACACACACATATATATATACTTTGTAACAAATCTTTCTTTTAATGAAAAGAATTAAAGGAAAATTATTTGCTTCTTTAGTCTTTATTAAGAAAAACGATTTTAATTTCCAGTAAAGCATTTTTTAAAAATAAATGTCGGAATTAATTAAGGGGTGCCCATGCATTATATTTGTGTTGTTTATCATTGTAGTTTTTAGTGTTTAAAATTATTATTTGTATTTCACTAATGAAGTAATGATGCATATTAATTCATTTTTTTCCAAGCTTTTAAAAAACTTAGTTTTAACTTCGTTTAAACCCTTTTTTTGGACCCTCTTACGTTAAGTATTTGTAAGAAAACCGTTATTTATGCAAAAACCGTTTTTAACAAAGTTAAAACCGTTTAAGTCCATTAAAATCCGTGTTTTAGAGGCATTTTAATGCCGTTAAAATATATTTGCACATTATTGACGGTCTAGAAGTTCACAATAATGTTTATTCTACGCATATTAACAATTAAAAATTTTAAACTCTTTATTACTATTGTCTTAAATTTTTCCATTATAATTTTTTAATGTTATAATTTCCGTTTCATAAGATTCGTAACTTTTTATGTACTCAATTAGTTTCGTAATTGTTATTTGTACTTAATTATTAAGTATAATTTGTATGAGAGTGTATTGTGTAGCCTTTTTAAATATAAAAATATATAGAAAATGATGACCCCTTTTTTTAATTAACGACCGTGTAATTCCGTTTTAACGTCAAACCATTAAATGGTCACCTCACCGTTAAGAGCAGTTAATTAAACGTTTTTTAAAAGCTTGTTTTTTTCATATAAATAAGCATAAAAAACTCCTAAGTTTAGTGAAGCAACCTATAGCCAACTAGTGAAAGGTCGTAATATTAATTAGGATAATATCTTTCATGTGAAAGATTGTAACTTTGAAAGTCAACCAAATGATCGTCAAGATTATATATAAAAATTAGGATAGATTTGGTACGCTCCTGATATATATATATAAAAAAAAAAAAATCAATGAATAAAATGCTACATTTTATGGCGGAGTCAAATCTTTCATGCAGTTTATTCAGATAAATTACACATTAATTAATTTAATGTGACTCCCTTTTCATTCGCCAATAAAATGTGACAATTTTTCTACATTCCATGTGTCATAAAATAGGAACTTAGAATTTCTCATGCATTTTGTATTATTAAACGAATGCGACGTTTGCTTAACAAATCCTTCAAGTCATTTTTAGCATATGCTAGCTTATCCAGTACCTTTCAAAGATTTTGGTAGATGACAATTGCGTTATCTCTTGCCAAATTGACAGTGACAAAGAATATAGAGAAACATCTTGCGTACATTGAAAATGTATCTATGCGTCCATAGACACACTCAGAATGTAACAAATACATCCGATTTTATAACAGATAGATCTATTTTGTAACCTATGGTCGACGTTATGGACAGATATTCTATGGAAGCTAGGTATTACTGATCAAGAATATATATTAAAACTTGTTCACATGATATATATATATATATGTATATTTTGAAGAAAGTGGAATACTCCACCAGTTTCATTAATTGAAACTTTTTATTTTGTGTCTATGGAGGATTTAACCCATGATCTCTTGGAAGTCATCCTAGTTAGCTACTATTTGAGCTACTAGGCCATTTGCTGTTCACATAATATGATTGATAAAATTTTCAGTTTAGCTCATGTTCTAAAACTTTTAACTAGCTAATTGATTGCTTTACTGTTTACTGTTTAGTTATATGAGCTTACACATATTTTCAACTTGCCTTCTTAGTTAAGCCATCCTTTTCAGGTATAGTCCTAGAGATGTCCCTCACTTTTGAGCTTTTGACTCTCTCTTTCTCTCTCTCAAAGCTTTGGCAGTTGCAGAATATCTCACTCTCTCTCTCTCAATTATGATTATATCATGGAGGATGGCAACCCTGCCTCATCATCATCATCATCATCATCATACTTCTTCTCATCAGCTTGGCTTCCTTTTGTTCCCCAAAAAATAACCCTAGTTATATATAATTAGACCCATCCATATAAGGGACAATAGGAACATTTCCTTCCATCAAACCATTACATATCATATCCCCATTTCCTTCCCTTCCTTCCTTCTCTCTTTTTAAGGGGCCTAGATATATATAATCCCCTAAAGAAAGCAACCCATCAAATTTCCCTATATATATATATACTTTTTATGTCCTTCAAGTTCAACCAATACAAATTATTGCCTGTATTTTGTCAGCTTAAGTAGGTTTTAGATTTAAAGTTTTGAGCTTTTCATCTGTTCTAGGGTTTTTTCTTAATTTCTTTGTTGTTCACAAGAACAGCCGAGGAGAACGGCATCCATGGAAACAAACTCCGCGGCGTCACCGGATCTATCGTTACAAATAAGCCCCCCAAATAACAGAAATAGTGGCCATGGCAACCATTTGTTCTCTGCGAACACGGACCTCTCTCTTTCGACGACTCAACCAACCATTCCGCAATCACAACGGTACCAGAACTCCCTAAACGACCCGAAAAACCTGTTGTATCCTATATTTCATGGCAATAACCCGACGACGAACTTCGATTATCCTCTAGCGAATCTGTCACCTCCCGTGAGCGGCTTGCCATCGATCGGACCGTGTTATAACCGTGTCGGGTCGATGGTTACGAGGCTCAATGGGTTCCCTTTGTTGGATTATCCGTGCGGTCGATTAGGGGCATTGGATCCGAGTCATTACATGATGAACCCCCGGTTTATGATGCCGAAGATTCCGGGAAAGAGAAACACCCGTGCACCGAGGATGCGGTGGACTAGCAGCCTCCATGCACGGTTTGTACGGGCGGTTGAACTCCTGGGCGGCCATGAAAGTAGGATCTCTCATTCATTTTATCTCTTTAAATTCTGTCACTCTTTTTTTAAGTTTCTTAATTTTCTGTCACTTTTGCACACAAATATTTTTGAGTTTTCACTTTTAACCAAGTAATTAACTGAATCTTTTGAGTTAAAAAGAAAAGGATGAGCAAAAATCAAATTATCCTCTTCTGATATATATGTTTTTTTTTTCCATTTCCCTGCAGATCATCACTTTTTCTATTGCAAAAAAAATAATAACATGTAAATGACAATATATATATATGTTTGTTCAAAACATTCTTATCTCTATGAACTTAATTATCACTTGTTTTGTACTTTGCATACAGTGAATCGATCGATCGATCGAGTGAATGCCTATCTATGTTAATATTGATATTATTCGATCTAATATACGGTAGTTATATATATATACATGTTGTCATTCGTCTAAAAGAAATAGTAGAAATCAAGACTTTAATTATTTTGCTTGAAGTTTTATACTGTTATCTCTTTGTTGATTGCTTGATTTACCATTACTCTTTCTTTCCTTTCATATGTATGTAAGTTATGAATCAACAATCAATCTGCACCAACTCTAATGGTACAAATTTTCAATACCCAGTGCTCTTAGCTAGTCTTGGCTAGGTAATTTAATTAGGTTTCCTGTTGTTTGTAAAGGACATGTTTCTTTTTTTTCCCCTTCATTTCTGTTACCCTTAATTTTCTTCTATAAAACAAATAGTTACCACTTGGTACCTAATTTCGTATGGTAATTGATTAACAGGAGCAACACCAAAGTCAGTTTTGGAGCTGATGGATGTCAAAGATCTCACTCTTGCTCATGTCAAGAGCCACCTACAGGTACACATTCCCCTTTCCATTATTGATTTTTGTTAATTTAATTACATCTCTATATATATATTTCTTACCTCTGCCTCAAAGATTAGATAACAATGCATACTTGAAGTAAGAAAAGAAAAAAAAAAAAAAAAGAGGGTGCAGGGTAATTAAGACCAGTCTTAATTCCTATTGCAAACAGAACAGTAGCCTGCATCAACAGTACTCTGTGTGTGTGTGTGTGTGTGTTTGTGGTGGGGTATAAGGTGGAAGGAGTTGTTGATTGGTATAGTAAAGGAGCCATCATTTCCCAATAATGCACTCATGAGTGTTAAAACAAAACAAAACAACACAAAAATAATGAAGAAAGATAAAAGGCAGCAGGCCCAAATATATATGTAGATAGATATATCATATAATATACATACCCCCAATAAAGAAAGGAGAGTACTTTAATTTGTTCTTTTTGAAATTCTTTAATTATATTGTACTTTTTTTATGTATGATATGAAGAAAGCACCAATCTGTCATCTTGTGTCTCACTTTCTTCCTCTCTTTTCTTTCTTTCTTTCTTTCGGCTTGGTCCCAAATGCATGCAGATGTATAGAACTGTTAAATCGACAGAGAGACCAGAAGTTTCTTCAGGTATGTATATATGTTGGCTAGCAATATCAATTATGATGTCTGATCAGTTTTTATATATATATATATATATATTAGATTACTAATTAATTAAATAAGACCACTAATTAATTAGATTCGGATCATGCATTAACGGTGTATAAACTACAAGTTTTTTAATGTTTCTTACTTCTTAGTTTTAATACATGATGTGTGTGTGTGTGTTTAGGTTTTTAACCTTTTTTAAACTTTTAATCAAACTTCTCTTACCTTCAATTTATGAAATCAGTAATGTGCGTAAGATATGTACTATTATATGTTTTGTAAAGCATGCATACATATACAAAACTCAATGCTTTAGCACCAAATTGGTACAACACTTAATTATTTATAAACATATTCATCATACTTCCTGTTAAATATGCTTTAGCATCAATTTAATATGTTTCAAATTTTATACAGTTTAGTATCATTTGATGATCCATCAACTTCCTATTAAGTTCTAATTGTTGTAAATTGCATAAAATTTGGATGGTTTTTAATCGAATATCAAACAGATGGAATCATATGTAGTTTTGAAACACTGTCAGCCTATATATGAGTACATGAACATATCTATAATTATCTTTTCCTAGTTTTAGGATATATATTTTTTTTTTCATTTCCTTTGAAATCTCGTCGTCATTGTCAAGACTCAAGATTGTCAAAATAATATAACCTGATGTCTCCTCACTTATAAGAAAAACTAGCTGGAAGTTATTAATCATGGATTTATTGCAAATGGTTATATATAATTATATATAATGCCTGCAAATTAAATTAAGTGCCATCAATTAATTCTAAGATGAGTGAAACAAATATAAACCAGCATGCACTAGTTTTATTAATATATATTCTCAGTAATTATAAAAACAACTGATAATTATTATTATTTTTTTTGAACATTCAAGGCCCGTAGGCAAACTAATTTCATTCACTAAAAAGATTACATCCCCGAGAAAATAAAATAAATTGTTTCTCAATCTAAATCCAAAAGACACAAAATTAATATCAACCAAAACCTTGTACAATATAATTTTAGTAATGGCTCAATGCTAACTGTAAACAGGTTCAGGAGAAGACGAGAGCATTTCCCGGCCTTCCGAATTCGCTTTCCGGCATGTAATAGACAATGTAAGCTCAAACCAAGCAGCTGAGGTACAGGAGAAGAACCTCGCTCCATGGAGTAATCCTCTTAGGTAATTAACTTATATATGAATATTTGGTGATTAATTTATCTTTTAAGTACAAAAGAAAGATACTTCAGTTGTGCTTAATTAGCTAGAAAATTAATAACTAGAAAGTAAACTATCTTTTGAGCAATTTAACTTAATATATATGTATGCATATGGTTGTTTTATCACATTATTAATTAGTACAACAATTTTGTATTAGCACGTGCATATGTAGAAATTTAAGTAGACGAGCCTCTCCTCAACTGTAATTAATTAAGGACTGATCATTAGGTACATGCCAAAACCAAATTAAATAAATGTTGCTATTGTCATATGGTAGTGGCTGGGGATAGATGACATTGGTGCTTTAAATAATTTACTTTCTATAATAAAATTTCAATTAAATTTTTAAAAAAAATTATAGATATATTTTAGCTAGCTAGCACTAGATCATTAAATCTATTTGTTATTTAATTAATTGATATTTTCCATAAAAAATGTCCAAGTTTTGTACAATAAAATGGTTCAAATTTAATTTATCTTTAATGGACTATCAAGTAATACTTATATGGCATAAAACTTGAAGCATATATATACATATTCTTTTTTTTAAAAAAAAAAAAAACTTGACAGAGGCTGCCGAGGGATTATATATATATATTCAATCTGTAAGTTCACAACTAAAAGTTGTTTGTCATTAAATTATATTTAAAAAAAAAAGTAATATTCAAATGTATTGGGAATCCCAATCAAAAGTATTAAAAAAAAAAAACATACATATAAAATTATAAATCGATCCCTCCCAGTCCCCGCTAGTAAGTATAGCATTAATTTCCAATAAATGCATGAAGCTCAGTTGACAAAGTAAAGCAGGTGAGGGAGGGAGGGCATATATAGCAGCTTTAACCATTGCGTGCTCCTTAACATTAATGCCCAACATTCAATAGTTATAAACTTAAGACATCAAGACTTTGATATTGAAAAGTTTAAGCTAATATCCAATACATGTGAACATTAATACTAATAAAAGATTATAAGGTCAATAGATACTAATTAACCTGCTTAAAAGAGCAAACACCTTGACGACATCAAGCAAATTATCATCTATATATATTGAGTGCTCATCCTCTGTAGCGCTGCATTGTGTAGCACGGAATGTGAACCGTTAGATCGTCTAGAGATTCAAGCCAGCACAGATCTCAAGATGATCTAACGGTTCACATTTTGTGCTACAGAATGCAGCGCTACAGAGGATATGGAATCATATATATTAGATAGATTATAGATGCACATCTTGACATGAAGAATTGAAGATTATAGATGACAGAAATGACCCACAGCATGGGGGTATATATATATATATATAGGCTCGATCGTATATATATACATTCAGATTTATATGTTGTACATGTATAATTGCTAGTATAACATATATAGCTTCTTCTCCAGTAGCTAGCTTTCGATAGACATGCATGCATGTTTACGACACCCTAATTAATTAAGAAACTCTTTACAATGATCGTGATTTTGTTTAATTAATTAGCTAGTATTTTTTTTTTTTTTCCTTAGAAACTAACTCTCATTGCACTAGTTTTGAGACGAGCAATGAATTCGATTCGGTTCCATTGAAAAGGGGAGGAAAGGAAACATGAGGTGAGGTACTAGCTGTTGGTCAAATAATTAATTAGCTAAGGACAGTGTATGCAAAAGCCAGAGCAAACAAACCAATACCACTGTACTATATATAGCTTTTTTTTTTTTTTTTTGAGATGACTATATATAGCTCATAGCTCATATTAGTCATATATAGGTCAACAAGTGTTCCGTAATCAGTGCATCTCAACTCCAAAATACAAAGATATGAGAGAGACCTTTTTTTTTTTAAAAAAAAAAAAGTAAATATTGGGTTCTTGTCGAATCTATCAACAAACATTGATTGAGAGTCACAGACATGCACTCACATAGATCGATCTATGTGTATCAAGTATCAACAAACATTAATATATATATGGGGATTACTAGACATGCAACGGTTATTTTGATAATCTTACCAATGAATTTTCAAATAAATCTGAGAAAAATAAAAATAAAAATAAAAGGGGTTCGATCTATGATTAGAAAGATATTATAGTTGCATTCTTTGAACTTATAGAATAATTAATAGTCAATTATAGGAAGTTAATGCAATATGAAAGTCGTTTGATTGTCTATTAGTATTAATTCCATTATTAATTTTACTTGAGATAGCAGCTAGGCTAGCTGCTTGGACTTGCACCACGGTAGTACAATTTACAAATTTGTTAAGTGTTATGGGAGGATCTCAATATATATACGTAGAAATGTTGTATATATAGAGTCCGGCTATGATGTTTCGATAAATATATTTTAGGTCAAAATGCTCACGGCTCAATTTGAGAATAAGATAACTGGTATTTTGATCCAGAAGTAGCTCGAAAAAGAAAAAAAATTTATAATACTTATTTTTTTTATTTTAGGAATTCTATAACTATGTTAATGATTTTTGAAAGATGAGCCTACAAAATTGATTTTTTTTTTTTAATTCTTTTCAAGCTATCTGTCAAAAATCATTAATCATATGAACAAGTTTTCGAAAATGTAATCTTTCTAGATCAAACTTCAGACATAGAATTTCCAGATTTTGAGCTATGAGTATTTCGGTATGAAATGTTTATGGAAGCAGCGTGACCAAACTCATATACTGTTTATGTTTGATTGAGAGGATCATATAAGATATATATTAAGATAATAAAACACCTCTGGTAGGTTCTATCTTAAGTAAAAGGGAGAAAAAAAAAAGAAAAAAAGAAAAAAGGAGCTGATGTCAATTTTGATATCAACTAGATTAATATTCATATTAATTGAGAAACTATTCAAATTAATGATTTTAATATAATACGTACTTATTTTAGATAGTAGATTAAATATATAATAGGAATAACTTGAATAATAAATAAGTTAATATGAATACAAACCTATGTAATATGAATACTAACGCAGTCGGTTTCTATTTTGGTATCACTTTTGATATCCATGTATTGAGAAATGCAATTATTGGTTTCCTTTTGGTATCACTTTCATGCAGTTCTTCGATTTTAAAATTAAAACACAATCCAATTGCCTTCTTTTGCCCATCCATGGCAAAAAGAAAAAAAAAAAAAAAAAAAAAGTTGAGGCTTTTGGAATGAGTTAGGTTGGTTGCACATTAACATTATCTACTACTACTTTTGTTGAGTGCAGATTATCTGACAAGCATCGTCTTTCAGGATTCAAGATTTCAATTATTATAAATTTGTAATTAAAGGGTTTAATATTTAAAAATAGTAAAACTGGAATATATATATATCTTTTATTTTTCAAAAATTCAATCAATTAAAAAGTCCAAACATATTATGACTTCTAACTTTGTCAGTGTCCCCCATCCTGGCCTTGGCCCTTAATTAGAGGTATGAGTGACATCATTTTGGACCGTCGGATTAATAAAACAGTGGCCCAGTTCAACTTTTTGTCCATTTGATGGTCCACAATTGTACAATTTTTCAGTAGGAGCCTTTTCTAATGTGGCAGGAGAAAACAACTCATTTTTATTAAAAAAAAATATAATGACAGTATCAGATATTGGCAATACTAACTAATTCAAATATGTGGCAATACTAACTAATACAGATATTAGGATTTATTTTCTTGGGTTGAGGATTGTCTGTAAAAGTTTTTTTTTTTTTTTTTTCTCTTGTATGCAGAAAACATTTGGAGCTGTCAGTAAATCCATGTGAAGAAGATGAGGCTCTTGAAATAAATTTGGCATCACAAGAAGAGGTAACAGCCATGAATAATCTTCATTTATCTTGAGAAGTTATAAATTTGTAGATATCCACTACTTGAAATCATATCATCATGACATGTTAGAGTACAGTGTTATTTTTTGTTGGTTTTTTCAATTGAAAAAAAAAAGTAATTAGCCAAAACTTTTTCCTTCAATTTTAGTTTACTGGAACTTAAAAGTATCATGTTTGAGTTATAATTAACTGTTTTTACTATTTGTGACTTGACTTGATGAAGGGAAAAACTGTGAATGAATCAGTAGGAGAGAACCATCCCGAGCAAACCCAGATGATGCCGGCTCTCGAGTTCACCTTAGGAAGACCAAGCTGGAACTCATAAGTTGTTGCACCAGTATTACTCCGCTTCAACTTATTGCACTTAACAATTTAGTGATGTCTGAAAATTAATTGTTTGATAAGATTAGGTATATATAAGGTTCTCAAATGGAGGATCGATGCATTTAGAACTTGAGGAGGGCATGCTGCAGTTTTTTTATGGGATATTTTTCCAATCTTTCTTTTGTTGTTAATCTGCTTCTTTCCTTTTGTGTTTTCTTTGTTTGAGGATGCATGTTTTTTTAACATGGACTATGCTAAGATACGGCTAGTTTGAGTGTATGGAGGGGGCTGTTTGGATGAAGTGAAGTTGGATTTCAAACACCAACGTTTGCAACTGTATAATTTGCTCATAAAACCTAGAATTTTTTTCAGTCTTTTGATTCATACTGTGTTTTTTGCTTCCTAGCAGTGCACACTAATTACACACCAATAAAGATGTGAGAGATCTAATGCAGACTTTTACATGACCGATGGCATTTACTAGATTTTCCCTGTCTGCAGATTTTATCATTTTAGGCTGCTGAAAGTCGACATAATTGGATTCTGACTTGTAACCTTCCATTACATATCGCATGCTCTGATGGAAAAGTTTCAAGGAGAAATATGGTCTGGACAAGAAGAGCACAACACATAAATAAATCATCAGAAGAAATGTTTGCAGGTGAAAGTTACATGCTTAAATTATCCAAAACCAAAAGAGAGCACAATTCTTCAGGAAAGAAGCTTGTTCAGAATAATTTCAAGGACAAAAAAAAAAAAAAAAAAAACACCATGGAAGATTAATTGAAATCAGAAGGGTTATAAAATACTACGTTTTCCTCTTTATGTTTAAGCAGCAAACACTTCACATAATATAGGATATACTATGTACATAATTCAAGGAGCCCCATTGCCCAAATACTGCAACAATCAAGCTTCTACTATAATGCACATTCTAATAGCCAAGCCCTAGTTGTCAACTCAAAAGATTCTGCGAGCAATTCACCTAGTTTGTGACAAAGTGATACCGTGAATCAACAAAACTCTCCACATCCCATAAGAATGAACCAAAAGTGACTGCCTCCAAAATTAGCCGTTTCAACCCGGTAAAGCTTATCTTAATAAGGTCATCTTTCGATGAATCAATTGTCCCATTGGGGGTGATAACAATCTCTGGCCTACCAAACAATGCCTCGGTGTGCTTCTCAATTATGCCAAATGCCTCCTTCGACCTAACTGTCGCGTACCTTTGCAGTGTCTCAGGATCAAAAGCCATCACATAGGATCTAAGACGGCAGGGCTTAATTGCCTGGCCGGGCCCACTGCCAGCAAGACCAGCAGGCCAAGAGGAGACCTCTGGATGTGATCCCGAAACACCAGCTGAAGGCTGAGAGTCATTCAAGAAGGGTTGCTTTACGGAATCAATGTCGTCCATCTTTGGGTCCAACGGAAGGGTCTTCATGGTTTTCTCAAGCTGGAAACGCTGGTCAACACGTTTCAGGAAGTAGCCATACATCGCGGAAGCAGCATAAACCTGACAAGCAAGCAGAAATATTTTAGAAAAAGAAAAACAAATTTGTTACCTTGAGAAGACTGTAGATTTAATCTTTTTTTTTTTTTTTGAAAAATAACCGTAGGTTTAATTTACGATACAAAAGACTAATGATATACTAGGACATTAGCAGCACAAGAATGCAAGCTTTTTTATCCATATACACCACAATATATTGATAATCCTTCAAACCTAATAGTCCCAAATCAGAAGTTCATGTTTTCAACTTCTTTAACAGAACATTCCAATTTGCAGGCTTTGGGTTCATAAAATTTCAGTCAATATTTTGATGGAAATCTTTGAGACCTTTCTTAACCTGATAACGTTGTAACTGAGAGATTTCACCTACTGCGTGAGCATTGACAAAGAGTATTCCTACTCATTTATGACTGAAAAAAGGCCAAATGGTGCAGATCTCAAAAATCCAAATTGGAGTTCTACACACTTCAGGAACCAAAATTAGAAAAAACCATACAACAGTGACTACTATGGGAAGCAGCAGTACCTGACCCACACGAAGCTTGCTAATGGGTGGGAGTGTTGCGGAGTCTGGAAATCGATTGCCTAAAATGAGAGTGAGGTGGTTTTCTATCATTTCATAGGCTTCTGGGGAGTGCAACCGCTTGAGCTTTCCTTCTTCACTCGACCAGTTATCAATTTTTCCCAAAGCATCAGCAGATTGTGATATTGCCGGTACCAATGAGACGCCGGCCTCTACAAACTTTTGCACCACCAAAGTGTAGAGTATTTCCTCCAGTGCTCTTCTCCTTTCCTTTTCTTTAACCTCAGCTATCCTCCTATTCACCTCAAAAATAAAAATCCATAAATAATTACATAATTCACTCCTGCTCACAAGAGAATGAATGGAGGAAAATATCTATATTCAAAATGATTTTTTTTTTTTTTTTGATAAAAGTGACATATATTACTATTTCTTTAAATTTTTTTTGTGCAAGATTGCCTTTTAGATAAATAATTCTGAAACATGAGGATAGAATATGAATACGTGTCAACAAATTGTATACAACAATTATATTTCCTTTACCTGTACAAAACAAGTTCATTGCCAGTAGGTTTCGGCTCCTCCTTGCTCTTCTCGGCTTCACGATCCGTCTGGAGCTGCTCCAGTTGCTGCTCGACCGCAGCCGGGAGGAGGTGAGGATGGCTAGCCAAGATCTGCGATAAAAACTGCCCCACTGGCGATTCAAACTGGAGAGGGGCTATCTGAGACGACGGTTGCTCTGGAGAGGACGAAGACATGGATGCTCTTATTACACTGCTCCTCTTTACAATCGACGACTTCTGAGGACATTTCGACGCCAAGGCAAGACCCTACAGCCATTCACGCAACAAACATTGAATCATTCCGTATCAATCGTCATTGTTGTACCAGAAAGCCGGTCTATGAAATTTTTCATTAAGAGAAATTAATATTTCCTTTAGAGGAACATCTTGTGTCCACCGAAAATGTGTCCATATGTCCATAGACACATCCAAAATGTAACAAATACATCCGATTTTGTAATAGATACATCTGATTTTGTAACCTATGGACACTATGGACAAAATATTCTATAAACGCTAGGTATTACTCTTTCCTTTATTGCAAGAGATTGATTGAACTCCCTAACCAGCTACAAACAGTCTGAACACCGGTAACAGTACTAAACTACTGATAATACCAAATCATTCAATTAATTATCAACAAGGCCGAATCGATTACGCTACTAGGGTTCAACAGTTCAAGGATGAGACAATAGTTAGAACACCAGACCCCAATTCATTCATTCCAGTTCGGAGAGCTGGAATCAGCGATTATTACCTGCGCAGATCCGTAGGAAATACGGCCTCTCCGGCCGAGCTGGAGCGAACTGCGCGATCCAGATCCAAGCCCCGGCGATCGGAAGAGGAACACGGGAGACCGCAGCGCCGCACCCACCTCCATGGATCAAGATCTACACGGAACAATCAGCAAACACGGGAGTCCCCTTGCCGATTCGTTAGGGTTTTGTAGAGAAGAAGAAGAAGAAGGAAGAGATAAGAAGAGGAGATGAGTTTCTTTCTTTTCTTCAACAACTGCGCGAATGGAAATATGGAATGTACTGCTGCTGCTGTAGTTGCTGTGCATACTGCATAGAGATGTCCGTTTTTTGTATGTTATATATCGGACGCGTTTTTTTGACCCGTTTTCGTTGATTGTGTGATTAGAGGGTTTTACGAGCCTACCAGAACTGAAATGTGGCGAGATTGTGAGATGTGTACAACTCTTGGCTACAATATTTAAACATTTTTAAAAAATATATATATATATATATAGTAAAACTAGTGTGCTCCTAAGAGCACGGAGGCCTTCCGTACTCCTAACTCAAAAATCATACTATACCATCATGAAATTTTAATTTATCATTCTCATTAAATTCTTTATATCAAAATCTCTTAGGATACAAAAATTTTTTATTTTTTGAGTTTCTTAAGTATATGTTTTGTAATTTTTTAGAATGACATCAAAATAATAATAATATAATGTATAGAACTATGTCATCATTAAAAAATACAAAACAAATACTTAAAAATCTCAAAAAATGGAAAATTTTTGTATCCTATGATATTTTGATATAAAGAATTTAATGAGACCCATAAATCGAAATTTCGAGGTCGTTTAGTATGATTTTTGAGTTAGGAGCACGGGAGGCCTCCGTGCTCTTAGGAGCACCATAGTTTTACTATATATATATATATTCTATTTTTGGGTTTTTGGAATTTGTCATTACAATTTGAAATTAGTAAATGGTGTAAGATGGCAACCTTTTCGAATTTAAATATTGAATCAAATTTGATACATCATATATGTCAAGTCTAGATAACACATATGTTGAAATTGAAAATATATCTTTTTTTTATTTATATTGTTTAAAATATGAAATGAACGTTTTGTGTTACATTTTTCGTTACTTATATTGAGTAATTAAACAATGATTATCAACGGTTTTTATACTAAATAAAATAATAACAAACAATGTTTTCTGCATAATAAGGAATGTCATTAGAACAACCAAGCCTGAAAATATTATATATAGTGGTTGTAAAGAATCCCATATATCCAATTTCATTTTATTTCTTTAGATCAGCAAGCAAGTTTTAAACGAGTGGAGAACTGAAATATCTTGTGATCCGTGGGTGTAAACACGCCGCCTCCAGTAGAAAGTAAATATGTAGATGTAGAGTCCGTATCTGCTGTTATTCTTAGGGATAACAGGACCCCTGTTATCCTAATCTGGACTGTTGGATCATAATGAACGGTTCAGATTGATACCAGAGTACAGTTTTGAAGGTAGAGAAGATTTTTAGAATGAATCTGATCCATTGATTTTGATCCAACGATCATGATTAGGATTATAAGGTCCAGTTATCCAAAGTTAGGATAACAGGTGATTCGATTCCATAGATGTAAACTTTGTGGCGGTATGATTTTCTTGAGAGAGAGCCTTCAAAATTACAATTCAGTGCTTTTAACAACTCCAGAGGATTCCACGTAACATCAATCGGCATCTTAATCTCGCCGTGTAATGCAATGCATCGTTTCATTTGGGTGCTACTTGGCACCATCGCAGCTACAATTAATTTCAGAGATTCCTTTTTTCACCATTTACGTCCAAAATTATTAATTAGTACATGGAAAGTTGCTGCGACTGGGACTTGAAAGTTGAAAGGAACCTCACCACACACATATACGATATATATACAATAAATTAAAATATTTAAGAAACTGAATATACTATAAATAATTATTATTTATTGTCTTTTAATTTTAGTGGAGAATTATATATATTAATATACTCCACATATATTAATATACAATTATATATGGTCAAAAAAGGTAGCGTGGTTGCTGAATGCGCTTCTTGGGACTTGGGAGCATCACAACCACACGGAGTGCTCATCCCCTGCATTGTGCTTTTCACAAAATCAACCGTTGGATTGTCTCGAGATCCGTGCTGGCTTGAATCTTAAGACAATCTAACGGCTGAAGTTGTGAACTGCACAATGCAGTACAGCAGGGGATATGAATGAATTCGTGCTGCATGAGTCCACCAAGCCAAGATATCAATTTTACATTTTTTTTTTTTTGTTAAGATGTAGAAAAATGTAAAATTACCGGGGGAGCGTAAAATTGTGGAGGTCCTGGATTTGATGGATTGTAAATTGTATCAGACTTGACTTGTTCTTTTTCCTAAAAAATTTTGTTGATATTAATTCTACGTGGCTGCTATCAATTTTTCGGAAAAAAAATATTAATTCTACATTTTTTTTAGTTGAGATGTAGATAATATTTTTAGGAAAAAGAACAATTCAAGTTTGATTGTGGGTTTGATGGATTGGAGAATCAGACTTGCATTGTTCTTTTTTTTCCTGAAAATTTTGCATTCTTGTAGAAACTGATATGAAATTTCAAACCAAATAGTTCAAACAACAAGTTGCTAAAATAATATTTAGAAATTAATAAATTTGTGAGTTTAAGTTTCGCTGGATCAAGATGACAAAAAAAAAAAAAAAAAACAGTTGTTTTGAATTATAATCTCGCGTAAATGGGAAAAAAAAAAAAAAAAAAGTTCGACAAAACTGCGTCAACAAATTCGTAATTGCTTGCACGTCTCTTTAATTCATGACCTTCAATTATAATCTCGCCCATCTCTCTCTCTCTTTTTTTTTTTACTTTCGAATTTTTTAAATTTGTTACAACGTACTATCATGGAAAAGATACTAAAAGGTATGATAGTTTATGATGCTCGTAATAATTATATAGTCATCTAATCATAAATTGTAGGTGAGACCTAAAAACGGTAAGGATATTGTTTGGGACAGTAAAATTTTTTTATTTATAATATGATTTTCTCATATTTTTCTTCCATATAATTCAGAGAATTTGTTGTCCCAAGTAATATAGTTGTTGTCCTTATACTCGACCTAAATTGTATTTCCTCATTCACTGGCATTTGAGAGATTCTGAGCTCGCGGCCTTGCATGATCAGGAAATGCGGATTGTTCACATTCAGCTGCACCGAGTGGAAAAGGTTCTGCACTCGGGCGGGAGTAGCACTGCTGCCATTTATCTTGTACGAACTTTTCGGTCCTATCGAGAGCTGATAAGAGGATAAATAATAACTTAATTGTTAATAGGAAGTATTGCAACAAGAAATTCTACTTCCCTTGCCACAGAAATTAAGAAAATTATTGACATTAAATTGCATATTATAAGCAATTATTCCATATTCCAGTGACGATTTGCAAATTCAGCCAATTGTGTAATCAATCAGTAAAATGTTGATAAATTACTAACAGTACAAAGTATAATTTCCTCAATGAAAAGGGTTGAAACTTGAAGAATCAAACTACCTGTCTGGTGACAGTGATCTCGGGGCAATCCTCGTACCCGATGGGGCTCCTGGCCCGATCCGAGTTGTCGAAGACGATCGATACAGTGGCGCGGGTGATCCCGGCCTGGCCCTGCTTGTAGACGAGCTCCTGGAGGCTGGCGACGCGGACGTTGCTGAGGTTGGTGATACCGAGGACGAAGCAGATGGAGTCGAGGATGTTGGACTTGCTGGAGCCGTTGAGCCCCGTGATGGCGTTGAAGAAGGGGTCGAACCCCGCCACCACCGTCCGCGTCGCGTACGACTTGAAGCCCTCCAGGCATATCTCCTTGATGTACATTGATCGGAGGGCAGGGTAGGGTTGGAGTAGGGTTTCACAGCATAACTGATCATAATTCCAGTTTTTGACAAGCAAGAGAAATCATGCTAGTATAATTCCAGTTACTTCGCTAGAATTCTTAGAAATTTTTCTTCTTTTTTTCTTATATAACTTTGGCATTGGCTGCCAACCTTATCAACCAAAAAAATCAAAAAAGAAAAGAAGGAAAAAAAAAAAAAAAAAAACAAAAACAAAAAAAAAGGATAACTCTTACATTGAAGAGATGACTCAAAAAATTGGACCCGGGCTCATTTTCATCTTAATATAGGGGATGAATAGAATGCAGTGAAAAAGGCCCAGAAGTAGCATTCAACCCCCACCATTTTGGGCCTTGGTGCTTTTTAATTGTCCAGTTTTGTGTCGGTACAGAACTATAGATAAATAGTGAGAAAAGCCCAGTAGATCCTTTTGTGTAAATGTCCTATTTAACATCAGAAAAAAGGCCCAGTGGGTGCTTTGTGTTTATAATATCCTAATTTACGGCAAGAGTTCAGTTAAGCTTCAATTCAAGACAGCAAGTTAGCAGCAGTACATCTATATCTACAACAAAAGATATTAGATGAGATTAGTAAAAAAATAGTAGAATAGCAAGGATTAGTGAAAGAATAGTAGAATAGTAGAATAGAGAATAATAGTAGATGAGATTAGTCAAAAAATAGTAGAATGACATTAGTAGAATAGAGAAATAGTAGATGAGATTAGTAAAAAAAATAGTGATCTTTTTATTAGCTAAAGAATAGTAGAAATATGGTGCTATTCGGGATAGTAAAAGTGTTGTTTGGATTGTTTGTTTAGAATAGCAATGGATGGTTGAAAAAAATAGTAGCTAATCCATGTTTTATATGGATTAGTAGAATAGCAACTGATCTCACTATTCCGGATTAGTGATTGCGTGTTTGGATGCACTCACAAGTTAGGAATAGCTTACTAATCTAAATAGTAGCTATTCTTTAGCAATCCAAACGCACCCTTTTTATCTATAATCTTGATGAGAAATTGGGGACAACTCCAGAATAAAAATTGAGGAAGGACACATTTGAGGATGACTGCATTCAAATCTTGATATGCTTGTGCTTATGAAGGAGAGGTATTAATATGTAAACTACCACACAGTACCAACTAAACTTGCCTGTGAATAATTAAGATGTATATCATCAGTATATGTTTCTCATAAGAACATCTTCTACTCTACTAACATCTTCAGCATGCTGCTGCTCTAAATCTGTGGACACTTCCCTCATAGACCCGGGACTGGCATCCCCCGACAAATACCGTCCACTGCAACGCCGACCCACCTAGTCTGATTGCTGCTTCTCGGCATATCGCACGTTCAACGCGTTGCAGCTACATGTCGAGCATCGGAAGGGTTAACAAAATTGACAAATCTTCCAAGATTGCACCAGCCACAGATTGAGCTAATAACATATTCTATCTAATTTTCTTCTTTTATCATCTTTTATTTTTCATTTTTCTTTTCTTGCACATATGCACCTATGTACATTATCTCTTCTTATCAATAAAACTACAGTAGGTATTGCCTGGTACACCCAAAAAAAAAAAAAAAGTCCAGACTACTTAGTTATTTTATGAAAGGTTATTGTACATCAAAATTTTGCTCATATTAGCTCTTCTAATACAATGGACACACCATCTACAGTACATAAAATTCCTCTTTGATGTAACATTCTTAACAGTCAAAAACTTGCTACAGACTAACATACCCTGATGCCGGGTCAATAACCTCATTGATACAAAATTGTACATATACATACATAGCTTCTGTTAGTATTACACAAACATTATACCAGCATCAGGTCCCCCGACGGATTACAATTTTCCCAAAAACTCAATCAACCTCCCATGCTAATGATGCTATGCTAGTCAGTTAGTTCATGGTTAGTGGGCTCAAGAATCTGCCGGTAAGAACAACTTGGCCACGGCTTGGTACAGTTGTTTCTCTTCAAATGGTTTTGACACATAGCCATCCATACCGTACTTAATGCACTCCTCGTACGTCGCTTGTATCACGTCAGCCGTCATGGCTAGAACCGGTAGGTGCCAGTCTGTGCCTGCCATCGCACCTTCTTTCGAATCCAATTCTCCTGTTTTAATACTTTTGTTTGCCTTCTTCTCAATAAGCCGTATTTGCCGCGTAGCTTCAAATCTGGATATGCACAATAACAGCGGATAAATTCTCACTATCCATACAAAAGAAAAGATAGACATGAAAAAAAAAAAAAAAAATGCTAGATTTGACATACCCATCCATTTCTGGCATCTGAACGTCCATAAAGCAAGCATCGAACTTGTGGGGCACTTGCAGAAGAGCAAGAGCATCTTTTGCACTCTCTACACACACGACTTTCGCCCCATGTTTCTTCAAAGTTCCAGCTGCCACCCTCAAATTTACCTTATTGTCATCCACCACCAATATATTCTTTCCGTCTAGTAAAGCATGCAACGAAGGTCCGTGGACACTATTTCCATCTCTACTGGAATTCTGTAGATCAACCCCTAGAGCCAGTTGGAGACAAGCAGCAATGGTACTTGCTTTCAAAGGTTTCATTATGAAGGCATTTTCAGATAACCCTGGGAATTTTGATTTCTCGACTTCGGGGGTAGCTAAAATGAATATGTTCGATAGGTTGGGCTGGTACCCGTTACAGCTCCTCTGTAGGATTTGGTCTAATGAGTGGGATCCATTTTCAGCAAACGAGTCGCTCTCGATTAACAATATGCTTTGTCTTTTAGACCTGAAACATAGATTTCATCATTTAGTAAGTATCTCACAATTGGTAACTATATATTGCTCAGAAAAGACGCGTCTACCACCACCAAGTATGCTGCCATGTCATAACTTAAACAAATTGAGAATAAAAAACCAAAAAGAAAAGTTTCTAATTATATACATAGATAGAACACATTGAAAAAATGTATGCCACCTTTAGGAATTTAGGATTTCGGTTCTTCCTTTTATCTTTTCTCGATTTGTATTTGCTTCATTGCTTAGGTTTCATTATGTTGTTGATAGCTACTGTTGTTTTTTGTTATCGTTGCTTATTGTTATTAGTTTATTACTCGCCTTCCACTGTTTTGTCCTCTTCCAAAATGGAATACCAGAACTATTATTGTTATGAGTGGTGTAAGCATCGTCGCTAGTGTGATTGTGATTAAGCTTATGCTGTTATCACTATCATTCCAAGTTGTAACAATTATCAGCGAAGTTAGTCAAAAAATTAAAGTTCTTACCCTGATGACAATTTTCCTTTTTCTGCAGTCCAAGCAGCAACTCCAAGGTCAATATTCCCAAGAGTCTCCACAAGAATCCCTAGTCTTTGCAAGTGGTATTTGGTAACAACAGCTCGCACTGGCCTCTTATCAACCAAAATAGCGCGGAAACCCCTGAAACAACTAGGCAAAATGTCAAAGGTGTCTTTCTTCATCTCCTCGGCACCATTTCTCTCGTACCGCTGCAATACGGCAGTAAATGTGAATGTGCTGCCAATATGTGGCCGACTTACAAACCAAATTTGACCCCCCATAAGCTCCACCAAGCATTTGCTGATGCTTAAACCAATACCAGTTCCACCATAATTTCTCGATGTTGAGCTGTCAGCTTGCATGAAAGGGGTGAAAACTCGGCTTTGTGCATGAAAAGGGATTCCGGTGCCGGTGTCTTCAACACTAACAACTAGGGTTACTGGTTCAGAGTTTGGATTATGAGCTGACCCGTTTTCAGAAGAGTGAGAGGAAACAGAAAGAAATTGCTTGAAATTCTCCCAGGTGTTTCGGGTATCAGCTGCTTCATATCCGCTAAGTGTGTCAACATCGGAGTTCGCAGACACTGGAACGGCAGCTGGTATAGAATCATCATTGCACCCATTTAGTTTAGGGTCGGCTTTCTGTTCACTTACAAGGTTCACTTGGTCAGCCAGGTGCACCTGTACAAATATGTGCCCCCGTTCCGTAAACTGCAACAAGTCGAGAATCGTAATAAGCAATCACATTGACAACAAAGTGCATACCAAAAAAAAAAAAGGAAATAAACAAAATTAAATCAATTTAAACAAACCAATCCAATAGAAAAAAAATTGAAAAAAGAATTGAAGATAGATATTATAGATGAGCACAAACTCAAACATTAAAGGACCTTCAGAATGCACATTAATGATACCTTAATTGAATTACCAACCAAGTTGGTAATTATTTGGCGAAACCTTCCTGGATCACCCAATAAAACCTCTGGAACACCATCAGAAACATACACCGCGAGCTACATTTGATAAGTTAAAACATAAGATACATGGAAGCTCCAAACAGTTTTGATAAACATAATTAATAAGCATTGTACAAAATTTACCTCAATACACTTGTCTCTTAATTTCGAAGAGAACAGAGAGATGACATCATCCAAGATTGAACGAAGGTCAAATGGCACTGACTCGAGCTCTAACTTCCCTGCCTCAATTTTTGCACGATCAAGCACTTCGTTTATAAGTGAGATTAGCGCCTTGCCACATACCTGAGCAGTCTGTGCATAATCCTTTTGAGTTGAGTTTAGCCTTGTATCCAAAAGCATATCTAGCATTCCTGAAAAACATACAAGTTCAAAATATATATGATTTTAGATTATGGCATAATATGGTAAGAGAAAAGTTGTATAAATGGACATTAAGTTACCACTTACCAAGCACACCGTTCATGGGTGTTCTTATCTCATGTGAAACCGTTGCCAGGAACTGTCCAAATAAAAGAAACAAATGAATTAATTATAGCAAAACAATTTATGATATAATAATGTTGCCGGGAGGGGGGGTGGGGGTGGGGGGGGCAATAAAATGTCATCAAGTGAAAGGATTAATTGATAGTAATAGGAAACCTGTGATTTTGCAACATCAGCAGCCTCAGCATGTTTTTTCAACTCCTCCATCTTCCGGCAATCCTCTTTGACATTGTCATACCGATTCCATGCGGCATACACTATGTAGCCAACTAGCATGCATATCACGAACACACCAGATGGAGTGGTAATGGCTGACAGCGGTACAGATGGCTTCTTGCTATACCTGCTCACAGAAATTACATAAAAAGAGTGTAATTTATTAAAGAAACAATGACTCTTTTGTGCTACTCTTAATATTTTCCTTATCGTTTCGACAAATTACAATGGTTAGATGCAAATTAAAGATCAGAACTAATTTACCAAAATGTAAAAACTAATCTTGTACCTGCAAACCATGTTATGCCTTCTAAAGGGATCGCCAAAGTCGAGCATGCTTATATGACAAGGTGAAGGAAAACCGTCTGGCAAATCAGGACCATACATAATCAATGGCTCGGATGCATTTGTGACATCATAAACTTTCACTATAATTTCTGGGTTGCCAGCTAGTTGGCTCAGCAAATTTTCTACGAGAGACTCCACATCAAACGCCCCACCAAGATATCTATTTCACATGCCAAATTAGATATCCATGAAATATATTGTCAAAAAGATAATTATAATTGAAAATTTTAAATCGGTAACAGCATTGCATCAAAGGCTAACTTGGTACCAGAAGGATTAAAGCCAAAACCCGGGTCTTTCAAATTCTTGGTAGTAAGTTACATTGCATTATAAGAGCAAAATAAATGTTGATACTTGGTACCGGTAATGGTTGTCAGGAACCAACACTAGGTGCATAAATCTCTTCAGATCCTTGGCAGTAAAATCAAGATTATGAAAGGTAAAAAAGCATTTTAGTCTAATAACATGGGAAACCTAATCTAGATGAAATCCCTTCATGTTCTAAATTATATTTGCCTGATGGAAGTCCTAGAATCTAAGTACAAAAGAAGAGGCTCACCCGGCAGTCTGTTCAACTCGTTCTTCTGCAGTCACATCTGGAGCCAGATCTGCACGGTATACAGGAAACGTCAAGACTACACCTAAGTGGTTTGATCCAAGCAAAGGAAAAGGTCTCGTCAATACAGCTTTGCCAGTGGCTCTGGCCCTCAATATGTTCTCCCTGTCCTCCTGGAAAAATGTAAATAAGACAACCTTGAGCATACATTTAACAAAGAAAATCACTCAACAGGTACATTTGCTACCCACATGCTGCTTGCACCTATTTGCTTATTCAGAAATACTATGCCTAATTGTCTATTGTGTGATAGTAAAGGAAAAATCAGAATCTCCGACAAGCTGTGATAAAAAAAGGGTTTCTGCTAGTATCAAACCACTTCTTTATTCAGTTGTAAGATTCACCCAAAGATTTCTCAGGTTTGCTATTGAAACAAAAAGCACTTCCTGGGCTTGCAAATAGCACATCTAGAATGAAAATTTATTACAAATTACAAATATGTAAGTAGACTCTTCATCTCATCATGTAACTTTATGTCAGCAATCAAAATTAGTTTTAAATAAAATATGAAGGGGGCTTATCAAATCTACGACAAATTTTCAATGTTTAAAGTACACATTGCTTGCATTTATCTTAGTTGAAACTGGGAAGCTTTAATGTTATCTGCAAATACTCTAAAATGCTGGTGGAATTCACAAAATTGTGCAACTCGTACCTCACCAGACATCATATCTAGAGCTTCTATGTATGATACCGTCTCTTGGGAGTAAATAACAGGCGCATACTCATCCTGTATGGGGGATGGGTCCCGCTTCATTGTTCGTATGACCCACCCCTGTTGTGTCTCGAAGAATGCCCTGTGTGCATGCTTCACCCGTTGCGCATAAGCAACCCCGCTGAGTAGAGGCCGTTCAAATGCTGTTCTGGCAGTGTAATCAGCAAATGTTACCTATGTAGCACCAATCAGCACATAAAATCAGTTAGGTTTAAGAGGCGCAAATCATCTCACATGAACTATGCTTAAGAAGGGAATTGCTTGGGCTGCTAGAGTTCCAATTATAATACAACATTTTTTTTTCTTTAGAAGAAAGTTGACTGAGCCTTCTATATGATATAACAACTGCAAAAGACTTTATCCTCAAATAGCCACAGATGAATAGTACATACTGTTTGTACTTTTGAAAATTTTAATAGAGTTCATATCTTCATTGTCCCAACAAAAGAACTTTCTCATTGTATGTTTTATACAGTAAAGATTGGTCATAACTCACAAGTCAAGGAAAATCCTAACTATTCCCCCCCCCCCCCCCCCCCCCCCCAAAAAAAAAAAATATACTCACAAAGAACCTAAAATTAAATGTTGCAGAACGAACAGTCAACCGAAAATTGACCCCCGTGCAGTCTCGTAACTACATATTAGTACTGTACTTTGCACTAAATAGCACGCAATTTCCAAAATTGCTCTCGTACGAAGGACCATTATGGACAGAAGGCACCAAGCATGCATTGCCAAAATACTGACATAAACATAAATGCAATTATGCAAGGTAGTTGGATCTCAGAATCAAAAGGGCTCGATTAGACCAATGGAGCGAACCTGGTCCAGAGCCGGGGGGTCCTTCTGGTAATGAAAAGTGGACACGAGGATGGCAAGCGCGTGGACATGGTTGACGCTGACAGCGAACCGGTCCTGGAGCATGCGAGCCCGCTCCTCGCACATGCTGACCAGACCTTCCTCGGCTTTCCTCATGCTGAGCCGCCTGATGCGCCAGTGTATCCCGGCCCATATCGCCAGCGACGCCACCACCCACAACACCACCATCGCGGACTGGTGCAGCCGCCATTTCCTCCTGGTGGGTCTGGAGTCCAGTTCAACTGACCCCATTCTTGCCTCATGCACTGATTCAGTTTCACAACTGCCCAAAACCAGGACACATTGTCTGATATGAAGAATGAGGAATGGCTGTTTTAGTGCTAACAAGTAAACCCTATAAATTAAAAAAACCCCAAAATGGGGTTTCTCTCCAAAGCAACCAACTTCTTGATATTATTATTGGGTTTTATCAATTCCTCCTCTCTGATAATAGAGAGACCATGAACTTGCCTTCTGCTGCCAGAATTTCAGGAAAAGAAATAGAAAAATACCAAATACCAAATCAGAACTCGGAACTTCAGCAGCTCTTAGAATTGAAGCAGATAACACAACAATAAAACCAACTTTCTGATAGTATCTTTTCCTCCCTGCAGAGAGAGAGAGTGAGTGAGAGAGAGAGAGGGACCTCAAATAATAACACAGCAGTGTTCTACTACTCTTCTGGCAGGACTCCTCCACTTCCCCTCTTCTGCAAACAAACCACCATCTTTTCTTTTTCTGTATGTACTGCACCTAATAAGTAATAATCCCCTCTCACACACACAGAGAGAGAAAAGGAGGCCTTGGTGGGTTCCTTTCCCCTCCCTCTCCCTCTCTCTCTCTCTCTCACTGCTGCAACTCTCTAAGCACCCATATTATCGTACCATATCAGGATATCACCACAGAAATAATGTGGGAGAGAGAAAAGGAGAGTATTGAGTGAGTAAAATTGAAAAAAGGAAAGAACCCAACTTGGAACAGAGAAATTGAAAGGAAAGGAAAGCATTAAGCAGAGGAGAGGAGAGGAGGAAGTAACAGAGACAGTGATGGATGGATGAGGAGAGAGAGAGTAATGGAGGGATAAATCATAAAATCATAAAAGACAGGGCCTTTTTTTTCTCTTGTTTTTAATTGAGAAAAAAATCTTACGTCCATCGAAAAACTGTCCATATATCATCTATAGACGAGTATGAAATGTAACAGATACACTCTAAAATATAACAGATACACTATGAAATGTAACAGATACACTCTGAAATGTAACAGATACACTCTGAAATGTAACAGACATTCTGATATGTAGAGGTGGCAAATCAGGCTGGTCGGGGTTCGGCTTCGGGTTGGATGAGGACATGTCGAGTCGGATCAATTTTAATATAGATTTTTTTTGGATCATATGTTGATTTAAGTTTGATTGGATGTTGTTTGATCTTGGGTCAGGTTGGGTTCAGGTCGGGTCAGATCAATTTGACTTTCATAAAATACCGGGTCGGGTTTGGGTGGGGTCGAGTCGGGCAGGTTTCTTGGGTCGGGTCGGATTTTGCCACCTCTAAGTCATTGAAACATAACGTATACACTCCGAAACATAACAGATACATTCCGAAATGTAACCTATTGACACTATAGACAGTTTTCTAGGGACGCTAGGTATGTATTACTCTCTTTAGTATTATTTTAGGCGCATGATGGCAATTGGCAACTGTGATCGAATTTGCCGGATATGAGAAGATACGCTGCTATTTGTTTATTCCCTTAATTAATTATCCCTTTGGTCATTCTTATATCTTAAATTAATCCCTGTCTGGTTGGTGTCTGTGTCTGCCCTTGCTTTTCAGTTTGCAGGGCAACTTTTTTATTAAACGACTTGCTCATCAATTTATTTGCAGGAATCGTCAGTGTAGTAATTTCTTTTCACGGATGTCTTTGACAGGGTTTGATGAGTATGCTCAGTTTGAGGGTTTAGGGTTTTAATAAAAAAGTGAAGTTATATATCTTGATAAAAGGTGAAGTTATATATTTTGATGTGGTCAATTGAATCTAATATCGCAAAGGTAGCTTCACCACTAATGACACTTAAATTGAATGAAATTAGAAACACAGACAATCGAAATATAAGAATATTCTAAAAAAAATATATTTTCAAGTTTATTGATGAACTTATTTGAGAGTGGTTAATTGAAAAAAAATATCTTAGTGGGGTCAATTGAACCTAATATCACAAAGTAGCTCCACCACTAATGACACTTAAATTGAATAAAATTAGAAACATAGACAATCTGAATATAAGAATATTCGTAGAAAAATATATTTTTAAGTTTATTGATGAACTTATTTGACAGCGGCTATCAAAGATGTGAAGATAAATAGTTGTCAAGCGATTATTTCCTCAACATTAGAGAATCAACATGTCACTTGAAGTTCATGATTTGAGCGCTCAAATAACGGGACTATTGGAGAATCAACATGTCATTTCCTCAAAAAAAAAGAATCAACATGTCAACTGAAGTACATGATTTGAGCACTCAAATCAACTTTTTTTTTGAGAAAAACGCTCAAATCAACTATGTTCCGATTTGGATCAGAGGGCCCTCCAATCTCCATCGGACGGCTGCAATTATTTCAGAAAACTTCTCTTAAAAATCACAGTTGTCGGATCGGGATGGGAGGGTCCTCCCTCCCATCCAATTTGGATCATAGCCAATACGGACTCCATCATTTGAAGTTGCTCTCCCTTATCAAAGCCATCTCTGAAAATAAATTAGTCATTCGCTATTAGTGTAAAAAAGTTGATTAGGGGAATGTTTATTTAAGAAATGAGAAAAAAACATCCGATCTGAATGCAAGTTTCTTAGGGACCCTCTTATAGTTTGTTGTCCCCGAAGGCACGCTTGCCAGTTTAATATTGCACGTGTCGATTTATTTGCGATCAAAATGATATATATATAAAGTTAACTTAAAACTTAAATGAAACACAAATGATATAATTTTCTCTTTTGTTGTTCTTTCGTTTCATCTTACTTACATATGATTTTCTTAACAATTTCAAAGTTATATTTATGTGATTTAATAACGATTCAAGTAGATGATTTAATTCATGATTTGTGTTATTCGACTTAATACTGAAACGTTTCAGGTTATTACGTTAATTGTTTCAAAATAGCTTATTAATATTTCAATTTAGATATATTTTACATTATAACTGATATATATTTTGGTATCTATTTTAGTACATGTATATCTCGACCGTTTCGGATATTTCATTTTGATAATCTCAATTACCAATTATCAGATAGATTATTATCTCAAAAAATAATTGGTGAACTATGGGCTTATTATAGCCCCAACAATGTGACCCGTTTTTTCACCATCTCGTACCCAAAATAGGAAAAAGAAAAAAGAAAAAATATATAAATATAAATATTAGTGTTCACGAGAAGTCGAGAACATAATAATTGGTGCGCCTGTTTAGTTGAAAAGAATCTTATCTCTTTTTTTTTAAAAGAATTTGTGTTTTCCTTTATTTTCAAAAAACTATCAATTAGCGTATGTAAAAGTAAGTTCAACTTCAACACTCATCACATCCTAGAAGGCACTTAATTAGTGGGTATAATTATTTACAAATCAAGTGATGACATTGTTTTTTTTTTTTTTTTATTTTAAACTCTATTAATTGTCTATGGTTTATTGTATTATAAGTGTTTGCCATAGATTATTGACTATAGTCTTTTTTCGAAAAGTTGGTAGCAGCTACCAACGCAATTATTGACTATAGTCACTTCTGTTTTACTACACATTTAATTAGTATTTTTTTTGGTTCCTGCGCTCCATCTTTTTTATCTTATCCTCTTTTTATCCTCTTCCTCCTCTTTACTCTTCTTCCAGAAAAAAGAAGGAGAAGCTCTTTGTATAAGACTATTAGATGCATTTTACTCGCCTAAAATGTATTAAAATAGATCATATATAGAGTGAGGCTATTGCGCTTTGCAAAGTGCGGTGAGATAGTGCGCTTCGGCCCTATATTTCAAAACCTTAGCTCGAATGGACAATCCAAGTTGCTCAACATAATCTACGTATTGGAATCTTGTAGATTACCGAATTTTTCTATTTTAAGAGTTTTCTAATTATTTCTTTGGATTTTTTAAAATTGTATAGAAAATGCACACAATTTTGTATATAAAATGGGTCATTTTTAAAAAATTCAAAAAAATAGTTAGGAAACTCTCAAAATAGAAAATTGTGGTATGCAACTAGGTTTCAATATCAAGATTATGATGAGCAACTTTGAGTACAAAACGCACCAGTTACTGTGTTTTGCAAAACGCAATAGCCTCAATCATCATATATATATATATATATATATATATATATATATATATATATATATATATTTTTAATGGTCCAAGAGATTTGACACTTTTTGTCGTCTTAATAAAAGAACCTCATCGCATGGCCTTCTTAATGCAGACAGTATTAATTCCCTTCACTCCGTGCCAATTTCAAAATTCAAACATTCAAGTTCAATTTTCTTGCAAATTTACAACAAACTCTGATCACTACTGAGCTGTAAGCTGTTGTTCAATTTCCAACAACAACAAGTTTGTAGCTGTAATCTAATCTCTTTCAAATTGCATTTAAAGTTGGCCCGGTACTTCCTAATTAGTACTTGCAACATGGCAACATCCTTTATCATCATTTTTATTATGGTTGCCAACTAAGTTTTCAGGGAAGAGAAGAGTCAACCTAAAATGTCAAATATTCCCAGAATTTTCCCCTTCTTTTGTGATAAAATATGCCCAGAACATTGATTTGATATTCCTGAATAAAAGTATTAATAAACATGATTAACCACTTTTTAAGAAAAGTTTAAGCACACTAAAAAAGAATGATACTTTGATAGGGCCACTCTTAATTTCTCTGCTCTGCAATTAATACATTCCACCTGTCCATGGCACTTTATTAATCAACTAATTATACCATAGTGGTGGCATTGATTTTTTCATCATGTCATTTTTGGGGATAAGTAACCATTTGTTGGTAGCTCTTTATTAAATCAAAAATTTATTTATATTGCATATAAAAACTGTTAAGGCTTCAAAGTTAATTTTTAAAATTATCTAAAGATCAGTCTTTGATGTAGTGACAAAAGGCAACACTTTCTGTGTAAAAAGTCGCGAGTTTAAAACTTAGATTGAAAGCTTTTTATATCTATTTGAATTTGAGTGACATGTCCCTCGTCTTTATTAAATTTGAGTGGTGGCATTGATTGCAGGTTGACATGACACCTGTCAAACTGTATTGTGACATTGATTTGACAATCTTAGATGATAGCATGATATATTGATATATGGGTTAATGCTATGAGCCTATGACAAATTTAGATAACATGATTTTTACTTTTTTGGTAATGGCGGAAGGCTTCAAAGTTGAAAGTTGAAACGCTGGTGTAGCGGATGTAGTGTTGTGACAAAAAAGCGGGTAAGGGTCCCACGGGCGAAGGGTCCGGCGGGCGACGGGTCCGACGGGCGAAGGGTCCGGCGGGTTTGGGGAAAAACCCATGCCCTTACCCGCCCCTCGCCCTTCGGGCGAGGTCGGGCACGGGCGGGCAAGGGCGGGCGGGGGGCGGGTGGGGGGCGAGTGCGGTCGTGTCGGCTTCGGGCGGATCGCCGGCGGTTTCCGACATTTTCCGACGTTTTCGAGCAGATTCCGGCGTGTTTTTTTTTTTAACATTTTTTTAGAAAATGTTTAAAATAATTTTTTAAAACATAATATTTTTAAAAACACAAAAAAAAAACGAAATAAATTTTAAAACAAATTTTTTTTAGAATCCGAACTCCGAAGAACGTTAAAACCCGAAACTTTAAAAATCCGAAACGATAAAAACGAAGTTATTTTAAAACAAACGTTTTTTTAAACAAAGTTTTTAGAAACAAAGTATTTTTTTTTAAATCCGAAGCAAATTTTTTTTTTCAAATCAAAGCATTTTTCAAAAAATCGGAAACTTAAAAATCCGAAATCTTTTTAAAACAAAGTTTTGTTTAAAAGAAATTTTTTTAAAACAAAGTTCTTTAAAACAAAGTTCTTTAAAACAAAGTTCTTCAAAACAAAGTTTTTTTAAACCAAATATGTTTTAAAACCAATTTTTTAAAAAAAATCCGAAACTTTAATTTTAAAAAACAAATTTTTTTTAATTTGATTTGTTTAAAAAAAGTTACCCTCCTCATTTATTCCGGGCTTGGGACCGGCTATGTTATGATATTATAAAATAACATAGGCGGAGTTCTAACTTTTTTAAAAATGTTAGTAAATATTTATAAAAGTAAGAAAATGTTTAATAAATTGGAAAAACGAAAAGAAAATATAATAGTGTGTAGAGTTCGTACCGAAACCGAAACTACCTTTTTAGTTGACTGATAAGTCTTAATTGTACTCTATTTTATATCGGGATTTATCTCTTAAACTATACCTTTTTATTTAGTTTTGAGTTAATTTAGTTTAGTTTTTGTGTCAAGTTCGAGATACTGCCGCATTCTTGATTTTGATTGCAGATATGAAGAATTGGAAGAGATTTGGACACAAAACAAGAAGACCGAAGGAAGACAGGTGGAACGCGAATTTATTAAAGAGAAACTGCAAGAATTTCGGACCGAAATAAATCAATTCGGACCGAAATTGTCTAAACTGAACCAGTGAAGATTCTGCAGAAATTTCGGACCGAATTGAATTAATTCGGACCGAAATTATGCGTTTTGAAACAGTGAAGAATTTCGGTCCGAATTAAATCAATTCGGTCCGAAATATTTTCTGGCGAGTTTTTCTATCTCAGCAGTTATTGATGTTTGGAGGCAACCTTTGGTCTATTTTTCTGGGTTTATATATATAGACTCCCCTTCTCTTCTAGGGGGGCTGGTTAGCATCTTTAGGAACTGAATTAGGAAATAGAATTAGAGAAGAACTTAGAGACTTGGAGATCGGAATCGGGAGTTCTCACGATATCTCGGTGTTTGATTTCTTCTTCCTTCTTTTCTCTCTTTCCTCTATATCTTGCTTGAACATGAATTCTGAATTGTCTTTGGTAGTCATGAGAGGCTAATCCCCTCTCTAGGGATGTTGGGTTGTAGTTTGAACTTGTAGTTTAATTTACTCTAATGACGCTTTTAATGTTATGTTGTGATTTTGTTTCTTGTTAAATGGCTTGTGTGTTGTTTAATCGCTACGCGCATCATCTTAGAAACTAGGGTTACGACTTGACAAGTAAAACTCGTAGTTTTGGATTAGGAAACAAAATTAGGATTTATGATGAGATACTTAACCGTGAAATCGTAATTCTAGGAGAAATCATTAATTAACTATTAATTGTGCGATATGTTTAACCGCGAAGTAGAATTTGTAGTTGATTAATTGTATCAAGAACTTAATGAACATTAAACTTGTAGGGTGAGGAACTTAATAGTGAAATCCAAGAGTTTGTGTACGGTATTAAGCCATTAACACTGTAGTTTAGTACCAACAATTGAATTGATACCCTCTTGCAACAATATAATTAAAAGTGCTAATCGAGTGAATTAATTCTACAAGGGATAATTAAACCAACGTCCCTAGTTCAAGTTTAATCGAGTTTTTCAAGTTTGCTATCATTAGTTTTAAATTTAGATTAGTTTAATCAAACTTTCAAGATCGAATTGTCTAGATCGGTGATTGAATTGACAACCAGTGCATTACTTTGTTTGTCCCTGTGGAATCGACACCCCTATATACTACACGGTAGGTTCATGCGCTTGTGAACCGAACCAAATTGTGTTAGGGATTATTAGCAGATATTTCACATCAAGTCGTCAAAAACCAGTCGCCGAGGTTGGGCTGGATTTGTCGAACGCCTTCCTTGCTAAATATTTTCCTCCGTCCAAAACTGCAGCATATAGGAATCAAATAACAAGTTTTAGACAAAAGGTGGATGAATCTCTTAGTGAGGCATGGGATAGGTATCAAGAGTTGTTACGTTTGTGTCCCCATCATGGTCTTGAAAAATGGCTTATTTTGCAAACTTTTTATGATGGTTTAACTTACAATACTAGGATGACTCTTGATGCAGCGGCAGGTGGAAGTCTGATGGCAAGGAATCAACATGAGGCGTACAACCTCATTGATGAGATGGCGCTCAACCAAATCCAGTACTCTAATGAGAGAGGCGCTCCAAAGGCTTCGGGACGATTGGAGACCGACTTGATGACAAGGATGGCGGCACAGATGGATGCCATGGAGCAGAGATTGAGCAAGCTCAGTGTGTCCGCGGTGAATCAACTCAACAATTGCTCGATTTGCGGCGGCACGGATCATTTGGCCATCAACTGCCAATTAGGGTCAAGTAGCGACGGAGACATGGAGCAGGCCAACGCTTTGAACAACTTCCGGCCACAAAACAATCCATACTCCAACACCTACAACCCCGGTTGGAGGAACCATCCGAACTTCTCTTGGAGGAATGACCAAGCGCAGCCCGACCAAAACCAACAGAGGCCGTTTCAGAACTTTGGGCAGCGGAATTTCGAGAACAACCAACCTCCCAAATCCAACCTTGAGAAGATGATGGAGAATTTTATTGAGGCACAAGGCAAGAAGAACAATGAGCTCACTGATGCTTTAAACAATCTTGGTGCCAAGGTGGACTTGCTCGCCACGCAAAACAGGCTCTTGGAGACCCAAGTAGCGCAACAAGCATCTTCCTCTTCTCGCCAACAAGGGCACCTTCCATCCAAGCCCGAGGACATTCAACGCGAACATGTCAAGGCCATTGAGACTCGAAGCGGGTTGCAATACGAAGGACCCAAGATGCCCGAAGAGGAGTGGATCAAGGCGAAGGAATCATCTCTCGGTGCCAATGCAGGCGACACGGTTGAAAGTTCGGAGAAGGAGCCGGCACAAGAGAAGGACGCCACCAAGGACTCCACGCCACAGGTAAGTACGGAGGTGCCAAGGTACATCCCTCCGCACAGGTACGTGCCCTTTCCCGAAAGATTGGTGAAAACTAAAATGGACAAGCAATTTGGCAAATTTGTGGACTTATTGAAACAATTGAATGTGAACATACCCTTCACGGATGTGATCACACAAATGCCCACATATGCCAAGTTTTTCAAGGAGATTCTGTCAAATAGGAGGAAGCTCGAAGAGACTCAAACTGTGACTTTGACTGAGGAGGTAAGTGCACTTGTCTTGAACAAGTTGCCACCCAAACTCAAAGACCCCGGAAGCTTCTCCATACCTTGTTCTATAGGCGGTACCAATTTTAAACAAGCATTGTGTGACCTAGGAGCAAGTGTAAGTCTCATGCCAAGAACTGTTTATGAGCGAATCGGTGTTGGTGACCTAAAACCTACACGAATTTCATTGCAATTGGCCGATAGGTCTGTTAGGTTGCCATTGGGCATTGTTGAGGATATACCGATCCAAGTCGGTAAATTTTTCATTCCTACCGATTTTGTTGTAATTGAGATGGAAGAGGACACGCAAACCCCTCTCCTATTAGGGCGTCCCTTCCTCGCAACTGCCGGGGCTTTAATTGATGTTAAAAACAGGAAATTGACTTTAGAAGTGGGTGAAGAAAAAGTTGTTTTTAATATTGAAAAATCTCTTAAATACCCTTCTAATGAGGATTCAATTTGCAGGATTGAGACAATTGACGCTCTCGTTGCGGAATACTTGGACGATATCATCATTGATGATCCCATGATGCGCACTCTCATGCAAACGGAAGGAAGCGCAACCTTGGAGGAGGTGCTTGACGAGATTGCCAGTTTTCAGCCGGAGACGATTCTTTCAACGGAGGCAAGTGCTGAAACTAAAGCAAACTCCAAGGCACCCAACGTTGAACTCAAGCCTCTTCCGTCTACTCTCAAATACGAGTTCTTGGGACCCGATGAGACGTACCCCGTGATCGTCAGCGCATCTCTCGATCAAGATCAAACCAAGCAACTTTTGAAGGAGTTGAGAATACATCGCAAGGCGATTGGCTACACGATTGATGAACTCACCGGCATCAACCCCTCCGTTTGCATGCACAAGATCAACATGGAGGATGACCACAAGCCGACCATTGAAGCACAACGAAGGCTCAACCCCAATTTGAAGGAGGTCGTTTGGAAAGAGATCCACAAGCTCCTGGATGCCGGGATCATCTACCCAATCTCAGATAGCAAGTGGGTGAGCCCCGTGCATGTGGTGCCCAAGAAAGGAGGCACAACCGTTGTCAAAGGCGCAGACGGAAATCCTATCTCTACACGAGTTGTGACCGGGTGGCGCATGTGCATCGACTACCGGAAACTCAACTCCGCCACGCGAAAAGACCACTTTCCTCTTCCCTTCATTGACCAAGTTCTTGAAAGACTTGCTAAACATTCCTATTTTTGCTATTTAGATGGCTATAGCGGGTTTTTCCAAATACCGATCCACCCTGAGGACCAAGAAAAGACCACTTTTACTTGCCCTTATGGCACATTTGCATACCGTAGGATGCCCTTTGGTCTTTGTAATGCACCGGCCACTTTTCAAAGGGCCATGATGGGAATTTTTTCTGATTTAATTGAGAACTGCATGGAGGTTTTTATGGATGATTTTTCTGTGTACGGTACATCTTTTGAAACTTGTCTGTCCAATCTCTCGAAGGTTCTAGAAAGATGCGAGGAAGTGAATCTGGTTTTAAATTGGGAGAAGTGCCATTTTATGGTACGCGAGGGGGTAGTCTTGGGTCATGTTGTATCGGCAAATGGTTTAGAAGTGGACAAAGCAAAAATTGAAGTAATTGAAAAGTTGTCGGTACCAAAAACTGTCAAGGATGTTAGAAGCTTTCTAGGTCACGCGGGGTTCTACCGCCGCTTTATTAAGGATTTCTCTAAGATAGCAAAGCCTCTAACTAACTTGACCATGAAAGTGTTGATTTTGATTTTAATGTTGAATGCATTGATGCTTTTGATAGGTTGAAGAAAGCCCTCATCTCGGCGCCGATCTTGCAACCTCCCAATTGGAGCGAACCGTTTGAGATAATGTGCGATGCAAGCGATTATGCCATTGGAGCGGTGCTGGGGCAGCGGGTTGGCAACAAGCCATATGCAATCTACTACGCTAGCAAGGTTCTCGATGAAGCCCAAGTGAACTACACCACAACGGAGAAGGAGTTGCTAGCGGTGGTGTTTGCTATCAACAAGTTCCGATCCTATCTCGTGGGGTCCAAGGTTGTTGTCTATACCGACCATGCGGCAGTCCGATACTTGCTCGCAAAGAAAGACGCAAAACCTCGCCTCATCCGTTGGGTCCTCTTACTTCAAGAATTTGACCTTGAGATCAAGGACAAAAAGGGGACTGAGAACACGGTGGCGGACCACCTTTCCCGCCTTAAGCGTGAGCCAAGCTTGGGGGAGTTACCGATCGACGACTCCTTCGTTGATGAGCAACTGTACCAAGTCCAAAGCCTCAACTCGCCTTGGTACGCAGATTTTGTTAATTTCTTAGCGTGCGGAATTCTTCCGCCGGAACTCACCTACCAACAAAAGAAGAAGTTCTTTTCCGACGTGAAGAACTACTTTTGGGATGACCCCTTTCTCTTCAAGCTCGGGGTCGATGGGATCCATAGAAGGTGTATTCCGAAGGAGGAAGTCGGTTCGATCTTGTTTCATTGTCACTCCGCTCCATATGGCGGCCATGCCTCCTCCAACAAAACCGCGGCCAAGGTACTCCAAGCAGGTTTTTATTGGCCAACTCTATTCAAGGATGCACGTGAATTTGTGACGTCATGTGACAAGTGCCAGAGGTCGGGGAATATCTCAAGGCGGCACGAGATGCCCCTCAACAACATTTTGGAGGTAGAATTGTTTGATGTGTGGGGAATTGATTTCATGGGGCCATTTCCGAGTTCTTGTGGAAATAAGTTCATTCTAGTGGCGGTCGATTACGTCTCCAAGTGGGTGGAAGCCATCCCAAATCCAACCGCCGATGCCGCCGTTGTTAAGCGGCTCTTTCAAAAGGTGATCTTTCCTCGATTCGGGGTGCCCCGAGTCGTGATAAGCGATGGTGGCTCTCACTTCGTCAACCGCCATCTTGAGAATTTATTGACCAAGTACGGAGTCAAGCACAAGGTAGCCACCCCGTACCATCCCCAAACAAGCGGTCAAGTGGAGATATCAAATCGCGAAGTCAAGAATATTTTAGAGAAAATGGTGGGGCGAACAAGGAAAGATTGGTCCTTGAAACTTGACGAGTCATTGTGGGCGTACCGAACAGCATTCAAAACGCCAATTGGCATGACTCCCTTCAAGATGGTCTATGGGAAGCCATGTCATCTACCTGTAGAACTGGAGCACAAGGCGTATTGGGCAATCAAGGCCTTGAATTATGATCTCAAAGCCGCTGGTAAGAAAAGATTGTTGGAGTTGCATGAATTGGACGAGTTGCGCCTTGAGGCATATGAGAATGCAAAGTTGTACAAGGAGAAGACCAAGCGTTGGCATGACAAGCACATCCTCCGAAGGTCTTTTCAAGTCGGTGATTGGGTGCTTTTATTCAATTCCCGACTAAAACTCTTTTCGGGAAAATTGAGAACAAGGTGGCACGGGCCATTCCAAGTGCAAACGGTGCTCAATCATGGAGCGGTCGAGATTTGGAGTGAGAAAACCGGTGCATTCAAGGTGAACGGACAAAGGCTAAAGCATTACATTCATGGAGAGCCAATTGGAGAGAAGATGGATGTCTCTCTCACCGATGCACCGACTGACTGAGCAAAACCAGGGAGTTCGTCGAGCTAACGACGTTAAATTAAGCGCTTCTTGGGAGGCAACCCAAGTTTCTTTTTCTCTTCCTTTATTTCAATTTCCTTTATTTGCTTTTGAAAAAAAAAAAAAAAAGATTTTTGGCTCAGAGAATTTTTTGCAAAAATTTCGGTCCGAACTGATTTAATTCGGACCGAAGTTTTGCAATCGCCAATCAGTGGCAAAACTGGCAAAAAATTCGGACCGAACTAAATCAGTTCGGACCGAACTTTTGCATTTTCCAACCAGTGGCAAAATGAACAAAAATTCGGTCCGAACTGATTTAGTTCGGACCGAACTAAAAATCTGAAAAAAAAAAAAAAAAACAAAATTTTTTTTTTCTTTTTCGTTCTCTTTCTTTTGTTTTCCTTCTTTTTCTTCTTTCCCTTCTTCTTTCTTTTTCTTTCTTTCTTTCTTCCTCCGCACCTTCTTTCTTTTTCCTTGCTACTCGACAGGACCCACGCCACCTCCGCCCCAACCTGCCGGCGCACCGCCTGCGGCACCGCCATCGCGCCAGCGCCGCCGCCGCCAGACCGTCCCTCTCCTCCCTTTCTCCATTTCCCCTCTTCCTTCTCTCCTCTGCTGCCCACCAAAACCGAGCCACCACCCACCGCCGGCGCCGCCCTTCTCCGGCCACATCACCGCCAACCGACACCACCATTACACTCCCCTCGCTCTCCTCTACCCATTCCCCTAACCAATTGCACTAATAGACCGCTCATTCACCGTTCCCCTCGACAACCCTAGAACCACCACCGGCGGAACTCGCCGGAATCCGATACCAAATTTCCAATTGACCGCGCCCACACCATCTACACCATCCCCGTAACCCCTACCGCTCTCACACCGCCGCCAATTTTACCCCTAACCATCACTTCCACCACCTACACCAAAATATGGCGGAACGGACAAAAACGACGGCGCGGAAGCATACCTCTAAACCGCCCACACGGACGTCTACACGTCGCGGCGCACGCACCGAACCCGTGCCCGAGCACCTGTGGGACGAGAACACCAAGCCCGACTTCAACATCACATGGACAGACCCGAAACACAAGGAAAAATTTGATATTCTCAAAGGGCGTAAACTTATCTCCTCTCGTTTTATTGATATCGAAACCATTAAAACCCTCGGTATATTTGATGAAGTCAAACAATTGTGTGACAATGTCGGTGTTTGGGATTTGCTAACAACTGTGGTACCAACTTTTCGGACTTTAACATATGAATTTTTGTCCACACTATCATTTAATGAAGATTGCTCCCAATTGATCTTTCAATTAGATGGTACCAGTTATGCTTTGACTGACAACGAATTAAATACAATTTTTAACTGTCCACAAAAACCAAAAATGATAGATTGTGCAAATTGGTCAACCACTGTACGCGTCAAATTTTATTAAATGGTTTTTGGCCAAAAACAACAGGGTCAAAGTGCATTGCAAATTCAACACCCAACTCTTCGGTACATCCAAAAGGTTTTGGCCCATACTATATTTGGTAGAGGTGAATCATCGGGCAAATTGAATGTTAATGACATGTTTCTCTTATATTGCATGATTCGCAATGGTATAAGAAATGTTCAACCAAATGTAGGGTATTTTGTGGCTTATCACCTTTCGCAAGTGTCTCTTCACCCTGCGGCCAAAGGTGACATTGCTATTGGTGGGCTGGTCACACGCATCGCGCAACACTTCAACCTAATCGGCGAACCACCGTACCAACGCACCTTAACCACAGGCCCAACATCCCTCCACATGGCTTGTCTTCTCACTTACAAGTTCATCCAGCGCAAGGACGATCACTACATCAATATCACTTCCGACAACCATGCAATCCGACTGCCCTACGACATTCCCTTCGATGTCCGCGATTCCTCAACCTGGACGGTTTTTCCATTCCGCGACCCCACTGACGGAAGTGATGATCCGGACACTGAACCACAAACAACCGCCCCAAATCTCTCCGAATGGCGTCATGAGCGAGGACAACCGAGTCACTCAACCGAAACTGCTACCGAACCTACCAACGCCATGATTTACGAGCAGTTGCGTCAAATTCACCAAACCCAACTTGACCAACAACACCAACTCGATGAAATTGACGAACGCTCATACGAGGCTTGGCATATGGCGCATAATATGCAACAATGGCATGTGGCTCAGGGGCACTACGAGGTACCGCCGTTTCCTCCACGCCAACCACGCCGCTCTCGACACTGACAGACATCTGATGCGGGTCCATCCCACGGGCCTACCAACTAAACAACCACATCACCCACGCCATCTCCGCACAACTCATTGTAAGTATTCCACTTCTCTTAAACTTTCTTTAGGTCCTGAATCCAAACATTGCGGTCAATGTTTGATTTAAGCTTGGGGGAGATTTTTGAGATTGTATCTTGCATCTAGGAATTTATTTTTTTTAATCTTCAAATTTTAGCGGATTTTTGCTTGATTGCGGGAAATTTAATATAGGAAATCGAAGCAAGGGATTGATTGGGTGACACTTGAGTGTCTTTAACGGGTTTTTCGTGGAATTAAGAAAGGGAATTGTTCAAATTTTTTCAAACTAACCCATAGTGTCAGAAATTGGAACCCTTGCCCTAAAATGTGATTGTGTGAAAGGTGAGGTATTTTGTGACGATGAGATTATATGGACCTGTCTGATACCTTATGTGAACCTTTTTGTACCTAGATGATCCATTTGAGTGTTTGAAAAAAAAAAAAAACAAAAAAACAAAAAACAAAAACAAAAACAAAAACAAAAAAATATAATAATTAAAATAAAATATTTACTTTCAAACAAGTGGCTACCACAAGAGGTCAGAAACAGAAGAGGGGATGTGAAAAATGGCCCTGCTGTCAGTGACGGGGGCTCAGTCCCGACCTCCTCAATTGGACCACGTGTGAAATAGAAAGGTACACACAAGGGAGAAAGGTCTAGTAATCTCATCCGAACGGGAAACTCACCATGATCTATAATTGTAAAGAGGGTTTGGAAAACTTGTTTCGAAAGTAAGGCATTGTGGAGTGAAAAGGAAAATAACCGAAAATTGCCAAGAGGAATTCCAAAAACCCGAACCCATGAGAAAACATGTTAGTGACCCTTGAAAATGGCCCGTGATTTTGTAAAATATCCGCGATCTTTCTTTTGCATGTAGTTAATTTCATTTGCATAATTGGTGAGTTTAGAGATTTTTCCTTAGATACTGGTTTGAGACTTGCTTGAGGGCAAGCAAGGATTAAGCTTGGGGGAATTTGATAAGTCTTAATTGTACTCTATTTTATATCGGGATTTATCTCTTAAACTATACCTTTTTATTTAGTTTTGAGTTAATTTAGTTTAGTTTTTGTGTCAAGTTCGAGATACTGCCGCATTCTTGATTTTGATTGCAGATATGAAGAATTGGAAGAGATTTGGACACAAAACAAGAAGACCGAAGGAAGACAGGTGGAACGCGAATTTATTAAAGAGAAACTGCAAGAATTTCGGACCGAAATAAATCAATTCGGACCGAAATTGTCTAAACTGAACCAGTGAAGATTCTGCAGAAATTTCGGACCGAATTGAATTAATTCGGACCGAAATTATGCGTTTTGAAACAGTGAAGAATTTCGGTCCGAATTAAATCAATTCGGTCCGAAATATTTTCTGGCGAGTTTTTCTATCTCAGCAGTTATTGATGTTTGGAGGCAACCTTTGGTCTATTTTTCTGGGTTTATATATATAGACTCCCCTTCTCTTCTAGGGGGGCTGGTTAGCATCTTTAGGAACTGAATTAGGAAATAGAATTAGAGAAGAACTTAGAGACTTGGAGATCGGAATCGGGAGTTCTCACGATATCTCGGTGTTTGATTTCTTCTTCCTTCTTTTCTCTCTTTCCTCTATATCTTGCTTGAACATGAATTCTGAATTGTCTTTGGTAGTCATGAGAGGCTAATCCCCTCTCTAGGGATGTTGGGTTGTAGTTTGAACTTGTAGTTTAATTTACTCTAATGACGCTTTTAATGTTATGTTGTGATTTTGTTTCTTGTTAAATGGCTTGTGTGTTGTTTAATCGCTACGCGCATCATCTTAGAAACTAGGGTTACGACTTGACAAGTAAAACTCGTAGTTTTGGATTAGGAAACAAAATTAGGATTTATGATGAGATACTTAACCGTGAAATCGTAATTCTAGGAGAAATCATTAATTAACTATTAATTGTGCGATATGTTTAACCGCGAAGTAGAATTTGTAGTTGATTAATTGTATCAAGAACTTAATGAACATTAAACTTGTAGGGTGAGGAACTTAATAGTGAAATCCAAGAGTTTGTGTACGGTATTAAGCCATTAACACTGTAGTTTAGTACCAACAATTGAATTGATACCCTCTCGCAACAATATAATTAAAAGTGCTAATCGAGTGAATTAATTCTACAAGGGATAATTAAACCAACGTCCCTAGTTCAAGTTTAATCGAGTTTTTCAAGTTTGCTATCATTAGTTTTAAATTTAGATTAGTTTAATCAAACTTTCAAGATCGAATTGTCTAGATCGGTGATTGAATTGACAACCAGTGCATTACTTTGTTTGTCCCTGTGGAATCGACACCCCTATATACTACACGGTAGGTTCATGCGCTTGTGAACCGAACCAAATTGTGTTAGGGATTATTAGCAGATATTTCACATCATTGACCGATCTCATATACCATTGGCCGGTCTCTTCTTCGGGTTCGCATTCATCACCTGAGGGCGGCTCCTCGCTCCCTTGAGTTTCGGCGCCGGATAAAGATGCTTCTATTTCCTTATATTGCTCACGATTTTCCGCATCAATCCAATCCTTGAGGCATACGAGTCGCTCAAAAACCTTTGGACCCAACTTGCTTCTAATATCATTAAAAAACAAATGTAGTAAGTAAAAGAAAAAATGTGATTTAAAATGAATAAAAAAATCGTGTAGATGTAAAAAAAATATAGGCATTTACCTTTTATCGGTAAGAATCCGATTTGCCGAACTAAAACAAGATTCGGAGGGCACGGCTGAAACGGGAACGGCAAATATGTCCCGCGCCATAGTATATAAAGTTGGAAAAACATTTTTGTTTTCCTTCCAATAATCAAGAACATCAGTTCCCTCCGGTGTTCCCTTTACGGAAAAAAAGACTTGTAAATCGTTGGAGGCGTTGTACATAATACTATCCAAACCATCGTCCTCCAATATTGACAATAATCCGTCGCCCGATTGGGTCCTATGAAAATTTAAGAAATAAAAAATCGAATGAAATTAAAAAAATCCGAATTAATTAAAATCGGATTCAAATTTAAAAATCCGAAATAAAGCTTAAAAATCCAATTTAAATTAAGAAAACCGAATTGAATTAAAAAAAAAACCGAAATTAATTAAATAAATCGGAAATAAAAAAATGTACCGCGAGATTTGACTTGTAGAAGCAGGTTGTTGGACATTCACTTGGGCGTTGTATGCGTTGAACAACCCTTCAATCGCTTGGCTCACGGTTTGATCCACATTTGTGTTCGTAATGTCCAAATTAGTGTAGTACTTTCGTAGCATTCTTACCGTGTAGACCTTCTTGTATGTCAGATGGAGACAATTTGCAACAATCGTGAGGGGTGGTACGGCTTCCCAATATTTGAGAAACTTCTTCTTCATGGCTCCTACGATTGGAGCGAGAGAAGCGTCGGTGTCTTCGAGAACTAAGGAAAAAAATCGAATTAAAAAATCGAAATTAAATTAAAAAACCAAATTAATATAAAACCGAAATTAATAAGAAAACCGAAATTGATAAAAAATATGAAATTAAAAATGTACCTTTCATTTCATGATATACTTGGGAGATTCGTAAGAGGTGGTGAAGCAACTCATGCGCGGTCGGTTTATACGAGCAAGACAATGCTAACGTCGCTTTGAAGAATACTTCAAGAAATTTCATTAATTTGTTCAATTGATCCCATTCACCCGACGAGAGAGCTAATTCCATACCCTCGGGCATGTCATTCAAAATTGCATTAATAGCATGTGCGTAAGGAAAACACCGTTTCAACATTCTATAAGTTGAGTTCCAACGGGTATCTACGTCCCATGTCACTCTTAATTTAGTAAATTGCATTCTACTACACATATCTTGAAATCTTTGTTTTCTAATGCCGTTAGTAAAAATATGAGTTACCGCCTTCTTAAATTTTGTTATTAAATCATTAGCACCGGACGTTTTAAGTCCCGCCTTAACGGTGAGGTTTAAAACATGACATGCACATTTTTTGTGAAAGAAAGCTCCATTAGCAATTGGAGATAATGAACGCAAAAAATATTCTATGGCCTTACCATTATTACTAGCATTATCAAAAGAAATTGAGAAAACTTTATTTTGGAGATCATTTTTCAATTTAAATTCATTCATAACACCCAAAATTGCATTAAAAACTACTTCGTCGGTGTGCGGGTATTCTATAATCCGAAAACTTAGTACTCTTTTTTGCAATTTCCAATTATCATCAATGTAATGTGCGGTAACACAAATATAAGATAAACCATGTTTACCGGCGGTCCAAATATCGGACGTGAGTGCTACTTTAAATGGTGCGGTTGCAAATATGGCAATCAATTCATTTTTGCGGTAAGTAAATTGTTCTTTAATTTCGTTTGACATTTTCCTATAATAAAATGGTTTGTAAAATGGTTGAGCGCAACCTCTAATAACTAAACGAGCAAAACTCAAACAACCGCTCATACTAATTGGTTGTTCCTTGTGGGTAATATACCGTGCAAACTCACTTAACATTTTTTTTTCGTCATATTTTTGGTGAGTTCGTGTACCATCCGGATTAATTTGGGTTTGGACAAGTGTATTATCGGGTTGTTCTTGTGGTTGTTCACCGTTGGTGATATGTCGTGCGGCATGTCTGCCCATAGAACTATTATTATCATCATAAGTAAAACTAGATTTGCAACCTTTTACCTTGCACCGTGCGCTTACGCACTTGCCGGTCGCCGGGTCGATGGTTTGCTCGAAGTAACGCCACCAATGTGCGTTGTACTTCGGGCGGGGGTTCCTTCTTTTTCTCGGCCCCGGTGGCGTGCTTGCCTCCGGCTCTTCCTCTATTGTTTGGATTTCGGGATATCGATCGGAACTTCCGCCGATGGTCGGAGGAGCAAATGTGCTAGAACTCCCCGCGGCACTTCCGACGGTATGATGTGTGTAGTCCGTCTCATAGGTAGTTTGCGGATAAGTGGGACCACCGAACAGTTGATCACTTAATTGTTGGATCGTGTCGGTTACGGGATTGGGTGACGGGGCCGTCGGGTAAGAATAGTCATGTGGTGGAGTTGTCATTTCTCACTACAATAAGGAAAAAAAAAAACGGATTTAATTTATGTAAAGCAAAACGAAATATAAAAATAACCAAATTAAACTAATTGTGTATGAAAAAATTTATCATAAAAGAATAAGATATTTTGACTACAACTTTATGATAAAACTACAATTTTTGAAAATTTGAAATTATTTTACAAGTAATGAAAAAAATATAAAAGAAATAAATAATACAATTATTTTGAGTACAATTTTATCATATGTTGCCAAATCCGATTTAAAATAATTGTGTAATTGCATAAATCAAATTATAGTATTCTAATAATGTTATAAAAAAAATAATACAAATAGAACGTACCTCCGAATTTTTGCGGAAATGCCGGCGAGGTGAGTATCGGATTGACTAATGCAAGAGATTGTAATAAAATAAATATGCTAGTTTTTTGGAATTTTGGAAATAATAAATATAAATTAGAATGTAAAAATAAAACTAGAATTGATTTATGCAAGAGATTGAGAGAGTATTGAGTGAGAGATTGAGAGAATTTGATAGTTTGTTTGTGAGAAATGAGTGTTGAATGTATGGGTGTATTTATAGGTGTGAATTGGGGGGGGGGGGGGGGGGACATTCAAAAATCCAATCGTTGGATTCCAACGGTTCAAAAAATGTGTCAGACGGGTCAGGCGGGTCGGCTCGGGCGGGTCGCACGGGTTGGCCGGGTCGGGGGGGTGGAGTTCGCGCGGGTGCGGCTGGTGCGGCGGGTCGGGGGGGCGGGTGGGACGGGTCGGGGGGGCGGGTCCGGGGGGTGGGGCGGGTCGGACAGGCGGGTCGCGCGGACCGAGGCGTGCGGACGGTGGGAGTGGGAGCGGGGGTGGTGTCAGACGGGTCCAAAGGGCGGGTCGGGTCCGAAGGGCGGGTGAGGTCGGGTCCAAAGGGCGGGTCGGGTCGGGTCCGAAGGGCGGGCACGGAACGGGTCCGACGGGCGACGGGCGGGCACGGGCACGGGTCCGACGGGCGAGAAGGGCGGGTAAGGGCGGGTAACGGGTAAGGGCGAGCACGGGTTTAGACGGGCGGGCGGGTTACGGGGGGTGAGGTCCAAAACCCGGACCCTTACCCGCCCTTACCCTTGACCCGTCGGACCCGGCCGACCCGTCTGAATCCCCGCACGGGCGGGTCCGCACGGGCGAAGGGCAAGGGTCGGGGGGGCGGGTCGGGGGTCAGACGGGTTTTGTCACAACACTAAGTGGATGTGTCCACTCCGCCCATTACTTGATAATAATAATGTCATTCAATGTGTTTTATACAGAGTAATACTCAGCGTGCATATAATATTCGTTTATAGTATCTATATGTTACAATTTACAAGTCTGAAATAGATGTTACAAAATGAGATGTATTTTTAATATTCTTTGTACGTCTATAAATGTATAGACAGTTTTATAATGGATGCAAGATGTTTCTCTTTTATACACTATACAAAATAAATTTTAACAAACAATTGTTCATCACCTTGTTCCGAGTTCCGAATGAAAAATCACTGGTAAAATATTCGTCTATAGTGTCTATAGGTTACAATTTACAAGTCTGAAATAGATGTTACAAAATGAGATGTATTTTTAATATTCTTTGTACATCTATAAATGTATAGACAGTTTTATAATGGATGCAAGATGTTTCTCTTTTATACACTATACAAAATAAATTTTAACAAACAATTGTTCATCACCTTGTTCCGAGTTCCGAATGAAAAATCACTAGTAAAATATTCGTCTATAGTGTCTATAGGTTACAATTTACAAGTCTGAAATAGATGTTACAAAATGAGATGTATTTTTAATATTCTTTGTACGTTTATAAATGTATAGACTGTTTTCGATGGATGCAAGATGTTTCTCTTTTATATACTATACAAAATAAATTTTAACAAACAATTGTTCATCACCTTGTTCCGAGTTCCGAATGAAAAATCACCGGTAAGTCGAGAGATATTGAGAAAGTATATATCGCCCTGGAAAATTCTGCAAGAGGCTTATTAATTTATTTATTTGCAACCAAAATCATGTCGTGTTGGAGTTGGAGCAACAGAAAATCACGTGCACAAAACTAAAAAAAAAATATATCCTCTTTATTATAACTCTCGTGTATATTTATATGATTATATCTATGGGATAGAATATTGTCCAAAGCTATTTGGTGTGTCTCCGTTCAAAGGCTGACTAAACTGTTCGATTCAATTTATATGTTTATCAACGATGATAGCGTGTGATCCCATCATTCTAAATATAACCAGCATACTATTTTTAGTACCTACATGATCAAATCACGGTCGATCAATTATCAACAATTAGATCGTACGGCTCTCTGAATTCTTTGGACTGTCCAAATGGCTTTAGACAGTAGTTGATTAGCAATGAGAGAGAGGTAGAATTAATGTATATTAATATAATACAACAAACACCTGTCTTTTAAGATCAAGTTGCCGGTGTTTTAGCCTCGACTCAGGATGTTCAGTTTTTTAATTTAAAAAATTTAAAGCGTAAATAGCTCGTTGGTCCAATTAAAGGTCTACCGACTGAATTACAGTCGAACCCGGCCGTCCGTTCAGAAAACGACGGACGGGATGAATCCGTGACCGTCGATCGGTGCGAGGCGTCCTAACGATCGATGTGGTCCAGTGGATGTATGACTGATGAGATGGGGAGGGAGGCCTGGAGAGGATCTGCATGCAGGTGCCTTCACATGTGCTTTTACTGGTAACACCATTAATTAGGGGACCGGAGGTTGCTGTGGTGTGGTACATCGTACTGTCAGTTGATCTGTTAAGATAGATAGATAGAAGCATGAGACATTTGAATATTACCCATTGTGTGGATCAACTTTTATCTGTTATTTATTAGAGGAGGGATCCAATAACTATGTACATTGGTGTCTATGGTGACCATTTTTTTATTTATGCATAATTTGAAAAATCTAAACCATTAGATGTATTATATATTATTATAATAACATATACATAAAAAATAGTAAAGTCTTAACATTGTTTCAATGGCTATCAAGAAAGAAGAAAAAATCATAAAACTTGAACCGTTGATTTTTGTTAATGCTTGATGCACATGTATATAAAATCAAAATGATATAATTTTTTGTATACGCATAAATATGATATATACAAAATATGATACATAAAAAATGGTAAAGTTTTGTTATTTAAGAATTTAAAATGTAGTTATTTAAGATTTAATTTCACGGTCACCGATCGGTCACCAAAAACATGGTTATTTGATCCCTCCTCTTATTAATTAGGCTAATTCTGCTATAGATGAATCAGATGAAATATATGAACCGTTCGTTTTACAATGTATCTTTTAGATACAGGTAAATAAAAAAAATCTAATAATAAGAACTGCTCAATTCTAAATAAAAAGTTACTTATTTAGCCGATCTATAAAAGAACAACTCCTATCCTTATTAATATCATCTTCACTATCACTGAGGCTTATACGTATCTAGCTAATTATACAAATGAAACTTGGATAAGGAATTAAGGATATATACAATATTGCATTTGAATATATATCAGCCATCTAGTTGATATGACCTTCAAGCTCATGTGAGTTTGAACAATTCTGAAAAGCTGTAATAAGATAACTAGATAAGGCAGGCAAGTGGCCTGATTATAAATTGACATGTACCGGGCAAGAATAAGACGAACAGTATATTGGACCAGAACCTTTGTCATACCAGTCCAACCCTTTAAAAAACAAACTATCATATATATATATATATATATATATATATATATATATATATATATATATATATAGTAAAACTACTGTGCTCTTAAGTTCACGGAGGCCTCCCGTGAGCTTAACACAAAAAATGTATCAAACTATATTCAAATTTTGATTTATATGGCTCAATAAATTATTTATATCAAAATCTCATAGCATAGAAAAATTTTTCATTTTTAGAGATTTTTAAGTATTTATTTCGGATTTTTTAGGAGCAACTATACAATATTAATAAAATAATCAATGTTTCATATGTAACTTTTAAAAAATCCGAAACAAATACTTAAAAATCTCTAAAAATGGAAAATTTTTGCATGTCACATAAATTTGATATAAAGAATTTATTGAGCCATATAAATCAAGATTTGGTATGGTTTGATATGTTTTTGGTGTTAAGCTCACGGGAGACCTCCGTGAGCTTAAGAGCACGGTAGTTTTACTCTCTCTCTCTCTCTCTATATATATATATATAGAGTTCAGCTACAATAATATGCATATCACGGTTTTACCGTGTTATGCGGTCCGTATCTCTGTTTCCGGTGTCCAAATAGTCGATCTGAACCACTCAACGTATTATTTACATCAAAATATGCTAGCAAACCGAATTTTACTATTTTTAGAACTTTTTTGCTATTTTTAATGACGGGGAGAAAATGGCTAAATCCAAGGATTCTGATTCATACAAAACAACGATTTTCTCCCAATCATTAAACATAGCAAAAAAAATTATAAAAATTGTAAAATTTGGTTTCCTAATATATTTTGATATAAATATCACATTGAACGGTTCGGATCGACTATTTGGACATCGGAAATAGAGGTACGGGCCGCATAGCACGGTAAAACTGTGATATGCATATTATTGTAGCCTAATTATATATATATGTTAGTTCTTTATTTTTATTTTTAATTACACATGCATTTCGAATTAATGATGTGATTTGTTAAGGGCATCTAGTTGAATCTCTCCCTTTGGTCATTTGGATTTGGATAATAAATTCATAATGTACAACATTGCGAATTTGGGACTACGCTCCATTTATATATGTAATCTAGCTGCACATCAGTAAAGGAACACGCAACACACACACACACACACACACACACACACAAAAAAAAAAGAAAAAATAGCAGGGTCTATAATAAAACCCATTTTTTTAGTATCACCGATTACCCTTGCCACACGCTACAACTTCTATTTATTTACTTGTACTTAATAATTCTTTCCATATTACCTAATCACTTTTTTTTTTTTTTTTTTTTGAGGAAAACTTAGTCAGTCAACTAGAGGAGACATATACATAGCCTGCTGCCCTACCCTCAAGTCACGAGCACCATTAATTATAAATTATTTCTAGTCATAACTCACAACAGAATGTCTTTAAAGCTTATTAATGTATTTCAGAATTTTTTTTTTTTTAACATTCAAGACCCGTAGGCAACTAATTTCATTCACTTAAAATGTTACATCCACAAGAAAATAAAATAATATTGTTTCTCAATATAAATCCAAGAGACACAAAATATCAACCAAAACCTTCTACAATAATTAATTTTGTCCGGATCAACTAACATAGATAGACAAATTTTGAAGAAGCGCATGATTCATTGTGAAGTTACCATCTTGGTTGTGATGAATTCATCGTCTTTGGAAAGATTGAAAAACTTGCTAAGCACTCCACAAATCTTCATTTCTTGAAATACCATTTTCTGTTTGTTGAAGCAGGAGAAAATCCATTCTCGAGTGATTCATGACGGAACTCTCCTAAATGAAAAACAACGAAAGGTCATTTTTAAAACAAAAAGGGCGACGAAAAGACGGACAAAGAAACGGACAAAGCATTGACGAACCAACAAAGCTTAAAGGAAATCAATAAAAAATAAGTAAAATAAAAGAGATGCGACGGGTGTGCCTTTCCTCACCGAAAATTTTACTATTGGAACGGCTAGAGCTTAAAAGGAGAAGAGACGGCTAGGGTTTTTGATTGGCTAGAAACATTTCAGAATTTGTTAGTCATTAATTTCAAGCAGCTCATTATTATTGTAACCAGACAGGTCTTTTCCAGCGCTGTCTAGTGAAAATCTGAATTGACAAGCAAAGGGGACAAGAATATCTCCACGAATAGGAACCCCTCGGCAGTTTGTAGCCATGGAGAAAATATTTGTCAAGGCTCACCTCAGTGACCATATCATGGATCTTTTTGACAGCCTTGAAAAAGAAAAGTTCTTTGGTCCCCGGCCCACCGTTTGTTGATGAGAAACATCTTGCGTCCATTGAAAAGCCGTCCATACGTTCGTAGATTTACAAAAAATGTAACAGATACGTCACAGGATGTAGCCTATGGACACTATGGATAGTTATTCTATGTAACCTATGTAACAGATACGTCTCAAAATTTTTCTTTTCTATTCTTTTCTATTATTTGTTTATTGAGAAGCTGTCCTTACGTCCATAAAAGTACAAATAATGTAACAGATACATCTCGAAATGTAAAAGCCGTCCATACGTTCATAGACATATAAAAAAAATGTAACAGACACATCTCGAAATGTAACAGATACGTCACAGAATGTAACCTATAAACACTGTGGATAGTTATTCTATGGACACTATGGATAGTTATTCTATGTAACCTATGTAACAGATACGTCTCAAATTTTTTTTTTTCTTTTCTATTCTTTTGTTTATTGAGAAACATCTTTGCGTCCATGGAGAAGCCGTTCATACGTCCATAGACGTATGAATAATGTAACAGATACATTCTGAAATGTAACGAATACATCTCAAAATATAACCAATAGATGCAATAGACAATTTTTTTGTGGACGTTAGGTATTATTTTTGTTTATTTGTCAATTTGTACTTCTTTGGATAAAAAGCAAGGGAAATCAAATAGTGTTCTTTTCCGGAAAGTAGCCTTATGCTTATTTTTTCCGTTTTCTTTTCTTTTCTTTTGTATTCCTTTTTAATTATTACTCGCCGGAAAAGAAATTGGTGGAGTATATTCCACTTTCTTAAAAAAAAAATTAATACCCGTCTGAATTCTTCAGGACGGTCCAAAAGAACAAGTATTGGTACATTCATTCTGGTTTCTTAGTCAACAAATACAAGTCAAAATATGCCAAACTCTCAGCTCAGTATAACAAACATAAATTAAAGTTCTGATCTTTTTCCATATCACAAGAAAACAAAAAATTAAAAACCTGCATTGATTATTCATTTATTCTGTTCAAAAGCCCACAACAATAGCATGATCTTTGCCTACGGAAAAAGTGGAAAAAGGTTGGAGAGTAGACTGGGCTTTTTTTTTTTTTTTGCAGAAACCATATACAGACACAACCCAAATTCAACCACCCCAATTCCAAGTTTCCAACCAACCAAATACAAACGGATGTTATGTTATTGCGGCTGATTATTATTAGTTCGCTTGAGTTGCGTATATCATGCGTACCGACCACCGAGGGGCTTTTTAGAAGAAGACAAAGGGATAATGGGATAACGAGGAGGATCCACTGACAATTTTGATCTTCACGATCTTGATAATTTGATATTTTAAAAAATAAAAAAAAAGTTTACAGAAATATTTTTTAACTTATAGATTGATTATGTTTTCAAATTCAATTTAAATAATATTTGTTAGCTCTTCAAAGATCCATTAAATTACAACCGTTAAAAAATATACAAAATTTTGATAAACCATTCAAACAAACGATGTTCAAATTGATTGAAATTTAAATACTATCAATATACGAGTGAAGTTATGCATTCATAAATATTTTTTTATTTTTAAATTTTTTTATAAATTTTTGAAATATTCTATTGTCAACATAAGTATTGTCAATGGATCGGTCCTGATGGAGAACTGGGAAGGATAATGGAAACAACTAGTTACGTGCCGGTTGTTTCAAAAGGTTTCATGAAGTGTTTGGTTCCTTCGTATGGACTAAACATGATAAGCTGATTGGGAAGTGATTGTTGATTATTATGGCAACGAAATGACAAGATCTTGTTTTATACAATGATACGTCCACATAGATTCGTATAGATATTATATATATATATATATACAGAGCATGACTATTGTGAAAACGTTTGCATTTCAGAGTGAAATGCAAATAGTCCAAATTATACTTTGCCATGTCCGAAATTTCGATTTATTGTTCCCATTAAATTAATCATATGAAAATACTAGGGGATACAAAAATTTTTCTTTTTTGGAGCTTTTTAATTATTTATTTTGGATTTTTCAATATAACCCAAAAATAGTAATAATATAGTACTTGTTTGTACATGGATTTTCAAAAATCCAAAATAAATACTTAAAAAGCTCCAAAAATGAAAAAATTTTGTATGCCCTAGTATTTTTATATGATTAATTTAATGGGAACAATAAATCAAAATTTCGGGCATGGCAAAGTATAATTTGGACCGTTTGCATTTCACTCTAAAATGCAAACGTTTTCACAATAGTCATGCTCTCTCTCTCTCTCTCTCTCTCTCTCTCTCTATATATATATATATATATATATATATATATATATATATATAGTCCGGCTACAATAATATGCATATCAAAGTTTTACCGTGCTATGCGGTTCGTATCTCAGTTTTCGGTGTCCAAATAGTCGATCCAAACTGCTCAACATAATCTTTACATCAAAATATACTAGTAAACCAAATTTTATAATTTTTATAATTTTTTTTCTATTTTTAGTGATGGGGAGAAAATGGCTAGATCCAAGAATTTTGGTTCATACAAAACAATGATTTTCTTCTCATCATTAAAAATAGCAAAAAATTTTTGAAAATTGTAAAATTTTGTTTCCTAGTGTATTTTGATATAGAGATCACATTGAACGGTTTGAATCGACTATTTGGACATCAGAAATTGAGATACGGACCGCATAGTACGGTAAAACCGTGATATACATATTACCGTAGCCCAATTCTATATATATATATTAAATAAATTATTTAATTACTCAATTTATTTTGTGTAATATTTTATTGTTCATCTAAAGTGATTTATTATCCAGATTTGAGGCCCTTAACTCAACTGCTAACATATTACAATAAATTGTGAAATAAAGTAATTGTTTAACTTTAATAATAAAAAATATTGTTGATGATATAGTCCACAATTATTATAATTATTAGATATTCCTAGAAATTTTCAAATGTAAATATTACAAGTTTCTGTTTTTCATTTTTGCATAGGCTGTGGTAAGTTAGGGTACTTATTTCACTTTTAGCATAGCCTACTAATTACGAGAAAAAAAATTATGGAATAGATAAAAACTATTGAGTAAAGATACCGTGAGCTTAAACTTATAGAGTTTCTCTGTGAGCGTACCTCAAAAAATATATCAAAACACATTCAAATTTTGATTTATATGGCTCAATAAATTCTTAATATCAAAATCTTACAGAATACAAAAAAAATTCATTTTTAAAAATTATTAAGTATCTATTTGAGATTTTTTAAAACTGATATAAAATATTGATTATTTACTAATATTGCATAATCACTTTCAAAAGAAAAATCCAAACAGATACTTAAAAAAATTTCAAAAATGAAAAATTTTTGTAAAACTCATAAGATTTTGATATAAAAAATTTATTGAGCCATATGAATCAAAATTTAGAGGTGATTTGATATGTTTTTGGAGCTGCGCTCCGGTGTGAGCTTCAGCTCACATAATCTTTACTCGAAAATATCATCCGCATCAAGTAAAGAAGAAGTTCAAAAGGCTCTGTAAACTTTCAAGGTGCATTCGGTACTTGTTCATGTACAAAACTTGGCTGTTTTATTTTTTTTTTCCTCCAATATTGTTTGTGTTGTTTTGTTCTTCATTTACTATAGCCTATAAAATTCGAAAAAATCATCCAAAATTTTACTAACAAAAATCGAATCAAGTGGTTCAGATAACTCGAATATTCTGAAAAGACGACGCTTCTTGGCTTCTTGCAAAAAAAAAGTTGCAATTGGCAAAAATGAAAGCAAAAATGAAGGAAATGACTGCACAAAGCCATCCACAACACAAACAGCAAAAGCAATTACAAGTGAGTGGAATTCTGCAAGTTCTAAAAAAGAGTAATACCTAGCAAAACCGTCCATACATACATAGATATGCACAGAACATACCAGATACATTCCGAGATGTACCATATACATCTCTAGATGTAACCTATGAACATTATGTACGGTTTTTCTATAGACGCTAGGTATTGCTTTTTCTAAAAAAAAATTGTCCATACATCCATAGATATGTACAGAATGTAACAGATATATTTCGAGATGTACCATATGCATCTCGAGATGTAACCTACGAATATTATGGACGGTTTTTCTATAGACGCTGCTGGGTATTATGAACGGTTTTTCTATAGACGCTGCTGGGTATTGCTCTTCTGAAAATAAATAGTGGGCACAGAACTACAGAAGAAGATAACTCCAGAGGAGAGTCCAACAGTGAGTCCACACAGCGGACAAAAAAAGGAACCAAATCTGTCTCTCAGAAGAGAAGACTGGCCCAGTACTACTGAAACTGAGAGGGACATTATCAGCATCAGCACGAATCGGCGCACAACTATTTCACCTGCATGCTTTTTCTGTACCCACATCATCTCTCCATTGCCTGGGTACTCATTTCGCATTGAAAACATGTAAAGTTTATCCTATACAGTAGGCTATCTATCTATTTCTCTCACAGTTCTGACATACCACGTGCATCAGATGCATAAATGTTTAATTATTAGAAACTGTTATGTATCTATTCACTGGAAAAATGATATTTATTGATTCGAAAGATATAAATGTTCACTGAAAAATGATATTTGTTCAATGAAAATACTATGGATCGATGGATAAGTGAAACGGGTGGATGCTACCTATTACTCTTTAGCATTGGAATATTTCCTCACATTTCAAACTAATAATATAAACATCGCACTGCTCATTGAAATTTTAAGGAAATATTTCCTCCAAAAATTTTAAAACGCACTTAACATGTTTAGAAAATGAATTTTTCAACGTATCTAAAATGAAATAATTTGATTATATGTTCTAAAACTAGAACCTTCTTTATAGAAGTGCCGTATTGTGGAATAGCTTGAACTTGAAATCAATGGCAAGCTGTAAAATTAAAAGTACTTGATATACCACTTGAAGCTGTACAAAAATAATAATTATTTTAACCAGTGTTTGTGTTATTTCATTTTTTGTATAACTGATTTGAAATCTTCGTTGCTGAAAAGGGTTACATCAGTTTTTAACTTGTAGTATTTGTATTAATTGAAATACTCTAGCATAAAATTTACCAAGATTGTGAGTCAAATTTTACAAAAGTAAATAAATCGAGTGGCCCAGTTATAAAATTTTCTTAATATTTCTGTGTGAAATCATTTTCAGTTTTAAGAAATGAAGAGAAAAGGAGAGGAGATGAGATTCTTTTTATAAATAAAATTTACTTTTTCCAAAAATCAATGAAGAAGAAGGCTACAAGGAAATATTTCATTGTCTATTTCTGAAATCAACTATTTGTCTGTTTCAAATTGAGATACAAGGAAAAAAAAAGAGTAAAGTGAATATAACTATTTTTCAACTATTTGTCTGTTTCAACTATAGAGGGATCATTGACACTGCTTATCTTGAGGATCCATAAAAAAACTTGAAAATGAAAAAGTTAATGAATGTACTATTTAACTTGTAGACTTATAGATTTAAAATTTAAATAAATTTAAATATAGTTTCATGACTTATCAATATTTTATACATTTTTTAATAGTTATAATTTAACAGATCTTTGAAAAGCAATCAAACCTCATTTAAATTGAATATAATACGAAACATAATCAATTTATAATTAAGTTACACAATACTTCCGTAATTTTTTTTATTTTTGGATTTTTAAATTATTTTTTTTTCAAAATTTTAAAAATCCTATCTACAAGATTGTCAAGATAAACATTGTCAATGAAATACACTCCTCTTATCATTTTTCATTTCTTTCTTTTATATTCAATTCCCATTCATTTCTCTCAAAAGGTATTTTAATTATGCAACCTGCCCAATATTGTTTTGTGCTAGAGAAAAAAAAAATCATCTTTATGAATGCAACCAATCCAATAATTGCTCGTCCCCTCAGAATCAGAATCAGATAGGGTGGGGCAGGAGCCTTTTGTCCTGGCATTTAAGAAAATTAATAATCCCTCTCTCTATAATCTATATATACATTATAAAGTAAAATTGGGTCCGTAATGCGTGTAGAGGTCCATCACAACAAAATCATCGGGTACAAAGAACTTTCCCACCTATACTGGTACATTTTCAACTATCTCCAATGGTAAACGTGTAGAGGTATCTACTAATTGCAAGGTCATATGTATGGGCTTGAGTTCTCCCACACCAATCCTCTGGAAGACGGTATAAGGCACGAGGCTCACGTTTGCGCCCAAATTGCATGAGGCTCTCTTGATGACGGCTTTACCAATGTTACAGGAAATGGTGAATTTGCCCGGATCCCCAAGCTTAGGAGGTAGCTCACGGTTTAGAACTGCACTGCACTCAAAGTTCAGTTGCACGCTCCTACAATCATTCAGGCTTCGCTTGTTGGACAAGATGTCTTTCAAGAACTTGGCATAGGATGGCATCTGTGTGAGAGCATCGGTGAATGGAATTGAGATGGTGAGTTGTTTGAGTACCTCCATGAACTTGGCGAATTGCTCGTCTTGACGGTGTTTGGCGAGCCTCTGTGGGAACGGGACAGGTGGTCTGTAAGGCTGCTCTGTCTCTGTTGATTTACCCTTGTCCTTTGTTGACGTGGTGCGCGAAACAGGATTGGTATTCTGGTCAGTTGTGCCCTCTGTTTCTTCATCATGCGGGCCGCAAGGACGAGCTTGCGGATCGCAAGTAGTTATGTTGGGCCGGCTTATGTGCTCTGGTTGAGATGTCGGTTAAGCTGTAACCGCCTTAGGGTCGGTCTGCTGAATGTCATGCGGTGCGCAAGCTGAGGGTTGCGATCCGCAATTAGCTGTACCTGAGGTTGTTTCGGGGTTCGCTGGACTGATGACGCTCGGGTCTGTTTCTGCTGGCATGGGAGGGTCAGAGTACTACGTGCCGCTCCTCAGGGTATGAGTAGCCTTCACCTCGCCGTTGGGCTCTATCGGTTGACTCGGAAGCTTGCCTGTGTCTTTTGAACTTGACCCCGCACCTGCATCTCCTCCAGTTAGCCTTGCCAACTTCTCATTCAAGGCTTGCATCTGTTCAAAAATCATCTAAAATTCATCTTGCCTTGCTCGTGCATGAAGTTGTTGACAACTGATGGTTTCGATTCTTGGTGCGGAGGGACGTATGGTGAGCGGTATGCATTGTTCGGCGGAGTGTTACGATTCCGGTTTTGGTTTTGGAAGTGGGCGTTACTGTAGAAGTTACGGCCACCATTTCCTTGCCCTTGTTGATACTAGGACCCTTGGTTCTGATACATCTGAGGAGGGTTGTTGTTGTTGTTGAACCCATAGTTGGGACGGTCAGGTTGGTTTCTCCATTTTTGGCGGTCAGATGGGTTGTTGGAGTATGTCTGTGAGTACGAAGGCTTTGGGAAGAAAGGAAGCTCATTGTTGATGGAGTTGACTTTCTCCTCTTCCTCAGGTTGACGCAGTGGGCAGTTTTCGTAGTCATGAGATTCGTCCCCACAAAGAGCATAAGATTGGGCTTGCACCGCTTTGGAGGTAGCCTTCTGCTTGTCAACTTGTAACTGAAGGGCTTCTATTTTGGCTTGCATCAAAGCGAATTGATCAACTTCATAGCGCCATTTTTGACCTCTGATTAGCTCACAGTTGGACCATTGATGTTGTTGTGCCAACTTGTCGAATAGCTCCAAGATCTCATGTGGCTCATGGTCAATGATAGATCCACCTGCACCTAATCAACCAAAACACGACTTTGTGAAGTCAGACCATCATAAGATGCATCAACTAACATCCAATCAGAGAAATTATGGTGTGGGCAAGACTGTCTCAAATGGTTAAATCTATTCCAAACTTCACTCAATGGTTCATCATACGCTTGTTTGAAAGTTGAAATTTGAGCTCTGACTTTAGCAATTCTCCTAACAGGGTAATATTTTTCAAGAAATTGAGTAACTAATTTGGCCCAGGTACCAATTGAGCATGTGGGAAGAGAATTAAACCATGTTCGTGCTTTGTCTCGTAGGGAGAACGGAAACAAAGCCAGTCTGACATAGTCTGGGCTTGCCATGATGTTCTTTACGGTTCAGCAGCATTAGAGGAAATTGTTGATGTGTTCGTGTGGGTTCTCCGACTCCAAGCCGTGGAAACAACTCTGTTGGATGAGGTTGACTACCCCTGAGCCAAAGTTGGGAGGATCCCCAACTATGTCAGGAAGTACGATAGGTCCTTGTGCATCATCAGCACAGGGGATGTGGTAATCTTTGAGAGTACGCGGCCCGTTACGTCGAGCTTCAGCCTCGACGTTTCTCCTTTGCTCTTCGACCTCTATTGCTAGCCTTAGTTGCTCGACTTCTGCTTGAAGCCTCTCTTGTTCATTGTTAGCATATTATAACGCGAGCCGAGCTTGAACCGCTTCGTCGGCCATGTTGGATGAAGAAGAAGGTTCTTCTGGATCGAGTTCAACTGTGCTAACCTTGACGCGCGGAGATGTGAGTAGTCTTGGATACTGGATCCCACTCCTTAACTTGTAGTCGCCTACAGGAGGGATTCGGTCCAGCTTCGATCACCTGAAACAAAAGAAAAGAATAGAAGAAGAAGAAGGTTAGGACTAGAAAAGAAAATAAAGTAAAGTTTAAAAATAAAGGTTGCCGTCCCTGGCAACGGCGCCAAAAAGCTTGACCTCTGTAAAGTGTATAGGTTTTTAATACCCTAAATAATGCCCTCAATCGCAAGCGTACGATCTATTGCAATATAGTCGGGATCGAATCCACAGGGACGGAAATTACTTCTAAACTAGACTTTAGACTCTATCATAATCCTAATGAGAATATTTTTGGTGTTTTTGTATAAAAGTTGGGGGGGGGTTGTTTCAAGATTGGTTTCCTAATTAGCAGATGCAATAAAGTAAATAACAGTAATTAAAACTCTTAAACTTATGCTAAACAAGCGTTCCTAGGGTTTTTAGAATCAGTTTGCTGTCTGGATCAATTGCCTGCGGTCCGCAAGGGTTATCCTACGGTCCGCGAGGGTATACAATTTCGCCTCTCTTTCGATTACCAGCTTAATGGTCAGCAGGGGTTAACTGCAGTTCCCAGATAACTGTCAGAGAGATAGATTTTCTGTCGGTTACTAATGTTTGCGGTCCGCAACCTGTCACTTTGCGGTCCGCAGTAGCTGACAGAGAACAGTTTGGGTTCAGATCTGATAAGTTGACTAAAGTTACTGACTCCTAACTAAACCAAAGCAATTACAAGTCCCTCAACTCTCGTTTGTTGGCACTTTTAACACCTTTAGATCAATCAGAAATCTTTAGAATTATTTCTAATCTAAATTCAATTCACTTTCGTTCTAAGGTCCGGTGTAACTCTCGTTACAACCGCAATTTCACATTTCGATTACTTTTGGACAACAAGTTATCTGCCTAATTAGTACAAGTATCAGTTCTTTATCAAATGACGTTATTTTAACCAACTAGATCTGGCCACAATCTACAGGTTCTTACCAAACGAACAAGAAACAATTCAGGCACAATTATAATTAAGCACAAATAAAATTGAAAAAAACTTTAATTCTTGAACATGAAAAACGAGTATTCAATTAATCCATACAAACAAACATCTTCTTAGACCCTAAGAACAAAGACAACTACTTCGACATAGAAAACATAATTAAAGAAAAGGTAAATAACATAAAGAAGAAAGCACCGATTATTATCGAGTAGATGAAGCGTGACGGCGCTATGACCTTCTTCTCCGAGTAATCTCCCTCTTCTTATCAACTCTCTAAATTAAACTAAACTCTCAAAATAAAAGACTCTCGACTAAAACTGACTCTCAAAAGTTAAGACACAATACTAACTCGATAACTCACAAGACTAAGACAACAACTAAGATACTAAGATAACTAAGATACTAAGATACTGAACCTCTTCAAAGACGATGATTATATAGGCTTGGATGCTCCCAAAATATGCTTATTTCCTCTGGAACCGACCTCTAATTTCTAGAGCAAAGAACGGAATTAGATACCTTAAATTAAAACTGCTCCAGAAAATAGAGGTCCAGTCGGTTTTTGGCCTTCTTGCGTTCTGGACTTCAGTCGGTGCGAACTGCACTCCCCAGGAAATAGGGAGTCGGCTGCTCCAAAAGTGGATTGTTGGCGGTTGTGCTCGGTCCATATTTAGATGCTCCAGTTTTGATCTGAGTGCGGACCGTACACTCGAGATTGCGGTCCACACTCCGTGTCTTCTGCGTGCTTCTTCGCCTATTTTTGCTCATCTTCTCCAAATTGGATTCCAAAAACTTAATGGACTCAATTTTAGACATCTAACTAACTAATTGCAACTAAATCTAAAGATCCTAAGGAAAATAAAGGTACAAATCCTAAAAATAAGTAGATACAAATGCGATGCATCAATTTTAAATTTTAATAGGCCGGGACATTAATGCATATCAACGGTGATGATCAATCTGAGTAAACAATCAACGGCTGAGGTTTCTTCTTAACTTTCATGTTAAAAAATCCAATCTCCTTTTATTAGAAGTAAGGATAAACGCATCTATGTAAAGTTGCGGTACAGTAAAAGAATATAATTATAAAGATTATTACGATTTTACAAATAGCTCCAGTAATGCCAAAAACGAATGGTTGGTTTCATTAGTCGCTACTATATATTTTGAACCTTGAAATATTCTCCTCACCACCACTCGGACTTGTTGATCTCTCTGATATATCTTAGTCAGGAGTACAGAGCCCAATTAGACAGAATATATGCTATTGGAGACGATCTGTGTATAAGCCCATTTAAGTAGATGCCAACACTTATATTGCTTCTCGTATTAGGCCATTTGGAGTATAGAATAGAGCCCAATTGTGCAAGTTTATAACCTTTTGGGGGAATTTTTGTATAATTCTGATATCTTGACTATCCGATAATATATATAGAGTTGGGTTACCGTGTTTTATATAACAAAACTGTATTTTTGTTATGCGCTCATATCTCAACAACCGTAGTTCTAATGGCCGATCCGATTTGACCGGTACATTCTACATATTGAAAACTCATTGGATACAATTTTTTTTTCTATTTTTAGATATTCCTAACTATTTGTAACGATTTTTGAAAAAACGACTCCGAATATGAGTTCCAAATAGATTATTTTATTATTATTTTTTGGCGATCTTTCAAAAATCATTAAAAATAGTTAGGAATCTCCAAAAATAGTAAAAATTAGTATCCAATGAGTATTCGATATGTAGAATATACTGGTCAAATCGGATCGGCAATCGGAGTTTTTTTTCGGTTGTTGAGATATGAGCGCATAACAAAAATGTAGTTTTGTTATGCAAAACACGGTAACCTAACTCAATATATATATGACGCCCCAGATTAAGTTACTATCTTGCCATAATTAATAATACCAAACTTATGAAGATGCATTATCGGAATGAGGAGGGATCGAATAACCATGTTTTTGGTGACCGATCGGTGACCGTGAAATTAGATCTGAAATAACTACAATTTAAATTGTTAAATGACAAAACTAATTGATAGAATGTGTTGTATATATCATATTTTATGTGTATGAAAAAAAATTATATCATTTTGATTTTATTTACATATGCATCAAGCATTAGCAAAAATCAACGGTTCAAATTTTATGATTTTTTCTTCTCTCTTGATGACTATTGAAACAATGTTAAAATTTTATTATTTTTTGTGTATATATTATTTAGATGATTTAGAATACATCTAACGGTTTAGTTGTCAATTTTTATATAAATAGTGAAATGGTCACCACGGTTACCAAAGTTCATGGTTATTGGATCCCTCCTCTATTAGAATAATGAATTACAATTTGACTCATCATATATATATATATATATATATATTTTTCTTTTTTTTATAGAACGGTAGGAGTATTGAAGTCCTAAAAATCAGTCTAAGCAGTAAATTTCAAGCATATGATCATTCCTGTCATCCTGTGCAAAATTCATCTTACTGACTTATTATGATACAACTGATAAGAGTGATTTTCCTCCAAGACCATTTTTCAGAAGTCATTTTACAACAGTTTGTTGCTGGAAAAACAAAGAGTACAACTAAAGGAAATTGACAGGAATGATTGGGCTTAATAACAAAAAAAGAAAACATTAAATTAACTTAGATTGTCCTTAAAGTAGGGCTGACAGAAAAGTTCGTAGTTTGATAGTTCGCTTGAGTTCGATTTAACTCGATTCGATTTTTTGTTAGCTCGAGTTTGATTTAGCTCGGCTCGATGTTTTCTTGATTCAATTCAGATTCGATTCATAATAGCTCGACATATAGTAATTTGCACATATTTTAAACTATTTTGTTAAAATTGATTGTTATAATATACCTATTTTATTGTTTAATTAACAAAATATACTTATTTTATCGTTAAAATAATAAAATAAAATTTTTTAACCATAATTTATTATAAAATTAGTAAGAATATAAATTATATTATCGAAGAAGGACAAATAATATACTTATTTTGGCTCTAATTATTTATGTTAATATAAAATTATAATAATTGAGTTCGTACGGAGCTCGATCCGAGTTCGATTCAATTTAACTCGGTTCGATTTTAGTTCGAGTTCGGTTTAGCTTCAGCTTGATTCGATTCGATTCGATTCGTTTACGGCCCTACCTTAAAGTACCATTTTGATTATTTAAAGTTTTTGTTTTATCAATTTAATCATCAAGTATCAGCTTTTACAATCTAAGTTCCTGTAGTTAGAAATTTTGGTACTAAAAAATATTACCATCATTGTCAAGGTAAAAATTAGATAAAGATCCATGACAATATTAAGTGCATATTATATTAAATTTAAATTTGTAATGGAGCAACAAAAAATCTATTATTATTTATTAATCAAATTCGTAAATTGCATTGTGTAAAAGTAAAACTAAATAAACACAAATTTGCAGCCATCAAAATAATGATAGGGCTAAATTCTGGATCAGTCAAAGCCTCAAAGGACATAAATGTCCTAAAGTATATATATACTTCAACGGTTCAACCTGTGAATTCTACACAATCAGAGGACTATTATATATATATATATATATATATGGACTTCAAAAACAATTCAAACAAACATTAACAAAAACTCACAAAATATGAAATTTAACAAAAACCACTCAAACCATCGTTTATATATGTTTGAAGATTGAACGGTAATTTTAGGAATTTGATAATTTCACTAAAATATGAAATCTCTCTGTTTTTTTTTTTAAGTTGGGTGATTAATTAGCCTACGACCACCCTAAATAATTAAATAATTTCACTTTTGTAAAATTTCCACTAATTCCTCTTATCATGACGCTACAAATTTAGAGTTTTTTATTTTTTTTTATTTTTTTTTATGACCACTAGACTTGACAAATGCCTTCTAGAAAGCAAGGCATAGAATTAGGAGAAGGTGTTCAACCAATACTGCTGATTATGGGAGCATAGAATTAGGAGAAGGTCATTTAGTTTTCAGTTTGTTTTTTTATGATATACTATTCTGTATTTTACTTTATGCGTTGTAGTTGCTACCAATCTTTCGAAAAAAAAAAAAGACAAATGCCTTCTAGATGTCCACTAAATAAACTTTTAGTAATTTCCACAGACAAATTGCTAGATCAAATTAATTGAATATGGTATTCAAAACAATAAAAATTTGATCAATGGTGATTTCACCATAGAAAATAATAGAATTTAAAATTTTACGGATTTATATATTATCACCCTGTTTGGTAGTGTAGTAAAACTGTAGCAAGGTGATTTAAGGTGTTTTAAGTCGTCACCAAACGGAAGTGATTTAAGGTGTAGTAAGTTAATGCAGCTATATAGGTATAGTAAACTAAATCATCAACTTTTCACATCTTTTACACATTGTACCCACTTTATTTTATCTATTTACTTCATTACTACCAAACATCGCTGCTTTAAGATGATTTAGTGTTTTACTCTGCTTTAACTTATTACGCTTGCCAAATGGAGGGTATAGTTGGGTTTGACAACTAAACAATTCGTGTGTGGGAGGTTGCGGATTTGAAACCCGGATGGAGATCTTGACATTTAAATTTAAGTGACTTAACCCTCATCTTTATCTAAAAAAACAACTAAACAATCCATTTTCATCCGTACTTGATTTCTAATCAAACTACATATTTTCAGGTTGCATCAAATTTAATACACACGATACAATGAGATAGACTAATATGAAAATGTTTGCATTTCGCTTCGAAATGCTAACGGTCCAAATTATACTTTGCCATGTTCGAAGTTTCGGTTTATGGTTCCCATCAAATTTGTCATATGAAAATATTAGGGGATACAAAAATTTTCCATTTTTAGAGTTTTTTAAGTATTTGTTTCGGATTTTTCAAAATAACAACAAAATATTAATAAAATAGTGTTTTTTTGTACATGGATTTTGAAAATTCCAAAATAAATACTTAAAAATCTCCAAAAATGAAAAGTTTTTGTATCCCCTAGTATTTTCATATGATAAATTTAATGAGAATCATAAATCAAAATTTTGATAATAATAAAGTATTTTCACAATAGTTATACTCCAATACAATATATAATGCATGATCCAATATAATGTCTCAAATAAAAAGTTTTTAATTTCAAGCTTTCAATAAATTCTGATGTCCATCAGTGTCAAATACCAGTGCAATTTAATTTAATTTTGACCCTACTAATTACTAATTACAGTGCCACCATTAACCAATACCATCATGACATCAGCCATCAGACAAGAATATTCAAGTGCCAGAATCATGAATTTGGACTTTGGGAGGAGCAAAGCATCTCTAATTATTACATTAAATAAACAAATAAATATGAGGCATGTCAGGAAACATAATGCCTAGCACCACCATCCCCTATTAGGGTATATCATATCATATCATATATGTGACATTTAACAAGTTGCTCTCTCCCCTCCCCTCCCCTGTATTGTAAATTTGTAATGATGGGCACCAGCAGCAGCACTCAAAATTTCAAATGGTAAAAACACTAAACCCTAAAAAGCTACTTCCTCTGTCCACAAAAGAATGAATTTATAGCAAAAGTTAAAAGAAATAATAAAAGAGTGAAATTGCTTTTATGCCCTCAATTAGTAGAAAAGTGAACATTCTTGGAAGGAGACGAGGGGTATTTTGGGAATTTCATAATATATATATTTTTTGAGAAAGAAAGTGGATTCAAACAAAGGGTATAAATTCATTTAATTGTGGACAAGTTGTAAAGGGTATAAATTCATTTAATTGTGGACGGAGGAAGTATTTACTTTACCAAAAATAGATCCATTCTTATATTCAATTCTTTCAAATCATGGAATTAAAATAGTAGCCTTCTCCTACTTAAATGATCTGTTTATGACTTCATGTAATTTCACAATTCACAATGGTTGTTTACTTGTTCTGATGGCATATATCAGATAAAGATTCTCAGATTATATATTCTCAGAAGAATCCTGACCTCCTTAAATTGAAAAGATTTGAACAAATTCAGACCACTTTCTTCTGCTCTTTTTTTTACATCTTATCTTATCACTTTCTTATAATATTTCTATACGCAATGTTATCTCTTCTCTTTGAAGAAAAGAACGGAGCTACATGTACCGTTTCAGAGCAAACAGACCGAATTACAGAAAAGAAAAATTATATAACAAAAAAGTATAAACTAGATATATTGAACAAACAATAAAGAGAAAAAAAATGGTTGGCTATGTAATTTTAACTTTACAAAGAGCTCTTAATCAAAAAAAAAAAAAAAAAAAAAACTTTATGAAGAGCTAAGAAAGCATTTAATTACACGCAAGCTAGAAACTTCTAATTAACGTCAAAGAACAAAAAAAGGCACAATTAATTTCCTTTTGAGTTGTTTCAATTCATTCACATTTCATATATATATATATACTTTGCTTCAAGAGGAGTATATATATAACTATATGTAATTTGGAGTTTAGGGAGGTGTTCATATTATGTATGTCGTCAGTCAGGGGTGGTTAGTGGTTACACCGTCAAGCCAATCTGTCACCTGGTGGCACAGTAAGTATCTATGCTTCATGTCGACCACAAATTAAAGTTAAAAATATCTATCTCTGTAAAGTCTAAACTAAAGCTTATTGTTATATGTATATATATATATATATATATACGAGGAGGGATCCATTGACAATGCTTATAATGACAATCTTGACAATAGGGATTTTGAAAAATTTGTAAAAATGGTTAAAAATTCTAAAAAATAAAAAAAAAGTTTATAGAGATATTGTTTAACTTATAGATTGATTATGTTTCAAATTATATTCAATTTAAGTGACGTTTGATAGCTCTTTAAAGCTCATTAAATTTCAACCGTTAAAAAATGTGTAAAATTTTGATAAACCATCAAACAATGTTCAAATTGATTGAAATTTGAAACACTATTAATCTATAAGTTAAAGAATGCATTCATAAAAGCTTTTTCATTTTTAAGAGTTTTTGTGAATTTTTACAAATTTTTTAAAATTCCCATTGTCAAGATTGTCACATTTAGCATTGTCAATGGATCCCCCTCTATATATATATATATATATGCAGTTATGCACCATGACCTTGCATAAGGAAATATAATACAAATATACAATACAAGACAAAGTGTGCTTGTGGAGTTGTGGTCTGCGCATTTGTTTGTCATCTTTCATCTTTTATAAAGGTTCTTGTTTTTTTTTATTTTGGGGCCAATTTGACTGTGAATCTGTGATCCATCCTGAAAGAGAGAGCTTCAACGCAATATTTATGATGTATACATGAGGAAACATGCGGCATATTAATTCAAAGGTGCTGCTATAGTGATACTATTGGTTATACTGTTGGTGATAGTTATTATATAGTTAAACTTGATCAAATGAGCTAATTATTTAATTTAACATACTAATTGTTGAACTTAACATGCCAAGTATTCAACTTAAAATCAGCTTATAAGTTGGTAATTATTGATATAATTATTCAAATTAATATATAATGTGCTTAAAATGAAAAAAATAACTAATTGTTGCACTTAACATGGTAAGTATTTAACTTAAAATCAACTTATAGTTAGCATGTTGATGTTAAGTTGAACAATTAGTAAGTTGAATTATTAGCATATATGTTAAGTTGGACAATTAGTATATTAAGTTGAATAATTAGTTCGTTTGACCAAGTCAAACTATATGGTATCACCAATAGATAACCATAGCATCTTTTCTTAATTCAATGCTTAAATTACAAAGAAAAGGTTTTGTTTGGGAGATATATATGCATGCTGATTAACTTCTATAATTTCATTTGTTACAACTTTTGCTTTTACTTGATTTCACAGATCAATATTGGTACTTGTTACATATGAATGAAATTGGTAAAATTTAGCTCTCATCTTTTCACAAAAAGTTCAACAAAAGAGGGGGAAATAATAACTGAAGGTCCATCTGAAATTCCATTTTGATAGTGGTAAGTTCATGCTCTTTTCATATTTCAAGGAGAAAAAAAGAGTGATCTTATATTATATATTTGAAGGCCATTCAACTATTAATATCTTACTAAAATTGCAGCATATATTTCATATTTCAAGTACCAGAAACAAAGTTTCACTGACATAGATTTGCATAACATAAACCCACAAATCTATTGCATTGTGCAGCCAAGCAGAAATATAATATCGGCAAAAAAATGTGCTAAATTATCAATAATAGGGTGGAAAACTGAGAAGAGTCAGAGTGCTTAATTTCCTAATATTCTCAAAAATTTCACATAAAAACAAAAAAAAAAATGTGCATCAGCACAAGTTCATTGAGCACACACCAACCAATCCATGCTGTACAATTTCCTAGAATCAAATACCCATTATTCACCAATTCACAGTGATGCTAGGATTCCAAAAATAATAGCCAACAAGCACAGAAAAATAAGGTGACTAATTAATGGTTTCAATTATTTTTCAAGGGGATCAGTTTAAAGCCTCAGTGTCAGATCAGGCTCCTGATGATCCCCTTTCGACGATGCGCCGTTACTGCTACTGTTATTCTTCTCAGTGCTTGAATTCACCCTGTAACTCCCGGGCCAATGCAGACCGAACCCTTCCTCTTCCATGTAGAATGGTACCGATACAGGTACTGGCTGCGTAACCACGGAATGCGCCTCGATACCGAACGGCGAGTACAGGACTGACCCGTGCAAAGGCAGTGATGCAATGTTGCTTGGATATGCATAAGGAAATGTGCTGATTCTTCGCCTGGCTATCGACCGCTCCCTCTTGTGCGCGTTCTGGTGCCCCCCGAGCGCCTGCGAGCTGAAGAACTTTCTCTGGCAGAAGTTGCACGAGAACACCTTGGATTGCTTGTGACCAGGGAGCATCTCGTCGCCCATGTTGGCAGCATTCGTGTCGGTGCTGCTTTCATCACTTGTACTTGCCGGTTCCTTGATTGTCTGGTACAGAGAGAGCGACAGATCGACAGCTTGTGGCACTGATTTGGGGACAGCATGAAATTGGTCTTGCATTTGTGTCATGTTGGAGGCAACATGGCTTGTTACATCTGAAATATCATCTGTTGATGTGTCTAAATTTGACTTGTTCATGTCTCAAAATCAATGTGCTGAGTTGCTTCAGTTTCTTGGTGAATTCTATGGCTACAAGAACAAAACAAACTATTATTTTTTTTTTTCATTTTTTTTTGAGATAAAAATCGAGGGTCAAGCCACTCAAATTTAAATATCCATAAAAAACCTCCCATACAGGTTTCGAACCCGCGACTCCCACACAGAGAGCAGAGAGCGTTGCCCTTAGCCACTAGACCAAATGCTGGTTCTTAAAACAAATTTTTTACATTAGACACTATAGATAAATTACAGAGTTATAATTAAGAACACAATTGTGTGGCAGTATACATATTACCAGGTACAGGACTTGACTGGTTCAGTACAGTATCCTCAACAATTTGATTGATTAGTACCAGTACCAATCTGGTATAATCTAAGTGTCAGAATAGATATAGGTACTGTGGTGTCAGATATACAAAAGTTCTCTAATCCCTAACGAATTTGCAGAAAAATATAAAAAAAAGAAAAGAAAAATTAAGAAGGCTGCAAAAGACTGTTACTTTAATTTGTTGGTAGTCTGGAATTCCAAGCAGATTCTGTGTGCATAACCTTCCAAAATCCATTTATTTCATCTGCACCTAGATCAGTCTGATGCTTGGAAATTCTGTAACAGTAGGTGCAGATTTGCACAAGAAAATTGTTAGACAAATTGGGTTTTTAGTTCTGAAAATTCATAATTTGAAAATAGTCAAAAAGTTTTAAAACCAGTTGGCTGCATAATTGAGCTCTGATTCAAAACTTTTTCAGAAGTTTACAAGGAAAAACCAATAACAAAACTATTTCTGACTGACTAAACAAAAGAATTCTCCAAAAACAACTGATTTCTCTCACAGAGAAGCACATAAATCATCAAAGACAACAGAATTATTGAATTAGGCAAAGAAAACACAATCCAAACTCAAAATTGAGCAGATTAAGAGACAAACAGCTGAAAATTCAACATACCCAACAAATTGAAGAGGTCCCTCTATGGAGCTGGATTGGTTTGATGCATAAAGAGGAGCTGATTGAAAGAAAGAAAGAAAGAAGGATAAGTTTGTCTATAGGAGTGATATGATATATGACTGTATGGATGTATGTTTTTTATGGCATCAATCTAATCTAATCTAATCTAAGTTGTGTGTATGTGTAGGAGTAGTAGTGGCATGTTTAATTATGGAAAGCAAAGGTTTTGGGCGACTGTTGGTGGAGAGAGAAGTCAGGTCAGAGTTGGCATAGAACAGAACAGGAACAGAACATAACAGAGCAGTGCTGTGAGTTGAGTTGAGAATTGAGATAAACTATGCTCTGCTAGGGGCACTTCTTTGTGCTACCCAATAGTTTGTTTATGCCATTTTCTTTCCTTTTTTTTTCAAAATAAAAAAAAAATCATTCTTATGGCACCGTTTTTTTCTTTTTTTTTTGCAAATAAAATTTCACACAATTTATGATTCAATACCTACCAAAAACTTATTTGACTGGTTTAGTGTGTGTCTTTGGTCTTGACCTTTGAGAGAAAAATATTACTTTAAAAGATAATTTAGTACACTATTTGCAGGAGTAATTGGATGTACTATGCAGTTATTTTTTAAGGTACAAAAATACTTGGCCAGAGAAAATTATTCACTTCCATCAAAATATAAAAAAGTTTGTTTTTGCACTAAATTATGAGATAATATCATTACTCACTCAAAAGTCAAAACATAAACTTATAATCATTTTTATATATTTATAATGCATGTAAAAATTTTCAATGTAGCACAACACTGATGGAGGAAGTCTAAAATATTTTTCCATCACTAATTTTCAAACCATACATATGATTTGAGCACATATATTTACAAAAAGATATCATCTTTGTTGAATCAGCAACTAAAATTCCAGTGCACAATTGGAAGTGCCCATAGCAAAAGAGGAGGGGTAAGAAAGAAAGAAAGAGAGAAATCACACCAATGAGCTTCCGTGGGAATTCTTGGTGGGGAAAAGTTGGCTTGCTCCCTTTATTTAACAAAAGATGCCCCATTTTCTTTCTTTCTTTTCTTTTCTTTGAGCACCCAACCCAATCCCTACTCTGCTCCATCATCCAACACACACATTTTTAAAACACATCCACTGCACTTTCTGTTGCCCCTTTCAATGTTGACTCCTTTCTTTATACAATTTTTTTTTTCTTTTCCTGCTTTTGGCATTTTTAAGAGGAAAGTCCTAAGTATGGTTTGGTTCATACTTCATACATACAATCTACAAGACAGCCAACTTTTCTGTTCCAATCAAGTCCCTCAATTTTTTGTATTTTTATGCCCCCTTCCATTTTTCATGCTATGAGATGAAATTTTATCAATCAATCAATCAAATCAATCATACAAACAACTTGTCAGAATACATCCTTTTGAAAAAAAATTGTGAAGATTAATAATCATATAATAAATATATAAATAGATTAGTTATTTTCATTAAGAATGACAGGATTGGAGAAAAAAACTTTTAAAAGGAGGTGCTTTTAAGCTAAACAAACTAAACAATAAAAACTTATGGACCATATATAATCACAGAACTGATGCAAAAAAAAAGGTTGAGGGTCTATTTTGGTAATTAAGACTTGTCTTTTTTGGATAAAGAAAGCAAACAATTAGTCACTTCTCACTATATATGAAGCAGGGAGTGCCATGTTAGGGCAAAGGGACCACTTGTTTGGTTTTGCATACATCATCATCATGCATTGCTACATTACATGGTGGCATGTGGATGATAAATGTGATAAGAAAATTAAATTACTAAGTTTATTAATTATCTTCTGCTGCAATTATGAAAGCTTAAGCTTTAATTTAATTTAATACACTGTTTTTTTTTTTTTTGGGTCTTGTCAGGTATTAAAAATGGATGATTGAACTCCCAACTTGTCACAATGTCACTCCCTGGCCTGATGATAATTGCTTGGGGCCAGTGATTTGTACTCCAGTATGTATGTGCAAGGTCAATTTTCTTTCTAGTTTTCAAACTTGTTTCTGGATCAGTGAGTAAACAGTTTGGTTGTAAAAATCAACCTTTGCTCTTTATGTTGGAAAGCTACAGGTTCAAACTTGAAAGGCTAAACTTTCATTTATATCAAAAAAAAAAAAAAAAAAACAGAACTTCAAAATGTAAAAGCAATGGCAAGTCTTGAATCAAAGAAAGTGGAGCTGAAATATATTTTAGTTTAGTTAAATAGAATTCTAAGTTGAAGTGAGTAAATTATATTTATTTTAGTACACAATGTCATTTATCAAATACCTAAGAATATTAGTTCAATTGACTTTTTTTTTTTTTTGTTAAATTGTTACTGCCTGTCTTCAACTTCAACAATCTTAACTAATTTCTTCATCTCTGCACCGGTACTTGTTTCCGGTACAGAATCCTGGGCATACCAGACTGATAATGAATACAAACACACTGAAGACTGAACAAATCCTTACTATATATAAAAGCATATTGGAAAAAATAGCATGAAAATGCTATCTTCCCTAAATAAGAAACCTGAGCCATTGATTATTTTTTTGGATAGATCAGAACCGTTGATTTACGTTAATGTCTCAGCCCATTAAAATATAAGGCTCATATCAATTTTCTCAATACAAAACCCATTACGTATTATCTTAAAAATTTATTATAAGAAATAACAATTTCAGTCTAAAGCAACGTGTGGGCCGGTCAAAGAAAAATAATGTTTTATATGTCACTTCATTCACATTCACATTACTATACAAGATGCTTTCTCAACCGGATCAAGCAAGCTTTGTTAATTTGTTACATTACATACGCATTAAATCAATAGAAGAATAATGCAATCATCAAAGGCAGAAAAAACAGCACCCCAACAAATTCTTACAAGATGGTTCTTCGCAGGGCGACGGTCACGGTGACGGCGACGCCGAAGAGGAGGATGAAGAGGCCGGTGAAGTTGATCACCTGGCCTTCCGAGACGGAATTCGGGATGAGGCTCTTCTGCATCAGGCCCGTCTCGGCCGTGCAAATCGTCATCAGGAAGATCGCGATGCCTGCGGTCACGTGTATCGGCGCCGCCATCTCGCGGGTCATCGCCGGAGCCCTCGGGAACCAGAAGAAGAGAAATCCAAATAGCCACTGCCAGATAATGATCACACACAGACAATTTTATCGGTTATAGATGAATTTTGTAATGGGTAATATTCATTTATAATTGTCAGATCGAAAATAATTTTTTTTTTTGAGATTATTAGAGTAAAATTCTAATTTTTTTCATATTTTTCTTAAGTGATCTTTTTATTTGGAGGTGCTATGAAATGACAAGATTTGAAAACCAAATCCAAATTAATATGGGCCATAATTTAGACCTAAATATTTAGGATTTACTTCAGTTTTTGGGCTGGGCTTATTAATATAAAGGCCTATTGTCAGATTGAGAGATTTATTCACATTCTTTAGAATTTATATTTTTCCTAACTATTAAGCATAAATGGAAGTATATAATATATTGAGGAAGGAATGGTGAAAAAATGAGTGCAAAAATTGGAAAAAAGAGGTAAAATTGGTACCTGCAAACCAAACAAGCAAATGGTGCAAATGCCTAGCCAAGAATGCAAGCTGGTCATGTTCTGACTCTGGCTCATGCTGTGGTACTTGAACGCGACGTACACTCCGAAAATCCCGAGGACCAACGCCGAGAACTGCATCATCATGTGCATGAACTTCTGCCCCATTTTCTCCATTGGGAATGTCTTGTATGCCATGATCGCTGAGAAGGTACCGGTACGACATATGAGAGCAAGCAATGTTGTGTTGTGGAATTGTGTATTTGTGTACCGATTTCAAGTGCGAAAAACGGCGATTAAGATAAGAGATTTACTGATTTAGACAAGTTTTTTTAGTTTTCATTACCTTCTCCTATCATCAGAATGAATCCTAAGCACATCACCAGTGGATGCACCTACAAAACAATTAGCAAAGTGTACAATTTAAGGGACAAAAAAAGAAAACTAATTTCATTCCAATCACTCGATATAATAAAAGCATAATAATAAAATGTAGGCTAATTCTATTATGGATCAAATAAAATACGGGCCGTTCATTTTTCATAATCAGATGGTCACGATACATCTCTTAGATACAATTAAATAGACATGTTTGATAAGAACCGTTTAGTTCAAAATAATGAAAGGTTAGTTAGCTGATCCATAATAGAACCACTCATAAATGTATATATACTTACATTAAAAACAGCTGTGGCATCCTCAGAATTGATGTTTGCACCACCCTGGTAGTGAACAATCCAAACAATCATCAGAATGGCCACAATCAGGGCCAAGATGTGCGCTGCGGTCGTGATATGCCGCGCGAACAGCACCGTCGAGGCACCTCCTCCCATAAGAGCCATGATGCTAGCTGCAGAGAAACAAACTCAGAGAGGAATTTAAGTAGCTGTTTGAAGGGGCTGTGCAGGCAGGCAGTTAGGTTATAAACTTATAACAGAGAGGCAGTTGCATGAATTGGGTTTGGTATAATCTATTGCAAAGATTGCAAGCTAGCTTTTTAGGGTATTTGGTTTTGTGGGTTGAACTGGAATGTGGGCTAGGAATAATCCAGTGTGGATTAATCCAGTGCGGATTATTTATTCTAAGCAAATGTTATGGGGAGTTAATTGCTTTGCTTTTGTTTATGATTTTTTTTTATTTTTGAATGAACCTTTTTTGTTAAGAGCAATGTGAAGAGAGAGCAGAGGAAATCAAGACTTGAGTTGGCAAAGGAAATCAGAATTTTGGTTCTGTTTTTTCTGGTACCAAAAGAAATTTTTTATATTGGAACTATATATTTGGCTTATACTTGTTCTGTATTTCATGATTATACATACTGTCAATTTTCATTGTAAACGAAGAGAGTTACTGAACAAAATCATGGTTTTTTTCTATATGATATAACAGTAAGAACTTATCCATCTTTTTGGCTTAATTTGATTCTCAACCTGTCAAAAAAAAAATTAAAAACTCATCCGCATAAGTTGTTTCTTTGTAAGAATAAAAACCTGATCTGTATTACAATCACTATAGAACATTGACGGTATGAAGTAAATTTTCACAAGTGAAGGCAACATATGCAAAACTAAAACTAATTATCGGATTTAAAATTGTATTTTGATGATGTCAGGGGCAGGAAACATTTGTACAAACTTCTTCAAGTGTTTCATTTTTTTTTTTTTGGGCTCGTAGGCCTGTTAACAGCCTAAATAACTCCAACGCAAATTCCAGACCCAATTTTCAATTTTGTGTCATGAAGTTTTCTTCACATCTTTCAGATTGATACACTTGTGAAGCCGAAAATTTTCAGTTAATCAAAAAATAATTCATAATTAAATATTTAGCTAAATCAAACACGAATTTTGAGATATATACGCCTATGAGGGAGGAACTCAGGGGCGTCAAAACACGCCTCCAGATTATGAAGTCAGGGGTGTGATCGCGCCTCATGACCGTCTATCTAGGAGCGTGATCACGCCTCATGACCGTCTCTCTAGGGGCGTGATCACGCCTCATGACTGTCCGTATAGGGCCGTGTTCACGCCTCATGACTGTCCGTATAGGGGCGTCAAGTGTTTACGCCTCATGACTGTCCGTATAGGGGCGTCAAGTGTTTACGCCTCATGACTGTCCGTATAGGGGCGTCAAGTGTTCACGCCTCGTGGTTTATATTATTGTTTATGGACTTTCTATTATTACATGATTTGAACTTTCAGTTATTGACTTCTGTTATTAACAGTGCCTAAGGGTATATGAGATTCATGCATACTTGCATACAATTTGGGTACGCACAACAAAAAAGAGAGATGCTGCCAAAATTTTTAAAAATTAATGCAATTAAATTTGCTAGCTTGATTTAAAGTTGTTTATTGATAATCATTTTTTTTAAATTAACCCTACACTTAACGCCCCTGCACGGGCACTAAGTATTTTATATATATATATATATTTAAAAAAAGGACCGGAAATATTTCAATCCAAAAGGAGTTCCTTTTATATTCTAAAGTAGAGATTTCATTCTAAGTTCGATCAACAGCTTCTTGAAAGCTAGACAGATTTTTTTTCAAATTTATACTACAAATTGCAAAAAAATAGTTTCCACTGAAAACTAACGAATCTTATGTTACACTATTGAAATTCCAAATATAAACTAATGCATAAAGTACATGCATCCTGAGACCAAAAATGATTGCATTCTACAACTACAAGTTAAACATTAGATTACAAAACTAATGTAAGACAAACTAATTAGCTAATCTGGGGCTGTCTGGTTCATGAAATGATAACATGGAGTTAAACTAATTAATTAAACATCTGAAGGTACTCCATATACAGTATTATATTTATATATTCATTAAATTAAAAAAATATATATATTGAACATCATCTTGTCTTCACCTAATGGAGCCAGCTATATATGAATCCAAACACAATTGTCCAACAAAACAAAAGACATAGGTACAAAAATTAAATTAAAAATAAAAGGGGAAGTCTATTAATTAATGGCTGTAAAATATGGATAAAAAAATAGTACATTCATGAGGAATTGTCAGTCAGCAGCTAAACTGCTACATAAAAGAATCCAGTAAAACAAACCAGCTTTCATACTTGAATCTAAAATCTATTTGCAACCAGAGGTATGTATATTAAATAATAAATACAACTTAAACTCTGAATTGGCATTTAAAAAGATAGCAGAATATTTGGGGGAGCTCTATGTTTCAGGTAGCCACATATATACATGAAAATGTACTATCCTTAACTTGTGCGGTGGCTATATAAGTATATATACATTGTTTATTTTTCTTGAGGAAAGGAAATAGAGTAATACCTACCGTCCATAGAATAACCGTTTATAGTGTCCATAGGTTACATTCCACAATATATCTGTTACATTTCGGGACGTATCTGTTACATTCCATACACGTCTACGGACATATGTATGGACGGTTTTTCTATGGAGGCGAGATTTTTCTCAAGGAAATATAATGCATATATTTCTTTCGGTGGCTATAAATTAGATGTTTTTGTGCTTCCAGTAGTACAATCAACAAAACTTTGTGATGCGCCTTCTGCTTGTTTGCCTCTTCACATTATCATCATCAAAATTAATTTAGAAATCGCCAAATTCTGGCACACCATTTCATCAGGGAGAGATGGTTAAAGTTCGAATTGTTGTTTTCTTATTTCTTTTTCCGGAAGGTTGATAGCAGCTATGAAAGAATAGTTTTTTCTTATTTCTGTGCAATAAATCATCTTCTATTGTTTCAATTTAAAATCATTAAATATATGTAATTTAAAAAAAAAAAAAACTAGTATAGGAGTCTTTTGCTGCTTCCAGCAAAAAAATAAAAAAAAACTTTTGTTGACATATAATAGATTTTTTTTTTAAATGTATAGGATATTATGTTTAACAGATTAAGTTTGTTAAGTATAATGAAATCACAGGACCCTACTATTCAGACAGTTGTATTTAAGTGAACGGATCAGATTTACTGAAGATCTCTTGTAATCCAAATCATGCGGCTACAGTCATTCAGATCCTTTGTCATTGCTTGTTGAACTTCTCTTCCATGGACCATGACATTGACACTTACAATGCACATATTGATCAAACTATAAATTAGGAACAAAAGTACTGTACAAATTTATTTATAGTAATACATAATTATAATTATTAAGCAATTATTCGAAATATGTTTTTGAGAGTGTTTATGTACAAAATTAAGTGGCTAACAAATCAAATTGCGGTTAAAACTCTTTTTCCACGGTACATAATCATTGAAATCCTACATAAATCTACAAAAAATAAAAGTTTCATCTTATTCTGATGGTTGAAAAGACAAACTAGAATTCAATGATAAGCTAAACTTGTACATCCTTCTAATAAAAGGAGATTGGATTTTTTGACATGAAAGTTCTATCTTCTCCAAGGAATAAATCTCAGCCGTCGATTGTTTACTTAGATTGATCACCACCGTTGACGTACTTTAATGTCTTAACTTATTAAAACTTAAGGTCTATATCAATTTTTTCAATTTAAGACCCATTAGCCGTTACATAATATCTTAAAAACTTATTATAATAAATAATAATTTCAGCCCATAAAAAGGCGTGGGCTTTTACAAGTTTATCATATATCAATCTGATAGATTCTAGAGATCTCAAAAATCTATTCTTTTACCTGTTCAAAGATACAAAAGTGCCAGGTTATACTTGGATGCTTATCGTCTGACGTATGGTAAAGTGCGGCATCCAATCAGAAACCTCAGTTTCGGTGTGGTCCACGCTCTTCGGTCCCACCGAGGGTTTTCTTTCTCTCTTTCTCTTTCCTTCGGTCACTGATGCTGCACGGCCGAAGATATGAATTCGTTATACTCATGAAACTGTTGAGATAGGGATAGCCTCATAGGAGAGGCACATGGGACTAGGGGTGTCAATGGAAGAACGTTTTCCGTTGTTCCGTTCCGTTATAACGGAACGTTCAACGGAACAAATTTTGGTTCCGTCCGTTATAACGAAACGGAAAATGAACAACCCATTTCCGTCCTAAACATGTATTTTCCATGTATTTCCGTTGTTCCGTTCCGTTCCGTTATAACGGAACGAATTTTGGTTCCGTCCGTTATAACAGAACTTTCAACGGAACGAATTTTGGTTCCATCTGTTATAACGGAACGTTCAACGGAACAGATTTTGGTTTCGTCCGTTATAACGGAACGGAAACGGAAAACCAATTTCCGTTGCCGTTTGGAACGTTTGACACACCTACATGGGACCGCAGTGCATTGCTTTTTTTCAATCTTACTACAAAAGAAGCAAAGCAAGGCAAGGAAAACGACATGAACCAGTGTTGCTGTCTTCTTCCTTCCTTCCTGCTCCATACAACTCATCGCCTTTGTTTCTAATCCAAAAGGGGGGTACAGTAACTGAGTCCGAATCTTAGAATAACAGACCCTGTTATTCTGACTCAACTGTTAGATCGAAACGGACGGACTGGATTGGTCGAGTTTAGATAATATGGGTGTTTTTTAAATAAATTTGGTTCATTGATTTTAATCTGACGGCCCAGCAGAGGATAATGGAGTCTTGTTATTCTAAATAGGATAACAGGGGATATGAATTTGACAGTAACTTGCCTTGCCAAGAATGAATGAATTATTGGAACTTCAGAAGGCAAACAACATCCCCGGATTGATTACATTCTGTTTAGAATGGAAGGGGATTAATTAATTATTGTTTATAAACTCTTTAAATTTTCATTCAAGAAAAAATTAATGTTGAAAGGAAATATGGATGGTTTATGATTTATCTTCTTTCAACTAAAAATTTAATGTTGAAAGACATTCGAATATGAGAAATATGTTGAGTCCACCTGTCAAGTAGGTCACTCATCCACCCCCTCTCACAGTTCTGATACACCACGTGCACCTCTGTGCTTACTACAGTCGCATAAATGTTCACTGGAAACCGTAGTGTATCTAGAAAACGATCTACTGATCGGAAAGATATAAATATTTACCGAAAAATGATATTTGTTCATTGAAAATACAGTGGACCGGTGGATTAGTAAAAAGGGTGGACACTAGCTCTTACTCTTTGAATATTTGATGTAATTAAGTATTTAAGTTCTTTGGCAATAATAATGTCCTTAAATGCCAAAAAAAAAAAAAAGGTAAAAACAAAAAAAAATCGTACAATTTATATTCCCTAAAAAAAAAGTAAAAAGATCTATCTTGGTACTATTAAGACTAGGAGATTATTAAACTTTACAAGACATTTAAAAATTAGCACGACCAGCCAACGAAACCACATGAGAGGGAATCATAAATTGATAATCATGACAGACAGGTAACAGGCCCATGTACGTACTTACCTACCATGCCAGAGCATCACTGTACCAGACAAACTAACACTTGAAAATTGAAATTAAATTAAAATGAGAGAAAATGAAAATGAAAATGAATTGAAAAAAAAAAAAAAAAACAGTTGGGCATTATCTGCTTGCTCAGAGTTCAAAGTTTCAAACAAGAACAAACAATGAATTATGAACACCCGTCGTTGCCAGATTGGCATGGTCCCTGTTTTGATTCCCCAACTTGCGTTTCAAAAACAAACTGTTTTTAAAAATTTAGAATTCCTCCTCCCATACCGATGCCAGAAGATTGGGTTATCTCTTTTGATTGGGAGTGTATAAAGAGAGAAAATAACATAAAGGGTTTCAGTGGGGTAACCAACCAGACTTTGAAATTTTAGCACTTTAAAATTGCTTTTACTGTATAATTCCTGAAGCTTGAAAGTGAAACTTTTTTGTTCATAGAAATTTATATTCAACTTTTTGAGGTTAGTGCAAAAACGAAATTGAAGCCATACAACAAGCTTACTGCATACAGCAATAACAGGAACTTCCTAACAGTTAGAATTGCAAGGATAACTTGTTTCAAACCCACTAATCACATTACATTATAACCTAAAGCTGTCATAAATTAAACATCACCAAATAAAAATAAAATACTAAACAAACCACAAAATCGGAAAACGAACCGCCTAAACAAGGTTCGCTTTCCATACGAAAATTCACAACACCGCAATCCAGCAATGCACACGAATTCTGTCTTTATCATCTCCCATCAGCCGAGGTAAACGACTCCGCAAATCCGGGTGGTCTTGTCGGAATACTTGTCTGTGTATTATCCCGGCTTATTGCAAACGATGATGTAGCATCATCCAATTGGCTATCCTCGAAAGCCTGCCATTTCTTTAGTGCTTGTGGCAATGTCATATCGAGATCAATGCCGTAGCTGTCGTCAGAATCCTGGTCTGTGGGTTTCCACGACTCGGCCAATGTCGATAACACATTTACAGCATGTCCCATGTCAGGTCTCTGGTGCGGCTCCCTGGCACAGCAATGGCCTGCCAGTTCAGCAACTGTTGCCACACTGGCAAGGGTTTCTTCATCAAGAGGGGAAAGGGTGGGGTCTGCCATCTGGCGGAGGGAGTCCTTTGCTGATGAGAGCTGCATACGGCGGAACCATGTCACGAGGTGCATGGACTCCTCGGGCTGGGTCTCATCAAGAGCCTTTCGGCCAGTTACAAGCTCCATTAAGATCACACCAAAGCTGAACACATCTGATTTTGTTGTCACACGGCCGGTCACTGTGTTTCAAAACGAGAAAAAATTGTGTCATTGGAGTGCACAAGCGCCAAAATTCTAAACAAGGTATAGCCTTTTGGTAATAGATAACCCCGTTAATCGGAATCATAAAGGCATCTGATTCTAGTCGCATGGAAACTTGAAGATAACACTGGTAACTAATTAATTTGACCGGGTTTCTAATGTAATATAAGATTAATTAACATCCATCAATAAAGAGGCAAAGCCTTTCGTGTGCAAGATTTATGTCAAGATGTTAAGCCTCAATGGATGTAGACAACTTGTAAAAATGAAATAAAGTGACATAATTTGACCAACTGAACTTGTGAAAAGACCTTCAATAAATCACTTTCATTAGGCATAAATACCAAAGTAGCATCAAAACAATTGGACCATATCTTTCCTTGGTTCATTGACTAGGTAGACACTAGACAATAAGTTATTTATAAATAAGAAAGGGAAAGGTCATATCTGTATCTATATCCATCAACTTTCCATTTATTTGAGAAGTCATACAAACTTAATCTAAGTTATATGATCAGGTAATTTATACATTTTAACATTTCATGTTTTCCATCAAAACTGTAATTTTTTCGACTTCAGATAATCTTCCAAATGGAATCTAACCCAATTCATAACATATTGAATTATTGCTAGGCTTCAGTTAAAATCTGTCATTTAAGATGTCAACAAAATTATTAACATTTGCAACCAAATACAAAGAATCTATTATTACCTGCATATTCTGGTGCAAGGTAGCCAAATGTACCAGCCAAACGGGTCTCAACTGAGCAGCACTTCCCATCAGCAGGTGCAAGCCGTACCAGACCAAAATCTGCTACCTTGGCCTTCATGTCATCACCCAATAGTATATTACTTGGCTTTAAATCCCTATGAATAAAACTTTGGTGCGCTAGACTATGCAAATACTCAACCCCTCTGGCTACATCAAGCGCAATGCTCAACCTTTTCTTCCACTCCAGTGGCCTAAGACCTTGTTCTCTCCATTCAAATAGGTGCCTGCTTAGTGCACCTTGTGGCATGTATTCGTACACAAGTATTCTCTCATTTCCATCGAGGCAGTAACCAAGTAGCGACACCAAGTTGCGGTGCCGTACTTTTGTCAAGACTGCAATTTCGGATTTAAACTCGTTTAGCCCTTTACCCATTACTCCTGCCTCCATCCGTTTAACAGCTATCTTGGTACCATCATGTAACTCTCCCTTGTAAACAGTTCCGAACCCTCCACGGCCAAGAACATTCTCCTCACTGAAGTTATTTGTCACATTGCGAAGGACCTGGATAGAAATCACCATGTTACCGGCCTCAACAACATGCACATCACTGGCACTGGGACCGCTGCTCGTATGAGTCTCACTGGCAGCACCTCCTACACCATTCAAATGGGCTCCAGCAATGGTTACCTTTACAGTGTCAGGATCTGACCCAGAATGCCGTGGATGGATCACGGTTGCAGCATTTGGACTTTGTACCCGGCCAGACGGTTGCTTGTTTCTTTTGTAACAGTAGAAACCCAACAACCCAATAAGACACAAGCCTGCCATTGCGCCAAGCAATGCCCCAACAATGACTCCTGCAGAGGTTTTCTTACCGTTTCCACCAGCTGATTGTGTTCCGTCTGAACCAGTACCGCTGTCACTTCCAGTGGTACCATTGCCTTTACCAGGACCGGTAATAGGTTGACTCTTACCAATATTAGTGTTACCCACGGTATTGACCTGCACGCTCTTTGCAAAGGTTGGCACTGCACCCCAGAGAGAGTTATTACTCACATCAAGCTCCTTCAAAGACGGCAACTTGGTGAGCTCAGACGGTACAGTGCCTGTTATGTTATTGTTTGCAAGTAACAGCTTCTGCAAAGAGGTAATCTTCGCAAAGTCGGGTGAAATGGTACCGTTCAGACCCATCTTCTGAAAGTTAATCACAGTAATGTTACCAGAGGCATCGCAGGTAATGCCCATCCAGTTCCCACCGCACGGATCATTTCCTTCCCAGTTCTGTGCAAAGCGGACCGGGTACCCAAAACCTCCGGCAATCGAAAGAAGAACATCGACACGCGAGTCACACGGGCCGGGTGTAGAGAGACAAAACTTCTCGCTGTCAGGTTTCATGTCAACATCTTTAACCGAGCTTGGGAAAACAGGTACTGGGCCTTGGAGAAGATTGTTGGTCAGAGTCACCTTGCTGAGCGATTTTAAACCGAGAAGTGATTCCGGTACTGGCCCAGTAAGGCTGTTATCCCTCAATTCAAGATCGGTAAGAGCACTCAAGCCCGAGAGGTCAGGTATAGGCCCGGTAAAGTCATTCGAGTGCAGCCACACTTGCTCTAAGGATGTCATGTTGGAAAGAAACCTAATGTCACCGGTAAACCGGGTCGATCCCTGCTGATTGTTGAGCCAGAGAGACCTCAACGGGGACGATGCGAAGGAAGGAGGTACCGCCCCGGTGAGTGAATTGAACGACAATGCAAGGTGGTTGAAAGAGGGGAAACCGGTGGCGAGGAAATCGGGCAGGGAGCCGGTCAGATTGGTGCCGACCGCAGAGAAATTGACCAGCGAGGCCGCCGAGCTCAGGGAATCGGGGATGACCCACGGCTGGAATGGGTTGTTATCGAGCGAGACGATCTGCACCGAGCTCAAACCCGAGAAGAAGTTACCCGGAATGGACGTGAACAGGTTGTTATGCAGGAGCAGGCTCTGCAGCATCGTGAGGCCGGATATGTCGGGCAGCGGCCCGGAGAGGGAGTTGAACTGGAGCTCGAGCTTGGTGAGGCCGGTGAGGTTGGCGACGGCGGGGGAGAGAGTGCCAGTCAGCTTCCGGTTGCCGAGCTGGATCGCGCTGACCCGACCGTCGGAGGAGCAGGTGACGCCCTGCCAGTTGCCGCAGGGCTGGGACCCGGTCCAGCTCTCCACGCCCAAACCCTTCCCGACAGCCTCCAGCGGGGGGAGATCGGACGCCGCGATGTCTACGCAGAGCGCCCACGGGAGAGCGGCGAGTACACAGAGGAGGAGTAGAACGGCCTGCCGGAGCATGGCGAGGGATGGCGGCCGGTGTAACGGCGGTCGTAACGGCGGCATTGGGGTTAGGGTTTGGTTGGGGGGAGGGTTAGTAGTTGTTGTTAAAGAAGGGAGAGTGGGGAAGTGGAGAGAAGGGTGAGAGAAGGGAGGGAAATGGAAATGAGAGTGGAGGCAGGGGGATGGATGGAATGCATCACATGGATTTTCATATCCTCTCTGTAGCGCTGCATTGTGTAGCGCAGTAGGTGAACCGTTAGATCATCTTGAGACCTGTGCTGGATCGAATCTGGATATGATCCAACGGTTTAAATCCTGCGCTACATAATGCAGCGCTACAGAGGATAAGCACTGCATCACATGGGGAGGCCACATGGGGAGTAGAGAAGGCAAAGCTGGGGCCAGCCCAGACATGAATGAAACAGATACACTCCGATGTCGGATCCTTTGAGTCCTTTTCCCTTCAGGAGATCCTGTTGCGGGTAGCATTTACGTATAGTTGTAGACTGCTACACTACAGAGAGTTAGGGGAGCGGTGCGGCGGAGGGCGGGAGGGGAGTGAGGGACTCATATCCCCTGCTGTACTGCATTCTGCAGTTCACAGCTTCAGCCGTTGGATTGTCTAGAGAGTCGCGTCAGCGCGGATATCGAGACGATCCAGCGGTTGACATTGTGAACTGCACAATGCAGTAAGTTAGGGGGGGATTGATTGGGAGAGGGAGGGTGGAATGACGGAAATGCCCACGGAGCGGTGATGGCAGATGGCGTGTGTGAGTTGTGACTGGGGTTGGAGTAGTGTTGTATTGGACGGATGGACTGCTGCTGGCAACTGGCGAGGAGCTGGGGACTTGCTGTAAGTGTGGAGTGGGCCGTAGCTGCTGCAGGGCTCTACTCTACTACTGTACAGATGAAGCCAAATCCAATAGTGGCTTGGATTGGATACATACATGATACAACTGTACAAGATATGATGCGCCCAGTAACCTACAGTTTCTGCATTTATTTATCCTACTAAATTTTGAAAATATAAAGTAGAATAAAATAAGGAGACGGAGAATTGAAGAAAGGGTTTTTTCTTCCGTTTCAAGCTCGGGATGAATTTGGCAGCCACCGCCAATCTTTGGAAAAAAAAAGCTCGACGTGATGGAGAATATAAGATTTTGGGGAAAAAAAATAGCTTTTCTGCCAATCTTTCTTTCTTCTGTATTTTGCAGAATGTAAGATTTTTTTACTTTCTAGATAGAGATAGAGAGGGATCATATGATGTATAAATACGCTCATTGTTTTTGTTGAAAATATGTATTTCCATATATTTTATGCGCTATATAACTTGCACACTATACTAAATAGTTTATATAATGAACAATTTAACCTACAAATTAAGAATGGCGGAATACTACTGTTGCAGTCTGCAAAATATATAAAAAAATACTAAATGAATCAATCTACATAGTCAAGGTACCAATTTGCATACTAAGCCAAATGGATATATGCATCATATCATTAGTCAAAGTACCAATAGCATATTGTGTAACCTGTAAACTAAATGCATTAATATGCACATGTACTAGAGAATCAATCTGCATACTAAATGTGTTATTATGCATAATACCATTAGTTTACAGGGTAGAAGTACTGTACAAAATGAGATTTAGATTGTATGCGTATCAAACGATCCAGAGTTGATTAAAAAGTTTAAAATGTATATATCGAACGATCCAGAGGTTTTTGCATAGCGTTTTTAAAGATAAATTGGAAGGTAAATAAAAAAATGAAAAGCAATTAATATCCGGTATTGTATAAGGTAAAACTAAAACCATAAAAAGTTCTAAGGAATTGCACGTTTATCTATGCTGAGAAAAAAATTTGTAACAAATTATTGTGCCGTATCCTCATAGTTAACCCAAAATTTGAGTTAACTCGTGGGCAGATTCGAGCGGTTGATTTCGATCTCGGTCGGGATAGTCAAAACAGTCAGTGTTTAAAATTCACGAGGTCCTTTTATAAAATTATCATACAGGCTTATTCAAAAGTTGGGTTAATTTAGAGATCATAGATTCACAGTTCCGTGGTCAAGAGTCCGTATCTGCTGCGATCCAAATCGGATCTCAGGACCTCGAGATCCTGATCCAACGCATGTAGTTTTTAGGGAGGTTTTAAATTAATCTCAGCCGTTGATGCAGGATCTCAGGCCATGCGATCTAAATTACAGCTGATTTCAGCGCCCGTGGTTTAGAGCACAAGAACCGCACCGAATAGATCAGACTCAAAAAAAAAATCCACTCTTCAAACATGCATGTTTATTTTATTTTATTATTTTTTTTTTTTGAGATAAAGATGAGAGTCAAGCCACTTAAATTTAAATGTCTATAAAAAACCTCTCATCCAGGCTTCGAACCCGTAACCTCTCACACGAAGAGTGTTACCTTTAGAGTGACTAAAGGCCGGTTCTCAAACAAACATGTTTATAATAAAAAACTCAAAGAATAATTGTGTAATAATGTTCCCCTTGAAATTTGGGTCTCGCTTATCCTTCCTGCATGATATTGATAGCTCAGCCAAACATGTATATTGATAGCTCTTTTCTCAAAAAAAAAAATATTGATAGCTCAGCCCTGTCACTTTCAGACATGTAAGATCATCAACATTCTAATCAAATGATCAAACAATCCAGAAACGAACTTTTCTGTTATAAACTTATGATTATTGTTGCTATTAATCGCCATAAACTACACTACAAGTCTACAACTACAAGAGAGGATATATAACTTGAGCAGTGGAAGAAAGCTCAGCTCAAGTCGGATCCACAGGACAGGCAAGGCATTCGTTGTAATTACGGCACCGTGTGGAAGTGGCCCCAATTAATATGGGTTGCCAGTTTTTTGCTGGTACGTTAAATATTATCCGGAATAAATATGAATGAATCTATTAATTGGCTTCCTATTGTCGTGTGTCCTTCTGCTCTTGAGTTTCTGTTTCACATTCTATTGTTTTCTTTGAGCCATATGCTTTTTATTTATTTATTTTTATTTTTCTATTGCCATCCTTGTTATCGATTTTAGTTGTAATTCTGAACCAAAAAAAAATAGAGAGAGAAAAAGATAAGAACCAGCGTTTTGTGCAACTAGTAAAAAGTCCACTTTTTGCTTTGGGCTGAAATTATTATTTCTTATAACAAACTTTTAAGATAATATGTAATGAGCCTCAATTTTAATGGGCTGAGAACGTCAACGGGAATTAACATACATCAACGGTTTTGATCTATCGGAGAAAATGATCAACAACTCAGATGTGAGGATAACCCTTTCATGTCATTTTTTCCAATATGCTTTTATTATTAGTAAGGATTATTAATTTGGCTTGAGCACATTCTCAAATAAATAGATTTTTCGTTGTTTGTGAAACTTACAGATACTCAGAATTCCGTTTTAATGAGAAAGTATACTCAAATCATTTCCATTCATCTCTATAAAATATAAATCACCTTAAACTTCAGAATTGATATACTTTTATGAATTACAATACAAGTATTTATTTATAGGCGTAATTTTAATTTAATACAGAATTGACGGTTCACGGGTGAGATTATCCGAGCCCACCCAATAATAAATTGTACACAACCACGGTCATCTAAGCCGGATCCAAACACGACAATACAAGATGGACTTTGTCAGGTGTGCCGTGTGATCGTGTCCCTGGATCCTCCCTCAAAACTCTCAAAATAACAAAAATAAAAACGAAAAAAGAAAAACGAAAAAACAAAAACATAAAGGAAAGCAATACGTGAGCCGTTGGATCGTTTCGAGATTCGTGTGAGCTCAGATCTCGAGACAATCCAACGGCTCATGTGCTGTACTGCAGAATACGGTAAGTCAGGGGATGAGTACTCAGCAAAAGGCGCTCTCTGACCGGCTCTCTGCATTAATGCCCGAGTGAGCGGCGCATTGCCATTGGGCCCTTTGCAGATTTGAACAGAGGAGGGCAGAATGGGAACAGGAAGAAGCAAGTATCCGCGTGATGGGCCTTTCAGTCTTTCTGTCCTCTTGACTCTTTTGTATATATGAACGCTCTCAGAGAAGATGGCGGTGGGTGGGAAGATGGGGTAGCATCGGTAACCGTGCTAGGCGATTGCAAGGCGATTGCAATGGAGCATTGATTGTTCACCAACCTTAATGCATCAAACTCCATCACTCCGCCATTATTGCTGACTGCCATTACTCATTCTCCACACCTTACATGTGGATCCACTTAATCCTCACCTTTCCACCTCTTAACTCTGAAGCTTTAACCTAAACTCACTTTACACAATACACACACCACCAAACACAAATTTTTTCCATTTTTCTTCTGAATTTACTCTACCAAACCTCACACAAAATAGCGATGGCAGGACAGGAGAGTTACCCATATGCAGTGCAACAAGTGGAGAAAGCAACCTTGTACCTAGGGCCAGAGCATCTTCAGGGGCCGGAGGCTAATTACGCGGGGGCATTGGCAGTTACAGTCAGGCAGGGGAGAATGCGGATAGCAATCAATAAGGTCGTTAGATTTCTGGCAGAATCGAGCACTAGCTTGGCCTCAGAGTTTCCGGTAATAACTCGATCCGATAATATCTTTCTGGTTAGACTTCCACAGTGGATGGACCGAGTCACGATCTTTCGGAACATCCTAGCATGGGCCAGAGACAAAGGAATGAGTATTACAATGTATGACGGAGACGTTGATAAGGGGAGGCCGGCCATCTCCTTCAGAGTGGTAGTCAAGATTTGGGGGCTTCCAATGAGATTATGGTCGAGGGGAGTAGTAGATAGGATACTCGCATTGTTTGGAGACCCGGGCTGGATCGACAGAGAAACAACTGACTCTCGCAATAGAAACTATGTGTTGGGAAGTTTTGTATGTCACGATCCAAGACGGATAGCCAAGCATGTCATCCTGCACGGGCCTGATCTCTGGGAACAGATAACAATTGACGTAATGCACTGGAGGTACGAGACGACGCCACCACCGGACCTGCTGAATGATTATGATGGGGGAAGGGACGCCAACGGAAACTCCCCGGATGATCGTCGCGCCAGAGCAACGATACTTCGGGCAGCAGACAGATGGAGGGAGTGTTTACAATATCTGGGCGGTCTGGCTGAGCTGTATGATGGCAGTGCAGCACGAGGGTCTGAGAGACATGGTGGTAGCTCGGAGAGTGAGAACCCGGGCAGCGAGACAGGTGGCGTATCTGGTGGAACTCAGTCGAAGGGAGGGCAAAAAAGCCTCAACCTCGCCATCGGGGAACAGCTGACATGTAACACCGCCGTTCAGGTAACAAATGCCGGGGCTGACACACCGCCGGAGGCCATAGCGGAGCAGGCCGCAGGAAATCCGATGACCGAAAGTCAAGAACCGAAGGTTAAAAGGATGTTGTTCCCGGAAATCTGGTGTGCAACACCTGCAAAAGCTGATAAGGTAGACGTTGGGGGTGCAGGGGTGCAGTGCACGCCACAAGAAGACAAGGGCAACACCTCAAAAGCCGAGCAACACAGTGCAAACAGAGTCAAAGGCTCTGAGAAGGGGGGGGAGAAGAGGAGAAGGGAATCAACATGCTCTATTCGAGTAGGCACTATTACTATTCTGGATCAGCTTCAGATAGCCCACAGTCTATTCCCCTTTGGTGCATTTAATGGGGATACATGGGGGTCTGTTGATACCCATAAAGAAGCCGATTTTGAGGCCTGGGAGCAATTTAATGGGGGCATAAGGGGTAAAGGCCTGCAGTGCCTATGCGGCCCAATTTGCAGAAAAACTTCTCCAGAAGGAAAGGAAGTTAATGAAAATGGGCTTGCCAGAAAAGAGGAGTTGGGGCTGCCTAAATGGGAAAGGGCTTTGCAAAATATAATTGATGAAGTAGGGAGACCAGACTCCATCGTTGATCTCCAAACACTAGTGACAAGTTACTGTTCCAAGATGAATCTGTCCAATGAAGAGCTTATAGCAAAATTTGCTGCACTACGAGCTTTAGAACCACAACAGGAGGAGGAGGCAGAGGTACCGGCCGATGCTTTCTCAACCCGAAACTGGAGCCTATGCGCAGTGGCCAAGGTGGTGTCGGACAGAGTGGCCATTGATAGCCACTTCATCTCGACAATGACCAGGGCGTGGAATCTGGGTGAGGGGGCCTCGATAGTCACAGTGGCCAAAAACACATACTTGGTCGAATTCCAGGAGATGGGAGAAATGCTGGCAGTCTTGGAGAAGGGTATTTGGGGGTATCGGTCTGACGTCGTTGCTCTTCGAAGTGTCAAGAGCGCGGCTGATGTCAACGAATCACATGTGGAGTCAATGGAGGTGTGGGCTCAACTCCATCACATCCCACCAGGATGCATGTCCGAGAAAGGTATTGCCTATCTTTTTCAAACTATTGGCTCGTTGCTCTCGGATGTCAAGGAAATAGTGGTGAATGGGAAGAGAGCGTACAAAGCCAGAGTTAAACTGCCTATTGAACAGCCTCTGAAGGACAAAATTCGTACTAAACATCCGGAGCTGGGAACAATTGAAGCAAGGGTGGTGTATGAGAAAGTCCAACGGGCATGTTTTTACTGCGGTCTAGTGGGTCACGAGATGAGCTCCTGCATGAGCAGGGCACGGCTGGCTAGGATGCTAGAGGACGAGGAATACCAAGGAAGGCCGGAGATGGTAAACATACTTGAGCCGAGGTATGGGCAGTGGATAATAAACATTGCCAAACTAGGCAAGACAGGCAGGGCCAGCGACAGCCTCCCGAGTAGTGGCAGCCGAACAGACCTGGAGGAAGACGGGCGAGATGAAGTCGACTCACAGAGGGGCCAGCCCACCTCACCCAATGTAAGCAGAACCTTCGACCTCAACATTACAGAAGGAGCGAACGGCCAGCGCAAGAGGATAGAAGACTTAATTGGGGGTCGAGATGAGGATTTGGGGACAAATGACCAGCACGGAGGGGAGCTGGTGGTTAGCACACGTGACTTTCTAGAGGCGCCTTCCAAAAGGCGTAAGGCTGCGGGGCAGACCCCGCGGTCGGGCAAATGAATATCCTAGCTTGGAATTGCCGTGGAGCGGGGGGGCCACGGAAGAAACAATTCCTAACATCACTCCTCCGATCAACGAGGGCGGATATCGCTTTCATTTCTGAAACGAAAAGCTCTCAAAGGAAATCGAGTAGGTACTTGCAAAGTTTGCCTTTTACGAATTTTGATTTCTTTCCGGCAAGGGGATTGTCGGGGGGAATTTGGCTCATGTGGGGGTCCCATGTGAGATTGACGGTTTTTGAGAAATCGCGTTACTACTTCTTTGCGTGGGTGGAAGAACAATACAAACCCGCGTGGATCTTGGTTTGTGTGTACGGGGATGCATCTTACCGGCACAATCCGAGAATCTGGGAGGCAATATCTCAGCTCAGTAGCATGAACAGAGGTATTGTGTGCATTGGCGACTTCAATGCAATTTTAGATGTTGGAGAGAAGTACGGTGGAAGCCAACAGCTCAATGCAAATAGCGTCCGGTTTCGTGAATTCCTATTCAACAACGGTCTCTTGGATCTCGGATTCAAGGGACCGGCGTTTACATGGACCAACAAACCGAATGTGTCCTCAGGGATACATGTCCGATTAGACAGAGCTGTTGCAAACCCGGGATGGTGCAACCTGTATCCGGAGGCATACGTCAACCATATGCATCGCGTGCATAGCGACCACGCCCCCATTTTGCTGAGGACGAGGGGCATGGTCGGTCCGTCTAGGCAGTTCCGGGTAGAATATTGGTGGCTCCAAGAAAAGGAATGTCAGGAGGCATGGGAAAAGGATTGGAAGGAAGCAAGTGGGGCGGGTTGGAAGGAAAAATATGGAAGAATGAAGGGACAGATTATGGAGTGGGTAGCCAAGGCCGAGACACCTCAGAAGAAGGTGCAGAGATTACAAAATGAGATACTGGCTTTCCAGACGCAGCACCCGCTACTCCAGAATCCGAATCAGGAACGTGAACTGATGGAGAGATATGAAGAAGCAGAAACGCAGTTGGATGTGTACTGGCGTCAGAGATCAAGAATTCAATGGGGTGAACTCGGTGACAGGAACACGGCTTTCTTCCATGCAGTCGCAACTCAACGGAGGCGTCACAACCTCATTACATCCGTCCAGGATACGGCCGGAACAGTGGTACAGACAGAGAAGGAAACGGTACAGATTTTCATTCACTATTTTCAGGAACTGTACCAATCACGTTTGGGTTTTGAAGGGGCGACCCAAATTGATGCATATCTGGCCCAGTTTGCCTTAGCAGACAAAGACAAAATCCCGGCCCACAAGAAGGATTTCCTGGCCCGTATTCCTGGAGCTGATGAAGTAAGAGATACTTTGTGGGAAATGGGCCAGGATAAGGCCCCTGGGCCGGACGGCCTTACAGGAAGGTTTCTAAGACAGCACTGGGATATATTGGGCCCTGATATCTGCGAAGGAATTAAGCAGGCCTTTGTTTCCTGTCAGGCCCCTGAGGAATGGGCCGCATGCCATATTGTTCTCATCCCTAAGATAGAAGAGCCGAGAAGCCCAAAGGACTACAGGCCCATTAGCGTGGGAAATATAATACACCGCCTGATGCTCAAATTGATAACAAATAGGCTTCGCCCCTATTTTCAACAGATTATCTCGCCTGAGCAGACGGCCTTTCTTAAGGGCAGAAGTATCGCTGATAATACCTTGCTCATGCGGGAGGTCGTGCATTCCTTCAACACCAATTCCTATGGGGAGCAAGCCTTTGCGTTAAAAGCAGATATCAATAAGGCTTTCGACTCGATCGAATGGGCTTTCATTGAGAAGGCGCTACTGGCTGTTAATGTACCCGAGTCACTAGTCAAATTGATCATGGACTGCCAGCGGACCAGCAGGATCACAGTATTAGTAAACGGGAGAGGGAATGGTTTCTTTAGACCGACGCGCGGACTTCGCCAGGGCTGTCCGTTATCGCCTTACCTCTTCATTCTGGCAATGGAGTTTCTCTCAAAAAGCTTCCATAAGGCCATGGCGGAAGGAGACATCCAGGGGATACGACTGACAGAGTCAGCTCCAGTTCTCACACACGCGATGTATGCGGATGACCTGATCGTGTTCGGGCAAGCAGAGGGAAGCGAAGTGAGAGCAATCAAGGATCTCATGGAACGATTCGGTGCTGTTTCGGGTTTGGTTGTGAACCCTACAAAATCCATGATCTGGTTCAGCAGGAAGTGTGGGCAGAGGGTGCGGGAGGAAGTGCTGGTGAATATTAATGCAAAATTAGCTTCAACAAAGGAAAAATACCTTGGCATCTATGTCCACCATCAGAGGGGCAGGCGAGACCACACACACCAGTTACTGAATGATAAGTTCTGGAGCAAATTGGCGGGCTGGAAATTGAACCTTCTGTCCCATGCAGGACGGGAAGTTTTGGTAAAGTCTGTACTGAACTCGGTCCCGGTATACTACATGTCTGTCTCAGTCCTTACCAGAAAAGCAACTGATGAGCTCACAGCACTGACCCGGAAATTCTTCTGGGGCAAGACAAAACAGGCGAGGTACATGGCATTAATCAGCTGGGAGAAGATATGTCAACCACGGAGCCAAGGAGGCCTGGACGTGAAGGATCTCCGCCAAATGAACGAGTCGCTGGTACTCAAACTGGTGTGGCAAGTCGCTTCGAACGGAGACAAACCTTGGATTCAAGTGATGAGGAGCAAATACTGTAGCCAGAGCGGATTCTGGGGTGCTACAAGTGCAGCGGAAGTCAGCCCGCTGTGGAGGCACATGACCAGGCTAAAGGAATTCTTTAGAGACGATGTGACATGGATGATTGGCGAAGGTAACAACATACCAGCAATTAATGAACCATGGTTCATTCAATGGCGACTCCAGCAAGTGGTAGAGGGGGAGCCGAATATGAGGGTGTGTCAATTGCTAGATTCAAATACTGGGGAATGGGATGAGGCAAGGCTAACTGCAGTGTTTGGTTCCACAATGCGAGCGACAATTATGCAGGAGGCAACTCCCCCAGCAAGACAAAGCCAGGCATGTGAAGATACCCTGATATGGAAGAAGAGTAAGAAAGGAAAATACACTGTCAAAGAGGGGTACCAGTGGCTATCTGGTCGGCTTCCGGCAACCGAGGCGATACCTGAACCAATTTGGGAAACTTTTTGGGGAAGGCAAGATATCATACCAAAGGTCAAGCTGTTTTTATGGCGAGCCTGCCACGATGGCTTACCGACTGCCAGCAAGTTGCACAGAAGGATCCCCAGCATACACCCAAGTTGCGACAGATGCCATCAAGAAAACGAATTCCTCACTCATATGCTGTTCTTCTGTCAAGCTTCCCGCATGACTTGGTTTGCATCGGATCTGGCGATGAGGGTGGATGATCTGCCGCTGACGTTCAGAGAAGTGGTGATGGCTGTGCTGGCCAGGATACCGGATGATATGGTACACTATTTTTTTAATCTCCTATGGTGCATATGGAAGGGTCGAAACGCACAAGTGATTGAGGGAATTGTAATGTCGCCTCGACGAACCGTGATGGCAGCGGCAAGTATGGGGAAGGCCAGACCTGAAAACGAGGACAGCAACATGAATGGGGATAGGGCGGCCCCAAAGGTGTGGCAGTACGAAATACCAAATCAGGCAAGGGTGACCCTGGTAGACGCATCCTGGGAGCAGTCAAGTAATGCCGGAATTGGGAGTGTGGAGTATGCTAGTAATGGGCAGCTGATGGGAATCAGCTATAACCGTAAGCAAGCTGCGGATGCTTTCCATTCCGAGGCATTGGCAGTGTTGGAGATCTTGGAAGAGGAAACGCATAATCGATACCAAGACCCCCTCATAATATGCTCAGATAGCAAGACCCTCATAAAGCTTTTAGGAGAGAGGGTACTGGAGGAATGTCCATCATGGAGTTCGGTCGGAGTCATTCGGGCTATAGTTGCAAAACTAGATGAGCCAGGGATGGTGGTTGAGTTGAAGCATGTCAGAAGAGAGGCAATGGAGGCACCTCATAATCTCGCTAACATGGCCAGGCGGACGGGCAGCAGTTTCAAGGGCATGCCAACACAGGAATTCATGACAACACACGCCATTCCTCCCACACTTGAGGAACAGCGCTTCAGAAGAGCAGCCAGAATCAGACGGGTGATAAGGGCAGAAATTGAACCAGATTAAGGAACGAAGGGAGCTGCATTAGGAGTAGGTTAATTGATAATGTAGAAGTTAAACATGTTCTTTGTGTTTTTTCTTAGTTTCCAGCTCTTTTTCCTTTTCCTTTTCAAGTAGTTGAGTGGTAATGTAACTTCAGTAGATGCATTTCTTGTTATGGAGAACGGGGGAACCCAAACTATCGCCAGCATGTTTGGCAGGCTAGGAAAATGGGGATCAAAACTCTGTAATGTTTGTTTAAGTTTAATCAATGAATGCCTACGGGTTTCCAATCAAAAAAAAAAAGACTCTTTTGTATATTTTGTACTGCTCTGTTCTTATCTGCGTCAAGGGGTGCACGGGGTATATTATTTTCATGTGAGTTGGCGCCATCATCATATATATTTTTTTTCGGAGATGATAACTGCACCCAGTTATCTGCACCCCATATCTGCACCCAGCAACATTTTTCCCACGCGACGCGCTTCCCGGCCCATCGCGCTTCCCGGCCCGTCGCGCCTCCCGGCCCGTCGCGCGTCCCGGCGCGGAGCGCCTCCCGGCCCGTCGTGCGTCCCGTCGCGCGTCCCGGCGCGGAGCGCCTCCCGGCCCGTCGCGCGTCCCGGCGCGGAGCCAGACATGAAAGTGTTTATAGTAAAATCTGGAAGTGTTTACAGTAACATTTGGAATTGTTTACAGAAACATACATTTGATCATTAAAAATTGTTAAAGATGCTTCTGCAATCATACTTTTACTGGACATAAATTAACTTGAACTTACAAATAAACAAAGTGTTTACACTGACTGAACTACAGAGTGATACCTATGTAACAGAGAATGCCTGTCATTTGTCATGCCAAAGACTAACAGTGGCTACACTAAAAATACACATAACTAACTGATCTGCCTTGTAAGTGTTTATACAAATGTAAATGGTGTTTATACAAACTGCTAAATGCATATTCCGCAATCAAAGAAATGTTTGCAATTGCCTCTAGAATCATACTGATGGCGACAAATTACTTACATTTACCAACAATAAAGTGTTTATACTAAATAATCAAAGTGACAAAAACAGTCAGATACATGAATTAAAGTAATAATAACTGACCTGTGATAGATGAAATTGAAATTTGCGAATGATTCTGAGGAAATCCAAAGATCAGAGTGAACAAACACAACAAAAAAATCCTGCAATTTGAAATTCACGACAACATCAAACAGGAAATTAAGGTGCGATATCAATTCATTCAAAGAACAAAGTTCGAGAGAAGATGACAAGACAAACTTGTCAATGCATACGAAGTTCGCCAGGGAAAACTTCGAGAGATGACCACGAGATATCAAAGTTCCAGAGAATACAACGAGATATCGAACTTCGCCGGGACAATTTCGAGAGAATACGACGATCCCGAAGTTCGCCGGCGAAAACTTCGAGTAAAGACGACGAGCTGTCGGACGGGAAAAGTTGGAGAGAAGAGGAAAAAACGAGCCAAGATGGTCCCCGCCTCCGACGATAAGAGAAACGAGTTATCGAGGAGAGAGAATATTCTGTATTAAATGTGCAACTATCATTAAGAGGAAGGGAATCTCCGACATCATTAAGACAGTAGATAACGGGGTGTGGTTAAGGGGTGTGGTTAAGGGGGGTGTTAATAATTTCTCATTTTTTTTTTGAGAAAAACCCGTAGGCATTTGATTAACCGCATACCGTCCCACAGAAACCGGTACGGTGCTCCTATTACATGGTACATTAATCCTACTCCTACTCTTAAATTAATATAACTAAAGCTACATGTTCCTAAGTACTGGTGTAGTCCACCTTGATTGAAACGTAAAGCGGAAATTAAAAAACAAACAACATGGAGGCAGATCCTCCTTGATTTATATCCCTAGCCATTACATGTCTAATTAAGCTAAACTTGTTGTTGCATGAGGAGCTTCTGCATGCTCTCTCCCCTTCATTTGAGATCACTGGTAAACTGTTTCTTCAGCAATTATTGTTCGACCCAAGTCTGCGCATCTCCCATGCATGTGGGATGCGGTTGACTTCCCTCATATTCTGCATCCTCCCTTCTTGCCCAGTTGGCAAGTGTGTGGGGTCCCATGAGGTACACCCGGTTGATATACTGCAGTCGGATTGGCAATTGCATTGTGCGGGTTGTTCTAGCTATCTTGAGGACCGTCTCTAGTGCCTGCCACGTGGGCACCACCTCTGCCTTTTCTTCTCTGACTGCTCTAAGCAACAGTTTTGAGTCTGTCCCTATTACCACCCCTCGCGCTCCCATATGCACTCCCTGCTGGATTCCCCATGTGACAGCCTGCAACAACCCCTCCGCCTCTGCATGGAATGCACTGTGCACTTTAATCGAGTCGGCTTTCATCCTTCTTAGCTGGCGTCGTTCATCATAGATGACTACACCGATTCCACCCTTACCTCTAATCAAACGAGCCATCTGTTAATATGATAGCGAATCCTTGCGGAATGGGCCATGGCTGGGGATGTTCTTTGTGTTGTATGTGGTGTGGTATGTGCGTTGAAGCCATCACCCTGACCTGTTGCATGACTCTGTACGGGTTGACGGACTCCCCTTCAATAACCTCCTTGTTACGTGCCTTCCACACACACCACAGAACATTTGCTACTGACACGAACAAGTCCGGTGGCACAGCCGTGAGTAGATGTAGTAGGCACGTTTTGAAGTGAATTGGCAAGTCATCCACCCTTATTCCTAACCCCGACATACGCCAAATAACTTGCGACGTGGGGCAGAAGAATAGGAGGTGTGTGACAAATTCATCTTCTTCCTGGCATCTTGCACATAGCGGTGCAATCTGTGTTATCCTTTTATGGAGTGCTTTGGCAGTTGGTAGCGCTCCTTGGCAAGCCCTCCAAAGGAAGAGCTTAACCTTGGGTATGAGGCCTTTGACTTTCCATAGCTTGGTCCATAATCGCTGTTCTTCTTCAGGTAATACCACATTTGCCCCTGCCAGGTGCGTGTAACCCTCTTTAACAGTGTACCCTCCTGACTTGGACTTAGTCCAGATTAGTCGATCAGGTACAATGGCGTTTGGTCGTGGTGGCTGTACCGTTTGCACTATCATGTTCGCATCCACTTCTCCCACAACTTGCTCTAGCATATTCAAGTTCGACTCTCCAGTGTCATGCTCTACAAGGTCAGCAACACAGAGTTGCTGGTGTTCCAGTGTCAAGTGTGGTTGATTTTGCCATCTCGGGTACCACGGTTGATTCGCAACAGGTATCTCAGTACCAGTACCCAACACCCATATAGCCTCATCCTTCATGCCATCTCTAAGTAGCAGCATCCTTCGCCAAAGTGGGCTTGCTCCCGGTTGCACCACCGCGCTCCAAATGCCATCTGCGGCATTATATTTAGCTCGCATCACATGAATCCAGATTCTGTTCTGGTTTTGTGCCATCTGCCAATTAAGTTTGAGGATGAGCGCATCATTCATTTTCTCTAGGTCTCTGATTTGAAGGCCACCCGCATCCTTGTCTTTGCACACTCTGTCCCAACCCACTAATGCCAAGTATCGTGTTTGTTTGAGCTTCCCCCAGAAAAATCGTCTCATTAAACTCGTCAGCCTTTGTGTTGTACGCTTTGGTAGTGGTGCAATAGACATGTAATATACCGGTGTCGACACCAGTACTGACTTCATAAGCACCTCTCGACCTGCATGAGAAAGAAGGTCCATCTTCCAACCAGAGAACCTGTCCCAGAATCGATTCTCTAGAAGGTCATGTGTTTTATCTTTCCTCCGCATGTTAGTTGGGACATACACACCCAAATACCTATCCTCATCAGTTGCCAGTTTAGCATTCATAGCTCCCAGTACCTCCTGTTTGCATCGCTGGCCGCACACTTTGCTAAACCAAATTGAAGATTTTTGTGGGTTGACCATCAATCCAGAGTAACTCCCAAACTCCTCCAGGATCCGCTGATATGCCTGCACCTCCTGCACTGAAGCCGAGCCAAAGATGACCAAGTCGTCGGCGTATAGAGCATGAGTCAGGATGGGTGCTCCCTGTGCTAGTATCACCCCTTCTATTCGTCCTTGCGCTTGCACTCTGTTTATGTGTCGTGTGAGGAACTCCATTGATATAATAAACAAATACGGGGATAGCGGACATCCTTGGCGTAGCCCTCGTGATGGCGGTATGAATCCATCCCCCCTCCCATTCACCCATATAGATACTTTGCTGGATTTCAAACACGACACAATCAGCGCCACCAAAGCCATCGGGACCCCTACAGTCAAGAGGGCCTCCTCAATGAAGCTCCACTCTACTGTGTCAAATGCCTTGTTGATATCGGCCTTCAACGCAAATGACCGGCCAGAGTAATCTCTAGAGTTAAATGAATGAATTACCTCTCTCATCAAGATGGTATTATCTGATATACTCCGACCTCGGATGAACGCCGTTTGATTAGCTGATATAATCTTTGTAATAATCTTTGTAAACAAACGATACAGCACACTACCAATACTCAATGGCCTATAATCGCGAGGGGTTGCAGGCTCCGGACACTTTGGTATTAATACTATCTTGCATAGCATCCATTCCTGGGGTGCAGTGCTCGAGCTAAAAGCCTTCTGAATGATTCGACATACATCACCTTTAAAAACAGCCCATTTCTGTTGTATCAGGCGTGCAGTCAAACCATCGGGCCCTGGGGCCTTATCGAGTCCTAGCTGCATAAGGGTTTCGTGGATCTCTGTTTCAGTTGGGGCCTTAATCAGTTGGGTTTGTGCCTCCTGCAGTATGACAGGTTCCGCCCCATGTGTGATACGGGCCATATATTCCTTAATAGCAGGCCGGCCTTCTTCCTGCTGGGCCTGTGATTGATAAAGGGCCTGAAAGTATGTAATGAACACCTTTGTAATGCCCTGTTCATCCGTGATATTCACGTCCTGTTCATTTCTGACAGCCACTATCTTATTCATGCGACGCCTGTGTGTAGCCATTGCGTGAAAGAAGGCAGTGTTTTTATCACCCCCTTGAGCCCATTGCACTCTAGAGCGCTGGGCCCAATACTCATTCAGATCTTCTTCTGCCTTCCTCAACTGTACGAGCAGAGCCTCTTCCACTGCCTGATCTTGCCTTGAAGGGTGCAATGATTGATGCTGCAGTATTTGCTCGTTAAGTCTATCAACCGCTTTTTTTGGGGTTTCAAGTTTCCGGCTCCACTCTGTAATAGCCGCCTTCATGTCCCTATATTTATCCTGCCATGCACATTCACCCGCATTAAACCACTACTCCTCCCATACCTCCGCGAAGTCTTGTTGATGAAGCCACCAGTGTTCCACTCTAAAACTGGACCCCACCCGAGCCTCCTCTTTAGTTCGCAGCATGATGGGGCAGTGATCACTTTGCGTACGTGGCATATGGTTCACGTATGCATCCGGAAACAATTTGCACCAAGCCGTATTAGCAATCACCCGATCTAGCCTTACATGGACCCCATCAGAAGTGTTGGGCTTGTTCGTCCACGTGAATGCCGGTCCCTTAAACCCAAGGTCTATAAGCCCCGCATCGAACAGAAACTCCCTGAAGCGCACACCATTCTGGTTGAGCCTTCCATTTCCACCATATTTCTCCCCCACCTCCGTGATAGCATTAAAATCGCCAATGCAACAGAGTGGTGCATTTAATCTCGCCAACTGCATGATATCATTCCATATACGAGGGTTGTCCCTGTAGGATGCATCCCCATACACACAAGCCAATATCCACGGCGGCTTCCCCGCCGTCTCGATCCACGCAAAAAAGTAGTATTGCGTTTTATCAAACACCCTGACTTTCACATGCGACCCCCACATCAACCAAAGCCCCCCCGACAAACCATTCGCCGGAAAGACATCAAAATGCTGTAAGGATGTACTTCGCAAAAACTGCACCGATTTCTGACACGAGCTTTTTGTTTCGGACACAAATGCCACATCAGCTCGGGTCGAAATGAGGAGTGACTTAAGGAATTGTTTTCTCCGCGGCCCCCTCCCACCGCGGCAATTCCAAGAAATTATATTCATTGATGAACCGGCGACGGCTCATGTTCCGTCGCCTTCTTGCGTTTGTTATTATTCTGGCCCTGCTCATGCTCTGTTCCACCCCTATATGCAGTAGTGTTGCCTGCTATGCCCTGACCGTGTCCCTGCTGCTGGTACAACATCAAGTTCAGGTGTCTATGCCCCTGGAATGCTTCATTTGCACGCAGTATTGGATCATGGCCCGCATGATAATTTAGGTCCAGATTCTGCAAATTCTGGGCTGTGACCTGCGCCGCTTGCTGTGATATGGGCTGGGAGTCCGGCACCCAATGCTCGCTATTTTGGCCCATTTGACCCGGATTAAGGTGGGCCGTATTTGCAAAACTGTGGGTTGCAGCTGGATTGCTAGCGCCCCTTACCGTTGGGCCCGGAAGGATTCCTAAGCCCGTTATCCATGGGCCAAATTTTGGGTTCAATATATCTTTCATTTCTGGTTTGCTACTATACTGACTTTCATATTTCAACCTGGTTAACCTTTGTCTATGTGGGCAACTAGTCAACTCATGGCCAACACAACCGCAGAACAAACAAACTCTAGATACTTTCTCATAAACCAGCAAGGTAGTGATGGGGCCAAGTGTTGGATGGGTGATGGTCACTCTATCCTTGAGTGGTTTTGAGATAGGGTGCAATATTTTTACCTTATAGCTTCTTTGGCCATTGATATTGACCTGCTGCACTTCAGATCGCGTAGTGCCGATCATTCTGGCCAGCATGTCCAGCCCGTCAGCAGACAGGACCTCTGGTGGTATGTTGTGCATCTGGACCCATACTTCCATGGGCTCGACGAATTCCGGTGTGAGATCCACCGACCCTAACGCCTGCTTCAACGCCACCACCTCAGATCTAAACGTCCACACACCTCTACTAATAGTGCGATACATCTCCTGTAGATCAGTGAATTCCACTAGGTACGTGTTGCGAGCAACCGGTACGATGCTGCTGTGCGGCCCCAGACCCCACACACGCGACATATGAGCTACAAAGTGGGAGTCCAGTGAGACCCTATCAGAGACTACCTTTGCTACCGCGCAACGCGTCCAATCCCGAGAGGAGAATGCGTGTTGCGACAGGCTCCATTCCTCAGGTAGCGGATGCTCCTATGCATTGAGCGTCGCAAACTGTTCAATGAGTTGCTCGTTAGTTAAATCCATGGCTAGTGACGGGAGGGAGTTGCACTGCGCCAAGGGGTTTGAAACAGAGAGCGGAGTGTTACTGCGTGGTGCCAACACTCTCTTTCTCCTTTGGTTTACAGAAGGCGTCTGTAACCAGATGGTTCCCACATTAAAGCCAGTAGGGGGCTGTATTTCCTTATTCATGCATGCACCATCACCAAGGTGATCGCTTTTAGAAAAGTTACCTGCACATCCCCCTTCTATTTTGTTTTTAATAGGCTCAGGACTGCACAGAGTGAAAGACCCTATTTTGAGAATAAAACAGCTATCTATACAGCCAGTAGTATCCTGAGCAGTGTCATTTAGCGGTTCACCCCTCCCTTTACCCGCACTCAACAGCTGGAGCCCAAGTGGGTACTGAGGTGCATCAGTCTTTCTTACCACCGTGGTCCTTGTTCTAAGTGGGCCCCTCTGTAATTCTTGTCCCCCAGACAGATGCATGCTCCCCACTGTGTAACCATTGCACCGTTGCACCCCTGCGAGATTTTTTGTGGCATAGCTACCATGACTTTGTGTGGTGGGTGTCCCTATGTAGTGGCCATAACGACACGCTTCCTTGGGGAGCTCCAGTTCATACCAGGGCGGCGGTGGTGATGTCGGGTGCTCCATGAAGTCAGAGTTGTACCCACTAGACGGGGTATTGGCCGGGGCACAGCGGTATCCACTCAGGTCTTCCTCTTCGTTGGCACTAGGTATTTCATCATCATAATCAATATCATCATCACCTTCACTGGGCGGGTCATCTCCAGTGACTAACTCCCACCCATGGACATCAATTGGGCAGGAGATCCAGTAGTTGTTATCTAGAATCCAGGTGAAGAGCGGTATCGCATCAGGGGAAGGACTCAACACATAGAGGGAGAGATCCCGATCCACACCGGTGACGTTCCCAGCTGCTATTCCATCAATGGTACCAAATGGGGCTACCGCTCTATCAAAGAACTCGTCATGCCATAGGTTCGCCGGGAAGTCTCGAATCGTAATGGAGACCCGGTACCTATTAGGGGCACGATATCGGACTTGCCGATCATTCCACCTCCTGAGCTTCGTACCCCTCGTGGATATCCAGTGTTGTTCATCCGCCATAACTTGACTACGAGGTAACGTCTCAGGCAGAGTGACCAAAACATCCCCCTGAGTGTATGGGCAAGCCTGATAATCGGAGGTTTGGCCCCCATAGCGGTCAGCCATTGCATAAAGCAGCTGGGCTATAGTTGGCAGACCACCCGGCGAGCATGGCTGCAGCAGGATTAGGTGCTCTGCCGCCTCCTGAAGAGCGTTGTACCGCGCATTGTGTGGCGGGTACAAACACGAGAAAGGCGGTCTGACCTGAGGGAAAGCAGGGAAAGCCTGCATCATGGTTTCTAGGTTGAGGGAACGAGAAATAATGGTAGGTATGAAGGTGGTATAGGTAGGTAGCTATAGTAAATGTAATGCAGAGAGTATGGGAGTGAGTACTATACTAAGTAGCAATAATGGAGATAGCTGGTGAGAAAGTAAGGAAGTGCATGCAGATTAGGGTGAAGAAGTGGTAGTGGGGGCCTTAATGGCTGTGGTGGCTAGGTAGGGAGGGGGGGGGGGGGGGTTCCGCCATTGTTACCGGTCTATCCTTTCTCTCTTTTACTATTCCATCCCTGCTCCTTGCCATCATCATATATACAACTCCGTCTCCATTATACAAGTTTACAAGACTTATAAAGGGGTGTATAACATCTAACTCGGGATCATCCAACGCGTTGCCGAATTGGCAGTACGGTCCGGACCGTCGGATTTCATCGGGATCCGTGAAAAAGTAATGAGTCTGGATCTCAACGTAACCCGCACTGTTGGATCTGCGCTGCCAATTCGGCAGCGCGTCGGACAATCCGGACTCATAACGTCTACAACGATCACAAAAATGAAGAACCAGCCTTTGGTCTAGTGGTTAAGGGTAACGCTCTCCGTGTGGAAGGTCGAGGGTTCGAAACCCGGATGGAAGGGTTTTTTATAGACGTATAAATTTGAGTGGCTTGACCCTCATCTTTATCTCCAAAAAAAAAACGATCACGAAAATGAGTTGTTTCGTTTTCGTTTCGTTTTGTCTAACTAAACAAAAAATCGTTTCATTTGATAAAACGAAAATAATTGTTTAACAGTAAGAATTTTCTGTTAAGATGGAAAACGGAATGGAAAGAGCCGTGACGTTTTGTTAATCGTTTCATTTCGTTTAACAAAGCAAAAGATCATTCCGTTTTTATTTCATTTGAGACGAAACGAAATAACAGAAAACGGTCCTCTGTTTACACCTGCTTACAACCAGAGTCCAGAGCACAACTGAACAACTGAACAACCAGCTCATTCTTTTTTCTGAGTTGTTTTTTGCGCTCTGGAGCATGATTGATTATTTGATTAGCATCTAGCATGGTGGTTTCGCCAAATAGGGCCCGGCATAATTTGGGTTCTAGTTCTACTGTCAAGATTCTAGAAATGTCTTCCTTCACTGGACTGGCCGGACATTATTCGAATTTTTATTATTCGATTTGCATATTTTGCAGCTAAGTTTTGAAAAAAAAAAGTATTCAATAATTTGCATGTGAATTTTTAAACAGAACCCCTTGTGCGTTGAGTTTTTTTCATATTTCAATATTTTTTCTTTTTGCGAGTCTGAGTTCTTTATGGATGAAATAATATTTATTACTGGCAATGAATTCTAACTTCTTTTTAGTTAATTATTGTAACTCTTATCATTATTTTATTTTTAAATGAAGGAATGTGTTATTACTCTCCTCAAGTAATTTAACTAAAGTCATGCATTCATGATTTCCTCAAAGAAAAAAATTTATACATTCATTCATTTTGTTCTCATTTAAATACTTTATTATTTGTATTTCATACAAGATTGGAAAAATTTTACGAACTTAATAATAATGCATTAAATAATATATATGTTCCGAGCTAGACTATTATGAAAATTTTATGTTATTGTGTCCAAAATCACGATTTATGGTGCTCAGTAAATTATTTATATGAAAATATTGGAGACTACAAAAATTTTTCATTTTTAGAGTTTTCTAAGTATTTGTTTTGCATTTTTGAAAGTAGCATGTACAAGCATCAATATTTTATTAATATTTATGAGCTATTTTTTAAAATTCAAAATAAATACTTAGAAAGCTCTAAAAATGAAAATTTTTTGTATTCCTCAATATTTTCATATAAAGAATTTATTTACCACCATAAATCATGATTTCGGACATGATAACATAAATTTTGAAGTATTAGCATTTTGGTCCGAAATGCTAATGTTAGTATAATAGTCTAGATCTATATGTTCCCAACTCTATAAAATGTCATCAATGCTTTCATAGATGTCCTCTTATATTAAAGAATCTTAATTTGTCCTTGCAGTCCAATTCAATATATAAACCTTTTGCTTTTTACCAACTAGTGTGTACAATATTTGTCAATATTGCTTTTTACCAACTATAGTCCCCCCCGTTTGGTAGTGTAGTAAGATTATAATAAGGTGATTTAAGTTACCAAACGGAAGTGATTTAAGGTGGAGTAAGTTAACGCAGCTATATAGAAGTAGTAAACTAAATTACCAACATTTCACATTATTTATACATTTACCCACTTTACTTCACTACTACCAAACACCAGTGATTTAGTGTTTTATCCCGCTTTAACTTACTACACTTGCAAACGGAATGGGTGTGTACAATATTTGTCAATGTCCTGATATTTCATGTTGCAATGGTATCGGTGGCTCTAGAAACTACTACTTAAAAAAAAAGTCAATGTCCACAAAAAAAACGACAACATTCCATAATTTCCATTTATGGCCAAATTAAGTGAAATAATAGGAGATGGAGATGGAGATGGTGTATGTGACTATGTCGGTATGTCTTTCTGTGGCGGCCTGGGGATTCGCCGGGTCCAAATCTAAAGCAGGTTATGCTTTTTCGATCGGATGGATGACATCATTCATGTGCCACTACAATTTCAAAGTACTAAGGTATATGATATCTCAGCTGTCATATGAAGAAAAGTGAGTCGGAATCGTCTGCCGCACTGCACATTCGGCAGTGTGGATCCGACGGTGCAGCTTACGTCGGGATCCGAACTCATTACTTTTCACAGATCCCGACGTAAGCTGCACCGTCGGATCCGCGCTGCCAAATATGCAATGCAGTAGACGATCCCGTGTTAAGAAGAGTAGGGTCTGCTTTTTTAAAAAGAAAAGAAAAGACAACGGATTTCAATCCAGGTTCGCCTCCAGATTATCATTGAGAGTGGTTGTTCCAACTTCCGAGTACACAGTACTCTTTAGCATATTTAAAAGATTAAATAAATATTGGAGATATACGGTGAATCGGGTAATATCTGGTGTTCTCAATATTAATGTCCACGTTGTTACGTAATTTGATCTTAGGAGTTATCAAATTTGAGATAAGGATTACATATTTTGTTTATGCGTAGACATGTGGATAATTAAAAGTAACATATGAAGTATTGATTATTTTATTAATATTATATAATTGCTATTAAAAAATCTGAAATAAATACTTAAAAATCTCCAAAAATAAAAAAAATTTGCATGCTATAAGATTTTGATATAAAGAATTTATTGAGCCATATAAATCAAAATTTGGATATTATTTGATATGTTTTTGATGTTAAGCTCACGGGAGGCTTCCGTGAGCTTAAGAGCACGGTATATTGCTGGCAATGAATTCTAACTTTTTTTAGTTAATTATTGTAACTCTTATCATTAATTTATTTTTAAATGAAGGAATGCCTTATTAGTTATTACTCTGCTTAAGCAAATTAACTAAAGTCATGCATTTATGATTTCCTCAAAGAAAAAAGAGTTATACATTCATTCATTTGTTCTCATTTAAATACTTTACTATTTGTATTTCATATAAAATTCGAAACCTTTCACGAATTTAATAGAAATACATTAAATAATATATATTTTCCCAACTCTATAAAATGTCATCAATGCTTTCATAGATGTCCTCTCAATATTAAAGACTCTTAATTTGTCCTTGCAGACCAATTCAATATATAAACCTTTTGCTTTCGCTTTTTTACCAACTAGTGTGTACAATATTTGTCAATATTGCCTTTTACCAACTAGTCCCCCGTTTGGTAGTGTAGTAAGATTATAATAAGGTGATTTAAATTACCAAAAGGAAGTGATTTAAGGTGTAGTAAGTTAATGCAGCTATATAGATGTAGTAAACTAAATTACCAATATTTCACATTATTTACACATTTACCCACTTTTTTTTTTGAAAAAAGTAGGCTCAAAACATCCTATCGTTTCTATTGCAGAACCTTAAATTAAGTTGTACAGAACAATCAAAAGTAAAAGAGCAAATGAGAACTAAAATCAGTGGATGAGGGCAACACGCCCACACACCTTAACCTGATAACCAAAAAATTAAAAAGAAAAAGCCACACAGGCAAAACATAAATCTCATGACCAAAGAGTTTAACATACTCCACATCTGCTCTCAAAACTAAGAAACACTATTACATGTATTGCCTCTGAAACTGAAGCCCCTACTAAGAAACACCATTACATGTATAGTACATGTGATCCACTGAAACTGAAGCCCCCTGTGCTTGGTAACCATTTCCACCATACCATATTCTCACTTATATTATCCAATAACCAAGCTGAGAAATCTGCTCTTTTAGTTTCATGCACCCCTACTACATGTATTGCCTCTTGTGTCAGAATCTCCTTCAATTTCCAATTGATATTGGTTTGACTTATTCTCCAAATGAATGATGACAGAATATTGCCCAATTACCTCCCCCAACACCTTGAACAGTGAGGTATCTACCCAAATCCTCTCTAACTACATGGATATGCTGCTGACTGAGTATTTCCTGTAATCTCTTTCTCTTTTTTTTTTTTGGAATCCCCAACCCTCGGGCATTTCAGGTGAGAATGATTTATCTAGTGAAAGTTTACTCCCCCTCAATGAATTGAGCAACCCAAGAGCAATTACCTTTGTTGTCAGCATTCAATTGAGAGAGAAATTTATCCACCACTCTTGAGATTGTCTCCTAATCTAGATCTTGAATCTGATGTAAAGTTGAGAGTCGGGTTTCCTGATTAATTCCCAAACTAATCCCTATTTTAGAGAATAGAGAAAACACCTCTGCATCGGTTTTATTAGAAAAGGGAAATAAGGATAATATTTCTGTACCTACTGTGTACATCTCTTTATTAATACGATGGTGAACTCTGGCACTCCACCTCACAGTGGTATTCTAAGAAGGTACAGCGGATCCTGTTTTGGCAGCCACCATTGTAGCTTCATGTGGCGAGTCTACAATTGCCTCTGAAACTGGTAAATCAGAATCTGGTAAAGCATTGTCAAATACTATCTCCATCTGTACATCACCTATCACTGGATCCTTCACCACCATATTTGCCATCAAGTCTTGCTGAATGTCAAGTTTTTCAGGTTCAATTGAAGATATTTCAATACCAGAATCAGGAATCAGATTCTCCCCCCTCATGAATGCCTGCTATTGTCTTTGCTACCCATTCATATTGGCTAGAATCTCCTGGATTGTATGGAAAATTTCTAGATTCTAGTTCAAATTTTACCATAGTAGCTCGAGTTCTCTGGCCATGCCGCCTTAGATATACCAGCTTTGAAGAAGGGAGACTCGAGATATTTGCCATTTTGACACGCAGAAAGCGAAGATCTTTATTAAAGCGATCAATCTCTATAACCTCTGCAAATGATCAGACTAACCTTTGAATGTGTCCCTTTCCTCTATACACCAAGGCTGATATATGAACCCAATAATAATTGAGCTGCATACTGGGATCAATATCTTCTTCCTTCACTTTGGAGATTGCCCATGTTCCCTCTTCTATCTCCCACTTAGCTCCAATCCAAGATTTTCTCAAATGATTCGGTACCTTCACCAAGAATCGAGTCGCACTCAGCTGATCCGCTCTCCAATGCCATGAAGGGAAGCACTTTTTTAGATGTTGCTCTACCTGCAATGACGTCGACAAATTATCTGTCTCAATCACTACACATTTGCTGATCCAAATTTCAATACCCCCAGACTCCTTTGAGAAAGAAAGAAAATTATCTCTTGGAGAATCAAGATTCTGCTCCCTCTGCCACCGATGACATTCAAAAGCTTTATGACCCGGTTGTCTACACACAAAACAGATTGATTCCTTCTGACAATCTTTAGCAAGATGTCCTCGAACTCCACAACGATAGCATCGCAGCGGCCTTGTATGTCGAATCTTGCTTGAATCTTGATCTACTTCTGGCGATCGCTTTGAATTGCCCTGTGCCGGACTTCCACCAGCGGGGTCCAATGCCTTTCCTTGCGCCTGGGTTGCTGGAACAGAGAATCCCTTGAGAAATTGAGAGAACAAGTCAAACAAATGACTTGGAGAGGTTCGCACATTTATCCACTTTACTTTATCTATTTACTTCACTACTACCAAACATCAGTGATTTAGTGTTTTATTCCGCTTTAACTTACTACGTTTGCCAAACAGAAGGGGTGTGTACAAATACAATATTTGTCAATGTCCTGATATTTCATGTTGCAATGGTATCGGTGGCTCTATAAACCACTACTACTTCCATTTATGGCCAAATTAAGTGAAATAATAGGAGATGGAGATGGTGTATGTCTTTGTGTGGCGGCCTGGAGGGGTTTGCCGGGTCCAAATCTGCTGCTTTTCTGATCGGATGGATGGCATCAGATACCACTACAATCTCAAAGTACTTGGGTATATCTCAGCTGTCATATGAAAAAAAAGTAGAGTCTGTTTTTCTAAAAAGAAAAGAAAAGACAACGGATCTCAATCCAGGTTCGCCTCCAGATTCTCATTGAGAGCGGTTGTTCCAACTTCCGAGTACACGATACTCTTTAGCATATTTAAAAGATTAAATAAATATTAGAGATATACGGTGAATTGGGTCATATCTAGTGTTCTCAATATTAATGTCCACGTTGTTACAAAATTTGAGATAAGGATTACAAATTTTATTTATGTGTGGACATGCGGATAATTAAAATGATTACACATGAAAAATTCCAAACTAAACATCATATATGTTAAAATCTGTCGCCATATGTCAAAAGGATATGCATATTTTCCGTTATCAGTTCCTATAATCTTATTAGCAGATATATAAGTATGAGGAGGGATCCATTGACAATGGATAACTTGACAATTTTGACAATCCCACTTTTTAAAAATTTATAAAAAATCATAAAAAATCTTAAAAATAAAAAAAAGTTCACAGAAATATTACTTAACTTATAGATTGATTATGTATCAGATTATATCCAATTTAAACAACGTTTGATAGCTCTCAAAAGATCCGTTAAATTATAACCGTTGAAAAGTGCACAAAATTTTGATAAGTCATTAAACGATGTTCAAATTGATTGAAATTTGAAACTCTATCAATCTATAAGTCAAATAATACATCTATAAATCATTTTTCATTTTTAAGATTTTTTATGATTTTTTATAAATTTTTAAAAAAATGTATTGTCAAGATTGTCAAATTATCCATTGTCAATGGATCCCTCCTCTATAAGTATATAATTATAATAACATGAAAAAATATCATACAAGTGGACGCATAAGTGGACTGTTAATTATGCGATAGACATACCAATCAATCACATTAATTAGATTAATTTGTACCCCAGTACTATCCCTTAATTAATACTTCTTTCTCCTCTCATTTTTGGAATAGAGATGATATATATTTTTAATCTTCAAATTAGAAAGAGTGCTAATATATATTCGGTGCAATTACCACCTACTCATTTATTTTTTGTTGGTAAGAGTTGGTGAAGAAATCCACGGCACATATTGCTAATATAATGTGGTCCTAGTGAAATCCAATTAAATGCAATTAAACTTCTAACATTTTAATTCATGGTTAATTAACAGCTCATTTTATTCTATTAGCAAGCCACTCGGCTAAAACTTTTAAAATTTGCCTATAAATAAAAAGACGATCATAATGTAATCATATTTCACACTTCTCCGGATTTTTATTTAAACATAAAAATATTTCTAAGTTTTATATATATCAAGAGAATTCATAAAAGCAATGCAATTGATCAGCATTAATTAATATTCCTCAAATCCATAACACTTGGATTTCCACGATACATTAATGGTAATATATTTTTTTTAAGTGCAATGAAACAACCAATATATGCCATACGGAATTTATATCTTCTTATTATAATTCTGATGACACAATGAACACAATGATATAAACTAATCCAACTTAATTACATATTTGCCTATATGCAGACAGCAAAAGTTATCTATGATATATATCAGACAAATAAAACTTGACTTAATTTTAATTGGGCCACATTTCAAAATTCAAACTATAGTATATTAATATCTGCAAATGGCCTAGTAGCTCAAGTGATAGCTAATTAGGATGACTTTAATTTAAGAGGTCATGGGTTCAATCCTCTATAGACACAAAATAAAAGTTTCAATGAAACTGGTGGAGTATTCCACTTTCTTCAAAAAAAAAAGAAAGTATATTAATATCTGTTAATATTAATATATACGTACAGTAAAGCCATGACAGCGTGAACCTTTTGCACAAGATTCTGCCTTTGTCGTGGTAGAAAAAGAAGTTAACAAAAAAGCCCATTTAATTAGTTTAGTATCTATAATATAACAGCTCAAACGATGATGAAATCTCAGTACCGTGTTGGCAGTGATGAAATGAAAGTGTAAATGGCCGGTGCCGTGTGGGCACACAAACAAAAAAGGATTTGCCAGATATGAAATCAGAGATTATTAGATATTTAGATTAGTTATGAGTAGTTGCCATTGATTATCATTTATCAGGCATTGGCAAATTTTGTGTTTCCCTACATATGTACCAAATGTGTCGTGTGACATTGACATATGTCATATATATATATATATATATATATAAGAGGAGGGATTCCTTGACAATGCTAACTTTGACAATCTTAACAACTGAACATTTTAAAAATTTATAAAAATTCATAAAAAATCGTAAAATTGAAAAAAAATTTATGGATACATTTGTTAACTTGTAGATCGATAGTGTTCCAAATTTCAATCAATTTGAACATCGTTTGATGGCTTATCAAAATTTTGTGTATTTTTTAACGGTTGTAATTTAACAGATCTTTGAAAGGCTATCAAATATAACTTAAATTGAATATAATCGGAAATATCAAATTCTTGTAAATATCAAATTGTCAATGTCACACGACACATTAGGTAGATATGTAGGGAATAACTGAATATCAAATTCTTGTAAATATTTAGTCTCCGTTTGAGAGAGATAAAATGGGAATAACTGAATAAGGGCCTGTTCGGATTCAACCCCAACCCACAATATCGTTACTGATCTCGTGGGGAAAAGAAAATTTGCTCTCACAAAATTTATTTCTTCCCAACAAAACAGTAGCGATCCCATGGGTAGCGGGTGAGTCCGAACGGGGCCTAAGTATTATGAACTGGTAATGGGTCCATCTATACATCTCCCTTCTAGTAATTAAGTACCAAAGACCATGCAAATATACATGCAACCAAAGTTACCAAACAAACCTTCGTCTTGCAATTCACTCACTTTCAGAACAATCTTTTGGCGCCAAATTCGTATCTCTTAATTTATTTTGTTAGTTAAGTGGGGGGATGTGGGTGGGACCCTGTAATATATGAGAATGAAAATCCGACCCAAATTAGATCCGACAAAGGCACATCTTGGACCGCCTTCTCTTCTCTGGTCTTTTTGTGCCCTTTATTTAACCTAGTTTATATTACAGTGAAGAATTTTATAATTATATCACCGGGACAAAGGAATTAATTGCGGGCCTAAGACAAATCCACATGCAATTTAATTAATGGCACCTCATCTAAACACAAGGACAAATAAATGACTTATATTTATTTTGTGTAAGTTTAGCAAATATATTAGATACTATTAACAATTAAAAAAAAAAAAGGAAATGGAAAACTTGGGGTTGCCTTTGGATATAAAAACTTGCAACAATTTCAAGACTTATCACTTGTACAAAGTGGTACTGCAATTAAATCCACTTCTCTGGCATTCAACCAACATCAACCCAATTAAATATCATCAGAACAGAACATTGTATGTATGTAACTATATATAGACAGGCAGTTGGGTGAGGAAATTTAATGCAAATCGGAAGTTATATCCTTTTCATCAATGCATAAAAACTTAAAAAAAGGCAAAATTTATTGTTTGTTTGTTTTAGACTGGAGCTCAGGACCGAGAATCCGATATGGTTGGTCCAAGCCCAAGGTATATTGGGCCAGTAGCCTTTAGCATATATAAATACAAAAAATGATATCAAAATTGATACTGATTGTATTAGTATTTTATGTTAAACTAGTAAAAAGTCCACTCTTTGCTTTGGACTAAAATTATTATTTCTTATAAATCAAATATGTAATGGACCTTAATTTGAGATAATTTATACGGGCCTTAATTTTAATGGGCTGAGAACGTCAACGGGCATTAACGTACATCAACATTTCTGATCTATCTAAGAAAATGATCAACGGCTCAGATGTGAGGATAGTCCTTTCATGTCATTTTTTCTAATATGCTTTTATTATTAGTAAGGATATGTAATGGACCTTAATTTGAGATAGTTTATACGGGTCTTAATTTTAATGGGCTGAGAACGTCAACGGGCATTAACGTACATCAACGATTCTGATCTATCTAAAAAAATGATCAACGGCTCAGATGTGAGGATAGCATTTTCATGTCATTTTTTCCAATATGCTTTTATTATTAGTAAGGATGTATTGATATTTGATATTTATATTAACTCATTAAATTATTCAACTAATTTTTGTAATATTTTTCAATATATCGTACGAAGTAAATTACATAATAAAATTAACAATTTGAGTACATACTTATTTAATATAAATACTACCCACAGTTGGTATCAATTTTGACATCATTTTTAGTATCTCGGTAACATTTTTCTTTGATACTTTATACTATTTCCAAACTCCAAACTCCAAAATGCCATATGGCATATGGAACCTGCAAATTCCAACCCAAAAATATTGTTTCTCAACATCAGGGTCCAACCCACCAAAAATCTTAATCACTCTTCTAACTATAATGCTGTGATCCACATGGATTGATTGCACTCTTGGTTCTGTGCCCTACCATGTAACGAGTCGCAACATCATTACAACAACATACCCGCTGCACAAAAGACATCAGAAATCGACATTGACTGTAACAAACTCTAAGCTCTAAGCCTCTAACTGAAAGAATGAGTTAAACCAAACAGTACTCACCAATCGGTAAACATCATTACATTACTAGCAGCTAATAACAACAACAACAAAACAAATCCAACGGTCCATCCAACTGATTACTTACTTTACCCCTTTGTAATCTAATAATCTGTAACCGCCAAACCCAACTACCATCCTCTGTAGCGCTGCGCATTGTGTAGCACAGAATATGAACCGTTAGATCGTCTTGAGATTCGATCCAGCGTAGATCCCGAGATGATCTAACGGTTCACATTCTGCGCTACACGATGCAGGCGCTACAGAGGATATGAAAATCAAGTACCCAACCCAACCCACCGCACTCTCTCTTACAAGTAGACCCTACTCCCAGTGTCAATCTCGTCATTTCACAATTCCCCCCAAAATTCAATCCGAAAACCCAACCAAAAATGGGGGGAGAAAATCGTAACCGACAGAAACGGCCAAGTTCAACAACCCCAACACCAAGAAGCCCGCGCGCGCGGGAGCGGGTGGAGGGGATGAAGGCGTTCCCTCGGGACTTCGCCGGGGCGTTCCGGGACAACATCCGGCTTCTACTGGAGCGGCATTGCCAGAGGCACAGGGTGTCGGGGGACCACGACGGGGCGCTGGCGGCCTGGCGGACCACGCTGGTGGACGAGGGAACCGGGCAGCTGTTCGGGCTGTATTTTGTCGAGGAGCGAGTGGAGCTCTCCCAGACGCCGTTCTGCGACTACTGCCGCTGCGCCGGTGAGTAGTTAGTTAGATGGGGGTTTATGTTGGGGTTTAGTGGAATTGCTCTTGAATCTTGATCATCAGGGTCTCTGCAGAAATGGGTCTTTTTCTTTTCCTTGGAGATGTGCATTGTTGGTTTGATTTGAGAAATACTGATTCTTTGCTAAAGAAAATATGAAAATTTGCTTTGATGGGGTCTGTATTGTTCCAAAAATCTACACTTTTCTCTGGCAAGTTCAATTTGTTTGCCCTTGCAAGGGGGTTTTCTAGGGTTTGTTTGCTTCTTTTTCTCTTTTTCATGAAGTTGTGATTTTTGTTTGATATCAGTGCATACCGGGCGAGAGCTAGTATTGGATTGGTTAGTTAATGTTGCATGATCAATTTCAAGATTGGTTACTGTTAGATTGATTTTGTTTTTCAAGTTTCAATCTTTGCACTGTTTAGGCAATACCCAAAACCAAATATGTGCATTATTAATTTCAAGATTGCTAACAATTAGTTTAACTTTCATCCTCAAATTGCTATGTTTGCACTGTTTAGGCAATACCCAGAACCAAAATATATGTCTACTGGGCAAAAGCTAAGTAATTGAATTGATTGATTTATGTTGCATAATTTATTTGAAGTTTGCTAAAAATTAGTTTTATTTTCTTTTTCAAATTACTATCTTTGCACTGTTTAGGCAATACCCAGAACTATTTGTGCTTTTTCTCCCATAAGTAGATAAAGTTTGTTACTTTTTGGTGCTCTAAATGACCAGACCTTAAAGGAAAAGATTAATTTAATGCTCAGTTAGTTTACCTTAATTGTCTGCTTTTATTCACACTAATTAGTCATGTTCTCCTTTAATTTTTCAATAATTCAGAGTTCTTGCATTTTCAGGCTGGAGCCACCATTTGGTGTCGAGGCGGCGGTATCATGTAATAGTTCCTTCTATCGACGAGTGGGACCATTGCCAATTACCAGAGAACTTCATCCACAGCCAAACTCACCTTCTTCACGGTCTTCTCCATTGCAATGGATTTGGCCACCTTCTCTCGATCCATGGCCGCTCGTCAGGCAGCCATCTCAGAGGTCGCGATCTCATGGACTTGTGGGATCACCTCTGCGAATCATTGTGCATTCGGTCCGTATCAGTTGAGGATGTGTCAGCCAATTCTCTCTTTTTGCCTCTACGCCTTCTTTATTGCCTCTCCCATGGCCAACCCTGGTTTGCTCGGTGGGGTTACAGTTTCTCACACGGCTGCTATGGAATCACAAAGTCCACCTACTGTGCAGCTGTTGATTTTTTTTCTTCTTTGAACATCGAGTTTCTCCTCGATGAGCTAAAAGACGTGTCACTCGTAAAAGACGTTGGCCGGATTATTACCTTCTACAGGCAGCTCTCTGGTAAAGCGCTTCATACCATCCGAGAGTTGTTTGCCTACCTGCTTGAACTACGACACACTGAGAACTACCCTCCCACTGCTGCACCTATCCTTTCTTTGCCAGCACCTTCTGCTCAGCAAAGAAGACAAGTAGCAGCTGGTAGCTACAAAAGAAAGCGATTTCAGGATTTTGACAAGGTGGCAGAAAAGTTAGAGAGTCGTTGGCCAGTACGCCGCCTCCGATATGCAGCAGAGATTATTGTTGATGCTTTGCGTGAACATGGCACATTGACACGCCAAGAAGTGCGGGATGCAGCTAGACGAGCTATAGGGGACACGGGGTTAATTGATTTTGTGGTGAAATCCATTGGTGACACGGTTGTGGCTGGTCAAATTGTAAGGCGGACACCCCACCCCAGGACCCGTGTCTTAGAATTCAGTGTTGATGTTGTAGATGCGTCACGTCCAGTGCAGGCTGAAGAGGTAAAGCCACTTACTTGGCCTAGTAAAACTACTATTGGCCGGGACATAGACACATTGTATCAGTCTGTCATCAAGGGATATTGGCAGGAGGCACGTGTGATACTCGACTGTAAACACTGGGCAAAGCACTGGGGGATATGTGATGACACTGATGACAATCTTCGGTTTATCGTGGAGTGGCAGCCAATGCCATGGGAGATGTCAGTGCTGAGAGGAACTCCGCTGCCTGGGGAGGTGGTGGTGGTCGAGCCACATGCCTCAGTGGGTGATTTGGTGGCGATAGCTGAACATGCCATGCAGGACACCTATTGTATCATGGAAAGGTTTCGGGCCCATTCCGTGGTAGGATTATCTGGGGATGTTTGGGAGCCTGTATTGTCTGGTGGGGCCGAGTCTGGTGCTAGAATCGGGATTATTGGTTCTGGGGTTGATCTGAATAGCCCACTAAGGTCAGATTACGCTTTGTACTTCTCTACTTTAGTCAAATACAAGACCCGAACTAATTGGAGATCGATCACTCATCTTTTTTGCGATTTTGCATTTGTTGTTCTCGGTTTGCAACTGTAATAATCTGTATATGCCATGAACAGGTACGAAAGAGGGGAAGATATATGGATGGTGGAGTGCTTGTGCGGGGCGAGGGAGGACGACGGGGAGATGATGATAGCTTGTGATGTCTGTGCCACGTGGCATCACATGCGCTGTATGGGATTGGCTGATGATCAAGACACTTCCTCAATGTTTCTCTGTCCCAGGTGCGCCGGCACCTCTCTTGATGCAGGCGAGATGCCCTTGGTCCCTTCGCTGGAGGCATGAACTTGCGGTGCAGATGTGTACATCCATCGGATGATGTTGTAGCTATTCTAACTAACTATAGGCATTCTGTAGAGGGTTTTGGTTGTTGTACTTGTCGAATAGGAATTCAATTGATTCTTTCATTGCCCCTGTTGTAAACAAAGTGGAGTGCTCATCCTCTGTAGCGCTGCATTGTGTAGCGCAGGATGCAAACTGTTAGATCATCTCAATATTTGTGCCAGCACAGATCTCGAGATGATCTAACGGTTCACATCCTGCGCTACACAATGCAGCGCTACAAAGGATATGAAGTCAACAAAGTGTATGTAGTTCTTTAATTCTTTTTGTGTATATGAGGATACCAGTGAGACTAGATTCAGGGTGAACGGTTTGTGTTCATTGTACAGAATTGTATAAAATTGTTATTTTTCAGTCCTTATTCTTGGCTCCTTTTATTAGTCTTCTGTAACGTTGTGAACTGAAATTAGATTCATACCTGCATCTCAATAATTTGAACATAAAAGATCACACCGTTTTAGGATTCTACAATTTGTTTTCTGTTGTTGATTTCATTAGTTTCAAGTAGAAATTACCAAAGAAACAGGTATAATGTATTGCACTATAGCATGCTTTTATATTTTTGATCAAATTAATCCTGCACGAGACCACTCAAAGAAAATTAGTAATCTCGATTCCTTTGTCCCTGACAGTTCAAATATATAAGAACATTTTTTGAATCTGTAGATTGATTGCATTTCAAATCTCATGCAATTTAAAGCGGTGTTTGATATTTTACTCTAAAAAGATTTAATTTATTTTTGTCATAGATAGATATCAAACAATATCTAGATTACATGAAATTAGAAATATAATCAATTTATTAACTCGAGAAAATTGCCTACATTTTTTTTTATTTTTGTTTTTACAATCTGAATTTCATTAAAAGAAAAAAAAAACCGTTACACAAAGGATCCCACACAAGAGCAATAACAACTAACAAGAATTCCTTCGTATAATGCATGTAGGTCGTGTGTAACGAGTCACAACTTATGAGTCCGTGACATAAAGTCTGTCAGATCCATACCACAGACTCAACCCCACAATCCCCCTCACACCCAATCCCACGAGTGCTCATCCCCTGACTCACTGCACTGCGCCGTTGGATCATCTCAAGATCCGCACTGGCACGTATCTCGAGACAATCCAACGGCTGATATAGTGTACTGCCCATTGCAGTACCCGCCGCAGTCGTCTCCCCTCCATTTCTCCTCTCCGCGCCTCGATCCCTCTCTCCCACCACCATCGGCAACCATGGTGCACACCGCCTACGACGCGGCCGAGCTGGTGCGCGGCTGTCCGGCCCGGATCGACGCGGTGGCATGCCACTCGGGCAAGCTCCTGCTCGGCTGCTCCGACTGCTCGCTCAAAATCTACGCGCCCTCGTCCGCGACGCTCGAGCCTTCCCCGGACAGCGAGATCCGGCGGGACAGCTACGCGCTGGAACGATCCGTGAGTTCGTTCTGGCGGAGAGCGCCCACGGCCATGGAGGCGTCGCAGTCGAGGGATCTACTGCTGTCCCTGTCCGAGTGGGTCGCCGTGCACCGGTTGCCCGGGCTGGAGTCTCTCGTGGCCATCGGGAAGACGAAAGGAGCTAATGTGTTCAGCTGGGATGATCGGAGAGGGCTCCTGTGCGTCGGGAGACAGCGGAGAGTCATCATCTATCGACTCGACGGTATTCAGATTGTTTCGATCATTAATTTCTCTTTAATTTGACTCATCTAGATCATAATCGTACTTGTTAGGTTTAAGGTTTAAACTATACCAATTTCATGGAATGGATATGTTAAGGAAATATTTCATGGATGTCCAAACTTTATATCTTAACTGCACCACTGCCCAAGCAGTTAAATTAATTTCACAGATGCCCAATTCAAAGGGCGCAAGTTGTACTTGTGCCCTTTAGACTCGTATTAACTTGCCCACCTCTATCCATTGCTCGTGTAACTTGGCTGTTTAGGCATAACAGGAAGAGGTTAAGGGCGCAAGTTGGATTCACGCCCTTAAGTTTGGACATTGGTGAAAATAACTGGACTGTTTAGGCAGTGGTAGAGATGAGAACAATAGTTTGGGCATCTACGAAAGAGTAATTGCATTACGATTTGCGAGGGAATGGAATGGAATGGATGGAGGATGGGAAATTGAAAAAACGCTGAACTAATGGGCTTTATTGTTGCGTTAGGTGGGCGTGAATTTGTGGAGGTGAAGGAATACAGCGTGCCGGACACAGTGCGGTCCATGGCATGGTGCGGTGACAACATATGCCTGGGCATCAGGAAGGAATATGTGATCTTGAATAGTATCACTGGTGTGTTAAAGGATGTATTTGCTTCCGGAAGGTCTCCTCCTCTAGTCGTAGCACTGCCGACTGGAGAGCTTCTCCTAGGGAAGGTAAAGCTTGAATCCTAAGGATGTGGTTATGGTACTGTAGCATTAGTTTGAGGTTTATGTATTAAACAAGACACTTTGATCAGCAACCAATTTTGGCTTTGTTATGCAGTTATGCGGCATAGGTGTCTTCAAATAACTTCGTTTTAGTTGTTTGGAATATTTGATTGATATTTGCTTCTGATGGAGACATTCTTTTGTTGTGTTACTAGGACAATATTGGAGTTTTTGTTGACCAAACTGGGAAATTACTACAAGAAGGTAAGATATGCTGGTCAGATACACCCACAATGGTTGCCATCCACCGACCTTATGCGGTGGCTCGTTTGCCAAGACACATTGAGGTACGGCATAAATTTATGGCATTGTCATTGCTGATTTCTAGATGTGGAATTGATGATTGAAAAACATGTTTCAGATTCGGTCCCTTAGAGCACCTAATCCTCTGATCCAGACTGTTGTCCTACGTGATGTGAATCTGCTGCTTCAGATTAATAACTGCATTGTTGCTGCACAAGGAAATTCACTTCATGGTCTCATGCCAGTCCCTATTGGAGCACAGGTACATGGTGAATTGAGAAAGAAAAAAATTGCATATTCTAACTGGAACTTTTTATTATTTTAGTTAAACATTCGGGTAAAAAGTGTTAATCTGATAAACTCAATCCAAGCCAAACTAAAAATAAGTTGAGTTAAGATGTATTAATTGATATGTATATATATAACTGAACTTGTAAAATAGTCAGATCTGTTAGCTTGTATGCCAGGCAATATAATGTTACTTGTTAGTTTATTGGTGTTATGTGTACCAGTATTACTGCAAGAATATAAATAATATTGTTAATATTTTGGTTGATTTAATGAAAGCTTATTTTATTTGGTTTTCAATTATGAAGACCAAACTGAAAACATAGAATTACAAAGGCACGCCCACCTGTATGTTCTCTTTTCTAGTTTTTGACAATAGTGACACTTGAGGGTACCAACTGTTTTCATTCTGGTTATGATTTATTACTCAGCATTTATTTTCATCTCTTTTCAATTTTTCATATATTAAGGCTGTTTTTTTTTTTTTTTTTTTTTCTATAAGAACGAAGAAAAGAAAAAAAGACACTTCTTTTTGCTAGTACAGAGTAGTAGCACATTTGTGTTTCTGGCCTGATTACGGGAACATGTATTGGTGTAGGCCACAGAAACTCTCTATACATTAGAATTTAAACCAAAGTCAGAACTAAATTTAGCAACTTCTTTTTTAGAATTTTTTTTTTTTTGAACTTTATCCCATACTTGTAAAACATGGAGAATATGGGTCTATTTGGATTGGCAAATTTAGAAGTTAGCTAGTGCTGTGCTAGGTAGTTAATACATGTAGCTTATAGCAGTAAGTTTAGGTGGTAGTGTTTAGTAGTGGTCAGATAATTCAGTACGTGTTGAATAGTACAAAATGACTTGAAATTTTTGATGTAAGACAGAATAATATGAGTTGCAGTTGTTATCAGAAAGTGTGTCTCATCTTTTCTGTTCTCCATCGAAATTATTTTCCAACAATTTGGTATAAGAGCTATTGAATATCCAACTCTATATTCATGTTTGAACTTTATATTCTGTTAGGGGCTTAGGGCCTAACAGAACCATAACTCTGCCCTAAGATCTAATTGTATGCCAAGCACCACTACTTCCCAACAGGAGCAAACAAACAAAAACATAAATATATCTACTTCATCTTTTCATAATTTGTTTTATTGTGGATTTCAGATAGTACAATTGACGGCATCAGGAGAATTTGAAGAAGCTTTGGCCTTATGCAAACTTCTTCCTCCTGAAGACTCCAGTCTTCGTGCCTCCAAGGAGAGCTCTATTCACATGAGGTCACTTTTTTTACTTTTTGGTACATTCTAAATTGTTGTACCGCCATACGTTAATAGTCTGCTATCCTTTTGGATCTCTGATTTTGTTTATAGCTTCTGCAAACTACTAGTAACCTATCAAACATATCAATTATTGTCTTCTGTACAGGTACGGACATTATTTATTTGATAATGGAAATTATGAGGAGGCAATGGAACAATTTCTTGCTTCCCAAGTTGACATAACCTACGTACTCTCTTTATTCCCTTCTCTTATCCTCCCGAAATTAGCACACGCAACTGTATCTGATAAAGCCGAGTCCACTGAGTCATCTTCACAGTTATCGAGGCAGTCTTCTGATGCATCTGATGAGATGGAAGCAGGTTCAGCTGCTCACACACAGCTGGGCGAACTGGATGAAAAGGAAACTAAAAAAATGAACCACAATGCATTAATGGCTCTTGTGAAGTATTTGCAGAAAAGGAGAGGCTCGATAATTGAGAGGGCTACAGTTGAGGTCACTGATGAGGTTGTCTCAGGAGCTGTTCATGATGGACTTGCCTTGTCAGACCCATATAGATCGAAGCCTTCAGTTAAGGTCTATATAAACATCCATATTTGCAAATCACAACTTCTAAGTTACCATTTAATATCTTTAATTAAATCTATGCATTTGTGATTACAATTTGAAGGACTTTCAAATTTGAGGAGCCTGTCAGATCACATATTAATGTTTTTTGTTTTTTCAATTTCCATGCATGTTAGCAGAGGCGGATGCAGACTCATGTAAGCTCGGTAGCTAGGGAAACTGCAACTGTACTTGACACTGCACTTCTTCAAGGACTTGTTCTGACCAACCAACTAAAGGGTGCACTCGATTTGCTAAAGGGGATGAATTATTGTGATTTGAAAATATTAGAAGAATTTTTAAAAGAGAGGAGACATTATACAGTACTCTTAGAGCTTTACAAGTGCAATGGCATGCACCATGAAGCACTCAAGTTACTCAACCAGCTGGTTGAAGAGACCAATACTGAGATCAATGAGAAGTTCAAGCCAAGTATGATAATTGATTATCTCAAGGTATTGCTTAGTTTTGTTTAACTGTGGATATATTAAATGGTTATGTGGGCATTTGTGAAATAGCTGCTTAACAACATGACCCTGAGTGACAAATTCTGTAACTTTCAAAACATTTATCAATACTAGAAGAAAACCTGCCCGTTGTTTGGAACTAAACCATTGCAATGGAATGGTCTAGATTGTTTAAAACATTGGTTTTGCGCAATCCAACAAATTATAAAAATAAAGTTAAAAAAGTGGACTTGTCTCATAAGCATAGCTCCGTGTTCACACATGCATTTGACTGTTTGGATACCTGAACTATTGAATTCTGAGAAATGAAGCTTTACCACATGAGGTTTTGTGCTTAGGAAGCAGAGTAGCGCCACCTCTTATCATTTCTATTACAAACTTGTAAATCTGCATTTTTACAGCCTCTGTGCAGGTCAGATCCAATGCTAGTTCTGGAGTCATCCCTGTATGTACTGGAGCGTTGCCCCAAAGAAACAATAGAGTTGTTTCTCTCTGAAAATGTCCCAGCTGACCTGGTCAACTCTTATCTAAAACAAAATGCTCCAAATTTGCAATCCACATACTTAGAGCTGATGCTTTCTATGAATGAGACCGGCATTAATCCTAATTTACAGAATGAACTGGTGAGGAACTGTTTCATCTTTATAGTTTATACTAAACTAGATCATCTTTGTACTTATCATATGAGAATGGTATGTCGTTACACTACAAAACTATCTTGACCATCAAGCTTTTTTTTTTTTTACCTTAGGGCTGTTATAGATAATTGATTTCCAAGAATGTGAAGATCCTTCTGAATTGTTTAATCTATTTTAGTTTTGTATATGTTGTTCTCTATGTTCCCCCAGTTGCTTGATATTATATATTCTCGCTGTCAGGTGCAATTATACCTATCGGAGGTGCTAGACTGGTACAATGCTCTGAAGGAAGAACAAAAATGGGATGAAAATGAGCTCTCTCCAACACGTAAAAAGTTGATTTCCACACTAGAAGTTATCTCTGGTTATAATGCCGGGAATCTGTTAAAACGCCTCCCTAGTGATGCTCTTTTTGAAGAATGTGCAATTCTTCTTGGAAAGATAAACCAACACCATCTTGCTTTATCCCTCTATGTTCATAAGGTAGAAAAAAGTTGAGAAATGCAAGGACCAAAATGGTGTAACCATATAAATGAAATCTAAGCCTCGGTCACTATTTTTCTCACCAAATTTTATGCAGGCTAAACTTGAAATTAGTCTCTAGGGCACAATCATAAGTATGCTTAATACAGTTCTATACCAACTAAATTTGAAATTAGTCAAAACCTGTATTATCTGGTTATATGCAATAACTAACTAGTTGAGGAACTTTAAGGTCCATACTTTTGGGAATTGTTAACAAGCCCAACTTGTTGATAAAATATAGTCGGTATTATTGTTCAAGCATGTGTCCAATGAACCCAGCTTCAGTTTTGCCCATTTGTTCAACACTTCTGACTTGCCAATGAGCTTCTTTATTACTGCACTAATCAGATTAAGCTTACACAGTCTTTACTTCCTCAGTAGTTTGTAAGCATACCTGAATCATTAAATTGCTGATACCTCATTGTTTTACATTACTTTGCTTTTGAATTTATAGAGGCTAAAATTGGCTTGACAATTTTTAGTCTAAGCCAAAGTGACACTATATGGTCTAATGGAATGACAATGAGTAAGAAGATTGAATGACAAAGATGACCTTAAATCAATAGAATACCAAGCTAACAACTATATATTTGATACTCCTCCAGCTGCAGTCATGTGAAAAGGCAGTTGCATATTGTGACCGCTTGTATGATGAAGGTGTAAACCAACCGACAAGACCAAACTCAAACATTTACCTAACACTCCTCCAAATATACCTAAACCCAAGAAAATTTGCACGGGAATCACAGCGCAAGGTCACTCCTGTTGCATCCCAGGTGGCACCAAAATCAGCTAACAAGAAACTAAAAGGAGGGTCGCGGCTATCAAAGAAGGTGGTGGAGATTGAGTTTGCAGAGGAGGCGAGATTTAATGCAAGTGGTACTGATAGTGGAAGAAGTGATGGGGAGATGGATGAGTTCAGTGAAGATGGTCAAAGTCAAAGTCAAGATCAAGGGGATAGCAAGGGAATAATGTTAAATGAGGCTCTTGATTTATTGAGCAAGAGATGGGACCGCATTAATGGAGCCCAGGCACTTAAGTTATTGCCAAGGGATACAAAACTTCAGGTAAGCAGACATGATTTTTATTACACTAGCTGGTAAAGAGAGGCGAAGCCAGAAAATATTTGTTGAAGCAAACAAAATGACCCTTACTTTATGGTTTGTTGTAGCTTAATAGTTTGTTTTTGTCTCAGAATTTGCTCTCTTTTCTGGAGCCTCTGCTAAAGAACTCAAGCGAACATCGCCGGAACTACTTGGTTATTAAGAACTTAAATTCTAGAGAGAATTTACAGGTAGATCTTTTAATCTTTTGCAAGAAATCTATCAGGTTCGATAAGCCTAGCGACTGATTATTATGTTTGTTTATACAATTTTGTTCTTTTCTTATTTTTTACTTAGGTAAAGGAGGAGCTATACAGACATAGGAAAACAGTGGTCAAGATTGACGCAGATAGTATGTGCTCTCTCTGCCACAAACGCATGGGGAATAGTGCCTTCGCAGTTTACCCCAATGGGAAGACCCTTGTGCACTTTGTGTGCTACAGGGACGCTCAGCGCGTCAAGTCTGGCCGAAGTGGGAGCCTGTCAAGACGCCTCTGAGTTCCCCGCTGCCCTGAAGCATGCGTGGATTGTTGTTTTTGCAGATATATATATATATATATTTTGTCTTTTTGGTTTTTAACTCATGTTTGTAACTAAATTGGTGTGCTTACTGTAAATAGTCCTTTTGTTTTGAGGAATAAGAATAATGCGACAAAGAGAATTTGTTATCACTGAATTTGAATTTTTTGTGTGCAAAACTAGCCTGATGTATGTTGAAACGTGTTGTGTATGTAATTTATACCTCAATTCCTGATTTTTTGAAGGAATAAAATTATTTTTCAAGAGAAACCTCAACTCCTGTTATTCTTCCAAGTGCTGTTCAGGGAAAAAATGATGTACAGACTAGGCTTTTAGCTTCTTTTTTTATTTTTTTTAAAGCCTTCTTGAACTCATTTTCTTTTGAGACGTCAGAACTCAGAAGTGTCGTAACCCTTGGGGTTTTAACGCCTGAAGTCCTTGGATAGGATTCGGGATATTTTGGCATAAGAGTGGCTGAACATGCAAAAAAATTGAGCAACCTTTATTTTTCTTGCTTGGGAGTTGGGACAGACTGCACATGTATAGTTTGGAATCAGATTTATCTCAGTAAAAAAAAAAAAGAAAGAAAGAAAGAAAAAAGAAAATCTGATTAGATTGGGACAGTGGGTACGAGGGGCGGGCCTAGGCATAAAGCAAGCCAGGCCCGTGCTCGGGCTTACATACTGACAGCAAGTGTATAAAATGGATATATGCCTGGGCTGGACTATATCAAATTGGACCGTCGGAGTAATAACATTATGCTCCAAAGTTTCAGTGTGTTTTTACTGTACTCGTCCAATGAGTTTGTAATAAAATACTACAGAATTTCCAAAACTATTGACTTCAAAAAACATTCAAGAATGTCACATGCGCTTTGTTTATAGAAAATAAATTACCAGGTCGATAAGCATGTTTATTCATGTAAGCACAAAGTTGAATAGGACCGAAGTGGTCGTGCGAAGCATGAATAAATTAAATTATAAGACATGAAGAAACAAAATTCTTCTATTCAGAACCTGAACAATTCATTTTTAATACTAGAGCTGTAACTCGGGCTTCGCCCCGAAATATGATAACAAAAAAATAATAAAGCTTATAAAATAAAATAAAAATATTTATTTTAAAAAAATAAAACATAATTTTAAAATTTTTGATGTGAATAATGATGATGATGTATAATTTATAAATAATAATAGTACATAAATGTTGAACCACTTTAAGGATTAAATTTTGTCTTAGACATATCATATTATCTTATTAAATGGGAGAGAGAATGAATATAAACCATTAGATCAAAGTAGATGAAGAGATTTAAACAAAATCAATGGTCAATAACATTGATGATGTGGCATAATTGAGGTGATTGGAGAGTTACCCATCTTTCTAGTTTACTAGAGCTGTGAATTGGGCTTCGCCCCGAAAAAATAATATTATATAAATTAATAGATATTAAAAATAAATATACAATTCTTCCTGAATATATCTTATTAAATAAATATTGAACTTAACATATTTTCTATACACTATATTTTAGCTACATATTAATTCATATAAAAGAATACAAAGAGTTGCAAATATTTTGAGTCTTAAATTGTTCTTTAGACAAATTATATTATCTCTTTAATGAAAAAGAAAAATTAATTTGAGTCATTTGATTATGATAAAGAAGAGAGAGAAACAAAATCAATGGTTGATATTAATGATAATGTGGCATAGCTAAAAAGCTTGGAAGCTTACCCTTCTTTCTAGAGTATGAATTATAGATTTGCCCATTGCCTCATGTAGAATTTGAACTATATTTTTTTTATTTTCCCAGACAAATGAATTGTCCTAGGCTTCCACGAATTTTAACGTGCACGCACATCCTTCTCAAAGCATTCCCACTTCTGTAGACTTGATTTTTAAAGTACAATACCGCAACAAAATATATTATTCATCAGCAAATATTTAATGACCAAGTAATTATCTTACTCTTGTATACGACAACGTAGGATCAAATCAAGATTCGAATGAGAAGTCTTTCGTATATAACTACATTGAAAATTTCGACTTCATATTCAACTAAACGAACAAAAAGAAAGAACGACGAAGTTTTGATGAGTTCCGATCAATAGTATTCTTTTTAAAAAAAATACAACATGAAAATAAAAAATTGCATCTTCATTCCCATTTTCAATACATCCAATTTCTTTGCTCAATAAAGATATCATATGAGACGTCCTCGGATGCAATTTCTTATTTTTGCTCCAGAACATATTTAGGAAACCACATCAGACTAATGGTTTCATATATCGTCAACTTTTTAGTATCCGATTTTTGTGCTATTGTACAATATCAACGTCATACGTTATCGAAAGAATAACAAATTAACAAATTAAAAAAAAAAATCACAATGAATACAGCTGACAACAAAATTGATTGATATGAGTACATACTGTCCTGTTTTATGTGTGATATGTCAAAAACACTTCTCTTCAAAGCTTCAAGCATCTTATCAGAGATGTAGAATTAATCCCTCATTATAGTACAAGTAAATACTCAATTTCTGGGACTTACCCTCAAAACTCTATATACATTCAAAATTTCTATGCAAAACTTTAATTTAAATTTGCATGGCATGTACATTCACATGCATGTCCAAGTTACTTCCATCTATCAGTATATCCTTTCGGCAAAATTGGTATATTGAGAAAGAAAATTTGGTATAGTGCACAACAAACTTTTATCCATATTGGTCTTCAGATTCAGTCCTTATGTTGCTTAGTCTTGAGTCGGAGATTTATATACCATGTGGCAAGAAAACGGAGAAGCAAAATAACAAGTGTTTTAAAAACAGCTAGCATGACGTAGGTCAAACTAGACCATACTATAATCCAAAAAAATCTCCAATAGAAGGGGCCGCATGGAAGCAGTGTAGCATATACTGGTGTTAAAACTCTAATCACCTATACGGTATAAGAAATGTATTATTAATTCAAGGGTATTTTGTCAGGTGACGGCATAGTTCAAAATAATGTAACTTTGAAAAATGTCTACGTGTCTTGTCCTTTAGAGAGTAAGATGGACATTTTATATTCAGGTCATCAATTTTCTTATAGAAAGATGGGCGGTTATATAGATCTTACCACACATGCAGGTGCAAGAGGAATGAAGGTAAGGTCCTTTTGGCGTTCGTCGGGCTTGTCATTTAGTATCTGCATCAAAAGTGCTGTTAGTTTTTCTTAAATTTATAATATATAAGGTTATTATATCAATATATCATATAGAAGGAAAAGAAAATGACCTGTTTACAAAGGTCTTCCAAGAATTCAGAGTACGCAACAGGTTTAATCTCATTAAATTTCGCAAGAAATGAATGCTTTATTGCATCAATTATAACTTCACAAACATATACTTCCAGTGCATTCTGCAAAAGTAATGAATACATATATACAGGTTATATACAGTTTGTGAAAATAAACTCACAAGGAATATAAAAACTGATGATGAAAATCATTCTTATAGATCCATGAGGTGTTCCAGTTTTTTACCAGTTGCATAACTTTTAATTTCTTGGTAATAACTGTAGATTCCTCCTAACTGGCTTGTTATGGTCAAAACTTCCTTCGTTGAACATGTGCACTGACATGAAATGACTGGTGCAATAATATATGATAATTACTGGAAACTTACCCAAAAAAAGCTGTCAAACCAGGGTCCCTCAGCCTCCAACAAATTTTGTGCAAGCACGAATAACAAAAATGCTGTTATATGAAACCTTTCGATGATATCTGTTCAATCATAAAAATAACATATTAGGACATAAACTTGACACAATCATCATATCAAATGAGTCCATTTTCTTGTTCTAGTGTAAGACATACACTAATAGTGAGACCAAAAAAAAAAAAAGGTGCAGTCACTAACCATAGTAAACTAAATTGTGCAGATTCTCCTTGCTAACACGCTTAAACACGTTACTTTTTATCTCAGCAAAATTGTTTGACACCAAAAGCGCAAACAAGGCATTGTTGTGGGCTATAATGCATGTAGATAATGTAATAGCCTGAGCTAATAACACAAAAGAATGAACAAGTATTGAGTGGTTAAGGAACTCCAGCTTGTCTGCATATACTGAAATTTTACATTAACAAGGTAAGACAAATGCTTATGCTATCCATTTATAAGATGTTCAATAACACATGTATTAAGCCCTGAGAAAATATCCCAAACATTCCTCGTCCTGCACCATAAAGCTAAACCTGCCTCATTGTTTCTCTCAATTAGGGGTTCTTGGAAATATTCTAAAAAGTGATAAATTTTGTTCTTTTGCAAGGATGCATAAAAACAATACAACAACAAAGGCTTCAATCCTGAGCAAGTTGGGGTAGGCTATTATGCATAAAAACTATATTAATTTAAATTTTTCCTCATTAAGGTTTTTATCTATTATATTCACTTTGTTTGGTATTTCAAGTTCTCAGATAGTCCAAAGACACCATCATAGAATTCAAGTAAGTTGCTTGTGAATGTGTCAACAATGATGAGTAACATGGCATCACCCAACCCCAACACAAATACTACAACAAAACATTGACAAGTTGACAAAAGTTGAACAGTAGGAAGGATATCAAATGCTATGACAGCTATAGCTTCATCCAAGACAAACTGCGTCAATTCAGCAATGAGATTATCGTTTGAACAACATGAAAGTCCCTCAGCAGAGTTAAATAAAACTTGAAGCACATCTTCACCAAATGATTGGCACAACTTATCAAAAATCTGTCCAAATTTTACAAAAAAAAAATAATAAATAAATAACAATCATACAGGTGAATGTGTTATATTATGCTTAACAAATTTTCTCTTATTAGATACTTTCATTTTACCCACCAAAACTTCAATAATTCGATGCATACCCATCAAAAATTCTTTAATTATCATAATAAGTGCTAGACAATATTCAGTGATAACCCTTTATAACCATATTCCAACAAACATTTAATTTAATTTTGTTTAGTAAGAAAAATTATCAGTCTACCTTTTTATTAATACCAGTGTCAAACAAACCAACAAAACATACTTTTTCTCTCTCCACAGCTTTCCTCACTACACAGCAAGTGTTCAAGTAAATGAGCTATTCTGTTGTCACAGAGAAAGGGGCAAAGGAGGTCTGTAACCTTAACAGTGTGAGAGAATTAAAAATGAGTTTGATGTGCTGTTCTTTTTTACCAGTATTACTGATTATTAGTAAGCTTCTAATTTTTTTTTCAGTGAAACAAATCGAAAGGCAGCAATTTAATATCAAGCACCAGTAGTTTGATGGGCAATATATGATTTTGGAGATTGAATTTAGGAACATATAATAGAAAATAACTGATGGGCATAATCTAATTTTTCTATCAAAATACAGATATTGTTAAGGGAAAAAAAAATTATGTTTTTCTTGCATTGTTATAGTTGGTGGCTAATAATGATTGAAGAGTTGCAATTTTCGTATTTAATGGAAGATTTTAGAAATTTGCCCCCTATAAAAAAAAAAGGAAGTAATTTTTCTATGCCACTCACCTCTAGTACATTGTAAACTACATAGAGTTTTATTGTTCCTTGACCACGAATGACGTGATAAATCAAGCTAATATCTGACCAAAAAAAGAGAGAGAGAGAGAGAAAGAAGATGTCAGAACAATATGTATGTATCACTACTATATTTGAAAATTCTGTAAAAACAAGAACAGGGTTACCTATCATTTGTAGCGAAGCAACACCTAGACCTAATACAATGAAACATCCATAATCAGCTAATTCAGCAGCATTCGGCCTTACTAACTGCCTGCCAGAAGACTGACTTATTAACAAAATTGTTAAATTTATGTTAAACAAAAGGATTTTGTAAGAACTTGAGTGAAGAAGTTAAACCGACCGGGTCTTAAGCAGTTTCCAAATGGTCATTAAAATCCTAGCCGGCATGATTGTTAGAAGAGAGAGAAATGAGTCCAAGCACACAAAGAATCCCGCCACTATGAGCTGCACAATTTTATCAAAAATACTGCTTGGTAAGAATAAGATAGATCAAATACATCAGTCTTAATTTTAAGAAATTATAAACCCAATGTTTTATCTATTTTCAACTAAAGCCAACATGCCATTCTCTTATTTAATATGAAATTTCTCTCAAGATATTAGCAGTAGCAGTTACCATATTTGACATAAAAGTTGACAAGTTTCTCACATCCACCAATTTATTTTTCCCAGGTTTGTATAAACACAATATCACACTGATATGATTTCAAATTTTGGGTTCCAAGCAGCAACAAAGCAATTTAAATTAGAGCAAAAAGCCAAACATAATTTACTGACTTCTTTATCACGATCCAACCAAATTTACTGATCCTTATAAACAAGAAAAAGAAAACCCTAGCTGACATTACAAAACCACAGACCGAACTTACTCTTTCGCATCTCCACGGGACATGAAACATAGTGTTATAAACTCTCTGTCGCTTCTTCTCATTCCCTACCGAGATGGTGCTCCTCAGTGAGTTCCCACTGTACACTTCTCCCATGAAATACTTCAATGGGGACTTCTCCAGAAACGTCGAATCTGAAATTAAGTAAGTATAATTCAGAATCTGCAACTTCTTATAACATCCAATTGACTAACTAAGCAAATAACAGAATCAAATTTACCATGCAGAAAATCATCATTCTCTCTCAGAACCTGATTCCAATCCAAAGACTTCTCCTTCTCCAAACCCTTGAATCCGGCATTCACATCTTGAGCTTCCCTCTTAAATCCACCGTTGATCTCCTGCACCTCCTTCTTCATCCCCACTTCCTCCCCCCCATCCGCATCCCCCGAGCCGCCGTTGACATTCCTCTGTCTCAACTCGAAGCTGAACCTCACGCCGGGCACATCGTCGCGCACCTCGCTCACCACCGTGGTCGTCGTGCTGGCGCACACCGATCGGCGGCTGTCCATCTCCCTCGACGCAACCTCGCGCGCCTCCAGCAGCAGCGACTCGTCTTCGGAGTTCCGGATCGTCTCGAGAGTGCCGCCCTTCCTGTTTAACGCATAGTCGTCGTGCTTCCTCTTCCGCGGCTTGCGCTTGCGCTTCCGGCGCGGCGTGACCTCGCCGGAGGAGGGCTCGCCGGCGGACGGCAGGTAGCCGGAGAGGATCTCGAAGGAGAGATTGCGGCCGTTGGATCTGACGGACATCGCGCCGTGCCGTCGGGGTTTGGAGCGAACGAATTGAATTGAAGACGTAATAATTTGAGGGAAGAAGAGAAAGAAAGGGGTTAGTTATTATTTTAGTTAAGAGGAGGGATCCATTCACAATGCTTAAAATGACAATCTTGACAATCAAGATTTTGAAAAATTTGTAATAATTCATAAAAAATCTCAAAAATGAAAAACTTTTATGGATGCGTTCTTTAACTTATAGATTAATAGTGTTGTAAATTTCAATCAATTTTAACATCGTTTGATGGTTTATCAAAATTTTATACATTTTTTAACGGTTGAAATTTAACGAGCTTTAAAGAGCTATCAAACGTCACTTAAATTGAATATAATTTGAAACATAATCAATATATAAATTAAACAATATCTCTATAAACTTTTTTCTATTTTTAAGAATTTTTAACTATTTTTACAATTTTTTCAAAATCTTGGTTGTCAAGATTGTCATTTTAAGCATTGTCAATGGATCCCTCCTCTTTAGTTAAACGGAGAGATCTGATCGGAGATGATTGCGCTGAAATCAGCTGCGATCCAAATCGGATCTCAGGACCCTGAGATCCTAATCCGACGGGTCTGATTATTTACAAAAAAATCTCCCTAAAAGTCACATCCGTCGGATCCGGATCTCAGAGTCCTGAAATCCGATTTGGATCGCAGCAAATACGGACTCGGAGATGATTCTGGCGGTAGACCGGGTCACTGAAGAGTGGAGCCCACTGTCAGTGGTGTCGGGTTTTACTGCGCGAGGTTTGGGGACCGTAACGTCGCCGTTGTGAGGTAACGGAAGGAGAATTGGCTCCCTCAGAAATAAGAATACCGAGGCAGGCGGGTAGGGGTGTAAACGCAAATTTTTTTATTAATCGAAATTGAAAAAAAAATTTCGGAAAAGAGTAAGATGACACATGTTTTTACACCACTAAATAGAACCGAAGAGTTCCTTCGGTCCCTTTCTTTTTTCGTCCGCCCAAATAACTCATCAACCCCACAGTTTCAAAATGGGGTGGGTGAAAAAAAAAATTTACAAAATGGGTTTGCACCCAAAATTTTTTTCAAAATGGGTTTGCACCCGTTTATTTACTATATTTCAGTACTTATGTGGTTAATCATAGTTATAATATGATATAGAGTTAGACTATTATACTAACGTTAGCATTTGAGATAGAAATGCTAACGCTTAAAACCCATTTTGAAAATTTTTTTTCCACTTACCCCATTTTGAAACTGTGGCCGGTTGCAAAACAAAGGAACTCATTTTGGGCGGACGAAAAAAAAAAAAAAAAAGCCCATACCGAAGGAACCCTTCGGTTCTATCTAGTGGTGTAAAAACAGGTGTCATCTTACTTTTTTCCGAAATTTTTTTTTCAATTTCGATTAATAAAAAATTTGGTGTAAACGGGTCGGGTTGGTTGGGTTGGTCACATAAATTGGCAATCTAAATTATTCTAGTCGAGTTGCACAAAATTCAATCTATAATTAACTAACAAATAATAAAAACCGTTTCATTCGGGTTTGAACTTTGGTGGTTGGGTTTTGCAGGTTTCAATTTGAAATATTAATTGTTAAAAAATATAAGTAAAACCGAGTTAGGATTAAAAAAATATAACAAAAAATTCAATATACACTAATTATAATCTGTAAATAAACTTGTAAAAAGCTCATGCCATGCTTTGGGCTGAAATTACTATTTCTTATAATCAACTTTTAAGATAATATGTAATGGGTCTTAAATTGAGATAATTTATATGAGCCTTGAATTTTAATGGGTTGAGAACGTCAACAGGCATTACGTACATCAACAGTGGTGATCAATCTAATTAAACAATTAACGACTGAGGTTTATTCCTTGGAGATTGGGAAAGATAGACCTTTGATGTTAAAAAATCTAATATATACTTTTATTAGGAGTAAGGATAAATTTCAATTAAAAATTTAAAATATAACAAAATGTCATTTCATTTCTTTATATAAAGATACCGTGACTCCGGCACGCGGATCCGCTCGTCGTACACAAGAAAGCAACAAGACTACAAGAACGATCGCTTTCTGATTCTCGTAAACTTGTGACTTGTGAGACGGTGAAGCCTTTAGACTCCAGAAGTACAAAATTGTACAAATCTACAACTAGAAATGCACATTTTAGAGAAGAATAGTGGACAGTGGTATATGGGGTCGGTATCTGCTGAGATACAAAACCGATCTCAGAGTTCTGAGATCCCGATCCGACAGTTCTCAAAGTCCGTATCTGCTGAGTCCGGATCTCAGGGTCCCCGAAAACTGTCGGATCGGAATCTTAAGACCCTGAGATCGGTTTTAGATCTCAGCATATACCGATGCGTGGTATATGTAGATCTGTCCGCGTTTTCAATGTGAACGGTGAACCTACCTGGGTTTAATTTACCTGCTTAATCAGGCATTAACTGCCTTGAATTAAATTGTTCAGGCATTAAAAGTAGTATTAATTTAACCCGTTGTCAAAAGAAATTAGTAATTCCTTCGCTAGAGTTCACTTGAAAAAAAATTACAGTATGTTATAATGTGCATGTCATTTGATTTAGCTTATTTAACCATGTTTGGAATAAGCTGAGATGTTTATTTTCTTGTAGACTAATATTTGAAGTTGGATTATCAAACTTTGTTTCTGGTTTTCTTGTTGTACTTCTACGTCTGAAATTGCAAAAAGTTGAGTATCGGTATAATGGGTCAGACAATAATTCTACGAATTTTAATGCAATGATGTCAATTAATATGATAATTTTAAGTTCCCCCCTAAAGATTTACATTATCTTTTTCTTTTTTTAAAAAGTTGATAGTAGCTACCAACATCCTAAAGATTTACATTATCAGTGGAATGGAATCATAGGAGCACATCCCCTTTGACGGTAAATTTTAACAACTAGAGTTGCAACTCGGGCTTCGCCCCGAAAAGTGGTATCAAATAAATAATTAATAATTTTATAAAATTTTAAATATTTATATTAAACAAAACTTAAACAAAAATTTTACATTTTTAATGTAATTAAATAATAATAATAATAATAGAATAATTTAAATAATAATATATATATAAATGTTGGATCATTTTAAGAGTTAAATTTTGTTTTAGACATATCACATTCATCTTATTTATTGAGGAGAGAAAAAAAATATTAGCCATTGTGCTGTCCCCTAATGGTGCCTAAAGGGGGATGAATATGGTGCTTTAACCAATTTTAGCAATTTTCGCACAATTAACAATTTTGGCCAAATCCTAAATGCAATTCAATTCTAAGGCCAATCAAGTTTGCAATAAAGTAAATAAGAAGATAAGAGAAAGCAAACACAAAGAGAGGTGACACGGGATGTGGTAACGAGGTTTGGCGAAATGGCCTACGTCCCTGAGGTGCCGCAACCAACTCAGTGGTGCGCCTTTCCTATCACCCGCAAAGAAAGGATTACAACGACTCGGTGATCCCTTACACAAGAAATGGGCCGTCATCAAGCTTGGAGGAGAGACAACACTCAAGCTCCGAAAAGAAAATAGCTCACAAGCTAACACTCTTACAATATACAAAAATCTTTAGTGTAGTTGAGGCTTGATTCACAAAGATTTAGCTATGAAAAGCTCAAGCAATAATGGCTAGTTTGGATCTAGGTTTTTACTCTTTCTAAGCCGTATTTAAAATGGGAAAAGTTGTTTTCCGATTTGGGGAAGAAAGATATTTATATGCGTCCCGAAACAGCTAGCCCAGCAACTCAGACTTCAGTTTCGTTATAACAGAACTCAGAACACGGAGTTTGAGTTGCTTTAACCAGTCACAGAGTCGTTCCATTATAACGGAACACATGTTCCCTTATAACGGAACTGTTCACTGTGCTAAGTAACGACTCTTTGAAATATGACCGTTACTCACTGTTCAGTTATAACGGAACACATGTTCCGTTATAACTGAACTCTGGGCCTTTATAACTGAACCTGAGCTGGTACCATACCTAACCAATTTACTTGAGATTTTCAATGCTATCAATAATTAATATCTAAACTATGTAACTCTACTTAAATTCACTATTATGTTCAAATTAAAAATACAATGAAAAGCTAATCCAAATCCTGAGATATCATCGTCTTCTTTAGCTTATCTTATCTTCCAACATTGTTGCTTGTTTGCCTTTGACTCCTTGATAAATTTGCTCAAATAGTTTCCTTTCATAAACAACATAATCAAAGAAATCGTTAGTAACATAGTTTGATATTGTTTTGGAAATCGTCAAATAAGAAAGATTATTTGGAACAACACATTAGATCAAAGTAGATGAAGAGCTTTCAACAAAATTAAGGATTAATAGGAGTGATGATGTAGCATTGTTGAAGTACTTAGAAATCTATCATTTTTTATGGAGTATAGATTGCTGATCACCAGAACACATGCAATGTTTACATGCCAAAACAGAATAGTTTGTACTATCATTTCTCCTTGTAGTAGATTTGCCGACCAACTTTTAAATACGAAACATTAGTGTGCCATGCCATGAGTGTGTTTGTATTTACAAAAATAGTTGGCATATCTTACAAAAAAGAATATGCTTATTTATTGTATTTTTACTTTTTTAGCTTGTGATTAATGTGTTGCCACTTGCCAAATTTTATTTTGTTTAATACGACCGTCTGCCGCTTTAACAATTGAAATTTAGTAATCTTGACAATCATAAAATATACAATAAATATAGAAATTACGTGCATTAACTTTTTTTATGGAAAAATAAGAATCAAGGTCATTCCGTGGCTTTTGTCTAGAATTAGAAGGTAAATTATTTCTGAAGTTATTGGTTTTGTTTTCTTTGATCTGAATTTGAAAGATACATGATCAAGTTAAAGTTAATTGTAGCTAATTTGACATATTTGGAGTTTGAACGATAGTTGTTCAAGACAAATATTAGAAGAAATCTGATATGGAGAGTTAGACTATTATACTAACGTTAGCATTTCGGACCAAAATGCTAACGCCTCAAATTTTATGTTATCTTGTCCGAAATCGCAATTTATTGTGCTCAATAAATTCTTTATATGAAAATATTGGGGAATACAAAAATTTTTATTTTTAGAGTTTTCTAAGTATTTGTTTTGAATTTTAGAAAATAGCTCATAAGTATTAATAAAACATTGATGTTTGTACATGCTATTTTCAAAAATATAAAATAAATACTTAGAAAACTCTAAAAATGGAAATTTTTGTATTCCCCAATATTTTCATATAATGAATTTATTGAGCACCATGAATCATGATTTCAGATACGATAACATAAAATTTGAGGCGTTAGCATTTCGATCCGAAATGCTAACGGTAGTATAATAGTCTAGCTCCTGATATGGATACTTATTGTTCAGACCATTCTTTACGATGTAATTTGAGAAACTAGGGCAAGCTCCCCGCGCTTCTAAATAGCATATTACTAAACAAACTAATTGTGCAACCGGATCAACGGAGAAAAAGGATTAAACATATAGGCCAAGTAAAAAATAAATCTATTCTTACTTTTTACGAATTTTGAATGTACGATACATCAATAATTTAATATTTTAATTTTTATAATTTTATTTAATCAAGAAAAATGCTATAATCTAGTCATATTTTTCACCAAACTAATTGAAATGTTGAGAACATGATCTCTAATTGATTTAAAAAAAAAACACCAGGATAGAAATTAATAATGTTATTTCATAGTCAAGATCATTTGTGAAAAAAAAATTAATTGTTCAACCATTATGAATTTTTTTTTATAAAGTACGTTCAACGATGTCTCCATTTAAAATAAAAATGGAAATACCTGAAGGATGTTTGGACTGTCGAATCGTCAAATCGTACGGCTCTCAACTCAAATCAACATGGTGACTCTATTTTCCTCCCCCATTAGGCGTAATATATAGATAATCTTTTCACGCAGTATACCAACAAACTATTTTTGTCGGGTTGAGATATGGTGCTCTTAGAAACTGAGAGTAGGGTCCTACTCTTATGATCGGACGGTTGTGATCAACCGAAGAGTAAAGTTCTATTGATACCGACCGCCTGATCATAAGAGCAGGACCCTACTCTCATGTTTTAAGAGCAGCAGATATTCCAAACGAGATCGTCTACCGCACTGCACATTCGGCAGCGCAGATCCGACGGTGCAGCTTACGTCGGGATCTGTAAAAAGTAATGAGTCCGGATCCCGACGTAAGCTGCACCGTCGGATCCGTGTTGCCGAATATGCAGTGCGGTAGACGATCCTCACTCCAGATATTCACCCATTTTTGTCGTCTGGATAATCATTAATTTTTGCAGACACAATGTCACACACATATATTGTATTGAGTATTGACCATTCACAAAACAAATTTTTTAACCATAAAGTTTTGTTAAGAATAAAAAACTTCTTCCACAACCCACTCAACAATCTTATGCACAAATTCTTGGCTCCAAACAAATACACGTTGTCTTTTTCTTCAAAGGCAGATCATCAACTTATGCTACTATTTTTTTACTAGCAATTGTCATTTATCTGTGTTAAATTAGAGTAAATAAATTTAACAATAGCAACCAAATTGATTTAATTATGTACATATTATAAGATTTACGTACTTTTTTTTTTTTACAAATCTTAATAAAAAGTAGATTTTAAATTCACGTAAAACAAAAATTAATTTTGTTACGTTTTAGAATGCCACGACATCGATGATTTTTGTGTAATCTACTGGTGTTGATGAAGCATTGTCCAGTCTATATTTATCCAAATATACATTTTTTTGGAAAAAAAATGAACTTTTATTTCGCTCTTTATCTCTCTTATATCTTGTTATCTATTTCTCTCTCTTTGGCAATGAAGACGAACTCCCCAAGGTATGTTTCCATCTCTCTCTTCTTTTATTTTTTTTATATCTCCTTTTTTATTCAAAACCTTTGCAGGAGCTACAAAATTATTTATATCTCATGTTTCCTCTATCTTTCTTTCCCTTGTCTCTCTTCTTTTTTTTCTCACTATTTATTTGGGTGATTATTATAATTGAAATTTAAAAAAACCCATTAAAAAAATCTTCCCTTTTATTAATCTCTCTATGTTATATGCATTGTTTTAGTCATATATACCTCCAATCGATTTTTTAATTTAAATGTAGAATCAAATCTCATTCCATTTTACGAGCTGCCATATTTATTTTTAATTAGAGATTCTTTCAATTGAAGCTTTTAGCTCTGCTTCATTGTACTTTTTCGGTTTAATATTTGTGTATGCCTTTCTGACAAATTTTTTTTTTAAAAAACAAAATATCAAAATGTGCATGTTTTTTTTTTATTTAGATTAATTTGTTTGTATTAAGTGCTAGATTTAACACGAATATCTCAATGGAATTTTGTTTCGGAAAAAAAAAATATTTGTTTCGATATTATCATTGATAAAATATCAAAAAAAAAAGAGAGATACTTATCAATTTATTCATTCTGCTCCATCATTGTTTGGTTTTGACTTCATTGAACACGTTGAATTGAATGTTGTTCGACTTTGTTTGTTCTTGTACAATTATGATCTCTTCTTCTTTTTCTCATAAAAAAGATTATGTTTTAAGCTTCCAAAAATACTGATTTTATCCACTTCACCACCCTTCCATTTTCTGTTTCAAATCTAGACTATAGAATGCCGAATGCGCTATCTCATGTTTTAAAAATTTAGATACTAACCAAAGGTAACCATAATACATTAATACTATTTACGAATTTGCTAATTAATTTTATTTTCATTATTGTATATAATTAGATTTATTCAATAATGTATATTTGATAAAATTATTTTTGATATTATGCAAAAAGAGAGGATAAAGACAAGATGAATTAAAGCATTCTTGTCTCGTAGCTTGCGGAGAACTTCTGTTCCTTTTTTCTTTTTCTTTTTTTTTTGTGCCTTACAGGAGTGCATGAACTGCCATAAATTGTGATGGCATATATGTCATGACATGCGATTCTCAATTGTCCAATTTTCGAATTGAATGTAAGTGCAACGGTCGTAATCACTTGCGACTGTTTTATTTATACTTTTTATGTGACATAAAAAGAAAAAAAAAAATGTGACATAAAAAGTATGAAAACGCATACCAATTCCAGTGAAAAGAGATCTTTTCCTTTATTAGTTTCATTGAATTCTGTATTTGCAATTAAAAGATCCGTAGCAATTTCAATTCAAATTGAAACTCCCGTTTGAGCGAACCCGAGTAAATTCGGGAAAAAAAAAAACACACACACACACACACACGCATTTTCCTTCAAAAATATCACATTTGATTTGAGATTTTTCCCATTTTGATATTTTCAACCTCCGCTCCGATTTGCCTTAAAATTCCACTCCCACCACCTTAATTAAGCTCGATCCGAATTACCGTTTCGATCAAAAGATCTGTCTGTTGCAATTTCAAATTTGAACTCTCGCAGGTCGCAATTCGTAATAACTCCCATTTACATTTACAGCGAAACCATTCAGAAACGGAGAAATCAAGAAACAAGCAAACAAACAAACGCAACACAATCACGAATTCATATCCGCTGCTGTACTGTATTATACAGTTCACAGTGTCAGCCGTCGGGTAGTCTCGAGATTTGTGTCATCACACATCTCAAGATGATCCGACGGCTGATGTTGTGAACTGCAAAATGCAGTAAGTCAGGGGATGAGCACTCCACAATCACATGAGATCTTTGACTCGTAGCCTCCTGCAAATCACCCGCCGTCGGATCTCTCCAACGGCGGAGATCTGTTCTCGGGGACGAGAATTTGACCGTGCGGGAGACGATAAGATCGCATCATCCACCGTCGGATCCTTCCAACGGCTGAGATCTGCTCTCGGGGGAGAGAATTTGACCGTGCGGGAGACGATAAGATCGCAAGATCGCAAGATCTCCGAGTGCTCATCCCATAACTTACTGCATTGTGCAGTTCACAACATCAGCCGTCGGATCATCTGAAGATATGCGCTGGCACGAATCTCCAGCCAATCGAACGGCTGAAGTTGTGAACTGCACAATGCAGTACAGCAGGGGATATGAATTTAAGATCTCCTCCCCGACAGACCGACCCAACCCAACTCTCTTTTTTTCTTCTCTTTTCTTCATTCATTCGAACGAACAAAACCAGCACTCGATCCCAAATCTGAAATCTCCCTCTCTCTTCTCCGATCACCGCCAATCCCTTCCCTTCCCTTCCTCCCCAACCAGCATCCGACAACCGACCTACCGACCGACCGGCGGCGTTGTTTCTGCGGTGAGTGCGTTAGATTCGATTCACGCGTTTTTTTTTTTTTTTTTTTTGGCTGAAATTGCTTTGATTGGGTCGGGTTGGGGTGGGATGGAGGAATCTTTCGATTACCGGATCGGATCGGAGCTGCGGAGAGGTGGATTACGCGTGTTATCGCAGCGACGCGACAATGGCGTGTTGATTGTGGTGGTACGAGGGTTGATTTTTGATTCTGAGGTGAGGTCCTGTGTGAATGGTGGAACAGGAGGAGGTCGAGCTTCCCCCGGCTGCGTATCGCGGCGTGTGGAGCTTCGGAACCTCAGATCTGATCGTTGAAAGTCAGAATTGTGCACCTAAACGCATCAATCTGCGTCTCCTTTGCTCATCCAGATTCCTGTTCTTGTTTTTTGAAATTCCGAACGGAATTTCGGTTGTTAGATCATGAAATCTAAGCCTGACATTGACCAGCTTTCTCTTGAAAATGATACGCCTTTCTTTCTCAGTCTCTTGATCCGATCTGTAGCTTTCATCATATTTTGGCCCTTTGTTAGATTAGGGTTTCTTTGGTAAAGGACTGCTCCACCTGATGACCTGAAGACCCCCTCATTTATTGCCTTTCTCCATCAATCTGAATCTTGAGACCAAGTTTTGGCTCTTGATTTGGTTCAAAAGGGAATGTAAACAAAATCTGTCTGGGTATGTTAATTAGTTGATGGTTTTGGTACCTCCTACCTGATACGAACCAATGCTGATCATCAGTTGGTTTTATGCATAGCCTCTCTGGTACCTGAGAGGATTTAAATTTTATATGCTGGCTTTCTAGTAAATAGTAATACGAATGCCAAAAAGGGTGTTCTTTTTGTGTTATTTGGTTGAGAATTGATGGACCTAAGAAAATCTGCATTCATAAACTTCCTTTTTTATGTAGATTTTTATAAAAAGGATTCTTTTTTTATCTGTTTTTATTTTTATTATTTTGTCGCTTTAACATGTAATTGACAAAATTTTCTCTCTTCCTGAGAAAATACAGTTGACTGATTAATTATTTTTTTTCTTTGTTTCTTTTGGGACAGTTATAAGACAACTTTCTAGCTCGGTGAAAAAAGAAGGCGTATATAGCAAATTCATTGAAAATTTAGGTTTGTCATAAGATTGGATCTGTCCAAATCGAGGGCTTCAAATTTTAAATTACAAAATGGATGATGATGGCAGTATGCGTTGGGGCAGTTTCTATGAACCTGTGAAGAATAACAGCTTGGGGCATGGCCTTCAACTGATGTCAACTGTCAATGACAGAGAAATGAAGCCACATCTTTTCTTCTCTAGTGGTACCGCTGCATTCAATTCTGAACCTCACCAATCACCTGGGAATTTCATGCGTGACTTGTTTATCAATCATAATAGTAACCCCTACAGAGATGCCCCCTCTAATAACCCTAACCCTGATACGCATCACACTAACAATGTCAACAGACTCCCCCATTTCTATGATCAGCCCCCCATGGTTGACACTTCCATGCCACAAACATTTCTGAACCCTGAAGGGGTCCCGCTGCCAGAGACAAACAACCCATTGGATGGTCTGATTGATAGCCCAAAGAAAAAGAAGAAGAAGAAGAAACCCCAAGGTGAGCTGGTGGAGAAGCAACCCAAGCCGAAGAAGCCTAAGAAGGAGGCATCCAGCTCTGATGGGGTGGGCAAGAAGGAGAGGAATAAGGATACCGAATCGGAGAGGATCCTTATAAATGGAATGGAAATTGACCTGGCTAAGTTGCCAACTCCTGTTTGCTCTTGTACTGGTTCTGCACAACAGTGCTATAGGTGGGGTGTAGGTGGGTGGCAATCTGCATGCTGCACCAACACCATATCAATGTATCCGCTGCCATTGAGTGACAAGAGGCGTGGGGCACGCATTGCTGGGCGAAAGATGAGTATTGGGGCATTTAGGAAGGTTCTAGAGAGGATTGCTGGAGAAGGGATCGACTTGTCGCAGCCCATTGATCTGCGAAACTTTTGGGCTAAGCATGGGACTAATAAGTTTGTTACTATCCGGTGAAGGCAGGATAACATGGTAATTTAATTTGCGCATTTGTCATCTGTTTTTATGAAAATGAACCCTTTAGGAGCAGCTTCTTTTTGTACTATTTTCAATTTACCCTTCTTGTCGTTGTAGACCTTTAATGGTTTAATTAATGTGGTATTAACAAGGAGAGGTTGTGGGTTAAATGTGAAGTTGGTTTTTATTCCTTTTGTATTAACTTGTTATGGCTGGGGATTAGTTTGTTGTATCAATCTAAATTGGAATATTTGATAAGATAATATAGGATCTTCTGTTAACTTTGAATTTTATTGTTGCCTTGTTTTTTTCATATATATCTTCTCCTACATGTTCCACCGTGTACTGATTTATGACGAATGCAAGTACAGGGTGGGCCGGAGGGTTAATAATGGATAAGTGTACATATGCTTGACCTTATGGTTTCATTTTCTTCTGATAATAATATTTCCTTTAAATAAATATATTGATGTTTTATTTTTGGTCTGCCTTCAAAATTATGTTATTTATGTTTGCATTTCAAAATATCCTTTCTTTTGTTGAATACATGTCTCCTTTCTTTGATGGTTAAAATCATGATTTTTTTTTTTCTTAAGCACATAATCTAGCATGTGCCCTCATATGTCGCTAGGAACTGTTCAATCTGTATATATAAATATTTAAGGGAAATTCTTGCGGTAATGGAGTGTTACCATTCATACATCCATAGTCACACAAAGTGACTATTTTTGTTATAAATGGGGCCTACTTGGTCCCATTTGTCATAGAATGTAACACCATTCTATGGATGTCCATTGAATGGACGGTAGGTTGCACCCAATATTTAAATATAAGGTGAAGACTGTCCTTAAAAAATCATATGCTTAAAGCCACCAGTGAAAAGGGAAAACTGAAAAGAGATGTATTGAAAACAATTCCTTTTACTAAGCTTGTAACAAATACGAACAAACATTCTCTCTTTTTTTAAAAGAAAATAAATAATCACATTTGAAATAACATCACAATACTATACTAGAAGTACGATTCCAAAAGAGATCTCATCATACGTTAATCAAGAATGCCAAGATAAACATCGATCCCTCATTCCCTCCATATACACCCACACACACATAATGATATAACTACATAAGTCACCAGTGAAACGAAGATAAGTAGAGAACTGGAGAACATACAAAATAAAAGAGATACCTTATTGGCCCAACAACAACAACAACAACAAAGCCTTTAAAATCCCAAACATTGCTACGCCTACGCACTACGCAGTAGTACTCTTTGCAGTCTCTCTTCTTCAATTCACTATCGATCTATGTTAGTCCTACTCCTGCGACATGGCAGGTCCGGTCCCGCGTATTTTGCTTCGACTGGTAGCAGTAGTAGTACTATTACTACATCTTAAATCCCATAACAACCAAAAAACTAACAGAGTCTCCGTCTACCGCTGCTTGCTAGGGTTTTAGAGCCCTCTCTCTCCCTCTCTCCCTCTCCCGGACGGACGGACGGACGGCGTCTTCTTCTTCTTCGCAGCTAATTAAGGTTTGGTTTTCTTTTACCAGCGCGATTGCAGAATCCCAAATCCAAATCGTTTCATTCGTATCGCACGATTCGCTATTCGATTGATTGATTCCAGGATTCCCGATCTGTGCCGAATCGTAAGGAACGGATCGTGAATCAGAATTACGGTTTCTAATTATTCACTGAATTATCATTTCTGAGCACTTATCAGACAACAGGATCGGGGTTTCGGTTATGGAACTTGTTTTCTCCTAATTCTGAGATCCATACCTCACTGAGACATTAGAAATTGCGGTACCATTACTAAGCATTCTGTTTGTTTGTTTGTTTCATGTCGGTCGGTTAGGTTCTGTGAACTGAACTCTCTTACAATGGATTACAATAACAGCAGTTAACTTATTTTAACTGTTTTTAATTTCTAGGTTTTAGCTGTTTTTGTTGTGTGGACATGGAGAATGCATCGAGCGAAGACGAAGGCTCGATGAGAGACAGCAATGTGGACCTCAACGATGGGACGCTGGTCGATCCGCACCAACTCGGGATAGAAGTCGCTGCACAACTGGCGGACCCAGGTACCTCTTCGGCTGATCCATTTTCAGCACCGGATCAGCCGAAACCCAGTGATTCAGGCCCTGTGGAACCTTTTATCGGCATGGAGTTTGAGTCGGAGGAAGATGCAAAGCTCTTCTACATGGCCTATGCCAGCAGAGTTGGGTTTTCGGTGCGAATTAGCAAGTCCCGCCGGTCACGGAATGATGAGTCCATAATTATGCGGAGATTCGTGTGTTCGAAAGAAGGATTTCACCTGAAGAAGTCGGGAGATTTTGAGGAAGGTAAGAAGAAGAGAAAACGTGCAACCATAAGAGAGGGTTGCAACGCCATGATAGAGGTTATTCAGAAGTACTATGGCAGATGGGTTGTCAGCAAGTTAGTTAAGGAGCATAATCACGTAGTTGAGCCGCCAAGTTGCGTCCGATTCGTTGCTCCTGAGGAATATGCACATAGCGACCCGTATTTGGGGATGGAGTTTTCTTCCCACGAGGCTGCTCAAACTTTCTACTATGCATATGCCACTAGGGTTGGCTTTGATGTACGAATCAGGCTTTCGAGGAGATCGACCAAGGATGAGTCCTTTGTCATGAGGCGATTCGTGTGTACAAAAGAGGGGTTTACACCTTCAGAGGAGAATGGAGAAGATGTGGCAGGAGGAAAAAAGAAGAGAAGCAGGACCCCGGCACGGGAAGGTTGCAAAGCCATGTTTGAGGTCATAAGAAAAGACATTGACAAGTGGATTGTGTCAAAACTTGTTTTAGAGCACACACATGAGTTGGCGACCATGCCAAGTAAGGTTCACTATATACAATCCCAAAGTGAAGTCGTTGTCCTCTCAAAATCTTCCAATGAACAATTGGAGATGCTCAGCAATGGTGCCAAGCCTTCTGGTTATGATAATAATATTCCAGCCTGGAATGAAACAAAGTTGCCACAAAATTTCTCCTTCAACTTAGATGACACCCAAAAGCTTTTGGGTTATTTCAAGCGCATGAATGAGGAAAATAATACCTTTTCTTATGCATACCGAGTCGAGAACAACAATTGCCTAACACATGCATTTTGGGCTGATGCAAGAGCTCGGGGTTCCTATTACTATTTTGGTGATGCTGTTACACTTGACACTGGATTAAAAACAGATTCAGACATGTTGCCGTTTGTGATGTTAACAGGCGTAAATAATCATCTGCAGTCCGTCTTTTTTGGATGTGGTTTGCTTGTCGACCAATCAGAGGAATCATTTGTTTGGCTTTTGGAGAATTGGGTAGCTGCGATGGGCACTCACCACCCAGCCTCTTTGAAAACTGTCCATGATGAAGCAATCAGTGCAGCAGTTTCTAGAGTATTTCCTGAGACTCGTCATAGATTTTGCCAGAATGACATGCTCAACAAGTGTGCTGAGAAGCTAGCCGACATATACTCCCTTTATCCATCATTTGAGGAAGATTTCAAGAATGTTATCAATGGGACTGAATCAGTTGAAGAGTTTGAATTTGGTTGGAATTCATTGCTTAGCAAGTATGATCTGAGCAATCACAATTGGATTCAATATTTGTATACTATTCGTGGGAAGTGGGTCCCTGCATTTCTGAGAGGTAGTTTTACAGCTGAAGTTTTACCAGGGCTGAAACCGGAGAGCCTTAGAGAAGTACTATTCAACAAGTACTTTAATATAAAGACACCTTTACCAGTTTTTATCACACTGCTGGACCAAGCAATGGTCGGTTGGTCTGAAAGAGAGTCACTAGAAGATTTGGCTGCCTCTTTCACAAAACCAATTTTAAAATTTCCCTCTAATATACTAAAACAAGTATCAGAGATATACACTCAGTCTGTATTTAATGTATTTGAAAGGGAGTTTATTGATTCATTAGGTTTTCATGTTGAAAAAAATGAGGATGGCTTGGTTAGCAAATTTAAGGTGATAAAAGATGATCCTGGTGCTGATACCTGTACCAGTACAGCATGCATGGTTAGTTATGATTTTTCGGATAAAAGAGTTAGTTGTAGTTGTGGTAAATTTGAGGAGTGTGGGATATTGTGCAGGCACATTTTACGGGTATTTTTAACGGTTAATGTGAGATCGTTACCAGAATATTATGTGTTGAAAAGGTGGACAAAAGATGCGAAAAGTGGGTTCGTGTTAGATGAGATCTTGAGGTTCAACAATCTGTATAGAGATGCAGTCAGGTATGCAAAGGAGGGCTCGTCGTCAGATGAGGTCTATAATTTGGCACAGCAACATTTACAATTGGCTTATGCCGAGGTTGTGAATGTAAAGCAAAGATATGGCTAGTCTAGTCTATTCTGTGCTATGTTGTTTGTAAGAGTGTTGTAAATTGATGTTCGAGAATCAGTTAGAGCAGTTTTTCTTGTTACCTTCACTTTTTATTCTTTCTGTTGGCAGTGTCGGATACAAACATCGACTGTTACAAGGTTGAATTGGAGATATATGTTACTTCAACAACGGGACTGCAAGTGAAGAACTTGAAAAAAATCTCACAAAATCCGTTCTCATGAAATTTTTTGTACACAAGTATAACGGGTATATATATGACGAGTAAAACTATGAAATTTAGGAGTAAAACTATAACGGGTATATCTATGAAGGAGTTCATAGATTCAAAACCTGAATAGGGAACTTTTATATAGACATTTAAATTTGAATGGGACCCTCATATCTCAAAAAAAAAAAAAAATTAAGAACAATTTGATCTAGCCGCTTGTTTTTCTAGACGTGGGTATCATTTCCTTCGTCTCTGTGCAAGCTTGTGTTGAAGTTGAGATTGCCTGGGAACATTTTTCTCTTAACACGAGCGTGCACAAAGAAAAAGATACTCCAAAATAGTATCAACATATAGTCATATATAAAGTAAATCTAGTGTGCTACTAGGAGCACGGAGGCCTCCCGTGCTCCTAACTAAAAAATCATACTAAACCATCATGAAATTTTGATTTATCATTCTCATTAAATTCCTTATATCAAAATATCTTAGGATACAAATATTTTTCATTTTTTGAGATTTTTAAGTATTTGTTTTGTATTTTTTAAAGATGACATATTTTTATATATTATTTTATTATTATTTTGAGGTCATTCTAAAAAAAAAAATCCAAAACATATACTTTAGAAACTCAAAAAATGGAAAATTTTTGTATCCTAAGAGTTTTTGATATAAAGAATTTAATGAGAATGATAAATCAAAATTTTATGATGGTTTAATATAATTTTTGAGTTAAGAGCATGGGAGGCCTCCGTACTCCTAGGAGCACACTAGATTTACTTTATATATGACTATATGTTGATACTATTTTGGAGTATCTTTTTCTTTGTGCACGCTCGTGTTAAGAGAAAAGTGTTCCCAAGCAATCTCAACTTCAACACAAGCTTGCACAGAGACGAAGGAAATGATACCCACGTCTAGAAAAACAAGCGGCTAGATCAAATTGTTCTTAATTTTTTTTTTTTTGAGATATGAGGGTCCCATTCAAATTTAAATGTTTATATAAAAGTTCTCTATTCAGATTTTGAATCTATGAACTCCTACACGGAGAGTATTGTTTTAAGTCACTGGACCCAAAAGCCGGTTTTTATTTTTTTTGAAAGTTAAACAACTAATATGGACATAGTCTTACTTTAAAGGCCAATTTGATTTTATATTTTTAAATTGAGCAATGAGAGTTATTGCTTGTTCTTTAATTCCTCTTGTATATAATTTTGAATTTTGATCCATGTCACAGTACTTGTATATGGAGGCTTTTTATGATATAATATAATTATTCGTGAAGTACATTAGGATCCTAAGGCTCAAAAAATAGAAAAACAACGAAAGTTCAATCATGGATTCAAGAGCAGTGATAACAGATATGGCAACTACTAAACTAAATAAAAATACTATAAAATTGACCTTTTGTGACCAGACCAGAAACGAACTTAAAACTAGAGAGGACATTTTTATACTTGGCAAACTCGCTTACATCGATCCGTCCTGAGGACAAGTAACAAGTAACAACCATCCTAGCAAACAATGACGATTCAAAGTTTCAAACGGATGCCAAGTTACTGAGTTAGTAAAGCGCTAATTAAGGTGTACATAAGCCATGAGCCCATGAGTGATTAGAAAATCTCAGATAAAAGGTAAAATTTCGAATCATAAATTACAATTTGTTTTAACAAAATGGTAAAAATTAATAAAATAGCAAGTCCCAAAACTAAACCTGCAGCATTCACGCAGAATCAGGATAAATCATCAGAGATTAAATAAAATAATCACCAAAAATGTTAGAACCCGGGTGCAAACATGCGTCGTTACAATGCTGAAAGGCCATAGAAACAAATAATCACATTACCATGTACAACATAAGATCACACCAGCTGCCGACCACCAAGTTAAAACAATAACCTACCTGCTACATTGTTTTACTCGAAACAGTGATTAACAAAATAGAACTCTTAGTGGTTATAGTACAACAAAAAGGTGAACACGGTTGGTTGGAAATAACCGCCTTCATTTGGCATTCCTTCCAAAGAAATCCATGCAACTGGGTTCCACGCAAGTTCAGTTGCAGGAGTAACTGATGAAACAGATAATGCTACAGGGGAATCCACGTATCATATCATGAAGAAATGGGTTCGTAAGGAAAGGACAGCCACGGGTGTTTCAAGGCCTCAGATGCACTAGGACGCTTTTTAGGGTTTACCTCAAGAAGGTAGCCCACAAATTCTATAAACCCTTTGTCAGCCATGGCTAGACGATGAATTAGTGACGTCTTTTTTGGAATTAAGTACTCTAGCCGATTTGTATCCTGTGATGAAAATAAAGGAAAATGAGGAATTTCATTTTGGACAGCTCATATTCATATTTATTGAATGGAATCATGTGCAGTGAAATGCATTGAATTGTTGCACCAGAAGCCTGGTTCAATAGACATACCAGTAAGAGAATAATGGACACTAATATTTCCAGTAATTATTAACTATATATCCATTTCAACTAATAACAAGACCCTATGATTTGTTTTCGATATCACATATCATAGGATTGTGTAAAAGTAAAAATCAAACACTTCAACAAAGCATGGTCTTCTGATATTTGGCATTGTCAAGAGACATTGTCAGATATAACAGAAGCACAATTTAGATTAGAGGAGGGATCCATTGACAATCTTTAACTTGACAATATTGACAATTTGATACTTCAAAAATTTGTAAAAAATCATATAAATTCTCAAAAATAGAAAAAAGTTCACGGAATTATTTCTTGACTTGTAGATTGATTATGTTTCCAATTATATTCAATTTTAGTTATATTTGATAGCCCTTCAAAGATCCGTTAAATTACAACCGTTAAAAAATACACAAAATTTTGATAAGCCATCAAACGATGTTCAAATTGATTGAAATTTGGAATACTATTGATCTACAAGTTAACTAATGCATCCATAAGTCTTTTTTCAATTTAAAGATTTTTTATGATTTTTTATAAATTTTCAAAATGTTCCATTGTTAAGATTGTTAAAGTTAGCATTGTCAAGGGATCCCTCCTCTTTAGATTAAGTACCTCAATTGGATTCAAATTTACAAGGATAGCGCACATGTGAGGTTGTGGAAATTCTGGCACCAAAACATTATAGAACGGAAACACACGAGAAATATATCATGCACAATGATTGTGATAATGTATGTACCACATAGTCACATACATATGATGATGAAACTAGGTAACAGTATATCTGTGGTGGGGGATTGGGGGTCACAACTGCATCATTGTCCAGAGAAAAGTAAATATTTAAGGAGTCAAACCTGATTTCTTTCATATAGCATGTGGTTCTTGGTGAAGTATTTGTAGGTATCTCGTCCCTTAGCTAGCATGCCTTGCTCTATCTGGCCTATTATCCCTATTACACGTGCTAGTAATGTTGCTGGTGAATCATTTTGAAACAGAACCTGACAAAGATCAAATTTCGCTAAGCATGCTGCAAAGATTAACTATTAAACGGTGATAAACTTGCATCACCAATTACATATTTAGCAACAGGTTAGAGCAGTGCATATGTTTTGAATCTACCCAATCATAAGTTCACATTTTCTTTTCCATATTTAACGTTTGGGGCCTTTGAAATTGGCTGTTTGACCTATTTAATTAGATTAGCGTCACAAGTTACTTAACACTACACGCTTAATTTTTGTTTCGCAATTTTACTAAAAATCTTCTGAGCAAGCTAATGGGATTTGGACTATTTGCCATTGAAGTTGTAACTTTCAAATCAGCAATTAAGTAATTTACAGTCATTTGAAATATGCAATTGACAAAAACATGTAATAAAAATTGCACTCACATTTCCAGTGCATAGTTCAGCAAGAATGCAACCAAGGGACCAAATGTCTATCTTCTTATCATAAGGTAGGCCAAGTATGACCTCCGGAGCCCTATAGCTGCGAGACTGCACATAGGAGCAGAGATGGTCAGTTTCAAAGCAACTGCTCCCAAGGTCAATGACCTTTACCTCACAACGACTATAGCTCTTGACTAGTATGTTCTCTGGCTTTAGATCGCAATGGATTAATCCAAGGCTGTGCAAGAACTGGAGAGCTTCTAAGCACTGGATTGCTATAGACTGCACATTCAAAAAAAAACATGATGTGAAGATGTGTACTATATGATATTTTTATATGGGACTGGATCTATTTAAGTCTATGCGATATCCAATTTCACAAATTCTTCAAATGCCATATCATAACCTTACCCCCTAATTAAGCATCAAAGATTAGAGTGTAAAATTGGGCAGTTTGTCCCATCATTTTATGGGAAGCAGCATGATCCCCCAGATAGTTTGAAAGGTATACATGGTAACTAAAATACATTTGGTAGGTAATTACAACAGATTTATGTTTTCAGGGTTAGGAATCAGATTAACACTAATGAGTAGTCATTATATGAGGTGAAAAAAATTCAGATGCAGTGTAGACCATTACCTTATGTACACACAGGTTTGTCTATATACACATATTTTTATTCAGGACTTATTTTTATTTATTTTAGGAGGATGGTTGTAGTGTTTGTGGTGGGGGTTTCGCACCTGTAGCCTTGGCATCGTGAAGTAGACTTCACCACCAGATTCTCGGTTGAACTTTTGGAACTCATATAGGTTGGCTTTAAGAAGCTCACAGACAATAAGCAAGTGTTCCTATGACATTTAATTAGAGAGAAATAAGAGTTGAGAATAAAATAATCAGATAAATACAAACTAGTTTTCCTAGTTGCTACCAACATCAAGTTGGATAAAATCATTGCCACAGTTATTGTTCAAAATAGACAATAATGGGAAAAGACATAGCATTATCTTTAAACTGTGATATGATCTAGATCATGGTCCCGTAATAATTAAAACTGAAACTGGAAATAGTATATTTTTACATACCCGATAGTAGAAATAGTCATAGAGGCGTAACAAATGATACTTGTCAGCTGGGTCATGCTTATTCACATACTTCAAAAGTTTGATCTCATCCAAGCTTTGGTCAAAAAAATCTTTGTTATTTTTTATGATTTTGACACAGACATCCATGCCCGTATGTAGGTCATGCGCTTGTATGGCCTTGCTGAATGCAGCTGAGCCCAAATATTCAGTCACATGGTAACGGCCTGCTATGACCGAGTTCAGAACCACATGGAAGTTCTTGTCTTCTTCAAACCCAGTTCTGTTAATTCAAGGTTAGAGAAAGAGGTTGAAAATCAATACACCTTTTGAAGTATTTTAAAATTGCAAATTTACTGCTAAAATTGCCATGGAATGTGTCAAATCCCCACGATAGTAGAAATAAAAGGCACATAAAACTTGTAATAAGGGTCTGTTCAGGAGATCGGAATTTCCCATAGGATGACACTGTTCGTAAGGGAAAATAAAAATTAACAGGTCTGAATATTTTTCTGCCAATGGAAACAGTAATGTTCCCATTCAAAATTACCATAAATGAACAGGGCCTAAGTGGAGAAAGATGCAAACTTTTGAGTTTTATATGATTTCATTTGTGCCCCCGTCAAACCAAAATACAATGTATATCCTTAGACTTTTGAGTTTTATATGATTTCATTTGTGCCCCTGCCAAACCGAAATACTATCCTTAGCAAAACAAGAAAGTATGCTTGCATAAATGCATATCCTTAAATATATTAAGTTTGAAAACATCTTCTGCCATTTGTAACAAAAATGCCAAGATATAAATATATTAAGTTTGAAAACAATGAAGACCCTAACAAACAAAAATGACATAAGAAAAGAAATTACCTATTTTTCCGGTGGACAATTTTAAGATTGAATGTCTCAAACTCTTCTTCTTGCGCCCTAATCTGCCTGACTTGTTCCTGAAGTGCAGCCACTTCTTCATCCTCCATTGCTGCAGCCCCTGCCTCTTCCTCCTCTTGTATTTTCTTCATGTCCTCAGCCTCATCAAACTCATCATTTGAGTCTGATGAACCTGACTGAGTACCCGACCCAACCTGTACTGGCGATGAACCCTCACTCTCCTTCTTGCGCCATCTTGCAAGCATGTCCTCAGACGAGGCCATCATGCCATTATTTTCACATTCATCCAAAGTATTATCAGCACCTCCAATAAGTGTAGTGCTATGATTATCCTTGCTCGAAGGAGAAGGAAATGAGAAGCCATTATCAGCAAAACCAGGTGCCAATGGTGGTAACATCCCTTTCTTGGGCCGGTTTATTTTAAGCTTACTGGGCTGTGGGTCACGTCTACTACTTATGCTCACACTATCTGCTTCACTGCTCCCTCCAATCAAACTCTCGCGCACCTCACTGCCCACATCAGCTGTGTCACTGCTTGGGCCCACGCCTATTGACCGCACTGATCCATGATGTTCGTCGTCCATCCCAAATGGGTCATGCTCATCAGGCTGGGGCCCACTACCAAGGAGCACTAGTTCATTGCTCTGTGATACAAATCCCTGCCAAACAGGTTCCGCATGCATTAAATTTAACTCCTCTGTGTCCATCAGCTGACCATCATACTGAGCAATCAGTTCATTTTCACCGGGCCCGGCAAACATGGGCCCCTCAGAATGGTATGAATCCTCATCAGCAAATGAATTCTCATCATCTTTGGTGGCAGTATTTTGGTCAGTGCGGGTAGTCGGATCAGGGGAGGGCTTTTCAGTGTCGCTGGGATAGTCAATTTCATGGGCTAGAAACCAGGACTCATCTTCAATTGGTTGTCGCATGTAACCAACATCTTCATCATCATCATATTCATCAGAGTCCCAGTAATCATTTGGGTAGCCAAGGGAATCATCTCCTATAGTGGCAAATCCAGTAACAAGATCAGACGCATCCTCGGTTATCCCCTGGCTGACAGAGAGCCAGCTAGCTCCCATCATGCGCTTTCCCCCTGTTAGTGCCAATTTTTTAATATTAGAGGTTGGTTGGTCCTTATTTTTCCCTCCAATGGTTGTTGAATGTGTACTTATTTAGGTTTACCGTGACTGAATAACTAACCTCACCAGTAGCAAAGTTACATATCAACTCACAGATATGGTACGGGTATAAACCAGTAAAAATTTGTGCAATTCGTTGCACATCCGAAACAGCTCTTAAGATTTGGCTACCAAGAAAAATAAAATCGAAGGGCAGAAATATGTGTTATATGGTACTTCAAACTAAACTATATCATTTCAAAAACTTTTAAATCTGGGGTGAAGGTAATTGAAAAAAAAAAAAAAGTCACATGAAAAATACCTGAAGAACTTATCTCCTGGCCAATCGGCACGTCAAGAAAAGAACCAATCATAAAAGCATTATCCTCAGACTTCTTTGATCCTGATTTGACCGTCTTCTCCTCCTCCCAATTCATGTTAACCAATTTATCATCAGACTTGAGCCTAACAGGAGGCAATCTGGGGAAGTCCTCCTTTTGGGCAATACCAATCAGTGGCAGCTCAAAACTATCCATGTTATTATTCCCCTCATTACCATCCCCCTTCTTCTTCCCTTCCCTCCTTCCATCAGAGAAAACACTGGAAGATGCACTAACATTATCTCCCGTGAAGGGCAAAACAGTCTTAACTGCGCACCCATTTAACAGCTCATCTCTCTCACAAAGAGAGTTGGAGTATGAGTTTGTGTTCGAGCATTTATCCTCTAACTTGGTCTTCCCTCTGACTATTCTGCGTTCTTCGGAGATTAAGAGATCAGCGAATTTCTCCATGGCGTTGTTGGATATGTTATAGTTGTATGGATAGAGGTCCCCTTGATTCACAAAAGGCAGAGCGTGTTTAAATTCCGAACCATTGTTCGCAACCTCAATCTCTTTCACAATGTACTCCTTGGAAAGGTCTTTCGAAGCATTGCTACTAGCAATCAATCCGTCATCTTCATCCGCCGTGGCAGTAGTTTCAATTTTCTTAACATCAGAAGCAGAATTAGGGTTTGAAGAACGGTCAGGGTTCCCATCACGACCGGTGAGCTCGCCTCTCAACGCAGCTTCCGCCTTCGCAAACCGATTCTTCCGAAGAAACTCGAGCACAAGGTCGATCGATTCCGCCATTTTACCTTACCTCGCAACCAACCCGGCAACACAAACAAAAGTCACCAAAACCTTGGCATAACACCGGATCAACTCGACTCGACTCAACTAACTAATTCCTGCCAGAATCACACAGACACCCCCACCCTGCCTCACATTGAAGAAGCAAACCATGCAGAACCAGCCGAATCAGCTCGGAAAGCCGCAGAACCTCACCAATTCCCCCAAACAAATCAAACACACGAATCAAATCCCTGCACAGATCAAATCAAGCGCACGCGTAAGCCATCCACTCCCCCCCCTATCGCAACAACAATAAGGCAAGAGAGATCGGAGAAGCTTACCGCCGGAACGAATGCGTGACAATCAAACCCTAGACAGACGGACGGACGGACGGACGGACGGACGGAGGGACGGATCGAGTAACGGAGATTTAATGACTTTTAATGAGTGGTTGCGTACTGCAGGTAAGGGCGCATTTGAGATTGCGAGGGAGGGAGGGAGATTTTCTACGCCGGCGCTGTTGCTGTTGAGAGCCTGAGCGAGCCTGAGCTGCTTCGCCTGCTTCTTTCTTCTCTTTTCTCGCTTCTCCGGACACGGAACGATTTCATATCCTCTGTAGCGCTGCACTGTGTAGCGCAGGATGTGAACCGTTAGATCATCTCGTGATCTGTGCCACCTCGAATCTCGAGATGATCGAACGGTTCAAATCCTGCGCTACAGATTGCAGCGCTACAGAGGATGAGCACTCGGAAGGGAACAGCGTCCCCAATATCTCACGGGTCCGTATCCGCTGCGATCTAAATCAGGATCGCAGGGTCCTGTGATCCAGATCCGACGACTGGGGAACTTTAGGGGGGTTTTGGAATTGATTTGAGCCGTTGGATTGGGATCGCAGGAACCTGTGATCGGATTTGGATCTCAGCTGATTCCGGCGCAGTATCTCACGAGTAAGGGCCGAGGGGTGTGGGTGGACCGGGAGCAGCGGGGAATGAGACTGGGACGTGGGGCCGGATGGGGAGGGACTGAGGGAGAGGTGTTGTGGGGCCGGAATCAGAAAAGTAATTTGAAGTTTGAAGGAATCCGAGATGGGAAAAAAAGAGGGACCTGCTGCAGTGCTGCCCTTGTGAAATAAATAAATAAATCGGTTTGTTTGTGTTGAGCTGAGGCCTGAGGGGGAGATGTTCTCTTTTTCGATATAGTCCTGTTGAGCTGAGGCCTGAGGGGCATGTTGGTACTTTTTTGATGAGAATGGTAACAATGGTTCGTTTTTTGAATGTTTGGCTAGGCATCTGAACGTTAATGCGCATATTTGTTAGTGGCCCAGTGCCATGCATAATTGCGTATCAATGTTGTCTTATTCGTTATCTACTTATCTATTACCTATACTAGAGCTGTAAGCCTGTAACTCGGGCTTCGCCCCGAAAAGTGGCATCAAATAAATAACTAAGAATTTTATAATTTTTAAATATTTATATTAAACAAAACTAAAAAAATTGTAAATTTTTTATGTAAGTAAATAATAATAATAATAACATATATGTATAAATGTTGCACTATTTTAAGTAAATTTTGTTTTAAACATATTACATTTATCTTATTTAATGAGGAGAGAAAAAAATACAAGTCATTGGATCAAAGTAGATGAAGAGTTTCAAACAAAATCAATGGTTAATAATAGTGATGATGTAGTATAGTTGAGGTGCTTGGAAATCTATCCCTCTTTATGGAGTATAGATTTATATTCCTTTAAAAAAAAAGTATACAAGGACGGGATGGATCATGGATCCATTTGTTCTAAGTCTACCTTTGAATTTACTGTATTTGTCATTTTAACATCTTTTTTCTCTACCGATTTATTCTCTTAATTCTTTTCCCTTCACCGTCTACCCCTAATTTCCTTTTTTTTTTTTCAATCCATTTAGTTTTTAATCCAGTGAAAACCGTTTAGTTTGGTCCTCCCCCTTGCAATCTGATTATGCAGTAGTCAATCAATCTGGAGAATTGAAGGATGAGCACTTCACTTTGTATCCCTATTCCCTTAGAACTATGAGGAAATAATATGGCATTTTTTTTACACTCTCAGTTGGTTTATTTTCACCACTTGAATGACATTATTAGTTACCGATATGGGTTAATGATCTAACATAAACAACAATATTGCTTACCTACGAGATGTTGATTATTGAGAGAAAGAATGAGGTTTAGTGGCAATTAAAAGGCAGGTTTTCTGATTGCTTGGGATTTTTTATTTTTTATTTATTAGTATATATAGAATCAGATCTTGTGTATTTTAAAATTAATTTATCTAAAGTTTTACCAACCACTCAAGTGGTATCTTAAATTTGTTATATTTTTATACAATTTTTTAAGTGTAGTACATATGGTGGGCTTTATTTTATTTAGAAGCGAAATTTAGAAATAATTTGTTCCTTTATTTATTTATTTTTTTTTTGTCTTCTATTTTCAATACACTGCAAAATTTGAGGATTATTTTTTTGAGATTATCCTTGCTTCTTGGACTAGCTTAAATCCGTTGTGCTGTGGAAGCATCAAAATACATCTTACAAGATATAAAAATGTTTAAAATATCACAGAAGTTTAAAACTTAAGATCATAAAACACAATATATAGGCATGAACATTTAGGAAAAAAATTCTCAATGAAATTGATAGAATTTTAAAAAATGTTTTGTAGACTTTGCACATTAGGTTAGCTTAGAACAATAAATCTAAATTCAAATTGAAGGTGCAATCAATGGAAATACAATTAGTATGATACATGAACAATAACAGTGGCATATTAGAAAGCAAAAATAATTAAATATTGTGTTGAACTTGCACTAATATTAATTTATACACAAAAAAACAAAAGTAAATGAGAGAAAACATATAACCATTAAGTTCACAATTTAAAATATATATTACAACGAGATAAAGGCAAAAAAAAAATTTATATATTCTGGAATTTATCCAGCCCATTGTATTTGACTTAAATGAAGAAACAAAATGCGGAGGAAATTATATGAACCTTCATATATAATTAAAAAAAAATTATGATTTCTCCCATGCACTATTTTGACAAGCTTTTGAGTTTAAACTAACGAAAAGCTCACCATATATTTTACTCATAAAATAATAACTACCCATAAATTAATACCTACACGCCAACGCCAGAGTCCGGACCAAACGTTCACGATACTAAGTTGAAAATACACACGGGTTGACGGTATCAATTGATGATAAAATACTAAAATCTTTACTTGAGAAATTTTTCCATAAGTAGTAGGTAGTGACCACCCTTTTATCTATTCACAGATCCACCGTATTTTTGATGAATAGATATGATTTTTTAGTAAACATTTATATCTTTTCGATCAACATATATTATTTTCTAATGAAGAGATACACTACGATTTTCAATAAACATTTATGCAACTGTGACAAGTACATAGATGCACGTTATGTGTCAGATTGTGAGAGATGGATGAATGGGTGGCTCGCTTTATAGGTGGACTCTACATGTTTTCATTTTTTTATCACCACCAGACACAACAAACTATGAAAGGACAATGATAGTATGCCTCCAACTTTGCCCCTATAATCCTGTAATAGGGTGGCATTTGGAGTCGAAGGGTCATTTTTGTAAATTTGTATGGTCGGAGGTATTTTTGTAAAAATGTTTGAAAATATTTTTCAAAAAAATGTTTGAAAATATTTTTAAGGTAAGGTCATTTTTGTACAATATCTTTGAAAAAGGGATATTTTTGTAAATTTTTTGAAAAAGATATATTTGTGTAAATATTTTGCAAGCGCACCATGGGGGTCTGGGGATTGTAAGAGACTAGTTATATTTTTCTAACCATGAAAATGAGTAGTAGTACCATGGAATCTCGATAGAGACGAAACTGCAACAGTTGAGGGGGCATGTCGAGCGCAACAAGACCGAAACAATGGCCCATCGGTGAATGTGCATTTGTGGACCCATCAATGCCTCTGCAATGGTGCAAGGCTCTTGGGTAGAGTTCTAAAATCGTGCCGTTCCGTGCCGTACCGTGTCCAGCAACGCCGTGCCTTCGTACCGTGCCGTGCCGTGTCTTTTTTTATTAATATTTTTTTCGTACCGTGTCGTGCCGTGCCAAAAATTGGAAGGAGGCACGGCACGGATAACATACACCGTGTCTATCGTGCCGTGACTTATTCGTGCCGTGACTTATTCGTGTCGTGTCTAATCGGATACGTGACCTACCGTGTCGTATCTACGTGTCTTAACCGTGCTAAACGTGTCCACTCGTTTCGAACATAAAAATTTTAAATATTCCAAAAAACATTAAAAAAATTAAAATTTACCCCAAAAAATCATTAAATTATTTTTTTTTCAAAATTTAAAATACATAAAAAATATTAAAAAGTATCAATATACAATGAAAATTGTCTTAATTAATAAACATAATGTTTTATAAATTACTTTCCTCTTTTTTCGGGCTTTGGGACCGGTTATGTTTGAAATATAGGCGGAATTATTACATGTGTCCTACCCGTAACCTATCCGTGTCTACCCGTGTCCTATCATTTCCTACCCGTGCCACCTATGTTATTTATACCGTGTCTGTCGTGTCCCGTTCCGTTACCGTGCCGTGTCTGACAACCGTTCCGTGTCGTGCCTTTTTTTTGTGTCGTTCTGTGCCGTTTCTGGAACACTATGCGTGCCGTTCCGTGCCGTTCCAAAATCTTCAAAACTCAGACACGGCACGGTTAATGACCCGTGCCGTATCCGTGCCCGTGCCTTACCCGTGCCGTTACCACCCATGCCCGTGCCGTTTCGAACCGGAATTTGCCACGCCGTGCCATTTTTTAGAACCCTACTCTCGGGCCACCACGAATGTCCGTGATCCATCCACTCCGATTCTTAAACAAATGGAATAGGGGACTTAACCCATTTTCAATGCATCACCCGTTTCATTGACCCTGTAGGGCAGGACAGGCTCAGTTTGGGTGTCTCTACGGAGGATCCGATCAACTGACCTTGTGGCCTGTGATGTCAATTCTTTTGTTTGGTGGGAGACTTTGGTGGTGGTCAATTTTTTTTTTGCTTTCAATAGAACATTGTCATCTATTTACAACCTCAGTTTTTTTTTTACACACAATTTTCATATTTAGGACGGACGCTAGAATACTGCAGCGTCCAAGTGCTTAAGTCGGACGCTACAAATATGAAACGTCCCACCCAGGACGCCATGGTTGTTAAACGTCCAGGAAGGGACGAGTGGAATTCATGTCATCAAGTGACTAATTAGTATGTTGATATACTATCCAAATTGGTGGTGTCCTCAATGGAGGATATGGACGAATGCACATTAGTGAGGATGCTGCGAAACTTCCCACCCAGGACGCCATGGTTGTTAAACGTCCAGGAAGGGACGAGTGGAATTCATGTCATCAGTGACTAATTAGTATGTTGATATACTATCCAAATTGGTGGTGTCCTCAATGGAGGATATGGACGAATGCACATTAGTGAGGACACTGCGGTTTCGCAGCGTCCCACCAGGACGCTGCCGTTCCAAAGCGTCCCACCAGGACGTTAGCGTCCGTTCTAAATATCAAAATTGTGTGCAACGGAATCGAAAGTAGTGATTTGATAATTTTTTGGGCTTATTAAAAAAATTGAGGTATTTACAATTTACAAACTTTCGTTTCACTAGCAAATAGATAGCGTGAGATTCGTAAATTGCCCGGCCGTAAAAGAATGTAAATATATGAGATGTCATAAGATCATTTGTCCGAACTTGCGAAAAAAAATAGATAAATCTAAATTAAAGAATTTATAAATATAGATTAAAGAATTTTACGGACTAGAAGCGTACCCGCACGCTGTGGCGGGCAATTTGCATTTTTATTTAAGCTAAATGGGTGAAAGGATCGAAGAGACTTTCATGTAAGCATAAGCTGAAGCTTTATCGGTTCAATCCGTAAGAGTGTGTAATTAAAAACCATGGCTATTCAAGTACTGAGAAGGAAAATTTTTCTTCATTTGATGAAAATTGTGACTAAATGGATGAGTCTGTTATGAAATATTTATGTAGACTTTTTACCTTCTCCACTCTCTCCACTTTCTCCTACATTAATCTCCACCTCCTTGTGTATTAATTTGGTGATTAATTGTATGGCTTTACATTTCACATTTTCTAGCCTATAAATAGAGGTCTTGTAAATTGTTGATGTACCTTTCACTTGAATAAGAAACAAGATTTTGTCTCTCCCATATCATTGTTTTTATCTTTATTTTATAATACATTATCAGCACGAGTTTGCTTTAGTCGAGTCAAGACGAGGTCGCAATTTTTCTAATTGGAGTAGAGTTTGTTATAGTGAAGTTGTGACGGGAGTACAATTCTTGGTGGAAGCACGAACTTACTAGATTGCTTGAAGAAGGAAAAAAGAATATGGTTGGAGGCTCAAGAGATGAATGTCTAGTTGACAGTAGGACAACAAACACAATATTAAAAAGCAAGAAATATTTTTCTCAATTGTCTCCTGAAGAGGCACATGTTAATACAATTTCTGGCATTAGTAACTTAATTGAGGGCTCCGGAAGAGCTTGTATTTTGTTACCTGAAGGAACAAAATTAATTATAAATGATGCACTATACTCTAGTAAATCCAAAAGAAATTTACTAAGTTTTAAAGATATTCGACTTAATGGTTATCATCTTGAAACCATGACTGAAAATAATAAAGAGTATCTTCAAATTACATCTAGTAAATATGGCCAGAAGATCATATTGGAAAAGCTTGAAGCTTTATCCTCTGGATTATATTGCACTTATATAAACTCAATAGAATCAAATATGGTCAGTAGCCAGAAGTTACCTGACACAAAGATGTTTACTCTATGGCATGATAGATTGGGTCATCCAGGTAGCAATATGATGAGGAGAATAATTGAAAATACAAATGGGCATCCCCTAAAGGACCTGAAGATCCTATTAACAAAAGATTTATCATGTGCAGCATGCTCTCTTGGAAAATTGATAATTAGGCCATCTCAAAATAAAATTGAAAATGAATCACCTGCATTTTTGGAAAGAATTCAAGGTGATATTTGTGGGCCTATTTCTCCTCCATGTGGACCATTTAGATATTTTATGGTTTTAATTGATGCATCAACTCGGTGGTCACATGTTTGTCTATTAGCAACAAGAAATATTGCATTTGCTAGACTGCTAGCACAAATTATCAAATTGAGAGCACATTTTCCGGATTATCAAATTAAGAAAATTAGGCTTGATAATGCAGGAGAGTTTACATCCCAATCATTTAATGATTATTGTATGTCAATTGGGATTGAGGTAGAACATTCAGTAGCTCATGTACATACACAAAATGGTTTAGCTGAATCATTAATTAAAAGATTGCAACTGATTGCTAGACCATTACTTATGAAATGTAATCTACCATCTTATGCATGGGGACATGCCATTTTACATGCTGCTGCACTTGTTAGATTAAGACCAACTGCATATCATAAATTTTCTCCATTACAATTGGTCTCCGGAAGAGAACCAAATTTGTCCCATCTTAAAATTTTTGGTTGTGTTGTGTATGTTCCAATTTCTCCGCCACAACGCACAAAAATGGGACCACAAAGAAGATTGGGAATTTATATTGGTTTCAACTCTCCATCGATTATTAAATATTTAGAACCATCAACTGGAGATGTTTTTACAGCACGCTTTGCTGATTGTCAATTTAATGAAATGGTATTCCCAATCTTAGGGGGAGAAAAGAAAATGCTGGAAAAACAAGAAGTAACATGGAATGCATCATCAATATCTTATCTTGATCCCCGAAGTGGTCAATGTGAACTGGAAGTTCAAAAGATTATACATTTACAAAATATAGCAAATGAATTGCCAGATGCATTCACAGATACAAAAAGAGTTACTAAATCCCATGTGCCAGCTTTAAATGCACCTGCTCGTATTGATGTAATCCCAGCAGAGGTTACAGTACAAAGAAAACGTGGAAGACCAATCGGTTCCAAAGATATAATTCCACGGAAAAGGAAGGAGCAGAAAAAAGCAGTTGGTGTAGCCCCAGAAGAGGTAAATAAAACCCCTGAAGAGGTTAATAAAATCCCAGAAGAGATTAGTAAAACCCCAGAAGAGGTAAATAAAACCCCAGAAGAGGTTGATGAAGTTCCAGGAGAAACTCAGGTACCTAATGATTACGAGATCTCAATGAATTATGTACATAATAATACAGTATGGAACCGAAATGAAACACGTGTTGATGAAATTTTTGCATATGCTATAGCAATTGATATCCTCAATGAGGAAGATTATGTGCCTAAAACTCCTGAAGAGTGTATGCACAGAAATGATTGGCCAAAATGGAAAGATGCCTTGAAGGCTGAATTAGATTCGCTTGACAAGCGTAATGTTTTTGGACCTGTAGTCCTAACTCCCAAAGATGTTAACCCTGTAGGTTACAGATGGGTTTTTGCAATAAAAAGAAATGAGAAAAATGAGATTGTGAGATATAAAGCATGGCTTGTGGCACAAGGTTTCACGCAAATACCAGGAGTTGATTATGAAGAAACGTATTCGCCTGTAGTGGATGCAATAACTCTCAGATTTTTAATTAGTCTCACAATCACTGAAAATCTGCACATGCATCTCATGGATGTAGTTACAGCTTATTTGTATGGATCACTTGATAATGATATCTATATGAAAGTCCCCGAAGGACTAAAAATGCCTGAAGCATTTAAATCAAAACCTCGACACATGTATTCTATAAAGTTGAAAAGATCTTTATATGGACTAAACAATCTGGTCGAATGTGGTATAATCGACTTAGTGAATATCTTATAAAAGAAGGATATAAATCTGATGTAATTAGTCCATGTGTTTTTATTAAAAGATCAATATCCGGTTTTGCAATTATTGCAGTATATGTTGATGATTTGAATATCATTGGGTCTCCTGAAGAGATTGAAAAGGCTGCAAGTTTGTTAAAGAAAGAATTTGAAATGAAAGATCTTGGTGTAACAAAGTTATGTCTCGGCCTGCAGATCGAGCATTTGCGTAATGGTATTTTTGTTCATCAATCAAACTACATCCAGAAAATGTTGAAACGTTTTTATATGGACAAACCTCATCCTTTAAGTACACCAATGATTGTTCGATCACTTGATATAAAAAAAGATCCATATCGTCCCCGAGAAGAAAATGAAAAAGTTCTTGGTCCAGAAGTACCATACTTAAGTGCTATTGGAGCTTTAATGTATCTTGCTAATAATACAAGACCTGATATTGCATTTTCTGTAAATGTATTAGCAAGATATAGTTCCAACCCAACTCGTCAACATTGGAACGGAATAAAGCAAGTATTTCGTTACCTTTGTGGGACATGTGATATTAGACTATTTTATCAAAAAGATGCAAAATCAAAATTAGTTGGGTATGCTGCAGGATATTTTTATCAGATCCACATAAAGCTCGGTCGCAATCCGGATATGTATTTACATATGGTGGTACTGCTATTTCATGGCGATCAACCAAACAGACGTTAACAGCAACATCATCAAATCATGCCGAGCTAATTGCTTTATATGATGCTGGTCGAGAATGCGTCTGGTTAAGGTCAATGATCCAGCACATTCAGGAGGAATGTGGCCTTGATTCAATCAAAGGAAGTCCAACAATAATATATGAAGATAATGCCGCATGCATTGCTCAAATCAAAGAAGGTTACATAAAAGGTGATAGAACCAAGCACATTTCGCCAAAGTTCTTCGCAACACATGATCTACAGAAGGACGGGTTGATAGATGTTTGTCAAATTAAATCAAGTGACAATTTGGCAGACTTGTTCACAAAATCATTGCCGAGAAAAGTTTTTGAACAACTTACACAGAAGATTGGTCTCCATCGTTTAAAAGATGTATATTAAAATGAGGGGGAGTATTATACACGCTGTACTCTTTTTCCTTCACTAAGTTTTGTCCTACTGGGTTTCCTTAGTAAGGTTTTAATGAGGCAGCACAACTGATCTAGAAGTATCAGTTTATTCAGTTTGGTCTTGAAGTACCTAATTAATATTGTCCTGCAGTACAATGTTAATAGTGTATAATATAAGGTAAAATGTCTAAGGGGGAGTGTTATGAAATATTTATGTAGACTTTTTACCTTCTCCACTCTCTCCACTTTCTCCTATATTAATCTCCACCTCCTTGTATATTAATTTGGTGATTAATTGTATGGCTTTACATTTCACATTTTCTAGCCTATAAATAGAGGTCTTGTAAATTGTTGATGTACCTTTCACTTGAATAAGAAACAAGATTTTGTCTCTCCCATATCATTGTTTTTATCTTTATTTTATAATAGAGTCTAGTTTTTACATAGTTTTTATAATAGTACAGACATAGATAGTGACAAAGTAAGTTGCTCTCTTGCTCGTGGCCTCGTGCCGGGCTCGAGCCTCGATCTGATTCTGCCGCTGGGAACTGGGAATCTGGGATAGAGATAAATAGATAATGGTTCGGGTTTACTTTCTAGTAAACGGGTTAAGCACTTAAAACCGACCCGAAATTACATTTGGGCGGTTGGGCCTGTTCAAAATTATTAGTCCAGGAATGGGCCCAATTCAGATAATAGACTCAACAAGGGCTTCGGACAGTATGCAATTTTGATTTGTAGTTTTTAATATAAAAATCTTGAGAGATACCAAAATTTAATGTATTTTAGGGTTTTTTAAGTATATTTTTGAGATTTCTTTTTGAAGAAAGTGCTAAAATAATAATAAAAATAGCAATTATTTGTGTACAAAAAGAAAGTTATTTTCAGAAATTTCGAAAAAATATTTAGAAAATTCCAAAAACTTTTCTCCCACATGCGTTTATATAGAATTTGTTGACCAACATAAAATAAAATTTTGAGATAAAAAAATTTGGACTATTTGCAGTATGGCCAAATTGCAACATTAATAATGGCAGGATCCTAGCACAATTGTGAACAGGCGTCGGATTAATTTGGACGGCTCTGATGATGGCATCATGGCAATCAGAGAGATCTTTTTGCGGTTGGTCCTACCTTTACTTAAGGTAGGACCTGCCTGAACTTCGCGCAGGAATCAGCTGAGATCCAAATCTGATCACAGGAACTACAATTCCAATCTAATGGCTCAAATTAATTCAAAACCCTCTAAAAAGCCACAATCGTTGGATCTGGATCTGTTTCGGATCAAAGCGGATACAGACTCACCAAACTTCGCTATAGTCTACTAGTAATATGTCCGTGCGTTGCTACGGGTACTATATGTATGAAAATAGCTATTATTATTTTTGAAAAAAATGATTGCATAGTTTCATCAAGTGATTCCATATTTTACAAACAGACACATAATTCATTAATAATATCAGTTGATTAATTACTCAAACATATCAAAATATACTCAAAGGCCCACGTGCAGAATGGCATATGCCCTATATTAGATGTGAAATCCATGTTTCCAGATGCCAACTGTTGTTGACTGCCTGACTGGCCGTCAGATTACTGGTCAACCTAAATGCATTGCAACTTTGCAAGCAAATCTGCATCATCTCCCGAACGAACCACAGCCGTTCATTTTTCTTCTATATATCCTATCGTTCTCATCTGGTCTGAAGATGATATAATCTGGTGTCATTCTGAGTTCTACCCTGACCCTCCCTCGTGCAAACAGAGAAAAAGGTCCATGACTTGTATTGTATGTTGTATCGATCAGCATGAATGATGAGACCGCATGTTGTATTTTCTTTTGGCTCTGTCCTCCCTAGTCTACGCAGATAAAACAGAGAATAAGACGAATTAGTAAGAATTGGAAATGGAAAAAAAGGTTACGGTGATACTAAAAGTGATATAATTCAATAATTGATAGTATTAGTATTCATGTTACATCAAAACTATTCAAATTAATAGTTTTAATATGCTACTTAATTTATGCAGTATATTTTATATATATTATACATATAAGTTGAATACTAAATTAATGAGTTAATATATATATTGACCCATGTACTATGAAACCTAACACAGTTGGTATCAATTTTAGTATCTACTTATCCGTTCCCTTAAAAATAACTAGAGGTGGAATTGGACCCGCCTTGGAAAAAAAATAATTTCTATAAATAATAAATAAAAAATTAGAATAATATGTAGCATAAACAAATTATCTTCCATAAAAAGAACAAAGAGTGATATGCACACTAAATTATATTGATATGAACATGGAGCGATCTTGGTATCCCCTAGCATTTTCCTAGATCTAACAGTTGGGTTATCTTCTAAACTCAGTAAATTCCAAATTTGATTGGTCTACAAAAAGATAAAAGATAATTTACGTCGCTTTACACTTGGCGGCAGCTGCCAAGTTTCAAAAAAAAAAAAATTTAGCGTCGCTTTTTAAAGGAATGCAAAGTCAATTGTGCCACTCTCACCTACTAGGGTTTAGACTAAAAAAATTAAAAAGAAAAAATTGTGCTAAAGCAATCCTTATCATATGTTTGACTAGGGTGTAAACGGTCGGGGCTTCCTCGAACTGGCTAAGCTCATTAAGTATTATGGTTTGATTGGTTTCGAGCCAAGAACACTAGCTCAAACTTAGCTCATTTAATCAACGAGCTAATCAAGCTGGCTCGTTGAGCTAATTTTATTAATAATATTTTATACACTTTTTTATATCAAAATTTACATAAAATCAACAAAATTACTAAATTTTTAATATAATTTTTTGATATATATTTATTTTTAGTTTATATAATATACTAAAAATCTACAAAATAATATATAAATAACATGTATTGATAGTTTGACGAGCCAAACGAATTTAATGAGCCGAGCTAGGCTAAGCTCAAACTCGCTCATTAGCGAGCTTAACAAGGTAGCTCGTTAATAGCTCGGTCCACTATCGAGCGAGCTCATAGCAAGTCGATCTCAAGAGGGGCCCCCACCCCTTGCCCGGTAGAAATTGTTGAACCCTGATTTTTTTTTTATTTAACTCAAGTTCATATTTAGAAATTATTTTTTGTTAATTTTGATGTCAAAATTTATTTTTTGACATCAAAACATAGACAATGACTAACGAATTAAATATTTTGCTGATTAAGTATACAATTATCTGTAAAGACAATATTTATTTTATTGGATATATATAAAAGTTTTATATTATGATAATTATTTTATCTTTTGAACTATGAATTAGCCCCTCTAAACCTCTTTCGGATCAACCCTTAGAAAATTGGAAGCATGAATTATCCCCTTTGGCCCCCCTTTCATATCAATCCTGGATCCGTTACTGATCCCGAGCGAGCTGCGAGCTACGAGTTTTATTGCCACCTAGTTGGACGGTAACAACGACGCCCTGGCAGTTCAATCCGCTTGAAGATTTGTACTAATCAATCTCACAAAATCATCCTATAAATCACATCCGCACAATGTTCTTTCTAGCGATCCAACGATATGACTTATGGGATGATTTTTTTAGAGGATGGAGACTGCTAAAAAAGGTTGGGTCCAGATCGATGTTTGCACCGCCAAACAACGTACTTGTCAGGTACTACTCAGGTCTCCCAAAATTCTTTTATTTCGTATATATTAATCGAGCATATATATAGTAGATTCCTAGTGGTAATTAAAAAACATATTTTGGAAAATGTTCCTTTCTTTTTTGTTTGATCGGTCAACACTCAACAATCTCTATTGCATTAACAAATATATATGAGGTGAAATCTAATGACACAACAAAAATTTGACACAAATATTACACCGAAACATATAAATTCATAAAAAATTTAAAAAATGAAAAATCTTTTACAAACATATTGATTTACTTATAGATCGATTGTGTTTCAAATTTCATTCAATTTGAGTGTGATTTAATAACCAATCAACAACCATCAAGTTAATAGGTTAATTAGTCGATTTGTTCCCTCTTTCTTTCTTTTTTTTTTTTTTTTTTTTTTGAGGGAGTAGGAAACTTCGTTCCCTCTTTCACGTAGGTCAAATATGAATTAGTAATTGTTTTGTATTTTTATTATATTTTATATTTATATTTATATTTATAAATCCATCTAACTGCTTGAATCCGTCCGTTATTCTTTCTCCTCTTTGCACGTTGCTCTTGAATAATTGAAGTTAAATATCTAAGTAGACCGAGATGCAAATTATATTTAAATTACAACTTAGTTGAGAAAAGCTGAGTAAAACGTAATTTTTTTTTTTTTTGATTAAAGTGGACAAAGTCTACCATCTCTCATTTCATTTAAAGGAGAAGAGTAAAACGTAATTAAGTATTAAAAAGAAGTACCTGAGTATTTATTTAAATTCCAAACATAATAATAATAGGTGCATCATTTTTTTTGAATTATCAAAGACGATTGGACCGATCGATGCACCTTCGTGTTCCAACATTATTTTGCGCAATATAATAACAACCCCACATGTATAAGTCAGGCCAGCGAGGCGGAAAAGAACAAAAAGTATTAATAATATACACTTCTAATTTATTTATTAAAACTGCAAGAAATCCGCTCGTTGTGCGGGCATTTTACATTCTGATATCATACCGTATAATACATATAATTGGCTAATTATTTACCATTTAATTTAGAGGCCTCTTTAATTTATATCTTTACACTAAATCAACTCATTGAATTTTAGAATATAAAGCGTTAATTTATCATTAATATAAATTCTAATCAACATTGATGTCTTCCATACCAAGATTGATAACTTTCTATTTTTGTAAGAACCAAAATGGAGAGGAAGTTATTTAATTGGACAACATCAACGCCTTTGAAATCAATGTATTTTGATATGTACTGTTGATTAAGGGGTAGAATGAAAATTAAAGAAATTAAAAAAAAAAAATTGGAGACATCCAATTCTCACTTGCTTTAATCCTAACTTTAAAACCTCCATTATTTTCCCTTCCGAGAACATTTACTTCTGCTCAGCGATGCTCACCATCTTGCCTCTCAAATTATAAAGCGGATGACACCAAACTTGTCAAGCTTTCCCTTAGCCTTCACTTTTGCTATTTGCTACTGATCAATGTTCATAAAAGGGGAGGGATCATTGACTATACTTATCATAACAATCTTAATAATGATAATAAGACTTTTTAAATTAAAAATCATTAAAGCTTCTCAACTATAGAAAAGATTTACGGGAGTATTGGGGATTTTTTTATTAATAAAAAAATAAAAAATCAAAAATACAAAAGTGGAAAATAGTTTTGAAAAATTGCAGAAATAAAAAAACCGTGACCTGAGGTCGCGGCCTAGTCCCAGACTAAGCCGCTACCTCAGGCCGCGGCTCATGAACAGTGCTAAGCCGCTATCTGAAATCGCGGCTTAGTCTCTGTATTCTGCTGCAGATTTATGAAGACATTTGAAGGGGCAAACGTTGGTTGTTTTTTATAAATGACCTACCATTTTAAAGATCTTGAAGTCTACTTTCCAATGGTTTAACTTCCAAGGCGTTTGGAGTTCTCACCAGAGAGTTATTGCAGTTTTAGTGGAGAGGGGTCAGTTTTCTGTATTCTCTCTTTAATTACGAATTTCTAGAGTTTTATGTTGGTTGTTTTTTACAAATGACCTACCATTTTAAAGATCTTGAAGTCTACTTTCCAATGGTTCAACTTCCAAGGCGTTTGGAGTTCTCTCCAGAGAGTTATTGCAGTTTTAGTGGAGAGGGGTCAGTTTTTTGTATTCTCTCTTTAATTACGAATTTCTAGAGTTTTCTTTTGGTTGTTTTTTACAAATGACCTACTGTGTTAAAGGTCTTGAAGTCTACTTTCCAATGGTTCAACTTCCAAGGCGTTTGGAGTTCTCTCCAGAGAGTTATTGGAGTTTTAGTGGAGAGGGGTCAATTTTCTGTATTATCTCTTTAATTATGAATTTCTAGAGTTTTCTGTTGGTTGTTTTTTATAAATGACCTACCGTGTTAAAGGTCTTGATGCAGTAAAGCTTCTACCAGCCTTCCAGAAAATTCTAAATAAGGCAACCGAAGAAGATTTGTCTATAGAAGGTGCCTCTATTGATGGGTGGTCCATCCTGCACACTTGCCTTGATTCTGAAGATTTTGATAGTGTGTTGGAATTTCTAGGAGCTAGGCGAGCTGAAGATTTTGATAGTGTGTTAGAATTTCTATTGAGAAGTAAACAGGCATATTGTTCCTAAAGATATTGTTTTAAAATTTCTTATCAAGTATACAAATGCTCTTGACCTCCTATTATTGCAGCCTCCTGATATTGATTTGGCCTTTTTAAATGCCGAATTGACATGTGAGAAGGCCTTTTTATTACTCAATTGGGTCAATCACTTGACGAGGAATTACAGTAGTTTGCCAAGTAGATTTGCAAGTAGTGTGCATTGTGGTAGGTGGTTGAAGACCATTTCAGGTTTTGACAAGCCTGAAAATTGCTTTATGACGACAGGAGAAAGCGCTCTCTTGTCTTTGAAATGGCACAATCTTTACTTGGATTTTCTATAATTGATGAGCAATACTATGGTGGAAAGATCTCGTCTTATGGTGATGCACTCAAACAGATAGGTGTGACCTTGGGTACAGAGCTTTGCTACACTTTTATCATCCAGCAATTCATTTCCCTGGCAACAACAATGACAATGAGTAGCAAAAGAATTGAAAGTGATCGGTGTTACTATTGATCTCAATGACACTGAAAAGAAAATAATAGATGTATTCAAATCCATGCTTTCCTCTCCCAGCAATCTTACTTGCAGAAAACACTAAAAATTCGTAATTAAAGAGAGAATACAGAAAACTGACCCCTCTCCACTAAAACTCCAATAACTCTCTGGAGAGAACTCCAAACGCCTTGGAAGTTAAACCATTGGAAAGTAGACTTCAAGACCTTTAACACGGTAGGTCATTTGTAAAAAACAACCAAAAGAAAACTCTAGAAATTCGTAATTAAAGAGAGAATACAGAAAACTGACCCCTCTCCACTAAAACTGCAATAACTCTCTGGAGAGAACTCCAAACGCCTTGGAAGTTGAACCATTGGAAAGTAGACTTCAAGACTTTAAAATGATAGGTCATTTGTAAAAAACAACCAACATAAAACTCTAGAAATTCGTAATTAAAGAGAGAATACAGAAAACTGACCCCTCTCCACTAAAACTGTAATAACTCTCTGGTGAGAACTCCAAACGCCTTGGAAGTTAAACCATTGGAAAGTAGACTTCAAGACCTTTAAAACGGTAGGTCATTTATAAAAAACAACCAACGTTTGTCCCTTCAAATATCTTCATAAATCCGCAGCAGAATACAGAGACTAAGCCGCGATTTCAGATAGCGGCTTAGCACTGTTCATGAGCCGCGGCCTGAGGTAGCGGCTTAGTCTTAGTCGCGGCCTGAGGTAGCGGCTTAGTCTGGGACTAAGCCACGGCCTGAGGTAGCGGCCTGAGGTAGCGGCCTCAGGTCGCGGTTTTTCTATTTCTGCAATTTTTCAAAACTATTTTCCACTTTTGTATTTTTGATTTTTGATTTTTTTATTAATAAAAAAATCCCGGAGTATTGCTTAACTTATATATTGATTATATTTTTGCGATTTATATTCAATTTTAAGCGATATTTGATAGCTCTTCAAGAATACATTATATTACAACTATTAAAAAGTAGAGGGATGCTAACTGTCCCCCACAAAAAATCCCCCTTAAATGTCCCCCGCGTACATACTCTCGTCCACGTCAACTATGAACACCGAAGACCATTGGATATGAACACCCGCCAATAAGCAGTATGAACATCCGAGAGCGCTCCGATTTTCATCACGTGCTGAAATTGAATTAAGCACGTGCTTAATTTATTTTTGCACGTGGAAAATATGCCAACTCTCGTCCATGTCAACTATGAACACCAAAGACCATTTGATATGTACACCCGTGAATAAGCAGTATGAACACCCGCACGCGCTCCGATATTCATCACGTGCTGAAATTGAATTAAGCACGTGCTTAATTTATTTTTGCACATAGAAAATATGCCAAAAAATTTTTTCTCCCAATTTGCATTGTTCATAGAGCTCTCAGAGGATGTTCATACTGAATGTATCATGGTGTTCATACCGCTTGCCAACTGGTATTCATATTGGTTCCAACAGAAACAGATGGGGGACGTTTAAGGGGGACAAATGATGGGGGACAAAGAGATTATCTCTAAAAAGTATACAAAATTTTGATAATCCATCAAATAATGTTCAAATTGTTTGAAATTTGAAACACTATCAATCTACAAATTAAGTAACGCGTCTATAAACTTTTTTTTTTTTTTTTTATCTTATCTCTTCTTTTGATCTAAGATCATCTTTCCACAATTAAGGTGGCTACCGAAACTTCCGCATGCTCGTCGAAAAGTATACTAATATATGATTAGAATATCAATTTTCTGTGATAAAAAGGTGAATTATTGGATTACATGTAAATATATATTGGCCTTACGAAAGAAAGGTAATCGGCTGGGCTATTGTTTATTGCATTATTGGGAGCAATGTTTTTGCTTAGCCAATTAGATCATGCAGTAGTGCATTACGCACTAGTACAATAAAAAAGAGAAACAAAAACAAAAACAAAAACAACCATGTACTTCGATTATCTCAGATAAACAAAAATATGCTCAAAGTTCCAAACTAATCTAAACTCATCAGTCATCATTGGTCAGATATTGCATGCCAGCAGTCCAGTTTGTACTAGCAATAAATTAAAGAAAATGTAAGAACCAGACTTTGGTCTAGTGGCTAAGGGCAACGTCATCCGTGTGGGAGGTCGCGGGTTCAAAACTCGGATGGGGAGTCTTTTATAGACATTTAAATTTGAGTGGCTTGACCCTCATCTTTATCTCAAAAAATAAATTTAAGAAAATGTCTGGAGTTCTCCTAAAAAAAAAAAAGAAAATGTCTGGAGTCTACGGATCGTGTTATCCAATATTTTTCCAATGTAAAAAGCGCTTAACATATGTTAAAAGTCGCTCATTACCTATTAAATGGAAGTGTATAAGTGTTAATAATCTATTTTTAGAATGTACATTTTGTATATCATGTATAATAAACTTTCCATTCAACATTTATGTTTTCCTTTTAATATATGTTCAGTGACTTTTTACGTTAGAAACGTTGGATGACACAGTCGGTGAACTTCTATTACTGCTCATAAAAAATAATAGAAAACATACCACCATTGAATAGTTTTTTCTTTTTTAATTTTTTTTGTCTAGATAGTTTCCTCAATATTAGTATTCTGATGCCATAAAAAACTATGGCAAGACTGTGCCATAGTTAAAACGGGCAGTTGGATCAATCTAAACGGCCCAGATTTTAGAAATAGGGAGTGTTGTTTTATTGTGGATCCCATTTGCATAGACTCAAAATAAACTATGGCACAAGCGTGCCATAAAAAACTATGGCAGCTGATGTGAATTTAGTATTCACATATCCACACTGTTACAAAATTTAAATAATAGTTACAAATTTTGTATATGTGTGGACACGTGACAGTTAAAACAGAGACACGTAGAAAATTCCATAACTTTTCCCTTTTTACTTTTTTTTTTTTTGTTGTTTTTATATAATATAGCTAATAGTTTTAATATATACTAAAAGTGATATAATTCAATAATTAATAGTCATCAAAACTATTCAAATTAATAGTTTTAATATATATGCTACTTAATTTATGCAGTATATTTTATATATATTATACGTTTTAACTTGAATACTAAACGAGTTAATATATATATTAACTCATGTACTATGAATAACACAATTGGTATCAATTTTAGTATCTACGTATCCGTTCCCTTAAAAATAACTAGAGGTGGAATTGGACCCGCTCTGGAAAAAAAAATAATTTCTATAAATAATAAATAAAAAAATTAGAATAATATGTAGCATAAACAAATTATCTTCCATAAAAAGAACAAAGAGTGATATGCACACTAAATTATATTGATATGAACATGGAGCGATCTTGGTATCCCCTAGCATTTTCCTAGATCTAACAGTTGGGTTATCTTCTAAACTCAGTAAATTCCAAATTTGATTGGTCTACAAAAAGATAAAAGATAATTTTACGTCGCTTTACACTTGGCGGCAGCTGCCAAGTTTCAAAAAAAAATTTAGCGTCGCTTTTTGAAGGAATGCAAAGTCAATTGTGCCACTCTCACCTACGGGTTTAGACTCAAAAAAATAAAAAATAAAAAACAGGACCCTGCTTTTCCCGTGGAATAAGAGCAGATGTGGACGCTTAGGTATGCTCAAGAAGGGGGAGAGGAGGAGAGGGGAAGGGAGAGGAGGACTGATCAAGTTTGGAATTATCTGTTTAAGGTCATGTTACTTGTTCCATAACTACAATTACTAGAGAGGGGAGGAGGGTAACAAGACACAAATTATAATTATGGAACAACTAGCATAACCTTAGGCAGATAACTCCAAACTTGATTAGCCCTCCCCTCCTCTCCCTCTTCTGGAGCACACCCTTAGTTACCGATATGGGTTAATGATCTAACATAAACAACAATTTGAAATAATGGACATGCCTATTGTGTTTTCTGATCTCAAGTTTTAAACTTCTGTGATATTTTAAACATTAAGTTCACAATTTAAAAACACATATTACAACGAGATCAAGGCAAAAAATTGTATATATTTTGAAATTAAGGTAATTTCTCCAGCCTACTGTATTTGACTTAAATGAAGAAACAAAATGCAAAGGAAATTTGATGAACTTTCATATATAATTAAAAATTTTATAAATTTCTTCCATATACTTATTTTCTTTAAGGGAGGTGATAATTGCCACCCTTAAAATTTCCCCTATCTATCCTCCAATGCATTTTTAGTTAAAAAATTCTTTTAACATGTAACAAATACTTTTGACGGTCAAAATATATATCCCTAACCATATAAAAAACTCATACATGCATGATGAAAGGAGAAATATTGAAAAAAAATTACTCATAAATTGAGAGAGTACGAGAGAAAATGAGAGAATATTAAGCAATTTAACTAGGAGATGGATAAGGGGAAAAGTTAAGGGGGACACATATAATTTCTTTTTCTTTAAATTGTTATCCCATTTAATCTAAAATAGACCTGAGCAATGGACCACAAAAACATACATCAATTTCACCTCCTACCATACTAGGAGGAAAATAAACCGGGTAGGTTTTATCAAACTTTTATTCTCTGTTTTTTTTTAGGTGCCATTTCATATAACCATAAACTGTATTACATGAATTAATTAAACTGATATCAGCTTAACCCTGATCTGTGTCATTGATCATACAAAATGCCACAGAGGATCTTGGATCGACTTGCTAGAAATTAATTTAAGGACTCAAAATTAGCGAATTAGGGGTTGGAATTTGATCATTTAGGCTAGACACTTTACCAAGAATTTTGGACTTAAGCTAATCACTTTGTTAATCATGTACTAGTCGGTCTTTTACCGGTTAGAGGCATATATATTACCTTTCATCAATGTTATCATAACCGGACCGGACATCGACCCGGTCAAGCTTCGGGTCAATGGGTCATTGGTCGGATTGCTGAATCAACCGGTTCAACCGCTGGTTTTCTCAAATATACTTATGAGATATTAGACTTAAAGATTGTTATAAGATAATTATTTTTATTGTATAAGTATATGTAAAAACCTACTCATATATTTTGAAATAATGAATATAACGTTGAATTTGTCTACATACATCAATAAAATTACTTGTAAAATAGGTTACAATATCAGCTTATAAACAAAGATCCGAATTTTCTTTGATAAATGTAATATTCTTGAAATTATTAAATATTATGGTCATGAATAATAAAAATGTAACTTTTTTCTTTTTGAAAATTTCGAACCTTCAAATAAAGTATAGTAACTAAAAAATAATCATAATTTTTTTTATTATAGAATCATGTATGATTAATATGCCTGTGTATGACTGTATGCTATAAACAACTATGTTTTCTTGAAATTCGAAAAAAGTAAAAAAGATTTGGAGTCTTGAAACCTGTTTGTGAGATCATAAGCTGTAACATATAAGGCTCATAGCCTTTTTTTTATTGGATTTACATCTCTCCCCTCGATGAGTTCATTCATGGGTGCCAGCTTCAGAAACCGGAAACCGCGTACGGTTTTTTCTGAAAACCGGCTAATTAATCGGGGTTAGCACGCTTTTTACTGGTTCATTTACATGTACGGTCCAATCAAAGAATCAACTCGGAAACTGTTTCGGTTCTGGTTTTTTCTAGTTAAACCGGCGGTCTGGTCCGGTTCTGATAACACTGCCTTTCATTCTTACCATTAAATAAGATAAAATAAGAGTAATTAATATACGGTATGCTTAAAGCTTTCCGTGAGCTTAAGCTCAGAGACGTATCAAAATACTTTCAAATTTTGGTTTAAATGACTCAATATGTTCTTTATATTAATATCTTACGGGTCCAAAAAGTTTCTATTTTTGTAAATTTTTAAGTATTTGTTTTGGTTTTTTTTAAAAGTGATGTATAAATATTAACTATTATTTTATTAATATTGTATAGTCACTTTTCAAAAATCTAAAACAAATACTTAAAAGGTTCAAAAATAAAAAATTTTGTATCCCATAAGATATTAATGTATAAACCTATTGAGCCGTTTAAATCAAAATTTGACATTGTTTTGACTAGTTTTCGAGTTTAAACTCACGTAAAGCTCATCATATATTTTAGTCATAAAATAATAAACCCATAAATTAATACCTATACGCCAACGCCAGAGTCCGGACCAAACGTTCACGATGCTAAGGGTGTGCTCCAGAAGGGGGGAGAGGAGGGGAGGGGAGGGGAGGGGAGAGTTGATCAAGTTTGGAGTTACTTACCTAAAGTCATGTTACTTGCTCCACAACTACAATTACTAGAGAGGAGAGGAGGGTAACAAGATACAAATTGTAGTTGTGGAGCAACTAACATGATCTTGAGCAAATAACTCCAAACTTGATCGGCCCTCCCCTCCCTTCCCTTCCCCTCCCCTCCTCTCCCCCCTTCTGGAGCACACCCTAAGGTTGTACTCCCGAGTTTGGATGGAAAGGGAAGGGAAGGGATGGAAATGAGGATTTCACATCCCCTGACATATGGTACATGCCATTCGGCACGTGAGCCGTTGGATCTCCTCGAGATGCACGTTGGTCCGAATCTCGAGGTGATCCAACGGCCCACATGCCGAATGGCACCGTACCATATGTCAGAGGATAAGCACTCAGAAATGAGAGGGAGGTTACATCTTTGACACTCCAAAATGAGAGGTTACAAATGTGAGAGAAAATGAATAGTGTTACTTCCCATTTCCATCTAGAGTAGGGATCAAATAACCATGTTTTTGGTGACCGATCGGTGACCATTAAATTAAATCTAAAATAACTACAATCTAAATTGTTAAATAACAAAACTAATTAATAGAATGTGTTGTATATATCATGTTTTATGTGTATACAAAAAATTATATTATTTTGATGTTATTTACATATGCATCAAGCATTAACAAAAATCAACGGTTCAAATTTTATGATTTTTTCTCCTCTCTTGATGACTATTGAAATAATGTTAAAACTTTATCATTTTTTATGTATATATTATTTACGTGATTTAGAATACATTTAACGATTTAGATTTGTTAATTCAGATATAAATAATAAAATAGTCACCACGGTCACCAACATTCATAGTTATTGGATCCCTCCTCTTCCAGAGTCTATTAACCTCCCAAATTTTAACTCGGGAACAAAGTTAAAAGTAGTTCTCCCCTCCCATCCATTCACCTCAGTTGGTCCAACACACCCTAAGTTGAAAAATACACTCTACACATAGAGGTTGACCGTATCAATTGACGATAAAAAAATTAAAATTAAAATTAAAATCGGTACTGGAGCAATTTTCGACCACAACTAGTGCTGAATACAACAAACTATGAAAATAAAAAAGTAGTACCATGAAATCTCGATAGAGACTTTTCAAAAAAATGAAATCTCGATAGAGACGACACTGCAACAGTTGAGGAGGGGGCATGCCGAGCACAACAAGACCGAAACAATGGCCCATTGGTGAACGTGAATCAGTGGACCCATTACTCCCTCCAAGTACGTCAAGATCCGTGCAGAAAATACCAAAGTACTTTAAGATCTGTGCTGCAACTGATCCCGACCGTTCGATCAGAAAAGCAGATTCTGCTATTCTTTTGAGAAAAGCAGCTTATTCTTATCCCCTCCAAATTCCAATCCATCAGTACCTCTGGAGATTGTGCAACTGTGCAAGTCTCTCTCGGTTGGGCCACCAAGAATGTCCGTGATCCATTCTCAATGTATGGATTCGTATCTATCTGCGAATGGTATAGTAGCTCAAGTGGTAGCTAACTAAGATGACTTTTAAGAGGTCATGAGTTCAATCCTCTATAGACATAAATATCTCCTAAAAAGAAATGGGAGATGGTGGAAAATATCCACTTAAATCTAAAAAAAAAAATCTAAAAAAAGGAACCTGTTTTTTCGAGTCCGAATCTGCTGTTATTCTTTGAGAATAACAGGACCCTATTTGTCCAATATGGGTCGTTGGATCAAAATGGACGGGCCCGATCGATCCAGTGAAAATTATAGGGGGACTTTTTTATAATTAATCTCATCAGTTTATTTTGATCCGACGGCCCAGACTCGGATAACATCAGATTTGAATTCCTGTTTTTCTATCTTACCGTCCTTATGATTAAATGAACGGCCAATGCTTACAGCTTTTATTCTCAAAAAATAAATAATTTGGTTTGTTGACCTTTTTATCTGCCCCTTGTAAATGTAAACGCTAGCACAAATTTGTAGTATCATTCTTTTTTGTGCGACTTCATTTTTAATCCCATCGATCATAGCATAGCACAAATTTTCAATTATGATGCTATAACAAACTTATGGATATCTTATTTTTTCATAGAAATTAGCAAAAAATATTCATATCAATATATCATCAAGTAATTATGCATATTAAATTTTAAATTTTTACATTTGCATCGTGTAACGGTATGTACCTACCCAGAATCACAAACTCAAACATTCATACAGAAATTCATACAGAAATTTGAATTCAAATCAGGATAGGGGGCAGCCTGGTGAATAAAGAAGATGGCAAGAGCAAATCCTGATTGTTCAATGAAATACACGGCTGGGATCTAAGAGACAAACTCAGTTTTTTGTTGTTTCTGAGTGCTTATCCTCTAACATATAGCACGGTGTCATTCGGCATGTGGGCCGTTGGATCACCTCGAGATGCAGACCAGCGTGAATCTCAAGGAGATCCAACGGCCCACGTGCAATTGTATTTCCTACCGAGATGAGGATCCAATTAACTCATCCTGTGCGTGTCAAGAAAATATTATCATCCGATTAAGGTGAGTGTTATCCCTGCAATATTTCAAGTTGCAATTAATCACGGGAGCCGTTAAATGACCATACCCAACTTAAAGAACTCTGCGTTCGCTATCCCGATCATAACTTTCTTTGAGAGTTCGCACAAATTCAGACCTCGAGACAATAATCCAACGACTTACGTGATCAACTGCAAATAATAGTGGCAATATGAAATCGACTAAGGTTGCAGGTACTTTTTTATTTTTATTTTTTTCAAAAGAAAATTATCATCTAAGGTTGTAGCGCAACTTTTTATTTACATAAAAAAATTTATCATCTATTCCACTTTTGTTTGATTGGTAAGCCTTCAAGGAGACATTGCCGGTTGTCCGTAAACGAGTCTGTATCGACTACGATCCAAATCGGATCGGAGGAGCCTCCAATCCAGAATCCGACGGCTGTGGATTTTAGAAGGGTTTTTTCAAAATAATCTCAGCCATCTATTTAGGATTTGAGGGTCCTCCGATCCGATTTGGATCGTAGCTGATTTCAACACGTCTGTAAACAGATGAAAGTTATGAGATGTCAAAAATGCTTTTCGTTCTTTTATGAGAACTGGCCACTAAAAATGAAAGATAGAACTAAAAAGTAACGAATAATGACAAAATAAGCAGCTCGTGGCCTCTCGTGCCGAGATCGATCTTATTCTGGGATAATTATAACGGTTCGTTAATTTGTTGGCATAGACGGGTTAAGCACTTAAAACTAACCCTAAACATTGTACAAACTTTTTTTAAAAACCGAAATTGAAAAATAGTTTTGGCGAGAAGTATTAAGATTTGCTGGTTTTTTAGATGAATAGATAGATAGATCTGAACCATTGATCAAATATAACAATTTAGTTTTGAAAAAATAGTTTACAATTTTGAGTTATTTGAAATTTAAAAAGTGGAAGAATGATGGAGGCATTGGAAACCTCCTCTTCCAATATATTCAACTTAAATGAAGTTTGATAGCTCTTCATATATATGCCCCTTAAATTACAACCATTAAAAACAGACAAATTTTAGTAAGTCATCAAACAATGTTTAAATTGATTAAAATTTAAAAGACTATCAGTCTATAAGTTAAATAATCCATCAATATTTTTTTTATTATTTTTAAGATTTGTTTATGAACTTTTAAAAAAAATTAAAACATTGTCAAGATTTTCAAGACAAGCATTGTCAATTGATCCCTCCTCTTTAGTAATTTTTCATTATATTCTTTTTTTCCTAAGTATCTAAAGTTAGTAAAATTCTAAAAGTTATAAAATTTGTATGCAAGTAAATTTGAATATGAAAATCATGTTGAACAATTTATAAATGCTGTGAAAATACAGATATGAGCCTACAGTAATAAATAATCACGTACTATTATGCATAACACAATGGCATTAATATTATTCCTATGAACCGTATTTTTATTGTTCTAGTTAGTAATTTGATCCATATAATTTTTGGAAATGTTTTTTCCAAAAAAAAAAAAAATGTTTGGACCAGTTTTGCCCGAGAATACCGCTGACTGTGAGTTGTAATGGCCTAATGTATAATAGGCAGCCACATGCCCGATGTCAACGCCTCAACTGTTTCTTAACTAATAGCTACCATTCCATGGGATGCGCACTCGGGGTGTAAACGGTCGGGTTGGTTGGGTGTTACATAGATTGACAATTCAAATTATTTTAGTCGGGTTACAAAAATTTCAATCCATAACCAACCACAAATAATAAAAACCGTTTAATTCGGGTTTCAACTTTGGCGGTCGGGTTTTGCGGGGTTTGCGGGTTTCAATTGAAGATATTAATTGTCAAAAAATATAAGTGAAACTAAGTTATGATGAAAAAATATAACAAAAACAATTCAATATATACTAACTAAAATTAAAATAAAATAAGGTTTAATTAAAAATTTGAAGTACCTGTTTTGAAAAAAAAAATTTTGAAGTACAACAAAAAGTCATTATATTTCTATAAAGATATTGCAACTCTATTTAGAATAATATAAATTATTTTAAAAAATCGAAACAATTGGTCAGGTCGGGTTTACCCAACATATTTTGCAAAATCTGTAACCAAACTTTAATTGTCGGCTTGCTCAAAATTCAATCCATACCTAACCAACTATAATCAAAATCCGTGATTTTCCGAGTCGGGTTGGTCGGGTTCCGTGGGTTGAACGGATTGGACTTACACCCCTACTAATAGTAATAGCGGATGTTAAAGTTTGAGATTACTATCAGTAGTCAACCCCAATGCATGCATTGCATTATCCACCAAATCAGAATTATATATAATGTTAATAGGTTACATTTCGGAATGTATCTATTACATTTCGGGATATATATGTTGCCTTTCGTACACATTTATATTTGTATGAACAGTTTTTCAATGCACGCAAGATGTTTCTCATTAATTATATATGTATCTGCCTATCTGGCATTATTATGAGGAGTTAGGTTACCGTGTTATGCATAACAAACTGACCTCCGTGTTATGCGCTCGTATCTCAACAACTGTAACTCTGATGGCCGATTCGATTCAACTGATGTATTATACATGTCGAAAACTCATTAGATACAATTTTTTTCTATTTTTTGAGATTTCTAACTACTTTTAACGATTTTTTAAAAAACAATACTGAATTTGAATTCCAAATAGATTATTTTATTATTATTTTTTGTTCATCTTTCAAAAATTGTTAAAAATAGTTAGGAATCTCCAAAAATAGAAAAAAAAATGTATCCAATGAGTTTTCGATATGTAGAATACATCAGTCGAATCGGATCGACCGTTGGAGTTACGGTTGTTGAGATACAAGTGTATAGTACAGAAGTTAGTTTGTTATGCATAACACGGTAACCTACTCTGATTATGAGTCAAAGGTCCAAGACACCAACATGACGAAACCAAAGTTGAATTATCTTTTGGCTCCCGTTGCCCATCTACGGATAAAACAAAGAGAAGGACGAATCGGCAAGAGTTAAAAATAATTTTAAACTTAATAGTCGTTATCGTCTCCTAAGCTCAGTAAATTCGAAACTGTTTCGTCTGCATGAAGATAACATATTAAATAACGTCGCTTTCATTCTAATTTATAAGTAAATAAACATATTATTTGAAATAAATATTTTATAAGTAATTTAATTTTTCTAGTACATGTATTTTTTTTTTTTTTGAGAAAATTCGCTCTCTCTGTCACGTAGGTCAAATTAAGGATTGTTGTAATTATTTACACGCCTTGCTTTGGGCTGAAATTATTATATCTTATAATAAAAGGCCGAAAGCTCATCTCTTGTAAAGAAACTGATATGGGCATTAAATTTTAATGGGCCGGGACATTAATTTACATCAACGGTTGTGATTAAACAATCAACGGCTGAGATTTCCTATTTGGGGAAGATAAAACTTTCATATCAAAAAATTCAATCTCCTTTTATTAGGAGTAATGGTAATGATATATATGCATAATGCACCTTCGTTCGTACTACTTGAATCTGTCCGCTATTCTTTTTCTTATCTTGGCTTGCATTGAACGTTTCTCATCAATTATTGAAGTAAAATATTTGACTAGACATAGATTATAATAATTTAAATCATAAAGTACTTGTCAAAAGCTGAATTACATGTACTAAAGCTTCTTTTTTTTTTTTTTTAATATATTGAACTCAGAGATACCAAATATAGAATTATATAACTACCCATATTCTTTATATCAAAATGACGTGGAATACAAAAATTTCTCATTTTTGCAAATTTCTTTAAGTATTTATTTTTTATTTAAAAAAGTTCTTGAAATTCACTATAATATCATTAATTAGTATAAATTTAATTACATAATCTAATATACTTATCTAACTATGTGCCGAATTGGGTCAGAGTTGGTAGTGGCATTGGCTCCCTATGCGGGGAGACCTGAGATCAAACCCCGGATGGGGCGAATTAAGGTGGGGTGTATGGTTGTGTACACGTTTATCGGCCTACGAGCTATAATAAAAAAAAAATATATACTTATCTAACTAAATATTTATTTTTGAGAAAAAAAATATTATGAAATAGATCAAAATTCTTTTGTTGAGAGAATTTCATAGATTGAATCAGATTAAATGAAATTTTAGAGAACATCAATAGTTATGATAATTGACGGATATATATATCTGTAATAGTTGGCTGGGAGCGATAAGCTGAGGCACTGTAGTTTCTGACGGCTGTATGAAATATGAATATTTACCGTTGTTGATATCATTGAAGAGACATCTTCACTGATAATTAGTGGTAAAGAGAGTAATACCTAGCGTTCATAGAAAAGTTGTCCATAACATCTATATGTTACATTTCAAGATGTATTTGTTACATTATTTGTACGTCTATAGACGTATAGACAACTTTTTAATGAACGCAACATGTTTCTCTTGTTAATATTATATATTGAAATGACATCTGTAAGTGACATCTTTACTGACAATTAGTCTTCCTGCATGTACAGATAAATAAAATAATAAGATGGATTAGACTAACAATCCCCTAACAAAAAAATCAGTTAAATGGTGAACTTCTGCATATTCGTCTAAAACATAGAACATGGATGATAGAGACTTAGAGCGATAAAATTTCTAGAGTTATATAAAAGGTGCATTATTGGCCAAGGAAACGTAATCAGTTGGATTAATTATTTTATGTTGCATTATTGGGATAAAATGTTAGCTCACAGTCACAGCCAATAAGATAGCGCAATAGAGAAATAAAAAAAAAAACAGACAACCATTTTCCTTAATTATCTCAGAAGAATAATTATGCCCAAAAGTCAAAACTAAATTAATTACGCGCTATTTAAATGAGTTATATAAGTTTTTTAATAACTTCAATGCCCAATCGATTCCGTACAACATTATCATTATAAAGTTTAAATCAGCTATTATGTATGTTAGCAATTAATATATAATTATAAGAGAAATACTATACTTAATAACTTATTTAACATTCATTATTAAACTGCGTATCGACGGCTATCGACGATATTTATAAATCATTGTTATAAGTATTAGTTTCGGACCAATCCTGCTACAGTACTCGAACGATATAATTTACAGTAGCAAAACATTTAAATATTGGGTGTAGCTACTGTGATATCATTGGTAATACCATATAGTTTGACTTAGTTAAACGAGCTAATTATCTAACTTAACATACTAATTATTTAAATTAACATGCTAAATATTCAACTTAAAATCAACTTATAATTTTTGAGGTGGGATTTTTCTCTATATAGTTTGAATATTGTTTCATAGCTCATCGAAATTTTTAACGGTTTTGATTGTAACCAGAAGCATGATTCACAAGTATTCATGAATAATTTTTTTTTTCCCTGGCCAAATTAATTCACACATAAAACACAGATATATACAAGTAAAACACAGATATATACATTCTTACACAGATATATACAAGTAAAACACAGATATATACATTTTTCTTGAGGCTATATACACATAAAATATGATATATACACATAAAATATGATATATACCACACATTCTATCAATTAATTTTGTTATTAAGAATTTAAAATATAGTTATTTAAGATTTAATTTTATGGTCACCGATCGGTCACTAAAAACATGGTTAGTTGATCCCTCCTCATAATAAAAATCTATTCCCTACGGCTATGTTCGACAGATGTAGATTTGAGGAATAGGTTGGATTAGACCTCTTATTCCCACCGAACACCAATAGGATACAGTGGAATTGGGGAATTTTGAAATAGTGGAATTGAGTGGTAATTTTTCAGTCAAACCCTTTCCTTTTTTCACATAAGCCCCTGCTCTATTCCATCCGGATGGTAAAGACAATTCCATATAAACCCTGAAATAGTGGAATAGCTCTCATTTGATGAAGGTGAAAAGCAAAGATTCCATCTGGTGAGCTTCCCAAGATGGAATTGTGTATTTTCTTGCTGCCGAACAAGAGTGGAATAGAGTGGATTTTGTGAGATTTTCGAGGTGGAGCTATTCACTTTGAGAAAATCTTCTTTTCACCCTTCTTTTGTCCCCCACCAAGATTCTATTAATACTATAGTTTAAGATTCAGAATTCTACTAATTACACATTTATTTTGACTCTAAAAGTCGGGTCCCACCACTTAATAGTCAAATTTGTTATATTACAGCGTTATGGTAAATAATTGTCTGCGCAAATCTGGTGTTCATACCTAACCATCGGGGTGTTCATACCTCACACGATGAGGCATTCATAGTCGATGTAATTGGTGTTCATACCTACGCATGAAGATTCTGCGTGGGCCATCCAAGATTCAATATTCTGGTAAGTGATTTATGTTAGGATTGATCCAAGATTCAATGTTCTGGTGAATGACCGTCCGCTTTAACTTGAGTGTTCATACATCGTATTGTTGGGTTTTCATATCTATTACATTAAAGTATTCATACTTATGTACAAAATAGTGTACTGGTAGAAGACATTTAAGGAATATTTTTATTAGGTGACATTTAGCATACCTCATTCTCTTTTCTAGGGGTGTAAGCGGGTCAGGTTTGTTAGGTTTTACATAGATTGGCAATCCAATTATTATAGTCGGGTTGCTCAAAATTCAATCCGTACCTAACCAACTATAATCAAAATCCGTAATTTTTCGGGTCGGATTGGTCGGGTCGGTCGGGTTCCGCGGGTTGAACGGATTGGACTTACACCCCTACTCTTTTCCATAGCTTTTCCAACCAATTTCGAACAGTCACGTATAAGTGTCTAACATTTTCCTTAATTTATGTATTTCCATCTGTATGACATTCACATTTTCCTTCCTTAAATCTATATTATCCCTTCTCATTTCATTAATTTTCCTATACATATCTATAAACTAGAAAGATGGGTAACTCTTCAAACACCTCAAATATGTCACATCATCGATATTATTAACAATTTATTTTGTTTAAATCTCCTCATTTACTTTGATCCAATGATTTATATTTATTCTCTCCCCATTATTAACCATTATGTTTAATTTTTTTAAAATAAATATTTTTATCTTATAAACTTTATTATATTTTTTATTATCATATTTTGGGGCGAAGCCCGAGTTACAGCGCTAGTATATATAATAATAATATGAGGACCACACCCACACAGACACAGCTCCTTCACACTAGCTACCGCCCGCCCACATCAAATATCCGTCATTTTACTTGGCACGGGGGGGAAGTGAAAAAAACCCGTTCAGCTCGCTGGACGCGCGGCTCCGATCTAGGAAAGGGAGATGTCGTCGGAGGAGGCGGCCTCGCCGGATGACGCGGTGGTGTTCGTGGGGGTGTCGCTGGTGCTCGGCATCGCCTCCCGCCACTTCCTCCGCGGCACCCGCGTCCCTTACACCGTCGCCCTTCTAATTCTCGGAATCGCCATGGGATCACTCGGTACGTGCGTGCGTGCGTGCGATACGAGAGCTCAGTAATTCCCTTAAAGTCTTAAACCGTAGCATCGAAAGGGGGAGAGAAGAAGCATTACTTACTGCGCAATTCTGTTTGATCCGGTTCTGAATTTGGAAATTCAGCTCGCCCGCCGCACTGATGGCGCTCCTTGTTGACGACCGGAAGTCAATCTTGCGCCAATGCCCTCATCAAAATTGATTGATTAGTTTTGTTCTGATTGAGGATTGAACTCCCGTTGTTTCCTTGAATCTGATCTTTAGGGGAGATCGAAGTCTCAATTCGAGTTCTGTTTTAATTTTTAGTTCTCTTGCATGTCCTGTTTTCATATAATTGAGATGCTGTGCGGTATCCATTATGGTGTCATTTTATTTTGTTTATATATTATCAATTTATCATCCCTTTTCTAATGATCTCATATGAATTTATAGTCTCATTAACACGCCTTGAAATTGCTGTTTTCTTTTTTTTTTTTTTTTTTTTGCAGAATATGGTACATCAACTGGATTAGGCAAATTGGGGGCTGGCGTTCGTCTTTGTTAGTCTTCTTTATTAGCTCTCTTTTTGTCACTTTTCTTTTGTTACTCTGCTAATCAATATAATTTTGAATTATACTGTGTCATCTTTCTTGCATTACTCTCTCTCTCACTCTCTAACTCAAACATAATGGTAATGTTGCGTAGGGGCTAACATAAACCCAAATCTTCTCTTGTCTGTATTTCTTCCTGCGCTTCTTTTTGAGAGCTCTTTCTCCATGGAAATTCATCAAATTAAGGTTCTTTTCTTTTCTTTTGGGTGCTTTTCTGCCATCTTCTTGTTCCTAATTGAGGCGATGATCTTTTCCTTAATGACCCTTCCTTGTTGGATGTAGAAATGTGTTGTGCAAATGTTGCTGTTGGCAGGACCTGGTGTGCTTATATCGACCTTTGCTCTCGGAGCTGCACTAAAGGTATATTCACACAGTACCAAGGATCTTTTTTTTTTTTTTTCAAAAAAAAAAAAAAAAACTGTACAACTTGATCTGCTTCTCTGGTGTCTAGTTGTGTTTGTTATATTTTATATTTAATACCAGATAAGGCATGGTATATCTGCCAGGTACTATTAGATTGTAATCAACTCTAAGAAATGGAAGCATGGATTTCATGTTTTGCCTTAAAAGTTCTGTATAATTTTTTTTTTTTTTCAGATATCATTCCCATACAACTGGGATTGGAAAACATCACTATTGCTTGGTGGACTCCTTAGTGCAACCGATCCTGTTGCTGTAGTGGCACTACTAAAGGAGCTGGGTGCTAGTAAAAAGCTGAGCACAATTATTGAAGGGGAATCCTTAATGAATGATGGGTATGGTTTGACAACTCCTTTCTGTTAAAATTTGCTAGTCTCATATCATCCTTTCTAAATGCTCTCTATCTCTCTCTCTCTCAAAATGTTGTTGGATGGATAGCTTTGAACTTTCCTGGAAAAGTTTATAGACACCATATGTAGGACATTTAATGTACTTCAAAAGGTATACATGACAATGAGTGTATATGATTATAGTAGGCAATATTATCTCCTATATAATGATGATTCTTCATTTACTTGTTGATCCAAATGTTAAATTAAAGGTTATTCCTATTTGTAGGACTGCTATTGTTGTGTATCAATTATTCTATCAAATGGTGTTAGGCCGAAGCTTCAGTGCTGGTGATATAATAAAGTTTCTTTCTCAAGTCTCCCTTGGCGCGTAAGCTTCTCTCTCTGTATCTCTGCTGAATATTGAACCTGTACAATATTTTTTTGGTTGGGTTGGTTTGGTTTTGGGGGGGGGGGGGGGTGGTGTAAAATGTTTTTTTGCCTGTATATATGAGAATTTTTTGTTTTGATAAAAATAAAAAATATTCAACCTGTATCTGTATCTCTGCTGAATATTCAACCTGTACATATGAGAATTTTTTATTTTGATAAAGACCCCAAGCACAACAATGTAAAATGCAGAAACAGAAAAGGGTTGCTTGTAAATTTAGTAACAAGTGCATGTTTCAGGTTTGAGATCAATTTTCTATGTTACTGGCGCACCAATTTTTTGCCTATAATTTTCTATTTATGCCTATCAGAGTGGCCATGGGTCTAGCATTTGGCATTGCATCTGTGTTGTGGCTGGGCTTCATTTTCAATGACACAGTAATAGAGATTGCACTTACACTTGCTGTTAGTTATCTTGCCTTTTTTACTGTAAGTCTACTCTTCTTCCTCCAACTTCTAATCCATTATTTTCTTTAAGATTATTGGGATCCTAAGTCTCATTTTATTATGATTTACGGATTATAGATACCTCCAAATAGGTTTTCTTGGACTCTATATGATAATAAAGAAATTGTAATTATTGATCAGTTCTATTTGCAGTTCACCTTTAAAGATTATTTAAAATAAAGATAAAAAGTATAAAACAGCATTAATCAGGAAATTAACTAACATTTGATGGAATATACTCATACTGAAAGTTTCACTGGCCTATTAAATTTGCAGGCACAAGACGCAGCTGAGGTCTCTGGTGTATTGACTGTTATGACTTTAGGAATGTTAGTGCCATCTCTTGCATCAATTCGTTGTCACTATAGAATAGTTTCAGATTTCCCCCCATAACTATGCATCTTGTTTCTGCTATAGTTGTGCCATAACATATATATAATGTTTTTATCCCTTTACAATTCTTTTGTAGGTTCTATGCAGCTTTTGCAAGAACAGCTTTCAAGGGTGACGGCCAACAAAGTTTGCATCACTTTTGGCAAGTATTCTTATGATTTTATTATTTGATTTTATATCCTAAGGATTTATTTGTTTGAGGATTAAAATGAGGCATAAGAGGGATTACTCTGATCACTTGTGAGGGAGGTGATAAGATCTATTACTTTATATCTCATTTAATCCCTCAAACAAACAAGGGCTGAAGACATCATTGATATCAACTGTACTTGAATGTTAGTCATGTATAAGGTATTTTTTGTAAGAAACCTTAATCTGGTGCTATGCCTTGTCATGCATAAACTAGGCAATACTTGTCACAGCAAAGCACATTAGTCCATGGCGGTAGATTGTTACATAATTGCGAGAGGCCAAGTTTGGACAGCTCACAATCATTGATATGTTAATGTACTTATTTTTTTCAAATTTAATTTCCAGGGAAATGGTGGCTTATATTGCCAATACATTAATTTTCATTCTGAGGTACTTACTGACTAATATGATTTGCCTTTCAAAAGTTAATCAAACTTTAATTGGAATTATTGAGTACTAACATTTTTTTGTTCAATGTCCCACTTTCCAGCGGGGTGGTTATTGCAGAAGGTGTACTGCACAATGATAATCATTTCGAGAGACATGGTACTGCATTTACCTATTCTGTTTGTATAGCCATTTGATGTTTTCTCCAGAATTCATAGATATGATGACTTTTCACCTTAAGGCAAAGCATCTAAATTGATATTACTTGGGAGTGTAAAGATAAAAGAGATTGAAGACTAAGATGAACTGAGAAGAAGCACTTTAATATGTTCCATGAGGAATAATTCTTCTTGGCCAATTAAATTAAGATAGCAAACCTCGAGCTGAAACTTCAAAAACAAAGATTCCAATTTTAGTATAATGTTTTGAATTTTGTAAACACATTAGCTGAACATTACTTTTAAATTGCAGAGAAATTTGTAGAACTGGTCATTTATTAAATTGAACACAATAATTTATTTCTTTTAGTATCAAATGATAGATACAACTAAGAAAGAGCCTTTTCTTATAACCATCGGTTTCTTTCATCTAACCTGAAAATTTTTCATTTGTTTATGCAAAAAAAAAAAAAAAGATCATACATAACCTTGGCCAATTACGATGTCACTTAAACCTAGTAGAACAAAGGCTGTATCAATGTAATCGTATCCATTGCATCCAAAATGTACAGAATTGGCCAGTTCATAGGATTATTCTTTGTATATTTTCTATACATGAAGGAAAAAGTTTCAAGAAGCGGCATATGGAATGTCTTATATATTGTTATGCAGAGTGTGCATTATATTAGAAGCCTCTACGTATTTACATGTAACATTATTATTTTTTTTGTTAAAATGATTTATTTATATTTAAAAAAAATGATCAATTTTTTACACAAGTTGATTTTCTTTTGTAAATATTATGTTCTTACGGTTCTTTATGCTTCAGGTTCTTCATGGGGTTATCTACTTTTGTTGTATGTATTTGTCCAAATTTCACGTGTAATAGTTGTGGCTTCCTTGTACCCATTGCTTAAACAATTCGGATACGGGTTGGATTGGAAAGAATCCATTATTTTGGTATGGTCTGGGCTACGAGGCGCTGTTGCTCTCTCTCTATCATTATCTGTTAAGGTGAGTGCTTCTTGAATGTTGAACTCGTGCTGCTTTGCTGATCTAAGCAGCATCTGATTAGATAATTTAGTTTTCCTTTTTTGCTGTCTAGTCATTGGTTCTTCAGACTTGCAGTATTTTTTTTTTTTTTTGCAACATTATATTAGTCAGCATAGGTATTATGGTCGGAACAAGCTAGGTTCCAAAGAGATAATTCTATATTATTTTCATTTCTTTGGAATGCTAATCTTAACATTTTTTTTTCTTATAGAGAGAGAGTGACAATCCTGGCCAGAGTTTTCTCCTACCAGAAGTGGGAACACTGGTAGAGATTTCTATATCATTACAATTCTTTTACCTTCTTTTTGAAGGACATTAATTTATTATTGTTATTTTTTTTTGGTTTCTTTTCCCTTAGTTTGTATTTTTCACTGGTGGGATTGTGTTCCTTACACTGATAGTGAATGGGTCAACAACTCAAATGGTTTTGCACCTTTTACGAATGGATCGGCTATCAGCTGCTAAGGTATGGATCTCTTACCTCTCGGACATATCACAATATAATGCAGTATGGTTACTAGATACCTTGCACTATAATGGTCAAGTTTTCTGCTAAAGTTTATCATCAAAGCCAAGTATTACTGCCTGTTCTCCTTCCAGTTAGTCAACTCACCAACAAATGAAGGGAGCTATCCTTTTTCTCTTTTTGTAGGAAATTGAGAGAAGGGAGGGAATTGAAACTAACTACATTACTCCATTGCAGATTAGGATTCTACATTATACAAGATTTGAAATGATGAAAAAGGCATTGGAAGTATTTGGAGATTTGAGGGATGATGAGGAACTTGGGCCTGCAGACTGGCCCACTGTAAAGAAATACATCACATGTTTGAACAACCTAGAGGAAGAGCGTTCACATCCCCATGATGTACCAGAGAGTGACCATAATTTGCATAGGATAAGCCTGCAGGACATCCGTGTTAGGCTTTTAAATGGTACTGCATTAAAAAGTGTACCTCACTTTTGGTGTTTGCATGCTACTCATTGCTAAATTCTGTCCCCGTACTTTACAAATTTGGTAGTTGCATTATTTTTCGTTTTTGTTATTATTGTTTTCAAGTTAAATTAGATTTCTTCTTCTGAGATCCCTGACAGAAACTTTGAAAGCATATATCTAAAGTACATTTTTAACTGTAGCCATCAATGTTTTAATACTATAAATCATTGATTGAATTATATGAGGAGTATTACATCCTCAGATATTCAGAGTTGGCACAATAACATGCTTAGAGAAAAAGTAACAGCAAACATCTTTCATTTATAGAACATTTTCTTATACTTTATTTATGTGTATGGATTGAAGACATGCAATTTTGTATTAGAATATAGTTAGTAATGGAGTACGCTTATATACATTTATTTAGGTGTGCAATCTGCTTACTGGGTAATGTTAGAGGAAGGAAGGATATCACAAAACACCGCAAATATTCTGATGAGGTCGGTAGATGAGGCCATGGATCGAGTTTCAACCGAACCTTTATGTGACTGGAAGGGGTTACAAGCTAGTGTGCAATTTCCGACCCATTACAGGTTCCTCCAGATGACCCGACTGCCGCGAAAGCTTGTCACCTTCTTTACCGTTGAGAGGCTAGAGAATGGTTGCTGCATTTCTGCAGCCTTCTTGCGGGCCCACCGCATTGCCAGGAGACAGCTGCATGATTTTATTGGTATATGTTTTTAATTACTTTGTTATCATGTTTGCAAGCACACACAAAGGTTTATCTGTAACTATTTTACTTGATTGGTCGCTCAATTTTCTCAAAACCTTCTTGTTAGGTGATAGTGACATTGCAAGGAGAGTAATAAATGAGAGTATTGATGAGGGAGAGGGAGCTGAGAAATTCCTGGAAGATGTTCGCGTCACATTCCCTCAGGTCTGTTTTGTTTTCACACTGCTGCTTGGGTTAGAGCCAGAAACTTTGTTAATTGAGGTCATATACTATATCAAATGTTATTGCGGTACATAATCATATAAAATTTTTAAAATTATAAAAGTGAGGTCATTATGACAAATTTTGTATTAAAAGTATCGTATATGCATGTATAACTAGGGAAAAAACGAGGGGCATTACATTTCAATACTCTTTTTTTAATAGAAAAGGTGAAATCTGTCTCCCTCTCCTTGTGAGAGATAAAACTTTACAAAATTTTCTAGAAGTACTAAACCAAAGAATTAAGCTTGCAATTCTTACCTCCAGCAATCAAAACCCAACAACAGTGAACAACTAATTCTGTTGTCACACTCCAAAACAAACAGGTTATCAATGGTATCAGCAAAAGTAACTACTACACTATCACAAGCGATATCAAATTATCAACAAACATAAACTGAACATAAAAATTTATGGGTAGGGATCTGGTGACAACTAAATCGATTGTGATTTAAATCTCGACCAACTTAAAAGTCGTTTGATACTTTATTGGGGTTATCAAAATTTCTTAATATTTCTAACGGTTCAAAATATTATGAGTTTTGATATAGTATCAAACGACTTTCAAATTGGTTAAAATTCGAAACACAATCGATCTATGATTTTCACAACATGTTTGTACAATTTTTTTTATTTTAAAGATTTTATTTATATTTATTTGAGGATCCTTTGTTGTGGTTGTCATCAAATTTAGTTGTCACCGGATCCCAGCCCAAAATTGATTGTCCTCCTGAAGTATTGCCAACTTCTTCATCATACTGTGTAACAACAACTTCATCATGACTCTCTCCCAAGCCCGTTCTAGCTGGATCTGCACCAACATAATCATGTCTCTTCCTAATCTGACCGTTGACCCTTCCACACTCCCAAAACCAATTCGTCAACCTCCAAAACCTGTTTGTGCCTCTCTGTGCTATTGCAAACGCCTTGGCTCTCTACCAGGCTGCTAGCATCCCGATACTTAACATACAGAGAAAAAGAGAAGACCTACTGTCAAGAGAGAGAGAGAGAGCAACGGTACCAGATTTCTGGTTTGTCCTGGTAGTCGCCTCTCTCTCTCTCTGTCATGGTCTGTCTTCTCTATCTCTGTCATGGTCAGTCTCATCTATCTCTACCCTTGCCTCAACCCACACTCTTCTTTCCCTGCCTCCTATACCTACCCCAATTCTAGGCCTGCGGTGCTACAAGGGGCAATTGATGTATGGATCAAGATCTTAACTTTTTTTTATTGTACTTAATTTTTTTGGGCTGTGCTTGCACTGCAGCGCCTCTTTCTTTTTTACTCTTTTCTTTCTACTCTGCATCAACTCTTTTTCAATTTGATTGATGAAATCTTATAGTAGGCTTTTCACCTGCTACATCAAAAAAGCAATAACTTCATCGCTAAATCTACTATCAATAACTTCATCGCTAAATCTTCTATCTAACTCAAATTTTGAACCTATCCAATAGAACAGTAGACTGGAGAGATCAGCAATCAAAGTATGGAAGTTGAAAGTAATGTATTAATAAAATATGAGCTTATTTCTACAAATTCAACTCTGATATGGAACTGCAGGGAACAATATATAATAGTATCCCATTTTGACTACTTAAATCGCTAAAGATGGTTGCAGTTGGTTTTATTATGCATTTCTTGGGTGTATTTGTTCTACTATTACAATATATTTTTGTCAACAAAATCTTATCAGGTCCTTCGTGTTGTCAAAACTAGACAAGTAACTTACTCAGTATTAAAGCACTTAAGCGACTATGTACAAGATCTGCAAAAGACTGGGTTGCTTGAAGCAAAAGAGATGTTCCATCTTGATGATGCTGTTCAGGTACCCCCAATATACCCATTTAAAAGAAAAAAAAATATTGCTTAGATATCCTTATAAGATTTTCTTTATTATCATTTTTGCTTTTATTTATTTTGCTTTTGATGAATTGAGCAGACTGATCTGAAAAAGCTTCACAGAAATCCCCCACTTGTTAAAATGCCAAAAATTAGTGAGCTTTTGCGCGCACATCCATTGCTGGGCGCACTTCCTGATCGAGCTAGGTTGCCTCTAGAAAGTTCGACTAAAGAGATCATGAAATTACGTGGCACCACCTTGTATAAAGAGGGTTCCAAACCTAATGGCATTTGGCTTATTTCAGTTGGTGTTGTAAAGGTAGATTTTCTTTTCAAATATGTTCACAATGAATGCTTGGAAACCCCCTTTAATCAAAATATCATTTCGAAATAACCACTAATGACCACATACTTGTAGTCGTATTGACATACTTGTTTGTTTTGTTATTTACAAACAAGTATTGAAGTGATACAAAGTCCCAAGTCGAGAAAAAATGAGTACACTGTCAAGGAGCATTACTTGCGAAATCTTAAACAAATTTAAATATTGAAAGCCAGAATGTAATTGTTATTGGTTTACTTACTGGTTTGCTGAACTGGAAACAAGAATCGTCTATAATCAGTGCTAATTTCTCAATGATTAATGGTTTTTACATATATAAAATGAATTTTAGTTGAAAAAAGAAATATGATGGCATGTGACTAGAGAAACATTTTGAAAAAAAAAAATTTAGATGAAATTGCCACTTTTCTCACTTTTTTCTTTTATTATCCATTTTGCAGTGGAAGAGCAGAAATCTGAGTAGCAAGCATGCACTGCACCCGGTTTTCTCACACTCTAGCACATTGGGTTTGTATGAAGTTCTAAGCGGGAAACCTTACATATGTGACATGATAACAGACTCTGTGGTTCACTGTTTCTTTGTTGAAGCTGATAAGATCCAAACATTGCAAAAATCTGATCCTGAAATTGAGGGTTTTCTCTGGCAGGTTCGTTGTAATTGTAATTTATAAATATTCTATTTGTTTTTTTTTTTTGAATGGTTGACAGCGGCTGTCAACAAATATTCTATTTGTTGTATGGACCACCATTGCTCTGTGTTTCTGATGTTTGTAAGTCATCCCATAACCTTTAATATACTTTATTTTGTCTCTGTGATGCAGGAAAGTTCTATTGTCATGATGAGGTTATTGCTTCCACAATTATTTGAAAAAATGGCATTGCATGAACTGAGAGCATTAGTTGCTGAAAGGTCCATCCTTAATATACACATAAAAGGAGAGGTGTTTGAAGTACCACCTAATTATGTTGGCATTTTGCTGGAAGGTTTTTTGGCAGTAGAAGAAGCAAAAAGTCTGATAACCCCTCCTGCTGTGTTATTTCGTCCTGACACTGACCTCAGATTCTTCGGTCTAGAATCTTCTGGTAATTTCTTTTTTCCCTAATTTTGAGCAATTGCATGTCAAAATTTCCTCTGATTCCCAATGGGTCCAGTTCATGGACATCGAATAAAATATCATTAACAGTGTGTTGTTTGTATTAATATAATGCATTATGGCATGAAAAGAAGTGAAATGCATCAATTTGATAGTCCTTGATGAGATATTTGCTAGAACTGTATGCGCTTGCTCAATATTACCTGAAAAATCTGAACTCCTGATTAGTGAACACTGCTTTTATATTTGAACACAGACCTAACCAATGGGAAATCCTTCCACTTTGGATCGAGCTATCAGGTGGAGGCCAGAGCCCGAGTTATATTATTTGATACTGCAAATCTTGAGGTAGATCGGGCTTTGCTTAGGACCAACTCAGTGTTGTCCCAGGCAGGTGGTGATTTGCCACGTAGCCACTCAAAAGAGCATTCGGGCCTGCTGAGTTGGCCTGAAAGCTTTTATAAGTTATCACGGGGGCCCCACAAGCATGATAGTCAGAATGAGATAGAGAGCCCAGCTACAGGCTCCACCTTCTCTGCCCGAGCTCTCCAGCTGAGCTTGTATGGTAGCATGGTATATGCACTCGTCAACCAAATTTGACTCTTGCAGCATATTTTTGTAGCATTTGTAGCTTTTACCACTGGCCCTTGTCTTTTGCTAAAATTGCATGATGTAGGGCTTAGCTAATCTTCATGATTGACAAAGTTGAATAAAAATCAAGTAAGATGCATTAAAATAGGTTCTTTATGAACGTTCTGACTTCCAGGGTAAATTTGATGTTCTTTTTGTTTAAAATATGAAAAATGTGGCCAAATGACTCGGACCGTGAGAATTGTCAGGTGTTCTTTTGGAATGAACTATAACTATTTTTGTATATTTTGCCGGACATTATTCTTCTTTAGCATATTTAACTGTTCTTCCACCTTGAAATCATAGATCGGAGACATGCATGGAGGGACCCGCAACCGTCACAACCACCACCAACACCAAAACCAGCCCAGACCTGGTACCATTCAACCAGAGCCAATGCATAGCAAGTCATATCCCAGGGTTCCCTCTCATACTGGTGCTAATGTGCGGCCATTAGTCTCCGTCCAGTCTGAAGGGGAAAGTATGAGAACAAGGGCTTTGGCATCAAGGGTTCTGCCCCGAGCTGGGTCGGGTCCAAGCTCCATTCCACCTTTGGTTGTTACAAGAGACAGGAACAGGAGAGAGAAACAGGACTCGAGTGACGATGACTCAGCTGGAGAAGAGGTTATTGTGAGAATCGATTCTCCAAGTACCTTAACGTTTCACCAAGCATCAGGCGGTTTATTCCCACCCCATGGGAACAATCAGTAGTTATTTCCCTATATATATTGTTCTTATTTATTTGCCTACTGTTTTTGTAGTTTTGTAAAGGTCTAGATGTTGTTTGCGTGACAAATGTATGATATAATTATAATGTGAATAACAACAAAGCACAAGGACTTTACCTCCCCTCGTCTGAAATCATATCTTTGTACCTTTATAGCTACTAGCTATGTAATTTTGTATGTTTTAGAAATCAAGGCATTTCTATTCATAGTGCAGAGGACTGTATTTTTGCCTTTTTTATATTCATTTGTAATGTATTTAAAAGTTTCTGTGTAAGAGATAATATGACAGGGGCACCATGTGAATTCATTTGCCACGAGTGAAATCATAGATAGTCAAAAATAAAGGGAAGTTAATACTCATCTTTATTTTAAACATTTTTAAAATAAATTAAAAATTTTTTTAAAGAACATATGCCGTGTTAATAAGAGATCTATTTAAAAAGAAAAAAAAAGTTACTGATCTAAAGTCTAATTAAACTGAATAATACAAGTTCTGACTTTCACAAAATAATGCTACCCGATAACCTGAACCAACCAAGCATATAATTGCAGCGTTTGGACCCAAATTTCAGTGTCTCGGCCCTGTGCCTTAAACACGGACTGAAGACTGTGAGCCCAATATAACGATTTAATGGGCCTAGTGGTTGTTGAATTTACCATCTGCCTAGATAGAAATATAGAAGAAACACAATGGGTCATATCCAGTGTTCTCAAATTTAGAGTCCACGTGTTCACATTGTCGCACGATTTGAGATAAAGAGTGATAAATTTTAGGAAAAATATATATTGCCCCTTACATTACCCCCAGCACCATACGATGATATGGCAAATATTTACAAAAATATCTCCTTTTTTTAGACAAATTTATAGAAATATCCTTTTTTCCAAAGAACACTTACAAAATTGACCCTAACAATTTTACAAAAATAACCCCCCACCCTAAAATTTTACAAAAATGACCCATCCAACCCATATGCCACCTCATTATAGGGTTGTGGGGACAAAGTTTGTAGCATAGTATCATTGTCTTAAATTTTATGTATGCGTGGATAAGGAAAATAAGGACGCTGGGACAATTCCATATAGAAATGCTTGCTTTGCTCGCCTGCAATAACGAACAAATGGCTCTAAGGATATTAAATTATTAATGTTAATGGGCCCCGATTTTGAAGTTAGTCTTGCCATTGATAACCTGTATAGATGGTCTTTACGTACGTTATCGCTGAAGCAGACCAGTTCAGGTACGTAAAAGCATAATTTTGCCTTCAAATATAATTAAGTTATGGGGGAAATTATATGTGTGGCATTAAATTAAATTGCAGTGCCTCCAAGTAATAATATAATAAATTAATTATCAAATGCACAAGAAAAAACGAGAACAAAATAGTAAGTACGTTCTATATATATACCTGTAATCAATACATGTATGGGTTGAACCTCTAATGCATGTGTAGCATTAAGTTTCATATCGATTAGTAAATACTTATTTCGGCTTGTTTGCTACAGTGTAATGCATGTGTCTCACAATTTATATAAGGTTAGAAAAAAATGTGTTATTGTCTGATATTATGATGGAGACATAAGAAAACTAAAAAAAATAAAAAAAAAATACTCTTATGGATTTATTTTCTTAACTGAAAAGCAATATTTACTGCGCAGATAGCGATGGATCAACAAATTATTCTAAAGTTCAAATCCAATAAAAATTCAATGAGCGTTACATCACTAGCATGAAGAATTAAAATTGCCAAGAATATGTGTTGTTGTTAAGTGTCATATCATATGCTTAACACCTTCCTCGTTACTCAATTTGAGCTAGTCTTAAGAGAATTTCAACTAATGCATGCCATGCACCTCAAAATAAACAGAAATTAAGCATCATTTAAAGTTGAGCAATGAACTAATTAAAACAGATTATCAGAATTATATTCCACTTTGACGAGCGAGGTTGCGGTAGTTTTTCGGTGTTCTTTTTTTCGAAGAAGAGGCAATCGAAAGTGAAATACAAAAGTTGAAAAGAAACCCGAAAATGAAAGGAAAAAAGAAGTTCTTGGTGTTCATATATATCAACTTAATTTATTAATACTTTCATGCACATTGAACAAATATAATTTAAGAGCAAATTAATATATAAGTTTTTAGAACAGTTACATCGATGTGAGATTTATTTTGTTGTTATGTTTTTCTAATTTTTTTGAATAACTAATTTGTAAATTAATGATAGAGCATATATTGCTAATTAATTCAACAGTTTGATTGTAAATCAATGTGCACCATAATATATAAACGTACAAAGATTCATATTGAGGTATATATATATACTTGGAGTAACAGAATCGGAAAATTGTACATATTTTTGGGGAAAAAGTAATTTTTTTTAATTTCTTTGCTCAAATAATACACAATGTCTTAGTTATTAATCAACAATTTGCATATGTACCATCAATCAGTCTCTGTTTGGTTAATTTTAAGTCCTAATTACACAAGAGACTATACAATTACAGCTCTTAATTATAATTAAAAATCTAAAATACGTACTCTTCAACTGATCATGCCGGTAATTTACGCAAACAAGTTTGTTTAGCTTATATAGGTATATATATGTGTGCAACCTTCCATCTAATCTAACTGTTAGCCATTAATAATAAGCAGCTCCATTCATGGAAGATGACGTGCAGCGCGCATATGTTCGGCATTTTGAACTGTCATGAAGAACTCCCGACATCCATGAAATCGATGAACCCTACACCGTCAGAAGGAACGGCTTCGTTCTCTTCTTGCTGCTCTATGCTAGAGCAACAATTTGTTTCGTTCGAGTTTGAATTCACTTGCAGAAAATCGTAGAACTCCGCCGTATGATTACTCGTATCTGCATCGATATATAGGAGAAATGTAAAACAAATTAATTTAAGTATACTGTTTAATGATATTAACACATAATCTGTAGCAACTAATTAAGCATATCAAACTTCAAAAAGAGGAATTCTAATTGAACATTAAACAAACTTATATATATATATATATATATATATATATATATAAGTTTTTACTTTTTCTTCCAGTATCAATTTATAGAAATTGTTACAACTTGAAATTTATTTTGTTTTCATTAAAACTTGAAATTGTAAAATACTTTTCTTCTTTTTAATTAGCAATGAAGATTTATTTCTATAATCTGTAATATACATATAAATTCAGTGTCAAACTCAAATCCTCATGGCAAGAATAAGCTTACATACCTTGATTGGAGTTTGAAGGAAAGTCGTGGCGAAGCGTCAAGTATCCCTTCCGACTTTGGTTGAAGCAGTTTGCAAACGGGACGAGTCCAGCACGGTATTTTTCGCTCCAAATGCCGATACTCGAATCCCCTTCTCTACTTCTAAAATCTTTCAGAGCACTACTGCAATGAAAGCTCCTCTTACTAGACGAAACCTTCGACTTCTCGCGCGACCTCCGTGCCATGATCACATGCCAATGGTTCTTCACTGCATTATCGGTACGACCCGGAAACAGCCTCGCAATTACAGCCCATCGGTTCCCATGGATCCGGTGCGAAGCGAGTAGCCTTTCTTCTTCCTCTTCGGTGAAGGGACTTCGGTTGATTCGTGGGTCTAGCTGATTGAACCATCTCAGCCTACAACTTTTTCCTGAAAACAACACCAATCAATTTTGCATTTTAATTAGTACTGAATTGATTAATTAATTTGTCTTTAAGATGTATATACTACAACCATATATATATATATATCGATCGCTCTTAATTAGTGGTGCGGTTGTAATATATAATATTCTGTTTGTGCATTTATGTACTTCTTCCATAAGATTTGCAGAAATGAAGGCATTCAAAATCTTCTTTAGTAATATTTAGAGAGATCGAAAAGAACTAAACACCAAACTAATCCATGATGTAACATGTTAAGGAAGAATATATGAGATATAGGAGGGAAAGAAAAACGGAAAAGACAGTTTTCACTTTGAATAGTAATTTGAATTTACTATAATATGATAGATAAATATTATATATTATATATATACATATTTATATGACCAATATTACCAAGAAACTATATATCCCTTTTTCTCCTTATCTCGCCTGCAGCTCTTTCTCAATTCTTGCATTAACTTATCGAACTGTCAATATATGTTTTCATGTTCTATAAAGGTGATTAAACTATATGACTTTTACATTAATTTACAATTCTGTTTTAAGCATACCTTCTGAAAACTGCATAATTAATGATTTGAAAATCATGATTTTATTTTCATTTCAGAAGAACTCATCAATATTCTTGTATTGAAGAAAAAATGGAAAAAGCAAATTAAACAGTATATATATACTATATTTATATATGAAGACCTTAATTGAGGAAATCAGATTGGATTAAAAGTAAACATGGATAAATATATATCTACTTAATTAGTATATAATCACTGCACCTGATCGCCCTTGGAGCTTCTCGGCAATAGCGTTCCAATTATGCGGACCATAGCGGGAGACCAGCTCCTTCAATTTCTCATCCTCCGATGGCCTCCAATGACCTCTTGTGCACATCTAGATAGAATCAATTGCTTACCAATCTCTAACCTTCTCGATCGTTCTCGTACTCGGTACTATCGAACTAGCTAATTCTAATTAATCTGTAATCGCTAGTTGATAGAAGTCGATAGTTATTGCTCCGTACTTCTGTTCTCTCTATATATAATTGAATCCGTGATCAATCTTCCCTGATCTTCAACCGAGCCGACGAAATTAGGAGACCCAAATTACGGCACAAGAGCTAGCTAGCAAGCAGAGAGAAGCGCATGCATGCAGATCGACGAAACCCTAATTAATTCTCCTTAATCAATTTCTCTTAATCAGTATTTCCCCGCTACGATCGATCGATCGATCACACCAAAGACTAGCAAAAGAGATAAGGAAACTAGGGAAGGAAGGAAGGAAGGAAGGAGGCTGGATGATGCTGCATATATCATAAAGTTGAGGTCACTCATATATAATATATATATTGGCAAGAAGAAAGAAAGAAAGAGATATTGGTGGAGAGGCAGAGAGGTGTAACGGAGAAGCCCCCCAGGGGTTGAAAGAGATGGAGGGAGATACGGGAAAAATTGCTTAATTTCTCGTTATCAGTGAGATGGAAGATAGGGATGGACAGAGAGAGCGAGAGTCAGGTGATAGTTGCACCACTGTTTGAATACTACGTGTTGGCTAACAAATGGAACATATTTTTTTATTATGTTACAGAGTCGTAGGTAGCGATCACCCCTTTTATCTATCCACCGGTTTAATTACCGTATTTTTGATGAACAAATGGAATATCGTTTTCTAGTAAACAGATACACTACGGTTTTCAGTAGACATTTATATGTATGCAATTGTGACAAGCACGTACATGGGTGCGTGCACTTGCACTTTATAGGTGGACTCTACGTGTTTTCCTGTGTTATACTTATATATGTTATGTGTGTTTGCTTACTGTCTAGAGATTTATTAATTAATTAACTAATTAGCAGATACAGAAAGAAAGAAAGAAATTAGAAACGGTGGTGTGGTGCAGTTGCTTTGGGGGATGGAAAACGGATGGAATGAACAATGAAGGGAAGTGAATTCCGTTCGGAACTCAACATCTGCCCTCTCTCAAGGTTTCAAACCTAGAACGTCTACTAAAACCAACCTATCTATCTGTTAATTGCAGTCTTAATTCTATTCATATGAATATGATGTACGTAGCTAGCTAGCTTGCTTGTTCTCTTAATTCCTTTCTACACATTCTTACATCCAACCTAATTAATTAATTGGTTTATTAATTATAGTTGGGGATTTGGAAAGAAATGACTACTAAGCATCCATATGCATGATATGATATGATATGATATCCCACTTAATTAATTAATTAATAGTTAAGCTACCTCATGCATATGTATACTTGTTAGTTATTAACTTATATACACGCGTGCGTGTACGTATGTGAATTATGAGCATGCAATATTACATATACTGTTCATTGATCAAATGTATTAAAAAAAATCACATTTTTGAATTGTGCGTAAATCATTGTTTAATTAGTTTCAGATAAGATTATAAGAATAATTAAGGTTGTGAAATCATGGCTAGCTACTCAGTATTTAATTTGTACCCAAATTAAGGAATACTAATAACATCAAATTTGTAAAATTATGTTTAGCTAGCTACGTACTCAGAATCTAAAGCCGATATATATTCATGGGTACGTAATTTTTTACATATAGCTTGTTTAATTTATTTCAAAATACTAAATAATTATATATATAATATTATGATTAAATATACAATAAAAAAAATGAGGAAAAAATACAATGAGAATTAGCTAGCTATAGGAAGTTTCCATTTAAATTAGTTAAATTTTAAACAACGTAAACTTTCTCAAAACTAGAAGGATATGAGACTATGTATACGAGTCTTCTGATTTACAACCAGAATTGTTGAAATTAGCTTCTACTTTGAACCTGTGTTAGATATGCAGGTGGATATAAAGGTCACATAAATTCTTTGATTGGACACCTAGTTGAACTACATTCAATTTTATATCGAATGGCTTAAGCCCTTTTTAAGTTTTGTTAACCTATAATAACATCAACTATAATTAGCTTATTAATTTTGTGCTTCTTTTTTATGAGGAAAAGTAAGGAACAGACCTTAATTTGTATTTCAATATAGTTAAATGGAAACTAATTAAGCATATAGTGCAAGTCGGATTCATCTTATATATGATCAATAATTACAGGATCCAATTAATTTAGGGACATTAATTAATTTATAGGAGTGTTCAAATCTGTTTGTTCAGATTTCAACCGAACCGTTAAACTTTGAATTATTTGATTCGGTTCTTTTATTGTTTGTTCAAAGACCAACATATATTAAGTCTATTTTATTTGATATAAATATTGTAAGTTATATATAAATGAATTCCTGTATTTTTGGTTTTCTAAGTTTTTTTCCTTGCTTGTTTTATTTTTCAAGATTATATATCTATTTTCTCATTATTTTGGTGTTACAATATATTTTGTTACCATTGAACCAGTGCAAGTTCGGTTATCAATTTGTTCGGATGTTACTTTATTGGATTAGATCGGTCGGTAATTATTTGACAAACTTCAGTTTATTTTGGTTGCATATATACAAATTTATTTCGGTTTGAACCAAACTGACCGATTGAACACCCCTAGACATACATGCTTGTGTGATGACTGATGAAGAAGGGTTGGAGGGGACATGCATGGGGTTTAACAGATAAGCTATATAGTTAGCCTGTATTAGTTCGGTTGGGCACCTAGACCTAACTGAAACCAACAGTTGCCCTAATATTTTTTTGTGGGGATTGGAAAAAAAATATTACAGGTTAACTAAATTTTAAATTTATAATTAACGCCCATAATATATATACGAAAATAACATTTTTGGACATAAATTATAATGTCCCTGTGCTATGTTGCTGACTACTTAATTAATTATTAATTAATGTTGCGTTTGAATAGTCGGATTAATTTAATTAAACTGCTGTATTTTCGTATGCACATATATATTTCAATGATTAATAGATAAGTATTTCAAATTATTGACTCAGTGAGATAATCTTTAATTTTTGTTATTTCAATAAAAAGTTAATCAATTAGCTAGCTAACTACGATACTATTCCATCTGAATCATTAGATTAATTAATTAGTTACTAAATTCAAAATTTGGTATATAGCTACACGTACCTCCATCTTGAAATTGGATAACTCAAATTCTCATTTCTATCTAAATAAATTATAATTCTTTCTTTTTCACTTAACATATCTAGCGTGATCATATATAATTAATATGATTTTGAACATCATTATTAAATGTAGACAGCATAACGAATAGAGCACCATATATTGGTTGCTTTTTGGTCTTTTTATATTAAAAGAATTAATATAGAGAATCTACTAGAGAGTCCAGCTTAGCTAGGTAAATATTATTATAAATTTATCGTGAAAGTGGTAGGTAGTAAGTAGTAATTAACTTTGCAAAGGCCTGAATAATTAACTAATCTAATCATTCACTATTGTCATTAATTTGTTAAAAATTGTTACCCCAACATGCAATTTTTTCTACAAAAAAAAAAAAAAAATGTACAGATATCTAGGTGTTGAAAAAAAAAAAAAAAATTTGTTCAAACGCTGGTTAGAATTAGATCATGTAGTCAACAACAGAAAAGCTACCCTTACAAATAAATAAATAAACTTGTTATATATTTCTACCTATATTTTGGGTGTTGGTGAAGAGTTCAGCTTCTCTACTATAATTGCTTTGCAGTTATATATAACATGTTTGCAGTTAAATAAATATTCTATCTTAACTGCACCATTGTCTAAGCAGTTAAATTAGTTTCACAGGTGCACCCTTTTGACTCATATTTACTTGCTATTGTCTATATAACTTGGCTGTTTAAGCAACAAAGAAGAGGTTAAATGGTGCAAGTAGGATTCACGCTTTTAAATTTGGGCATTGGTGAAAATAACTTGACTGTTTAGACAGTAGTAGCGTCAACATTATGGTTTGCAGTAAACATTTATGTCTATATAACAAGTACATGAGTGCATGTATGTGGGTGTGTCAGATTGTGAGAAAGAGGTGATGCCCCACAACAATTCTGAAGTAAAAGCCTAATCAATTAATTAATTAAAAAGGTACTTAATTTGCAATGTAGCGTCAAAGTTTTACAAGACGCAAATAAATGGGATTTCATATGCAGTTGCCATTTTCCCACTAGCAAAATTAAGGCAGGAAATCAGGCGTTGTTGGTGAGAGATGTATATATTGGTCTACTTAGACCGTTGGCCTAACTCCCCCTCTCCAATTTGGTCTCTTGTTTATTTAGAAATAAATTAATAATGCGTTGTAACAAAGCAAAAAAAATTTTGGAGTTTGTTTTTCTCATCTTCCATGTGTTCAAAATCAAGATTATTTGCTGACTGACCAAACCGTTAATTAAGTATTAAATTATTAATGCAAGCAAGCACCCACCATTTATTTATTTTTTTTTTTTTTTTGAGAGTACATAACAGTTAGAAAAAACGGTAATATTCAAGTTAATTAAAGACTTTACTTTATTTTTATTTTGTATATGAGGTTGTTATTCAATTTCAATGATCTATTATTCAACTTATTTTGTGTCTAAATTAAATTGATCAATAATTAAAAATAAAAAATGATCATTGAATTTTGCTTCTTTTCTTTCTTTCTTTCTATTGCACATTCATAGAGCCTTTCGCAAGTGAATTTTGCACGTTAAAAAAGATAAGCTGCTTGTAGGAAAAATACTTTGGGAATTTTCAATTGTCCTCATTTTAAGTTATGTTCACAAATGTACAAATTTTGTAACGTATATCTTAAATTTTGTAACTCTTATTTTAAATTTTGTATCAATATGTACACGTAGATACATTTGTTGTGGATACTAGATATGTACGTATGACCCAAATACATTTACATGAAACATTATTATTTTGATATATTCCAAATTTATTTGAAATACAATTTCTTTTATATAGAAAGATGGTAGTCTGGCTTATCAATCTTTCAATTGACACTCATATGTAGAGACTTGAATTATATATTTTTTAAGTCATCCTAGTTTATTACTGCAAACCATTAGACCATTTTTAGTTTATTTGATATATACAATGCAATTATGGAGACCTTAAAATTAAAGCAACATTGTCAAGTGATCCCCTTAAAACTAATATAGTAATAAATTGATATCATAAACTTTCTATGGGCCTGGTAAACTTGTAATGTTGATCAACTTGAAATAAATAAATAAATCTATATATTGTGATTATGACAAGAGAATATTACCGTTAGCTAGCTAGCAGCACTATACATAGGAAACCACTGTAAAACTATTGAACAGCAATTGTTGATTAATTTGTTGCCAACTTCCCATATAGTCTATATATTTACTCATATATATTATCTTTTTTACTCAGAATTACCTAGCTACCAATGTTTAATGTTATATCAGAGAAAAGAAAACTTACACTTGCTGTACATGTTAGCAAGTTTTATATATATATATATGGATGACCAAATATATAGTTGTCAAATTTCTGTACGTCAGATAATGGAGTAAGAAAGCAGCCGTTTCAAGCCAATCTTAGTTTTTAAATGTAATTGGAAATGTCAGCTCCTTTTAAAACCAGGTACTCAAATATATATAGATTAATGAATTAGAAACGGATGCGTTCAAGTAACTTTACAATCAAAGTAATTATGTAGGTATTATATATGTACACGGTTTGTCATATATATATATATAATTATATATGCACCATGGACCGGGTCACGGTATATATATATATAGTCAATTTTGAAAGGCGCCAAAGTGTATAAATTTCTACCAGCTGGTTTGAGTCTTGTGCTGACACGATCCACAAACACACAATGAACAAGACAAAGCTCATATATATATATATATATATATACGTAGAGGAGGGATCCATTGACAATGCTTAATTTGACAATCTTGATAATGTGAATTTTAAAAAATTTGTAAAAATTCACAAAAAACTCTTAAAAATGAAAAATGGTGTATGGATGCATTATTTAACTTATAGATCGATAGTGTTTCAAATTTTAATCAATCTGAACATCGTTAAACGGTTTATCAAGATTTTGTGAACTTTTCAACGGTTGTAAATTAACGGATCTTTGAAGAGCTATCAAATGTCACTTAAATTGAATATAATTAGAAACATAATCAATCTATAAGTTAAATAATACATCCATAAATCATTTTTCATGTTTAAGGGTTTTTGTGAATTTTTACAAATTTTTTAAAATTTTCATTGTCAAGATTGTCAAATTAAACATTGTCAATGGATACCTCCTCATATATATATACACACTTCTAAAATATGCACGTGTGCATGATATAATTTTGCCATGTACAAGAGAAGGCATGCAAAACTAAGACTAATTAATTAACCAGAGGAGTCTTTCTGAAGACGCTAGATAGTTAGAGAGAGAAGTTGATTAATGAAAGTGGAGGAGTATTTTCAATGTAGGTAAGGAAAGGTGCAATGCAATTAATTAATTTGCTTTTAGTGGAAGGTATGTTAAGACTTAAGATCATTAAGAACTCCAAATAAACTCTGAGGTCTTGGTTTAATTTAGACTAAGGTTATATATATATAACTGACAGCGAACCGGCCTCTTAATTAGAGCATGCAAACAGTATACCTAACCTACCTAACCACATGATTTATTTGAACTTAATCTATATATATCCAGGGAATTATCACAGTTCAGTTTCTTACAAATACTGTTATCCTTACTCCTAATAATAGGAAATTGGATATGAAAGTTCTATCTTCCCCAAAAAAGAAAGCTCCGCTGTTGATTGTTTACTTAGATTGATCACTACCATTGACGTACATTAATGTCCTGGCCCATTAAAATTTAAGGCCCATATTAGTTTCTTCACAAGGGATGAGCTTTCAGCCTTTTATTATAAGATATAATAATTTCAGCCCAAAGTAAGGCGTGAGCTTTTTACTAGTTTGCATTAAACGGTATTACACAATAGAAAGAAATTAAGAACATTTTTTAGTAGAAAAGGACCTGGTCTTGGTCATGTGAAACGGATTGTTTTGTGGCCAGTTTTGTTGGACCCGGTATCTGTTATAGTACTGGTACCAAATGCATTGATTAAAAGGTTAACGAATTCCCTTTCAAGGCTGCTGAGTTAATTATATATATACCGGGGCCCGGGGAACTGATAAATCAATTTGCGGCTGTATTTTAATTTTTTTTTTAGATAATGATTATGGCCTAGTTTATGATATTAATTATAATTGACAAAATCAAGTAAACCACATATATATATATATATATATATAGTACCATAGTTTTTCCAGGGCAGCAAATTTCACCGCAATTTTTGTCTCATGGAGAATGGGACCCAGAAAACAGAGTCCCCCCCTATAATCTAAAAATTCTGGGCCGTCCGATTGAAAACAAACTGCTCAAATTTTATGGCACTTTGCTACCAAAGAATAAAATAATGTTAGAAGATACGTACGGAACCGGCGGGATATACGCCTACTACTTTATTCATTGATCATAGAAAAAAAATAATAAAAAATTAAGATATGTGTACATTATGAGAAGAAAAAAATTCCCAAGCAAATTAAATTATGAATTTCCGAATTAGACACCTAATTATTATGTGTAAGTGAAACCTAAATCCCTAATATTTGACATGCATGGAGTGCCTAGATTTGGCCCGGTGTAAATTAGCATGCTATAATTAAGAAATAAGAATCTTAAGATTATGATTAGGAGGGATCCAATAACCATGGATATTGATGTTCATGGTAACCATTTTATTATTTATAAATAAATTGACAAATATAAACCGTTAGATGTATTTTAAATCATTTCAATAATATATGCACAAAATATGAATAAGTTTTAACATTGTTTCAGTAGTCATCAAAAGAGGAGAACATATCATAAAAGAGGCTCATCATAAAATTTGAAACGTTGAATTTTGTTAATGCTTGTTACACATGTAAATAAAATCAAAATGATATAATTTTTTGTATACACACGAAACATCATACAACACATTCGATCAATTAGTTTTGTTATTTAAGAGTTTAAAATTTAGTTACTTAAGATTTAGTTTTATGGTCACCAATCAGTCACTAAAAACATAGTTATTTATCCCTCCTCAAAGATTATATAGCAAGTGTACGTTTCTAAATTCTGACTAATATATGCATGGTGGATACAATAAGATGGTATTAAGCCATTACAATTTACAAATTAATAAAGTTGCAAACAATATCACAACTTCCCAATGCAACCTAGCTATCTGAATCAGTTCATCAGCTAAACATGATCAAGAAATGTGTTTAATTAGTTGACATATATACCATTTATTATGAAATCAATTTATTATTCCTTAATTTTGGTCAATAGCTAATTATTATATTGCATGCAGTTGGAACAGTGAGTCTGTGAGTGAGTGAGGCTCCATATATATCATATAAAGAAGCCCAAAAATATAAAGAGTAATAAGCCAGTGACCACCCCTTTTATATATCTAGCTATCTACCGGTCCATCATAGTTTTGATGAACAAATATCAATTTTCAGTCAACATTTATATTTTTCCGATGAATATATATCATTTTCTAGTAAACGTATACATTACGGTTTCCAGTAAATATTTATGTAGTTGTGACAAGCGTATAGACACATGTGGATCCGTAGATGAGTGACCTAGCTAGGACTCAGCATATATGTTTTCCAAATATAAATGCAACGAGATGGGATTATCATTATCATGATTAATATTCATGGAGAACCAAATAACCAATTAATGTTAGTTACGTTTGACTAAATTATTGGGCGATGCTATCTAGCTAGTCGCATCATATTCATATATATATATATCTGGCTAAGTAGTACCGATGGATGAAACTGCAACTGAATGGAAAATGACACGCCCTTTTCAGTTTAAAGACCACATCCATCCATGATCCATCCTTAGTTACGAGTTCCTTTGGTTGGTGAGCATTGCATCTTGGTCACTATTGCGTCATATATATATATATATATATAGGATCAATCCCACAATCATTTTGTCCCTGTTTTGGCTAATTAATATTATTTATTTTTTACTTTATTATTTTTTTTTTTTTGGAAATAGGAAGTACAAAGAAAATAATTACTTGGAATTCATTGGTAAAAATAAGGAAAAAATATATTTTTTTTTTTGAGATAAAGATGAGGGTTAAGCCACTCAAATTTAAATGTCTATAAAAGACCTTCCATCTAGGTTTCGAACCTGCGACTTCTCACACAGAGAGTGTTGCCAAAAAAGGAAAAGGAAAATATAACCGTGTAATATATTATGCACAATAGCTAGTAAAAGGCTCAAAAAATTAAAAAAAAAAAAAAACAGAAACATTTTTCCTTTAATTTGATTGGGTATTAAATTATCTTACAAAAATCAAATAAATACATATATAAAATATAAATTATAAGCTGTGTAGCTAATTAATTAGTTGTGTGTTTTAATTAATTAAGGTGAGGTTCGAGGTGGATGTCCGGTTTGAATCAAACTGGGTTCGATCAAGCTGACAACTAATTATGTGTCCACTTCTGGAATGTTGCCATATATATATGTACAGTGGCTTTGTTAGCGACTGAGGAACAGAAACGATTTTGTTATGTTATTGCTACAGGTAATAGATAATCTCAGATTCCAGCTTTTTATTATTAGAATGAAGTGCCAGACGACCCCATTTGAAACCGATCTATATTTAATATTCTGCTTTTGAAATCATTAAGAATACACTAATTAAAATGTATCAATTGGAGTTGATTATTTTATTTGTCATTCCTTTTTGTCAATTAATTATGTTCCTGGTTTTACACAAATATTAACAGTTACAAAAATTAAAAACATTTTGGCACCATACATATATACTAATAAATACTTAATACCAAATTCTAATTGGTATTTTTTGTTTTGAGAAATATTGCTAATTAATATTCCTTGTAAAAAAAAAGAATCAGGGTTGTTTTATAACGATGTTAGAACTGTATCTGGTCATACCTCAAACTGAAAGAGAGGCATGCTTAAAGAGCCATGTTATACCTAGACTGATGGGATTTGACACCTTAATGTGGTGCTTGGATATATTGGATGCATTATGAATAATGTGTTTTCTACATTCCTTTATCCCTAATCTACTGGTCATTTTCATTATATACAAGTTGATGGCTTGGATGTTAATTAATTAATTATTACATTAATTAATTTCTCTGAGAATTTTCAGTGGTATTGAATCCACATCAATATTTTTTTATTATAGTGATGTAAGATTTACTTCAGTACCTTACATACATAGCATGCTCCAACACATAAATGATAATTAGGTATTTAGGTACTTCAACTAAATTTTTGGGCAAAACCAAGCAAGTAAACAGAGATGTTGACTTTGAAATGAATTTTAGGTTTTGAGAATCTTAACAAGGGACAATTTAATAAATTTGGAAACAATTAATTGAATTCAAGGGATCACTTAACAATGCTTATTTTAACGGTCTTAGATCTGAAAACAAGTCTAAAAAAAAATCTTAAAATTGAAAAAAAAAAAAAAAACAAAGTTTATAAATGTATTCTTTAACTTATTGTAGGTCGATAGTGTTTCAATTTTTAATCATTTTCATATCATTTGATAGTTCATCAAGATTTTATGCACTTAACAATGATTGTACTTTAGTATATCTTTGATGGACTATTAAACAATATTTAAATATGAATATAATTAAAAGTACCATCAATCTATAAATCAAATAATTCATGCATATATGAACTTATATCTATTTTTAGGATCTTTTTTATAGATTTTTTTCCAAATTTCTTAAACTTTCTATTGTCAACATTGTTAAAATAAGATCGTAGAGTGAACCCTTCCCTTAAACAAATTATAATTTATTTCCTTGTGCTAAAAACTTAAATAAAATCACATGTTATCCATAACTCTAGTTGGCATTAACTCAGAGAAGCTAATTAATATGTAAACCGGAATCAAAATAAACAAAGCCTACTCAGATCACCATTGGAGTTCAACACTAATTCCTTTTATTGTTTACTGATCACCTTTTAGAGCATGAAAACAATCAAATCTAGATAATAAAAAGAAAAGATCTAATTTAGTATAAAAAAAAATTCTTTGTTTCAACAAGAAAAAAAATGTTAGAAACTACTAACAAATTAATTATTGGTATCAACATCCACAAGTCCACTTCACTAAAACAGTTCTGACTATAAACTTAGTGGAATCCAAGTAAAGGGTTCCCTTCACTAATCACTGAGAACTAGTTATGATCCAATTGACAGCAACACCTCCATTGGGCAAAAAAAGGTTCTTGAGATGTACTCATGAGAGCAATAAACAACAACCGATAGTGGCGCATGACGAGTGACGACGGCACTTTCTAGTTTCTCCACACATTTCCTTTTCATGTATGTATGTATGAGGTGGTTCAGGATCTGGACCGTCGGATTTTGCAGGCCTTCGAGCTGTGATCGATGTGAATGGTTTTAGTTACTTTGAACTGAAGAAAAACCCGAGTGGCGTATTCAGTCTCTGTCGATTCGCCGAAAGATAATTAAGGATGATGGTTGTGTATTAAACAATGAAGCAAGTGCTGATGTAATAACATTACGAGAGCATTAGTCACAACAAAGCTTCCTCTAGGTTGATAATTGATGTAGTTTGCTGATACTGAGGTTTACAATCCTTACATTTTATTTGATTGTAAATTGGTGTCAGCATTATAAACTGCACAAAATGAGTTCGACTGTTCGACGTCGATCCATAATTTGCTAAGATTATATACATAATATCCAATTAATTACATAATTAAACAGAGTAAAACACTTGATGAAGAACAGGTTGCAGTTGCACAACTGCTCTCATCAGCAAATACATGATCCACAAAGATAACCCACAGAATGATGATAAATATTTTGATATATATAAAAATTAAGGCAATTCACAATCACAAAAAATTCCCCTTAAATAATTTTAGGCAACAGCATTGTAATGGCTGCATATATAGCTAAACCTCAAATTAATCAAAAGCAGGCTACCAGTACAGCAGCTAGCTTGCTTGTAAAATAAAATACGAAAACAGCATAACGTCGGAATCGGACGAGAACAAAGAGGAAAATAACCGGGACCGATGTGTGAGGCAAATTTATGTATACAAACAAATCCACAATCCAACTCAAATCTATATATGCTTAGCAAATTCCGTTGGTTTTTTTCAGCTCCACGAACCTCTTCCAAGTCGCAGCGACGTGTTTCGTCTTCTGGATGTCGAGATCCTTCTTGCAAGGCAATGCGTCAAGCTCGTGAAGCACCTTCTCAATATCAAGCACGAGACGCTCTGCGAGGGTCCTGCTGAAATCTTCGCGGATAACTACCCTAAGGACCGTTACGTTCTGTGCGTCAGGTGGCATGGTGTATGCTGGCACGATCCAGCCGAAGCGGCGAAGGAATTCTGACACCTCGAACTCATCGTGGCGGCTGTTGTCCTTCAACGAGAAGGCAACAAGTGGTACACCGTTATCCTTTGAGACGATGTTGAAACGCCCGGTTTTCTCGAGGCCTTCCTTTAGCACCATAGCATTTTCCTGGCAATTCTCCATGATATTTCTATAGCCCTGTGGTTTTGATAGAATTAATAATAAAAACTTATGTAGAGAATGTCATGCACTGAAATAATTTAAAAAAAAATATTTTGTAAGTATTAATTACCTCGAAACCCAAGCGGATCATCTGGTAATATTGTGCAATAATTTGGCTAGAACCTATAAAAAAAAAAAAAAAAACAAAATTTACTGCTAGCACAGTTTATCTTGTAATTTGATTTAGAATTAGAAAATTTTTAACAGTACTGGCAATGACAATCAAAGTACAGAATAACTATCTAATAAGAATACAAATTATTTTATCTGACTACTGTGATTTCTGTTCATCGTATCCAAATACCATACCAGAACGCGCAAATTCCTATTTTATCAGTATATGACATGATTGCTACTACTACACATAAACTTAGCAAGGCCGGGGAACAAAGGGGCATATTATCGGTGTTACTGATACAATATCGTTACTGGTATTCTGCTACACTTTACCTTTTGAGAAGTTCAGAGTGAAAGTGGGTTGATCAGCTCCAAGGTAGTTGATGTGGAAGATGAGTTCCTCCGGCAAATCCACCTTGCTCCTCCAAATGCACCACCCGATACCAGCATAGACGAGACCGTACTTGTGCCCACTGACATTGATACTCTTTACCAGGGGCAATCTGAAGTCCCATTCCAGCTCCGGGTACAAGAACGGTGCGATGAATCCGCCACTGGCTGCGTCGACATGGATCGGTGTGTCCCAACTGAATTCAAAACAAAAAGGAAAATAATTTAGATCGATTAATTAATCTGAAACCATTCATGCTTGATCATACTTGAAAGTAGCTACGGCTGGTTAACTCACCCAGTTTTCTTGTTATTCTCTGTAAGAAGATCGTTGAGTAGCTTGACATCCTCAAATTCGCCATTTAGAGTTGATCCAAGAATGGCTGCCACGCAAATGGTGTTCTCATCGACCAATTCGACGGCCTTTGCAGGGTCCATGACATAGTAACCCTCTCTCAATTTCACTTCCTTGAGTTCTACCTCGAAATAGCGCGCAAATTTCTCCCAACAAACCTGTAAATTTAAGTACACATCTTTTAAATCAATGCATAATATAAACTAAAACCAAAATTTATTTGGTGGTTAAAACAAAATTGCATTCGAATACCGCGTACAATATAATTTACTGTTATCATGTAATCAAAATTGAAAGAACAATGGCGCCAGTTGATAAAATCACATGCAAAAATCGCCTGAGCTATGTACCATTTTGGAAGCTTAGACGACGGGTTGATAAAAAAAGATATCAATGCACTTACTTGAACATTGGTACCAGTAACAATGTTAGACAGGTTGATGGAAAAAAAGAAAAAATTGAAGTACTAATTACCTGAACATTGGCACCAGTAACAATGTTAGGCTTGTCATAAGGCAAGCCCTGTGCCTTCCTCTTGTTTTGCCAGTTTCTCTTGAAGGCCAGACCAGCAAGCATTATAGCCTCAGATGAACCGACTGTGCCAACTCCGACGGCAGTTTCCGACTCCCCGAGCGGAGCATTGAACAGGTGCGCAATCATGTTCACACATCGGTTCTGCAATGTTACAAATAAAATTGTCAATAAATTCAGAACTATTATTTTTTAAAAAAAATAGTTTGCTAATATATATGTTTAGCCTTGTTTTAATAAATGTTTCCATATTTTTTAGTTTATTCAAACTAAAAAATATATGACTTCTAAAGAGATTGAATAGTAAGTATTGGGTACAAATTAAAAGCCCAAAAAGAATAATGTTTGGGCCCAAAGTTTGCCTCTTTATTCTTTAGGAGAGGTTTTATTACTTTATATGTCTTCCAATACAGCTCAATATTATTTCTTAGCACTAAATGGGCCACAAAAAAAGGCAACCATTACTTGTCTTTCCATCATTCTTTTTTTCTGGTCAAAAGATGGAAAGCGAAAGTAAACGAAAAGAAAAGTAGACAAGGAATGAATATTTTATGCTGAATTCACCTGCCTACCTAACCTTTGTGGCTTTTTTTATTTGTTAAAACTTCATTATAAAATGTTTTAAAAAAAGTATTTGCGAGTGCCCTGTAAAACAGTAAAATGTCATGATGCTCCTATAAATAAATTTATGTATCCAAAGAAGTAGAAATAATCAACGGCAGTAATCATCATTCATCAACGTGCTGATATACAATTCCTCTAGAATTTGTTCTCTGCACTCATTAAATGAATAATGGAAAGAAATTTGGAAAAAACAAACAACGGTTTGAAGTTTGAACGAGAAGATGTAATGTGAAAAAAAAAAAAAAAATCTAAGGAAAGAGATAGAGGACCTTTACTACTTTTTGGTGAAACAAACAACGTCATCTTTTGTACTTTTAACTCATAAAATAAAAGGTTTACTGGGTTTATAAGCAAATTGACTTTATAAAAAATATTATTATTATAGAATATAAATGCATCATCATTGATTCATTGCCGACCGATTCAATTAATAAAATACGTTTTGGAGTTATTGGTCAATGGAGCCTCCATGCTTCATCCTTTCCGGTAATCCAGCTTCTTTAGCTTCTCTGTTTCAGATTTTTCTGAGGTCTTGCCTGTTATAAAGGACCAGAATTTTGTCCAAAGCCATTTGGACGATCTCCGTCCAAAGGTATGACTAAACCGTTCGATTCAATTTATATGTTTATCAACAGTGATAGCGTGTGATCACATCATTCTAAATATAACCAGCATACCATTTTTAGCACATACATGATCAAATCACAGTCGATCAATTACCACTAATTAAATCGTACGGCTCTCCGAATCCTTTAGACCGTCCATAATGGGAATGGATCCTCCCCTCACATTTCATCTTTCCCATGACCAACAACATGAATATTTCAGAGATTGTTGCAACAGATGATTGAATCATATAAAGTGGCTGCTTGCATATAATATTGCCAATTGACAATAAACCAGCTAGCCAATACCAAATCCATTTGCCCTTCCCTCCCCCAGTTAATTTTCCATGAACGACTTGTCAAAAACAAGTGGCGTTGCATATTTAAAACTTCAAAATGTCAATGCGCTCTCCAAAGAATGGGACCCCACTCACATCTGGAAATTTATTGTTTAGACAAAGATTGAGGATATTATTATAGAGGAATCAACCGCTATTCTCAAAAAAAAAAAAAAAAAAAAATCAACCGCCCCCCACCATCACCACATGCTTTTATTTTTACAGATAAAATCTGCTGCTTTTCTTCACAGAAAAGCAGGTCTTGCTTTTCCAATCCGAAGGTCGGGATCGGTTGTCGTACCGATCTCAAAGTACTTTGTTAACTTCAGTATTTTTGTGCGGATCTCAATAAACTTCGGTGTTTCTCAAACGTCGGATCAAAAAAAAGTAGGACCTGCTTTTCTCGATCCCGATCCTATTTTTACTATTGTTTTTCTCTGACAAACTTGGACGCAGTCAAGGTCTCAACTCTCAAGGAAGGATAAGCCTATTTGTTATAGCAACTAGCAAGTTGTTTATTTCTTTTTTTTTTCCGTATAGTTGAAGTGAAAGAATTAAGAATACGCAATGTTTCCATGTTACTTCTAAAGTTCTAATATTAGTAACATAGGCTTTGACTATTTTAATAGATGAATTGTGGCATAAGATGCGGCATAATTGAGCAAAAAAGGAATACATAATCCATGTGTTTGCAATGTGTCAATGCAATATACCCATACATAGATGTATACTACTTTTGGATATTTAACATACATAAATATAATTGTATAATCTGAGTAGATAATTAGTTCATTCTTTTTTAATAAAATTGGCTTCTAGAGCCACCGAATTCAACAGTACGAATTTACGAAATCATATATGTACATATCTGAGTAGAAGAAGATTCTCTTGAAATTTTAAAGGAAAAGAAATAAAAAGTCTGGATATGAATGCATTCAATATTTAAGGGTTCAAACTAAAAAAAAAAAAAGTACTCTTTCCTTTTTAAATGGGAAGAAACAATCATGCCCCGCACTTGTGAGTTGTGATAAGTCAGAAATGGGACCGTGTCACCGTGTATTGTCTTTGTCTGTCTTTTTCTTTCTTGTTTTTTTTCATTATTTTCTCCTTTCTCATTTGTGGTATAATTTTATTTTGCTATTTTTTTATCTCTTTTTTTATTATGAGGAAATATCCCATTTTGGCAACCAAATCTCCTAATTGAATTGTGCCATTACAGATCATGCAACTGCCTATTACTTTCGGATATATGATGCACTTGTACATTTTCTCATAACAAGTTGGAAATTTGGAGGACAAGTCTGCATATTTTCTCATTTAATTTTAAAAAAAATTATTCAATCAAATTATAAATTGAAATAAAATATCAATTTGCCTTAGTAATAAAATTCAGAGATACCCATCATGTATTCACAGGTGGATCACACGTGTATTATAATTGTTTTTTTTTTTTTTGAAAAATTAACACCGGCTGCCAACATGAACTTGTATCAAAATTGTTGTTCCGCGACGTTGTTATATGCTGTCATCATTCTCTTCCGTAAAACATACACGTAGCATACCATATTTTCAAACTAATGCTTTGTGTCTACTCGAACAAACTGTTCTTATAAATTATCTTAAAAAACAACCACTTTATTCTGTTTAATTTCTTTATTTAATTAACAAAAAAGTTGAGTTTTTTAATTGCCTGGTGGATTTACATTTGTCCCATTATTGGTGGGCACCGTGAGGAGTACGCAAATAGGAGTTAATTAACTAATAAATAATAATAATAATAATAATAATAATCTTCCTACAACTTTTGGGTGGGAAACAAACAAGATATTGAAAATGGGCAATAACCTATAAAGAAGTCTCAATCAAAGGAAGACGAAAGGCAAACTTACATGGTTAACACCTCACACAATTAGTTGACCTTTACAAAGACATTTTTCTGTTTTGTGCAACATTCTTAGGACCTGCTCAGCTCCCCTCAATTCTCATTGGGAAGTCACTGTTTACATGGGAAATTGAAAATTATGTGAGAGTGAATTTGTTTTTTCTCACGTAAACAGTGGTTTTCCAATAGAAATTGAGGACAGCCAAACATGTCCTTATAGAATGCAGATAATCATTTCCTCTCTCTCTCTCTTTTTTTTCCATTTCCTTTATTATACCATGGACTTTTTATTTATATATATTAAAACGCTGGCGTAAAGTATTAATTTGAAATTAGAAGAAACCTATTCCTACAATCAAGTATTCCTAAATGCAAAAAAAAAAAAATGTTGATGGGAAAAAAAAAATCAAAGAATTAGCAGTAAGAGGTACGAGATCCGACCTGCAGCTCCGTGGTTACCGGGTACTCGTCCATGTCGACGTAGTTCTTGTTGATGGCGGACATGATGAGCTTGTCGCACTCCGGCTCCATCCATGTCGTCACGAACGACGCCAGGTTGAGCCTCGGGTTGCCGTCAAGCATCAGCTCATCGTTTATGATCTGGTACGCGGCCTCCTTCGGGATCGAGTTCTCCGGCATCCGGAACCTACATCACATCAATCCATAACATTGCAAAATCAATCAAACTATAACATGTATCTGTTGATCTGTTCCTATATATTGTGATCCCTTTTGAAGAATGTATCTGTCAAGGAGGGGTATGACAATGGATTCTTACCGTGGGAGGGAAGTGCGGACGTAGCGGGAGGCGAAGGTGGAGTGGATGGAGACATCGGACTCGGAGGTGGCATTCGACAGAACCATCTTGTGGTTGTCTAGCTAATTGTCTTCCTTTTTTTAATTTCAAGTGTGATTGGATTGGATGGAGTGGGGGAAGATGTAGAACAGAGCTCTTGTTGAATGGATTGGAAGTGAACAGAAGGGGAATAAGAGACCGTGTACTTATAGTCATGATGACGCGTTAAACAATTATAATAGTGCTTTATTATTTTTATTATTTTATTTTGTTTTATTTTATTATTTTATTATTTTATTTTCTAAAAGGTCATGCGTTCAATTATTTATCGACACAAATAAAAAGTTTCAACGACTAGTGAAGTATTCCACTTTCTTCTAAAAAAATAAAAATAAAAATTTGAAAAGTAGTGCGTTATTTAATTTGTTGATTGGGGATTAAGTTAGAATGTATATTTAGCAATGTTATATTTTTTATGCCTTCAATGATTGATTTGGGGATGTAAATCACGCTCCTAATTCGTGCCTTGCATCCTGGTGAAAATTGCGGGTTGGCTACGGGCAGAGGTGGCAAAATCTGACAGGACCAAAAAAATCCGTCTGACCCGACTCATGTTTCAGTGAAAGTCAAACCGATATGAACCTGAACGACCCGAAACATGAGATGACCCGGAAATAGAGGTGGCAAAATCTGATCAAACCCGAAAAACTCGTCCGAACCGATACAACCCAAAAAAATGCTGCCAGCCGTCAACCTAATACCTGACCAGACTCGAACCTGAGCCCGAACTCGACTCGACAAACTGCCACCTAGCTACGGGTAGGGGTGGCAATGGAACGGAACGACAGCGGAAATGGGGTATTTCGTTTTCATTCCGTTATAACGGACGGAACCAAAATCCGTTCCGTTATAACGGACGGAACCAAAATCCGTTCCGTTATAACGGACGGAACCAAAATCCGTTCCGTTTTCGTTCCTTTATAACAGAACGGAACTAAGCAATGGAAATACGTGAAAAATACGTAGAAAATACATGTTTATGACGGAAATGAGTTGTTCCGTTTCCGTTCCGTTATAACGGAACAGAAAAACTTGTTCCAGGGGTAATGGAACGGAAAAACTTGTTCCATTGACACCCCTGGCTACGGGCTATATCTGGCAGAAAATAAATACAACGAAAAGGAAATTTGTATACACTTTCTTTGAATTAGAGATGTCCAATTTGAGTAATAATTGGCACGCTCTTTCATAATAAATTGACCCATTGCTTTAGGCTTAATATTTCAGCTACACTCTACAAGGAAATAAATGGATTGAATTTTACATTGAGTATATTCCTATAAAACAAATTGCCTCTCCAATAATTTGTCCAATATTTTTTAGTACTATAGAGTTTAAAAATTGTAAAATATGTTTAATTAAGGATTTCATTTCCGAAATTCTTGCATGTTCTTAAACTTAATAGAATGCCCTCATATAATTTGAGATTGATCCATTTAATTAATATTCTCGTAGAATTACCGATATATTTTTTTTTCCAGTTAATTGAAAGAGAAAATAGAAATAAGATATGATTTAACAAAAATGGCATAAATGAAACTCAACTGTGAATTCTAGAAATTAAAAAAAAAAAAGAAAAAGAAAAAGTCAAGGTCTTTGTGGAGAATTGAATTGTTAGTGGTGGTTTATCTATTATTTTCTTGTAGTTAATGATGATAATTGGCTAAATTTAAATATTCATATATCCAGGTTTGACATTCATGGCCACTCATATGAAGAGCAGATGCTGGATTTTTTATTGATGATGAATTAATTATTTTGTCCTTCATCTCCCTCTCATGTACCTCTTCCTCATTTCTCCTCTTCATAATTAATATGATCAATTACCACCTGTTCTTCTCTTCCCATTTTATGCATCATTTATTATTACTAGGGCTGTGCTCCGGGCTTCGCCCCGGATAAAAATAATAATTAAAATTAATAATATATCTGTTAAAAATTAGATTATTATGTACATCAGCCAAATGGAAGTATATATAAACAAAATTAATAATCTTTAAAATATATGTAGTTAAACTATTTATAATGTAATATTAAATAATCAAACTATCTTTGACACATTAATAAAAAATATTTACCTCTTTGAATGCTACAGAATTATTGTATGTTTAGTTTTGTATTCTTATTATTTAATGAGAAAACATTAATGAAAACTTGCATCGTTTAAATGCATACCAATGAGATGAAATATGGGAACAACAGCCAAATACAAACGGCAAGGTAATTATCAATTATGACTAATGAACAATCTTCTCTTCCTAAAAATTATGACTAAAATGAAACCTTATAGAATCCACCAGTAGAAGACGAAAGGAAACAACTGTCTCAGGAATTACACATCATACCAGCAAGTATTAAATATGAATCATTAAATATAGGTTTAATCATAAAAGCAATTCAAAAGATTAGAACCGTCAGATTGCATTACAAAGAAACTTAATATCAGATCGAATGGATCACAACTAACCGACGTGGCATTGCTGAAAATCCTGGAGACCCAACGCTCTTTCTGGATTATAGATTTTTTTTTTTAACTTGCTTCACCTTTTTTTTATCATCAAAACTAAATAAATTACACAATTTTTTTATAAAAAAAATGAAGGATTTTTGGTACTAAATTGGAAATCATTTCTTCTTCTCCCCCAACCTAAAAAGGCCACATGTCAATCCAATAAATCAAATTATTATTATTTGTTTTCTTGTTTCATTTAATTCCAATCAAGACCGAATTCTGTTCCGATGAAAGTATTAATTAAATATCATTAAATTGTTATTGAGTGTATATATGATGCTTATTTTGCCCAAGCATAAGGGAGGCAAGTATAAGTTCTATTGATCATGGGACCAAATTTTGGATTCCATGTGAGAAATAATTTTTTGATAGTACCATAATTAATTTCTAGAATTTCGTTTTCTCAAACCAACCGAAATAAAAAAAAAAAATTCTAGAATTCCGTTAGAATAGTAGATGGGTCATAAACTCATGATAATGACTCCCCTAAAAAATCTCCCTTGCAAGTCCTCAAAAATGTGCTCTCGTCTTAAAAAAAAAAAAAAAAAAACCCAAATTTGATAATATCCTTAAAAAGCCTCCTTAACTGCGCCCCCACCCCGAAAAAAAAAAAACATTTAGACCCTGTTTGGCAGGTCAAGGTTTTTGGAAATTCCAACCATGTGGGCATGGGTATCTTTCATATCCAATTTTTTAGTTCCCAACCGTATGGGAGAGATGTTACTGTTGGTTTGGGAAAACAAAAATTCAGTTCGACTGAATTGTTTTTTTCCCAAACTTTTGTGCTGGAATGGAGGGTTTTGCTGGGAACAATGGCCCAAACCCAATCCCTTCAATAACACACCGAACAGCTCATGAGAAATTTTATCAACAGGGCAAAATTTCCCCAATATTCCCACGTGTACCCAAGACACCGAACACGGCCTTATAGTCGTTCTTTATAAGAACCATAAATTTCCACGAAACGCACCAGCCCTTACGTGAGTGATCTTGGCACACAGTATACTCCCATGTTGAGCAATCTGCAAAAAGTATTTATACAAAACACAAAAAGTGATATAGTAAATCACAAAAATGACAATAACAAAAAGTAAAACATGTTTTGAATTTTAATGATTTCAAAGTATAAAAATAGTCATATTGCAAGCTCTCGACTATATATAATTTTGAAAAAAAATTATTATACAAAATATTAGTAGTGATTATATTGGATATCAAAGTGTTTATACTAAATGCTAGCACTGATTATTTAAATAAAAGGTGGTCATACAAAATGTTAACACTGACTATATTAGATATCAAAGTGCTTATATTTAATGTTAGATGGAGATACTATTAAAACGAAAGAATTTTATTTAAGATTCCGAAGATAGTTAAGAAAAAATAATAATCAGTGCCATGGGGAAAATGTTAACACTGACTATTATTAGATATCAAAGTGCTTATATTAAATGTTAGATGGATTTGACTATTAACACGAAAGAGTTTTATTTAAGATTCCGAAGATAGTTAAGGGAAAATAATAATTTCTCGTATTAAATTAACGATATATATCGGGGGTCCAAATGTGTTGCATTTTTTTAGAAAAGCAGAGCCTGTTTTTTCCGATTGGATGGTCAGGATCGGTTGCTGTATGCACTGATCTCAAAGTATTTTGGTGTTTCTAATCGTCAGATTAAAAAAAGGAGGTGATCTCGGTCTATATATATCAGACTAAATTTTGATCCAATGGGTACAGAACCTCCTGCCTTCCGAGCACAAGTTGTCTCGAACGTCTTCGGTCAATTGCGACTCGATCCATCAACGTGTTGGGATCGACGGAAACAAAAACGTGCATCTTAAATTTACAAATCTAAAATTTGTGTGGATTGGGTTGATTGGCATATATTGCCGGCGAATATTCTTACAAACAAAACATATATTAAGTCAGTCAATTTTAATCTCTGATGCTCTTACCATCATGTATTTTAAAAGGAAAAATATATATTTCCCCAGCCATTGCACTCAGCACCATATGACGCGCTGGCAAAAATTTACAAAAATATCTCTTTTTTAGAAAACTTTACAGAAATGTACTTAATTTCTAAGAAAATTTATAAAATTACCCTACCTTAAAAAATATTTACAAAAATAACTCTAAAAATTTTATAAAAATGTATCTCCGACCCTTAAAATTTTACAAAAATCTGACCCACGTGCCACCTCATCACAGAATTACGGAGGCACAATTTGTGGTATAGTATCACTGTCCATTTTAAATGGAGGAATGGAGGGTAGTGTGCATCGATCAATCATCCAACGGTATTTTAATATAAATGTTTTCCTCATGATGCTTGGCAGTTCCGAGAAAACTGAAAAGTAAAAACATTGACAATTGTCTTTGTTTCTTTTGGTACTGCTCTATGTGTATCAGCAACCCCGTCAAACACTCAACGATCGTTGAGAAACCCTAATTTCTACATGAGACAAAATGTGAAAAATAAAAATCTGAAACTGTTAGTATAATTTATACTCCATGAAGAGGGATAAATTTCTAAGTATCTCAATTATGTTATATCATCACTATTATTATTTATTAACCATTGATTTTGTTTGAAACTTTTCATCTAATTTGATCTAATGACTTGTATTTTATTTTCTCCTCATTAAATAAGATGAAAAATTTTATAAAATTATTGTATCATTATTATATATGTTCTTATTTATAAATAGTCATTTGTATATGTTCTTATTTATAAATTATTGTATTATTATTATTATTTACTTACATAAAAACAATTTACAATTTTTTTATTTTTGTTTAATATAAATATTTAAAATTTTATAAAATTCTTAATTATTTATTTGATACCACTTTTTGGGGCAAAGCCCCAGTTACAGCTCTAGTTATAATAATTTATGAATGCTTGATTTATATAACCTGCTACACAAATGGCTTCAACGGAACAGCAACCGACACGGTCTCAACTCTTATGAAACACAAAAGTAGATAATGAGGACGGCAAGTTGTTAACTATCTTCTTGGATTGATCAATAAGTAAGGTCCCAAACAATGACATATATCTATTCTATGATATATTATTGATATATGACGGTCCTGCCTGAGATATTGTAGTTTAGACTTTAAAATATAAAACTGGCCTGTTGACGGCACCGACACGGTTTGGACTCTTTAACCAAACTGTCAAACAAATTAAACAACATCTGGTGCCCTGCTTTCTGGGGATTAATAAGAAAGGAAAAGGCGAAAATAACAAGAAGGTAATAATGGATAGAGTTCGTCTGGGGGAGGTTTAATTGAATGCTTTGAAGTTTGAATGCTTCTTTGTACTCTTGTCACTTGTCTATAGAAAAAAAAAGAAGAAGATTCGAAATTGACAAGAAGTAAAAAAACTGATTGGTTAGGCCCTTAATTAAGCTTAATTTGGTTTTTTGGGAGCACGTTTAGGGTTGTACACTTAAACCAGAACTTTAATGATTTACTTTCTTTGCTGCTATTGGACAGAACATCGATGGATCAGATAGTTTTGTTTTGCTATAATTAGTTTCCTTGAATGTGTTGTTTTCTATCGCCATGTTTGATTAGAGTATAAATGAGGAATAATGTCTCTATTTTCTACTTAAAGAGTCAAACGTGTATAATTCAAGACTCTATAAAAGAGAATAAGCAAATTTTTGGGCTCCTTAAGTTATAGAGCCCGTTGAGGTGGTACAAGTATTTCCACAGAGTTAAACCTCTTTGGGTCCCACAAATTAATGCAAAAGAAATATTTTATTGATTTTTCATGCTTTCTCTTCACCCCAGACCCTTTCTTCTCCCAACTATTTTATATTGTTTCACTTTTATGATGGAAATGAAACTTGGATCTTTGAATCATGATGCTAATATGTTGATCTATTCTGACGCAGTGGAAAAACTCTCCTCAATTTTTCTCTTTCTATTGACACTAGTCATGGGGTTATTCCGATCTTGGTTTCGACATAGCTGTTGTGATGCTAGAGGCGGTGGAAATGGTAAACAGGCTAAAGTGAATGGAAAAATTTGTTGCTTTCTTAATGGATTACATGATTCTTGCTACAATAGAGAATCAATATCAAGTGCTTGTCAATTGCGATTGCAATCAAGTATAGTAAATCAGAAATTTATTCAACAAATCAAGTTGCATTTCATGGTCCTGGGTTTTGTGAGCTCAAAATGGGAGGCGCACAATAAAAGCTCCCAAGATCAGAGAGTATATGTGTACTCTACAGAGTATATGTATTCCTCTTTCATAATCAAACATAAATACCCGATGAGGATTTTTTTCTGCAATGTATGGATGCACTGTGGATCCAGTTCCCTGCATAACCAAACATAAATATATTTTGGTGACATAACTTTACATTAGAAGTTATGGAGTCATAACTTTAAACTACAACCAAACACGGTGATATGTGAGTACCAGTTGCCAGTGGCGAAGCTTAGAAGTCTCAAGATAGGGCTATGGCCCCCCCTTGAATTCCGAAAACAATGAAGAGATTATATAATTTGAAGGTTAAATTATGCATTTCACAGCATTTGGCCCCCCCATTTCATACCAAGTCAATCTTTTAAGGCCCAAGAAAAGAAGAATCGCTGCATGCATTTATTTTGAATCTGTAAAGGCCACCATATAAAAATAAATTTTAAAAGACTAAACAATAAAGAGGAGGGATTAAATGATCACAAGTTTTTGTGCCCATCAATAACTACATAATTAAATCTCTAATAACTATATTTTAAATTCTTAAAAAATAAAACTAATTGATAGAATGTTTTGTATAAATCATGTTTTATGTGTACACAAAAAATTATATCACTTTGATTTTATTTATATGTGTATCAAGCATTCACAAAAATCAACGGTTCGGATTTTATGATTTTTTCGCCTCTCTTGATGGCTATCGAAACAAAGTTAAATTTTCATCATTTTTTATATGTATATTATTGAGATGATTTAGAATACATCTAATGGTTTAGTTTCGTCAAATTATGGATAAATAATGATATGGTTATCAAGGACACTAATTTTTGTGGTTGTGATTATTGGATCCCTACTCAAAAATAAATATAGAAAGTATTATCTTCAAGCACTTATTTTCATGTAAAGCTGTTTTCCATTTATCTTGTATAAGCAACACCACTTAGTATAGGCATACAACACCTCTTTCTCTATTTCGTTCATTTCTCCTTTGTATACAAGTGTGAAGCATCTAATCAGAAAAATAATTACGGTACAACCCATCTATAATTTATCAATTGATTGACAAGAAAGCTGGATTAGAAGAGGCTTAGACGCTCAATTATATAGCATTAAGGTCTTTCAGCTCGGCAAGAGTCTCCACAGATAAAAAGTTGAAAACGATGGTAATCTAAAGGACCATACATGATAGATGACAGTATTGAATGACACTTCTTGGACCCCCCTTTATTTTGGTTGAAGCTCCGCTATTGCCGGTTGCGTAAAGTTTAGAAGATGCATTTTAACTTTTAAGTCGTTAAATATCTCTCCAAAGTTCCATAAAATAATAATTAAAAAATAAAAACATAAGACATAGAAATTTTTTTTTTTTGATATTATCCTTAAGAGCCTTAATGGGGCTAAACGCCAAGTTCAGCTAACTATTTTCTCAACGGCCAGTCAAGATTCTAGAAAGCTAGAATCTAGAAAACTAGAAAAGGGAACCGAAAATTAAAGCTACTAACAATCTTCATTGTAGTTATAACACTGCTTACAAAGTATCATACAACTGGTTACGTACTTGATTATGACAGATTTTATAATTCATTTTTCTTAGACATCTTCAGAGTTCAAACAATTGGTAAATAAATTTAAAAAACCACAAAAATTGGTACTTTGGTGACCACATTATTATTTATACATAAACTGATAAATCTAAACCGTTAGATGTATCATAAATCATCTTAATTGCATATACATAAAAATAATAAAAATTTGCATCGTTTCGATAGCCCTCAGGACAAGTACGTTGAGTTTGCAACTAAATTTACCTTTCGCTGAATCTTACATTCTTACTAAAAAACCCCAAAAATATCTTGTTTGTTTGTCCTTTTTATAGAATATTCAATAATGAACCTGCAGGGTTTGGAATGAGATGGTTTACTTGGGTACACCTGGAGCTTCAATTCGTTTGTTTGGTAGTCATAACCAGACTCGACCAGGACCGTCTGTTAGGAGACAATCATCTTCAACACCGCGTGTGTCCAAGAATCGATCTTTCTCATGATCCGTCTCCTGCCCATTGGACCCACTATATCCCAAACTTTTCCTTATACACTAAATGCTCCTGGAGCACAGCAGTAACACTTTCGTTCGCAGTCGGCGACTCAGCGTGTGACAGTTCCATGATAAATACGGTTCTACTCCTCGTCCATACATACGTACTATCCTATCCTACCCTCGCTTGCACATCTCGTCCCGTTCCCTTCCCCAGTTTTCCTTCGCGTCACGCCTTCATCAATCAATCCATCCCCTCGGTACTTACAAAGTTACATTACATTGCGGGCGGCATTACCTTACCTGCGTCAGTCAGTCAGTGCGTCTCCCCTCCTCGTCTCTTCCCGTCAGTCCGTTACCGTTTGGTTTCGTCTGTGTTGTGCGTGTGTGCTGTTTTTCGCTCGGGAAACCATGGGCGATCTGGAGCAGCAGCAGCAGCAGCAGCCGCTGCTGGAGGTGGTATTGATTTGATCCTAATTTCGTTCTGATTTCTAGGTTTTGAGGTCAATTCGGTCTTTGATCTGTGGTTAATGTATGCAATTGAGTATGAGAAACGAATTGAATAGGGAATTCCTGTCTAATTGTGCTAAGGGACTCTGATCTGCATAGAAAGTTACGTGATGTGCCAAATTTTAAATGATTAATTGAAGTACAGACAGCATGAATTGTGTGTGTATCTAGCTGAAAAACTAATTGAATGATTTGCTGTTTCTATAGGATGTGAACAATGGAGAGTTCACTGGGGATGGATCTGTTGACATCAAGGGAAACCCTGTCAAGAAACAAGGCACCGGCAACTGGAGAGCTTGTCCTTTCATTTTAGGTACTTAAATTTGCATTACATGTGTTTATGTATCTCATATATGTCACAAACAAGTAGTAATATCATGGTTTAAATAACATAAATAAATGTGGTGACGGTATGATTGGTGTAAATGAAACCAGGAAACGAGTGCTGCGAGCGTCTGGCGTACTATGGCATAGCAACGAATCTCGTAACTTACCTTACGAAGAATCTGCATCAAGGGAATGCAGCAGCTGCAAGCAGTGTTACCACTTGGGCTGGGACTTGCTATTTGACCCCGCTTATAGGTGCAATATTCGCTGATGCCTACTGGGGTCGGTACTGGACAATCGCTGTTTTCTCTACCATATATTTTATTGTAAGTGGTTCTCTTATTGAGGCGAATGTTAGTTATATAAGTTTCAGGATTCATTATTTCGTCTGTGAACGAGTGATCTCTTTCAGATGATATGTAATTGCTCCGTAATTGTTACTTAATGCCAGTAAAGTACGACTGAGACTTCTACTGCCCTATGTTTAAGATTTGGAGCTTCGGTTATGACCCCGGTGATCCACTCTAATTGCTTTTGTATTAAAACTAGTAAAGAGCCCACACATTGCTTTGGGCTGAAATTGTTATTTCTTGTAATAATTTTTTAAGATAATATGTAATGGGCCTTATATAGAGAAAATTGATATGTGCCTTAAATATTAATGGGCTGAGACATTAGCGTCAACGGGCATTAAAGTAAATCAATGGTTCTGATCTATCCAAGAAATGATCAACGACTCATGTGGGTGGATAGCCCTTTCATATCATTTTTTCTAATATGCTTTTTATATTAAGGATATATTGAATGAATTGCTTGGATAACAAATTTTGCATAACATCAGAAAATTGATGTATTGCCATGGCTATAATAGCACTTATGTATGACTAACTGGTACTCTGAAATGTATTTTCTCACATTTAACTATTTTATCTCTATTGCAGGGAATGGGCACACTGACCCTCTCTGCATCAGTACCCATATTCAAACCTCCACCATGTGATGGATCTGTCTGCCCTGAGGCGACTCTAGCTCAATATGGTGTGTTTTTCCTAGGTCTGTACCTTATTGCACTTGGTACAGGTGGCATCAAACCGTGTGTCTCCTCCTTTGGTGCTGATCAATTTGATGACACAGACCCTGCTGAACGTGTCCAGAAAGGATCCTTCTTCAACTGGTTTTATTTCTCCATTAACATTGGCGCGCTCATTTCTAGTAGCTTCTTGGTTTGGGTACAGGATAATTGGGGTTGGGGTTTAGGTTTTGGTATACCGACTGTTTTTATGGGTCTGGCAATTATAAGTTTCTTCACTGGTACACCATTGTACCGGTTTCAGAAACCGGGTGGGAGTCCGCTGATGAGAGTTTGCCAGGTGGTAGTGGCATCAATACGAAAATGGGGAGTGGAAGTTCCATCTGATAGTTCACAATTGTATGAGGTGGAGAAGGGATCTGCTATTGAAGGGAGCCGCAAGTTAGAGCACAGTGACGAGCTGAGGTAATATTACATTTGTAGTAGTCTTATTATCACTATCATGGGTTCACATTCAGCAAACTAACACAAGACATTGTCATATTTACAAACTCTTAACCTTTTGTGAAATTGCAGTGCTTAACATTTTGCAAACTAATTTGTTTTCCAGAATTTTGCGAACTAATTTATTGTCCAGAGTTTTGTTTGTCTATTAACATAAGCGGATATCTAAATACCATAACTTTAGTTAATACGACTTTAATGGATTGAAAAGGAAAATGAATATACATGTCAGGTGTTGAGGCAACATTGTGAAGTGGAATACATTTTTCCATACCACATTATTGTCTTTGGGAAATAAGAATTCTGTCATAAGATGCAAAAACCTAACCATGGAGGCAAATAACCTATTTAAGATTGAGGAGGGATCCATTGACAATGCATATTTTGACAATCTTGACAATGGTCATCTTTAAAAATTTGTAAAAAATCATAAAAAATCTTAAAAATGAAAAAAAGTTTATGGAAGTTATACTTAACTTATAGATTGATTATGTTTCCGATTATATTCAATTTAAGCGATATTTGATAGCTTTTTAAAGATCTTTTAATTACAACCGTTAAAAAATGTACAAAATTTTGATAAGGCATCAAATGATGTTCAAATTGATTGAAATTTGAAACACTATCAATCTATAAGTTACATAATGCATCCATAAAAAAATTTTCATTTTTAAGATTTTTTATGATTTTTTACAAATTTTTAAAGATGACCATTGTCAAGATTGTCAAAATATGCATTGTCAATGGATCCCTCCTCTTTAAGATTTAGTCTTTGGGAAACATTTTGCTCCAAAAACTTAACATTGTAACCTAAATCTCAAATAGGTGTCTCGACAAAGCAGCTACGATAACGGAAGCTGAAAGGAAAGGGGTAAACTCGTATAGCCCATGGAGACTTGTTACAGTGACCCAAGTCGAAGAGCTAAAGATACTAGTTCGTATGTTCCCAGTCTGGGCCACCACGATAGTCTTCTCTGCTGTGTATGCACAGATGTCAACGATGTTTGTTGAGCAAGGCACAGTTCTCGACACAACTGTGGGATCGTTCACGATACCTCCTGCCTCCCTCTCTACCTTTGATGTGGTGAGTGTGATTGTATGGGTCCCAATTTATGACAGCATTCTGGTACCACTTGTTAGGAAGTTTACAGGTAAGGAGAGGGGTTTTACAGAGCTCCAGAGAATGGGGATTGGGTTGTTTGTTTCGATCTTGGCCATGGTAGCCGCAGCTTGCCTCGAGATTTGGAGGCTATCGATTGCCAAGCAGGATGGGTTGATTGATGAGCCAGTCGCAGTGCCTCTCAGTATTTTGTGGCAGGTGAGTAGTTAGTACTTCTTCTTTATGCATTGGAAATTTTACATGCAAATCCCAGGATAATATGGGTTCAGTAATAATCAATTAGCTGGACAGCTACTAAGTTTTTGTGTCACACACTTGAAAAAAGGAGTTCAAATTTGGGGCCTACATCTCTTAATTTAGCAAATCTTCTAATTCATGTTTTCAATTTTATTAGATTTAAGTGTTAAATAATTAGCAAGTATAAATGATAAATCATCACAGCCTTTTATCTATTTCTGGGACTTTTTGAGAAAATTAACTTGTTTGAGCTGAAAATCTTTTAGACTGGTAAGCTATTGAACAAAATCTTCTTAATTTTATATGTAGAAGTTGCAGCTTCATATTTTTTCAGACAATAATTATATATGTTGAAGGCTAAGATTGCTTCTTTTTTTAAAAAAAAAAAAAAATACCAACCAAAATAATACTGTTCAAGGTAATACTTGCACTTCCTGTTAAGTAATGTTATACTATTATAACAATATTACGCTACTCAACAACTTTAACTTATTTGAAGAATAGGCTCTAAACCTTTTCTCACACAGATTCCCCAGTATTTCCTGATCGGTGCTGGAGAGGTATTCACCTTCATTGGCCAGCTCGAATTTTTCTACGACCAATCACCAGATGCTATGCGAAGTCTCTGCAGTGCTCTCTCTCTCCTAACCAATGCACTTGGCAACTACTTGAGCTCATTTATTCTGACTATGGTAACATACTTTACTACCAAAGGTGGAAATCCTGGTTGGATCCCCGATAATCTCAATCAGGGGCATCTTGATTATTTCTTCTGGCTACTGGCAGGATTAAGCTTAGTTAATCTCTTTGTTTATGTTGTTTGCGCATCCAAGTACACCAGTAAGAAGGCTGCTTGATCAAGGTAGTCTTGGAAAAAATTGTACATATAGTATGCTTTATACTGGACGAAGAATCAGGGGTTGTTGTACCCAAAAACATACATGTCTTTTTAGAATTGATCATGGACTTTAGTTTATTTTTTCCTTTTCCACAAGTCTGCACTATTGCACTTTACAAGATATACACAATTTGATAAATTGATCCTCCTTCATTTATGTTGTATGCTTCTTCTTGGTTGACAACTCGTGTAGATATATCAATAATTCTACATTTACTTGGGAGGTGAAACCGTGAAAGTGGGCTAGGATGTAAATTTCCCCTATACTGAGCTGGGTTGGGCCTAATAGAAAGGGAGCCTTTGTAAACCCGCTTCGGGAGATGTGATGGGCCAGTACTAGAGTAATGTAAATGTCCTCCTGGAATTCGGTATATGGTTGATGGAAAATATCGTGTCATAAGGGTACAAGCCTACAAGGTTACACGGATTGGGTTGAGATTCTTTCTCGCGACAAGTTTCTGCTGCAGATTTGGGTTGACAATTATCAACAGAAATCGTGCACTTTCAACATTTTTGAGACTTGCACGATTCTCTTCCTTGAGATCGAGTGTCATGTAGTATGTAATAAGCTGCATTTCCTCAAAAAAAAAAAAAAAAAAAAAAATGTAATAAGCTGCAAAACATTGGGAAAAACAAAATAAAAAAAATAACTAGTTCCTTACATACATACATCAGTCTTCACACAAAATATGGTTTTGGGGGTATATAAAGAAAGAACCAATACTTTGATGTGGTGATAACATTTATTCAAATCGAAGAAAACTTTCTCATTTTTTTCTAAAGGGATAATGAACATGGTCCCTAATTGGGGGAGGGGTGTGAATGAGATATTACCTCCCAAATTGGGGGTAGAGGATAGATGGAACTACTATACAAATTTTGTATCTTCTTACTCTCCTCTCCCCTCCAATTCCAATAATAGTGATCGTGGAGCAAGTAACATAGCTTTGAGCAGGTAACATCAAACTTGGGCTGCCCTCCCCTCCCTCCCCCCTTCTGGAGCAGACTAACTTTCATCTTGTAACAAATTGTTCCCAAATTTTTATCATGAACAAATGCACCCCCCCCAAAAAAAAAAAAAAAACATGAATTTGTGATAGTATGCACAAGAACTGTTAACTAGCCATATAATAATTCGTCTTAAATATAAAATGACCAAAGTACCCTTATACATTTATTGAATGTATTTTTTTTATTATTACAACATATAATCACGTAAATAATTAAACTAATATAATACATAGTTACACAAATAATTAAAATTTAATAAATTTGTTTATTTGATTATGATGATAGCAAATATTTTGGGGAAAATATTTTAAAAATTGTAAATATATAAACATTTTTTTCACTTTTAATTTTATCTATAAATATATAATCTTAATAAAGATAAGACATAGATATAAAATAAAAATTGAGAATGCATTGTGTATTGTAAATTTTAAATTACATACTAATATGATTAAATAGTTCTTGTCTTCTTATATGGGTATCATGGTCATTTCATATTTCAATTAAATTATATGGCTAAATAAGGGGTGGGGTTGCAAATTGTCACGATTTCATTGTTTGAGAGTATTTGTCTAAATAAAAGTTTTGAAGCAAACTTGTCACAAATTAAAAGTTGGGAACCTCTAAGATAGATATCTTTTCTATAAAAGAGATTATGACATTATGTTTACTGGTAACGCCCATCAATTATTGTTTTACATTGAAAGATGTTTTGACGGGTCACACATTGCCTCTAGCACAAATCCGCACGACGACGCCACACATGTCTGCCATCTCTCCTCTAATCCTCTTAAAGAAAATAAAGCATAAAAATGAGATTCAAAATATAGAAATACATATATAAATAAACAACGGAAAGAGAAAAAGTTTGAAACTCCAACCCAATATTTGTTAAACTATTAATTCGAAAGTAGGAAAATGGGGAGTGCTCATTAGCGCTGCATTGTGTAGCGCGGAATGTGAACCGTTAGATCAACTCAAGATTCAAGTCAGCACAGATCTCAAGATGATCTAACGGTTCATATTCTGCACTACACAAGGCAGCGCTACAGAGGATATGGAATCAAAATATTCTGCGCTACACAATGTAGCGCTACAAAGGATATGAAATCAAGAAGGTTCATATTCTGCGCTACACAATGCAGCGCTACAGAGGATATGGAATCAAAATATTCTGCGCTACACAATGTAGCGCTACAGAGGATATGAAATCAAGGATGGGTAGGGCCGTCAGTGCCACTAGGAATTGTGATGGAGCTGCCAAAGTGCCAAGTGCAATACATCCTATATCTCTATCAATACCTTAATTAAGTGTATTAATTAACTGTGGAATAAAATTGCAGTGTTAATCACTGATCAGTTCATTTTCAAACGCGCACCAGATCGATTTGGACATATCTGCTGACGCCTTCTTTTATTGACTTGTTCCAGTTTGAAGGCAACCAAAGGTCGATCGAAAGGGACAAAAGATTGTTTCCCTACCTGAGGATTTCCAAGTGGCCTTCTCTTCTTTATCAGTTAATTTCCACACTCTTAATTTAAGTGGGACAAATTATGATAGTTATCAACTTCAGTCTTAAGTCTTAAGTCTTTAAGTTTTCATAGAGAAAGTCTTTACAATATTAGATTGTAAATGGGGGCATTTGGCTTGGTTTTAGAATTTTTTATTCTGAATATGTACAACTTATCAGTAATTATTTAATTTCAATATGTTGGAAATATGATATTTTTGGTACCCGCTAAATTATGAATTAATTTTTTTATATTTTTCAAACTATGTGGAAGCGAAGATAAAAATAAAAAACTATGTGGAAGCTAGATTTAGTATAAGGTTCAGACTTTATGATGTTCTGATTGGCACTTTGTTCATATACATGTATAATTGAAATTGTATAAAACTAAAATATTGAAGTTAGTTTGTCAGAAAATGACACTTCCAATATTTGAATATATACCTAACAATTTTTTTTTTTGAAAAGTATATAGCTCAAAACATAAATAATATAGAATAATTGTTTCTTTATTCAGTTCAGCCAGTAAATCTTTGGCCAGCTCATAATTTTTTTTTTCTTTAATTTATTCATTCCTAATAACGAACCCATGCATAGACTTCTAAGATTTTTGGTGTCAACTACAAACATGTCGAGGGCTATAATTCAGGCAAACTTTGGACTTTTGAACAAATAGCCATGTGCATAGCGGTACTAATTTTGTTCAAGTTTGAAATTCCTGTTTACAAAGTTTGAGAGTTGGTACTTGGTAGGGTTTTGTTTTGTATCTCCTCCATGATTTGCTCCTCAAAGAATGGGTCGTTTTGAAAGAAGAGTAGAAGACCTATGTGAGTTGCTTTTTCATTTTGGCTTTCTCAAGCTAGTGTGTCGGCCAAGTCCGGATAATATGAAACTTTCATAAACTTCCACAGAGCACACGACACACATAGAAATTAATACGATGGCTACATAACTTAATTATCTTATAAGTAATGAAAAGGAAATAATAAATTCAAAAGAGTATTTTTGAGTTTAGAGTCCAATAAAAGATTCTATAATTCAAAGGATTTTTTAATCATAACAACTTTTATCATATGGAGGGAAAGATGTAATAGAACATTTTCTGACAAAAAGAAATCACTCAATGCTCTATTACAAGAGATCTCATTCGAACCCTCGTAGTTTATCTTTTTGTTATGATGTGTATTTTTTTTTCTTTCTTTTTTAGTACTTTTTTCTTATAGTGTTTTTTTTTTAATCCCAAATCTTTTGGGAATGACTCTGTAAATATTTTTATTATTAATAAAATTTGCGAAAATAAGGGCTAAACCTTTACTTTTACTCAAAAAAAAAAAGAGTATTGAGTTTAAATTCAGCAATGAGAAAAAAAAAAAAAAAAAAACCATAACAAAAGTGCAAAGGAAAAATTGAAATGACAACAACAACGATTAATAATCATAATGGGCGTATATATATCCTCAAGTATATATAACTAGGTTGCTCTTTGTTGCTGCTTCGCAGCAACCAACTTTTTATATTTTTATATTTCGTTCACTTATGTTAGGTAAACATAGTTAACAAAGGCACAACCCTTATTTCTGAACAACGATAATGTATATTGGTGTATCAAGTGTACAAATTAAGGCGCAACCCTTACGTGCCAGCCAATTCTGCTGAACCATGCAGAAAAATAGTGGGTTGCAGTATGATGTGAATATCAGGAGGATCAAATAAACATATTTTTGGTGACTGATCGGTGACCATGAAATTAAATCTTAAATAACTACATTTTAAATGTATAAATAACAAAACTAATTGATAAAATATGTTGTATATATCATATTTTATGGGTATACAAAAAATTATATCATTAACAAAAATCAACGGTTTAAGTTTTATGATTTTTTCTCATCTCTTGATAACTATGGAAACAATGTTAAAACTTTATTATTTTTTATGTATATATTATTGAGGTAATATATAATACATCTAACGGTTTAGATTTTTCAATTTATACATAAATAAAAAATAGTCACCATAAACATCAATACCTCCTCCACGAATATTATGATATTATCACCATATTACCGTTAAGGGCCAGCAAATCACATAATATATATGATGTTACATGTCAAATTGAGAGTAAAGGAAGCGGTCAAGGGGCTGATGCAAGCATACGTCAGGGAAAAAAAATTACCATTCGATCTCCATCGGACGGCCCAATGGAGACGTGTTACTGTTCATATGAGGGAAAACAGCCATCCCCAATTCACTATCTTTAATATATGAAGCCTAATTAATTATCCAAATATATTCTTTTAATAGATAGAAAACTGTTCAAATGTTCATTTTTATTTAAGAAAGAGGTGGTTATATATAAATTCATTTTATGGGAGTGTGGTACATGTTTGCTTAGTTAATAATTAACTCGATATATAAATTTGAGTTAGAGACTGTGTCCCGGTTACCAAAATTTGCTGTACCAGACGAGGATGTTTGAATGATTAGGAATCACAGGAGACCACAGATCCCTTTCAGTCTTCAATTCTCATTATGTAAAACCTCTACTATCTTTGACCCCTTTGAATCTTTTGATATTGACTTCCATGTACCAAGCCAGCTATATACAATTACACGGGCTAGATTAATATAAAAATCGTTTGTGTTTCGCTCCGAAATGCTAACGATATGATTTGCTAGATTAATATGAAAACGTTTGCGTTTCGCTCCGAAATGCTAACGATATGATTTGCTAGATTAATATGAAAACGTTTGCGTTTCGCTCCGAAATGCTAACGATATGATCTGCTTTGTCACGTTCGAATTCCAATTTACGGTTCCCATTAAATTCATCATATGAAAGTCTTAGGGGATACAAAATTTTTCCATTTTTGGAGCTTTTTAAGTATTTGTTTTGAAACTTCTAAAATAACTCTAAAATATTAAAACAGTGCTTGTTTGTACATAGATTTTAAAAAATCCAAAACAAGTACTTAAAAAGCTCCAAAAATAGAAATTTTTGTATCCCCTAATATTTTCATATGATAAATTTAATGGGAACCGTAAATCAAAATTTTGGACGTGATAAAATATAATTTGGACCGTTAGATTTCAGAGCTAAATGCAAACGTTTTCACAGTAGTTCTACTCCAATTATACAGTATACATATGCATTAATATTAATATTAATATAATGACATGCGTATATCTCCCAAATGAATCTAGATAGAGCATACTTTTTCTTAGGGACTAGAACTAGGGATGTCATATTTGACCTGATCCATCTTTTCTCAAGAAAAAGTATATTAAATTACCAATGTATGATGGAACCCACAAAAATGAGAAACTTCCACTGCATGCGTAACTCAATGATTGAGTATACAATTCTAATCCCCCTATAAATATGTATGGCTTTTTCAAACATATTATCCCATACATACTTCCCTAGTTACAACTTTATAATATACATGATACAATCCCCCAATTACAACTATACTCTTCACAAAAAAAAAAGGAGACAATGTCTTGTAGATCTATTTTGCTAGTATTTGGGGTTGCTTTGGCTATGCTTTGCCAAGGGTCTCAAGCTCAGCTTAGCTCCAGTTTTTATGACAGCAGTTGCTCGAACTTGTCGAGTGTTGTTACCGGCGTGATTCAGCAGGCGCAACAGTCTGACACCCGCATTTTGGCGAGCCTCACTCGCCTCTTCTTCCACGATTGTTTCGTCGATGTAATTAATGATCCTCCACAATTTGTCGTGTTTTCATTTCTTTGATACCTTCAGTTTGAATGAATGAAAGTCGTACCGTTACGAGTTTGACGTTTGATTAATTCTGTGTATCCTCATTTTTGGTACAATTGTATCAGGGTTGTGACGGGTCTGTTTTGCTAGATGACAGTGCGACCATTCAAAGCGAGAAGAACGCACTCCCGAACAGCAACTCGCTTCGCGGTTTTGATGTGGTTGATAACATCAAGACCGCTGTCGAGAGTGTCTGTCCCGGGATCGTCTCCTGTGCTGATATACTTGCCCTTGCTGCCAAAATATCCGTCAATCTAGTGAGTTCATTTTCATTTCTCTATTTTGATATATAACTATCTTAAAAGACAATTTTGAACATATGAAGCAGATCATTTGTACAACATTATGCTATTTTTTCCTTTCTTTTTTCCATTTTCGATATTCTAAATTAAATTATGTCGATCGTTTCAGGCTGGCGGACCATCATGGGCTGTGCTTCTTGGAAGAAGAGATAGCACAACCGCGAACCCGAACGGTGCCAACAACGGGCTGCCAAGTCCATTCGATGACCTGAGCATCCTCCAACAGAAGTTCTCAAACGTCAACCTCGACGACAATGATCTTGCCACATTATCAGGTTAGCCTTTATTTCCTTACGATATTCGGCCTAATATCCAGACTTTGAGATTTTGATCAAGGCACAACCAGTGGTACTTAAGCTTAAAATGAAATCAATTCAAAATGCAAAACAGGATTATATAACTTGACTATTAATATGCATAATCAAAAAGACTGAAATGAAGAACCAGCCTTTGGTCTGGTGGTTAAGGGTAACGCTCTCTATATGGAAGGTCGCAGGTCCGAAACTCGAGGGTCTTTTATAAACATTTAAATTTGAGCCGCTTGACCCTCATCTTTATCTCAAAAAAAAAAAAAAAAAAGACTGAAATTGCTTTTGGGATTATATAATTTACTTGGCATTTTGAATTACAAACTTTTATTCTGATTCTGGTAAATTTTACGCAGGGGCTCATACATTCGGAAAGGCGCAATGCAAGTTCTTCTCAAACCGGCTTTACAACTTCAGCGGGAGTGGCAGTGCAGACCCGAGCCTTAGCTCGTCTTACCTAGCCACACTACAGCAGAGCTGTCCACAGGGCGGGGACGACACTGTGCTGAACGACTTGGACCCGACTACGCCAACCACCTTCGACAATAGCTACTATGTAAACCTCCAGAACAATCAAGGCCTGTTGCAGTCCGACCAAGAGTTGCTCTCCACAACCGGAGCCTCGACTGCTTCGACAGTAAACAGCTTTGCCAGTAGTCAGAGCACCTTCTTCACGAACTTCGCGCAATCGATGATAAATATGGGGAATATTAGCCCCCTGACAGGGAGTAATGGAGAGATAAGGAGCAATTGCAGGAAAGTAAATGGAAGTTAGTTCTGTATTGTGAGAAAAATCAGAAAATAGTCAAGTCAGCTATATTAATTGCATTTGTTTTTAATTATACATGTAATTTTTTGGGTTATAAAGTGGATACCATTGTTTTAATTATACATGTTCTTTTTTGGGTTATAAAGTGGATATTATTTGTTAATTATACATGTACCTCAACCTATTAAAGTATGTTTTTCTTAGTTCTCTTTCTTTCTGTTACCAATTGTGTCTCTGGCTCTATGGCAATGAGATTCGTTTATGGTCTCTGTTGAAGATATGCCCTGCATGTTGACATCCAACAATCAGTAGAAAAACTATGTGTACTCAAATGAAGTTATTTCTAATTGAAGAATATAGATTCATATTTCGTCACATTAATTCCAGTCAACCGTAAAAGTTTCATATCAATAAGAGCTCTAACAAGGGAGAATTGAGATTACCAGTCCCCAGATGATGCTGTATTTTTCTTGTAATGAGACTTTCACGGATGACACACAGGCTCACAAAAGCCCAAAAAAAGTCACCATTTTTACCCAGAAATCTCAAGCTATATCGCTGATTGTCAGAAATGTAAAATAAACTTTGTATTCAACCGATCCTAACAAGAACAATTTTTTTTTTGAGATAAAAAGATGAGGGTCAAGCCACTCAAATTTAAATGTCTATAAAAGACCTCCATCCGTGTTTCGAACCCACGACCTCCTAACAAAGAACAATTAATCTTGCACTTGTTAGTTAGCAGTGGAACTATATCAACATTAAATTACGTTCTATTATAGCCTTGTAGCTATGGCATCCTAGTTGAATGAGAACTTATTAAATCTGCACTGATTTTACATTCTTGAGCTCATTAATTCTAGCAGAGGGATGAACACAAGATTTAATATCTCAAAATAAAACTAAGGCACCCATGGAAAAGATGAACAAACACTAGAAAAACAATTGTCGCAGACTCGCGAGCAAGTTATATATCCAAAAATCAATACAAATACAGAATAAATGATCGGCACACAGGCCATCAGAAACTAAATAATCTATAATTAGAAGGAAAAAAGAGTTGATTGTATTTTGCAGTGAACTAGGAGATTTTTTCCTCCTTATTCTTAATTCATGTTTTGAACACTAACTCGACTCGCCTTTAGAAGATCAGGTCCTCAATGATCCAACAGCCCATCTGCACCAAATATTGCAACTGCTGAGGTCAAATAGGTACATACAATCAATCACAAATTCGAAACTAAAATATGGCAGTATTGTATTGTATCTATATAACAAGTCCCGTTTCCAGATTTAATCTAGAACAGCAAGAGTTCAACATTGCTACAAGAATATACTGGTAAATGATTGATCTTGATCTTTCTGGGTTCAACGTATCATAAGCAATAAGCAATTTGGTTCACAGAAACATAAGAAACCATTATTTTTCAACCCATAAATTAGCTCAGATTGAACCAGATTTTGGTGTCACCGGTAGGCAAAAAATATGATCTTCAATTAAATACTCAATTACTCATTCAAATCTTCTACATTGTAACAGCACTTAAGCAAATGCAATGCCAAAACCATCAATTTTGATCTTCAGACTTTAACAATAGGCCGCTCAAATACAAAAATTTCCACACATGCAACATGCCAAAATAAATTAAGCAATTTATTAACCATAGGAAAGAGTAGAACCCTATATAAACTTCTACATCATATAGAAATAGCAGACAATGGGCATTCAATCCTTCATATACAAAAATTACTTCTTTGAGGGTTGATCTAATTCATATTCTTATAATGATATCGTAATTGAATGATTAACACAGTAAACATCCAAAAAGGGGCAAAATAACAGCAACATTATACCACAAATTACGCCAGAACGAATCAAGATCTCATCAGTTCATCTTCTGATCTGGCATGGGGAAGAGCCCGGCACCCGCAGCCGCTCTGGGCGGCGCAAACCCTAAGAACTTCTGCAAATTGGTCCTGATGCTGATCGAACAGAGGAAGTACAGGAACACCATGGAGCAATCCGTCCAGTCCGTGCCGTGCAGTCCCCGGTGGCTCATCTTCCTCACAAAAGGGACCGGTTCGAACGGCAGCTTCGCAACAACCTTCCCCTCGAACATCGAGTTCAGCAGCCCGAACACCACGATCAGGACCCCCGCAACCACCCCGCCGGACTTGAACTTGGCCAGCGACAGATCGCGGGTGGATTCTTTCAAGGAGGTCTCGACCCGGTCCAGCTTCTTGGCGTTGGGCGCGGACTTGTTGGAGGGGGACTTGAGCAGGTCGAGCTTCTTGGACGCGCGGTCGATGGACTGGCGGAGGGACTTGTAGGAGGAGGTCCGGTAGATCAGCAGCCAGGAGATGGCCTCGCAGAGCAGCGCCGTCGCGAAGGAGATGGACACCACCGCCAGCGCGTCGACGTACTTCAGAGAGAACGCCATTGGAGAGGGGGAGAGATCGGATCGGGATTGAATTGGGAATTGAGAGTAGAGAGGTGCGAGTTTTTTCTTCCCTTCACGGAAAAGTGGGACTAAAAAGATGAGGGTTTCGGATCTATTTTGTGCGCAACTAAAATACAATCGTTCCTACTTCTATTCTGAACTAGAAAGGTGTTGCGTTCCGCGCAACTGACATATCATGGTAAAGAGAAATACCTGTACAATACGATTAAAATATATTTAGTGTAATTTAAAGGGTTCTCCATATAATATATAGTGCAAATCTACAACTACCATCGATCGACAACCCAACGCTATACAGTGCATGACACGTAACCGTAAAAGAAAATAAAAAAAAAGAAAAAAAAAGAAAAAAAAGAAAGAAAGAAAAAAAACACTATTCATTTGACACTGTAGATCTACAGTGCACCTATGTTCGACCTTTAACATATAGAATTTCTGTCTATTGCTCCTATTTTTGCCAAAAAGAATTATTTTGCCCCTTTCAAAATAGCACAGATTTCCCATTTTAGATGAACAAATACAAGTCAAAATTTTTAGGACTTGTAAATGAACAAATATAAGTCAAAATTTTTAGTACTTGTAGTGAACAAACAAGATTTTTGGTAATATAATGCGTAAAGAAATAAAGAAAAAATTGATTAAGAACAGAAATAAAACGATTTAAAATCGTTTCAATTGTATTTGATTTAAAATTAGTGCATAATTGGTATCTTGAGAAAGAATACTTAGACATGTAAATGTATGACACGTGGTGTGTTTGGATCATGCAAGGATTAATCTAAAAATAGAGGAACAGGGAGTAGTAGACGAGATTAGTAAAAAATAGTGATTTTCATATTAGCTAAAGAATAATAAAAATTCATATTAGCTAAAGAATAATAAAAATTCATATTAGCTAAAGAATAATAAAAATTCATATTATTCGAATAGTATAAATGTTGTTTAAATTATATGTTTAGAATAGTGATGGATGATTGAAAAAAATAGTAGTTTATCCATATTTTAGTAGCTATTCTCACTAATCCGAATTAGTGGTTGTATATTTGAATCATGTCAAAGCTAAGAATAGCTTACTAATCCGATTAAAGTACTATTCTTTGACAATCCAAACGCCTGTAAGTTTTTTTTGGGGGGCAATGTAATGTGTAGAATTTAAGCAATATTTTAGTGGGATATATTCATAATTTGTGCCCTAAAACCCTTTGTTTAGCTTGAATAAATACTTAGACAAGCAAATTTATGCTATATAATTCATTATATCAAGGATTTGGTAAGATACAATATATGAATAAGACAAAATTAATAAAACACTGAATATTTAAACATATATAGGATACACTAACTAAAAATTGAAAACTTCTAGTAAAGTTTTGGCAATATAATGTGTCGATAGAGGGTAAAAATATGATTATAAAAACAAAAGAGCGATTTAAAAGCAACTTAAATGTATGTTAGTTGGATTTTGTGCAGAACTTGTGTCTTTAACTCCCTTAGCTTGATTGATAATTGAGCAAGTAAGAGATGTGATTCAAAATATTTTAGTACGATTTAGCAATATGATGTGCACAAAATGATGCAATAAATGGATAAAAACACAAATAAAACGATTTTCAAAAGCCTTTAAAATGCATTTAAACTATATTTTATGCTTAATTGATATCTTAACACCGAATTACTATGAGAGAATATTTAAACATGTAGTAGACGTTGTTGAACTTATTTTAGTAAATTCTTGATATTATAAATAAATACAAACTGGTCAACGTAAAAGTAATTTAAACACATTCAAGTTGAATTTAAATTGATATCTCAACACCTCAGCTTGAACCAATACATAAATATGCAACAAATATTGTTAAAGCATTCATTCTAAGAACATAATGTAAAAAAAAAAAAAAAAATGGGGAACAATGATTAAACCATAAATAGAGTCTATTTAAAAAGTGATTTAAATATATCTCAGTAAAAATTATGTGTAATTGATGTCTCAAAAATGAATACTTATAATAAACTGTTAAACAAACGAGTTTTGAGTAAGGTTTTAGCATCACCAAAAATGAGGGGAAAAAAAAAAAAAAGAAGACGTTGTTTGTGAAAAGCCCTTCACTAAAAACTTGCCTAAACTTTCAAGTGTGAAGGTGAAGAAGGGAGTGCTCATCCCCTGACTTACTGCATTGCGCAGTTCACAACGTCAGCCGTTGGATCATCTTGATATCCGCGCTGACACAAATCTCGAGACAATATAACGGCTGATGTTGTGAACTGCACAATGCAGTACAGCATGGGATATGAATTACTGCAGTTCAAAACTTCAGCCGTTGGATCATCTTGATATCCGCGCTGACACGAATCTCGAGACAATCTAACGACTGACGTTGTGAACTGCACAATGCAGTACAGCATGGGATATGAATTCGGTTGAGTAGTAGAGTGCTGTGCGACAGTCAGTCAGCAACCCCCGTCTACTGTTTTTTTTCTTCCTCTCAGAAACAAAGAAAAGAAAAAAAAAAAAAAAAAAAAGAGGACCAAAAACCTTTCCGAGGCAAAATGGAGGGCAGATCAAGCGACGCTGCGGCGGCGGCGGCGGCGCCTTCCGAAGCGCCGAATAGCCGCCGGCGAGGGGGCAACCCGAAGCGCAAGGCTGCTACGGCGGCCCTCTCCGCGCTCTCCAATTTGTCGGCCGCGTTCGCCACGCCCTCCAAGCGGCAGTCCAAGGACAGAAACCCTAGCGCCATTCCCCACCACATGCTCTTTCAGTCCCACCACCACTCCGGGCCGTTGACCCGCGCCCGGCAGTCCCCGCTCAAGCTCGGGGGTTCTGCGGGTGGCGGGGCTGGTGCCGCCGGCACGAGCCGGGGTTCCGATAGAGAGTATATGATTGACTTGAATGGGGCTGCTTTGGGTGGCCTAGGGTTTGATCCTGTACCGGCGGAGGAAGAGGCGGTGGATCCGATGGCATTGGGGAGAGAAGAGGAGGAGAATGTGGTGAATTTGGAATTCGAGGCGGTGAAATCTCGCGGCAAGGGTGTTCATGTGGTGCCAACCTTTGCCGGTGAGATAGATACCTTTTTACCCCCATTTTTGTAGAATTGAAGCTTTCTTAACTTTAGATTTTATAGGAATTTTCAGCTTCAGTATAATTTGCATATTATTACTATTGCTTTACTTGCAGGCTCATACTCAAGTTTTGATGCAAATCCTCACTTGAAAATCTGTCAAACAGTAATACAGATAATACTGCTAATAATAAAGAGAATGCGGTAGCCTTAAAGACCGTAAATTGTTCACATGAAAGCGCTTTTCTCGTAACGCTGAACTTGCTTGAATATGCTTTTGATAGGTTACTGTCATGTGCAGGTTGGTTTTCCTGGAAGTCGATTCATGAAATAGAGAAGCAGACGCTTGTCTCTTTCTTTGACGAGAAATCCGATAAAAGGACACCTGAGCTATACATGAAAATCAGGAATTCAATCATGAGAAAGTTTCACTCGAACCCACAATCTCAGATAGAGCTCAAAGACTTGACCGAATTGGCCAAGGAGGATTCAGATTTGTGGCAGGAGGTGATGGAATTCTTAGATCATTGGGGATTGATAAACTTCCACCCCTTCCCCCCAACTGCGGAAGATGCTTCCAAAAATGAAGAGGAGGCAAAAGGTGATAAAAAAGATGCCTCGTTGGTTGACAAGTTGTATCAATTTGAGACGAGTCAACCGCATGTGATGTCTGTTCCTATTCCAAAGAAAGTAGAGGCTGTATCTGTATCACACCCTGCACTAGCTCCAGTACAAGGTGTGCTTCCCGAGCCAGGTCTGGGGGAGGACCCTGCGGCTTTGATGGAGCCCTCGATCGAGTATCACTGCAATTCCTGCCAAGCTGATTGTTCAAGGAAACGTTACCACTGTCGGACCCAGGTTAGTTGCTTGATAAGATTTTTTTTTTTTTACCTTCTTTTTTTCTTCTTGTCCAAAAGGTTGTGTCAGGCATCTGTTTAAATTATGATTGGAAAAGTAAATCAGAACACTTGCATTGCTTAATTATATTATTTCTGTGAAAGAGGTTAAAGCTTAAAACCAGGAGAGCTGCGTTCGATCTCTCATACCATCATTTGCTGCTTCTAATACCATCATTTGCTGCTTCTAATGCAAACCAGTATTCATTATGTGCATTCCTAAGATGATAGAAGCAACCGAATTGTTTTCTTATTAAACTTGGTATACAAGCCCTTTATACTTGAAAAAACTACTCTTATAATTAAGCGGACTTGTATTTTGAAGTCCTCAAAATCTGAGAAATTCAATTTTTCCTTCACATAATGGATGTGTTGTATTTATATAAATAAGTAAGATTTCCTTACTAATTTTAGCATTCATCTTTTGTAGGCCGATTATGATCTGTGTACTGATTGTTACACACAAGGAAAAATTGATACAGGCATGGCACCAGCTGATTTCATCTTAATGGAATCAGCAGAAGCTCCAGGTGCAGGTGGAGCCACATGGACAGATGAAGAGACCTTACTTCTTCTTGAAGCTTTAGAATTATTTGGGGCCAATTGGAATGAAATAGCTGATCATGTTGGCACAAAAAGCAAGGCTCAGTGTATGCTTCATTTTCTTGAAATGCCCATAGAAGATCCATTCCTGTATGCGGATGAAGATAACACTACTGGTGAGACCAAAAATGAAAAAGTAAAAGAGAAAATGGAAATTGAAGAAAAACAAAAAGAAAAAGAGGAAGAAAAACAAAATGAAAAGGAGGAAGAAAAACAAAAAGCAGAGGAAGAAAAAAGACCTGAAGAAAATTCTGATGATAAAATGGAAACTGATGAGAACAAGGATTCTGACCAAAAAAAGGATGGGGAGAACACAGGGGATGTAAATAGGACTGAACCATCAGATACTGATAATACGGTTGGAAAAGATTCTGTTGAAAATAGTAATAATGTACTGGGAGAATGTACTCCTGAAACTGCTATAAATGTGCTAAAAGATGCATTTAAGGCAGTTGGATTCTTGCGAGAGGACTCTGAGCTGGGATCCTTTGTAGATGCAGGCAACCCGGTCATGGCATTGGTATGCTCAGTTTCTTTGCTGCATAAGTGAAACTTTTACACTGAGCTCGATTACAAATGTATAACATGTATAGTTAACCCCCATCTTTTGATTAAAAAAAAAACATGTATAGTTAACACTTGTGATTTTGTGCTTGCAGGCAGCCTTTCTAACAGGTTTAGTGGAGAATGACAACAGTATAATTTCATGTCACCGAAGTTCACTGAAAGCCATGTCAGAGTCGTCTCCGGCACTCCAACTTGCCATGCAACACTGCTTTATCCTGGAGGATCCGCCTGTCGATGATGTTAGCAATGCTTTACCATCATCTGCTAGGTTTGTGATTTTGACTGAGAGAGTCTAAATATTGAACAATACATTTTTATCTACTTGTATTGCGAGTTAGTGTAATAAAGTCCTCTTCCAAACCTGAGCAGTGAATCGCAGAAGGAAGCGACAGACATCCCTGGTGCTGATAAAAATAATGATGACGGCACTCCTGGTACCCAAAAGGAAGATGATGTTGAGAAGGAACAGGAACCATCTGGCAGTAAAAAAGCTGCTGAGGTAACAGAAGACAATGCAAAAGAACAAGATAATGAGAAAAAAGCTGGGTCATCAAGTGATGCAGATGTAGACAATAAAACAGAGCCACCAGTAGAAAAATCAAAGGTCAGGGATGAGCCAGCGCAAGCAAATGGACCAGCACCAAATTTGGAGGAATCAGGTATGCTTTCTTCAATTCTGAATATTTTCTAAATACAGGGTTTGAGAGGATCACTTCAAGAGTTGTAAAACTTGAAATTTTCATGCTACTTCAAAACATTTTATACACTATCTAACAATAATTTTAATTGCCATTAAATTGCTTCAAAATAAAAAAATAATTAGTAAATAAATTTATTCGGCTTGCGTTAAGAAAAATAAGAAAACATATCGATTGGACCTGACTCATTGACCTAGAGGGTTGTGGTGCAATATACAATACTTTTAGGGTTCTTGCTAAAAGCATGCAAAATAATATTGGCTTTTCATATCTCCCAGTTCCAAGTGAAAGAACAGAAGCAACAACCAGCGTTGATGAGAAGCCCTCAAAGACAGATGCTGGTAATGGAGATGATGAAGGTAGTAAGGAAATAATTAGATTGAAACGAGCTGCCGCAACTGCACTCGCAGCAGCTTCTGTCAAGGCCAAGTACCTTGCCAAGCAAGAAGAGGATCAGATCAGGCAACTTGTAACTGTTATTATTGAGAAACAGGTAGTACATCTTTCAGGACAATTTTTGTCTCAACTTTGCATGGAATATAAGATTAATTCATGTCTATATTTTCAATTAAGTCCTACTCCCTACTCCAACGTGCTATACCAAGAGAAGTTATTTTTTTTATTATTAATGATCATCATAACAAGAACTTTGAAGACATTGCAGTCCATGGAAAAAAAAAAATTAAGGAAATGTTAGCTAGGCAAAATTTGAAGAGCCTGTGTTTGTTTTCATTTAGTCAATAGTCAAGAAAGACCAACACATGCTAAATTTTTAGTTGTTTGCAAAAGATAACTTGGATCTTTGTTCGTAAAATGCAGTTCCGAAAGATGGAGGCTAAATTAGCAATGTTCGCTGAACTAGACAGCATCATCTCACGAGTCAGGGAGCAGGCTGAAAAACTTAAGATAAGGCTAGTTCAAGAACGATCGCAACTAATGTCAGCACGACAACGAGTTAACCCTAACCCGAACGCTAACCCTAACCAGCCTTCTATGGCCGCTAACAGATTAGCAGCTGCCTATGCAAGTGCAGTAGCGGGTGGTGCAAGACCACCTAACATGGTCGCAGATAGGCTACAGGCAATGCCTACCAGACGACCTTGAGTAGCGCTCTTCTGACCTTCATTGCTTAGGACGTCGAGTTTACATTGGTAGGTTGCGCACTTGTGCTGGTGTAGAATTCTTGCTGGGTGCAGCTCCGGTAGGTTTTTGTTGATTAATTTATGTGCAAAGATGTAATATTTAGTTTGGCGGGTGGTAATTATATTTGTATCCTTAATGATTTGTGTAGAAATTATATATTTGAGATCTGATTAATTAAATTATCCAAGTTAATTCCAGTAGTTGGTTATGACAGAATTGCATCTCACAATGTAATTATGAATAGAAGTGCATACTGTACAGGGATTGACCATTTCACGTCAACAAAGTAAAACCGCCAAAAATACTACAGAATTGACCCCTAAAAATTAACAAATTTTATAAATTTGATCTCTATATTTTTCAAAGCAAAAATAGTTACAACGGTTAGCTCCAAAACCGTCTCCATCCAGCAACTAACATAACATGATTCTATGTAGTCTCATTTTGTACGAATTTTTTTTTTGTCTATGCCTAAAATAAAAAGAAATCTTAAGGGTATGCATGCTTTAATACAAATTACAGGACTATGCCTATTTTTCAAACGTCGAAGTTCGAAAAGTCATCGAAAACGCCAGCATTCAAAGATTAATATAATCCCGGACTTGAAATTTTTTGCGAAAATCATGCTCCGAATGCCAGAGTTCGAACTCCGGAGTTTGAAATACACATATAAACTCCAGAGTTCGAACTCCGGAGTTTGAAATACACGTGTAAACTCCAGAGTTCAAACTCCGATGTTCGAAAACATGATTTTCATAAAAAATTACAAGTCCGGGATTACATCAATCTCTGAACGCCGGCGTTTGAAAACATGATTTTCATAAAAAATTACAAGTCCGGGATTATATCAATCTCTGAACGCCGGCGTTTAATGTGACCGCTTGACCGCCGACGTTTGAAAAGTAGGCATAGTCCTGTAATTTGTATTAAAGCAGGCATACCTTTGAAATTTCTTTTTATTTTAGGCATAGACAAAAAAAAAATTCCATTTTGTACTAGGGCAATTACAAGGCTATACCAATGCAATGAGTTTATAATCTGATTTCTCGGCGAAGACGCTTGTGCTTCTCTTGCAACCGCAACAATTCATTTGCAAAAGCTTGATTGCCGGTTAACAATAGGCCATTAAGAACACGGTTAAACATGAAACGTGTCGGTAGATACCCTCTTTCGACCATTTCTTTTGTCATCTTACCGGCCACCAAAACATCTTGCGGTCTCTTTCTCACGAACATCCTACTTATCACTATATTAAAACTGTCTCTGTTAGGCAAACAGGCCCCTCCATCACCCATCTTACCGAACAAATCCAATGCTTTCTCTATTTCTCCCTCGTCTAACATGTACCTAATAAGGATATTGTATATCTGCACATTTGGAACCGGTCCAGCTTGCTTCATCTTATTGAATAGCTGCATTGCACGATCCATTTTGCCAGCATGACATAGCCCTTTAATCAGCACTGTATAAGACACAACATTGGCTTCACAGCCCTTAACCGACATTTCTTCGAACACCTTAACAGCGTCTTCCACATGGCCTTTCTTACATGTCACCTGTATCAAGGCGTTATACGTGGCAACTGTTGGCAAGCAGCCTTTCTCAGTCATTTCATCGAACACCTCACGCGCTCTATCCAGCTTACCGTTTAAACCAAGACCATGAACAACAGTAGTGTAAGTAAAGACATCAGGCCGAAACGTACAATCTTTCTTCCCTCTTTTTTTCATCTGAAGAAAAAAGTCCCACCCGTGCCGTACCTGACCAGCTCGAAAAAACCCATTTAGGATTATGTTATACGTAGTCTTGGTTGGTCGTATACCGACCTCAACCATCTCCCTAAGCAAGTCCAATGCCTTGGAAGTGCACTTGCGGCGGCAATACCCATCGGCTATCGTATTATACATAATCGCATCAGGCGGAAACCGCGATCTCAAAGATCGAAGCAGCGAATGCGCCTTTTCCACATGCCCTGCCTTGCACAATGCATCTAACAACGCGTTGAAGCACGGCACGGTCTGGTGCAGGCCGTACGACCGGTGCACCGAGACGAAGAGGCGCACGGCCTTGTCAGGCTTCCCAGACGCCACATGCCGTTCGATCAGCGTCGCAAGGGTGCGCTGACTGAACGGTATACCTGCCACAAGAGTTGCGAAACCAATCATTACCAATCATGAACTGAAGACAGTAAAACCATTGTAACGAATCACACAACAAGGACAGCAGCTACATTACCGAGGCGGCGACCGAGGGAGAGGAGAGCGGGCACGTCGCGGTGTCTCGACGGGCCCTGGGCGGTGAGATCGAGGGCAAGGTGGAAACTTTCATGACGAATTGGGGGAGGTGAGGAAAGGTGGAAGAGGGAGTGGAAGAAGAGGAGGGCGAGAGAGGGGTGGGGGGAGAGGTGTCTGAGGATGGCGTGGGAGAGGGAGGCGGGGAGAGGGGCGGGGAAGGCGGATCTGAGCGAGAGCGCGAGGGAGTGCGGCGTGGAGGGCGTCGGGTGGCGGAGGATGTGGGTTGCGATGCGTGCAAGCAGCGACGACGGTGCGGGACTGGGCGTCCGCGTCGCTGCTGCTGGTGAAGAAACTGGATGCATAGGCATAGTTGTAATCATAATAATAACACTGGTAACAGAAAACTGTTCCAGTGCGTCGGCCGTTACGTTTGAAGTTTTCAGTAGCTGAGCTGAACATAGTGATGGATATGCTGCGGCCTGCGGGCCTGATTAGATGGGATTATGGGAATGATCAGTCTTTTGAAGCCTTTGCAATGGTAGAGGGTGTACTGAGGGCCCAGGCCCAGCAGCTGCGAGTCCACCGAGTCTATCAGATTGTAAACATACAAGTGATACAACACAACAGCTGGTGTTTTACAGCTATAACTAGAAGTCCAGTAATTTATTACTACGTACTTCAGTAGGTTGATCGTCAGATTGGAAAAATTAATAGGAAGTGGTGGTTTAATCCACTTTTATCAAAAAAAAAAAAAAGTTCAGAGGTAGGCAGCTGCTCTAATGTGACTGCTTAATTTTTCAGTTTTTTTTTTCATTCCCAGAAACTCTGTCAGCAAAGAAAGACCATGGCACTTGTTATGTTATAATAATTTGCTGTTATTTGATAAAAACGTAGGGGCACTCATTTTTTTTTTTAAAAGAATTAACGTAATGTTCCAGATAGAATGATAAATGGATGTTCGTTGTGTTGATATCCTATTGTTAATATCTGAACTCTGAAATATCTAAAAAAAAACAAACGTGATTGAATTATAGTTTCTCAAACTATATCAAATATTTTTGTAAAAAATTACTATAACTTCTAGAATTGTTTCCCATTAATCAATTGTGTTATGTTTTCACAAAATTTAAAATAAAATTATTTAATATTTTATCAAAACCATTAACTTTTAGTTATTTATTTATCTTTAAAAATTTGCATAAAATATTGATCACATTTTTTTATTGTTAGATATTCAAACTACAAAAAAAAAAGAGTAACGGTTAAAAATGGTCTAGTTGAGCATCTTCAATAGACTCTCTAAAACACTCCTAAAACAAAAAATTGGGAATTAAGGAGAGAAAACCGTTTCCAAAAGATATCCAAAAAGCTAGCCCTATTTTTAGCACTTTCAAAACCAGAGCCAAATCTTCCTATTTTGGTGGCCTTTTTTGGCACTCCCAATCCAAATTCCCAAAACCAGAGCCAAATCTAGACCGTTCAAATGTACTGGAATCCATATTTTGGCCCAGTTTAAATGTATTGGGATCCATATTTTGAGAATCTGTTGGAGATTGAGGTGAAATTTGCTCCCAAAAAATTTAGGTTGACACCCAATATAGATATATTGGGATCCATTTTTAGAGAGTCTCTTGAACACACAAGTAAGCATCAAAATGTCCGGTCCTTTTTTACAGTACCGGATAAACAAAAATAATAATCAAAACCTCGTAATTCGAGTGAGGATCAAGCTCAGTTTATTCGCAACTTCAAATAAACCCGGTCAAATCACAAAAGTCAATTCAGGAATTGCGACCGTTTGAAATTAAAATTGCAGCCCTACACTCTCACCCTTCGTTTGGCAAGCGTAGTAAGTTAAAACGGAGTAAAACATTAAATCACCTTAAAGCTGTAGTGTTTGGTAGTAGTGAAGTAAATAGATGAAGTAAAGTTGGTAGAATGTTTAAAAGGTGTGAAAAGTTGGTGATTTAGTTTAATACACCTATATAATTGCGTTAACTTACTATACCTTAAATCACTTCCATTTGGTGATTTAAAGTACCTTAAATCACCTAACTACAGTTCTATTACACTACCAAACGGGGTATAACCCTCTAACCAGAACAAGCTTTAAAGGTTTGTTGAGTGTTGTTATTGACTTAAATATTTAAGTATTGCTAACCACGCTCATTCAGAAAAGGAAAAAGGGCTTAAAAAAGTTTAAGTCATGGGTATGACTTTCTTAAGAATAATCTGGGCAAGGTTAAGTCCCGGGCAAAAAGAAGTTTAAGAAGAAACTTTTAATCTATGCTAAACAGCTTACGTTCGAAAGGATTAACTAAGAAAGGTAATCCCCCGTTTAGCAAGTGTAGTAAGTTAAAGCGGAGTAAAATGTTAAATCACTTTAAATCAGTGATATTTGGTGGGAGTGAAGTAAATAAATAAAGTAAATTTGATGTAATGTGTAAAAGATATGAAATGTTGGTGATTTAGTTTACTACACCTATATAGATGCGTTAACTTACTATACCTTAAATCACTTCTGTTTGGTAACTTAAAATTGATTTAAGAGCTTAAATCAATTTTAAATCAGTTACCAAACGCAAGGCAAACGCAAGGCAAAGGAAGTATAAGGTGGTGTGGGCTGACTCTCCACAGTTACGTACATGCACTACATTCTCCGTTTGGAACGAAACAGAGATGAAGATCCATCCAGTGATCCGGTCGCATCATGGTTCTGACACCCTCTCCTGTTCCGCAGTCGTCCGACAAATGAAACGAGAGCAAGGCAGCAACGTCCTTTCGAAATAATAATAACTTTTGGCCGTTTAAATTACGCAACTACCCCCGACACAAACGCAAATGCAGTCCATCCCCTGACTTACTGCATTGTTCAGTTCACAGCGGCAGCCGTTGGATGGTCTCGAGATCCACCTGCACAGATCTCGAGACCATCCAACGGCAGGGGATACGAATTCGTGCCCGTTGGGTCTCCTCGTAAATAAACTCAAACCCGAGACCCTTGTTGCATCACCCCCTCTTCTCTATGTTCCCGCCCAAGCCCCTCTCCTGTCTTGTTAAAGTCTCTCCCATCGCCGCTCAGTTCAATCTACCCAGCAAACCCTTCTCAGCTTCTCTTTCCCTCTCTTGCGTCAGGTATGGAACTAAATATTTTTATTTACAAAGAAAGAAAGAAAGGAGCACTTGCGGCTTGCGGTTCTTTTCCCCTTTTCGAGAAAGTTTCTGCCCTTTCGAATTTCATTTTTCCGAATTTAGTAGAATAAAATTTGAACATGAAAGAAAGAAAGAACAGTGTTTCATTTCGAATTACATTTCTCGAATCTAATTTCACCTTTGATTTTCGCTGTTCCTTCTGATCAAATTCGTAGTACAGTCTTAGGTTTGATTTTCTGTGAAATATCTGCATTTGCGAGGTTTGGGAAGAACATTTGAAGTGAAAATCAGCTTACTTTACTCGCAAATCTGCTCTAACGGCCTCTGATCTTTGTTATTTCTCAGCAGATTCTTCTTGCCGGCTTTGCTCTGGGGAAGAGGGCTGTGCTGTGGTGTACGATAAAATGGAGGTTCCGACGGTGAACGGCGCGGAGAAAGTCGACGGAGCTACTGATTCTCCCACTTCAGTCTTAGAAGACGAGGTGATCCCCTCTTTCTCCTTTGTTTGATTTGTTCATACTGGTAGTCAATGCTCAGTATACTTAATAATGTTTCATCTGTTGAAAATGTGTTTGCTTTGTTTGGTTGAGGTCTAGGGTTTATAGGTGATGGTTTAGGTTTAGGGTTTTAGTGTTTTATTTGGAGTAAATTAGTTCGATTGCTGTTGGCACTGTTTGTTTGAAAAAGAGTCCTTATGATTATTAGTTTTGGGGGTTTAATATCAGATGGAATGAGAGTTTCTTTAATCTGGCTTGCTTGAAAGTGCCATTCTGGTATGGTTTGCCACTGTTATCTGAGAAATGTCATGTTTGTCAATTATTATATGAACAAATCTCAGCCCTTTCCGAGTCTCTGAACCTGTCATTATCATTCCGTGTGGTGCTGCTTTAGTTTTGTGTTTTCATATGGTGCTCAGCTTTATCATCATCTGACAGTTACTGAATGATGATCTCAAGAAGTTCCTGTTTGTTTTTATATTATTGATAGATTTTGTTTTCTTTTTCACTTTCAAGGAGGCACTTGCTGTCAAAGTGGAGGAAAGGTCAGAAACAGAGATTTCGTCTCTTCCGATGGAGTTTGAAGCGAAGAATGGTGATGCTTCACTAATAACAGAAGCGATGAAACGAGAGGAAGAAAAGCTTCAGGAGGCAAGAGCTAAGGAAGAGGAAGAGGCTGCCAAGTCAAGGAGAGTGGACCCAAATTTCAAGTTTAGTAAGCTTGATGAATTGCTGACTCAGACCCAGCTCTACTCTGAGTTCCTCCTAGAAAGAATGGAAACCATCACAGCGGTAGTTATTTTTCAATCTCTTTTCCTTGTTACTTGAAGATGTGAGTAATGAAATATCATTTGTTTTTGAAATTGTTAAGAAAGTTGCTGATTTGTCTTTATGATGTTTCTGCCGTGTAGTTTGATTTCACTAAAATATTTTAACGGTTTGCTCGGTAACAGAGAGGGATGGGAAAGGAAGGGGAGGGTGGGGATCTGAAGGGATAACTTTCTAACTTCTGTAATTGAGATTGTAGGAAAAATCTATTCATCTGTGTTTTGGCTCCGAACCTCTCCCATTCCCTCTAGGATACCCTTCAAAATTTTGTGGAGCTAGTAAACACAACTTGGGCAGGGTCCGGTAACCCCTCCCTTTCTGTTGTACATCCTAATTTGAATTAATGTTTTTTTTTGTTTGATCGATTTTCTTTTTAAATCATACAAATTGTGAAATTCACAGAAATCTGGTCAAGACATGTGAAATTACCAGAGATATATATATACATTTTTTTTTGGAAATTTCCTAAATTCAAGTGAGAATTTGGCATTTGCTAGCACTACATTTGCATTAGACTTTCTGCTGTGATCTTTCATGTACTTTATCAACCTATAGGTTTTTGCATATTTAATTTGTTTATTTTTTTGCAAGCAGACTGAAGTGAAGAAGGAAGAGGAAGAGCCAAAAGAAAAACAGAAAGGTCGTGGCCGCAAACGCAAGGCTGCTTCTGCAAATCAGTATAATGATGTAAGTTACAACTAATACATTTGTTTCATATCAGAATTTTTTATGTGTTAGGTTGTTGGCTTACCGCAAATTGCTTGGGATTAAAGGCATTGTGGTTGTTATTATTGTTGCTGTTATCAATATATTTTATCTATGTTTTCATTGTGATTTGTTTCCCTAGTATAAGAATTGGTATTTATCCAGTCTTTTCAACTTGATCCTTTTTTTTAGAATAAAGCTAAGAAAGCAGTTGCAGCTATGCTGAGAAGATCCCGTGACTCTGCGTCTCCTGAGGACTCCAGCCTAACTGAAGCTGAGAGATGCAAACAAGAGCAGGAAGGGTTGGTACCTTTGATGACTGGAGGCTTGCTGAAGCCATACCAAATCAAGGGGGTTAAATGGATGATTTCTTTGTGGCAAAATGGTTTGAATGGGATTTTGGCTGACCAAATGGGCCTTGGCAAGACGATTCAAACTATTGCATTTCTTGCCCACCTTAAAGGGGAGGGACTGCATGGACCTTTTATGATAATAGCTCCACTCTCTACTCTTTCTAATTGGATGAACGAGGTTGCAAGGTATTGTGCTCCTTTCTTAATAGTCTTTTGTTGTGGGTACAGTGAGTTGGTGGGCAATTCCTTGCCAGAAATTGTAAAAGCAAATTGCTCAAAGAGCAACATATATGTAACTTGTCACGCATGAGCAGGTACTGTTTCCTTTGTAAAGAGACACATGAAATGAAAATTTTTAGAATTCTTACTGCTGTAGTAGATAACAGTAGTAACATAGTCCAAGTAAAAGTGCTGTACCAGTTCCCGTCAGGTTAGCTATGCATTGCACAACTATTAGTACATACAAAATCTAAATCATACTTCATTGTTTCTCTCAGCTTGGTCAGTGCATTGTGAATTTGATTTGCTTATTTCAGCATTAGGCATCTTATTGATAAAATTGCAGGTTTGTTCCTTCCATGAATGCCATATTATATCATGGAAATAAAAAGGCGAGAGATGATATAAGGAGGAAGCATATGCCGAAGCAAATAGGCCCAAAATTTCCACTGGTTGTCACTTCATTTGAGATGGCACTGGCAGATGCCAGATTACTTTCTCATTACCAGTGGAAATATGTGGTCGTCGATGAGGTACTTATTTATAATTTTAAGCTTTACCCATGTATGTTCGCTCCGTGATGATTGGCTATATATAATATCTGACTTTTGTCTTGCTCATTTTCTTCATGTAGGGGCACCGGTTGAAGAACACAAACTGCAAATTAATGAGGGAGTTAAGGCGAATTCCAATGGAGAATAAGCTTCTTCTGACAGGAACACCCCTTCAGAATAACTTGGCAGAGCTGTGGTCACTTCTGAACTTCATACTGCCTGATATTTTCTCTTCTCAGACAGAGTTTGAGTCATGGTACGAACTAAATGATTTGTTACTTAATGTGATATAATTTGAGCTTATGTCAATTAGAATTGTTAGCAATGCTTCTTTGAATGTCTAGGTTCTATGTATCCTCGTCTTTTCATGGTTTTATGAGCATCTATTATTTAGTTAACATTTTCAACATTTCTCAACTCGTCATTTTTTTTTTTGTGCATGTCTGCTTGTTTATATTTTTTTCCTTTAAATAAAAAATTAGGTTTGACTTATCTGAGAGGAGTAATGACCCTGAGCAGCAAGAAAACGATGAGAAGATGAGACTTCAGGTTTTATTCTCTTTTATATTTGTTTCTTTTTTTTTTTCTATCTTTTGTTTTCTTGTCTTGTGTTATATTTTTTTTATTATCTAGGTTATATCAAAACTGCATGGAATTCTTCGACCATTTCTTTTGAGGAGAATGAAGGCTGACGTTGAACAAAACTTGCCAAAAAAGAAGGAGATTATATTGTATGCCAACATGACCAACAAGCAGAGAGAGATTCAGGATCACTTGGTCAATCAAACCTTTCATGAATATGTTGAGAATAGTAAAGAATGTGAGTGAATTTCTTCAAAATACATATACACAACCAGGGAAAAGAAAAGATTAATGGTAACAAAATTTTTTTTTTATTTATAAACTTTAAAGGATGTAAGACTGAAGTTTATAAGATGATCTTCCTTTGATACCTATATAAATAGGTGGCACAAATACCTCTTAAAATTGATTGTTTGTTTACTTTTTCTTGTTTATTTAGAAGGGTGCCATATTTGAATTACAAATTTAAACTGCTTATATTTTATGTTATGAAACAGTGATCATGAAACCTGGTATGAGAGGAAAGCTCAACAACCTGCTAGTCCAGCTAAGAAAGATTTGTGCCCATCCGGATATATTGGAATCTGCTTTTGACACTTCAGGCATGCCCTCTGAAGTCAATTTTTCTTGATTTTGTTTTTATTTTTCTTTTAGTGAAGTGATAAGTGTCTAATGATTAAATTGTTGATTTCTCAGTCGCATAAAAGTTCAACATGAATTTAATTTGATTTCTCATGCAATATCTGCTTCCATACAATCTTTCTCAAAAGTCCGTAATCATATTCAAACAAAAAAACATTCACAAATTTACAGTGCTGATAAGCATCCATCCATATGAAGGGTAATTTTCACTTTTGTTGAACTTAGTGAATATTTATAATTTTTTTGTACAGGTTTTTATCCACCCATAAATGTGCTTCGGGAGCAATGTGGCAAGTTTCAACTTTTGGACCGTTTGCTCAACTTGTTACTTGCAGAAAAGCACAAGGTCTGTCTGCTTCTTTTGAATAATAAATTGAATTCTGACTTGTCCTAGTGTTGTTGAGGAAATGATTTGCACACAAAATTATAAAAAAAGAAAAGAAAACAACCTTCCAAAGGCCCAATTTTTTTTTAGCAATAGGCTGCATGGCAGGCCAAGTTCGAGGTTTAAGCTTCTTATCGTAAATTTTTTAAAAATAAGCCAGACGCTCCGATATCTCAGCGTCCTTACACCCATACCGGATGCGTACGTCTTTACTAGGGATGTCCCGGTACGATGGTGTCCCAGTTGAAAGACCGCAGGACTACCTGTTGGTGTCAGGATGCCATGGTACCAGAGCGTCCACAGAAAAGATGGTGGCCAGGATATCGGAGTGTCCGGATACGGGCCTAATTTTTGAAGACCTGCAGTGAGAGGCTTATGCTTCAAAATCTGGTGCTGTCGGGGCTTATTTGCAAAAAAAATCCAGTCCAAAGGCAGACCATTTTCTCTTTTCCAAATTTCCTTCATAAAGTTCTGATGGAGGTTCTCTTCCATTTAGGTGTTAATATTCTCTCAGTGGACAAAAGTACTAGATGTGATAGAGTATTATTTGTCTGAGAAGAATCTTGAGGTATGCCGCATTGATGGTAGTGTTAGGCTTGATGAAAGGAGGCGTCAGGTATTATCATTTTACTGAGTAATTTGTTGAGATCGAATTTCTGTTATAAAGTCATGGTTGTGGTTTTGCATTGTCTAATGGCAGTTTCCTTTTTCCTTTCTTAATGGCAGATAGAGGCATTTAATGACATGAATAGTAATTTGAATCTTTTTCTCCTGAGCACCCGTGCTGGTGGGCTTGGCATAAATTTGACAGCTGCTGATACTTGTATTTTGTATGACAGCGACTGGGTAAGATGCTCACTATTGTTGTTGCATTTGCTTCTCTTTTTACTAAACTAATTTTAACTTTGTATCGGATTGCTTCAGAACCCTCAATGTGATCTACAAGCTATGGATCGTTGCCATAGGATTGGCCAGACTAAGCCAGTACATGTGTACCGCCTTGCAACATCAAATTCTGTGGAGGTACATTTGAAAGCTCTAAATGTATCAATTGTTCATTGCAGATTTTGTACACTTTCAAGTTCTTTATCCTTTTTCCTTGCATTTTTGTGCTTACGCTCTGTATACAGTGTACCTATCTAAATCAAACATGAAGGTAGTTTGTGAAATTTCCTTTTTTTTTTTTTTCTTTGCAGGGTCGCATCATAAAAAGGGCCTTTAGTAAGCTGAAGTTGGAACATGTTGTTATTGGTAAAGGGCAGTTCCAACAAGATCGAGTCAAACTGAACACTTTAGAGGTATAGTTTATTCTCCGGCTTGTCATTTCATGTATGTTTGATGAAATCCAATGAAAAAAAAATATAACCCAAGATTAAGCTTTGTACTCGTGCAATTTCAGGACGACGAGCTGCTAGCAATGCTCAGGGATGACCCAAATGAAGAAGACAAACTGGTACAGACTGACATTAGTGATGAAGATCTATTGAGAGTCACAGATCGGAGCGACCTCGTGGGTCCTGTTGACTCTGTACTTCCCCTGAAGGGACCCGGATGGGAGGTAGTGCTCCCAGCTAAGAGCGGCGGAAGTGTTCTCTCTTCTGTTAACAATTAGGTGTTTAAATGCTTCTCTGGTTAACACAGGCCTTGGTCTTTTTTTGTTGGTGCCCTACAAGAGAAACTGATTAGTAACTTATTTGCCTCAGAATTTTTGTATAGGACCTTCCTGTCTTGAAGAAAATTAGATCTTTGTTGTTAGGATTTAGGAACCTTTGATTCCACCCTTTTGTAACTCTAGTTTGGCATTGAGGATGTTGCCTTTTCTAATGAACTATGCTGCAAATTCTAGATGATATTCGGTATCCTAATGGTTAACATATTTTTCATATTTACATGAACATAGTATGAACTTTTAATGCGTATTTGTCAGGAAAATCTTCAACTCGCATTAAGTTTAAATTGCTTAAATGTACTAAACTATGGTTATAAATATGTAATGTCACAACATTTTTGCTGCGATGTAGGATGAGGTGGTGTGAAAAAAATCGGATTAACATTTCATTGTTGCATGTATGTTGAAAATAGTTGGGATGACGTTAACAACCGATGCTACTATGCCAGATGATTGATGATTTTACTATTTTTCTTTTTTCTTTTCTCAAACAAACGGCAAGCACATAGGATGTTGGTAGCGACCACCCCTTTTATCTATCTATCGGTCCACCGTATTTTTTATGGACAAATATTATTTTTCAGTAAATATTTATATCTTTCCGATCAACATATATCATTTTCTAATAAACATATACACTACGATTTTTAGTAAACAGTTGTGCAACTGTGACAAGTACAGGTGTGTCTGATCGTGAAAGGGATAGATGGATGACTTACTTTATAGTCCATGAGTTTTTCTAAGAAAGCAGATTTGCTAAAAAGGGTGCTTCGGCCTTTGGGGCTTTCTTTTTTAAAGCGCACTTCAAATTACATTACTTCACGTCTTCACACCTCACTTCCAATGTTTCTTTTTGGTACCATTAGCCATACTTTTCTTCGCAATTAAGCACCCATATTACCCAGTACAATGGAATACTAAATAGTGGTACATAAATAATGCTAGCATAATCTCTGCCTAGTAACCTAAACACTCTGATGAAATCTAGTGATGTTTGACAGATTATATAGTAAATTAGTAATCAGATTCAAAATTTTGATGACACTAGTTCTCCCTCTTGTGATCCTTTACAGCAAATCTTGTAAATTCCAAGTTGTGGTTTGCATCTCAGCTACATGTCACATGATGGCAAACTAATCAAATCAAACTTCTCTACTTACTACATTTTTCACCTTTTCATAGGCAAAAAGATAGAAAACAAAGGCAGGCAAAAGTGGAGACAATAAAGCCATTCGTTTGCGTGCTCCGCTGGAGCGCCGTAGAACTCGGGAGCGCACAGTTGGTACCTAAGGCTGGCAGGATAGTACCGTTAGTCTCATTCCGACGTATCACTACGCCGCAACTTGTAGACGGGCTAATCGATGGGCCAGATGCTGTTGTCGACTGAGTCGCCGTACCCTGAATCAGAAAAGAAAAAGATATTCAATTAGAAGAACATGATAAAGTTACCATAATTGGTGCTTAATTCTACATATTAGGATGAAATTGAGATTAGGAACAACTTAATTGTGTGTCTTGCATAAATTTTTCTAATTTTCATTAATACAAATTAGATGGCAGGAGCCGACTAGCCGGTTCTTCAAAATGTAAGCAGAAATATATATTAGATAAAAATAAATAAGGCTTATTCTGCTATGAATTGGATGAAATACGGGCCGTTCATTTTTCACAATCGGATGGTAATGATAGGATTTTTTGATACAATTAGAGAGACATGTTTGATAAGAACCGCTCGATTCAAAATGAAAGGTTGCTTAATTTATCCATAGCAAAACCACTCAAATAATAACTGAAGGGAGGGAATCTGAACCTGAGCGTTGGCCGGTGCGGAGGCAGTGGTAACCGTGGGGACGGTAACGCTAGGACCAGGTGCAGGTGCAGGCGCAGGCGCAAAACTGGCATCAGTTTTCAACAAGCCGGCATCATAATTCTCCGTCAGATTGAGGCTGAACAGACCAAACGAACGTTCCGAGGTGGGTCCTGGTTTCAGATCCTCGTCATACAGTGCAAACAGGTACGTCTCAACGGACTTCCCAGGTACACGTGGTGTACCAGAATGCGACCGGAGATGCGACACGAGGTTACTCGTGTACGCACGTGCATTTTCAACTGTTGCCCCTGGTTCATTGGCGTCTCCGCTGTGCGGCCACCCCGTCTCCGCCACTACAATTTCCACTTTGGTAAACCCCTTTGCATCAAGAGCGGCACGTATTGCATCGACTTGTGCATCGAACATGTTCATGTAGGTAAGACCTGAGTTCGCATCCACCCGACCCGGATTTGGCTGAAAGAGGCAGAATGCGAGTGTTTCGGGTCGGGTGTCAGATGTATAGGCGAAATACGGGTATGGATTGATCATGAGCGGTGAACCCGTGCGGTTCAGAAAGGCAAGTAATGGGTCAAGGTAAGCCGCGTTCTTCGAATCAAAGGCACCGGCGGAAGGCGGATCGGACTGGGACATAATGTCCATGGCATGAACGGTCGAGATCTTAATACTTGACGACGGCGGTAAAGCTGAAAGAAGATTCTCCATGGCCGGCACGAGTTGTGCCGAGATGGAGGCACCGGCGAAAGAGAACACCTCATTGCCGACCGAGATGGCCGAAATAGATTTCAGAGAAGGTAAATTGGAGCTGAGCCAGGAGGCGGCGGCGGAAGGAGACGACGCAAGGACAGGAATGTCCCCATTCGAAACACCGACGAGGAGCGACATGGAGGGAACGGTCTCGACGGCGGCGATTACCGCCGGGTTCGTGTCGTATAGCCGGAGCTTCTGGAATGCGGTCGATGCAAGGAGGTGCGCCGTGGCTGACGCAGGAGGAAGATTGTCGGCCAATTGACCGTAGTTCACTCCCAGAAACGGCTCCGACGCTGCTAAAAGAAAACAACAAAAGTGAGTATGTTTAACAGTATATAAGCAAACATAAAGTTTTCTGACTTTAAATTGAATTAAGACATAGTATACTCCTAACTGAGTAAGATCAAACAATTCTAGTTTTTATGGTTGAAATTGTACCAGCGTAACAATAACACTACTGAATACTGAAATTAAGCACAAATTGGCCATTGAAATTTATACAGTTCCAAAATTCAAGTGCTGAAGAGTGCTCAATCAAAAGGCATCAGCTATGAATACTGAACAAGTTTCAACTCAGTTTCAACTCCAATTGAGATTTTTTTTAAGTGAATTAACAGCTGCAAATCTTGCAAAAATCAGAGAACGAGCTCTTCCCTTTACTGCCACTTATATACCAGAGTGCGCTTGCTAAAACTTACTAGTCTCAATTGAATTGAGCAAGTAACTCAAGAAAGAGCAAAGGAAACTTGATTTAATTACCAGCGAAGAGCACGGAGATGTAGAAACCGAATATCGCCACCAGCAGTCCTCTCATCTTAATCTGCCAATCAAGTCCTACTTTCTTTAAAGAGAATCAAAGAGAAAATGAGGCGTTGCTGCTGCATAATAATTGCATTGGAGTGCTGAAGTTGAAATAGTGAGGCGGGATGGTGGTAGAAGGTTCCGTTAAAATAAAAAAAGAAAAAATCTACTGTTTTTGTTTTTAAAATAATACATAAAGGTTGTTTTTTTTTTTACTTTCTCCCTTCCACTGGAGATTTCTTAGTCCAGTGAATGAAACATTAAAAAAGTTGAGTTCTTTAAAAGCGAAAGTGGAACATGAGTTTTTGATTGACGATTGCTTACAGCACTCAAATTGCACCGCTCTTAAGTGTTAAGTAAAGTGTGGAACATGTGAGGAATTAAAGGAGGGGTATATGCATGTGCTGTTTGAATAAAAGTTCTCTTTAGAAAGTAGTACTTAGGTTGATGACTTTAGTTACTTTAATTTGACAATCATATTGGGGAAAAAAAAAAATATCTATGCTGATCTTGTACTGCTACGTGAGAAATGTTCTGATTTTCTAATTAATTTCGTTTTTGTTGTTACATTTTTGCAAAAAAGAACTGAAGATTATTAGTGTTGATCACTGTTAGTACAAAACTTTTTTCACGTAATCTATTGCGTTTGGACTACTAAATACAAACGAAATGCACATGTAAATAGTAAAATTAAAATCTAAATAGTAAAATGAAAAACAGCAGCCAGTCCAGTTGCATTGATCGATTATTTAGCTCCTGGAAAATTCGAATAGAAATGTAGATGTCATCATGTCAAACTCTTCATACAAAAGTTGGTACGTGTCCTCCACTTGAATATTTATTGTGTCCGGAGAGTAATCAAACTTGTGCTCACAAACGTTACAAAGTTGACACGCGATTGATTAAATTACAGCAATAAGCTAATTAGATGCAAGACAAAAATATACAAAGTTTCTTTCTTTTTATTGGTGGTATGTGACATCTTGTGCACCAAACACGAGCACAAAAAAAATCGTTAATTCAAGAAATTAAATCAAGCTCGAAAGGTTACTGCATGACAATGACAGGATTAGGCATAGAGAAATTCAATCATAGAGATTAGGCATATCTATACATGATACATCCCACCAGGTAGTGATGCTGCCCCAATTATTGGTTGGAAGTTGAAACAATCTCTACGTTTAATGCCTTGCTCGTTTATGCTCGGCCAGATTTGAAACTGAAAGAGACAAGAACTCAAGCTGTGTATAGTAATTGAATAGTGCTGCACTGCTGCTAGTCCCCACATGGTCCCAAAATGGACCGCCCAAGCAAACAATTCTTTGGATTTATAAATTGAAAAAAAAATAGTAATAGATGAAGAAAATAAATATAACAAGCAACCCTTTGTAACACAAAAATTACAAGATGTATAATGAGCCAGCCACACAGAAGTCCATTTGCCACAACGATAAAAACAGCAAAGGGAAAAGGGTAAATAAAACCAAGCAAACAAACTGCACTGGCTTCAGATCTCTAAAAGAGAAGGTAAATAAAAAATAAAAAAATTAACCAATCAGAAAACGATTACAAGCTTGCCACAAACTAAAATGATACAAGCCGAAGAGAAACCAAACACATCATTCACAACCACCTTCGAGGTTCGAAGCACCCATAAGAACTGAGTAATATTTCTCTCTGTTGAACTGAGAAACTTGGTCTGTACTCCAAAAATAAAAGATCACACAATTTTTATTTTAAGAAAAATCACCCTGCAGAATGGGTTACAGGTGTAGTAACAAACTGTCCATCCTTGAATGAATGCATAAACTGTTCTGGTAGCGAGTGTTGCACCTGCATTGGCGTATAAAAGAAACAAACTAGATAAATGATATAATCAAATAGTAGCAAATTAGACATGATGAAAAGTGCCTTTAGGTTGTGCATTACATAAAGGATAATTAGGTTAAGAAATAAACCATAGACCACAGCACAATTTTCTTTTTACTGCAAATTACTCTTTCTTCGGTATATTTTCACATATGCAAACAAACTACAGTAACTATTTGGGTTAAAACAGTATATTGTTTAGTTTACTGCCACAATAATTCGAAAAACAGCCTCAGACATCATTACCTTAAGTCATTATCATTTACTTTCTTATCTTTTTTTTCCCAGATTTTTTCCTACTTAATTCTAAGAGTAACAATCAACTATTATGGCATATACATAAGATTAGATTAAGGGAGAGATCATACCCAATCTCCATCAGGTTCAGATCCAAGGACAAGGATATTAACTTCACTAGATTTGGCAGTGGTAACAGAAGCACCGAGGGCATCCTTCCCTAGGTACAGCTGGCATCCTGATGTGTTGTCTATTGAAATTGTTGGTGCAGTCCCCTGCATATTTATAAAAATATTATATATGATATTAGAATCCACACAATTCTGAAAACAAGATTGTTTAGTTAGATCCCCCTTCCCCCCATCCAACAAATAAATAAATGAAAATTTCAGTAACATCAAACTAAGAGGTAAACTGATTATTACTAGCACAAAAAAATGGTCATGTTAAGCAACTCTGTGGAGATGAATTATCAGCAACACAACAATTTGGTATTGAATCAGCCAGGCTCAGTAGTGGTATACACAACCAATATGGATAAGGAGCAAAACAGGTAAAATATTGAGTTTACACAACAATTCTGGTAAAAGAAGCATATTTGCAAGATTGTTCTTTACCTGGCACTGAACCTCAACACCGTTGCAGTTGACAATCTCAAAGGCTGCCACAACATCCTGAAATTCAAAAGATAAGGTTAGCACTAATTTCATAGTCTAAAAAAATAAAATGTCAAAAAAATGCTCTTATGATAATTGTACCAACCGTGAACAGGATTCCTGTCTTTGTGCACTTGTCAAGGGTAATATTGTTCACTTTACCTGAGAAAAAAAAAAAGCTTTCAATTTAACTATAAACCAAATAACTTTTTGAACGAATGTATCAAATTACTTCAGAAGACAAACCTTTCACTTGTATAACAGAATCCTTGCACCCAAACACATACACTGATTGCTTTGAATCACAGTCCTCAATTACCAAGTCTTTTTTTCCAACTTGATTTTCAACAACCCATCTGGGAAAATAAGTATCAAGTACATGATAAGTTAAGAAAAATAAAAAATGCATTCACAATGTCATGCTTTCAAAAAAGTACATGAGCATATCCTTAACACCTTTATAAATCTGAATCAAGCACCAGAATGAAAGGTAAATAAACAGAAAAAGAGTGACAAAATAAAACGATACTGATAAATGGCTAGTAGTGAAACACAAATGCGCACAGAAGGGGGGAAGGGACTAACTTGCGGCCCATTTGAAGCTCCATTTTGGGTGGACCACTTTTGAAAGAAAAGGAACCCGCACGGGCAGCAGGCTTTTCTGGTGCAGTAACAACTCCTGTTCTGTCTGTGCGGTTTTTTGCCTTCATGTCATCTGTCACCTTCCTCAAGCCTGCCAAGAAAACAAATCACATTTGAAGTTGTGTCCTCTACTAATATTTATCTCATATCAATTTATTGACAATCTGGTAACAACAAAGTTTAAATACCAACCAGAAGTGACAGGTTTTCCAGAACTGATCTCTTCAAACACTGCAGACATGCCTGTTCTGGGTTTGGAGGAAGGGGTAGAAGTTTCCCCCTCAAACAGAGACTTTGAAGGAAGTGGTGGTGGGGCCGGTGCCTTTAATCCAGGTGCCTTAGGTGCAGATGCAGTTGCTGTAGGAGGGGTTGCAGGGGTAGGAGCTGGTGCTTTAGGTGCAGCTACACTGCCAGCAGGGCCCCACACAGGACCAAGAGGGTAATTCTTCTTGACATAGTCCCTCAAGTTGGGAACATACAGTTCTTTCAGTGCCTTTGCCCACTCTACATGGTCTGCATTTGAGTTCCTATATTCCACAAGTACCTGGATGGAGAGAGGAAGAACTTAAGAGAAATTGCTGCGGTTGAAGATAGTAAATCCTAATCCTTTACATAAACACCATCCTATGAGAGACATTAATACACATTACCCAATGGAAATAAAAATGAATTTGTTAAATCCATTGCATTCTTCTCATTAGGATTCTTTTTAAGCTTTCTTTGTTCAACTGAAAACCTTCTGGTAGATTAAAATTCTAGCTAATTCTCCTATAAGAGTCAAGATGTGCTACAAGTGCAACAATTGTTATTATAAGATTATCCAAAAGAAAATTTTACCTTGTTATTGTAAAATTCAGCACTCTGCCAGGATTCTTCAACATGTGCAGTCGGAAAACTCATTCCTTTTATAGTAGAAAACTAATCAGATAGTCTACAGCACTAATATTACCGAAAACAGTGAGAGCTTAAAGGGGCATCTAAATAAATTCAGTGCACGTGTTTTCAAGGTTCTGGCAGGCTCCAATTAAACTATTAGAACCTAGTAATAACATGAGGTGTTGGCATTGTACTCAATTTCCTATACCACAAGAGATTGATATGGCAACAAAAATTTGAGGACTTGGACCCCAAATTAAACCATAAAATGAAGTAATATCGCACTAACCGCAATCTTTTCCTAAAAACGCAACCCACGCAAGGGCCGTCAGACTCTCAGCAATCGTCTTCAGATGATTAAAGTGCTCGGGCTTCCTTCCTTCTGTCAGCTTGTGTGCTTTAGTACTCACTTCATTCAGGGGCTTCAGAAATTCTTGCAGACCGGCAATGTCCGGTTTCTGTATCACAGACCACAATTTCATTCTTTCAGCATCTTAATTAAAAATAAAAAATCTGTATCAAAAGTTTCTTTTTTTACTATGACATAACACCAATGCACCATCACGCTAACATACATTCCCTCCGATAATAATCAATAGAGTAATACCTAGCGTATCTGTCCATAGCGTCCATAGAATATCTGTACATAGTGTCTATAGGTTACAAAATCAGATCTACTTGTTACAAAATCGGATGTATTTGTTACATTCTGAATGTGTCTATGGACGTATGGATGCATTCTCAATGGATGCAAGATGTTTCTCTAATGAACACAGATACAAATACTACAAATAATCGGCATGAAAGTTAATCTTTCAACTGCATAGGATTTGTGCACCTAAATGAAACTATCATTAAAACCTCTTATTTAACTGCTAAACCGCGCCTAATTACGCAATGACTCTATTGATTCAAGAGAATGTTAATCTAAATATGAAGCTCAAAAACATGAACGGATAAATGAAAGAAGAGATCTTGCTTATGCTAACCAAAACAACAATAAAATCAACAGATCAAACCAAACCTGGCTCTGCTTGGCCTTAACCAGCAGCTCGCGCTCCACACCGAACGCCTCTTCCAGCAGCTTCGTCGATTCGAGGACCTTCCCGCCGATCTTCTCCGCCGCAGCGACCACACGGCGCAGCGGCCCGTCGGCGATCTCATCGAACGCCAGGATCGCCGGATCGGTGGCCGCCGGCAGGTCGCCGTCGAGCTCGCGCGCCGAGGCGGAGATCGATCCGCTGGCGATGGCCGCCTCCAGGCGCGCCACCGCCGCCTCCAGGCGCGACACTAACGCCGTCTCCATGCCGTTAGAGAATGCGTCGTCTCCGTTCGTTCGTGCGAAGATTTAAAAGTTAAAAACAGATCGAATAGATCTTTCTCTGTCTGGATGTTTCTTTTTTTTTTGTTCAGTTTTATATTCGCGTAAAGTTCGCGTCTTGTATCGTATGAAGTGAAGGAATGAATGAATTCTCGCGCTACTTTTGCTTCGCGTGTCTTTTTCAAAGGATAAACGAAGGAAAGAGATATGTGGATTGTTTTTTCGATGAGGCCGGGGCGGAGAGTGCTCATCCCCTAACTTACTGTATTGTGCAGTTCACAACGCCAGCCGTAGGATCGTCTTGAGATCTGTGCTGGCACGGATCTCGAGACAGCCAACGGCTGACACTGTGAACTGCATATTGCAGTACAGCAGGGGATATGAATTCCGGTTGGGCAGGCAGGGGTTGGGCGCCGCTCGAATGAGATGAAGCAAGCACCTGACCAGTTGCGAATTCATATCCCCTGCTGTACTGCATTATGCAGTTCTCAGCGTCAGCCATTGGATTGTCTGGAGATCCGTACCTGCGTAAATCTCGAGACGATCCAACAGATGACTATTTGAACTGCACAATGCAGTAAGTCCGGGGATGAGCACTCGATCGGTTGTTGATCGCTGTGGACGAATCTCGAGGAATCTGGACGGTTGATGTCTGTTGAATTATTATTACTAAGTTTAGATTTTCTCACTTTCCGGTTTCCGATAATTTGTGACTGTGTCTGTGAGGTTGCCGCTTCTTGACCAAACCAGGACGGCAGGACTTATTTTCTCATACCGACGGAAACCACGACTTGGTTTGATGATTGTTCAGGTTTTTTAAGCTGTTGAGGCCTTATTCAAAAAATAAGCATAAATTAAGGTGTGTTTCTTTCCTTTGAAAATATTTCGATTTCGTGACTCGATTGCTATGTTGTTGAGCAGTCGGAAATCTCGTTGAATTTGCAATGTGTTCAATTGATTTGTTGTTCAAAACATTGCAAGAAATCGTAGTATGAAATTCTGAAAAATTAATGATATGATGGCGATTATTGACTTTGAAGATTTAGCCGTAATTATTGATGCTAATACGTTATTATTATATTTTATTTAAACTTTATATAACAAATATTGAAAGGAAATATATATATTTGAAAATCGAGTCATGATTAAAATAGAATTTATATACATAGTAGATGACGACAACCCGTAACCATTTTTATTATTTAGTATAGTTTTCGTATGTGCCCATTCAATTGATTGCCGACAGGTTTCCTTTCCTTCTGTAACAAATATATATGAAAAAGAAAGCAGGTGTCATACACAATTTTCATTTTGGGATGTTTTGTATAAATGTTAATTACCTTGTGTGTGTACTATTTGGACTTGCAGGGCAGGGGCAGAAGAACACGCGCATGTCTAGATCAAAGAAAACCAACAAGCTACACTGCACAAGACAAAAGAGAGGCCTTCTGCCTTCTTCTGCCTTCTTTTTTTTTTTTGAGAAAACTTCTTCTGCCTTCTCTTATTTGTTTGTTATTGGCCTGTTTGACTCTGAATTTGCAAGACTACCCCTCCCTTCCTTCTTCCTCCCTCCTATTCCTATGTGTGTGCAGCAAAAGGAACATTACTTTCTCTCGTCCAGTCCTCCATACATACAGGCACAGCTATACTTTTTTTTTTTTTTATCAGAGGCACAGCTATACTACACACAGACACAGTACACACTTTGCATTTCTTCAACTGACGGTGCCTTTTTGTCAGCTATAGTACAGGATGACCTCAGAAAAATGAGAAAAATGCTTTTCTGCTGCTTTGAGATAGAGTACTTGGCAGAAGTGATCAGGAGTTAAAAAAGAAAAATAAACAAACTTCTTATGTGTTAATTCTGTGTGTGTCTGAAAATTGCATGTACAAGATGACATGAACCGGTACCGATTAGTCAAAGACTCGCCAGGATCAGCATTTCGAGATGCGAATTTGATTACATTGGAGCTATGCAATGAACACTTCTGCAAATGCTAGCTCAGCACTGAACAACCATTAAATTGGTGTTTTAATTTCTTCAATATTAGGGAGTAATGTAACTTAGGTCATTTCTGTTTTTATTTGTAGGAGTAATGCTAGACTGATGATCATCTAATTTCTCTTCTCTGGACTGAAACTCGTACCAGTAAGGTGTAGAATGTTAGGTAATTTAAAATAGGAGTAAGTTGTAATATTCAGAATGTTTTTGGTAGTAATGAAATAGTACCTACGGGTTTTCAATCAAAAAAAAAAAAAGATTAGTCAAAGACTCAGCCTTGAAAATTTTATATTAACATGAAGTCATCATCAATTTTGTATAATCTTCAGATACACAACAATAAAAATTTTCTAATTGTGCTTCACTATTTTAATCATCAATTTTGCTTTACACCACTATTGGAATAGTGAACATCACATATATAAGTAATTAAAATGTCTACCAACGGCACAAGTATTGCTTGATCGCCCCCAAAAACCTGCACAATTGCAAGAGGATATTCAATCAATCAGCATTATTCTCTTATCACCCATAAAAGTCAGCATCATCATAGCCAAACTATAATTGAATCAGATTACTATCTGTTAATATAGAAACACGTACAAATTAACTTTAAAATTCAACTTTCTTTCGGTCTATAAAAACATTAAGCATTCTAAATTGATCTGCTAGTTTACATGAAAAAATATATGTCCAAATCATAAAATTAATGTCATGTTAACTATTCCGTTAAGTTGGATGAAAAAACTAACTGAGTGACCAAATTTGGATAAATATCAAAGTATAGTGACCAAAAACGGATAAATGGAAGTTTAGTGACCAATTATGGATTTGAGGTAAAGTTCAGTGGCCTCCCAGAAGATTTACCCAACATTTTGACGAAAAATAGCGAAATGGATAATTGGGAATCAGGGAATGTCCAATTTTTACAATTTAGAAATTTTAGATTCGTTTTAATTGAAAACTAATCATGTTTTGAAGTCTAATTATTTTCTTAGAAAAATTAAAGTAGGACGATGCTATTTTAATTTTACTGGAATTAATTTGTAGGTACCAGATGACACTGATTGCACCGAAATAAAATCAAATCTAGAACAAGCATCATTTTCTCTCATGTACAAACACACACAATTAATTTGAGGGGAAGAACCAGTCGGAGAAGTCATATCCCTAGCTCGGTTTTGATTTTAAATTTAAGGCCAAATGACGAAAGAATGAATGAGAGACCGAAGTAAAGTGATAATTATCAGTTGCATTTATTAAGCAGTTGACCCACTTAAGTCTTCTCTCTGTTTTTTTTTTTTTTTGAAATTTTGGCGGCAGCTGCCATTTGTATTGAAAACCAAAAATAAAATTTACACTGTTTTGCCTCGATAGGCATCATACCCGTCTCCCTCCTATTCTTAAAGAACAGCTAATCAACAGCTCCCCTACCACAATACACATAATCAAGAATGATGCTAAAGCATATCACTAATACACAGAACTCTAGGACCAGGACTATGCTAGGCATATTTTTATTGCAATTTTGCATCATATATATATAATTCTATCAGCCAACACTAAGATAGGTGTTTGCACTCCTTGAAAAGTTCTCCTATTCCTCTCCAGCCACTTCAGTCTTTTTTTTTTTGGAAAGGTGGCAGGATCTGCCATGTTTCACAAGACAAGAGAGAGGCCTTCTGCGGTTCTGCTTTCTTTTTTTTTTTGAGAAAACTTCTTCTGCCTTCTCTTATTTGTTTGTTATTGGCCTGTTTGCAGTGTGAATTTGCAAGACTACCCCTCCCTTCCTTCTTCCTCCCTCCTATTCCTATGTGTGTGCAGCAAAAGGAATACTTCTGCAAAGGGCACAGCTATGCTACATACAGACACAATACACACTACTCTGCATTTCGAGACTCGCTAGGATCAGCATTTCGAGATGCGAATTTGATTACATTGGAGCTATGCAATGAACACTTCTGCAAATGCTAGCTCAGCACTGAACAACCATTAAATTGGTGTTTTAATTTCTTCAATATTAGGGAGTAATGTAACTTAGGCCATTTCTGTTTTTATTTGTAGGAGTAATGCTAGACTGATGATCATCTAATTTCTCTTCTCTGGACTGAAACTCGTACCAGTAAGGTGTAGAATGTTAGGTAATTTAAAATAGGAGTAAGTTGTAATATTCAGAATGTTTTTGGTGGTAATGAAATAGTACCTACGGGTTTTCAATCAAAAAAAAAAAGATTAGTCAAAGACTCAGCCTTGAAAATTTTATATTAACATGAAGTCATCATCAATTTTGTATAATCTTCAGATACACAACAATAAAAATTTTCTAATTGTGCTTCACTATTTTAATCATCAATTTTGCTTTACACCACTATTGGAATAGTGAACATCACATATATAAGTAATTAAAATGTCTACCAACGGCACAAGTACTGCTTGATCGCCCCCAAAAACCTGCACAATTGCAAGAGGATATTCAATCAATCAGCATTATTCTCTTATCACCCATAAAAGTCAGCATCATCATAACCAAACTATAATGAATCAGATTACTATCTGTTAATATAGAAACACATACAAATTAACTTTAAAATTCAACTTTCTTTCGGTCTATAAAAACATTAAGCATTCTAAATTGATCTTCTAGTTTACATGAAAAAATATATGTCCAAATCATAAAATTAATGTCATGTTAACTATTCCGTTAAGTTGGATGAAAAAACTAACTGAGTGACCAAATTTGGATAAATATCAAAGTATAGTGACCAAAAACGGATAAATGGAAGTTTAGTGACCAATTATGGATTTGAGGTAAAGTTCAGTGACCTCCCAGAAGATTTACCCAACATTTTGACGAAAAATAGCGAAACGGATAATTGGGAATCAGGGAATGTCCAATTTTTACAATTTAGAAATTTTAGATTCGTTTTAATTGAAAACTAATCATGTTTTGAAGTCTAATTATTTACGGAAAAATAAAATAATGAAAATTTAACAAAATCACTATTAGAAAATATAAAATAATGAAAATTTTAAACAAATAAACATTGCAAATAAAGTAAATATCGATTCGAATTCAATATAAAGCATCATTGAAAAAGGAATGTTAATGCATAATTGGTCACATACAGGAACATGTATAGTTAAAAGAAGTCTTCAAAATACAAAGGTAAATAATTGATAATGAAAGATGTCTTGCAATTTTACAGTATGACAATAAAAAATATTAAAAAATACAACAAAAAACAAATAGTGGAAAATAAAAAGATTATAAAATAACAATTCAATATGTCAGGCCTTTCACATAATAATACTGGAAACAAAATTATCAAAATCCTCTCTTTCAATCAATCAAGTAAATTTCATGAATAGTAGTTGTCAGGTCCTATCTTTTTTTTTTTTTTGAGAATAGTCAGGTCAATCAATCAAGTATATTTCTTGAATAGTAGTTGTCAGGTCCTATTTTTTTTGTTTTTTTGAGAATAGTCATGTCGTATATTTCATGAATAGTAGTTTTGCAATGCGAATTTTTTGGATTTGGGCAAGCGAAGAGAAATTTTGTCTTTTTCTATTTGTAGCTACTCAGACCGCCATGGACCTCAACCAATCAACCTTTCCTGACCACCAAACAACACTTGAGGAAGAGCTTATTCAACAGTTTCAGGGATTGTTAGAGGAGGACTCAAGTAATGCAGTGGTAAACCTTGATGGATCTCACGTTCAAACCCACAACCATAGTAATATGATTCGCGATTTATTCGCGAATAATTCGTTTTTTCACAAGAGTCGAACGAATCCCGCATAATACTACCCAATAATATATAATGCATTTTATTCGCGAATTATTCGTGAATAAAACGTTTTTTACGCAAATAAAACGTTTTATACGCGAATTATTCGCGAATAAAACACATTATATATCGTTTTAAAGGAAATTTTGTGCTTTTTTATTTGGTTTTTAAAAATATTGGCACTTTAATATATTTTTTATTATATTATATAAGCCGAACTATTCCCGAATTATACCTGAATAATACCCGAATCACGAACTTTTGACATCGCCGAACGAATCCCGAATCGATGATTTGTTACTATGCCCACAACAGGCAAGCCTCTCTCCTATTCAAGGTTCTCACCGACAGACCGATAATCACCAACCAACTTGCTGCTGCCATGTTTCAAAGTTGGAAACCCTGTCAGGTCCTATCTTTTTTTTTTTTTTTTTGAGAATAGTCAGGTCCGAAATGTTTATGGTCTAAATTTGAAAATCCGACGTCCGAAATTTTAATCTAGATAGGTCATAATAATCTTGACATAATTAAGTCATACAAATTGTTTTATGTATCATTTTAAAAAATCTATAATAAATACTTAAAAATCTTTAAAACTGAAAAATTTTTTGTGTGCTATAAGATTTTGATATGAAGAACTTATTGAGCCATATAAATTGAAATTTGGAGGTGATTTGATATGTTTTTGGACCGTAATTCACGGAGTAGCCCGTGACGTGAGTCATGACTAATGGTAGCATAACTCTATATATATCTTTTTTTTTTTTTTCTGAGAATAGTCAGGTCCGAAATGTTTATGGTCTAAATTTGAAAATCCAACGTCTGAAATTTTAATCTAGATAGGTCATAATAATCTTGACATAATTAAGTCATACAAATTGTTTTATGTATCATTTTAAAAAATCTATAACAAATACTTAAAAATCTTCAAAAATGAACATTTTTTGTGTGCTATAAGATTTTGATATGAAGAATTTATTGAGCCATATAAATCGAAATTTGGAGGTGATTTGATATGTTTTTGGACCGTAACTCACGGAGTAGCCCGTGACGTGAGTCATGACTAATGGTAGCATAACTCTATATATATATTTAATTTTTATATGAAAGAAAAGAAAAGAAAAACCATAAAGTAGATAAGTCAGGGAAACAAAGAATCAAAGGAGACAAGGCAGTGTAATTGTGTATTTCTATCCCAAATATTATGTTGATCACATTCACAAGTCACAACGGTCATATGCTCCCAGTGCATCATAATTCAAATAACCCCCTGCAGCACCCATTTGATCAAAGAACCGGAACCCCTCGACCCTTGTCCTACCCTCAATTACCCCATGATGCACAGACCAAAAACCCTTGACACTTTAATTAAATCCCCTGGCTTTTTTCATCTGTGCAAGAAGATCACCCATACAAAACAGCATAGAGATGAGCGAGCTATGAGGCTTTGCTGTAAACGATAGGTATGAAGAGTTTCCCTTGCACTTGGATGCTGGAAGAAGTTCAAAATCTCGATTCCATCAAAGATTTATGTGATACCTAATTGACAGTCGGTGAGAGAGAGGCTGGGAGAAGAAGAGAAGGGAGAGCCGGGAGATCGCGCAGTCGAGGTGTTGCACGTGCGGACGGTGGTGCGCTCAAGCGACACGAATCGAAGCGACACGAAAGCGGCCGGATAGATTCGACAATCGTCGATGATGGAAGGTGCGTGGTCTCCCTTTGAAATAATTTTCGTATTCATGTCTTGATTGTTTTGTTGTTGACTTACTTGTTTTGACGCTTTGCGTTGAAAAGTGCGGCGGACCGCCTATTTGCCTTGTTATGAAAATCCGCATTGGTATCAGAGCTAGGCAAGTCAATCAATACCAATTTCATTTCAGCATAGTATTATGAGAGCGCGACGTCCATATAATAATAATAGTAACCTATTTATTTTAAATAGATTCATCATAGGATTTTGGATATATAAAAATTAGTATATTATATTTAAATTGATAATCCGATTTGACTCTAAGTGATCAAATTAATCAACTAAGGAAAATCCGATTTAATCTTCTTTAACATACACTGAAATTCAATAACAGTATTTGTCCCTAGTCACCTTAAAATGGACTCCTGTTGATAACTTTAATAAGGTTATTTAATTTGATTTCTACTCTCTACTCTGTAATAATTGTGTTATCCGTTTAGTCCTTTGTCAATCCAACTCTCGAGATGATTTCTTCAAAATTATTTTGTCCTATTAACTTGATGTCATTTGTATAAAAAAATTAATAGTATGATATATTTGTATGTCTGATTTTATTCTTATCAACATTGTTTGGTAAGAAAAATGATTAATGATTAACGTTGTTTAACACAGTTGAAGGTATCTTACACGGCTTGATGTTGAATTATCGGGACTTGAAAATTTTGAGTAAACCTAAAAGCTTAAACTAATTTTGGTAGAATATCATCATAAGGTCTGTTTGAAATAATAAGTACTATTTTATTTTATATAATTAGGATTTTATGGATTTCTTTCATGAGATAATGATATATTTTCGTAAAATTTGCGCAACAAAAGTGTGGTGTTTTGATTTCAATAGAAATATGCTTTAGTAAAATTTTGAGGACAAAATTTCTTTTTAAGGGGGGGAGTTTGTAACATCCCATAATTTAGTACATCAAATTTAATAACTTTTAAATACGTTAATGTAATTATATTACATGTATTATCATATTTTGGACTTAGTTACTCTATATTTATGTACTAAATATTAATATTGCGCCATAATTAGATGCTAAAAATAAACAAACGAGATTAATTTTGTGAATTAGAATCGGATTATTTAGACCAACGCAACTTAAATTTGTAAATAATATTTTAGAATATAAATGATTAGGCCCAGCTCATATAGAGTTCTAATTAAACCTATAAAAATAAACTAATCTGTAAATTCTTATTGGGCGGGATAATTGCCCATTACAACTTTACAAGCATTCGACTGAATCCTTTTATGGATTTAATCTGTTTTGCAAAATTTAAAGAACGAAATCGAGTGAAATATTACATCTCATTTGATTGAAAATGATCACAACATTTATCATCTTTAGACGCCTTATTTAGTAGGACACATAAGATGAAAATATTTTTTACCAGAGACAAGAACCGGTCTTTAATATAGTGGTTAAAGGTAACGCTCTCCGCGTGAAGGTCATAAGTTCGAAATCCAAATAATAAGTTTTTATATACATTTAAATTTGAGTAACTTAATCCTCATTTTTATTTCAAAAAAAAAAAAAAAAAAAAGACAGCCAGATCATCTGATGCCATGGAAAACAAATGCTTCCTGCCGTCAGTAATCAGTCTTGTAAATTTGTAATTTGTAAATGTAGCATTTAAATTTAAGTTCTTCTCTCAATTTATATTCCATCATACATTATGGCCCAATTGAAAACATGTATACAGGCCCAAATCAAACTGTTTCATAAAGACAATTAGGGCTTAGACCAGTCAACTGTACTTGACCTAATTAAACCCAATTGACATTTTGGCACCCCATCCATCAGGCCATCCCAGTACTTAACTTACTGAATGCTGATTAGAACCTGTACCAGTGAGCCTTGTACCTTCTGCCTCTGATTCTACTTTCTCATTACTGTTAGTACAACACATAGGAAAAAGCAACTCAGTTCTTGTTCCTATAACAGCAAGGGTTGCTTAATTGATTAATTCTGGTGCTGATAGAGGGACAATGGGGAGTTAAGTAATGGAGTGCAATATATTTCATGCACAGTACTGTGAGTTAAGTGCATCAGGATGGATCAGGTATCAGGACCACTTAATTGGGCAGAGCTATTGGATACTTGTCATGTCAGTACAGTCCAGTCCAGGCCCCATTTCATTGCTTTGATCCCCAAACAAAAGCATTGTCACCTCTCTAAGGCTCTGTTTCATTGTTTGACAGTTGACACCAGCAATTTAGTACCTGAATTAATTGGGTGCATGAATGGTGCACAGTCCTATACTAATTGCACACTGTTCTATCTTCTTTAGTACAGTGTCAGCAGGTTATTAATGAAATTGAGTAATGCCTCGCGTCCATAGATTACATTTCGGATGGATCTGTTACGTTTCGGAATGCACCTGTTATATTTCATACACATCTATAGATGTATGTATGGACTGTTTTTCAATGGACGCAATATGTTTCTCAATGAAATTGAAGAAGCACAGATAATTATAAGGAGGATTCATCCATCCAAACAATTTACAGTAGAAAGAGAAAAAGAAGAAATTAACCAGTCATAACAATTTTTTTTTATAATAAATTATTTCCCAATTTAATTGGTAGCATAATTTTCCTTTTTACTACATTCAATAAAGTTTTTAAATTAGAGAATAATCATGTCCTTGTTTAGTAGTGACTAGTGGGGTTTGATCTTTAAGCTTGAGAGCTAAATAAGACCATAAAGCTATGAAAATACTTGGTTCAAAAATTTGTAAACTTCAGAAAAACATGGGAGAAAAGATGACCAAGGTAAATTAAGTCATGGTAAGAATCAGGAAACACATGCTTAATTAGCTTAAGGTACTAAAAATACCCCAGCAAGCTTAAGGGGGATTAATTTCTCTTTGCCGAAAGAACCAGCCTTTAGTCTAGTGGCTAAGGACAATCCTTTCCATGTGGGAGGTCACAGGTTCGAAACCTAGATGTGGGGTCTTTTATAGATATTTAAATTTGAATGGCTTGATCCTCATTTTATCTCCAAACAAAATTTCTTTGCAGAGGAACACCTTAATAATAATTATGTGTTGCTGGCTTGCACATGTGTTGATGATATGGTTTTGGTTTTGTGTGGCTGCAGGTACCATTTGGGATTAATGTGCTGCTCAGGTTTAGAATCCCATGTGATCCACATTATCACTCCTAGTAAAGTTTGTCTTAATTAAAATGTTTTTAAATACATGTACTATCGGTACAGGATATGATATTGGTTGAAGAAGTTAAAATCTTTTTTATTGACCCAAGCTGAGATCAACAGCAAACTTTCTTTCCTATTTTTTTTTTCTTTTTGGAATACAATTTTCTTTTTGAATAAAATGGCAAGTCATACTGTCCTAAAATAATTATGAAAACATGAAATAATTATAAAAGCATGAAATATATAATCAAACAAACAAAGACCCATCATCTTTGTTCTTTTCTGGAAGGTTTGAACTTTGAACATAAGATAAGCACATGTGCCATCAGAAAGAACCGAATTAATATATATTAGAGCAATTATAGCACACATGATACATTCATGGGTAGATGAATGCTGTCGGTACGTTTAAGTGACCGGTACTAATGCAAAGTTCAATTAATAGCTAGGGGAAATAAATAGATTAGTACTTGCAACAACATACATCAATGCCACTGTTTGTTGAACCCATTCACGCTGTCGAAAGGTCGATTTGATAGTCTAAAAACTAAAAAGAAAAAGGTCATATCTATATCTAGTGTTCACAGAATTAGTGTCTACGTTGTTACAAAATTTCAATTAAATGTTACACAATTTGATATAAAATTATAAATTTTGTGTATGTGTGGACGTATAGATAGTTAAAATGAAAACGCTTTGAAAATTCCAAACTAATTACCTTGCTCAAAATGAAATCACACCCTATCAAATGAGAAATAGAATTCTAGTTTTTTAAAATTCCTTGCTCAAAATGAAAAAAACAAATGAGAAATGATTTCATTTGGGATGATTTGGAAGGAGATTTTCCATTAAAAATTTTCCATGAAAGTTGGTGTCATTTGGTGAGAATTCATTTGGGTACAAAAATACTATTCTACACTACCTAAACTACCCTCCCATGAAAGCATCATTCATTTTGTTTAAGGGGTATAATTGTCATGTAATTTGAAATGAAATCTCATTTCTTGTATTTAGATCATTTTAATCATGAAAAAGAAAAGAATTCAATTCTATTCTAATTTTATGTTGAACACAAAAGTTCAATTCACAATCATTTCTATTCATATCATTTCTATTGAAATCAATTGAATTCTAGAAAGAAATTCATTTTAAACAAAGTATAAAAGAGGTGCTTGAACACTTGAAGCAAAGTTTTGGTCATGAAATTTGACCATCTTTTAAATTTTGGGTTGCCTTTTTGGGTTTTGGAATTGGAAACCGAGGAAAAAGTGTAGAGATAGATGAATGAAAAGAATTATCAATTGGAATGGAGATCTGATCATCTCTATTTGCTTTCGGTTTGGGATCAGAAAGGGACCTGATGAAAGGCAAAGCTGAAGGCTTTACCAGATATGGCTCAGCAGTCAGCACATCTGGTGTGAACTTGACTCCTGGCAAGTGACCAGCAAGCAAATCCAAGGGAAGAAATTGTGAACTGAGTAAAGTAAAGTGATGGGTTTATTTATCAGAATGAAAGGGATTGGATATGGACCTCTCTGGTGTGGGGCGTTCACATCCGCTGTTATCCTAATTTGGATAACAGGACCCTGTTATTCTAATCTGAGCCGTCGGATCAAAATCAATAGATAAAATTAATTTAAAAAAAGGCTCCCTATAATCTTAATTAGGTCGATCAGCTGTCCGTTTTGATCTAACGGTCCATATTAGACAAACAGGATCCTGTTATTCTCAAAGAATAACAGCAGATTCGAACTCCTGGTGTGGGGTCAGTCAGAAGGGAAATAGTTGGCTTCTCAGAGGTACACCTGGTTTACGGACACAAATCTGCAGGGTCTGTTTTTCCGATCGGATGGTTGGGATCGGTTGTTGCACCGATCTCAATATACTTCGGTTTTTGTTGCAAGGACGGACCTAAGCATGGGCAAGCCTAGGCCCGTGCCCGGGCTTGATTTTTGAAATATATTGATTAGTACTAACTTTTCGTTTATATTAAACAATACTTATTTACATTTGTAGTTATTGTACCCGGGCTTAATGATTTACCAAGCAAAATACAATATAATAGAGCTTCTTATTTCATATATTAGACAATTTGTGTTCAGGCTTAAAAATTTCTTAGATCCGTCCCTGATTTGTTGCACCGATCTCAATATACTTCGGTATTTCTCAACCGTCGGATTAAGAAAAGCAAGTGATCCCGAACCCTGGGTTACTGCTAAGTGGTAGTTGAAGACCATGGAACTTTGAAAACAAATGAGCAGAAAACAGGGATTTATTATGTATCCATTATGTCTTGTAGGGACAATAGTTACTTGTTGATTATATATTGACATGGTATAATACACTTATAAACATGAAAAATGAGGCAATTTCTATGTTTTTTGGTTCTGTCAAATAGCTTAAAATTTACAATGATTTACATTTTGCAGTAGACATACATTTTTTTTAATAGTTTAGAATGCATGTGTTGTTAAGACAGCAAAAAAATAATAGATAATAAATTGACATCAATATTTAAGGTCATTTCAACTTTTTTATAGCTTGACATCAATATGTTATTTTTCAACTTTTTTATTTTTCAAGTGGCTCTAATCTAATAATTTTAAATGTAGCAATGTCAATTATTACAGTAAAACGACAGTAAAAAAAATCCAAAAAACATAGAGGTACTTAAAAAGAAATTTGAAAAGAACAAAACCTGTATAGACGCGCACTGAAAAACTAATTATTAGACTATACATTAGTAAGAGAGAAACATCTTGCGTTCATTGAAAAATCATCCATACATATATAGACGTACAAAAAATATAGCAGACACATCCGATTTTGTAACATATATATCAAATTTATGACCTATTAACGCTGGGTATTACTCTTAATAAAACCTATTACTCTTTTAAGTCTTAATAAAACCTTGTCCATATATTGAGGAGAGATCCAATGACACCCAAAAATTTGACACAACTCTTACACTAAATCATATAAATTTATAAAAAATCCTAAAAATGGAAAATATTTTATAAACATATTCATTTACTTATAGATCGATTGTGTTTCAAATTTCATTCAATTTGAGTGTCATTTGATACTTCATCAACGACCATCAAGTTTATATAGTAATTAGAACGGTCTAAATTTAATAATTCTTGATGGAGTATCAAATGACACTCAAATTGAATGAAATTTGAAACACGATCGATCTATAAATAAATGAATATGTTTATAAAAGATTTTCTATTTTTAAAATTTTTTATAAATTTATATGATTTAGTGTAAGAGTTGTGTCAAAATATAAGTGTGTCATTGGATCCCTCATAAAAGAAATGATCCCAGCTGATTCAACCTCACTTCTTTCTCAGTGGGGACTTAGCTAGAAATAAAGACCCTGCACTTGCATCTGCATGATATCACACTTCCATTGGTTATACTTATATATATAGATATATATTTATCCCGAGTGCTCATCCTCTGTAGCGCTGCATTGTGTAGCGTAGGATGTGAACCGTTGGATCATCTTGAGATTCGAATCATGCACAGATCTCAAGATGATCTAACGGTTTATATCCTGCGCTACACAATGCAGCGCTACAGAGGATATGGAATCATTTATCCCTCACTTCTCACAAAAGATGGGAGCTAGTGATTGTTCTCATAATTTCCATTCTTACAATTCCCCACTTTCACCGCCTACTGGAAATAAAAGCCAGAAAAAAAATGGGAAAAAGTATGAAAAAAAAAAGGAGAAATTCATCTGCTTGGTGAATGGTGGCCTCTATGTAAAGTCCAACTGGCATTACACACTCAGTTGGATTAATTTATATGCACAACGCAAAGTGACAAATTAAAGTTTTTAGGAAACTAACTAAACTAAGCTAAACTAAACTAAGTTAATTTCTTTGGGTAGAAGATCTCCTTTTTCTTTTTTCACTTTGGATGGAAGTTTGGAGATTTCCTAATTTGTAGTGGCAGTCAATTTCCAATAAAAGGTTAAACAAAAATTTGACCCTGCTCTTTGTTGCAAAATTAAAAGTTGAATAAAAGCAGCAGCCTTTGTACATATTGTTCAGATTAAAACCGTGTTAACTGGCAAACTTTTCATAAAAATACTAATTTATACATACATACCAGATTAATTAGATTACTAGTGCTTTATGTTCTTACCTTGTACATGTCATATTCCATTAACACATGTCACTATGTCAGCAATTAGGGGTGTACAACGTCTACAACGATCACAAAACTGAGTTGTTCCGTTTTCGTTTCGTTTAACGAAACAAAAAAGTGTTTCGTTTGAGACGAAACGACAAGAACAAAACTAATCGTTTAACAATAATATTTTTCTGTCAAAATGGAAAACGAAATGGAAAGAGCCGTTTCGTAATCGTTTTGTTTCGTTTTCGTTTCATTTGGGACGGAACTAAACGAAATAACAGAAAACAGTCTTCCATTTACAGTCTTGCACCTCTATCAGCAATACATCAAACTTTAATGTACAAATTACCTCACTACCCCTGAAAGTTGAAACCCACAGCCTCTGCTTAGTTATATAAATGCACTTCTAACAAAGCTCATTAATTCACTGTTTTAATTTAGTCTTTCTGTCAAGCATGAACACTTGTTAAGTTACACCACTGAACTGGTACATGCAATTGTCCATCAAGAGGTCACTTTCATCTGGGCTCCAGTCAACTCTCAGTGATCTGGCCTGGTAACCCAAAATTGGTACCAGTACAAACAAGTGTCCCTTGTGAGGTGTGGGGAACTGGGGATATATAAACAAACTTGATCCCCACAAACTGTCCTAAAAGAGCAGTGATTTGCAGCTGGATGATATCGATAGGCACATTGGACTATTGGAGCCCACTTAAGCCTCCTCTGCTGTCCGGCTTGATCCCCTGCCTGGATTCTTAAGAAAGGGGAACCCATGGCTCAAGCCTCCTCAGCATTTTTGTATGGATCAAGGCATCCGAACGTGAACTCCTTAGTGCGGATCAAATTTTGATCCTCGTTGGATTGCCGAACGAGCCCTTTGAGCTCAAGCCTTCTTTTTCTCAAAAAAAAAAAAAAAAGCTCAAGCCTTCTTGACTGCTTGTGCATGCTTTTTATAATCTCATGTGTGTTTTAATTAACTAGAAAAGAAACCACGCCTTGCTTTCGGCTGAAATTATTATATCTTATAATAAAGGGCCGAAAGCTCATCCCTTGTGAAGAAACTAATATAGGCCTTAAATTTTAATGGGCCGGAACATTAATGTACATCAACAGTGGTGATTGATCAATCTAAGTAAACAATCAACAGCTGAGGTTTTTCTTTGGAGAAGATAGAACTTTCATGTCAAAAAAATCCAATCTCCTTTTATTAGGAGTAAGGATTTAAGTTATCTAACACCCAGCATTAATTGTAGGATTTAGGAGCCCATTAGCATGCACTCCTCTTTTGTCCGTTCTGCCCTTTCTTTCCACTTGAGAACAGCGACTGCTCTTTATTTATTTATTTATACTTTTGTTCTTGTTGGTTCTGGAAGTTGGAAGTTAGAACAGCGACTGCCAGTTGAAATTTGCAATGGGCACTGATGTCATGTAAAGAAGTTGGTGCATATATTGTACTGTCAATTGGTTTCCTCAAATACTGATTTTTCTAATTACTTAATTAGTGTGCCCCCCAAAAAATGATTACTCAGTTTGTCTATTTAATTAGCTAGTTCTCGGCCCATGCTTGTTTGTCCTTTTCTGCCGTATTGCCATTTTCTGATGGCATGGTGTTTAATTTGAGTTAATGGGTACAAATAATTTTCCAGAAGTTATTGCTTACACGTTCTAAATTTAGAATATTATTTTTTACAGATAATTAAGTTGTAAGACTTGATTCCATCAAATACTTTTATTTGATAGATTAAAAAATTTTAATTTGGGGTCACAAAATGTCACAACATTTAAGTGCTTAAAATTTAAAATTAGAAATTTTCGTTTAGAAATAAAATTGCATGAAGAACATTTGAAGGGTTTTTGACCTTGTTATCTTGCCACATTCATATGCCATAGAGAAACATCTTGTGTCTATTGAAAAACCGTCCATATATATACATCTATAGACATGTACCGAATGTAACAGATACACACTGAAATGCAATGCAACAGATACATTCTGAAATGTAACATATAAACACGATTTTTGTATGGACGCTAGGTGGGCGTCTTGAACCGTTGGTGAACGTCTGGCATGCATTCATGTAAGTTATCAAATATCTTCAGTTGAGTCTGAGCCTCTGAGGTAATCCCTGTCTCACTTACATCAAAGTATCAAACTCATCATAACTAGATATTGTGCAGCCTCCAACTTTTGAAAGCGAATTGTTAAAAAACGGATGCTTATCCTCTGACCTGCTGCACCTGAACCCGGCGGACAAAGAAAGAGAGAGTGACCGAGGTGGGACCTCAGTTCGGTGGGTCCCACCCTCGATCACTCTCTCTTTCTCTGTCTGCCGGGTACAGGTGCAGCATGGCCGAGGATATGAATTGTTAAAAAACTAGCATGATTGCATCCTTGTGCGTCACTACTCACTAGGATTCAACTAACTATTTTAACTTTTAAGTAATCACTAATCAACAACCGAGATGATAACGTAACAATTTTACTAGAAAATTAATTTGACGAAATATAAATTTAAACCAGCATAACATTCAGTGACGAAGCCAAAAGCTTTTTGTTGGGGGGAGCAAAATTAATTATAAATTGACATTATTTATTTATAAAAAAAATTAGCTGCGATGTCAAGGTATAGAAGACAAAATTTACTACGCAAAGTTATATACTAGTATAATGCCCGTGCGTTGCAACGGGTTTTTGTATTAGAACTAAATAAGTACTTGACAATATGACATGGTAATTAAGCGTGTTAATAATAAGGGTCAGACTGATATGGGACTCGTATGCATAAAACAGAATTTCTCCGGGTCAAAATATTAGATAAATAAAATTAAGATATTCATTTTATAAATTTCATTGGTCCCATAAAGATCTTTGGTAGGGATAATTAAGAAAATAATCATAATTTTCTCGTTTTATAAACAGAATGAAACTGAAATGAAATGTCTTTTTAATAATTATACAGGAATGTAATTATATAATACACCCTTCCTATATATACAGGTTTTCAATGAGTCAGAGATAATATCACTTCGTTGTATTTTCCATCAGACATTTATAACTAACAATTTCAACCCCCACCAACCATCAATCAATTTAAACAGATTCTTAAATGATCTAACAATGAAATGGAGAACCCCAGGCAGTGCCCAGTTCCTTTTTTTTTTTTTTTTTGACAAATTTGCCCATATTCTTTCATTTAAGCTGAGATCATACCAGCATCCATGAGTTTACATCTCAAGGAACAGAAGAGAAGTAATACCATCATAAGTTGTATAAAATCCTAGCTACCATGGTCAAATTAGCAAAATTGTGGGCCATATTGCTCCCTCACCATTAACACAAGCACAAGTAAAATGCAGCTTCTGATAGAATAGCAAACCAAAATTTATGCACCATTTTGTGAGCTTGCCTCTCAACATCTACAGCAGGTCCTTTGTTCCCATCAGGTGTATCAGCTCTTAACAATTGGGATGGAAAGTATGCGCTACTACCCCAAGATCCATTGCTTTTCTCGACCAGCTCCCTGAGCAAAAAAAAAGTAAATAAATGTAGAAGCTTACTATCTTGAAACAAACCCAAACTTTCTCGACTCTTCAATCCTGCACAAATGTACTTTTAACAAAAGGTTTAACAGTGGCCACAAAGTTAACATATAAAAGTCCAGATTAAGATTTTCCAGATTCTAACAAATTAGCTTTGCAGATGACTCTGTTGAGTTCATATTTGGTTTGGCTATCTATGATGGAACCTGAATCTCTCTCTACATCCGGTTCTCTTTCTCTGCATAAATTACACAACAACACAAAGTAAGCACAAGCAATTAATGATTCAAATTAATCAAAGGTGAACACAAGCAGTACTTTTCAGGTGACTGCCATAAGTTTGTTTGCAGTTTGCTATATGTGATAGAATTTTTTTATTCATCAGTTTTTTTTTTTTTTTTTTTTCAAGAGATTTGGGAATTGGCATCAGTGAACCTGAGCATCCCCGCATTTGCTTTAGGATGTTTTGAGACATACTTTTCCTCCATGCCAACAGTTGACAATTTGAAACGGTATAATTCAGAGCACTCTCTTCGAAAGGCTCTATCCAAGTTTTATAAGACCTTGTTTAGCCATGTGTCTGATGGTCATGTATCCGTTGGTACTGAGGCTGAATCCCTGAGTCAGAGAACATAAAATTTTTTTGACTAATTAAACTTAAATTGAATTAGAAAAGAAAATAAAACATGCTTTGTCAGAATAATGACATATAAAAGCAAGGTACTTATTGCCAACCCGTTGAATCAAAGAAACTTTTGTTCGTAAGAGGCTGCTCTGTAAAATACCCAATCTAAGCATCTATCACCAAAGAAGGATCATCATAAGATACCAGACACCTGCAGCAATATATATAAGGCTCTCTCTAGGTTCATTCATATTCAATTAATTGCTACCAAAAGTGTTTCCTTCTGTGACAGATTTTCACCAATTAATCTTTACCAAAAATGTAGTATCACGTATCCAGTGTTTTACCAAAAAGATTACATTGATGTGCTACAGTTTTGAAATAATTCCCAATCTTAAAGCAAAACAAAACTTGAATCATCCAAATAGAAGCGATAATCATATCAAGTGGAAGAACAGATCAACACAAACCATGCTAAATTGAACAATCAAGAAAAATGAACACTAATTCCGCTTGTGAGGAGCAGCAGTAGCGATGCGTCTTATCGCAGAGTCCATCTCGACCGTTCCCGGATCGGGACAAAGCAAATCAACGGGTCCTAATAGCTCCGAAAAAATTTTGGTTAATCTGAACCGTTGATAAAAGAAATCGCAAAATCTTGATCGTTGCAGGATCAGGACTCTACATGCTTAGTAAAGAAGTAGGGATAGGGATATATAAAAAAATTTGAATACTGAAGTTCCTTGATTACTTGACTGTCAGAGGATAATAAAGTTGCTACAAATATTTACCTTGACTGCCAATTTGTCAATTAATATACAATTGGCTTGCCGTATCAGATTGGCTCCAATTAAGAAAGAAAAATAACCCGTATCACTAGTTTCTATCTTTTACAAATCAATAATAAAATGTTTAGCGGAGTCAACATTTTTAGGGGGGGCAAAAATGTTGTTACAACTTATATTATTACTGTCACATATCCATTTATCAAGGGTGTGTTTGGATGAGAGAAAAATAGTGCTAACTTGGGTTAGCTACTATTCTCAATTGTTATTCTATGTTTGGATGTTGGATTTGCTTTTCAAAACAATTGGTTAGTATTGGTTAGGTGCTATTTTACTATTCCTAGTAATAGTTGGGTTAGCTATTCTTAGGTTAGTGACTATTTTCACTAATCCACCCATCCATCCAAACACACCCCAAGTAACTTGCGGAAAGCAAGGGGGTCCAAAGTTTGGATGAGTAAACAAAAATGAATGAATAAACTTACGGCTTAAAGATTACAAATTGAAGTTCAAACAAAATATTCTTTTTTTTTTTCTTTCAAAAAAAAAAAGATATACTTTCTATTCATTTCTTTAATTTGGCCATTTATTTCTCCTAAATTACGTCAATCAACTCTGATCACGACTGATCTCAGTCATATAAATGAGCAAACTCCAAAAAAAAAAAAAAAAAACATTCGAATGAAGAGATGGAGTGACAGCAGACCAGCTGAACAAACAAAACATCACAAAGAAAGGTTCGTTCAACTTCTCCAATGGCTTATGGCCCGTGGCAGACGTAGAAAGATGAAAACACATGTGGTATTCACAGCCCTTCGCTTCCCCAGTCCGTGTGCTTCCTTTCACTCAGTCCTTGGTCCTTACAGAGGAGACCTGAGGATTGAGATGGGTGAGAAATGTGAACTGTGCATCAGGAACGGAGACAGGGGTGCTGGGGGGGCCATGGCCCCTCCTATGATCCTTAAAAAAAAATTTTGGTATGATATTTTAGGTTAAATATATTAAAATAGTTAAATATATTAAGATATGCCCCCTATGATCCTTGAAAAAAAAAATTTAGCATATTATTTTAGGTTAAATAAATTAAGATGGTTAAGTATAATGCCTTCTATTATGTTGATTTTTGTAATGAAACATAATAGCTTTGACCATGTAATAATATGATATATAACCATTTTAATTTTCAAAAAACTTGTTGCCGCATTATATTTTTAACCCTCCCTATAATAAAATCCTGGCTTCGTCCCTGCCGTGCATACTGCATACCGCATAGGAGCATTAGAGAAAATCGGAATATCAAAAAGATCTGCCGCGGCGGGCCCAAGACCGACGGCCTTCATCCGAGATGACGTCGATGGATGCATAGAGCATAGAGCACTGTTGCATGCACGCTCTGCGAGGCTGGGTTGGTAGGTCCCATGTATGTGCCAGAAGCATTTTTACTTTAGTTTTTTACTTTTTTTACAATTTTTTTTTTTTTTGCAAAGGACAAGTTACAAATTAAAACGCCCTTTTTACGGATTTAGTTACCCTTTTCACTTTTTCAGCTTGAAGAGGATCCATCAACTGAGAAACTGACAAAATGTGACCTGCTGAGCATAGAATTAGATCTCAAAAAGTAAAAGGTAATTAAATCTTAAACTCTCAAGTAACAAAATTAATTGATCAAAAATGTGTTGTGTATATATTGTTTCATGTGTCAAGGACTCAAGGTATATATAATTTTATTTTGGGGTAATGCCTTTGGACCCCAATCTTTTGTCAAGTGATAAACACTCCTCAAACTCTTATTTTGTGACAAACCACCGCCCCCAATCTTTGGAGATGATAGAACTTTTATATCAAAAAATCCAATATCCTTTTATTAGGAGTAAGGATAAGTCTATCGGTATCAAAACCATTGTTACTCTACAATTTAAGTATTTAACATGTACAATTTTGGTGATTGATTGGCATTTGGCAGCATGGCAAGGGCCAATCTTCACATGGCGATTTTTTATCGTTTATAAGGATGTAGATGTCTACCTGATAAAGCGATCCGATCAGTATACAAATTTTTGTACAAAAATTAGATTATCAGGAAGGACGGTTGGCGTGCATAGGTTTTCGAAAGGGACCGGAATTATATATTGAGGTGAGAAAAAGTTTTGTATTTATTTTAAATCTTGGATATTTATTTCTTCAAGAAAAATAAAAAAATAGGGTACATTTCTTAACTTCTTTTTAAGCCAATAATTTAGCAAGTGCTGAAATTTTTTGAAACATGATCTTTAATTATAATTTATATTCCACGACTAATTTTTCTATCATTTTTTTTTTTGGAGAACCTTCCTCTGAAGTTGAAAACAGATTTTGATTTTGATACGAGTCTTAAAGTAAATTGAACGGATCACATATTGCGTGAGCACGTCGCTCAAATCGAACCTATGTTACAATGCGCTCAAATCAGTTACGATCCAAATTAGATTGGAGGGTCCTCCAATACCCATCAGACAATTGAGATTATTTCAAACCCCCCACCCCTCCAATAAAAAAAAAAAAAATACAGTCATTGGATTGCGATTGGATTGGAGGACCTCCAATCCAATTTGGATAGTAGCCGATACAGACTCATGTACGTAATACAAAAATATTGCTTGCTCTTTTTTTTTTGAGTGAAAGCCCATAGGCATAAAATATTGTTTGCTCTTCTGCGTAATTTATTTTTGAATATGAATCATTTAATTTTGATAAATCCAAAAAATGCAATCATTAAATCTGCCTTTTAAACACCTAATCTAACAGTCAAATGCAGATTTCCTCGTGGTGGATCAAGGTCAGAAACTCATCTGAAGTCTGAACAGAGGAGCATGCAGAGGGCCCTTACACCAATGATCAATCCAGATAAAAGTGGTCACATACTCACATTACAGTATTACACTAAGTCACTAATCACTGGATGGTAAAACCAGTTTCTTTCTTTTAATCAAAACCAAATGATTAGATTGCATCACAGACATAAATAAAAAAATAACACTACTTTTCATGAGATGACTCCTATCTTGGAAGGTGATCCCATATGTATGTATAGGAGTCCGTATCTGCTGTTATTCTTATAGAATAACAGGACCCTGTTATTCTCGTCCTAGCCGTTAGATCAAAACGGACGGATATGATCGACCAATTTTAGATTATAGAGGTCTTTTTTGAAAAAATTTCATCCATGGATTTTGATCCAACGGTCCTCAGTAGAAAAGTAGGGTCCTATTATTCTAAAGAGAATAACAGCAGATTTGAATTCGTATGTATAGTATATATCACTGTTGTCCATAGTAACAACTCTTTAATTCGGGATTCGTTCGGCGAAGTTAAAAATTCGGGATTCGGAAATAATTCGGATATTATTCGGAAATAATTCGTTTATGTAATATAAATAAAATTATAAAAAATTATATTTTTACTTGACAAAATCAACAACAAAATACAATATTTTGTTGGTTTCATTGCCACACAAGATCAAAGAACGAAAAAGAAGACTCTGCCAACCCATGTGACAGAGGAAATACATCAATCCTTATCCTCTACTACGCAGCAGTCCAACCGTTTGATTTGTCTCAAGATCCGTGCAACTGAACCCCCTATCAATTCTAATCGTTGGATCGCTGCGAAGCGAAATGCTGCGCAGTAGAGGATGACCACGCGAAATACACACCCCTTATGTTGAACACTGCCAAACATGAGGAGATTCCAGTTCAAACAAATGGGAGCTGAATATGTCAAAAATTCGCGAATTAAATGCTATTATTCGTCATATACGCGAAGAGTACGCGAATTATACGGATAACTCCCGAATCAATGATTAATTCGCCGATTCATTTGATGGAGGTCAAAATACGAATTATTCGCGAGTCTTGTAACTATGCTGCTGTCTGCAAGTAGGTGTGTGTTGAACGTAGAGACGGACGACACGTTACTTTTTTTTTTGAATATTGACGACACGTTACTTGCACACGTGTTTGGTGCTGGGACAGCAATTCATATCTCCTAACGTACTGTAGTTCACGATGCCAGCCGTTAGATTGCCTCCAAATTGTGAACTACAGTACGTTGGTGTGTGAGTTGGAGATAGTGGCACGGCCTAAGCTCTAAGAGTATCTCTAAGAGACTCTCTAAAAATAGATCCCAGTATACCTATATTGGGTGTCATCCTAAATTTTTGGAAGCAAATTTCACCTCAATCCCTAACAGATTCCCAAAATATGGATCCCAATACATTTAAACGGTCTAGATTTGGCTCTAGTTTTTTGGGAAGTTGGATTGGAAGTGCCCAAAAAGCCACCAAAATAGCTTGATTTGGCTCTGATTTTGGGAGTACAAAAAATAGAGATAGTTTTTTGGGTATCTCCTGGAGACGGTTTTCTCTCTTAATATCCAAAAAGCTATTCCTTTCTTTTCTTTTCTTTTCTGTCTGTACGGTACTGGGTTTGGTCCAGACATTGTCGATCTACTCTAAGCTGCCTATCGCCGGTGGTCTGGGTTGTGGGCCACACTTGTCATCGAGTCGAGACAATGGATCGAGTTCCTTCCTGGACACGAGGACTCGGGTCCGACGCTTACCGGATGGATGGATGGATGTGTTCGAGGTGAAGAGTGTAAAATTGGTTTGGGGAATCTTGAAAAAAGAAATGAGGGATTTAGCAAAATGTTTTTGACGATAATAATAATAAAGTGTAATGACAACGTATTTCGGTCTCCACCCAGATCATAGATATTAATTAATCATGATTCATGCATTTTATATGTTGCAAACATTATCCTATAACAAAAGAAAGTACACTAAGCTATTCCCATCCCAATTTCTATTTAAAAAAAGAGAGATTATCTTTGTCCCCTTAACTACATCAGTTATTCATGTCCCAAACTAAATTGGTAATATTTTCTCTTTCTTTCTTTCTTATATTCTCATAAATTTTGATTGAATTTTTTTTATTCTTGATCTTTCTATTGTATATATATATAAGTATTTTGTTCGATTAAGAGGATTTTTAAGGGGTGTAGTTATCAACTTACTTAAAAAAAATACCAGTAGGCAACTATATGTTAATCATTATTTATCCATGCACAGATTTTAAAATATATCAAGTGATATATTTTCAACATAATTTACTTTGTGTCCTACGGCATTTTCCTTTTGCCATATTTAATAATAAATGGCATTTGAAAATAAGCAAAAAATGAAGAAAAAATTACTATTCAAAATCTTAAAAAGTTGAAAACGGACGTGCTATAATATAATTTTTCCACATATAATACTTCCTGATTGATAAGCCAACCAGCCAAGAATATTGACAAAAGAGAAAAAGGGAATAAAAAAAAAATACACTAGTCATTTTTTACTCTACAATTTTGGCCTGACTATTTTGCACTAAAATCTTTTTTTTCGAACGTATCATAGAAAAAAAAAATTCATGACAAATTTTTGCATGTCTTGATTATTTATTTATTTTTAAGTAAGTCAGAATAGCATGCCTCAGTTTAAAAGGTTCTTTTTTTTCTGAAAAGGAAATGCTACCGAAAAAAATATTATATTCTGTTTTTTTAGTGACAAAAAAAATTATAGTCTAGATAGGTTAATTCTGTTTGGGCAATAACTAATACGTCAGCGTGTGTTTTTTAAAATTTTTGAATGGCTAACTTGGTTATTTGACATGGACTTTTAACCATCCAGTGGTATAAATATTGAGGAGCTGCTATCCAGCTGATCTCTTCTTTGTGTCCGAGCCAGGTACGGTGCTATGAAGCACGTCGACCGTTGGATCGCCTTAAGATTTGTGTAAGCTCGGATCTCAAAGCAATCCAACGGTTCAAGTGTTCCGTGGTATTGTACCTTAAGACAGAGGATGTGAAATAAAAGAGTTCCGTTACGGGCCATATACACGCTTGAATTAGATCTTTGCAGTCCGCAATATATATTTATTATCAATTTCGACACAGAAATTGACTTTATTGTTAACTTAGATAAGTTATAATCAAACAATTAGTTGGATTACTTTTTTATTGTCCATTAAGGTATTGGCAGGTCGAAATATAAAGTACAATATACATATAATCAAAATCTCAGTTTTGAGTCCGGAAGTTTAGACGATTAATTAACTGGTTAAACCTCAGATTGCTACAGTATGCGAGATCTCTGAAAAGTTGCGTCCGATTGTGCTGTTATTCTTCTGCGACAACAGGACCCGTTATCTCGACAGTGATCGTCGGATCAACACCGAACGGTTCAGATTCAGTGCAAAGTTCGGTTTTTGAAGTAAAAAAGAGTTTTGCCGAACAGATCTCATCTATCCATTTTAATCCGACGGTGCCGATCGGAAAAGCAGGACCCTGTTATCCAAGGGAAGGATAACAGCGGGATTGAATCCTGAAAAGTTAACACGTACACTATTTGTTTAGTGCAATTTTTGTATCAAGCAGCACTGTGACACTGTGTAGCAGGCAGAGCTGTTAAGCTTAACAAAAAATGCTCGATGCCATGCTGCACTAACTCGAAGTGAAGGAACAGCTTTTTCCAATGAATGAATGGAACTCTCAAAAAGCTCTCTTACATAAAGCTCCTGAGATTGAATAAAACAACTTTCCCACTGCTTCAGGCTCTACAGAGGATTCTACCGAGAAGCGCACCAGTGCACCACCCCCCAGAATTTGTGTCCGTACGCAGGGGGCCTAAAGCGATCGGTCATCATCACCCATCAAGTTCACTCAGTCACTGTAACAGTAGTAGTAGTAGATGGTGTTACTTACTGGTGTACAGTACAGGTACAATACAACAGGCACAGCCACTGTCCTATGATTCGTAGACCTCTTTACAGTCCTCGTCGTATTCCACTATTCCAGCCACTCCTACCTTCATCGTATTTACCTCCATACGGTACGCCTATTCCGTACATCTGTGTGCCGAATCATATTACCGTTGCGTTCACTCACACAGCAGCGCGCAGGCAGGCAGGCAGGAAACCCTCTAATACCTTCTGTTACCCGCACGTCTGCGTTTGCCCTGTAACGGACTCTTTACTCCTTAATCACCGACCTGTAACGGAAAACTTAACCGTCTTCTTGCAACAGAAAATCCGGAGAAGCGCAACAGGGAGTAGAGTACTACTGTAAGGGTATTTCCGACATTTCATTTCATCTAAAGAAGACAAGACACTCTCTGTGTGTGTCTCCACTCTCCACTCTACTAACTGATCTACTACATACAATACAAGTCTTCCCTCCCTCGCTACCACCATGCCCCTTTTTGGGTTTTAAATCCCCTGCCGCTCTCTTCAGCCTCCCCCCTTTTCCCCTCTCCTTCCCTCTTTAGCTATCCCTCCCTCCTGCAGCCCCTTGCTACTACTCGCCCTTTGTCCTTTTCCTCCCACTCTATCACGTTAAGGCGGAGGGAGGGCGGGCGGGCTGGACGGACTGGGACAGTACCGATGGCATATATGTGTACGGACAGCGGCAATCTGATGGCGATCGCGCAGCAGGTGATAGCGCAGCAGCAGCAGCAGCACCAGAGGCAGCAGCAGGAGCAGCTGCACCAGATCCAGGCCTCCGCTGCCGCCGCCGCCTCCGTCTCCTGGGCTGCTGCTGCTGCTGCTGCTCCCGCGCCCGACCACCACCACCACACCGCGGCGTCCTTCGCGTTCTCCGACCCCTTCTCCTTCCCCGCGCCCCAGCCGTTCAAGCTCGCCGAGGACTTCGACTCCGATGAGTGGATGGACAGCCTCATCGTCGGATCGGGTGACCTCTCGCCGCTGTTTGCCGATCCGCCCTCCTCCACCGATCTTGACCACCTCATCCTGCCCCGCGGCGGCGCCGATGTAATGCCCATCGATCCGTTGCCGCAGGTCGGTAAACCGGATAAAGAACCCGAACCCGACCCTGATCCCGAACCTAATTTGAAGGCAACGGTTCCTTGCTCGTCTTCCCAATCCCTCGCTTCCCCATCGTCCTCTCACCCGGTTTTGAGATTCTTGTTAGACTGTGCAAGGCTTGTAGGTTCAAACCCCGATCTTGCCGTGAAAACCCTATCCCAGATCAGACCGTTGGTCTCGAAACTCGGCGATCCAATCCAACGAGTAGGATTCTATTTCGCCGAGGCGTTGTCGGTTCGGCTCACCTCGACTGCCTCGCCTCCTCCCCCGTCTTTCTCAAGCGAGGAGTTCACGCTATGTTACAAGAACCTGAACGATGCTTGCCCCTACTACAAGTTCTCGCATCTCACGGCGAACCAGGCGATACTGGAGGCTACGGAGTCTGCGTCCCTGATCCATATCGTCGATTTCGGGGTCATGCAAGGAATCCAATGGGCAGCATTTTTGCAAGCGCTTGCGACCCGGCCCAGTGGTAAGCCAACCCGGGTCCGCATATCTGGCGTACCGTCCCCTTTACTTGGTACGTCTCCAATGCGTTCACTTACTGCAACAGGGAACCGGCTCCGCGAATTTGCCGAGATATTGGAGTTGAATTTCGAGTTCGTACCCATTCTTACCCCCGTCGATCAATTGACCGGGTCGGACTTTCGGGTTGACCCGGATGAGTCTGTTGCGGTCAACTTCATGCTTCATCTGTACCACTTGCTAGATGACTGCATGGAGCGTGTGCAATCGGTGTTGCGGGTTGTAAAATCGCTCAGCCCGGAAGTCGTTACTTTGGGCGAGTACGAGGCGAACCTGAACCGGGTCGGTTACGTGAACCGATTTTCAAATGCATTGAATTACTACTGTTCTGTATTTGAGTCAATCGAGCCAGCCATGGCACGGGACTCGCCAGACAGGCTCGAGCTCGAGCGAGTCATATTTGGTACCAGGATATTCCGTGCAGTTGGGCTTGCCGAGGGAATCGAACGGACGGATAGGATGGAGGAGGCCGGAGAATGGGTTGCTCAGATGGAGTTGTCCGGGTTCAAGCCGGTCCAGTTCAGCAATTATGCTATCAGTCAAGCTAAGTTGTTACTCTGGAACTATGACTACAGTACAAAATATTCCCTTGTGGATTCACCTCCAGGTTTCCTTTCCCTAGCTTGGGACAATAAGAAATTGCTTACAGTATCATCATGGAGGTGATGTATGAGTTGAGAATTTTAATATATTTTTTTAGATAATTTTGAATATTGCTTGTTGAATGAGGGTAGATTAAGAATTTAAGATTAGATGGTGTGATTAGGTGGGGTTGAGGGTAGAAAAGCAGGGTTAATTAACTAGTTGATTAGGGGATTGTGTAGTTTGCCTGATGATGGGGATTGGTAGCTGAGATTAGTAAGTGCTAATTGTAAAGAGGGTGGAATGGAATGGGGACAAAGAGTTACTTTCTGATGGCTATTGCATGCTAGTTGTTTTGACTAATGTGGTTGGTTTTACCCTTCAGTGAGGTTTCTCTGTTTTTATGATATGCAATTTGGTGCGGTTAACCTTTCAGAGAGTTATTTTCTGATAAAGATAAACCCCACCAGATTTTTTCACTAAATGGCAAGGCTTGCACAGGTGCACAAAGCCACTCGTTTATTTAGCAACTTCCTATTTGAAGGCTTGTAAAGCTAGACTTCCATATCTTGGCATCCACTTCAATAAAATGCCATCATAAAAGCTTTATTAAAAAGTGAGATCTAGTGTCTACAGAAAAACTGTCCATACCGTCTATGGGTTGCATTTCAGGATGCACCTGTTATATTTTAGAGTGTATCTGTTACATTCCCTTGGGGGTTTTATAGCTTCACTAATGTATTGAGCTTATGTATTTGGTAGGTAAGTATTTGAACCACATCAAGATATAGATTCTTTTTTCAACGGCATTTTAGTCTCATATTATTACTTTTCAGTAATACTCTAAAGCAAATAGCTTCCGTTGGTTCAATCTCGAGCTTTGTAGATCTTACCCACTGAAACAAATCTGTGTCGGCTGCAATGATATGAAGCAGAAAAAAAAAATAAGACCATACAACAATTTTTAATTTAGGGAGTATTGAGAAATTTGCTACACAATAACACAAAGGACTAAACTTGGGCAATTGTATCCTTTATAATAGTATAGGAAAAATAAAATTGAAATCTTTGGTATAGTATGCTTAATTATATCTGTGATGACAAAACTGACTAATAAGTTCTTCATTTTAGGCGCAGAATAAACAACTTTTAATCATACTATTACTTGGTTCTTCTTATGGGTATACATATACAGGTCCAGATACTTTTATCGCTGAATGGATATTCCGGTCCTTTAATATATGAGCCCAACAGCACATGGTAGCCTCTTTAACATATGGATCTATTTCATGACCCGACCCATAAGGAGATTTGGTTGAAGGCTTTCTCTAAGCGGTCCTACTGATAAGTTTAATTAGGCCTCCTTTTCTTTTGAAGTTTGTTTTGGGCTGTCAGGATTTGTATTGCTCGCAAGTAACGGATGGGCCAGCATTCTTATTATACTATAGTAAGCAATAACATGGAAGGCCCAACACGAAACTAACATGCAATAACCACGAAAGCTTTGGTCACCGGTCACCACACATGGATGGAAACTTGGAAAGCAATAGCAATTTCGCATTGACTCCTCGTTTGCGGTGATGGAAGAGAAAAATACAACCCATCTATATCTATCTGCGTCACTGCGTATTGTATGTGAAACAGCTCTAGTTGTCATCCGTGTAGCTTAAGAACTGTTTCTTTTTGAATTTCTGCCTATAAAGATAAAAAACCATGGATTAATATATCAGTGAAGGGTTCGGTTTTATTAAGAAAGATCGTCGAAACGACAAAGTTGTATTTCAACGTTCTTTCTAAAAATGGGTTCAAGATTTTTTGTACTGTAAATGCATTAGAAAGAATATCATAAATATAAATATTACTTATTTTATGTATTTCTGGTAATGTACGCTCATATAGTGAAGATTAAAAACTCATTATCTAGATATTAGGAAAAAAAATATAACTTGCATGATTGTAGCTGTAATTTTTGCACGTTATTCTTATATTTGTTAAATTATTTTTATTTATTACGGAATTGATCTTTGGTCTAGCCGTCTAGTAACAAAGACAAATTCTTTATCCGGAGGTTGCAGGTTTGAAACCAAAATAAAAGATTATTTATGAACAATTAAGGGTTTGACAGCTTAAGACTTCCAATCTTATATCAAGAAAAAGACTATTTTCGGTAACAAAATTTTAAATATCAATATGGACAAGAAATTATTTCTAATAGTTAACTATTTTTAGCTGGTGTTGTAATTACTATCATTATTAATATCTTAAATTTGTACATTAGATGCCCAAATTTATTTTAAAAAAAATTATATTTTCGGTTACAAAATTTTAAATATTAGTATGAGCAAGAAAAAGAAAAGTCCAATTTTGGTCTTGAAACTATTTTTTGGATCGAATGGTCCCTAAATTATTGTGTTTGGTTCAAATTAGTCTCTAAACATTTGGTTCAAATTGGCTTTTGAACTATTTTTTTATTTAATTTGGTCCATGAACTATATGGTTTGGTTTGTGTTACTCCCCATTTTACTTTTATTTATGCTAACTAATATAGTTTAGGAACTAATTTTAGTAATAATTAGATAAAATAAAAGTATCTGGGAAGGGTGATATAAATCAAAACTATAAGTTTAAGAATTAATTTGAACAAAAAAATAGTTGAAAGACCAAATGCAATAGTTTAAGAACCGATTTAAACTAAAAAATAGTTTATAAACTAATCTGTACCAAATACAATAGTACAGGACCAACATCTAACTTTTTCCTCAATAAGAAATTGTTTGCAATAGTTGGATTTTAGCCGGTATTGTAATTACTATCGTTATTAACATCTTATTAATTTAAGAATTCTTCTATATGTAGTTGTCTACGAAATTACCTATTTATACAAATTCCAACTAAATATAATCATCATTCAGTAATTTAGATCTACCTAAATTAATACTCTCTCGCACCGGGAAAAGAATCTCCTAGAAGCCGCTAGAATTGGTCCCCCCCAACCCCCCAAGCCGCACATCGTTTCAATACAGAGACTTAGCCACAGCACATCCCAGCTTCTATTGACGTAAGCAATGACGTATTTGGCGAATGAATAATGGACCTCCGCAATCTTCACGCGAAACACAGCCTGTCGTCAAGTCGTTTTCTACTTCTCCTCATTTTCCAATTTCCTATCTTCGACAGTCTGTCACGCAACGCAAACCGCCTCTTTCTTTCTGCCGACACAAACAACCGCCTTTCACGTGGCCTGTCGAATAGCAGGCCCACACCCGTAACGATCCGGACCGTCCATGACTAAACCGACCTAGATCCACCGTCGAGATTGCATCGCTCGTACTATATATGCCGAAACCTATTCTATTCCTCTCCTCACAAATCCCAGCGCAAACTGGTCCGCTTCCTCTCTTTCTCTCTCCCCAAGCCAAGATCCAGATCCAGCCGTTGGATCGTTGCCGACGGTGGCTGCGGTGATGGCGGAGGATTGATGCGGGGCGGGTAGGGTGTGCTGATGATCGATGATCGATGATCGGAGATGGCGGCTCGGGACTCCGGGGCTCTGAATTCCTGAGATCTATCATCTATCCACCAGTTTACTAGTTCTTTCTTAGATCTAGAGGTTTTGAAACGATGAATTTGAGGTATCCTCATAGTATTCAATTTCCTCTTACCAGAGGCGGTGGGTGACTGGACTGACTGCCTGATGGCAGATCTGGCGAAGATCTGATCTGAGTTGTCCATGGCTGAGATTTCGAAATCGAGGTTCAGATCTGGGTCTTGATCTGGCGCCGATCTTGATTCTCCTGGTGGGGACTTCGAGTTTCAGATCTGATCTCGGCAGATCGTCAGACCGATCTGATGCGGTTATCTGGCAAAGGTGATTTGATTCATTCAAGAAGACGAAGATGATGGATCGAAAAGAACTCCTTCGCGCATCTAGGAGCAAAATTAATACGAGTAGATCTGCGATTGATGAAGTTTGGATTCGGTGTTTGATTCTATCAACTGGAAGTTGTGGTAAGTGTGTATGGTTACAGCTGTAAGCTTTCTGATCTGATATATCCTGTATACTGTATATAGATTATGTACCTAGAGACCTTTGCCATGTCGGGTGCGCTCGCATGGCAGGTCGCCGTAGTAATAAAAAAAAGATATTTTGTTGTTCGGGGGAGATCGCATGGGGATAATTTTTTTGAGCCCCAGGTTCTCCCTCTTGTGTTGCTGTGTTCTTGTTCCTCTTTCTCTCTCTCTCTTTTCTTTCTTTTCCTTAGGATTTCCCTACAGATCTCGTGATTTCTGCACAATTATCGTTGATGATGGAAGCCTTGCAATTGAAGCCTGCTGAACTGCTATATTGAGGTATATAACTTTAGATATTTAACACATGTAGTTACCCGAATTGGACTATTGTCATTAAATTCCTGTTAATATACGTTGGTAAAATATGAAGTCACGCACACTAGAGCATCAGATCCAACTGAATAATACACTTAGTTTAATTTCAATTTTAACTTTAATTTTAAAGTATCTACCAAGTTCGTTCCATAGGCTGATAAATTGGTTGTGGTCAAGAAGCATACTTTAAAAGGTTCCGGACTAGATAATTTATTTTAAATTATACAGGCTTCCACATATGGCTTCCCTATATGCATATTGACTGAGAACTTGAAACTCCATCTGCTTGTTCCTCTGATTATTTTTCCTCTAACATTGAATTGGCTATATATTGCTGGCAAGAGTTAACTTTATGTTGAGGCATGAGATTTAATCATCTTGCATGTTATGTTGAGAATTTATATTAGTTCCCCTTGGATAAAATTTATATTTATGTTATTTCCCTCGGACCTTATTTGTCTGAGGCTTTTTTGGATCCGACTTTAGCAGTCCATTATTATTATTATTATTTTGTTTTATTAATTACTTGTGACTGTTGATCACAATACATTACAATTTGGATGCAGTAGCTTTTTTTTTTTTTTTTTTTTTTTCATTTGCATCTCATTGGAGGTAGTTAGCTCGAGGTTGTTATTATATAAATTATTGAATTAATGGAAAGTAAATTTTTGGGTTTGTTCAGTGATTTTACTGATTATTGTTATGCTATTTGGGGCAGATGACGAGTCTGTATTATGTTCTTTGTTGATGATATCTTGGAAATTATTTATAAGGAAGGAGATTTGTAGACTAGAATTACAATCTAGCTTGTACGTTGGAATTATTATGATGGTATCTTATTACAATGCTCACTTTCTATATGTTTTGTTAGTATGTTATTATTAGGCTTATTGTGATGATATATTTTGCATTAATTATGTGCTAATTTGTTTCATGCAGTGGTGCTTAATCGTCTGTCCGTTTGTGAATGATTACAGCTTATTAATATTCAGGAATCCTGAAATGTTAGTTGTAACATCAATTTGGTTTTTAGTCACTTGGATGTACGTGGCCTGAATGCTCTGGGCTATTGAATATGCTTTTGTACATATGGATGTTACATGTTATGGAGCTACGGGGTTATCACATATCTGCAGGTATGATCTCAAAGATAGTATGCTTGGACATTGCATTATTAGACCTTGTTAACATAGAAATAATATCGTTGTCTATTATTGAAAAACTGTTCATACATGTTAACATCTTGGAATATGACACACATTTCAAAATGTATTGTGGACGTTATAGATGGTTTTTCGGTCGCTAGGTATTATTTTTCAAATAATTTTAAATATTAAAAGAATCAGGAATTAATTAAATTCTTAACTAAATGTTGAATGAAGTTTTGACTGGTGATCTTAAATGAGATTACAGAATGGATCTTTAGCTCAAACTAATTGGTCAGAGTCCCTGAATCTTTCGGGGGGATGGTGGTTCGAATCCACCAAGATCCTTTGATTTTCCTTTTAGCTGTAATTGGCTGTTATAAAATTATTGAAGTGATTTTTTTTTCTGTGCAGTCAAACCTAATGTTTCTTACTGTAATACCATAATTCTTAAAGAGAACGAGTTTCAATTTCAAAAAATTATAATTGTACTGATAGCAGAATTATATTCGGACGATATCATTCTTTTTCGTGTATTATATGCATAACGTTTGTTCTTTTCTCGTTTAATGGTCATCTAAAGCTGGAGCATGAGCATTGCATATTTAAGAAGGGCAATGGGGAGTTTGTTCATGTTCTTCGTGGTGCATTTCATCGCTGTTTCAAGTGTTTTTTGCCCCTAGTTAAGGAATCAACATTACAGTTTTGTAATTTAGTCTTAAATTATTATCCATTAATAAATCTAGTGATCAATAAAATGAACGAATGCTTTTAATGAGGATGTTCAGCTCATCATGTATTTTACTGTGCAGGATTATAGGAGGGTTGTTTTGAGATTGACTTAAACGAATCTTAAAGCAAGATCTAACAGTTAGAGCCCTGGGTAGTAGGGGATATGAATTGAGATGTTCATTAATCATTACCTATCTATCATGAAACCGTATAAAACACCGTATGTCCCCAGAAATGCACTCAACCGGTCAATCGAGCCCACATGTTATGGCCACAACGCAATATCAAAGTGAATATCACCTTTGAGGTACAGGTGGCAAAATCTGATTTGATATGAAAAATCTGTTCAACTCAAGTTTTAGGGAAAATCAAACTGATTCGAACCTAATCTGTGTTTTAGGAAACTTAAGCTGACCTGAACTCGATCCAACTCGAAATCCAAGCTAAACTGAGAATAGAGGTGCAAAAGTTGACCAAACTCGAACAACAGATGTCAACCTGATATACCTGATCTGACCTGACCCAAAAAAATGCCGGTGGTCGTTAACCCAATACCCAATCTGACCTGACATTTGTATTCGGTCAAACTGACCTGACCGAAACCCAAACTCGACCTGACAATCTGTCACCTCTAACATCACCCATCTTATCAAATATAAATATATGATTCCCCATCTTAATTGAGTACCGAGTAGTCTTGTGTGATAGGCTGGCTGAGGCCTACTAATGGGCGTTTCAATGGACGGATTCAAATCCAAACACACAGGGAATATGAGTATTTACGCTTTCCTAATGGAGGCCTGTATATTCGACTATTTGGGCCTCCTAGAAACATTAAATCCTGCTGGCTTCTTTATTTCTTTTTCTTTCTTGGGTCTTCTTTCTCCGTTATTTTGTACAAGCATTTATTTCTATTGGACCTGTATCATAGGCATGGTGGATTCCTCTCTGACTTGTGTAAATTGCTTCAGCAAGCATTCTGAATTTCCGAGCGATTTAATTTGGAGTTTAATATTATGGTGATTTAATTTGGCTTCAATTTTATCGTGGAGAAAAATTGAATCGATATGATTGGAGCACCCTTACTTTGAAGTTTGAACAGACGTCAGATTTGTATATAATGATGAATTCAATGTAGATGTAAAATTAAATAAAACAAATTTCATGTTTGGTGGTAAAGAGATGCAATATTTTAATTTTAGGGATTTGTTCAACGGACATGTATAATTCAAAGTAAATATTATAGGAATGACTGTTTTAATAAGTTTTAACTTTTTAGTTTCTATTACTTCGGAACTACGTTTATTTGTCATATCAATAATAAAAGCATATTCTAATTATTTATTTTTAGAAAAATTGTAATACACCCCCGGTTTTATTGAAACCTAAATAAGAGATTACATAATAGAACTTATATAATATAATCTCTTATTTTGGATTTAATGAAATTGGTGAAGCATTTCACTTTTTTTCTTCAATTTTTTTTATCAATTTCATAGTAATTATTAATTGGGTTCTTGTTATTTTATGCCAAGGTTAGATGATTGCAATCCTTATAAGTTAAGGAATATTTCCGTAAACTTTTGTCTATTTCTAAGATTTTCTTATGAATTTTTACAAAATTTTTGAACTATCCAATTGTCAATTTTGTCAAAATAAGGATTGTCAACCGATCCCTCCCCAAATATTACTTTTCTAAAATGCATACTTCAAAAATTAGATTAGAAACTACGTATTTCCAAAAAGTGTTTAGTGTTTATATCTTGGGTACATATAAATAGTGAAGAGAAGGAGTAAAAATAACTTCTTGTTTTTTTAAAAAAAATCTTTTATGACATTATAAGAGTTCCTTTTTAATAGATTAGGATATAGGAATCCTTCATCTGCTTACTTTATCTCGGTGCATCCCTAAATTAGCAGTAAAAAAATTAACCAAATCAAAAATAGAAATTCTCAAAAACACGGTTTTTCTTTTTCTTTAAATCTTTTATGACATTATAAGAGTTCATTTTTGGGATTAGGATTTAGGAATCCTACATCTGCTTACTTTATGTCGGTGCATCCTTAAAATTAGTACTTCAAAATTAACCAAAACAAAAATAGAAATTCTAAAAAACACGGTTTTTCTTTTTCAAGCTGTTTTCTCAAAAATTAGCTGTCTTTTTTTTTATCATTGTCTTTTTTAGCACACCACAAAAAACTCTAAAGAACGCAACTTGCATGACCAAAACAAACAAGGAACGAGCACAACGTGTGTTACGCGTGGTTAGACTTAGTAGATCCAATCCATCGGTTCCGTTGGATCATCTCGAGATCCGCGCTGGCACGGATCTCAAGACAATCCAACGGCTGATGCTGTGAACTGCATAATGCAGTACAGCAGGGGATATGAATTGGACCAAACCGCCCTTTGCATCTACCGCCAAGATTTCCCCACAGCTATAAATACAGAACGCATTCTCATTGCTTCCCTCGCTTATTCAGGAGCAGTTTACTTTCCTCCTCTTCGATTAGTTAGGTTTTTTTTTTTTTGATCGGAGGTTTCTGCGTTGGGAAGTTTGTTTGATGGTTGGGAGGTTGCGGCGCGGCGATGGATCTTCGATCTCTTCACGGAGACTCCAGTTTCCTAAGATCTTTCTTCTCCTCAAATTTTAATTTTACATCTTGGATTGGATGAATTTGTGATGAATCTGAGGTAGTTCCCTGTTACTCGATTCTGTTTTGATTAGAGGTGGCGGATGATCGGTTGATAGAAGATCTAGCACCGATCTGATATATCAGGAGTGATTTTAAATCGAGTTCAAGATCTGGTTGTGAAAGAATCATCCGATCAGATCGATCCTGATCTGAAAAGTCATACTGCATGCCGTCATCTGGTGATCTGATGACAAATTCGATGCTGATTCCTTCGGGGGTTATTTCAATTGCTCAGAAGCCCTTGCCTGATTTTCAACAACTGATTGTTGATTTGGGGGATATTTCGATTGCTCCATTGGAAGGTTTGGTAAGTGTGTATTGTTAGTTTGTAACAGGTATAATTAAGCTTTCTTGATTATGTTGTGTAGAATTATGTACTTAGACCTTTGCCATGTCGGGTGCGCTCGCACGGCAGGTCAGTCGTAGTAATAAAAATGTTTTTTCTTGTGTGGGGGAGATCGCATGGGGAGATTTTTTTTAGCCCAGGTTCTCCCTCATGTGTGTGTGTGTGTGTCTTTCTCTCTACCCTCCTCTTACTTAGATCTCTCTTCGGAATTATGATTGCTACGCGACGTACACAATTACTTTCTTTGATGAATGATGATGGAAGATTTCGCAATCGAAGCCCACTGAACTGCTCATATGAGGTATAATTTAAAGTTGAACTTATTGATATTACATAAAAAGAGTTTAGAATAGACACAAGTAATAAAATCTTAAGAAAAGTTCTCAGAAAATAACATCTTATGAAAGCTACACCAATTTGCAGCGGATAATTGATGAGAAGTATTAAAATTAACTTAAACTTTATTCTAGCAATATTATGTAAGTAATTTTTGTTGATAAAAACATTACATGAACAGTCCGAATCATTACATAAACAGTCCAAACAATGATGAATTTGATTCACTTGAAGTTTAAATGGTTGCGTGTTGTTGAAAGTTTATAATTGTTTATCCTTTAAATTACTGGCTTACCTAATGACAGCCTGATTATTGGTGGAGGTATTGATTAGCGGATATATTAATCTTCTGAGTTGAATCATGTCCTTGTTGCATTGATAATGCACATTTATTGTGAAGACCAATTGTTATCATGATAAATTATTTCTCATGTTGTTTCATTAACATTTGGTTATAGTGATTTTTGGATCTGATTGAGGCCGCTGTATGTATATTTGTGGGCAGTTATAATTATTTATTTCTATGAGAAAATAGTGAATGTGCTGAGGTTGCGTAATTATCACTCGAAAATTATATTCTTGATGAAATGCTGTATAAGCTTGTTTCAGCTTCATATGTTATTTTTGTTGGATGATTGGAGATATTCTTGCAATCTGGTTATTTTCATATCTTTGGATGTTTGTTAGGTAATGATGGGCAAACTTGGGACTTCTTTATATCTTTGGATGTTTGTCTGGATAGTTGATGATATATTGGGTTATGAAATGTGAGGATTTCTTGGTTATAAGTTAGTATTTTGTGCATTGAGACGAGGTACATGCTCCTGTTTATATCATGCAACTTATTATTTATATTTATTTTTGTTTGTTCTCATTGTTAATCATTTGATAATTTTAATGATCTTATTTCAGTTGGTTTGCTGTAGAGGTATCAGTTATTAAATGCTTCAATTTTGTCAAAACTATATATGAGTTTGTTTAAATGTTTATGGTTCTAGATTTTTATAGGTGTGCAATCTTATTCTTTTTCTTCTTTTTTTTTTTTAGATAAAAGATGTAATGTCTTGTGTGATGGTTATAATCAGCGAGTGAGATTCTATCTTATTTTCTTGATGGACTGGCTGTATTCTCTGTCTTTTGTACAGCAGTTGCTTGTGATTAGCAGTTTGGTTGGTCTTGAAGGCATCTTTGAAAGGTTGGTATCATTTAGTGAGGCTCTCAAAATAGCTGTGATTAGCAATTTGGTTGTCTGTTTAGCTCTTTTTGTTGGTGTTTGTTGACGAATTTTCTTTCTTTTCTTTTGTTTAAATGTTGATCCTGCAAGCCTTAGTTTTATAATTCAGATCAATAGTTTCAACTGCTACTCAAATTAGCAAAGTAAACTTTCTTTCAAAGGAGAAGATTGAAGCATTCTTTAAATCGAAATGAAGAAATTGAAGCATTCTTTTATTTTGCGAGGATATTGGAATATAAATGGGCATCTTTTATAGAGTTAAGGTGGGATCTGGTTGGTCTTTCTAATTTGAATAAATTGATTGATAATCAGATTTCTTACAAACATTATTATTTGGTTGGCACAACATCTATTTTTCCTTTTGAAGTGGATCTTTAGCTCAAACACTGGCAGAGTCCCTGAATCTTCAGGAGGGTGATGGTTCGAGTCCATCAAGATCCCATTCATAATTACAATTAAGGTACGAATGTCTATTTGGAACTATCAACTTTGGCCTGACTGCAAATTTGTATGGATCCAGCCCTGTAATTGCAATTTACAACTTTGGCATCAGACGGTAACATAGTTTATAAATTTTCGGTATATCTGGTGCAAAGAAATTTATGACACTACCTTATCGAATTATCAAAGAAAAAGATGAAAATCCTTTACCAGATTGGCTCACATAATACTGATAAGAACTAGCATGCAGGGGAAAAAAAGGAAAACGAGGGGGAGAAGAAAAATGAAACCAAGGTCTACATCCTCTTGCCACTTGCCAGTTGCCAGGTTTGGGTAAAACTTGGGCTGTTGGGCACTTGACCAGCAAGGCTATACTATACACAACCCCATCTTGATCCGGTTTTAATCGTTCTTACCAGTCTATCAATTCATCGCCCTGTCAAACATTTTGTCAAACATTGAACTGGAAAAAATGACCAGAAAGGGATTACACATGATGACAGATGCTCCGATGAACAAGGTACAACAAGAAACCCTTTTTGAGGAAGACTGGCCAATATAAATATATGATGTTTGATAAGTTCTTTAAGGATATAGTATTGTTAGTATAAACTCTCATGATCAGTGTTATTGATAATGAAATTGCTATTTAATTTTTGTTTTATTGAACTGGACAGTGATTGTTTGGTTACCCTTGTTCTTTTTTCTCTGCTTCAGTTGGGTGGAGTAATATCTGTAGTAACATTTTTCCTTTGCTTTTATTCTTCACAGATCATAAGCAGGTCTAAATAATCTTTGTTCCAGCACTTTTGTGTGTGTCGGTATCTCTCTTTCTCTAATTCCTGAGCTTACAAGTACCAAAAATATTACTGGTATTGGTGCCTGAAGGACTTGGGTATTAATAACTGCTGTACAATTATCAGAAATTATGACACATCTAAGTGATCTACATTTATTAAACACAGCTCATGTTTGCATTGCGATGCAAAATAGTCTCATACAGAGCTGTGCAGGTTGAAATTAGTAATCACTAAGACAATTCCACAGAATAATCATTTTAACAGCAACTAGGATGTCTGTCAATCAGTGATTTTTACAGCAACTGGTTCCGAACAGTAGGGGCAGTTCCCAAATAAAACATCAAATGACCTGCACAGAAATTGACAATAACAAGATTAGTATATTCTCTGTTTCAATTCAATTACAAACAAATGTTAAGTTAAATTAAATTAATATAATTGCCATACTGTCTAGTCGTAGTAATGGTACGTAGCCAATCCCGAAGGCACACTGTGTGGAAGGCTCTCATACAATTTGTGTTTTCACATTTATAATCAGAAGCACGTCCACTGTCTGATCCGAGCTCTTCATCTTAATGAATATCAAGCGGAATATTAATCAGTAATTTTCAAAATGATATACACACTACTTGGAGCCCTAAATAAGAATCATTCAGAAATCTGAAAAGTCTGCATGCGGTTTGTAATAATCAGTAATGTTCAAATGATATGCGAAGCTTACCAATGGGAAGGTATTGTGCATAACAAATTCCACAATCCATGGTTTCATCTCCTCTTTGAGAAGCACTTGTACCCGTAGTTGGAGGTTGCGGCAATTCAGTTTGTAATACTGTTGCTAGATTCTCATGGAACGGCTTGTCAGTTTTCCTTCAGTTGATAAAAGAGGAAATATAAGAAATTAATAGTAAAAAACAACTTCCTTCACACATTAATCAGAAGCACAAGGACCTATATTTTTAGGATTAAACTGATAATTTTCTGAAAGTATCTTGCTATATCACACCACTTGAGATATGAAGTGAATGTCATAAAAAAATTGCATAATATAATTTTCTGCCAAAAGTTTGTTGCATCACTCTATGATGTGTCCCTGAACCAATTCATATCCTCTACTGCACAGTAAATTACTGTGCAGTAGTCTGGCCGTTGGATTCCCTTTAAGATTCGTGCAACTCAATCTCAAACCCCCCCCCCCCCCCCCCCCCCCCCACCAAACATAATCCACATCGTTGATTCGCTGCGCAGCAGAGGATAAGCACTCATTGAACTATCTAACAAAATGAAATGCTGGTATTGACTATGGAGGTTCAGTCAAAAGTATTAACTAAACTCTTAATTTTAGTGGTTAAATGAAAAGCTATATGATGAATAAGAACAAAATTCCAGATAACATACCATTTTCTGCTATTCTTTTTCCAAGTATTCAGCAACTGGTCCACCTTTTGGTCCGGCCCAAGAAACCGACACCTGGAAGCACTTATATTATTTAGAACTATAACAGATGTCTTCTTCATTTTTGTTTCATTGAAGTGATACTTACTCTGGTAAAGAGTTCGGTTTGCATGGGTTGATGTGCAGCAAAACTGAACAACCCTCACCTGAAAGGGTACGTAAGTATCTTGTGAGATCCTGATAATATTATTTAGCATTATGTAGGTCATTGCTGTGTTTTGTATTTTCGTGTACCCCAATATTTTTTATCAGAGTTATTATCTAGATATCAACAAAAGATGGCGGTTCTGGACCAATAACTTTTGTGCTTTTGAAAAAAAAGTGTTATAGATTATGCAACCAATTGCTAAGGGTAAATGCTTACAAAGAGAGATTTGCCGGCGTGCAGTACCAACAGATATTGCTTCTGGACCAATAACAGAAAGATTGTTGTCTATGCATTCAAGTGTAGACCACAATGCTTGCAATTTCTTCAGATGCTGTTTTTTGTGAAGGTATATAAAAAACAAGAAACCGTTAAAGAACAAGCGGTGGAAACACAACTAGAGAATTTTCATCTGTACTTCTGTTGAACTATAAACATACCTCACGAAACTGATTAATGACACAGATCAACCTCGATGTGCCAGTCCACTTAATTTTTGGTAAATATGGCAAGTGCTGAAATCAACAGAAGTGATAGGGAAAATGTTAAAAGTGTATATCAATTGACACAAAATGCCAGTATCATGTTTTCTAAAATCAACATAGACGAACAGCGTTGATTGTTGGAGGAACTTCAGGGTAGTTTTCTGACAATAGTATCTCCAATACATGGTATATCCCCTTCTCATCCCTAGAAAAAAGAAGTGTCATTGAAATCGCACCGGTAAGTCGCGGCATTATCGCTTAATTAATACAATATTGCAAGAACCAGCCTTTGGTCTAGTGGCTAAGAGCAACGCTCTCTGTGTGGGAGGTCGCGGGTTCGAAACCCAGATGGGAGGTCTTTTATAGACATTTAAATTTGAGTGGCTTGACCCTCATCTTTATCTCAAAAAAAATTTATACAGTATTGCATAAATCATAAACACATATAGTCGGAACATTGTTATTTGATTTGGGTAGACATTTGATTTTATTTCCTAGTACAAAATTGTCCGGTTTGTGTCTCGAACATCGATACTATTTGTAGAATCTTACATGATGCGAAAGGTAAGAGATGATAGGTCTTCATTGGCCTTAACCAGATGCTCCCAACCAATCTCTTCTATCTGTCAATGCCAAAGTTTGTTTACTTTACATACATCAAATGGCTTGCATTTTGAATATAACCACCTAAGAAACTAAAACTAAAGGAACACCTCGATTGCCATTTTTCAAATATATACACATCCTCAAAATAAGTAAATATTCTTATTAATTCATGGTTGAGAAATTATTGAATTGGTAATTAATTAATTATAAAGAAAAAATAGGAATGTTCTCAGGGACATTTTATCAAACACTTGGCGCGCGTACCTGAGAGAAGATGGCGCCAAACATGGCAGGAGGTCGCAACGAGCCCTTTCCCTCCATCGAAGCCAGTGAAGTGAGCCTTGCAATTTCTGAGTGTCAATAAAGTATATGAACGTCCAGTTTTATATACTTTTGGCAGTGTCATGGACTCATGGATCTCAGTTCAAAATTAAAGCCCAGGAACAAAATACTGATCTTTCGTGAATTAGGCCCAAAATGATTCGTAGTTCAGATATAGATTTATAATTAGTAGTAAAGAGCCGAAGCAGTCTTGCTTTGGGCTGAAATTGTTATTTCTTTTAGTAATTTTTTAAGATGATATGTAATGGGCATTAAATTGAGAAAATTGATATGGGTCTTAAGTTTTAATGGGTTGAGACTAGTGTTATGCCAATGGGGGCGGGCGAGCGACGGGCTACGGCGGGTGACGGCGGGCACAAACGGGTGGGTTACAGGGGGTTTTGTCCCGAGGGGAGATCCTTGCCCGCCCCTTTGCCCGTCGGGCTTGGCGGGCAAGGGCGGGCGACGGGCGGGCGAGGGGTTTGGTTGGGCGGCCACAGAGCTCGGGCGGTGGGGCCGGTTGTCGGTCGGTTAGGGCGAATTCCGGCGGGTTAGTGCGGATTCCGGCGGTTTTCCATTAACTTTATTTTATAAGTTTGAATAAGTTTCATTTTTTTTCTAAAAATTCAAAACTTCTTTGCACATTCTTTGCAAACTTTTGTAATTTTGAATAAGTTTTATGTTTTTCTATTTTGATAAAGTAAAATATAATTTTAGAAACTAAGAAACTTGCAAGGGCGGGCGCGGGGGGCGGGCACGGGCGGGAAGAGCAACGACAGGCGGTTGGGTTTCGGGGGGTGACAATAAATATCCAGACCCTTGCCCTTCGAGACCTGCCCGCCTGGACCCTAGATGGGCGAGCGAGAATTAGGGTTCGGGCGGGCGCGGGCGGGCGGCCCGGGACGGGTGGGGAGCACAGCACTAGTTGAGACATTAAAGTACGTCAACGGTGATGATCAATCTAAGTAAGCAATCAACGGCTGAGATTTATTTCTTGGGGAAGATAGAACTTTCATATCAAAAAATCTAATCTCCTTTTATATTAGGAGTAAAGATCCATAGGCCCATTACTGAGGAACCAAGAATTGAAAAGCCGGAACCTTTCTTGTAAACTAGTTGGGCTAATTCATAACAGTAATCTGGTGGTGATGTTGATTAATGATTATGCGAATATGGAACTATGGAAGAATCATATAAATATAAAAAAATGAAATTTGAGGGTACTAAATGAAGGAAGTTCCCAAGCGTTCTCATTTTAACTATCCACACATACACAAAATTTGTTACTCTTATCTTAAATTGTGTAACACTTAACTCTGATTTTATAACAATGTAGACATGTTGACACTAATATTGAGGACACTAGATATGACCCTAAATGAATTCGAAGAATCATACATGCAGCAAATAATAGCAATCAATTGGAATGTGCAGATATAAAGTGTAGTGATAAAAGGAATAAATCACGAAATAGCTCCGTGAGCTTAAGAACACCGTAGATTTACTCTACACAATGTATAAATTTCTCAAAATTGGAATATGCAGATCAGATAAGGCCTATCCGACTTTATGAGATTCCCTTATACAAGCACTATTGCAGCACACAATCTGTGAGAAAAAATGTGTCCCAAATGGCTGTTTAGTGGTACTTTCACAAGGACCTGCAGAAACTTATGACAACATATACTCGGGGATCAGGATCACCAGCTTTTCTTGATCCGACGGTTGAGAAATACTGAAATACTTTGAGATCGGTGCAACAAATATTGAAATACTTTGAGATCGGTGCGACAACCAATCTTGACCATCAAATCGGAAAAGCACACCCTGCTTTTCTAAGAAAAAAAACAGCAGATTCATATCCTATACTCGGTACTCCACAAATAGGATCTCCAATGGCTGTTTTTCTTTATTTATTTTGTGTCTAACTCGCATTATTCTCAATCTTCAGGAACCTTGAAGAAATAGAAACATTGCAAAGAGGGAGGCACTGTTTTACCAGATCATTCCCTTTTATATACATAGAATTCAGAAAGACTAACTGGGAACAACCAAGAACAGCTAAAGAGGGAAGTATATATAGTATTTAATTTTACACTTCATAGCAAATATTATTACCTCAAAAAGGGAAAGGGAGATAATAATGTCTACAGATTAATAAGAAAAAAAAAAAAAGAACAAATCAAGTCTAACAGATGCCATTGAATTTTTTCTGAAGAAACATATGTATATAATCTTTAAAATAATGACAAAAATAAATAAATAAATAAATAAAAAAAGGAAGTCTCAATATTAAAAAAGTACTTCATATGAAGAAATTACAAAATTTGCTCCAAAATTTTTTCATAATTAACAAACACATCCAATCATACTAAAATAGAAAAATGAATATGCTCTATACACTTCAAATCTTCTTGTCCTCTGCATGCCTTCTATTGCCTGGCTTCATCCTGTCTGCCCCAAAACTGACGCCGGCGACTCTACATTGGCAAAATGGCCTCAAACGTTAGCATTTTCCGCGAAGCGAGCTCGGCCATCTCGAACAATGGTGGAGAGTGGAAACAGATGAACCTGCAGGGAACCAGCACAGGAACAAAGAGGAAAAGGTTATGCTTAGTTGCTTACAGGTAGCCCTGCAAAGATGCAACAATCAAGGGGTTGTTGTTGCTGCTTATTGTACCTCATAACACACTTTGTTCATTCATAAACAACTTATGTTTGTTCAATATTGCACTAGCTGGTGGGGGGGGACCCTGTCATCTGGTTTGTTTTGAAACTTTACTCCTCTAAACTCCTCTATTACCTGAAAAATGGAGGCCTCCTTTTCCTTTACACAATTCCTGCAGCAAGTCGCCATTTCTCTTCTTCTTTTTTTTTGATAAAAAGATGAGGGTCAAGCTACTCAAATTTAAATGTCTATAAAAGACTCCGGCTGGTTGTTCAAGTCGCCATTTCTTAGTTCATATATCCTATTCATGTTACATTTCTGATGAATGTAAAACGATTTATGTCTCAATTTGTTGATATCAAGCAAGGAGCAAAAGTTTCTTCTTCTTTTTTTTTTTTTTTGAAAGTATGGTACTAGCTACCACTTTAAAGTTTCTTCTTCTTCTTCTTTCTCTCTCTCTCTCTCTCTCTCTCTGTTTTTTTTTTTTAAGTGAAAAATTCCATCCATATGGGAGAAAAAAAACATATCAAATAGAATCATTCCTGAGAGATTCTAATACAAAAAGGACGTATTTTGAGGGGAAAAAGACATGCAATTTTCAGCATATTTGAGCTGGCCTAAGGACCACACTATCTCTATATATAGACAACACATAAGTTTATGTGACTACTAATGAAGTTTTTCGCATTGTAAATTATAATCTAGAAATTTGTTATATTTATTGGAGAAATTAACTAGGGGTATGTTTGGATGCTTGAGAATAGCACATTTCTCGGAATAGTAGTGCTAATCTCGAATTGGTGCAATCCAAACATCAATCTTGCTGTCCTGAATAGCTCAGAACAATGCTAATCTGCTATTCTTTCTAATAGATGAAATAGCTCAGAACAGCGCCGAGTGGGTTGCTTAAAGCAATTGCTGACCCATAAAATATTAATTTTTCTTTACCTCCTCCTAGCTTTTCCCAAGAGAGAGAGAGAGAGATATAGCTGAGTGAGTTTTGCTTCCCATGCTTAAATTAAATGTCTCACTCGATTGAGCTTAAACTTGACATTGTCGATTCTTCCGTTGTCCTCTCCATGTACTAAGCAATCGATAGACATCCCAATCGGCTATATTTCGTCGACTGGTTCCTCTTACCTGCACCTACCCCTGGTCGAGAAGAAGTGAGGCAAAGGATAGCATGCTAATGTGCCAACCATGGCTGTGCCTTCCAGTTTCTTTGCGTCCTCTCCCTTTTCTTTGCTAATAATTGTTCTCCTTCTCATTTGCGATGCTATAATTTGATAATTAATGAAAATGCACAAATTTAGGTAAGCTTTGATAATTAGTCCAGTAAATCACTGGAAAATGTTACTCATGTCACTCGTATTTTTCTGTTATTAAAAAAATAATTTAGTATGCAATTGGAATTATAAAACATATGGCAGGAAATGGGAAAAAAATATTAGGGAAAACAAATAAACATTTCTTTATCCATTTCCATTAATCACTATTCCAAACATACAATCCAAACAACATTTCTACTATTCCTAAAAACATCAAATTTCTACTATTCTTTAAGTAATCTAAAACTCACTATTTTTTACTAATCTCATCTACTATTCTCTATTCCTCTATTCTTTCACTAATCTTTGCATGATCCAAACGCACCCTAGAGCCGTAAGTCGGGGCAAAAGCCCCGAAAAGTAGTATCAAATGAATAATCGAGAATATTATAAAATGTAATATTAAACAAAATTCTGAACATAATTTTTAAATCGTTTGTTATAAATTATAAAGTAATAATTTATAAATAGGAAATGTTGGATCATTTTAAGAGTTAAATTATATTTTAGACATATCATATTCATGTTATTTAATGTAAAGAGAAAAAATACATAAGTCATTGGATCAAAGTGGACGAAGAGTTTCAAAGAAAATAAATGGTAAATTACATTGATGATATAATATAGTTGAGGTGTTTGAGAAACTAGTGTCATATCTAGTGTTCTCAAAATTAGTATCCACATGCCCATATTGTTATAAAATTTGAGTTAAGTGTTACATAATTTGAGATAAAAGTTACAAATTTTGTATACGTGTAGACATGTGGAGAGTTAAAATGAGGACGTTTGGAAAATTCCAAACTACTATGGAGTACAAATTAATAATTGCAAACAACTTCATAACTCAGAAGAAGAGGTTCATTTTCCCGGGGTTTCTACAATTTGCCCCAGTTTTCATCTTTGGTCCGGATCTAAAAGGAGAGAATTAAAGCAAACTCATTTATTTGTGGTGCATGGTACAATTAAAGCTACAAAAATACCCCTTGACATTGTCATTTTCATGCCTATAAATGCGTTTGTCCAATCTCGGGGACAAGTTGCATTAAACATACAATTGCTTGGAGTGGAGCTCCAATTTCCCTCCTTCGCTGCAGAAATGGAAATCCCATCAATTTTATGGTACCAGATTTTTCAATTTCAATAATTTCTGAAGAGTGGGGATCGGATAACCACAAAATTTTGTAACACTACTATAACCACGAGGCTAATATATTCACAAAAAGTGTCTTAAAAATAGAAAATCTTTTACGAATATATTCATTTACTTATAGATTAATTAATTGCGTTTCAAATTTCATTCAATTTGAGTGCTAGATGAATTTCAGCTATCCAGCTACAATACACTATCCTCTTTGTATATATATCTGGCAACTTACAATTGAGAAACCTATATATTATTCTTATATTCTTGAAAATATTTACAAGAGCTATTACTTGAGTTGAATATATATTGCTATGAATTAATTTGTCAGTCCATTTTGTGGGAAATGGAGATTTATAACCTGCAATAATTTGGATGGGAGTTGATGACCAAGGACAGCATATCACTTTCAGTGTTAATTGTTTTTTATCTGCATGCATGGTGTTTTTGTATGATAGAAATGTGGAAGCAGTCAACACCAACCAATTAAAGAAAATATATATCAAGGCATCTAGCTAGCTGGAACACAAAATGAAACATTATTATTATTTTTTTTTTTGAGAAAACATTAAAATTCCGCCTTGTCCAAATTTTTATATCTGCAGACAGGAAGGTAGCAATTTAGATACATTTTAGATTATGAGTAGTTGGTTGGGTGGATTATTCAATCTCAGTTACTCTACCGGATGCAGAATATCTCAATTTGCTGGAAGTAAGCAATAAAGGGTTTTTGACAAAATTTGCTTGGAATTATCTAAAACGAAATAATTTTTAATTTAATGTATATAATATTCATTAATGCATTTTCGATTCACATATAACCTTTCTGCAACATTTATAACAAATACTTTCTGTTCATATTTTTGTCCATTGGAAAAATTGTTCAGAACATGATCTAAAAAATGGTACTAATGAAAGACTGAGGCCTGAATTCAGTAAACCTTTGTGAAATCCCTGTACTGAAATATAGGGTGTGTTTGGATGGTGCAAGGATTAGTGCAAGAGTAGTGATATTTGGGTTAGTGATTGAGAGTAGTGTGAGGTTAGTGCTAACTCGGGAAACGTGTGAGTAGAGCTAACTTCTTGCTATCTAGATTAGTGAAAATATTGTCTGGATGGTAGTTTGAGAATAGTGATGGATGTTAGTGTTTGGAAAGCCACTACTCGGGCGCTAAACCAACAATTCATTGGGTTAGTAGATTAGCACTACTCAGATGCAACTCTAAATTCCTAATTTATGTTTGGATACTCCTACCATTGAGGTTAGTGTTGCTACTCTTAGTTAGCACTAATTTTGCGCCATCCAAACACACCCATAATGTATTGGACTATGCAGTCCATATATGGCCTCTCCTTCCTGTTAAAGATACTTTTTGGGCCTTCTGAAGTAGATGACTTTTGAATAAGTTTTCAAGATCTTTTTTTTTTTTAGTTCAGTTTTGCCCATTTGAAATTGGGCCCTGGCACTGAGGCCCATGGGCCATGCTGCTGGTATATTGTCTGTTGATACAAACAAGCAGAGTAATACCTAGCGTCCATAGAATATCTGTCCATAACGTCCATAGGTTACAAAATCAGATATATCTGTTACAAAATCGGATGTACTTGTTACATTCCGAGTGTGTCTATGGACGTATGGATGCATTTTCAATGGACACAAGATGTTTTTCAAACAAGTACAACAAGAACTTCAGAAGCATCACACTTCAAATCTTTTTCTGCAGTTGAGTTGTTCAACTGAATAAGAGTTTTTTTTAATTATTATTATCTAATACATTACTTAATTATTTATATGAGGTTTTGTCTATAGTGGTAAATGGTAAATATATTTGAGTTTGCAACAAAACACTGTCAGAAAATTAACATCTATATGTATGAGGCTGCCATATTTTTGGGGAGATTTAAATTTATATAAAAAAAATTCTTACGTGTAATATGGAATTTTGACTTTACTATAAATTGCCAACAAATCTGCCAATTTTCTCAATTCTACTTTTTTACTTTTCTGGGCTGAAGTGACAAGGTAAAGACATATTACATCTCCATGCAGTTATTGTTAGGTAAAGGGACTTGCCTATACTCTAAGCGATATATTTTTTTTTTTTCGAAACATTGACAGTGGCTGCCAATTAACTCTAAGCGATATTAATTCCTGTTATCTTGGGAGCCATTGAAAGGGATAGTAGGAGCACTCAAGTTGTCCTTTAAATTATACGAGAGATAATATATATGCAAGTAGAAAAATATATATGGACAGTGATATATGCCGCAGACTTTGCCCCTACAACCCTATGATGCGGTGGCATGTGGGACGTCGGAGGGTCATTTTTGTAAAATTTTGGGGGTTGGAGGTATACTTTGTAAAATTTTTAAGGTGCATTTGCATAAATATTTTTCAAGGTAGGGTCAATTTTGTAACATTTCTTAGAAATTAAGTATATTTCTGTAAATTTTTCTTAAAAAAGAGATATTTTTGTAAATTTTTGCCAGAGCATCATATGGTGCAGGGGCAATGGCAGGGGCAATATATATTTTTCCAGTATATATTAATGTATGATCTTGAAAGTGGGGTGTTGCCACCACATCAATATATATGCTCCCTTAGCCGACTACTCTTAAAATAATGAAACTTGTTTCCTTCAACCATAAAGTAGCTAGCTTGTATGTTAATTAATAGAAAAAAATATGCTGAGCATAGAGATCAACGAGCACTTTCAAAATGAAAAGTATTATAGCTCCTCCAATTTTTAGTTTCACCAATCCAACATAGACGTATGTGTTTTGCACTCGGTAGCTCGCCAACTAAATTATTAATTCATTGATTCTGATAAGGGATAATTTTTAATTGATTGTTTACTCAATTATTGTTTGAGATTACTGTTTTCATTGCATATATGTTAGTTTACAGAATAATTTAAATTTTGTTTCAATTATTGGTGACAATTAATTATATATAAGAAAAATGAATTATTCCTATTAATTCCAAGTTATTCAGTAATTAAAGAATAAAGAAAAAACTTTCATAGGCTTGTAGACAACAAAATTTACATTCAATCTCTTCTCTCCCATGCAAACAAAGTTAAACATGGTCACATTTTATTTGCACACTAGAAATTAAGTACAACAAGAGCATTACATTACATTACATAGCTTTTCATACAATACAACAAAAGGAACAACATGGATATTACTCATATATAGTACCCTAAAAAAGGAAAAGAGAATTAACTTAAACAACCCCTTCTAATTCTAGAATTAAGCCTATAATTAGCTCCTCAGCATAAAAAAGAGTACCATTCTTTCACACTCTAAGCTCTTTTGGGAACATTGACAATGATTTTTTTTTGAGGGGTAAGCAAAGTGTGGAGGCTCTGATTTCTTCAAAGAAAAAAGTACAAATGAACAGAAGGGTCACATGGAAGGGAAGAAACAAAACTATGTTAAAAAGAAAGTCAAACTTCCCCAATAGGAACCCTAGAAAAAAAGAGGACAAATAATGAAAAACTATTTGTGTTGGTAGTTCAATCTCACCAAAAAACATGATTGAATAATTTGAATTACTTAATCATGCAAAAAATGGTGGGGAGATTGAAAAAAAGAAAAAGGAGTGATGTGTTGATATTCCAATCTCTCAATAACATGATTGAATTCATCAAATCATGCAAAAAAGGGTAGAGAGAGAGAGGAAAAAAAAAAAGAGGAATTGGTAATTACAGGCAAATTAAGAAAAGGGAATGCTAAAAACCCATGAAGCAAAAACAAGTGAAAATGGTACTCTTTGAGGTTGAGGGAACTATCTATAGGCCTATATAATCTATGAAGAAACCAACAGGGGCACTAAACTATGATTTAACCATAACAATTAGCCATCCATTAAGAGCTAATTAATGAGAAAGTAGTGAGAAGAAGAAGAAGCTACTGAGACATTATTTTTCCTTGGTTGGATATCACTTGCTCACATGATGAATCGCTTCAAAGCCTGATTCAGCTTCTTCACAACATCTTTCACACTCATGGAAAACTCCTCCTCAACCTACACAAAATATAAATTAATTAGGTCTTAAATTCTTAATTAATCTATTCTTAGTTAACTTAAATCTATACATAGCTTCAGTTTGTCTCAAACTCTAGCTGCAACTGGGCATAAACAAATTAACAAGAGATGCATATCTACGCATACAGCAACATCCAACTTAATTAGTTTAACATTAATTATGTCATTGGTTTGGTATACTTGTTCTTTTTTTTGTTTTTTGTTTTGGTTCAATTGGGCAACAAATTTGATATTTCTTATACGTCATAATCCATGAACTTAATCAAGCAATTATGCCGAACCACCTTGTAAATAATTAATGACAAACTAAAAAAAAAAAAAAAAACTTTCTCAATTTGTACCTGAGCCATGGCTGTGATGTCGATAGACGACCCGGCGAAGGGCATCACGTTTGTGCTGGTAATGCTAAGGCCAAGCGCTTCTATCTCGGCCAACACCTTCACCAGAGCTCCTTTACGTTTCTCGCAGTGGATTCTAATCAGGACCGTCCGGTCGGACATCTTGGCCTCAATTTCTGGCAGACCTTTTGACAAGCTTCCCTGGTTGCCGAAGTTCTCGTCGCAGGAGGAATTGTTGTCTGCATCGTCGTCTTCGTCACAAGCAAGTTGAGATCTTTTTACTATGATGGCTGACTCGACGGTTCTCTTCGCGGATTGTGCCTCTAGATCGTCGACTTTGTCCTGGAGTTGCTTTAGGTACTTGATGGCATCTCCTAGTACCGATGCCTTGTCCATCTATACGAAAATAACTAACTCGATCAGATGTTGTATGTTATCGATCAAAACGGCGAACTCCTTAGATCATAATTGATTATAATTCATAATTTTTGTTCCAAATTTTTGTTTAAGATGAAAAAGAAACAACCAATTATTGTTATTATTATTGTTACAAAATACCACAGAAAAATGGCATTTGTGCAGAAAAATATGGAAATTAGAAATTAGAACAAACCTTCTTAAGGCCAGGAACAATCTTGGACAGGGCAATGAACCTCTGGCTCAGTTTTTCCCTCCTCTTCCTCTCTGCCAGTATGTGCTCCTGGTTACTGCTTCCAGTGTGGCCAGCAACCTTTTTCGTCGCCTCTCCTCCCAGCATTGCATCATAGCTCCTCTTGTTGCCGCCGACATTCCCTACAATACCGGGCAGTACCATCTCCACCTCCTCTTTCGGCTGCTTTGCACCTCCGGTGGCACCTCCGTAGAACCCGGCATGTACTGGAGTTGTCATAGCCGGTGCACCGAAGGATAAGATTGTGGGTGAAGAAGAACTTTGCTCGGTGACACCAGACTCCCAGCTGGTGGTCTTTGAAATCTTTTTGGGCCTCTGATCGGGTACTACGTTTGCAGCTGGTGCGCCGCAAAGCTTGAAGTTTGTGGTGCCCGTGTTGCTCTCGGAAGAAACCGATTGGCGCAGTTCTTGTTTTGGATGCTGGAATTGGTTCTGGTTCTGGTTCTGGGTGAACGCAACCGCCATCTGTTGCTCCATGAATTGCTCGAAGCAATCGCCTTGCCATTGAGGGAAGAAACTGGGGTCTTCCAATTCCTACACACATATCATCACAAAAATTAGTTGATGTAAAGAAATAATCAATCAGACGAAAGATTTCGGTATATCATTAGTTCAGTTCTTACCAGATCAGAAAACCAATTCATCGCCATGAGAGCGAGTTCGGAGTGTGCAAGATCAAGATCCTTTTCTAATCTGATTGAGTGATATTATAATTACCAGCTGAAAGTATGAAAAAAAAAAACAGGTTAGAAAAACTCCTCAACTGAAAAATTTGTTTGTTTTTTTTTTATACTTGTCAGCAAATTGTTGCACCAATAAACTGATCACAAGTGTTGTGTATGAAACAACCAACAAAGAATTCTTCACCTTAAAAGGTCTTAGAGCCAGAGAGAAAGAGAAAGAAAGAAAGGGATAGAAATTGCAACACCAATTACCTATGGGGATTTCAGATGCAATGCAAGTCTCTTTCTTTGACACAGAGAAGGGGGGTGGGGGGTGAGGGATCTGAGGGATAGGGAGACTTTATATATATAAAAAAGTTTGAGGCTTTGTGTTGTGCGCGTTGGTGAATCACTTTATGTGTTGTTGGTTTGTGTGAACTTTGGTTGAGCTGAGGATCACACTGTTGATTTGGAGGCGTTCTTAATTTGATGCTTCATTGCTTTGGCTTTTAAAGGAGGAAAATGGATGGATGGATGGATGGATGGAGCACAGGTTAATTAATCAGTCTCCAACTTTCTCGCTCTCTAATTAAACCAATAATTTATAGAAAAATAAAAATACTCGGTTTACATATCTTTCTTTTTTATTTTTATTTTTGTTCAATTCTAGTAAATTACTCAGTTCATGTAGCCTACCGATCTGAGTTTACACAGGATGCCTGCAGTACTATATTATTTTTGAGGAAAGCTAACTGTATCTCAACAAAAATCTCCCAAAATCGTATCCCAATCTAACAACGTGCATGCACAAACTATGAACACTCAAAGTAAGCAACTATGAACACAATTTACCAACGGTATGAACATGACTAAATTAGGACGGGTGGGCAATTTTTATTTCCGCACCTAACTGTGGGGACCACCACTATAACTGTCAAATTGCGCACGTGCTGAAATTAATTTAAACACATTTTTCACATGAACATAACAGCTGCACATTTTGGGTCCCATAACAATTGCACCTTTTGCTGCGTAGGATGTTCATACTTGATGTAATAAGGTGTTCATATCTTCTACATGCTCTTGTTCATACTGTGTTCATAGTATGTTCAGACCTAGTGCAAAAATAGTATTCTTGCTCTTCAAGAAAAGAGTAAATTGCTGTGTTTGATGTTCAGTGTTTGTTCGTCTGACTTTCATACTAATTATGTTGCATTATTCATATCACTAGAGGAACTTGTTCATACTTTGCTTACACGTCGTTGAAGTCGTGCAGTGTTCTTCCTCCTTGGACTTCTTGGCCAGAGCATGCGTGCACTCGCGGCCAGCAATGACCGGAGATCGTCTCCATCGTTGGAGATAGCATCAAATGGGTGGAGATCGCCTCAATTGCCGAAGATCGACAGATATGGCATGAGACTGACGGAGATTTATTTGAGATTGCCGGAGATCGTCGAAAATCGCCGAGGTCGCCGCCTCAAATCGACAGGATCAATTCAGCATGAGCAATCTTTGTTTGTTCGTGTGTACAGACGGTAAGTAGTTTACTATTTCTGTCTTTTTCCAAAAATGGTAAGATGGAAGCATTGTTTGTTAAGCTGAAAATAGAAATGTGGGTTGGGGGTACAAAGATGGGGGATTAGAGGTGGGGTAGAGAAAGATTTTCTCATTATTTTTTATTGGATACTAGTAAAGAGCACACGCTTTGCTTTGGACTGAAATTATTATATCTTATAATAAATGGCCGAAAGGCGAAAGCTCATCCCTTGTGAGAAAACTAATATGAGCCATTAAATTTTAATGGGCCGGGATATTAATATACGTCAACGATGGTGATCAATCTAAGCAAACAATCAACGGCTTATATTTCTTCTTTGGGGAAGATAGAACTTTTATGTCAAAAAATCTAATCTCTTTTTATCAGAAGTAAGAATATATTGGAATAGATTATTGTTGGCAAGTATATATATAATGCCAACATCTACATTTAAATAAATTGGGTCCGCCCTGTTTAATTATGCCGATATAATACATAGAATTATGGATCGGTATAGCTGGTGATACGATGACATTTTTAAATGTAATTATGCCTACATACATGACATGAAAGTATGAAACCAATAAATGAACCCAACTTCCGAATAACAAGTACACAAACAACAGTATCTTAATAGTATTCATTTCAATAAACAAATTGAGCCTCTGAGATTAGTTTTAATTAGAGAATGTAGATGGAAAATATATATATTTAGAGGTCTTCCAGCAAGCTAATTAAATTGCAAGAGATTCTCTGAGGCAATTGGATTATTGGAGAAAGGAAAACCATCAGAAGCTGCCCAACTACTAATCCAACTTTCTCAAAGCTTGATTTATTAGATTCATATCTTTCTTTATTCTAAAAATAATATGGTAGTAAGTTAGCCTATGCAAAAAATAAGTTTTTTTTTTTTTTGCTATAATACACTAACTTTTATTTTAAAAAAAATGTCAGCCGGCCTATTCTGAGCCGTGTGATCAATGATGGGTAGATAAGTAAAAAAAAGTATAGCTTGATTGTATGATTATTTAATTGTATAAGGAATCAGTGCTGCTAAAACATAATGTTCATTTCTTATAGATCATATAGCTGGGAGAGTTCTAACTTTTTTCCAAACAAAAATTGGTATATTGTAATAAAGTACTCTAAACATAAATCTATATATTAATTACCACATAGGAACTAGAGAGTAGTGGTGTTAAAGAGTAAATAGTATTTGATCAAAAAGACAATTTAAACAAGATTATAATAAAACAGTTGAATGCTTAATTATATTACCGCACCATTCCGATAATAATTATAAAACAAGATTATAATAAAACTGTTGAATGCTTAATTATATCTCCAAACAAGATATATATATATATATATATATATATATATATATATATATATTCAAGTTAAAAGATAGGTAACCTTATTGTTATTCATTTTGTTAGATTAATTTACCGGAAGTTTTTACTTTCAGCAATATTATCTTAGAAATGACAAATGAGCTGCAGTATTATAATATGAACTTTTTAAACTCAAGTTTCCTAAGATTTTTCTAAAAAAAAAAAAAAAATGGAGCCTTAATCCTAGCTTTGCTTATATCAATGGCAGAGCCTCATAGAGACCAAAGGGGAGATTAATTGCATACCCTAAAACTTTAAAAAATTTAGTATATTAACTTGTTTTAGTAGCAAAAAACCTCATAAATATATGGCCACAAATATATACAAAAAAGCCTAAAAAGTTTGATATGTATTGAAATGAATTTATAAAAAAAAATTATACAAGGACCATATTAGAATGTAGAAGTGCGTTAGGTTGGTAGCTGTATGTATATAGGAGGGATCCAATAACCATGCGCATTGGTGTCATGGTGACCATTTTTTTTATTTATGCATAACTTAAAAAATCTAAACGGTTAGATATATTCCATATTATTTTAATAACATATACATGAAATATGGTAAAGTTTTAACATTGTTTCGATAGTCATTAAGAAAGGAGAAAAAATCATAAAACTTGAACCGTTGATTTTTGTTAATGTTTGATGCACATGTAAATAAAATCAAAATGATATAATTTTTTGTATACGCATAAAATATGATATATACAACACATTTTATGAATTAGTTTTGTTATTTAAGAATTTAAAATGTGGTTATTTAAGATTTAATTTCACGGTCACCGATCGGTCACCAAAAACATGGTTATTTGATCCCTCCTCGTATGTATAATGTATATATGTGCAACCTTTGCTGTTGGCCTTTTTAAGGCACATGGCAATATGTAGTATTTAAATTTAATTTCTCATTAAATTTATGTTTAAACTTAAAACCGGCTCTAATTTTTTATGCAGGAATTATATTAAACTCATCATTAATTGTTGGTCGTTGAATGAATGTGTCATGGAAGCCTCTAGTTCAAGTTTCATTGTAATTATCGAAAGTAAACAGGAACACTATATATATATATTAACTGGCAAGAAATAAAACCAGCTCGTTCAGAAAATGGGCTTCAGATTAATTTAATTTTATTTTATCTTGCAAGGTGTTTTGTTTTAGTTATAAGGTGGTTTTAAGATAATGGTATTATATATATGCACACATTAGTATATATTTTCTAATATAGTTGGCTTTATATTGTTAATTTAATTAGTATAGAGGAGGGATTAATAATCAATGATAATTATTGGTGTCAAATATTACAATCTTCTTCTGACATGTTACATTAGTTACCGAACATAAGCTGTTATTTATGCGTTTTAAATTTGATTAGATTTTGAGTTCATTTTGAACTGACATTACCCAAAAAGAGAGCCAAATTTACATAAATTTGATAAGTTAAAAATTTAAAAGGTATATGATTTATAGTTTATTAATAGCTATCTGTGATGATAATGCACCTTCTTATGTTTGCATATTCCATCTTATACTCCATTAATGCAATATATTTGACACCAATAATTATTTGCATTATATCCATCAATTCTAATATATTTCCAATGGTTACTTGATGTAATAATAAACTTTAATTAAATTTTTTTTTGTGAAATTTGTACAATTACTTTTGTGAAATAATAGCATTATATCTCAGATTTAATTAATGTTTTATTTCTTTAAGGCCTAAACATGTGATACAGAGATGAGATTCATCCCTGTTTGTGTTAGATCCATGGTTTGAATATAACAACAGATGACATAAATTTCAAAATTAAATAAGTTATTAAGTTGTAGGTATATATTCTGGAAATCCAAATAAGTTTGGTCAAATTTTGTGCAATCTGAAACTGGCTGATATATATATATATATATATCGGCGTTGATAAAATTAAACCATTAAATATCTGATAGATCTACCTCTCTTTTTATTTTAAATTTTAAAGAACCATTTATATATCTGTTACTATTACCAATAAATTTGTTAAAAAAATTGTCTTTACCCAAAGTTGTATTTACCTTTTTTATTCAATTTTCAAAAAAAAAAAAAAAATCTTTTACTTTCACCCTGAATTGAAAGTTTAGTATGTTGACTGGCTTGCTTAATGCTTATTATTCTATTATTACTGTACGTTGGGCCACTAAATTAATATATATTATATCCTCCAACAGATCTGATTCATGGGGTCCCTGATAGTAATTGGAGAACAATTAAAGTGTTTAAATGTATTATATATATTTCCAATTGTTCAACATGGGGTCACTTATTTATTTCATTTTTGTCACAAAGTCCCCAGGTAATAATAATTCATGGGGTTTCAGGTTAAAAAAATAGTGAGACAATAACGGCTTTGGAATTTTATTCCCAGAAAACATTTATTTACATTCGTAAGCTGAGTTTGACTGTTTGGGAAAAGATGTACCAAACCAATAAGTAATTAATATTAATTGGTGTATATCTGCCAAACATTTAATTATATCTGCTGCTACAAAGTATAAACAAATACGATGACAACTACTAATTTAATTTATGCATCAACAATGTGTCCATATATATATACAGCTTAATTAATTAATTACTCCACCCTTGACTAATTGAAGAGCTAATTATGATTGATTTTTGTTCAAGGGTATCATGATCACCCATAATTAGCGCCTGATTAATTGTCAAAAATATACTGATTAATCCTAAGCGCATATTTTCCCAAGATTTGCTTCTCATGTGGAAAAATATTGCCAAGATTTTTAGTTTTTTTTACACGAAATGTGACACTTGATCAAAGTAGAAGATGTCACGATTTAAGGAAAAGAAAAACAGCCAATTAGCCAAAAACACGTATATATGATAGTGAGTTATTTTAATTTATATGCTTGGTGAAATAAAAATATTAATACCAAATAACATCACTCAATTAAAATAAAATTAAGTTAAATACGCCACAAGTATAAGGTATCCATGCAAATAAGTTAATAATCCTTTGCTAATGACTTGATGGACCACATAATTAAGTACTAAATATAATTAAGATTATATATGTTGCAATCGATTTTGTTTTATTTATATTTTTTGTTGATAAAAAAAGGTTAAATTAAATTCGCCACAAGTATCCATGCAAATAATTAAGTAAATAATAAACCTTTGCTAATGACATGGACCACAAAACAAAAGTAATAAACATAAGAAAGATCCTATGTTGCAATTGATTTTTGTTGTTTAATTACATTGTACTATTTTGCTGACTAAATCACTAAAGCCAACAAGCCAAGTTCCATTTTTTTTAAGAGTTGTTTTTCTATGGACAACCGTTCATTTTTAATCAACTAATTCATATTTCATAAATCAAGCATCTTTCTTTACTTGTGCTCCAAGAATATATGATAACAATTCGATTTAGATAAATGGACGGTCTATATAACTACTTCCATGAGTGAGGCTATTATACTATTAATATTACAGATTGCCTCGTACCATTGACTCATATTTCTAATTTCAAAATATTAATAGTCGATCTGAACTGTTCATTATGATCTTCATATACAATTTTACTTGTAAACCAAATTTTATATTTTTTAAATTTTGTTTAGTATTTTTTTAGATATTTTAAAATATCACCTATTTAAATGGCTCATAATGGTTTAATCAAGTGACTTTTAAAAATATCTTAAAAATAGTAAAAATTACTAAAAATTTTAAAATTTGGTTTACAAGTTAAATTGGATATAAAAATCATAATAAAGAGTTCGGATCGACTATTCATATTTCGAAATTAGAGATACGACTGATAGTATAGAGCAATTTGTACTATTAATAGTACAATAACCTCACTATATCTTCCACTCCATAAAAGAATTCACCCTTTTTTAATCCCAACATTGACCTCACCCTTGGAAGGACCATAAAACACCACAAAGCATCTTCATCTCCATCTCTCTCTATTCTCTGTTCCCCACTAATAATTCTAGAAACCCAATTAGGCACAAGGATAATGAGGTGGACAACAATAAAATAATTAATAACAATACTTTTCCCAATCTCTCCATGAATCCGGGCAATGTTGAAAAATTGAAAACCGAGTACATACTAATACAGTAACAGAGGTGGCAGAACCCGATCTGACCTAAAACTGACCCGACCCAAGATCAAATAGCATATAATCTAACTCAAATCAACATGTGAAAAAAAAAAGTTGATATTAAAACTGACCCGACGCACCAATCACCCGACCCGAGCTGACCCGAGATATTCTAAAAGATCAAACTTGCCCGACCCGCCCAACCCGAACCCGACCCGCCTGCTCGCCCAATTTGCCACCTCTACTGATACTATACTAAACCGAGTTTAGAGTTGGGATCAAATTAATCATCATCAAAATTAATTAGCGGCCAATCGACATCAACATGTTCACATTTTTTTGTTGACTAGGTCTTGGAAGCCATGTTTGACTGCCGTTATACATCGTGTTGCACATTTTGCAACTGCGGATCCGGATCTGCTTTTGTTTCCGGGTGTTGGGTTTTTGTAGAGTGGACCCAATAAGGATGCTAACACGAAAGAGAGGTTACGATTAAAAATATATGGTTCTAAAATGCATGTGTGTTTATTGATTTTAAAACGTGATTGTCAGAGTTAAAATTAAAATACTGGAATTTGTGAAGGGAAGCTAGGTGGAAGCTATGTAATTGTAAAGGTACATCAATTGGAACTTTTATTATTGTATACATAAATTGTTTGTGGAATCTCGATTATGCTTTGAGAAACTAAAATATGCCCTTTTTTTTATTTCGACTTTAATCTTGATGTCCTAAACTTAATAACAAGTAAACAAACAAGTCAAGCTTATGAAACTTTTGTAGGAAACCATTTTTTTTCCCTATTACAAAAACAATGTATTTTCTTATATCTCGCAATTTTCTAATCATCATTTTGTTCAAGTTTTTTCAAGTATGCATAATTACATTTGTGTTTCAAATTTTCAATGAAAAATTAGAAATCATGCCAGTATTGGATCGGGTCCTATTCCTATTCCATATACAATATAGTTGTACCCATTTATTATCCTGTCCAATTAAGTTAGTTAATGAACCATTTCCATTCCTTTAATTGTTTGGACAAAATTAAAAGATTACTAATTACGGCCACCAATCTCGGAAAAAACTAAGATATTTTGTTACCCGTACAGTAGTACGTGTTACTAGCTAGTTTCAAAATCAGTAAAGAAGTTTCTGTTGGTTCACAGCCGAATATTTGACCGGGTCATATATATATACGGTTTAAAAAAGAATGAAAAATTATGAAACAGCGTTGTCAGGATCAATTTTGCATTTTTGCTCATATATAATGGGTGGCGTTTTCACCACCTTTTTTGTGTTTGAATATTTAAAGACGATGTTATGAATTAGGTGTGAAGTTGAATTGAATGGGGGCTTCAACTTCCGTTGGTGGCTCTGTGGATTTATCTATGGCTTTAACACATCGAAATTTAAAGGATACAGATAAGATAAGCGTTTCCAGGAATCTCGGGTAGGATTGCCATTTGCCCATTTGCTGAAAAAAATAAAGGGATAATGACTCTAGCATTTGCCCATTTGCTGAAAAAAATAAAGGGATAATGATTCTAGAGGCCCCTGAATTTTTATTTTGGATAAATGCACCCTCAAACTATGAATTTGTGATAATTTGCCCCCTCAACTATTAATTAGCTATATAATAATTCATTTGAAATATGAAATGATCAAAGTACCCTTGTATATTCATTAAATGCATTATTTTTATTATTACAACATATAATTACATAAATAATTAAATTAATAATTTAGATAGTTACATAACTAATTAAAATTAATAAATCTTGTTTATTTGATTGTGATGATAGCAAATAATTTATGAAAAAACTAATTTAATATTTGAAATTGTAATTACATATACAAATTTTGTATCGCTTTTAACTTTGTTTGTAAATACATAACCATTATAAAGATTAAATCATTATAAAAATAAAAATATATCATATAAAATAAAAGGCGACAATGTATTATATTATATAAATTTTTAATTAGGTACTTATATGATTAAACAGTTATTATCTCTTTATAAATTATTATGAATTAATGAATTATGAGCATTTTAAATATTATCTTACAAATATATGAGGGTATTGTGGTCATTTCATTTTCAATTTAATTATTATATGGCTAATTAATGGTTGAGGGTGCAAATTGTCACAAAATCATAGTTTGGGAGGCTATTTGTCTAAAATAAAAGTTCGGAGGCCAACTTGTCACAAGGTGAAAGTTCGGGGGCCTCTAGGGTCATATTCTCAAAAAACAAAATAAGAACAGTAGGTAGCTGGTAGCGTCCACACTTTTCACTTATCCACCGGTTCATCGTTTTTGCAATGAATAAATATTATTTTTTAGTGAACATTTATATTTTTCTAATAAATGAATATCATTTTTTGTTCAAAAGAACATATACATAACAGTTTCCTGGAAACATTTATATAACTGTGCTAAGCACATGGGTGCACGTGGTGTGTCAGAACTGTGAGAGGGATGGATAAGTGGCCTACTGTATACAGTGGACTTTACTTTCTCATAAAATAAAAGGAAAGAAAGAGAAGAAAGAAATGCTTAATGCTCCAATCATTCTTCTACGTCAGATGATCCTCTTCACATCCAAATCATATATAGTTTTTGATTTAGTAACTCCCAACAACCTCTTTATATATTCTCTCAATTTCTGATCTAGTGTTGCATCAAGCTCGGATTCGGTCTAACATATATAACACAGAGTTTAAAATGAAAATGAAAACCGCACAAAGAAAGATAGATTCTTGCACATCTTTCGTTTATATATGATCATAATATTTTATTCGCCCTTTTCTATTCACAATCTCATTGAAATTTTGCTAACAAGAAAATCGACAAATACTAAAACAAAATCAAATCATTGTTTTCATTTTGTTTTTTATCTTGTCAATCAAAATTTGTATTATTTATTGTGAAATTATTTTTGCTCCTCTTATCTACACACTTATTAATTTGCACTTACAATTTTCTTTCCTTTTTTTTTTATTAATTTTTACTCCTACACCTTTTCTCCACACATTTTAGCTCATCTTCACTCACTTTCACCTTGCATCAATATTTTTTTGAAAAATTTTCATAAATGACCCTCAAACCTGTGAAAACTAATAATATAACCACATACCAACAATATTTTCACAGATAGCCTTGGCTAAGGGCCTAAGGCACACATGCAAAGTGCTAGGGGCGGAGCCAGACTCTTGGGCAAGCTAGGGCACACTTGAAATTAAGAGAAAGATATATACCTAATTTGTTAATCAAGCTAAGGCACAAATCCGCCCCTGCAAAGTGCGCCACACAAAATTTTTTTTCTTATCCGGGTTGCACATGTAAAGTGTGCCCCCTGTTAAAGTTCAAAATTTCACTATTTTAATTTTATTGTAGATCTTTTCACGATCTTTCCGAAATGTGATTGTACATTTTCTAGAGAGTTTCCTATCAAAAGTAATGCTCATTTGAAGATCAAAATTTTTTTTTTAATATATTTTTTGTCGAATTTCTTGAAATTGTTTGGTACATCAGTTTCATTCGCACGATTCCAAAACATCTTAGTGATCTGTTCATGCTCTATAAAATTAATGAAGTTAAATTTTTTTATTTTAGTTATGTATCAAATAAATAAAAGTTATGCAGATATTACGTACTTAATAATTTAATAGATAATAAATTTATTTTTATATATGAAGACCGTTAAAGAGTTTTAAGATAATAAATAATAGACAATTTCAAGAGTCTCGAACAAAAATATAAAAAGAAGTTTGATTTTAAAATGAGCATAACTTTTGATAGAAAACTCTTCAAAAAACGTACAGCCACATTTTTGAAAGCTCGTGAAAAGATCTACAATAATTATTTCTTATAAAATTAAAATAACAAAATTATGAACTTTAACAGGGGCGCATAAGCTATTTGTGAAAATATTTTCGGTCCACGGTGGTCCATCTAAATTTGATTGGTCCCTTGTTTATCTATGAAAATAGTCATATTTTTTTTTTCTATACAAGAACAATTAACTTTTTAGTTAAAATCCTTTTTTTTTTTTTTTTTGCATTGTGGATGTTATATGTCACTTTTTTTAAAAAAATATTTTTCTTACGAGATGTGACAAATATTTATATAATTACATTTAGAGATGTTCTCCTATGGACTCCATGTTTAATCGAGCGGTTCAATTTTTACAAATCAAACATCCCTCTTACTTGTGTCCAAAAAATATATCATGATCATCCGATTAAAAAAGTGAACGGTCCGTATTTATCCCGATCCATAGAAGACTTCCGTTTACATTTATTCATCATTATTAATTAATTTGAATGATCTTTATTATCTTCATTCTCTTCATTGTGCATCTTTGAGTTATAATAGCACGATATACAATACAAGTTCATTACTAGAAAATCGGAATAAACGATAGTTTGTTAAATTCAAAGAAAAATAACCCAGGTAAACGTATTATCGGTTAAAACTCACGCGACGCAATTAGACTGATTGGGCTACGTTACAAATGGTCAATATATAATATAATATAATTGGGTTTGCGTTCAAATTTTGATAAAGAAAATCATTGATTTATCCAAACTCCAGAGTATACATCCCTTCCTTGTAACCTAATGTTTCAAAACTTGAATTTCAAACAACAAATCTGATATTGATCTTATGTTTTCACTGGTGATAAGTTCCAGTAAATTGGTATATAAACCTTCAACAGTTAAAGCCTTGTGTTATTGAAAAAACAAATTAATTTACGTACTCATCATTCATAAAAAAATAGTTTAAAATTTGTCATAAAAAACTGTTTCAAGTTTGTTATGGCAACATAAATTTTTCCATGTCACATAATATATAAAAATTGTTTTATTCTCCTGCAAGATTGGTAATTAATATTAAACGAAAAGAAAAAGAGGTCTATAAAATACCCCTTTTTATTGTATGTGAATAGAAAAAAAATATATCCAAAGCTCTTAACATTATATTTTGTACAATTAAATTAGATGCCAAGTTCTTTTTCACATTATTTGTTGCAAGAACAAACATATTATCTGGCATTAGTCAATGACACCTCTTTTTAATATGAAAATTGGTAACTAAATTACTAACTAAGATTATACGTTTCAGAAAAGAAATTCGCCAAATCAAATATAAGATTTTTTAGTCTTTGGAACTCAAGTTTGCCTTTGCTTCGAGTATATATCCTCAATCCTAATTAAAACATATTGGATTTTTTGACATGAAAGTTCTATCTTTCCCAAGGAATAAATCTCAACCGTTGATTGTTTACTTAGATTGATCACCACCGTTGATGCATTTTAATGTCTCAACTCATTAAAATTTAAGGCTCATATCAATTTTCTCAATTTTAGCCCCATTACATATTATCTTAATTTAAGACCCATTATATATTATCTTAAAAATTTATTATAAGAAATAACATTTTCAGCCCAAAGCAAGGCGTATTACCAGTTGATTACAATGGATATTTCGGTTCAGAAGAAAAAAATAATAAAATATACAAATGAAAGATGTATCTGTCTCTATGATTTGTCCCAGAAAAAAAAAAAAAAGGATAATTAATTGTCCCACCAAGTACACCACAACTGGATCCAAAATAAGATGCCCAAAATTTAATGCGATCTCGTAGTTCAGATTCTGTGCCTCAAAATAATTAAATTAAGCAAAAGTAAAGCAATACATCTATGATTTATAAATCACAATGATCTATATGTTATATATATATATATATACCAAGTATATATATATATATATATATCCATGTTACTAAGAGTGAACTACCACATCTTATACAGATTTTTTGCTGTATTTTTTTTGGCTCTGATCATCACATGATCATCCCCATTTTTTAAAAATATCCTATTCATTTTTGGTTCACTAAAGTAAACCCAATTGGCCATATGGAATTATGGATGGATTATTATATTTATTGTTGTTGTTATAATGTTATGGCTTAATTAACTTGGCATAGGTTGACGTGGCCCCACGTGGAATTCAGAGTTCTTTTGAATATGTTAGATTAGAATTAGATACAATGGAATTTGTGATATTTTCTAAAGGGATTGCATGTATTTGTGGGAAGGGACAACTTGATATTGTGCATTGTGAATATCGACTGTAAACTTCGAATAAATTAAACAGGAGTTCAAAACATGGATTAAAAAAAAGTTTGTAATTATAATTTATAATCATTGCTAAATTCGTAAGATTCTTAAGGGTTGTCAAACAATATTTATAAATAACATCACGTCTATAAGTTAAAAGTTACGTCTATAAATTGTAACTATAAAGAACCAGCATTTGGTCTAGTGGCTAAGGACAACACTCTCTATGTGGAAAGTTGCGAGTTCAAAATCCGGATGGGATGTTTTTTATAGACATTTATATTTGAGTGGCTTAACCCTCGTCTTTATCTAAAAATTAAATAAATAAAAATAATTTGTAACTATACAGTTCATTATATCAATTTTTGATTGGTATAAAAATTAAAAGTTTCTTAATCATATATACAATACAACCAATAAAAAAAATAGAAACTATGCTCCTGCAACTGGCAAATGGTCTAGTAGCTCAAGTAGTAGCTAACTAGAATGACTTTCAAGAAGTCATGGGTTCAATCCTCCACCATGGGCACAAAATAATAAATCTTCTAAAAAGAAATAAGAGATGGTAGAAAATATCCACTTAAATTAAAAAAAAAATGCTCCTGCAACTGAAATTTACTATTTTTTCCCTACAATAAATCATGCAATTGAATCATGTTCTCTTTTACCCATATTACCTTCTATATATAGTATGATTCAGAACACTCAAACTTTATTTTTAGAAATAAACATAATAAAAAAGCTGGTGTTGTACCAAAACTCTTAATTATATAGAGAAATAATATTACTTCAAAGAAAGATGTTCCAAGGGAAAATTTTATGAACCCAAAAGAAAAGTAATTAACGAAAGTAAATAATTTTGTGAAAATGACTTTCTTAGGCCATGTACATTGACGCAGACGCAGAACAATCTGGTCCATTTGGCAAATCAAGGAATAGAGTTAGAATAGTGCTATCGGATTAGTAAAAATAGAATAGTTATGGATTAGTGATTGTTTAGTGATGTTTTGACCCTATTCCGGTATTCTAGTCTGTTTTGGCAAATGCTAATTGGAATACCGGATTAGTCAGGGTAGTTGAGGTAAGGTAATTAATTTGCTATTTCAAAATGCTATTCCTGTATTCCATCAATTGGTCTGAATACCATATTAGTGTTTTTTGAGGGATCCATTGACAATATTTATCTTGACAATAGTAATTTCAAAAAATTGAATAAAATTATAAAAAATCTTTAAAAAAAAAAGTTTATGGGTGTATTATTAACATTATAGATTGATAGTGTTTCAAATTTCAAGCAATTTGGACATTTTTGATAGCCTATCAAAATTTTATACATTTTACAATGGTTATAATTTAACGGATCTTAGAAGAGATACCAAACGTCACTTAAATTGAATATAATTGGAAATATATCAATCTATAAATTAAACAATACTTCCGTAAACTTTTTTTATTTTTGAAAATTTGTAATGATTTTTTTTCTAATTTTAAGAACTATCATTATTAGGATTATCAAAATAAAAATTATCAATGAACATCTCCTCTTTATACATATTGACGACACATTAAGACACTGTCGTTATCGGACTCTTATCATGAACCCTAATTAAACAACCTTTTTTCTACTTAACTTTTTTAATTAACTTAATCACTTAATTTGTCCTTTATGGTTGAGTTAGAGCTACAATTTTCCACGTGTGGGTGTATCGAAAGAAGACAGCAAAATTGTAATCTCCCCCAGATTTTCCAACCTCTAACACTAACCACCAATTAGCTAGCTAGACTTCCTTAATTAATTAATTAATTAATTTTCTATTAGTTAATTAAGTATTAAGAGCTTGTACTTTTGATTGTACACAAAAAAAAATGCTTTCTTTAACAACAAACAAATACATGGAACGCATATATATACCAGCTGAATGTATTTTTATACGCTTGCATATATATGACTTATATATACAGTTAGACCTGCAGTCCATTGATGGACGGTCCACAGAAGTAACAAACAGTATGACAAATAGATCATATAGATCCAGATGTAACAGCTACACTCACAGTGTAACTTCTATGAACCGTCCATCAATAGACGCATGAAGTTTATGTCGTACATACACCCAAGTATTATTGACGCGGCACGAACTAACTATATATATTTTGTCCTCATCCGTAAAGGAGTGAGGTAATTAATTATCGGTATCAATTCCAAACCCAAATTAGAAAAAGATATCCATCCAAGTGACAACTGACACACCAACTCTTCGAGCAAAAAGGGGATCATTTCACATGATCGAGACCACTTTTAACGAAAATTTGGTTCTATTTTTGTAGCATGTAGCATGTATAATAATAGAGGGGGATCCAATAACCATAATTATTGGTGACCATGGTAACTATTTTATTATTTTTACATAAATTGGTAACTCTAAACCGTTAGATGTATTCTAAATCATCTCAATAACATATATACACAAAATGATAAAAGTTTAACATCGTTTCGATAGTCATCAAGAGATGAGAAAAAATCATAAAATTTGAACCGTTGATTTTTGTTAATGCTTGATGCATATGTAAATAAAATCAAAATGATATAATTTGTTGTGTATACATAAAATATGATATATACAACCTATTCTATCAATTACTTTTGTTATGGAAGAGTTTAATATGCATTTATTTAAGATTTAATTTCACGGTCACCAAAAACATGATTATTTGATCCCTCCTCATAATAATAATGTATTAATTTTATGAAAGTTTCAAGTGCTTTCTGGGGTGGACAGTACTCTCTTTTTTGATATAATTAATTAAGAAATATCAACTGTTCAAGTGGACATTTATAGGACAATTCTCTCGTGACACTACAAATTAAGTACAAATCCATTGGCTTTAAGATGGATTAAGATTCTTTCTCAGAGTTGATTTTATTTTTCTGCTCATATCCATGCACTGTCAAAACTCAAAATACAATAAATAAATATACTCTTGTTCCCTGCTAGTTTTTATGTTATGTTTTTGTATAATTTTCTTTTTTTTTTTCAGTCAGTAATCTTATCATCCTAAATTAATAACAAATTCTGTTATTCACATGACAAGTTGAATTTTTTTCTGTGCCAGTGGTCTCCAAGTTGCCAAGTACTATTAATGTTATCCAAGGAAGACAGCTACAAAAAAATAAATAAATAATAATAATAATTTCACATGCTTTTCTTTTTAAAATTTACACAACAGAAGTACTAAACATTTAACTATCTTATATCCTAACCCAATTAATTTAATAAAAAAACACAAAATTTAAATTTAATTACTTCTAAAATTCCCTCATTATATATTAATTTGCTCGACTGATTAATTGTGCATATATCTCTAACTTGTTCAATTGTGTTTTCTTTTTTTTTTTTTAGTTTGGGTACTCTTTCCTTGACCAATACTTGTTAATTAGAAGGTCATATCAGCAAAACAAAATTAAACATATTGAAGTTGAAGGGTACTGATGCAAAAATTGTTCACTTTTTTTTTTTTTTTTTCTAGGAGAGATGCCAAAGATCTTGGAGATCTCTACGGATTGGTTCGACAGCTCATTACCAATTTAATTATCGCAATTTCACGTGGGACACCTCGTTAACCTCCCTTTAATTAATTAAGCATCCTCTGTATAATCAGTAACCACGAACTAATTAAACCATTTTGTCGTTATGTAATTAACCTTAATTATATTTCCATTTGGGGGCATTTTATAGTGTTTCTACGACCCAATTTGCAACTTGTAAATTAAATTAAATTAAATTAAATTAAATTAAATTAAATACGCCGCATATATACATATATACGCCAGAGATTTGGTATACTTGTGTACTCAACGGGTTCACATGTCAATATCACCTACACGTACATGAAAGTTACCTAACAGATACGATCTCTTTTATTATTATTATTATTATTCAACAAGAAGGATAAAAGAAGTGTTGTTACTTGAAGAAGTTCTTTCCGATTACCATGGAGAAATAAATATTGCTTGAGATTGTGTATATATTGAAGTGAATTAATTAAGTGATCTCTTGCATGTCTAGGGTTTAATTATCAAGAGACACTAACTAATTCTATACTAAATGATATATATAGATCATAAGAACCGGCCTTTAGTCTAGTGGTTAAGGGCAACGCTCTCTGTGTAGGAGGTCGAGGATTCAAAACCCAGATGGGAGGTCTTTTATAGACATTTAAATTTGAGTGTGGCTTGACCCTCATCTTCATCTCAAAAAAAAAAAAAAAATGATATAGATCATAAATTCATAATAGACGTAAATTTTTTATTTGTTTATCTTTTTCCTTTTTCCTTTTTCCTTTCCATACTACCAAATATTTTGTGACATAATATGTCTATATATATATCTAGTTGCATTAGAAGGGGGAATGATTGCAGAATAAAAGTTTAGATTAGCATTTGGTCAATACTCTACTCATTTGAGAACTTACTGTGTGTGTTATATACTTATATCAGATCCACATATATATATATATATATATATATATACTGAACGTGTAACAAGGATCGATCTGAATGTAATTAATATTATTTTTCTCAACGTATTTTATAATATCCTCAGATTGTTTTTTTAATTGTAGAGATCTTTCATAAGTATTATATTGAGTTTACAAACTTCTTTTTTTACTTTTTGATAGAATAAATATATTTTATGAAGTAAAGCTATGTGCTCCTAAAAGCACCAGTCCCATTATGCTCTCAACTAATTAATTAATTTTATGAAAACGTAATTAGTATTTTCATATGCAAAGTATTCATATTTTGAATATTATTAATTATGGAGCCGTTTTAATTAAAAGGTTCCAAATAAATACAAGAAGAAATATTTTTCTATCTCACATGCTTTTTTGAACTACAGGAACCAAAATCTGAAAATTGCAAAGTATATATATCTTTTAGTCAAGAACTCAAGATCACTAAAGTAATAAATTAGGTGTTCTCTCAGATTTATGTAGTTTTACGTATACACAAGATATTGATCATATAACGTTACATTTTACTTACAGAAATGATATATGTTTATTAATTAATAAATAATAAATAAAATTGACAAAAGCATAAACCGGTAATTATATATAGATCTTGATTCTAAATTGTTTGACCTAGTTCATATATGGGCAGCAAAATTCGTGCATGCCATGCCAGGTGCTAATGATTCACAGAAAATAATGACAACACTTTTATCTCCATTCTCCAGTCAGTATTATTGCATCAGTCGATGCTCTCATGACTAATTAAATCCTACTGTTAAGTCTTGGCCAAACGATAAAGACTGTAGAGTGTGGTGCTCTGCAGAACGGAGGCAACAGGAAAAATAATTAGACCCAAGTTGAGCTAGCTACTTGTGCCAGTGGATGACATGGGAGGAGGGAAATGAGATCATGGGGAGGGAGAAGGAAGAAGGAATCGTACTGCAAGTAGCCATGTTAAACTGATCAGAGGATTATTGGTTTTTAAATCATTGATCCTAGTATTATATCCTTTAATTTCCAATTTTCAAATGTGTTAATGAAAACTGGAAATTATTGTGTGTGAGGGGAATCATTGGACTTGGCTTATTTTATGGCATGTGGTAAACTGAATTAACCTGAAAAGGTGAGCAATATTTTGCTTTGTAACAAGTGGCCACTTGAGGAACTGGCCATTGGATCGATGGACGAGGTAATCTTTTAACAAAGACAAGTTGTTTTCTAATGCTTATAAGTTATAACAATTGGAATTATTATATTCTTTTGAGATAAAGACAAGGGTTGAATCACTCAAATTTGAATGCCTATAAAAGATTCTAATCCGGGTTTTTGAACCCACAACCTCCCATACAAAGAACACTAATTGTCTTTAGCCACTAGATCAAGGATCAGTTCTTCAATTGGATCCATTTTGATATTGGTAAATTTGAATAAGCTTTTTGACTAAGAAAGGAAGCTATATATTATTACATATATACCAGTATAGAGCTAACGCCTTGCTTTGGGCTGAAATTGTTATTTCTTATGATAAATTTTTAAGATAATATGTAATGGGGTTTAAATTGAGAAAATTAATATGGAACTTAAGTTTTAATGGGTTGAGACATTACAGTATGTCAACGGTGTGATCAATGTAAGTAAATAATCAACGGTTGAGATTTATTCCTTAGGGAAAATAGAACTTTCATGTCAAAAAATCTAATCTCCTTTTATTAGGAGTAAGGATATAAAAAAAAAATGATGAAAATGGATATAAAAAAGTAATAATGATGTAAGTTGATTGATATAAAGTTACTTTTGTGTTATTTAGCACGCAATTAATGATGTAAGTTGATTGATTTGTTTCATAGTTTCTTGGCTTCATAGTTCAGATTAAAAAATATCTATCTTAGGTTGTTCATCATTCATATTATAAGCTTACCATGCAAGGTAAATACGATAGTATTGAGAAACAATGAAACATCAAGATAATATATACGTACTGGTGAGGAACAGGCAAATGGGGATAGGGATGCCGGCGATCAGGAGCGGATCTAAAGGGGGTGTCAGGGGGCACCCGGGCCCCCCCTTCGCCCGGTAAAAGATGTTGAACCCCGATTTTTTTTGTTTAACTCAAGTTTATATCTAGTATAAATTTTTGTTAATTTGATGCCGAAATTCATTTTTTTTATATCAAACATAGACAAAAGTGAACAAATTACATATTTTGTTACTTAAGTATACAATTAATTTTTAATCATAATTATTTTTTTGAATACATATAAAAGTCGTATATTATAATAGTTATAGTTTTTGTACCTTTTAACTATGAATTGGCCTCTCTAAACCCTTTTTTGGACTAAACCTTGGAAACGTTGGATCATGACTCGTCTCTCCGGCCCCCCTTTCATATTGATCCTGGATCCGCCCCTGCCGGCGATGGTTGACATATCTCTTTCCATTCATGCACTCAAGAGCCATAGATATGTTTTAATAAGCTTAACATTAATGAAGTCCTAGTTAAATGTATTTTGATCAGAAAGAAAGCGATAACTAGTAGATAAGTATGTTCATGCATGAAGGCTTTTAATTAAGTTTCCACGAGAAGGTCTCATCGATATATTGGCCTACCATTTTTGGATATAAATTAAATAAATATTCTGAGGTCTCATATATTATATATGACTATGAGTTAGAAAAAAATTACAATTAGTTAATCTTGCATATATAGGTGCAGAGCATATAGCTAATTGGGCTATGTAGATAAAAAATTGCAATAAATTTAACAGTGTATCATGACTAGACTCTAGAAAATATATATAGGCTATATATGTAGAGGAAATTTTTTATGCTAGTTCGTGTTCAATATATAGTAATAAACTCATCACTTATAATTTGCAAACTATCACTCCGTTTGGCACTGTAGTAAGACTGTAGTAAGGTGATGTAAGGTGCTTTAAATTACCAAACATAAATTATTTAAGGTGTAGTAAGTTAACGCAGCTATATAGGTATAGTAAACTAAATCACCAATTTTTCACATATTTTACACATTCAACCAACTTTACTTCATCTATTTACTTTACTACTACCAAACACTACTGCTTTAAGGTGACTTGATGCTTTACTCCGCTTTAACTTAGTACGCTTGACAAGAGGAGGGTATATATATACCATCATATGCTATAGCCTATATTGCAAGTGGCATATATAGGAGATTAATTGTTGTATTTTATATTGAAAGCCCCTATCATTTCAAAATAGTTGAAAATAGTTGAGGTACTTATAAAGTTACTTTAGCATTCTTTTTAAAGTAACTCTTAACGTATTTCAAAATAGTTGTATTTTAATTTTTAATTGCCAGACTGTTCTAATAATAAGCTGTCAAAACTAACATTCTATAACAAAAATTTTGCCACCTAATCGAAAGATTGCTCTGACATATTAAAACCCCTCTTCCATTGAATCTAAATCTTATAACCGATAGGTGCGGTACAATGGATATGCACAGATATGTTGTTTGCACAACCAAGATAATTAATTATTGATTATTATTCCAATGATATATGGTATAATACAGTGTTCTGAAACACAACATATTTAATTATGTTATGTCGACTTAAAAAAATCCATTAGTTTGATTCCTGATTTTCGGTTCAATTCTTAGTTCACATTTGAATTTTAACAATTGAAAACTAAGAAAACAAAATTAAAAAAAAAATCTCAAATACCAACGTTCCTGCAACTCTTTGTAGTTTATATATATATATATATATATATATATATAGTAAAACTATGGTGCTCCTAACTCAAAAATCATACTAAACCATCTCGAAATTTCGATTTATGGGTCTCATTAAATTCTTTATATCAAAATATCATAGGATACAAAAATTTTCCATTTTTTAAGATTTTTAAGTATTTGTTTTATATTTTTTAAAGATGACATAGTTTTATACATTATTTTATTATTATTTTGATGTCATTCTAATAAATTCCAAAACATATACTTAAGAAACTCAAAAAATGGAAAATTTTTGTATCCTAAGAGATTTTAATATAAATAATTTAATGAGAATGATAAATCAAAATTTCATGATGGTTTAGTATGATTTTTGAGTTAAGAGCACGGGAGGCCTCCGTGCTCCTAGGAGCACACTAGTTTTACTCTCTCTCTCTCTCTCTCTCTCTCTATATATATATATGAGGAGGGTTCCAATGACTCAATTTTTTGTGCCTCAATCATGCCTCAACTTTTCAAATTTCAAATAACTCAAAATTTAAAACTAATTTTTCAAAACAAAACCATTAGATTTGATCAATATGATATTATCTATGTGCACATAACAAATTTTTGCACTTTTCTTTTATTTTATATAAATCAATGAGTTATAAAAATCAACATCTAGAAGTTGCTCAAATTAGTACATTTTTTTGAAGCCCTTGATATCAAACAAAATAATATTCAAATTTGATGATTTTTTACATATACATAAATGAAATGATATAGATTACATCTAACGGTTTTGTTTTAAAAAATTAGTTTTAAATTTTGAGTTATTTGAAATTTAAAAAGTGGAGGCATGATTGAGGCATAAAAAATTGAGGCATTAGAACCCTCCTCTATATATATATATATATTTTTGAATTTTACCCCAATACTCCCACTAAGAAAATTTTATTTTCGATCTGACGATTATAAATGAATATTACCCATTATGAGATTCATCTGTAACCGATAAAATCATCTGGGTGTGAGCATGAAAGCAATGTCCCTTTTCTTTTTTTAATAACACTACAAAGGCTTAAATTTGATAAAAAAATAATAATCTAAAAAAAACACAGTTACAGCTAGACCTAGCCACAATTGATTAAACAGCATTTAAAATTTTAAATACTGTTTTACAACATTGAAACATTATAATTGAGTGTGTCCGTTACACAGTGAAACAGAGAGGAAGTGAGGTCCAATGTGCCATGCTTCCTTTACTTTTGGGTCCAGTGGGTTCCAAACCCATATGGTTTGTGACCCCTTTTTGGACCCACAAAAAAAGACAGCAAAACAATCTGCCCATTCATTATCTTGCTGTGAATTCCCTCACATGGCAAATTGGATTATTTAAATTTAAATTTAAATCCTGCTTGGGTTTGTCTCCTCTCCTCAAGGGCACAATTCTCATTTATTCTGTCTTCACTGCATTTCATTTGATGAGGATTTAATTTCACTCATGGAGAATTTATGGTGTCAGAACTCAGAACATTTCCAAAAAACTTGGCCATGTGATGAGAGTATGAGACCCAGTTTTGCCACCTGACAAACGATATTTATGCAAGGAGGTACTACACTTGCATGTATGTTGGAAGGTTTTGGAATGATGAATTCAATTCCGCTGTTATCCTTCCCTCGGATAACAGGGTCCTGCTTTTCCGATCGGCACCGTCGGATTAAAATGGACGGATGAGATCTGTTCGGCAAAACTCTTTTTTACTTCAAAAATCGAACTTTACACTGAATCTGAACCGTTCAGTGTTGATCCGACGGTCATCGTCGGGATAACAGGGTCCTGTTATCACCGAAGAATAACAGATTTATTCCCAATATGATCATATTGGGAGCTGTTCCAAATTTTTGGAATCCAAATTATACCTTAAACTCCAAGAGTTTCCCTAAATATGGATCCCAATAAATTTAAAATGGGCCATGTCACTGGGCCTGGCCAATCAAACGGCGGAGAGGGAAGGGGAGGATTATTGGGAGTGAGGAGGGAGTGCCTAAAAATAGCTAATATTAGCTTCGATTTGGGGATGGCGCAATAATAGGGAAGGGTTTGAGGATTCTGTTGGAACCCGATTTTTGTCCTTAATTCCTAATAATTGGTTTTAGAAATGGTTTAAGGATGCTCTTGGAGATGCTCTGCTGGCTAGGTTGATGCCAGATGGGTCATTATAAACCACAATTTTGAATCCCCAAAAAATATGTATCAAAGGATGGATGACACCAACAGCAGGCAACAGTTAGCCATTAGTGAATTTGATGATAATAAATAATAGGTAAAAGTATTAAAGTACAATTAGTGTCTCTGTTCTTTTTTCCAAGTTTTGGTTAGCAAATCAATCTTAACTGTACATCTGATTATGATAGGTGATTGTTTGATTGCTTTGCTTGATCAGTAAACTTTGCTATCAGAATAGAAATGTCAATGCTTTAGCGTCACATCACATCACATTAAGAAAAATTCTGTGATGTGATCATATGATTTGTTAAAGAAAAAAAAATACTATCATTGTAAATCAACAACAAATGTTGAATAATTACCCCAAATAGAAGCCTCCTAAGATACAAAGTATAAGGTAATAAAGGAAATAACAAGTGAGGATCTATTTTATTCTCAACTAGTAAGTATATCATCATGATTTCAAGTTCGCATATGATTCTAGCATTAGCACATTAATATTAGTATAATGATTCTTGCATCATACGATTTGCATAACAATTCATATATGCTTTAATCCGCTCTTCCCGACACAAATAGAGATCTCACCAGCCTGAGGTCTTTTATTCAATCTGTTTTCACCTCATCACTGCATCTTCTATATGCAGTACCAATAATACTTGTACTGACAATTGGTACGACGGGTGAATTTTATGGTTTCAGTATAATTCTCAAAGCAAAACACAGGACAAAAGAAGTTGCCAAAACAAGATAAATAATATAAATATCAGTAATTTTCTTGACTTCAAAATTAGCGATACAAGACCTAATCAGGTACAGCCAAGTTAACAAAGGAAAGCGGAAAACAAAATTTAATTCTCTTGCTCCTCTTCCTCCTTCTGGACCCAAATTTTAACCGATTTATCACGACCAAGTGAGCCAGATGCTATTATGCTTTGCTCAGGGTGACAGGACACGGAAATAACAGTGTCGGTATGACCTTCTAGTTTTTGCACAATCTTTCTGGTTTGTAGGTCCCACAAGTACACACAATTATCTTCTGAACCACTGACGACATACTTTTCTTTTGTGACAGAAAATGTGGCCGGTATACAGTATTTTGTATTGGTATGCCCTTTATATGTCTTCACATACTTGCCATCTGAAAAATTCCAGAGCCTCTGAGGAAAAGAAAAGAGAGGCAACAATGTTATCCAAACTAAGCAACTCAATTAAATTAGAAAGAATTATGTCAAGATTTAATCGTTCATTTCGGGGGCTCTCATCTATAGATGCTAACAAAAATATCTAGATGATCCCTAGTAATACCGGACAGCAATGCATATAACAGCAAATAAAGTACATTCAAAACTTTTCACAGTCATTAGACCATGGAAGCAACTCTTGAATTCACATAAGAAATGCTACTTGCCAAAAAGGGCTTCTCTGCTTCTTATCTTTGTTTTATTATTTATTTTTCAGATAAATCCAGTTGGCTAGATTATAATATCAAGGGCTCAAACTGTCGATGAACAGCCCATGAAACATTGAAAGAAGAAATAAATAAGCTAAAGAAAATAAAGTTTAATGCTAGAGTAGTCTGCTGCAAACTTTCGAAACAGCATGTGTAAAAAGTATCCTACAAGAAGCAAAATAAGGGACAAAAACAAAAGGAAAATTTACCAGGAGTGGTCATGTACACAGTAAATTTAATATACATACAAATAATCTTTCATGTTCACATGATCTGATCTTTTAATAGTTTCCCAAAAAACATATCTTAATTGTGTATATAAACAATCACAATTTTTCAATAAAGTATATGTAAGTAAATAAATTAGCTTTTCTACACAAAACTATAATCTCAATCTTTATCTGCACGGTTAAACTCATTTTAATTGTAAATTATAAACAAAGAGAAATTTTATAACATCCTAAAGGAAATTAAAAAAAAAAAAAAAGACCAAGATCCAAAAAACTAAGATCATTCACAAGTCCAGAAGACAGATACTGCTACCCACTTAATCCACTTTTAGAGCCCAAAAGGTTTAATACCCAATATGAAATCCTAGGCCCAACCCACTTCAGAAAACCTCAACAAATAATAAGAGAAAGAACAGCAAACTGATAAAAAAACTAACCAGAGTGCTGTCAAGGGTAGAAGTGAGAATAAACTTTCCATTCGGAGAAAACTTGGCATAGGACATAGGCGGGCTATCGTCGTCGACCAGAGTCTTCATGCAATGTCCTGTTGCAGAGTCCCAGACCCGGCACAGCCCATCGTAGCTGCTCGACACTATCATCGATCCATCCGAGTTGAAATCCACAGACGTCACTGGCTCCGAATGTGCCGGAAGGACCCGCAAGCACCGTCCTGATCTCACCTGTCAGTTTCCAAATTTCCTCAAAATAATGTTCGAATCTAGTTTACTAAATTGCCGAATTTGTGCCACTTGTGTGGAATTGATCTTAATTGTTGACAATGCTGGTACAGGTATCATGTATCAACCAAAATAATGCAAATCCGTTGTCCCATGGAGCAAAAAAAGCAGTAGTCTTGAAATTCAGGGGAAAACAAATCAAACCATTAGGCATACAAATATCAAGTTATCAACTACCTTTGAATTTCAATGTGCATTATAGATTTAACAAATTCTCTTTTGCCCTTCATTAAAAGATACTGGTTGAAAAGTAAACAATCAGCAGAAACTCTATATAGAAGTGTAATGGAATTCATATCCCCTGCTGTACTGTATTGTGCAGTTTACAATGTCAGCCATTGGGTTGTACCGAGAATTCATGCTGGCGCGGATCAAGATGATCCAACGGCTGACGTTGTGAACTGCACAATGCAGTAAGTCAGGGGATGAGCACTCGAGCGTAATGACGTCTCAAACCCACTGAAACATCTCACCCAAAGCAAGTGAACTGCAACACAATCTCCCAATTATTTTCAATCAAATCCCTATTTGTACTCTAATAACCACAATAATGAACTGCCTTTACACTTAAAAGTTCTCAAATAACCCCACATACAGATAACCGGTGCTCGGAAGAACAAAGCACCAACATCCATACATACTGATCAATATACTAAAGAATAACTGAAATGTACCTCCCAAACCCGAACGGTCTCATCGAAAGATCCGGAAGCAAGCATATTGGATTGGGGATTGAACGAGCAGCAGAACACATAGTTAGTGTGCCCACTCAGGGTTTTGATCTGAGTCTGCGATTCGAGATCCCAGATTCTGACTGTCCGGTCATCCGACGCGGCAGCGATCATGCGGGAGCCTTCCGAGAAGGAGAGGTCCGAGAGGCCGGCGCCAGGCCCAGTGGGAGCGACCAGCTCGGCGATCAGAGGGTAGGAGGAATCAGCGGCAGAGTAAACCCTAATAGTCCCGTCCGCGGAGGAGGAAGCGAGGTGCCGGCCGTCGGGGGAGAACTTCAGCGAGGAGACGGCGCCGCGGTGGCCGGTCAGGGTGGCCGCGAGGGTGTACGGGGTGTGGCCGATCGGGGGTGTGGTGGGCGCATCGCTCTCCCGGGGTGGCTTGGCCGGAGCGGAAGAAGGCCCGTTGGTGGTGAGCTCGTCGGCTGCCATTGTTGGTTGGTTAGGGTTTTGAGGGTTAGGTTAGGGCGGGAAAAAATTGACGGGGTTTTGCGGAGGGAGGGGAAGAGGGGAGGGTTGGTACTGGTGGGTTTTGGGATCGGAACGAATGGAGAGGAAGAGAAAAGACAGAGTTTGATACTTTTTTGCGTATATGGAGTTTGATTTGAGCATCCACAACGGGCTTTAGAAAAATTTCACAAATGTTCTTAGATCTGAACTTATCTTTATTACTGTCTAAACCACTAACTTAATTTTACAGATGCCCAAAACATTGGGCGTGACTTCAACTTGCGCCTTAGAGAACTTTATTGAACTGCCCATGCCGTGCCTGTTGCCCACGCCTTAGAGAACATTGGGCAGCACAATATTCCTCTTTAGGCGCAAGTTGAAGTCACGCCCAATGTTTTGGGTATCCGTGAAATTAAGTTAGTGGTTTAGGCAGTGTAAATATAAGTTCGGATCTAAGGGCACTTGTGAAATTTTTTCACGGGCTTTCTAAACTCCTTTCTATCTCCCATTAGAGAGCCTTTCAACAATGTGTGTATTTCAACCATACTTTCTGAAATAGAAAACTTTCTAAATTAGAAAGTCTTTCAAAGCACTGGCCAACGAGTTGGATCAAATCGATTTGGGTATATTTCAAAAATAAAAGGCTGTGATGTATGTGCGGTTAAATGTTTGGTTTTTAGAAATTTCAGTGATGTGAAACAGGGTAGTTACTGTACCTTTCTATTTTTTTTTTTTAATTTACAACATTACCCTAAGAAAGGCCCATGAATCTTCACCTTCATTTTATTGTTGTTGATACTTGATATTGATAATTTCAAAATTTAAAGTTTAATGTTACGTTCAATAGTTTTTTTTTAGATTTAAGTAGATATTTTTCCCTATCTTTCATTTCTTTATAGGAGGTATTTGTGTCTGTGGAAGACTGAGCCCATGACCTCTTAAAATTCATCATAATTAGCTACCACTTGAGTTACTAGGTCATTTACATATTACGTTCAATATTGTAATGGATGTTTGAGGGAAAAAGAGATAGACATATAGAAACTTTTTTGTGTATGAACCACACGCTAGGTTATCACTATTGAGATTTCTCCGCAGTATAAATGTCATATGTGCAAAATTTTATCGTGCCAACTGGCATATAATTTTTTTTATATGTGAAAACCTATTTTTATTATTGTCTTGTTTAGCTACGTTGAAGCTCAGAAAGTTTTTAACAAATTTCTAAAGTCAATATAACATATTTGAAGGTTTTTCATCGAACAGAGGGTTCACTACTAATATTTAGTTTTATCAATAAATTCAACTCTAACTTTTCAAAAAACTATCTTCGAATTCAAAGATAAGGGTAGTTCATAATAACATGACTATATATATATAGAGGAGGGATCCATTGACAATGTTTGACTTAACAATCTTGATAATGAGAATTTTCAAAAAATTGTAAAAATTCACAAAAACTCTTAAAAAGGAAAAATGGTTTATGGATGTATTATTTAACTTATAGATTAATTATATTTCTAATTATATTCAATTTAAGCGACATTTGATAGCTCTTCAAAGATTCGTTAATTCACAACCATTGAAAAATGTACAAAATTTTGATAAGCCATTAAACGATGTTCAAATTGATTGAAATTTGAAACACTATCAATCTATAAGTTAAATAATACATCCATAAACAATTTTTCACTTTTAAGAGGTTTTGTGAATTTATACAATTTTTTTGAAAGTTCTCATTATCAATATTGTCAAATTAAGCATTGTCAATGATCCCTCCTCATATATATATATGCCTTTTCGCCTCTCGAGTGCTTTGCTTTGGCAAGTATCCCTTGTAAGCTAATAACAACAAAATAAAAATTCAAATATTTTTAATTTGAGGGTGCACAAGAACTACAGCCTTCAAAAATCAAAATTGAGGTGGGTGGGGGGGTTAAAGCGCAAAACCCCCCGCCATTTCCCACCTTACATACTTGTGCCCGCAATTTCTCGCTCCCGCTTCTCTCCCCCACCCCCGCCAGCCATTTCCCACCAGATCGAGATCGATGAAGGTAAACTGTGCTTCTTCCCTCCTTTACTTGGACCCCCTTTGTTTTACCCAAAACTGGTTTTGGGTCAATTTGGCTTGCTCAATGTGTACTGATGCACACAAGGTGTTTGATGAAATGCCTGATGACAGATTGCTGTGGAAGGATGCATGCATGGAGAACTGGACAAGGTCTATGCGACTCTCAAACGTTTAGAGGAGGTCGAGAACACCAAGATCGACCTCCTTTTATGCTGCGGCGATTTCCAGGTGTATCCTTGTTTTATGGTTTGGTTTGCACTTGAACAAAGTACCAAATGCACAGACCAACTTGTAGGTTTGGAAATCTGAACTGAATTGAAATTTGAATTTTGTTGGTGTTGTCAGGCAGTCAGAAATGAGAGTGATCTGCAGTGCCTAAATGTCAAACCAAAATACCGAGAAATGGGCTCGTTTTGGAAGTACTATTCGGGTCAGGAGAAAGCCCCGTACCCGACCATATTCATTGGTGGGAACCACGAGGCGTCCAACCACTTGTGGGAATTGTAAGGTTTCTTTGTGAATTGTGATGATTAACTTTTTTATTTCCCTTAATATACTAGAAAGCACAATTAGTATCATTCCCGTGTTATTTTGTCCATCTTAAACTGTACAGTTGTGCATTAATTAAGTCCCTCATTCAGGTATTGAGGTGGTAATAGCAGCAAAAAATGGATTTAAGTCTGATAAAACGGAATACAAACATATTTATGTGTGTGAACTTTTATTGAATTTTATTTCATTTTATTTATGTGATGGCTGTCGGTTTCTCCCCCTCTCTAGGTACTATGGAGGATGGGCTGCTACAAACATATACTTCTTGGGTTTCTCTGGAGTTGTAAAGTTCGGAAATGTTCGAATTGGGGGTCTTTCTGGCATATACAAACCAGCACATTACCTTGCAGGTATTTTATAGCCTGTGATCTATCGATAGTAAATTAAATATGTCTAATTGATTACTTTCCATCGTAGGATACTTTGAGCAGCTACCATACAGCGAAAGTGATATAAGGTCAATTTACCATGTGAGGTATTATGATGTGCTAAAGCTAATGCATGTAGAGGAACCAATAGATATATTTCTCTCTCATGATTGGCCCCTTGGTATTACTGATTATGGGGATTCTCAAAGGCTTATCAGAGCAAAACCTTTCTTCAGAGAAGAGGTATTATTTTTTTCAGTTTTTGTATTACTTGAACTGTCGTTTCTGCACCAGTAATTATCTCATATCCCTTAAGTGTTTCATCTTTGTTAGGTGGAAAGCAAAACCCTCGGTAGCAAACCAGCAGCTCTCCTATTAGATAAACTCCGACCACCATACTGGTTCTCAGCACATCTTCACTGTAAATTTCCTGCCATCATACAACATGGTGAAGGCGGCCCTGTTACTAAATTCCTTGCCCTTGACAAATGTCTTCCCAATCGTGGTTTTCTGCAGGTATAATCCCCACCACCCCCAGACACCAGACAACACACACAGTGCCCACCCTCCAAGAATCTTCTTTCATGCTTTCTTATTGTATAACCTTCAGGTTATAGAGATTGAATCAGATCCCGGGCCTTACGAAATATCTTACGATGATGAGTGGCTTGCAATAGTGCGCAAGTTTAATAGCCTCTTTCCATCGACACGCAGAGGCCTGCCACCTTGGTAGTCTTTCATCTCTATTTATATAATATGAATATATGATAAAGCATTTCTGTTGTGCCAATACGTAGGAAAGTAGAAGTAATCTATTTGGATGGTTTTGCTTACAGGGTTGATAAGCTTGATATAAAAGAAGATCGGGAATGGGTGAAAAAGAGATTAGATGAAAGAGGACGGAAACCTTTTGATTTTGAGCAGAATACTCAGCCGTTCAATCCTTCTCAACGCAATTACAATCCATCACCAGCCAGTAACTTATACAGAACTTTTCTTATACAAATCATTTGACTTATTAGAGTTTATATATACAATACATTTGAATCATGTCTTTTATAGAGTTTATATTTTTTTATCAGACTCGTGTTTACTTCTGTTTTTGTAATTCAACTAACTTGGTTTGATTTGTGCACAGTGCATCGTAGGAATCCGCAGACAGAGTCATTGATGCTATTTTTGGAACAACCATATTTACTGGACTCTGCTAATAAGGGCACACAAGCACAGAGCAACACTTCTGAAGGTACATCCATTACAGAAAATCATGGTATAATTTTGTTAGACTCAGTAAAAGTTTGTTCATGGGCTTTGGTTAGGGTTTTCCCCCATGTTAGTTTCGATGCAGCCAAATATGATCCCATTTGGAACTAATGAAATGGAAGAGTAGAAAGGCATATAATCATGATATCCATAAAATAATATAATTTCTTTCCAGCCTTGTACTGGCATCTCTAAAGTTGTTCACTTTTCTGAGTTGCAGATGCGGAAGATGTGAATAATGATGATGGTGGCGATGATGATGACAATGTGGATGATGACACTGAAGTTGCAGATGATCCAGATGATGAGTAAGAGGAAGATATTCCATGTTGTTTTCCTGTAATGCAGAAGCTAATTTCAAATCCATATCAGTTTGCGCCATTGTCTGTGCAATTTAAAATGTGTGCAGACATTGGTACTTCAATCACAAATCGATCTTATTAAATCCGTTATCTATTTCGTTCATTTAGTCTAGTTTAGCAAAGTTGCTTGTACAGTTGGTTCTTGCCTTCGTTCTTTGTTTTTCCTGCCCTTTATGTACCAAAAAAAAAGAAGAAAAAACCTTGTATCTTTCCAATTCCAAGTTTTAAGTAGTGTCAGCTCTGAATGAGATTATGTTATACTGTTGCTGATGTGTATGCACTGAGATCAGGGGCGGAGCTTAGTGGAGACCCAGGGGCAAGTGTCCCTCAAAAATTTTGAAAGCTAGTGCTATTATATAGAAACTTATGACATTATGTATAATTTATACTGTATTTTTGTTATTATGCCCCCAAGAAAAATTTTGATATACGTTTTGTTTTGTGCCTTCTAAATATTTATGCCTCCCCAATGGTCAAGTTCCGTTATTTTTCTAGACCGGGACGAGGGATAAAGGGAAACCAACTTCGTGCTTGCTTCTTTCATGATGCATTGGGGGCCTTATTGTTTTGGGGACGTTGCTTCCATACTTGCATCCAGATAATTTTATCGGTTACAGATGAATCTCATAATGGGTAATATTCATTTATAATTGTCAGATCTGAAAAAAAAAAATTTTGATGAGAGTATTGGAGTGAAATTCTATTGGTTTTTATAAAGGGATATTTTCTGCCCCTATCTGGATTTGTATTTTTTTTTTCAAAATAAAGGGATATTATCTTTGTTTTGAAAATATGTTGATTTGTATTTTTTTTCATTCATTTTGGGCTCGGCAACATTGACATTTACGTATGACGGGCCGCGTATTAAACTCACACAAGTTATTAATAGTATGAAAATTGTTTTCATGATCTAATCTCTCGGTCCATATATCAGCCCACAGTCCGGCACCATTGTGCTCCAATTTTGTAATTGGGCCCAGATATATTGTTCGTTCCCCTGTATATATACAAGCCCACCAGTCTTCTCGGTTTACATATTGGGGAATGGGGATGCTATTGGAAAAGTCTTGAACTATTAATAGTGCTACAAAACGATTTGAAAAAATAATCAGGGATAAACAACACAAACAAAAAAAAAAAGAGAGCATGTATATGAAAATTTTCAAGCATCCTCATTTTAATTATCCACATGTCCACACATACACAAAATTTATAATTCTCATTTTAAATTGTGTAGCACTGAATTGAAATATTGTAATAATATTCTTATTTTAGATGGCCAACTTTTCTATGGATCGGAGAAAATATGGACAGTCCATTTTCTGTAAATTGTGTAACACTGAATTTAAATTTTGTAATAACATGACAAGATATGACCTATGTATATACGTTTGTTGCATTTGCTGTTTTGCACTCACCAGTCACCACCGCACCGATTAATTTTTCTCATACCATGTAACAAACGAAACCCTTGGAAAAACCCTATTCGGCGCAGTGAGCTGCATGCTGAGTGCTACCTGCCTGACATTGCCTCTTCCTTCCTCTTTGGTGTTTAATCAATGTGGATTTTGTTCTTATTCCTTGTGGTTTTAATTACCTTTGCCTGCTTGTTTAAGATCTGTACATAATTTAGCTAAATATATAACTGTTTTAGTTGTATATAGATTATAGACTGCTGGTTGCGTTATATCTCTAATACAACAATTTTGTATGTGATTTGGGGAAATAAGAGTAGTAGCATTATGGATAGAAATTGCAAAAGGGAAGGAAACCGATGGAACAGGTTGTAACAAGAAGTGTGATTAGATAGTAAATTCTGTAAATCTGTAATTGTACAACAAAAGTAACCCAGGCACACATAATTACCTATTCAAAGGAAAAGAGTTTAACAAAGGTAACTAACCTAAAAAAAGTAGCAGCATAATTAAATGGATAACGCCGATCGGCATTTGGCAGTGCCGACACACAACGGCTCCAGATTAATTCAGATTCTAACGAACTACTTTTGTCTTGCAGGCACCTCCTGTGCTTCAATCGCATCGTCAGTGGTCGCACTAATTAGTACCTCTCGTAGTGCAACTTTTTTTTTTTTCATAACACTAATTAATGAAGCTTTCTTCATTAATCTTTGTTGTGGTCGCCGATTATTTGTTTCCTACTGGCCCAACTGAGTATACTATACATAACCCGCGAGCTCTGCTTCGAATTCAAAATGTTCGGTATGGCTGTCATCTCGAAATGTAACAGATACATCTCGGGATGTAACCTATGAACGCTATGAACAGTTATTCTATGAACGCTAGGTATTACTCATTAAATAACTAGTTAAGTGCAATTATTAGCGCACAAGTCCTTGCGTCTCTGTTTTTATCGATCGCTTACCCATTATAGCTTGATAATCCTTTCAGGTTACATGTTTATCTCTTATGATTTGATATCTTACTGGTATGTGCCCTCTTGCTTATGCTGACTGTTACGCTTCATCTTTGTCAGGAACTCTAGCTGTCTAGACATGCTACTAGACTTGTTGTCATGGAAGCGAGTAAAGCTCTACAGAAGGATTGGTCATCTCTTCCACCGGAGGTCCTGAATCTCATCGCCAAAGATCTTAGAGAAATCCCTGATTTTGTCAGTTTTCGTGCCGTTTGCACAGCATGGCGCATCTCCACTCCAATCACTGACCTAAACCCGCAAGTCCCTTGGATTCTTGGTACCTGAAGAGAAGTGAATGACTCAAATCTAAGGTTCTACTCCATGTCCTCTTGACAAATTCTACACCATTCATGATCCAAACAACATATGTGGACAAGTTCTTCTATGAAATATCTGAAGGGTATTTGATTTCCAAGCTCTATGACAAGAGTCAGCATACCACCCAGCTTAATCTTTCAAATCCGCTTAACAACGATGAAATTCCCTTCCCTGAATGTTGTTGTGATCATTACTTATTTCAGCAGCGTTACAGTCAAATTGAGGAATATGGGCTTGCTTGTGCTCATTCTCGTCAGGACTCTGCTGAATTGCTTTGTTGTTAACTTGGCCAAAAATATTGGTGTCAGCAACTGTGCGAACTTGAATGGGGTGATGATGAAAGAACGTATGACTGGGTTATTCTGAAGGGTATGCTTTTTAGTTTTGAGAGATACACTAGAGTTACAAAGGTTACAGATATTGGTACTGGTTCTCTTGTATATGTTGTACCACCAGTTGAAGATCATGTTACAGTGAAAAGTTCCACTTTTTTGGAGGCTGGCGGGGATATTCTTGGAGTTTTTGTACTTAATGACGAACCTACAAATTTTCTGTGGGAGATTCGACGCCTGGATGTTAATGAGAGCGGTTCCTCGTGTTGGGTGAAGGTCGAAAACATTGGAAATCATGCGCTATTCATGGATGTGTATGGTGTGTTCATGCTTAAAGCCAATGAATTGGTTGGGATCAAAGCTAATTGCATGTACTATTTGTATGAAAAAGATGAAAATTCTTATGATGTAAACCTGTATGAAGATTTTGTGGAAGATTCCGAAACAACCTTTGAGGTGGAGAGGATTGATATACAGATTGGTGCCAAGGAATTTTGCCAGTGTCTTCCCCCTTTGGGAAACCAAGTATGCTGGTTTGTTCCTAATTTACGCCGCCTTCGCTGGAACTAAGATTTGCATATTGATATCTGTTTCATTTGTTTCTAGGGTATGCTTACGCAGTTTCCTTGTCGCTGTTCTTCCTTGGTTCAGTGCCTTCAATGTACCAAAAATACTTGAATTGGACTTGATTAATTTGAGTTATGCAATAGATAGTGTCTTTTAAGAAATTCATGTCTTCCTAATACTGGATAAATCTATTGTTGCTCTGTTGTTATCTATCTGGCCTAATTTTGTTCAGTGGTTTTATGAAATATTAACGTGCAATTAAAAATTTGTTGAAGCATACTTGAAGTTTTTAAACAAGCAATAACTGAAATATATATATTTTCTTTTTTTTTTTTTAGTTTCTCATATGTTTCTTCCTTTTCATTGCTATTGTACTGGTCTTCAACAGCTAAAGCTATCCAAACTAATAGGATAAGAGTGGAGCTATTGATAAGTAATTTTAGGAAGAGACTACTCTCAAGTCTCAAGCAATTAAATTTGATGGCCGTTGCATCAAGCAAACAAAATTGAATAATGCATCAAATCATCAATCAAGAAGCAATTTCATTTTGGATAAAATTTCATAACATTACAACAGTGATTACTGCTTTAGCATTACTATTATCAAGATTATAGCAATTGATCTTGTCAGAAGCCAAGGTTTGAACATCAATCAGGCAGATGCCAACCTTCCAATCCATTTTATTATACAAAATATTATCTCTCTTAAATCAAGCAGATGTTAACCTTCATTCTAGTAATACGTACAATTCAACCCTTGGCGTCTGACCAATTCATTTGGAAGATGGCGCTCCTCCATGAATACGTACAATTAAACTTTAAATCCGATCCATCCATTTCAAATTGAACGGTCACAGTTAGAATAAGAGGGGCCTGATCGGATCGTAGCTTAGTCCAATACCTTTTCTCTAATCGAGAAACAGCTATCCATGCACTGTTGGGCAAACATATTCTACTAATTCTATGTTGCCAGATAACACAAGAACAAGACTCGGTCTCAAGGACCTACTGACAATGAGAACACAAAAGAGAATGGGGGTAAAAAAAAAAGAAAGCAAACTCCAGACATGATCCTTTTCCATTTTAAGCAATATCACCTGGGCTGACATATTCTAATCTTCTGGGCAAGCAAACCGTTTTGAGCAATCCATGCACTGTTGTCTCTAATCTTCAAACCAAAACAAGTTCTCCCAATTCTATATTGGCAGATAACACAAGATACCGTCTCAGAGATCTACTGACGATAAGAACACAAAGGACTAGGAAAAAAAAATGCAAACTCCAGACATTATCCTTTCACCATTTTAAGCAATCACCAAAACGTTTCTTGCAATATTCATAAAAGTTCAGAGAGATATTTCCTGCTTGTCTTGTTAAGGATAAGTTTGCCACTTAAGCTGCATCTCCTGATCCTACAAAAAAAAGTAAAAATAAAGTTTAAAGAAGGATTTAAAGAAAAATTATATAAAAAGGAAGCTCAAAATAGTGCTAATAATCTATTCCTTTTATCAGTTCCTATTTGAATCAATAAAGTAAAAAACAGACAATGATGCAAATGGCCTAGTAGCTCAAGTAGTAGCTAACTAGGATGACTTCCACGAAGTTATGGGTTCAATCCTCCATAGGCACAAATAATAAAAAGTTTTAATGAAACTGGTGAAGTATTCCACTTTCTTCGAAAAAAAAAAAAAAACAGACAATGGTTTGAAATTTGGGACTTGGACTACCTACCAATCTGAAAGCATCATTTAATTGTTGATACTCTTAGAGACATCATGTACTCCAAAATGCAACATTCCAAGAAGAGAAGTAGACACAAACCTTGACTAGCTGCGCCATTTAGGCCTCCAAGCTCAGAGAAAACCTGAGCTGCAGACAGAAACACATCTGACATATTGACATTCGGCAAATCTCCAGATTCATCTTCACTGCTATCACTTGAGTCTGGGTTTGACTCGCGTCTCTGCTGCAGAAAAGCATCAGTCAGGTCCTTAATTGGATCTTCCGAGCCGGTGCGCTGCTGGCTCAGGTGAACAAGGCCCTTGATATAATCAGAGAGAAAATCAGGATTCACAGTGCTGCTGCCACTGGAGAATGAGCTGACTCGGCCTGGGTTGCACAATGCACGTATCTGATAAAAAAGATAAAGGCGTATTCAGAAATACTACAGGTATAGAACATGAGCCAGTATAATATAAAATTAAAATGAGAGCAGTACATTTGCTTGACGCTCCTCATTCATCTTAGATCTAGTCATCTGAAAAATAATTTAATATAAGATTTTTGAATTTGAGAAACAATAGCATTCTCTTTGAAAAAGCAAAGATAAAGAAACAAGTCTATATCTGTAAGTATGTTCTCCTCCAATACCTCAACATTCTCTTGAATAGTTTGGTTATCAGGGTCCAACTTCAGTGCTGTGATTGAAAAATTAAAATAAGCGAATTTACTATTAGAATTAATATCAAAATAATGCATATTAAAGGACACAGGAATTAATGATGGTACTAGTCAACCTCTCAAGAATCCTTTGTCCAAAGCTGCGTTGTAGTTTCCCAGTGCAAAATAAGCTGAGCCAAGCCGGCTATAGGCCTTGCTGTACTTTGGATCTATGTCAATTGCCTTCAAGCAGTCTTTAATTGCCTGTGTTCTTTTTCAGTTGTATATATGCCGCAGCTCTACAATTAACATCATTTTGTTATATGACAAAGTGTACTAAATAATCTAAATTGTTTTATATATATTCAACTCATTAAACTTTCTTCTTTTTCCACAGATAGATAGTCCTCACATAGAAAGAATAGACATGAATTTCGGTTTAAGGAAGATAAGAGAAAATTATTAACTACTTTGTACCTGTTGCAGAAGTAAAATGCATTTTCCTGGCAAAGCGAAATAGCCTCAGTATACAGATCTGCTGCTTGAGCATATAGTTCTGCTTGCATGGCATGATTACCTAATGCAATAACAAGTTGAAACAGGTAAGACAATCAGCCCCAAAACTAGTACCGAGCTTGACCAACTTAATGGCCATAAGGAAACATTTAAATTAACACCAGAAAGACATAGTACTGTATCGGTGATTGTACACAAAGGCATGTGACTTAATATGTACCGATGTTAAATTATCATATATGTCAAAATGTGCTGGCATGGAGTTAACCTTTTGATTTCAGAAAATCTGTAATCTTATCTGAGTTCTCTATCATTATGCAGCAGTCCTACATCAATAACAAATAAGAAGTTGAGTTCAGGTCAAAGTATTTCTTCTTCTTCTTCTTCTTTTTTTTCTTCTTTTATCTCTCTTTTTATACCAGCCCCTGTCACAACATAATCTCTATTCCTATTGTGTTTTTGTCACTAATCTATATATCTTCCTACAACCTTCTGTTTGTCGCCTTTCCAAAGCAAGAAATGGTATGAAAAGAGCAGTAGATGAAGCATAATAACAAGTTAAGGCAGAGATTTGATTGGATACTAAAACAGAGGGTGAATTTTGTGATGAGAAACATCTTGCGTCCGTGGAAAAACTGTCCATTCATCTATAGATATGTACAAAATGTAACAGATACATCCCGAAATATAACATATACATCCCTAAATGTAACCTATGGATGTTATAGACAGTTTTTCTGTGGACGCTAGGAATTACTCTTTTATGATGCTTTTACTCTTAATATGCTTTTTTTTTTATTATTTTACATTTTTATGTAGTGAAGGATTGTGAGATAGGATCATAGGAATCATACAGCCAATGCTTCATTGAAAAGCTGATTTACTTTTGCAGCTAGGTTAGGATCTTCCTTGACTGTGAATCTCAGGAGAAAAGCATCATACAGTCTTTCGAGGAGGTCCTCCGCTGATACCTCCTCATCGAAAGGCAACGGGGACCTCTCGACCTGCTCGGCCTTCCATGAGGTGAAGAGATCTAGCAGGAGACCCTGCGGGAGCGCCGCCTTGTCGGTGCACGGCAAGTGGAGGCCGAAAGCCGTCTTGAGGCAGTCGGTTGCCACCTTGAGGGATTCGGATTTGTCATCAGAACACTCAACTGCATCCATCGATCGAAAAAAGGAAAGTAATAACTATTAGAAACAGTATAACACATACATGCCTAATTGCATTGATAACTTGACAATATTCATGTTAACGATCTGAAATGTTGCTGAAAAGGGAGAGAAGATGATGATGATGAGCGGAGAGCGGAGAATCAGAGACGAACCTGAGTGGAGAAAGTCGAGGAAAGAGCGCACGATGAGGCAAACATTCGGCGTCGCCATGGCTGGCTGCAAGGCAACACAGCTACACTGTTAGCTGCTACTTTCTTTCTTTCTCCCTTTCGTTCTCTTGTTCCTTCTCCTCCAAGTCAATTTGCTAGGCTCAAATGCTCAATTCAATTCTTCCCTTTGTTTGTTTTGTTTGTAGTTCGGAATGCGAGCTAGTCTCTGATATCAGTCTGATCTCTTCACTAGAGACAAAAAAACTGAAACCTTCCTCTCCGCCAGAGCTGCATGACATGGAAAATGCTATGGAGATACCGCAAAAGATACTGTCGGGGATACCATTAAACATTGACTGCCAATAAAAAAATGTGATAAGTTGAATATTTAGGAGGTTAAAGTGAATATTTAGGAGGATAAGCTGAATAGTTAGGAAGTTAATGCTGCAAATTAAATTAAAAGTAGTTTTTATTGGCTGTAAATCAAATTGTGTTAAGCGTTAAGTGTAATGCTACAATTAGTTTTTATTATGTGGAATTTTTATTGGTTGTCAAGCAAAATGTGTTTAAGTTGAATATTTAGGAGGTTAAGGTGAATATTTATGACAATTCCCAACGTTTCAGTGAGGGTTGGGAATACTAGGGTTGCTAATACTTACTAAAGAACCGTTGTTGATACTGTTAATCAACAACGGTTTATAAGAAGGAACCGTTGTTGATGATAGCAATTCCCAACGGTTTATAAGAAATAACCATTGTTGATTCTTAAGAATAACAACTGTTTTTTGTAAATAACCGTTGTTGATTCTTAAGAATTAACAACTGTTTTTTGTAAATAACCGTTATTGATTCTTAAGAATTAACAACTGTTTTTTGTAAATAACAGTTGTTGATTCTTAGAAATGAACAACTGTTTTTTGTAAATAACAGTTGTTGATTCTTAGAAATTAATAACTGTTTTTTATAAATAACAGTTGTTGATTCTTAGAAATTAATAACTGTTTTTTGTAAATAACAGTTGGGATGATGATTTTTTTTTTAAAAAAAATTATTTATTTATAGAGATCAGCCCTTTGCTCATTCAAATTAGATATTATATACCATACTAACAAAAAAAATGTACATTAAAAAACTAATAATAAATTCTAATAATACCACAGATTAATTACCAAACTAAAATCCAATATAATATCATATTCATATATCCAACAAAATTAAAATCCATCATAATATAATAGAATTTCTCAAATCCTAATAATATCCGTATACATCAGCACCTTCTCCTAATCTTGCACCATCACTTCCTCCTGATCTTGCACCAGCATCTCCTAATCTTGCATCAGCACCTTCTCCTGTGCACGAATCTACAGGGAGTACAGTGAGTTTGCAATAATATATTTTTTTGCAATATCTTAGAAACAATTTCGTACATGAATTATTTACAATTCAGTTTGTTAATTTTTTCTTGACTTTAGGGGAAGAAAGTTTGACTACGATTTGTTTGAACTTTGAGAGAGCAAGGAAAGGAAGTGCCGGTGCTACCTTGAGAGAGCAAGAAAAGAGCAGTGATGGTGCTGCCTTCGCTGTCGGAGAGAGCAAGGAAAGCGAGGGTTGGTGCTGGGCTTCTTTGTGCGGAGAGCAGGGAGAGTGAAGTTGGTGGCAGCCTCCGTTGCGGGACCTTTTCGCGGAGAGTTGGTACTGGCCTCTATTGCGCTGCCGTTGCCGCTATCAAGCAGCCCTCCATCATGCTCCATGAAGAGGGAAGGGTTTTAGTCGGGTTTTGAAATTGGGGGAAACACAAATTGACTAAGGCCTGAAGTTGAAATTATAGTAGAGCAAAAGACGAAGTAGTGGGTGAGTTAGTGACATGATTCAAAAATTTTGTCTTTGAAAAGAATCAACAACGGTTTCATATAAAAAACAGTTGTTGAAATATGTGGAGGCAGGAAACTAGGGAAAACAATCACCAACGGTTGTTAAACAAAACAGTTGTTAAATGGGCCATAAGAAGGAATCAGCAACTGTTATTAATAAAAAACAGTTGTTAATTCTTGCACATGAATATTTTATGTTACCCAAGAATCAACAACGGTTATTAATAAAAAACAGTTGTTAAATGGGCCATAAGAAGGAATCAGCAACTGTTATTAATAAAAAATAGTTGTTAATTCTTGCACATGAATATTTTATGTTACCCAAGAATCAACAACGGTTCCCAATGAATAACAGTTGTTAAATGGGCCATAAGAAGGAATCAGCAACTGTTATTAATAAAAAACAGTTGTTAATTCTTGCACATGAATATTTTATGTTGCCCAAGAATCAGCAACGGTTATTAATAAAAAACAGTTGTTAAATGGGCCATAAGAAGGAATCAGCAACTGTTATTAATAAAAAACAGTTGTTAATTCTTGCACATGAATATTTTATGTTACCCAAGAATCAACAACGGTTCCCAATGAATAACAGTTGTTAAATGGGCCATAAGAAGGAATCAGCAACTGTTATTAATAAAAAACAGTTGTTAATTCTTGCACATGAATATTTTATGTTGCCCAAGAATCAGCAACGGTTTATACTTTAGAAACCGTTGGAAATGCTATCTCATTCCCAACGGTTTTTTATAGTGAACCGTTGTTAATTCTTGCACATGAATATTTTATGTTACCAAGAATCAACAACGGTTTCTATTTTAGGAACCGTTTGGAATGCTCTCCCTTTCCCAACAGTTTTTTATTGTGAACCGTTGTTAATTCTTGCACATGAATCAACAACTGTTTCTTCTTAAGGAACAGTTGGGAATGATATGCCTTTCCCAACTGTTTTTTAAAGGAACAGTTGTTGATTCTTTTTCAGATTTCGGGCAAGTCTTTCCCAACTGTTCCTTCTGATAAACTGTTGCTGATGTGTTTTATTAAATTTCCAAAATGCCACTGCCACTTTTCAACAACGGTTTTCTTGATAACAGTTGCTAAGTTGGGGTTGCTAAAGCCCATCTCTGTGGTAGTGTTTAGTTGAATTGGTTAAAGATCATGGTATCCCCGACGGTATCCCTAATGGTATCCGAATATCTGGACTGGCATGACATCACTGTACGGTGATTTCACATCCCCTACTTCTAAAGCAATGTCGAATTCCTATCCCCTGCTGTACTGCATTGTGCAGCTCACAACTCCAGCCGTTGGATCGTCTCGTGATTCGTACCGGCGCGGATCTCTAGACGATCCAACGGCTGACGTTGTGAACTGTACAATGCAGTAAGTCGGGGGATGAGGCATGAGCACTCTTCAGGTGTTTGATTACACATTGCCGGGCAGTGGATAAGCACTCGAATTTTTTTTTTTTTTGTCTATGCCTAAAATAAAAAAAAATCTTAAGGTATGCCTGTTTTAATACAAATTACAGGACTATGTCTACTTTTCAAACGCCGGAGTTCGAAAAGTCACCGAAAACGCCAACGTTCAAAGATGAATATAATCTCGGACTTGAAGTTTTTTGCGAAAATCATACTCCGAATGCCAGAGTTCGAACTCCGGAGTTCGAAATACACATATAAACTCCAGAGTTCGGACTCCGGAGTTCGAAATACACATATAAACTCCAGAGTTCGGACTCCGGAGTTCGAAATACACGTGTAAACTCCAGAGTTCGAACCCCGGCGTTCGAAAATATGATTTTCATAAAAAATTACAAGTCCGGGATTACATCAATTTCTGAACGCCGGCGTTTAATGTGACCGCTTGACCTCCGGCATTTAAAAAGTAGACATAGTCCTGTAATTTGTATTAAAGCAGACATACTTTTAAGATTTCTTTTTATTTTAGGCATGGACAAAAAAAAATTCAAGCACTCGGGGTGCAGTGGAGTGTGCTAGGCGCGTGCTAGAGCTAAGAGTAGAGCGCAGAGGACAGAGGACACAGGACTGACGTATGCGTCTCCTTTTTTTTTATGGGCTAGATCCAATTCTGAATTGGGCTCTCTAGCTGGCCCCTTCTATCTTCTTTTCGGCCCAAAAATGAAATGCTCTTTCAAAAAATTTCAGGAATTCATTCAATGAAGGATTATGTATTAACCAGTAAAAATTGTTATTTATTATAATAAACTTTTAAGATAATATATAATGGACATTAAATTGAGATAATTTATATGGGTCTTAAATTTTAATGGGCTGAGAACGTCAACGGGCATTAACGTACGTCAACGGTGTTGATCAATCTAAGTAAACAATCAATGGTTGAGGTTTATTTCTTGGGGAAGATAGACCTTTGATGTCAAAAAATTCAATATACTTTTGATGTGAATCTAGGGGTTAAGAAAAAGAAATAAATTATCAATTGAGGTTTTATATAAGTACTTTATTTAAACTTGTATAGAATGTGTGCATCTCATTTCAACGAAATAAAAGTTTGAAAACAATATGATCTAGGCCTAGGTTGCAGTTCCACCAAAATTTTCTATGTAATATGCGTTAAAAAAGTTCCAAGTTCTTACACACTCATTAATCAATAGTGTCGAATATAACGAACCATCTTCAAAGAGAAAAAAAAAAATGGTAATATACTGAAAGCTTTGGAAGATATTTGATAATGTTTTTACGACGTCCACCGCCTTCCTATAATTATAAATTTATAATCTACAAAATATTACCTGTCGATAAGACGTACTGAACAACTATTCTTACAAAAAATTAGTCCACGTTTGCTGAAAATGTCGTTTTCTAGTATATAGGAATAGGAGGTTCACAAGCAATTTTCCACCTTGTGTCCAACAAAATTTACACTTGTATAAGTTGTGAAGTTACCACGCCATTAAAGTTTCCAACAACTTCCCTTGTATGTTGTATCCAAAGAAAATTAAGTCCTGCCAATAATATCACAAAAAGGACTCCTATAATCTCTCTTAACTTGTTTATTTTTTCTTCCAATGGCTGTGCCAAAAAAAATACAAAATTTCTTAACAAGAACAAGCTCCTTATTGGATCGACAGACATATACAAGAAGACATATTTTGTAAGCAATGACTAGTGTAATGCACAATAAAATGGCATAAAATTAATTCCCGTGTATGTGTACTTAAATAAACATACGAAAGACACTTATCGATGGTGACCGTGGCGACCATGGTGACCGTGGGCACCTGAACGAGGTGCGAAGGATCTAGATGTTCGAGTCTGGGGCATACGGGGGAGACCTAAAATTGCTACAAGGCCACTACAAAATGAAGCAATGGCTGCAACTGCAAATGATGGAGAGTTCCCACCACCAAAAAGCTGATCAAGTGGGCCACTTCCTAGAGACACAATCACCTGTTTATACAAAAATTATAAAGAAGTTATATTGCAAACAGAAAAAAATGGAATTATTATAAGCTGATTAACTGTACAATCGAATTTATTACCTGAGGTATCATGATCGCTAAATTAAGAATACCCATCGACAATCCTGTTTGAGAATAGAGTTATCATCTTTAGGTAAGAACAAGCAGAGTAATACATAGGAAATGAAAATCCGAAAAAGGGATTGAAAATTGTTTTTTTTACCTTGGCCAAGACCAAGAGGTTCTATCCTCGAAGCCACCATTGCATATGGAATACTATATGTGACCTGTATGGCAAGAAGAAAACAAATGATCAATGTTCGTTGTGCCTGAATTTTATCAAAAAGAACAAGTAAAAATTCTAGAGAATCAACAAAATCACGTACTGCCAATGGTACGCCGAGAATAGTGAACACAACCAACGAGGCAATCACAAGTCCACTGGGCGGCAACCCATTAGGCCCATAATCTATATTGCCCGCCACATAGGCAATCACAAGCATTGCTGAGAAACAAAAGCACATTATAATATTCGACACACCCCAAACAAGCCCCGACCCCCATTTACGGCACAATGTCTCCAATCCAACCGAGGTGAACCCTAAGACAACAGAATTCAACATGAGTCCAAATGAGCCCATGCCAACCCCATCGTGGTATATCAGGCCATTGTCTGGGTCACCATGATAGACTTCACGACCAAACCAATCAGTGTCAAATAGTATGAAAGGAAACCATCCGATCCATGTGAGCGCAGTCACAATTAACACCATCCAAACCGGTAGTGTAAAATATCTAAAAGATCCAAAAAGTTCCCACATGAAGGCCTCCTGGGTCTCATTTGCACTGGACTCTTCTGGATTCACATAGGCACTTTCATCTACTGATGCCACGGTGATAAAAGTAGTAATTCCGAGAACAATGATATCCAAAATGAAAGCTGATTTTAGATTGGCACAATTAACGCTGCATGCAGGGGTCATGGTGAACGGAAATACTTTGTACCAGCCACCGTACGAACCAGTCGCAAAGCCGAGAATATTGCCCAGCGCCATGAAAAGGGAAAAATAGGCGTTGGCTATACGGGTTCTTCTATGATCCTTACCTGGATTTAACAAGGGGCATCAATGTATTTAAAAGCAGACACAATTATATTAAATAAGTAATGTTCTTAAGTAATAAAAAAAATTATAATAATTTTTCTTTCGAGTATCATCGGTGACTTTCATAAATGAAGCACTTAAGGGGAGAGGGAATTGTCTTGTAAGCACTAACATCAATGACCACAAGATAATAAATAAGCTAGTTAAATTACTAGCACATATAATAGTCAATTTTCCAATACCTACCTTCCTATTTTAGATTACTAATACATCATTATCACAGTAGATACTTGCATTGAGCTGGTGAATACTCATTTATTCAAGAATCACACATAACTATCAAACTACCCTCTCTGTTCTCCAACAAATCATTTCTTTAATGAAAGTACAAACAAAAATGCCAGCTATAAAAAATTAAATTAAAAAAAAAAACAGACTTTAGCAGATAGTGACAGGTGACACCAGTCAGGGTGGAATTAGGAGAAATACAACTCCATTATTACAACTCCCTAAGCAGGAAAGGATGACTAATAATTTAACAAAAGGCTGGTTAGGAAGCGCTGGACCAACCTTTGTCGTCCATAACCAAAACTTATCTATCGTAACATTGCATTTCTACCCTCAATAGTTTGCCAAATACATGGAGCAGAATAAAACTAGGAAGAGAAAGAAAATGACAGGTCTATTGCTATTGATACCATAAGCTAACAAAAGAGTAGCATTATTCAGCACAATATTGATAATACCGGAATTGCAGAACAATTTATGCTTAACTTGTGAAAATTCTGATGGTTAATTTACAATCATCAAAATTTTCCCTTGATGAGGCAGAATTATAACAATAAATTTTTATCTAACAAGTAAAAAAAGTTCAGGGTTTTGATCAAACAATTCAGCTCACCGGTGAGATCTGCGAGAAGGGCTCGGCACGGCCCCTGTGTGGCATTATTCCCGACATCAAGCAACCAGAACCCGATCACGTAGACAACCACAGCCCTCGGCCTGGCCGCGCCGACCACCTTCGAGTCTCCCAATAGCCTCCCTAGATCAGCCGAGAACCCCACAATCAACACGGCCGTCGCGATCGCCGCCGCGCCCCCAGCAATAAACGGCCGCCGCCGTCCGAGCGGCGCATCCAGACGCACCCGGTCGCTGAGGTGCCCGACCAACGGCTGAACAACCAGACCTGCCAAAGAAGATAAGGTTACAGGAGAGCACGAATCACACAAACTGCATGTCTGTGCACAATCATTGGCAATTGATTAATACCTGAGAGGGGGCCGCAGAGCCAGACGAGACTGGCGAAGGCGTGGGGGATGCCGAGCTCCTGGACGTAGGGAGTGAGGAGGCTGAGCTGCAGAGCCCAGCCGAACTGGATCCCGCACGCCACGGCCGCCGAGCGGAGGAGCGTGCGGCGGGGGACCTTGCGGCCGGACGGAGGGGGCGTGACGGAGGTGGACGGTCTGTGATGGCGATGACCGCCGTCCGCCGCCGCGGGCGGAGGCATCGTGGCGTGCGAAGAAAGTAAGTAAGAGACGCGATTAGGAATTGGGGTTTCTAGTTCTGAGTCTGAGTCTGAGTTCTGATGCTTTCTTTTCTTCTGAAGTTATGAAGGAGAGGAGAAGAGAGCAACTGAGCAAAAGATTGTTTTGTTTGGTTTGGTTTTCTTTTCTTTTGTTTAGTAGTACTTACTTGGACTGGAGTGTTGCTTCTTGCCTTGCTTTGCTTGGCTTGGCTGTTCCAATTATTTTGATGGTAGGGGAGACGTGGTGGTCTATTCTGAATATTTTATGTGTTATTATTTTTTTTTTTCTTGATGTTTGTCCTAATAATAGTAATATTTTTTTTTTCAAAAAGGTAAATTATGATTTGGAAGAAGATAAATATGTTATTTTTGAAGGCTAAAAATTATGATGAAGGATTCCTTCTATTTTTCTGATACTTGTTCGATCTAATAATAATATTTTTTTTTCAAAAAGGTCAGTTATTATTTGGAAGAAGGTAGATATGTTATTTTTTAAGGCTAAAATTATGTTGAAGTGTTTCTTCTATTTTTCTGATACTTGTCCTAATAATAATATTTTTTTTCAAAAGGTAGATTATAATTTGGAAGAAGAAGAAGATAAATATCTTATTTTTGGAGGCTAAAATTATGATGTAGAAGAAGATAAAATATCTTAGATACTTGAGTATATTGGTTGGGCCAAGTTCATTGCGTGTGTATGGATTTTCATGGCTTGATGGGTAACCATCTCACCGGTCTATTCGGTTTTTGGGAATTTCTTCTTTTAAAATGTGGTTTGTTATTTTCTTTAGTTTCTCTGTAAATCGGCACGTGAGGCATCTGCTGAATTTTGTTTCCAATTAAAAATAATAAAGGATTACATTAAATTGGTATAGAAGATTGAAGGATAATGTACGAGGAAGGTGAATTAATGAGATGTGATATATATTAATATATGCAATGTGTTGTGTCAAGATGAGATTAATGATCCGCTCCTCAATTAAAAAGGAAAAGAAAAAAAAAAACAGTTGAATTAATTACATTTCAAATTGGAGCATACAAACTCGTGACCACAATTAGCATTTTTTTTTTTTTTTTGAGATAAAGATGAGGGTTAAGTCACTCAAATTTAAATGTCTATAAAGATTCATCAGCCGGGTTTCGAACCAGCGATCTCCCATAAGGAAAGCGTTGCCCATCAATTAGCATCCTTATTTTTTTTTATATTTTTCCCTATTCAATTTTGAAGTATCTTTATATTTATTTTCTGAGAAAACAATTTTGAAGTTTCTTTGATAATGGTGAGAAAGGTACCATAATAGAACATTTTTTTGGCTAAATACTATTGTTATATGAGCAATGGGAGGGTTAAAAATAGCGTTAAACAAATATAGTATATCATTATCGCAGATGGATAAAGTAACGCATTAAAAGTAAATGTAACATGGATAATGATAAGTTTTGTCTATCTAAGAATATAAAGTCCAAAAGATTGGACGTGTCAACTGTATCTTAAGAATCCTATCCAAAAAAAAAAAATCCTATCAAAAAAATTGTATCTTAAAAAAAATCTTTCTTAAACGTCCCTCATCAATCATCAATACATCCCTTGTGCATTAGCCATCAGGTATGAACACTATACATGTAACAAATCTGACCACCTAATTGAAAGATGTATGGACTATGGACATAAGAGTTACAAAAAAAAAAAATAGTTATTCACCATATTGCGAAATCTTGGATGTCCTGATTTTTGAGTTCTGATACATACTTGAAATTATTTTCAGACACACACATATATATATGAACACCAGAGATACTGACTATGAATACTCTGCAATGGAAAGTATGGACATCCGATACATATAGGTATTATGAACACTAGATTAGCGCAGAGTCGCGGATAGTTTTTATTAGTATACTCCTGAAATCCTGAGCAACAAATTTAACTATAACTAGTAAGGTCAGCTGTTAGAGTTAAAATAACTAATTAAACGGACTAAAACATGGATTTTGTATTGAAATTTTGATTTTAAAGATAAGAGGATAAGAAAGATTTTTCTCAGCAAAATATAATAGCAAATCAAGCACCTATTTCTATTTTTATTAAGGTGTCACGTGCTATTACTATCTTTTTTTAGAGTTAGGCTACGGTACTATTAATAGTATATAATGGTCCGTACTACAGCTCTATATTATCATTTCTAAAGTTTAATTAATCGATCCAAACTGCTCAACGTGATCTCCATATATAAATGTTATTGTAGACCAAATTTTATAATTTTTGATGTTTTTTTACTATTTTTTTAGATAATTAGAAAATGACTTAATATACACATTATAGACCATTAAAAAATGTGGGCTTTTTATATATCAAAATATATAGTTAAAATTTTTTAAAAAATATAAAATTTGGTCTAGAACTACATTAACATATAGAGATCATATTAAGCGGTTTGGATCGATCATTTGAACTTTAAAAATTATAATACAGAGCCGCAGTACGGACTATTATGTACTATTAATAGTACTGTAGCCCCACTCCTTTTTTTTATCCTATAACTTTTACCCGATCCATTCAAGGACTAGGAAACTTTCTCTGTTTCGAAACAAATTATGCCGCCCCCTTGCTCCATTTCTTTCCGGTTTTGATTATTTTTTTCCTCTTTTAACAGGTAAGATTTTTATCCTTTTTTTTGTATGAAAGATATACGTGGCAATTTCCTCCCACTAGTAGTAGTCCATTTCTCATACTAAAATAAATGTTATATATATATGCTTATATAATAAGAGGAGGGATCCGGTGCCAACGCTCTAATGGTATCAACGGTGCCAACGGGTAGATTTTCATATCCAAATTTTGATTTATATGGCTCAATAAATTCTTTCTATCAAAATCTTATAGCATGCAAAAATTTTTCATTTTTGAAGATTTTTAAGTATTTATTTCATATTTTCTAATAGTAAATATACAATAAAATTTTTGGAAAATCTGAAATAAATACTTACAAATCTCTAAAAATAGAAAATTTTTGTACGGCACATGATTTTGATATAAAGAATTTATTAAGCCATATAAATCAAAATGTGGATATGAAAATTTGATCACTGGCACCAGATTCCTCCTCATATAATAAAATCATAGAAAGGTGAAATAACGACAATACCAGTGAGCATTTCAAGGAGTCCTTTTTTTTTTTTTTTCAAAATGCCGGTACTAGAAAATATTATTATATGTCTCTTGCAGTTGCTATTTTTATCCTCAGCTGTCAGTACCGAAGGAGGCTTATCAGACTGATCCGGTTAGTGATAATATTATATAAGTTGTTATTATTTAATATTTATTAACAAAGACGCCTCCAGTCCTCAAAAATATAAAGCTCTTCACTTGAGAGCACACTAATAAATTAATAGATAATAACGATTTCTTAATACTAAAATATGAGTTGTTTACTTGTTTTTCTATGGATCCGCTGAGCAACCTTGTATTTAGAATCAAGCTATATATTTTTATCAAACATTTTTCTTTAATTGTATCTAAAAGATATATCATGACCATCTGATTATAAAATATAAACGGTTCATATTTCATCTGATCCACACCAGAACTAGCCCAAAATATTGTTTGGCGCGTGTGCGTTATGCTAATGTAATATACTAATTTATACTGTTTTTACGGCTAAGCCTGGTCCCATTACTCTCATTAAAGTATTGTTTGTCTTAAAGTACTATATTTCGCGTTGATGTTCTTGACAGAAGTACAATACAACATTTTGGATGGAATGATATGACACTGCATGCGTGCAAGTTTCATTTTTTTAAAATATCAATTTATTGTTGGAATTTTTGTACAATATCGAGCAGACTGCAATTTTGTTTGTTCGAGCAGAATTAATGCGGTATGTCACTTATTTAATATATTTCAAAATTAACATCAATAAACACATTTTCATTCATTTTTTAAATATTTTTAGTCAGGATATAAGCAAAAATTATATTTTTTTATGCTGACAGAATTATAAATTAGGTAATTTTTGTACAGAAACCAAACTTTTACACCCATAAGAATATTTTTTTTATTGGAAAGGTAACTTTTAATAGTTTAGAACTTTTATATTTGTGTTCACAACAACATATAGGAATGATTGCTTATTCAATCAAAAATATCGCAATTGAGGGCTTGAGGCTGAGGCCAGGGTGGAGCACTTTTAAAAATCAATATAAATGAAAAAAAAACTAGGGGATTCATAATTAATATAACTAATGACCTTTTCTTAACCAAAACTAAAACAAGAAACAATTAATCAATTATAGTTCGGCATTTAGAGCTCCGGTCACTATTTGCAACTTGCAAGATTCCGGCGAAAGAGAAAGGAAGGAAGGAGACGCGTAGAGCTCATCAAGAGAGGAACTCATCGAGAGAGGGATTCATATCCCCTGACTTACTGCACTGCGCAGTTCAGAACCTCAGCCATTGTGTTTCTCGAGATTCGTGCCAGTTCAGATCTCGAGATGATCCAACGGCTGACATTGTGAACAGCACACAATGCAGTAAGTCTGGGGATGAGCACTCGAAAGGAATGAGAGGATCATAACTTCAGAGGAGCAATAATTACAACTCAACTCAGCTTAGTGCATATGAAATTATGAATATGATATATAATAATTAAGGAAGTTAATAACTGTACTCCTTAAAAAACTTCTTTAACTGCATTCTAATACATTTTTTAGTTAAAAATTATTTTTCAGATACAACAAATCATTTTTACCGGTTGCAATTCACATCCTCAATCGAACAAAACATTTATATACATACAATAAAAAGATCAACAAAATATAAAATTTACTCAAAATTTATGAGAGCATAAAAATAAAAGAAAAAATATTACCCAATTTAGTTTGGAGATGGACAAGAACATAGTCAAGGAACGCAAAAATAATATCTCAATAATTAATTCACGTCGCAACAAATGTCAATGTTGTTCTTGTTCCGTCCTCATTTATGGCTTGTAATCTAGTACCCACGTCCTTGTCAAACTTATTGACGATGGCGTATAAATGTTATAAATTATAATTCTCGACACGAGAGAGAGGAGAGGAGAGGACTCATCCTGAAAAGCCGCTGCGAGCCTGCGACGAACACGTGGTACGTCTTAATTTAAATGCGTCAGTTTTATTGGCCCATGGGCCTGAAAGGACACTTATTTTGGGCTTTGTTTTAGGCCTAAATTTAGTTGACAACTTCGGCATCGACTTAAAAATCTGACCATTTGTTTGGCGAGCGGTAAGTTAAATGGAGTGAAACACTTAATCATCTCAAAGCGGTGGCATTTTGTAGTAGTGAAGTAAATAGATGAAGTGAGATCGGTAGAATGTGTAAAAGATATAAAAAGTTGATAATTTAATTTACTACACCTATATAGCTACGTTAACTTACTATACCTTAAATCAATTCTGTTTGATGACTTAAAGCACCTTAAATTACTTTATTACAGTTTTACTACAAGTTTTAGTACAGTACCAAACGTAAAATCAGAACTAACCTTTTGTACTAGACCCAAGATAATCCCAAATGGCAAATAAAATTATTCAGATACTGAAAAACGACTGAATTAAAGAGATGATTAAAAAAATGCACAAAAATATGTTATGACTTATGAAGATGATTAAACATAAGTTCTCAATTTTTACACATATACATGAACAAGAAGGAAAAGTAAAAAAAAAAAAAAAAAACTAAAAAGTTAATACATTCTAGTTAGTGTCTCACTCTTTCCACACTTGCTAAAAAGGAGAACACAATAGCAAAATCCGTTCTTCTTCCGACATCTCGCTGCCCTCTCTACCAATCTCGAGCTTCGGCAATTCAAGCGAGAGAACTCGGAGATACATGTCTCTCGCTCGGATCAACGCAGAGGCGACAAGAGCATCAAGATGCGGAAGAGAAGGCGGTTCGACGGTCGGGGCGTATGCAGGTCTGCATTGGTTGTAACTGAGGAAGAGCATAGCAGCAGTAGGTGCCATTTTGTTACAACTGAGATTTTTTTTTTTTTTTTTTTTTTGAATTGGTGTAGATGAAGATAAGAAGATTAGTGTCTTAATTTATAGAGATTGAATTGAAGTGTGCTATATATAGTTATGAGTAGGAATTTTGCTTGGTTGTGGGAATCTGTTGGAAGTTTTGGGGAAACGGTGTGCGGTTTTGCAAAAGTTTTGAGCTTTGTTTTGATTTAAAATTTCGTTTTCGTTTGGAGACAATCCCAGGTCCAAGGTGGATTTTGGAAAACAATGGGTCAACCAAATTTTGAATGTGAACCCAGTGTTCACTAAATGCGTACACTAATGCATTAGCTAATTATTAATTTGTAATTTGGTATGCTTTATTCTTAAAAAAAAAATATGCGAATTAAAGGTCTATTTAAAATAAAAAAAAGTTGCTCTAAGATTTAAATTTAGCACTAAGGGCCTTTTCGGCAGACACAAATTGTAGGTTTCTATGGAAATTGAAAGTTTATAAGAAATAATTTCTATTGATTGTTAGACAAACTATACTATCAATTTCTAATAGGAATTTATTTCTCTAAAATACTTGTTTTTAGAGGAAAATATTAATTAGGTTGGACTGGATTATTTTTTTTCTATCAATTACGGGCTCTTTATAGGATTTCACCATATGCAATCTGTAATCCTGTTCTATAGAAATTTTTTTCTATAGGATCAGTGACTACCTAACAGACCCTAAATATTTAAAAATTTATGATAAATAAAGAAAAGACCTTGCGTTGTATATCTCATATAGAGTTAGACTATTATACTAACGTTAACATTTCGGACCGAAATGCTCACGCCTCAAAATTAATGTTATCGTGTCCGAAATTACGATTCATGGTGCTTAATAAATTCTTTATATGAAAATATTGGGGATACAAAAATTTTTCATTTTTAGAGTTTTCTAAGTATTTGTTTTGTATTTTTTCAAAAAGCATGTCAAACATCAATATTTTGTTAATATCTATGAGCTCTTTTCTAAAAATCCAAAATAAATACTTAGAAAACTCTAAAAATAAAATTTTTTGTATTCTCCAATATTTTTATATAAATAATTTATTGAGCACTATAAACCATGATTTCGGACACGATAACATAAATTTTGAGGCGTTAGCATTTCGGTCTAAAATGCTAACGTTAGTATAATAGTCTAGCTCTATATATATAAGTTCTCATGGCCAGAGTTTGTGTTGTCAGGTGTAAAGAGTAACAATGCACCATTTCCAAATGCAAAATAAAAACGTCGAAATACAAAACTAGTGGGTCGGGCAATTTGATTTATAAAACGGTAGGTGCTCCTGCTAAATTGCTCCTGGTAAATATACATACCCACTGAATCATCATCGGCTATCGGATCAGATCAGGACAACCGAATTTCATTTTCAATTTTTATTTTCACAAACATTTTTTTTTTATTGTGTTTGTCTCGACCAGTACTTGATAATTCACACAAGTACATTAACATTCGAATTTTCATGTGTTCTTTTAATGATACCTGTTTAATTAGTGAAGTGTATGTAATTGAAAGACAAGAGGGATGCGGTTTCCTGCCCGTGTGAATTGTGATCCAAACCCGATAAAAATATATGAGTTGTGATTTGTTGGTCACTTGGTCGCATGTGTTGAGTGAAATGTGGCACGAGCTGTGCCCGTGCTGCTATGAGGGCCAGATTTGGAATTCCAAATATGGCTTTAAATTATGTGTAATGTTCCAACAATGCTGCAAAATACTACAAATTTATTTTTTTAACAAATATATTGTGAGTTTAAGCTCTTGAGCCCTTCCGTGAATGCACCTTCAAAAATATATCAAATTATCTCTAAATTTTGATTTATATGACCCAATAGATTCTTTATATTAAAATATTATGGGAATTTGTTTTTACATTTTTAAAATTTTTTAAGTATTTGTTTGAGAATTTTTAAAAGTGATACATAAAACTTGATTATTTTATTAATACTAGCAGCGTACCTGCGCGATGCGGCGGACAACTTATATATATATTATGTAATTTCTATTTTCATTCAAATGAACAATATAATGATCTCACAGAAAATATATTACTTATATAACGCGAATTGCAGAGAGAGAGTATTATGAAAGTTTGATATTTGTTTTATCTAACCATTTTTCATGAGACCGCCTGGAGATATCTAGTCCGTAGGTGCTTTTTAAATAGAGAGATATTTGGATCCAAAATAGATATCCATATTTGAAAATGTTTAATATCCAAAATAGATATCCAAAATAAGATTAATTATGGATCATGGATATCTATTTTGGATCCAAATATGTTTTCAAATGTTCAATTGTAGAATGTCTCCAGTTTCACAAGAATTGGTATCCAATACCGTAACTGTAACTAAATGTGTACATGCCTTGGAGCTTATGTTGGGGGAGAAATAAAATAGAAAAGGGTTAGAAGATGTACTATTTCAGACATGTGCTATGAAATTTCCTTATTACTAAATAGTTTCTATTTCAAAAAAGAGAAAATCTCTCAGTACCCCAACAGTCGTACCCCGCTCCCGTCCCCCAAAACTCTTACGGTTACGGATCAAACCAAACCAGCACTAGTGCTGTTACTGTATGAAGAGGACCGCTTAAAATAGTGTAAATATACTCTACAATCTATTGTTTCAACTATAGTATTTTGATTTTTGAGCTGACAATAGTGTTGACTTTAATAATTCCTCTCAGCTTTGAATTAGAGGTTAATTAATACTAAGTTTCAATATGGTATGTCCGACATATAGAATATGTGCTAAAGTAGATTTCAGAAAAATACTTGATCGGAAAAAAAAATTATGAACACTTAATTACAAGATATAAACATTTGAGAGTAAAATACTTAATCGGAATATGAACACTTGGCTGTAAAATTTAAACACTTGAAGTGTTTATATTTGTATAAACAACCGGTGTTTATACTTTCACACTAAGTGTTTATATTTTTATAACCGGTGTTTATACCTTCACACCAGGTGTTTATATTTTTATAACCGGTGTTTATACCTTCACACCAGGTGTTTATATTTTTATAACCGGTGTTTATACCTTCACACCAGGTGTTTATATTTTTATAACCGATGTTTATACCTTCACACCAGGTGTTTATATTTTTATAATCGGTGTTTATACTTTTGCACTAGCCCAGTGTTTGGTAGCTGAAGTAACGCTGCTTTAAACTCTTAAATCAATTTTAAGTCACCAAACGGAAGTGATTTAAGGTGTAGTAAGTTAACACAGCTATATAGGTGTATTAAACTAAATCACCAACATTTCACATCTTTTACACATAACATCAACTTTATTTCATCCATTTACTTCACTACCACCAAACACCACTGATTTAAGTTGATTTAACGTTTTACTCCGCTTTAACTTACTACACTTACCAAACGGGGGGTAGGTGTTTATATTTTTATAACCGGTGTTTATACCTTTTCATTAGGTGTTTATATTTTTATGACCGGTATTTATTTTTGTAGCACCAAGTGTTTATATTTTTATGACTAGTGTTTATTTTTGTAGCATTAGGTGTTTATATTTTCATGACCGGTGTTTATTTTTTTTGCACTAGGTGTTTATATTTTTTTCTTTTAAATTATGAGGCATTATATTTTACTTAACAGGTTCACATGTTTATATTTTGATATATTGAAATCTATTGTAATCTTAAATATTAACACATGTACAGTTTAGTACTGAAACATATAAATGCTTCAAGTTGGTCCGTGTTTATATGGGCTGTATCGAAAAAGCTATTAACTAAGTTAATTTGTGCTAAAACATAATGCATCAAACGAAAATGGAAATGTACCGGGCGCTATGTCAGTTTCGAAAATGGAAGTTAGTTACGGGGTACGGAAATGGGGTACAGATCAAGGGGTACTATTAGCATAACCCTTCAAAAAATATGAATTGAGTTACCAAAGTAGCCTAACTATTTATGAGAGTCGCTAGGGATAATTATAGAATTCGATCTCCAAAGAATGCTAAACAGTATCTGCTTCAAAAAATATGAATTGAGTTACCAAAGTAGCATGACTATTTCTGGGAGTCGCTAGAGATAATTATAGAATTCGATTTCCAAAAAAAATGCCTTGTTAAAAATAAATCAAGGAATGGAGAAGAGTCATGCAGCGGCCCTCAGAAACCATCCAACCGTTGATTTAATATTAGATTTATCATGCACAGCAAATCTGACGGCAAGATACAATATGGACCCCTCATTGTAGTCCCACATAACCATTTTTCATGAGACTGCAATGGAGATCTACATTCCTTGGATGCTTTTTAATATAGAGATTGTGTAGTAATTTTTTTTTAAAAAATCTCAAACAAATACTCAAAAATTTTCAAAAATAGAAAATTTTTATATCCCGTAAGGTTTTGATATAAAGAATCTGTTGAGGCGTATAAACAAAATTTGGAGATGCGTTTTAGGAAGGGCTATATTTAAGCTCACGATATATTTACTCTTATTTTTTTTATTAATATTTCACAATTTACCGTCTATGGCTCCATGCCCTAGATATTTCCCGCCAAATATCACCTCTTTCATGTCATGTGCTTAAACAAATACAAAGCCTTGAAAGTTGAAGGACCAAAAGTAGCATTCTATAAGTGGATACTGGATAGCAGCCGCGTTACTCGGAATTCGGAATCATATCACCAACCGCCAACCGGCTAAAACCGCACAGCAAGGTACTGCGCAGAGGAGGGCACCGTCTGTCCGATCTGCTTTAAGATCTGCGTCTTCCCAATCTCAAAGACCCCCGCGAATATCCAAAGGTCGTGAGCTAGCGCGCTGTACCTTTTTGACGCGCGTCACGGAAAAGGTCGCGACTCGTGAGCGCGCTGCACGCACTGCCCTTCTGTTTCCAACTGCACTGCACTAGCTGCCAAGGCAATGGCGCCCAAAGCAGCGGTTGAGGAGAGGAAGCTGGACGACGACGACAGCGAAGAGCAGGTGGTGATCAATCCATGGGAGGTGGTGGTGGAGGACGGCCAGAAAATCGACTACGGGAAGATCGTGCAGAAGTTCGGCTGCAAGCGTATCGACAAGGCGCTGATCGACCGCATCGAGAGCCTCACTGGCCGACCCGCGCACCGGTTTCTCCGCCGCGGCATCTTCTTTGCCCACAGGTGTTATATATGTATATATATATATTCTCTCCCGATGGATCTTTGAGATCATGACTGACAAGAACTAATATGATCGATTACTTCATTTTTAATTTAGGGACTTGGACTTGATCCTAGATGATTATGAGAAGGGTAAGATGTTCTATTTGTATACCGGCAGAGGGCCATCATCCGAATCTCTGCATTTGGGGCACCTTGTTCAATTCATGTCGGCACGGTATATATTTAACATATTTATATTGTATTAATGGTTGATTTATTTATGTATATATCTTGCAACATTCAACCGGCGACCAGCATTGATTGAGAATTCCTTGTCGACTGTAGTTACTTTCAGGTTGAGTTCGGGGTGCCACTCGTCATCCAGTTGACAGACGATGAGAAGTTTATATGGAAGAACCAATCGCTGAGCGAAAGTAAAAGGCTAGCCCGTGAGAATGCCAAAGACATTATAGCCTGCGGATTTGACCTAGGAAACACTTTCATCTTCTGCAACTCTGATTACGTCCAAGGGCATTTCCGTGAAGTCGTCTACAAAATCGCCAAGCATGTTAACTTTAAGAAGATTGCGGCAATCTTTGGCTTTAAACCTGATGACTGTATTGGGAAGTATATATTCCCTCCGAATCAAGCTGCCCCGGCTTTTGCTGGGGCATTTCCGCATCTGTTCTCTGCTATGAATATACGATGCTTGATACCATGTGCAATAGATCAGGACCCTTATTTTCGCATGGCTCGAGATGTCGCCCCAAACGTGGAATACCACAAGCCAGGGTTGATCGAGTCGATCTTTTTCCCACCTCTTCATGGGGGTTCAGGAAAAATGTCTGCAAGTGATGCGAGCTCTGCTATATACCTGACTGATTCATTGGAGGAAATTGCGGAAAAGGTTTTTATTTTTTTTTCATACTAATAATTTGTACTAATATGTTCGTGTTCATCTTTTAACTAATTTTGTTGCTGTTTACTATTAGGTGAACAGATGTGACTTGCCTGCTGGAACATTGTAGGTACATAATTTTTTTTTTGAGTTGTTGTTATGCTATATTTTAACAAAGTTATAATGGTTTTTCAGTAACCAAATATTTTTTTTCTTGTAGGATAACATTCTGTTTGAATATCTTTCATTCTTTCTTGATGATGATAAGGAGCTCGAGCATATTAAACAGGTTAGTTGTATTATCATAAATTGTGCTCTCTGGTACATTCTGATATGCATACGAGAATGCATCTGCGCGTATTGCACTAGAGCATCTTGGGCCTTTCTTGGAAGTGATTGTAAATTGGTGTATGGTGACTTATGCCTTCTATTAAAAGTGAGAGGAATTCGGCATTGATCTCCAGGTTTTGTGGGACTAAACTATATTTCAGATCCCAGTGGAGGGAAGAGCAGCTTCTGTAATAAGCTCCTAATTCCTTGAATAAACTTTTGCACTTCTTAATTTAGAATGCCTAATACCACACTAGTAATACATACATATTAGTACATTTCCGTGATACCTTTTTCCAGCTAGTGTCCACACATGACTAAAATCTAAACTATTGAATACAACGTTTTATTTGGTATAGTGACACCCTACAAATTGTGGTTAAGTTAATAATTTAGAAGAAAAACAAAGCACAGAGTTGAAAAAAAATCTCAAAATCATGAGATAGTGTGATCAACCAATCCCAGATTTGAATTTGACAAATTAAACCCATTTTTCTCTCATTCCATGTATCCTACTCTGGTATACCACATGCACAGTAGGGATTAACTATTTAACATAACTCGTTTCCGTGATATATTTGTTCTTATTCTCTCTATGTTTCCCTCTACGGTGTTGTGCCTGATTCTCTACTGATTCACACGTTAGTCTTTTTTTCGTGAAAAAATATTTAAGTCATTCTACAGGTTGTTGGATTCATTCCATAGCTTGTCTGATGACCGGCTGAACACAACAAGAGTAGAGTCGAAATTTCTATCTTGATAATACTAACAACCATGCATTTTTTACGATTTACATCAGAAGGATTTTCTTGTCTTACGTTGTACCTTTTTATGTATTTGTAGGGGATCAAAACAGGAATGCCACTGGATTTACTGAAACAGCGTCTTGTTGAGGTGCTATTCAAAATTGTCCAGAATCATCAGGAGGTTTGCAAAATGGTAACAGATGAGGTAAGACTCTCTCTCTCTCCTCTCTTGCTGCACTGACAGTGCAGTCTGAGAGGTTATTCCTAATGTAGGCTTAATGGGTGCAGATGCTTCAATTGCTAATCAGGCAGGTAATTAGTGTCATTGCCTGAATGTGAAACTTATTGGTTAGAGCAAACTTCCCATATAGGTTTGTAACAGCATGCACATGACCCAGTTCTGATCATCCGTGCACCTGTCTGGCATCTAATGATCTGTCACATTCAGCGTCAGTCAATTCAGCCTGAAATTATCCTGCTGATGTTAAGTTTACTGATTATATTTTTTATCCTGTAACTCAAGAATTTGTGTTTGCAGATGGTAGATGCATTTATGGCGGCAAGGCCTCTGCCCCACATGTTTAAAAGGTCAGTGTAATTCTGTGCTTTCTATTTAAGATTGAGGTTCAAATCATGTACTTAAGCTCTTTATTAATCACATTTTCCATTAGAATAGAATGCTTTGGGAGCAGTTTCCGTTATATTTCTTACTTCATTATCTACAGTTTTCATTATAATACACTGTTCTCTAAAATTTCAATTAGCATCTTTATTTATGCACTGGGGCGTGTTGTTTTCTCTGCCCGTAAAAGATTTTTATCCCATGAAAATATTGAATTATGTAGTAAGAAATCAAGGTTATGTGACACGGTCTTGAAAACCATAATACAAAATTTCTAAAAGAGAGTATTACAATGCATTTTTTTAATTGCATACTCTATATTTTACTATGTTATAGAAAATCTTTGGGCTATAGTGAAGAGAAGAAGGGTGATACTGAGCAGGCGGTTAAACCACGGCAGGTATCAGTGAAGGACAGTAACAAAGGAGGAGTCAGGTCTGTGATGCTTAAGTCGGGATGTCAACAAATAGATAATTGCCTCATAGATAAAATTCAGCATCTCACCCATCATACCCCACATTATGCCATGCGCCGAGGACTTTTCTTTGCCTACAGGTCTTAAGCAATAAATTCCTTAAACTCTAAGGAGCAGGTGCAATGCAGAGGGAAATTATTTTTCTTTTTTATTTAATATTGGCTGTCCTGTAATTCTCACTTGTCAGGAATCTGCCTCCTCTGCTAGAGGCGTACAGGAGGGGTGAGAAGTTTTACATTTACACCTGGATTGCTCCATCTGCACAGTCCCTGCACTTAGGCCAGATATTTAACTTGATGTTTACCAAGTGAGTACCAACTCTACCTTTTAGATATTCACGCTTCATAATAGCACAATTAGTTAGTTATAACGACCTCTCTTCTTCATAGGTACTTGCAGGATGCCTTCAAAGTACCTGTTGTAATACAATTAAGAGATGCTTGCCTGCACATGTCAACTGATTTGCCACTCAAAGAGTGTATAAAGCTCGCCCTTGATATGGTTAAGGATATATTAGCATGTGGACTTGATATTACTAGAACCTATATTTTCTCCAATCACAAATCTTTTGATGCGTAAGCAATCTTTTGAATATCTCTATTTTTATTTCTTTGGTTATCTCTGTGTTTGTTTATTTGATAGCTTGATCGGCTTCTTTGAACACTCAAAGTCTCCTTTCAATATTACTCTTGTCTGTATGCTTTTAAAAAAAGCCCATGTGTTGTGGCAGCCACATATAATGCCAAGTATGAAGCACTTGGTACATGCATGTATCGATATGTATCATCATAAGCATGGCCCAGGCAGCATGAACAAGGAAAATTTTATCCGCTTGCCATCATTTGTGTGCTATTTTACGTTGTTCTCATTTCTAGCCATTATTTTCAGTAACTTTTTTATTTTTATATATTTACTTTTTTGCTCTTCCTATTTCAGAGATTTCAATGCAAACATGATTTCTCTCTCCAAATGTATTCCGTACAAAAAGGTATTGTGGTGAAGGTGACAATATATACATTTTGGGTGTTCATGTTTTTATGTGTAATCCATACAATTGGAAATTGGTAAATTTCGGTTGCATCCTCTTGCATTTGTGCCAGCTTAGTTCAGACACTCTAATAGCATGTACCTTCTGTCACTAAATTTCTTTTGTGACATGTTATTACAGTTGGCGACGGCGATTGACTTAGAAGCGGATCATTCTAAAGCCTTGTCACTTTTAAATAAGGTTGTGTATTTCATATATATTTTTTGGTACTGCTATCTGGTGGCAATAATGTGACAGAATTTCGGGTACAACAACCAGTGATTCGGTTTGATACTGATTCAGTTGTTCTGCATTGCAAACATATTTGTTCTCAGGGAGCCCCATCTTTCGCTAGCACATTTCCCAAGCTTTTTCCGGGCAGGGAGAATCTTCACTGCTTGATACCTTGTGGTATAGATCAGGTATATTTTATCAATCTCTTAATTTGTTCTAAATTTAGTAGTAGTACATGCCTTTGTTTAAGTATATTCCAATCACAAGTTGTTCTGATTCTTCTTTCGCTCATTTTTTTTCCCATTTATATTCGGTTTATTGCTTTAGGATGGATGTTTTGAATTGATTCAAGATGCTAGCGTGGACTTAGGCTACCATTCGCCAGCGTTGATCCAGTCTATGGTTCTCCCTTCACTTTGTGTATGTAACTTGCAGATTTGTCCATAATATACTTACTAGTTTTAAATGAAGTGAGTTCCCGAATGTTCATCTGAAATCTCAAGAAAGACAAGTTTAAGAAAAAGAAATCGATATTGTCAACACAGCACATTGCTTTGTGTCTAATTGATTTGTTGCCATCCAGCAAGTCATTTTTTCTTATTTTGATAAATTGCAGGGATTGTCAGGGAAAATGTCAGGATGTGATCCATGCTCTGCAGTATATATTAGAGATTCGAAGGGACAGATTAAAAATAAGGTTCATTGTTACATTATTGCCATCTTAAATAACATTATGTCATCAAATGATTTTTTTTCTGGCGGGACTTTTGTTCATGATAGCTTTATAGTTTGCATTGTGTGATTCATGTTACTCCATGAAAGTTTATGTGAGGAACAGCCTAGAATGTTAGGGCTCAGGATTCTCGTAGTTTAACTTTCTTTGACTTCACATTGTCGGTAAATGACAAGGTCTAGTCATCCCAATTTATACTATGGACTTGGGCCATCTAGTAAAGCAACGAACTAGTTCTGTTAGAGTATTCGGCATGCAAACGATGCTCGAAGCAATCTCGGCTGCAGACAAATTTCCTATGTACTGAGTTACTTAGAATCTCTTTCGAATCTAAGATGACCCCGAGCAACATTATGCAACACAAACTGTGTATGGTATGACCTGCTCATTGGAACCCAATGGAAGCAGCTTACTTCAACATGTCCCACCCTGACCTTCTGCCTGTTGCCTCAATTTGAAATGGATCTAAAGATCCTTGGAATTATGATGTTTGCAGCTTGTTGATTGCCACTGTCGAAAACTGATCTGCATGTTGGTGCAGCTATCTATTTTGATATTTTTATAAGAAAAATTACCAGAGATGTTGAAGCCCAGTATTTCATCGTACAATAGCACAGCAGTGTGTTACAACTCCAACTTTTCTTTTTTTTACAAAAAAACTCCAACTTTATTGCAGCTCCACATTTTTATCCAATTATGGGTGTGTTTGACATTTTTTTTAAACTTGATTGTGGTTGAGCATAATTTCTGAAATGTGTTATCTTTTGGAAGATTTGTCAACATCATGGATCCTAGTAACTGTATTTATTTCAATTGAGCAGGTGCATAAGCATGCTTTCTCTGGTGGCCAGGATTCGGTGGAAAATCAAAAGAAATACGGAGCAAATCTTGAGGTATGCCTGAGAAAAATCTTCAATTGCACCTTAAGCTGTTCCATTTCATCACGTTACCCTGAAATTGATTTTCATAAAATTTAAACTGCTGCATCCTTGTTAGGATACTAGTAAAGAGCCCACGTCTTGCTTTAGGCTGAAATTTTTACTTCTTATAATAAATTTTTAAGATAATATGTAATGGGTCTTAAATTGAGAAAATTAATATGAGCCTTAAGTTTTAATGGGTTGAGACATTAAAATACGTCAACGGTGATGATCAATCTAAGTATACAATCAACGGCTAAGATTTATTCCTTAGGGAAGATAGAACTTTCATGTCAAAAAATCTAATCTCCTTTTATTAGGAGTAAGGATATATTTGTGCTGTTGAAAAAGTTCAGAGTAATGAGTCATTTATGTCTCCCATAAGGCCATAACTCTCTAGTACACCTGGTGTGTTGACATACTTAATATGGCACGTTATTAAGTAATTTTTTTAGTGGGGCAACTGCATATTCTTTTACTTGTTTTGGTGCAAGTGCCTGTTTTTACTTCTTCGGTATATAACTCGTACTTTTTACTTGTCTTGGTGCAACTAGATTTCTTCTCTGTTACATTATATGCCATTTGCTTTAGTTTAAAAACTCTTTTTTTAATATTGATATAATGTAGGTTGATGTTCCGTGTGATTTGCTAAACTTCTTTCTTGAAGACGGTGATGAACTTGTGAATATAAAACAGGTTAGTAAGATAAAGCATCTTTATGTTTGAATCTACTCAAGGTGCACCATCTTTTACGTGATTTTTGTTCTTTTAAATGTGTGCTCTATATTCAGAAAGTCTTTCACTTGTGAATGTGTGTTCTTTTAAATATGTGCACACACTGTACCTAGGCAGACATTCCTTTATGACATCATTTAAAATTTTTGGAGCAAAGTTAGTATGAACATAAGCAGATCACGAGGGTTTGTGACCTATATCTGAACCATTGTTTCTAACCTCTACTTGAATGAGAGAAGCATTTTAGTTTCAAATTTTTCATGATGAAGGCTCGTTTGTACAAATAAACTATGAGTTGCGTCGAAATGTTTATTGTTATGAATTTCATGATCTTTATTTCATATGAAACTTTAAGAATAAAGGATTTGATGTGCGAGCACCAAAATAACTTGTCTTCGTGCACCTTATGTGGGCTCGAGCTCATATGGAAAGCTTTGTCGAAATGTTTGTGGAACTATTGGCAATATTAGTTTCAGGGACAAAATCTTTTTAGGCATGATGCATTTACCTATTTTGTAGCGATACGAAGCTGGAGATGAGAAGATTATGACTGGTTACGTTAAAAATCGAGTTGTAGAGGTACTAGATCAGCTGATCCAGAGAATTCAGAAGGCATCTGCTGAAGTAACTCAGAAGGTAATTTTATGCACTCCCTGCATGAGCTCTCTTTATATTCTTCCATTTCTTTTTCCAATTTTCATGTGCAACAATGATTCAAGTTTTGAGTTTTTTCTTTTTGTTAATTTTGTTTTCTGGTTGCAGATGGTGGATGAAGTTATGTCGGTGAGGTCACTGTTTCCTGAGAAAATGTAGATACAACCCAATTTCTTATGTTAGGTAGGTGGAACTAATTTCTGTTTTAGGACATTTACTAACTCTGCTTCAAGAACTTTTAACTGTGTTTTAAATAGGAAGAATGGTAGATGCACAGCTTAGCTTGCATTTTCTTAGCATTTTTTGTACTGCTGTAGGCATAATTGGGAGCATGTATGCATGAATATCAATTACCTCACTGTAGTAGCATGTAGGCATAATCTTACTTTCAAAACAAATTGTAATGGTCTTTCTACACCCAAAACTTTTTGTTTCTTAATATAGTTGTGTATCAATTATATCCAGTAATTAATCATGCGTGTATGAGTGCTTTTTTGCACTCTTGTCCAAATTTATTTTTGCCTCATCTTTTTCTTCAGCGGCATAGTTTTCACAATACACATTTGCGTCGGCCAATCATTTATAATAGTGAGAAATGAGTAAAAAATGTAAATTCAGTTAGTCAAAAGCACTGCGTCGACGAATCATTTAGACAAGAGCACTGCAAGTGTTTATACTAACGCGTCGACCAATCTGCAAGTCTGCAAGTTTTATTGCAGTTGGTCACCGCACCCACTAAATATCCCGCACCCCATAACCAACTGCAATAAATATCTCTTAAAAAACGTGTTTCCCATGTATTTTTCCAGATTCATGCATTTTCCAACGCACAAAGTGCGTTTAAGTGCTGGGCACTTGAGCGTCAAAAAATGATTATATTAAGTGTACGAAGTGATTATACAAAAAGTACAATGTGTTTATACTTAAAAGTATTTAAACTTTTTAGAACTTACAGTTATGAAAAAAATTTTGTTTTTAAATATAGAAAAATAAATTATTATATGTTAATACTAAAGATCTGTACTTACATACTAAAAATCAGAAGTGGTTATACAAAATATTGATACTAAATCTTTGTATTTAAAGTGACTATACTAGCAAATATTTGTACAAACATACACAAAAGTGTTTATTCAAAACCTAGCAAAGTGATTATACCAGCAAGAAAAACCCAAAAAATGTTATATACAAAGTGATTATATGTTGTTTATAGAAATGTTATTAATCGATAATAATTGCAAATGGGTGTAGTTAAGGGGTGCGGTTAAGAGGTGTGGTAATAATTTCTCATAGAACAGATCTTCATTTAGGAGGGTAAAAAATGTAAATTCAGTTAATTCATAATAGGCTATTTGAAGAAAGGGGATATAATAAAGAAAGTTGATTTTTGATAGAGATATTGGATAGGACAGTGATTTGGCGCCGCACAACTTGTCCCAGCACCCTATGATGCGCTGGCAAGTTTATTTATTTATTTTTTAAATAGATAACTGGGCCACAAAATGAAAAATGTACGAAAATTTCAAATTTACGGGCTGACCTAGGGATAGGCCAGTTTTCAGTAATTTCAGTGGGTCTGACGAAAAGTGGCCTCTTTTCAGTTGGCCTTTTTTTTGAAAATGGACCGTTCTTAGTTATTTGAAAATGGCCTCTTTTCAATTGGCTTCTTTTCTATTGGCCTCTTTTCAATTAGCCTGTTTTTTTGAAAATTGGCCTGTTTTTCAAACTGCCATTGAACATCTTATCTCCAGATTTTTGAAAATGGCCTGTTTTTTGAAAATCCACGTAACATCTAAGATCGAAAAGGCCTCGTTTTCAAAATGGCAGTTTTAAGTGCCAAGTAGGGGTGAAAACGGATCGGATATCAACGGGTAGTGTACAAAATTGTATTTATTCGCTTTAGTTTTTCGGATACAAATACGGATACGGATAGTTCCGGATACGAATACAGATTGGATATTAAACGGATACGAATACGGATCGGATATTAAACGGATACGGATGCGGATACGAATATACTTCGGATATTAGACTTATTATTAAAAAATATATTTTATATAACTTTTTCATGATAAATCACTAACTAAAATGGTTAAATTACTATAAAAATTAATCACTAATCATAAAGATGTTATTAGTTCATCATGGATCATTATTATCATAAATAATTACATTTTAGTTAAGAAAAAATCCATAATATTCATTATATTATTAGTTACAAGTTATAAATAATTATAAAAGAGATGAATTCAAAGTCTAATTAGATACAAACTTCATTAAATTTGAAATCTACATAAAAAATCCAATTGAAAGACATATAATAAGCCTTTGAAACGGATATCCGAATTACCATAATATCCGGATACGGATAATTATCCGTATCCGTATCCGTATCCGTATCCGTTTCTATATTCAAAACCGTATTCGTATCTGTATCCGCATAAATTTTATCTGTATCCGCAAATATCCGTATCCACAAATATCCGTATCTGCAAAAATCCGAATACGAATCCGGATACGAACGGATATTATCCGATCCGTTTTCACCCCTAGTGCCAAGGAGAAAAGGGCCCAAATGTATGCCCTGTATCAAATCAAAAGGCTTCTTTTGCAAACATGGCAGTTGGAAAAGTCATCAAATATCACTATTCAACGCTAAGCACGTATCCGGGCAGAGATGAGTAGGAAAAAACGGGCAGACTGCCAGTGCATCGTATAACTGGGAGGCAATGTCAGGGCGTGACATCTTTATCCTATTGGTTATTATGGTGTTGACAAGGATATTAGTAATTTAAGAGATTATGAGAGGTACATTAGAAATTAATCCTTTTGTGTTGTTGCTTCATATTTTCCCCTTTTGATGTATAAATATGAGGCTTAATCTATGGCATAATATTATGACTAAGATTTATTTGAGAAGGAGATGGTGCAACCCATGTTAAACCTAAATTTTTAAAGACTACACAAGTTTTGCGCCAACATTTAATTTGAGACTCTACACTATCTAATATCTATCCGAGATCGCTTCTATTCATAAAGTAGCCCTTGGATCAAGTCGTTCAGCAGAACAACATTCTTTCGGTTGTCAATTTAAAAAATAATGAGCATGCCAGCTTGCATTTGCTCACTAAGGGCTACATAATCTACTTGCTACTGCAATATCAGGTAACATGTACCTACTGATCTATAAATAAATAATGTAACTCTCAATTTATGATTTTTTTGATCTTCTTTTTGTCTTACAAGTATGCCCAAACTTGTGTTCTCTCATCGTAAACTGTTCGATGCTACTACTCTATTGTCTCAGCTTTACAAAACCAAAAGTATATAAACCTGAAAACTAAAGACTACGGAGTAATGGCAGAAAAAACGTAGTCTCGGCAACGAGATCTTTTCCCAGATGTATTGAGCCATTCTTGGCTGGCCTTCTTCTTCTGGACCAATACCAACATAAACATACCCCCACACATCCAAATTCTATCATTATAAATCCCCCCATCAACATGACATTTCATCTGTTTTGCTGCTTCCTTGCTACTTCCAGACACCACTACATATTTATATATTATCAAGAAAGAAAGAAAAAACTAAAGAAGTAAAAGAAAGTTCTAAAAATCACACTATGAATCTATCCTTGTTTCATGGTAATAAATCGGAGGGCCAATGCCCTGAATAACTCCATCTTATCTTCAAGCAGTCCTCTATGAATCGTCCCACATCCTTGGTCGCAGAATCACAGTTTCACAGTTTCACAGTTCGCATCGTACCTCTTCATACACTATCATACAATAACACAGATGTGGAAAAAAAAAAAGTTTCAAAAATAAAAAGCCCCCAGAGTGCCCTATGAGTCTCATCTATATATATATTTTAAGTTACATATGCAGGACTTGTGCCAACAAAAATTAAAGTACATAATCCGCACCACTAAATGTTAAAATCCCATCAGGTAGTGAAAAGAAAAACGTACAAAATAACACACTATGGTGCCATTATCATGTTCATAACCAGCCATAGTACAAGCCTGAAAGTATTCAGACATGATGACAAAACCAGAATCTTTGGATTATTAACTCTTCTGCTGGCTAATTCCCAGTCCATCTCCTCTTGCGTGGCGGCCTCTCTGACTTGACTTCAGTTTCATGAGTGGTCATCTCATTTTCAGCCTGTCTGACAGGGCCCACTTCCTTCTCACCAGGCATGGGGAGCTTGAAGCGTTCACTCCGCCTCTTTAACCTCTCAACAGTATCCAAGTGTCGGTTATCTGATGATGCTGGACCAGTCACCTCATCTCCAGTGGCCTTCTTGGGGTTAGAACTGGATGTGTTTAAGTTAGGCTCGCTGGGAGCAGCAGCCTCAGGTGCCCGGAGGGAGGTAGAGATTGCACTGTAATCTCTCTCCTTGTGACTTGCCCACCTCTCCATCTTGGACCGTCCCCGTCTAGAGTCGTCATTTGTACCATCATAATCAGAATTATGTTCCTCGGTGTCGTCTGGAGGGTTCCCATAGTGATCATGGTGTGGCTGAGGAAGGGCTTCAGACCGTTGCAGAGATTTTTTCGAACTTTCTTGTTCATTGATCGTGCCTTTTACATCCAACTAATGAATAAGATGTAAATCAGTTATTACCATGTACTTGTAAAAGCAGAATATCACAATCTCCTTCAGTGAACCACCCTCCTGAACCCCCTCAAAACACACACACACACAAACGCACACAAAAAAACACAATCACCAAAAGCATGTGCTCGAAATAAGTTGATAACATGCTATCTGTCATGTACTGTGACATGATCATTCAAGAAAAGATACAAAAGATGGGTGCAGATTAAATTTATACTCAGTTTGGATATTTTTATTTTCCAATTATTCACATAATAAAACATCAGTAGAGGGGCCGGTGCCACTAAAAAGGTTCTAGCGCTAAGTGCTTGAAGGGTGATTGAATTGTCACATTATCTTGAGGATACTGGTGAACCTGAAGAAACTAATGAACTGAAAACCAAAGTACACAGAATTGCGCAATTCAAAGGCTAAAACTAATAATTCCTCAAAGCCTGCCACACACACCAAAGGAAAAAACATATATCCACATTCAAAAGGTACCTTATCATTTTGACGGCCTTCACGGTGGTCATCACGCCTTCTCTTGGTCCTTGACTCCATGCCAGTCTCTAAGCCCCTAGATCTCCTGGTACTATCCTTGTGCTTCTCCTTTTCAGGTACACCAAGGGAGCGGTTCATATCATCATGCGAACTTCTCTCTTGTCTGGCCAATCCCTTCTCGATGCCACTCCCATTAATCATCTTATCTCGCATTTTCCTATCTCTATCGTCCAACTTCGGCTCTTCTTTACCGCTTTTGTTAGTCCTTATTGCAACTCTTGTTTCTTCTTGCTTGGACCTCTGCCTTTCGTCCCTTTCCCTATGTCGAGAACCCTCCTCCCTATGCTTTGAACGGTAGTGATCTTCTGCCACCACCTTATCCCTAGCTCTATGGTTAGCTTCATCTCTCTCCCGTTTTCTCTCAGTCACATCTTCTCTATCAACCTTCCCTCTCCGAGGGGCATCTTCCTCCTTGCGCCTTTTCATGTGGGCATCAAAGCCTTCCTCCCGATCCCTTTTCCTTGCTCCTCTCCATTCTGCCTCTTCAACACGCTTTCTCAATCTAGGATCTGCTTCTTCTCGATCAAAATTTCGTGGTATACGCTTACCACCCCTAGGATCTGCTCTCATTTCTTCTTCTCTAAATCTCCTAGCATGCATAACACCATCCTCTCTAAACCTCTCATAACTCCTACCTCGAAAAGCATGTGGAGGTGGCACAAAATCCCTCTCTCTTCCATTCATGTAGGGGTTGTAGTACATTTCATTACCCTCTCTCCATCTCATGTTATTAGGATTAGCTATTCTACCTCTCTCCATCTCAATTGCTCTGCTATCGTTTCTGCGGGAAGCCCGTTGTCCCTCTCTTGGTGGTTTGGAGTGTCGGACCTGTACTACCTCTTCCTCTTTATCAGATCTACTATTTCCCCGGCTTGGGCTTGCATCGCTCCTTATAGTCTCGACCAGAGAGTTTTCTTTCTGATTCTTAGAGGGACTTTCTGGTTCATCAAAATTGACCTCATCATTTTCTGTATCAGTGGTGTATGCAAGCCGTTCATCATGATCATCAGATCTTTCATCAACACTCGGATCCTTCATGGCAGCTTCCTTGGTTGCTATGGGCTTGTCTTCCACACTCTGGGTTGGTTTTTCTCTGCGAGTATCACCAACTGAGGGAGAATAAGAATCCCTGCCCCATGAATCTCCTCTGTCCATCCTAAGAAAATTAAAATTTGTATGGGATGTCCCATCAATTACTGGATCTCAAGTTGATTTCTAACAATCTAAAGTAGATGGCTAATGCCTTTGATTTCTGTAGTGTACTGTACCTCTCTTCTTGATGGTCAGGGCTTCTGGTTCTGTGACGTGAGCGGTGGGAGTGGTGGTGCTCAGAGGAATCATCAATATCAACGTCCTCACGAGAGTCTTGATCAGTTTGCTCAGTAGGACCATTAGCACCTTCTCCAGAAAAATCATCAATTGGGTCTATCAACTTTATCTGTAAAGAGCAATTCACCAGCTGTTAAGCCACTTGAATAATTAATTAACAATGGAGCAAGCAGATGAAATAACGAATAAAAGGGATAAACTTTCACAAAATTGGATCATTGCAACCTCAATGACTGAATCTGAATCGCGCAGACGTGGTGGCCTTGTGTCAATGGAGGGAAGACGTTCCCCATATCCACCCTCTACCTGTATTGCTCTGCCTGTAGGCTAAGGAGATGTACGAAAAAGGGGGAAAAATGAAGACTAAACGTTAAGTTGGATAGTTGACTTATGCTGGTACTACATAAGAAATATTGACAATATACAATAAGGGTTTGGGCAGTACCAGCGCTGGTCTGGTGCCATGGCTTGTTGCTTGGCTACTAAAATCAGCTTGGCCATTTTCTTTTGCATTATGGGGCACATTGTCAGTAGATATCACATTGTGGCCTTTTGCAGCAGCAGCAAGTTCAGGAGGTAAATCTGGGTCATATTCCTGAAAAAGTCGATCCAATAACAAAATATCAAAAAAACTTTTTCCCAAAGAAGGCAAACAGAAAAAGGAAAAAGAAAAGAAAAGAAAATGGAAGTGTGCTAATTACCGGCTCAGATCTGCCACTTTCATACACACGGATTTTGGATTGCATGGTTGACTCTATCTTGAGTTGGTTCTGAAAAGTAAAAAGATATAATAGTTATACTAGCCTGTCTGTATATGACTACAAAGAGCAAATGGCCAAATTAATGAGTGGTGAACAAAACTAGTAAAATCAATAACTAGTAAGCCAAACAAGGTGTTTGTTTTGAGATGTGCGCAAAGATCCTCAAGCAACTTCCAGTCATATTCTAGTGAACTGCATGCATCCAATTGGATGTGAGGCGTTCGTCTTTTAAAACAATTTCTCTGTAGCAGGGGGGTACCATCGAAAGGAGTCTCCATATGCGCTTTGCTTTCCAGCCATTGTTAGCATTTTCTTATTTAGTAAAATAAAATATCATTTCAGATTGTCAGCAAGCAATGTTTGTTATTGCTCAATTGCCCTGACTATCAGACAACACCCCAGGTAGCACACAAGATAGAAAGGGGAGACACCTGGTTCGCAAAGGTTGTACTTCCATACCCATGGTGGTTCATACTTCAAATTAGTTTTTCTTATAAATACTCGAGTTAAATTTTAAACATTGTTATATGGATATTTTCCTTAGTCCTCACTACTTATCTATTAGACAGCTGTTCTTGAAAGAGCAGCATTTCTACAACTTACTCAAATTCCAATTCAGTATTTTGAATTTGTGGACTTTGCATATTTAATTTGGCCTTATTATTGATGCCATTTTATGCTTTGTATAGTGCACCCTGCTTTGGGGAATGAAAAATATCTTTCAGAGCCCTTACTCTAACTCAAAGACGATCAGATAAACAAAACTAAAGGGAGAATAGGTAACTTGCCATGCGTTTGCAGTAGTCCTTCCATGAATCCTCATTGAATTCAAAGTTGAAATAATCAGTCATCTCGGCTCCTGGATGTCTCCATGGTTTCTCCTCAAAATTATCAATCTCAAAATCAAATATTGTCCTGTCAAAACAAGTATAAATTTTATATCTTTCACGACAGAAGTTGATCAAGTAAGAACAATTGGATGGGATTTACTTTTTTCATTTTCTTTACTTCCCAGGACACAGCTTGAATAAGCATGTCAACCCTCTTAGGTAATTACAACATTAATATGACATTGTTTCATAATACAAATCACACAACTATGCATCTGCTAAATAATTCAGAGTTCCATATTGCTGGTTGTGCCAGTGTGCATACAAGGTTTACTTCACTGCAGCCAATGTTTATAATTTGGATTAGTAAGCAGTAACTTACTTCTGAGGTGGAAGAGAAAAGTCCAAACCAGCAGGACGCATATGATTTCCCCAAGAACCATAGCCACGTCCATTCATCATTCTACCACCAGGTGGCCTCCAATCACCTCGTCCCCTGCCTGGGTAGGGACCAGTTGGCATTGGAGGCCGCAACTGGCCCTGTGGACCTGGCACACCACCAGGTGGACCACCCTGCATCGGTGCACCTGGTCTCACATACTGTTGTTGCAAGTAAGAGCATAAGATAACTATCAGTTTTCACGAAAAAAAAATTATTAATGTAAAACATTACCAAAAAAAAAAAATTTGCCTAAGTAGACCTTTTGTCTGACATGTATGTTGCTTTATTGATTGTATGTTGCCCAAGATAACATACAACAGTTCTGGAATTAGTAATAAAAGTCAAGTTTCTGACGAGTAAGTATTTTCAGTTTGTAAAGTTTAAGCTTGTCTACAAACAGTAATTTTCTTTCTTTACTTATATAAATCCCAGTGTATCTTCAGATATATCTTTAGCACCCTGTTAGTCATAATATGGGTTCCAACCATGATCATGCCTAAATAATTATTAGGTATTTAACCCTAAAACACTTTTTGTTAATGCACAATCAACTAGCATACTTAACAGCTTGCAAACAACTCTTTTATTGACATTGAGTTAAACTTGAGAAGTGCCCTACAAGTAAGAACTGGCAGAATACTTCAATACTTCCATTTTCTTTTTAGGTTATTGCATATTAATGCCCATAATACATGCTTTCATTTGAGGCATTCTCTAAATTCAATTGTTTTTTCTAACCTACGGCAGTCGTACCTGTACTAGATATTCATGCCAGTACAGTTACCCCGGTTTTCCATTATAATTATATAAAAGCAAGCGAGGCTCTATTGTGCATAAGCAGGGGAATCGAAGACCATGAATGCAATATTAGACATAAAGACGAGCAGCTAAATTATAGAGAGACTCGAATTGCATGAGGTGAACCTCAATAGGTCATTTCGTCATTTTATTATTCTTATCGGATTTCGTTGAATTACATCTACAAGTGGACATATATACTCTTTGCGAAGCTATACTATTACAAGATTGTGAACGATGTGCAACCGTATATACAAATCCTGTACTGTACACAATAATAAGAACATCTCCGGTAGCAGGCATGCATCTCTGACCTTGTAGATGGAATGGTGCTGATGGAACGCATGGCCGCCGCCGCCGCTGCCATACCCCATTCTTGAAGGCCCCGCCCCGCCTGCACCTCCTACACCGCCAATCTTGCTCGCATCCCCTTCCTTCCCCTCCCCCTCTCCACCAGCCCCCGCTGCGCCCTCCTCGCCCCAATCCTGGTCCATCGCGCCGATCTGATCGCCGTTAGCTCCCATTGCAAGCACATCCTCTTCGTCTCCGTCGCCGTACCCCATGTCAGCCATCGCCCCGTGCTCCGGATCGTTCAGAACAATCTTCAGATCATCATCGCTGTCGCTGTCGTCCCAGTCATCGCTCTCCGCCGGCATGGGTGGGGCCACCGCCGCCGTCCCCGTCCCCAGGCCAGGAATCACCGCCTGCGGCTCTTCCGGATCCGCTGAATCGGCAGTAACAACTGTCTTATTCACGTCCTGCACGGCCTTACCAGGCGACAAAACCGAATCCCTCGGCTTCCCATCCGCGCTAGGGTTACCCTCAGTTCCCTCGTCTTCATCCGCCCAATTGGAGATGGGATCGACGGCGGCAGGAACGGCCCCACCCAGGAGCCAGTCGTCATCATCAACGGGACCCGCCGCCGCCGCCGCGGACGTCGCACCTCCAGCAGCGCCGCTGGCAGCAGCGGCAGAAGAGGAAACCTGAATTTGACCCCCGCTTAAATTAGGGTTGGAAACGGGCGAGGGCGGCGGCTTGGCCGAAGAATCGGCGGGGATTGTCGGGAGGAGGACGTCCGAGTAGAGATCGCCGAAGTCGTCGTCGACCTCCATCGGGGAGTGGTGGATTGGATTGGGGAGGGAAAGAGGGGTTGCGGGATGGAGGGAGGGAGGGAGGGAGCTGAGAAGAAAAAAAGGAGAAAGCCCTGCGAATTGAAGAGAAGAGAGGCGGCGATGATGCAGCTGCTGCTGCTGCGGCTGCGGGGAGAAGTTGGTTTGTAAATATTGTAAGGGAAATTTATTTGGCAAGGGACTCTTCAAAGGGAGGGTTTCGTTTCCTTATGATGTTGTTGTTGCTTCGTTTGTTTGATGTTTGATGATATTTCTTGGGTTCTTTGCTGATTTGCAGGGAGTTTCAGTGTCACAATAACTTCGTGTTACTAGTTTGAAATAATAATTAGGGAAATTGACAAGTATTGCAGTTTGAGAAAATTTTTTTTAATTTATTAGTTTTTTCGCGTCACAAAATTGGAATGCAAGGATCGAACATTTCAGTGTAAAGAATTTGATACTTGATAATCTCTATACTTAAATTTATTTAAGAAAGTATGAAACAAATTTTAAATATATTTTAGGGATTTCTTTAAATTTAGAAAATGTCTTTTTTTTTTGTTGTTGTTGTTTCATGATAATTAAACCATATATAAAATCTGTAATAAATTAACTGAGATCAATACATTATTATCATTTGTCTTCAACCGTTAATTAGAGGTGGCAAATCGGGCGGGCGGGTCGGGTTCGGGTTTAAGTTGGGCCGGTCGGGGCAATTTGACCTTTTAGAAGATTTCGGGTCAGGTCGGGTTGGGTGACGAGTGGGTCGGGTTCGGGTTTAGGTTGGGCCGGTCGGGTCAGTTTGATCTTTTAGAAGATTTCGGGCCAAGTCGTGTTAGGTGACGGGTGGGTCGGGTCGGGTCAATTTTGATTTTTTTTTTTATCATATGTTATTTGAGTTGGAATGTATGTTGTTTGATCTCGGATCAAGTCGGGTCAGTACAAGAAACATGAAAAAAAGAGCGACAAGCATCAAGGGAAAGGGGTGTCATCATGTCATAATGTCATGCAACATAGGGCTCGTTCGGCAATCCAGCGAGGATCAAAATTTGATCTGCACTAAGGAGTTCACGTTCGGATGCTTTGATCCATACAAAAGTGCTAAGGAGGCTTGAGCCATGGGTTCCCCTTCCTTAAAAATCCGGGCAGGGGATCAAGCCGGGCAGCAAAAGAGGTTTAAGAAGGGGTTCTTGATCCGCACTAAGGAGCATGTGTTCGGACGGATCCAGGAGGATCAATACTTTGAGGAGGCTTGAGGAGGCCCTGCCGAATGGCCCCTATGTTCTCTTTTCATATTTCACATCGAGATTGGTAATTATAATGTGGGAAATATATATAATTAGTGCATGGTTTGGAAATGCCGATGTTATTATCAAAATTTTATTCGATTTAGACGGAATTGGGTATGAAACAATGTGATTTTTTTTCTTTTTTACAAAAATAAAAAAAGAAGGCGCTCACAGTTAAATATTACTAAAAAAAAAATTATCCGGATTTTAAATATGTCATCTTCCACATGAAAAACGTTAAAATAAGTTAAATAACTATATATATACATAACGGACGTAAATTCCTCATGGTACCTATAACCAGAACTTCACACTATTGGCATTTTTTATCTTGTACCGGATTCATAAACACTAAAAAACACATCGTTGACAAAAACGAACAATATACTCACAATATTATTGCGAATTGTGTTTAAGAAAAAATCCGCGCGGCTAATTAACTGGTAATGGGTAATTAACTTCAGTGATTTTTTTTTTATTTGAAGTGCTGTGTTTTTCTGCTCGTGATGAAACGAAATAACACATACTAACTTGTACGACACAAATTTTAAATTGGCTTTGCTGGTGACTCAAGAGTCAAGACTGACCAAGTGACCAGTATACCTGGAAGTTGTGTTCGTCGAAGGCAGTGGCAGTGGGGTTTGGCTTGGCACAATAAGGTCGCGCTGAAATCAGCTGAGATCCAAATCGGATCTCAGGACCCTGAGATCCCGATCCGACGGTTCTCAGAGACTCTGAGATCCGGACTTAGCAGATACGGGTCCTAAGAATCGTCGGATCGGGATCTCAGGTCCTGAGATCTGATTTGGATCTCAGCAGATACGGACGCCAATAAGGTCTGCCCTGCCTTCATTTGAACGGAGTGGATGGATGGAAGTATTTTCCAAGCATTATTCAAAGTGCTACTAGCTGATGGCATGCAGCTACACAATTTTGTATTTTTGTTAGCTCATATACAAAGCACAAGTGTTCAGGTTCAACAGTAATAACGGGCTCCTTACTGGGCCTGGAAGCGGATCTGGATCTCAAATTGATGTCGGCCCATAAGTCCATAACCGCTACAAATTACAGAGGTAATTTTCTGGTTTTTCTCTTTTTACTTTCACTCTTCTTACCCTAGTGTACGTAGTAAAAATGTAGTAAGGTGTTTTTAAGTTACTAAACGAAAGTGATTTAAGGTGTAGTAAGTTAACGTAGCTATATAGGTGTATTAAATTAAAGAGGAGAGATCCATTGACAATGCTTAATTTGACAATCTTGACAATGGGAACTTTAAAAAAATTGTAAAAATTCACAAAACTCATAAAAATGAAAAATGGTTTATGGATGTATTATTTAACTTGTAGATTGATAATGTTTCAAATTTCAATCAATTTGAACATCGTTTAATGACTTATCAAAATTTTGTACATTTTTCAACGGTTGTAAATTAACGGATCTTTAAGAGCTATCAAATGTCGCTTAAATTGAATATAATTGGAAATATAATCAATCTATAAGTTAAATAATACATCCATAAACTATTTTTCATTTTTAAAAGTTTTTGTGAATTTTTATAAATTTTTGAAAGTTCTCATTGTCAAGATTGTCAAATTAAGCATTGTCAATGGATCCCTCCTCTAACCTAAATCACCAACTTTTTATATCTTTTACATATTCTACCAACTTTAATTCATCTATTTACTTCACTACTACTGAATATCACTGTTTTAAGGTAATTTAGTGTTTTACTCCGCTTTTAGCTAAGCTCGCCAAACGGAGAGTTTAGTCTTTACTCATCGCAGCAGCAGCTCCGCCACTGTAAAGAGTGGAAACATCACTATACAAATTGAAACGATGATCCGATCATCGACGGCCCTTCGCCGCCGCGGGCGAGAGCTCAGAGAGGTAAGCATCCGCCGTACGAAGCTGGTCGGACCTCGCCGACGCACCTCAGCAGAGTATTATCCTCACATGCCTCTGCTCCCTGGTCGACTTCACCTCCTCCTCTTCCGTCTGCCACTCCTGACGCGCCGTCGCCTCTTCGATCTCCTCTGCCCCGTATTCACAACATAACATAACTACGGGTTGATTGCACAAGGGCAGTGAACTGTTGCCAATTGATCCTCTATGTTCTTTTCTTGCCTACTATCTTGTTGAGAGAATGATTGCACAATCAATTCAGTCAGTTATTCTGCTATAGCATTGACGTACAATGCTTATCTTGGCAATGAAATTTTTCAAAAATTTGAAAAAAATCTTTAAAATGTTCTCAAAAATAGAAAAAAAAATTGTAGAAGTGTCGTTAAACTTATAGATTGATTAAGTTTTCGATTATATTCAATGTAAGTGATGTTTTATAGTTTTTCAAAGACTTATTAAATTATAATTGTTAAAAGGTGAATAAAATTTTGATAAGCCAACAAACGATATTCAAATTGATTGAAATTTGAAACGCATCAACTTATAAGTTATATATAGGATACATCCATAAACTTTTTTTCATTTTTAATTTTTTTTTATGAACATTTTTTTGAAAAGTCTCATTGTCAGTGAATCCCTCCTCTTTTTAAATATAAAAAAAAATATGTAGGATTGCTTTGCTATTTGCTACATATATATTTTTTTTTTGAAAACTTTACTGCTTTACCATGGTAACAACCTTTATTTAGAACCTTAGTACAATCAAGAGTCTATGGCATGCGAATAACCAAAAATAATTTGAGTTAACAAACGATTGCTTGGGTAAATTTTATATCACTGTTGGCTATATTGAAGATGATTTAATTTAGTAAAGCACCTCATTTACAGGAAATCTAAAATCATTACGTACAGTATGTGGGGTCAGGGGCGAAGCCAGACTCCGATGCAGGGGTGGTCCAACTTTTCCGATAGAACTAGTTTTGTAACTAATAAGGAAGTTAGATATATTTTTGTAAAAACTTTAAGTGCGTGTTCGGCAGAGTGGGATCAAACCTCCTCAAGGCTCCTTAATGTCTAAATCCCTCTTGATCCATCCGAACGCTGATTCCTCAGAGGAGATCAAGCACGGCTCCTCAGCTCAAGAAGTTGATCCAGCTCCCCCCCTTCCTCAACGTTTTCACCTCCTCAAGCCCCTCCTCAATGCTATAGCTTAGTATTTGTATATCACATCATATATTTTATTCATATATAATATATTCATCCTTAATCATACTACTATGCCGAACAAGAGCTCCTCAATGAGGATCAGCAATTTGATCCTCCGGTGCTTGATCTTCACTGCCGAACAAGCCCTAAAGGAGCATGTGTTAATATTTTTCAGGGTAGAGCCAATTTTGTAATTTTTTTAGAAATTGAGTATATTTTTGTAATTTTTTCTATGAAAGGGGATATTTTTGTAAATTTTTAAGGGTATAGTTTTGAATTTTTTTTTTCCAGAGGTGGGCCAGTGCCAACCCCTGAAATACGCTGCCTCCGCCCTGTGTGGGGTAGATAGTACCACACTCACTGGTGATGCCACATAAGTTGCAAGATCAGCTGAAATGGTGTTAGAAACGGAAGAATGGTCGATAGTACAAGGTGTCCTTCAAATCGTTACTGCGGCTGATAGTTTAACGATCCGAGCTTCTGTGTTTGAGCCCTCTCTGAGTGCAACTCTAGCTATAACAGGGACCACCAGCCTGTCCATTTTTGTGCTGGGCAGTCGGCACAAACCTATTTGAGAAGTCATGTGCAAATGAAACTGGAGAGTTTTCACAAGTCTGAGGCCCTGATGTGGTTTCTTTGCATCTTAGCGACGTGCCAGAATAGGCTAAGAAGCTTCTTACACTATTGAAACAGGTACATCAATTTGCAAATTCATTGAGAATAGTTTGAGAAACTGAAGGACAAGCTGATCATCTATTTTCAACTTTTGAGTTTTATCGTGAATCTATCCATTAACGAATTATGGGTAGACAAAGCAGCTGATTGGATACCATAATGTAAGAATACCAACCAGGAATATTGGTTCAGAGCCACCAAATTTACATTAGTTTTGTTGTTCTCTATTCTAACTTTCCTCTATTGATAATGATATGCAGTCAAAGGATCCAAGATTTATGCTCTGCCTCTGACTGACTTCACATAGAGTGGAGTATATTATCTAAAAGATGCTACTAAAAGATGTACATTACAAATGTGTTATAATTTCGGGTGACGGAATGTCCCACTAGCTAGTCTGTTGATGGAGCAGCTAAGAGGAATTCATCACATTACCGATCTTGGGCCCGGTAGCTCTCTGCTGATAAGGGTATCTGAGCTCTCTAATCAGCGACTCAGCAATGTTTTGTGTAGCAGGTATGCCACGAATTGATTTAACATCTCAATAGCACATTACACCTTTCGCGGCACAAAATCACAAAATCCATGCCTTCATAGTCGTGTAAAATCGGAGAAAAATGCAAAAGTGCATGCTCTCAAATGATAGCTTGTTTTGTAGATCAGTAGAGGATATATAGGCGTAACTTTTCATAAGTAAAGTCAATAATGTAGTATAAGAGGGACAATCCCATTAAACCCTTATTGTTAATGGAGGTTGCAGATTTCTCAGAACTACAGACTAAGTTTTTTATTTCATTCACATATTTTATCCATCACATTAAAACGCAAAATGTTACAAATTAGATGATTTCATCAAAATTATGTAATAATAACAATCACTCGTTTACTTGTAATAATTCATAGCTGATTGATTCAGTCATGTATCTTGAAGGGCCTCCTCAATAAGTCTTTTGGTGAGTTCCTTGTGTGCAGCCCCATACACTATCCGTTGCTCCAACCTAAACATTCGAAATAATAAAATAAGAAAAGAAAAAACAAATGACTGGGGAAATAAATTAACCCGAGCTTAAACTAGGAGAGATTTTATCCATAATTTAAATAAATAATAAGGAATTGAATCGTAATTACGATTTCTTAACATAAGGAGCAGCTAATGGATGCTCCTTACACTTTATATTAGCTGCTTCTTAATTACGTCAACTTGTCCCAACTTGTTTGGGACTAAAGGCTTTGTTGTTGTTGTTGTTGTAATTTCTTGACTCGATATTTATTAACAATTTAACATTAATGTTGCAAAATGATTCCGGAGTAGTTACCCTCATATATTACACCTCATATCTAAATATAATACATAGGTTGATCGGATTCTTCTTTGCTTCTCTCTTCTCTAAACAATAATTTTTGTTGCTTTAATTTTTTTTTTCTATTTTTTTCTTCGATATAAAGAGAAGTGAAATTGAGAAATTGAGATAGGGAACGAGATTGAGATTCAGATTGAGATTAAAAGAGCAAGCAAGATATGATAGACACGGAATAGGAGAGGGAGAGTGGTTGAAAGAGATCAAGAGACTGATTCCGCCTAAAGATAGTTAAAGACTAGTGCCTCACAAGCCAACCATTCCCTGTCTCCTACTATGTGTAGACATATTAAGATTGATCTCTATTTAACTATAAAACCAATCATACCATAATAATATACCTAAGAATATTTGCAATTCTATCCTAAAATGTCTTCAATAAACAACATAAATTTCTAAATCATCTGAATCACTAAAGTTTTTAGGTCAAACGATCAATATTAAAAGGGTGATGTGCATTTTTTTCCTTCCATTTTTGTATATTTACTATAAGTACATGAGATTTGATTAGGCCTCAAATCTTAAAGCTATTATATTATTAGCTCATTTAGGACTACAAGAGCAACCGGCAAAAGCTACTTTTATGATCTTATACCCAATATAGAATTTCTTTTTTTTTTTTTGAAGAAATAGGCAAGCCTGTTTATATGATTCTATTAAATAAAAACAAGAAGTGCATGTTATCTACATCAGAAAAAAAAATGTACAATGAAACTAGCAGTATGCCCAAGATAGATTCTATATTACTGCTAATCAGTACGTTATTGTCCAGTGGATGTACCCACAGCGAAAAGATCAGAATTTACAATATAGAAAAATACAGTTTCTCATTGCATTTCTATGTTTAAAAATCAAGAACTAGCTGGACACCCATCACTTGTCCCTTAAGCAGATAAAAAATGTTGCTACGTACATACATACTAAACCAGGCTTTTGATGTCTTTGCAATGTAAATGAATCAGCATATTGCAATGTATAGAGTTGAAATCATTGTAAACATGTCAGATGGCTCCTCTAATCAATCTATTAATTTTATATTTTTATTACATCCAACATGTTTTGCCCCTAGTTAATTAAATCAGTATGAAAAGAAAGCTTGAACTCAATTATATATACCAATCTAAAAGAGAAGCATAACATTACTTCACCAAGAATGTAATAATACATGTATAAATCTAATACAACAATTACAACAACAAAGTTTTAGTCCCCAACAAGTTGGGTGAGTTGGAGATCAAACCCGTGAACTGTTACCGATTTAGCCCTGTTTCTAGCTTTTGAACAAAAAGAAAAATATAGCGATTATATGTTGTTAAAGTATGACAATGCTACAAGAGGGCAAGATAGAAGATAAACAGTAACGGCAATCCGTACGAGACCAAATTAAACAAATATATAATACGTTCATTAGTAGAATAATTCTGAACAAAACCATGAAATTCTTGTCCTTTTGAAACAACAAGAAACGCGACAGGAGACCCGAGAAGAACAGTGAGAACAAGGATGAGAATAGCGATGACCGTATTATTTGGAGCAAGCGTTGTGTACAAGCCCAATCCAAATGCTACAACCATACTACTCGATGCTAAAAGAAACAGATATATTGCAAATCGGATAGTATTGGCATATGGAATTCTTGAAGCCCCTACCAAGAGCGTAAATACGCTCAAAAATGCCATTATAAATGCCGATGCATTTGCAAGGATAAATGCCTTAAACGTATATTTTCTTGCTAAAATAGGTGTACCTTTGTCTTGGTTATAACCTCCAGGTAATGTGAAGGCGGCAGCAAATGATACAGTTGTGATAAGCACGGAACCCAATCCAACAACTTGAATTTTCGCCCAATTGTTTTGGTGTGACATTCTCATTACATCTTTAAACCACGCATAAGTTATTGTTTTACGACCTTTAGTCTTGAAGTACTCATTAATCCTCCTTTCAGTACACAATTTGATACGCTGTAAGCAAGAACATAATGTCTGTCAGGATAAATTACTATAATAAATTAAAATTTATATTCATCGCACAACACTTCAATAGACATTATGTTTTTAATAGGTTATACTCCACACCACTTCCCAAGATCCACACTAAATTCATAAATACCTCTTAAGTAGGATAGGGTAGTTAAGTCTTGATTTTGTTATTATGATTTTCCATACTAAATTAGAGTAAAATGGAGTAGTTAAGTAGATTATTGTTGTATGGATATATTATTGTTGTTGTTGTTGTTGATTTTCATCATGAACGTCATCATGTTCATTAATATAGCTAATTATCACCAATATCATTGCCATTATGATTATACTAATGGGGAGGGATCATCTGGTGTTATACTAGTGTTGTTGTTATTGTTACCATGGAGCTTTTATTTAATTTGCAAAAATCTTTGAAGTTTCTTGAAAATGAAGAAAAAAAAGTTCATTGATGTAGATTTAAACTTATAGATATGTTTCAAATTTCAATCAATTTGAATATTGTTTGATATTTCATCAAAATCTTATGTACTTCTTATCAATTGTTTTTTAACGAGTCATTGATAGACTATCAATTCTCTTTAATGCTAAGAACTTTTACTCCAGATTTTAAAAAGTTATATTTTGAAGATTGTCAATTGATCCCTTCCCTATACTAATATTGTATGATGAAAGCATGCAATTAAAGCAAAGACAAGCTTCTAAAATATAAGATATTAGTATCTGTTAGAATTTAAATATTCTCTAAAAACTTAAATGTTGATATTTTAGAAAAATTCAATGATAGATCTTTTTTATTGTCTGATATATAAATGTGCAGACATTTTTATCTTTTATGTTAGTTCTTACTTTCTTATGATATGATATTTCTCTTTTATTTTACTCCATAGTCAAAGTAACACCAATGAACTAAAAAGGTGAATTAGTCAAATTAGTTAATAGTTGATAACTATTAATTACTTCATTTTTAATTAGTCTAATCCACTTGCCAACTCAAATAATGATTGTAATTCACCTTTTTAGTTATGGGCTAAAATCAAAATCATCATATTCAGAAACAACAAAGAAAATGTAGACAAAGCTAATTAGAAGAATATTAAATTCATAACTTGAGAGTGAAACTCATATTTGGTTTAAAAAGTATTTGGCAACTCATGCATTCTCATACAACTTAATTTATCCAAAAATATATTTTTTTCGTTAAGTCTCAATCAAAAGGACTTTTTCTATACTAATTTAGTCACATTGGAATCACATATCAAATTAAGCTAATTACCGTCTCGGGTATATGCTTAATTGTTAAATATTTGGTCGAAAAACACGATTCACGTACCAAACATTAACAGGAAATAAAGTTTTTGTTGTTTGTGTTGATTTGCACATACCTCACTATTTTCCACCAAATGTTTGGCAGAAAGTTCCAGTGGTGTTAACCCATGCTTATTTCGGATCTCTTGTGCGACGTGATTTAGGTTCTTTTCCCAAATGGCTCTCATAACATAGTAGTGTGATTGCCCCATCATTGCTGCAATGTGTAATGGTGTATTCCCATCGTAATCTGTCGCAAAATTCATTCTTTTAAGCATCTTTCGATCTCGCATGTCATCCGCATGCAAAAATATATCTACCTGGTTATTTTCTGCAGCTATGTGAAAGAGATTTCTTCCACGAGGATCTAGTAACTCGGCATAATTAGGGTACTTCTCCATGAAATCGTTTACCAGCTCTATGTCGCCCATGCGTGCGGCTACATGAACTGGATACATTCTATCTGAGTTTGGTATGCATGCCAGAGTATTATCCATTGTTAACATGCTTTGCACCATCTTAGTATATCCGTTGACTAAAGCTAGGTACAGTGGATATGATTTTTCCTTGTTGACCTTGTACGCCATTTTTGGATCCATCTTCATTAGCTCGAGGCCAACTTCTTTATTGCCATATCTGGCAGCAACGTGCAAGGGTGTGTCTCCTTTGTCATTTGTTATTGCAAGAACATCTTTGACGAGCTTAGAATTGAGTTTGATGAGTTCGAGAACAATGGTCTCATTTCCAGCTCTCGCTAAACAGTGCAGGGGCGTCTCTAATTCACTGTTTTGTGCTTTCAGTAGAAACATGTCTTTTCGGAAAACCTTCAAAGCGAGTTCGTAGTGCCCGTTAGTAATGAGCAGGTGAAGAACGGTGTCTCCGAATTCTGTTACGCTGTGAAGGTTGGATCTGACAGTATTGTTTTCTGTGTTCATTTGTTGGAGAGTGCGGTTTGTGGCATGTACCTGTAGGTGTTGACAAATTGAAAGAAAATTAGTTGAAGCATCAAACCTGAATGTACTGAACAATAAATCTTTCATTTTTCAAATTGGAATTCCATAATATTAAAAGAGGAGGGATCCATTGACAATGCATATTTTGACAATCTTGACAATGGTCATCTTTAAAAATTTGTAAAAAATCATAAAAAATTTTAAAAATGAAAAAAATTTTATGGATGCATTATTTAACTTATAGATTGATAGTGTTTCAAATTTCAATCAATTTGAACATCATTTGATGCCTTATTAAAATTTTGTACATTTTTTAACGGTTGTAATTAAAAGATCTTTAAAGAGCTATCAAATATCGCTTAAATTGAATATAATCGGAAACATAATCAATCTATAAGTTAAGCATAACTCCCATAAACCTTTTTTCATTTTTAAGATTTTTTATGATTTTTTATAAATTTTTAAAGATGACCATTGTCAAGATTATCAAAATATGCATTGTCAATGGATCCCTCCTCATATTAAAATGTGATTTATATTTGCGGTGGCAAGTATATCCTTATAGTTTGTTCTGGTTTTGATTTCCTACTTTTGGTACGATTCTTATTTCCAACACAGTTGTATTTGTGGTGGTTTGTTTGTTTGTTTTTATATATTAAAAAAAGGGTCACGATAATCCCATAAAAATCCCTCATAACCATCCCAGCACTATTCCCCATAATTAACTCATGATTCACGCGTTTTCTGATGCGTTTTCCCAATTTAACGCGCTTTCTCACGCACAAAGCGCGTTCAAGCGCTGCGCGCTTGAGCGTCAAAAAGTAATTATACTTAGTATAATGAGTGATTATACAAAGCGTATTCAATATATTTTCCGATTCCAACTTTTAAAGCTTAAATTAAGAAAAACATTTGATTCTAATGATAGAAAATAAATTATTTATATGCTAAAAAATGTTTATATTAAAGATTTGTACTGGTCATACTAAAAATCGGAAATTGTTATACAAAATATAGATACTAAATATGTATATTCAAATTGATTATACTAGAAAATATTTGTACAAAATGCACACAAAAGGTGATTATACAAAATTTAGCAAAGTGGTTATACCAACAAAAAAAACCCAAAAATGTTATAAGCAAAGTGATTATACTAAAAAAAATAGAAATGTTTATACAGGGTATGTTTGGTATCAGCGTTTTCTTCTGGAATTGAGGGGAAAAAGCTTTATTCCAGAAGAAAATAACCAAACGCACAGTGATTAAGCTGGAAGTTCTCATAAAAAGGTAGAAGATTTTCTTCCACCAATTTGCTGGAAGATGATATCTTCCAGAAGAAAGCGCATACTCTTCTCTCTTTCTCTATTATTTTATTGTTTCTCCCTCTCTATCTTTCCCACTTTCTCTATTCTTTTCTCCCTTTTTCTATTATTTTATTATTTATCTTCTTCAACAGTGTTGCCAAACACTTTTACCAGATTCTGGAATTAAACAGAACAAGCTTTCTTCTGGAAGAGTCATCTTCCGCTCAATTCCGGAAGAAAACGTTGGTACCAAACAGGCCCACAAATTTTATGATTTATTATACCGAATTTAAATTAAGATACAAAAAAGTGATTATACAAAATATATGAAGTGAGTATATTGACCATCCAAGTTGTATATATCTTCAAATTGAGTGATTTTTTTTTAATAATTATATAAGTGGTTATACAAAAAACCAAATAAAGTAATTATACCACAATATGACAGTTATTATAGGAAGTTTAATTGTATGTGAACGGAGAGAGAGCGGAGGAGCGGAGGGAGGGCGGTGGGGGAGGATGGGCGTTTGGGACGGAGGAAAGGAGAGGGAGGGCGGAGGGGGAGGAGGGTGAAGGGAGAGGGAGAGGGAGAGAGAAAACTGGGAAGGAAAAAAAAAGGGATGGATTGGGAGAGGAAGGAAGTTGAGAGATTGAATATTCTTAAGAATATTTATGGGGGATGATTAAGGGGGATTTAAATAACTTCTCTTAAAATAAAGTTCCTAATAGTAGTACATTTTCTCTCTCTCTCTCTCTCTCTTTTTTTAAATCCTACAGTTTCTCTTGGGCACTCTTAAATATATATGACAAGTACATATATCTTTGTGATATTTACTGACAAAAAAAGTTATTCTAACTTAATTAAACAGGTTCTTTTATTGAAGAAGAGTGAAAACATTGATAGATCTGCATTGCTTTTGAGGGCCGAAGACTGAATGTAGTTGTGAAGAAGTACATGGGCCTTAGCGTAAACGACTACAAATTTAGACCGGTATGTTATGACCCCAAAAACTAACTAGTGGAATTTTTCTAGGAAGTGCAATTCAAAATCGAAATTGGATTTTAAGAGATAGAGGGAACAATTGTTGCGGTTCAGGGTACACATTTTCAGAGGACTAATACTAGTTCGGCTTGATTGTTATTTATTAAATCTTTTCATAATTATATGAGATGTTATTTCTTGTTGATTTACTTGTTTCAGACGTAATTTCGTAAATGTTGTGTTGTAAATCATTTGAGCATATTATAAATAAGTATTTGGGTTTTGTTTTTGAATTTTATTTTTTAAGAGATATGCTTATAGTTCAATGGAGACTAGTTTTAGTGCTAAATTATAGTTGCTGGAATACAGTTTTCATTCTTTTTATTGATCATACATCTTACAAAATTTTAATTTTGTTACAAATACAAGATGATGTACAGTAGCAAAACTCATTTTTTATTATAAAATTAATTAGTATCTAGTAGGGAACGAATACATTCTTTAATTTAGACTATTGTACAAACATTTACATTTTGGTATGAGAAGTGTCTTAAATTATATTTGGCATTTCTTTGAAATTTTGATTTTTGGTTCTCAATAAATAACATTTTATTTTAAAAATAGCTCAATAATAATAACAAAATATTAAATATTTGCACATGAAAGGAATGGTGTTTTCAAACACAAAACAAAATAGAAAACTATAAAATAAAAAATTTTATGTTCTCAAATTTTTTATATGAAGAAACTTTTAGAGCCATAAATCATAATATATAGTCAAACTCTATAATTTTTAGCTGTTATATTTGATGCACAAATATATCTTGCTAAATTTCATCGCACTGCTTTGCAAAATTGTTATAAATGCACCAGTATGTCTTGCTATATCCTTACTACTTATAAAAGGATGAGTTGATTTACATACTGAAAAGACTATCTCTCCAAACCAATTTTCAGCCATTGGATCAAAATATTTGGCTTAATCCTCTTCGTTCATGAATCAATCCCAACTTTCGATTTTCACATAGACATACCAGACGGATATATGCGTATTAATTAAAACTCTCCGTGTCTGGGAAGGAGCGCTCCCAAGTCTGGATTAATTAAAACTCTCCATTGGATCAAAATCATTTTTTAATGCAATAATATGCCTACGGGCTTCTACCAAAAAGATGTGCTGTACGAGAAAAGTGATTTTATTTTTATTAAAGGTTGTGACTTGTGACCGTGAGGTTCCATAACGGTTAAGCCTCTAAATTGTAACTTCTTTTATTTAGAATTAAATATTATCTGAAGTAACACTATAACGATTTTAGATTCGATACACAATAGAAAATTTGTTACAATATGTTGAATATAATTTTTGTGATGGATGATTTTTTCCCGCTGCAACGCACGGGCACATAACTAGTATACTTCATCGTATTGTCTTGTAGAAGTGTTCCAAAACAAAATAAATGATGTGTAGCTAGCTATATTTCTTTGTATTGTCTTGAAATCAAATTGTCTAATAAAATTATTTAATCAAGTCTTTCTAGTTTGCAAGAAGCTAGGATTTTATCGGAGTGGGAATCTCTCTTGATACAATATTTATATTGCCACACTTTTATGTCTTATATGTTCCATTCCATTTCTGTAGTACTGATATCTTATTAAGAAGATAAATATAGCCTTGAATAAATTGGGTATACGAAAATATGTCATATTATAACTTGTTAACTTATATATGTATCAAGAATTAACATAGAATTAATATGTCATATTATAGCCTTGAATAAATATGTCATGTTTTAAGTCACAAAAGTGAAGAATTAACATATTGTTATTATATTTAGAATTAGGCTAGGGTGATATGCATATCACGGTTTTATCGTGTTATGCGGTCCGTATCTCCAGTTTTGGTGTCCAAATTGTCGATCTAAAGCGTTAAACTTAATCTTTATATCAAAATATACTAGAAAATTAATTTTTTAATTTTTTTTGCTATTTTTTAATGATGGGTAGAAAATCACTATTTTTGTATAAACCAGATCCATTGGATGTAGTCATTTTCTCATCTTCATTAAAAATAACAAAAAAATTCAAAAAATTATAAAATTTGGTTTACTAGTATATTTTGATATAAAGATTAAGTGAGCGGTTCGGATCAACTATTTGGATACCACAAACTGAGATACGGATCACATAGCATGGTAAAACCGTGATATGCATATCACCGTAGCCGGACTCTATATTATTATTTTATTATTGTTATTACTATAGACCCTAACCCAGTACAGTAGAATGTATTGCCGAAATTAATTTTTTAAGTAAGCAAAATAATATACCTAATTAAATATTTACTAAAATGATAGATGGATTTTGAGATATGCTCCCCACTTATCTAGTTGTAGTGAGGCGTGCCTTGACGCCTCGAATCCAGTAGTAGAGAGGCGTGAGGACGCCTCTCTACAGGCAGTCTTGAGGCGTGACCAACGCCTCTCCACAGAAAATGGTGAGGGGTGATTGAAATTTTGATAGCTCTTTAAAGATCCGTTTAACTACAACCGTTAAAAAATACACAAAATTTTGATAAGGCATCAAACAATGTTCGAATTGATTGAAATTTGAAACACTATAAATCTTTAAGTTAAGTAATGCATCCATAAAGTTTTTTTTATTTTTAAATTTTTTTATAAATTTTTACAAGTAACATTATAAACACTAACCATTATCAAAACTGTCAAAATAATCATTGTCAATGGATCCCTCCTCTTAATTAATTCACCTTCGGATCAAGTACTCGGTCCTCAAATATATGTTACCTGGATATAATTTTGTTCTTGCTCATGTAGTCCGAGAAGCTGCGCTAGAACATCGCTGTCGCCTATCAGTGCTGCTGTGAAAAGATCAATTGGCATTTGGGGGCGTTCGTCTTGCACCATTCCAGTTTTGCTTGTTCTTTCACTTTGAGAGGTTGCCATAAATAATGGCAGTCCCAAATTAAGATATGTGTGCGATTTTTTGATGGTTGGTTCGTATGTATATATCAGAGGGGGGGCAACTTATATTTATAACGTAACCTGAGGGTTAAATTTCCCCGAAAAAGATTCCAGCATCCAGACGCGTCAACAATATAATTGGGAGTGTGAGCCATCAGTGAAATGTAAGATAAGAGGAAATTTCATCACCAAAAAAAAAAAAAAAAAAAATGTAAGATAAGAGGAAATAACCCATATAACCGTCTAGTTGACTTTTACTTGAATATGGTTATATCAGGGTCAGGAGTCAAACACATAGATGTAACTTGAGGTGGCAGATTATCGGGTCAGGTCGGATCGGGTTCGGGTTGGGTTGACCAAATAGAAAATGTCAAGTTGAGTCGGGCTGCCGGCTGTTGGCATTTTTTCGGGTCCGGCGGGTTTTTTTGGTCTGGACAGATTTTGCACATCTATTCCTGGGTCGGGTTGGGTTCAAGTCAGTTTGACTTTCTCTGAAACATGGGTCAAGTCATGTTAGTCCGGTAGCCCGTTATCAACTTAGAAAAGATGACCCATCAAAGATGATTATTGAGCATTGACTGTTGAGTATTGACTACACACAAAATTTTGGGAACCGTATGCGTCCCTGTCATTTGCCATCAGGACAAAAGAAATCTTACTGGAAGAATGAATTCAATAGGGTAATGGGGAGTGGGGAACTGGGGATTCCTTCATTCATGCATTAACAACCAAAACTTGTGACAACCATGACAATTGACAAAGGATCCTCAAATAAATAGAAAAAAAAAGAAGACTATCAAAATTACTACGCAATTGCAATGGTTCAAAATTTAATAGAATTTAATGGAGTATCTAATATCCTCAAGAATTATCTTTGTAAAGTTTTCTATTTTAAATTTTTTTGCTATTTATTTGAGAATCATTTGTCGTTGGTTGTCACAAGTGTTATTGTCAATGGATCCCCACTCGTATATTAAAACCAATATACTATGAATTGAATGCCATTTGTTTCGGGATTTTGAGTTTTTTTTTTTTATATATATATAACTTATATGGCATAACTATCCATAATTATATATTTCATTTTACAATTAGATACAATTTAGTTTGTCATAACATAAGTAATACTTAAGTCTATCTTACAACCGGTTAAATTCAAATGAAAACACTTTAAAACATCATTTTAAAATTTTTTTTGAGGTGTTATATATGCTAATATGCTATAGATTAATTAGCAACCGTTCATTTTTAATCGAGCAGTCCTTTTTTTAGATCAATTATCCCTTTTTAATTGTGCCGTAAGGATACCAATTGTTAGTGCCGGCAAAGTCCATTACCGGCCTCCACGACTGTTATGTGTTAAAGCCTAAACCGAATTTTATTCATATCTAAAATTAATTTCTGTTCATATTCCAAATGTTATTTGTTCCTCTCTTCTTTATTGATCTCCTCCTCTCCCGATCACTTTCAATATTAACGGAGTTTTTTTTTTTCTTTTTTTTTGGAGCTAAAACATTTTTTTAGATTAAAAAAAAAATTTCAAACTACTCAAATTTAATCTATAAAAGACCCCATTTAAATTTTAAATTTGCAACACAAAGACTATGCCTTTGATCAAAAAAATCTTATTAGTCCTTTTATATTTAGCCATCACATTCAAGTGCAAACTAGTACAAATTAGACGATCCCATTATAACTAGATAACAATAACAATCCCTCATTTACTTATAATAATAATGCATTGCTAATTAATTGAGTCCTGTCTCTTGAATAGCCTCTTCAATGAGTCTTTTGGTGAGTTCCTTGGGCAGCCCCATGACACTGTCCATTGCCCCAACCTGAACATTCAAAATAAAAACTAATAAAGGAACAAGAACTGGCCTTTGGTCTAGTAGTTAAAGGTAACACTCTCCGTGTGGGAGGTCATGGGTTCAAAACCCAGATCTGAATCTTTTTATAGGCATCTAAATTTGAATGGCTTAGCCCTCATCTTCATCTCAAAAAAATAAAAAATAAAAAATAAAAAATAAAAAATAAAAAAAAAATAAAAAAATAAAAAATAAATAATAAATAATAAAAATAAAAAATAAAAAATAAAAAATAAAAAATAAAAATAAAAATAAAAATAAAAAATAAAAATAAAAAATAAAAATAAAAAATAAAAAATAAAAATAAAAAATAAAAATAAAAAATAAAAAATAAAAAACAATAAAGTAACAAATGACAGGAAACCAAACTAATTTCGAGCTTAAAATAGGAGTAATATTGTCAACAATTTGTATAAACAAATAATTAAGAGACTAAATTGGAACTTACAATTTCCTTGACATAAGGAGCAGCTAAGGGATGCTCCATCCTAAACCCCCCAGCAACATTTGTTATCTCCCTCACCTTGATCTAAAAGAAGTGAGCACATATTTGATATATTAACACGTTGAGTTCCCTTCAATTTCACATTTTGGCATACAGAACTAACTATCAACTGAACGGTACAAGTAATGGGTACATACCACTGTCTCAATTACATCATCCGGTATTTCATGGAAGTGTACCTGCTCCATAGTAGGCAGTTCATGTTACAAGAAATACATATATATTGGATTCAAACAGTACTGAATTCTGAAAATCTAAAGATAGTTAAAAGTCAAAACCTCAGGTTTATCCCATCCTCCTCTCTGGACTCCGGTCTTGAGATTTGTGACGAGAACATATCCGACGGCAGTAGCGTAATTGCCAGAATAACCTATTTAATTAGCAACCACATAATGACACTCATGATCACACATTTGCTATTGAGTAATTAGTGAGACAAATATGTAGGCATTATAGAGTATGCTAAATCTGACCTTTGATAAATTCTCGAGCTTCTTTCTCATTGAGCGGCTTCTCTCTTATCATCCCTTTGTTCACCATGACCTCCAAGAAAAGAGGAGTTGGATAAAACAACATAATACGTAACAACTAACAAGGGTTTTCTTTTTCTTTGACAAATCACCATGAGGAAGAGGCGAACACGGTTTTAATATCAATTAATTTATAATTAACCATAATTAGGATCTATACAAAATTTAATTAGCGTTAATCTCAAATAGACTAAAAAAAAATACTTAAAGGGTAAAATCGACCGGCTTAGAGCATCTTAGAGAGACTCCCTAAAAATGGATCCCAATATACCTATATTGGGTGTCATCCTTAATTTTTTTGGAGCAAATTTCACCTCAATCTCCAACAGATTCCCAAAATATGGATCCCAATACATTTAAACTGGGCCAAAATATGGATCCCAATATATTTGAACGGTCTAGATTTGGCTCTGGTTTTGGGAAGTTGGATTGGGAGTGCCCAAAAACGCCACCAAAATAGCTTGATTTGGCTCTGGTTTTGGGAGTGCTAAAAATAGGGATAGCTTTTTGGGTATCTCTTGGAAACGGTTTTCTCTCCTTAATTCCCAGTTTTTGGTTTTAGGAGTGTTTTAGAGAGTCTATTGGAGATGCTCTTAAATGATTAAAAAACCATAAGGTTTTGCCCAATTTGTAGACCCAACGATAGGAACAAAAAAGGAAATAAACCCAATGAAGATTGTTCAACAGGTCAACGTCTCTAGTTTGTTAATTAAATAAGTAAAGAGAGCCAATTAGCCAAATGTCCAAAATGAGACATACTTGGTCGGAAGTGATCAAAAGGATGGGTTCACCTAATTCTCCTTCTTTCTTGGAAAGGCACTTGTCATGAAGCTTCTCTTTAATGGCCTCTGCCTACAAATTCCAATCCACCACACACACACACACACACACAAAAGGTGATAAAAGATTTATTACCCAGCGAAAATAATATGTTACAAATTTAAAATTTCCTTTGAGGGTAATTTTCGAATTGTGACACATTCAATTATGTGTATATCATAATATTAAAATTCGAAACATGAGGGTTTTATAACTAAAAATAATAAATATGAGGGTCTGAAGGGAAGTTTATTGACCGAACATTTCATTTTAACCCAATTACCCAAATAATAATTATTTAGTAAATCTGCCTTCTCGAAGTAACATATGCACGACCGAATGACTGTATTGACAATAAATATAATTACGAGATTCAAAAGAAAAGTTGCTAATACATTCAAGTTTAAAATTATTAATTAATTTGACAAGACAGACAATAAAAATGTATATATACACATATGTCCTAACCTTAGCATGAGCCAACACCATGACGAGCTCCTCCGGTTCCTCTCTGCGTATCCCTTTCTCATCTATATCTGGGCTCTATCCTCAAAACAAACCAAATTAAACCTCCATGAAACCAATTATAAGTTTATAACGCAGGTATTAAACTCAGAAAGAATAAAACAAGGGGTAGTTCAGTAGTAGTAATTAACGAACCATGACAGTGAATTGGTACCCCATTTCTGCCAGTAATTCTCGTCTGGCAGGGGACGATGAGCCCAGTATCAGCTGTGAAACAAATAAATAACTTTATCATTTTAATTTAAAAAACATCAACAATATTCTGCTTCAGAGAAATTGGGAATCAGCTGTTGAGAAATTTAACTGAAGAGAGTGATTACCTTGAAATGGGCAGCCATTGTGAATTTGTGATGGAGTACAAAATTACCCCCCAAATGGGAGGAGAAGGCAGTCTTTTTTATATCTTGGTTGTTCTTGAGACCCAAGCATCTCCAATCGAATTAAATATTTTGCTAGTGAGATTTGTGTATTGACTTGGACTGTCAGTCTGTCACGACTCCACAAAACATTATTAAACCATGAATGAATATAAGAAAGATAATGTATAATAGTCTAATAAGTTATAAGTTGAAGTGTTGAACGCGTCAGTTTTGCTAATACTTTTGACCGCTAAGTTCACTTAGTTACAGGTGTTGGTTTTTGCCTTTTTGGTCTTGAGCTCTGAATTGAAAATTTTCAGTCGCGTTCTGAGGGCTGAGGTAGTGAGGTGGGAGAGGGATCACATTTTAAATTTGGAATGAGGTGATTCTATTCAACTGCAATTTCCGAGTTGAATACACTAGACATTTAAAATTAATAACATAAAGAGGTCATTTTGAGATTTCTTTAATTTTTTGTGCTCATTTCTGTATAAATTGGTAACAAAACTAGTCCAATTATTCTATAGGTGTATTAACAAAAATTATCATTGATAATTTTATCAAATCTAACTCATGCTGTCATGACGCTCTGTTTGCTCAAAATTATTAAAAGTGCTAAAAATTGTAGTTCAAATAGACTATTGTTTTTCTTATTTCCGGCTTCTGCTCAAAATTGGTGTCAGAATTTGCTCAATTGCTTAATGAAAATCTAGTGATTAATACTTGTTCCTCATCATAGACATCAGTCACGACTCTTAAAACTAAAGGAACCCTTTTGTCCCATCTTACCCTAAAACTTGTTGACAATTTTTAAAAGCGTACATAGATATATTTTTTACATTGTAGGGTTGGATCACCTTTATGAATTCAACTGCTAAAGACGTCCATTTACCTCTCAAGACATCTCACTAGATCGAAAATTTTCCATACCAATAAAATGGGAAAAAAAAAGAAGAAGTTCCGAACTTTCTTCTTTCAAGAAGAAAGATCCGTCGAGAAAAACGTGGTGGGCCGGATTGATTTAAAAATGAAGGCACCCGACGCCACCTGGCCCAATCCGTCAAAAAGTCTCAGCTGATCACCATTCAGTCATTCACCGACTACACACAATGAAATCAAGGCACGTGGCCCAAAACTGAGAAAACGACCCTCTCTACCTACTCTGATCATCTGCAGTTGATCACCGACTAAGCAGTATATGGTCCGTTCGATCGCCTTGAAATCTGCTTAGATCGGATTTAAAGCAATCTAACGGTTTTATACTTTATTTATACAACGTACTTTCCGGTACTGCATTGCAGAGGATCTTGAATTCTTGATTGCGTCTTTGCCTCGAAGCTGGATACATCCGGAGCACGCTCAATAAACCATTCTCAACTCACTGAAAGTGGGACCCGGCAGTGGATGTGAACCCCCCCCGTTGGTTAAATAAGTCTTGTATTGGCGCATTTTTATACTGAGTAAAGAAAGAGCGGGAAATAGAGAGAAGGAAATAGAAAGACCGGAGGAGGAATAAAGGGGAATATATTCCGATTCTTATGCTCCACGAATAAAAACTTCATTGTTTCTTTTCTTTTCTTTCCTCCTCTTCCTCCCGCTGCTGCCGCTGCTTGGCTTTCTTTCCAAGCAACACTACTCGTTTTAGTTCTATAATTGCATCTCTTTATATCCCATCCCTGTTTCGATCTGAGATCACACCTCTGCTTGATTCATTCGGACATCCCAGTCGAAGGTACCCTTCAAGATTTATTCTTTATGTAAATAATGGTACTTCGCTAATTAGTTCTTGCTTACTCTCATGTTCTTGAATTAAAAAAAAAAAATAGTGTAATTTTAGCTCCCGTTTCGGTTCATTATTTTGGTTACAGTACATCTTGAGCATTTATATAGACATGACCATAATTTCTTATTTTCTGAGGGCACATTGCGTAATGTTCACTTAAAAATCGTTGTGCAGTAAGACCTCCGCTTTGTGTCATTAAGAAAAAAGAAGTATGTAGTGGAGCTTAATTTGGGAGTATTTGATGATTATAAGGAACTGAGAAGTCTCTGTCTTAGCTTTCTATTCAAGAAAAGTTTGATTTTGGTGTACCAGTTCTTGGTCTTGAGAAAAAGAAAAAAGGGGGGGGGGGGGGACACTATTTTGGGGGGATAATTTTAATAACCTCAAAAATTATAAATATATTTACAGCTTTTTATAAAGAAACAATTGCTTGACAATGAAATTGCAACTTGACCCAGAATAAGACCTTTCATAGTATATTCTTCTTGTTTTTTTTCTTTTTATCATTATTTCACAACACAAGCATACAGTAACTTAGAAAACCACCAACCATTCCTGGACTTCAATCTGTGTGCTGTGCTGTGGATCTTGCCTTACCAACACTATCAATTTGGGATTCTTTGTATTTAAACAGAGATTAGATCACACTCAATTTAGTAGTGGTGTCAAAGATGGAGAAAGGGCAAGAGGAGAAGAGAGCAGCCTCACCGTGCTACAAAAAGAAGGAAGGCGCAGGTGTGCTGGCTGACATGCGGGACCACATGGAGCAGTTTAAGAACACTTCGGCTGAGAAGCACTGGATCTGCCTCAAGAACACTGCCCGGCGGGCCGGCGACTATGTCAAGCAAAAGAAACAGACCATCTCGGTATGTGTATTATTCAACCCGGGTTTATCGTTACCGATGTTGGATGCACTGTACTATTAATAAAAGGAGATTGGATTTTTGACATGAAAGTTGTATCTTCCTCGAAGAAAGAACCTCAACCATTGATTGTTTACTTAGATTGATCACCACCGTTGATGTACGTTAATGTCTCGGCCCATTAAATTTAAGACCCATATCAGTTTTCTTTAAGAAAATAATTACAAGAAAAATATCATTTCAGCCCAAAGTAAGGCGTGAGCTCTTTACTGGTTTTGTGTAATTGGTTTAGTTTGGATGGATTAAGGCTACTTGAAAGTCGAAACCGTTATGGAGACTCTATCATCAATCAGGCGAATTACGAATGAACATTGAGGAACATAGTAAATGAATGGTGATTAATTTTTTTTTATGAAGAAATGAAGAGTGATCTAATTAACAACAAAATTGTAGGTGTTTGGATCTTCAAAGATTGGCGCCGAGAACAGGACACAAGGAAAAGAGACGGCGAATGGATCTCCCACAGTGCAGTCTCAGTAGTTTGGATAAGTTTTGTTATGATCTTATCACTGGTACACGGTATTTTAGATAAACATAAGCTGAAGAGTGAAGAGATTAGAAATATGGAGCATACTCGTCTTTTCTTTCTGCAGTGTATTGCTCTGCGTTATATTATAACTTAGCTGATAATTTCTGCTGTTTTTCACAAAGATAAACGATTTCACGTCCCTAATGATACTGCTTGTTGGCTGTTTAATTTTACTTAGTTATTAGTTGCTTTGTTCATGGCTCTTAATTGCATGGGTCTGAAAACATGTTAGCCGGATGACTGATTTAAAAAGAGGATTGGTTTCGATCAATATGGTTATTTATACTGCTTGCTGCTTGGATCATTGCATATGTTTTTTTTTTTTTTTTTTTTTGGTAATGAAAGAATCATACAAAATGCATATTGCGCCTAAAATCAAATTTACTGCATAGTTTTATGCCTTGAGTAATATTCCTAATTTCCCGTCATCTCACACTCCTGTTTATGACTTTTAGGAGTACTAGTGTAAGATATCAAATAAAGAAGATATAATTACATAGGAGGGTTCCAATGCCTCCATCATGTCTCCACTTTTTAAATTTCAAATAACTCAAAATTTAAAAATAATTTTGCAAAACAAAACCGTTGGATTTGATCAACATGACATTATCTACGTGTACATAACAATTTTTTCCACTTTTTTATTTTATTTTATATAAAATAATGAGTTATAAAAATCAACGTCTAGAATTTGTTCATATTAGTGCATTTTCTTGAAACCCTTGATGTCAAACAAAATAATATTTAAATTTGATGATTTTTTACATACATATAAATGAAATGATATAGATTAAATCCAACGGTTTTGTTTTGCAAAATTATTTTTAAATTTTGAGTTATTTGAAATTTAAAAAATAGAGGCATGATGGAGGCACAAAAAATGAAGGCATTTGAACTCTCCTCATAATTATAAGGAATTAATATAAATTTAGAAGTTTAACAAGGGAAAATAAGTAATAAGATAAATGTATTTATGAATTATTAAAGTGGTAAAAACGGATAAGAATAACCGTCAGATTTTTTTTGCTTCACTACCGACTTTGCTGTACAAAAACAGATTAGCTTAACATGTGTCAGTATGTTAGTTAATAGATAAAATTAGATAGTTCCATATGTTGCCACGTTTTTGCCTTGAAGGTTAAAAATATTTTGACTTGAAGTTCAAGCACACTAGTTGTATATAAACCTCTAACACCACCTTAACTTAGCTGCTATGATAGAAGCTTTTCAAGCAGCAGTCTGATCTTCTTTACTTCTCTGATGTGAAGGCTTCAATAGTCAAGACTTGAGCCAACTATTCATGCTTCTATCATAATAGATAACAACTAGTTTTGAGTTTTACCAGTAAACCAAAGTTCTAGTATACAAGGCAGGATAGCATAAAACAAGAGGTCATATATAGCCCTTCTAAATCTTGAAGGCAAGCATCAATTCTAAATTAATTGCATTTAATTCTATAATTTGTCTATTAAGTAAGTATTTAAGTGCTTTTATGTACAACAATATGCAAAAAGGTAAGTTGGACTTGACTAAATTATGCGTAACTGGTACATGTCGTACCCTATGGGTTGTTCCACACAATCTATAAACGGTTGTGAGTAGAAGTCGGCTCTGTGGAGTCCCGCTTTTCAGCGGAATTATGGGATATCCCCCTCTTACCACGGAGGGCACGGTGTTAGTCTTCATGTCTATGCATAATTGGTTCAGTTTTCTATTTTTTTTATTTTATTTATAACTGATATAAATCTTTGGTATAATAATTACTTAGATTCTAAAACTTAATAATAGTAAACTGAGTAAGACTTGCTGATATTTATCTCACCTAGTATTTTATTATATTTTTAATAGGTCGTGAGCCCGACGTGAGACGTGCAGCACCATAGGAACCAAGGAAAGGATATTTTGGTGACGCAACAGTCGTCATGTAGATAGTGCATAAGAGTGTGCAAAGCCTAATTTTTTATGTATATAACAGGCTGGTACTTGTACCAGTATGTGTAAAATTGTTATTCATAAATAAAGTCTATCACCCCATTTGGTAGTGTAGTAAAAGTATAGTAAGGCGATTTAAGGTGCTTTAAATCACCAAACGGAAGTGATTTAAGGTGTAGTAAGTTAACGAAGTTATATAGGTGTGGTAAACTAAATCACCAACTTTTTACATATTTTACACATTTTACTAACTTTACTTCATCCATTTACTTCACTACTACTAAACACTGCTGCTTTAAGGTGATTCAGTGTTTTACTCCGCTTTAATTTACTACGCTTGCCAAACAGAGAGTATGGTTCTTTCCATCCTATTCATGTATAATGGATGTTTGTTTCAGTATTAGCTTCTCTCTTTCCACAAAATTATTTGCATATCTCATCTAATAATTTCAAGCCTTACATATGTGCGATTCCTCGGAGTCCTACACATGTGGCTGCTGAGACGGCCGGAACACATGTCGATGCTGCCATGTGCCCGGCCGTCTCGGGGCGTGACAACTAGACATTCTTCTTTCCGGTGGACGGCAACTTGTTTTACATGAAACAAACAACACAAATTTAATTGTTCAGCTCAGTCAAAAGTAAATCCATTAAAATTCACAAAACGACGAATCTCAAAACGATAGTTCATATATAGTTGCCGTCTTTGCGACCATTTCCGTGTGTTTGTGGCGTACCAAGTATTGCCAACAGCATCATAAAAAAAAAATTAAAAATGAATGGTACTTGGGAATAGAAAATAGTCGATCCATCCACATCGACCTTATCATTAGTGCAAGTTGGATTTATAACGTAACGGCGAGGGCCTATGGATTCACATCCGCTGCCATAGTTTTTTCTATGGCAGCAACTTGCCATACTTTTTGTTTGAATGACAGTGGGATCCACATTAGAAAGGCCACCCTAATAGCAACAATCTGAACCGTTTAACTCAATCACATGGCCGAAAATGATTATGGCAAGTTGCTGCCATAGTTTTTTATGGCAGCAGATTGGGACCCGAGGGCCTATCATCTTGTTGTAAAGTAAAATTACGTGCCAAATCTTATTTCAATAATGTCCACTCGCGTTGCAACCAACAATATCTACCGGAAATCAAATTAATCATGTTTATAGAGATTTAATATTATTTACATTTTCTTCTTCTAGTGAAAATAAAAAAAAGCTAATAATCATTGTAACAATCATTACTCCTAATAAAAGGAGATTGGATTTTTTGACATGAAAGTTCCATATTCCCCAAGAAATAAATCTCAGCCGTTGATTGTTTACTTAGATTGATCACCACCGTTGACGTGCTTTAATGTCTCAATCCATTAAAACTTAAGGCCCATATCAACATTCTCAATTTAAGGTCCATTACACATTATCTTAAAAATTTATAATAAGAAATAATAATTTCAGCTCAAAGCAAGGTGTTGGCTTTTTACCAGTACAAACTTAATGAATATTATAAAATTTTGGAAACTTTTTATTGCCTATATCTTTCTAACAAGTTGAATAGAAAAATGAAATCGAAGAGTCTGACTGACAATAGTGCTGTGTGCTTCAGCACATAAAAGTAGCATCATCTACATAAGTCGGGCTTGGTTCACTAAAACTGGGCCTAAATTTTGAATTAAAAGAAAACAAAAGCGCATCTAGCATTAATTAAGGCCCAAAAATATCTTCCCAATTGGGCCCAAAAGGCCCAAAATACGCCACCATCAATTCATCAGGCGCTTCCTTCTCTGAACGTTCTTTTCTACTTCTCCCCCCCATCGACTTCCTCTCCAAGTTAAAACAATCGCCCACAGCACAGCTCTACTATATTACCGCCGTTGGTTTTCCACCTGCAACGCATACATATATACATACACTTGCAATTCATCCCTTTTTAAAACACCCGATCGGAAGACCTCTTTGATTGGTACGTTGTTCAAGTTGAATTCTCCCAGATTGTAATCTGGTACTTAATTTGTTGCAATTGATGATTTTATTGTGTGTTTTGTGAGAAATTTGGTTCTTGTATTGATAGGTGGATAAATGGAGGCTGCCAAAACCCAAACCGGAACACAGAACCCGACTCAGCCGCCGCCGGCGGTCGACCCTGCGATGGCGTCGTGCCGCAAGAAGAAATCGGAGAACGCGACGTTCTTGCAGGACGTGAGGGACCACATCGACGAGTTTGTCCATGCTTCCATGGATGAGCACAAGACCTGCTTCAAGAAGACCATTCAGAAGGTATAGTTTGCTGATTTTGTGCTCAACTGGTTGTCTGGTTAGGTCAGTATAGGTCTGGCATGGATGTGTGTATGGTTTTAGTTAGAAGTGACAAAATCTGACCCGACTCGAAAAACATGCCCAACCCAAACCCGACCCGTGTTTTAGGGAAAGGCAAACCGACCCGAATCCGAACTTGACCCGACCCGAAACCCGATATGACATGAGAATAGAGGTGAAAATCTGACCATACCCGAAAAACCCGCCCAACCCGACCCGAAAAAATGGCGGCAGCCGTCAACCCGATACTCGACCCGACCTGACCCGAACCCGACCCGACATTTCCATTTGGCAAACTGACCCGACCCGACCCGACTCGACAATCCGCCACCTCTAGTTTTAGTCTGGTTTTCTGGTATCTTACACCTTTGGTCCGGTATTGTATTGATTGGGTTTTGGTTTGACTGGGTGCATTTCGGCGAAGCAACCTTTCATTTAGAATTGGACGGTTTTTATCAGACCTTTCTGTTTTATTGTATCTGAAACACATATCGTGACCATCCGATTGTGAAGAATGGACGGTCCATATTTCATCCGATCCATAGCAGAATTAGCCATTTAATATTATGCCTCGTCATTAGTTTCTTAATGGTTTTTACCAGTTGTGAGATTGGAAAATGATCATAGCATATCATGTGATGCTAATGTTGTTGTGAACTTGTTTGAAATTAATTGATTACCTGTTACTGGTATGGTGGTATTTGTCAGATTAAACCAGTCCATATCGAGCTGATTTTTGCCTAGGAACTTCCTTTTGTTCCAAAAAAAGGAAGAAGGAATAGCGTGTCTTATTGGAGAGAAATCACGAAATTAATTGATTACGTATTACTGGTATAGTGGTATTTGTCAGATCAAACCAGTCCGTATCAACCTAATAATGTTGGAGATATCAAATGCATTAATGCTGTATGGCTAGGGGTGTTCAAACGGATCGGTTTATTCGGATCTCAACCGAACCGTTAAACTTTGGACTATTCAGTTCGGTTATTTTGGTTTTAAATTTTTGTTCGGATGAAAATTTTATCTTATTCGGTTATTGTTATTTGGTTTGGTTTGTGTTTTGGTAGATCGGATAAACCGAATAAACCAAATAGTCTTAAATATACTAAATAAATCTATCTTATTTGATATAAATGATGGTTATATATAAAAATTTTCAATATTTTTTTCTTTTGTAAGTTTTATTTATTTGTTTGTTTTGTTTTTCAAAATTATATGTCTATTTTATCGTTAATTTGGTAACACAATATTTTTTGTTACCCGTTAATAAGTGTAAGTTCGGTTTAATCGGATAAACCGAACAAAATTTTGGTTTATTTGGTTATCGGATTATTCGGATGACATTTTAGAAAGATTGGATCTGTTGGTACTTTGACAAACTTCGGTTTATTTTGGTTGTATAAAATTATTTCGGTTTGAACCGAACTAACCTATTGAAAACCCCTATGTATGGCAACACTGCCCATCGTTTTGTTATATTTGGAAATAGGGAAAATTGTAGTATAAATGTATAATGTCGTGTCTTGCTATTTACCTCCAACTTTTGGTTATTTGGTGGTTAAGGCTAGTTTGTGAACTTAATATTTTCATGAGCAATTAATGGGTAATTCAAATACAACCTTACAAACTGCAAAAATTATCTTATATTACCTCTACAAGATGACCAGAAACTTTGAACCCCTTATGTACGTTACTACTTTTATTAAATTATACATTTTTACCCCCCATACCACTGAATGTTAATTATAATAAATTAATTATCATACACCAAAAAAATAGATGAGCCACAATATAAAATCTTTTGTGCTTTTGTTAGAAAGGATGGAGGGATGTATCTGATACCTTCAACATAACTAGAGGGGTAAATTAAAAATTTATTGAGAAGAATTTTGTACGGTTATAAAGAAATGAAGTTCTACTTCTATTTCTGCATCTCCACAGCTTTCTGGCAGCTGATTGCCTTAATTTTTTTTTTTCCTATTGCATTATTATTTGTTAAATTGTAGTGCATTGACAACATTTACTCGATGAATTTTCATTGAAACTGTAGATGTTTGGAATGTCAAAGGCAGTTGCAGAGAGGTCTAATCTTGAAGGCAAAGAAGTTGAAAGCGTATTGCCACTTCAGACCACTGTGTCCAAGTAAAAGATTTATGAGGAAGAGAAGAAAAAATCGAATTGGAAATTGTGAAAATGTGAAAATGTTATTTGGAGTTTTGGACCACTTCATAATAGTTTTCTAGGTTTTTACATGTTATGATAGGTATACTTCTGTTTGAATCTAGGGATTTCCGTCTTTTTGTATGCCAATATGTTTGAGGTTACCAGTTTGTAAGAATGAGTTGCATTGTGCCATATACTATATGATACCTCTTTCTTGACATAGATCTTGTCACTTCATATGGTTATCTGATTATTTCTTTGAAGCTTTGCTAAGTAAATGAAATTTAATCTGAAAGAGAACAGTGTCGATCTTTGAGTACCCGAATTACCTAATTTTGTTTTTGGTAGCGCTGTCTTTAGTTGAACTTTTGATACTATCATAGTCAAGATAAATTGTTCTTTTGTTGCTGTATCATTTGTAGAGATGGCAAATCGGGTGGGCGGGTCGGGTCAGTTTGACCTTCTAGAATATCTTGGGTCAGGTCGGGTCGGGTGATGGGCGGGTCGGGTCGGATCAATTTTAATATCTACTTTTTTTGGATCATATGTTGATTTAAGTTGGATTGAATGCTATTTGATCTCAGGTCGAGTCGGGTTCGGATTAGGTCGGGTCGAGTCGGGTCAGTTTGACTATCTAAAAAATTCTGGGTCGGGTCGGGTTCGGTTCGAGTCGAGTCGGGTCGGGTCGGGCAGGTTTCTTGGGTCGGGTCGGGTTCTGACACCTCTGATCATTTGATTCATTTCTAAGAGTGCAAGGCACTAATGGGCTTATGGTAGTGTTAATACTTCAGTTGGGGTTCTATTGTGGTCAGAATGTGGCCCAATATAATATAATGACAGTATTGTGGACCTCTTTTATCTTTATTTTACACCTGCTCTTTTGTCCCGTTAATTTGAATTCGGCTCAAGAAATCCGCCAGCACTAAGAAAATGTCGTCCGAGCACATTAGCTGCATAATGTGCCTATAAAGTATAAACAACTAATTAAATTTATAAACAAACTTATAAGTTTGTGATGGAGGAAGAATCGTGCCTGCTTAACAATTCTTTCATTTTCCCTTGAAAAGAAAAGAAAAAAAAAATCCCTAATTGTGGTATATTAATTACATGATCATCAGTCGCTTTACTGGCACATTATCAGAAGGGATAATTCTTTGGGTTTGAATATGTTGGAAAGAGCTTCAAGTAACATCATACAAACTCGTGATTATATAAGAACATGAATTTCTGGATCCACTTTTGTGCGTTAATCGTTCGAAAGTAAAGCCATCTTTTTTTTTCCTTTTTTGTCAAAGACGAAGACAGTTATAGGATATATTCAAGAGGAAAGCGAGCATCTTTCTTCAAGTGAAAGCCTCACAACACATGCAAAAGAGGATATAAACTAAGAAAAAGCTGTATCCTTTATCTTTCTTTTTCGTTTATTTGTAACTTAGATATGGTGAATTTAATTGGCCTCTTTCTTCTTTCTTAATGAGAGATTTATCTTACAATTTTCAACTTAAAAAATAAGAAAACTTGTACCATTCATGATCGGTTAGCATAAACAATCGGTTCTAACAATCTTCCGACACTCGTTAAGATCACGGGTTCGAAACCCGGATGAATAATTTTTTATAAATATTTAAATTTCAGTAGCTTTAACTCTCATCGTTTATCCAAAAAAAAAAAAAAAAATCTTCACACACTCCCAATTAGTTGACTCAACCGAGTCCGACATCTTTGGATAAACAGTTATAGACTGTTAGAGTCATTGGTATTTGGTACCCAAAAAACAATTACTTTTAGTCAAATACAATGTCACTCTCAGGAGCAACTTGCACGGCCGAATCATTGAGAAAACAAACAAATTAATCCACCAAGTGTTCGCTTTAAAAAACATGAAAGATTGCTTCTTTTTTTGACTTCATTATTGGCGCTTTCAAGGAATCACGGTTTGGAATGGAATGGGAATGGAATGCGGCGAAAAAAATTTTTTCTGTCCCTTAAAAAAATACAAATCTTAATATTATCTCTCTTTTTAAACAAAATCTCAAAACTATCCCTATTTTATCGGCGGCTACGGTCACAAGTCAAAGTGACCGCAGCGGTCAGCTATATAAAAGTTGGTCAGACGTCTGTCTGACCGCAACATCCAGGCAATGCTTCTGACCGCTGCGGTCACTTTGACTTGTGACCGTGATCGCAGGTAAAATAGAGATAGTTTTGAGATTTGTTTGAAAAGAGGTATAGTATTAAGATTTGCTTTTATTTTAGGGACAGACAAAAAAAAATTTCGAATGCGGCTGATAACTTACATATTACGATAGTGATCGTGTAGAAATGGAAATCACAAAACTTGTTCAAAGTTGGAGAAGTACCACAAAAGATTGATTTTTGGGTTCTTTTGTCTAAACAAATATATTTGCCTCAATTAGGTGGATGAATTATGGGGGTTAAGAGATTGGAAGTTGCATATTCAAACTTGTGCGAGTCAAAATTTTGAGCGTATTTGAAGGTAGATATTTTTTAAGATTTGGACTTGAGGAAAGAACTGACATTTGGCATATTTTTTTTAAGGGTAATGTTTTTTGGATACATGATGCAAACTTAAAATCAAATTGATAGACTTCTGAGAATATTTAAATTTAAAGGGCATTGACTTCAATTTATTAATTTGTCTCAATAAAATATGAAAAAATTACAATCTCAAGCAAAGGCGTACGTGTGCAATTTCGCATAATGAAATATAGTTGAAAACAAGCGGTTCACAATGAGAGTTTGTATGGTTCAAAACTTGAAATGAACATGTTTTTTTCCTATACTAGTAAAGAGCTCACGCGTTGCATTGAGCTGAAATTGTTATTTCTTATAATAAATTTTTAACTAGTTAAGGAAATTGATATGGACCTTAAAGTTTAATGGGCTGAGACATTAATGTCAACGGACATTAACGTTAATCAACGGTTCTGATCTATCCAAGAAAATGATTAACGGCTCAGGTTTCTTATTTGGGAAAGATAGCCCTTTCATATCATTTTTTCCAATATGCTTTTATATATAATGAGCTAGACTATTATACTAATGTTAGCATTTCAGATCGAAATGCTAACGCCTCAAAATTGTTGTTATCGTGCCCGAAATCACGATTTATAGTGCTCAATAAATTCTTTATATGAAAATATTGGGGAATATAAAAATTTTTCATTTTTAAAGTTTTCTAAGTACTTGTTTTGCATTTTTGAAAATAGCATGTACAAACATCATTATTTTATTAATATTTATGAGCTCTTTTCTAAAATTCAAAACAAATACTTAAAAAACTCTAAAAATGAAAATTTTTTGTATTCCCTAATATTTCCATATAAAGAATTTATTGAGAACCATAAATCCTGATTTCAGACACGATAACATAAATTTTGAAGTGTTAGCATTTCGGTCCAAAATGCAAACGTTAGTATAATAGTCAAGCTCATAATATATATATAGTAAGATATAATATATGCATTGATTTAGACTTGGAGGTCTCATAAATTGCCAGGAGCAGAAGTATATGAACGTAGTTGGTATAGCAGTAACAAAATTTTTAATGGGATGCACTTCCCTCCGACCCAAAAAAAAAAAAAAAAAAAAAAAAAAAACAAACAAACAAACAAACAAACAAAAAATCAATCATAACCTTCCAATTGTATAAGTTCTAACCAATGAAACTATGCTATATTTAATTTAAAATGAATATGCTAACTTATATCATGTGATCGTTGGAGTAGAATTCTAATTTTACTATGCGATAGAGCGTAACAAAATCACTTACTAAAAAAATAATCTCATGAGTTATATATACAATTGTATTGTTCCATAGTTTTTTTTTTTTTAAATATAATAAGCAATGCAATAACCAGTATAATTCGTGTCTATTGCATTCCTCAATTCAAGTACAGTTCATTGGACAAAATATGAAGCATTTTGATTGTTCAAGTACAGGCAATCATTTCAACCTGAAAAACCCATGACTGCAACTCTACAAGTCTCTAATCTCCATAACTAATTAGCTGTTTCCGATAGCAAACACTGTGCATTATTCTGAAGTGTGGTGGTCCTCATGATCAGATGTAGATAATAAATGGATGCATGATAGAACAATTAGAAAGATGGATAATAACAGAGGAGGGATCCAATAACCATGAGCATTGGTGTCTATGGTGATCATTTTTTTATTTATGCATAAATTGAAAAATCTAAACCGTTAGATGTATTCTATATTATTATCTCAATAATATATACATAAAAAAGATAAAATTTTTACATTATCGATAGTCATCGAGAGTGAAGAAAAAATCATAAAACTTGAATCGTTGATTTTTCTTAATGTTTGATGCACATGTAAATAAAATCAAAATGATTTAATTTTTGGTATACACATAAATAATGATATGTACAACATATTCTATCAATTAATTAGTTTTGTTATTTAAGAATTTAAAATGTAGTTTTTTAAGATTTAAATTTTATGATCACCGATCGGTTACTAAAAAAATGATTATTTGATCCCTCCTCTAATAATCTATACCCTAGAAAAAGGGGTAGATTTCCAAGCATCTCCTTCATGCCACATCACTTGTATTGATATCCATTGGATCATATTTTTTCTATTGATTTATATTAATTTAACGGATCATATAACTTGACCTTTCATATCCTATGTTGTCATTAAATAGTGAAAGTTGTAAAAAATATAATATTAAATGCTTATAATTTCATATTATATTTTGTTATTTATCAATACGATTTGTTTAATATTAAATAATAGTTCCACCACATGAATTTTTATTATTTTTTTTTTGCCATATATACCATTCTTATTCCATATATATTACTAATTTTCTATAATCTTTTCTTATCTGGGGCCAAAGCCCGGAGCACAGGCCTAGTAATAGAGCAAATGCAAGCAAACAAACAAACAAATAGATGGAGAAGAGGAAGAGAGGACAAGGATGGAGAATATACTTCTCAGTTCTGACTCTGACATCCAAATTTTCAATTTAGAATATGTACAGGACTTTTCTTCGGAAAACTGAACACTCCTTCGATTGCCGTCTCAGACTCTCAGTAAAAACCGGTGTTATCTCGAGGCATCAATTTTAATAAAACGTAATGGTATAAATTAAGCCGCCTTATTTGGGTCCTAATAAAATGTTGCAATGTAAACGGAGGAACGGATTTTTTTGGTAATAACAAACCGGGAGGAGGAATTAATAATCACTAGACAACTTTTTTCTTTTTTTTTTTAACAATTTTAGCAACATTTTAAATATTTTCAGAACTTGTAATGCTTATAGACTTATAGTTATACTATTAGTATACAGTAAGTAATACCTAGCATCCACAGAGAATTGTTAGGAATTGTGAGATACGAAAATACGAAAGAAAGAAACAAAAGACAAGACATGATTTATGAGGAAGCTAAATTGTATTGTTTGACTTGATATATATAGATCCAAATGACTTATTTATAACATAAATGAAATCTCTAAGAAAAATCCTAACATTAATAAACCCAATCTTTAATATCCTACGTAATTAATACGAAATATCTTCCTCCTTAACATAGCCTGCAAATATACGTTGTTATACTTGACAGCCTGCCTTCTGCAATGGATGGTGAGATGAGAGGCATACACAACAAGAATCTGTCTATAGTGTTCATAGGTTACAATTTTGAGATAAAAATTACAAAATTTCGCTACAAAATTTGTATGTTTATGAATGTATGGACAGATACTCTTCATATGCGAGGTCGCAGTTTCGAAACTCGGATGAAAGATCTTTTATAGACATTTAAATTTGAGTGGCTTGACTCTCATTTTTGTCTAAAATAAATGTCTGTATCTGCAAATAACTTCTTTCAAATTCGGATATAAAACCTACGTCATCGCACACAAATTGCTAATTGCTAGTAAATCAAATGATATATAGTTCTCATGTGCATGTGCATGTTCATAGACAAAATTTGAAAGGAACTTCTCAGACTAAGCGAAAATGCGATGACAAAATCGTAAGCTCATGTCGATTTAACCAGACATATACTCATATATAAATAAAGATGCTGTGATCAAAAGGAAGTGCCAACAACAAAACTATAAACCGGAGCCGATTGATGGTACGATGGAAAGGATGCTGGTGGGGTTATTTCTTTATAAAAAGGGCAAAATAATAATGCTCATGGGGTCTTTAATTGGTGAAGTCCTCAGTATATCATTTTTTTTTTTTTTGAGAAATTATTTTTGCCTATTAACTTTTCTCTTTATTCATCTCCTTTGCTTAATATTCTCTCATTTTCTCTCATACTCTCTCAATTTTGAGTGAATTTTTTTTTACTATTTCTTTTTTCATGATGTATGTATGAGTTTTTTCGCATGGTTAAGTATATGCATTTTGACCGTTAAAAGTATTTGTTACATGGAGCTAGACTAATATGAAAAAGTTTGCATTTCACTCCGAAATGCTAACAGTCTAAATTATATTTTGTCACGTCCGAAATTTTGATTTATGGTTCCCGTTAAATTCATCATATCAAAATACTAGGGGATACCAAAATTTTCTATTTTGGGAGTTTTTTAAGTATTTGTTTTGGATTTTTCAAAATGACTCTGAAATATTAATAAAACAGTGCTTGTATGTATATGGATTTTAAAAAATCTGTAACAAATACTTAAGAAACTTCAAAAATAGAAAATTTTTGTATACCCTAGTATTTTTAATATGATAAATTTAATGGGAATTATAAATCGAAATTTTGGACGTGGCAAAGTATAATTTGAACCGTTAACATTTCGGAGCAAAATGCAAACGTTTTTCACAAAAGTTTTACTCTTGTTACATGTTAAAAGAATTTTTTTAACTAAAAATGTATTGGGGGATGGATAAGGAGGATTTTTTTAAGGGGGCAAATTATCACTTGTTTTTATTTTTTTTGCCTCTCTCAATCTCTTATTAATGTGTACCTTTGGTGTATGTTTTGATCAGGATGTCAGATAGATGAAACTATATATAGGTAGACAGCCTTGCTGGAGTATTAATTATGTTCATTAATGCCATGATTTGTACTAATATGATATTTAATTTGGAGGGTTGCCGTTTCAGTAGGTTGTTACTTTTTTTTTCTTAAAAATAATGCACTTGCTCTTGATACTTGATAGTGACAAAGCGAAATGACGAGATAAGAACTACTAAAATAAAATTTTCAGAACGTTTTAAAGTTTGGGAGCTGATGCAGCAGTACAGTTGTAATTCCCGTCGTTGATACAAATGATTTAATTAGTTAAACACATTCTGCATTCTTAAGTTATGCATGTAAAGCTAACTTACTGAATATAAAACAAAATTAAACAACTTACGTACTAAACATTTTTGCTTGCATAAAAGATTTGATAACATGGGGAGATCTATATACAAAGAATGGCAATCAATGTCCCCATTCATTCTAATATTATGTACGTATATACTTTATTTTGTGTAATTTAGATGCACTTTTGTTAAAAATATTAGTATTTGAACCGCATTAATTATAAGAATTATTCCGTTGTTGAACTTCATAGCAACAATTAATTTATACTCCTGGCTTCTTCATGATGTTAATATTATTATATAGAATAATTATTAAATATTAATATATAAAATATTTTTCCAACCCAATACAAAAATTTTCTGGTTCTGCCAATTCTCATGATTTTTTTTTTTTTTTTGGAAATTCGTTATGAACAAGTTGCTTGTATCTATTAATTGCAGTTGCATAATGAATCAGGGTATTTTTTAGTGGTCCCAAAATAAAACACCGTCAAGGCCAAGTACGTACGCACATCAATCTTCACAACTTGGAAAGTATCCCTTAGACTAATCTGATTGGATCAATCAGTGTGTCATGTAGCTCTTAATTAAGTACATATATTTGGAATAATAACAATAAAAAAAAAAAAAACTGGTGAGTTATCAGTTATCAATGTCACATGGAGCTAGCGTACTAACCCAAAATTAAACTAGCAACTGATGATATATAATTAACAATTTGTTAAGTGATTTTTTTGGTTAAAATAGAATAGAAGATCCACAGAGACAGAGGCTTATCATTAGCTCCTCATTGTTTTTAACTTACGCCAGAATAGGATGCACATGGATGTATTTTATGGAGATAATATTCTTAGATAAAATTAATAACAGGGTAGACAGTAGATAGACACCATTAGTTAAGACTTGGGACCTGATGTAGTCATGTATGTAGTTATATATATTTAATTTTAGAGATAATCTCTTTGTCCCCCATCATTTGTCCCCCTTAAACGTCCCCCATCCGTTTATGCTGGAACCGGTATGAATACCAGTTGGCAAGTGGTATGAACACCACGATACATTCAGTATGAACACCCTCTGAGAGCTCTATGAACAATGCAAATTGGGAGAATTGTTTTTGGCATATTTTCCATGTGCAAAAATAAATTAAGCACGTGCTTAATTCAATTTCAACACGTGATGAAAATTGGAGCGCGCGCAGGTGTTCATACTGCTTATTGGCGGGTGTTCATATCCAATGGTCTTCGGTGTTCATAGTTGACGTGGACGGGAGTTGGCATATTTTCCACGTGCAAAAATAAATTAAGCACGTGCTTAATTCAATTTCAGCACGTGATGAAAATCGGAGTTGTGCTCGGATGTTCATACTGCTTATTGGCGGGTGTTCATATCCAATGGTCTTCGGTGTTCATAGTTGACGTGGACGAGAGTATGCGCGCGGGGGACATTTAAGGGGGATTTTTTGTGGGGGACAGTTAGCATCCCTCTTAATTTTAATTGACAAAATTAGGTTGAATAGCAAAAGCAATGGCAGATTGGCAGGCCCGCCTAAATTCAAATATCATAAATTTATAATTATATGGCATTGGCAGTTTGGCACCCAATAGCAAAATAATAATAATAATAATAATAATAATAATAATAATAATAATAATAATAATAATAATAATAATAATAATAATAATAATAATAATAATAATAATAATAATAATAATAATAATAATAATAATAATAATAATAATAATAATAAATAATAAAATATAAATAGTACCTTTCAGAAAGGAATAAAACATAAAACAATTGGCGGATGCAATTAATACATACCAAACTACAAGGAGTAGTAGTTATCACTTATCACTTCGGCATATTAAAATTTGCTTTTTTCAAGCTTTTTTTTTTTTTTTTTTTTTGAGGAATGCTTTTTTCAAGCTCCCCAACCCGATTTTTTTTAATAATAATTAAATAAATAATCGGAATTAAATATCTCCTCTTTAGGGAAATATTAACTCAAATTCAGGATTTAAGAAGATTTCGTTTCAAATCTGCATCCAGAGACTCATGGACCCAAGTACCCCACAAATTGTCAGAGGAAGACAGAGATTTGAAAAAAAATTATATGTTAATATGGAACGCGTATTAAATCAGTAGCCATAATTTAAGGCTACGTCTTTAATGTACAACTGGCTGTAATGTCCATTTCAAAAGGATGGTTGCGTTTTCAATCAGTGACCCAAAATTTGGATTGCATGTTAGAAATGCATCCCAAGAGATAAGTCACGTACGGATTTAAAACGCAACCATTAGAAAAGATAAAAAAGTTGGGCACGCGCAAATTATTGGTTTCGGACGCGGCTTTGAAACGAAACATTTTTAATTCCCGAATTTCAGTTAACATTTTCTTAAATATTTAATTCTGATTATTTATTTTATATTATTAAAGAAATCGGCTCCCAACAGTTCACTTTTGTCCGATATTTGACAATTTATCGTATGTTTTTTTCATCTTTTATCCTATATATACTCCTTGTCCTTGATATGATCTCTCAGTCTCTCACCTCCTGTCTCTTGAGTTTTTATTTTAATTTTTTTTTTAATTCTATTAAGGACAAAGCCATTTATTTGCCTCTATATATTGTTTGTTTTATTTTTCTTTATAATTAAACTAATCAGTTCTCGCAGATTTTTAAATGCGAAGACTGCCAGTTGGTATTTTCAACAGCTGAATAAAAAGTCATTGATAGATAGTTATTATTGAGAGATTTTATTATGAATTAAAAGAAAGAACACCTGAACAAAAAGTCTGGTTCTCAATTGACACAACGCGTTCCATTTAAATGATCGAATTAATTCTCAGTACGTACTACGTAGTACTCAGTTTGTTTTAATCATTGTGTGGTCAATCGAGTTGCCTACCATGTACAAAAAGTTTGTTTTTTTTTTTTTAATTATTCAGTATTTTTTAGAAGTACTCATTGTGCCCGAAATCTATTTGTTAGAATAGTTTTACTCCTTGAAAATTGTTTTAATTAAAAATATATATATGTTTGTATCGATTGTCTGCCATAGAAAATACAAAAAAAAAAATTATAATATGACAGTTCATGAGTATATATAATTGATATACATATCTAAAAATTTCTAAAAAAAAAAGATCCAATTTGTTTTATAAATAATTATACATAGAGATTATGTTGAATAATCCGGATCGGTAATTAAGATAAAATTAAAATATGAATATGTTGTATCGACCGTCATTCGAAGAAAATATATTCAAATTATTTCAAATAGGAAAAAAAAATAACATAATTAATTCAGATATATTAATTGATCTCCTTATTTCAACATTACAATTTGTTAATATAGAAAAATAGAAAATCATAGATGAAACAAATTAACAAGTTCTCACTTGTTACTTCTTCACTATATATCCGCACCAGACGATGCCACATGACAAGTGCAAGAGAGGAACAATGGACAGTAGCACTGAGTCTTGCTTGGTTGCCACCAATTTTAATTAGAGATTAGAGAATGCTTCCATCGAAAAGACGTTTATACGTCCATAAACGTACAAATAATGTAACAAATGAATCCCGAATATAATTTATAAACGCTATGAACAGTTATTTTTATGGATGATAGGTATTATTACTCTTAGAAAAACATGTTGCATCCATAGAATAAATGTTCGTATCTTCATAATTTTATAATTTTTATCTCAAATTGATAATTTATAAATTATATGGATATATATTTTGTGAATACCAGGTAGTATTATTTTTCTTTTTAATTGATTACGAAGATATGGAAATTTGTGAGCCATAGCACAGCGGAGCTAAGCTACTTATTAAATTTCAGCCCATAGAATAGAAAGGTCCGGCGAACTCTCATAAATAGTATTCAGAGAATCAGAACAGTAATAAGTTTCTTTTTCCTTGGAAGTATTGAAGTATGCAAGCACTATTTTCCAAAAGCTTGATCAACTCGCCTACGGTGTTACATACAGTTGTAGGGAATTCACTTCCGCTGTTATCCTTCCCTCGGATAACAGGGGCCTGCTTTTCCGATCGGCACCGTCAGATTAAAATGGACGGATGAGATCTGTTCGGCAAAACTTTTTTTACTTCAAAAATCGAACTTTGCACTGAATCTGAACCGTTCAATGTTGATCCGACGGTCACCATCGGGATAACAGAGTCCTGTTATCGCCGAAGAATAACAGCAGGATCGGACGCCAGTTGTAGGTGCACTGTGCCCCATTCTAAAGCAACAGTATAGAGCTACATCATTATTATACCTTTTCTTTAGTCTCATACCTTTTGTTTAATGTTTTTTCTTTATTTTTTCACGGACTCGTTCACTTTTTCATTATATTTTATATATATAAGTAGAAGTCACGCATTGCTTTAGACTGAAATTATTATTTCTTATAATAAATTATTTTTAAGATAATAAGTAATAGGTTTTATATTGAGGAAATTGGTATGGATCTTAAATTTTAATGGGCTGAGACATTAACGTCAACAACATTAATGTAAATCAACGGTTCCGATATATCCAAGAAAATGATTAACGGTTCAGGTTTCTTATTTAGGGAAGATCTTTTCATGTCACTTTTTCTAATATGCTTTTATATATAAGTAAGGATTTAAATTGAATGCTTCAAAATTGTTAAGTTAGAATTTTCGATTCAAGAGAAGAGGGAGAATTTTCAGGCTGAACCAATTTTCATTTACCCAAACATTAATAAAGTACTTAATTTAATTAAATCCATTTGTTTGGCCTGCAAAATAACAAACTCTTCCCTTTTTGTGAATCCTTTTTTTTTAAAATAAAATATTTAAGAAGGTTTTTTGACCTACATATCTAAAAAATATAGTAATAGAAGAATAATATTTAGAAGATCCGGAGCAGTATCATAAAAAAAAAAAAAAAAGAAATTGTTGAAATTGTGTCATGATGGAGTAATTCCGCTATTTGTATATTAAGTTTTAAACTCTTAATTAATATATAATTTCATTTGTGGATTAATAAAGAGATGTCATGCAAGGAGCCCCTCCCCACTGATTACACATGTCCCAAAGATGAAGCCCATTTGACCAGTTAATTAAAGAGTCTAATTAAGAAGCTAAATTATAGAAGAACTAAATTAACAAAAAAAGATAAGCTATTAGAGTAGATAACGTTAAGTGATAGTACAAGCAACGTTTGACAAATATACAATCAGCGAAATATAGAGTTAGACTATTATATTATACTAACGTTAGCATTTCGAAATATAGAGTTAGACCGAAATGCTAACGCCTCAAATTTTATGTCATCGTGTCCGAAATCGCAATTTATGGTGCTCAATAAATTCTTTATATGAAAATATTGGGGAGTACAAAAAAATTTTATTTTGAGAGTTTTCTAAATATTTCTTTTGTATTTTTGAAAATAGCATGTACAAACATCAATATTTTATTAATATTTATGAACTATTTTCTAAAATTCAAAACAAATACTTAGAAAACTCTAAAAGTATAAAAAATTTTTGTATTCCCCAATATTTTCATATAAAGAATTTATTGAGCATCATAAATCGTAATTTCGGACACGATAACATAAAATTTGAGGCGTTAACATTTTGAGTCCAAAATGCTAACGTTAGTATAATAGTCTAACTCTGAAATATATATTGAGCACGTCGTCCTCTGAAAGGTTGACTGTAAATACGAATATATATATTATTATACAAAGAGATATTGTCAAAATAAAAATATAAACAAAGTGGTGCTGGTCAAAAAATGACGTAACAGATCGATCAAAATAATGTTTTAATTATGCATAATTAATTATAAATCAAATTTGGGGTTAACAGTCAGAGAAGTCGTACGGGCGGCAATTTGACAACGATTCTGATATATAGAGTCAGAAGAGAATTAATTTCCTCTCCAAAAGGGTTGCTGGTACGACGGTACAAGCAACCTTAATTATATAATTAAGAAGCAATTATGAATGCCGAGTAATGTCTGCAGCGAATCTGTTCTTGGGTTGTCAAAGTCCAAACAAATGATTAATGCATGATTAAGGCCTCCTGATCACGACCAATTAATTAATTAACTAAAGATATTTATTCAGGTTTTGCAACTAAAAGTGGTTTTTATGATAACTATAATTAAGCCTGTCCACTTGTGTTGTCATCTGTCTGGTCGTGAGTTGTGTTATAAGTGACCACAAGTTAATGATTCATTTAAGTAAGTTTTGGAAAGGGCTGCTGCAATTAACTTAATTTTCAAATTAACTCCTTTTATAATCACGTAATTAATTTGCCGACCGGTTTGGAGTAAGTACGTGGGCGACGGTTTTAAATTTTGAAAGGAGTTAATTTAAAATTTAAAATTAGTTTTCAAATTAACTCCTTTAATTAATTAAGATTAATTAAGGAAGCAATCAGATGAGTTGGGTTAAGTCGAATTTTATATCGTCCAACTTTTAATTAATCATGTCCGGATATTAATTAAGAACGTACATCATCTGATTTTGTGACAAGGAGAACATATTAAGTAGGAATGGTATTAAAGATATTGCTTTGAAAGAACTAGTAAAGAGCGCGCGTTACTTTGGGCTGAAATTGTTATTTCTTACAATAAATTTTTAAGATAATGTGTAACGAGCCTTATATTGAGGAAATTGATATGGGCCTTAAATTTTAATTGACTGAGACATTAACGTCAACAAGCATTAACATAAATCAACAGTTTTGATCTATCCAAGAAAATGATTAACGGCTCAGGTTTATTATTTGGGGAAGATAGCTCTTTCATATCATTTTTTCCAATGGGATTGTTCGGCAAGGTGGTTGGCTTAAATATTTAAGCCTCACTAAGCCACACTCGTTCGGAAAAAGAAAAAAGGCTTAAGAAAGCTTAAGCCTTAAACCATGCGTATTGCTTCCTTATAAATCCGGGCAAGGCTTAAGCCCGGTCAAAAAGAGGTTTAAGGAGAAACTTTTAATCCATGCTAAGGAGCTTGCGTTCGGAAGAATTAAGAGACTAAAGAAGCTAAAAGAAGTCTAAAGAGAATTAAAGAGGGGTTGTCGAACGGCCCTATATACTTTTATACATAGTAAGGATATTAGTTACTAGTTATAATTATAAGTTATGAAAATAATTCACGTCCGACTCTTTACAAAGGTTAATTAATTGACACCAACCTTTTACGGATTGACACAAAAGTATGAAATGACACCTGTCAACGTTGATTAGGGCATATTAATTTAAGAGGCTTACATTAATTGCTGGGGGAAAAAATAAAGTCCTTCGGCAACAAATATTCTAGATGAACAGACGAAATCATTTTCTCATTTAAGTTTTTTTTTTTTTTTTTTTTTTTTGAACACCAAAGACCCGTAGGCAACAAATTTCATTCAAAAGAGATCATTACATCTATGGAAATAACAGAAAATTTTTCTAATCCAAAACTAATAACACAATAGCAAATAAATCTATCATCAAACCAACCTATTTTAACAATCTAATTGATTCGATCTCCAATACAAGAGACAACCTATCATCAAACCAACTTATTTTCTCATTTAAGTTGCCCAATCGCTTTCGTTTAAATAAGTATATTTCATATCCCTACTATACATAAAAGCATATTAGAAAAAATGACATGAAATGACTATCTTTCCCAGATAACAAACCTGAGCCGTTGATCATTTTCTTGAATAGATCATAACCGTTGATTTACGTTAATGTCCGTTAACGTTAATGCCTCAGCCCATTTAAATTTAAGGAGGGATCCAATAACCATGGGCATTTGTGCTCATGGTGACCATTAATTTATTTATGTATAAATTGAAAAATCTAAACCGTTAGATGTATTTGAATGCCCATGGTGACCATTAATTTATTTATGCATAAATTGAAAGTTCTAAACCGTTAGATGTATTTTATATTATCTCAATAACATATACATAAAAAATGATAAAGTTTTAACATTGTTTTGATAGTCATCAAGAGAGACAAAAAAATCATAAAACTTGAACCGTTGATTTTTGTTAATGCTTGATGCACATGTAAATAAAATCAAGATGATATAATTTTTTGTATACACATAAAATATGATATATACAACATATTTTATTAATTATTTTTGTTATTTAAGAATTTAAAATGTAGTTATTTAAGATTTAATTTCACAATCACCGATCGGTCACCAAAAACATGGTTATGCGCCCTCCTCTTTAAATTTAAGGCACATATGAATTTCCTTAATATAAGGCTCATTACATATTATCTTAAAAATTTATTATAAGAAATAACAATTTCAACCCAAAGCAATGCATGGGCTCTTTACTAGTTAGAATAAAATATATTAATTAGTAATACCGGCCGTGGCGGTACTCTTGTCTATTTTAAACCAAAATTAATTATTCATAAAACAAAAAATTATGAACAAATGGGATCAAGTTTGTTGTAACTAAATTTATTACAAAAATCATCACAATTAGAGGTATATTCATGTATATTAAATAAGCGACATATTACGGTGCTTTGTAAAGTTGGGGTTTTTTGTTTTGCGTTTTCAAGATCTCACAAACGAAAACTTGAACGTCAAATCTAATTGAACCAATACATTCTAAACATTGAAATATGATAGGATACCAAAATTTACTATTTTTAGAATTTTTTAACTATTTTTCGGATTTTTAGAAAGATTGAGCTAGAAATAACAATAAAATAATGATGTCAAAAAGTGTTAATTTTTAAAAAATTCAAAAAAATAGCTAAAAAATTCTAAAATTTTGATATTTTGGATGTTTTCAATATGTAGAAATAGTTGGAATTTACACCTGGTGGGCAATTTTTTCTCACATGTGTTCGGTGACCATTTTCATGTACTTGGGATTGTGCTTTTATTCCCATCAAAACTCCCAATTTCTTCACATATAGATGAAAAAAAAAATTCAATTGGATCTAATTATTTTTTTTTCCATCTTGTGATGATTGCTTCTCTCACAATCTTTTTACAATACAATCAAACTTAGCATCTCATCTTATTAACCTATATATCATCCGAATTATTAACTAACATTTTAGTTATTTTTTCATTATTTTAGTGATGTATATTACAATTTTGTAATATGAAAATTAATGAAAAAACTAAGACAATGATAAAGAAAACATTTACATTTAGCTAATATAATAATAATGATGATTATTATTATTATTATAAAGATGATGTGATGATTAATACTGATATTAATCATGGGAATTATTGTGGGAAATTTTATTTTTCATATGGAGATATTAATATATTTTTTATTTTTCTCAAAAAAATATTAATATCTCCATATGAAAAATAAAATTTCTCACAATAATTCTCATGATACAACCGAACATTCATTGTACACATCACATATTTTTTCCCATGTGTATGGGTTCCCATACCCAAAATTTTTCACCCCGCATAATCCCATGACGACCGAACACGTCCTTATGCTTCAATGCTAAATTCTTAAAAATACAGCATATTGCAGCTTGTGTGGATTCTGGACAACTTCGAAGATTCGAGATTCCAGTGGATCAATTATTGATAATGAACAGTATCATATTTCTTAAATAATAAAAATATATAATATAATGCAAATCCAAAATTCATTTGATATTATTTTCGAAGGAAGGATTGAATGCAATAAAATAGTGTCACTGTATCAACTAACACGACGGCTTCTTTCAGTGCGGTCCCAGTTAACTAGTTAAGTCCTTACAAACAACAAAGGGAAACCATTTTTATTCTTTTGCATTGCAACACTTGCACAGTTGTTGACTACTCTCCCATCTGTGTTCTCTTGTTTCTTTGGCGACATCTGACATGCTCGGTCACTTGCATGTCCAGTTGCATTATATATCAGAATTAGGACAATAATACCATGCCACAAACTTTGCCCCCACAACCCTGTGATGAGGTGGCATATGAGTTGGGAGGGTCATTTTTGTAAAATTTTGTGAGACAGAGGTATATTTTTGTAAGATTGTGAGGGTTATTTTTGTAAAAAATTTTCATGGTAAGGTAATTTTGTAAATTTTTCTTGGAAATAAAGGATAGTTCTGTAAAATTTTCTGAAAAAAGAGGTATTTTTATAAATTTTTTCCAAGTGCATTGGGATGTTCTGGTGACATTGTATGTGGCAAGTTATATTTATCCATCAGAATTATTGTGTTTTACTTGTATGTGTATATCCTTCCATTCATTTTATTTTTTATTTTTTCGAAATTGCTAAATATACGAATGAGATAACAATTTCAAACAAATTTAGGTCGCCGAATTATTTTATGACAATAAATACATGCAAGATAGCGCATATTTTTGTGGTCAGGAGTTTTGATCCCAATGAAACATGATTTCAGTAAGGGCATGTTTGTTTGTGGGATAAATGGGAGATAAATTGAGAGATAGCTTATCTCTTGTGAGAGTGGTGATAGGCTATCTCTCAATTTATCTCCCATTTATCCCACAAACAAACACACCCTAAGGAGATAGTTGTCCCCTCAAAAATTCTCTTTATTCATCCTCTATAATATTTTTGATTGAAAATTCTTTTTGATATGTAACAAACATTTTTTAATTCATAATACGTGTCCTCAACTGTGCAATTTGCAAAAAGGCTCATGCATATAGAATAGAAGAAGAAAGAGTGAAAATAATTCATTCCAATCTATACTATATTATAAAGTATGTAAGTATTTGATCCATCAATTTTTTTTTTCTTCTTCTTCAAACTTTTGTAATACCCAAATTGCCCTGCATCAAATGATTAAGATTAAATTTAACTAATCTATACACAACCCCGTGCATAGCACGGGTACTTTACTAGTTTAGACAAAAATGGACAGAAAATTGATATTAACCGATTTAAATAGGGGATGGATCAGGAAGAAAGTTAAAGAAGACAAAGATGATCTCTACTATTATTGTATTGTATGGAGATGCGAGCTAAATATATTGTCCACTTCTTATGCAAAAGTTAAAACCAAATTTGAGTTACAATTGTATTTGTATCACTGGAAATTATAACAATAAAACCTTCTTTTTATTTCATTGACAAAATCGTCAAGGTCTTTTTTTTTTTCAAAAAAAAAAAAATCTAAAACATGTAATATAAAAAATGTCATCTGAAAAATGTCAACTGGATATGTTCTTGGCACATGCCGGAACAATATTAGTATTTGAGTTAACAATAAAACCTTCTTTTATTTCATTGACAAAATCGTCAAGTCGTTTTTTTTTTTGAAAAAAAAAGTCTACATCATGTAATTTAAAAAAGAGGAGGGATCCATTGACAATGGATAACTTGACAATCTTGACAATACCACTTTTAAAAAATTTATAAAAAATCTTAAAAAAATCTTAAAAATGAAAAATGATTTATAGATGTATTACTTGACTTATAGATTGATAGTGTTTCAAATTTCAATTAACTTGAACATCGTTTAATGACTTATCAAATTTTTGTGTATTTTTCAACGATTATAATTTAACGGATCTTTAAAGAGCTATAAAACGTTGTTTAAATTGAATATAATCGGATACATAATCAACCTATAAGTTAAACAATACTTCCGTACACTTTTTTCTATTTTTAAGATTTTTTATTGATTTTTAAAAAGTAAAATTGTCAAGATTGTCAAGTTATCCATTGTCAATGGATCCCTCCTCTTTAAAAAATGTCAACTGGATATGTTCTTGGCACATGCCTGAACAATATTAGCAATCAATGTAGGTGAAGAATAACTAAAATTGTACGCATCAACTCCATCTACATAGACCATGTCAAAGCTCATTTTGGATCCAAAAAATTTGCTTGAAATTGACATTCTTAGAACTTCCACACGGAGCATTTGCAATTACTATTATCAAGAAATAATGAAATTTCGAAAGAAAAAAAAATTGTCAAAGGATAGTTATAAAGACTTAAAGTTAGAGAAAGAGATAGCAGGTCGGCGACTACTCTTATTTTTAGTTCTAGGATCGAGATCACTTGCTTTTCTAAAAAAAAAAAATAGACCCTACTTTTCTAAATTCGATGGTTAAGAAATAACCGAAAACTTTAAAATCGGTGTGACAAATACCGAAATAATTTGAGATCGATGCGACAACCGATCCCGACTATCTGATCAGAAAAACCCACCCTGCTTTTCTTCTCAGAGAAACTGCAGATTTTTATCCTAAAAACTTCTAAATTTCAACTCAAAAAAAAAATCATGGTGCAAACCAAAGTCCAAACAATCACAAACAAACAAAGAAACAAACCGTACAGAACACACGCATCACAAAAATCCAGATTTGGAATTTGGAATTCCCCAACATGGGTTCTGCAGGGGGACACGTGGAGTGGATTCACTGGGTTCAGGGGTGGAACTGACAGATCAGATCATAAGGAGGTGCATGTGGGGCCACCTGTCAGGCAGAGATACTGCCACGTTGGTGGTCCAAATTCCGATGGAGTTTTGTGGAATGTGGCGAGAAGATCTGTGGTCAAGTGTGTTGTGCCTTGATTGTAGTGTTTGGGACTTTGGGGGAATTTTTGGAGTTGATGCATTTGTTGTCAAATCAGTAAACAGCCTACACTTTTTAGACTGAAATTGTTATTTTTTATAATAATTTTTTTAAAATAATAGGTAATGGATCTTAAATTGAAAAAATTGATATGGGGTCTCAAATTTTAATAGATCATGACATTAAAGTACGCCAACAATGATGACCAATCTAAGTAAACAATCAGCGGCTGAGATTTATTTATTGGGAAGACATAATTTTCATGTCAAAAAATCTAATCTCCTTATATTAGGAGTAACGATATGTTTACTTCTTCCTGATTTTTTTTTTTTTTGGAGTGATTAAAATGTGTAGTGTGATTTTTTTTTTTGTTTGGTATGTTGAAGTGTGAATTGATAAGGGTTTGGTTGGTACTGATTCAGAATTAGCAATTCTTAATGTTTTTTGCTTGACAAATGCTTAATCTGACGTACTTTGGTTGGTATATGAAAAGAAGGGTAATTTGTAGTCCGGTTCTCAACAATTCTGATAATATTGAAAATACCTATTTAAAAAGTAATATTAACTTAAGGAAGTGCTATCTACACCAGAAAATTTTACTCTGCACACCAAATTTAATCTTTTAAAAATAATTAATTATTCTACTTCAATTTTGTTGATCTAATTGCATCAAAAACATACCATTAAGAAGAATAATGATATTTCAAAATTATTACAATACGTTTTGATTAATTGGAAGGGATATAATAGTTAAAAAAATTTAAGTTTGACGTATGGAGCAAATATTTTGGTGTAGATAGTGCTCCCCATTAACTTACCCATTAAATTTTAAATAAAAAAGTTTTAGTATAGAAAGTATAAACTATAAACCGTATGTACAGTATGTACACACTAAACGCGTCCGATTCTGCTGTTATTCTTCGGCGATAACAGGACCCTGTTATCCCGACGGTGACCGTCGGATCAATACCGAACGGTTCAGATTCAGTGCAAAGTTCGGTTTTTGAAGTAAAAAAGAGTTTTGCTGAACAGATCTCATCCGTCCATTTTAATCCGACGGTGCCGATCGGAAAAGCAGAACCCTGTTATCCGAGGGAAGGATAACAGCGGAAATGAATTCCACACTAAACACATAGGCTCATTGTTGATCTATCAAAATCTGTGCGGTCATCCAATCATATTATTAAAATTTCCATCGATGTTCTGTAAGCACGGATTAAAGGCAAATCAAATTAACTAATCGAGCTTTCCATGCATATTGTAAGTTAATGAAATATGATTCAAATGAATTAAGCTTTCCATAAAAGAGGTTAGGTCTCAAGCGGTTAAGCTTTAAATCTTAGTTATGTCACATCATCATTTTTATTTGTTCGCACTGAAAAATGTATTTGTTTGTGTTTATGATGTTCATTAGTTGTTTTCATTAGTATGATGCATTTTTGTATTCCAGTATAAAACTTCTTATATAACTAACTGTATTGTTAAAGGGTTATGAAACTTTTAATTTTTCAATTTACGATTGAAACTAAATTTTATTCATGGCTAAACTCAAAATGTCAACCCTAGTTTAATTTAAATTTGACCAAAAGTGTGAAAAGTTTGTGATTCAAATCATAATCCGCTTTCAAACAGTAAATTATCTCATTCAAGTGACCCAAAAAAGTATCTGCTAAACATGATTAATTAATTTTAATACATTTATTTTTCAGGCCATTTTATCAAGTATGAGATGAATTTGAAAAATGATGAAAATTTACAAATATACAGCTCGTAGGAATATAAAACCCAACAGTAAGTCTTAATTGAAAATGCTAAGTGAATTAAAAAATAAATAAGTTGACGCAAAAATATAAAACCCAACAGTATGTTTGATGATAGATTTATAAACTAGACTATAGAATGATACCAATAATATATGCTTTCTTTTAAAACTTGAATTCCTTATATTTTTTATTTACTAATGAATAATGATTCGCCTCACATCAGTGATAAGAACTACCTCTTAATTATCCTCCTTTTATCTTCAAACAAACAAATGCAAAAGGAGCAGGAGGTAACCAAACTAAACTCAAATTCAAACAAAACATAAAGAATGAGAGGGAAAAACTCCATCAAAAGTCGGAACTTGAACACCAAATTAAACTCAAAATTTTACATTTTTAATAATTGCCGTTCCCCACCAGCACCCTCTAATTCACCCCCAAATTTATGAAAAGTGGAACAATCTAGGAGAGGTGTCTATACCCACACGTTGAAATCGGCTGAGGTCCAAATTGGATCTTAGGATCCTGAGATCTCATTTTGGATGGCTGAGATTGTTCCAAAAACCCCTTAAAATCTACATCTGTCGGATCGCGATTGCAGTTTTTGAGATCCAATTTGAATCGCAGCAAATACGGACTCCCCACCACAGTACCGTATATCCAAAAGTGGTTGCCCGTACGTATAATTTAGATCGTCTGATTCAAATACATTCAATAAAATACACATCCACAGTGCCTGATGGCCATCGCAATTTATGAGTGCATTTCACCAATACATAGACGTTGCAATTAATTTATGATGAGTATTTCTTCTATTTCACCAATACAGTAGATACGAAAGATACATGCAAATTCCTCTGGGAGACACTGTAGCGTAACTACAGGTATATAAGTATAACAAACGAAACGCTTGACATTGCACATTTTTAGCAACAACTAACAACTGGGCAGTGCTCACTTGCTCCATTTCGTCTTAATTTTCTCAATCTCTTCTTTCTACCAAAAAAAAAACCCCTCAAACTTATAATTCGTCTTTGTATTATCTATCCATCATTCATCTAATCTAATCATATAATCATCTAACTGCCCAAAGCAGCAACCAACTACCCATAAAAAATGGGTAAAAAATGCTGCACAACTAGGGCTGGCAAAAAAACTCGGAGCTCCTGGATTGCTCGTGGCTCGCTCGGGATCGGATCGAATTAGGTTCGCTTGTTAAGCTCGTTAAGCTAAATAGAGTCGAGCTTGAGCTTAGCATGGCTTGGCTATTAAACTCATTTGGCTCGATAAATTATCATTAATTGCAACTCTTATCATAGATTATTAATATCTTATACAACATATGGTCTAATATATATAAAATTGTTATGTAAAATGTGTACGAATGTATTTTTGTTAATCATTTTGTTGACTTTTATATAAATTTTGATATAACATGCTTAAAATTTTATTTTTAAGAAATAATAAGATTAACGAGGCAGCTCGGTCAGCTTGTTAATTAAACGAGCTGATCTCGAGCTTGTGTTTTTTAACTCGTTAACTTAATGAGCTTAGCTGCTGCATAACAGCATAACTGCTGCATATATATAAGATCAGATCATCACTGACTCACTGTACGCTGCGTTTGCCTGTGCTGGCTGGCTGGCCGGCCGAAGTAAGTAAGTAACTAACCGCAAGCAATCATTTGACTAACCATAAGCCGTTGACCAGTCTCCCAAGTCAAGCCCTCAATGTTCACACAATCCTCGCGAAAGCCTCGCTCTCTGCCGACCATTCGACTGCGACCTCCGGGGGCATTTCCGTCCGTCCCAACAAATCCCCCCCCCTCAAGCTCTTAACTTTTTTTTTCAAGCTCTAACTAAGTTCAGCAGCATAATATAGCAAATCTCACTCTCTCTCTCTCTGCAGAGCTCGCTCGCGGTCGCAGACTCTCACTTGTTACCAGTTTCCAAACATATCGATTTATCTTCTGTGATCACGATAAAAGTAGCTGCTGCATAGATCGCATTGCATAGCAAATAACAACAACAAATCAAGGACAAGAATTGTGGCGTTCTTCGATCTTCAATGCGACCGGGCCTTTTAGTTCTATCTCCGGTTCACTTGCCCCTGTCAACCGGCTACTCCCGGTTGCTCTCCAAAGCCACTCGCTTTCCGCTTCAGTTTCAATTTCCCTCCGCCCCCGACCCCCTCGGCGGAGTTGCGAGCCTCTCCCGCTTCACAGTCTGTCTCCGATCACACAGAATTCCGATTCGGATATTGAGATATTGATATATTGATAATTCAAGTCCTTAGCTTTTGAATTGTGGATGATTTGTTGGAGAGGGAGGCAGTTGGTTGGGGTGCGTAGCTTTGCGCATTTAATGGTGGCCTCTGCAGCAGCTGCTCGTTTATCTCTCCAGCAGTAATAGTAGTAGCAGCAGCTGGGGTTTGGTTTGGTTTTCAACCCCCTTCCCCTTCCCCTTCTCTCTTTTTTTTCCCTTTCCTTTTCTCCCCCTCTTGCAGAAATTGGCGCTGATCATCCATGGTTCCACTGCTGATAGTCCTCTTTCTAGCCGGGCAGGCGGCATTGGCGCAGTCGCAGCAGCAGCTGTTGAGTTCAGGGACTGATCTGCTTGCTCTGTACAGTCTGCGGGGGTCGCTGGGGTTGCGGGCACGGGACTGGCCGCGGGGAGCCGACCCCTGCGCGAATTGGACCGGGGTGGCTTGTCAGGCCGGGAGGGTAGTGGGGTTGGAGGTTGCCGGGCTAAGGAGGACCCGGCTCGGTCGGCAGAGTCCACGATTCGCGGTTGATGGGTTGCAGAACCTTACCCGGCTTGCCTGGTTCAATGCCTCGGGTTTTTTGCTGCCCGGGTCCATACCGGACTGGTTCGGCTTCCGGCTCCCGCCGGGGTTTCTTTATTTGGATCTTCGGGGGTCGGGTGTTGTTGGGCAGATCCCCGATTCGCTCGGTAATCTCTCCAGTCTAACCATTCTTGATTTGTCGGTAAACCAGCTAACTGGCACGGTGCCTTCTTCACTTGGTAAGTTGAATTCGTTGAATAGCCTCAATTTAAGCCGTAACGGGCTGTCAGGGTCTGTGCCGGATGCGTTCTGGTCAATTTCTAATCTAACGCTGCTCGATCTTTCGGGAAATAACCTTACCGGTAAGTTACCTGATGATGTCTCTCCTTCAATTCGGTCCAATGGAAGTGTTGTCAATCTGTCGAACAATTCTTACTACGGCGAGATACCGGCCGGTTTTGCCACATTTTTCTCCCGTCTCAGTTCGGTTGATTTGTCAGGCAACTACTTTGACGGTGCTATAATGACAACAGATTTCAAAGGGAATGTGTCTCTTTCGATAAACTGCTTTCGGAATCGCTCTGACCAGCGGAGCCCGGTAGAATGTGCCAATTTCTATTCTGCCATGGGTCTGCCTTATGATGGGTCTACTGGTCCGGCAGCTGCACCGGTACAGCCACCTCCGGCCTCTGCGAAGAAAAGTCATAGCAAACTGAAATACATCCTAATTGGAGCTATAGGAGGAGGTGTTTTGTTGTTTGTACTGGCTGTTTTGTTAACCGTGATATGTTGCAAGTTTTGTGGTTCGAGGAGGATCGAGCAGCAGCAGCCACAGGCAAGACAGGTCCCGACAAGCCAGGAACCTTCTAGTGGGGCTCACATAACCAGTGGCAGAGGTGCTGTAACTAGTGGTCGGGCTCACCCGTCGGCGACTGTGGTACCAAAGATCAATTACGCGGCAGTAGGTGATTCATTCACCTATGAGCAGCTGTTGCATGCTACATCAAACTTCTCGGATGAGAATCTAATCAAGCACGGACATTCTGGCGACCTGTACCAGGGACAGTTGGAGAAGGGAACCCGTGTTGTTGTCAAGCGAATAGGGGCGCATGTCGAGAAAAGGGATGCTTACGTCGCAGCTGAGTTGGGGCTCTTTGCGAAAGGCATGAACCAGCGATTGGTTCCGTTTCTGGGGCACTGTGTGGGCGGTCAGGATGAAAGTTTCCTGGTTTATAGGTTCCTTCCGAACGGCGACCTGGCAACGGTGTTGCATAGGAAAGTGTACAAGGAGGGCGAAGGGGAAGAGGAGGTGCAGTCGATCGATTGGATCAAGAGGCTTAAAATCGCGACTGGCGTGGCTGAGGCGCTTTGTTATCTCCACAACGAATGTAACCCTCCAATTGTACACAGGTACATTCCATTTTTCTTTTCCTTTCAATCTCAGGTCATTTCGTTTCTGTTAATTACCGAGATACTGTCAAATGCTGAGCTAAATTGTATATCAGTGTGTTGAGCTGCCAAAAAGAGTATAAAGTTCTTAACTTTTTTCGTTACAGTTTTGACATCCATTTACCGTCACGGCTGAAAATTTATTCTGGTAGTTTAAAATTTCAGAATCATGTTTGAAAATTTCATGATACATGTGCTTTGAGCCTTTGACCAAAGAAAGCGAAGAGAAAGAGTATAAATTTGAGTTGCTTATGTTTCAAGTAGTTTGGTGTTTGTTGAAAAAGATTTCTCAAGTAAACAGAAAGAGCCAAACCGGGTTAGTTATTTGGTGGCCACTTTGACAGCTAGAGATCCATTCATAAATATTTTTATGACAAATCACATTAGTACCAATTTAGTTTACCTTAAACTGCCAATTTAGTTACCTTTTTTTAAAAAAAAAATATCCATCAACCAAAATGCCTAACTTGAGCTTAACATTAGATTGTTGATTTCATATAACCTTGCTATACAATAGAAGAAATGCATGTATAAATTTTCATGTTAAATCACATGCGAAAGCTGCTACTTTCTTGCCAAAAATTTTATGAAATAGTTACCAAATAACTTGCATAAAAGAAAGGCTCCGTAACTTTATACGAACTGGCTTTCTAGAGAGCGGAAACATGTCTATAGGCTTTTATTTTACCGTTTGAGTAACTTTTGGAGTCCTAAATTTTTTTGCTGCTTTCGATGATTAGGGATGTGCAAGCAAGCAGTATATTGCTGGATGACAAATTTGAGGTACGGTTGGGGAGCCTAAGTGAAAACTGCATCCAAGAACCTGAGAACCACCAAAACGTATTAACTCGCCTCATCAAATTCAGCTCGTAAGTCCATTTCCATTTGTTCTTCATCCTGTCGGGTCATAAACTGAACATTACTAACATGAGTAGTTGAGTACCACCATTCTTCTTAATGGATCATTAAGCCTCTTTCAAATGTCAATATTAAGCTGTTGAGGAGCATCCTGGTACGGTGAAATATACAACACTACCGAACTGATTGCAAGGAAACAAGCATGTTCACTTTTAAATTCATTTATTGTGCACTAATATCTTCTCTTTTTTTTTTGTTTTTTCTCGCAATGCAGATCATCGACAGATCCAGGCACTTCTCGTAAGTTGCTTCCCCCCCACATTTTTTATAGTATTATTTGTGTTACTTATCTTCCATTCAACAAAACGACTTCATGGATTTAGTTTGGGTTTTGGTTTATGAAGTAGACCATCGTATATAAGATTTCCATCTTAACTTTATTGCCTATTTTCTAATATATTTTGATTTATGAAAAAATTACAGGATCCCAACCAACGACGACATGTGCGTATGATGTTTACTGCCTGGGGCTGGTTTTGCTTGAGCTAGTAACGGGCCAGCCAGCTGCTGGCACGCCGGACTGGCTCGATCGAACACTTCCCTGCATCAACATCTATGAGAAGGATCTAATAACCAAAATAGTCGATCCGTTTCTGATTGTAGATGAAGATCTTTTGGAGGAGGTTTGGGCAATGGCCGTAGTTGCCAAATCATGTTTAAATCCGAAACCCACAAAACGGCCCTCCACATGCCACATTCTGAAAGCTCTAGAGAACCCGTTGAAGGTAGTCAGAGAGGACCCCAACTCAGGTTCCGGTCGATTACGCGCCACATCCTCTCGTGGTTCGTGGAATGCGACATTGTGGGGAAGCTGGCGGCGCAGTTCGTCAGACGTTGGCATGACGACAATTACCAGTAGAGAAGACGTGAGACGGTCGGAGACGGTTTGGTCGGGTTCAGGGGGAAGTAATGGAGGGGAGCGGTCGTTTTCGCACAGGAGAGCGTCGAAGGAGATCGTTCCGGAGCCTTCAGGATTGCATGAGGTGGCCATTGAGGATTAGGAATTTTTTTTTTCCCTCTTTTCCATCCTTTTGTGCATGATTCTTTGTGGGTAATGATTTTTTGATAGGACATTAGGTTGGTTAGGTTGAATCATTGTGCAGTTTCTTGTGCACAGTTAGATGCTCTCAATTGTTGGAATTTTTTTTTTTTTTCTTGGGGGAAGGCTTTCTTTTTTCCTTCTCTCTCTTTTTTTTCCTAAAGTAAATTGTAAGAATGCAAATTTTTTGGATGTAAGTATTAATCATTGGTGAGCAACTGAGCATTCTTCAAGTAATGGAAAAGTGGATCAGAATTGTAAGTTACCAGTCTTTGGTCTAGTGGTTAAGGGCAACACTCTCCGTGTGGGAGGTCGCGGGTTTAAAACCCTAATGGAGAGTCTTTTATAGACATTTAAATTTGAGTGGCTTGACCCTTGTCTTTATCCTTACTATATATAAAAGCATATTGAAAAAAATGATATGAAATGGCTATTTTCCCCAAATAAAAAACCTGAGCCGTTGATTATTTTCTTGGATAGATCAGAACCGTCGATTTACATTAATGCCCGCTGAAGTTAATGTCTCAGTCCATTAAAATTTGAGGTCCATATTCAATTTCCTCAATATAAGGCCCATTATATATTATCTTAAAAATTTATTATAAGAAATAACAATTTCAGTCTAAAGCACCGCGTGAGCTCTTTACTAGTCTCAAAAAAAAAAAGAAAAAAAGAATTGTAAGTTGAGCATATTGAAGGCGCATGGGCCAGTGGGATGCATGCTGGTACTGTTGTCCCAGTGCAGCAGCATTACTGCAGCACCGCTCTGGAGACATCTCTTGGTCAGCCAGCCAACTACCAAATGTCCCAACTCCTATTGACTGCACTTATCTTTTTTGGAAGAAAATACTGTACTTCTGATTAATGCTCGGGCCCGGTGGCCTTGCGGTGACCTTCAGGGAGGATTTATCCCTCCGGCAGAATGGACACCGTCAGTCGCTGGTGCCGGAGCAGCAGACCAACTCAGGATCACCTAGGCTTATCCAACTCATTGTGAGGGCTTGTTTAAAGAAAGTATTCAGTTACAGAGCTGCTGATATTGGCACATTGTATTAATTGGACAAATTTCATGCGGAAATTTTGTCAAGAAGAGTTTCCAGACCAACCTTTCTAATAGCACTGAATGGAAGTTCGTCAGTTTAGCTCAATTGAAGCATCGATTAAATTTTAAGCCCACTAAACTAACAAGCTCAATATGTGTTCTTTAAGGACCTTGTCTTTGGGCCTTGGCATTGTCAATAATCAAGAGAGAGCAGATAGGAATGAATTTGAGTGTACCTGTTTGAAACCACTCATATTTACCTCACTAGCCATTTAAAATTCTATAATTTTCTCTTAAATTTTGCTCATATATTAATTGCTCCAGTTATGGAAAAGATACAACAATGACTACGATGGATAGTCGCGGCTCAGAGGAGTGATGACAACTATGACAGAATGCTTAGGTTTATCGTCGGACGCGGGCCAAATCAATACCAAAGACTGGTGGTTGAGCAGAAAGCCAGAAATATAGAGGTTTTGCACAACTGTGGTGTGTAGAACTTCCAGGTACAAAATAGTATGTTTCTGAATAAGCTATGTTTGTTCTGTAAAGGAAAGATTGAATCTGGTATATATGACTGATTTACCATACATACTCTTAAGAGTCTGAGACGAGCACATTCATGACTCAGGCGGATACCCTTGTACTAAAAATTAAAACGATGAAATCACTCGTAGTCCCCAAATTTGATGAGAGATATATCTAATTTTTAAATGTGCAAAAATCAGACAAGATGCGCATGCGCATCTTGATATATAATGGCAAATAATAAGTGTCAAAAGAACCTGAAGAATCTAGCAAGTATAAACAAAACTAACATGGTAATATACCAAAATTTGATCACATCTTACTGACAATAGAATCAATGCCCACAATGGCCAACTTTCTAGTTAAAAAAGTATTCCTCATTAATTAATATTCAAAGCTGAAAACTCAAAAAAAAAAAAAATTGCCCTCAATTGGAGCAGCAGCTAATGAAACATCCGAGGGAGTGGTCTGACCGCCATAAATGCATTAACCATCTGGAAGAGATAATTATTCATGTTAATATTTTTCACAAATTTGGTATCAGACGAACTGCCACACAAAGTATAATTGGTCCAAATGGCAGCAAATTCATCCAATTTGATACATAATACCCAAATATACACATTTTCCCTCCACTCCCTGTCCCCCTGGTTGGGCCCCAACACAAACAGCCACCTCATATACAATTGGTTGAAGTGATAACTGAATACTTAAAATACTACTGTGGTTTAAAATCACAAGACATCCGCGACTATTTAGTAAACAAACAACATATCGAAGACTATAGATAAAAAAAAGGGGTTCTACCTCCTCTGTCACAGCTGCACGAGCTCTCTGATGTCGATCAACAATCTCAGAAAGAACTTTTACGAGACGAGCTTTGACTTCACCTGTCAGCATTTCTCCGGATCCATATTTCTATAGGAAAACAAAAAAAATGAAGATCAGACGATCACAACAACATCAAATCAACAAATCATAAATAGTCCTCAAGATAGATCAAACAGACCTCTCTAATGTCTGCAAGTTCAACATCATCATCTAAGAAGAAATTCAAGTATTTCACCGGCACATCCACCTTCAACACATAATCAGCAGACAATTAATGTCTATCATTAATAGAGTAAACAGACAACATAACGGTTATTGTGGTAAATATTGAGGTATCCTTCAACTCCAAGATTTAGAAGTATCAGAAACTACCTTGACAAATATTATCAGCAACTTCAGCAGCATTCCAAAACAAATAAAAGTTCCATTTAATACATATATAAGGGGCAGTTATCATGTTGTGATAATTTCTTTTTACAAATGACATCTAAAATGCACTATCAAGAGAAGGGCTTACCCAACATCTGCTAGGATGGTCAAGTATTTTTGACATTTTGTCAGATTTACAATAAAAAAGGAAGAGGAATAAAAGAAACCTCAAGATTTGCACCATATTTCCTTTGCTTTTCTATAGTATCCTGGCCTCCTGAGAAAGCATATTTGTTCACCTGGAGATTACAGTGAAGTATAAACACAAATTGGATAATGATTTTCCAACCATTAAACAAATGGACATAGTAATCTTGAAAACTTGGGACAAAAAATGCAGAACAATTGCAAGCAATCTTGGTTGGCAGGCAATTAAACAGTACAATCACACAATATTATTTGACATGTTATTCAACCTAACTAAAAGATGTTTTGGTGTAAGAAGCTTGAACAAAATTTGATGATTCCACTGTAGATGGAAGTATATTCTCATGCACTGCTTTTGTCACAGTCTAGGAAATGCATTCCCTTCATGTTGCCTGATCAGATTACTGAAAACTATTGCTGAAGGTTTTTTACCATGCTTTTTTAGCACATGAGATACACACTAAATTTTTGTTTTTTTTTTCGTAGAGAGATAATGCAAGACCATTATTTTTATGAATGAAACCCTTGACAGCCACTGCTGAGTGTGCGTGTGTGTGTGTGTGTGTGAGAGAGAGAGATAGAGAGAGAAAGAGAGAGAGAGACCTTGTTTTTAATATCTCTCAAAGAATCGGTAACATAGATTGCAGAGTTTGCATCACTGGCTGACATTTTCCCCGACTCCCCCTAAGTCAATTCAAAATTAATGCAAGTTCATTATTCCATTTTAATTTCAGATACTCATAAATTGATAAGATGATACTGTCAGTTAAAGTTAGGTACCTGAAGAGCTGGGAAGAACTTTGATTCAATCAATGCAGGCTTGTGATAACCTAATCTCGGTGCAACATCTCGGGTCATTCTGAAATATGGGTCCTAACACATTAAGGAAAATCTTAGTTGCTTCAAAACTCAGGTTGTCTTGCATTTTATATGGTCATCCTCCTATACCGATCAATTAGCAATGGCCACCAAAACCCGGTATTGTGCACAATGTGATAGCCTTGAATTGATGAACTAAAATAAAAGTAGTACCTGGTCTATAGCACAAGGGATCAAGCAGCGGAGATTGCTGTACTTGCCACTAAATATGTGCGGAAATGTACTAGGGAATGATGGAGCAGCCTGCAAATAACTAGCATATTCAATTTTCCTGTATATCTGTCCTATCTTATGAATAGTGGGCAACAATTAAAAGACCAAATATTCTAATTTGGCCTACAATATGGTCTGAATTCTCATAGAAAGTTCATATTGGAACCGTGTTATGTCATTGGTTCTCAATCTGATGTTTACGAGAAGAAATACTCCTATACGTTGATAGGAAAAAAGAATCACCTGGACAAAAGGGAAGAAGGATTTTCCACCATTATCATCAGCTGTCAAGCCAAAGATACCTTGCAGCTGCCAAAAGAAGGAGAATAGTAAAGACCAAGTACCAATTCATCGTCTCAAGTTCAATAATTCTAATAGAAAGAATTGGACAGCATTGCAACATGAAAATACCTTATTACCCGTGACACACCTTGCAATTTCGATCATATTTCGGTACATTGGACTGAAAAAAAAAATAAGCAACAATTAAAAAAGGAATAACATAGATAAATGGTGAGTAATAAAATGAAAAGGACAGGTTATCATAACCATAAATATAAATAATAAATAAAAAAACACCATAATATCCAAAATTGAGGGACTTGGGTATGATTTCATGTAAAAGAGGTGTGCACTATATATCTTGTCTTATGGAGATGAATAGAAATCTCCTATTCTGATAACTTGTACTTATTTTAGCAGAGCCACATAGTCAACATTCAAATAACTGTATAAACAATTTGATCTGTCATATTCCCTAAAACATTGAAGCATCTCTCGTTGTTTCTGTATGAATAAAAGTTGTCCATTTTTGCATATTAGGTTACTCGCAAATGTTGGACTTCTTTTATTTGAACATGAGGTGCTGTCATGCATAGTAGAAAAATACTAGAATATGTATAAGAGTTGTATACTTACGGACAGATGTAACTAAAATCAGCAAAGATGAAGGTTCTCTCTATATCAAAACCGCATGCTATTATATCCTTTGCATTTTCACGAGCCAGTCTCTGACTCTCTTCCACCGAAAGACCCTTCCACAGGAACTTCTCATCATCGGTCAGTTGTATTACAAGTGGCACCTTAAAAACATCTTGCAAGTATCTACAAACCATTGTGAAACAGTCATGTTAGTCAGATTTGTGCTTGTACACTGGTCTCAGCTGTTTTGTACTGATAACAACTTAGAATAAGCTGGATTGCAGTCAATGAACTGGTAACACTTACACATGTAAAGCAAGCACATCAGAACAAACTCTTTTTTATTATTTTTTTTTCTGATTTAATGTCTCATATGTGGTGGCTCATGAGGGCTGAAATGAAATAAATCTATCTTTACAAACAATTCTCCAGGTTGTTTACCTTCCAATTGTCTATTGTTGGACAGTGTTTAGGCTTCTCCAAAGTAATAGTTTCTATGCATAGATCTTACGGATAGAATGTGTTCATGACTGTACGTGTGTGTGTGAGTAAGAGTGTGACTACTAACTTGGTAAACATGAAGGGAACCAAATGCCCGATGTGCAAAGATTCAGATGAAGGGCCTCTTCCAGTGTACAGGTAGAACTTCTCGCCCCGCTCGTATGCATCCAGAATGTCACTCAGATCCCTGCAACACCAAGGATTTAAAAAAGGAATGTCAATAAGACAATATACATACAAATATCTTCAGAATTTCACACATAACTAAATTATACATAAACATATACAGCATCCAGATTATTTCTCCTGCTACAAAATTCTAGTGTACTTAGCATTTAAACCAGCTGCTACAAAACAGAGCAAAATTGCAGGGTTAAGGAACGAACCGATGAGCAAAGAAGAGGCCTCTCCGGAGGAAAGCGTGCGCCCGGCGGCCTGTGAGGCGCTCAAACCGATCGATGAGGCTCTGGTCGATCCGCTGGCACCCGAACTTGTCGACCAGCTTATCGTAGTCGATCTTGCCTCCCTTGGCGGACACCTCCCACGGATTGATAACCTGATCATCGTCCTCGTTCTCCTCCGCTCTGCCGTCCGCGACCTGCTCGGCGGTCGGTAGGGTTTCGCCCGCCGTCGCCATCGAGATTTTTGCAGAAGAGAACGGTGAGAAGTGCAGAAGCGGAAAAGAGAAGGGGTTTTGGCGTTTTGCGGAGTAAGGGGTTTCGATCTGCTTTATGATTCGTGCCAACTCCAATCTCAGAACCGCCGATGATCGCTTTGGGTGGCAATTTAGTGGGCCTTTTGATCTCGGCCCAGAAAAGCCCAATAAAAACTTCTATTTTTTTTTATTAAAGTGGACAACAATCCACCATCTCCTATTTCATTTAAGGAGATAAAAAGTACATAGAAATCTAAAATAATCAGAATCTTTTAAGAGGAAACTGATATCTAAACCTAGTTAAAAGTTCATACAGAATTAGGGCACCTACTTAGTCATAAACCACCAAAATATAGCCAAAACTTAAAACATACAAGCTGGTACATTCCCATTTTCTGATTTGGAGTGGGTATCCCTTCCCAAAGAAGTAGGTTGGTGCTCCATTAATTATCTTAAATGACTGATACCTTCGTTGCAAGAAATTCCAAAAGAAGCACCTTGTCATTCTAACAGTTGTGATGAGCCACTTCTACTCTCTCTCCATTAACGTCATTCTAAGTAGCAAAGCCTGATCTTCAATAAGCATCCTTTCCAAGTCACTTTCCTGTCCAGTCCATAATTTATACAAAGTATCTTAAAAACAACAGAATTATACCTTGGAAGATCTTTACTTTCAAAGGCAGCCTTATTCTTGTAATTCCACCAAACCCAATATGCAATACAAATTAGTGATTGAGCATAGATTCTATCCTTACTATCTAAACACAAACACCATGTTTGGTTGAGGCTTAAATTTCTTCCGCCTTAACTTCCTATGTAGACTTATGTTGCCAAATTTTATCCTTGTTTGGTTGTCCACATGAGAAATTAAACGAGATTTAGTAAAAGATGAAAAGCTCTTACAAACAGGAGAGGAGTACAAGGAAGAATATTTTCACAGGAAAAGAGCTTACAAACATGCTCTGTATTGAGTTCTTTAGTATGAACCAAAACTTGGAAAATCAAGCTTTAAACAAGAGAGGGGTACAAGCAGAAAGAGCTCTTACAAAACCTGAAAATGAACCCACCTAGGCTGGTGTCTATAGAGAGAGCAAAACAGGACGAGTATTTTTGCAGTGTCAAAACATACCAATCCAATTATCATATTAGCTAAAATTTTGAGTTCTTCTCTAACAAAAAAAGTGAAAGAAAAACAATGGGGCTGAACAAGGAGGAGCCTCGGAGAAAGAGACCAAGAAAGATATTAATAAAATACATCTTGTCGATTGTTTCGTGGGACCCACTAGAGTTAAACCATGAGGAATAAACTATACCAACGAGAGAGGCTCTTTAATTTAAGGAGGTGAAAATTTGCTCTATGCCATTTTATGTAGCCACAAGTTATTCGTGTTTGGCTCTATAAGTACGACATAGGCACTTTATTCTCCATTTAAGCTCTAACCAAACACGGTGAAAGTGTTGTCCCACGTATTCTTAATAGAAGAGAGATCAAGCTTAATCTCTCTATCGTTGCTTTCATTAAACATAAGCCAGAACTTAAGCATCAAAGGACAATGGATGAATAGATGATCAACATCTTCCAGATTAAAACAAAATTCACAGCAAATATTTCTTGTCCAACCCTTGAAAAACAGATTGACCTTTGTCAAAATTTTATTTCGCAAAGCTATCCACATAAATACTTTGACCTTCAAAGGAACTAGAACTTTCCAAATGGTTCCTTGCATTTCAAATCTTATTCCTCTGAAATTTATCAACTTATAGAAAAATTGAACTGAAAATCTACCATTACTTTCTAAGGTCCATATGGCTGAATCATTTCCCCTTAAACTTAAATCATGTAGGATTTTCAAAACAGTTTCCTTTTCAGCCCTTAGTAATAAACTTGCCCCCCTTGTTAGTGGAATTTTAGGATCACCATTTCTCCATATTTGAGCTAATGTAATAGTATCTACAAATTTAGTCTTGGCAAAAAGATTTGGGAATTGGACATACAGTGGACTTTCACCATACCAAATATCATACCAGAATAAAATTGAGTCCCCTCTACCAACTATCCTATGAACTATCTTTCTAAATAAAGGATGAGTTCCAATCACATATGTCCAATATACTGAAAGATTACCTACTGTTTTAAAACCATATTTGTACAAAATAATGTCCTTCCAAAGACCATTATAATATGAATTCAGAACTTTCCAATACCATTTTGTTATTAATGCTAAGTTCATCTGGTGTAGGTTCAAAATTCCTAAACCACCATTTTCTTTATGCAAACAGACTGTTGGCCAGTTAACTAAAGGTAATTTACCATGTATACCAGATTCAACCCCTGACCATAGAAATCTCCTCCTTATTTTATCAATTTTTTGAATTACCCATTTTGGAGCTATGAATAAGGAGAGTAGTATAAAGGAATAGAACTAAGGACAACATTAAGGATAACTACTCTACCCCCCAAAGACAAGAATCTTCCTTTCCAAATTTGAAGTCTAAATTGTATCTTATTGATCAACTCTAGCCAAATTTCTTTTGGAATCTTCTTCCAATGTAAGTGTAAACCTAGATATTTAATTGGAAGTGACCCAATTCTACAATCTAAAATACTTGCCAATAACTGTACTTCCTGATTTGTGATATTCAAAGGAACAATCTCAGTTTTGGTAAAGTTCACCTTTAAACCTGAAATACCTTCAAAAGATAATAGCAGCCATTTGAATTTTTCTACAACTATCTTATCAGCCTAAAGAAATATCAATATATCATCAGCATATTGTAAATTAACTAAAGCTCTATCATTTACAAAATTAGGGCCAATACCCTAAATGTGATTTTTTCCAATTCCTTGCTTAATCATTTTGTTAAAACTATCAACTGCAAGTATAAAGATATATGGTGATAAATGATCCCCTTGTTTAACTCCTTTCCTACATTCTAGGTATTCAGTATATGTCCCATTAATTCTAATATTTGTTCTACCTCTCCACAATAATTTTGACATCCATTCAATCTAGGTATTATTGAAACCCCTTCGCCTAAAAGTGTCCAGAATATAGGTCCAATTGACACTATCAAAAGCCCAATAAAAACTAGGCGTTGAGTTATTGAAGACGGTAAAATAACCAAAGCCTAATGTAAAAAATTCAAAACTAAGAGCTTAAACGCTCTGATACCAATGGTTGAAAGCTCAAAACTAGAGCTCTGATATCAACTAACAGAACTTCAAAACTATTATGGTGGAAATAAACTACAACTGTATGTATATGATTACTATTATACACATCTTAAACACAATTGTAAAGGCTCATTATATAACCTAACATACACAAAATTATCTATCTAAACTAGATTCTCGACTTCCTAAATTAACTAACAACTCTATTTAGCTACCATTATAAATAAGTAATGCTAATTCTAGATCTCAACTATTATTTTTGTAATGCTATTTCTGAACTTTTATGAACAAGAAGTAAATCCAGCATTATAATATTTTTAGATTTTGAATTATCTTCAACAAATTAAAGTGTTGGGCTAAAAACGATGTGGATTTCGCAATTCTGGTCTGGTGTTATTCCCTTCCGGAATACTAGTTGCGAATTGTGAATTTGTAATATCAGTACTGATTATTGTCCGAATTGATTTGCTCCATTAAGGCTTAGTACTGTGAAGTGTGAAGTGTGAACCTTCCACAAAAACAGGTGTAAATTCATTGTTTAGGTTCTAGTGAGTCAATGGAAGTCCTGTTGTTATTTTTTAAAGAAAAGGAAATATATATGAAGACCCTTGTTTTGCCCCACGAGCTTCATATATCTCTCTGTGTACCAGTGTACCAATTCAAAGTAGACGTGAGCCCTAGAAAGCAAACAAACACTCTATAAATTACACAACGTTGTATTAAAGCTGAACAGATTTGAGAACCAAACTGATCAGGTCTCTATAGAGTTAACTCTGATAGGTCCATGCTCTCATTTGACTGCAAACAGGTAAAACTACAGAAATGACAGTCAATTAAGAGTTGGTACCAGTTGTCAGCGAAGCTAAGTACATTTTCCATTACCTCAAGAGAGACTATCATTTAACAATTATAAGAAACTTCGAATTATTACAGAGAGAGCGAATGACTCTATTTTTGTAGTGGTAATAAACTTAACTAGCTTGAGCTACAAGATGAGGTGTTTCCTCGGCCTCTCTACCCGATGCCACATTCCCGTTTGTCAGTTGCTCCGCTTGCGCTTTATCCTCCAACCCCCAAAATGCTGCCGTCTTTATGTCGTCCTTTTCCATCATCTTAGAGAATTCTTCGTGGTCATACTCGGTTTTGTTCATGCCTCCAAATTCCAAGGGGAGCACCTCAGTATCGAAGTACTTGTGCATCACTTTAATGCTCTCTTCATTCTTTGAATACACAAAATTGACTTTTTGGTGTGTTTTCGGGTCAAGGAAGTACTTAACAACCTGCACAAAGGAATAAAATACTGTATCATATTCCTGTATTTTTCTCTTATCTGTTCATGTTCGAGCTAGCCTTTTGAGTTATTGCTGAAGATATTTAGGTGTTTCATATGCACAAAAAAAAAAAATAAATAAAAATAAAGAACACAGCTGACTACAATACTTTGGATACAAGAAGTTGCCCAATTCAATTTTCTTCGCATTTAGAAACAATTGCGCCTAGAATATGAGTGAGAATCTACTGGCAAATTATATATGGTCTCACAACCAGCCTATGTTTTGACTATTACCAATGACAATGGAAAGCAAAATCTAAATTAAAAGAATATCGATTGATCAAAATGTTTACCTTCCAAAAGGCTTCAAAAACCCTAGGAGGATTGTACAAAAAGCTAGCAGAAAGTCTCTCAGGGTAGTGATTTTGTAAGATATTGGCAGTCTCACGAGCAGTTTTTATAGGGACCGCATTGCTCAGGGACCAACCAGTGAAGTCTATTAGCCAAATCATCTGTTCTTGCCCCTCAGGCAGGTTCATGATTGCATTCTCCATCAGATACACCAGATGACGCAACTGCCCCTCGTGTGAGTTTGTGTTCTATTTAAACAGCAATTATTTAATTAATAAAATTCTACAAATATGCATATTTTTATTTTTTTACTGAAACAAGGTTACTAATGTTAAACAAAAAATGTAAAAAGAAAATTGCCTTTTCAATGTGGAGAGCAGATTACTTGTGTAAATAAAACAGATTCTAAGACTTGTACAAAGCAACCATCTAGTGTGTTAAATTCTTATAAGGTAATATGCAAATCAGAGGGTATTTAAAGGGAAGATATGGACCTGCTTCCCGGGCTTTAAGACAAGAACAGTCCGTCCGTCCCTGTCTTGAAATTTTGCTCGGTATAGCTTTCCTGTCTCACCTTCTCTGGCAACTTCATTCTGAAAAGGGGGAAAGAGTAAAAAGAAAATTTGCCAATTTCATGTCAGGTTCAGGAAAAGAGCAACCAAACGGTGAATGGTTTAAATTTGGGTCATTAGAGAACTGACCCAACGGATCTCCTCTGGCTTGTAAGTGGATCTCCATTTGAGGCTCTCCTCGAGCATCTTCCTGGACTTATCGAGGTTCCAATTACGCGCTTCTAGGTATCTCTTCAAACAGGCATCAGTTACATAAATGGAATTGCAGCCAGATAACGGCTCTACTGCATCTCTCAGGGCCTTTATCTACTCTCATGTCATTGACATAATAAAAAAAACAAATAAATAAAAGGTATTCTCATTGTGATCATAGAATAAATTTTGATTTCATTTACTATTTGAAATACCTTTGCTTCATGTCGCTCAACCACATCCTCTTGGTTAGCATGCTTCTTTCTACTAAACATTATTTCTACCTCACTAAGTCACTATATTAATCTGCGCATCAGAATGTAAAAAAAATAAAAAAAAAACTCTAATTCAGTAATTGACACAGCATAAAGCCATAAACCAAAATATACCCACTGTTATAAAAATTAAATAAAATTAAACAAAAGTAAAAAAAAAAAAAGTAGAATATACTACTACTAAAGAACTGAAGATATTCAACTCATAATTGCATCCAGTCTAACCAATTCGTAGCAATCTGCCATCATAAGCTTGGCACTGTTTACTTAAACTTACAAATGATAATAACTTGAATGAGCAGTTAGAACTCACATGGCCCACATGGACCAGTGAACACGCCAAACCAAACACACTGTTTATTTATTTATATTCTTTTTTGCATAATTTAAAGTTTCACTTTCATATCAGTGAAAAAGAAATCAATCGATTCACAATTCGTCCGAAGGAAGGAAGGGTTACTACGGTGTGAATCAATCTGCAGTACAGATCGGAAATTCCGGAATCGTCGCAAAATAAACGATTTGATCCTAAGGGTAAAACAAGAACAAGAACAAACCTTGAATTAGCTGCTAAGAAGAAGCAGCAGCATGCGAAACTATGTTGTTTTTTTTTTTTGGCGAAACACAGTTAGTTTTTGCCTTTTTGGTTTGTAATAAGATGTTTTTAAAAGTACCAGTCGGTCGGTGTGGGATTTGTGGGTTTGGTTCCTCTCCTCAAAAAATAGATTAAACATAACATGGTAAAGTGAAAGAAGAAGAAGAGAAAGGGACCATAAGCTGAAAACCTAGTGCCTAAAAATAGTCACAATTCTCAAAACTCGATGAACAAAACGTATCATCATCATCATCAAGATCAAGTACTACTACCAGCAACACCACCACTAATGCACTCACCGCCTCCTCACGTAAAGAGAAAAAAGTATTTAAAAAAAAAAAAAAGTTTGAGGATTTGGGAAATTCGGGAGAGGCGAAGAATTCAACTTTCAACTTGAATAACCAAAAACAAATAGATTAATTAAACGGAGATGGAGAGAACCAGAGAATCCGTACCTTGATGGACGGGAGAGGAGAGGAGAGACCGAATGGAATGGAAAACTTGCCTGCTCCTGCTGCCTCCTTCCCAAGTCCGAAAGAGCAGGGCAGAGAGAGAGAACCTGTTTGTTTATAGTTGGTGGGCAGGGGAAAATAGGAAGGAAATAGAAAAATGGGGGGTTATTAGTCGATGCTTGTCATTTTCTGATGCAAAAGAATGAAAGGAAAGGAAAGGAAAGGAAAGTATTTTTAAGTACCACACTTGGAGACCCGAGTGGGAGGATTTTCATAAATGACCCAAGGCTCAAACTTAATTTCATCAATAGCTTTGGGCTAAAACATATCTTCACGGATGGCCTTCCCAAGGGCGTCACTTGAAATTGCGCCCTTTAAACTGTATTTTCTCTACCCGGACCTACCTGAAAATTTAAATCATTGAAGGGCGTAACTTGAAGTTGCGCCCTTCAATTTTTTCAAGTTGTGCCCTTCAATTTTTTCAATTTATTATTATTTTTAAAAAAAACCATCCTGTAGATCTTTTCATGACCTTTTCGAAATGTGGTTGTACGTTTCATGGGGAGCTTCCTATCAAAAGTTATGCATATTTGAAGTTTTCTGTTCAATTATAACCATTTTATCATATTTTCAAAAAAAGTCAAATAGCATTCAATCCAACTCAAATCAACATACGATCCAAAAAAGTTGATATTAAAATTGACCCAACCTGACCCGTCCCGAGATATTCTAGAAAGTCAAACCGACCCGACCCGACCCGAACCCGAACCCGACCTGCCCGCCCGACTTGTACATCGGGTAAGGTTTGGAAAATATCGAAAAATATGATAAAATGTTTATAATTGAATAGAAAACTTCAAATATGCATGACTTTTGATAGGAAGTTCCCCACGAAACGTACAACTACATTCCAGAAAGGTCATGAAAAGATCTACAAGATGGTGTTTTTGTAAAAAAATAATAAAAAATTGAAAAAATTGAAAGGCGCAACTTCAAGTTACGCCCTTCAATGATTTAAATTGGTAGCACGGGGCAAAGAAAATACCGTTTAAAGGGCGCGATTTCAAGTGGCGCCCTTGGGAAGGTCATCCGTGAAGATATGTTTGGCCCAAGGCCATTGATGAAGTTAAGTCTGAGCCTTGGGCCATTTATGAAAATCGTCCACCAGAGTGCTTATCCCCCAACATATGGCATGGTGCCATACAACACATGGACGTTAGATCGCCTCAATATTTGGGCCTGCACGAATCTCGAGTAGATCCAACGGTCTTTTTGGGCCTGCACCGTGCCATACGCCGGGGGATCTGAAATCCCACGGAACTTGTATTGTGACCGAACAAAAAGGCAACTTGCGACTTGCGTTGCGTGGTTCTGGTGGGGGGGTCAGTCGGGAGATTTCACTTGTCCCCCAACGTACTGCATTGTACAGTTTATAACGTCAACCGTTAGATCATCTCAAGATCCGATCTTATACTAATCTCGAGACAATCTAACGGCTGTTGTAACATGAACTGTACAGTGCAGTACGTTGGGGGGTCTGAATTGAGGGAGTCGGGAGTCGGGAAGTGTACGGTGCGGATTTGTGGGTCTGGATTTTCTTTCTTTTCCACATTCAGCAATTGCATTTAAGTCCCAGTATCTCGGTGATTAATGGTGTTAAATGAGAGCAGTTGCTCTTGATTTCCTGATATGGGGTTTTAGATGAACCTGGTCCCGGTCTGTACGTAAATACTGTGATCACGTGTGGCTTCTAGTCTTCTTCTACTAGTAGTCAGCAGTCAGCACCGAAAAAATGTAGAAAGAAAGAGAGAGAAAGAAGAGAAATAATTAATCAAGAGGACCTAGGACTAGGAGAGAGGGTTCAGGTTCACACTTCACACTTCGCACCAATCAGAAACTTAGTATTTACTACCTTCGTCTATGAATAAATAAATTTTTAAGGAAAAGTCAAATAAATTAGTGGAAAAATAAAATTACATAATAATTATTTCAATTAAGTAATATAGATAAAAGAGTAATTATAACATTGGAGAAACAAGTGGATTCAAACAAGTGAATAGAAAAATAAATTCAAATCGGTAAAGTTTATTAAATTATGGACAAGCTCTAAAGGATATAAATTTATTTAATTGTGGACGGAGGTAGTATAAATTATGATTTCAAATACATTAATATAATTTTAAAACGTTAGCATTTCAGACCGAAAATACCAATATTAGCACAATATAAGGAATAAGTTGCAACGTGATTGACATCATATTTCAATCCCCAAACACTGAGTTGTTATACTTCACTAGTAAACTTGCACAAGCACTGTTCAATAACAAAAAATTATTCATGTGAGTTGTTATTCTACCCATTTTAACCCACCAACTCAATACAAATTAAAATAAAAATAAAAATTCTATCCAGATCTATTTTTTTCTTTTTCTCCATGTGCCTTCTCAATTATAAACCCACAAATTAATTCACATAGAATGGAGTAAAACTATCTACCTTGATCTAATAATATTTTTCCTACTGATGCACTGTGAGCCCATTTGATCAACAAGAAATTGCAGGAATTTAAAAAATTATCGGAAACATGTTTTAATCATTTCAGTTTTTAGGTTCTTTGTTTTCATAACGAATGTTTGATGTAGAAGAAATTTGGATTTCAGAATTATTTTTCTTGTGTTTGATTAACTAGAAATGAAGAGAGGTAGAGTGGAAGAGATGAGTTTTTAGGAGTGATGGAGAAATAATGAAGGAAAATTTTATTTTCTGGTGAAAACTAAGTGGAAAACAAAGTGAAGGAAAAGGGAGGGGACAACCTCCAGATAAGAATCATCTATATCGAAAATTTTTACCATTAAACAACAACATCAAATTAAGGTCTTAAAAAAATTGTTATTTTCCGTCAATTCCCATCATTTTGCAGCATATCAAACGTGCCCAGTCTATAAAAGAAACCAAAAAATGGAAAGGACTAAGTCATGCTCAAGAGTCATGAGATATATTTAGGGGTGTACAATGGGCGGGTTAACATTTTTTTTATCAAAATACGAACCCAACCCGGTTATACCAGGTTATAAAATATTGTTGCTCAACCCACCCGTAACCCAACCCAGCCCGACTACTTTTTTTATGTACAGGTTTTGGGGGTCGTACGGGTTACGCGGTTAACCGGGTTATGGTTTCGGTTAAATTATTAATCATATAATTTTTACTTTTTGTATAATATTGAACATGTTAATGGTAATATATAACTTGATGATAATATATTCTGGATAACTTAAGTAATATAAAGATAACTTAACGTTAAACATAAATTAGGAATTACATATAGAGTACTCATTATATATTTATTCGCTAAATTTTATATTAGAAACATAAAACGAGCCTACAAAGTTTGAAAAAAAAAATAGTTAGACATAATAAGCATTAACCCAAAAACATCATAAAAAATTTATATCGATCTTAAATAAGAAATTAATTCTTAAATTATTGTCTCATTATTTATCTTTTTAATAAATTGTATATGTAACTTTGTATAAAATTATAATTTATAACTAGTTGCGGGCGGGTCCGGGTTAAACGGGTTTCTAAATGCTCAATCCGTAATCCAACCCGACATAACGGGTTAGTAAAAATTACAACCCGATCCAACCCAATAATATCTCTAACCTGGTAAAGAACGGGTTGGATCGGACGGGTCGGCCGGGTTGATGGGTTTTTTGTACACCCTAGATATATTCCCCCACTGAATGGGGATTTGGTGGACAACACGTAGTGGTCCTAGTGAAAATTTTAGGGCGTGTTCGGTTGTCATGGGATCATGCGGGATGGGATTTCGTGGGTGCGTGAACCCACAATTTCATTTTTGGGAACCCACACACGTGGGTATATAGTGGGAACATATTGAATAAGGTGTTCGGTCGTATTATGGGAAAAGTTACGGGAAATCTTAATTATATTGAAACTAGTTTAGAGACCTTGATTACTATAGTTTGATAATTACTGATTAGCATATTACATGTCAGTTACTATGATTATTTTCTTACACCACATTAAAAAGTCTAAATGGTATATATATTAGTCCATACCTTGTATATATAATTTACTAATTTGTATGGTCATTTAATTAGGAACAAGTATCTAATTGTTAATTTGTTATTAATTAGTATTTTTTAATATTTTTAATATTTTTTATGTTGTGTGATGAACTTTTACACAATTAAGTGACTATTTTCATAATGTTTCTCTAAGTAGATCCAATTTACCGGTGCACATGTAACTATTGCAATGTTGTATATATATTAATTAAAAAGAATGTTAGATATGAAGAGAGAGCTAATGATGTTGGGAAAAAAAAAATCAAGTATGACTTAATTATTTTATACCTACCATTTTATATATAAATGGAAAAAGAAGTGGGAAATATGACTCATCCCATTTCCCACACACATGCCATCCGAACATATGCAGTGTAATATTTCCCACTTTGTACAAAATCCTATCAATTCCCATAAAAAAAGTGTCATCGGAACACACCCTTATCAGATATATGGTATGGACTTGCACGTAAGAAAATTATTACTGATTTTATTATTGTTCTTTTGAGGGAGAAGATTATTTACTGATAACGCTGCTCCGAAGATATTATGAACACTGAATTATATTACATAGATACTCATTTAATTTATACATCGGAACCAGCAAAAAGCATCTCAGAGAATAATGGAAGGGCTATTACCAGACATAATTTGTCTACACAGAGAACAACACAAAGCACTGTATTTGTTCCAGTAAAGAGCTCACGTCTTGTTTTGGACTGAAATTACTATATCTTATAATAAAGGACCGAAAGCTCGTCAGTTATTCCTTATGAAGAAACTAATATGGATCTTAAATTTTATTGGACCGGATCATTAATGTATGTCAACAGTGCTGATCAATCTAAATAAATAATCAACAGCTGAGATTTCTTCTTAGAGAAAGATAGAACTTTCATATAAAAAATTCAATTTACTTTTATTAGGAGTTAGGATTTTGTATCGTGTCCTGATAGACGACGGAAAGACCCCAAATACCGAACCAATTTTATGTAGATACATATACAGCAATAGCCCAACATGTGCCACGATACTTGCTACATGGCGAAGAGCAGACGACAAATTCTGTCGAGAATAAAATAATTCTTCACGTGACGTTGATTGTAAATTTTTTTTTATTCACTAGTGATCGTGAAGTTTCAACGGTGGTAACGTGGTTAGCTGGTAAAAACAAAAGAAATGATCAATAGATATTATATATCACTGTGGCATCTGATGACTCTGCATAACAAAACATTTTGTTATTTATTTGTTGTTGCATGCGCATAAAAAATTAAAGAAAAATGTGAGAGATTAGTGCACGAAATAACAAAAGAAAGAGATGTTTTAAAGCCTCATATTCTATTATTACAAGTGTTAAAATTTGATTAAGTACAGATCGATCTAATTTGAATGTATTTAAAATACTTTTTTGGGTCGTTTCGATCCCAAATTCATACTTCTTCTCTTTTGTCGTAACAAGATGCCATGACCTGATCACTTGATCAGCAAGCAGCAGAGACCTGAGGTCAACCATGTCCATGCACATCCTTACTTCTAATAAAAGCACGTTAGATTTTCTGATATGAAAGTTCCATCTTCATCAAAGAATAAATCTCAGCCATTGATTATTTACTTACATTGATCACTATAGTTGACATACTTTTATATCTCAACCCATTACATATTATCTTAAAAATTTATTATAAAAAATAACAATTTCAACCCAAAACAACGCGTGGACTGTAGTAATTACTAGTAAGTAACATAACGTACATGTAATCTCAACAGGTCATAACACCGTTATTGCCGCATTAACAATTGAAAAGGACGGGTTCCAATCTGCTGCCATAAAAATCTATGGCACTATTGCTGCCATAGATTTTGGACGGTTGATATTGATTTCCACGGCCCGGATTTAGATGGAGGGGGCCTCCCTTTTTAATGGGTCCCACTTGTCATACACAGTAGAAAGTATGGCACACTCGTGCCATAGAAAAAACTATGGCAGCGGATGTGAATCCTGAAAAGGACCCCCATTTTTTTTTCTGTAAAAGTTTCATACAATACTTCTTACAAACTATACTTTTCTTTTTTAATATAGAAATGTAAAAAATTAAGAATCCAAAAGGCCAGGACCAACTTTTTTTTTTTCTTCCGACCTGTACATGTGCAGCTTATTCGCTTGGGTGGGTTTCTTTGACAGCTACTAATATCGACAAACCTGAGTACCTGACTAAATAAATATAAGAAAAATATTATATAAAATTATAAAATGTTATTTTTAACAGACTTATGATATATGACATGTGGAGTAAGGCTACTGTATTATTATAGTACAGGTGGTTTCATACTATTGACTTATATCTATAATTTCAAATATTAATAGGACCCACATATTAATCTTCATATACAATTTTACAAATTTTATAATTTTAAAATCTTTTAATTTTTTTTTAGAAATTTGGAATTGTCACCAATTTAGATAGATCCCAGTGTTTTAATCAAGTGACATATTAAAATATCTTAAAAATAGTAAAAAAAATATAAAATTTGGTTTATAAGTAAATTTGTGTATAAAGAAAATATAATAAACAGTTTAGACCGATTATTAACATTTCGAAATTGAAAAAACGGTCAATAGTAACGGAATAATTTGTAGAGTAAAACTATGGTGCTCTTAGGAGCACAGAGGCCTCCCGTGCTCCTAACTCAAAAATCATACTAAACCATCTTAAAATTTTGATTTATGGGTCTCATTAAATTCTTTATATCAAAATATCATAGGATACAAAAATTTTTCATTTTTTGAGATTTTTAAGTATTTGTTTTGTACTTTTTAAAGATGACTTAGTTTTATACATTATATTATTATTATTTTTAGGTCATTCAAAAAAATTCCAAAACATATACTTAAGAAACTCAAAAAATAGAAAATTTTTGTTTCCTAAGAGATTTTGATATAAAGAATTTAACGAGCATGATAAATCAAAATTTCATGATGGTTTAGTACGATTTTTGAGTTAGGAGTACGGGAGGCCTCCGTACTTTTAGGAGCACGCTAGATTTACTCATAATTTGTAATATTAACGGTAAATAGCCTAACTCTAACCTAACATAGCAGATGATGAAATGGTATTGAAATATAGAAGAAAACGATTGATTTTTCTGTTCCATCAATATGATTATTATGGCATCAGATCAGCTGATCAGAGGCGCAATAAGTCAAGAAGACAAGAACGTCTCTTTGATCACCAAACATTGACTTCTCTAATAATGTTGACAAGGAGAGAGAGCAGCATTACTGTTCCACTAATCCATCAAATGAGAAAAGTAGGAAACCAAATCAAACTAATAATAGCTATATCTAAAACATTGTTAACAGGAAATAAGTACGGTATATCTGGAGTTTTGCTATGCCAAGAACAAAATAGGTATCGTTGATGGCACAATTTCAGTCAGGAACGGATCTACAGTAGGGTATGCCGTCTCAAGTGTCTATGCTTAATTTTTTTAAGAACATAGTTTTTTCTTATGATATATGATGCTTAGTTATTAAAATCACTTTGTGCATGTGTATAGTGCCCGAGCTTCTTAGTTTAGTAGGCAAAACATACGAAATAAATTCATATTTTCAGTTATGCTAATGTTATACAGTTGTGCCTAGCCTTAAATAATTATTGGATCCACCTCTGATTTCAGTGCCAAAAGTGAGATACTAGATAGCTGCTGCCAACCAAGAGATACTAAAATCTTGAGAGTATTAAATATTCTTTTGGACTTGTTGCAATCGTACAAAGTACTTCCTCCGTCCACAATTAAATGAATCTATACCCTTGTTTGAATCCACTTTCTTCCTAAAAAAAAAAATATTACGAAATTTTCAAAATGCCCCTCGTCTCTTTCTTCAATTTTTTACTAATTGAGGGCATAAAAGTAATTTCACTATTCCACTATTTCCTTTGACTTTTGCTACAAATTCATTCTCTTGTGGACAGAGGAAGTACAAACTAATTCATCTCTCTCTCTTTTTTTTTTTTTTTTTTTTTTTGAGGATCCAACAAACTTATCTATGGTCCTCTTACTATAGTCTCAAAATGGCTGTTAAATTCAACGAACTTGTTCACTGGTGGATAACTTAGATAGGATGAGGGATCGCCGGAGCAAATAAATCTTTGACTGAAATTGGGTCACATACATTGTAAAATCAGGCAAGTAAAGTGACAAACAGGCCCCCAAAATCTTTCAGTTTCGCCCATCCAGACTCAATCAATCAGCCCTGCAAAATTTTAAGGTTAACAAATACAAAACAGATAAAAAGGCCCTTGTTTAAATTCCCTCAGGCCCTCACTGTCGACCGGACTCGGCCTACAATCAATAGCCCGACAATAGAATGTGCAATATCTTCAGACCTTGAACACATTCGCAGAATTGCAGCCACCTCACAAATTGGACCGAGAAACCCAATTCAAGGATCTGTATATGAAGTTATGATTTATGGAGTCCGTATCTGCTGTTATTCTTACAGATAACAGGAACCTGTTATCCAATCTGAACCGTCAGATCAAATGAACGGTTCAGATTGATATCAAAGTACAGTTTATGAAGGGAGCAAAAATTTTATAAATGAATCTGATCCGTCCGGTCTGATCCAACGGCCATGATCAAGATAATAGGGCCCTGTTATCCATTGATGAACTGCTGGGCTGAATCGTGCTACGCTGCATCTGATCCGTTCGATCTGCTTTAACGTCCGTGCCAAACTTCAATTAATCTATTTCCCAAGTTTCGTGAATCCGTTTGGGACTGAGTGCTTATCCCCTAACATATGGCACGGTGCCATGAAGCACACGGAACGTTGGATCGCCTTGAATTTAGGTCTGCACGAATCTCGAGGAGATCTAACGGTCCATATGGTGCATGGCACTGTGCCACATGTTAGAGGATCTGAAATCTTTGGGACCCGGAAAGTCGCGTAGGACGCCGCCCGGATCGGTATCGGCTGCTTTTCTGAGAAGAAAAGCACACCCTGCTTTTCCAATCGGATGGTCGGGATTGGTTGTTGCACTGATCTCAAAATACTTCGATCTTTACTGCACGGATCTCAAAATACTTCGGTATTTTTCAACCGTCGGATTTTAGAAAAGGGTGTGCTTTTCTTTTTAGAAAAGCAGCGGATACCGATCCGACGTCGCCCAGCAGCTGCAGCCTGCAGACGAGGGCGATGGCAGGCCCGCCCGGCACGGAATGATGGAATGAATCGAGCAGATTTTTCCAGAAGATGTCAAAATCGCACCGTCACATTGCAGTCTCCACCAAGCAATGTTGGACTGTTGGATTGTCTCGAGATCCGAATCTGCACGAATCGTGAAACAATCCAACGGTCCACGTACTTGACTGCACATTCATCTGATCTTATCCGTTTCCCTCTTTCGTCCTTAATTAATTAATTAAATCAATCACTGACTGTGACACTCTTCCTTCCTTCGCAGTTCCCCAATGGCGACGACGCGCAAGCGCACCCGCACCAACAGCTTCTCCCGCTTCCCTCCTTCGCCCTCCCACGATGCCCCCCCGCCCGACGACGCCAAGCATGCCACCACCCGAGGCGGCATCATCGACCATCCCCCCCTGGGACTCCCCGACGCCATCGCCGGCGTCTTCAACGACCCCGCCGTCTCCGATACCCTCCTCCGCCTCTCCCTCGACCCCTCCCTTGTTGCATCTATCTGCGATGACGGCACTGGTAGTACTGGTGCCGTTACGCCTCCACCGCCGATCCTTGATCTTCATGTCAGCTCCTCCTCGCTCCGCCGCGCGCGCTATTTCGAGGCGCTGCTGTCGGATCGGTGGCAGCAGCAGACCGAATCTCGCGAGTCTTCCGAGAATCCGTACCGCGCGATCACGCTCACTGTCGGCCCGGTCACCACCGGCACGAGTCGGCGGAGACCGTTCGATGGACACGTGTCCGTCATCCGCCTTCTCCACACCCTCGATTTCGCGTCGTCCGTGATCTCCGCGACCGACGCGCTCGATCTCCTCCCCGTCGCGTTGGAGCTCCTCTTCGATGATCTGGTTCGGCACTGTCTTCGTTTCCTTGACGCTGTTCCGTGGACTGAGGAGGAAGAGAGGCACGTTCTTGCGTTGGTTCCGATGCTCCAGCTGCACGAATCGAGGGATCTCCTGTCGAGGATCTTCCCGGTGAAGTCGGATGATGATTCGGAGTCGCTGTCCGAGGAGATGCTTGCCAATTTGATCAATTCGGCCATCCACGCTCCACCGGTTTCAGCCCCGGTGAAGACCTTCGTGGCAAAGATATTGCAGGATTATCCCTCGATTGATGCAGTAACGAGGGTTCTGGATGATTCCTTTGTGAAAAGCCTCGATGCAGTCAAGGAACTGATGGGGAAGTACGCCAGTCCGGATTTTAGAGTGGCCGGAGGGTATGACGAGAGGGAGGCGATGCAGAGGCTGCACGTGCAGGCCGCCCTGGCAAACATTAAGCACTTGTATTGGATAATTGAGAGGATGGTGGAGAGGAGAGTGGCGGACAATGCTGTGAGGGAATGGAGCGAACAGTCGGCGCTGTCAGGTGATTTGATAAAGACAATAAAAGAGGATAATTATAGGAACACTGCACCTGGTTTGCCGGCGTTTATCACTAGGTGCACACTGAAGCTTGCTGGTGCGGTTGTTTCTGGTCATACCCTCGCTCCTCAACAGGTTTGTTTCTCTTGTTCTTCTTGTATTGCTTCACTGGATGTTTATATATGTGACATGGGTAGTAATAATCCTGATAATGGAGATTTGAAAAGCTCTTATATGAACTTAGATGTTAGTATGATCACATTTTCAACTATTTTAATTGAATTTGTGCAAGTATCAAGCCTGTTTCTTTAAAAAATATAAATATATTATAAAAAAGAAACAGATGTTTGAGCTTATTAATCCCCGTCTTGCATTAAAAATCCTAAATGTAATATAATGTTAACTATCAAGCTAATGTTTTCATTCTGATTTTCATGAAACTGCTTACTGCTACTTGTGTGGGTATAATAATAACATGAGTGAAGTACAACCCAATTAGCAATATAACCCACATCTTTTTTTCAAATGTTAAATGTCCATATTAATCTGCACTGTCATCTGAGGGAACGAGAATTTTAAGATAAGAATTGTTACAGCCTTAACAAAGATGTATCTCCTTATAAATTAAATGATTAAGCTTGTACGTCAATCACTGTCTTTGATTCCATGGTGAGATACTGATATTAAGCCAGGATAGGTTTTCATAGTACAAACTAAGTGACCGTCAAAATCCCCTGGTAGATGTATGCAGAACATGCAAATTTGAGATATTTACCTGATATGATGTCAAACTCATCAGAATCCATCTTGTGGTAATGTACCAGTACTTAATTGGTGTGTTGTTCAGAGCATTTCTGGTACTACCCCAAGACACTTCTTCATACATGGATACTGGAGTTGTGATCAATGTAGTTATTTTTTACCAGTGTCTATTTTGTGGATTACTTTAATATTGAGCATAGTCAATATAGTAGCTATTAAGGTTTTGATTGGAAAAATATAGACTGAAATGGTACCACAATTATCTTGATTCTTTTTTAATGCCTTGGAGGCTTGTTTTGTCTTGTTTTCTAATGTGTTTTTGTGTTTGCTTATAATTGTTTTAGGTGAGAAAGAAGCTGGTGCATGTGTGGCTCCCTGTGCTCAATGCATGCAGAGATTTAGCATTATTTCCAGGAGGGTCTCAGAGGAATACTGTGTTTCATGAGCTAGAAGAGACATTCCTTCAGATAATCTCCACTCTCCCCGTCGCTGATGCACAGGAGTTGCTCCAGCAGTGCCTCAGTTTCTCAACCCGAAATGTCGATGATTGCCCCCATCTGGTCAGCGCTTTCAAGACCTGGTTCAGACGTGCCAACAGGGCCGTGCTAGGAAATCCCGATTAGAAGAGGGAGAATCTTGTCTATATTACTTGTGTGTACATATTAGTAGTTTGGGGGCTAACTTTTAAAATGTCCCACCTCTGGAGATGCTGAGCAGAAGTGGCCCCTGTAAATTGACTTCCAGGCCCTATGACCCTCCAGATCTAAAACCATTGTCCATATATGAAATACTACTAGAATACAGACTTTGTTATTTACTTTTCTTTGTTTGCCCTGTTTGTTACGGCACAATAGATATGAAGGCCATGACCAAGCAAAAGCTAAAAGAAATTGAATTCTGGTCCTTTTACATCCCTGAATCTTGTACTGGAGTTCTTTCCCTTCAGTCTAAAATGGGTGTTTCTGGGGTCTAGGTGGTCATTTCTAGTGAGTAAAATTGTAAAATGAACAATTGGAGAATCCAAATAACTCATTTGTGTATAAGAGTCGCTTTATTGTTATCATGTTATGACTTCTTATAATCTAGTTACATTTTTTTTTTTTTTCTGGTTTTCTTCCGGTGGCGACTCTCACTCGTTAATATTTGCCATAATTTTTTTTTTTAAAAAAAGTTACTATCGGTTTCCTTTTGTAGTCAATTGTGCTGTCAATTGGTAATCCAAGATCGATATTGTGATATCCTTGTCAATTTATAAATAGATCCTCTGAAAGCTTCAAAAGAAACAGAGAGAAGGTAAAGAATTAGAAATACGAGGGTTCTACCGTTAGAACCAAGGGCCGACACGTGTAATGCGTATTTTTTTTTTAAATTTTGCTTAATTTTCTAGCCCAATTGATCTTAGAGCCAAGAGAACCAGTCACCCATTTCAACATTCCTGTGGGCATTGCAATACCCTCAAGTGATTATAATATTTCGTTAATCATTCGTTACCTTAATTAAACAATTCCTAACAAACTTCCGTTTCTCACGTATCCAAGAGCATGCCAAGCTCAATGCGGTGTATTTTTTCTATGTGACGAATATATATGGAAATTTAAAAAAACATATTTGAAATTGGTACAAATCTTTGTATTCATTTTGCTATCAAGACAAATATTTCCATGGTTTACTCGCTGTGAATGTGTAAAGTTTGTACAAGTGTGAGCATGAATGCATGATAGAATCTGGTTTTGGAAATTGGAATATTGACCTACCTTCATTTTTTGATTTTTTTTTTCCAAGCTTGCTAAACATGACTTGTATGGTCATGGTCATTGGTCACATATAAAAATATAAGAAAGCCAGTCATGCCCTTTATGGAAAACTTTTGCTTAAATGTTAAATCCCATTGACTATAATAATACCATATCAATCATGATCCTTCCACTATTGACCTATAGACCACCCACAGACCTAAATATGATCGAAGAGATAAGATAACTTGGGAAATTTCAAAGTAATCTGAAAAAAGAATGGTAAAATTAAATAGAGAAAAATGGAATATTTTGCATAGTAGCTTTCAAGTTATTCAACCTAATTTGATATTTCTGTACTGTTGAATATTGATCATAATATGGCTAAATTTGAAAAAAAAAAAAAATTGCATAATTTGAATCATGAATTAAGCTTGATAATCATAATATAATTCCATCTTTTTTATTGTCATAAACCCCATTCCTTTGAATTTCCCTCCCACAGTTGACAGTCCCATAACATCAACCAGAACCAAGCCAAAATTTTTAAAAATTAGAACAGTAAACGTACATCCGAACCAAAAAGCTTGAATTCAATCATGCACACACCAATTTCTTTTGCTCTGTTCTTCTGAAATTCTCCCTCTATGACCAACCTTGAATCGGCCAGCGTTTCTCCGGGTCCGGCAGCCACGATGACCGCTTCTTCTTCTCTTTGCTCGCCGGCGGTGTATCGCCGCCATCTTTCTCCTTTTCCTTCTCCTTCTCCTTCTCCTTGTCCTTGTGATGATCGGCATCCTTCTTAAACACCTTGTCGATCAACTTGCGCGCAATCGGTTTCTGCCCTTGGGACGCCGACTGCGTCAGGGCCTTGACCGGCTCGGCTGGCTCCTCCTCCACGGTATCCTCCGGAAGGCGCATCGACTGCGAGAGCCTCTCGTAATCCGGCAGAGGGATCTTCTCCTCCTCGGAGGAGCCGCCCTCGATCGCGTCCATCAGCAAATGGTGACTCGTCGACCTGCGCTGAGCAGTAGTCTTCTTCTTCGTCGTCAAATGATCACTCCTGCTGCCGCTGCTGTTGCTGTCGTCGCTGTCGGAGTCGGTGTCGATCTCTCTCGTGCTGAACACGGTCTGAGCCATGGATGGAGCTCAGGAAGGGATTATAAACTGATGATGCGTATCTAGCTAGCTAAGCTAGCTCGGATACCGAGCAGCGGAGGATCCGGGGTGATGATGATGCGCGCAGGCAGAGATGGATGGATTAGTTAGTGGGGGCAAATTAACAAAAAAAATAAGCGGAAATTAGTTGGAAAATGGGAAGGAAATGAAGTGCAGAGGAAGGAAAGGCGGACTTGATATCTTCTATCTATGCTATACTTTCTCGACTGTTCATCCCCTGACTTACTGCATTATGCAGTTCACAGCGCCATCCGTTGGATCGTCTCGGAATCCGCTCTGGCACCAATCTCGATACAATCTAACGGCGATATGAATTCATACTTTCTCATCATATCATATCTCAAGTCAGTTGACTCGTGTGATGATAAGTCTGGCCAGTGCAGTGCTCAACTGCTCATCCCCTAACTTACGTTGGATTGTCTTGAGATTCGTGTTAGCTCGGATCTCGAGACGATCCAACGGCTCGCGTGCTGTACTGCACAGGGGATTATTATTTATGGAATCAAGTCTGGCGCGTTGGCTGTGCGACGAGACCTGCTGCGTCTGCGTGGTGACCTTGCGTTGATTTGTTTAATTGATTTCACTTTGTTTAAGAAGAATTTGTCCAGAATTATGCTTTGTTTTAAGAAAAAAAATTAAAGATTAGTGAGAGAGAACTTTGCTTCGGCGACTAAACAATTGTCCCCAAGAGGCCAAGATAAGATTTATTACGAAAAATTATATGAAAGTGAGAATGAATGCATTTCAAATGTAAAACTGATTAATTAATTAATTAGCATGATATTAGGGTGGGAATTAATCCTTGCGATCGTTTTTTTTTTTTTTTTTTTTTTCAATAGAACAATGATTGGTTGTTGTTGTTTTTCAATAGAACAATGATTGTTTCTCACCTTACATATCTACCTAATGATCAACTGTGCCAAGTATAGCAAAAGAAAATCGTATCAATATATTATAGTATTTACTTCATAGAACATTTTAAAAGAGAGGAAAAATACAAACTAGATTACAGATTTAGGCATTTATAGTATATAGTATTTACTTAATATTTTGTTATTATGTATTTATTTATTGTGTCTCAATAGTGAACTATGACCTCAATATAAGAACATTGATAGTAATGTTGAAAATTGATATTGTTTTGTCTACATGAAACCTCAATTTTCCACCTAAGAATGCTTTCAATATTCGATTGAAAATTAAAAAAAAATTGACCACAATATTAGTTTCAAATTCAATCGATCACCTCGATGGCTCGATCTTCATAGAATCTATAATTTATATATATCAAATGATTAAAATTCTACCTATAAAAGTGAGCACTAATTAATCGGTATACCCATTCCGTTTCTGTAATCAAAATTTTTTTATAATCTTTCTTGCTTGAGAATCAAGACTATAAATAAATTGATACTCTTAATTTATTTGTTGATTATTATTACATGGGGATTGCCAAATGCCAATTGTGTATAATTAAATCTTTAATTAATTACACGTACTAGAGATAGTGGCAAACACGTAGGTGTGGGGCAGAACCTTAATGGGGATTTGCCAAATGAAAAAATTTAGGCGTTTATTAATATATTGTTGTAGAGAGGTCAACCGGACTACAGGGAATCTTGCAATTGATCACTAAAAAAATGAACTATGATGGATATGTAAATCATAATTGAATGAAAATAGTTGAAGTACCTTAGACTTTACACACGAGCAATGATAAATCACTTCCCGTCCTCATAAAGAAAATGCGGGTAAAAAAAATGAAAACGTTCAATTTATTGGTGTCCATATTTCATAACTTACAGATGGAAGCTAACTAACTTATGTTATTTTGTCCAAATCGTTTTGGACAAAATCCGATTCCCATATTAAATATAAACCAACTTGAAAATTGTTTTAATCATCAAATAATTAAAAAACTCTTAATTGTTAATTTGTCATAGTATATAATAGATGGTCAATTTAGTTTTAAAACTTTTTCAAAAATTTTAGATAATAACTCGGGGGGAAAACATAAAATATCAAAATATGTATTGTGTGAACAATTTCTTACATGCCACATATGTGCTACATAAATTGAAGAGTGAGGCTATGTTATAATTAATAGTACGGAGTGCCCCGTACTACGGCTCTATATTATTATTTCTAAAGTTCAAACGGTCGATCCGAGCTGTTCAATGTGATATCTATATGTTAATTTTGTTATAGACCAAATTTTATAATTTTTAGAATTTTTAAACTATTTTTTAGATAGATAAAAACCTATATTTTTGAATGATTCATAATGTTTAAATCAAGTCATTTTTTTAATTATTAGAATTTTTAAACTATTTTTTAGATAGATAAAAACCTATATTTTTGAATGATTCATAATGTTTAAATCAAGTCATTTTTTAATTATCTGAAAAAATAGTAAAAATGTACTAAAAAAATATAAAATTTTATCTACAATGATATTTGTATATGAAAATCATGTTGAGTGGTTTTGATTGACCATTTAGACTTTAAAAACTATAATATGAGAGCCATAGTATGACTAATTTGTACTATTAATAGTACTATAACCTCACTCTAAATTGAATATATAAATACTAACTTTACGAAGGAATATCATGTTCGTATTATTGTTCTAGAACTAATCTGGGGCTAGAACTGGGATCACTGAAGATGTACTTTTAATGGAGTGATATACTTCAAGGAAGAATTGCAAGGACAATTGTAGAGAATAAAACAATTAGCGAATTCGATCTCTTGGAATGATATACTTAATTACTTAATTAATACCATGATCAACTTCAGATCATGGCAGCTATTTTTTATAAACAAACTATAAAATATAATTTGAAGACTATTCTTTGAAGAAAGAAATATATTTTGAAGATTGCATAATGTCATAGGAAGGTGTGCATCCTGCTCGGTTCTCCGCGTCCGCTCTTTGAAAATTCTTTGGAATAAACTTCCCAAATTCGAATTGAGTGCCATCGATTTATTATTATATTTGAAGTTCTTATATTAATCGGCTATTAAACTATAAGTTGCATGGATATCCGAATGATTATTTACTGACTAAAGTAGGTTTGTTATACTTAATATAAAATTAGTATGTAAGCTTAAACTATGAGTCTTTGTATGATCATTCATAATTTAGTTTATTAACAATATTTTTAAACGTATTTTGGGTGTTATTTTATTAACAATATTATTAAATGTATTTTGCACCCATCTGGTCCAACAATAATCATCTGATTTTTAACATTTTTGTTTGAATGCTAATATTAAAAAAATCAACCTTTTCTTCTTAGAATGAAAGATTATTAACACAGTAGGTCACATATTTGATTGTACACGACACGAATAGAGCACGTCACTAATAAGTTACTGCACGATAAACCTTTGGTGGGAAATTAAAACCTTTTGGTGGGAAAGTCAAGATGTAATTGCTCTCTCCCACGAAAATTCACTTCAGAGTTCGTACAGTAATTGCAAAGTTTATAGACGGTCTTGCTCTCTGATAGTGATAAGTGATAATCCAATTTTTAATTTGAAGTTCCAACATTCATTTAACACGAAAGTCCAAATTAAAGTTCATTTTAAACATTTGCCAAATCGCAGAAGGCCCATCTTCAGAGTTGGCAATATTTACCAACCAAATTCAGTAGTTCCGAACCAGTACTGTATCAAGGTCCATCATCTAATCTCAGTCAATTATTCAGTACCGTTATGATAATAATAATAATGTTACAAGCCGAAACACCTACCATTACCCATTACCAATAACAACTTCCTTCTAAGAGTGACTCTTTATTTTGTTTTGGATTTGGATATAGGACTAATACTAATGTGCGGCAAGCAAACGGGCAGCTAAGCTTCATTGGTTGTTCAATACAATCAGACAATTTCATAATAAGGATATATAGTTACAGTTAATTAAGAAAGAACCACTATGACCTTTAATTTCTTTCCTCTGCCACATAACTGTAATTAATTACTACATAACACAAACAAATTGTACCCCTTGTATGAGCATCCGAAACCCCCTTGGGTGCTACCAGTCGGGGGTTAGTTATAACAGTAGGCCATGCCGGGGACCTCGTATCAACCTTTGCCCATACGATGTCACCAACTTCCAAATTCTTTGGTAGCCTAAAACATTTGCCATCCCATCTCTTTGCACACAGGAAAGAAGTTGCAATGAAAAGAAATGTAGAAATACAGACAATTTAGATTTGTAGAAACAGATTACAACATCTTCCAAAGTTGGAACTAGAGAAAAAAATTGCACACCACAGAGAAAAAAAATGTTACAGAACAACAGTTCCAAACCAATGATACTACTAAAACTCTTGGAAGCGGAACTCAATTTATCAATATGAGTGCAGAATCGTCAATATGAGTGCAAAACCATATAAGATTTCCTTGCTTGAGACCAACACAGAAAACCGGTATTAGCAAACAAACAAATAAAGAAAACAAGAAAACACCAACTTGAATATAAAATGTACGAAAATGTACGCAGGCATAATTTGTAGACAAGAAGTACCATAACAGTCATATTAATCCCCAGTCTAGCCAAATTAAATTATCATGAACACAATCAATTAAAATGGACTAAATGACACGATGGCAAGAAATCACTGTTATAAAAACCGGACCGGACCGGACGGTTCACCCAAAAAAAACCGGACCCGGACAGAGAAGCGGTTTGTTTCAATAGGTGGATCGGATGTGCAGTCGGACCGGCCTAAAAACGGTTGAACCGACGGTTTTCCTTAAAAACCAGGAGCCAGTTCTTTGAAAGGAACCGTTTTCAATATTTTATATATTTTTTTATTAAAAAGCTCTTTGGTCCAATCACATAGGGGCCATATCCTTTTTACTTAGCCTCATAGAGATAGGTGAACAGCTAAGGCCTAGGGGTGGCAGTGCACATAAGTTTATATTAGTAAATTTTACATATATAACCTTGTAACTTTGTATAATATTAAATATTTAATGTCATATACTATAAAATATTTAACTTTGTATTCCGATCATATTTCTTTAAGTTACAGATCTTTCTATACAATAATTTACTTGTACGAAGACTTCAATTTTTAATTGTTGCAAAATTTTTATTTATTGGTACTTAGAACTTAAAAAAAGTGTATACACAAAAATAATAAAAATAAAATCCAAAATTTATATACAATGATATTTTTCTTAGAATAAATATCTAAACATATACATGTGCATATCCTTACAACTATGATGTGAAAGTTTTATTATATTTGTAATTCTATCACATGACATAAGTGTAATAGTATTATATAAAAAATCAGCGATTGATCCGGTCGACACGACGGTCCGACCAGCAAACCACTGACCCGAAAATTTAGCGAGTCGGTGTCCGGTCCGGTTCTGATAACATTGCAAGAAATATTGAATTTCTGAATTCTGATGAAAGAAATTATTCAAAATCAATTCAGCTTACAGAAACAATACACAGGGCTCAGCCCAGTTAGTCAATCAACAAAGCTAATTGCAACACACAAAAAGAAAGAAGAAAAATCAATCTGCCAAATAGGCTTTCAATAAACCCTCTCTGACAGACCAGCCACATTGTAATACCCCTAACAGAATCTTTGAACCATCACCCAGTAAAACCTTGTTTATAACTAGGCACACTGTACCCCTATATAAGAGACCAAAAAAATCAGTTACCGCAGTTCAGACAGCATGTTGCCCATCCGCAACACTCACGACACCCTTCCCCTATTTTATTTTCTTGGCTCAGACAAAAGAAACTTGGTCAGAAGTGTACAAACCGAGTCATACCCATTGGTATTTGTGGCTCTTCACACTTATTGCATGGATGTCCCTCCACGTAACTCGGGGATGGCCCAGCCACATCATAGCGGCTGCAACTTGCATGACCTTCCACACCTACAACAAATGAACCAGGCATCCTGTATGCGTGACATCTCGACGGCTTGGCAAAGGAAGCAGGTGACATCTTCGCAAACAGTTTCGCGAATTGTCGGTACGCCATTACTTAATTAATACCATGATCAACTTCAGATAATGGCAGCTATTTTTTATAAACGAAATATAAAATATATTTTGAAGACTTTCTTTGAAGAAATATATTTTGAAGATTGTATAATGTCATAGGAAGGTGTGTGTCTTACTCAGTTCTCCGCGTCCACTCTTTGAAAATTCTCTGGAATAAACTTCCCGAATTCGAATTGAGTGCCATCGATTTATTATTATATTTTTAGTTCCTGTATTAATCGGCTATTAATTTATAAGTTGTCTGGATATCTGATAGATTATTTACTCAACTAAAAGTAGGTTTGTGATTATGTGATACTTGATATTAAATTGGTTTCGTAAGCTTAAACTATGAGCCATTATATGATCGTCTGTAATTTAGTTTATCAGTCATATTTTTAAATGTATTTTGCATCCATCTGGTCCAACAATAATTATCTGATTTCTAATATTTTTGGTTCACTTCTCAAAAAAAAATATTTTTGGTTCGACTGCTTATAATTAAAAATATACGGTTTTGTAAGGATAAAAGGCTATTAATACCAGATTAGTTTGACAATCTAAATTTTAAACACACTTCTAGGCATAATCCGACCAACAAAATCTTATTTATCTCCATCAAAATTACACATGTCCGAAGACACGAATAAACCGGCCCTAGTCTATATCACCGTGTTTGGTTAGAACTTAAATGAAGAATAAAGTGCCTATGTCGCACTTATAGAGCCAAACACGAATAACTTGTGGCTACATAAAATGGCATAGAGCAAATTTTCACCTCCTTAAATTAAAGAGCCTCTCCCGGTGTTATAGTTTATTCCTCATGGTTTAACTCTAGTGGGTCCCATGAAACAATTGACAAGATGTATTTTATTAATATCTTTCTTGGTCTCTTTCTCCGAGGCTCCTCCTTGTCCAGCCCCATTGTTTTTCTTTCACTTTTTTTTGTTAGAGAAGAACTCAAATTTTAGCTAATATTATAATTGGATTGGTATGTTTTGACACTGCAAAAATACTCGTCTTGTTTTGTTCTCTATAGACACCAGTCTAGGTGGGTTCATTTTCAGGTTTTGTAAGAGCTCTTTCTGCTTGTACCCTTCTCTTGTTTAAAGCTTGATTTTCCAAGTTTTGGTTCATACTAAAGAACTCAATACAGAGCATGTTTGTAAGCTCTTCCTGCGAAAATACTCTTCCCTGTACTCCTCTCCTGTTTGTAAGAGCTCTTCATATTTTACTAAATCTCGTTTAATTTCTCATGCGGACAACCAAACAAGGATAAAATTTGGCAACATAAGTCTACATAGGAAGTTAAGGCGGAAGAAATTTAAGCCTCAACCAAACATGGTGTATATGAATTAAAGGGAAAGAGATCAATTGACAATGACTAGCTCGACAGTCATAATTGGAATTGAAATAAATAAAAAAATAAAAAAAAGGTTCATATATGTATTCTTGAACTTATAGATGGATAGTGTTTCAAATTTAAACATAATAAATTTAAGTTAAACAAATTTTTTTTAATTATTCTTTTTCTAATTTTAAAATTTTGTGAAGATTTTTTTTTCCAAATTTATTTTGAAACTAGATATGCTATTGTTGAGGCTGTTTGGATAAGCTTTATCATATCATCCTTTCGTAATTCAATAAACTCTACTTCAAATCAAATGAATTTTAATTAATTATCACTTGATGATATGACACGAGTAGGTACTTTTGTAAACTGTACAGCATATGTACAGTGTACAATTGTTCGTGCTGCTTTGAGAAATCGTGCTTGAACTTTCAAAGACCCCAAATTTAAGTTAAAAAGGAATAATAAAACAAGGGAGTTGATAGCTGCATCCCTTAAAAAACTCTCTTAACTGCATCCTAATGCATTTTTAATTAAAAATTCTTTTTTTAAATATAACAAATCATTTTTATCGGTTGCAATTCACATCCACAATCGAACAAAACACTTATATATACACAATAGAAAGATCAAGAATAGAAAAAATTCACTCAAAATTTATGAGAGCATGAGAAAAAAAAAGAAAATATTACCAATTTAGTTTGAGAGCAAAGATAATTTCTCATAAAACAAATGTTTAAAGCCTGTGTCACTGTGTGCTTCGTTTCGCTCTGCGGCACGCCGCGCGCAACGACTCGTAAAATATTTGATTCATTGATTGTATTGTCTGCTTATATAATTTACTAATTCAAATTCGTGCATCTCTGTTTTTTTTTTTTAAATATTCTCCCCCTTATTATAAATTTGTAATTCTGTCTTTCTAAAGAAAAAATAAGTTTTGCAATTTGGATCTTCTCCTTAAAGAATTATGCAATCATTGTTCTATTATATATTTTTTCTTCTAAATGTCAACTTCTTCAGAATATTCGCTCCAGTTTTCAGTTATTTTTGTTCTGGTCAAGTATCATTTTCTTTTTCGATTCCAGAAAAAGTCAACTATATATACAATAGACCTTCTTATATCATTTAATATCAGAACAAAAGTTATGCGTGTCAGTTGTTTGTTCGTGTCACCTTTTATTCATGTTCTTGTTCACGTTCAACTTTTTATTCATGTTCTTATTCCTATTAAATGAGTTTCTGTTCATGTTAATTGGATTTTCTATGCTACTTATTGCATTTTGGATGTTTAAAAATTCATATCACGATATGTCATGTTATTGAAGATTGAACTGTATAATTATTAACATCCAAAGTAGTATATCTTTATTGAGGAGGGATCCATCGACTATGTTTTTATTGATGATAATAGAACTTTTAAAAAATTAAAAAAAAATCATTAAAATTTTGAAAAAATAGAAAAGGTTTAAGGAAATTTTGTTTTAAATTATAGATTGATTATTTTTTAATTATATTCAATTTAAGTGATGTTTGAAATTACAATCATTAAAAAATAATAGCATATTTATAAGTCATCAAACTTTGATGTTCAAATTGTTTGAAGTTTCAACACCATAATACATCATAATTTTTTATTTTTTAAAATTTCTATGAGTTTTTTGAAATTTTTTAATAGTTTTGTTGTCAAGATTATCAAGATAGGTAGTGCCAATGGATCTCTCCTCTTCTTTATTGTGATGTTTGAAATTAAAAAAAAAAAAGAAGTTTTGTTCATACCAAATTAATATGCGTTAGGCAATTAAACAATATAAATCTTAAATAGCAAATGAATTGACTTGCTAGCTATATCGTGTTTAATTCACTGTGCTATACATGTATGATATATTAAAAAAAAAAAAAAAGTAACATTCCTGATAAAAGTAACATTGACTGTGTTATTTATGATAACATTCCCTAAACCCCAAACCCTAAACCCCAAACATAGAAAATCCCTGCATAATCCGAATTTCGAGCTCTATTCAGTCTACCAGAGTTGGGTTCTCCCACACGACTTGCTTTAAAAGAACCAAAATACATCCAAGTAGTCAAAGGGTTGAGATTCGGTGCTCTTAAAAACCGAGAGTAGGATCCTACTCTTATGATTGGACGGCTGTGGTCAATTGAAGAGTAAAATTCGGTTGATACCGACCGTCCGATCATAAGAGCAGGACCCTACTCTCTCAGATTTTAAGAGCATCAGATATTCACCCGTAGTACAATTGTGCTATTTGCTAGTATCGACCCTTGTATTGATGATTACTGCAAGTCTTTATCAGGAATGTTAACTGTCCATGTTGCAATATTACCGCGAAGCTCAGATCAGATGGTGACCCTTAATTTTGATAAGAATTCTTTTGTCCACGGCCAACGCAACGCCTTGCCAGAGGGGTTCAGACTTCAGACTATAGACTGGAAAGTAGAAAGTTTCGATACTCAGCGTCCGATTATGCTGTTATTCTTCGGCGATAACAGGACCCTATTATCCCGACGATGACCGTCGGATCAACACCGAACGATTCAGATTCAGTGCAAAGTTTGGTTTTTGAAGTAAAAAATAGTTTTGCCGAACAGATCTCATCCGTCCATTTTAATCCGACGGTGCCGATTGAAAAAGCAGGACCATGTTATATGAGGGAAGGATGCGTCCATATCAGCTGCGATCGGTGACCGATCGCAGGGTCCTGCGATCGTAGCATCATGTGGCTCAGAGCCACTTATTTAATTAGACGGTAGAGATTTATTTGAGTCTATTTAATTGGAGTTAGACTATTATACTAACGTTAACATTTCGGACCAAAATGCTAATGCATCAAATTTTATGTTATTGTATCCAAAATCATGATTTATAGTGCTCAATAAAAATTTTATATGAAAATACAGGGGAACATAAAATTTTTATATTTTTATAGTTTTCTAAGTATTTGTTTTGAATTTTAGAAAATAGCTCATATATATTAATAATATTGATGTTTGTACATGTTATTTTCAAAAATGCAAAACATATACTTAGAAAACTCTAAAAATGAAAATTTTTTGTATTTCCTAATATTTTCATATAAAGAATTTATTGAGCATTATAAATCATGATTTTGGACACAATAACATAAAATTTGAGACGTTAACATTTCGGTCCGAAATGCTATCGTTAGCATAATAGTCTAGCTCATTTAATTGTTAGCTAATCTCTTGTCTCTTCATTTATTCCTACAATCTTTCTCTTTATTTATTTTTTCTTTATTTTTTAATGTGTTTTGTTGGGAAGAAATTACTTGAAAATGATATTTTCCAAAAAATGAACATATATCCGGAAAAAAACAAATTATTAAGACTTTGGTCAATTCAAGTCGCTCAATACAATTTACATATTAAAATCATGTGTATCACCGATTTTTTTTTTTCATTTTTAGAATTTTGAATTATTTTTTTGGATTTAAAAAATGACCCTTTTTGTGCATAAATTTTGGTGCATTTTTAATACAATTTTCAAAAATCTAAAAAAAATAGTTAGAAAATTTTAAGATGAAAAATATCGGTGATCCACAAGGTTTCAATACGTAGATTATATTAAGAAACATGGATTAGCCAATTAAGCTAAATAGACCATAACATATATCTAAATAGACCCAAACATATCCCTACCGTCTAATTAAATAAGTGGCTCTGTAGCCACATGATGTTACGATCGCAGGACCCTGCGATCGGTCACCGATCGCAGCTGATATGGACGCAGGGAAGGATAACAGCGAAATTGAATTCGAATACTCAATGCCCCATAGTAACAACTATAATCATGTGTTCGGGACCTTCGGGTCAATACATGAATAATTTCCTTGGAAAGTTAGAAAGTATAGAATACTCGATGCCATCTTTTTCTTATTTCGGCCCATTGGACTTCAGGCCCAAAACATCCTGATCTGACATTTTGTGCACCCATCTCAATTCATACATTTTTAAACAGATTAGAGATTCCTGGTGTGTAATGCTGCGAAGAAATTTGTTTAGACGAAAGTCTGCAATCCAATATACATGTAAAGTATATTAAGATCACATGAAAATGTAATGCATCGATAATATCCATGACACAGCAGAGTCTTAATCCTTACTCCTAATAAAAGCATATTGAATATTTTGCAAGCTTTTAAAAAACGTTTAACGGCTCTTAACGGTGAGCTGACCCTTTAACGGTTTGACGTTAAAACGGAATTACACGGCCGTTAAATTAAAAAACGGGTCCTCATTTTTTATATATTTTTTATATTTAAAAAGTTTATACAATACACTCTCATACAATTATACTTAATAATCAAGTACAAATAACAATTACAAAATTAATTATGTACATAAAAAGTTATAAATCTTATGAAACGGAAATTCTAACATAAAAAATTATAATGAAAAATTTTAAGAAAATAGTAATAAAGAGTTTAAAATTTTTAATTGTTAATATGCATAGGATAAACATTATTGTGAACTTCTAGACTGTCAATAATGTGCAAACATATTTTTACGGCGTTTAAATGCCTTTATAACACAGATTTTAACGGTTTTAACTTTATTAAAACGGTTTTTCCACAAATAACAGTTTTTTTACAAATACTTAACGTAAGAGGGTCCAAAAAACGATTTAACGGTTTAAAGGAAGTTAAAACTAAGTTTTTTAAAAACTTGATATTTTGACATGTTGATTATTTACTTAGAGATTGATCACCACTTATGTTAATGCTTGTTGACGTTCTCAGCCCATTAAAAATTAGAACCCATACAAATTATCTCAATTTAAGGTTCATTACATATTATCTTAAAAGTTTATTATAAGAAATAACAATTTCAATCCATTACTAGTAGTTAATACTACATTACACAAAGTTGCAATTTATGATCCCAGCAGGGTTACACAAGCAAAACGTAAGCAAAGCCAAAACTAACTGTAAGGTGTTGATTTTTGAGGAATTTAGAGAAAAAAGAGAGAAAGAACAAGATGAAGAAATGATGAATTGACATTGTATTGAAAAATTCTCATTATTATTTTGTTTGCTGTTACACTTGGTATATATACAATACTAATTAACGGTTCCCTACTTTGCCTTACAACGGTAGCCTATTTTTCTTTACAACGGCTATATTTTCTTTGTCTTATTGGGCTAGTGATGAAGCCCAAAGGCTCTGAGGCCCATATGATCCTAATTCAATGTTTATTTCTCAACATAAGGATAGAAAACTTAGATTGCAAACCTTAAAAAAGTTCACAAATCCCTTAAAAAAACCTGATCACAGCAAATTAAGCTAAAACGAAACTGAGAAAAACACTTGCTTATTCAAATAAAAGAAAAGAAAGCTAAACTCTACAACCATAGCTGATACATTGATTATTCTTGTTTAAGGTTGCGTGCCTTCTCCTTCTCCTTCACTTCAGATCCTTGTGACTTGTTATAGTCTGTGGTAAATCACAGCCAAATTGTTCAGCATAATTAAATCTTGATGGATCTCTCTTAATTAAGAGAAAAAAAAAAACATAATTAAGAACCAAAGAATTTGTAACATCACCGGGATGATTTACGTGCAGCCCCGGGTTCAGAACAGGATCGTTGCCTCCGTAGATCCCTCCAAACCCTTCCTCATCCGACCTCGTGCCGTACCCCTCTCCGTACGAATCCGTCATCACATCTCTAACAATTTTCCACGATGTTCAACCGAAATCAATTACAGAAAGGACTTAAAACCGGCAATTTCTAGAAAAAATAACCGAAATTTTTTTGATAGAAAAAGAACTGAAATTTTATGATAGAAAAAGAACTGAAATTTTTTTGATAGAAAAAGAACTGAAATTTAGAGCAAGCAATCAAATTGACACTTTGATCAAAGGTAAATTTACGTACGTGTGTTTGCTCTCGTCGTGCTCGGCTTGCGGCCTCGGCTGCTTCTCTTGTTCCATCTTCGGTTCCCTTGCGCTCTCTCCGGGCGACGGCACCGCACAATAAGTCAAGCGGTTGTATCTTCCGGCGATGGGGTTCGTCCGGGCGGCGGTTCGGTACGGTTTCAGTTGCAGAGCTGCTGCTCCAATTCCTCCAAGAAGTCTCACAGACATTTACACAAAGAAGAACTCAAGGTTGATACCTTTTCAACCCAATCCATCCATCTGTACTGATTTTGTAGTTGTAGTATCAATCTAGGAATGCAGACAGTTGGTGCTGGAAGTATTGTAAAATGTCACGTGTACAGGGATCGGGTACGGTGTAGACACGTAAGTGGTGTTTTTGTTTGGGAATATTGACAGTTTGACACGTACTGGGCAGTGACAGAACTTTGCATACCTTTTGCTCTATTGAAAGGAAAATGCTACGGAATACCACAAAAGATACCGATGGGATACCATTAAATATTGACTGCTGATAAAAAATGTGATAAGTTGAATATTTAGGTGATTAAAGTGAAAATTTAGGAGGATAAGCTGAATAGTTAGGAAGTGTAATGCTGCAATTAGTTTTTTTTATTATTGAAGTTTCTATTAGCCGTAAAAATGTGTTAAGTTGAATATTTAGGAGGTTAAATTGAATATTTAGGTTTATTTGAATTGGTCAAAGATCATGGTATCTCCAACGGTATCTCCTGTGGTATCGGGATTGCTATTAAAAATCTTGGTGAAACACCACCAGTCCACCAAGTAGACAAGTAGTGATGGACCATAAGAATCTTGGGCCAGCATTTCAAATCTTCTCTTCTTGGGCTGAGACGTCGATGGACGATTGGTAGTAGTGTTTGTGAAGTTTGGTCCATTTTTAGGCCTTTTATTCCTTTTTTCAAATGTGGTCTCTATTCATGTCACACCTGTTTTTATTATGATGTCAAATTGTCATGTAATTGCTATTTTATTTTCCTAATCGACATGGCATGTAATGTAACAACCAAGCAATTAATCCCGCAACGGTCAATCCTGCCTATACTTTTTTTTAAACCGATAACTTTGTATTTTTAATGAATTTCCTGTCTGGGAATTCCACAGCATTGACTATGTACGCAGAGAAGAAATAGCAAGTAACCAGATTTTGTGTTTCAACATTGACTATGATCTTTGTTGGTAGCTGGTACCAACTTCTCAAAAAAAAAGAACATTGACTATGATCAGCTGAAAAGAACTAAGTTGTCAATGCCGAATGTAGCCATGTAGGAGATCAGGTACCAGATGATAGCTAGCAAATCAAGAAAACATGTTCCAAGTTCTAACAAAGAAAGAGATTCAGACAATGTTTAATCCCAATATTGTTCTAATTAATAGCAACTGCTGTGTAGATAGTATATGATTGTGAAATAACATTAGTAGTCCCCAGGAAAATGGCATTCTTTCCTTTCGATTAGAAGGTATTAGTTAACACTGATATATTTCTCTCCCTTTCTTGAAGATTAAAATTTGATATACAGTAAAGCTGAGTGTGCATTTTTCTGTGTATTTCATGTACTCATATATAAAAATGCATACATTATTGAGTCCTATTATTCTAGATACATTTGGTCATCAGATAACTAAGAAATTATGAGGTAGAAAAATTAAAAAGGGCGAAAGAAATGGGCATACAGAAAAATGAGCTCCAGTGAAAAGAAAATTTGCATAAACCACATCTAAGTGCATTACTGCAACTAATTATCTCTTTACAATTCTGTAAGAACATCCAATTGAAAATGCATCTCTTTGGAACCTCACACACAACAAAAGTTACAGTGATATCTAATTCTACCTAAGAATGAGAAGCAAGGTAATTCCTAATCCGACTTGATCTCCTGACCGGTGTCAGCGATTCATCTGTACCACCACCGCCTCTCTACAATACAAAAGATTAAACTACATACGTTACGATGTATTAAATAAGATAAGGTCTGATATCATAAGTTCCATTGTCTAAACAGCTTTGCCTCACTGTATTTTTTGAAACAACACTATAGCGATGCCAATTGGTATTTTCCAGAAACCAAACAACAAAAAGTTGGCTAACATATGAACTGAAATTGGTGAAAGGTGTAATATATGTACCTTTGTAATAGCTATTTTCTCGTATGCTACAATGCTCCCATAAGAATCATCAGGAAGCACAGAACTTTTGTTCTTTGCTCTTTTCTTGGAACTCTTCTCAGCTTTGTTTGAAGAACAATACCTCTCAATCATCTCACCAAATTGTTCTCTTCTAATAATGCAAGACACCAAGGAAGCACACAAAAGCACAGAAACGAATCCCACACAAAATCTAATCCTCATCTCCAATTTTCTGTCCTCTAATCTATCGTTGGAAGCAGTTTGTACCAATGCAACATAACCAGTTTGCTTAACAGGAACAGTAACTGGACCTTCTTCAAGTTCTCCCCCAATAATATCTGACACCCCACATTGTTTCGCATTTTCAGGTTTGAACTCATCTTCAATCTTCGATTGAAGTTTCTCTTTGCTACTGTTTTCTTCCATTGGAATTTCTGTGATATCAGGTTCCTCCATAATTTCAGCACATTCTATCAATTCAGTTCCATTTGAGACCAACAATTTGGTATTTTCCTCCAATTTGCCCTCATCTATGTCTGGTTCAATCTGTCTTTCAATTTTCTCTTCTTCACTAGAATTGCTACTCAAATCAACTTCATGAGGTTCTATATGCCCTTCCAAAATCACATCTTCACCATGATTATTTTTCAAATCACTCCTGCAAGGTTCAATCTGCCTTTCCAAATTCACATCTTCACTTCGATTACTTCTCAAATCAACCGGGTTTAAGAATGAACTAGCCTTGTCAAGTCCAATAGAAAGTTTGCTTGGTCCAAAATTTGGTCCGAAGAAAGCACTCTTATTCATTGTCACAGTAAGAAATAATATGGCCAAGAGGATCAAAACAATAGAACCTTTACAAATTGTACAGAGGCCGCAATTACCCTTCCTGTTACCAATATTATCCTTCCTTTCAGGCTTGTTAGAGAGAGACTGCCCGGTAAAGTCTTCTTGCAAATTGTGACATTTGGGTGTACCGCATAAGCATTGCCGCCTCTGTGAGAAAGAATCCGTTATTGGAGCATTGGGTGGCTTAGGTTTATATCTGACATTCTCATATGGTGACAGATGCAAACCGTAATTTGGAGTTTGTAGGATTTGGGTCTCTCTACTACCAAAACCCAATTCAGAAACACACCTTCCTCTCTTTATTCTACTCAAGTCAGAAACCGTGTTAGGGGTAAGTGAAGTTCTTGGTTTTGGGCTAGCGAACCTTTTTTCAAAGCTTGAGCCGAATTCAAGCTCACAATCCAGTTCATTCAAGTTTCCCTCAGACATCACATGAAATAGAGGCCTATCACCAATTTCCAACTTTGAATTGCTAACCGGACCAAACATTTCTTCCGGCGTAACTGTATCCAGTTTAAAGCCACTCCCTACACCCCGAGGAGTTCTTGACTGCGAATGGTTTGAACTGAAACCGGACTTACAGTTAGAACCCAAATCACACCGGCATTCAAGCCCCATCAGATGTGCCTCTGGTCCTTGATTCTTCGAACGATCTTCATAGGAGAAAGACCCAAAATCGGTACCAGAATTAGGGGATTTCCTCTCTCTGGACCCAGCAGAGTTCCTATTCACCTGTCTCAGAATGCCCCGGTCGGACAAATCCGCACGATCTATCGATTCAAAGGGAGATTTGAAAACACCCAAGTTATTATTCCCATAAAAACCCTTGTTTTCCATGTTCTCTTTCTGCCACCCAAGATCTTGAGAATCCATTCCTGGTATTAAATTGGAAAGAAAAGATGCCATTAAATATAAATACTCCTACAAGATTCCCAAATAAAAACAAGAAAGACCAACATTTTTACAGACAGCAAAAGGGGGAGAAAAAACCCAAATCGCTCGAGTCTTGTACAGAAATTTAGTGGGTCATTACAAATTTACAACAGTTGCAGAGAATTTCAGAATTCAGACTAAACTAAGTTAGAAAAACTCAGATTTAAGCAAGAGAGAGCAAGGGATAGAGATAGATTAGTGATTACCCATCAACCGGCGCCGCCCAACGATTGCAGAAGTGAGGAAAAGATTAGAAAGGATTTCGATTCCAATATCTTGGTTCTGGATTTGGTCGTTGGGGAGAGGGAGTGCGCCGAGTAGAGCGTTACTTTCTTTTTCTTTCCGAATGCAAGAAAGGAAAGGAATTAAGGAGCGAGTGAGTGCGGAGAGTAAATATAGCCGTTGGAGTGGCCAATGGGATCTTGATTTTAAAACATTTGTTAAGGTCCGTACCCCTTCACTTCTTTTATAATTTCTTTTGCTGATGGCTGACCGTGGGCCGCGGCCCAATTGATAAGCTGCATAGCCGACGAACTGAGCTCGATCCTAGAGGTGGCAAATCGGATGGGTAGGTCGGATTCGGGTCGGACGGGTTGGGTCAGTTTGATCTTTTAGAATATCTCGGGTCGGGTCAGGTCGAGTGATGGGCGGGTCGGGTCGGATACGGATCACGTCGGGTCAGTTTGACTATCTGAAAAATTCCAGGCCAGGTCGGGTTCTGCCACCTCTACCTAACTCATATCTATGGTCGTAAGTCGTAACTCCACCTTCTAACGGGTGACTTCAGCCTGAACTGGACTCTTCTTTCAGCTCTTCATTGACTTTTAAGACATTAAAATTGCGAACTGGCAGCGTGGGTGGGCGAAAAATATGCAAGATGATGAGTAGGTAACGCTTGGGAATCTCTTTTTATCACAGTAAAAAAGATTAGGAAATAGATGGTTCGAAGCAATTGAACTGTCTGTGGAACAGTCGTTAACCAATCCTGTTTCATGTTGCTAGAATTTTTCAATTCCGGATTCCGGTTCATCAACTGCAGTAATCCGAAAGAACATCAACAGGTACAGTTCATACTTTCAACCAGATAATACAGATTTATAGGCATGAAAATATTCCAGGTTTATGTCCTGTCACGGCTTGATACTGGTTAAATGGAATTATCATATGTCAAAAGCAAAAACAGTGCACTGAAGCAACAGATATCAAGCAGTGGAACAATTATGTTCAGGCTCCTTGAAACAAAAACTGAATCACCAACATGACAGAATTTCCGTCTGTTATTTTTCAGTAAGGAAGCAATCAGGATAATGCCTCAGTACCTGTCAATAGTTGCACACAAACGGATTGACGGGCTAAACCAGTCAAAAACGAATTCAAACAAAAGGTTACAGCATAAGAAGCAAAGCACTAGATATTCAATAGCTTAATAAGATAAATCTCTTAAAATTGTGCTCCCACCACACAAATAATGCATAGCAGGATTGAAATCTCACACTTGCAAAAGACCATAATAAATCTGGTACACAAACTAGAGACTAAACTAATACAACAATGCCCCTTCGCATTACATATCAGTCCAAGCCTCCCTGAGGCCCATCATGCTGAAAAGGGGCTTTGATGCAAATTTTTATATTAGAAGCTTCTCAATAGCATCCTGAAAAAGAGAGGAGAGCATATAAATATGTTAAACAGTACAATACATAGCTTTACAAAGAATCACATATTTTTATACTTAGCCATAATTCTTCAATTAAGTCATGAAAAGGAATTAATTCTTCAAATTGAGCCAAGCAAAGGGTTAATATGTACCTTGATCTGCTGAATTTGACCTTTGATCTGGCTAGCATCATTGCTGGTAACAGAGCATGCAATAACAGGCCTCGTCACACCACAAGCTCGGCCAAGGGATTGTTTTGACGGTACAAACACATACGGCACATTCTGACAAAAAGCACGAACAGGTCATTATGTCAATTACTAAGCTAACTAACCAGCTCACCAAGGCTTAATTTCGGTTCTTGCATAGCAAAGTACATGCAATCTGTGAATACACAATTAGCCAACACAGACAGAATGCTGCATACAGAAAGTCACAGCATATCACTCCTACAGTTTTACCACTCTAACTGGGATCGCATTTTAATATCTCAGATGCTATACATCATTCAATACAAACCTACAAAAGCCATATATTACAAGATCGATATACAAACCTTCATATTATTCTAAGTTTTTAACAATATCATTTTTTGGTTTTTACCAAGAATACCACAGCCTTTCGTTTAATTTTTTTGTCAATACAACTAACACTTGGATTAAATAAATAATTTAAAAAAGAAAATATACCTTGTCTTCTGCAAGCAATGGGAGATGCAGAAGGATTTCCAAGGGCTCGGTGTCAGCTGCCATCACAACAAACTCCGCTATTCCCCTATTAAGTGTCTTTGTGGCTACATTTCAGAACAAAAACCCATCAAAAAATGAGCATAAAATCAATACAAACTTGACCAAGTTGTAATCTTTCAATCCAACTTTTTACTGGTATAAACTTGCCATCAAAATAAGTAAATTTTTTGGGGTGAAAGAGCAAAGAGGAAGATAAATTGTACCCTCATTAGCCCCCTTCTTCAGCTGCTTGAAATTGGCGGCGCTCTGAATGAGATCCAGAATCGTGATGGTGAGCTGCGCATCGGCCAGAGGGTACGCCTTGGGGTTCACCGCCTCCTGAGTCTACAACAAAACATTCCCCCAAATCTCATCACTCATCACCCGAACCAAAAAAACAAATACAAAACAGAAGTTTTCACAATAGAAAGGTTATTAAAAAGAGAGATACAGTACCATTGTGAGTTCGTCGGGAGTGGGGGAAATGGCGGCCGAGTGTATGCGTAGCTTCTCCGCCGCTTGTATAGGAATATGAGAGCAGGGAGGGGATTGGGGTTTCTAGGGTTTTGGGGATTTTAGTGGCGACTAGGGTTTAAGTGGCTGCGACGAGGAGAAACTGTGAGCTGCGCCCGGTGCATTTGTAAGTGGGTTGTTGGGGAGACTGATCCGTGGGGTCCACATGACAGGCGACTGTTGTAAGGTGGATTAGTGGTTCGTGGCCCATGGGCTTTGTAACAGAATCGAAAGGACTCGTTCTTGATGTTGTTGGCACTGTGGTACGTGGAGCATGTAGTGTCCGTTGGATTGTAGATCTATGGCTAGGATGATCCGGGGAATTTCTTTGCGGGGAATTGTATATTGTTTATGTTGAAGAAGGAAGAAAAGCTCGGCGAATCTAACTTTTCTTATGGAATGGGTTAGAGAGAGATCATCATTATGAAGTAGTTTTATCACCCATATTAATGAGTCATATCTCTCTATATTAAAAAGCACGCAGGAATTGAGATCTCTATTGCGGTCTCGCGAAAAATGGTTAGATGGGACTGCAATGGAGAGTCCAGATTACATCTCGCCGTCAGATCTGCGGTGCATGATGAACTAAAATTAAATCAACGGTTGGATTGTTTTGAGAGCCGTTGCCTGACTCTTCTCCATTCCTTAATCTATTATTTAACAAGGCATGCTTTTTTTGAAATCGAATTCTATAATTATCCCTAGCGACTCTCAAAATAGTCAGGCTACTTTGGTAACTCAATTCATATTTTTATTTAGCAATAAGGAAATTTATTGATGAATGCTATTTTTATAATTTGTACTGATGATGGAGGTTCAAAATAAGCATGTTTAAGAATGAATTAAACTGGTGATTACTGATGAGCAGTACAATTAAAAATACAGTTGTATTGGATTATCAAAAGATTGTAAGTGAATTCCTCATAAAAAGAAAAGGCAAAGTATGAACAATATGTAGTCACAATATTATATTGTGACAGGGAATAATAATCATCCGCAGCATGGTGCGGGTCAATATTAGTTATTTATATTTGCTCTGTTTAGTTATCTTGATTACATGGTTTCTTTAATGTAAGTTTAATAATAAAAAATCATACATATAAATGAATAAAACTATACACAAATCGAAATTCAATTAATAAGAATAATAGAGTTTACATTGATTAGGGTACTTATGACAGTATTTTGGATAAAGTTTTCAAGAGCCCTTCAAATTATTGATTTGTGACGAGTTGAGACTCTAAATTTTTTATTTTGATAGTATAATTTTATAATGTTTATGTTTTACAAAGTTGTTTGCAGAAAAGTATTAACTATTCAAAAACCATAGGCACTTAATTGAATATTCACAATATTTTTAAAACGGTTATGTTTTACAAAGTTGTTTGCAGAGAATTATTAATCATAGGCACTAATTGAATATTCACAATAAAATATCGATCTACTATTTTTTTTTCTGCTTCATTTATCTTCGTAGAAAGAATATGGTCACATCAATAACTAAAATTGATTATTTTGCAATATTTGCAAAATCTCAACATCGAACTTAAATTGAATAAATAATTTCATACTTTGAAATCATATCAATTGTATTTGCTAATTGATTCTATCTCTTGTATATAATTATACAATCAATTAAATAATAATGAAATGAAACCATTTTTTTTAACATGTAATACATGTCTATAGTTTTCATTTTTAAAATAGTTACTAACACTCCGATGATTAAGGTTTTTAATGAATAAAAACACAAAAACAAAATGGTCGGATGCCATTCATTACAAGTTGCATAATTTAGACTTTAGAGTGTTTATTCAAAACAAAAAAAATTCAGAGATATATATACTTGGTAGTTGTTACAGATGGATAGTTCAGACTTCAAAAGTCTTCAGCCATTAATTTATCCGTTAACTAATAATTTCTAAATCTCATCCCCCTTTTCTTAATTGGCAGAAATCACGTTAAATACCGATCGTCTACAGTCAACCGTTGACATTGTAGGCATGTACAATAGGGAACTGCAGTTGTTCAAACTTCAAACCAATCCTGATTGTAAGGGCATGTTACATGTACTCTTTGAAAATGCAAAATTATATTGTCAGAGATGACTCAGCCCTTGAATTTTAGAAGATAAGTATAATATGGTCATGATTTTATATATACCGGAATCAGAAAATGAAGATTATTATTATATCTTTCTTCGCATTTTGCGATAAGTCCGCATGCAGCAGTGCTAGAAAGTAGAAACTGATGTTCGAATAGAGATGGCAGTTTGTCGGGTCGGGTTTGGGTCGGATCGGGTCAATTTGACCGAATGAAAATGTCGGGTTGTCGGCATTTTTTTAGGTCGGGTCGATTCGAGCGGTTTTTTTTGGTTTGGTCAGATTTTGCACATGTATTCTCGGGTTAAGATCGGGTCGGATTTAGGTCAACTTGAGTTTCTTTGAAATACGGGTCGGGTCGGGTTCAGGTCAGTTTGACTTTCTCTAAAACTCGGGTCAGATCGGATCCGATTTTGCCACCTCTACATTCGAAAGACCAAACTTTGTTATCTCACAAACACAATAATACGTAAAGAGGAGGGATCCATTGACAATACTTATAATGACAATTTTGACAATGGGAACTTTGAAAAATTTATAATAATTCATAAAAAATCTTAAAAATGAAAAACTTTTATGGATACATTCTTTAACTTATAGATTAATAGTGTTTTAAATTTCAATCAATTTGAACATCGTTTGATGGTTTATCAAAATTTTATACATTTTTTAACGGTTGAAATTTAACGAGCTTTAAAGAACTATTAAACGTCACTTAAATTGAATGTAATTCGAAACATAATCAATTTATAAGTTTAAAAATATCTCTAAACTTTTTTCTATTTTTTAACTATTTTTACAAAATTTTCAAAATCCTCATTATCAATATTGTCAAGATAAGTATTGTCAATGGATCCCTCCTCGTATGTAAAAGTTATAGTATATGGAGGAACCATTTTCATTTTATTCTAATTGTATCGAATCTAACTTCCTCAGCTCATGAGTCCTGAGGAAGCGATGGCCACCGAAACTTCGCCCTTATTTTCTACCGAATATTAATACCCAACATGTTGATATTTTATTTATTTCTTAGAGCTGTTTCTGTATGCATTCTTTAAACCTTTGTTTATTTTCTCTTCCTGCATTATTTACAATTTAAAATGCAAAATTATATCCGTTTATTTGATGCTTCCTTAGATGATTGGTGTCTATCAATTTTTTTTTTTTTTAGTAAAGTGATGTAAAAATATTTCATCAAACAGTGCCAATTTAAAGCAAATAGAAAAAAAAAAAAAAAGTTAATAACGTTGTTTCTATATGTCGGTTGTATTGTATATATATGAATCATATAAGAATTTATGCCAAAGATATCATATATCAATAGAAGAATTTGCCAAAAAGTATTTTCCACTTTTCATCGTAATTATTTCATTAAATGAATGGTTTCGGTAATTATGATAACAGTTAAATTTTCTTTTGTATAATTCAACGCTGTTATGCAATTAATCTATGTTTTTATGTTTTGTATACAATATATAAAAATGACAAAAAATTATATCAATTTTCTCGTTCTCTGCATGGTATGATATGCCCTTTGAATCCGTTGCTTTTCTGAAAAAAAAAAAAAAGCAAACCCTGCTTTTCTAATCAGATGGTCGGGAACGATTGTTGCACCGATCTCAAAGTAGTTCGGTGTTTGTTGCACCGGTCTCAAAGTATTTCGGTGTTTCTCAACCGTCGGATCAAAAAAAGCGGGATTTGCTTTTCTTTTCAGAAAAACAGCAGATGTAGATCCCACCTAAAAGACCAACTCTTACCACTTTCCACCAGGTGCTAAACGTGAATCGAGAGGTCGCTGACTAATACCTTGAAAGAAAAAAAAAATTCTAAGCGTCTTTATTTTAACTATACACATCTATACAAACACAAAATTTGTAACTCTTATATCAAATTATGTAACACTTAACTCAAATTTTAAAACAATATGGACGTATGAACATTAATTTTGATGACACTAGATATGGACCAAAAAATAAAAAAAAGAGAAAAATTGTGAATAAATTCATTAACGAGTTATCAATTAGAAACAAAGCAATATCGGCCTTTTGCTCTTTTCCATTTTTTTCCAACCAGAATCACACCGGTTCAGAATTTTTAAAACCTACATGGTTCTTTACATTGAAAATTACAAGCAGAGACATTATAATATAATCTGTCATTATGAGTTTGGCGACTTGATTACGCAATTTAATTGGGGTATTAATTAATTCCTGTATTAAAATCCCCATGTTTTCTTTTGTATAAATTTTATTAATTGAAACTAAGGAAGATTAATTAGACTTGACTTTCAGGTGAAAGACCACTTCCCTCATTAATCTGGTACATCTCCATCTTAATATTGATATTAAGTAATTATAATGGCGTCAAGATAGTCATACCCGTTGTTTTCTATCTTTATCGGTTTTAAAACTTCTATAGTGAAATAATTTAATAATATATTAATTCACTTAATTAATATGATAACACTAATTCTTGAAATTCAGTTTTACGAATTCAAGTATTCAACGCATAATGAAGTATTTATCTTGTTAAATGTTATAAATTAAACATATTAAGCACGAATTTATTGAATTTGGAATTTGTTTAGTAAAGAATCGTGACATCAACAAATCAACAATCGATTATAATTAATTCAAACAATCGATATTTTTCACAGGATGGACTAGTTTCATATGGTCAGAATTCTATTTTTCATGAGCAAATATTCGCGTAATTAAACACGACCTTATTTCTCAACAAAAAAAAAAACACGGCCAATGATTCGACCTATTATTTTAAGACTTGAACTTAAATTACAAGATAATATACAAATATACAATGATATCACGTGTCATAGAAAAAAAATTGTCATTCGATCCTTTCCTCTAATAATATAACACTTGAGTGAACGGATGTTATCATAACTGCGATCCAACTATACCTTAATAAAACCATATCAACCGAAATATAGATAGATTAGAAGATATAAACGCATACAATAAAATATGCCACATGGATGCAAAATTACAAAACAGAATATAAAACTATGAGTAGAAGTATTGTAAAAACGTTTACATTTCGCTCTAAAATGCCAACGATCCAAATTATGATTTATCACGTTAGAATTTTGATTTGTGGTTCCCATTAAATTATCATATGAAAATACTAGGGAAACAATTTTTTTTTATTTTTAGAGTTTTTTAAGTATTTATTTTGAAATTTTAAAGTCTATGTATAAACAAGCACTATTTTATTAATATTTCCGTGTCATTTTGAAAAATAAAAAATAAATACTTAAAAAACTAAAAAAATGAAAATTTTTTGCATCTCCTAGTATTTTTATGTGAACAATAAATCGAAATTTCAGACATGACAAAGTATAATTTGGACTGTTAACATTTCAGAACGAAATACAAACATTTTCGTATTAATCTAGCTCTAAAAGTATAAAATAACTTGAAATGCAATATTATCCTTATCTATACTATTATAGAAAGCACGTAAATACTGGACACGTCCATTTGGTTATGGTTTTCATAAATACTCTCAGTACTCGAATAACCACTGCTTTGAATTACACACTCTCACGGATTGAAACGATAAAACTTCAGCTCATGCTTACGTGAAAAGTCTGTGCACATACAAACGAGCATTAATTTATTCTTCAGATATTGAAAAAACAATTCATGGGGAATTCACCGGTCCTTAGGATCTTTTGATTTTTAGTAACCAAATATTATTAATTTTATACAAAGCTTACATGATAAAGATGAGGGATCCATTGACAATAATTATTTTGACAATTTTGACAATTTTGACAATGATTTTTTTTTTTTTTAATTTGTAAAAATTCATAAAAAATCTTAAAAATGAAAAATAGTTCACGGATGTATTATTTTACTTATAGATTGATAGTGTTTCAATTTTCAATTAATTTGAACATCGTTTAATGACTTATCAAAGTTTCGTACACTTTTCATAGGTTATTATTTAGCGGATCTTTAAAGAGTTAACAAAGGTCGTTTAAATTGAATATAATCGGAAACATAATCAATCTATAAGTTAAGCAATACTTCCGTAAATTTTTTTCTATTTTTAAGATTTTTTATATTTTTTTAAAAAGTGATATTGTCAAGATTGTCAAGATAACCATTGTCAATGGATCCCTCCTTCATGATAAATTTTTATGATATTTTATAATTTTGTATGATATGAACTTTTTTTTTTTATCATAATATCATTAACTTGAATAAAAATTGAAATTCCCTGTCGCGATGCGCGGGTACGCTTCTAGTTTATTTAAAGATCAGAAAAAATTGCGATAGGGAAAAATATTCTCCACATCGCTACCATACCGCGTTCCTCGATAGTTCCCTCCCTCCATAGTCCATCCACATCTCTCATCTCATCTCTGACAGTGATTCTAGAAAGAGGAATCCAACCTTTCTCATTGCCAAGCCATCCCCAATGACACAGAAAGATACACCCACACTCGCCAGTTCCTCTGTTCCAGACCCTACTACAAGACTCTGTGTAGACAGTCCATTTCTCGACCACCCACAATCTACCTGACCCGCTGTCAGTGCCTCCAGAAAGATCCCTTCTTTGGCAAACATCAATCATTTCATAACACCTGCACACAGTCACACACACACGCACACACACACACATCTTATTATTATTTATTAGGGAGACAAGATATCTGACTAAACAAGGAGATTAGTATTAAACTTTAATTGATTAAACAATTAATAAGAACATGAACATCTTAGGTAACCAAGCAAGTAACCCCTCTGTTGAACAATAATAAAATATTTATATAGTCACCCTCTTCTTGAGAGTTGATTCCGGCACTCTGCCACAAACTTTGACTATGTAAAGAGAAGATAGCCTCCGGATCAGTTCCAATTCCATCTCTCTTTCATTTATCTATCCATTCCCAAAGACCAAGTAGCAGCTTCTGGCAATAGAACCCTAACAAAAGGGGGAAAGCAGAAGCCTTTCCTTTTTTTTTGTTCTATTTCTGTTAGAGGTGATTAGAGGTGAGAGTTTCTTTCTTCTTTGGTTATTGGGTTTGCACTTTTACATGTTGGGTCTTTGATTTTGGGTCTGTTTTGGTTTAATTCTGTTGATTTGTGATTGTTCCATGGGGGTTTCAGCTGGAATTTTGGGTGCTGGGTGGTTTAATTTGATGCTTGAACGATGGTACCTTGATTGGTTTGGTTGTCACTTTAAGTCTTGTATTGGTGAGAACTGAGAAGTTGGGGTTAAGCTTTCTCTAGTACTCCAACCTTTTTGTCATATTTGTAGAGATTTTTGGTGTGAATTTTACTTGTACATACATATATAGGTTCTAGAGTTTATAAGGTTGTTGAAACATCAAATTTCTAGTTTTGGTGTTTGTACCCAGGGAGCTAATGACCCCCCTTCTCTGTATTAGGTGTGAATAATTTACCAGGAACAGCATAATTTCTCTTGTCGGGCCCGAGAACTTGATTGATGTCTTCAATTTAAAGAAACTGTGTGAATATATTGCGAAATATTGATAGATCAATGTTTAATTTCTCATCACCAACCCCTTTTTATTGTTATAATCTAATTCTAAGAAATTTTTCAAATTCTTTGCAGGCAGCAAAACGAGGTTTGGGCAATTCTTTTGTTTTGAAATCTAAGCTCCCGATCCATGTTGAGAACAGTTTCGAGTCGGACTTACCGTTCGAGGGGCCTAAAGGTAAAAAATGCGCTCCAGGTATTCCTTATATCTGCAGTCACCATATGGTTGTTGTACCAAGCCAAGCACTCATATGATGAGAAGAGAACTAATGAGACCGACAAAGAAAAATCTGGTAAAGAGTTGCTTAGTTCAATAAAGGATGAACTAAGCACAACCCCTGGTGAAGAGTTGCTTAGATTTGGCCGAAAAGATCTTGTAGATACAGAAATTGAACCAAAAAAGAAGAAAAAGAAAACAAAAGTAACAAAAATCTCTGAGCGGGACACCCGTTTAGATGAAACCTACGAGGACGAAGAGCTGGCAGAGATAATTCAAGAGGCTGAAGCAGAAGAACCCGATGAACAGGAGAAAGGCGAAACAGAAAAGGACGAAACTGATGCAAATGCCGAAGAGACCACTTTACTCGAGGATGAAGAATTCGGCAAAGATGAAGTTAGGGAGGCAAGAGAAAGAACCTTCCATCAAGATAATGTGGCGAGTGCCGTGACACATGATGTCAACATGACTTCTTTGCACGAGGACTATTGGGAGAGCAAAGAAAGAAACTTAACAAACACTGGCGCAAATAACGAACCAAGTGCGTCCGTTCTTGCGAGTGGAAATGGCTCAGAAAATACAACACGTAACAGTACTGATTCTGTCAGTGGGTTAAAGGATAAACCAGTTTCTGTGAACTTAACTAATGGGATTGTTATTACTTTGAATAAGACTGATACCGTTACCAGTACCCCTGATTTGAGTGCAAATGTCGATGAAAAAGAGAGCAAGGCTAATACAACAATGGTTAGCAGCAGCCCAGGTAACGACACAAATGTGGTTGTTATAGCTGGTACGAACCTTTCGTTAGATTCTCTCAGTAAAGCCGATGGCAGGGAAGATGACTCTCATATTAAACTGACAGGTACAAATGGTCGAGATGTTGTTTTAGAATGATGGTTCTTCTTTTGTTTGTTTATTTCGGTCCTGAAAGGATGCTGGCAAGTTGCTGGGGCTCTTGTCAGGCGATGAGGTATAGAGGATTAATCTGGAAAATCTTTCATTTTGTTTTAGTTTTACTCTGATCCTAGGTTAAAGCTCAAATGAGAAAGAAAAGAAAAGAGATGTACCTCAATATAAGCAAAAAAAAAAAAAAAATACAAGTTTTTCTGGCTTTCTTTTTTTCTATTTTGTTCTTTTTTTATCTGTTTTAATGCCTGTTTTTTCTTTGTTATTTGCGTTTTAGTTCAACATTAAGCTTACCTTTTGATTTGATTATTTGATGCGATATTCTGAGAGTTAATCCAATGACCTAGAATTCATTTGCACTAAAATGTTCTCTAAATCCTTAGGCGGCACTGAGATGTCTTTGACTCTTTGATATATGGGAAATTTTCCAATTACATTTTCCTTTTATTACATCCACTAAGTTTATTTTTTTTTAAATGCAGAAAAGATTTTATTATATTTTCCTATATGCTTGATTCACTTGTGCTTAATTTATTTGAGAACCAGCTTTTGGTCTAGTGGCTAAAGGTAATACTCTCCGGGTAGGAGGTCGTGAGTTTGAAACCCAAATAGTCTTTTAAAGATATTTAATGTTGAGTAGCTTAACCCTCATTTTATCTCCACAAAAAAAAAAAAAAAAATTGTGCTTAATTTAATTATAAATGTTCAGAACCGCATTGGAATGGTAAGTTGATAACTCACTATCTTAAGTATAAAAATAAACTGGGGAGAATAAATTGTAACAAATATAAAACCACATATTATGCACTAAATAAGAACTTCCAATCTCACAATTGCAAACAGAAAGATATATAAAACTAAGGTTTACATATGTACTTGCAAGAAGGGGTTAACAAGGAGCTAAACCCTTTGCAAAGATAATCATAAATCATAACCAAAACAATAAATAAAACTAAGGCTTACATATGTATACTTACAAGGGTTAACAAGGAGCTTAACCCTTTGCAAAGATCTCAATCTCACTAATACAAATAAATGTTTCATGAACAGAATAACAATAGAATTAAACAAAGGCTTTTTTTCACTTGTATATTTACAAGGGGTTAACAAGGAGCTAACCCCATGCAAATCTACTTAATGCCTTTATTTAACTACAATTTAACATCTAACTTTTTACACAGGAGATGAAGGTCAATTAGGCATTGATCACCATCCCTTTTGGAATGAAATTTTCTTCTATCTTTATTGGTTTTTTTTTTTCTTCCTTCAACGACGGCAAAAATCCAAGAATCCCATGTATTCATGATTATGTATCATTTTGATACTCTTTATGGTACCCACAAATCCTGAAAGCACCAAACATTAAAAATTTTAAAACATATGACAAGATGCAAGTAAAAAAAATAAAAAAAAAAAACTAAGAAAAGTAATAATATGCATAAATTATAATAAGGTAAAAGTATATAGTACATACCCATGGTGATGGCACTAGCAAAGATGACAGAGGAGAGGATGAAGACAATAATAGATGCCCTTCCCAAAACCTTCACTATCTTCCTGACCAGGCATTGCCCCCAGAAACCAGCCAGAACAGAGACTGATATCAGATACAAGGCTGCCAAAAATGAATACACAAGTATTATTACATCACAGTTGTAAGTTTGTATTCAGAGTTAGGTTGGATACTTGGATCTGCCTCAACTACCATCCAACCAAGATATCAGTTTTCACATTAATGACTGTAGAAAATTTCAATTCTTTTACTTGTCAATATTATAGTAAATGTGATAGGGAAAGGGAAACATCTTGTGTCCATCGAAAAACTGTCCATACATCTATAGAGGTATACAGAATGTAACATATACAATCCAGAATGTAACAGATGCATCCCAAAATGTAACAGATGCTTTCCCAACACAAGTATATAGTATGGTATAATTAATGAAATTCATCAGATTCTAGATCAGCGAATCATTAATATATAGCAATTATTAGTTCTTATACTTAAATAAATTATGTGCAACTTGTCAGGTCATGTTCTGTCACATGAGTTTGGTGTTGACCCAAAACCAAGTCAATCTAACCAAGTAAGGGCTGATTTTAGGTATCATATTTTATCATCAAGTCAAGTAAGCCAAACAGCCCAAATTATAATAGGCCCAATAATATCCATATTGGGCCAGCTCAAGCCCAGTTTATTAGTGAAGATGTTAGTGTAATTATTGTCATTTTAGAACAAAATATCTGTACCAAAGGGGATGGGGAATCTATGGAGGAAGTAGAATTCCACAACTGATAGGGAGGAAGAGAACATCATCACAAACGTTGCTGTTGCACTTGCCACCTGCATACAACAACATACAAAAGTTTAGATTGGGCATCATGATTTACAGAAAATTGGCAATAAAAGTCACAAATGAAATTATGTGCTTGTTACAAACTCCAAGTTGGCATTTTTTTTTTTTTTTTTTTATTTCCCTTATGTTATGTCACCGGATTTGACAGATAGTTTTTTCTATTTGAGATGAGATGATGATGATTGCTTATTTCTTCAAACTTCAAACAGCTGAAAACATTACTATACTATACTACTTGATAGTCTTATCCTCTTATCACCTTGATATTTATCATTACTTGTCCAAGGGTTTTAATGGTTAAAAAAATCTATATGATTATCTTATTATTAACACCCTCATTATTATTACCAATTTATTACTTTTACAAATATTGTCATAACTATTACAATATATTAATAATAATAATAATAATAATAATATTATTATTATTATTATTACTATTATTACTATTACTATTATTATTATTACTATTATAATAATTATTATTATAATTATTATTAATATAAATTATTATTATTGTTGTTGTCATTATGAGTATTTAATTATTAAAAGGGTGGAAGTCTAACGAAGTTCACATCACCATGATTGATGAGGACCACTCCTGATTCTATGTTTGACATTCAACATAATATGCCAATGGTCCCCAAACTCATCCCAGTACTATTTTGTGTCAAGCATAATAACAAAACAAAAAGAAAAGCATTTTGTCTTTTAACCAGTCAATATATACCCCCTGCTTCTATATGTCCATTTTGTCCATGACTTTTCCATGGCAACCAACCAACATATATCAAATATAAACCAAACTCATTTCATATCATATCATTACAGGCATAAAGTTATCAGAAAATTGCAAAACAAGCACATCATGTCTACTTAACAACCTGACAAGAAACACATCAATTCTTAATTTGACTGGTCATAAAGATATAATTAAATCATTAGTACTATCATTTGAACTCAAAGGAAAGTGACATTTTCTTTATATGCATCTTATTATATAAGAGCCGTTACTTGTTTAATTTTGCATGATAAAAATTTAGTAGAACCATGTATAAGACCCACTCCCACTGTTGAAATTTTGGAGTTTATACCGTCATCTGATCTCAAATGTGAAAAATACTTGAAAAAAAGAAAACTCTTAATAAATATGTGTTTCATGTAGTCTTGTAAATGGTTCACCTATCAAAAATACCTTGTTTTATCTATTTTAATGTTAAAAAGCGTCGTGTATATCCATTAGTCTACTCACAGATACAACTTGCAAATGGTCCCGTTAGATTCGGTAAAATTGGAAAAGTATGTTCGATTAAATGCGAAATTGTCTGACGTGCTAAGAGGCTGTGTGCTTATCCTCAAGCAAATATATTTTTCCTCCTTTTTTTTTTATTTACTGTACTTCTGTACCAAAACAATTGATTTTCACCTTGAATCCTCATGCAGGCAAAATAAGACGCCGACCAATTTTAAAGGAACTTAGTTGGTTAAAAAGAATAGCAATGTACATGTGCAAAGTACCTGAGGGATAACACCTAGCTCGAGGAGAAGGGGCCCGAGGATGAAACCACCGCCAGAGCCGAGCAAGCCCCCAACAGTGCCACCAAGCAACCCGCAGAATGCACAGAAAAAGAGCTGCATGGCATTCCATTCAATGTTGGCCTCACAGACACACTCCCAGTTGCCAGCCATACGCCTTGCACGGCTCTCCTTCCATAATCCCACGGCTTTCCATCCAAACACACTGAATGCAATAGGGATCTGTATGTCGATTTTAAGAGAAAAAAAAATATATCATTAGGATTTTGCTATCATTTACAAATGTACTACATGTAAAACTATTATTTTACATGTAATTGATTTGTAGAAAGATTGTAAGATGATTAGATTTTGACTAGTCTCACTAGACATGAGCAGATTGGACCGGCCTGGTCCTTGTACTGGCACATGGAAGGTGGGTAGGTTAGGCGCACGACATGATTGATATAAATACAAAAATATAGGTGATTTTCTTATTCTTTCAAGAGAAGAAATTGAACTTTTCTTCTTGTGCAGAGTTCTCTTACATGAAATGTTCCAAGCCCATTTAAAAAACTGGTTCAGGTTGTTTATGAGCATGGCAACTTGATTGCTTGACCAGAGTAGTGCTAGGAAATCAAATTTCAATTGGAAACATGCAATGTTGCGACTACAGACGACAACATGATTGGTACACTATAAATGCAAACAAAAATCAGTAGTGTAATGCATGCAAAGAGCCAAAATGCAGACATACAGATTGGAGAATGACAAAATCAGCATTGTGGGCTATATTAAGAAATAATACTTACTGATCATGCTTGCTCATTAGCAAACTAGGGAATCTAGGGATCCAATTAGGTTACTTTGTTTTTCACTATGAAGTTAAGAATAGGTTAGAGACATGACAGGTTGTGCATTAAATGTATTTTATATTTTTATGTATGGTTTAGCCTATAGGGAAACAATCACATGCATGCTGGATTAAACTACTGCAGATCGAAAGTCAAGACAAACTAGATGCAGTTTAGGATTTCATATAATTAAATTAGATCCGCAAGATATTGATCACATTGCTCTCAGATGTGTTGCCAATTATGCCTGTTTGAGTATTTTTCTTCAACGTGTTCTCATGTCTTTTAAATAACTTGTCTATACAAAATAAACTAAAGGGAATAGAATTTTATGTACCTGTAAGAAATTAAGAAGCCAGTAGAAGTTGCTGCATACTGGGGAGTTGTTCTGCACCGAAAAATAAATGCATTCATGTTAGTCATGATGCCGAATTCCACGCTTAACACAGCTCAAATAATATAGATTGAAAAGAGAAACAAACCTTAACGATTTGAAGAGCGAGAAAAGAAAACCAGACAAGCATGAGAACCAGCATTCCTTTCCACCTCATGTTGAACAAAAACGTCTCCTATTTTATTTACAATAGGATTTAAAAAAAAAAATTAGCATCATTAAAACAACAAACAGTATAACAATTTTTAACATAATTGTTTAAAACAACAGATAGTATAATAATTTTTAACAAAGAGAATACCAGTCCAGTTTTCTGGATGGGCTGGGGCCGAGGAAGGAGAGGCTCTTCACAATCTTTTTCTATTACCACTGCATCAGAAAACAGATACTTAATTATGCATCATTAATTTATATACATAAAGCTAGAAAACATGCACAGAAAGTTGTTACTAACATAGTTTAATTTAGATTTTAGCATGATATGTCATAATTACCTGAACAGATCTTCACTTGTTCTTCTTGCTCTTGAATCTCTCTCTGCAAACCATACATGCAAGTCAAGTCAAAAACAACATTGAAAATATATTAATTTTGTATGAACAACTTCAATTCAATACGGAATTCTATGAGGATTATAAAATAGATATTTATGGCCCAGATAGATTAGTCAATTCAGTATTGTGAATTAAATGTGAAGAAACCAACCTTTATAATTGTTTCCTGTTTCCACATTTGAATGCCTCTGAAGAATGACCTAGATGAAGTACCTAAAATCACCAAAAAAAAAAAAAAAAAGAGAATAGCATCTATTAGTACTTGAAAATAAATGAAAAATATAAGGATTCCCCTTAACAGTGTCTGACACATCAGGTACGGTAATTTGGCAGGGATCATGGCTTGACCCTTATCTTTATCTCATAAAAAAGTAAACTTAGTTTTCATCTAAGGATGTACATGGTGCTTAATATCTTATGTAATTATGTTTGTAAGTAGGCAGATGCATTGCTTACATGCTGTGTACACACATGACGCATGCAAATATGTGTTAAATTTTCAGCTTTTTAATGGTTCGAAAGAATACCCAGATTTCCAATGCTGACTCTTAAATCATCATTTTTCCACTTAAGTTTAGGAAAAGAATTAATATACTAACCTACGAAGAGAATTATAATGAGAATGGTAATGAGCCAGAAAGGGAAGATCACGCTCAGTTCGACTCCGAACGTAATGCCAAGCATGAGCATCGGTTGAAACAGCAGCGCCAGATTGTAGTCCAGTATCGGCACCTCTTTTGTCGGATGTGGCACTTGGAGGTTGTACCACACTGACGACATCGACGCCCCCATTATCATACCTGTTTCAATATAATGCAGTAACTAATATAAGGTTCAAATGTACTTTGTCAGTTGCATACATTAATGCCAAAGTAATATTTTCAGATTGTTGATGGAATGCAGTAAAATGAATTTACACTTTTGTTCCTTCAATTCAAATTAAAATTTTGAGATTTTTTGTGCAAAACATATGTTGGTGTAACAGGTTGTCACTTATCAGCAATACATATTATAACTGGAACTGGCAGCTTTGACATTCCCTGAATATCCTAATTCCAAATAGATAAAAGGATCCTTAACTTTAAATAAATAACTAATAGTATCTGTCTGTGCCCCACAACCCAAAAAAAATATACCCTTAAAAAGAATAAAAGGCAGCAATTTTATTATGATAAACGAATCTTAGACAGTCAACACATAGATAGATCCCAAGTTCCCGATGATGAACTGAGTCAGGGTAGAAACAAAACAAGGTAAAGAAAAAAGAAAAAAAGAAATGTGTACATTTGGAGAGGGCAGCAGCAGCCTTGGTGTCAAAACCAACAACCAGGTTGAGCAGAGGGACGAAGATGCCGCCGCCACCGACTCCGCCCACGGTCCCGAACGCCGAGCCCAGGAACCCGACTACGGTCGCCACGGCTGTTCTCCAGTTCGCCTCCAACTTCTGCTCTCCATTTATTTCACCATAATTTTGCAATCAAGTTAAAACTTAAAAACATATATATTAATTTTACCATGAATTGAATGCATTTAAATTGGGTTTATTTTCTTTTTGTTGTTGAGAATTCGAATTCATGCGTTACTTGCTTGCTTTTTGCTAGCGTTACTTACTCATGTGACATGTCATGTCTTTGTCATTGCCAAATTTTGGCAAAAAAAAAATTTTTTTTCTTTTTTTCTGGAAGAGGAATTTGAACAAAATAGAACTTCTGTCTCCAGAATTCTCGTGCTAGAATTAGTAACACTTTACTCAAGTTCTCTTACTTGAGTAAATAAATTCATATTTACAAACAAAAGTTTAGGAGAAGTTCCCAAAACACCAAAAAGTGTTCATATTTATAAAGAAAAGTTGTTTTCCTTTTTAGTTCCCTTTGCAATAGAAAATAAATTCAATCACATTCATGAATTTAGGAAATTTAGATATAAAACAAACAAAAGTACCAATTCAATAAAACCAACAAAAAGTAAAAGTTGGGTTCTTTTCAACTAAAATCCTACTGAATTTTATTATCAGAAAAACAGTACTAAATCCTTGACAACAACCCGTGAATTCTCTTTGTTTTGTATGCCGAAAAAACCCAGAAAATTCTGTGTAAAACTGTTACTCACCGGCCAGACATGGGGGCTCTCAGACAAAAAGGACTTGACAGAGTTATCATGCCGGGGTTCACGCGGGAAGAACAGGGCAGCGGCGGCAATGGCAACGGAGGAGGCGGCGAGGAAGTAGGCGAGAAAGCCCCTGACTTTGAGGGAATTCTGGCTGATCCACAGCCCACAAGCACTATCAGCCATCGTGTGAGGATTACTACTCTGATGGGTATGAGGAGGAGAGGAGAAGAGAGGTATGGGGAGTCAGAGGGGATGGAAGAGTATATATAGAGAAGCGACTGAAGAAGAAGAAGAGGAGGAGGAAATAAATACTTTGCCGTGTCGCCGTGTCGGAGTATATGAAAGTATAAAAGGACACGGCGGGGTTAGAATTGGAATTATAAGAAACCAAGCTGGAAAGACAGATTAGACATGCATTAATATATTTCACGAAAACATTACAATAATTGTGATATATACGGTCCAACCCTTTTATTTATGAGTAATAGTTAGCGAACGCTCGTTTTATCTGTCCACACGTCCACTGTTTTTATAATAAACAAACATCATTTTTTATTGAACATTTATATGTTTCCAATCAACATATATCATTTTCTAGTAAACAGATACATTAGGGTTTCCAGTGAACATTTATGCAACTGTGATAAGCACATAGGTACATGCAGGTGTGTCAGATCGTGAGAGGGGTGGATGAGTTGACTACTTTATAGGGTGGACTTTACATGTTTTCTTTTACTTATCCACCCGTTCAACGTATTCTAATTAACAAGTATCAATTTCAGTAAATATTTATATTATTCCGCTAATAGATATAATTTTCCAATTACAGATACACTACGTTTTCCAAGTACACTTAAGTGTGTCAGAATGTAAAAAAAGGTGGATGGTGGTCTATTTTATGTAAGAGGAGGGATCCATTGACAATGGTTATTTTGACAATATTGACAATGTAATCTTTCAAAAAATTATAAAAATTCACAAAAAATCTTAAAAATAGAAAAAAGTTTACGGAAGTGTTACTTAACTTATAGATTAATTATGTTTCCGATTATATTCAATTTGACAATATTTCATAAGTTTTTAAAGATCCGTTAAATTACAACCGTTAAAAAATATACAAAATTTTGATAAGGCATCAAACGATATTCAAATTGATTGAAATTTGAAACACTATCGATCTATAAGTTAACTAATGCATCCACAAATTTTTTTCTATTTTTAAAATTTTTTATGAATTTTTATAAATTTTTAAAAATGATTATTGTCAAGATTGTCAATATAAGCATTATCCACGGATACCTCCTCTTTATATAATGGACTCGACCTGTTTTCTAATTATGACACGAAAAACTTATCAACTAATCATCAATCCATCATCACAGATTCACAGACGGTATGAATATGATATGATGGTTACATGTTTATGCATTCACTCAAAAAATAAAACATGTTTATGCAGGCTTTTGCTTTACTTCCAAATGGAAATCTCTTTCACGTTTTGGGATCCGTGAGAATTTCTAGGCCACTTACTAAAATGTACCGAGCTTTTAAATCAGAATTTTTTCTTTTTTTTTTTTTTGTTTTCAATCAAGGTTGGAGTTTGGATTTTGGTGAAGTGCGCACACAAATTTGATTGAGACTTGAATTTGGCTAAGTCTAAGAGCAAAGGTATGCCGTGTGTAGTGGCCTTGTAAAGCAAGAGAGGGATAGCTTTACCTTTACTGTCTTTTTGGTTCCGGTCGAATATCGGGTATGATGACGCTCAGGTCGTGTCAAGTTTCAAGTTGTTCGACTCTAGTCAGATTTGAAATCATCTGATCTCAATCTCAAATTGTCTTGGGTTTTTAGGTTCTCTCGGATCGAGTTGTTTCTCTTACTTTGTAATTTTGTAATGAGTCGAGTTTCGATTCACCAAACTTTAGAACTGTTATTAAATTGTCTAGATATATGAAGGATGAGGAGGGTTCCAATGCCTCCATTTTTTGTACCTCCATCATGCCTCAACTTTTTAAATTTTAAATAACTCAAAATTTAAAACTAATTTCTTAAAACAAAACCGTTAGATTCAATCTATATCATTTCATTTATGTATATGTAATAAAATCATCAAATTTGAATATTATTTTGTTTGACATCAAGGACTTCAAAAATTTGAACAATTTCTAGACGTTGATTTTTGTAACTCGTTGATTTATATAAAATAAAACAAAAAAATGTAAAAATTTGTTACGTGCACGTAGAGAATATCATATTCATCAAATCTAACGTTTTTGTTTTGAAAAATTAGTTTTAAATTTTGAGTTATTTGAAATTTGAAAAGTGGAGGCATGATGGAGGCACAAAAAATGGAGGCATTGGAACCCTCCTCATGAAGGATATCCAAGTATTATATTGATGTAATTATTGGTTAGATCAAGTCTTTATGTTATTTGATCTTGGGTCGTCTAGAGTTCCGAGTCATTCGGATTTAGGTCGGGTCAGGATTGGATCACCTGATTTCTAGGTCATCTTGGTTATCGGGTCATTCGGTTCGAGTCACTTAGTTTCTAATTTGTCTCGAATTTCAGATCGTTTGGGTTCGATTCAAGTTAGATTCGGATCAGTTTGACTCACGAATCGGATCAAGTTTGATATTACCACCTCTGGCCTTTTATATGTATGAAGGTTCATAATTTACTCGAGAGGAAGGCGCACCCAACCAATATCGGTTATGAAGCTCCGGAGACTTAGGCGATATAGATAACATTGACATATTTTTTAAATGATTTTGTACTCCAATCTTGATCATTGTATTGAATTTTTTTTTTTTTTTGCGATAAATGCGAAGAGCAAGCCATTTAAATTTAAATATCTATAAAAGACTTTCTATTCATGTTTCAAATCCGCGATCTCCTATACAGAGAGTGTTGCCCGTAGTTGTATTGAATTTTAATTAGGCAACAAATATTGTGAATGATTAATTATTTAATTTACAAATCAAACGCATAATTAGATATCACATGCCACGCTTTTTTCACGACGATGCAATCATAGAATCCTTTATAATTAATTAAGTAAGTCAAAGTCATAATATGAATGCCAAATGCTTTCTTAATCTTCACGGCTATGATAATCTATAATTTTTTTTAGATACACATTTTGTAAATTTTATATGCATTTTGTTTGTTTTAATTAAAAAAAATAGGCTGCTTGCTTATTTAATTAAAAAAAAATCCTGTTTTCAACAAGAAAGAGATAAAAACTTTCATATAGATCCCATATAAATATTTAGGGAGATTTATATATTTGCCACCCCAAAATGTGGAAATGAGAAAAATGCCACCCCAAACCAGTGTAATTCATAAATTTGCCACCCCAAAACATGAAAATGAGAAAAATATCACCTCAAACTTGTGTAATTCATAAATTTTTCCTATCAAAACACAACATTTTTTTTACTAACCGAAATACCCATCTCAAATTTGACGCGACTCGAAAAACCTGCCCGACCCGACCTCGACCTGACCCGAGTTTTTCGAGTCTGCTTAGATTTTGTCAACTCTATTCCCGGGTCATCTCGGGTTTTGAGTTGTTCGGATTCGGTTCGGATCGGGTTCAGGTCAGTTTGACTTTCCCAGGAACACGGGTCGGGCTCGGGTCAGATTTGAGATGGATATTTCTGTCAGTAAAAAAATTTGTTGTGTTTTGATAGGGAAAATTCATATCTATGCACGTTTTTGGGGTGCAAATATATAAATCTCCCAAATATTTAAACTGAACAACTTCAAATGTTAATTGCATCATAAAAACAATACTAAAAAGGTCGATCGTATTCTCTCAAAAGTGTGCTAAATACGCCATTCTTTTAGTTAATTACAAATTGCACGCTAAATCCGAGTTTGCCATCATCAAGTTGCGATTCCTTAAATATTTTTTGGCATAATCAACGAATATTTTTTTGTATTAACAATAAACAATGAGCATTGATTGCTCACGATCATGAAAGGTTCTGAACTATTGATACGCTGCAAATCGGTACACCGTAGAAATTACGTGGAATATATATATACATGTAATGTTGCGTGAAATATTTTGATTTTGAAGCAATCAATCAATCGATCGATGATATCTGCAGCTGAATTATTGGAAAAAATTTTTATAGAGACCCAGACTATTGATCTTATCTCTACCACTGTCTAAACAGTCAAGTTATATTCACCAATACCTAAATTTAAGGGCGTGAATCCAACTCGCGTCCTCTAACCTCTTCATGTACTGCCTAAACAGCCAAGTTACTGGAGCAATGGACAGAGATGAACAAATTGATATGAGTCTTTTGATTTGGGCATCTATAAAATTAATTTAACTGTTTAGACAGTAGTGCACTTAAGATAAAAAAATTTGGATATATGTGAAAATTTTTCCGAATTATTGTAAAAGACTCGCTCGACTGGTCTCCAATATAAAAAAAAAAAATAATTATTGTAGAACGTGTCATGTTTTGATATTTTGTATCAAAGGAACCATTTGTTTTTGTTCTTTGTTTCCTGATGGATTGGATTGGATTGGATAGTTTCTGAGTGCATATTCAAGAGTCTTGTCTTTCTCCTTTTTTTTTTACTTCTTTTTTTTCATTTCTTTTAGTTTTGGTTTGTTATATTTTGTACTTTTTTTTTTCTTCCGAAAAGCAATGGAAGGACCGAAGGAGCTAGGTAAATCAAAATTTACTTTTCAAAAAAAAAAAACAAAAATAATTATAAATTGATACAACCTCATTAACGTGATCCACAAATCTTTCCAATAAAACTAATTGACCCGACCTGACCCGATCCCAAATTAGAAATATTAAAAATTGGACATGGCTAGCTATACACTGTAGATCTACGGAGTCAAAAGAATAGTTTTTTTTTTTTTTTTTTTTTTTTTTTTTTTTTTTTTTGTGGGGGGACATGTAGCCACTTCACATGGTATATTTTTTGTGGGATATACTATACAAAATAATAGATATTTTTTTAGAGTTTAATCATGGAATGTACTGGATTATAGTTTTATGGTGACAAAGAATTTTTTTTTTCATTACAAATTTGAACAACAAAATAGGTAGTGACTGTAGTTTTTTTTTTTTTTTTCAAACTATTAATAATGTGACATTGTGTGCAGTTAATGATTTTATTCCTTTTTTGTTTTCACCAATTACAATAAAACTATAATATTAATATTAATATTTTTATTATTAAGTTTTCAATATACCAAATATCTTTAAAAAATGTAATGATTGCAATCTTTCTATTTTCCGTGTTTTAAGTTATTTTGTTTTAATTTTAATATATTTACAACTAAGCTCACAAGTGGTGTTGCTCCATGTATTTAGAAAAGAAATACTTAAAACTACTTTCAAAAATATTTTAATCATATATATTAATTTAGTATTTTAGCAAGTACAATTAATTGATTGCGCGGAGCCTGTCTTTCTAGTAATTGTCACATTGTGTGCAGTTAATGACTGTAGTTTTTTTTTTTTCAAACTATTAATAATGTGACATCGTGTGCAGTTAATGATTTTATTCCTTTTTTGTTTCACTAATTACGATAAAATTATAATATTAGTATTAATATTTTTATTATTAAGTTTTCAATATACCAAATATCTTTAAAAAATACAATGATTGCAATCTTTCTATTTTTCGTGCTTTAAGTATTTTATTTTAAACTTTAATATATTTACAACTAATCTCATAAGTGGTGTTGCTCTATATATTTAGGAAAGAAATACTTAAAACTACTTTCAAATATATTTTAATCATATATATTAATTTAGTATTTTAGCAAGTATAATTAATTGATTGCGCGGAGCCTGTCTTTCTAGCTAGTAATTGTCACGTCTGAATGACAGAAAGTGTAGCGGTGTCCGTGTCTCTATCTTCGAATTGTTTGATTTTCCACCAAACTCAAAACTCATGGAGAAACACGAGTTTGTAAGTGTTATAAGTGAGGCCTAATTCAAAACTAGTTTGATAATCTATAAGTTAAGTTAATAATTAAGAACCATCAGACCGGGACAATTAAGTTGACAAATAAGACTAAACTAATTATACATATAATTAGAAACACAAATAAACTATCTTTGTGTTTAATTATGAGCACTGCTAATTAATTTATAAGCTAAAAATTCATCTAGAATGTTTTATTACATTTTTAATTTCTCTGTTTAAAATTTACTGTTGATATTGTCAATCAATCAACTGTGTAGCATGACGAGTGAAAAAGAATAATTGTTTTTATGTCAATGGGTATAGTAAATAAGAAACATACCCACCAATCACATATAGTTAATTAACTAATTACCTTTCGCTCTCCTACATGTGTAACTCGTGAAAAGAATGCTTAATTTGTTATATACTTATATACTTAGATGCCGGCGTTGACACTTGACTCGCTCTTTGGGGATTGGAACCCCTGTACGGTACCTATATAGCCCTCCTCCTTGGTCCCTTGGATCCTCCATCGCTTATATATATCTATCATAACATAACTAAATATCTCACTTCATAGCTAGCATATATATATTCACTTTTGCAAATTAATATTTTTTTTTTTTTCACTTGTGGATTGCTTAATATTCTCTAATTTTCTTTCAAACTCTCTCTAATTTTTGAGTGAATTTTTTTCACTGTTTCTTCTTTTATCACGCATGGATGAGTTTTTTGCATGGTTAAGGATATGCATTTTGACCGTCAAAAGTATTTGTTACATGTTAAAACAATTTTTCAACTAAAAATGTATTGGAGTATGGATAGGGGGATTTTTAAGGAGGGCAATTATCACCTCCTGCCCCATTATAAATTATGAATTAGTAGTTGTGAACTTGGGCTTGATTTGATCACTGCTGCGTGTGGGACCTCTTATGCTATTGGTATATATTATGTGATTATTATTTTTATATAGATGTATATATAGTTCGATCATCCGATTACTTTGACCTACCTACTTAAATGGGATTCATGGACCTATAGCAGCTAGCAATGAAGAGCACCAATATTATTCTAAAACATAAATTATCAATTTTATTTATAATCTTATATCTTTTTCCCAAACAAGGGTAACAAGAAAAAAGCATGCATCAAATACTAAATCTGATATTTCATTATATTAAGACTACAAAATTTCAATCATCACTAATTTCATACAATTTTTTTTATTTTTTGTATGAAATTCCAAAACAACAATTAAGTTGGACAAAATCTTTATATCAATTTATAAATACATTGATACACAATTTTTTTTTTTTGGATGATAGAAAAAATGATGAATTATCCATTTGTTCAACTAAAAAGGCCGAAAAGACATATCCAATTTTGTTTTCAACAGAAACATAACTCAACATACACAGACTACCAACTAGAGCTTCGATCTTGTGTCAATATCAGGACTCAAAGTTGTGCGCAAGGCAAAAAAGAGCAAAAACAAATAAAGAAAGAAATATCAAAAAAAGGGGAAAAAAATGAAGGAACTGAAAATGATAAATTGTAGAGTATTACCTAACGTCCATAGAATATCTGTCCATAGCGTCTATAGGTTACAAAATCTGATATATTCATTACAAAATCGGATGTATTTGTGTTTATGGACGTATATATGGATGCATTCTGAATGGACGCGAGATGGTTCTCTAAATTGTATAATCATCAGCCAAAAAAGAAAGAAAAAGAGAACAAATTGTGCATATATGGTTCGTGGAGGCCGTGTACAAATTAATTAAGAATCGCTTGATTAGTAGCAGGAGCTTTACAAATGCAATTTGTCTTCTTTGATAGCACACTGAAACCGACGTCAAGCAACCTGAGATTATCCACTGAATTTCTTACCAGGCCCTCAAATTTAAAGGTGAGGAGCCGCCCAAATTAATACTCCAAATATTCGAATTTTTTTGTTGGATAATTTTGCTAGCTACTGTGATGTGAAGGCTCCTCAGCTCACAATTTCCCTAAATTTTGTTGGTAATATTCAAATGGATTTTTCTTTTCTTTTTTGGTTTATTTATTTTGTGGGTAGGGGAATTAACATCAGATCTCGTTTGGTCTGATTATCTGTAGGTAGGATGGACAGTATACTGATCAGCTGATACATAAAATTGAAGAGGATATATGGATCCCATATAAAATTACAGTCTTTATAAAAACTAGAAGCGTACCCGCACGCTGCTGCAGGCAATTTTAATTTTTATTCAAACTAATTATGGTGAAAGAATAGAAGAGAAGAAATGTGTTTGTGATTTCAGTAGTCAATGCTTTAAAAAGTCAATCAGACAATTTGCCACTTCGATTTTATGATGAGACAAAAATGGAGGGGAATAAAATAAGAAATGGATGCAATGTGAGTCTTTCATTATTTGATGGATGAAGATTAAAATAAGAGTTAGATTATGACCACTAATGGAGGGTCTAATTCTTAGTTTCTTTTTAAAGGAGTATAGATAAAAAGGATACGGATCCCATACAAATTACAATCTTTACATTGACAAGGTTTTATATAAAAAAATTGAAAAAAATCTTTGCAAAATGGTAAAAATGATAAAAAAAAAAAAAACTTGTATAAAGATGCTATGGAGCTTATGGATTGAATATATTTTCAAATTTGCTGCAATTTAAGTATGTTAAATCAAAGACTGATACAATTAAATCTTTCAAAGTTGTATAAATTTTGGAGGAGACATCAAACAATATTAAAAAACTCTTCAAATTTATAAGACTCTTGATCTATATGTTGAAGTTGAAGAATACATGTATGAATTTTTTTTTCTCTATTTTTAAGATTTTTATGAATTTATTTGGATTTCAATTATTTGATTACAAAATTTTGTTAAGCCAATAAAAAAAATTGAGTTAAAATAATTAACAATTATTAAATTTATATTAAATTGGCTTGAACCTCTACAGTCCACAATACAATTAATGTTTTTTTTTATTATTAAAGTGGAAATAAGGTATGTTGATATGCTCTGAATAATTCATGAATTATGTAAAAATTAAGATGAAAAATCATTCCTATGAACTGGGACAACCTGTGAAGCACACAATTTACTTTAGAAAAAGACAAGTAACAAACCATCATACTAATTTGTTCCTATATGCACCGGTTGTCATAATTACTCTTTATATTACAATTGAATATAGAAAGTAACAATTCAAAATATCAATCAACAAATATATAATTTCTCAAATAAATTAGCAGTAGTTAGTAAATAAGCATATCCGTGGAGAGGGATATGCAAGAATGTATCCGTGAACCTTTTTTCTTTTTTCTTTTTAATATTTTCATATCAAGGGATCCCTCTCATATTTTCATCTCAAATTTGAATAATAAATTATATTTTATATCATTCTGGTACATTCTCATTATCAATTTGAGATCGAAACTACAAAACATTTTTATAAACTAGTGTAAGTACCCGCGCTTCGCAGCAGGGCAATATATATTTGTAATTACTTTACAATTTAGTTGTAAATTTTATATAGCTGGAAATAGTAAAATTGTATATTGACTACAACCCTTAATATATAATTTAAAACTACATAACAATATGGAAAGTAAACAATCGATGAAACAAATGAGATCGAAGACGAAATAATTAGAAGTATGCAATACCAATACATGAACTATAGGTTACCAAAAACATGCAGATTAATTTGTGCAAGACAAATCAGACTTATGGAGAGCTGGATATGAAAGTGTAAGGCAAAAAATAGATCCAATTTTTTTTTTATCTTTTAAAGAAAAAGTAAACATCCATAATTTTTTTTTACTTTTTTTATTTTTTTTATAAATTGTAAGCTTATCTAAAAGATAATTCTATGAACAAATTTTATCTAATAAAATATTATGATCCAGTCATTTTTTTTCCACTTTAATTAATAGAAAATCTGAAAATAAGATGTCCAACTGATTTTGAGAAAAAAGCATCTTACTAAAAAAAGTTGGTACCAAAATAATATAAGAACAAATTAAAATCTTGAGTCTATTTATAATTAAATCACTTATAAACAATGCTCATAAAAGAAATCACAATCTTGATGAGAAATCAATGGTAACCAACAAAAAACCTACTTCTCTCAACACCTCTCAATTTGAAAACAAAATGGAAGAAGCTAAAACTTATAATGACCGTCGGAATTAATAAATCACTTATAACCAATAAAAAATCTTCTCGTAAAATTTTATAATAAATAAAATTACGAAACTACAAAATAATGCAGAAGGGGAAATCAATAATTATACCCCATGTCATACATTAAATGCATATATGCGAGCATGTTGTTTCCGCGCAACTTCCTACAAAAATCATGAATATATATATTGTCAAGATACTACGAGAAACATCTCGTGTCCATTGAAAAACCGTCCATACAACTATAGATGTGTACGGAATGTAACAGGTACGCTCCGAAATGTAACAGGTACACTCCGAAATGTAACATATACATCCCGAAATGTAACCTATACATTTCGAAATGTAACCTATATACGCTATAGACGGGTTTTTTATGAACACTAGGTATTACTAAAAAATTTGAGTTAGACTATTGTGAAAATGTTTTTTGCATTTCAATTCGAAATGCTAACGGTCCAAATTATACTTTGTCACTTTCGAAATTTCGATTTATGGTTCCCATTAAATTCATTATATAAAAAATACTGGGGAATACAAAAATTTTCCATTTTTGGAGTTTTGTAAGTATTTATTTCGGATTTTTAAAAATGACCCTAAAATATTAATAAAAATAATGCTTGTTTGTACATGTTTTTTAAAAATCCGAAATAAATACTTAAAAAGCTCTAAAAAAGGAAAATTTTTGTATCTCCTAATATTTTCATATGTTGAATTTAATAGAAACCATAAATCAAAATTTTGGACATGGCAAAATATAATTTAGACCATTAACATTTCGGAGTGAAATGCGAAATGCAAACGTTTTCATGATAATTCTACTTAAAAAAACTATAAAACTTTGTATGCTATGCAAAAAATCAAAGGTTTAAATAGCGCCGCTATCGGCCGCTATAGTGGTTGATATAGCGTTTTGGAACCAAAACGCTACTACGCTATCGGTTTTTTCCCGCTATGTGATACTTTATATAGTAACATATAAAATATGGTTCGAATCATCTGAATTTTCAATTATTTTATGATATCTAACACCTAATAGTCATTAATAATTTATGTTTTACAATCATTTAACACATAATTGGATTTATAAACAACAATCAATGTTATATAAACTTAGCATTCACATAAGAAAAATAGTGGGATTGATTAGTGAAAATGAAAGTCATATACTTGAAATCCATTAAAATGTTACATAACCAATAAATATATTTTTACATAATGTTTTATGATGATTTGTTTACAATTTTTCTAGCATAATTTTTAGATTTTAACTTTTTTCTTGAAAAATGATAGGTAGCCATTCAATTTTTAATATTTAAGAAAAGTAATTATTCAATTTGAAATCCTTTTGATAGAAACAAATTATACTTGTGCAATAAAAGACTGACCAATATGTTGTACTATGTCAATATATCTGAATAAGAATGCTTTTATTTCAAGAGAAATACAATAATTATATAATTTTTAAACAATTTGGTTAGAAAACTTTATAAATTATTATAATTATTCATCATTTTTATTAAATATTTTAGCTCATAAACCAATAAAATAGTTAAAATATTCCAAATAGTAGGAACCGGTAGCGCCGCGATAGCGCCGATATCCGATATTCACTATCAAATATACCCCACCGCGATAAGTCCGCTATCCGCTATTTAAACCTTTGAAAAAATTGAATGGTTGGTATATATCCCAAAAAAAAGACGTAATTTACCTTTCTCTTTTCAATTTGTCATATTCGTACCCAACATTGCTACTTGTATTTAATTAATTATTTTATGATTTACTAAGTCCAGGTGGCATGCTTAGCACTTGGCAAAGTCCAGTCAACTTTGGTGATAGTCTTAAGCAATTTGATTGTTAACTAATACTCTTTTATTATTATTATTTTTTGTAACAAACTAAAGTACAATATGTGTTTTATTTCCGGGATTTTTTAATTAGGAGAATTAATGATTTTGTATTACAATAGAATTAATTATGTTATTATTACTAGGTCCAGATTTTGTAGGAAGAATTTCTGTTAAAAGTATACAATTTATATATAAGATAAATATGGAAATTTGAAGATGTCTTCACTATGGAAAAATATTATAACACAGGAGATTCCGTTCCGTTCTTACTTACATAAACATTGAAGCTAATTACAAAACAATATTTGATATCTAAATTTATCATTTGTCAAAATGGTTGGCTTGTTCGACGAAAAATGGTTGGAAACTATTTGTAGATATTTATTAAGGTCTGAGATCCATTTTTATCATTTAAAAAAAAAAAAAACATAAAAGATTGGTTTTGTCATTCTAAAATTAAAGAATTCATGTCTGACTTAATTCTTAGGTATATTATTTTCGACCGAGCCAATGATAATAGCACAAAGCATAAATACTCTCTATTCAAAGATACCATCTATATAGTAATTAATTAATCTGTAAATCAAATTAGTCAGGAACAAATCAAACTGTCTTCAATAAAGATCATAAAAACTACCAGTAGCGGAGCTTGGCCCCAAATTAAGGGGGGCCAGAGCTAATAATGAATTAGAGGAACAAAAGTATAGTATCAATTATCAAAACAACATACATGATAAAAAAAAAAACAATTTTGTTCATTGTTCGTAATTCAAGCATTTTTTTATATAAACATTTTTTTTATAAAAAAAAAGTACCACGTGACAATGAAGCACATGCACCATACACGGATTTTCAAAATTGGACCGTAAGCGTTTCGATCCGAAATGCTTACGAAAACATCGTAGCGGGAATCATGGATAAATATAAACTAATTTTATATAGCCCTATAATAATATTGTTAAGCTATCCTTTACAGAGAAATATAAAAAAAAAATGAGGAGAAGTACCGTAAAATAATAAAGAGAATAACATAGAGAAATATTGTTAAGCTATATTCTAGTCGTACACACCTGGCCTTTTGATTTCTTTTGGATTTTGCTATTGAATAACAAAGGCAATGCAAAAAGAAAAGGAGGTCAGCCCAGTATAAAATGATGCTGAGAGGAAAGGGGGGGCTAAGATACAACTCAACTTGAGATTACACGGTGAAATCAATAATCAGGCAGTAAATTTTAAAATTTAAGGGGAGGGCCAGAGCCCGATTGCAATAGATGAAGCTCCGCCCCTTAAAACTACGTTCATAACATGTTTACAAAATATCATAATGAATAAGAGGAGTAATACAACAATAAAAAAGAAGAAGAGCTACAGAAATTTGACAAGAATGTGGATGTACACAATCCTGGAGCACATGCAGGTATGGTGACATAAACCATTACGACAACACTCAGCTATATACATCAAACACATTACACAGAGAGAGTTGCCGACCTTTGGCCGTGTTCTGCTGCATGTGTGGCATAGGATTCACACAATAATAATTAGCATAGTTATCACTTGGGTAATACGGCCTAACGACGTTCATAGAAAAACCGTATATAATGTCTACATGTTACATTTTTGACAAGGATGGAGTCAGGATTCATCATAGGGGGTCAAAAAAAATGATGCCGCAACAAGTTTTTTGAAAATTAAAATTGTTCCATATCATATTATTACACAGTCAAAACTATTATGTTTCATTACAAATACAATCAACATAATAGAAGGCATTATACTTAACCATCTCAATTTATTTAACCTAAAATAATATGTTAAGTTTTTTTTTTAAGGATCATAGGAGGGACATATCTCCAATATATTTAATCATGTCAATATATTTAACCTAAAATAGCATACTAATTTTTTTTTTTTCAAGGATCATAGGGGTAGCACTCCCTTGTCTCCGTCCCTGAATTTTCTGGATGTATCGGTTACATAATTTCTAGATGTATCGGTTACATTTCTGAATGTATCGTTTACATTTTTGGATGTTCTGTTACATTATTTGTATATCTATGGACATATAGACAGTTTTTCGATGGCCGCAAGATGTTTCTCTATCACTCATTCACTCATCAGTATCACACCATATAAGACGAGTCAAGAGGCATTTTTTTCGTTCAAGGAACGAACAATGACGAGCTAGTACAATGATTTCCCATTTGAATACGCCTTTTTATTATCAGCAATCAATAATTGTGGTCTCTCTCGTCAGTCGTAATATTTTAACGAGCTATTTCCTAGAGGTGGCAATTTTGACCCGACCCGAAAAATCCGTCCGACCCGATCCGACCCGAGTTTCAGGGAAAGTCAAACTGACCCGAACCCAACCCGACCTAACCCGACCCCGACCCGACCCGACCCGAGTTCCAAGGAAAGTGAGACTGACCCGAACCCGACCTGACCCGACCCGACCCGAACCCGACCCGTGTTCCAGGGAAAGTCAGACTGACCCGAACCCGACCCGTGTTCCAGGGAAAGTCAGACTGACCCGAACCCGACCCGACTCGACCCGGGAATAGAGGTGCAAAATCCAACCAAAAACGACAAAAAACGACCAAACCCGAAAAACCCGCTGGACCCGAACTCGAACCCGACCTGACCCGAAAAAATGCCGGCAGACGTCAACCCGATACCCGACCCGACCGGAAAAAATGCCGGCAGCCGTCAACCCGATACCCGAGCCGACCCGACCCGTCATTTCCAGTTAGTCAAACTGACCCGACCCGACCCGGAAATCTGCCACCCTCCAAAAAATATATATTTTAACGAGCTGGGCGGAAAAGTTATCTGCAAGTACAACATGACGTCCGGATATTAAGGATTTGTTATTATATATAGAACAATTTATTCTGCAATTGTAGTTGTTTAATATGAAGGGTTAACATCATCTAGCTTGTAAGTAGCAACTTACATGTAAGTGTAAGGAAACAAGTAAGTGTCCCCAGAATAGCTGTGCATACGTCTATAGGCCTACAAATTTTATATCAACTACATCAATTTTGTAACTTTTAAACCAAATTTATAACCTATAAATTCTAGGGGTATACAACGGGCGAGTTAACGTTTTTTTATCAAAATTTGAACCCAACCCGGTTATTCCGGGTTATAAAATATTGTTACTCAACCCATCCATAACCCAACCCAATCCGATTATTTTTTTATGTACGAGTTTTTGCAGATTGTACGGGTTACGCGGTTTAAACGGGTTATAGTTTCGGTTAAATTATTAATCATATAATTTTATTTTTTGTGTAATATTGGACATGTTATTGGTGATTTATAACTTGGTGATAATATATTTTGGATAACTTAAGTAATATAAAGAAAATTTAACGTTAAACATAAATTAGGAATTATATATAGAATACTCGTTAAATATTTATTCGCTAAATTTCATATTAGAAACATAGAGCAAGTATGTAAAATTGCAAAAAAAAAATAGTTAGATATAATAAGTATTAACCCAAAAACATCATAAAAATTTTTATTGATCTTAAATAAGAACTTAATTCTTAAATTATTGTCTCATTATTTATCTTTTTAATAAATTGTATATGTAAGTTTGTATAAAATTATAATTTATAACTAGTTGCAGACGGGTCTGGGTTAAACGGGTTTCTATATGCTCAATCCTTAATCCAACATATAGGGATAACGGGTTAGTCAAAATTACAACCCGACCCAATCTGATAAAAAACAGGTTGGGTCGGGTGGGTCGGACGGTTCGACGGGTTTTTTGTACACCCCTAATAAATTCTATAGATATCCATTCTACGGACGTCAAGTAGCACTTTGCAAGTTATGTTATTTTTTTTATTTTATACGGGTTGGAGGCACAAGAAAACATTACCAAGAAAAATTGCGTGCAGAAAGCAATCATGGCCCAGATTAAATAAACAGCTAAAGGCCTAAAACAATCCGAACAAATTGGGCTTCAGCATTGCCTTGTTCTTCATTCTCCAGTTATTGTGTTCTGCCGTCGATCCAAACTTAACAAATTTGGGCCAACATATAGGGAGGATTGTGGCCCAAAGTAATCCAACATTCCAACAATCCAACTCATTCATATAGTATTTATAAATTCGAACCAAATAAATGTGCTCCATCCCAATTGCCAATTGGCAATTGGTGAACATAGTCCTTGTTAAAATGGTGTTGTCAAACAATAATAAATTAATAACCTGAAACAGCAGTTTATTATCTCTAAAAACATATAAAATAGACAGACGTCTGCAGACCTGTCTAAAAGAATGGCTTCAATATGAATTGAACTGGAACATAATAATCCTCAGCATGCACAAACCGGTGCAACGAGATAAAAATAATACTATTCCCCTTTCTTGTAATTATAAGGGAAAATTGCTTTGAAGCACATAAACTGCTGTTGATAAGAAACTCATTAATTAATTATGCTTGCCATAATGTATGGAGCATTGTATAGTTTTTCCAGATACAGATCCAAACAAAAAATTATGTACAATGTTTCAATGGAGAAAAGTTCGTTCGAACTAGTCTAATAATATCAAATCAAGATCTATAGAACAAAATTGTCGATCATGTGATTTATCACATCAGCCCCTGCCGAATTTAGCAGAGGGGTTTTGACCTGCATGGAAAGAATGGTAAATAACACAATAGTTACTGGATTAAATTAAAAAGAAAATAGTGTAAGTTATGATGTTTGGCCATAATAAAGCTAGAAGTTAAAAGAGAAACTTTTGGTAGATATAAAACAAGGAACTGGCATACAGGTTTGGTACCAGAAATGTTTCAGTTGGGTGCTTACAAGTTACTTTCCACATTATTGAACTTCAACTACTTCTGTGTATTTAGATAACTAAAAAGAAATAAAAAGAAGGAAAACCTGAATAGTAGAATGAGCAAATATCTTTTGCATCGTCTTTCTGAAGCTAACATCTACCCTCTCCCATAAGATTCTATTCAGACCTTTAATCATTACCTCTGCAGTAAAATTTAATAAGTAAATAATATTGTATATTATAATTACTCAAGATTTCAAACCCTGCAAAATTCTGATATTTGTTCCAACTATAAAATTTTGCACTAAAAATGAATTAATTGGCCTAAAATGGTTAATTCCCACTACCGAATAATGATCTATGTAATCCTTTCAGTCTTTTTTGCGTAAAATCTATCTCACAGTTTCAGACCAGATTAGCGTTTCTTGTAACCCTATTATATATAAATAAATTCAGTAGGTGATGTCATTTGATTTAATATAAGATCTAGTCTTTTTTAATTCAGAGAAAACATATGGAAGGACTAAATCTTCATGATAAGCAAATGGATAGATTATATTAAACTCAAACCTTCCATCTCATATGTAGTATTTGCTTGATAAATCATTTTATCTGAGAAGTCATTTTCTGTGACATCCGGTTTCTCAACATACACGATATGTGGGTATGTACTATTGTTCACAAAATTCCGGCTCTGCAAGTGTGATCAAGAAAAATAACTAATTAATTGAAATTGATTAGAAAAGAAAACATGTATCCTTCTTTTGGCAACATCTTCATTCAATGTAGAATTTTACTGCACCAAATGTAAAAGAGAGATTTTCTAAAGCTAGAAGCTACTCTTCATTGCTATGCAAAGTGCAAACCAGGTACATCTATTAATAATACTAGTAAAAAGCCAACGCCTTGCTTTGGGCTGAAATTGTTATTTCTTGTAATAAACTTTTAAGATAATATGTAATGGGCCTTAAATTGAGATAATTTATATGGGCCTTTAATTTTAATGGGCTGAGAACATCAATGGGCATTAACATACGTCAACGGTGGTGATCAATCTAAGTAAACAATCAACGGCTGAGGTTTATTCCTTGGGGTAGATAGACCTTTGTTGTCAAAAAATCCAATATGCTTTTGTTAGGAGTAAAGGATATAAATTTAAATAATGGAAACCGCACTAACCTTGGGAACTTCATGTTTGCGTCTTATAGAAGATGTTTTACGGCCAACAATGACTGAGTTTATAGTTAAGAGAATTCTAACCAATTAAATATGGTTTTCTCATGTGGAACTGGAAAAAGATCAAAATACAGTTTGGCACCAGAATTGGAACTGTTGGACTATACCAAAAATAAATAGTGCATGTTTTACTTTCTGCTACAAGAAATCCATTCAAAAAATGAGTTTTGCTAGCTTCTTTTCTTGAAAAGGATACAGTCATAACAATAATTGGAGTATGCAACATGGCGCTTGAAAGATCTCAAGGCAGACCTACATAATAATGCATGAAATGATATTAGCAACAACTAACAAGTAAAATAACTGGGATATCAAATTTATAGGGGTATAAATGGCAAAACTAGAGGGGCGAATAAACAAAAATACAGTAAACAATTTTTTAATAGATTTACATGAAAGGGAGGTCATAATCGGTAACCATCCGGAGAAGCAAAGGCGGTTTTCCTTCTTCCCTGTCTTTCAAGAATAAATGCTTCCCACTTCTACCAGCTATCCATGATAGGCCACATGCTGCCTTTTCTAGAATGCGAACTCCACGTAGAATGGGGATCTGAAAATGAATTGTTTATACTACAGATGGGCAAGTGAAATCCAACATATAGAACTTTTACAATTGAACTGTAGAGTGGTAGCTTAAAAATGAAGTGTCTCTGTGGAATGATAAAAATGCCTCAGAAATATTAGTTAAAATTTTGTTCAGACAGACATATATTGAAGCACCCTCTTTGAAATTTACTTTGCAATCCTGTTCTAAGGCAAGTGCTTCATCTATTCTGATCAGGAGTACTTTAAATAATTTTATTGAATATTTTTAGTAAGAGCAACTTTTGCATTTCTGTTGAACTATTAGTTGAAGAAAAAATATAGAAAATGATAGGTATACCTGTCTGTGGGACCGGGAACCAAGGTGAGGAGTGGCAAAAGTGATAAAATTTACAGGCTCTAACCCAGCAATTTTCCCTTCGTTTGCAGCTTCCTCTTTATTACTACCACCATTAGAATATAACAATGCAATTGCATATCTCGCAACCAACCCACCCAGTGAATGTGCCACGATTGATATCTTCTGTAGCTCGTGTCTGCAATTGACAAACATCCTTATCTAGAGAAAGGAGAGATTGTCAGATTTTTATTAACGAAAAGGAGATAATTGGAGGATTGAAGCAGTAGCTCACCTCATCAGCCAGTCTCCGTCCCATTAAATCGACTCCATGGAGAGTTTTGATCGAACCATTGCATTCACTACCTATCAAAACGATCACCAAACAAATATTCAAAGGACTTTCAGAGCGCCATTGCTTCCAGAATCATGATAAATTAGGAAAGTTTCTTTTTTCATTTATTACAACAATATGCCAAGGGCCTACAGAACGGACACGAGGAAATTAGTATATTATCCTAAAGTTAAGTTCGGCAGCTCACTTTCCCTTCTGGTAGGTTTTCATAATAGAGCTTTAGATGAACTATTAACTTACTCATAAGGGAAGTTTTTACTTTTTAGTGCTATTTTTGGGAACAAGTATATATTTTGCAATTAGTAAGAACAAAACACAATTATTCACTCAAACAATTACTCACGTAGAACAACCGCATCTTCCGGATATCTTTTCTTGAACTGCTTAGCTGCGAATGCCCAGTTGTCAGCACTGAAACACAACACAAGACACGAATCCAAATTAGCACAAATTGTTTAACACTGCTATGAATTTTCAAAAGTTCAAAATGCGAAGCAAAGGAAAGGGAGAGAGAGAGAGAGGGATTCAGAGAGACAGCGCAGTACCTTCCGACTAGGCCATTGACGGTGACGACCAGGTGGTTCGGGGTCCTCTTTGCCGCCCGATCGCCCGCTTCCCCGGCGATCGGCGGAGGATCCGGTGTCTCGGAGAGCGCAAAGCAGCTGGGCAGAAGTGATCTCCTCCGCTCGTTCGTCTCGAGGTGTCCGGCGTCATCGCCGTCGGATCGGGGCTGCGCCATTGCCGAATGCCGAGTGATGATGACTTGGTATAAGGAGAAAGAGTCCGCATTTTTATAAGCAGAATGGAATTATGGAATTATGGGATTCCGCTTTCTTTATTTCTTTATTTTTTTTTTTCCTTTCTGCTTTTCGTTTCTGTTGTTGTTGATCTCTGACTCCGACCTCAGTCTCTGTTTTCCCACATGGGAAACTACCTTTCCTGCGAACAGTCCCGTACAATAATTGTATTGCGAGTCGGTGTATTGTAGTCAATTAGTCATTTGTTTCGTTGAGAGTTGAGTGCGACATTACATGTGGGGGGGGGGGGGGGGGGTATGGACTGATCACGGATGGCAGCAGGGAAACGACCGCGAGATTTTTATTTAAAGCGTATGGCATCGCGCGTAGACTTCAGCAATGGTCCGGTATTGACATTTTCTTTTCCTCTACGAGTTTTACGAGTTTACGCCCGTTTGGCAAATGTAGTAATTTAAAGTGAAGTAAAACGTTAAATCACCTTAAATCAGTAGTGTTTAGTGGTAGTGAAGTAAATAAATGAAGTAAAGTTGATGTTATGTATAAAAGATGTGAAATGTTGGTGATTTAGTTTACTATACCTATATAGCTACGTTAACTTACTACACCCTAAATCACTTCCGTTTGGTGACTTAAAATTGATTTAAGAGCTCAAATCAATTTTACTACAGCTACCAAACGCTGGGTTAAGCTCGCCAAATATTCTGGTGAGCTTGATTCAAATAATATAATGGAAAATGTTCGGCATATACCACAGTCCATACCAAAATAGATACCATATAAAATTAATCTAACGTTAATCTGAAACATGCTGTAATTAAAATGAAACATCTGTAAAATTAATCTGAAACTAAATGAGATTAAAATGAAACACAAATTATATTAACTTCTTTTTGCTGCATTTTCACTTCATCTTACTTCCACATACATGTTCTCTTAGCAACTTTAAGGATTTAATAGCGATTCAATTAGATAATTTAATTTACGATTTGTGTTATTCAAGTTAATACATTAATTGTTTTAAGATAACTTGTTAATATTTCAATTTAGATATATTTTACATGAGTAAATCTACGGTGTTCTTAAACTCACTGGTACTCCCGTGAGCTTAACACAAAAAACATATCAAATCATATTCAAATTTTGATTTATATGGCTCAATAAATTATCTATATCAAAGTAGTGTGGCATGCAAATATTTTCCATTTTTATAGATTTTTAAGTGATTATTTCGGATTTTTTAAAGATACATACGAAACATTGATTATTTTATTAATATTGTATAGTTGCTATTAAAAAATCTAAAATAAATACTTAAAAATCTCTAAAAATGGAAAATTTTTGCATGCTATAGGATTTTGATATAAAGAATTTATTAAGTCATATAAATTAAAATTTGGGCATAATTTGATAGGTTTTTGGTGTTAAGCTCACGGGAGGCCCCCGTGAGCTTAAGAACACCATAGTTTTACTCATTTTACATTATAACTTGGTATCTGTTTTGGTATCTATTTTGGTATCCGTATATCTAGACCGAAATATAATTAATTGCTTTGAAATTGTGATTTATGTCTTTCATAAAATTTTTTATATCAATAGGTTTTCATTTTTATAATTTTTTAAGTGTTTGTTTCATATTTTTTAAAATAGTATGTGTTCGTATTTTTTTATTGATATTTTGTAGTCTATCTTAAAAAACACATACTATCTTAAAAAAATATGAAACAAACACTTAAAAAATTAAAAAAAAAAAATAATGTATCTCGAGATTTAGATATAAAAAATTTTATGAAAGACATAAATCACAATTTGAAGATAAATATGTTTTTTAAGTCAACCTCACCAAATTGCTTGGTGAGCTTAATCTCATAGTAGTATTGTGTTTTCTATCGCTCTCTTTCCTTTCCAATATGTATTTTCTGATTAATGTATGACTTGATCCCTTTTGCTTTCCCTTTTTCTGTTATTTTGCAACAACACTTGTTCTTTGTTTTGATGTGCTTTAAGTTGATTAATTACCCTATCAAAGTGAGTTTTGATCAATAAAGAAGAATTGAGCTTTAAGCTTTAACCCTTTCACTTTCGCTTTATCCTGATTACTATAATCCGCCTGGATATAAAGCAGCTTAATTAAAAGCTTGAGGGAAGCCATTAAGCCAATATGCAGTGCCTTCTTCTTTTAGGTAGTGCAATAACAATCCCCTTTCAAAAAGGAATGAATTTTAGTTCAAAATTCCACTGAAATTTTCCTTGTAAATATGTAAGTAAAAATGTTTCGAACTTATTTTTATCTCAGAAAATAAAATAGCAATTCATTTATTTCAGGAAATATATAATCGACATAACTCAGACATGCCCGGTCGAACAAATTAAACTTTCTAAATTTAAGTACGTTTCTTCAATCAGTTTAAAACATATAACAGCGTCGGTGTATAATATTTGCAAGTCATTTATTCTGCACACCTTCGCCTAAAATAAAATTCCTTGTGAAAGCAAATTTGACTATAAGAAGTTTGAAGGGATTGAACAAACGAAATGACCAATCGATGTTAGGAAATTCACAAAGTCAGTGATTTTATTCAAACTCCATTAGTGATTAATCACACTGGTCAATGTGAATTAATTACTGCCGGGAATATTTGGTGCTGTGCCGTACCTATTTTCTAGAAGCATTTGAAATTCCTGAGAGTTTCATGATTCCAGAAAATCCAATAAGCATGTTCTGGAATCAGCGAATGGTAAGATTCTTCTCCCGTGTGTTACCTTACAACTAGTAACACTGACAAAAATGAAGAGTGAATTTCTAGTCTTCTTCTACAGATTGAGATTCTAGAGAGTCGGACTGCTCGGAATTCATATCCCCTGCTGTACTGCATCGTGCAGTTCACAGATTCAGTCGTTGGATAGTCTCAAGATTGGTGTCAGCGCGGATTTCGAGACGATCCAACGGCTGACATTTTGAACTGCACAATGCCGTAAGTCAGGGGATGAGGACTCGACTGCTCGATCTCAGCCGTCCGTCCGATTGAGATTATTCTGATTTTCCTTTTTCCCGGTACGTCCCCGTTTTCTCAGAAAAACAAATACGGAAAAAGATAAAAAATCCGGCCATCGGAATTTGGGATTCCGGGAAAACAATACGAAGGAAAGTAACTAAAAAGAGTGTCAAGTGTCAACGTGAACCCGGGAAGAAGGAACGAATCGGAATCAGTAGAGAGGCCTCTTTTCCTTTTCCGCACCTACTTACTTACCTGCCCACCAGCTGTTTGACGAAATGCCTGTGCGTCTCCCGCTCCCTCCTCAGATCTCCTCCTTCCGTCTCCGGAGGAAGCGCACATGAAGCGGTGGCTGGCGGCTCTCCGTCGTCGCAGAAGGTCCATCCGCTTGCCACCACCGGCCGCCTCCGCGAGTAGCAGCGATACACGTGCGGAGATCGCACTGCCGGATAACTCTCCGGTATATCTTATGGTCCTTTTCAGAAGTCATTTTGATTGATAATTGAGTATGATTCTGATTATGAGATGATTCACCTCGGTAGCAATTTGATCATGGATCAACATTCAATGATGTGTTATGGAAAGTTTCATGGACTAATATCAGAGTCAAGAGGGTTTTACATGTGTACTGAACTGTACAGAGCTTAGACTTTAGAATGAATTTGCTAAATAGTGAACTTTATTCGTGGATTGGTGGGAGGGATTCTCAACTACCCTCATTGCAATGCAGACCTTTTGTTACTTGTGCCGGTCTGCCGGAAGAATGATGCAATGAGTATCAGAATCTTGTTGAATTTTTCCTTATTTTACAATGTAGATGTGTAATTGTTAGACTTATCCCTCAGCTGTTCTGTCTAATTTAAGAACAAGTTTCGTGAAAGTCATTTTTATTTGATTCTTTTAAAAATTGTTTCCTTGTTTAATATTTTTTGGCATTACCAATGGAGCTGGTACCTCTTTTAACCAGGAAACAGATACACGAATCGAGGGAGAAAACGCAACAATGGAGAATATAGTTTCAAATTTTGATTTCTCGGATGGTTTAAATTCATGGAATCCAAACTCGTGCCATGCATACGTGGCCTGTGATGAATCCAGCTACAAAAATGGAATAAGGCCGAATTCTGGAAGTGCTTATACAATTGTAACACAAAGGACACAAACCTGGCAAGGACTGGAGCAGGATATCACTGACAAAATTTCAACTGAGACGAAGTACATTGTTTCAGCCTATGTAAGGGTTTCCGGTGAAGTTTCTGAGCAAATTACTGTCTCCGCAACACTGAAATTAGAGAATCATGACAATTCTATCAACTTTGTCGGTGTTGGAAGGTATGGTACATCTCACAATTGTGCACACTATTTTCTTTCTTTTATTTATGGTAGTCACTGTACATTGTGCAAATTGTAGGCATAATTGGAGTTAGTACTGTTCACAAGAAAGTTTTGGCCAAATCAAACTTAATAGTATTACTATTGTGATATAGGGTTTCAGTCTTCAAAGATAATTGGGTGAAACTAGAAGGTTCTTTTTCACTGCAAAATTTACCAAAACGAGTGGTGTTTTATCTTGAAGGACCACCATCTGGCATAGACCTACTAATTGATTCTGTCACAATTTCATATAAGGTAATTATCCTTTTTCTTACTTGTTAAACATTTGTAGCATTACCATTTATCAAAAATTCAAAATCAAAATTCATCCATATTGCGACTACTTTTAGCATAACCCTTCAATTATCCAATCTCACTTGTTATACGAGCTTAGTTTTATTTATTTCTTGCTTGCTATGTTGGTTTCTTCAGAGAGAATTGGGAGCAAGTAGAGCGGTTAATTTAAGTGCTGCAAGCCTGGATAATATGATTTTGAACCATGACTTCTCAGATGGGATCAAACCGTGGAGAACTAACGGTTGCCATGCATATGTGGCCTCTGACTGGTCAGGTTTTATTAATAACATAAAGGGGCATTTTGGGGATAACTATGCCTTTGTCACCAAACGAACTCAGCAGTGGCAAGGATTAGAGCAGGACATCACAAAAAAAGTCAAAATTGGTGTGAGGTACTTCCTGTTTGCCCATGTAAGGGTTTACGGAGCGATTAATGGACCTGTTGAGGTGAAAGCAACAATTCGGTTGGAGAACTTTGATTCAACTACAAACTTTTTATTTGTTGAAAGGTACTAAAGTATGCACTTAATATGCGATATACACTTTTGAACTGAGTTGGTGATGTCAGCTTACATATTTAATGAAGAAAAGTGCTCGGGTACAACTCTTTTGGGCATCACTTCATTATTATTATTAACAAATCAGTATTGAATATTCTAATTGCAAATCTTAATCATCAGTGTAGCTCTGTTTTGTGGGATATTTACAGACTTTCATCCAACAGTATAGAAACCAGCCTTCTATAAAACAATTTGTTTAGTGGGAGTGTAAATGTTGTCTCAATATTGAAATAAGCATATCCAATTTTCCTTATTAGGGTATTGGCGGGTAAAGACAAATGGGAGAAGCTTGAGGGTTCATTTGTTCTAAATACAGCACCCAAAGCTGCTGTTTTCTACTTGGAGGGGCCACCACCTGGAGTGGACTTGCTGATTGATTGTGTCAAAATTTCCTGTACAGGTCCAACTCAGCTTCCAGTAAGTCATTTTTTTACTTCACATTCCTATCTCCAATTTCAAAGCCCAAACGGTTGATCCAAACCATTCAAGATGATCTCCATAAAATCTCATTGGAGACCAAATTTTTCATATTTTTGAATTTTTTATCTATTTTTAAGGAGGGAGAAATTTCATTGGTCTAAAGAATTCTGAATTAACCAATAGTAACAATTTTCAACCCTGTTGGCAAGTTTTAATGCACTACTGTTTAAATCTTTTTTTGGTTGATTATAAAGGAGGATAATCTGATAGTTCACAACATCGAACATGAATCCATCACCTTTAACCCTCAATTTGAGCATGGATTAAACCATTGGGCTGGGAGAGGATGCAAGATCCTAAGAAATGACAACTTCGGCCCTGCTAGTAACATCCGTCCTTTGAAAGGAAAACATTTTGCTGTGGTAACACAACGGCGTGACACTTGGAATGGTATTGAGCAAGACATAACATCAAGAATACAGAGAAAAGCTGTCTATACAGTTACGGCGATTGTACGTCTAGGTGGTAATAACAAGTCTGAAATACGTATAACTATATGGTATAAAGAAAAAAATGGCCGTGAAGAGTACAGAGGCATTGCAAAGTAAGTTACTGCTTTAGAATATTTCTAAATATGCTCCAAAAGCAAAATTAAACAAATAATAAATTATATGTTTTCTGTTATACTTTGGAATAAGGGGCCAGGCATCGGACAAGGAGTGGGTGCATTTGCAAGGAAAACTTCTCCTTTTTGGCAAAATTGAGAAAGCCATAGTGTTTCTAGAAGGTCCACCTGCTGGAACCGATATACTTGTAAATAGTTTTACAGTTGCAACTGCAAAAAAAGTTCCATCTTCACCTCCACCTACCCTTCAGGTGCATTTTAATTTTACTTAATGCAGTTTGCAAATTTCTCTGCATTCTTTTAATTTGATAAGTCATGTTCTATAGATTTTTTCAATTGGGAATGACATCACTCTTAGCCATTGCCTCATAAAGATGCAAAGCTAGCTGTAGTATCCTTTGAAAAAGTAGCTTAGAAGTTGGCATCCTCCAATTTTTCTCAGAATAATGTATCTTATGAGCTGACATCCTCCAAATTACCTCAAAGTAAATGTATGGTTGTTTATTTGGTTTGACCAATCATTTTATGTGTTTCCCAATGATTTCGATTTTGTTTACTCATTTAAACCCAAATATTGATGAGCATCTTGCTCATGAGTTTCTCTGAAGTTTCAGTGACATACTTTTTGTATTGTAGAATATAGAGCATGGGGTAAATCTAATACACAACACCGACTTGAACCATGGTTTATCTGGGTGGGCACCTCTTGGTTCGTGTTCACTGAATGTCTACACTGAATCACCCCACATGCTACCTCTTATGCATTCAAACCAGCAAATATCACACCACCAACAACTGAGCGGCAAGTACGTCGTCTGCACCAGACGTACAGAGACGTGGATGGGCCCCTCTCAAATCATAACGGATAAACTGAGACTTCATGTGACGTATCAAGTATCGGCGTGGGTCCGTGTGGGGCCGGGTGGGGTTGGGTTCCAAAAGGTTAATGTGGCATTAAATGTCGATGAGCAGTGGATCAACGGGGGTACAACTGATGCAGGCCCTGATCGATGGTATGAGGTCAGAGGCTCGTTCCGATTGGAGAAGAAACCAACCAAGGTTACAGTGTATTTGCAAGGCCCTGCACCCGGTGTTGATTTGTGTGTCATGGGTTTGAAAATATTTCCTAATAATAGAAAGGGAAGGTTTGAGTATCTCAAACAGAAGACTGACAAGGTAGTGCTCTCTTTTTTGTCATTAATTTTCTTTCTTATCAGTTGGCATGTGGATCTCTTATATATAGCAAGAACAATTTGGCCCAATAATATTTACTTCCCCTGTATGTGAGTATGATTCCAGCTATACAGAACCCACCTGTATGCTTTGGCCTAACTGGTAGTGGTTTAATTTTTGAAAAGATCTCTGCAAGCTAAATCTCTTTAGATATTAAATGAGCACCCTTGAGAAAATTTGTAAACAATGATATTATGCAGTTCAGCACTTTATGCCACTAGACAATTGCCTACCATTCTTTTTTTATTTTATTAAAAGAAAGAAAATATTTACAGAAAAGTTCTAAAAAGGAAGGAAAAGAAAATATTTACCGAATCAAAGAAGAAATGTAATTACACTATCATCTGCCGAACACTTTATGCCTATGTAAACCCGCCCCACAGATAAGAAAGTCTGGGTGGAATGTATAATTGGCATTGTTTCTCAAGGTTTAAGTATAGGCTAATACAGAGATTTTTCTATGATTTTCCAGGTGAGAAAACGAGATGTAATTCTTAGGTTCCATGGATCAAGTCACATCAACCTTACAGGAGCGCTGGTAAAGATCAATCAAACATACAACAGCTTTCCTTTTGGTACATGCATCGGTCGGTACAACATAGATCATGAAGATCTGGCTGATTTTTTCATTAAAAATTTCAACTGGGCTGTGTTTGAAAATGAATTGAAGTGGTACTGGACTGAGGCTGAGAGAGGGAAAATCAATTACCATGACTCAGATTATCTTGTTGAATTTTGTGAGAAGCACAACAAGCAATTGCGGGGTCACTGTATATTTTGGGAGGTTGATGACTCAGTACAAGCATGGATCAAATCTCTAAACAACCATGACCTCAAGGCATGTATAGATAATCGAATAAAAAGCCTCTTAAGTAGGTATAAAGGGAAATTTAAGCACCATGATGTCAACAATGAGATGCTCCATGGTTCATTTTTTAAAGATAGGCTCGGCGCTGATATATGGGCCTACATGTTTCGTGAGGCCCACAAATATGATCCATCGGCTGTTCTTTTTGTAAATGATTACAATGTAGAAGACGGGTGTGACCCAAAATCCACACCAGAAAAATACATTGAACAGATCTTGGAACTCCAAGAAAAAGGTGCAAAGGTAGGAGGGATAGGGGTTCAAGGCCATATCACAAACCCAATCGGAGAGATAATATGTGATTCACTTGATAAATTGAGCATTTTGGGAATTCCAATTTGGATTACTGAGCTGGATGTCACTGCCGATAATGAACATGTTAGAGCTGATGATTTGGAGGTGGTTCTAAGAGAGTGTTTTGCACACCCAGGTGTAGAAGGGATTGTATTCTGGGGGTTTTGGGAGCTTTTCATGTGGAGAGAGAATGCACATTTGGTAGATGCTGATGGCAGAATTAACGAGGCAGGTAGGAGGTTCCTCGAGTTGAAGAAAGAATGGCTTTCGAACTGTGAGGGAAGGATCGACGAGACCGGAGGTTTTGGGTTCAGAGGATACCATGGTGGTTACGATTTGGAGGTGACGTTACCGTCGGGGAAGAAAGTGGTTCGGTCGTTCAATGTGGATAAGGGGGAAACTCCTCTTGTGGTGAGTATAAACTTGTAAATTTTATATGTTGATGTATTTTGTTGCTTTAATATTACCGGGATGCAGTGCAATTGATCTTTGTAATTTGTTCTGAGTATGACTCTACTAAGATAACAAGCCCTCTGCCACACCATTTTAGATTGGTGTATAGCAGATATGATATTGCAACTTGTGTTGTTGTTTTTGCTGAAAGGATGCATCATTATTTATTGTTTCTCTCATAACATTAAACCCCGGCAAGGAGACTCCTATCTTTTCATGGAAAAAACAATTACTACATATTTTCTTTTCTCAACTAGAAAACCTGTATCGTGGCCTGCATGTTTGCCTGAAGGTCCAATCAGGCATGGTAGTGAGCAGGGTCGGCCCATGAGAAAATTGGGCTCAGATCAGTTCGCGTTCAAATTACCGTATTAAAGTGGCCCATATATGATATGATTTCTGGACAGCCCATTGAGCAGCTCAAACTGAAACCCCCGAAGCCCATGAACAGGGCGGAATCTGAGTTTGAGGATCGATCCATTATTCTGGACTGAACAGGGCCGAATCATGATATATGAGCACTAGCGGGCCTGCTGGCCGTCCAATTGATATTGAAGAAACGAGATAAATATAGTGTAGACATTTTTTCGTGCAATTAAATGTTTTTCTAGGAACAATGCATTAAACACCTTGTTAGTTATACCATATATTCCCGCTTTCTAGTATTTTAAAGACGCGCCTGTTATTTTTCTTTCATAAAGACGGAATTGGGCTTGAACGAGTCAACATATTAAGTTTGGGAATAAATTGTGCAAGATGCTCTTGAACACATGAGCTGAATATTGATGTAGCTTACTATTAATCAATAATGCTGTGAACATGTGACATAAAATTTGAGGCGCTACGAGATGCACTGGCTCAAGAATAATTATACCGTGGTTGAGATGAATTCCATCCTCGTCAAACTAGAAATGGAATTAGAATTTGTCTCTCATTTTTTATTGGAATGATAAATTAAAGCACAAAAGAATTGAATTCATGAGATTTCATGAGCTCCAAATCGCGTCAGAAAGTCTTGTCCAAAACGGTGTCATTTGATGAGAAATTGGAGCAACAACGCTGAAAAGACGTGTTTATCCCTCTCGTCTCCGTCTTCTCATGTTGTTCTGAGTACTGAATTTCAAAAAAAAAAATCTTGTTCGATAACCGAGTAGGACTACAAAATAACAGCATTCCTTGAATTTGTTAATGGATTCGGATATAAGGGCAAATACATACTGGCTCATCCTTTTATAATGGATCTGTCTTTTATAATAAGTACAACGACAGCCATTGTAATTATATCAAACATTATAGATTGATTCAAATTATTGAACAATGAATTCTCATCAATACAATTGTTGGATATCCGATCACAAAACTTCAATTCCAAATCATTTCTACTCTATTCTATTTTATTGAAATGAAATTAATTCTCACTTACAATTCATTCCGATCACAGTATAACCGGAGTCGGATTTCTTTGACTTGTTTTGAAATTCATCTAGCATAAAAAACGGTGCATCATTTTGTGTGGATTGGACTAACAAATCACCAAGTAATTTTTTTTTTTCGCTCTCTTTAAATATTCTTTCCATACAATATTTCGGATTCCCCTCCTAGCTATTATTATCGTCAGAAAAAATTAGTCCTCTATATATATTTCTATTTTCGGCCGTTGAATCAAAAAGGACACAAAATATGGACCTAATTTAGATATTAGGGCCATCCTTTAAACAAGTATACTCGGTACTAGAATATTTTGATGATTGATATAATTAGAATTTTTGGGGTATTATATATGAGGAGGGATCCCTTGACAATCCCTATTTTGACAATCTTAACAATCTAATATTTCAAAAATTTGTAAAAATTCATATAAATTCTCGAAAATAGAAAAAAGTTTACGGAAGTATTTCTTAACTTTGAGATTGATTATGTTTTCGATTATATTCAATTTAAGTGATATTTGATAGTTTTTCAAAGATCCGTTAAATTACAACCGTTAAAAAGTATACAAAATTTTGATAAGTCATTAAACGATATTCAAATTGATTGAAATTTGAAACACTATCAATCTACATGTTAAGTAATGCATCTACAAATCTTTTTCCATTTTTAAGATTTTTTATGAATTTTTACAAATTTTTGAAATATTAGATTGTCAAGATTATCAAAATAGGGATTGTTAAGGGATCCCTCCTCACTATATATTGGTATAGTAGTAAACGGACTTAGCATTTCAAATTAGGAGCTCATCAGAAATTATATGCAAACCCTAAATTAAAACTGCTATTTTGTCTAAGCCCAATCGAGCCAAACTAATTTAGCGAGAACCAGCATAAAATTTTCAACATCACCTAATTTAATCTGCCAGAATGTTATTATATATATATCAACAGCACCAGAAGAACATCAAAACTACAGCAAATACTTCTTTTTGTTAGGATTACCAGTACCACCATCTTCAACTTCAAATCCTACTCACGACATCTCCTTCCGACGCGCGATGGATTCCGACCCTGTCGAAAGAATGATCAGCATTATAAGGAGCTCCCCTTGTAATTCCCACTCATACCCCTCGACTCTTACGGCATTGCAGGAACCCCGCCGCCAAGAGGCAGACGAACAGCCATTGCCGAATCGCCGTGGATGGTGGGAAGAACAAAATTGGATGAAGAACGACACCGCCGGTATTGAATTCCAATCGATCACTGATCAGAATGAAGCATCTGTTGAGAGGGAAGAGTTTTCTTTCTGGACGAACTCGTTCTCCGATTTCGTCCACGCACACAAAGACAACGATTTGAATTGGCAGCTGCGCGAGCTCGTAACGCACGAAATGAAGGATGCAAAGGCCAAGAAACACGACCTTAGAATTCATAGGAATCAGCCGAAAGCCCGGTTGACAAAAGAGGTTGCCGCTCCTGATCAACTAGAGGATGCTCAGAGGATCCTAGGCAAGGTTATGATCTCGATGGCGGACATAAATTGTCAGGTTGGGAATCTCGAAGCTAAGTTCAATCAATCTAGATTGCAGTCTCCCGATACGAACTCAAGAGGAACACAGCTCACTTGTGCGAAGAAGCAAAACGGTGCAATCTGTGATTTTATGGATATCAAGAACTGCTGCCTTGATGTGAACGAATACATAGTTCGGGTGACGGCAGACATCCGCAGGTTCAACGCTACGGTGGAAGAACTCGAAACAAGGAACGCGTTGTCGGATGATTTGGTTACGGAATTGAAGATCATGGCATCGAACATGGAGGTACGGATCGCGCAATTGTTTCTGAGAGTTCATGCGTTGCTAGATGCAAGTGTTCAGGTTGAGAGGAAACTACGGTAGGAGGAGCACAAAGAAGCGAGCTGCAGAGAGTTCATCACAACTGCAAAAGTCTGCTGTTCCATTTCTGTGAAGGAATTTGAGAAGAACTATTGCAATTTATGGGTCTGTTATATAGGTAGAGCGAGTCTATAGTACTATTAATAGTACAAATTGTGTTGTACTATTGCTTAATTCATCTCTCTAATTTTGGAATATTAATAGTCGATCCAAACCGTTCATTATGATCTTCTTATGCAATTTTACTTGTAAACCAAATTTTATATTTTATATTTGATTTACAAATAAAATTGCATATGAAGATCATAATGAACAGTTTGGATCGACTATTAATATTTCAAAATTAGAGATATGAAGCAACAGTACAACACAATTTGGACTATTAATAGTACCATAGACTCAGTCATATATGTATATAATATGTTTCTTACTGTTCTGGCAGTTTCTTTGTATCAAATAGGTTTTGAACTAGGTGTTGTTTAATTTTAGAGGAGAGATCCATTTGCAATGCTTATAGATATATTTATAGAATGAGCATTTCATAAAATCTGAAAAAAAAATGTATACAAAAACTTAATAATGAAAAAAAGAGTTTATAGATATAAAAATTCTTCAATATAATAGATTGGTAGTGTCATAAATTTCAATTAATTTAAATATTGTTTAATAGCTCAACAAAGTTTTGTGCTCTTTAATTTTAATAATTACAACTTAAAGAGTTTATGATGAACATAATCAGTCTGTAAATTTAATAATGCATATATAAACTTTTTTTATATATATAAAATTTCTTAAACATTATTTTTTTCAAATTTATGAAGTGTCTTGTTGTCAAAATCATCGATGTTATCAATAACATAATCAGTCTATAAATTCAACAATGCATATATAAACTTTGTTTCTATTTATAAAATTTCTTAAACATAGCTTTTTTTCAAATTTATGAAGTGTCTTGTTGTTGAAATTATCAAGTCGACAACAATTGTCAGGATCCCTCCATTTGGCTACCAAGAAGTATTTTGATTGTATCCGACTTGATATTGAAATAAGATATATATCAAAAGTTTATAAATTGAAAGTTTGAAACATATATAATTATTATTTTCCGCTTTTTTACCGGCTTAATTGTCTTTTATTTTATCAAATTAATTGTAATCCCAGTTGAGGTTTTAACAGAGATCCAGTTTGAATGTATGCATGCTTCATATTAGGGCAATGCACTAGCTACTACTGTCATGTAATCAAACATCAATGGTCTCCAACTCCCCATGAAATTAGGCAACCTCAAGATCCACATCAATTAATTCATAAACTAAAAGTTCTTATAGATATATATATCCATACATTTGTTTTATAAACTACGGGAGATATATTTTACATCCTATCCTATACATAGCAGGCCGCCTCTTAAGTGACACTACTCTGCATTTAGGATTAGCCCTACTCCCGACTGGAAGAAAGAAAATTTTACTTTATTTCCTTCTTTTAATCATTCTTTCTGAAATTAATAAATAAAATACTTCTATATTTTGTTAATGAAGTAGGTAACGATTCTTAGTGCATTTATATTATTATTATGCGTCATTGTTGCTGCCTTGTTCTGCTTCTACTCCAGAAAAGAAAGAACGAATAAAAGAGAAGACTACCAACACACAGCGTCATCCTTTTTGATAAACTATTACCGAAGGCACGCCCCAATGTGCATGAGAAGTAGATCGGTTCGCTCAGTAGGTGATGATGGTCCTAAAGTGTTAAAAACATTGGTGCACAAGCTGCTACTATTTCTTTAGTGTGGTGAAGAAATAGGTAATGTCTTTATTCAAAGTCTAAATGGAGGTTTCCCTAAAGCTCTTCACTGAAAGAGGATTCCAACTGCTCGTAGTAGTCCTAGTCTGTCTAAGGTAGGGCTTCTACTTGGCAGATGTTAACAACCTCTCTTCAGATGTTCCTTATACAGGTACGGATCTTTTCAAGGTTGGGATTTGGGAATGGTGCTCAGTTAGTTATTACGCACATTGGTACATCTATTCTTACCACCACTACCATGCCTCTGGAGGTGGCAGAACCCGACCCGACCCGAGATCAAATAGCATCCAATCCAACTCAAATCAACAGACGACCCAAATAAAGTAGATATTAAAATTGACCTGACCCAACCCGCCCATCACCCGACCCGACCTAACCTGAGATATTCTAGAAAGTCAAACTGACCCGACCCGCCCGACCCGAACTCGAACCCGACCCGCCCGATTTGCCACCTCTACATGCCTCTCACTCTCACGGAAACATATGTAATGCACCACTATTTGTCATATATATTAATCGATCTGTGCAGTGCGCTACTATCATATATTGATATATATCATCTGCTTTCAATTTTTTTTTTTTTTTTACTTTGTTTCATTACAAAGTCATAATACAAACTAAGTTAAACTAACATAAAGCTCTTCAATCTTATTAAATTCTTAATTAATAGGGATATCATGGTTTTTTTTAGCACATAAAATAAGACCTGAAAGACATGCCAACATTAGATCAACAGTATATATATATATATATATATATGAGGAGGGGATCCATTGACAATGGATATTTTGACAATCTTGACAATGATATTTTTAAAAAATTTATAAAAATTCATTAAAAATCTTAAAAATGAAAAAAAGTTTACGGAAATATTATTTAACTTATAGATGGATTATGTTTCCGATTATATTCAATTTAAATGATATTCGATAGCTTTTTAAATGTCCGTTAAATTACAACCGTTAAAAAATACACAAAATTTTGATAAGGCATCAAATAATGTTCAAATTGGTTGAAATTTGATACACTATCAATCTATAAGTTAAATAATACAACCATAAAACTTTTTTCATTTTTAAGATTTTTAATTTTTTTTTATAAATTTTTTAAATGTACCATTGTCAAGATTGTCAAAATATCTATTGTCAATAAATCCCTCCTCTATATATATACACACACATGTATAACTCGGTATTATATGGTTGCTGTCAGACTCACCTCATGCATTTGAGATGCTTAAATTTCTCTAGAGCAACCAATTATGTTGACATGACTTGATACAAAGCAGATTAAAAAAAGGATTTACTAAAATAGTAGCGATTAAATTTAAACATCTTTTTCTTATAAATTATATCAGAATTGCAATGATTAATGTCCTATATATATATATATATATATATATATATATATATATGGGATAAAACTACGGTGTTTTTACAAAAAATCTATCAAATCATGTCCAAATTTTGATTTATATGTTTTAATAAATTCTTTATAGCAAGCAAAAATTTTCCATTTTTAGAGATTTTTAAGTATATATTTTAGATTTTTTTTTTAATAGCAACTATACAATATTAATAAAATACTCAATGTTTCATATATATTTTTAAAAAAATCCAAAATAATTACTTACAAATCTCTAAAAATGAAAATTTTTTGCATGATATACTATTTTGATATAAAAAATTTATTGAGCCATATAAATCAAAATTTGGATATGGTTTGATATATTTTTTGTGTTAAGCTCACGGGAGGCCTCCGTGAGCTTAAGAACACGGTAGATTTACTCTATATATATGTGCTATTCCCCTGATCTAAAGTACAATTATATATATTTAATTAAGTCTGTTAATTTATAGCCAAACATATTTAGTGTCACTCTTCTTTTACAAATTCTACAATGCTTTTTTCAGCCGAGGTTCTTTTGTATCTGAGACTTGGTTGTTGAAATGAAGTATCAGAAGTCATTTTTAAAATAAAATAAAGAATTATTTTTCCACTATCTCCGGCATTTAATTTCATTTTTTTAATATCACTAAATATCTAATCCAACAAAATAAATATTCAGTTTCCCGGATGGAAAATATACATATGTTTGTTTAAAGAATAAAATGAGGAATAAGAAGAATTAACTCAAATCTTATCATCTCTCACAAGTGATAATTAAGGTATCTCACTTATTCCTCAATTTATTCCCAAAACAAACAAAGACGTAGGAATATATAATTAGCATGCAGTGTTCAACTGCCATGCATGTAATTTGCTCATTCACATTTCATTTAATTTTTGTTCGAGCTTTTAGTTAAAAATATCGAATTTTTTTTTGCAAATGCATATGTCCAAGACATATAAACCCACCTACAACATCTAATCAGCCCATACAAAATAGGAACTTAACCTGAAGTCTGAATGTAACGATTGACTGAAACATACTTTTGAGTTGGATTGTCGGCTAAACAATGCACAACTTCAGTACCAAAAACCTGATAGTCAATATACCAACTGCAACAAAGCATTTCCACGTACGGTACACAACAATTAATAGAACTGCTAACACGGGGAACAAGTTCTAACATAAGTTCTTGATCAAGATAGAGTCAAGCACACAACCAAGCATTAGAATCTTCTTACAACATGTTTTAGGACTAAATTAAGTCTTTATATAGAAAAAGCTTACATATATTTCAAGGAACAAGGCGGCATATGCCCATCAGTTAAGAAGTGACCATCCATGTAGAAACCAGACGGTGCAGTTGGCTGATGGTACGCGTCCATCATGACAAACTGCATCTCATCTGATGGTTTCCAGTGGCGCTTCCGTTGGTTTATGAACCAGTTGTTTATTTGCTTCAGATCTAGACCTGTGGACTCTGCCAATGCCATTTTTTGGTTCTCCTGCGAGAATGATAAGAGATGAGAAGCAGGCTAACAGATTTATCAATTTGCAGGCAAGAAGACTACAAAGTATATAGCAGCAATAATAATTTGAAAAGACGATATGCATAACCTAAAAAATCTAGTTTTTTTTTATGACTTTCTAAGCACAAAAACTCATGCACATACTTATACAATAGTTCCTTTTTTATGAAAGAGAGATTTATATTTGTTGTGAGGGTTTTCAAGACATGATATTGTTTAAATAAACTACAAGATGATGATGATACTTGGAACAAATATATATTAAGTTAACAACTGTTATGAGTACATATATATGTATGCATAATAATCATAGTAATACGGGATCAGTCCCAAAAAATACAATAGTAACACATGTGGCTTGTCTCAAATATCTCTAACAACAAGGGACAAGTTAAGCCCACACTTCCGATGTCCCCACATTCAGTGCCAATCAGCTCACTTATTTGATTGTACATGACAACGATACTTCAGTAGATAAGAGGGTATTACAGCAAAATAACAGAACTGAAACGCTTGTCCGGTCCTTCTATTGTTTGTGCAACATGACTATTGATAGAGATTGATGGTTGGTGCATGCATGCAAAACATATATACAAAAGTTTTGTCATCATTTGGCAGTGGTGGGTGTCATGTGTTAATATTACAAATTTATGATGATGCATGAGTAACATAACACGTTGATGAGAAGTTGCAATGGATCAGGTGCAACAATTTGAAAAGGGGAGCCAACTAAATGGAACTAGATTTAATATAAAACACAATATGAGAACTGTTGTTACTAAAATATATGACAAATTTAGGGTTTGGATAAGTTTTAATTTTGAAGTTGCCTGAACTAATCCAATGTTGAAAAAACATAGTTCGCTACAAACTATCTACTCCATTCTTATGAGTAAGTTCAGTTCTACAGGCGTTGGTTGCCAATTCAAAAATTAACTAATGTTTATAATCTATTTTATGTTGTATTTTATTTGTAATCCATCCTTACTAAGTGTTCAAACCAAAGAGATGCATACACTGCCATTTATCTATAACAAATAAAGCACATGTTAAGTAGGAACAACGCACTGAGGGGTAAGGCCACTTGTAGTGCATCTCCCACCAATTTAGCAGCTGCTGGCGTGCATCCTTGGGTAGCTTGCCTTTCTTCTTCTTCTTCGATAACTCCTGCTTGAGGGAGCTCAAGTAGCCACTGTATTTCTTCAAGAGATGATGCTTGAGCTCCTGATCAACACCATGTGCATCTATTTCTGGCAGCTCTGTCTCTCCGCCACTGCCCTCTTGATCCTCCTCTGATGAACCTGCACATCAGCTCATTAGTTCTGTGCTATTAGCTAAACAAACAATCATGGTAATAATATGCAGGGTGTATATAGAGATCATGTGTTCTGAGTAAAATTCTGTTCAGGGTCAATATCGGTTCTAGAGTTAAGACAACATTCAATACAAAATTCTCTTACTTAAAAACAATTACTCTTAATCTAAAATATGAACAATATAGATAGCATGAAATGATAATGAATATTTAAATTTGGTGTATGACATGAAAGAAAGAGCAAAACTTATAAGTTGTGCATGTACACGCATGGAGAATATTCACTTGAGCTCACAAAATGAGCCTTGCTTTTGTAGTAACATATGTTGCTCCTCTCAAAATACATGAAAGAAAACACTGCACCAATATTTAGAAACTTAACAAGGAATTACACCAGAAATTTAGTCTTTTTCTGACAAGATGTAAGAGGGTAAACTTCAAGACTTTGACCAAAGAAGATCTAGACTCACTACAGATTTATCAGGACTTTGACTTTGAAGACCAACTCTAAAGAATCAAAAACCTAAGAAAGGGTACTTCCAACAAAAATATAAATATAATTGAGACAAGCAGTGTTGTAAAAAACGGTATACGCTTGTCGGACGGATAGGGTATCGCCAAGCGACTAATCGTTATGCGGCCGATTAATCGGATTTTTGCGGACAATTTTGCGTTCTTATTAATATACACATAAATCTTAATATTTTTGTAATATAAATCAATATAATAATGAGATAACATATATTTATCTTGACTATTTGTAGATTAAGTTAATTTTGTATTATCATGGAAAAAAGGAAAGAGAAAATAGAATTACCAAAAAAATCGATCAAACATTTATGTAAAAAACAAAGGTCACAAATGCATGATGGATAGTTTAAATATGAGAAACGATATAAGAGAAGAACAAAATAATAATATTATTATATAACAAAAGACTCTGACATGGATGCATGACAAATTGATGAAGTGAATCGATAAATTGTGGAATCCGACAAACAACCTCCCGCATTATCTATTCGAAACGGAATACCTACCGTCACCGTATAAAAGGACGATTAATCGAACGATTACACCGATTTTCAAAACACTGGAGACAAGTACACAACAATCAGGATGGACACAAACAAAAGGTAAAAAAAAAAAGCAAGAAAAGAAAAAACTAGCTAGGGTTCAATATAATTGCTGTAAAGTTCAGGATTGGATTGATTAGACAGGCATCCAATGTAATTTCACACCTTCCCCTGTTGTTTATTAAATTTAACAATTACCCTCCCTATCAGGAACAGAAATATCAATCACCAAAAAAAAAAAAAGAAACCCAAGATAATTAATAAGATAAAATGATAAATTATGGAGCTAGGGGTACAAAAGAAATTTTCTTTTCATGTGAATATTCTCGAGGTGAAGGCATTTTCTTGCTTTGGAACCCCAACAAAAAGACCATGTCAGGTTTTGAATAAAAAAAAAAACATTTCAAAAAGAGCCTAGTTTTCAGAAATAAACACAGTCTACACTGTTTTCCTTGACTTCCACTCATCCCAGAATATATAAAAAATCAAGTTAGACAAAAGAACAACAATTCCTTCACTTACATATATTTATTTAACCATTTATTTATTACTGCACAGCATAATATATAACGAAAAAAAAAGTGAAAAACATTTCTAAGAAAAAAAAATACTACGTACTATTCAAATCAAATTAAACCTACTCAAATTCTTCTATATATATAAAAATACAAATTACAATTTCACTTGCACATTAATTAAATTTAAAACCTCAGTTAATAAGAAAGAAAAGCCATATATACTTTTTTTAAGAAAAGTATACCAACCGTATACTTGCTTCTTGAGAGAAATATACCATCAACGTTACTCAAAAAAAAAAAAAAAAAATACCATCAACTATCCAGAGATAACTGAAGAGAAGTAAGAGTACTGTAGTACTGTAGACTCGTGAGTCGTGACAGACAGACAGACCATGAAAGAACTACAAATAGTCTCATACCAATAACCTCACAACTCAAGTCTCAAAAGTAATTTTATATTTCTCTCAAAAAGAGCTCCAAAAGCATCAGTTAATCTATTAAAATAGCAAACAAAGATCAAGAACTAACTAAGCAGTAAACCAAGTGTCCAATAAAGAAAGACAAGAGAGGGGGGTTTTGTTTTGGGTCTAAGGACAGCAGCTAAATTACTTAGACAGCAAAATCTCTGAATTATATAGAAAGAAATCTGAGAAAAATTACATTATAAATAAAAAAATTTTACTGTCCAACCAATATCTTCTGTTCTTAGCCTGACGTTTGTTTTGTTTTGGCATTTGCGTGACATAACATACCTACATTACTAGTGCTTATGATCTTGGATTGATTTCTTTTCTTTCTTTCTTTTTTGTAGTACTTTTATATTCACCTCGTGAAAACGCATGTAGCACTTGGGCTACTGACATACGCCAGTGGTACTCCTCCTCGATTATTGCTATCTTTCTTTCTTTCTATCATTATCAATCTTAGCTTAGACCAAGAAGGAATGGAGGGAGGGCAGCAAACCCTAAATTTACTATATTCCTTACCCACTTGAGAAAGGTTAATGTTTCTAGAGCTACAAACAAATGGGAACTGCAGAGGCCAAAAATAAACCTGACTGATCTTACTTACTACTCAAATACTCCCGGAAGATAAGGGCAAAAGAATAAAAAAAAAAAATCAATCAAAGCGTCAGAAAGATAGATATATATGATGGTTGTAGAAAGTAATGAGATTCAAGGAAAATGTTTGGAATTTATATATATGGTTTTGCACTTTGATTCTATCAAATATAGAAAGAGATGGCTTTTGCCAAGTATTAATAAAAAAAACGATTATAAGATCAAAAATGTGACAAAAATACTCAAGAAAGCGGCTTAAATAAGAGCATCCTCTGCATTATCAACAGAGAAATTTAACTTGGATATTCCAGAAATAATAGCAAGCAAAAAGCAAATATGAAAACAAAAACCAGTTCAAAAACAACATTTTTTTTTGGTATATAAATGATTTTTTTTTTCAAGCACTTACCAGTTGATAGGATCCGTAGAGATCGATTGGAGAGTGAAAGGGAATTGAGTTGAGTCTCTACGCGACGAAGAAACTCCATGGCTTCTTGCAATGGCCTGGTTAGCTCTTCTCTATACTTCACAAGCATTTCATGATAAGCCTCCTATATATCAAACAAAAAAAATGATAATAAGATCTTTTTATTATTGCAATTTGCAACGGATGGCAGCTCAACAAAAGAATGGGGAAAACATTGTGCAGCTTCAAAGAATAAAACGAAGAGTATTACTACAGTACACCAAGTTTCATTTGAGGAAATAAAGTTTGAACATTCTAAGTGATGTGATAGCTAAAAAACATCAATATTGGGTAAATATATACTTGATACTAAGAATTACTAATGCTCTCTTTCCATTTATTTTCATCGATCTTAGGGCTCAAAATGATCCAAATTTTTTTGCCAAAAAAAAACTTGGTGCACCGTAACAAATGTGCATAATGGATATACATATCCAGTGTGTATAATGGAGAATAATAACATGAGCTATTACTATGTTACGGTTATGGGCTATTTTAAGCTTTCAAATTGAAATGAATTAAACAATTTATACCAAACATAATTGAACTTTAATTTCCTGTATTAAACAACCAACAAAACAAATTAATGTGTTCAATTACCATGAATTGATCTAACTCTGGCTCAATTGGTGCATCAAGTCGATTGAGTGCGGTGCGCTGTCTCCCCTCCAACTCCTGCGCAACTGCCGATAGCCGTGCAGCCACCTCCGGAGGAGCTCCAACCTATCAATGAGAAAATCTCAAAAAATGTTTCTTTCCAAATTAAACACAACAATTAGGAAGTAATTGCAAATTTCTTCTTTTACTATCAAGGAATGGAAATTTTTAGAATTTTGCTACAGTAAACCAAGTTTTGCTTGATAAAAAAAAAAATTGAAACCTTCTATGCTGTATGATCGATGGCAAGAAATGAAAAGTATAGTCCATCAACTATAATTTAGTAAATTTTCTTTGCATAAATTAGAATTCCTTGTTGATCGTATGACTCAAAATTCTTTGACTTTTTTTTTGTAAAATAAAAATTGGTGCATTGTAGCACCAACTCGAGATTTTTAATCTAATACATAATTTTGACATATATATTTTTGTTTTTTAAGATTTTTTATTAACTTTCAATTTTAAAAATCTCATTTATCAAGATTGTGTCAATAGATCCCCCCCTTTTTTTTGTTACTAAAACACTAGAACCATTTATAACAAACAATAGACTTTCAACATAACAATATTAGTGACATGATTGGAAGTTTGCAACTTGAGTTAGAAAATATCATAGTCCTAACATAAACAAAAAAAAAAACAAGAAGAAAGCATTTTGACATATTTATGGTGAAGTCTTTATAATCCACCTAATGGTATTATGATAATGTTAAAAATGCCATGCACTTTATACAAATGCTCTTCAAGTTCGCTGATTTGCATCAAGATTTTGATAAAAAAAAAAAAAAAAAAAGTTTCTCATACTCAGTGGCAAAGCCGGATAGAGTTTGAAGCAGGGGCCAATTTAAAGGAAATAAGATTAGTAAATTAAAAGAACAAAATTTTGAAATTATTAATGTTTTTGCAAATACTTGTACCAAAATAGCAAAACATGAAAAAATGGGTGTTGCAATACATTAAGAAGTAAATTTTGATGCTCGTTGAATGTATAAAAAAAATCACAGATGGAAACTATTTTTGTGAGTGAGACATCAATGGTAATCAATCATATTTAGAATTAGACAACTAATCATTTTTGAGGAAAACAATTGTTAAAACATGTCTAATCTATCAATCAATATTTGTATCAAGGGAGTAAAATACAATTATCATAACAACTATAGAATAAATTTTACAAATCAGGTGGGGCATGGCCCCTCCAAGCCCCCCTTTGCCTTCGCCACTGCTCATATTATTTTCTAATTGCACAAATAGTAACATACTACGTACTTCGTCAATGGAGTTAAAAAAGCGTGTTTTCTTGTTCGAATCTTGATGCAAATCTTTTGTCATAAAAAATATTAGTAAAAAAAAAATGCTAACAACATTAGCACCATATGCAAGTTCAAGTCTTCAGCCCAACAATACCAAGATTATCAAAGAAGAACCGAAAATAGAATCATTTTATTTAAGGCAAACGTTAAGACGTGTAAAATGCAATAACAAGATCAGATGCACTAATTAGTGAGAAAAATAAAAAATATCAGTAATCCCTCTGTTTGAGTAATTGAAAAAAAAAAAACCAAGCATACAACAAAAAGATGATTGTTTGACTAACTAAAAATAAATCTTTTGCTGACCCAGATTTACAAGATGATTAAGATATATAAGAAAAACTTTCTTGTTTTTTAATTTTTTTTGAAGTGCAGTTCAATATGTAGCTAGACCCGCTACTTTCTTTGCTCCTGCTTGACTTAAGGCAACTTGCCAAAAACAAAAAAGCCGAAAAACTTGAAAAACTTCTGCTAAGAAAAGAGTTTGGTTAAGCCAATTAATTCATAAAATATAACAAGATTAATTTTTCCTATCATCTTTATTGCCGGAAACTCTTTTTTTTTTTTTTTTTTGCATCAAATCTTTGTAAGTTTCTGTAAAAAAAATAAGTACTCGTAATAAAATTTATCATATCGTAAGACCGCAATTAAAATTCAGAAAGTTTTAGTTAAAATTAAGATCATGTCGATCCAGTACAAAAAAAAACAATCAGAAGAACAAAAGCTATGCCTTTTGGCAATCTAAGTAGGCAGCAAGGAGGGAATAGTAGTGCGGATGGGACATGATCTTGGCCTTGATGGCTTCAACGTCGCTAGCCACGAGCTGGAAGGGGGAGGAGGAAGAAGAAGCCTCTTTAGCCGCAGCGGCGGCAGCGGCGGCGGCGGCTACATAATTGGGTGAAGCACTGTTCAATGCAAGGGGCATGGCAGTGCTGATGGGGAGAGGGGATGCGACCACTGCTGCTGCAGAGGGGTTTGAGGAAGAATTAGGGTTGTTGTGAGGGGAGGTGAAGGAGTACATGAGAGAGCCCCATGGGTTGGTGTTGGTGGCTCCGAATTGGTGCGAGATCTCCTCCATTGGCGCCTGCTAGCTAGTTGCCTCTGTGTCAGAGGGATAGAACAAGGCAGGGTTTTGAAGAGGAGGAAGGTGAAAGATGAGAGCTTTTGAGGAGGTGATGATCTGCTCTGCCTAAAGGAGGGAGGTGGGGAAAAGGAAAGGTAAGGGGCAGTAGCAAGGGCAAAGAAATTAACCTTGAGAGACAGAAAGAGAGACTGAGAGGGAGACTAGTGTGGGTGTGTGGGTGGGTGTGGGTGTGGGTATGGTGGTGGCTTTCTTTTCCATGTCAAATCAAGAGGGGAGTGGCTTTCAAGTGGCGGTGCAGCTGATGCTTGCTAGATTTATTATATATATCCCACTGAAAAACTTATGCTTGTTTTGGACCGAAATTGTTATTTCTTATAATAAATTTTTAATATAATATGTAATGGGTCTTAGATTGAGATAATTTATATGACCCTTTAATTTTATTGGATTGAGAATGTCAATGGGCATTAACGTACATCAATAGTTCTGAGGTATCGAAGAAAATGATCAACAGCTCAGATGTGAGGATAGCACTTTCATATCATGATATGCTTTTATTATTCGTAAGGATACATTAAAAGTTTAAAACAAAACAAATCAATATACCTAAATAGATATGAGATTTACAATGAAATCCCTATCCAAAATTTTATTTAATCAGCTTAGTTAGTAATATTGATTTGTTTAAAAAAGAGTGCTGATAGGAGTCCAACGGTGTGCTATTAACGTGTCCAACGTAAAAATTCACTCAACATTCGTTAAAAGTCACTCATTATCTGTTGAAGGGATCAAAGGCATAAAAGTTGAACGAAAAATTTATTATATGGGATATACAGATTTTTTAACCTAAAAATAGACACTTAATACTTGTATAATTCTAGTCACCGATAATGAGTGATTATAACAGATGTTTAGCGACTTTTTACGTTGAACATGTTGGATGACAACCATTCACTCCAATCATTTATCAAAAAAGTTGTAACTAACACTTCGAGCTGTATATATAATGAAAGTTTTTATTTTTAATAAAATTTGGTGCTAAGTGATAGTTTTAGAAGCATATGTTTATTCATTTTCATAGATCACATATATTTTTCATAAAGTTTCTATCCCTCCTTATCAAATAAAAAGTTAATGTTTACCGCAAAGGAATTATTTATTTTCCTTTTTAATGTAAAAACTTAAGCATAACTCTTATTTAGTACTCTTGTTTTTCTCAAACAATTTGCAACAATTCTATCCAGGTGATCTAGTTTCCGGATCTTTAATTGCTGGTACAGACTTTTCGCTAAGATCCAGGAATAACACTAACCCGAATAAATCTAAGCAATAAGTACGCGTACAGTAGTTTATTTGGTCGAGAGTAGCATTTTCTTCATCCAATCCACGGAACTGGTCCCGCAACCACTTTAGCCGAATTGCATACTTGGAGAAGTGCAAATAATTGCCCTCTAGAGGTTTATTTACCCGTCGCCTCGGCCATGGACACAAATGAGGATGCTCAAAATTCGGGTCTCCATTCACCCCTAATAATATCTCCAACGTACCGCTGTAGTCCTCGTCGTTGTACCCGCTTACTGTTCGGCCTACAATCAGATTTCAGGGAATTGGTTATTTAACACACAATTTTCCAATTTTGATAACGAGTAAAAAAAAAATTATCATTGTTTATGTACCAGTAACCGGTAAGCCAAGTATGCAACTGACATCCTCAAGCGTCGGAGTCATCTCCCCAACAGGTAAATGAAACGTGTTTGTCTCGAGTCGCCACCTCTCAACAAGCGCGCTAATCAAATATTTGTCGATCTGGCTGTTGTCGAGTTGCGCAACCTGATACAACCCCAAATTGAACAGGTTATCTTCTATGCACTCTCTTCTTTTTATTCATATTCGGTGACTGCAATTTTTCAAAAAGCTTGTAGGCTGTGACAAAACAAAAAACAAACTATTAGTTCCCAAAAATAATTAATACGGAGTTTTTAGTGCGCAAAGATTAATATTTCAAAAGCATGCACTAGGAAAATAACCTCGGTATGAGCGAGATTCGGTGGTGCTCGAACAGCTCATAGTGTTGGAAAATCCTCCATCTACATGGTATAAAATATCAATTAATTCATATTTGTAATGATTATTTTATTTATTAATTCGGTTTATAATAAAAAAAAAAGAAACCGAATTTTTTTAAAAAAAATTTATTCTAAACTTTTTTTAAAAAAACAATTACTTACTACCATTTCTTCTCCAAGTACAAACTATAACATAACAGTAGAACCATTTCTTACATTTGGATTCTTTTCTAAACTATTTTGGTTCTTCCATTCCGATTCTTCCAATAAAACTGGAAATTTCATTCATGTTGGTATTAGCAATCAACCAAATAAACTGTACCATAACCATAACAATTAAAAATATACTCAAAATTTATTAAAAAATAAAGGTACATCACTACTTTACAAAACTAACTACAAATACCCTCTATATTTCTCTACCATTACCATATCAACAAACAAAATAAAAAAAATATTTGGATTAAATAGGAAAAAAATGATACCTTGAAATGTTGCTCAAAATAATAGATTGGGAATTGTTTCGGATTCTACTCTCCAAAATACGAAGTTTCGCACAATTGGATCTAAGAAATGAACAAATATGAGAGAGGAAAAATTGAAAAAAGAGTAAGGGAAGATAGAATAAGAGGAGGGGGAGGAGGAAAGAAAGAAGAAGAGGAGGGGAGTCGGGTGGGAGAGGAGAGGGAGAGGGGGAGACGATCCAGGAAAAAAAAAAAAGGAGCTTACCGATTTTGAAATTCGGTTCCTTCCATTGGAACCGAACAAAATCTGTATGGATCCTGTGTGGCGGATAGGGTGTAAAACGGGTGTGGTTTTCATAAAAAAAAAAAAAAGTTCATACCGATTTTCAAATTCGGTTCCAATGGAAGGAACCGAATTTGAAAATCGGCTCTATCTATTATGTGTAATTTTCAGTGTAATCTTACTACTTTCATAAAATAAATCTTTCCAATTTCGATTTATAAAAAAATTTGGAGTATGACATGCATGCCGAGTTTTATATATGATGTGTTCATTTATAGACACAGTTCATTGTTAATCCAGCGGTTCAACTTTTACAGATCAAGCATCTTAATTTCTTCGCTTGTGCTCAAAGAATATATTATGACCATTCGATTCAGAAAAATAAACAATTTCGGCCTATAAAAGAATTCGTCTTTAAATATAGCAAACAATAGTATAAAAAGTTACTTGTTTGCATATTTTTATAGCAAACAATAGTATAAAATTTTTATTGTTTAATTTGCTGTTTTTACCGGTCTTTTTTGGGTCTTTTTGAAGACTTTTAATGATTTTAGATAATTTTTATTAGGAAATTGATCATATGACAACTATTAATCTTAACAACCATGGCAACAACTCTCAAATAACTTTCTAGAAAATCTTAAAAATGAATATTCAAGCAACAACTCTTAGATAAATTCATAGGAAATCTTAAATTTTTTTTTTTTTGTTTTACAAACATGTTAATATATAAACTTGCAGGTTGATTGTGTTGGCTTTTATCCTTGCAGGAAACTTTTACTCTAAGTAAAGGTATCAAACAACAAATTAAACCAACAATTTCTGTGGTATCGCGGATATATATATATATTATTATATGAGGAGGGTTCAAGTGCCTCAAAAGTTGGTGCATCAATTGTGCTTCAATATCTGGACCACACATCAAAAAACAGATCTACGATCCGGATATATCCGTTTTATCTCCTCACTTCCGTCTTCTTTAATTTCATTTTTGTTCCCTTCGCCCGTTGCAACTCGAGCCCCTTCTCTCTAAATTGATCTCTCATGCCATCATCCAAGAGAAGCCACGCCGGGGTCCGGGCATGGGTCCACCGCCGCCCCTGGGAGGCCCAATGAAGCCTTCACCGGGACCTCCACCTCCACCGCCGGGCCCGCCTCTAAATCCTCCGTCATAATCATTCCCTCCGCGGTACGGATGGTACCTTCCCCCGCCGCCGCCGCCGCCGCCGCCGCCGCCGCCGCCGGAGAACCCCTCGCCCCCGCAGCCACCGGAGAACCCCTCGCCCCCGCCGCCACGGGAGTGGCCGTGGCGATAGTTCCCTCCTTGCGTGGGGCTCCCAGACGACCAGCGCGACTGCTTGTGGTGCGGCTTGTCGCTGGAGCGGTCGCCCCGGATCCTGTCCACAAAACGAAAGAGGGTCCTGAAAAAGAAGTGGAGAATTAAAGGTGGAGACTTTGAGTTGAGAGGAGAAGTGGAAGCGGTGCAGAGTGCAGGGAGGGAGGGGAGGGGAGGAAGCTGCTAGGTGTTTGAAGCAAAGCACAAGAGAGTTTCTTTCTTAACTAAGTCCCTCGTTTAAATAAACAAAAAATGAAATTGAAGAAGACGGAAGGGAGGAGATAATACGGATAGATCCGGATCGTAGATCTATTTTTTGATGTGTGGTCCAGATATTGAAGCACAATTGATGCACCAACTTTTGAGGCACTTGAACCCTCCTCTTATTATATATATAGTATCCTTTGTGATATCTATGGTATAATATAAGTAAGCTCACATTAAATAATTTCTGTTAATTTTATATATAACAAAACGTGTATCATGTTTTAAATCTTTTAAATTTCATTATTTCACGTAATTAAACATGGCGGCTGATTTTCCACCAATAGTTCGGCCGGTTCCTGAAGAAGATGGAGGATGGATGACATTGCTCCAATACCTCCATTGACGGTATAATGATATTCATGGCACTGAAATTAGTTGCGATCCAAATCGGATCGCAGGATCCTGAGGCCCTGATCTGATAGTGAAGATTATTTTGAAGAACCCGCCTAAAACCATATCCGTTGGATCCAGATCTCAGGATTCTGAGATCTGATTTAGATCGCAGCTGATACGGTCCCATATTCATGAGTCTGAGTTGGACTACTCTGATGAAGACTTATTGACCATGGCATTGATTTTGATATTTCCTTTGATATTACATTTTAAGTCTGTTATGTGATTGTTGTATGGATGAAACTCGAATATCCTGGCTTGGTTTTAGTTTGTGTAATTGATGTGTTGGAATATTTTTCTGAATATATACTGAGTATACATTTGGATTACTTTGTAAGCTTTCGTAAAGAAATGGAAACGGGCTCTCATTTAGGATTTGCTGTTCTTTTTCAAAAAAAAAAAAAGGAAAATTGTTCTGTAGGATTTCGTCCCTCACTAAATATTATAATTACACGGTCGCTAATACAAGAACTCAAATATGGAAGATTGAGTATCCTTCGATGACACTGAAATTGGCTGGAAGTTATAAAAAAACATAAACTTCATGCGTCTATTGATGGACGGTCCATAGAAGTTACACTATGAGTGTAAATTGTTACACCTGAACCCATATGGGATCTATTTTGTTATACTATTTGTTACTTCTATAGACCGTCCATCAATAGACAGTAGGTCTTACTGATTAAAAAAAGCACCGGTTCCAAGCTCAAAAGATCCAAGTGAACCTTTCACAATTCACATGGTGTAGCTTACTAGGTGAACTTTAAAGGGGATAGATTATAAGAGTAATCATATTTGGCAAGTACTATTTTCTTAGTTTGTTCCTATTAAAACATCATTGTATATGTCTTCAGCAAGAGCTTTGGGACAAAAAGAAAAGGTACGATCGATCGAATAAGAATAATAATGAGATCTTCATGACTGTATTGTGTTAGATACACCGCTCGGATCGATATTTAGCTATATGCTGTATTAACTAAAAGGGAACAGCTACATAGATACCGAAAGTGATACCAAAATTGATACTGTGTTAATATTCATGTTATATGAGTTTATAACTGTATATTCATATTAACTCATTTAGTATTCAAGTTATTGATATCATATATATAACCCACTATATAAAATAAACAGCATACTAGAGCCATTAATTTAAATAGTTTATCAATTAATATGAATACTAATCCAGTCAGTATCAATTTTGGTATCAACTTTGATATTCCTAGCTATAACATTTTTCTTTTCCCAAACACACGCAATATTAGTAGTAAATCAACAATATTCACATAACATGAGGATATGATTGTGAATTTACTTCTTGAATTCTTTTTTAAATTAAAGCGACGTTAATAATTAATTTACCAGACAAAAAAGAACAGAGAATAACAGGGGGAGCAGAATGTAAGGCAGAGAGACAAAGGCAGCTGGAGCCTGGAGAGGAAAGGGGGATTAAACAAATTAAGTGACATGTGAAGAGGATATATACACACGGAGCATTGCTATCCAGAACTTCTCACTCACATATGATCATGAAATTCATGGTATAGTGCATTTGCACGAGTGGTCTGCCACTTACTGTTTACAAATTGCAATTGCTAATTAATATCCCAAATTCTCAATGCAATGTTATATAATCAGGGCAGCTAGACTAATATGAAAATGTTTACATTTCGGGAGCGAAATGCTAATAGTCCAAATTATATCTTGTCACACCAGAAATTTCGATTTATGGTTCCCATTAAATTCATCATATCAAAATATTAAGGGATATAAATTTTTTTCATTTTTGAAGCTTTTTAAGTATTAATTCCGGATTTTTTAAAATCCATGTACAAACAAGCACTATTTTATTAATATCTTAGAGTCATTTTGAAAAATAAAAAAAATACTTAAAAAACTCCAAAAATGGAAAGTTTTTGTATTCCCTAATATTTCGATATGATGAATTTAATGGGAATCGTAAATCAAAATTTTGGACGTGGCAAGATATAATTTAGCCCGTTAGCATTTCGGAGCGAAATACAAACGTTTTCATATTAGTATGGCTCTAATCAGGGGCTATATATAATAACACGCATGTGGTGTGTTGTATATGTACATATGTGCAGCCGCAAAGCTAAAAGTTAACTAACGGAAGTAAGATTAATTAAAGACTTTGATTACGGCCAAGTTGTTGTTTCTTAATTAATTCTGATCTGATTATCTGATTAATTAATTAATCGTGATTTGGGCCCTTTTATACTAATCAATCAACCTTTAGAATCTTCTGTACTTAACTCATAATTATTATATATATGATAGTAACTGACAATGACATGCAATCATATATATGTTACATAATTTAATTAGCATTATGAATCAGCTAATACACGTGCTTAAGAGACTTTGTAAGATACTTAATTCCAAGAAGTGTCTTTTATTGAACTATCTTTGCGTTTGACAGTGATGTAAATGTGGTTTAAGACGAATTAATCCATTAAATTGGTGAGATGTTAATTACACGCATGTGCTTATATTAATTTCTATATTCTTTTTTCTCATAAAATTAACAAATGTTTGACAATGATGTAAATGTGATTTAAGACGAATTAATTCACCAAACATTTGTTAATTTTATGAGAAAAAAAATATAGAAATTAACATAAGCACATGCGTGTAATTAACATCTCACCAATTTAATTAACTCATTACTAGCCGGGATTGTTATCATCTTCGTCTTGATGTGTGTTGTTAATTTTATAAATTCATACAAATACAAAATTAACTGAGATGCCATAATTAATTCCCATCTTCTGCTCATGAATACAAAAATAACATTTTGATTTAGGAGTATGGCTTGGGTGCTACGCGTAATTAGTGGCATATTTTGCTGCAGATGTCTAATTAAACTATTCGATTCATTTTAGATTTGGATATAGATGAGTGACATCACAAACAAAGATGAAAAAAATTAAGCAAGGCTACAAATTAAAAAAAAAGTTTTGACTTATAACAAAAACTAAATAAATCAGCCTTTACAAATTGTTGGTACTAGGTACTAAAAGAGGCAAGATTCCTATATATTAAACATTATAATTGATGGTAGTGGTACCGCAAGGAAAGGTTTAGGTCTTGGAAAGATTACATATGGATATTATATGTTATTCTTAACGACATTGCATCGCATATCTAAAATGAATTAAAAGTTTAGATATTCGTAGCAAAATGTGTCACTAGCAGCCAATCCATACTAGTTGACTCGATCGGTATATATATATAGCTTGAAGTACACAACTATGTTGTACAAGAGAAAAATGGTATAATTAATGTCTATATCCTAACCTGCCTTAATTCCCCATGCTGCCCGATTTCACGTCTCCTAACATATGGCATATACCATTCTTCACGTGGGCCGTTGGATCTCCCTTGAGATTCGCGCTGGCCCAAATCCCGAGGTGATCCAACGGCCCACTTGAAGAATGACATATGTCATATGTCAGAGGATAAGCACTCTGCCCGATTTCACCAAGCAATCGGCCGGCCGGGGCATGCAACATTAATGCAACCTAAGGTGCATTAATCAATCTATAAGTTAAGAAAAAAAAGTGATCAATCTGAACAACCTGAAGGCCATATAATATTCCTAGCTCGTTATGATCATTTTATCAAACACTAAGTCTCTCATCACATATCTAATCTCAAATTCAGACAAATTCTTATTTTTCAGCTGATTTACAAAAATACATGCATCCACCTGGATTTGGATTATATTTAATTGTTCCTTATTTGTTTATCATCTGCAATGAAGTCATGCATGTCCTTGTTAGCTCGAGGTTATGGACTCCATCATTTATAACTTTTGGCTAATAAAAATATATTCAAAAATTAATTGTAGTAATTTATCATGACTTCTTTTTACTTCTACAATTGATTTGTATTGTAATTATTAGTATTTTTTTTTTTGTTTGATCTATTTTGATTTATGCGTTCATAAAAATAATTTTCCTTTACTTATATATGTTCTTAATTAGTTTAGCCAAAGGACAACCTTAGTTATGGTAAAGCAGGACTAAGATGAGTACTCTGAATTTTTAAATATGAGGAGGGATCCAGTGACAATGGTTGTTTTGACAATCTTGACAATGGTATTTTTCAAAAATTTATAAAAAATCTTAAAAATAGAAAAAACTTTACAGAAGTATTACTTAACTTATAGATTGATTATATTTCTGATAATATTCAATTTAAGCGACATTTGATGGCTATCTAAAGAACCGTTAAATTATAAACGTTAAAAAGTGTATAAAATTTTGATAAGGCATCAACCAATATTCAAATTGATTGAAATTTGAAACATCACTAATCTATAAGTTAAATAATGCATTTATAAAACTTTTTTTCATTTTTAAGAATTTTTATAATTTTTTCAAGGGATCCCTCCTCTTTAAATATTCTCCCTTAGAAAATGAAAAGTAACTTTTATTCTATGACCAATATCGAAAAAAAAAAAAGATATATAGATTGTGTTCCACTCCACAACCACAAGAATAAAAAATTTGCCATTTCGGTAGACTGATCAGAACAGTGGATACAATCATACAAGCTCTGTCTATGTCTAGTGTATGATCCTATTTAATCTACCACAGAAACTGAAACTGGGGGAGCCAAACACAAAACACAAACACTGGACGGTGCGGTGGCGGTGGGGGTGGGGGTGGTGTTACCTCGTGGGCATGTGCATGTGTTGATGGGTCCTGGTAATTTAGTATCCAGTAATATCTAGCTAGCGTCTACAGAAAAACTGTCCATATATAGCGTTCGTAAGTTACATTTCGGGATGCATCTTTTACGTTCTGTACACATCCTGAGACGGATCTAATTAAGAAATTTTTAAGCCGGGGCGCAAATTATCTAATTTATGAAACATAGAGCTCTGTTACATTGTATTTTGCTGAACAAATCATTAAGCCCAGACACAATAACTACAAATGTAAATAAGTATTGTCTGATATAAAGAAAAAATTAGTACTGGTTAATATATTTTAAAAATTAAGTCCAAACACATCTATATATATATGAACGGTTTTTTAAGGGACGCAGGATGTTTCCTTTCAGTATTTGATCGAGCACAACAAGCTATATATACATGCCACTATTGTAGCTGTCACTGTGGAATTTGTTCTGCTTTACTCTTCCCCATCTGCATCCCCAATGATCAAACCGAATCCCGGGTTTTAAGAGGGAAAGGCAGGCAGGTAAAGAGACATATGTGCGCTCTCTGACAAAGGACTTCCTGTCGAATTATTTTATATAAACTCCACTCATTTCAAAATTTGGTAATTTTTTTGCATATTTCCATTATTAATTTTTTTTTGCTGTTACCAGTTTCTAGAATTATTGCTGCTATGTTGCTGTGTTTCAGTGTTTGCTTGCTTGCCTGCCGGCCTGGAAACTGGAAAGAACTGAATCCGAATGTCTTTGCCTTGAGAAGAATAAATCATGTTTGTTGCTGGGTGTCAAATTAATTGCTGTGCCTTATTATTAATTCCGTGGGATGTATATCCCTACTGTACTGCAAAATGCAGTAAGTAAGGGGATGAGCACTCTATTCCGCCAGTGCAATATATAACAACGAGTAAATATAATTTTTTGTGTGCGCACCTCGAAAAATATATTAAATCGCACCTTCAAATTTTGATTTGTATGGAACAATAGATTATTTATGAATTCATATCGGGATCTCCATTTAAAACCGTTGGATTAAATCAGACTGTTTAGACTGCTTATATTTAAAAAGGCCCCCTAAAATCTTAATCGGATCTTCTTGATCTGTCCGATTTAATCCGATGGTTTTAAATGGAAAAGCGGGATCCTATTATTTCTTTTGGAATAACAGTAGATATGGACTCGATTATTTATATCAGAACCTTATGGAATACAAATGTCACATTTAAAAATTCTCAAACAAATACTTAAAAAAATTTAAAAATGAAAAAATGTTTGTATTCCGTAAGATTTTGATATAAATAATCTATTTAGCTATATAAATTAAAATTTAAAAGTGATTGATATATTTTTTGAGGTGCACTCACAAAAGAAGCTCCCGGTGTATTTGCTCTGTAACAAAACCACCACCTTAATTTAGTCCCAAGTAAGTTGGGGCCAGTAATTATAGAACATTAAAACTCAATTAATTAATTAGATTTCATTTGAAGAATAATCAAATCATATGGGAGTCTAATTAATTGTGAAAATCTTTTAATCCCCCAACTTTCATCCCCATCCTTGTCCCCCCAAGTAACTATAAGAATATCACTATTGATTAATAGAATCTACCCAATGTCCCAATTCCTCCGGTTATCACTTTGCCCAACCCTCCGACCGTCGCTCCGGCCGCCCCACCGACCATCGCTCCGATTACTTCACCGACCGTCACTTCGGCCACCCACCAACCATCGCTCCGTCCACCCCTCCAACCGTTGCTTCGGCCACAACTCTAGAGATCTAAAGCTTCATCTCACCCTCTCCAATTGTCGCTCCGATCGCTGCTCCGGTCGTAGCTTCGACCAGTCTTCGTTCATGCATGTTGGAGGATGGCGAGCTACCTTATTTCCTTCCTCTTTTGCTCTTTGACCACTACTTACCTCTCTAAGAACTTCCTACTTTTTCATGAGTTTCGACACCATTTTACCATCTCTGTATAGCTCTCGTCATTGTCATATATTTAAATGATCTACAAAAGTTAAAGAAGGAGAAGACTTTGACAAGAGTATAAAAAAGTTAAGAAAATTACATACATGTTAGATATATATATAAACACCGGCTTCAAAAATATAAATACCCAGGATAACAATATAAACACCTAGCTTCGAAATATATATATTCACAAGGAATTGAAATATAACTATTTGACTTCAAAATATAAACATTTGGCTTTAAGATAAACACTTAAATTTGAAATATAAACATCTTGCTTTGAAATATAACCACCTGGATTTATAGTATAAACACCCAGATTTGAGATTTAACCATCTGACTTTTAAATATAAATACGTGGGGTTTTGAGATAAACACTTGGATGTGAAATATAAATACTTTGTTTTGAAATATTAACACCTGTGATTTAAAAGCATCTGGATGTGAAATATAAATACCTAGTTTTAAAATATAACCACTCGACTTTGAAATATTACCTGAAAAATAAAACATCTAGTTTTGAAATATAAATATCTGGACTTGCGATATAAACTCTTGGTTTTGAAAAATAAACACCTATAGCGGCATATGAGGCATTGCACTGCAACATGTTTTGACCGGTCAACACGTTTTGACATGTGGCGCACTCTAATCGGAGGGGACAGAATTGGAGGATTTTTGTTGAGGGACTAATAGTCTAACCCATATTAATATTAGCGTATGTATTTATGTACGTAATAATGTCTTGACAAGAAGTAGATATGGACAGTGTTTTTTTATTCTGCAGTTGTTATAATTAATACCCCGTTTGGTAGATGTAGTAAAAGTGATTTAAGTTTTTAAATCAATTTTAAGTCACCAAACGGAAATGATTTAAGGTGTAGTAAGTTAACGCAGCTATATAGGTGTAGTAAACTAAATCATCAACATTTCACATCTTTTACACATAACATCAATTTACTTCATTTATTTACTTCACTACCACCAAACACCACTGATTTAAGGTGATTTAACGTTTTACTCTACTTTAACTTACTACACTTACCAAACGGGGATTGGCGTAAAAAATGACTGAACGCGCGTACAGTAAGTACTACAGTTCGTAGTACTAACTAATAATCAATCAGAGGAATATATTTATTATACGGTTTAATTCCAGCACATGTAGTCAAATCGTGATTAGTTAACGTCAAATCTTAGGATGCAGAAATGATTATGAATTCGTACGAAACATGACTAAATTAATAACCAAATGTTTTATACAAACAAAGAATGTGCATCGAATAAAAAACCTCTTCGATCTCTTCACACGCAGGTGACGTACGTCGGCTGCAGGCTGGCTGCTTTATACATGTTCTCTCTTATATTACATATAATCAGTTATCTATCACTGATTGCGATTTGTGATTTGTGATTTGTGATTTGTGATTTGTGATTTGTGAAAGACATGTTTTGATTTTGTTTCTGGAAATTCATCTTAGCTAGCTAGCCTCGTTAGCTTAGGTAGCAATATATATATATCAGCCATCGATCAGGAATCTCTTTTGTGATATGATTATAGTTTAGGTTCGGCAGATATATATATATATAGGCTTATGAATTAGTACGTAGCTAGCTAGCCATATTTTTCAAAAAAAAGAAAAAATTAAAAATAATTAGTAGCTAGCTAGCCATGATCTTAATCATAGGCCAAATCCCAATTAATTAAAAATAACGATGCAGTAATTCTTAGAGACGACCTTGAGATATTAGGGACTAGTACATCTCCCAGAGATGTCGTAAAAATAAATCCCAATGTATCTATATTGGGTGTCATTCTAAATTTTTTGGGAGCAAATTTCATCTCAATCTCCAACGGATTCCCAAAATATGGATCCCAATACATTTAAACTGCGCCAAAATATGGATCCCACTACATTTGAACGGTCTGGATTTTGCTCTGGTTTTGGGAAGTCATACAAAATAGCTCGATTTGGCTCTGGTTTTGGGAGTGCTAAAAATAGGGATAGCTGTTTGGGTATCTCTTGAAGACGGTTTTCTCTCCTTAATTCTCAATTTTTAGTTATAGGAGTGTTTTACGACGTCTTTTAGAGATGCTCTCACGAGATAACTAACGGCATACTCATCATTAATTGATCATTAATTGTTGCTTGTAAAATAATAAGATCGCCAATCTGTATTATTTGATATTAGAAAAATATACGGCATGCTCATCTTGAGATAGGGACAATATGGCACTTACCTTGACAACTAATCTTGGCAACTGTATTTTTTTAAAAATTTAAAACAATTATAAAATGTTAAAAATGGAAAAAAAAAAAAAAGAAGAAGTTTGTAGATGTATTATGTAACTTATAGACGGATAGTATATTAAATTTCAATCAATTTGAAGTATTGTTTGATGTTTTATCAAATTTTTTATGTAATTATTTAACGGTTGTAATTTAATGGATTTTTGAAAAGCTACGGAATATCACTTAAATTAAATTAAATATAATTAGAAACATAATCAATCTATAAGTTAGAATAATGCTTTCGTAACAATTTTTTTTTTAAGAATTTTAATGATTTGTTTCAAAATTTCTAAGAATCTTATTGTCAATACTGTCAAGATAAGCATTGTCAATGGATGTCTCCTCTTTCAAGATTGTGCTGGTACGTAGTTCCTCAGGTGTGCCAATTTATCTTTTGTAATTTGGCACCAAACTGCCAAAGTTGTTGTTTTTACCTACTAAATATTGGTCAAGCACTAAATTGGCTCCTCCAAAATATTGGATTTGTATCTGCTACCATTATTTTCAATGGTAGGATGCTACCATTTTCAATGACATTGAGACCCACAAAAAAGAAAAACCCCCCTATTGCTAAATCTGGACCGTTTAAATACAATGGTCGTCATAAAAGAATGGCAAGGTCCTGCCAATGGAATTAATAGTAGCAGATACGGACCCCAAAATATTGCATCGTTTTTAAAAATTAAAATGTCTCTTTATGCATTAATTATTATATTGTAGAACCCTATTAAAATTTCATGGTTGTCTCTTTATTTAATTAATCATATTTATTAATTAAGTACGTAATATATTTGTCCCTAGAAAAGTAATTTCATTTTTCAGAAAGATATATAGTTAGAAGTAAAAATTACATATATAAATAAAAAAATATTTTTGTACACGGTATATATATACTCTGCTCGCCTATCTTTATGTCATGAGATTCTGACTTCATCCCTGAATACTGGCAACAAATTTAATTTATATTCACCTGGCAGTCTGGATCGAGTGCATTCGAACAAAATGCTGAATTAAAACTTGCTGCAGCTTGCATCTTGATCTTGCATCTGTGTTTCCAAATCAAGAGTAGTTTAATTACTTAAGAGCAAACTTTTGCAATGCATGCTACAATTGTGGGTCTGAGCCCCAAGGCTTGAAACATATATAATTAACTCTGACCCCTATTTCTAACATGTATACAAAATGAAATGAAATGAAACAGCATTTTTATTATAAATGTCACAAATTGAGAAATTACTTAAAAATGATGGCATAACATATATAAGTTATAAACTTATAACTAATATAAATTTTGAAACTTAATCTATTTTGCATGCATATGATTATGTTTGAATTACAGGTTTCTACCTTTCTGTTTAGATATACATTTAGGTACTTGCATCAGTTTCCTTGTGTGGATTCTGATTATATGGATTTAGATGTAATAGGTTTTATGTACCTGATTATTTCTCCTTAAAAGAAATGGGAGAAGGTGGACTTTTGATCCACTTCAAGACAAAAAAAAAATATTAGCAACAACTTCATTCAATCATCAGCATGGTACTTCCATCTCCGTCTAAAACAAACTTGTTTGAATCTCTCAACTTAACTGATCGAAGGGGTATAAATAAATTATCTATTTGTCTATATATATAGATGGTTTATTTATTGGTTTTGTACGTAGCAAGTGTAACTAACTATTTTTTTTTTTAATTTATAGTGCGATCAATCATGACTCTACTTATTAATTAAAGTTTGGAATTTGGACCATCTTAAGAATAACAAGTTACTCCAAAAATAAAATAACATGCCAAATATTTGCTAGCTGCTCATGATCACATATTCTTGTAAAGTCCATGTATATATCAATTATGCTGGTCAAATCCAATACGTCCAATTCAATAACAGTCACAGCTAGCTGGCTATATCATCATCATGTATTCATATTCGGACTAAGGACGACATATATATTGTCACCCAAATATATATCCTATCCTTGAATTTTGATAGAAAGGTCCAGAATTCTGCTGTAACGATCGTGCCATCGCGTCAAACGCAGATCGAGCAGATACGTACCCGGCCCCCAGAATCCTTAAATTTCGATTTTTTGGTCTGAATAAATAAATGTCCCAGGGAATACTATTTAAATTATTTTATTTTGAGGAAATAGTATTTATATCAAAGCTAGCTTACCAGGAAGATTAGTACTTCTAGGCCGTGTTCTGCAGACACGGAATTGTTACTGTTTGTGTGGGAAGAAAAAAATTATGTGAGAGCAGATTTTTTATTTCCCACATAAACAGTAACTCACCGCAGCGCGCTGAACATGGCCTTTAGGGTACGCTCCAAAAGGGGAGGGGAGGGGAGGATTGACCAAGTTTGAAGTTACATGTCTAATGTCATGTTAGTTGCTCCACAACTACAATTATTAGAGAGGAGAGAAGAATAACAGGATACAAATTGTAATTATGGAGCAACTAACATGACCTTGGGCATGTAACTCCTGCAAACTTGATTAGCCCTCCCCTCCCCTCCCCTCCCCCCTTCTGGAGCATACCTTAGGGGTGGCAGTAAGACTAGCGCGTAGCTCGCAAATCGCTCGTAAATCATTCGGGATTGATTTGTTATGAGCTCGCTCGATATACAGTGGGCCGAGCTATTAACAAGCTTGGCTCATTGAGCTCGTCAAAACAATTGATATGTGTTATTTATATACTGTATTGTAGATTTTTAATACTTTCTCTGTCCATAAAAGAATGAATTTGTAACAAAAGTCAAAGAAAATAGTGGAAGAGTGAAATTATTTTTATGCCCTCAATTAGTAGAAAAGTGAACATTCTTGGAAGGAGACGGGAGGCATTTTAAGAATTTCGTAATATATTTTTTTTTTTGAGGAAGAAAGTGGATTCAAATAAAGTGTATAAATTCATTTATTAAGGAACAAAGTTTAAGGGGTATAAATCTATTTATTAAGGGACGGAGGAAGTATATTATTACATGAATTAAAAAATAGATATATAACAAATTTCTATAAAAAAAATATATAAAGTTATGTGATTGATGTTAGTAATTTTGTTGATTGTTATGTAAATTTCGATAAAAAAATGTATAAAATTATTAATAATTAAATGGACTTAGACGAGTTCTAGTTCGATTAGCTTATTGATTAAACTAATGAAAACCTCCGTGCTTCGCGGCGGGGCAAGGAGCTGTATTGTAATCGCATTAATTAGTTAAATAAATGGAACATGGTTTTTATATGAAGGGTTTAGGTTTTAGATGGATGGTTGAGATTGATTTGTATTAAAATGACTCTCATCCTACGGTAAACGCGTTTTCTAGATTCCTTTTTGCAATTTTTGCTATTCTATCCAAGTAGGGTACAAAAACTGTATAGATTGCATGACAGTGAAATCCCTACAATAACAGATGATATTTCATTGAATACCTCTCCATTTTAAAAAAAAAAAGGACATAGCGTGAACTTATCTGAACCGTCAGATCGCGATATCTAACGGCCATGAAGCCCAAATCAACCACAATCCGCCATTCTTCCCCCTCTTTAGAGGGGTATATATGAGTTGAGTTTGAGCCGATACTTTTGGCTCGGAACCATAATGCTTAATGAGCTGGTACACCATTTACACCTCTAAATGATTGGGTTGGACAACTCTGGGTCGGGTCTAACCCGTCTAGGTTTCTGAGTCGCTCGGGTCTCGGATACTTTAGATTGTCTAGGTTGTTCGGGTCAGATATCTCAAATTTTCTTTCTAGGAGAATGAATATTGGACCTAGCATAAACCTTTCCTTACCGGTGAGACCCTCAGGCTGAGTTAGTCGGATCATTTTCTTTGAATTTCTCGGATCGGGTTGATCAGACCCTCAGATTTATTTTCTTAAAAAAAAAAAAAAGACACAGGAAGAGAAGAATTAACAGAAAATAAAATAAGAAGTAAATAGATATATTTAATTAGTTTGAGGGGACAGGGAATAAAGTTTGGCCGCAGGACGGGTCATGATATATAATTATATATATACATACGAAAACTAGCTAGAGGTAAAGAATAAACAGCAAAGATAATTTTTTTTTTTATTATGCATCTGATACGACTGCTTGTCTGCATGCAGTAAGTTTTTTCCAGCACCATCTCAAGTTCTCTGTCAATATATAACACCAAAACCTTTTCCTGTTGCAGCTAATTATATTATTCCATGCATGTGGCATTTGTTTTTTTTTTTTTTTTTGAGTGAAGCATGTGGCATTTTTTCATTGTATCACAATTCACAAACACGTCTCTCTTTTTTGTGCTTTTTTTATGCGTAGCATGCAAGATATCTTGTGTTGCCTCAGAATTTCCATTTTTCAAGCCGATAATTAATTGGCTTGAGCGGAAAATGGGGAAAGAAGTTACACGACATCTTATTCAATGGACGTGCGTTACATATTAGTATATTACTTGCCGTTAAAATATAATTATCTTAGACAAAAGGTAATGAGGATTGAGGAGCAAGAGGAGAGATTCATCATTCATTGACAATGCTTAATTATCTTGACAATGAGAATTTAAAAAAAATATAAAAAAATCATTAAAAATTCTCAAAAATAGAAAAATGTTGAAAGAAGTATTGTTATAGATTGATTATTTTTTTTTATCGTATTCATTTTAAGTGATCTTTGATAGTTCTTCAAAGATATGTTAAATTACAACCGTTAAAAAATGTATAAAATTTTGATAAGTCATCAAACGATGTCGAAATTGATTAAAATAAAATAACACATTTTTTTATTTATAATTTTATTTATAATTTTATTAATTTTTTTTAAAATAACCATTGTCAAGGCTATCAAGATAAGCATTGTCAATGGATCCCCTCCTCCCAAAAGGCCCATGCCATTAATTAGCTAAGGTATGTGGAACAAAATGCAGCTAACTACAAACAAGTAGAAACCTGTTTGACATACTTCGGTAGAAACATAGAAGATAAACATGAGTGAGACTATTGCGCTTTACGAAATGCAATGGTGCTGATACTTCGGTTATATATCTCAAAGTTCACAATTTAAATGGCTGATCCAATTTGCTTTCTATAATCTACATATTGAAACTTAATTGTATACTAAGTTTTTAACTTTACAACTATTTTCTTTTGTATTAAACAAATAAACCTTTTTATATACAAATTTTGGTACATTTTCCTGCCACTTTAAAAAATGTTAGAAAATAGTAAAAAATTAAAATATGTGTAATTTAATGTCTATCAAGTGATAGTGGGTGAAACAAATATAATAAGCTTATGCCAACTTAATTAACTAATTTTAATTTAATCAGCCTTACGAAATATATGTAGCCAGCCAGATCGATAAGAAAAGCAAATTTTATCAGAATTCTAAATCAAAACCATCACAAATTCACAACGCATAAATTCAATTCTGAAAATCATGGTCACACGCTGTACGTATATATATAGGTATGCATGCTTGGAACTTTGAACTTTGGATGAATGAACGTATATATCATCTCACAATTTGGACTGTCAGAACTCATAACTCACAAATGTTTGTGGATTTCACATCGCCCGCCTTAAGGTAAAGTGCGGCATGACGTGTAGACCATTGGATCGCCTCAAAATTCAAGCCTACACAAATTTTGAAGTGATCCTAACGTTTTACGTGTCATGACGCACTTTACCTTAAGACAGAGGATGAGCACTCCTTGTGTTTGTGGCATGCATATATATATATATGGATGGTTCAACCGCTCATTTGTTGCTAGTTCAGTAATTCAGCCCAAGTTGATAGTTCATCAATCATCACTCATGCATCAACCTGCCTCAAGCTAGCTATTATAAACGACAAACTAATTATTATTTTGACCATTAGGTTCTTTTCTTGATCTCTTCCTCATCTTTTCAACACATGCATGTTTTGTGGGCTGGGCTATATATACATCCAGCCGTCTACTATATATAACATGGATGTGTTCAAATTATTAATAATGACAGTTAATTAAATTTTAATCCTCAAATCGGACGGAGGACGGGGATAGTTCCTCTCAGTCTAATATACACGGTCATTGTCAGAAAAACTGATGATGTTCATAGCCAATTATTTGATTTTGGGAGGATCTACTCCATAAGAAATATTAATAAACAACCTTTATATTTTCACAGATTGAATGGACTGGATTTACTATCAAATAGACACCAATTTAACAAAATCAATTAATAATGCTATATATATTTGCAACCATATATCATAACTTGTTAACTTAGTCAGCAGATATATAGGTTGACCTATATATAAATTGTAAAATCATCGGGTAACATTAATTAAACATCGAAATAATATACAAATACGTAACCTAATTTGATGCAATTTTTGTAACATTTAAAATAAAATAAGAACCAATTTCGGAATTCAGTGATGAGGAAATTAATAATAGGATATTGCAAATGCAATGAACTCCTTGTTTTCTTTCTCTGTAGCCCTTCTTTGGCTGCAGGGACTTCGAGAGCTCTAGCATATATATATATATTTTGCCATAAAGAAATGTATAACTTCAAAACAATATATTAGTCTCCAAAGGGGAAATACTGATTAAAAACAGAGAGTAGAAGCATATATAATGAAGGAAATTAAACAAGAACACTTGAAGGAAACGGCAAAATCTGATTCTTATATGATAGGGAATATGACCCAAGATCCCCCCAAACTATTGGATTGTGACAAGTTGGTCTTCGAACTTTTAATTGTGACAATCACCTCCCGAACTATGCATCTTGTGACAAATGACCCCCCAATTCTTAATTTGTCATCTAATACTCAATTATAAGGCATGAAATGACCAATATACCCCCATATGTTTGTTATCCAATATTTAAAATATATATGTTTATATTTATAATGTTAATTTACAAAAAAATATTAATTATTCCGAAAATTATAGGTAATATAATAAATATTGGAAATACAAAACTGATCATATTTTATTTATATGAAACTAAAAATATAATGAATTAAAAATATTAATTAATTTAACTTGATGGTTACAAAAAAATCATATTTTTTTCAATCTAAGTATATTACGTAACGATATAAAAAAATAAAATAATACATATAAAATAAAATAATATTATAAAAATTTTAGTGTGGTTATTAAATTATATTACTATGATAATTAACAATATTTTTTTACAAATAAGTACTCCATAAACATAATTATGTTAAATATTGTACAAATAAGCACACAAGGGTATATTGGTCATTTCATACCTTATAATTAAGTATTAGATGACAAATTAAGAGCTAGGGGGTCATTTGTCACAAGATGCATAGTTCGGAGGGTGTTTGTCACAAATAAAAGTTCGGGAGCCAACTTGTCACAACCCAATAGTTTGGGGGAGTCTTGGGTCATATTCCCTATATGATAACAATTTTTGGCCTAAAAGGCTAAAACAAAGAATATTATGGTGGGTTAATTAGTTGAGCATGCAATTCTCCCAAATAATTATCAGCACTAAACAAAGGAAAACGTGTCTTGTATGTTTTGTGTGTTTCTTGTACTTCGTTTCATTTTAATACAAATGACAGCTACTGTCAGATTAAAAAAAAAAAAGAAAAAAAAAAAAACTAAGCAAAGGAAAACTGGTAAAGTAAATACTTCCTCTGTTCACAAAAGAATGAATTTATAGCAAAAGTCAAAGAAAATAGTGGAAGAGTGAAATTATTTTTATGCCCTCAATTAGTAAAAAAGTGAACATTCTTGGAAGGAGACGATGGGCATTTTGAGAATTTCGTAATATATATATTTTTTTGAGGAAGAAAGTGGATTCAAACAAAGGGTATGAATTCATTTAATTGTAGATAAATTGTAAAGGGTATAAATTCATTTAATTGTGGACGTATGAAGTAATAATGAAGAGTTTTTTTTTTGAGAAGTGAATAATGATGAAGAGTTGAAGACAGAAAGGCAACTGAGGAAGAAATAACTAAAACGATGGAGCAAAGGGAAAGATATATCAAAGAAGAGGTAGTAGAATTAATGGAAAGAAGTGAAAGTAAGTTACCCAAAAGAAAGAAAGAAAAGAAATAAAAAGAAACATGCGCCTTTAGGCAAACCTAGGGATTTCAATCACCTACTTCGCAGTACCTTACGATATAGTAGGTGAGCTGTCTGATTGCTTAAAAATTCGTACTAATTAAATCTCAAAAACCCCCTATCAATTTAAAGGTCGTCGTTGTGTACTGCGCCGTACTGCACTAGCTAGAATGCAGAATGAAATTAGTATATTATACTGTATACGATTACTTGGGAATGCACTTTTTTTTTCTGTTTCATATATGGTTGCAGACTTGATAAATTAAGCTCCATCTGCTCCAGGCATCCTCCATTTTAACTTTTTTTTTTTTTTTTTTTGGGTTTCTCTGACTAAAAAGGTTGGTGTCTGAATTTGTCAGAGTGAAGTGGTGTTGCTGGAATTCGTTTGAGAAAAAAGGAGGGAAATATATATATATATATCCAGGGTGCATGCATGCATTGAGAAAAATAATTATTCGACTGGCACTTGACTGGAGAAAGAAAAGGAGCATTATGCTTATGCAGCTAGGCTAAGCAATAGCGATAGCATAGACATGGATATTGTCGGATAGTGAAAAAAATTTAGAATAAGTTCTGTCTGATCCAGAGAGAGAATGTGTTGTTGCTGTCTATCTTTTCAGGTGTCAGCTCAGGTTAAAATAATGGGTGCTGATACAATGCCTCCCAACCGGCTGCCCCCAAAATGCCCCGAAAAAGAAAAAATAAAAAGACATATTACAAAACGTTCTGAATGAATTATGGAAAGAGATGGACAGTTTACAAAACGTTCTAAACTAATTTTGAGAACAGATTGGCAGTTTACAAAACGTTCTAAATGAATTTGAGAATAAATGAGAAGTTTACAAAACGTTATAAACATTCTAAAAAACAAAAAAACAATTTACAAAACGTTGTAGACATTCTAAAATACTCTCCCTCTCTTTCTCTCCCCTCTCTCTCGCCCTCTCCCTCTATCTCTCCCTCTCTCCCTCTCTCTGCCAGCGCATCAAGAGCTCCGGGGGCATAGAGGGGGAGTAACATCTTTATCCTAAAATAATACTTCCTTTGTCCACAAAAGAATGAATTTCTAGCAAAAGTCAAAGAAAATAGTGGAAGAGTGAAATTGCTTTTATGCCCTCAAATAATAGAAAAGTGAATATTCTTTAAAGGAAACGAGAGGCATTTTGAAAATATTGTAATATATATATTTTTTTTTGAGGAAGAAAGTGGATTCAAACAAAGGGTATAAATTCATTTAATTATGGACAAGTTGTAAAGAGTATAAATTCATTTAATTGTGTACGAAGGAAGTACAACCCAAGATATATTAACGATTGATATATTATATATCAGCACTCAACGACAGCGGTGCACTGTGGTGGGTTGTTGTTGTTCAACATGAAAAGCGTAATATATGTCCAAGAGCTTTTATAAAAAAAAATGGTAATGCCCATGACCCCCTAATCTTTTAACTTTTGACAAAGTGCCCCCTAATCTTTTATTTGTGACAAACACCTTCCCAAACTAATCAATCTATGACAAATTGCCTCCAAATAATAATCACATCCACAATTATCAATTGTGGATTGGAAAAGACTATACTACCCTTTGAACTTTGTTGTGTATTTATTGAAAAACACTTGTACGTTCTGGCCATATTGGAAAAAACTCGAAAAAGAAAAAAATAAATGTCAACACTCCAATCTCCTGCTCTTTCAAACTGAACTGAACTTACTGCAGTAAATATAACACAGATACACATCCAAGGCCCAATCCTTCAAAACCAGAAATTCGTTCTGGGCCTCATAACTCGGCCCATAATAAATGCAGGCATCCAGGTTCCCAGGCCTCAAAACCAGAAACCCATTATGGGCCGCGCTTCACGGCCCATAAACTTTCTACTCACTGAAATAGAAACAAAACAAAACAAAACAAAAGCGAGATATCATACGAGCCACTCAGAACCAGAGATATGAGATCAGAATAACATCCCTCTCTTCGGACAGCGTTGGAATTGCTAACGGAACAGCTTTTACATCAAAACTGACCAAATTGCCCCTATGATTAGCGATACATTCCACTTCTTCAGCGAGGGTATTTCGGTCAGTTTAGATACAACAGCTGTGTCCCATAAGTCATAAGTAATTCTAGCGCTGTTCAAAGCAACTCACTCTCGTCTTCTCAGTAATCCTTTTCATCTGAACAAACAGAGAAGAAAAATGCTGGTAATAAACCAATCGCCGACGGGAGCGCTCTCCGGCCGGCGATTACCTCCGCCGCCGCCTACTCTCTTCTCGGGGTCCAGACACTCGCTCAGGAGAGCGCGCCATGGGAGAACCTCCTTCAGGCCGCCGCTGCTTTCACTCTGCAGTCCCGATTCTGCCGGTCCGACCGCAACGTCCAGTCGAACCCCGGCTCCGCAGGGAACGGCTGGAGGGATGCCGCCGCCCCCGCAGCAGCAGCCCGTGTCGCTCGCAGAGGACGGAGTGCCGCTGGAGGGAGTGATTCGGATTGAGAAGCCGGGGGAAAGTGACATCTATCAAAAGATTCAGTCATGGGGGTGAGTTTTGGAGTTTGTTATTACCATTTGGGTCATTGGATTTAGGGTTGATTTGATTGAGAATGGCTTTCATAGACAGAAGAGTACTCAATGGAATCTATTCCGCATATACCGGGCAAGTCTGGTAAATCATATTGCCACAGAAGAACCGGCAAATGCAAATGCATAACACCAGTGATTTTATTTGGTCAATTTCAAATTCGAATGCAAATGAAATGAAATATGATCCCTCTATATCTACTTCAGGACGATAGTCCCCAATTTATCGACAGTATACTTATGCATAGAAAAAAGTTCTTGGATTTAGATGAAATTTGAAAATAAGGCATTTTAAAAACTTGTATATTGTTAAGAAGTTTTGTTATGCGTTCTATGTTATAGAGAGGACATACACGATATTTTTTTTCTGCAGATGTGTTCATATATATTGACAGGTATATGAAACTATCGTTGTAGGGAGAATTAGATGTGTACATAACTTATGATACTTTCTTCAGTGTTACATTTTTTTTTTTTTTAAATTAGCTTCTTCTTTCATATACATCAGGCAAATAGGTGTGTTGGCTGGTGGGGATGTACTTTGCCTTCTTATGTTCTCAGCCATAGGAAGATTCAGCCATGGCCTCCCCTTTCTTGATTTGGAGACCTTGAAAACTGCAGATCCCTTTATTGCCGGTTCGTAGTCATATTTTCTTTGGTATGAAACGCTGATTCCAAAAGTTGGTTCAACATTTTTATTTATCATTTTCTGTGTAGGATGGATACTTAGTGCATATTTCTTTGGAGCTTACGGTGATGATGGGAAAGGGAAGAATGGAAGTTCCAGTGCTGTCTTTGCTGCAGCTAAATCATGGGCTGTTGGAATCCCGGTAAATTTTGCATTTTTAGGTTGAAAAACCTTTCATGCTGCCATCTTACTGCTCTGATATCGTATTTGTTCGTTGCATTCTCTTGCAACATTTTACAGATATATTGTTGAATGCACATCTCTTAAAAAACTTCTTCTTGTAAGGTATTATAAGAAAGTAATAATTGAAATTCTTGGGTAGATGATCGTTACTTAAAGCCGTTTTTTTTTATTCCAAATTTCAGTTGGGAATTGGCATTAGGGCAGCAAAACTGGGGCATATACCTGCTGCTCCTTTTATACTTGTAACTATGGGTAGTACTGGCGTATTGCTTATTTTATGGAGATTTATTGCTTCAAAAATCCTCTCTGCTGGCCAGGAGCAGCAAAATGATGATTTCAGACGCGGCAACCCTTTTGAACTCTTCGAGGTTAGCATTAAACTTTGCTACAAAATTCTGTGCTATGGATAGATAAATGGCATTTTGTTCAGATACAGTTACTGAGAAATCAACCAGGAATATACGATAATGTGGATTGCAGATGATCTTACCTTTGGAAGGAACTGTGGTTTGGTTACTTCAGAATAGCATAAAGATGTTTCTTTTAGTTCCTTTTACATTTTTGTCGCAAGATAAATTGCATGTGAAAAGGATGGGATAGATAGGTTTTTTAAATTTTGGTAACATGAAAATGGCTTATTAATTAAGAGGTTTTATTCTTCTTTCAGCTACTGACGTCTTTGGTGCGGAGATGGTGATATGAGGCGCCACTTCCATGCGCTCAACCAATTAATGTAATGAGCTGTTAAAACGTAGTGAAATATAATCCTTGGAGAAGGTCTGTCAATTTTGCCCTTTTTGACGAAGTGAGATGATCACCTGGTAGTTGATAAATTAATAGTGAAACTGATTGTTATTTGGGGGAGAAAAAAAGTAGATATGGAATGTGATTGTTTCATATGTCCCTTGTAAGTTTGTTGTACTTCTGCAAGAAGAAAACAGAGCTGCTTTAGTACCATGAATGAGTATATAACAATAGGATAAGTATGTTCCGTCCCTGACATTGCCTCCAGAGTTATGTGATGCGCTGGCAGATTGCTGTACATTTAGAACGTTTTGTAAACCGGTGTCTCAAGTTGACAGTTTTGCAATTTTGTAAACTGTCTTTTAGAAAGAAAATTGTCTTTTAGAACGTTTATAACGTTTTGTAAACTGTTTTTTAGAAAGGGTGCCCATTTGTTGCTCATTTAGAACGTTTTGTAAACTGTCCATTTGCTGTCCATCTCTTCCCAAGATTCATTTAGAACGTTTTGTAATTTGTCTTTTAGAATAATATATCAAATAAATAAAATGTCAGCACATCACATGGTGTGAGGAGCAATGTGGCAATGTGCGCGGCGCCCTATCATTGTCCTATAACAATATTTCAGTTGAACCTGACTTTTGTATGAGATTGAGAACATGGGTCAAATATGCAATAGCAACTCAAAAAAAAAAAAGCAGATTTATCTCAGGAACAAAAAAAAAAAAGCAACAGAAAAAAAAAAAAAAGGAACAGATGAAGAGGAATTCAAGCCCATTACGAATTACAACAAAGTTTTGCACCAATTACAAGTTTCATAAAACTTCAAGCCCATGATATGTTTCACCAATTTAAGCCCATTATATATTCCCCAAAATTTAAGCTCACTGCAAGTTTCATAAAACTATTATGAGGCCATTACAATTTCACAAAATTTTAAGCCCATTATAAGTTCCACAAAATCTTAACCCCAACATAAAGTTTCCCAAAATTTTAACCCATTTAAAGTTTTTAAAATTTAAAACCCATTACAAGTTTAAAATTCTAATAAGCCCAAAAATAAACCCCTCCTTTGACAATGTAGTAAAATTAATTTAAGGTGATTTAAGGTGTTTTAAGTCACCAAACGCAAGTAATTTAAGGTGTAGTAAATTAACACAGCTATATAAGTGTAGTAAACTAAATTACCAACTTTTCACATCTTTTATCCATTTTACCAACTTTACTTCATCTATTTACTTCACTACTACCAAATACTACTGGCTTTAAGGTGATTTAGTGTTTACTCCGCTTACGCTTGCCAAACGGAGGGAAAGTTTGTAAATGCAACAGGAGGATGTGTCCAACCAACGTTTCTTTCACATTCTGTCTCGTCATCACTCTCCAGTGCCTCTGCCTCCTCACATTCTTTCCTCTCGAACCCTCTCCAATTCTCTAGACTCGTAATCATTTCCCTTCCCTTTCACTTTCTGATCAATTTGAATTCTCCCTTCTTCTCTTGTTATAAAGATGGAGTTAGAACAGACCCAACATCCCATCTTCATTCACCTTCCAAGATATATACCAGTATCCATCCTGCTCTGTAATCTTTCCTGCCATCATCCATGGCGTCTGCAGTTGTGCACTCACCCTTTTTCTCACTCTCTTCAAGTAGAAAACAGCTGAAAAGACAGTGTTATGTCACTCCAAAGATTCAATCTTTGACCCAACAAAAAGCTCTTACACTCTCTTTGGGAAAGAGAACCTCCAGCACTGTTCTCTTCTGTTCTCTCAATGACCAACAACAAGAGGAGGAGAAGAGATCTTCACCTTCACCTCCCTCTTCTGTAGCTGTTGCTCCTGCTGATGAAGCGGAACCAGGTTCACACCATGCGTCGGTAAGCGCTGGTTCAAATGAGGCGCAGAATGCTCCGGCTGATGGAGTAGTAGAACAAGGTTCACATCATGCGAGCGAAAGCTCTGAATTGATCGAGGCACAGAAGAAGGAGCAGCAGCAAGAGGTGGACTGGAAAGAAGACGAAGAGTTCAAGAAATTCATGGGCAACCCGTCGATTGAAGCTGCTTTAGAATTGGAGAAGAAGAGGATCTATAGGAGGATAAAGGAAATGGAGAGGGAGACTGATGGCGGTAACCCACTGACAAGGCTGTGGAATAGTTTGGTCAGAGATAGGTTGGAAGGAGAGAAGGAGATGCTTGAGAAAGCAGAACAAACTTTCAAAGCCTTAGATCTTAACAAGGTATTATTCGCTTCCGTCATAATCTTTTTATGTCTCCTAATTTGCAAAAGAAATGTAGTTACCTGTTAATTACATGTTTAGTTTGATGAACAGAAAGTCACAACAATTCCACAGTTGGTATGCCGAAACTTTTCGGTTATGTTAGAGACCAAGTATTGCCCAAAATGAAAAGAATAAAAGCATGAATTGTACGCATGTGTGGTACTGAGTTTGGAAGAATAGAATAGAAAATGTGACATTGAATACAATATGGAGCACAATTTTTTTGTAACCATAATTTCTCCATTCTGTCAAGTTAATAGAAGCCTGTAGACTAGGATGAAATTATCAGGAATGTTTCATTTTCATATGTAAATTTGCTGTATTATTGGATAGTATGAAAAAATGTGGTAAATGAGAGACTGAAGTGTTTTTTTGGTTGGAACTCTATGCAGTTGAAGAGTTGTTTTGGTTTCGATACATTTTTTGCGGTTGATGTGAGGAGATTTGGAGATGGAGGTATATTTATAGGTAACTTACGAAAACCCATAGAGGAGGTCATGCCTAAACTCCAGAAGAAGCTGTCGGAGGCCGCTGGGCGAGAGGTTGAGATTTGGTTCATGGAAGAAAGAAATGACGACATTACAAAACAGGTAATCTGCTGTAACTTTGTTGATTTATTTGATTGTTTTTCCTTTTGCCGTTACAATTTTCATTGGTTGGAATGATTATTGAAAAACAAATTTTCTCATTTAAAAGGGAAGATAATGATCTGGTCTCTGATTTTATTGTGTTCAATGTATATATTAGTGAAACCTTACTGTTAATTAGATGCATAGAATTGTACTGATCTTGTGCTGGTTAGGATGAGTACCTGTACTGTACATTCACCAATTAGGCAATGTGGAAAAGTCCTTCAGACCGAAGGTTAAATTGGCAATTTTTGGGGGCATAATAAAACATAGTTGAATAATAAGATATTAAACAAAACATCATTCATGTAGGTGTGCATGGTACAACCAAAGTCTGAAATAGATCTTCAGTTGGAGGCCACGAAATTGAGCACTCCTCTCGGTTATGCTGGTGCGGTGGCTCTGGGTGTTGCAACTCTTGGGACAATAACTCTCATGAGTGGCTTCTTTTTGAAACCAGGTGCAAGTATTGATGATTACATATCAGATGTGGTTCCTCTTTTCGGAGGCTTCCTCACGATTTTGGGTGTTTCTGAGGTAAAGTGTTATCGTAGTTCATTCTTCTGTGCAGTTAATTGGTAACTCAGTAACCCGGCCCACTAAGGGCTTTTTATTGCTCTATAATACAACTTTTACATGCCAGACCTTTCATTCTTCAGATTTTTCAACTGCAATGAGCATTTCATGACATGTTTTTAAATGATGCCAAACTGGTAAATTGGTATGTTAGAGAATATCTGATAACTGCCTTTTAATAACCTTATATTTCTTATACAAACCAATTCGGTTCTTAGTTGATATGAAGAAGCATTGATCTCTCTTGCAAGTCAAAACATAATGTATCATATCCTTGGTGTTTTCTGAAATCTGTGTATTTTTAATGCTATTACCAGGGGCAGAGCTCTTCCTAGTTAAAAGTGAGCTCGTGGCCCCCTATTAGTTTAACTGTTTACAAGTAGGTAATTTAATCAATTTGTCTTTGCTGGCCTCCGTTATTAACTCAAGACCAATGATGTTTTATACACTAAGTGTTTGACCTGTAACAGATTGCAACACGTCTGACTGCTGCCCGTTATGGTGTGAAGCTTAGTCCATCATTCCTTGTACCATCCAACTGGACAGGGTGCCTTGGTGTCATGAACAACTATGAGTCACTCTTACCAAACAAAAAGGCCCTTTTTGACATTCCAGTTGCCCGTACTGCTAGTGCATATCTGACATCACTAATTCTAGCCGTTTCAGCTTTTGTGATTGATGGAAGCATCAACGGAGGAGATAATGCATTGTGAGTGTCCCTTTGAACTCCATTAATCAATAATATTTTGTTGGTTTTTTTTTTTTTGGGTTTATTGATGACCAAAAGTACCAAGATTTGATGTTACTGATTATACTGATATATCTTTTGCTGATCCATTTCAGGTTTATAAGACCGCAATTCTTCTATAACAACCCCCTCCTGTCTTTTGTACAATTAGTGGTTGGTCCCTATGCCGATGAGTTGGGAAACGTGCTACCAAATGCTGTTGAAGGGGTTGGAGTTCCCGTTGATCCTCTTGCATTTGCGGGTCTCTTAGGTAAGCCCCTTTTAATGTCTCTTTCTTTCTTGATTCTTTGTTACTTTTTAATTATTTACATATCTTACTAATTTTCAAAAATTGGCTCCATAGGTATGGTGGTCACTTCACTGAATCTACTACCAATTGGTCGGCTCGAGGGAGGTAGAATTGCACAAGCCCTCTTTGGTAGAAGCACCGCAGCACTACTATCCTTCGGTACATCATTCCTTCTGGCCATAGGTGCTCTTAGCGGGAGTGTTCTTTGTTTGGCCTGGGGTCTCTTTGCTACTGTATTTAGAGGTGGTGAGGAGATACCGGCAAAGGATGAGATCACCCCATTGGGTAACGACCGGTACGCATGGGGAATTATTTTGGGTATTACATGTTTCCTCACTCTATTCCCCAACGGAGGCGGCACATTCTCCAATTCTTTCCTCGACCCGCCTTTCTTCCGTGGTGGCCTCTGAGGCAGCCTTTTGTTTTTATATCTCTTTGTGTATATAGATGTCTCGGTGTTTTCGTCAGGTGCGATGTACTGACATAGTATTTAAGTTTGTATATATATATGTATAGCAGATTGTATTCTCGGTTAACCGGATGTATTGTACTTAAATTCGGCTTGCAGAGAAGTTCATAATTTTGTTATATAACAGAACAAGACTACCTTTCTTTAACAGTTCATGTTACCAGATGGCATGAGAGGCTGCTAATTTAACAGATAAAATTATGACCCCTTTCATATCAAATTTGTGAGATTTAAATATTTTTTTTGTCTTATACCCGAAGTACCCGGTTTAAATTATGAGGAAGGAATTCAGAACTTTCTTTTTGTCAACAATTGTTTCAAAGATAACAAAGATAATGTTTATGAGATATTACTAAGCATGAAGCTAGACATTGTCTGGGAAAAAAAAATTACAGCTTAATTAAATAGCTTTGTCAATTTCGATTATTTGCAACTGTCAGAAATAATCACAGCAAAACTGTAGTTAGAAAAAAAAAAATAAATTCAAACAAAACTTCTCAAATGGAAAAGCTTTAACTTGAACTACATGAACTTTGCAACTTTGTGAAGAGTTTGAACTTAAATTTATGGGGACATGCATAAAGCTAAACAATTATGACAAAGATAAGACCAAATCAAATCTTGAAGCCGTTGCAGCTTCTATTTCCCAGACAGACAAAGAAAGAAAGAAAGAATTATGAAATTAAAGGCACCCAAATTATCATTTGCAGGCACGAATTAAATTATGCTGTTCCTAATACGCATGCATATATATATCTATATACCAGCATGACATGCAGCATAACGTTATAATTAACCATGTACATACACTATAATGGTGTTGCTAATTAACTAACTACCCTATATTTGTTCCTTTAATTGCTAGGCAAACCTAATGATGTCCATAATTAATTACCTTTGCTTTGCTTTACAAAACCAAATATATATTTACTCTTAATTAATTAGGCTGGACCAAACTATACACTGGTGAAAAGTGAGGTCCATGATCTGGTAATTAGATATTATGAAGTTTTATATACATATACGATGCATGCAGATGCAGCCATGTTGATTGTTTATGAAGAAGTGAGTATACATGCATGCATGCTCCTGCTTGAGATTGAGGAAAGGTTCAATGATAGTTGTACGGACTTCGTTTAATCCCAGATGGGACCTAATCATGCACTGCAGCCTCTGTGTTTTTCATTGCAAGTTTCCAACTCAACATGATCAAAGCCATCAACTTTTTTTTTCTCTCTCTCTTTTTTTGTGGGTACATTTTACTCAGAAAAAAAAATTGTCCTAAATGAATACCAGCTTCTAACTTTCTATATTGTGCAATATATGCTGATAATTAATTAAATCAAACCCGGTTATATATAATTATTACAAAAACAATGATTTGAAGAACAAAAAAATTAGCATTAATCACAGCAACTTTAATTTATCTCTTAATAAACCAAGAATTCAATTGATTTTTTTTTTTCATATGTTCTGATATATTAATTTATGATATGATATAATGTGTTTATATTACTTTCATAAAAAGTAAAAACACAACTTTTAATTTCATGATTGTCCAGACACTATTAGCTGGAGTAACTAATAAATAGCTATTTCATTCTTCAAAAAATTATACAGTAGATTAAATAATGAGATAAATAAAACAATGAGCGTAGTTTGTAAGTTATCAATGGCAGGATGTCCTCAGTCCTGTGCAGCTAGCATATTTGTTTATACATTTTTCTTTTACCAGTATCCCAGAATCCAGCTAATGCTGTTCAATGTTGTAAAGGACAAGGAGGTAAACAGATTAGATTCGCCTTGTTCTTTGCTGGAGAGAGAGAGTGAAAGAGGGGCTGTTTATGGGTTGGCAAGAGAAAAAGATGACTGTACATTTAGTTGGCATATGTGTCAGTAAAAATAGAAAAGGTTCTTGTTCAAAGCTTGGTGTTCAAGAGAAGCACCTTCTTTCATGGTAAAAGAGAAAAATAATAATAATAATAATAAGAAACAGTGTGGATGATTGAGACCACCCAAGTTACACACTGAAACAGAGAGTTGAGGGGGGAAAAAAATCAGTGAGGTCATATATATTGTTCATGCAATAGATTAAACATAGAGTTTTGATATAAGACAAGAACTGTACATTCTTTTTACAATAAAATACACATTTTTGTGTTTATGTAGTAGACTAAATTATTTTGAGCTGAAGCTCATAAAAATGAAAATTAAAAGCCCTTATAAAATTTTAATAAAAAATATAGCATATCACCTCTAAGTTTCAACTTATGTTACTTAATGAAGTATTGATATAAAAATATGGAAAACAATATTTTCTAAAAAAACAAAAAGAAAAAGTGGCCATCAATGCTGTACAACAAACAGATTCTAATATTGTGTTATATATGAGTCCGGCTACGGTGCTTTCATAAGTATTTCGGGTCGAAACACTTACGGTCCAATTTTGAAATTTTGTCATCCGAAATTTTGATCCAAATAGTTCATAATAATCTTGACATAATTAACTTGTATGGTACCAATTTTTACCATTTTAGGAATCTTATTACTATTTTTAATGATTTTTTGAAAGATGACTCTTAAAATAATTAAAAATAAATCAATTTTGTATGCCAATCTTTAAAAAAATCATTAAAAATAGCTAAAACTTTCATAAAATGAAAAATTTTGGGATTCTAAAAGTTAATTATGTCAATATCATTATGAGCTATTGGGATCAAAATTTCGGACGACGGATTTTCAAATTTAGGCCATAAGCATTTCGGTCCTAGATGCTTATGGAAGCACCGTAGTCGGACTCTTATATATTGATGTTAATACATACCTCATGTTATACTACAATTAATATACTTGTTGGGCAATAATAATAAGTAAAAGTGGTCTTGTATAATCGAATAAAATCCTGGCAATCAATTTACTAATGACCCCCAATGAAATGTCTTCATTATCAACTAAGGATTAAAATTTTCCTTTTTTCGTACTTATATCATTACTAAATTTGGTATAAATTGGTAGATGCATAGTATAATAGCCTCAATTTTCTTTACTATCAACTAATTATTAGATTTTCCTTTGTTTCCATATTTTTTCAATTATTAAAATTGGTAAATAAGTTATTAGGTGCTAGCATAATAGCCTCAATTTTCTTAGAGTGACAATGTATTTTGGTAGGTTCACAAATTGAGTGCAAATGGAGGTGCAAGTTGGAGAACACTATCAGTACAAAGAAAAGCTATGGCTAACTCCAAAGAAATAATATATATTTTTCTTGGGAGATGTACAATGGAATAATATGAGCTCAAGTCACTTTTACATCCATCCATCCATCATATATAGTATATATCACAGGATATATTGTTGTGGTGAAAATGTGATTGATTGGTGGCTAGCAAATTAAACTCTAACACTTACACCAGCAAGCATCCATTCATTCTCCCTTTCTTCCTTTCTCTGAAAATCATTTTGAGTGGAAGAATTTGGCTGAGGTTAATATTAATACTTCAGTTTGAAACAAGGAAACAACCAAAAAGGGGAAGGAGAAAATAAGACAAGGCCAACAAAACTATTTCCCTCTCCTGTTTTTGAAGGTACATACATGCAGATTTCTTATGTTAGCAGCTGTCAAAGCATACATGCATACATTTATTATTTATGTTTTGGTGTTTGGACTTTGGAAGCCTTTTTTTTATTTTTTTATTTTTTAGCAAAATCTCATCCTATCCTATATTTTGGATTTCTTGGGTCCACCAGATTGGTTGTTTTGTTTTTAAGTTTCTAATTGGATATACAAGGATTGGGTGTTCTTTATCCATGTTCTGGTCTCACTATATTGGGGGTTCAAATTTTAGATGAAGTTGGTAGTTTTCCCTAATGTATGCATATTAAGTTTTAAATTATTTTATTTTAGAAAAAAAAGATTATACATTTCTACAAGTTCATTTAATGAAAATAACAACATTACATTCCATAATTAATTTAGTTTATGCAAGCTCTCTCTTTATCTCTAATACATGAAACCTCTGGTGCTATGAGACCAACTTTGTCCAAAAAATTTGGGCAAAGCAACATTTTTTATGTAACTAAAATGGTAGGTAAACTATCTGAAACTTATAAATTGAAACTATTATAATGATGTTATAAATAAAATTTCAAATCTTTAAGAAGAGATACTGTCTACTCCATTCAGGATTCTTTATGAACCATGACGCCTGATAAACTAAAGACAACATTAAACTGAATTGCTTGTTGTTAATTTTATAAATATCCAATTCTTAAAATTTGTTTTTTTTTTTTTTTTATACACCAACCGTACATAAAAACAACGATAATATTAGCGCGGTCCCTCTAATGATAAAAGTTGTTTTTAAGATAAAAATAAGAGTCAAGCCACTCAAATTTAAATGTCTATAAAAAAAAAAATCTATCCAGACTTTAAACCCGCAACCTCCCACACAGAGAGCATTGCCCTTAGCCTCTAGACCTAAGTGGTTCTTCTCTAATGATAGAAGTTAACTTAATCTTGGCTCGTGTATCTTTCTTCTGTTCTTTCTACCCTCCACCATTTATACTCTTTTTAATTCCATTATCAAAACTAACATTTGCCATTTTTTTTTTTTATTATTATGTGGACCCAGACTGTCCCAGTCCTAGTCCTACGAGACTGTTATTTTATAGAAAAAAGTTAACGTTGGAGAACTCCCAATTAGTCCCTTGACAATACGACTCCTGGATAAGTTTATTCTTTTTCTAGAATTTTATCAGGACCACATTTTCATTATCTATATTAACCCCTACTTTTGTTTAGTATTCCAATTCACAGCTCAATCGATGCACAAATTTTCTATCTTTATTCGAATTCGCCTTGATTTAAAATAATTTTATTATAAGACAACTTTATATGCATTATCAAATTTGTATATAACACTGCTAATGTTGCATCTCAATTTTTTTTTTTTTTATGGAGAATATAATCAATGTATTATTATCATTGGACCCATAAAATTTTTTGGTGCCATGTACCGAGATTTTTGTTTATTTATTTATTTATTTTGTTACAGAAGCGTGAAACATTGATTTGATTTTTATCAGGGGTATAAGTACAAAAGAATCTACCTTTTTTACTTTTTACCTGCTGTGCTAACAGTCTCGTTGAAGTAAGGAATTATTACTTTTACTTTTGGTTACTTTTTAGTTTCTACCTCCTTGGTGTTGTAAAGTTACAGGAATTTACTTTCCCTGTTCACCATTAAACCTTCTCTGGAGTGATTACTCGCTCTAATTCTGTGTCAATCAGAAAGGTACTGGTAGTACTTGCTCTTGTAACCGAGTACTGGTACTGGTACGGTACTGGTACTTGCTATTGCCATTATTCTTATTCCTTCCAAGTTTGGTTCATTTATGTTATGTGCATTTTTTTTTTTTTTTGTGGGTCATTTTGGGTTGAGGTTAAATTGTGTAATTTGTTGTGATGAATGCAGGAAACAGATGAATAGTGCAGAATTTTCAGCTGGTTTTTGTGAAGAGTATTCTGAAAAGGACTGGAATTCTCAAGCTTCTATGGACCCAGGAATGGGATTTAATGCCCCAGCAAGTTTCCCTTTCTCTAACTTTGAAATGGGGCAAAGGGATGATATATACTGCTCTTCTTCTAGTAAGTGTTACCTTTTACAGTTTTACTTACCAAATATTCAAAATTGGAGCCAACAATTTCCAATTCGAGCTTTGTTGAAGGTGTATTATTTGCTTATATGTTGCAAAGATACTATCTTTGCATATAATAGTAGCACCAAGGAATTGCATTCAGTTTAATTTGAGTAGTCATTGTAACCTAGACACAAGAAGTTGAGCTTTTGTTAGGAAAATAGCTCATGTATACACAGCAAAGCATAAAGATTAAGCAATGTTCTTGTTTTCAGATTCCCTTCAGAGAGAGTTAATGACCGACGAGAATGAAAACATGGGTAAATATGTCAAGGAGGGTAATAAAAGGATAAAAGCAGGGAGCAGTTGTGAAAATCAAGCTAATGCTCATGCAAATAGACCCGGGGTATGTGGTCTGAACTTCTTCTGTTATTCCTTTTAGTTTTTCTGGGTTTTTGCTCTTCTAAATTTACTTTTACGTCGATTATATAGTTATTTTCATTATGGTACACTTTCAGGAGGTTTCAGCCAATTCTGTGGAACATTCAGCTGAAAAGGACGAGGATACACCAAATGAAATTAAAGAAGAAATTGTTCATGTACGTGCAAAACGGGGTCAAGCAACAAACAGCCATAGCCTTGCTGAAAGAGTAAGATAATTGGACAGTTTTATCTCTTTTTTTCTAATGAACCTTTTATTTAATTTTTTGGCACTTTCCTATATGAGGTTATTAATTCGCATTTATGTCATCCAATTATATTTTATTTTCTAGGTGAGAAGGAAGAAAATCAGTGAACGAATGAGGCTGCTACAAGACCTTGTTCCTGGTTGTAGTAAGGTGCTTTCATCACTAATTACCAGAATATTTTCACAGAATTCATCATTGTGTAAAGTTCTATCTGATATCATTTTTTTTAACTGGTATAGATAACTGCTAAGGCTGTGATGCTTGATGAGATTATCAACTATGTTCAGTCTTTACAAAGACAAGTGGAGGTATCGAGTTTTTATTCAAATATAGGCACTGCGTTAAATATTTTTGAGAGTTTAATCCGTTTTCTTCGTTTAGACTAATAACGAAACCAATTTCAAAATGGAAATTGCAGTTCTTGTCAATGAAGCTGGCCACTGTAAATCCTGATGTCTCTGTAGACCTAGAGCACATACTATCGAAAGAGGTAATGAATTTTCCATCCTCACTTTCAAAATTTTGCATATTGTTTTCTCATATGAAGAATTTTTTTTTTTAAATAAATATTAATGATTTGGCGTTTATGTTTCCATAGCTTCTATTGTCACAAGAGAGGCAACTGGCACATTTCGCATCTGAACAGGGAACAAGTAGTGTGTCCGGCTTACCAGGATTTATGCAACCTCAGATGTGGTGCGGCTCGATTCCTCACATGCCTTCTCTTCCTCAAGTATGTCATTTTATTCTTATCTTGGGACCAATATGTTTGGCATGAGATTCTGTTCGGTATAGACCCAATTTAATCGGTTCAACAATATGCTGGTCTGCACAAACTGCCATGCTCAGGTACAAGTATGAAATGATTTGTATTTATTTTTTTTCAAATTGATTAAATAGGTACCTGCTGTTTGGCCTGATGAAATTCAGAATGCTACAATGCATACCGGCTTCATCCCTGGCAGCACTTCACATACAATTAATGAATGAATCAGGTAGGGGTCTTTCTCATTTTGATCATGCATTTTTCACTTTATTTTGATTGAAAGCGTGTGCAACAACAGTTCATATAGACAATCTTGTTTGCAATTAGCAATTAGCAGTTTGAAGTTTCTTGTTCTCTTAACAAAAATCCCAATACTTTGGAGCATTTGTTGCTAGCATCAATATGTACATTAGGTTGACAATTTTCAATTTCCCCTCTAATCGACTTTTTGGACAATTTTTCTTGATTGACACCAGATTCGATATTGTTATTTGCAACCCTATTTTTCTTTCACGCATTTATTCGCTGCTGCTTCATGCTTGCCACCTCCTTTCATCTTACAGGTTAAAAATCCAATGACAATTTTTCAAGAAAATCTGAAAGATGTTCACAGAAATAGCATTTGTACAGTTTGGGGGCTTTCCTACGACGTGTCCTAATACCGCACCTGTTTGATTTTAGACTGTGAATAGGTGAGGTTGTTTAGAGCCTTTGTGAGATTGCAAGATCGATGGATGTGGTTTGTGAGGAAACTAAACATATGTGAGATTTAAAGAGGGCAGTATTAGAATTGGAACTTTTGCTTTTGTTTGTGGCTAGTTATAGTAATGCATGTCCAAATACAAACTTCTCGGTTGTTTAGTTGTAATTTCTTCTTATATTATGTAGTGGAACTGATTTTTTTTTTTTTGGTTTTTGTTCTGATTTGTTATCAATATACACTATTGATACAGCACAGTAATTAGTCTCAAATAATAAAAAATTGCTGATTATAAGTTTAAGTAATTTGCCAGATAATTAGATATGTTAAAGGTTCAACATGCCGCGTCACTGTAAATCTACATTGTCAATTTGTTTATTCATTTTTTTTGGGGTTTTCACTAATTACAATAAAATTTCAATGTTAGTGTTAATATTTTTATTGTTAAGTTTTCGGTTCTTAAAAAAATGCAATGGTTGCAATCTTTCTATTTTATAGTGCTTTAAGTATTTTGTTTTAGGTTTTAATATATTTACAAGTAAGCTCATAAGTGGTGTTACTCTATGTATTTAGGAAAGGACGTAATTCGATTCTTAAAAAAATGCAATGGTTGCAATCTTTCTATTTTATAGTGCTTTAAGTATTTTTTTTTTTTTTAAGTTTTAATATATTTATAAGTAAGCCCATAAGTTGTATTACTCCATGTATTTAGGAAAGGACGTAAAGCTGTCATGAGTTAGGCTCAATAATTTTTTTATATAAAAAATTTACCGAAGATTTTCTATTTTTTTATTTTTAGTTTTTTTTGTGTTTTGTAAGAGTTATACATAAAATAATGATTATGTTATTGTGTTGTATAGTCGCTTCTAAGAGAATCTCAAACAAATACTGAAAAATTCTCAAAAATAGAAATTTTGTATATCCTATAGGTTTTGAACTTTTCATATAAAAAACTTATTAAGCCATATAGATAAAAAATTTAAAAGTGATTTTATATGGTTTTAAAGTTGTGTCCGCATAAGGGCTATATGAGTTTAAGCTCATGATAATTTTACTTTTACAATTTTAATACAAATTAATATCGATGTTTTTATATTCATCGTGCGGAGTGCGCTCACATGTCTAGTTGAACATTCAACTCTGGTAAAAATTGAACTTTTCAATTATGAATAAGTTACCTATAAGAATTTATTCGTCTCAAATAGAGGCCGTGATAGCCTATAAAGGAAAATTTGGGTCTCAAGTTCAAAATGATATATTCTCGATGATGAGGCCCAGTATAAAACCCAGTTTTACGAGTAGAAACCCTGAAAAGTGTAAAGTATTGGGCTGAATTCGTTGGGAAATAATTGTACACTGTACAATAGAGTTCGAGTCTTTGTAAAGACGGTCAGTGTTTAAAATTTATGAGGCTCTTTATAAAATTACTGTACGGACAAACTCAATTTTTGAGTTAACTTAGAGGATGTCAATTGCCAAAAAATAATTTGCTGGGATCCTGGTTGCGGTCTTAAGAGTTAAGTTTTATGTTTTGGAATCGGATTTTGTCGAAAACTATTGGAGGGTCCAAAAGTTTTGGAGAGTCATGCTTGACATTTGATTAAATTGTTAGCCTGAAATTTTTTTTTTGAAACCAGGAAGAGGCTCTTACGCCCCCCCCCCCCCCCCCCCCCCCCCCCCCCCCCCCCCCCCCCCGGTTTCCATTAATGCACTATCGAGTTACATTATGGCTCATTATTAAAAAACAGAACCAAAAGAAAACAAAAGAAACAAAAAAAAAAAGTTAAAAAAGATAAGAAAATAACATAAAAAGGATTGTCTTGTAACGATTTGTTACCCCAATCCAGTAACACAGTTTGTAAATTGATAGGCCCAATTAACCATTCTAGCCCACAGTAAGCTTAACCTGATCTGGGCCGGCCCAAGTACCACTCCACATGCCCTGCGTACACGCAATCCTTGTCACAGAAGATCTCCCGACATTTGTTGTACTTCGGCTTGAAAAACATACAGACAAATGTAGTTCGGTCGGAATTTTAGCCTATATAAGGAACCATAGACCTCAATGCTAGGGTTGAGACTTACGCTCATAGGATAGTTATTTGCTTTAAGCTTAGAATTTTGTATTAGGCTTTTAGCTCTTTTTATACTTTATCTCGGTGTAGTTCGGCAAATGACTATTATAAATTGTTAGCCTGAAATTTATAGTTCATACTCCATTCCTTTTTAATAAAAGAAAGCTTGAAAGCAATTTATAATCCAATTGTTAAAAAAAAAGTAGTAAAATATTAGTCATAGCTTGTTAATTAATACAACAAATTAATTAGTCAAAACTTTAAGCTAACTTTCCTTCTAAAGGACACTAAAATCAACATTAGATTAAATCATTGAAATTTTCTAATTAAGCAGTACTCTAAATCATTAACGACGAATTGAGGACAGAATCACATCAAGCAAAAATCAAGTGAACCGAATATCAACTTCAAATTATGATTTTTTTTCATGTATAAATTAAAAAAAAAAAATCCTAGAAAGTAGAAAGACATCTGAAGTCCAAATTAAGGGCTCGACCCATCACCCATATTCTTATCCTTACTATATATAAGAGCATATTGAAAAAAATGATATGAAAGAGCTATCTTCCCCATATAAGAAATATGAGCCGTTGATCATTTTTTTGGGTATATCAGAACTGTTGATGTACGTTAATGCTCGTTGATGTTCTCAGCCCATTAAAATTAAAGGCCCATATAAATTATCTCAATTTAAGGCCTATTACATATTATATTAAAAATTTATTATAAAAAATAACAATTTCAGTTCAAAGCAATGCGTGAGCTTTTTACTAGTACAAAAAGAAAGATGCAATGCAATGCAAGTGCACCAAATCAAACAGCACAGCTGCACAATATATAGTGAATTAGTGACTAGTTAGTTAGCTGGATTAGGAAAGAACACTTTTTATGTATTTGAAAACAACTACACTATTTTTTACCACTATACCATCGTCAACTATCATTTCATATTTTTAGATGGAAAACATCTTACGCCCACACTATAGACGATCATAGTCAATTTTTGTGAGTAGTTTTTATTATAAATAGATCCACTTAGTCCTATTTATCAGTAGTTCTATTACATTATATGGACGTCTATAGTGGACGGTAGGTCCTCCCTTTTTAGATAAGAGGAGTCCTCATGCCTAAAGTTTGGTACTCCACATTTCAACATTTTGTAAAAGTGTGCAGGCGCCATTATCAGAAGATAACAGCCTAACTTTTTTTTTTTTTTTTTTTTTGTGCTTGTCACTTGACATTTTGATCGAACCTGTCAGGAGGATTAGGTTGCACACATAAAAAAAAGAGGAAAGCTAACTGTACTCAACAAAAATCTCTCAAAATCGTACCCCAATCTAACAACGCGCATGCACAAACTATGAACACTCAAAGTAAGCAACTATGAACACAGTTTACCAACGGTATGAACATGACTAAATTAGGATGGGTGGGCAATTTTCATTTCCGCATCTAACTGTGGGGACCACCACTATAATTGCCAAATTGCGCACGTGCTGAAATTAATTTAAACACGTTTTTCACATGAACATAACAGCTGCACCTTCTGCTGCGTAGGGTGTTCATACTTGATGTAATAAAGTGTTCATATCTTCTACATGCTCTTGTTCATATTGTGTTCATAGTATGTTCAGACTTGGTGCAAAAATAGTATTCTTGCTCTCGAAGAAAATAGTAAATTGCTGTGTTGGATGTTCAGTGTTTATTCGTCTGGCTTTCCATGAGGTCTGATGTGGGTGTTCATACTAATTATGTTGCGTTGTTTATATCACTAGAGGAACTTGTTCATACTTTGCTAACACGTCGTTGACGTCGTGCAGTGCTCTTCCTCCTTTGACTTTCTTGACCAGAGCGCGTGTGCACTCGCGGCCAGCAATGACCGGAGATCGTCTCCATCGTCGGAGATAGCATCAAATGGGTGGAGATCACCTCAATTGCCGGAGATCGACATATATGGTATGAGACTGACAGAGATTTATTTGAGATTGCCGGAGATCGCAAAGATCACCCGAGATTGTCAGAAATCGCCGAGGTCGTCGCCTCAAATCGACGGGATCAATTCAGCATGAGCAATCTTCAATTGTTCGTGTGTACAGACGGTAAGTAGTTTACTATTTTTGTCTTTTTCCAAAAATAGTAAGATGGAAGGATTGTTTGTTATGCTAAAAATAGAAAGATGGGTTGGGGTACAAAGATGGGGGATTAGAGGTGGGGTAGAGAAATATTTTCTCTAAAATATATATATATATATTCTTTACTCCTAATAATAAAAAGAGATTGGTTTTCGGTATGAAAGTTTTTATCTTTTTCAAAGAAGAAACATCAGCCGTTGATTGTTTAATTAGATTGATCACCATCATTGACGTACATTAATGTCCCGGCCCATTAAAATTTAAGGCCCATATTAGTTTCTTCATAAGGGATGAGCTCTCAGCTCTTTATTATAAGATATAATAATTTCAGCCCAAAGCAAGGTGTCTGCTCTTTAAACCTTGTTTTTTTTTTTTTTATCTTCCTTTAAACCTTGTTTAGTAAAAGGAATACAAACAAACAGAAAAAAACAAGAGAAGGAAAAATTTATGGCATCATGCAGAAAAAAATGCGATTGAATATATATCAACATGAGATCCTAAAAGTGGTCTCTATTCTCTTCTTATGTTTTATGTTTCAGTCTGCAATCTAACAAAGAATGGAATGTGTTCAGCTTTAATTTATCTCCAAATTTATTTTTAAAAAATCTAAAAAAAATTATTGAAATTAAAAAACAAGTTTAAAAGCAACATGTTGCACCCTTAACCAAATATCAAGTATTATTTTTTAATTTTATTTTTGGTAAAAAAAGGAAACAGTAACACTGTTGCTATTATTTTTTTTTTAACGTTAGATTGTAAGGATTCGTAGTACTGAAAATCATAAGGCCTGATTGACACAAACATGTTTGGTACACAAGAGTACCGTACTGAAAGAAAGAAGGCACTGATGTGGGTTTCAGACATCACATGTATTAAAGCCTGACAAATCATAAGTGACAGCTACTCGTACTAGTACTCATATAATAATACAACATTTCAATTTTTTTATCTAGGTCTGGAAATGAGTAATACCTAGCGTTCCATAAAAAAATTTTACATAACGTATAGATGTTATATTTTGAAATGTATTTGTTATATTTTTTTGTATATTTATAGATGTATGAACGGTTTTTCAATGGACGCAAGATGTTTCTCTCTGTAAATTACACGAAACTATGCTATGTGCCTATGTTTAGAAAAAACTATTTAAAAAAAAAAAACACAGTAACTCTGTAACCTCGTGAGATCTATTACAATATTGTTATATATAGCATAGTTTTTGTCTTACTATTTCTTTTTTAATTTCCACATACAAAATGAACTTAGGTTATCAGAATTTGTCATTTGGCAAAACTATTATTTGCACTTGGATGATACAAAAAAAAAAAAAAATTAATTTTATAAATAATTAGTACTTTTTTCTCATCTAGAAAAATTTGCCATTTCCTCATCTATAATCTTTCTGATTTTATCACTTTATGTTAAAATCGAATTTAACTCTAATTAATAGCCATTAGATTCCACCATCAATTAACTTATGGATTTTCTTTAATGATTTTTATTAATTTTGATGCTCAATCTTATATACCATTTTAAAAAGTTAAAATTAATATTTTTTTATTGGCTACGTAAAATTGTCTGACCACGTGCAATCAAAAGTTACGTTTTTTTCTTTCTTTAATTGTAATTATGCTTTGTGCCTTTTGCTCCTGAAACTAGGCATGATACTTTTTTTTTCCTTTTTGGAAAGATAGATCGTTGATAGGATGATAGAAAAATTCCTAGTATGTTCAGCTGCCTTTTGTTTCATATCCTTATAAATCATTCAATTTGCATAAGTGACTGGGTTAAAGATAAAAGTGGTTACTCATATCAATGTGCCCCAAGAATTATGAAATTACCAAAAATTCGTAGTAATCTATAAGAATTTATGATATTTTGTTTCATATCCCTTATAATTAGTGCCCGTCTCCTAAAAATTATCTTTTGAGATAGCTTTTTAGCGTTTCCAAACACTAGTAAAGAGCCCACGCGTTGCTTTGGACTGAAATTGTTATTTTTTATAATAAATTTTTAAGATAATATGTAATGGGCTTTATATCGAGGAAATTGATATGGGCTGAGACATTAACATCAACGGGCATTAGCGTAAACAACGGTTCTGATCTATCCAAGAAAATGATCACGACTTAGGTTTCTTATTTGGAAAAGATAGCCCTTTCGTGTCATTTTTTCTGATATGCTTTTATATATATAGTAAGGACTCTTAGAAAATTTTTAGGTGACAAGTTAGAATTATAGTTGAGCCCAAACATGAATTTATATTTTGGCAGGGCACATAAGGATAATTAGACTGGCTAGCTTTTCTGATGGATAGGCAATAATAATAACTAACCCTACCACATCAGTGCCTGTTTTTCTTTCTGCTTTTATGGAACGTTGGCACTGGAGAGGGACCGTGTTTGCAGTTCAACAGGTACGGATGTTCATGTTCCCACCTCTTAGATGCGCTGAAATCGGCCAAGATCCAAATCGGATCTCAGGACTCTGAGATTCTGATCCGACGGTTCTCAGGGACCTGAGATCCGGACTCCGATTTGGATCTCAGCAGATACGAACGCCCTCTTAGATCAGAAACTCATAATTAGTAACTTGCTCATCTCCGGCGTCGTCAACACTGGAGATGCGCCGGATGATCATACATTCATGTTTCTTTCTTCCTCACAAAAAAAAAAAAAAATGCATTCATGTTTCTGGAGAGGAAAAGATATATTTTTCTTAACAAGGAGGTCAGCCAGCCATGACAATTTTTAATTATTGGTGGTGATATATATGTAACGAGCTAATAATTTTAAAATTATTTTTGAAAAAAATATTTGGTGAACGAAATTGGTTAGAAAATATTTAGTAGAAAAATTGAAGGTACAAGATTGCTGAAGTTGTCACGTGAAATCAGTAATGACAAATTATTTTGGAGTCTATTGTTGGGCTGCATACCAAATAATTTGGCGCAGCCTTAGAGTGAGAATTGTGAAGACTTAATTTAATGAAGTTAGGAAATTAGGATCCTCCAAAAATGGCTTATTCACAATCGAAATCCTCGTTTTGTCATATATTTAAATGTTTCTAGTATTAAATATTAAATTTTGAATATTTTACCATAAATATTAAATATTTTTCTAGTATTTGCTTACAGTACTTTTAAAACAAATAATAATAACTGGGTAAATTTTTTGGGAGGTCACCAAACTTTACCTCAAATTTATAATTGGTCACTGAACTTTTATTTATCAATTTCTGGTCACTGAACTTAAATATTTATCCAAATTTGATCACTCCATTAGTTTTTCCATCCAATTTAACAGAATAATTAATATGACCCTAATTTTAAACTTTGGAAATCAATTTTTTTATATAAAAGTATACAACATCTGATAATGTAAGAACAATTAAAATATTTTTATTTAATTTTCTTTCATAAATTTATTTTTTTCCATAATTATTATTTTTTTATCTATTTTTTTATATAAGATATATAATTTATAACATGTCTAAAAATGTGAAAGTTTTGTATTGTCATAAAAGAAAATAAATAAATTTTCTTTATATTCTTATATTTTTGACATGAAAAAATATATGTCCAAATCATAAGTTGATGTCATGTTAACTATTCTGTTAAGTTGGATGGAAAAACTAACAGAGTGACCAAATCTGGATAAATATCAAAGTTTAGTGACTAAAAACAGATAAATGAAAGTTCAGTGACCAATTATAGATTTGAGGTAAAGTTCAGTGTCCTCCAAAAAAATTTACCCAATAATAATTTGTTAGTGTTAATTACTTCCACTTTAACAATTTGTAATACACGCAAGTAAAATTTTAGAAGATATTGGAACAAACATAGACTTCCATTTTAGATATTGTAACATTTTAGAAGTGTAACTTTTTTATCCTACTACTAAAGAGTCTACGCCTTGCTTTGGGCTGAAATTGTTATTTCTTATAATAAATTTAAAGATAATATCTAATGAGTCTTAAATTGAGAAAATTAATATGGGCCTTAAGTTTTAATGGGTTGAGACATTAAAGTACGTCAACAGTGGTGATCAATTTAAGTAAACAATCAACGACTGAGATTTATTTCTTGAAAAAGATAGAACTTTCATATCAAAAAATCCAATCTCCTTTTTTTTTTTTTTCAAACTTAACGGAATATAAATAAATCACTCCGAAATAAAAATAAAATACTCCATCTTTTCTTTTCTGTCTAAAGTTTGAAAATGCTGACGACCAATCCACAAATTCCCTCCAACTCCAAGTTCTACATAAAAGCCAGAAAAAAAAACGAATAAAGAATAACTAAATTCCCTTTTCTTTTGAGTGAAATAAATAAATTCCCTCTCAAGTCCCCAAACACAACTCTTTGCAGCCCCAGTTTCCCTTCATCTCAATATCTCATCACTCATACAAACCAAACCAACCTCAAACTCAAAACACCATCACATATAATATTGCCTATCCAGTTATCCTCCAACTTAACGCATTGTGCAGTTCACATCATGAGCCGTTAGATCGTCTCGAGATACGAGCCGGCACTAATCTGGAGCCAATCCAACGGTTCTCATCGTGAACTGCACAATGCAGTGCAGCAGGGGATATGAGCTCAACTCATAAGTACATAACATAACATAACACAACACAACACAGACAAATACAATCAGTCAGTCCGCACTTCCCACTCCCCACTTTGACACTACTTTCCCATCACTTCACTTCTCTTCTGTAACACCTCCAATGCGTCCTCTTCTTCTGCTCGTCCTTCTGGGCCTTCTTCTGCCGTGCTCCGTCCTCGCCGACCCCGACGACCAGCGGTGTCTCTCGGGGCTCTATAGAGCGCTCTCGGACCCGACTGGCGCGCTGCAGAACTGGTCGACGCCCTCCTACCTCTCCTCCCCCTGCTCCGGCTTCCTCTCCATCCTCCCCGGCGTCACCTGCAACAACGGCCGCGTCTACAAGCTCTCCCTCTCCGCCCGCTCCCTCTCCGGCCATATCTCCCCGGACATCTCCAACTGCACCAACCTCCAGTCCCTCGACCTCTCCTCCAACGACCTCACCGGCCCCATCCCCCTCTCCCTCTCCTCCCTCCTCAACCTCGCCGTGTTGAACCTCTCCGCCAACCGCCTCTCCGGCGAGATCCCCCCCTCCCTCTCCCAATGCGCCTACCTCAACGTCATCGATTTGCACTCCAACGAGCTCTCCGGCCAGATCCCCGACCAGATCGGCATGCTCGTGCGCCTCTCCGCCTTCGACGTCTCCAACAACAAACTCTCCGGCCCCATACCGTACCTGCTCGCTAACAAGAGCAACGGACCGGGGCCGAGGTTCAACGCGAGCTCGTTCACAGGCAACAAGGGGCTCTACGGGTACCCGTTGCCGCTCACGCGGAAGTCGGGGCTATCAGTCCTCGCGATCGTGTTCATCGGACTGGGCAGCGGGTTGGTCAGCCTGATCCTGAGCTTCACGGCGGTCTGCGTGTGGCTGAGAGTCACCGAACGGGAGTCGGCAAGCCCCGGGGAGGAAGGGAAGATCTCGCATCTCATGCCCGATTACTGATCGATCGTAAATTCGTAATCCAGAATTGATGAGGTTCTAATAACTTCTGAGAAAGGATTATGCACTAATTGGATGTCTGATTATGATTTAGTTGAGGTGAGTTTCTGCTCAAAATTCAGCTGCTCTGGGAGATGAAATCTTCGACCAATTACTTGATACATCACCGGCATTGAATGAAATTATTTGGATGTGGAGAATGGATGGATATAGTTTAGTTTCTGGAATGATATGTTTTATTATTTTTTTTTTTTGCTTACTTTGACAATTTTTTTTTTTTTTGGGGTGGTATTTATTTAGAGGGATTATACTGGTTAGTCTAATTGTAACGTGATGTAGATTGTAGATGCTCTCTGTTTTTTTTCTCTCTTCAATATTGCTCTATGGAACTAAGACAAAATATGTTGCTAACTAATTCCAATCTTACTGCTTGGTACATTTTTTTTTAATTATAATTTTAGTATGAAATATGAATGCATCATCAGTTTAGTTTCAGTTTTGTTGTACTATTTTCTCAAGAAATAAATTAATAAATATAACTGAGCTGTTAAACTGCTTATTATTATTTTTTCATGTCCTTCTTAATCTATCTGCATGTGAATTATGTATGTACATGGCTAGATTGCTTTCTAGATAAAATCTACTGTATGACAATTAGAGGGGAGAGATCGACGCACCATCAGCAACACCACATGTGCCGCAGAAGATCCGATCCTTGCGAATGAATTTACTACTTTTTTCTGGTTATTTCTTGACTTGATTAAAAATTAATAGTTACCACTTGACTAATTGCATTACTAATTACTAATTAAGTAGTTAGCAAGTTAACAGCACCTGGGTTTGGATCATATATAGTTCATGTCAGATTTGTCAGCCAAAATATAAAAAAAAATGTTGCTCTGTACGGTAACATATATAAATTATAATTGGTCGGGGGAATTTTCTTTGTTGTTCTCATGGATCCGGCAGACGAATATTTTGATATTTAATTAGTTAATTAATTACAACAGATATTCGCATCAACGGATGCACAATGGCTCATGGGATGTTGTGGTCAATAAGATTGTTTCAAGTTTTTAATACTAAGACAAAGGAAACTCCGAAATTTTAACTTTTATATTATATTAGCTTTGTTTTGAACAATCAGCCGATGCAATTTTAATATATTAATTAATGCTTATCTTTTTATAAAAAAGAAATATATCGGCTCGTATTTATATAAGTCGATTGTTTGTATGTTTGATCATGTATTTGTAAAGCAAGCATCCTTAAGCTCGATTAGAGTGTAAGTGTAAACCTTCTTTTTTTTTTTTTTAATTGGTAGGGTGTAATAAACTGTAAAGACATGAAAGATATTAATTGAGGTGAGGGGATCATTTGACAACTAATATATTTGATAATCATGACAATCAACCTTCAAATATAATTATAATCTTAAAAATACAAAAATAAACTCCGAATATGTTTTAGAACTTGTAGATTGAATTTGTTTCAAATATATTAATTCTACAACTTATGAATTCGATAGCTTTTAAAATAAAATACCGAATGAAACATATTTTGTTTCAAATTGGATTATATTTGAAACATATTTGTATATTTTTTTTCTTTCTATTTCAAGAATTTTCTGAAATTATTTCAAGGTTGGTTGCCAATAGATCACTTCCCCTTATTATACAATCTCACAAGTCACAAGCATACATAACATATATTCTTAAAAGGAAAAATATGAAGTGGGTCATGGGTGCCACATCCATGCTGCCATGAGGAAGCTTTTGACGCTGCTTTCAATTGAAGAGGAAGAGCAATGGCCAATGGGGACCATTACAACTTACAAGCTCTCCCGAATGATTTGGAACAGCCCAGGCCAGCCAAAGGCCCAAAAGCATTAGGACTAGGACTAGGACTAGGACCATTAAATTAAGGGAGTTGATAATTGCACCCCTTGAAAAACTTTCTTAACCGCACCTCAAATACAACAAATCACTTTACCAGTTGCAATTGGTATCCTCAATCGAACAAAACACTTATATATATATACACAATAGAAAGATCAAGAATAAAAAAAATTAACTCAAAATTTATGAGAGTATGAGAAAAAACGAGAAAATATTACCAATTTAGGTTGGAGGATGGATAATGGGTGTAGTTAAGGGGAGCAAAGATAATTTTCTCTTTAAATTAATTCCTTCTCCTTAATTAATTACCTCCCTTACTTACTGATGGATTGTGATACTGTAGACACTCTTCTTTGTTTGTACAATTGAGATGTGATGATAATAATTGTGTTGGATTATATATTAGGTAAACATACTATTTACTAAGGTAGTTTTCAAACAACCCATCTGGAATAATGTCCGTTTTTTTTTTTTTTTGTGACAAATTGTTTTGTATAATAGGACAATAGTAGCCGGAAATTAGGCACAGTATGGTATGGCAGCCAAAGTAGATACATGGATGAATGCTTGGGTTCATTCACCAACAAAAAATTAGGCATGGAAGCTCCTTCCTGCCTGCGTTAAACAAACACAAATTAAATAAAAAAGAAAACGCGACAGCCGACATGACATGACGTTCATTCTTTGACGACTCCTTTTTTTTTTTTTTATAATAACAGTTTTTTAAGTGTAAGTCGACGTTCTTTTTCATTATCCATCTATTTTTATGGCAATCGTTTATTATTATCATTATTACATGCTGAATTAATAATGTACCCGAAATAAATATTGTGCAGTATCTTTGTTTTTATAGTGGAAATGCCATGCATGGATCAGGAGTTTCAGAGAAGTTTGCTCGAACGAATCAGAGCCGTCCATTCTATCAAATGGATCCGTTTAATATCTTATTAATAAAATCTAGGTAGGAGATGTTTTATCTTGTTTTGATATCATGCAATTATATTCTATTTTAATAAGAAATGTTCTTCTTTTCTATACGATATTGAATTTTTTTTGTATGCTTAGCTCATATATATACACCATAGATTTATTTTTTCTTTAATGCTTGTAATAAACATTGAAGATATATATTAATAGATGCATATAAAAAATTTATTATAATAATTATGAGTTGTTCTTCTATGGATCGGCTAAGCAACTTTTCATTGTGAATCGAAGAGTTTTTATCAAACATCTCCCTCTAATTGTATCTAAAAGACATATCGTGACCACGATTATGAAAAATGAACGGCCCATATTTCATTTGACCCATAGGGCGCAGAATTAGCCAATAATTATTATTATTGTTGTTGTTGTTATGGACTTATGCCTATTGTTATTCTTTTTGTTTATTATATCGTTGTACAATTTCATTACGACAATATCATTACTGTTGCATTTCATCTAATTGCGAGTCACCCGAATCCAATTCCAATTCCAATTCCAATTCCAATTCCAAATCATCAAGAACATCCACGAGCACAAGTGCATAAATCCCTGATAATTAGTAAGTAAGTTGGGCAGAGATAATTATATATATTATGGAATAGTATAAAACCGCACTTGTATCAACATGGGCCGTTCTTTATATATCCACCTAATAAGCGTACAAATAAAACACCCACTAGTATTAGCAAAGGGAATTAAAGATGCCATTCCACATTTCCACTACTGTGAGCTAGTAATGCCTTTTCTTTTCTTTAAAATGACTTGTCTTATACGCTTATTAATTCTTCAATCTTCCTTGTAGAACCAATTATGAATGTATGCATCCAATTAATTAATTATGGCAGGATATATAGTTAGTGCTGTGCATAACACATTACACCCAGGATACGTGTGACTCATCAAAGTGGTCATAATTAACACCTTTTAGAGTTTTAGTTATTAAATGAAAATGAAGTATTTCACGTGTTAAAACCACAGAGCTGCAGCTGCAAAGTCTGGTAACTGAGCAGTTCAACAGGCATTAGCATTACACAACAGAAGTGTGTCGTCTGATTGTATCTGATGCGATATAAATAAATATGGTGATACATCAATATTGGGTGAAGCTTTTATTGTGGAAAAAAAATAATGAATTAGTGATGCAGCTGAGGATCACCTGAGAAAATTTCTCATTTCTTGCCAGAAGGTGGTCCTTCACTGCAGTCTTAAATTAGACAATAAAATTGCGAAATTTTCAATAAATATACTTACTGTGTACCTCACACAAGTCACAAGTCACTCAATATACAAGAATTAAGTGATTTTTTTTTTTTGAAATAATAAATCTAATTGGTTTTTTCGATCCAAAAAATTGTATTGAAACAACACAGATCAATTTTCTTTGGAAAAAATAACGAACACCATAATAATTCAATCCGTTCTCTTGCTAGTGGTCAGTGGACGAGTCATAGTAAACTATTTAGCGTGTCAATCCGGGACTAATTTGGGTTGGTTGATGTTACCCAACTCGAATCAAGCCAGTACGAATGTGGCATTTGCACCTCCTTTCAAGTTTCAACTACGTACGTGGTCCCTCAGGGTCAATTGGCCAATGGAATGGTCTAAGAGTAGCTATCAACATGACAGGGGTCAGGGGACAAGCGTGCAGTGGAATATGGACCCAATTTCAAAATGCTTTTCATCATTTCTACAAAAGCTATCCATGCTTGATGACTCTTTTGATCATTTCAACTGGAATGACTGAAAAGAATTGAGCCCATAAATTTTGCTGATATACGAGAAAATTATTTAAAAAGACTTCGATGGAGAAATTACGAAGATGGCTTGCTTCCCGTATCTTTAAGGTTCTATATGGAATCAGTGGTGTTCAAGCTCACTATTTTTTTTTAAAAAAAAATAAAAGTTCCCATAAAAACTAAGCTAAAGCAATTACAGACCTAAATATAATAGATATGTATCATCGTTTAGAGTTAATGATAACTAATTGAGCAGCAACGAAAAGAAGATTCATTTTTCTAGATTACAATAGTTAATAAACCATTACCTTTTAAACAATAATTCAATAGATTATAGACTACAAAATTGAGGCGGCCTATAAGCACGCTACAAGTCTTAATCCTCCGGATCGATTCTAATGGTACATTTTTAGTAACTATGGAGGAAAGACAGCAAAAATAATTTCATAAGAAAACAGATGGTAACCAATCCTACTTTCAGGAGGCTTGTTTGGATCTCCTCTTGCGATGGCTTTCACCACCATCACCTTCATTTCGCCTCTTTCCACCCCTCCTAGGCTTTCCACTCTGAAATTTACATAAAATCAGATTATTGACCTCAGATTCATACCCAACAACATACAGAGTATGCTAAATCATATCCTTCCTGAGTAAACAATATGTTTACTTTTTTTTTAGGAAAAACAATATGGTATTTCGGAAACATACTACGCGAAATGACAAGTTACCAAGATGAAATAATACCTCTGCTGAGAAGGTCCTGAGGGGATCAATGGTTTTCCCGGATCCTTTTCTAAAACCTGGTCGGAATTTCCTCTTGGACCCATTATCTATACCCATTGCAGCACGGGTTAACTTCACAATCTGGCTTGCCTCCTTCGTCGTAGGATCCACCAAGTACTCTGGTATTTCTTTTAGATGTGGAGGTATCACCTTGTTGGTCAGTATCTTGTCATGCTTCAACAAATCTATTAGACAAAACAAAAGGAGTTAAGAAGGCCCTTAAATCTATCAAAACAAAGCCTGCAGTGATATTTCATCATGAAATATGTACTTTTTTTCAAAAACAGAAATATTTAGTTGAATATATACCTAAATCTCTTGGGTTTTCTTCAAAATGAGCCTTCAGCCTGCATTAATACATATAATATGATTAGTAGGAACTTGAAGCAAAGAAAAAACTGAATCATTTAGGGTCAGTATATACTAATTGTCTCTTCCAAGAGCAATGACTTATAATAAATATACGGATTTCATGCACAACAAAAAGACCAGTCAATGTTCTATTTCCATATTCAGCATTTCTTGATTAGGTGAGACTATTATGCTTACTTCTCAGAATTGAGAATTTCATTCTTCAAATCTTGCCTCCGAGCATCTTGTACATCACGACTTGTTACACTTCTAGCTACGTCCTGCGGAACAAAGAAAAGGTAATTATTCTCACACATTCACAAACACATCATGTGGAGCTTGATCACGAATAAGTACTCCAAAAAAAATATGTTTACCTGAGCGCGATAACGCAAAGACTCGACAGCATTTGCATTAAGTAAAGGAAAGGGTGCAATAATTTCAGATAATTCCTTTTCATCAGCCTCTAATACACTCTTTATTTCTTCAAATATTTCCTCATCTTCTGGAGAAATCTGTTGAAACAATAATAAGTACAAATGCCATGTAATTTTTCAAATTTTAAGATAGCACGCAGAGCTACTTACAAGGGAAACAGAGGTACCAGTGTTGTGAGCCCTGCCAGTACGCCCAATCCTGTGCACATATCCAGCAGCAGTATGAGGCATATCAAAGTTAACTACCTGAAAGATTTAGAAAAGGAATTGTAGCTTTAAATTGCAATTCCGCATAAGTTTATACTTCATTCAAGTATTTGAAAAGAAATTCAAAAAAAGATATCAATACCAACCGTATAGACATTTTTAAAATCAATTCCCCTAACAACCCCAAATTCTGAGTCCACATTTCGTTTGAGACGCCTCTTGGAATTCTTCGACTGTGGTTTACTTTCTTTATCTATCTGCTCCTTTTTCTTTGAATGACTGTCATCAGTGGCAATTAGATAATCAAACAATCCTGCATTGAATTCCTAAATACATGCAGAAACAGATCATTAGCAAATAAAAAAAAAAGAAAAAAAAAATGGGCGTTGTACAGTAGAAATAGTGAGAAGACTTGCCTCTAGTATGTGAATTCGTGAATTTTGTGGTAATTCAGCATTCAGAACTGCAGATTTTATCCCAAACTGTTCAAACAAGCCAACAATTAAGTGTGAAACTGACATTGCGATTTTCGATGATGTACTAAGCGATGGAATGAACAAAATTAATAAAAGTTCAATCCTGTGAATGCATTTGCTTATTTCTTCTTTCATGGGGAGCTATACATGCAAAAGTGTGGAAAAATAGGTACCTTCTCCAAGAAAAGCCTTATTCGAAATGCCATGTCAATTGTGTTGACAAATATTAGAACTTTTTTTTGAAGAAGTTCAAGCTTCAGCAGGGCGAGCATATATAGTTGCTTATCTTGAGCAGCACAGGATATCTGTTTATAATAAGAAATTATTGTAATATAGACCTAGAGAGAACTACTCATAGAATAAAATCTAAAATTTTATTTTTGAGGAAAGTCCGATTTTGATCCCTGAACTATTGCATTTTGTTCAAATTGATCCCTAAACTATTTCTTGGTTCAAATTGGTCCCTGAACTGTTGCATTTGGTTCAAATTGGTCCCTGAACTGTTGCATTTGGTTCAAATTGGTCCCTGAACTGTTGCATTTGGTTCAAATTGATCCTTAAACTTATAGGTTTGGTACATATAATCCCTCCCAGGTACTTTTGTTTATACTAATTGATACTGAAATTCATTCCTAAACTATATCAATTAGCATAAAGGAAAGTAAAATGAGGAGTAATACCAATCAAACCATATAGTTCAGGAACCAAATCGAACAAAAAATAGTTCAAGGACCAATTTGAACCAAATTCAATAGTTCAGGGACCAATTTGAACGAAAAAAGAGTTCAAGGACCAATTTGAACCAAATGCAATAGTTCAGGGACCAAAATCAGACTTTTCTCTTTATTTTTTCACTAGAACAAACAATTTACCCAAAATTGTTGAACACTGCTGGGGACAAGTCCATCTTTGGAGGGGCCCACTTCAGACAAAGTCAAAGTAACTGGATTATGCAATAGAAGCTTCTTCAATGTTTCCACATCAGAACTGCACATTTAAGATACAAGCTGATTAATCTCTGGCCTTTCATATCAGATATTGGGTTTAAGAACCTATTGGGCTCGAAATGCAATAAAGCAAGAGAGATAAAATCAATACCTAGAAGTAGCAGACATAAGAATACACTGACAGCTCCTTGGAATATGAGCTGTTAATGCCTTCAAGTCATTCTCATACCCATACGATAATAGCAGATCAGCCTGAAATATATATCATGTTAATATTTGCCAAGCATAAGCACTCAAGAGCAATGTAATAAGATTTTGAGCAGTCCAGTATAAAAAATTTTGCCTCATCAAGGATTAGCATGGAAATGGACTCCTTGATTGAAGAAGCTTTGAGTATTCCTTTAGAGATGCATGTCGAAATACAAGCTGGTGTTGTCACCACTATATTCGGTGGTCCCGCCAACAGTATCCTCTACATGTTAAATCTATGTCATTAGGAGCAAGGAAATAGATCTACAAACAAAAGATAATCCCCTATCCTTAAAGATTAGATTATTCTTTGTTATATGTATAATAATACTCAGAAACTCTCAATTCCACAACAAAGGTTATTCCATGAAAAGGGAACTTCATTACAATATTGTATTTAACCTCAAACCGCCCCATTGTTATGGTCAACCTTCTGCATCAAAATCTATAAAGAAAGAGACTAGTTTCTATTTTGTGCATTCTAAGGTGATTTGGACAACAACCTTAAAAAGATATCATGTATTCCTTTTGTTTAATGAGTTTAGGATCAGGACAGGCTTCACAGCACTTGTGTATTTTGCCTATTGAATTAAGCGACCAGCACAAACAATTGTTGTGTAGCCTGAGTCATTAGTATGAGAGCTAGCCAGATAGAAAACAAACCATTTCACGAGGCTGCATGCTAGCAGTCAATTGAACAAGCTTCAATTTTTCTGTACAAAACTCCAGAATTGAAGATGCTTCTTGATGTACCTATTACATGACAATTTCATTAGTTAGTCAAATTTAAAACAAAAAGGAGAGATATTTTGGAAAGATGCACAACTGCATACAGTTTTTAAAACAAATAAGAACCTTTGTTTTTATTTGACTAATTTTATTAAGAAGATTGCTCAGGTTCACAACTGCATACACTATGCAGGTACTCAAACTAAAGAGTTCAGTTTTTTATTTTCTTTTCTGTGAGGGCTTTATACTTTAACATCATAAAAGTATAAAAAAGCAAAAAAGTTTATAATTTATAGAATTTTCAAAATCTGTAACAGTGTAAATCTTAATATATTTTAAAATCAGTGGAATCTAATGCATAGCTTTTGGGGAGTTGCTTCAAAGCACAAATTATTCAACCCTAACTTGGACTGTCATCAACCACTATTATGAAAAAAAAAAAAAATTAGAGCAATACTCAACACAATCTACACTGACTTCAAATTATGGTAAAGAAAGAAGATCACATCCCCTAAAACATGTCCTTCTAATTTCCACATTTCATCCTATTTCACTGGGTTACAACTAACTTATAAATTCAAGTAATATAAAAGGGAAGATATGGGAAGATAACAGAAGAGAGAACCCAATTTCCCAAAGTTGTTCATTTAAACCAGAGTATTTGCAATTTACGAAATTCATACTAGTTCTCGTGAGGAACATAACAGAAGGCTGCTAACCTGTTGGCACAGCTCACGAGTTGGAACCAGAACGAACACATTCGGCGCAGCTTTCGCCACACGCTTCTCAGAGCACAACTTCAAGAGAGTATGAAACATGGGCAGTAGGTACGCGAATGTCTTGCCGGAGCCCGTCTTCGCACGCGCAACCACATCCTTCCCTTCCTAAATTCACAAAAGTCTCATTAGCACCAGTCAATAAATAAACAAAACCAAATCCAATGAGCAATATTTTTCAAATTATAATTACATAGTAGGAGAATGATCCTACTGAATTACTGATGATTCTTCCACATGACAATAAACCATACAGTTTTCTTCCGAATCATTATCAGAGATTCAAATGATAGAAGACACAGAATAGAATGGAGATGTATGTATATACGGACCAGAATAAGCGGGATGGCCTCGCGCTGAATCGGAGTTGCCACGGTGATGCCTTTCTTTCTCAGAGCTCGAGTCAGCTGCTCGTCCATACCTAAGTTCTCAAAGCTGACATCCTGCTCCTCCTCCTCCACGGCATCTCCTCCTCCGGCCAGCTTTCCCTCCGGCAAGCCTCCCATGTCCCGCGCGCCCGTCGGTCGCTCGCAAGTGCTGAACTAGGGTTTAGGGTTCTGAGACGAGAGAATTTGGGGGAAATGCTCAAATGGTACCGAAAGTTCTGTGTGCTTATGGGGGTCTTTGAGATTGAGTTGCACGAATCTTAAAGCGAATCCAACGGCCAGAGTAATTACTGCGCAGTAGAGGAGATGAATTGGGAAGTTCTGAGAGGAGAGGACGGTATATTAATTGGGCCGGACTTTATCAGGCCCATATATGGATATATTATCATATCGAAGGCCCAGTGAGGGAAACGTTACCGGAGTCATCTCTGGGCTTTTGTTTGGGCCGACAGAGAAGCCCGTTAACTTGTCGGGCTTTGTTGATTGGGAGTTTGGGGTTTGTATTGTTGTGTGATTGCGATCGTGTCCAATGAATTTTCTATGAGAAGTTGAGAACTGAGTTATTAAGCATCGTTTGCGTGACCCGGGTATGTGATCCGGGGCATGTGACCTGTTGGATCTTCTCGGGATTCAGGTTTGTCCAAATACTGAAGGAATTCAACCGAATTCCAAAGAGATCCAACAGGTCACATACCCGAGTCAGAGGATATGAATTCGATTCGCTGGTGCGGATTCATTCACCGCCACCCGGCATTGTAAAAGGACGCAGCACAATTATTTTATTTTCTGCGAGTTTCTTATATAATTTTATCTTCTTTTGAGTTTTGAGCATCAAATACAGATTGCACAAACGTTTGTCCATGGTTCGTGGTATTGGTTCCGCGGCCCACAGCCGAAGGCACACATAATTTTAATAAATGATTTCATTTAAGATAATGGAGGAAACTTATTTGTTTAAGTAAAAAAATAGAAATAATTTTATTGGGAGACCATTTAAATAGTATTTATTTGAACATAACAATTTCATTTATTCCGAAACATGGTGTCATAACATTGGTGCAACATTTCTAACAGCCAACTCTGTTTTCCATGCCCGTACAAAGCACATTAGAGGGTTGCTATTAGACAAGTATAATGTTGGATATATTTGGAATTATGAGATAAATGTAATAAGTAGTTAGGAAAGTTGACTAGAGTCAATGAGTCATTTTCATTTAATGCACTTTTACTTATCTCTAATTATAAATAGAGATCAACATTGTATCAAGACTCAATTAATGAAAAAAATTCATTTATCATTCTTAATTCGTTTTAGCTCCAATTCACTATGGGTGCGTTTGGATTGCTATGGAATAACACTTTAATCGGATTAGCAAGCTATTCCTAACTTTGGTGTGATCCAAACACCTACACCCTAATCCGGATTAGTCCGAATAGTGGCTAATCCGCTATTCCTTGTAAAACATGGATTAGCTACTATTCTTTTCTACCATCCATCGCCATTCTAAACAAACAATCCAAACAACATTTTTACTATCTCGAATAACACCATATTTCTACTATTCTTTAGCTAATCCAAAAATCACTATATTCTTACTAATCTCATCTACTATTCTCTATTCTACTATTCTTTCACTAATTCTTGCACAATCCAAACGGACCCTATGATATGGGCTCAAGTGTTTTATCCAAGATCGGGCTCGAATCTTACTTGATGAAGTAACAAGTTATTTATAAACAACAATTCAAAGCCATTGCTCTTGAGTACATACTATATGTTAACATATGATTGCATTCGAAAATTGCACATTCACAAATACTCTACTTGAGAACGAGTATAATCGACTACTTTTGAAACAGAAACTATCTTTCTTTCTAGGAAAAATATACCACTTTGGTGGTTAACTAAAGATAAATACGAGGGTATATATACATAACTCAGAAATATATCATATCACTTTTGATCATTTAATTTATATTAATTGCTTAATATTTATATATATAGAGCAAATATATAGTGAGCTTAAACTCACGGAGTCCTTCCGTGAGCGTACCTCCAAAAATATATCAAAACACTTCCAAATTTCGACTTATATGGCCCAATAAATTCTTTATATATATCAAAATCTTACGAGATACAAAAATTTTTCAAAAATAGAAATTTTTGTATCCCGTAATTAGGTTTTGATATATAAAAATTTATTGAGTCATATAAATCAAAAAGTTGAAGGTGATTTGGTAGGTTTTTGGAGTTACACTGACGAAAGGCACTGTGAGCTTAAGCTTAAACAGAAATAATTTAATTTAATATATACATGCAACATGATTTCCAAATTAATACTGTAATTAAGATTGACATATGAAAAGGCATGCATTCCTTTAAATTTTCCAACAATGTATATATTACGAATTAACGATATTGAGTCGAATATAGTGACATCTATCACTATGTTTGCGAATATGTATATCTTCATGGCGCGCTTAAATATATGAATTGGTACGTGTGTTGAGAGGAATTAATCGCTGAAACCAGTTCAGAAAAAAAGAAGTGAAACGGTGCATATCTGAAAGGACGCCTATTCAATTTATTAAATACCGAGTTCTGAATCTGTCTCATCCGTTTGTCAGTTCTCAGTTCAACAGAAGAGAACACAACAGTGCTGAATCTAATTAAGCAACCACACTTGACACTTGACACTTGACACTTGACAACATGCGACAGCCACCGCCGTTCGAAGCGCCATTGGCGCCGGTGAGGCCAGAACAGGATGCTGCCAACCTCCCGTTAGATGACGACTTGCTCGCGGAGATATTCCGCCGCATTCATGATCCGGCATCTCTGAACATATGTCAGCATGTTTGCAAGCGCTTCTACCATGTCGTCTCGCCGATTCTTAGTCTCGCACCCTTTTTTCTCGGTTTCTACCATGTCCCGAGCATGACCAGGCGCCTTCCGCAGTACGTTCATACACAGCCTCATTTCACCAATCCTAACCTTTACTTGGCGTATCTGAATTCTGAGAATTTGATCTCTTATGCGATACTCGAGTCCCGTGATGCTCGGGTGCTGCTTCGCAAGATGATTCACGGGCCCAACCTTTACTTTGTAGTTGCTAGCCCCTTCGAACGATCTTCGGTCTCGATAGAACCGTTGCCTCCCCCGGTATATAATGCTAAGATTCACCGGCTTGTTGTGTGCGCGTATGTCCCATGGCCCGTGCAATCAAACAAAGATTACAAGATTGTCGTGGTTTTCTCAGATAAGAGGTCTGGTGCACAGTTTACCGTCATGGGTTTCTCGTCGGTAAGGCAAAGTTGGATGTGTCTCAGCCACAACCAAAATGGAGGTGTTACGTTTCCAAGAAGGGGATACCAAGAGGGTCTCGAGCAAACCGTGTTTGCCGGAAGGATGCTTTACAAGTTGCAGAACACCGATTACATTTTAACCATCGATCCAAGCACACTGCTGCTCTCCAAGATCGACCTTCCAGTGAGTGATCACAGTCTACTATGTTACGGTAACCACTGTCTCGGCAGAACCGAAGACGATCATCTGTGCTTCTTCATGATGAGAAAGATGGACCTTTTCACGTGGGTTTACCGAGTCATTAACAACGTCGGTCACTGGTTCTTACACGAGATTGTGGACATAAACCGGTTGATAAATGCACATGATATGGGTGAGGTTGCTGATACGAGGTTTTCGGCGGATATGGGAGACCAGACAAGGGGATTCAGGCTTGTGACCTTGAATGGGTTCGCAGAAAGAACCGGCGTCTTGATCTTAGTCATGGCAGATTGGGTTGTTTCCTACCATGTCAAGTCGAAAAGGTTGGAGAGGTTGTGGTACAGCCATGACAGGTACAACCGTGTGCAGGAGGTTTATGCATATGAGATGAATTTGCCTCAGAACCTGATACCGGGCTTAGAAGGGTGATCATGAACTAGGTACTTAAGTGTTGAATTTCATCACAAATGTGGTTACTTTATTGTAGTGTTTGTTATTTATAGGTTGTGCTTTAGTTTGTATCTTGATGATAATGTGTTCTTGATTAGTGTAGTTATAATGTTTGTTATTTCTGTTGTAATCTTGATTAATGTACTTGTAATGTTTGTCATTTCTGTTGTAAATGTTGTACCTGTATAATGTAATGAATATTGAAGAACACGCATGCGCGTAATATATATTTTATAGTTATTGTATTATAGTTTCATTCATTTTTTTTTTTTTTGTAAAGAATTAATCATTTTTTTTTTTTAATTCTTAGAAGGATATTTGAATGCCAATAAGAAAGAGTTCAATAATTTCTGTCTGGATATTTTTTCTATGATTTTGCTGTTTCATTATCAAGTATGAAACAACAGTAGGACTCATAACATCAAATGACAAAATAAGCTCACTTGTACAAACGATTTCACATCTCCTAACATATGGCATGTGCCATTCTGCACGTGAGCCGTTGGATCTCCCTCGAGATTAATGCTGGCCCAAATCCCAAGGTGATCCAACGGCCCACGTGCAGAATGGCACATACCATATGTTAGAGGATAAGCACCCTGTACAAACGGGTTCATCTAGAATCTTACACCGAGAGAGATAACAAGGATACATTCATCAACTAAATATATTTCCTCCATATAACTCTTGAGACCTGACACTGCTAAATGCTAATGGAGGTGTGACGGGGAGGAATTAAGATCCTCTTTTATTGGTGTTTATGGTTAAGAGAGGCTATGGTTGCTGCGACTTGACATCACAGCTACAACAAATCACAACAGTTCTATGAAGCACAAGTATTATGTTGATCTGTAGGCTCGTGGCTCCTTGTTGTGTGGAGGCTGTCGAGTGTTGAGGCACCTCTTATCCATGTACCGCATGTCAACTGTCAACATAAAGATGTGAAAAAATGTTGAATTCTGAACAAAGTTGGAATTCTCTTTATTGCCTGTCCCCATCAAGAAAACACTGATCTCGAATTGATGAATACCTTACTGTTCTACAGTTGTTTCACCGGATGAGGGTCTCCATTTTCTATCGAAAGGCCCGTAGCTCCTTTGCACAACATTTCTCTGTTCTTCTAGTTTTTGGTCAATCAGTTGCAACAGCTCCTGCAACCCTACTCCCATCACGGCTGATGTCTTCACGTGGCAACTTGGGGGCATTTCTGTTGTTTCATATATATTAAGAGTCTTGTTTTGTAAACTGCATGCCATATCATCATATTCTTCCACATGCTTCGCTTTATCCCCATGATGATGATTACTATCATCGTCATCATCCAAATATTCTGATGATGATTGATCTGATGCCAATTCATCCTCTTGTTCATCTTCATTGTATTCTTCACATTCTTCGTCTTCGTAATCCTCATCTGCTTCAGTAAGGTACTCTTCGTCATCTGCCTTGTGGAATTCCATGTCTCCTACATTATCTTCTAACAGATCTATCTGTTGCAAAATTTTGAAGGATTCACGGGTACATTCTTTTGTTTTTTTACGTAAACATAAATTTAGATTAAAACACGGCTTTTACTGAAAAATATGCACACCTTATTCCAAACTTCAATCATATTCCTAATCTTATCCTCAGAGACACCTATCTGCTGCAAAACTTGAAGCACGGTTGAGCGATGCTCGACCAAGTCAGGTGCACTTGAGTCCAGAACATGCTGCAGGTGTATTATATAAAAACTTCTGTCATAACATGTATAAACTGTGACATGCATGTATCCCAAATGATTTTATGCTGAAGATTGATTATTATGTATTTTATCGGGAAAGACCACATACCACTAACAAGTCTGCCTCAACAACTTCTTCCAACGTAGCATGAAATGCCTCAACTAGCTGGTTAAAGTATGTTAATAATAATACCAACAACAATAATAATAACAAGGAGACAAGCACAATAACTTTTGTGAGACAGATATCTCACCTGAACAGGTAAATCAGAGATGAAGCCAACTGTGTCGCTAAGAAGTGCTTTTTTCCTAAAAAGAAGCATCTCAAGAATGAGTGTATTTATTTATAATCATTGACCAGGCGCAAAAAAAATATTGACTACAGTAGAAGGCAGTGAGGGGCCTGGTTTAATTGTTGTAAAAAAAAAAAAAAGAGGGTTTGGGCTAATTAATAGAGCACTTGTTGTGTAACTGGAGGCTTTGATTAATATGGTTGCTGGTAAAAATTCAGTCCTAGTGTAGCTAACATGTTTACCAGTACGAAAGATAAAAATGTCTCAAGTTTGGTTGGTCATGACCAGTATGTGTAAATGGGTTATCAATTTTTTTCTCTTTTCTTTATTTACAATGAAACATGAAGTCAATAGAAAAGGACTTGGGTTTATGAAGGGGGAAATCAAAGTTTTAATTTTATATGAAAAATGCAAAAAGTACATCGTAATTATTTTTATGTTTTTAAATGTAACACCAGCTGCAATGTCTGGCGCTTATTTCCAAAATTGGTGTATACTTCCAAAATAGTTACAGATAATTACCCTGATGGGAGAATCACACTTCTTAATCGCGGATCTACAGTGGCAAATAATCTGGAACAAACAATCAACAAATTGACATAAAAATGAACAGTGCTAGATTAGCTAGTCAATGATGAAAAAGATGACTGCTAAAATGCTGCCTCATGTTATGTATGATGAATAAATCCTTCCTATTTATGAAAAATTTACTTGAATAAATTACTGCAGATAAATTACCTATTGTCACTGTATAAATCCGCATCTGAAAGTGCACTAACTAAGGTAGACTTTCCCTACATATAGCAACAATGTTTTAGCAATCAAATTCTGCTGCAATGAAATTCAGTTTAATATGATGATTTATTTCACTGAAAGACGGACGGCCTATCTTATAACAAAACCCAATAGGATATTTCAACCTGTTATTTGAATCTGTGAGATCATAGGGCATAATTTTAGAAGATATTAACTATGGCATAGTGTACATCCATCAGTAGCAATACACACAATTTACAAATATTGGCAATCATAGGGCATAACTCAGAAAAGATGAACTACCGCATTTGTATATCCAACAACAGCAACAGTTGCAAGTCCTTGACCTGATGGACCCCCGCGTCTTTTTCGTGATGCCCGATGGAGTGCTCTAGTACGGCGCACTTCTTCAATTTGCCCCAATAAACGGTTTCGCCTTTCTTGAATCCTAATCAAACAAATATACTGTGAAAAGGCAAGTAAGAGATACCTTCAGCACTGAAGCTGCAGCTCAAAGAAGTTGTTTATGATCATGTATAAAATGATAGTTGATTTTTGCAAAGAAGCACCTCCTACGCTGAAGCTGCAGTTCAGTTTCTCCAGCACCACTCATGAATCCTTGGCCCCCACTTCCTCTCCTGAATTTCAAAAGGTATTGGACTTTATTAAGTATATGTCATTTCTTTTTAATATAAAAGAAGTAATACAAACTTTCATGTTACAACAACGAATAAGAATTCTACTAGTGTATATGTATTTTCCAATTAATAATAAACACAAAAATTAGCTTACCCTCGAGCACTAACAACTTCAGCTTCTCCACCGTGGCCAAATGTTAATCGGCCACCTGGTCCCCGCACTCGCACTAGTCTTGTCTTCTTATACATAAGTGCTGCTAACTCAGCCTGTATAAAAGATTTGACAAAATGAATTCTCACTGTAGTTAAAAGAGTTGCTACTAAATAAAATAAGGTAAGATTTTCTTATTGAATGTTAACCTGCAGCTTTGCTTCTCTAGTCTCAGCATGAGCATTAAATATCTCTATTATAAGTCCAACTCGATCTAGCACTGGTTTCCCCCATGCAACCTATAATCCATAATAATATAATTTTAAAACGAAACAAAGATGGGATAACCAGAAGAGATCAATGAAAACAGACTTGCCTCCAAATTTCGTAGCTGAATTCCGGAAAGGATGGCATTCACGAAAACTGCATCAATTCCAGTCTGCCAAACATCAAATTCAGTAAGCATAAACTACTTTTGTTGTGATGTTAGTCTGCATAATAGCTAAAACCTACACCCATTTCCAAAGATATTTATTCCCCAGATGCCATTAGCAAAGTCCTTTGAAAAACAGACCTATTCCAAATAACATCTTATACCCAACTTTTATAAGGTTGTCAAGAGTTGAACCCTATTCCAAAACAGACCTATCTCTGTAGTTCCAAAACATATTTCAATTCTACAGAATACCAAAAGCATTAAACTGGATCTTACAAAAGACGATACACAAAGTGGTTTACCTCAGTCTCGAGACTTCTGATGTGGATCTTGATGTTCTCTACAGTCCCGGGTCCGAAGTACATATCTGACACCAATCGTTATGTTAATAATATCCAAATTATATCAAACCATGACAGAAGTACCAAACCCTTACAAGACTGATACTAGAACAGCAGAAAAGACGAACCGGCATGGGCGCGGGCCGATCGGGCGGCGGGGTTCTGGACGACCAGATGCGGGGGCACGCCCTTGCTTTCAAACTCCTCGTCATAGAACCCATCCCGGGGCTGCTCCAGCGAATTGGCCAGATTGAGGGCCTCTTCGAGCTTGGACCGGAGCAGAGGCTCGGGCCTGAGTCTGGGCTGCACCACGAACAGCCTCGGCACTCGCGTCGGGTCCTTCCCCAGAAGGAACAGGCCGAGTCCGTTCCGGTCGTCGGGCTCGGAATCGGACTCGGCGCTGGGTTTCTTCCGGCGGGACGCAGAGGAGAAGAAGGCGAGCGGAGGTAGGGTTTGGTGAGAGAGAGAGAGGAGATCGCGGATGCGGGAGGATGATCGAAGGAGCATTTTCGCCGGCGGGGAAAGGGTTTTGGGAAGGAGTCGGGGGAGCGGCGGGCGCGGGAGCCTTGTATTGACGCGCGAGTAGAACTGTGGAAATAATTACCATCGGAGCTCAGTTCAGAGAGATCAAAATCTTCATATCCCCTGCTGTACTGCATTGTGCAGTTCACAACGTCAGCCGTGGGATTGTTTGGAGATTGTGCTATCACGGATCTCGAGATAATCCAACGGCTGACCTTGTGAACTGCACAATGCAGTACAGCAGGGGATGAGCACTCGACGGTAGATGTTTTGTTACGTTGTGGTGAACGGAGGTTAATTTGTCGCTTGAGAGTTGAGATAAGAGCGGTCAGGCCGCATGATGCCGGCGATTAATGGATACGATATAGCGCCCGGGCTTTCAGCCGTGTGCCCGTGTGCGATCAATGGATTTTATGGATTTAGTGTAATCTACCGTTGAATCTATCAAAGTCGTCGTTACGCTGAATAAATTAACATTGGGAACTTTTTATTATTTTTTTTCTCATAAAAGATATTATTTATCTTTATCATCCGCCTTTGGTCAATTCTCAACTTGTGAAGTTTGTTACATGTAAGTTTCTTTACAAATTTCAGATTGGAAACAAATTATATTTTAGAGTACTTTTAAAAATACGAATCTAAATATATAATATATATTTTACAGTATCCTAAATCCAACATGAGTACTACAAATCTAAAAACATATCCGCCAGATAGGCACTAACTTAAAAACAAAGGGTAAATTTTCTGGAAGGTCACTGAACTTTACCTCAAATTCATAATTAGTCACTGAACTTTCATTTATCCATTTTTGGTCACTGAACTTAGATATTTATTCAAATTTTGTCACTCTGTTAGTTTTTCTATCCAATTTAAAGAAATAATTAATATGACCTTAATTTTAAACTTTCGAGATCATTTTTTTTACATAAAAGTATACAACATCTGATAATGTAAGACCAATTAAAATATTTTTATTTAATTTTCTTTCATAAATTTAATTTTTTTCATAATTATTATTTTTTATTTATTTTTTCATATAAGATATATAATTTATAACATGTTTAAAAATTTGAAAGTTTTGTATTGCCATAAAAGAAAATGAATAAATAATTTTTTCTTTATATTCTTATATTTTTTACATAAAAAAATATATATCTAAATCATAAAATTAATGTCATGTCAACTATTCCGTTAAGTTGGATGAAAAAATTAACGGAGTGACCAAATTTGGATAAATATCAAAGTTTAATGACCAAAAACGGATAAATAGAAGTTCAGTGACCAATTATGAATTTGAGGTAAAGTTTAGTGACCTTTCAAAAAAATTACCCTAAAAACAAAGAAAAAGAAAATTTCAGTTGCATTGTACCTATACACTGAGACTGAGAGATAGTCTGACTCCCCGAGCCTCTATCCCCCGTAAAACCCCGATCCAAATCAACTCACAATTTCGTTACCGCTATCCCAATTAGATATGACGTCAGTGAGATAGTCTCTTCTGAGTGACTAAGAGCATCTCCAAGAGATCCCTAATAATTTATTTCTAATATGATCATATTGGGAGCTGCTCCAAATTTTTGGAATACAAATTATATCTTAAACTCCAAGAATTTCTTAAAGATGGATCTCAATAAATTTTAAGAATTTTACTCCAACACTCTCACCAAAACAATTTTATTTTCGATCTGACGATTATAAATGAATATAACCCATTATGAGATTCATCTGTAACCGATAAAATTATCTGGGTGTGAGTATGGAAGCAATGTCCAAATTTTAGATAGGCCACGTCACTGGGCCTGGCCAATCAAACGGCGGAGAGGGAATGGGAGGATTATTGGGAGTGCGGAGGGAGTGCCTAAAAATGGCTAATATTGGCTTCAATTTGGGGATAGCGCAAAAATTGGGAAGGATTTGGGGCTTCTATTGGAACCTGATTTTTGTCCTTAATTCCCAATAATTGGCTTTAGGAATAATTTAAGGATGCTCTTGGGGATGCTCTGAGTCTCCTCCAATTTCATTGCCGCTATTCCAATTTTATTACCGCTATCCCAATTAAATATGACGTCAGTGAGATAGTCTCTTCTGAGTGACTGAGTCTCCTTCAATTTCATTGCCGCTCCACAATCATCCATTGCTGTAACCTTTCCTATCGCAGTGGCCTGATAGCCCTCCGTCCCCTTTGACGCGATCCCTCCCTCCCCTCCGATCGTCGCGATCCCTCCCTCGCCTCCGACCGTCGCAATCCCTTCGTCGTCTCCGATGAGCAATATAAACACTTACTTGTGTAAACATTTTCTGAGAAAACTAAAAACTTTTCAAAGAAAAGTAAACACTTTTGTAACTAATATAAACACTTATTTCTTTTTCATGTAAATACTTTTGTAAGAAACCTAAACACTTTCCGAAGCTATATAAACATTTTTCAATTGTACATAAACATTTGGGAAACCTTTACGTAGAATTTTTGAATTTTACATAAACACTTTTCAATCTCATTGAAGTACTTTTTTAAGCTATATAAACACTTTTCGGGTATAATGGTAATTGTTTCTGAGCCAAGTGGACCTGTCAATAAATGGACTTTAGTTGTATATAAACACTTTTTAATCTTATCTAAGTACTTTTCAAAGATATATAAACACTTTTAAGGAGAAATTGGTGAGTGTTTATGTGGGCTTGTCAATGCGTTGCTGAGAGAGCTAGTGGACAGGCTGGCAACGCGTTTTCCATTTTTGGCAAGTTCGGGATACGCACTGGAACTATCATTTAGCCGAAAATAAAAAGTCAGTTCGGAAGATTTTAGCAGGGGATTTAGTTCGGAGACTATTAGTCTCTTCCTTATAACTAACTCCGAGTTATTTAAAATGAATTACAAAATAAATAAAAATGCGATTAATTAACTTCACCATGAACAACCAGATATTTCCTAAAATAAATCCAAATCAATTAACACATTGGAATTTCGAAAGTTGAGCTATGGTACTATTAATAGTATAAATTGCGCTGTACTATTGACTCATATCTCTAATTTCAAAATATTAATAGTCGATCCAAACCGCTCATTATGATCTTCATATACAATTTTATTTGTAAACCACATTTAATATTTTTAAAATTTTTTACTATTTCTTAAGATATTTTGAAATGCTACTTGCTTAAAACATTAACATTTCAAAATATCTTAAAAAATAGTAAAAAAATTCTAAAAAATATAAAATTTGGTTTACAATTAAAATTGCATATGAAGATCATAATGAGCAGTTTGAATTGAGTATTAATGTTTTAAAATTAGAGATATAAACTAATAGTACGGTGCAATTTGTACTGTTACGGTACCATAGCTCAAACAATCCACTCCAGGAAAATTCTGAAATTTTCAAGGAGCTCAGCTAACTAATAAACCATTTCAGGGTCCAGGTGGCTCAAGCAAAACGCAGCATCTGGAGCTCCGTCCGTCCGTCAGTCCGTGAAACCGACTCAACCCATCCGTCATTCCGACGCACCCGATCCCCCGATCCCCTCTCCGCTCAAACACAAGCTTGCTCGTGAGTCGTGCTCGCGGACCGCCATCGCTTAACCAAAGCCATCCCAAGTTCCGCCTAAGCAGCAGCCTTCACCGGAGGAGGAGCCTCTGCAGAGAGATATCTATTCCCCTTTCTTACATCACTGAGTCCGGTCGACGAAACGAACCATTCAAAAGGCGAAAAGAAAAAAAAAGAAAAAAAAGAAAAAGCTCTGACCTTTTACTGCGGGCCGAACTGAAGGATGACCTCAAACCCTAGCGCCGGAGCTGCTGCGATCGGGAGGTAAAGAGAGAGGGGACGGGAGATGACTAATTCGTCGGATAAGAAATCGTGGAAGGAGGACGAGAGGGCGCACAAGGCATGGGGCATCCTCCTCTTCGGTCTGATCGGCGCCACCGCTACAACCGTCGCGGTATAATAATCTCTTCTTGTCACACAGTTATCTTGAGGAATATCAGGAGGATTTCATAACTGGGCTCTCAAATTTGTCATGGTTTTGCAATGTTTCGTTGATACAATCATACAGTATAGTCTATAGTAGCATCTCTTAGGCAGAGTCGCAATTAAATTTGCGATTTGCTGAGAGATTAGGGCAGTTTGAATGATGATTATATCAGTGATAGCCTGATTTCTTTTTCTCTAATCACTTTAATTGCTGTTATTTATTCAATTTTCCTTTCAATAAAGCTTTCATCAGTAGCAGTACTGCTTTGCAACCGACCAAATAGCGGGTGCATTTTAGGTTGTGGTACTGTGTTTGGGATGGAGTGAGAACCCAAGGGATGAGATTACCGACCTTAGTCTTCCTGCCCAGTTGAAACTTTGGGAAATGCATGGGAGGGTAATGAGGGGAGACTTGGGAGAAACTTTGGAACATTTTCCCAAGTTCAGATCATCCCAATTTAAGATATAATTGTCCCCTTACGAAGTTATCTTACTAAAGTCTGCGTTTGGATTGTGGAAGGATTAGTGAAAGAATAGTAGAATAGAGAATAGTAGATGAGATTAGTAAAAGAGTAAATTACGCGGATGGTCCCTAAAGTTTCAACATTTTACCAAATTGGTCCCTAAAGTTTCAAAGTTACCAATTTGGTCCTTAAAGTATTGAATTGCTACCAATTTGGTCCCTAAAGTTTGAGATGTACCATTTTGGTCCTTAAAGTTTCCCTAACATATCGTTTTGGTCCTTAAAATATTTTATCCATACCAAATTGGTCCTATCATCATCCATTAATGCTAAAATTTACTTAATATGTATTTGATAGCATGAACAAATATATTTATTTGTACATTATTTAAATTTTTTAAATAATATATTATTGTTATTTCTAATGCTAAGAATTAATTTAAGATACATAAAAATAATAATTTTGAATGAATTACTTAATTTTGGGACCAATATGATAAATATTTAGAACTTTAGAGACTAAAACGATATGTTAGTGAAACTTTAAGGACCAAAATGGTACATCCCAAACTTTAAGGACCAAATTGGTAGCAAATCAATACTTTAAGGACCGAATTGGTAACTTTTAAACTTTAAGGACCAATTTGGTAAAAAAGTGAAACTTTAGGGACCATCCGTGTAATTTACTCTTAGTAAAAAAATAGTGATTTTTGGATTAGCTAAAGAATAGTAGAAATATGGTGCTATTCGAAATAGTAAAAATGTTGTTTGGATTGTTTGTTTAGAATAGCAATGGATGGTTGAAAAGAATAGTAGCTAATCCATGTTTTATATGGATTAGTAGAATAGCAACTAATCTCACTATTCCGGATTAGTAATTGCGTGTTTGGATGCACTCACAAGTTAGGAATAGCTTACTAATCCGAATAGTAGCTATTCTTTGGCAATCCAAACACACTCATCTGAGATCTGAGATTTGTGGCACTGATTTCTTTTCCAATTCTCTTCCAAACATGCATAACTGCCTTGTTGGTGCTATTTGACATCATGAAGTGATTGTACTATTCAATCCAAATATTTGGATTGTAATGCTAACCGCTGTACGACTTACTCTTTATTTTTAGAGGGGATGTGTAAAACAATTTTTCCGTATTATTGATGATATTCTGATACTGTGTAAATGTCTGAGGTTTTGTGGTTTAATTTAGTGTTCTTTCTTCATTTTCAAATCAATTAATGTATAAAGGAAAAACATAATTGTTTGCATGTGACATATGCAGATTTATCAATTGCGGAGAAGCGTGGATTGGATTAGCTCCCAGGTAATTCTCTTTGCTATTCTTATTTCATTGGTTGATAATGTACTTCAAGTTTGCAGCACATCTCAAGTTCTGTCTCCTTTGTACAACTATAGTTCTAGCTGTTGCGTAGAGATTGCTTATCTAACTGTTCTTCTAGTTCAACCATGTCAATTTTACAAAATTTTCTTCAAATTTATCATTACAACAAATCCCTTCTTCCCAGAAATGTAACTGTAAGTTGTTTATATGAACCTTGTGGAGATGTGTGGTGTTCTAAAGAGATTTGGCAATTCTCAGCAAGATGTGGAGATTGACTTTGTAACTATTTTTTCATTTCAGCCATGACTTTTGTACAATTTTCTCTTTTACTATTCCTGTTATTTCATCTTCTTTTTTTAATTTAAAGTTCAATAGGATGCAGTCAAGTGCATCAGGGAAAAGTAGCAGTGGAAACTCTAGTCGACGGGGTTTCAGTGAAGATGCATGGAATAGGTACAGCCGTCGTCTTCAAGAGGAGTATGAAGACGAGATGGAGAGAATTGTAAGTTTTCATTGTTCTATTTATTTGTTGTTTTACGGTGCACAGACTTCTTTTTCTGAAGTTTACAAACTACCACCTGAGATTTTGTAATTGTTTAGTTTTTTGTAACTTTGTTTTACTAGTATTCAACTTTAACGAAGGATGTCTTGAGCAAAAGATTAAACAATTGTTCCTAATATAAAATGAGAATGCATGACATGCTGGAACTAAAACTTGGTTCGCAGTATCAAATTTGTCTGATGAAATTAGTTTGCACTGCATAAGCCCAATGGTCTTGCCTTAAATAAAAACACATGACATGCTAGCACTAGCTGAGTGTAGTAAAATAAAAGGCCTGTTCCCCCACCCCACAAAAGCATATACGAAACCCTTTGTTTTTTGAGTGTGGTTCCCTTATACAACTGCCATTTGTGACAACTCACAACCAACTTCAGTCAAGTTCCAAAAAGTACCTCAAATATAGAAAATCTTATAAAACAAATTTTGGATATAGAATGGTTGTGTTTCAAATTTACAGCAATTTGAGTTTTTTTAGCACTCAAACTGTTTCAAACTTCAAAAAGAATCAATCTATAAGTCCAAAAATATGTTTGTGAAAGATCAAGGTTTTTTTTTTTTTTTTCAAATAGCGGTTGTCAATGGATCCTTGCTCTTGTTTCATGAGTGAAAAGTATGTTAAGCCTAAGGATTGACAATGGTCAGCCCCCACTTATATGTTTGTCAAGCTTCACTACTGCATTTTGAATTTAGCTATGCTAAATACTTTGAAACACCTTATTATATTTTTTTATATTTTATTTGCTGACTTAATAAATTCTGGGTGTGCAATAAAAGCAAAGGATAAGGCGCATGCAGAGTGTGTTCAACCGGGAAAGAAACAAATACAAAAGAGGGTACGAGAGTTGGAGGGAAAGCAATGGTTCAGATGGATACCATTATGTACCAAGAGATGATTGGTACTGGAAAACGGATACTTCTCACTCTTATCAGAGGGCCAGGTGGTCTGCTGGCCCTCATACCAGGACATATCCCATGTCTCATCATTATGGCATTCTTGGTCTTGATAGGTATATCTTTTACTATTTTTTATCATAATTTTTTTTTAAGGTATCACCGCGGGTTACTGGATGAACTCAAATTCTAGTTAATGAACTTCCATCTGTTCAGATTAGGTAATATATGTCTTTCTTCAGTCAAATAAACAAAATTGAGATGCATTTTCCACATTAATTATTTCTCGTCGTCACTTCTTGTCTCATACATCTTTTAACTCCCACTTCCCCATGCACCTGTATTTCTTGATTTGCTATCTCTTGATGTCATGGCTCCTCTCTCGATTATAATATTGGAGACGAGTAGTGGAGAGACAAGGAGATATGAATGGATAGGAGGAGAAAAAAGTACATTTCATTTGGTTATGTGATGGTAGGGAAAAAAACTATTTAAGTTTAAAGAATGAAGCAAATTTTGAGTGTCCTGGGATCAATCATTGGTTCTGGCATATTTTATCCTTTCTTATAGTTATTTTGAATGTATTTATTGTAAAATTTTGTGCAAGGGATGCTCTTATAGTCAGGACTCTTCTTATTATTCAATTTTATTTTTCTTTTTTGTGATCTTAGGTCCAGATCAACACCATACACGGATGCTGAAATTAAGGTACTGTCCACAAAATAATACTTTTTGTGTAAGTGATATTCTTTTCATTGTGTTCTTAGGAGCTGCAAAATTACCGAAAGATTTTATTTTGAAAGACTAAATGTTGTATGTTGCAGAAAATAGATGAAATAAACTATATTTTGAGATTATAACTGATAAATTTATACTTATGTGGACTGAATGTCATTTTAATAAAATGAAGATCCTTTGGTTCCATATTTTCTGACACTCTCTGTTGAGGTTAAAGTGTGTTGTTGGTTTATAACACTATAAATGATTTAAAGACTTTACAGGAGCTATTATACAGGGTAGTTGTTTTAAGCATAAGATATTAAATTAGAAGTTTTGATATATCTTGATTGCTGACCATTTTGTCTCTATTCATGCAGACAGCCTTCAGATCAAAAGCAATGGAATGCCATCCTGATCAAAACCAAGATAATAAAGGTACGACTTTTGCCCAAACCTTGGTACCAGCATTTGTGTTATTTTACTTGCTCTGACAATGGGTCCAATATTCGGATGCAGAGGCTGCTGAAGAGAAATTTAAACAAGTGATGGAGTCTTATGAAGCAATAAAGCAGGAGAGGAAAAATGGCATGAATTAATTGAAAAGGAATGGCTTTGGAAAGTTCCTTATATTTACCCCCTTGTTAGAAATTGCATGATTGAAAGAAAAATTTTGGAGTGTATTAGTTTTGTATAATTACGCGCTTAATTGTCTCTAGCAATTAGTAAAGAATAAATTGTTATTATTATATATAAGATGATGAATAGGTAGCTGATTTAATTTGGTATATGATTCACCAAAAGGAGCCAGGCAAGTTCAGAATTATCTGAGTTAGAACTGAGAAGTAATTTTGTAATGCCGGTTTCTTACAAGTTTTTGTATGAAGAGGTGTAGATAAAATAAAAAAAAACACTAAAGATATGAACTTTATTTATTCATTTATTAAGAGTTAGCATTCATGTTAATGATGTCATTATCCGAATGATCTTGTATATAAATTTCTTATATCACTTAAAATTAGTTACTATTCAAATTATTTTTGCACTTGGATTGGATATAAGGAAAGTAATTTATGAATTAAGTTGACTAATAAATAAAGTTAATTAAAAGAGAGCTAACTTATTTATCCGCTTGGGCTTTCCTCCGTCTCTTTTGGGTCGGCTCCAGCCTCCAGGACCAGGTGTGGTCTTCACATCCTTCGAACATGACAGACAGCATCTCAAATAATCTGTCATGGAAAATTGGGGCACGAAAAATTATACTTAAATGTATAATACAATGTAATAGATATGAACACTACAATGTAACAGATATGAACACCTGATAATACATTGTATGGACACTCAAGTTTAGACGGACGGACGGACGGTCATTCACTAGAAGGTAAAATCTTGGACGGCTCACGCAGAATCTTCGATGTGTAGGTATGAACACCAATTATATCGAGTATGAACACCTTATCGTGAGAGGTATGAACACTCTGACGGATAGGTATGAACATCATATTTGCACAGATATTTATTTATCATAACGCTATGATTCAACAAATTTGACTATTAAGTGGTGGAACCCGACTTTTAGAGTCAAAATAAATGTGTAATTAGTTAGAACTGAATCTTAATCTAGAATCTTAATAGAATCTTGGTGGGATACATTTAAGGGGGACAAAAAAAAAAGAAGGACAAGAATAATTTCTTTGGAAAATTACCCTATTCCGAATTTGACCAAAACCGGTCCTCATGTCATGTATTTGAGTCTTTGAGATTGACAGTTCCTTTTGATTTTGGGCATTATGCATTAACGTCTTTGTTCTTTTTCTCGTCCGTATGCAGTATTTCGGTATTCAAGTCCTTCGAAAATTGACTGCATCTCAATCAACTCGTTATGGAACTCCAAATCGAAGTCTAAAACGTACAATTCCAAGTAATTATCAAACACTAGGATCGTTGACAGAGAAGTTAGGAAAATTGGAACATATAGCATGGAGGATGGAGCAAGTATGGGGACGAAATGGTGTTGCCTTTCAGCTTCAGAGTCTACAGTCCACCTCTACACAGTATGGGTGTGTTTGGATTCCCTAAGATTAGTACTACCTTTGAGTAGCATGCTAATCCAAACAACAACACAATTCAGACATAAATTGGAGAATTGGAGTAGTGCTTGAGTAGCAAAACAACTCATGAATGAGAGTTGTAATAATAATAAAATATATTTCCAAACCATTTTTTTATTGGTACAAATATAGTTTTGTGATAAAAATAGGATTAGTTGAAAAAAAAAAGAAATTCATTATTTTATTTATTTCCTCCATCAATACTCCAAAGTTACCATCCAAACAACATTTTACTAACCGGAAAAATAAAAAGTTAGCTCTACTCACACATTTTCCGAGTTAGCACTAACTTCACACTACTCTCAATCACTAACCTCACACATTCTTCAAAAAGTTTAATTTGTCGTATGTGACGGATTCATGATGGATTAAAATTTGCAAAAGCTTTTGAGGACTCGAGTCTGGTCCGTATCGACTGCAATCCTATACCGACAGTTCCTGAGATCGCGATCGGACAGATGTAGTTTTTAGGATGAATTTTTTTGGATTAATATTAGCCCTTGAAGGGAGGATTGTAGGGAGAATCTCAGGGTTTTGATCTTAGCTGATCTCAACGGGGCTGTTCGGCGTACAAAGTAGTTTAAATATTTAAGTCTCACTAAGTCACACTCGTTCGGAAAAAGAAAAATGACTTAAGAAAGCTTAAGCCTTAAGCTATGGGTATGACTTCCTTAGGAATCCGGACAATGCTTAAGCCCCGGTCAAAAGGAGGTTTAAGGAGAAATTTTTCAATCCGTGCTAAGGAGCTTGCGTTCGGAAGGATTAAGAGATTAAGGAAGCTAAAGGAAGTCTAAGGAGGTCTAAGGAGGAGTTGCCGAACGGCCCTAACACCACTCGAGTCCGTATCCGCTGCGATCAAATCGGATAGGTTGGGAGGATCCGCCAATCCCGATCTAAGGACTATGGATTTTAGGGGATCATTTTGGAATAATCTCAATAGTCCATTTAGGATTGGAATGGATTTTTATGTGAAGGAATAAAAACCGTAAATTGAAATTGCGCCAAGATGACATTCATTACGGATACTTCAATGCCTACGAGTAATTATGGTTCTAAAATGCCAAACGGAGGGAGAGGTGCACAAGACTCTTCAGAATTGATTCTAAATCAAAGACAACATTAGCAAGAGAGATAGTTTCTGAATATAGAACATGCATATAGATCTTATTAGTCACACTCACAGAGAAGACATCTTATTTTCTCATTTTTGCTCTTTTTGCTCTTTCACTATATATCTCATATGTAACTATCACTTAAAAGCTAAGAAAAGGGATCCAATAACCATAAAATTTGGTGCCCTTAATAACCACATTATTATTTATACATTAATTAATAAATCTAAACCGTTAAATGGATTCTAAATCATCTCAATAACATATATATAAAAAATGATGAAAATTTAACATTATTTCGGTAGCCATCAAGAGAGAAGAAAAAATCATAAAATTTTAACCGTTGATTTTTGTTAATGCTCAATTCACATGTAAATAAAATCAAAATGATATAATTTTTTTATTACACATAAAATATGATATATACAAAACTATGATATATACAAAACATTCCATCAATTGGTTTTGTTATTTAACCATTAAAAATGTATTTATTTGAGATTTAGTTTTGCGGTACCCCATTTTATTTGAGATTTAGTTTTGTGGTTACCGATGGGGTACCAAAAGTTGTGGTCATTTGATCCCTCCTCAAAAGGTAAAAGGAAGGAACCACATTGACAACTCTCGACTATAGTGATGGCATTTGGCGAGAAACTTGTGGAAATAAAGGAATAGATGACATTACCTTCATCTCTTCATCTTCCCCATTTTCCATCATCATTGCAAAGAATGACTAAATTAGTAACACAAAATCTCCATTTTTTTTTATTCTCCAACTAGTTCATAACTTTCAATCTACTTTGTAATCATACATTTTTTTTTTTTTTTTAATTCTAGCAAGTTATGTTTAAATTTTTTTTCATAAAACTCGGATGGGATCCTTTATGGATATTTAAGAGTTGGGTAGCTTAGACTCCAATATTATCTCAACAAAGTTTTTCATAGAACTCAAACTTAGAACATTAACAACTAACAACCACGGTAATTAAATTAAATAAAAAATATGACTCTTAAAAATTTATTGGGAATGGATTTTTCTCTACTTCTCTTATGCATCCCTATCATAAAATTCAATTATTCTAGAATTTTATGCATTCCAATCATAAAATTTCAATTCCAAATCAATTCTATTGGAATGAACTCTATTATATCGTATCAAGATTGTACAATAATTCATTCCTTACGTAGTCTTAATTAATGTATTTGTCTAGCTAACATATTCTTAAAGAAAAAATAGGGATTCATTAAGATGGAACGATTGGATGTGTCCCTTTATGACCTTAAAATGGTCCATGGATAGGATAGCGACTATAAAATCAGCCCAAATTATGTTGGGCTTTATCTTTGTCTTTGTTGAATTATATATGGCACCATAATTAATAGTCTAGACTAGTGATTTAAAAACAGTTCGGGTAGGTCCGGGTCGGTCCAAACCTGTCCCGGTCCACGGGTTTTTCCGGTTCGGAAAATCTCGGAAAAATTTTGGGGGGAAGGAGATTGGATCTAGCTTAGGACCGTCCCTCCCGGGTTGCCCAGGTTTCCCGGTCCGGGTTGCTCAGGTTGCCCGGTCCCGGAGTTATATGTCAAAAAAGTAAGAAAACAAAAATATATATATATATATATATATATATAAAAATAATACACCTATTTTACACTACAAAAATCGAAAAATATACTTAAAAAATGAAAAAAATTAAAATTAAAATATTTTTTTAATCATATATATATACATACATATATATATATAATTATATTTGTAGCGTGTTTTACAATTAAAAAGTTAGAAAAATAGTATTTTTATATTAAAAATAAAAAAAATTAAAATAATATTATTTATACTGAAAAAATAACATAGAAAATCAGAAAAAAAATTTAATAATTATATTTGTTGTAAAACAAAAATTCTTCTTGAAAATAAAATTTAAATAATATTATATTAGTTGTTAACATAGGTGGGAAAAGTTGGAACAAAGTCGGGTTACCTCGGGTTATTACCCCGGGTCAGGTAGGGTCGGATCCCGGGTTGCCCCGGGTCGGATCTCGGGTTGCCCCGGTACCCCGGGTCGGGTAGGGTCGGGTCCCGGGTTTGCTCGGGTCGGGTTTCCACGGGAATTTTTCTGGGAACATGGATACCTACCCTTGCGAGGACCGTCCCTCCTGGTCCTTTCGGGTTGCCCCGGTCAGACGTCCGGGTTGGGTCGGTCGGTCCATTTTCCTCGGGTTTCTCGGGTCGGGTTCGGACCTCTCGGATTTTTTTAATACACTAGTCTAGACTTTAAGATTCAGCAAATTGGCAATTTGCACTAGACCAAAACAGACTTCCACAGTAGAGAAATTGACCAATTATTATTATATAGGAGCAAAATATACGCTAGAAATACCCACCTCTGAAAGGTAGGGAGAATGATGTTCCCTCAACCATTTTGACGTTTACTTCGCAGCGAAGCGCGACAGTTACTCTAGTAATAGTTTATAAATGGGAGTTTTGATAATCATTATAGTTTGTGATAGCCGTGAGAATCAACTTTTGATTCCATTTAAAAGTTTAAAAATGAAAAACAATTTACAAACATATTCGTAGATTTTTAGATTGGTCGTATAAATTTGACAAATATAATAATGCTCTTTGTATATGACGTCTTAGTTTCCAAATTATTATTTCTAATAGAATCATACGATTTGAGTATTCTTTCATAGTTTTAGGAAGAATTCATAATTTACAACTATCTAAATCTAATTAATTTTTATAAAGTATTAAATTGTATCAAAACCAATCTATCAGTCCAAAAATACATTTGTAAAAAAATTAAAGCTACTTTCCGTTTATTTAAATTTAATTATTGAAACTTTCAATCTTGTCTCACCCATTACTGTTTATGTATACATGCACTTCTTTTTTTTCCCGAAACCATGTAGTTTTCAGGTTTGACTCCAGAAATGGAATTTAAGTGGATTGTTAAATAAAACAAAAATGTCAATCTAAGCTATTTAAGGCTGCTTGAAGAATCATGTTGATTTGGAGGTAATAGTTGATTCAATTATTTGGCATTTATCCATATTTGTTTGCTTGCAGTAATGGTAAGTAATTGATGTTTCAACTGTTTTCATTTATTATCTGAAGGATACATATATTGTACACTGTCATTAATATAACGACTTGTTGACTTATTCCGAATTTCTTAATGTTTTTCTGCTAACAAAAATAAACATAAAATAGAGAAGTATTGATTAATTATTGTACTTTAGCACCATCCTTTTTAAAATATCACCCTTTAGTTCATCTTATGTTTTTTCTATTTATCAAAAAAAAAAAAAAATCTTACGATTTACACATCCATTAATTTTTTATCAAAACGTTGACACGATATTTTCAATGGTTGATACTTTGTACATATCAATTGAAACGATTGGCTTCATATCATTGGAAGAAAAATATGTTTTAGTTTGGTTCAATTAATTTTGGCTGGATGGCATATTGATATTGTCATTTTATTGCTGCAATAAAATGTGAACTGAAACTTTTGCCTCCCCATGTGTTGTATTTTAAGAATACATTAATAAGTTATTGGAATTAGAGATGATAAATAATTAAATACATATTTACTTTGAATGAGTTGTTATGTATTCTTTTCTCTTTTTTTTTATTAAATTAGTGGCTTATTGGAGCCACCGATTCTGCTAAATTGTAATTAGAGTGAGGCTAGTGCGCTTTGGCCTCATATATACTAAATCGTAGCTCGAATGACCAATCCAAATTGCTCACCACAATCTTAATATTGAAACCTTGTTGCATACCAAAATTTTTTATTTTTAGAGTTTTCTAACTATATTTTAGAATTTTTGAAAAATGACCTATTTTATGTACAAATTTTTGTGCATTTTCTAAAGGATTTTAAAAAATCTAAATAAATAGATAGAAAACTCTAAGAAAGGATAAATTCGGTAATCTACGAGGTTTCAATATATAGATTGTATTGAGCAACTTGAATTAACCATTTGAGCTATGGTTTTGAGATAACAGGCCAAAATGCACTACCTTTTTGCGTTTTGCAAAGCACAATAGCCTAATTACTTTAATATCGGTATATATCAAGTAATTGATCGTATTGTAGCACACAATATTACTTCATCCAGAAGCCCGTGGGACAAAATCACTTTGTATTAATATACTAGGTATAATATTGTTCTTCTTGAACAAATGTTCTTCTGCCCATATATGTATTTTCCAAAGATGAGCCAACATATAAAAGAAAACATAAAAATTTGCACCAAAAAGGAAAACTTTTAGAAAATTCGAAAAATAGTAAAAAAAAAAAAAAAATCTTGAAAATAATTTTTTTTTTTATATTCTAGGATTTTTGATATAAATAATTTATTGAGACGCTTTAATCAAAATTCTGGCTATAGAAAAATATATTTTAATATGTTTATATATCGGCCGATATACTATTGGTACGTGGGATTTTAGATCCCTTAACATATGGTACGGTACCATACAGTACATGAACCGTTGGATCTCCTCAAGATTCGTGCAGAACTGTATCTCGAGGCGATCCAACGGTCCACGTGCTGCATGACACCGTGCCATTTGTCAGGAGATAAGCACTCGGTACGTAGCAAGCAGCCTCTACAAGTACAACCAACCTGCATAACTAATTAACCACTAACAGACGAAACACTAAACATTGCCTACTGCCTACAACTATGAAGTATGAAGTATGAACTATTACCCTTGAAAAATTGAGTATCTCATCCTAGCAAATCTAGTTAAGGACACCTCAAATTTTGCACCACGTATTTGCAAAAGTTTTTATATTTCTGACATTTAAGTGCAAATAAGGGGTGCATGACAGCATGAGTGCTCCTCCCATGTAGCGGAGAACATGGGCCGTTAGATCATCTCAAAATTCGTGTTTTTTTATTACAGATCTCGAGATGATCTAATGGCCCACATTCTGCGTTACACTTTGCAGTGCTACAGAAGATACGAAATCGAGGTGGATAGGTAATAGGTTCAATCCACCGTTCTCCTAATCATTAACCGTACATTAGATCCGATATATATAGTTAAACTTTAATCATGTGAATTTTCTGTGGGACATTATTATTATTTTTTTTTGGCGTAATTTAAACGCCAACGACGGCGCAAAATCATTTAGTCTGTTTTTTTCCTCAAATTAAGCTAAATGCTAATGTAAAATATTATATAACATACTCGAACTGACAATATATATATGCAACAAACTCTAGGCTCTAGTAGTGTTGTGATAAAACCCGTCTCACCCCCGACCCGCCCCCCGACCCTTGCCCTTCGCCCGTGCGGACCCGCCCATGCAGGGATTCAGACTGGTCGGTCGGGTCCAACGGGTCAAGGGTAAGGGCGGGTCAGGGTCCGGGTTTTGGACCTCACCCCCCATAACCCGCCCGCCCGTCTAAACCCTTGCTCGCCCTTACCCGTCATTCTCGCCCGTCGGACCCGTGCCCGTGCCCATGCCCGCCCGTTGCCCGTCGGACCCGTGCCGTGCCCGCCCTTCGGACCCGACCCGACCCGCCTGACACCACCCGCTCCCACTCCCACTGTCCGCATGCCTCGGTCCGCGTGACCCGCCCGTCCGACCCGCCCCCTCTACCCGCCGCACCCGCGCGAACCCCGCCCCCCCAACCCGGCCGACCCGTGCGACCCGCCCGAGCTGACCCGCCCAACCCATTTGACAGATTTTTGAACCATTGGAATCCAACAGTTGGATTTTTGAATGCCCCCCCCCAATTCATACCTATAAATACACCCATACATTCAACACTCATTTCTCACAAACAAACTATCAAATTATCTCAATCTCTCACTCAATACTCTCTCAATCTCTTGCATAAATCAATTCTAGTTTTATTTTTACATTCTAATTTATATTTATTATTTCCAAAATTCCAAAAAACTAGCATATTTATTTTATTACAATCTCTTGCATTAGTCAATCCGATACTCGCCTCGCCGGCATTTCCGCAAAAATTCGGAGGTACGTTCTATTTGTATTATTTTTTTTATAACATTATTAGAATACTTTAATTTGATTTATGCAATTACACAATTATTTTAAATCGGATTTGGCAAGATATGATAAAATTGTACTCAAAATAATTGTATTATTTATTTCTTTTATATTTTTTTCATTACTTGTAAAATAATTTCAAATTTTCAAAAATTTTAGTTTTATCATAAAGTTGTAGTCAAAATATTTTATTCTTTTATGATAAATTTTTTCATACACAATTAGTTTAATTCGGTTATTTTTATATTTCGTTTTGCTTTACATAAATTAAATCCGTTTTTTTTTCCTTATTATAGTGAGAAATGACAACTCCACCACATGATTATTCTTACCCGATGGCCCCGTCACCCAATCCCGTAGCCGACACGATCCAACAATTAAATGATCAATTGTTCGGTGGTCCCACTTATCCGCAAACTACATATGAGACGGACTACACACATCATACCGTCGGAAGTGTCGTGGAGAGTTCTAGCACATTTGCTCCTCCGACCATCGGTGGAAGTTCCGATCGATTACCCGGAATCCAAACAATAGAGGAAAAGCCGGAGGCAAGCACGCCCCCGGGGCTGAGAAAAAGAAGGAACCCCCGCCCGAAGTACAACGCACATTGGTGGCGTTACTTCGAGCAAACCATCGACCCGGCGACCAGCAAGTGCATAAGCGCACGGTGCAAGGTAAAAGGTTGCAATTCTAGTTTTACTTATGATGATAATAATAGTTCTATGGGTAGACATGCCCAACGACATATCACCAATGGTCAACAAACCACAAGAACAACCCGATAATACACTTGTCCAAACCCAAATTAATCCGGATGGTACACGAACTCACCAAAAATATGATGAAAAAAAAATGTTAAGTGAGTTTGCACGGTATATTACCCACAAGGAACAACCAATTAGTATGAGCGGTTGTTTGAGTTTTGCTCGTTTAGTTATTAGAGGTTGCGCTCAACCATTTTACAAACCATTTTATTATAGGAAAATGTCAAACGAAATTAAAGAACAATTTACTTACTGCAAAAATGAATTGATTGCCATATTTGAAACCGCACCATTTAAAGTAGCACTCACGTCCGATATTTGGACTGCCGGTAAACATGGTTTATCTTATATTTGTGTTATCGCACATTACATTGATGATAATTGGAAATTGCAAAAAAGAGTACTAAGTTTTCGGATTATAGAATACCTGCACACCGGCGAAGTAGTTTTTAATGCAATTTTGGGTGTTATGAATGAATTTAAATTGAAAAATGATCTCCAAAATAAAGTTTTCTCAATTTCTTTTGATAATGCTAGTAATAATGGTAAGGCCATAGAATATTTTTTGCGTTCATTATCTCCAATTGCGAATGAAGCTCTCTTTCACCAAAAATGTGCATGTCATGTCTTAAACCTCACCGTTAAGGCGGGACTTAAAACGCCCGGTGCTAATGATTTAATAACAAAATTTAAGAAGGCGGTAACTCATATTTTTACTAACGGCATTAAAAAACAAAGATTTCATGATATGTGTAGTGGAATGCAATTTACTAAATTAAGAGTGCCATGGGACGTAGATACCCGTTGGAACTCAACTTATAGAATGTTGAAACGATGTTTTCCTTATGCACATGCTATGAATGCAATTTTGAATGAGACGCCGAGGGTATGGAATTAGCTCTCTCGTCAGGTGAATGGGATCAATTGAACAAATTAATGAAATTTCTTGAAGTATTATTCAAAGCGACGTTAGCGTTGTCTTGCTCGTATGAACCGACCGCGCATGAGTTGCTTCACCACCTCTTACGAACCTCCCAAGTATATCATGAAATGAAAGGTACATTTTTAATTTCATATTTTTTATCAATTTCGGTTTTTTTATTAATTTCGGTTTCATATTAATTTGGTTTTTTTAATTTAATTTCGATTTTTTAGTTCGATTTTTTTCTTAGTTCTCGAAGACACCGACGCTTCTCTCGCTCCAATCGTAGGAGCCATGAAGGAGGAGTTTCTCAAATATTGGGAAGCCGTTCCACCCCTCACGATTGTTGCAAATTGTCTCCATCCGACATACAAGAAGGTCTACACGGTAAGAATGCTACGAAAGTACTACACTAATTTGGATATTACGAACACAAATGTGGATCAAACCGTGAGCCAAGCGATTGAAGGGTTGTTCAACGCATACAACGCCCAAGTGAATGTCCAACAACCGGCTTCTACAAGTCAAATCCCGCGGTACATTTTTTTATTTCCGATTTATTTAATTAATTTCGTTTTTTTTTTAAATTCAATTCGGTTTTCTTAATTTAAATTGGATTTTTAAACTTTATTTCGGATTTTTAAATTTGAATCCAATTTTAATTAGTTCGGATTTTTTTAATTTCATTCGATTTTTTATTTCTTAAATTTTCATAGGACCCAATCGGGCGACGGATTATTGTCAATATTGGAGGACGATGGTTCGGATACTACTATGTACAATGCCTCCAACGATTTACAAGTCTTTTTTTCCGTAAAGGGAACACCGGAGAGAATTGATGTTCTTGATTATTGGAAGGAAAACAAAAATATTTTTCCAACTTTATATACTATGGCGCGGGACATATTTGCCGTTCCCGTTTCAACCGTGCCCTCCGAATCTTGTTTTAGTTCGGCAAATCAGATTCTTACCGATAAAAGGTAAATGCCTATATTTTTTTTACATCTACACGATTTTTTTATTCATTTTAAATCACATTTTTTCTTTTACTTACTACATTTGTTTTTTAATGATATTAGAAGCAAGTTGGGTCCAAAGGTTTTTGAGCGACTCGTATGCCTCAAGGATTGGATTGATGCGGAAAATCGTGAGCAATATAAGGAAATAGAAGCATCTTTATCCGGCGCCGAAACTCAAGGGAGCGAGGAGCCGCCCTCGGATGATGAATGCGAACCCGAAGAAGAGACCGGCCAATGGTATATGAGATCGGTCAACTAAAAAGGTAGTTTCGGTTTCGGTATGAACTCTACGCACTATTCTATTTTCTTTTCGTTTTTCCAATTTATTAAACATTTTTTTACTTTTATAAATATTTACTAACATTTTTAAAAAAGTTAGAACTCCGCCTATGTTATTTTATAATATCATAACATAGCCGGTCCCAAGCCCGGAATAAAGGAGGAGGGTAACTTTTTTTAAACAAATCAAATTAAAAAAAATTTGTTTTTCAAAATTAAAGTTTCGGATTTTTTTTTTAAAAATTGGTTTTAAAACATACTTGGTTTAAAAAAACTTTGTTTTGAAAAACTTTGTTTTGAAGAACTTTGTTTTAAAGAACTTTGTTTTAAAAAAATTTGTTTTAAACAAAACTTTGTTTTAAAAAGATTTCGGATTTTTAAGTTTCCGATTTTTTGAAAAATGCTTTGTTTTGAAAAAAAAAATTTGCTTCAGATTTAAAAAAAAATATTTTGTTTCTAAAAACTTTATTTAAAAAAATGTTTGTTTTAAAATAACTTCGTTTTTATCGTTTCGGATTTTTAAAGTTTCGGGTTTTTAACGTTCTTCGGAGTTCGGATTCTAAAAAAAAATTTGTTTTAAAATGTATTTCGTTTTTTTTTTTTTTTGTGTTTTTAAAAATATTATGTTTAAAAAATTATTTTAAACATTTTCTAAAAAAATGTTAAAAAAAAAAAACACGCCGGAATCCGCTCGAAAACGTCGGAAAATGTTGGAAACCGCCGGTGATCCGCCCGAAGCCGACATGACCGCACTCGCCCCCCACCCGCCCCCCGCCCGCCCGTGCCCGACCTCGCCCGAAGGGCGAGGGGCGGGTAAGGGCATGGGTTTTTCCCCAAACCCGCCGGACCCTTCGCCCGTGGGACCCTTACCTGCCCTTTTGTCACAACACTAGGCTCTAGGTGTAGTGAGGGCAAATTAAATATTATATTATAGTACTCGTTCGAAATAACAATGGCATAAAACAAATCTTAACTAAAATAAAAAAAAAGTTGGAAAAAAATATAAGACATTATTTCCATATATAGAGAGATAATGTATATAATATTGTAAAATCAAAATTGTATTTTTCTATATTAGATCATCAAAATTGACCAAGTAATCGAGTCAATTTCACTCAAAAAAAATCGAGTCAGTCACCCATACATAAATATGTACGATCCATATACGTACCATAACTAGTGTCACATTATGGACATCATTGAAGACGCATATGGGTGTAAGTGTTACACTGTGGGTTCCATTTGTAACACTTTATATGTTATCTATGGATGTCCACAGTGTAGACACATAATGTTTCTCTATATTAATATATATATGAGTGGTTCTTTTATGGATCGGTCAAGCAACCTTTTATTTTGAATCGAGCGGTTATGCTCTAACATATCTCTTTAACTATATCTAAAGACATATTGTGACTATCCGATTATAAAAAATGAATGGCCCATATTTTATAAGAGGAGCTAGGGATCAAATAACTATGTTTTTCGTGACCGATCGGTGACCGTGAAATTAAATCTTAAATAACTACATTTTAAATTCTTAAATAAAGAAACTAATTGATAGAATATGTTGTATATATCATATTTTATGTGTATACAAAAAAATTATATCATTTTGATTTTATTTACATGTGCATCAAGCATTAACAAAAATCAACGGTTCAAGTTTTATGATTTCTTCCCCTCTCTTGATGACTATCGAAAAAGTGTTAAAACTTTATCATTTTTTATGTATATATATGTTATTGAGATAATATAGAATACATCTAACGGTACTTAGATTTTTCAATTTATGCATAAATAAAAAAATGGTCACTATGTCACTATGGGTACCAATGTCTATGGTTATTGGATCCCTCCCCATTTTATAATTAGCTTAAATATATATTGACTATGGACGAAAGCTCATCAGGTTACCGTCACTGCCTCACACACTCACTGACTCGCAGTCACAGACGCAGAGGAGCATCAGCCAAATAAGCAAGAAACCGAAAATACCGAACCGGAATTAATGAAGATGGTGTTAATAAGTGTTAACAGTTGAAATTACATACGACAGCGGATGTGAAATCTTAACAGTCGCCGCAGCAAACAATTATTTCTTTCAAAACATTTATAAACTAATTCATAATTAATTTGATTTCCCAGCTGGGACAAAAAAAAAAAAAAAAAAAAAGGAAGAGAATAAAATTGAAATCCAGGTTGGAGCCAACGATGAAGAAGACACCGACTCGATCACCGCACCCGGTCTTTGACTACCGGTTCCCATGTCAAACTCTAGTTTTGCTGATGTAAAATGCAGCGTGGACTGGAGTGGAGTGGAGTGGAGTCCCATTCTCATGTCGGTTCACCTAAGAAGCCCACTTCTTTAAGACACAATTGTCCTTACATAGTATGTAGGAGGATTGGTATCCGCTGCCATAGTTTGTGATGGCACTAGGTGTCATAGTCTTTATGACAGTGGGACCCACAAAAAATAGTCTCCTCTAATTCACAAAATCTCAGCCGTCCAAATTAATCTCGACCGTCCAGATTAAAACTATGGCACCCGGTGCCACCACAATTATGGCAGCAGATTCTGATCTGTATGTAGGACTTATGAATTATGATTTCTATTTCAAATTGTTACTAGAAATAAAGGAGAGTGAAGCTACGGTACTATTAATAGTACGGATTGGCCGGTACTACAGCTCTATATATATTATCGTTTTTAAAGTTTAAATGGTCGATCCAAACCGTTCAAAATAATCTTCATATCTTAATATAGAACTAGACCAACTTTTATATTTTTTAAGTATTTTTTTAGATAGATATAAAAACCATATTTTTGAATGGCCTATGATGTTGTATATCAAGTAATTTTCTAATTATCTAAAATAATAGTAAAAAAATGTTGAAAATTATAAAAATCAGCCTACAATGACATTATCATATGATGATCACAATGAATGATTTGGATTGACAATTTGGATTTTGAAAATGATAATATAAAGCTGTAGTACCGACTAATATGTACTATTAATAGTACCATAGCCTCATTCATAAAATAATTAATTTATTAGGATGACAATTGTATTGAATATTTGAATCTCATTGTAATTAATTCTTTTATAAAGTCAAAATAACACAAAAACCGGACCTACATGCAATGCATATTTTCTCTGATAAGTTCTCTCCCCAAAAGCTCAAATGAAGCATTGAACTCAATGTTTTAACCAATTTAGGAAAGTTAGTTATAAATAGTTAGAAAATAAAATGGTAGAAAAAAGGAGAGATTTCCAATTAGTGCTCGGTTGAGTTTGACTCTTTGTGTTGATTTTATCTTCACTTTCTTCGAGACCGCAAAGTAATATTTTCTCAACAATTATTACAAGAAGGTGCAGCTATAGTGATATCATATAGTTTGATTTGATCAAACGTTTTAATTGTTTAATTTGACGTTTTTATAGTTTAACTTGACGTACTAATTGTTCAACTTAACGTACTAATTGCGCAACTTAATGTACTAATTGTTCAACTTAACGTCTTAACTGTTCAACTTAACGTCTTAACTATTCAACTTAACGTACTAATTGTTCAATTTAACGTACTAATTGTGCAACATAACGTACTAATGTTCAACTCAACATCAACTTATAGTTAGCATATTGATGTTAAGTTGAACAATTAGCATGTTAAGTTGAACAATTAGCATGTTACGTTGAACAATTAGTACGTTAAGTTGAACAATTAACTCATTTGACGAAGTCAAACTACATGGTATCACCAACGGTATTACCATAGCATTTTCCTTAGAATTGCATGCACACCACCACATGGTAATTTGCTTGGCAAACTCTTCCATGAACATCTTTCCTTCAAAACGAGATGGTGGAATTTAGGTCTCAACTCTTAATGGAGTTGTAAGTGCTCACTACTAATACTTCATTCATTGTGTTCTATTGCTTGGGATGATGCCTTCATGTTGGAATGAATGTAGGCCTTCATTTCCTAGTAAAAAGTTTTTAACGGGCGGCCCGTTATGCCTAGTTAATTTTCACAGTGAACAATTTAACTCGAGGGTAAAAAATTAACTAATAATTCAGCACAATTTTGTAGTGTAGTGCAATTCAATGGGCTTTCTTTATAAAACTAGAGGCGTACCTGTGCATTGTAGCAGGTACACTGTAGCGACTCTTTTGAATCAAATCTTGTCACATATAAAATTTTATAATAAAACATTTTTTTTAATTGAGGAGGGATCCATTGACAATGTCTAACTTGACAATCTTGACAATCTCGACTTTAAAAAAATTAAATAAAATCATATAAATTTTTTAAAATGAAAAAAAGTTGATGGATGTATTATTTAACTAATATATTGATAGTGTTTCAAATTTCAATCAATTTAGACATTGTTTGATGGCTTATCAAAATTTCATATATTTTTTAACGGTTGTAATTTAACGGATCCTTGAAAAGCTATCAAACGTCACTTAAATTAGATATAATTGGAAACATAATCAATCTATAACTTAAACAAAAGTTCCGTAAACTTTTTTCTATTTTTGAGAATTTCTAACTAATTTTTAAAATTTTTGAAAATTGGGATTGTCAAGATTGTCAAAATAGACATTGTCAATGGATCTCTCCTCTTTTTAATTTGTTGCTACAAGTTAAGCTATTGATGTCATACAAAAAAAATAGGTACCAATTTTGATAAACAAAGTACTATACAGGTAAATTACTAAATTGTCAAAGAAAAGAAGTGTTGAGAAAGAAACAGAAGGGATGAGCATGAAATGTAGTGTGGATAAAAAAGAAATAGATTCAGAGAGTGAAGAAGGATGAGCCAAATTACATTCCCTTTGTGTCAGACACCTCGATCTGTGAAAAATAAATGGAGAGAGGTACAATATGAAATGGATGAAATTATAGCCTTTCATTATTTGATAGATGAAGATTAATGTATAAGTTAGACTATGACCATCAATGAGAGGCTCCATTCTTTAGCTAAAGGAGTATATATATATATATATATTTTCCATGCTGAATTAGTAATTGCTTTAAAATTTTATTCTGTTTTATCCGAAGTAAAGAAAGAGGAGGGATTGAGAAACCCTAGCCGCAACTAGAGGTGGCAGATTCCAGGGTTTTGTCGGGTTCGGGTTGGGTCGGGTCGGGTATCAAGTTGATGGCTGCCGGCATTTTTTTCGGGTCGGGTCGGACGGATTTTTCGGGTTTGGTCGTTTTTTGTCAGATTTTGCACCTCTATTCCCAGGTCGGGTCGGGTTCGGATCAGTCTGACTTTCCTTGGAATACGGGTCAGGTTCGGGTCAGTTTGACTTTCCCTGAAACTCAGGTCGGGTCGGGCGGGTTTTTCGGGTCGGGTCAAAATTTGCCACCTCTAACCGCAACGAGAGCAAGCAAGCAAAGGGCGACAACCAAAATACAAACCGTTTGGTGGGGGAGATAGCAGATCTGGTGCTCTATTGGTCTAGACCTCCCCCCACCACCATTTTTAGTGCTTACTATGCTTCTTCCTCGTTGTTTCTTCTAGTATTTTGGTTAATTTCTGTCTATTTCTTTTACAATATTTTCTAGATCTTGATCTTTGTAGACCTTGACCTTTGGGAGAAAGAGTGTAACATGCGTTGTTGGGTAGACAACTAAACTTCTAAGGCCCGTCGACATCTCCGACCATCAAGTCTATGGTCGTCGACTTCTTCGGCTGTTGACTCTCTGGCCCGTCGATTCTTTGGCTGTTGACTCTCTGGCCCGGCGACATCTCCGCCGTCGACTCTCTCTCTCTCGGTTGTTTCACTACAATGTGCGTGTTTCTGCCTCACTATTTGGCCGTCAAATCTCCCCGGCCGCTTATCTCTTAGGCCGTCGACATCTGTAGTTGTGTCTGCCCGTCGATATCTATGGCCCTCTACTTCTCGGATTGCTCGATGACACCTCCAAGCATTGCAACAACTAGTAATCAGACTGCAAAAGTCATGTACCACTGGCTTCAAAATGCATGACTGGAACCGATTCTCCACAAGGAACCTTTTTAACTTCATCTTGTATTCAAAGCATGTTCTGTAATTAAATTTAGGTGATTTTAATTTTGAGGACTGATTACCGGAGGTATCGCAATCAGAAGCTCATTTTAGGTAGTTTAATTTTAAGTTACAAAGTATTGTAAAGAGATGTTTTAATTTATGAATGCAATGCCTACAGGTTTTTAATTAAAAAAAATTGAATTCTTTTTTTTTTAGTAAGTCTTTTGACTTTGAGTTTGAGATGTATATTGTTGTGCTATCTTGAAATTTTCCAGATGTCAGGAAACGGATCAGATTTTATTCTTGAATAAATCAATTAATTAAGGATGGTGTGCTTCTTCGAATTAGATCAAAATCTGTAATATCTAAATTAACTAACACCAATTGGTGCATAATTCCAAGTAAAAATGATAATAAGTCCTCTGTGTAAATTGAAGACTTGAAGTACTTTCAAATTTATAAAAATAATTTACATCCAAACCAAAGTTAACAAGCGTTTTGTTTCTTATCTATGTAGGAATTAAGATCACCTTGCTGGAGAGCTAATTGACTCAATGCAACAAAATAAAGAAATTAAGCTTGGAAATACAAAACAAATATGAGATTAGTCATGAACTTATGATATATATACAATGCATTATAATTAATGGCCTAAATATTAATTAGGAGCTAGTATAAGGGAAAAAAAAAGGTATGTATGTAAGACATTACAAGGTTAATTAATCCAATCCAATCCAATAAAATAATACTTCAATTTCGTCACTAAACACTTTTTGGATTTAATTAATTAGGTCCAATGATGCTTCCATCATCCACATCTACAAACAAATACAAGCCATCGCGTGGCACTCTACACGTTAAATAAATGTGTTCTTTGTCGGCGCTAATGGTAATGGATGCCTCCGTTCTCAGGTCCTCTCCATTAATCTAACAATGGAGATGAATACACTCCAAAAGAGCACAGAGACAGAGTAGAGAGTAGGGGTGGCAATGGAACGGAATTTTCCGTTGTTCCGTTCCGTTAACGGAATAGATTTTGGTTCCATCTGTTATAACGGAACGGAAACGGAAGAAAATTTTGTTCCGTCTGTTATAACGGAACGGAAACGGAACACGCCATTTATGTTCTGTTTAGCCCTAAACACGTATTTTCCACGTATTTCCGTTATTCCGCTCCGTTATAACAGAACATTCAACGGAATGCATTTTAGTTCCGTCCGTTATAACAGAACGCTTAACGGAACAGATTTTGGTTCCATCCGTTTTAACGGAACGGAAACGGAACACGCCATTTCCGTTCCGTTCCGTTCCATTGCCACCCCTAGTAGGGAGTGTTCGTTAATGACGTTATATATATATATATATATATATGCATCCAATCCAACGGCTGAGTCATGGGTCCTGTCTCAGTCGATCCATCTCGGCTCTTGGTTTGTTTATCATCAGCAGACATGGTCTTTGACAAAAAAAACCAAATAAAACAAAATTAAAAAGAAAAAAGAACATACGAAAGAAAAGCCCGTAGCGTACAACCTTCCCAGCTCCCCTCTATATAAACCAGAGTGCGAGTTGCTGAGTACCTAACTAACAAAGGCATTCGATCACCACATCTTTATTTCCCTCTCCCACTCTTCCTCACACACACACACACACACACACACACTTAATAGTTAATAGTTAATAGTTAATAGTTAATACACACAGAAAGAGAGAGAGAGAGGGAGGGAGAGAGACATAAAAGGAAAATTAAGAATAGGAGCAATATAATTAAGGAAGGAAAGGAAAATGGTGTCAAGCAAGGCAGCGCGCAACTCACATGGGCAGGATTCGTCATACTTCTTAGGATGGCAGGAATATGAGAAGAACCCCTACCATCCCAGCACCAACCCACTTGGCATCATCCAGATGGGCCTTGCTGAGAACCAGGTATCAATTTCTATTCTATCCTATTCTTCTTGTCGTCTTCTTATACATTCATTTCCATAACACACATATACTTTTCTATATCATGATGAGCTAGCTGCCACTAGTAACATGCATATGCATGGTGTGCTCATGTTCTTATTGTTTTTTTTGTTTTTTGGGTTTATACAGCTTTCATTTGATCTGATTGAGTCATGGCTAGAGGCACACCCTGATGTTCTTGCGCTGAAGCACGAGAACGGCGCCTCCGTGTTCCGTGAGTTGGCTCTGTTCCAGGACTACCATGGCCTGCCATCTTTCAAAAATGTAAAAATAATTATGCATCTTTATTGATACCATCAATCAACACAAACATTTTATGACTCAAATTACATATCGAATTGCATCGTAACGAGTTATATATGTTCGTGTATGCAGGCACTTGCTGAGTTTATGGCAGAGCTGAGGGGGAACAAGGTCCAGTTTGATCCAAGTAACATTGTACTCACTGCCGGTGCGACTTCCGCCAATGAGATCCTTATGTTCTGTTTGGCAAACCCTGGTGACGCTTTCCTTGTTCCGACTCCCTATTATCCAGGGTATATAAGCTACTCCTATGTGACAGCATAAAAACACTATCATTTGTATAATCGATCAATTGCTTTTTAAAAATTAAGTATAATAACTTATGCACATGTACTGATGTTATGCATTCCGATCGCAGGTTTGACAGAGACCTGAAATGGCGAACGGGTGCAGAAATTGTGCCGATCCTGTGCTCAAGCAAAAACAATTTCCAGATAACGAAAAGTGCACTGGAGGAGGCGTACATGAGGGCTCAGAAGAAGAAACTGCAGGTGAAAGGGGTTCTCGTCACGAACCCCTCAAACCCGCTAGGCACCACTTTGACACGCCACGAGCTTGAAATCCTCACAAATTTCATTTGCGACAAGCGCATTCATCTCATCAGCGACGAGATATACTCTGGCACGAGCTTCGGGACCCCGGAATTCGTCAGCATTGCAGAAGTTATAAGCGGACGTAAAGATGATGTCGCAGACCGGGTTCATATAGTCTATAGCCTATCCAAGGACCTCGGTCTGCCGGGTTTCCGCATTGGCACAATCTATTCCTCCAATAAGCTAGTCGTAGCGGCTGCAACAAAGATGTCGAGCTTTGGCCTGATCTCCTCTCAAACACAGTACCTCCTTGCGAAGTTGCTTTCGGATAAACACTTCACCGCAATGTACATAGAAGAGAATAAGAGAAGGATCGGAGTTCGTCATGACCAACTTGTGGATGGACTGGCGGCGATCGGGATACCTTGCCTGCGGAGCAATGCCGGGCTCTTTTGTTGGGTGGACTTGCGACATCTCTTGAAGGACAAGACGTTCAAAGGCGAGATGGAGCTTTGGAAGAAGATAGTCTACAATGTCGGGCTTAACATATCGCCCGGCTCGTCTTGCCATTGCATGGAGCCCGGCTGGTTCCGTGTATGCTTCGCGAACATGTCGACCGAGACGTTGGATTTGGCAATGCAGAGGCTGGCGAGCTTCGTGGAGTCGAGCGATCAGGGCGAGGGCCCGAGGAAGAACAGGGGCCGCAGAGGGCTGATGAATTGGGTCCGACTGTCGTCATTGGCAGACCGTTGCGCCGAAAGGTAGTGCCGGTGATCGATCGACTCGGTTCAATCGATAGCTGGTTAATTTGAGTCCATAGCTAGATATATATATTCGTTTTTTCCATGCATAGTTATATACATATATATACTTGCATGGAATTAATATATATATGTTGTTATTATTATTGTTATATTATTTTTTTTTTTCTTAATTTGTTCCTTCTGCTGTTTTTGTTTTTACTTGGCAATTTGGCATGCATTAATTGTCCAAGTTATCTCAATTTTCACGGTAGAAATAAAGTAGTCGTCGTCGTTTTTGACAACGGACTCGATCGAGCAGTTTGTTGTCGATGTACAAGTGATTTAATTAATACTCAAGTGGCTGTCCCAAGTCAACCCTACAATTATATGCTGTTATTGCAGTGGTTTAATTAATTAATTAATTAGGTGTAATGTATGTGTAACTCTTGTTTGTTTCTGTTATATTAATATATTAAATTGTATGGATGTCTCTTCATCTTTTCACTTGGTTGACCCAAACACATTAATTTATGGTTATATATATATTGATTTAATATCTACCAAATTATGTCGGAATGTAGACTTTTCCCATTGGAGGTTATATATCTCACACACACAATTAATATTTAATATTAATTATGTAACATTTAATTTCTAGCTAGTGTCAACGTTAACTAAGGTCTGGGTTGATATTTTTTATGAAGTTTGACTTAATATTGCGTCCATATAAAATATGTGAAAGAAAATAGCTTCAAGTTGTGTAGTTTCATATTGCCTCTATACTTAATTAATATAAGGACAAAAGTGGTTCATACAGTCATATTTTTGCTTAATAATAGAAGTGTTAAGATCGATATCGCACATTAAAATTCTGACCAATGCTATAGAACGCGTATGAACGGATTTAATTATATACACCGATTCAAATCGAAATGCATATATAAACACAATATTGATAATTTAGTGTAAGTTGGTCCGTTAGATAATGAAAGTAATTGCCATGCATATATATTACGTACTCGGCCAAGGAATTACTTTATCCCTTTCAGAAAAAAAAAAAAGGAATGATTTTAATCAAATTAAGGCAAATATGTTAGAGGAGGATACCTTGACAATGCTAACTTTAACAATCTTAACAATAGAACATTTTAAAAATTTATAAAACTTCATAAAAAATCTTAAAATTGAAAAAAAAAAACCTATGGATGCATTTGTTAACTTATAGATCGATAGTGTTTCAAATTTCAATCAACTAGGTGAAACTCCCGCTTCGCGGCAGGGGCAAATACTACGTTGTGATGTTAATAATTAATAATTAGGTAAACATTTTTATTTGTGCCTAAGTACAAAAAAGGCATATTTACACGTGTATTTCGAACTCTGGCGTTCGGAGTATGATTTTCACAAAAAAAATATAAGTCCGGGATTACAAAAAGGGCAAATACTACTCTGGAGTTTACACGTGTATTTCGAACTCTGGCATTCAGAGCATGATTTTTGCAAAAAAATTATAAGTCCAGGATTGTATCTATCTTTGAACGCCGGCGTTTAGTGTGCATGCTTGAACACCAGCATTTAAAAATAGGCATATTTCCGCCATTTGTATTGGAGTAGGCATAGCTATCAAATTTGTTTGTTTTTAAGGCATAGACAAAAAAAAAAAAAAAATCATATCTGCTATGCGCAGAGAAAGAATCGGGTTTGATATCCTAGTTCCTGCGTATGTGAAATTGAGTGTAAAAAAATGAAAACTTTTAAGATCTCGACCATATAAATTAAATCTAACAGTTGATCACAGTAGGAGTAGCAAAATATTGTATCACAGTAGTAGCAACAACAACAAACTTTACAAAACGTGTTTTCTAGATTCCGTTCTGCAATTTTTGTTATTCTATCCAAGTAGAAAGCCAAAAAATGCATAGATTGCATGAAGATGAAATTCCAACAATAACAGATGAAGTTTCTTTGATATATGAGAGACACCTCTCCATATTAAAAACAAATTGACACAACTCAAACTTCCTTGAACCGTTGGATTGCGATATCCAACGGTCCAGAAATCCAAATATATCAACCACATTCCACCATTCATCCCCATCTCTAGAGGGGGATACATTTGAACATTGTTTGATGACTTATCAAAATTTTGTGTATTTTTTAACGGTTGTAATTTAACGGATCTTTGAAGGGCTATCAAATATAACTTCAACTGAATATAATCGGAAACATAATCAATCTATAAGTCAAGAAATAATTCTGTAAACTTTTTTCTATATTTGAGAATTTATATGATTTTTTATAAATTTTTGAAATATCAAATTGTCAATATTATCAAGTTAAGAATTGTCAATAGATCCCTCCTCAATATGTCAATGCATGTCGACGTCAAGTTTTAACCTGTAGAAAGAAAAATATAAGGAAGCATGCACATCTGTTAATTTGTTGCAGTGAAATGATTTTCTCTATACTTAAGATTAAGATAAACATCTTGTGTTCATTAAAAAACCATCTATACATCTATAAATATATACAGAATGTAACAAAAATACTCGATCTAAAATGTAACATATACATTTGAAATGCAACATGTGGAATACAGAAAAACGCCTTTGGACTTGGCCCACAATGCACTGCTTGCTCCCAATTTTCATTGTGGCCGCAGAAACTTTTTGCCTCCCGGCTTATCCATAGCTAATATCATTTGACTTGGCCCCATATTTTTCAAACTTAAATGCACATTGGATACATAAAATATACATGTCCCTATATGGGAATATGCAGCTGGCCAAAATGGGTACATTATTCGTAGATGCATTATTTATTTTTTTTTTCCCCCATAGACGTTGAACTGTTAGATTACCATGATAATAGAGATCCAATAAATTAATGCCATAATAAATAAAAAAAATGTTGTTAATGAAGACCTGTGCCTAGAAAATAAAATAAAATAAAAAAAACCGCCAACGATGTAATTATGGTCGGTGGATTGTGAGAGTTAACACCTTTTTATAATAAGAATTTATTATATATTTATCTATTAAACTTGGATAATATGTTTTAGAGCGTATTTGGCGTTTACAAAATTTTGGAGAATGGACATCTAGAAACAAATTTGTGCAACAAAACTGTATGTTCTGATGGTAATTAAGTATCTAAATATTTACCGGTCCAACTGCAAATGATTGCTCTCACTCAAAACTCCTTGATTGCATCCAGTATTTGCGCATAATAACTGCATGCATGTGTTTTAATTAATGTAAATATATATTATGTTTATATAAAGAGTAAGATGCTACAATATACCCCCTCTAAAGAGGGGGAGAAACTCAGGCCTCTGGTTGATTTGGACTTGGGGACCGTAGGATATCGCCATTCAACTGTTAAAAGAAGTTTGAGTTATGTCCATTTTATTTCTAAATGGAGAGGTAGCTGATGTAACAATTAAATTGCTAGCCTAGCATTTTTATCTGGAAGTTACTAAATAGTTTTACCGTCTTCTATTCTCCAATGGCTTGCATGGGGTGCGGAGGACGGTGGTTGGGTCTACGTTGAATGGGAGTGGAGAGCAGCATGGTACCGCGCTACCACTCTTCTTCCAAGGATTGTAAGCATCTAGGTTGGCCGAAGAATCTATGGCGCGTGGGCTTTCCTCAGTCGTGGTTGATGGGGTCGGCCTAGATTTCACATAAAAGTGGATTATATCCACCATTTACCATTTTTTTTCAATTTTTTTAAAAATCTATTTTACTATCTTTATCAAAATAGTTCAATAATTAACTTATAATTATTTACATTTTTGAAACTATATTAGGGTTATCCATTAAATTTCAACGCCCATAAAATTCCATCCGAATTTTTATGTAAATATTGGACTCATTTATTAAGTTGAATAACAAGAAACCAACTTGAAACAAATCCAACTGTACTTACAATTCAGTTCGGTAGTACTATATATATCATTAAAATTGCCAAATTTGATAATTTAAATTTCAATACATTTACTTGGATTATTGGATTTATATATCGATCGTATAATGAACCAAATAAAAATCGGTGTGACATAATTAATTAAATCCACTTGTGCAACCGACCAATATCTTATTGTCTTAATCATCGTAAGGATGGGGGGCCGCATGCAGTGCTGATGATAACAACATCTTCCTTTGATTTTGTTCTTACATAAATAAAGATGCATCAAGAGATAGATTAATATATAACTACTTTTTAAGATGGAAAATTCATAGAGGCTTCCGTTTGGTTTTGTTATTCTACTCGCAACTATATATATATACATACATTGGCAAGTGGCCACGAAACTCACGGGGGGCCGAAATGTGTATACATGTTGCAAGCTTTTGGATATATATTATAATCTACTGAATTTATTATAGGAAAACACGTTGAGTCAACCTATAAAGTAGGCCACATATCCATCTCTCTCTCACAATCTGACACATTCATATGTGTCCATGTGCTTGTCACAATTGCACAAATGTTTACTTGAAACCGTAACGTATCTGTTTACTTAGAAAATGATATGTGTTGATCGGAAAGATATAGACGTTCAGTGAAAACTGATATATGTTCATTAAAAATACGGTGGACCGGTGGATAGATAAAATGGGTGGTCACCAGCTATTACTTTTATACGGAATATGACATGCATGAATTAATTTTGGTTCCTGAGACGTATTCAAATATTTCGTTACTAATAATTGATGCATTTATTTTGGGGGGCTAATTAACAAACTTGACAAGATGGTCATACGGAGATATTTGGCACTGATCTGAATGCATAATTTAGTGCAAGTCATGATGCTATATCCTCCACGAAACATATAAGAAACATATATATATGATCTCTTTTCTTCTTTTCTTTTCATCCTTTTTAATTGCATAAATCCGCGGAACATGATTACTGGTTGCAAATTCCTAGTTAGATTCGCAACCATCCGATTTAGCATTGGTAAATATCTTTTCAAAAATGTACGTCGTCCTATTTTGATTGACTAAAAATTAAGTGGGATAATGTATATCACCCTTGTCCCCTTATATAAGGATGAAAATCTAGAAAAGCACGGTCTGCTTTTCCGATCGGATGGTCAGGATCGATTGTCGCACCGATCTTAAAGTTTTTCGGTATTTGCTGCACCGATCTCAATGCACTTCAGTGTTTCTCAATTGTCGGATAAAAAAATTAAGCAGGGTTTGTCCAATCCCTTATATAATATATATGGAGGAAATCCATGGTGCCTCCTAGAAGCACGAGTGCCTCTTATACTTCGAGCTCAAAAATATATTTAATCATCTTCAAATCTCAATTTATAACACTCAATATTAATTTTATTTTTAGAGTTTCTAAATATTAATTTGTTTGAGATTATAAGGTAACTTCAAAATAATAATGAAATAATCAATGATTACACGAAAAACTATGCTATTACAAAAATCAAAATAAATACTTATATAACTAAAAAATGAAAAAAAAAATTGCATATCTTATAATATTTTGATATAAAGAACTTATTGAGCATCATAATTAAATTGAGATTTTGAAAACAATTAAACATATTTCTGAATTAGAAATTAGAAGTACAGAAGACCTCCGTGCTTTTAGAATCGCCATAAAGGAAATAGATAAGAGCACGTATATATTCTGACTTTCTGTGATTAGGGAGCTAATAAGTCACTTTCTTTGGACCGTGTCAATCAGCTGTTAGGTAAGTGCCAGTGCGGAACACGGCTTGCACCTCGACTATCAAAGTCGAGTGGCCGATTAAGGTATAAAACTTTAGAAAATGGTTGCTTTGCTTAATCGCTCTTGTGTAACTAAGAATTTATAATGAAAACGTAGTTTGACATGACGAATATGTGTCCCCCATCCATCCCAGAGATTTGTGATGCTCAATTAGTGGTAGCTTTAGATGGTTACAAATTCTGATCTTAATTATGAGATTTTACAGGGCTGTTAATTAGTTATGTGCCACCAATCATATCATTAACTATTAATTGAGGATATGTTTGAATTAACTAGTAAAAAGCCCACTTCTTACTTTGGGTGAAATTATTATTTCTTATAATAAACTTTTAAGATAATATGTAATGGGACTTAATTTGAGATAATTTATATGGGCCTTAATTTTAATGGGCTAAGAATGTCAACAGGCATTAACATATATCAACGGTTCTGATCTATCGAAAAAAATGATCAACGGCTCAGATATGAGGATAGCCCTTTCATGTCATTTTTTCCAATATGCTTTTATTATTAGTAAGGATTGGGTTTGATAGAATTCTTTTGAGCTTGTAATTGATTTATTTTATTATAAATTATTGGATTTGTTATTTTAAAATAAAACCATTGCTTACGAGATATATAAATATTTTTAGAGCAAGGCTATTGCGTTTTGCAAAGTGTAATGACTATTGCGTTTTGGTGTTATATATTCTAAACCGTAACTCGAATAGCCAATTCAAGCTGCTCACTATAATCTACATATTACCTCATTACAAACCAAATTTTTCAATTTTTAGAATCTGCTACTATTTTTTTATTTTTGAAAGTTGCATAGAAATATACAAAAATTTGTATACGAAAAGGGTCATTTTTCAAAAATTTAAAAAAATGGTTACAAAATTCTAAAAATAGATAAAATTGGTATGCAACTAGATTTCAATATGTAGATTATTGTGAACACCTAAGAACTTCAAGTTATGATCTATAAGATATGGTAGCAAGGTATGCCACTGTGCTTTGCAAAACGTAATAGCCTTACTTATATTTTTATATTTGTGAGTAGTGGTATAAAATCAAAATGTTTATTTTAAAAGAAAGATTAAAAATATATTATTATCATTTAAAATTGATAAAATAAAATATAACATATATTCTCGGTGACAATTTTAAATGAGTTTAAATTTTACTAAATTTGAAACTTTCCACACGGGAGAAGATATATTGGTCACACCGAGACGTCATCGATGCCAACGTCTTGCATACCTTAATTAAGCTTGTCAATTGTCATTACATGCATAAACTTTCATACTTATCCAAATACTAGCTCTAGAGTCTAGACTTAATTTGATGAAAATACTTACAAAATTCACGCCAACGTTAGTGAACAACTCAAGTCATTTGATTAAAGATATATAAGGCCCTTAAATTGCACTATATATAATATCAAACGAAATCGAGTATGTCGTCAAAAATGTCAAATTAGTGCCACAAAAATGATTATCGCATGTATTGTCGCAAGTGGACGGATTGGTATCTCACAAGTCACAAAAATGTACGTATCAAAATGAAAAATATGTATAATGCACTTTTATTAGTGCCTACTCTTTTCCATATTTGTCTTAATAATCCATATATACATGTATGCTTATCATAATTGTATATCTCTTAACTGAAAGTGAAAAATGGTGTTTATTAAATGGAAAGATGTATTTGTTAACTGAAAAATCAATACCTTTTAATTGAAATACGGTGTATAAAAAAGAAATAATCAATTTTTGTTAATTAAAATACAATGGATAGTTAGGAAACACAAAAAATAGACGTTACCCAGTATGCCAAATATATACATATGCAACCTCATTGTCTCATTGACATATGCAACGGAGAAACAATCTTGGCCTAAACTTTCCAGGAACAGAAGCTCTAAGAAATTATAAGAAACTAGGGCAAGCCCTTCCGCAAAGCGTGAGACAATATTATTATTTGTAGACGCTGCATAATTTTATTCAAACTAAAAAACATATTATCAAACAATTTAATTGTGCAAAGCCGACCAGATCAATGGAGAAAAATGATAAAATGTATAGGCCAAAAAAAAAAAAAATCTATTTTTTTACTTTTTTGTAAGTTTTGAACGTAGTATACATCAATAATTTAATATTTTAGTTTTTCTAATTTTATTTAAGCATTTATAATTATTCAAAGAATACCGTATACAAAAATTTAATCAAGAAAGTGCTATGATCTAGTCATATTTCCCATCAAAATAGAATTGTTGAGAACATGATCTCTAATGATTTTAAGAAAAACATCAGCATAAGAAATCGGCAGTGAAATAATTTAAAAATTGATTAAAATTTTTCAACCCATTATAAATAAACCACTTACAAATATAAATTCTATAATTTTTAATACGTGGGTATGGATTATTAAATAATTTTTGTGGTCACCAGATCTGGGACTCCATATAAAAGTAGGATAAATAATATTATTTCATAGTCAAAGTCATTGGTGAAAATAAGTTAGTTGTTCAACCATTAAGAGAAATAATTTAGTAGTGAGATAATTTATGAAAAAAAAATATAAATTATGCTCAACGATGTCTCTATTGGAACCAAAAATGGAGATATCTGAAAGGTGTTTGACCCGCTGAATCGTCAAATCATACGACTCTCAGCTAAAATAAATGTGTGCATATATTTTCCTCCTCCATTAGAGGGTATAGATGTCCTCCAAAGTCTACCCGCATATTTAACTCGATGTATGTTAGAGAATCGGATCGCGGAGGATAATGTTCATAAGCATATATATTAATTCATATAACCATATTTTAGTCACATTGGTCATTCTATTAATGTGTACTAGAGCTGTGACTCGGGCTTCGCCCCGAAATATGATATCAACTAAATAATAAAGCTTATAATTTAAAATATATTTTAAAAAAAATGAACAAAATTTTAAATTTTTTATGCGAATAATAATAATAATGCAATAATTTATAAATAATAGCACATAAAAATTGGACTATTTTAAGGTTAATTTATCTTAAACATATCACATTCATCTTATTAAATGTGAAGATAATACATATAAATCATTGGATCAAAGTAGATGAAGAGATTTAAACAAAAGCAATGGTTAATAATATTGATGATGTGACATATATGAAGAATTTGATGAGGCTGCTTTAAAAGTAATTAATGGTACAACATGTATTTATTCATCCGCTGAGCAGCTTACATTTATTCGTTCCATTATTTTCTCAAAAATAAGGGCCGCTAGATCAGTACAATGGACAAATAGATGTGAATCAAAAGGCTCTGGATAAGCTTTGACGTGGCATAGTTGAGAGCATTGCAATCCCACCACTCTTTCTGGAGTAGTAATTAGTCGTTATAATACACAATTAAATTTTAATTGGAGGAAATGGTTTTATGATGAATTAATGGGAGGAAGGCTGTGATATTTTGTTGAAAAAAATAAAAAAGAAGGGCAATAAGTCTCAATATTCAGAAGGACAATTTATAAAATTTCCCTAAAGTAAATTAATTTGGTTAAATGTTTTAGTTAAACCCCTACTCAATATATAAACAACTCTCATAAAAAAGAAAATTATTTTTATTCTAATATATATAAGGCATAGTCTTCTAATTTCGAAAATAGGCCGTCTTTAAAAACGAAGTTAGCGATTACATATCGAAAAAAAATTATAGCTTACATTAGATGCAGGTAAGTAACCAAATTATCTCTTCTCATTTATATTTGAATTTTCAAGCTTCTGTAATTAACAAATTAGGGTGTTACTCCAATGATCATACTCAGATAATTTTACCGATTACAAATGAACATAATATTGGGTAGTATTCATTTATAGACATCGATCAGATCGAAAAAAAAAAAAAAAAAAACTTAATATAGTAAGATCATGCAAGTAAAATTCTACAAAATTATAGGGGGTGTCAAGTATATATGATATTAATACAATATATATTCAGGTAATTCAGTTCACAAAGGCCTTCTAATTAAATTGCGCCAAAAAAACCTCACATGTAGACCAGATAACGTTTCCACCTATGTATTGCGTTTGGCAAGTATAGTAAAAATGTAGTAATGGTGTAGTAAGTAATTTAAGGCGGTTTAAGTTACCAAACGGAAATTATTTAATTAAGGTGTAGTAAGTTAACATAGCTATATAGGTGTTGTAAACTAAATCACCAATTTTTCACATATTTTACACATTCTATCCACTTTAATTCATTTATTTACTTCATTACTACCAAACACCACTCATTTAAGATGATTTAGTGTTTTACTCTGCTTTAACTTACTATGCTTGCAAGTGGCCTAGTAGCTCAAGTAGTAGCTAACTAAGATGACTTCCAAGAGATCATGGGTTCAATCCTCCATGGGCGCAAAATAAAAAGTTTCAGTAAAACTGGTGAAATGTTCCACTTTCTTCAAAAAAAAACTTATTACGCTTGCCAAACAGATGGATAATCCATAAACAGGGCATTCCCCAGTGCTACAACTTAGGGGGGGCAAATAATCAGTGTCAATTCTTGTCAAACGTCTTGTGCCATTTTAATTCTAAGATTTTGATTTTCCAAGTTGTACTACATGAGCAGCAGCAGCTTTCATTTCCTTCAAACAAATATGTGATGCAAACAGGATTGCGTTATCTTTTAGTACTCTGTCTAAGTAATCCCTGGATATGATGAAACAGCTTGTCAACTAGGCCATTCCTGCCTCTGATTACAACCCCAATATGTGTCACTTAAGTCGCTGTTAAGCCGATATGACTCGTATATTTAGAGACAATAGTGGGGCATTTTTCATCTTCTCATGTTGACTGGTCTCTAAATTATAGGCCCTACATGTACATTCAAAACTAAGGGCACCGCCAAACATTATTTATGGGACACAACGTTGTTCCCCAAGTGAGACACTTTGGGCCCAAAAACCGCCAAAATATTAATTTGATTGAGAGTTGAAACAATAAAACTGCTAATTAAACAAGTTAAGACATTCAAGGACTATCTAAAACAAAATTAGTGACGTATTTGTACTATATATTTCGGGAAGAGGATATTAATTAGATTAGTAATAGGTCCAATTTGAATTTTGTTATCTTCAATCCCTGAATATTTTGGTACCGGCTCCAATTTGAAACTGCTAGTCTTGTTAGTTATTGTTCCTATTAGAAGTTTTGATAAATTGTTTCTTGTCATCAGCCAACAAAGCGATTTTGACCACATAAAACATTCTTTATAGTTTGCCTATCATTTTTTCTATGAGCATATTATTTTTGTATTTTAATTATGATATCTTTAATATCTCATTTATCAGACAAATTTATCGACTTCTGTATGTATGCATGATCTTTTTATTGAGAAACAATCGGATCGTTGGATGATTATACAGAGGAGGGCTCAATATCTCAATTTTTTGTCTCTATCATGCCACAACATTGTTATTTATTTTCTAATGACTCAAAATTTAAAGTTGATTTTTTTTTTCAACTAGATCAATATAATAATTTTTTTCGTACACATAACAAAATTGTACACTATTTTATTTCGTTTCATTTTATATGAATCGATGGATTAAAAGGATCAACGAAGTGAATAACCAATTGATAAATTAACTTCACATGTATTTTAAAAAAAAATCTTACAAATAGAAAACTTCTACAAGATATTTTATAATTAACAGATTAGTAGCAACTTAAACATCATGCAATTTAAGTATTATAGTTACGACGATATCCCATCAAAGCATGCACTATAGCAAATGTCATGCAATTTTTTTGGTTCATGTAAAATCTTTCACTAGCCAGGAAAGCATTTTTTTTTTTTAGTTAACATCAAGCCATGTTCAAGTAAATAACATCATATGATCAGGGGGCGGAGCCAGTGTTATACAGGTGTGGGCACTGGCCCCCCTGGAAAAAAATTTTCAAAAATACATCCCTAAAAATTTGCAAACATATCCCTTTTTGAGAAAAAATTATAAAAAAATACTTAATTTCTAAGAAAATTTATAAGATTGGCCCTACTCTGAAAAAAATATTTACACAAATGTACCTTAAAGTTTTTACAAAAATATGGATATCTTATAAAACTATATTTCACCGAAAAAGTTGGACCCCTGCATCGGAGTCTGGCTCCGCCCTGCATATGATTATATAAAAATCTAATAAAAGAATTTGCTTAGTACAACATTTTTAAGATTTGACCCATGTTTTTCTCAGGACATTAATGTACAAGAACTTCAATTTTAACATGTGCATATGTCCCGACTCCTGTGGTCGATCCCTCATCCCGGTCGGCCGTACTCTGTATTTTTGGCTGCAAAATATCGTCATGAACTTTTAAATAAGACAGATCCAGTAATAGCATTCTTCCATGACAATATCACGTGACAATATATGCATCCTGACCAATAAACAACGAATGTCTTTCCATGTGTCTTCTCTGCGCTGCTATATATTAAATTGAATTGAAGTGTGGGGCAGGCTACGGTACTATTCAAAATGCGTCGTACTATTAGCTCATGTTTCTAATTTCAAAATATTATTATTCGATCCAAACTGCTCATTATGATCTTCATATACGATTTTACTTATAAACCAAATTTTATATTTTTTTTACTATTTTTTAAGATATTTTGAAATGTCACTTATTTGAATGACTCATAATGTTTTAAGCAAGTGGCATTTCAAAATATCTTAAAGAACAGTAAAAAAATTCTAAAAATATAAAATTTGATTTATAAATAAAATTGCATATGCAGATTATAATAAAGGGTTTGGATCGACTATTAATTTTTAAAATTGTAGATATGAGTCAATAATATAAGACAATCCGTACTATTAACAGTACTATAGGTCCACTCTAAACTGAATTTGTCACATGGAGAGGAGGCGTCCGTATCTGCTGAGATCCAAATCGGATCTCAGGACCCTGAGATCTCGATCCGACGGTTCTCAGGGCCCGTATCTGCTGAGTCTAGATCTCGGGGTCTCTGAGAACCGTCGGATCGGGATCTCAGGGTCCTGAGATCCGATTTGGATCTCAGCTGATTTCAGCACCGGAGAGGAGAGTGTGGGTAGAGGGGGCCAATGAGAGATTCATGGTCGGTGCATCTTATAACGAAACGGACCCATCACCCATGGCCGTAGAAGGATATGTTGTGTTGTGTTGTGTTGCACAAACCTGCAATGTTGTTAACTTGTTATGGTGTGATATACTTGGTTCATCGATCATGTCTGTCGACGGCTCTAGTCTCAGAAGCAGAGAGAGGAACGTACAGAAAATTAAACATGTAGCGTGATCGAACGAACTCAAACCGACCTGACCTTGTGCACGGTACGGTTTGGGGTTTGACAAAATGTTGAAAGACATACCACCTGATGTGCAGAAATTAAGGTTGAATTCTTGGTCGGAGCACTGCCAGAGATCGACTCAGAGTCAGAAATCAGATATAGACCAAAATAAACAATATTCAAACAATACTCTTTTTAGAGGTGGCAAATCAGGCGGGTCGGGTTCGGGCCGGACTCGGGTTCAGGTCGGGTCAATTTTAATATCGACTTTTTTGGATCGTTTGGTGATTTGAGTTAGATTGCATGTTGTTTGATCTCGGAGTCGGGTCGAGTCAATTTGACTTTCTGAAACATGTCGGGTCGAGTTCAGATCATGTCGAATTTTGTCACCTCTAACTTTACAAGTATTGACCGTGCAGCCCATGCCCTGGAGCGTGGAGCCGCGGAGCCGAGCAATACTGTACTTTATTAACATGTCGATTGAATTGGATCGTTAGACCGACAACTAGCCGACTGTTCTGTCAGTCGTTGGTTTGTTGAATGAATAACACAAGTCAGAAGACAGAGACACGACATGGCTTAATTATCATCAGGAAGGGGATATATAGTTTGTTTTGTGTTCTATTCCTTTGTTACAGTGCAGTCTTTAGTTGAAAGTAGAGGTGGCGAAACTCGACCCGACCTGAGAAACCCGTCTGACCCGACCCGACTCGAACCCGACCCGACCCAGAATTTTTCAAATAGTCAAACTGACCCGACCTGATCCGAACCCGACCCGACCCGAGATCAAATAGCATTCAATCCAACTCAAATCAACATACGATCCAAAAAAAGTAGATATTAAAATTGACCCGACCCGACCCGCCCGCCCGATTTGCCACCTCTAGTTGAAAGTACTAAAACCAGATTCGTCAAACTAAAAATCTTACGGTATCAGTGCTCAGTAAATGCAAGTACATCACGAAATCTGAGAAGTTGAACTTGGATTGAGACGGTCAATGATTTAGAACTTGTGGGGAAATCAAAATATCAAATGCAAAGCAAACTAGTTTAGTTCTTTATATTTATCTACTTTCTTTCATTTTTTTTTTTTTTTTTTGAGAGATACTTGTGTATAGTCCATTTGTGATTTGTGTACTTCAATATTTGATATTTGATATTGAGCTAGACTATTGTGCTAATGTTAGCATTTCGCTTTGAAATGCTAATGCCTCAAAAATTATGTTATCGTATTCGAAAACGTGATTTATGGTGTTCAATAAATGCTTTATATAAAAATACTGAGGAATACAAACTTTTTCTATTTTTGGAGTTTTTTAACTATTTGTTTTGAATTTTTGAAAAGAGCTCATAAATAATAATAAAATGTTGATGTTTTCTCATGCTTTTTTCAAAAATACAAAATAAATACTAAGAAAATGATAAAAATAGAAAACTTTTGTTTACCCTTATATTTTTATATGAAGAATATATTAAGAACCATAAATTATGATTTCGGATACGATATCATAATTTTTGGGGTGTTAACATTTCGGATTGAAATGCTAACGTTAGCACAATAGTCTAACTCTTTGATATTTGCCATAACAATTCGTGTATATATTGGGTTGTTCTGAGAACCGGCCTCTTAAGCTAATCTGCTCGTGTTGCAGATGCATCTCGGCAATGATCCTCGCCTGCCTTGGGCCTAGTTTTTACGGGCCACAAAAGGCCGTTTCAGTCTTGTATCTGGGTCAGTGCCAAACTGTGTTGTCTAAACAACTGCACTACTTTTTTTAAAAAAAAAAAGGAAATCGGATTTGTCTGATCCTGACCATGGTCATAAAAGCCCTAATTTTTTTTTTCAAGAGAAACAAAATCCCTAGTTTTCAATTTTTCATGTAAATTCTTAGTTCTATATGTCTTTCAGGAATTAGACTATTATACTAACTTTAGTATTTCGGACTAAAACGTTAACACCTCCAAATTTATGTTATCGTGTCTGAAATCACAATTTATGGTGCAAAATAAATTCTTTATATAAAAATATTGGGGAATATAATTTTTTTTTTTAGAGTTTTCTAAGTATATATTTGTTTTGAGGTTTAGGAAAGAACTCTTAAATATTAATAAAATATTGATGTTTCTACGTGCTCTTAAATATTAATATCACTCCGAGAACTAATATTATTATTACCAATTTTTTTTTTATTTTACAGTCTATGAACAAGTAATACATCTCACTGTATAATAAAAATATTTAAGGATACAGATTCCAGTTTACTTCTACATTTTTTGTCTGCGTCTCCATTATGTTTCACATTCTAAACTATTATTAATAAGTAGTTAATTTAAATTTTTAAAACGGAATTTATGATTTATGTTAATTTTGCATTTCATGCCTGGCGTTTATCATGCTGTTATGAAGCCATTTTGTTTGCGCTGAGCACCTAGGCAGCAACTTAGATTTATTATATTTAAGATACAAGCCCAATGTTTTTTGTGTATTCCTACTAAATGTGCGTACACAATAGTGCATGAAATTATATAAGTATTATCATTTTTATCAAAAAATTTCAAAATATATTCTAAATTTCCTAAACTGTCCATTTAATCTTTAAACTATTAATTGTTACCTTTTTGTCTTCAAACTTCAAGGTTTAATTCTTTCCGGTCTTAAAATTTCACTAACATATCATTTTATCCTTAAATATCAAATTCTAAATTAATTTAGTCACTACACTCAAAACTTCATTCAAAAATAAAATATTCATTTATCATGGAATATTTCAACATAATAAACGAGATATAGCAATCGAGAACGGACATGAATAGAGTGTAAGGGTGCAAATGAGCCCGAGCCGACCTGAGCCGAGCTAGGCTAAACTCAAACTCGGCTCATTAAGTTAATGAGTAAAAAACACAAGCTCAAGATCAGTTCATTTAATTAACGAGCTGAACGAGTTGGCTCATTAAATCTCATTTATTTTTTAATAATAAAATTTTAAGTATGTTATATCAAAATTTATATAAAAATCAACAAAATGTTTAACAAAAATATGTTCGTACACATTTTTTATAACAATTTTATGTATATTAGTCTATTAGACCCTATGTTGTATAAGATATTAATAATCTACAATAAAAACAGTACGAATTGCAATTGATGATAATTTATCGAGCCAAACGAGTTTAACGAGCTGAGCCATGCTAAGCTCAAACTCAGCTTATTAGCTTAACGACCTTAACAAGGGAACCTAATTCGATCCCATCCGAGTGAGCCACGACCGATCCACAAGGTCCGAGTATTTTTGCCAGCCCCAGTAGTGTTGGATCCGTGCCTGAACGGAGCGTCCGAAGTCCGAACCGGGTTATGGCTTACGAATCATGAAACGATGCGTTCGCCTCTCTTCCGTTCCGTCCCTTTTTTTTTTTCATTCAAACAAAACACGACGCTTCGCGCGAGCGAGTGAGCGAATCCTCCGATCCTTCTTCGCCTGATCGATCGCGCGTGCTGTGCATCTTCTCATCCCTTTTCTCCTCTGCGCTCCGTTTCATTGATCTCGATCCTTTGGCATTCCCCCATGCCAGATCCCTTGCTCTGCCTGCGTATGTCAATCTCCAATCAGTTCCTCATTGATAGATGCATCTTTTTCTTCATTCCAATATTGATCACATGACATTATTGTTCCATGACGAATTGATCGACTGACACGCACCATGGTTTTGCAGAATCATTATACAATCGGCGCCTTTTCTCCATGATCGTGTTGTCCATTGTCCGGGAGATTATCAGATAGGAAACAGAGGAATAACCGAGGATCGATGGATTTCTCGGCGTTGATGACATCCGCGGGGATCAACGTGGGCCTATGCGCAATCTTCCTGTCCCTCTACTCGATCATGAGGAAGCAGCCTACGAACGTCTACGTGTACTTCGGCCGGAGGATAGCGCAGGAGCACGCCCGCGAGACGGAGTGCTTTACGCTGGACAGGTTGGTGCCCTCGCCCAGTTGGATCTTCAAGGCGTGGGAGAACACCGAGGGCGATATCCTGCAATGCGGGGGGCTCGATTCCGTCATCTTTCTGCGGTTCCTCGTCTTCAGGTTTGTTAACATGTTGAGCGATCATTGTATCTTTTTTTTTTTTTTAATGTTGCGAGGATGCAGATTAACTGAATTTGTTTTTACTTTTTACTATGTCCAGCATACGGATATTCTCGATTGCGGCGATAGTCTGCTTGTTCGGAGTCCTTCCGGCGAATTATTTCGGGAGGGATATGCTTCACAAACAGATACCCTTCGAGTCGCTCGAAGTGTTCACCATTGCGAATGTTATAGAAGGCTCTAGATGGTATGTAAACAGAATTTACTAAGGTAACAAGTATGTTTTAGTCCATATATGTATGCCCAATAATGACGGTACTAATTACGAAAGTTCGTTGCCGTTTCTGCTTTTCAGGCTTTGGGTACACTGCTTGGCATTGTATATCATTACATTTTCATCATGTGTTCTTCTTTATCATGTATGACAGTTCTTTTTTTTTCTTGAAGTAACAAACTAGCAATTATATTTTCTCTATTTGTGAACTCATATATGATTAATTTGTTTGCATCAGGAGTATAAAAGCATCTCAAGAATGAGGCTAGCATACATAAGAAAGTGTCCGCATAACCTGAGCCATTTTACGGTGCTTCTCAGGTCGATTCCCAATTCAAGGGGACAGCTTCTACGGCACACCATCAGAAATTTCTTTGGAAATTTTCACGGCTCCAGCTACCTCTCTCATCAGCTGATCTACCGAACCGGCAACGTCAAAAAACTTGTGGTAGGATTTCAATTCACTTGGTAGCTTCCAGCAAAGTATGCAAAGAAATTTATGCTTTTAGGATTTCAACAATTGCCTATAGAACCAAATCTTATATTTCTAATATGAACCGAAGCTTTTGGGCTAACAATCATTTTTCGAAACACATGTTAGTGATAGGAATTATAAAATAATTTGACAATAATGTCATTTATTGACATTTTTTAACAAGAAACATCTTCTGTATATCATGATTCAAATTCCAGTATATAGATCTAAATCATGCTCGGCCAACTCTTATTCACAGAAAAAATATGCGCAAGAACTGGTTAGCAGTTATATTTCTTCATGTTCTGTATTTGTGTGATTGATTTTTCCAATATAACTGAAATGATGGTTGTTATTTCAGAAACGACAGAATTTCAGATTTATAAGCAAATTAATTACTCAAAATATACCACTTACATTGTGATCTATACGGTACAGTCTAGGGCAGAGAAGGTGTATAGAAGGTTTGTACAACGACGGCTGGTCTCATGTGGACTTAGCACAAGGCAGAGGCTATACAGATGTGGTCTCTGCGGAGGTGACAAATCTACTCCGTTCCACTTTCATCAAAATGAAGATGAAATCAATGATAATAACATGGACATCACCATTGCTGACATTTTCCAGGAGCAAGAGGTTTAATATCCTAATTTCTCAAGCTCAATTCAGTACCAGTTCCATTACAGTTTCTTAGCTTCATTTTTTTCCTTTTCTGATCAATTAGGATTGCCTAGCAGCTTTAGTTTTCTTCAAGACACGATTTGCAGCCGCAATTGTGTCCCAGCTGATGCAATCACCCAATCCGACATTGTGGGTGACCGAACAGGCACCAGAGCCACGTGATGTCTACTGGTCAAACCTTTCGATTTCGTACAATTGGCTCTGGTTTCGTCGTGTCATCATGCTCATTACCAGCTTTGTGTTCATGTTTGTGTTTATCCTTCCCGTCACATTTGTGCAGAGCTTGACGCAGCTGACACAGATGAAGAAAATGTTTCCTTTTTTCAAAGACATACTCAAAATGTAAGTTCCGGATACAGCCTTTGATTATATGAAATCTTTGTTGTAGTGGCGTTTGGATCACATTCGGTGTCTATGCACTCCAGTTGTGTTATACATAATACCAAGTCCGCTGTTGTTGCTGTTCTTGTATTATTGCTTTGCCTTAGCAAATAGAGTTGCCCTTTTATATTCTTAATTATATGTTTGGTTATCTTGCTTTGCCAGTACTAACTATCTTGGAGTCAATACAAAGATTTAGCATATTACTGATTACGCTAGGGTTGTTAAAGTCGCATAATCTTTGTTTCTTCGTCTTTTCCCTTGTTATTTCTGTTGCTTACACATTGTATTTTTTATTAGGCCTTTGGTGACAAAGGTGGTGACGGGGTATCTACCGAGCGTGATACTATTGTTGTTCTTCTACACTGTTCCACCAGTGATGATGCTACTGTCAACAATGGAAGGTTCCATTTCCCGGAGTGACAGGAAAAGGAGTGCTTGTCACAAAGTTCTCTATTTCACAATATGGAATGTCTTCTTTGTGAATGTGTTATCAGGATCACTGCTTACTCAACTCAATGCAATCACCCGACCCAAGGATCTTGCTTCTCAGCTCGCCGAGGCTGTACCCAAGCAGGTTTCATGCTATATACCTTTTTTTTTTTTTTTTTCTCCTGATACCTTCTTAGTTTTATCACTAATTTTGTGTTTATGTTACAGGCCACATTTTTCATAACATATGTACTGACGTCAGGCTGGGTGGGTCTATGCTCTGAAATAATGCAAATTTTTTCCCTTATCTACACTTATGTTAGAAGATACGTGTTTCAGCTAGATGATGATCCCCTGTTGGTACCGACCTTCCCATATCACATAGAGCTACCCAAAGTGCTCCTTTTTGGCCTTCTAGGGTTTACATGCTCCATACTTGCACCGCTCATCTTGCCATTCTTACTTGTGTACTTCTGCCTTGGTTATGTTGTATACCGAAATCAGGTGACCATCTTTCAATGTTCATGTTAATATTTTGCAAAAATGAACTAAGAAAATTGTCTAATTGAGTATAATCATATAGCATTTGTAGATTTGCACCAAGTCCCCTTATGCAGGATACAACTGAAAAGAGACCCTTTGCCATGTAGCCTCCAAAAACTTTATAGTACTGGAACTTAATATGAAGGAAATGGGTTTAGGGATGGAATCAAATATGCAGTAGTTCCAGAAAAAAGGCAAATAAATTAAGTATTAAATGTACTGTACTCAGTGGTGACCACTGACCAATGCTTCTAAAAAGAAGATTTCGATTTTGATGCATGTCATATAAAATTGTTAACTTCGATTTTTTTTATAATGGATGGCCTTGTTTATAGTTCAGCAGAAGTACTGCAGCTCTATTTTTATTATCTTAAACTGCTGAATGAGTTCTTAACCTTTTTTCTTTTATTTATTATATGTTCAACTGATCTAACCTAAAGATATCATGCAGATACTCAATGTATACGTCAGCAGGTACGATATGGGAGGTAAATTGTGGCCTTTGGTGCACAACACAACGGTGTTCTCTCTGGTGCTGACACAGATAATAGCTATTGCCGTCTTCGGACTGAAACACTCCAAGTTCTCGTCCGGTTTCACAATACCGCTAGTTATTGGAACTCTCTTGTTCAATGAATACTGCCGCCAACGCTTCTATTCAATTTTCACCTCTTTATCTGTTCAGGTGCCATATCTATATATTCCTATTAAATACAACATAAATACCAATATGTATCCTTGAAAGGTTAGGGAAGCAAATCAAAGGGAGAAAAGGCATATATTTTGGCACAAAAAGTTTGCTATAATTTCAAAGATCTGGAACAGAACAGAAAAGGCAAGATGCAATATTATTTGTAGTTGTGGTTTTCCACAAAGGCTGATGATGTTTTTTCAGTTAAGCCGGTCATCTGATCTATGTTGTATGCATGTCCTATAAGCAGGATCTAGTAGAGATGGACAGAGAAGACGAGATATCGGGTCGGATGGAGTACATTCATCAAGACCTCCTTTCGGGTTATTTTAAATTCTGTCCATCCGAGGAGACTGATAAACCTGATCTGTCTAATGTCAATAATGGAGGACTAACCATAGTTGAGCCTAACCAATTTTCTTCAGATTTTGTCTAATAAATACTGGAGATTATTCGGAATGATTCATGTAGACTAGCCTAATGCTAATTAGCAGATCTAGCTAAAATAGGGAGTCAGAATTGGGAGATTTAGCCTAATTACTTGTATTTTATGAGTTGGTTGCAGAATAGGGAGCCAGGATTAATTGTAAATAATTTTGTTTAGATTTGCTGACTACGTTGTATTCTGAAAGTATACATATATATATAGAGAGAGAGAGCAGGTAATAATATATTAATGCACAATTATTTTCACACACATGATAATGATATATTCCTAATTATTATCTGGGAGATAAAAATCTTTCTCCAAATCATATAATTTTAGCCAGTTTCCAGAATGACATCTTTACTGGCAAACAATGAATGCATCTTGAATCCTTGTTTGCAGAACTCAAACTACAAACGAAAGATAGCAATCAATCACTGCTTCAAAAAGGACACTTTTGGGACTTAAACAAGTCAGTGCAACTAGGAGCAGGTTGTCACGCTTGAAACTTTGACGCCATTTTGTCGGCATCCGAGTTTAAAAAAGCAAGCAATCACCACCAGCCTCCAGCAACAAAAAGGCATGAAACCAACCCAAGAGACCTAACACTGGATATGATTCTTTATGCTCTGGACTGCCTCAAGGCTGATATTTTAAGGCAGCTTGGAAGCACCCTTTTGAGTGTGTCAAGTACAAATGAGACAACAATAAAGGAGACTCAATATCAAATTAATAGGCCTTCAGAAGATTTAACTGGAGTATATATAATACCAGAGCATGCTGAAAAGAACTTGAATCAGAATCACCAAGCTAGCTAATCCTTTGTCCTTTTTTTTTGATCTTCTTTACTAACACACTGAGAAAACATTGGTGCATGATCTCCCAATTTCTAATTTTCTACCGCCGGATAACGACTTTCGAACAGAATGGATTTGATTAAGAGATATTTCTGATACCCAAAGAAAGAAAAGAAGCAGCTATTATGAATAGCTACACAGTGATCCAAACAAAGAAGTCAATTGAGGAATAACTTGGTGCTGTTCTTCACCAAATTTGATTATATATAGTAGTTGTTGATGCTCTGTAAGAGTATTCTCAATTCTATTTTATTTGGGCAAGCTACTCAAACACAGAATTGTAAGATTTTGTTCAAGTTAATTAATAGCATAATCTGCTATATATCTTGATTGACTTAAAAAACCTAGAACATTCTTATTATGAGAAAATCTGATCGTACCCGCTGTCCAGTACCCCGTAATCGTCCCCCCGGCATTCCGCTCTCATCTTTTGGTTTTAACCGCACACTGGCCATTTATAACTTGATTTTTGTCCAGAAAATAACAACAAAAATATGTGTTTATTGATTGCTATAGTCCACCGAGTCCAACTTGTATTAGTAGACAAGCTTGCTTTCCTAAAATGAATTTATTAATTAACTTGAAACTTGTGTCCACGTGGGAGACGTACATAATATATAAATGAAATGGTTAGTATTTTCAAACATATATTAAATTTTTTATGATTATTTATTTTTCCTTTTTAGTTTAATTAAAAAAAAAGACTAATTGGTTATTATGTAGAAATGGTCCCTGGTCGTATAAAATTGTATGGATCAATGCATGTTCATACCAAAAAAAATTATATTCTAAGGATTTCAATATATCAAAATATAAAATGTGAACCTGTTAAGTAAAATATAATGCCTTATAATTTAAAAGAAAAAAATATAAACACCTAGTGCTAAAAAATAAACACCGGTCATAAAAATATAAACACCTAGTGCTACAAAAATAAATACCCGTCATAAAAATATAAACACTTAGTGCTACAAAAATAAACACCGGTCATAAAAATATAAACACCTAGTGCAAAGGTATAAACACCGGTCATAAAAATATAAACACCTAGTGCAAAGGTATAAACACTGGTCATAAAAATATAAACACCTGGTGTGAAGGTATAAACACCGGTTATAAAAATATAAACACATGTTGTGAAGGTTATAAACACCGGTTATAAAAATATAAATACTTGGTGTGAAGGTATAAACACCAATTATAAAAATATAAACACTTAGTTTAAAAGTATATACACCGGTTTTATAAATATAAAAACGGTGCTTATAAATCCAAAACAACGGTTTATGATAGTTAATAGTATTTATACAACAAATCTAGTATTTTAGTATTTAATATTTATACTTAATGGTGCTTATTCTTCTTAACATAGTGTTTATATTATTTAAAGCGGTGTTTATATTTCTTGGAATGTGCCTCTTCTTCTTGACATAAAAGATTTAACGCTTTTGGTGCATGAAAGAAGGTGAACCTAGTGCGTGAAAGAAAGTGCTAACTTTTCTTTCTATTTTTTGAGTCTTCAAAATCGCTCTTTTCATTGTACAAATTAGCATTAATTGCTTGCGGTACAAGAGCGGGGTAAAAGAGTTGGGGTACTATTAGCACTACTCCTTCAATATAAATCTGTGTCAACACTTAAACTCAATCTAGGAATATGAAATTTAAGTATATTTAAATTTGAACTTTGATTAAATGATGCTTACAATATTGGTAATTAACTTTGAAATATTTTTTAAGCACCAATAAAACGTCACCCTAAATTTAGTCGTGATTAGGGCGACATATATAGATGTCATCTTATAACAATATTATAAGAAGATACTAAAATGATTGCATGTCTAATTTTATTGATCACTTGTGTGAACGTATTTTCTATTTTTTTTCTATTTTGTAGATAATCATTTTCTAATATATCATTACCAGTGGCGTCCTTGAGTTTACTTTCCCATCCTTATAATTAAGACTGTGAATAATCCTTACTATATATAAAAGCATGTCGGAAAAAATGATATGAAAGGGCTATCTTTCCCAAATAGAAAACCTGAGACGTTGATCTTTTTCTTAGATAGATCAGAACTGTTGATGTACGTTAATGCCCGTTGACATTCTCGCCCATTAAAATTAAAGGCACATATAAATTATCTCAATTTAAGGTCTATTACATATTATCTTAAAAATTTATTATAAGAAATAATAATTTCAGCCCAAAGCAAGGCGTGGGCTTTTAACTAGTAAGTGATACAAAGTGCCTTCATTTTAAGATACTAGCAGCGTATCTGCACGATGCGGCGAACAACTTTTATATATATTATATAATTTTCATTTTCATTCAAATGAACAATATAATGATCTCACAAAAAATATATTACTTATATAATGCGAATTGCAAAGAGAGAGAGAGAGTATTATGAAAGTTTGATATTTGTATTATCTAACCATTTTTCATGAGACCGCCTAAAGATATCCAGTCCTTAGGTGCTTTTTTAAAATAGAGATATATTTAGATCCAAAATAGATATCCATATTTGAAAATGTTCAATATCCAAAATAAGATTAATTATGGCCCTCAAAACCATCCAACCGTTGATTTAATATTAGATTCATCATGCACCGCAGATTTGACGGCAAGATACAATCTGGACCCTCCATTGCAGTCCCATCTAACCATTTTTCATGAGACTGCAATGGAGATCTTTATTCCTTGCGTGCTTTTTAATATAGAGAGATATTCCCTCGCATAAACCTAGCTATACCAATAATGAAGTATTTAACAACCCCCTTTCAATCCCTACTGTTAGGACATATCTATTATAAGAACTCGTAAAATAATATATATACTGGTTTATATATATATATATATGAGTTGCAGTGGAGTCACCGTACATATATATATATATATATATATATATATATCTCTTTAATTATATAAGTGATTAAGACAATCATTGACAACAAAATAATGTTATCTATCTAATCACACATCACTTTGCATTATTGAGCACCCTTTATGTGCCACGAACTGCGTTGACCTTAGTTATAATATTGTCGCACTATCATGCCTCTTGTTTGGACATTGTCTTTAAGTCAAAAGGGAAGATATAAAAAAATAATTAATTTGTCGTTAATGTTGGACATACATCCACATACATATATATAGATATCTGTAAAATATATAAATTTGATTATTGTTAGATTCAGAACGTTGAGAATTTCAAATCGTTTAATTATATGTGTAAAAATATAATTCAAATCTCCTCACAAACTTGTAATTAATATCGGCACAATTTATATTTATAATATTAACTCATTTACTAATTCTACTAGATATCAAAATTAAAACTGATGCATGTTTGATTAGATGACATGGGTCTGAAGTCTGAAACTATATATATACCTAACTTCACCAGTTTATTACTAATAGATTGGTTTGTGCACTGGAGACACACAATTGATATTCCCCATTTAAAAATCATGCCACCCCTTTCATGACTTGTTCTCTTTCAAAATATTAGAGTTTTCTTGTGTTACATAATGAAGAAGATATACACCACCAGCCTACTGTCTATACCAGACCCCACTATGTTAACTCAAATTTAGAAAAGAAAATACCTAAACTGCCTTTCTTTGCAAAAACTAATTGTGAAGGAGCCAGTCACAGATCACTGAAGTGCCACTCGTTTATATTGAAATATAAAAAGTTTGTCGTTTCCTGTCTCATTATATCCTCTTTAGGAAACCAATTTTATTTGATTAAGTTATCTTGCTATATAAAACTTCCCTGTGAATAGAAGAAGGGTTAAAAATCTTCATTTCATTTCATTAGCTCCCCTCAACAGAGACATGGATCAAGGAGATGAGGAAATCACAAGCCTTGGCCTCAGCTTGGCTATTGATGCACACAGACACAGGCCATCTGTTGTTAGCAAAACCGCGTCTTCGTTCCCGGGCACATCCAGAACTACAAACAACCTTAAAAGGGGCAAGAGTATTGAAACCGATGAACGAACCGAGATACAGAACGGTACCGAGATCCAGGCTGGAGAGGAGGAATTAGAGGAGGATAATTCCTGTAAAAAGAAACTAAGGCTTACAACGGAACAGCAGTCGATTCTGGAAAGAACCTTCCGGGAGAACACTACACTTACTCCAGTGAGCATTTCTATTTCTCAATTTGCCTATATATATATAATATACTGGAAAGTTAGAGAATATGCTATGATTTGTATATATTCATTATTTTTCTCTAATATATTTTCTGTTTGGTGGGTGGCCAGAAGCAAAAGCAAACTCTTGCGGAAGGACTAGATCTCTTGCCACGCCAGGTCGAAGTGTGGTTTCAAAATAGGAGAGCTAGGTATGTTTCTTATTACACCCTTGCCCGGTACACATCAAGTCTGTTCTCTCTCTTAATTACATGCAATTTCTTAAACCTCGGCAAATCTTAGAGTTGCATGCTATAATTGAAACACAATTTACAGCCTTAATAATTTTAGATATGAGAATACATAAGTGAAATTAAAGATATATACATCGGTCCAAACAGGATTAAGCTCAAGCAGACGGAAGCAAACTGTGAGTTCATGAGAAGATGCTACAACACCTTGAATGAGGAAAACAAAAGGATGCAGAAGGAATTGCATGAGCTAAGAGCCCAAAAAACCACGCAAAAACAACCCATATATTACATGCAATCACCTGCTGCCACACTGACGATGTGCCCTAGTTGCAAGCAGATATTTACTGTCAATTTCGGATCTAGTTCGGTTACCAGGAGCGAGCCAGAACCCAGTAGCCACCTTGGATTTTACAAGGTATTACCAACTAGTAAACCATCCTTAATTTGAAGCCACCACAGCCTCTCTGATGTCTTTCATCTCTTTAGAAAATATATGTATATCTAGTAGGGAAAGTAATAAAGTTAAGGATGTTCTCATATGAAGATTGTAACTAGTAGTATTGACCAATCTCTTATAATTGCCACTGCTCTGAAATCTTTGGTGTATAACTCTTCCTCTTTCTTAGAATTCATCTAATTTAATGAAGTTTCTTCATATTTATAGCTTTTAATTTCCTCCAAGAATAAGAACTATTGATATTCTAATTATCAGTTCTCTATATGGCACACAATTGCAATTTTAATGACGTCATTTATGTAATGACATCATGAAATATTATATTGCAACTAGATGAGAGAGGGAAAGAGAGAGTGGTTAGGTAAGCAAGCACAAGAAAAAAAAAAAAAAAGGAGTGACCAATAAGAAACTCAAACTGATAAGTACGACAGATCTATCAGGAGATTACAATTGGGTTGTTGTTTATATGAAAATTCTAAAATGTACTAGGCATTAAAAAATGGGAACCATGATTGGCTGTAGACACCATGGGCCCAGTTATCATTGGTCGGTCGACATAGTTGCCCCGACCGTACTAGTTCTGGCGGTGCCTTCTCAAGTCTGCTATCATTTTTTAATTAAGACATAACTGTTTAATATAGGGAGACTAATTACAAGGAAACCACTCTAATTAGGTCAATTTTGTAGCTTCTGTATCCCTCCATTATGATTCTAACAATGACAAATTTAATTCTGTTAACCAGAATTGAATTAAACTATATAATAGTACTGGATCCTAGTCTTCTAGTAGTTCGCGAGATTTAAAAAGCTAGAGGACCATAATTTTATTGGTTACTGTGTTACACATTGAACTGAAATCAATTAAAAAAGTTCCAGTTTGGTCAGATATCACACAAGAGTACACTCAAGCGCGCTTGCCATCTTTTAAATAAATGTGATTCTGGCCGTGGCCATGATCAAAAACCGTTGTTATCAACTTTCGAAGTAGAGGTACATTAATTGGATCAAAATAATTTGATATTGGAAATTTAGTAGCTAGCATGGTAAGTTGGATGCATCTTACTAATCATGATGAGGAGGGTATCCTTCAATTTTCTTATATAACAATACCAACAGAGAGCCCCTATATACACACTGCCCTGTAAAGCACAAAACTTTGTGCTTGACTACAACTAGTATAGCATCAGATATATAGAAAATATTCTCTATTGAAATCAGAGTAGACATGCAATTTGTCTTTTGAGTTCAAATATTGAGAAAAACCTTGTCACCACACTAAAAGTGGAATGCTATCACCAATTGCTAATAATCTGCTATACATCTACATAAAGTTACCAATATCTACAGGTTTTGTATAATAGTACCTGATTAGCCTCCAACCAAGATACAAGTTGCAAACATATCATGCGACTGGCACTATACAACAGATTTCAAGAACGTCATCTAAAGGGGCATGATCACCGGTACCTTCATCTTTCCTTGCATATACCAACTCTTTTCCTTTAAATACAAACATCCCTCCCTATTCCAAATAATTGATATAACCAAAACCTAGTAAGTGTGAGGTTGTTTATTCAACCAAGAAATATCAATTTATTGTGTAGATATAAAGACATATATACCTGTTGCAAAACACTAGACCTGTCATCTGGGGTGGCCTTGATGGTGTAGTTCTTCACTGCTTCCTTCAGGGATTCATATCTTGAGAATACTTTTGTCTTTCAAAAAAGAACATAAAACAAAAAGGTTTGCACGAAGAAAAGTTCTGATCAGCAAACAGAAACTAAGATTAAAGCGCAAAAAGTAATTCGGAAGACAGAAAAAGGCCTTAGAGTGCTTACACTGGCAGGATTGAAGAAAGTTCGAGCCAAACCATAATATAACCCCATTACATCATATGCCTGGAAACGTTTCATAAATAGGTAAATGTTTAAAATGTATCAAAAGACAGTAGTTCTATATTTAATAATCATTATTTCCTAAATAAAATTCTAAGACTACCTTGCGATCAGGATCAGCATAAAGGTTCTCCAGCGGAAATGGTAGCTGCAATTACAATTGACAAATTACATAGCATTAAAAGAAAATTCAATATAATTATAACAAAGTAAACTATTTCATCTGCACTACCATGAATTAGTATATGCAGCAACATGTTGTTGCAAACAGATTTAATGAAAACTGCAAATAAGAAAATAAACTAACGGAATGAATTAAGATTGCTCATCACTGGTACAGTCTTGCAAAATACAGCTTAAGTACGGAGTAGCATAAGAAATACCCGTTCGGCAAGAATGCGAGCCTTATCTGTCGTACCAACACCGATTGCAATTAACTTGACTCCGGCTGATTCGAATTTTGATTTTGAATCCCTCAAAACAGAAGCCAGCTCCCAGCTTCAACATGTTGGGTAAATAACAATAAGAATTTGCAGGCATGATAAGAAAAATTGGTTCCAACAGAACTGATATAAATTCATTCAATAATTCTAAGTTCTAACCAGCAAGGGCATCCAAAATGCCTTAGTAGTGCTACAACTGCCATTCCCTGTAAAAGAATCGGCACATTTATTCAGCAATTACAAATTATGTTCCGCATCACTTGGCTACGGCCACAGAAATTTGTAAGAATAAAAAGGGAAAGAATTCAAGCAGTCTATTGTTAAATGTTAATAAATAGAGGTGGCAAAATCAGGTGGGCAGGTCGGGTTCGGGTCATGTGGGTCGGGTCAATTTGACCTTCTAGGAGATCTTTGGATCGGGTCGGGTCACTTTTAATATCAATTTTTTTTGGATTGTATGTTGATTTGAGTTGGCTTGCATGTTGTTTGATCTTGGACCAGGTCAGTTTGACTTTCTGGAACATGTTGGGTCAGGTCGGGTTTTGCCATCTTTACAGTAATGAAGAAATTTGACTCATCTCTTAATACCTGCTGGTTGATTTCAATATTACACACACCCAAGTCCCCTAAACAGTTACTACCTTTATCTAGATCACAGTAATTGAATAAGAATACAAAATGAAAAAGATAAAAAGGCGCCAACCTCATTCTGATCCCAGAGATCCTTGATCTGCACCGTCTCACCAGTAGCGGCACAATAGATGCTAACTTGGCCTAACGCCTCACCGATCGGATCATCAACCGAGCTGGCCATCGCAGGCCCCACCGCCGTAGCCTGAATTTTAACCAATGGTCGCCGGACGCGGCGGAAGGACACAGAACAAAGAGAAGGTTTAGGGAGGAGACAGGAGAGTCGACGATGCATGGGCGTTGGAGTAGAGACTGTGGTGGGAGAGAGCGTAGCCATGAGTGTATGGAAACCCTTTAATTGGCTGCGAATTCTGCTACTGTCAGGACAGCATCGGTGTGAGGCGTACGAAGTGAAGACTGAAGAGAAGTGGGAAGTGGAAGAGATCGACCAGAGAGATTCAACGGCGGGAAAAATGGGACGTGGCTTCATTGTGTCTTCTAACTTGGAGTGTTTGTTGCAAGTAACAGAGAACATTGAACAGTGCAAGTTAGTTAATGGACCGGGCCATATTTGACGGAAAAGGCTCCAATGGGCCTGTAGTACTGTACCAAATGTTAGCCCAAAAACCCGACCCATTGGATTGGATTTTTTGACATGAAAATTCTATCTTTCCCAAAGAAGAAACCTCAACCGTTAATTGTTTACTTAGATTGATCACCACCACCGTTGACGTACATTAATGTTCCGGCCCATTAAAAATTAAGGCCCATATTAATTTCTTCACAAGAAATGAGCTTTCGGCCATTTATTATAAGATATAATAATTTCAACCCAAAGCAAAGTGAGACTCTTTACTGGTATGATCTGATACGTTTTTACTTTTTACATATTTTCTTTTTGTCAGGTCTTAGCAGAATTGCACAACGTATCAGTACGACATGAGCTCTTCATTCATTTATATGTTTTTTTTTTTCTTTTCCTTTTTATTTAATTATAGTTTACTTATGCAAACTCCGTGAACTGAATGTTTCTAGCTCAGCCATTACCCATTAGGTGCTGACTGAACATAGCAGATTATAGTGGTAATTTATTTAGCTATACATATTATCTGTTGTACAATGTACTATGTACATGTCCTTCATCTATGTATCTCCATCTGTTTTCTGAATGACCACAGACGGTACAAGCCTACAACTAGCATTTCCTATTACATATCACACAACTGGTACTTTACAACAGATGTTTAGAACATCGTCTAACGGAGCATGATCACCAGTTCCTTCATCTTTTCTTGCATAAATCAATTCTTTCCCTTTAAAAACAAACATTCCCCCCTGATGAAAAAAAGTAAGTGTCAGGTCTAATATAGGAAATTAAAATGTCTTAAAACAAATAAAACTCAAGTTCATTTATTGGTTGGTGGTGGTGCGCATGAGTATTTACCTGCTGCAGGACACTGGAAACATCACTTGGAGTAGCCTTGATGGTGTAATTCTTTGTTGCTTCCTTTATAGAATCAAATCTGGAAAAAGCTTTCCTCTGTTTAAAGCATACATAAACATAGTTAGAAAAGGTTCAATGTTTCATGTTTGTCATTGGCTAATTGGAAAATACTATAAGCTTATGCTTACACTGGCTGGATTGAGGAAGGTGCGAGCCATGCCATAGTACAAACCCAATACATCATATGCCTAATGAATAACTCAATTGATTATTATCTTATACAACAAAAAATAGTTACTGGATAAAAAAAAAAATCACTAAATTTTACTTCATTCAAAAACTTTTAGATGCACAATTAGAGCTGTGATTCAAGTATCCAATGCCATATCTGCGTTCATACCATATTTCAAAAGATGTTCATGTTCATTGCGAGCAAATTTGAGCATATAATCTATGTTGGTGGTTCAGCTAACAATATATACAGTTGTATGGATGCAGGTAAGAGCATAATTTGATATCAGCATATTCAATACCATGCAATACTTCTTGTATAGGTTGGTAGTACAAAAGACCTGAAATAAAATCATGTGTCTGTCCAGACAGAAGCTATATGCATGATAAAAGGTTGATACTAAAGCCTTCTGAAGAAGAATAACAAGAGAAATGTTCTGAGAAAGGTACCTTTCGATCAGGATCGGCATAAAGGTTCTCCAGTGGAAATGGCAACTGAGTCACAAAAATATAATATGAACTTAGGCATAAAAGTTCAAACAACATCATAGCCTGAATAGAAGGTGAACATCACAATTAAGTCATAACATCTTATTGCCTTTTACCAGTAGCAGCCATATGGACATACAAAATTCCAACCCCTGACAATTATTATCAGTCTTACTGGTAAGCAAATTCCAACAGGAATTATTATCAAGGATACATTGTCATATCTTAGGAAATAAGTGAGGTTAGACCTGACAAGTTATCTGGCTAAAAGGTTGGTGTTATCCATTTTGAAGGAATACTGTGCTTTTGTCCATAATTAGGTCTGGTTTGGGGATTTTACAATATTTAAAGATTTAAACTCTGTTTTAGATGTCTGGGGTTGACTGCAAAGTCAAAACTCAGTAAATTAAAAGGGGCAAACTTAAGCTGCGATGGTTTCAAATCATTACTTCTGGTGAATAATAATTAATAAATTAGAACCCAGAAAACAAATTACCCTTTCGGCAAGAATGCGAGCTTTGTCAGGGGTACCCACACCAACAGCAATCAACTTGACTCCAGCAGATTCGAATCTCGACTTTGCATCTCTCAGAACAGAAGCAAGCTCCCAGCTGAAAAATTCACCCAGAGGAAAAGAACACATATTTCAACAATTTCTGTGACTAAGATTGCATATTTGAAAAGTGTTCTCAATCGACAAATTGCTCAGTTTTCTCACCAGCAGACGCATCCAAAATGCCTCAGAAGCGCAACTACAGCCACTTCCTGCAAAATCAAGAACAATTATTCAGAATCAAATACTGCGTACAAAATTGAAATTATTTTTCTCCAATCGATCAGAACTCACCTCAGTCTGATCCCACAAGTCTCTGATCAGCACTGGATCCCCGGAGGCAGCACTGTAGATGCTGACTTGCCCTAGCTTATCAACAATCAACTCATCAGAACCCGACGAGGAAGCCACAGCGGGTCCCGAAGAAGACGCTGCCCTGACTGACACCGGGCAGAGTCGGACACGGCGGGGAGAGATAAGGCGGGCAGTGGGTCTCGGAAGAGAGGAGACTCGTCCCCGGAGGCGCGACGACGGGGCGATGGCGTTGAGAAAAATAGTCGCACTCGCCATGGCTGTACGGAAACCCTAACCCTGGAGATATCTCTGAAAAAGGCTCGAAAGAGAGACTGCGGGAGGGATTCTATGGCGGGAAAGAAACTGGGACGTGACAAGATCACTACCGTTCATTCAGCTGCGCGCTTAAGAGTGCTGCTTCCTCATGAGTCATGATTTCATAAATATAGTACTGCAAATTGTAGTTAAGCACGTGGGCCGTCGGATTGTCTAGATCCGAACTGGCACGAATCTCGAGAAGATCTAACAGTTCATGGCCAAGTGTAGTAGTAGTGTATATAGGACCATACCCCCGTTTGGTAGTGTAGTAAAAGTAAAGTAAAGTGATTTAAAATGTTTTAAGTCATCAAACGTAGCTAAACTAAATCATCGATATTTCACATTTTTTACACACTTTACTTTATCTACTTATTTCACTACTATCAAACACCACTGCTTTAAGATGATTTAGTATTTACTCCGCTTTTAACTTAGTACGCTTGCCAAACAGAGACGGAGGGATAAGATTGAAGCCCGTATGGCCCATATTTGGACCGTAAGAAGGAAGGATAGGAATAGCGACGTAGACTTGAGAAGTATGTGGGCTTTTGATGTTTAAATTTCGATAATGTGTGGCCCAATTGAATGTTCTGATGAGCCCAGTTATGGCGGCATGTTTTGGGCCAGAATGCTTTAATACGTTTAGATGTTACTTCTGCTCAAATTTAAAAGCTGAAAGCAAAGAACAAACAAAAAGAAACCCATTATCTGCGCATCCACAGATTTTGGATCTCAGGAATATCAATATTTTTGTGTTCTTTTTATGAGGAAAATGCACCTTTTTGGTTGAAAAAACGAATGAGATGTCATCCATTCCTGGAAAACAAATTCTGGGTTATATGTTACAGCCTTCATCTTGGGAATGGTTAATTTATTTTGTAAGTTCTGTCATTAAACCCTGATCAACTTATAGAACTTTCCGGAAATTTCAGGTGACAGTTCTGACTTTCAGTATACACGTCAATGTCTTTTTTTTCTTTCTTTCTTTTTTCTCCTTTTTAGGAACAGATCATCAATGTGTCTCAGATGTCGATCCAATTTATCAATTATTTGACTTTCCAAGTCCTCAACAAAATTTATTTGCTTTCCATGTACTGTTGTATATAAAAACTTCTCGATCCATTTTACCAGAGCAAATCACTAAATCTGCATCCAGTATTTGTTATTTTATTTTTACAAGTTGCTTGCCGGTTTTAATTAATGGGTCAAAATCATGTGATGAGCCCCATTATAAAGAATGTTTAATTATTTTTTCCCTTTTTCACTTCCAACAATGCAAACATCAAATATTCAGATAGATTTCGGATAATTATAAATTTATTCATGCCAAAAAAAAAAAAAAGTTGCTTGCTTTGATGTTCCAAGGTCAGATTGGCATAAACATGCATCAAGTGAGAAGTTGGTTACTTGTAACAAGTACATCTAAACAAGTGTAATTATTTGTTTACTCATATTTATGATGAGAATTAAAATAGGTATCCTTTTACGCAAATCCCAACCTTGGGAACATGCAGGAGTATATTTAATCTCATAAACAACACATAAAGCCATTGTATTATTGTAGCAAACAAAGTGTTGTATAATTAATTATATATATAATACCTTTGATTAATTAATGAATGGAAAAGAATCTTGCCTCCTCATGTGAGCCGCGCATGCATCAAATTAACTAAGATATTAGATATATATATATATACCTTGGTTAACGAGAAACGACCACACTATATATATATCTAGCTATTTAAATATGTTATAATTTTAATTAGGTTTATGTTATGCCAGTGGAGTTTATGATAGCAACTTGCCGTGCATGTTTCTAGCTATCTAAGTATCTATATTTCCTTTACATTATTTTTTGGGGAAACAAATATGTTTGTATCGATTTGTTCATCAATTTTAAATTTAGCTAGTTGCTAGCTAGACATGGACCATCCACAACATCATGCTGAAAGAATTATGGTGACAGGACTTGTAACACGGACTTCGCGCCGAAATATGTTAAATAAACAATAAATTTTACATATTTGTTTAAAAAATTTTCAACAAAATTTTTATGTGAATAATAATAATGTAATAATTTATATGATATAGAAAGATAATACACTTAGATAAAAGAGATGCAAACAAAATTAATGATCGATCAATATTAATATTGATAGTGTAGCGTAGTTGAGCTGCTTAAAGGGTCTCAACTCTTTCTAGGTATGGATTAATATAACAGGGTACAAAAGAGACTAACTTGGTACCCTCATTTGACATATGAAGAAGAGGTGTTTTAACTTTTAAAGTGTTTTATGCACTAAATAGAAGTAATTTTAGATGTATATAGTAAAGTTAAAGCACCTACATAAATCTCTAAAAATAAAAAAATTTTGTATCCTACTGATTTTTATTATAAAGAATTTATTGAGATTGAAGGGTAATTAAGTATGTTGTTTTTTTTTTCAAAACTACTACTTTCAATGACACTACTTCTAGTCTTTTACAGTTTAATTTACTTATGATTACTTTCTGCTCGCAGAAATCTCTATCACACAGTTTGAGAGCTCCAGGCATTTCTCTAAAACCCAATAAATTAAATTAAATTGTTACCAGAGCTTATAATTTGAGGAATCTAAAAGCACACATGGGAATGTGGAAATTGATGACAAACCGATGAGAAAAAGGAGAACCCTAGCTACATGCATTGGTTTTCTCCTTCACACAGCCTCCAATTCCACCTGTTTTGGACTTCTATTTTGTTCTCTTATATATCAGTTCTATATTATACATGCATATACAACATACAACATATGCTGTCAAATTGGGGTACCTAGCTAATTAATCTGTATCATTGCCTTTATCTTTATATATAGGTGTGCATTCTTTAATTAATTATGGCTCCTAATTGTAATTAAAGGTTAGTTTTATCGGAGGGAATTAAATATTTGCCTGAGATCAACGGGAGATGTGCAGTCAAGATCGATGAAAGACTTTGTGCCGGGAGGGACAAATTAAATTAAATTAAATTAAACCAAGTAATTATGATTTTATACATTACCCGCCACATAAGATTTTTATTTGCGTTCTGCTCGATAGATCCATTTGTTTGTAAACTACATCTTAATTAGGCTTAATTAGCTAATGAGCAGATTAAGTAAAATATCTACCAAGATTATAGATATGTTTAAGACATTCTTTATTGGGACTGGATGCACTACGGCTATGATATGAGCTGTATATGCATTAATCAGAGACGACGCAGAACATTCACAGTACACAACAACGTGTGTATAGGAACGAAACAGTCAAACAGGGTTGTTTTCAATCGGCTCAGTTGCCAATTGAACAACTCGCATATACATAGTTTCATGCTCTCAGTCTTTGAGATGATTTTTTTTTTTTTTTTTTTGTATGATTGTAGATTCTTCATTTTCTACCGTCTGTAATTAAATTTTTTTGTGGTCCTAATAAAATAAATCAATTCAAGTTGGCTATCTAGTAAAAAAGATTCTTAATTATATGAACAAGTATTTACTACTTGTTAGATTTATATTTAGAGAAATAAATATATGAGATTATAATGTTTTCTTAAGAGAGAACGAGCAACCGAGCAAGCAACTTTGTAGAGGCAGAACCGTGAGTAAAAGAAAAGAAAAAGAAAAACTTTCTTAACGCAGGGGCAAAAGGTAAAAACACAAGGAAAGTACATGAAATGAAATGAATCATCACTACACTCTACACCACGTATATATTACCCAGCATTAAAAAGATTGGAAAGAGTTGTCGTCGGAAGCAAGCGGTCATGCTCATCAGCTCATGCAAAGACAAAAAGCAAAAGATGTGCGCATGGGTTACTGTGACGGCTTGTTATTGGAATCATGGGACGCACAAGCACAAGACGCTACCATGTACAAATATATATAACATAACATAACATAACAACAAGCCCATCGTTAAAAGACGAGAAATTTATTATTAGGCTCAATAAAGTACTATCTGATTAATAAGAGGAGGGATCCGGTGACTTTGGTGGGCATTGTGACCATTTTTTAATGTAAGTATAAATTGAAAATTTTAAATCGTTAGATTTATTCTATATTATCTCAATAACATATACGTAAAAAATGGTAAAGTTTTGGTATTGTTTCGGTAGTTATCAAGAGAGGAGAAAAAAATCATAAAACTTGAATGAACCGTTGATTTTTGTTAGTGCTTGATGCACATGTAAATAAAATCAGAATGATATAATCTTTTTGTATACACATAAAATATGATATATACAATATATTCTATCAATTAGTTTTGTTATTTAATAATTTAAAATGTAGTTATATACTACCTCCGTCCATGAATAAATTAAATTTTAGGAAAAGTCAAACGAATTAGTGGAAAAATGAAATTACGTAATAATTGTTCCAATTAAATAATATAGATAAAAGGGTAATCATAATGTTGGAGAAATATAAAATTTGAAAAAGTGAATGTGACGTATGAGTTCTTAACAAATACAATCTCCGTCCATGAATAAATGAATTTTTAGGAAAATTCAAATGAATTAGTGTAAAAATGAAATTACATAATAATTGTTCCAATTAAATAATATAGATAAAATTGGAGAAACAAGTGGATTCAAACAAGTGAATAGAAAAATAAATTCAAATCAGTAAAGTTCATTTAATTATGGACAAGCTCTAAAAAGTATAAATTCATTTAATTGTGGACGGATAGTAAGATTTAATTCTATCTTCACCAATCGGTCACCAAAAAAAATGGTTATTTAATCCTCCTCAATTAATAATTACCTTCTTTTATTACATGTATAAAAGGCTCTAGTATTTTCCATTTATAAAGTTCACATGCAAGCTGCAGTTTTTTTCTTTTTCTTTTTTTATTTTTTTTTTAGTAAAGTTCACATGCAAGCTGCAGGTAGTTTTACATGGAACGATGAGGAATTTATTTTGCTATCAAATCAATTCTCTCTCTTTTTTTTGAGAATATCTCACCTAAGATATCTTAGAAATATGGGGAAAAAATAAAATAAATTTATACTTTGAATTATGTTTTGTCTAAATATTCAGTGCCAGAAAAATGAATACGGCAAAGACTCAAAGAGTGCCACCTAACGATTATTATGGTTTCTGGATAAAACAAGCTACCAAAAAGATGTTATATTTCCAAGGTGGGTTCACCTTTGTCGCATACTAGCTAGCCTTATGTTTGATATTTGATATATCCTGTTTGATTGGACCGAACATTTTATACTAGGAATGGGTTCCCCTACTTCCTCCCTTTATTCATTTTTTATATGATATTTAATCAACATAATATGTCGGTTTTCGCCATCAAATCAAAAATATTAGCTGAGTCAAGATTTTCGAGCTAGTAAATATAAAAAAAAAATGATACGCTTCCCAATATTTTATGTCATCAACTAATATATCATCTTTCAATGAGAATTTTGAGATTCTACCTAGTGCAGGTTAATCTCACGGCTGTAATGATTTTTTTTTTTACTTTTGTATTTCTCTCTTTTGTTTGTCTTTAGCTTATTAATTCCTAATAAATAGTTGCTTCATTTGATATCTTATACTTCCTCTGTCCACAATTAAATAAATTTATACCCTTTACAACTTGTCCACAATTAAATAAATTTATACCATTTGTTTGAATCCACTTTCTTCCTCAAAAAAAATATATATATATTACGAAATTTCCAAAATGCCCCTTGTCTCCTTCCAAGAATGTTCACTTTTCTACTAATTGAGGGCATAAAAGTAATTTTACTATTCCACTATTTTCTTTGACTTTTGCTATAAATTCATTCTTTTGTGGACAGAGGAAGTATTCTGTTTTTTTTTTTTTTTTGATGAAGTGATATCTTATATTTATAAGAACAATGTGGTTTTGGTAACTTTAAATATTTTTTTTCTTCATAAGTCCTACATATTACATACATTGAACCTTCAGTTTCGACTAATTAACTCCTACTTTTGGTTAATTGTTAGCCAAAAAAGGGTTTCGGCACAAGCAGTCCATCTTGCATGCCTCTTGTGAGCTGCCTTCTCCTTGAAACAAATTAACAGATTACCTTTTCATTGCATGACCGTATAGAATCAGCCAAAAAATAATGTAATTAAGAATATATTTTGATAGTGAAACATAGATTTGTCAGACTTCCAAAAAGATATCATGTTATTTTTTCAATATGGTATAGTCAAATGATAAATTTTTTTTTCCAAAAAAAATATCATGTTATTAATTATTATAATGTTTTGCACTTGATTTATTTTCTTAGTTCAATTATATTTTCTTGTGCGTCAGGATTCATTAAGGGCCTGTTCGGCCACCAAGTTCCCTTGGGAACATCAGGGTATTATTACCCATTTGGAAATACAATCCCACGGTACGTTCGGCGCACAGATTAGTCATCCCATTTTGAATCCCATTCCCAATTGAATGACCTGTATTGATGTCATTCCCATGGGCAAAAGAAAATTAGCTCCAACCCAATTTTATTTTTCCCAAACAGTAATATTTGCTCAGGGCTCTCCTCTCCGTGTTAAAATTAATTGGTGATAATAAAAACAGCTCCTAAATAAATAATTAACCAAGATATCTGGTTATTGTATTAATAAAATGAGTGTTAGGTGTCAAAAATAATTTTATTAAGATTGACCTATACGTAATACTCGCACTTACATTCTGAATTTTAAAAAGTTACTATATTACCACTGAGTATTGACAAATAATATTATATAACATGGCTAATAATATTATATATTATTGAGTATTGACAAACTAGAATATTATTATATATAATTAACAACACTCAAATTGGTTAAAAATTTATTATACACTCTCATTCACATTCTCATTCCCATTCCTATTTCCATTAAACATCCGAACACTCTTTTTTATAAATTTTCATTCCTATTTCCATCCTTAACTTTCCCATTTCAATAATTTTGGATTCCCATTTCCAAAAATTTCCATCCCATAAAATCCTGCGACAGCCGAACACGTCCTAAATTGGTTTCGGATTGGATTGGAGGCTGGACACACATTTGTCTCTTGACCAAGAAACAGACAAAAGACGTAGTACGCTGGATTCAACATTCAAGTTCACTCTTATCTTTTTTTTTTGAATATCGGTTCACTCTTATCACTTTGGTCCTTGGAACTTGCTTCATTCATCTCTCTCCTGTGCATTCATTCATTCATGTTATTAAGTTGTTCTTCCAAGAACGTTGATTATTATTATAAAATGATAAGCACATTATACCAAGGTAGGTTTGCTATGTTCATATGTACCGTTCCAAGGTACTAGTCCGTGACGAGTGGAGTACTTGCGATGATGTGTAAAACCTAAAAAATTCACCATGAAATTTTCAGAATAAAGTAAAAATATTTTTCTTTATTTTATGTTGTAAAAATTCCAAAGCAAAAATTAGCATGTACAAGGGCTGTTGATTAGAATTACAATGTACTCTGCAGTTTTTTAACTTCCCGCAAACAAAAATGTTTGTCACCATAGTAGAATAATTATAGTAAGAATTAATTAACTATCAAGATATACAAACAAAAATACAATAAAATAATTAACTTCATATGCCATATGTTACAATAAATTAAGTACTTACATTGTTAAGTAATTAAAGGTTTTAATTTTTTTCAACTGTACAATTAACATAAAATTAGGGTAAATGTCATGCTTCCATGCATGGACGTCAGAGTTCGTAAAACAAATTATTAAAAAACAAAAAAAAAAAAATCTTTGATCAATGTGAATGCTTTTATGATGTTTCTCAGACTCGCCACTCCCTCTGCCCCACCAACAGTGCACACCTCTTGCAATTGAAATATCTCCCTATATTCAAGCCCTCCATTTTCCACAGCTTACAATATATATAACGGGTCAACATTGCCTCACACATAAAGATATATGATCACTACCACAAATGGTTCCATTAGTCAGTGAAAAGTTCACAACTGCAAATGCATACCATACTAGTATTATACTACATTGGATCCAAAGTTCCAAACAGCACTGTGGTTTTGATGGCTGGTTATTTAATCATTGAGCCGCAAGCCAAAGGACTGGGGGCCATGAATGAACAGTATTTACACCGAGAGAGAAAACAAAGAAAACAAATTAAGCTAGCAAGCAAACATGGCTCCATTATATATTATCTTCAAGTTTCGAGTAGCCATCGTCCAGAGTTTGCACTTCCAAGGTACCGGTATGGTCGGGTCGGGTGCATCTTTGACTATGTACTGATCACCAGAGAGAAAATTATTGAACTCAGTTATTTATTCGGTTCCTGCTATTTTTTGTTTTGTTTTTTCGAGTGTGAAGATTTGTCTTTTGGGGGGCATGAATATGTACTATGTAGAGTCGGCAGGGGATTGAGGATATAGTCCAAATTTCCTCAAAAAAAGGATGTAGTCCAAAGGTTATTAAAATGTACTTATATAGTTATATATATCTTTTTTCTTGATAAAAATATGACAATAAAACCATCCGTATCATGAGCGGTAAAACTCCAAACTTTATTTTTAATATTTAAAATTTTAAATCATTAACCATATTCTCAACTCTCTATTACCAAATACTATTAATAAATAAAATCATTGACCATCAATAAACAGATGTAACAGTCATCATTTTAGAATTTAGATATGTATTTTTTTCCTGAAAAAACAAGATTTTTGCATGCTTCTCATGATTATCAAATAAAAAAATTGCAATGAAATATTAACAAAGGTAAAAAAGGAAAAAATGAAACAAATGAAAATATGATTGCATTTTTTTAATTTAAATGATAAATTATATTGAATGACAATTAATATAAAGCTGTTAAGAAATATGAGAGATATTTGTGTAATTTCTTTTAGTTTTGCTACTGTGGACAATTGTTCGTTAAAAATTAGATCTTTCTGAGCAGTATGATCAATAAATGATTCCAAAAAATTTTCTACTTCTGAGATTTTTTATGATTTTAATTGAGAATAGTTGTCAAGTTAAAATAGTCGTGATGTGATCACTTCCCATAAATAAATATACAGTATGTTGGGTAGGTATAATTTAGGGGATAAGATATACATATACCCGTTACAAATCCCCCGTCAAATACTCTATTTTGACTAAGGCCAAAACCTTCCAAAATGAAAAATAATAATACCTACTCGAAAACTAATAATACTTACAGCACCAACCTATAATATAGATTAGACAAACACTAAATACTTTTAAAGCAAAGTTTCGTAGGGTGTTCGGAAGGACTAAAAATTATATAAAAAACATACTCAAAGTCAAATCCTTCGATCAAATGCCCCAGTTTGACCAACACCTTAACCTCTAAAATATTGAAGTAATAATTTCTACTACATATTATATATCACCAAAGATTTTAAAAAATAAGAAAAGAGGGGTCGGGGCATTTTATCAGAGGATTCTTGTGCGGAGTATTATACCTTTACTCATAATTTGGTACTAATTTCATATCAAAAGTTGGAACTCTCTGTCAATCATACGGCTCAAAATGCTCCATTTTTTTTTTCTAAATATAAAAGTTGGTATAACATACGTGGGAAGCTCTTCAATTTTTATTTTTCTGATATAGAGAATATTCAAAACTCGCATGGCAATACTACGTACCGATTCAAAGATCTAAAAAACTGATTAAAGAAAAAGGCAAACAATAATTTATAGGCCCGCTCTCTGTGTGGAAAGTCATGGATTCAAAATCTAGATGAAAATTTTTTATATAAATTAACACGTCATAGGTTCAAAACCTAGATAGAGATATTTTATAGAAATTTAAATTTGAGGTGTGACCCTCATCTTTATCTTAAAAAAATTCTATCAAAAAAAATTTATAGGCAAGGGGAGGGAGGTGGTCAGGTGGACCAGGTGGTAACAAAAAAAAAAGTCAGACATGGGAGGGAGATTAGACGTGTCCAGGCCAAAATCAAAGGGCAGAAGATTGGAAGATTAGATCAGCGGCTAGCTGAGTACGTAGCGCACACCCTAGAAACCGAACGAAGCTAAAACCTGGGTGTGATTCAGCTTACGTGCCGGGTGGGGGTGGCTGTGACTGGCCAATACCAATACAGCTCTGCTGAATTGCCTCTCCGGAAAATCCGACGTTTCTCTGTGCTTCCAGATTCCATTCTTCTCTTAGAAACCAACGAACCATCAGTTTAATTTAATATGTAGTTCACACGTAATTGTGGAAATGAGTGGAATTAATGCATGAAGAGGAAGTAGAGAAGAACTATTCTCAAAAAAAAATAAAATAAAAAATAAAGTAGAGAACTATCCAATAATCTGACATTTATTACGATGAAAGCGGATTAACAGATTCGAAATGCACAACAACAAAAGTTATTATGACTTTTTGAGTTTTGATACTTCATCACTAATCATCCAAATTTTTTTAATATTTACAATATTATGTATTTTGATATAGTATGCAACGACACTTAAGTTAGTTAAACTTTGAAACGCTGTTGATCTATATGCTTAATAATATGTTTGTGCAAAATTATTTTTATTTTAGAGATATAAATTATATTTTCTTTAAGATCTGTTATCGTGGTTATCACAGAGAATAATTGTACCTGCATATCCAATATTAAATCTCTAATGTCAAAAAAAAATAAATAAATAGTTTGGCTCTGGTAAATCCTTCTAACCATTTACAATCCTACATCGTACCAACTGGTAAACGGAAAACAGATGCAAGCAACTTTTGGGTGGCACATGGAAAATCGAAGGCTCGAGACCATAAGTTAATGGACAAAGTCGTCACTTGTCAGTTGTCACTCGATTAACCTTTCATAATTCATATCCACAGGACCATAGTCTATAGGCCTCATACGCCTAGGAAGGAAGGAAGAAAATAATAGGAGAGGGACCTAGGCTAAAAATCCAAAGGTGGGTTTGAACTTTGAAGTTTGAAGTTTGATACGTGCCAAAGGTGAATGTGACGTGACAAGGGGAGCAGTTGTAAACTTTGCAATGCGGCTTCGTCGATTGGATTGGACCCACCTCACCCATGTCGCCCACCGGGAGGCGAATTAATTAGGGCAGAAGGTCTTGATTTTTTTTTAAGGTGGCAAAACCTGACTGACCTGAAAAACCCGTCCGACTTGAATCCGATCCAACCCGAGTTTCAAGGAAAATTCAAACTGATCCGAACCCGATTCGACCCGTGTTAGGAAAAGTGAGACTGAACCGAACCTGACCAAACCCGTGTTTCAGGAAAAGTCAGACTGACCCAAACCCGACCCGACCCCCCAGGAATTGAGGTGCAAAATCTGACCGGACCCGATAAACCCGCCCGACCCGACCCGAAAAAAATGTCGGCAGCCGTCAACCTGATACCCGATCTGACATTTCCATTTGATCAAACTAACCCGAACACGAACCTGACCCGACAATCTGTGACCTCTAGATTTTTTATTCCAAAATGTAAAAATGAGAAGAATTTTGTTGGGAGATTAATTAATATATAGTAAATTAATTAAAAATTTATGAATCAGGTTCTATATTCACGAGTGATAAAGTATACAAAGAAAAGTAATAAGAAATCACACATGATAGAATGCAAAATAATATCTTGTACAACCTCCGTCCACAATTAAATGAATTTATACTCTTTACAACTTGTCCTAATTAAATGAACTTTACCGATTCGATATTATTTTTCTATTCGTCTCTTATTTCTCCAATGTTATGATTACCATTTTATCTTATATTATTTAATTGAAACATTTATTATGTAATGATTACAAATTGAGAGCATAAAAATAATTTTACTTTTCCACTAATTCTTTTGACTTTTTCTAAAAATTCATTTATTCATGGAATTTGTAATTGTATATTTCAAACATTTTTTCCTTTTGACAAAAAATGTGGTCTGAACTGAAAAATGAAAACCCTTCCATCGTTTTTTATTTAATTTATTTTTCTTTCTTTCATTGAATTTGAGATGAACTGCACATATATATATATAAAACTGCATTACATTACATCATATCACCCTCCCATCGCATTTGGATCAATAGGTGTTTTGATTCCAATGAAATGCAATATTTTTTTTGAGAAAAAATATATTTCTATGAAATGCAATATCAATATATATCATGAACCGATGGACGGGTACAAGTACAATAATGATTGTGAAAACGATCCATGCGGTATCAATGTATCATCAATAAAGGCAACAAGCAATACGAATACATATACAGCCAAAGGAGATACGTATACCTCATGACTACCTCAGTACGGATACTTTTTACGTTTGAACCTGATTGACAAAATTGGTTTAGTAAGTTATCACTCATTATTTTTTATCAATGGGGAAAGGGATTACCGGATTAGGGATGGGGACCCAAAACGCATTGTCCGGTCGCCATCACGCGTTGGTCCTTGTATTCCCATGCCACACATCACCACATCATCTATGATCATGATGATGATGATGATGATGATGATGATGATGATGATGATGATGACATCCTTATCATATCTCTTCTCCTCTCTCATGAGTCATGACAAAAGGAGTGTAGATTTGCTTCGTCTTATTTACCGTCTCTTTTTTACTGTCTATGACTGTTGGGCCCCAGTCGTCGGTGAGACGGTATTTCCCTAGCTTGTGTACCGTTTCAATTATGGAAATCGAAATACCAAATCCACTTGACCATTTTCTTCAGCTCGGAAAAGGCGTTGAGACTGGCCGGAGAGAAGTTTTGGGTCTCTTTTTTTTTTGCCCTTTTGAAATAATTGAGGGGAGAGGGGACAAAAAGGGATCCAAGAAAACAGAGGGGGGGGGGGGGGGGGGGGGGGGGGGGGCCTTTGGAGAAAGGGTGCATGATGGCATGCATGCATTCTCTTTCTCCCTCCCAATAATCCCTTCCCATGGATGATGCGTCAAGCAGTGTTGTTTGTGCATTGTTTGAACTTTGCATGAATGAATAATTAAAGGGCAGGAAAGAAAGAAAGAAAGAAAGAAATGCATCATCATGCAATAGAGAGGGATTTCTATGTCACTTTTCTAAAGTTAGAACTACTCCTTCCCACTTGCCCAAATACACACACATTATATTACATATCATATCTTTATTATTTTTTCCTTTCTTGAGCAAAATACAACACTGGAATCTTGGGTTTGGTTGGGTTTGACCAAGAAAAATGTTGAAAGGTGTTCATAAAGACAAAAGCCAAGAGCAAAGGTTAGACTCAAGATAAAAGAAAGATAAAATAATCAAGCACACCGTGAGAAGGCACGTGAGGTATCTTTTCACATTTCTAGTCACTATATACTATATAGTGAGCTTTGTAGCTTTGGATGATATAATTACATTGGTATGTCTATGACTCTATGTGCATGCCTTTGACTAGGCTTTGATTGATTAGGGATAGTTCATACAATCATAGTTGTGTATGTTGTGTATATGTAGCAATTAGGAATAAAGTTGACGAACTGTTTCAAGAGAAAGCAAAAACCAAAGAAAAGGAGTTTTCAGTTTTGGGTCGTCAATGCTTTTGAAAACCAATTATCATAACATAATTTATGTGCATGCGTCGAAGTATGTATGTGACTATGTCTTATCAATTTGGAGTTATAATTTGAGGAATCGTTACTTATCCCTTTTATGCTAGTTCATAGCATCAAATAAAGAAAAATAAAAAAATGCTAGTTTATTGCATGCATGATGCCACTAGCTATATTGATTGGACATTTAATTTTGCTGAATTCAGTCTAGCTCACAGCGTGGAGAAAGAAAGATATGAAACAGTATTTGCTTACTATGCTTTTATTATTTTCAGACCTTCCATTTTTGTACGGAATATCTAGCACCTAATAAGCCGCGCTGTCTAGCTTCCTATCTCACTAACCTTGTCAGAATTTTCTTTCTTTTTTTTGTTTCAAGCTGATCTTTCTTGCCAAAATATTATTTTGTTGTTTGTTCAAGAAAAAAAAAAAGTTTGTGGCGTTTGTTCGTTTTCACTAGAGAACGGGAACAGCTAGATAAATAAAATTGAGAAACAATTGAAGTTAGTATTGTAATTGCAAGGACAAAGAGACGAGCTTATTCCAATAAGCTAAACTGATGTAATTTTAATTATTCTGTACTTGGTGTTTCATCCAAGTTTAATGCAATGTCTAAGGGCTTTCCTGAAAAAAAAAAAAATTGGTTTGAGATAGTGTAGCATATGCAGATATGGGTTTAATGCGGTCATACAATTTCTATTTCTATTTCTATACAAAGTCAATTGTTTTTTTTTTTTTTTTGTGTGTGTGTGGAGGCAATATACACGCCAAAATTTATAAGATAGGAAGCATTCCATATATACTTGTTCCTTCAGAAGTTGAAGAATATCCCTCATCTACACACCAAAGTCCAAGCAATCAATAGAAAAATGATTAGATAATAATATTAATATATATATATACGATAAAATAGCTTCAAAACTCAAAAGTACCTAGCTTCCATTTTTTAAATAATAAAAATAGTGTGCAGTAAATAAATTATGAGCTGATACCACATATCAATGATAGTAGGTAGCAGTAGCATAATCTATTATTAGTCTTTGCATCCAGAAAATTCATAGATCAAATTTTCAGTGGGGGCAGGGCAGGTACCTACTACACCTTCTGACCTTCATATCAGCTAAGATAAGATCACTTCCAATTTCCCTGCCACAAAAATTACCAAACAAACACCAAACAAAACAAGAGAACAGTAAAATGTAAAACTAAAAAGCCTCATTTCCCTTGGTAAATGAAGAGAGCAAATAAAAAAAAAAAAAAGGTTACCCAAATTAAACAAGGTCCACAACAGTAATGTACCACCACACCACTAACTTGACCCATTGGTACCTGTACTTCTCCAGTTGTTTCACAGAATTACGCTTACATTTTCATTTTCATTTTCATCTCACCAGCCCCTGACCAGATCATTGCATCACCACTGCGGTAACTGGTAACTGGTAACCGGTAAGTCCCTCCTCATTCATGAAAACTTAACCTCTCAGTTTTACTTGCACATGAGAGGCAGTATCAGACTATATGTTATGTATCAGTAGTCACCAATAGTCAATACAAGCATTGATTTCAGAGGCTGGACGCCTAGACCAGGTTGATTTTGTGCTCGGTCCGAACCCAAACCCCAACAACAGACCCGTGTGGATCCGGACTCGGACCCAAGAAACGCACTTGTCTCAAAACGGGACGCCTTTATTTATTTATTTCTAGCTATCATGTGTCCAAAGTCCAAACAGATTAACAGAACAGTGGTTCTTGCTTGCTAGCTCATTTTTATTTCGGATATATCTCTTGATATTTACTAGGCGTACCAAATGTTGTACCAACATAAGAGTCTACCCCTATAAAGTCGGTCACCCATCTACCATTCTCATAATTATGACATATCACGTGCATTCATATGCTTAGCACAGTTCCATAAATATTTATTGGAAATCGTACTATATCTGTTTACTGGAAAATGATATATTCATTAACGAAAAAAATATAAATATTAACTAAAAATTGATATTTGTTCATTGAAATACAGTAAACCGGTGAATAAATAAAAATGGTGCACGCTACCTATTACTCAAAACAAAAATACCCCAATTCTGATCTGATCCTGCCCAATTTCTATCTCACAGCAAGTTCAAGTTTGTTCTTAATTAATGCAGAATAAATCCGAACCGTCCGATATAAACCAACGGTTCAGATTTGTTACAGCATCCAACCGTGTCTGGACAAAAGAAACTCACTCTCAAGTTTTAACTCATAATAAAAATCACTGCCCTCTTCAATTCTCCTCTCGTTCTTTCCCTCTTCCTTTCCCATTCTGATGAGCACACCACACTCTCCTAAACCCCAGTAAGGAACCAATCCTTCTTCACATGGAAGGTGCACTGGTATTATCTTCCTCTTCTTCAGAGACAGCAGCAGCAGCACAGCTCAACAATACCAACAATACCAACAACAGCATCAGCAGCAGCAGCAGCTGTAAGGAATCAATCCTCTTTGGATCTGGCGCTCTCAAGCGTGACAGATTGTTGGTCAGTGGCTTGCCAGCTGAGGAGGGCCGGGAATGGCGCTTCGGGAAGGTTGGAAAGAGTGATTCAACAATGGCGGCAAACTCGTTCCTTCACGGTGGAGAGGGGCAGATGCTCAGCTTCTCCGCCCCAAACAGTGCTGATAACTCTCTGCATTCAAATTATTATGCCTCTTCCAATCAGTCATATTTTAGAAATGAAGGTATATAATATAATAATATATAGTTATATATATATTAGCAATAAATAAATTGTTTTTTAGATGAATTAATTAAGTGTGATTTGTGGTTTTTTTTTTTTTTTTAATGTTTTGATAATAAGAAAGCTTCCACTTTTGTATAGGCAAAAAAAAAAAAAAAGTATGTGTGTATGATTTTTTTTTTTTTTTTGGGTAAACTTCTATCAATCCTTTTCATTTGGGTTGTGTCCATCTCAAGTAAGATCATAATAAATTCTGGATTTCTTATACTGGCAAATGCCTTCTGTCTTGTTACTATAAACCATTGCCATTATATTTTTCCCTCTCAACCAACTGCCATTTTAGGATCAGGGGTTTTATTGCTGAGCGCTTGGACTGTTAGGTGCTTTTCTTTGTTCCTCTCCCTTTTTTTGCCCTTTTTAAAAACATTTCCAGTAGAGGAAACCCAGGAAAGATAAGAGATTTTTCTTTGGTTGATTTAATTCTTTCGGTTATGTTTTAATTTTTTTTTGGGTGTGATTTGATTTGAAAATGACGTACAAAAATGGGTGGGAAAGAAGCAATGGAAGCTTTTTGGGTTTTTCTTTTATCCATCTGGGAAAATGAAGTAACTTTAGATGCTCTCTATAATTCTATGGTACGATGTGTTGGTAATTTTTGCCTGTGAAAAAAGATTTACCAAGACTGATCTATGTACAATTTTTTTTTTTTAATTTCTTTTCTATTCAGTCCTTTCTCCATAGTCCTTAGTCCTTCCTGATTCTTTTTTGTTTTTGTTGTTGTTGTTGGTGTCTTCTTCTCTACTTCTCAATCTCAGATTTGCAGTAGACCCATGAATCCATGATTGAAGTACTTCCCAGCTTTAATTCTCTCAAATCATTTGACCGTCCTTTTTCTCCCTGAAACTAAAAAAAGAAAAAAGAAAAAAAGAAAAGTCTTCACCTTCAATTTTATTTATATAACGTTACCAGCCTCCCCCACTGTGCTATTCAATTATTGCTCTTGATAGAAATCAACAAATTTCCAATCTTGATCGATTAACTTGATTTAATGGTGCCAATCTGCTTACTGATTTAAGGAATGATTTATCATACCTCCAGGGATTGTAAATGCAAGTATGCAAGGGGCATTGGCAAGAATCAAGGGGCCCTTTACGCCGTCCCAATGGATGGAGTTGGAACACCAGGCTTTGATCTACAAGCACTTGGCTGCAAGTGTGCCTATTCCTCCCAGTCTCCTTTTCCCGATCAGACGGAGCCTCGCCTCTTCCGGCTTTGCCTCTGCGTTCCCTTCTGCATATCTTGGTTCCTCTGCCTGTAAGCCCTTTCATTCACCTATTCCCCCGAACAAAAAAATAAAATAAAAATGAAGACATAATAACAGTATAAAAGAACAGGTTGATGTAGCAATCTTTTGGAACTTGTCTGGAATAAGGATTACAGAATATTGCTTTAATGGTATGTTTTGTTGGTTATAAGTTGTAACTAATAATAGACGTTTATAGACCTACTTAGGGTAATTTCTGGTATAGTGGTATTAGATGGATCTTTTTTTTACCGTTGATCGAATGAAAGGTAGTTTAAAATTAGTTGGTAATTATCAGTGGTAAAATTAGTTCAAGAATTTTGAGATACTTATTTAGCTTTAATTCTTTCTGTCTATCTTTTTACAATGTCAATTATTTACGGATCGTTTGATTTTGCTTTGATCAGCGGGATGGGGAGGTCATCCATACACAATGGGATATGCGCTGACGATGACAGGTGGGGCAGGGGACTCAGAGCCGGGAAGGTGCAGAAGGACAGATGGCAAGAAATGGAGGTGCTCAAGGGACGCTGTAGCCGACCAGAAGTACTGTGAGCGACACATCAACCGTGGCCGCCACCGTTCAAGAAAGCATGTGGAACCTAACTCCAACCGCCTCTTCTCTTCGACTAAATCAAACACCGCCACTAACAACTCCAAACCAGCCGGCGCAACTGCTGCTACATCACCATCAATACAGCCCAAGACTAATGACATCACTACTACGGCTCTTTCTGCTTCTTGTTCGGATCCGCCACTTGATAGGTATATTCTAGTCTTTGAACTGAATTCGCAGTTTGGATGGACTGGTATTATCTGTCTGCTGCTTGTATTTGTATATGAGCTTTTATACTCTTGAGCTGAAGTTATAATATGTTTTTTTGATAAAAGAAATTATAATATGTTTTTTTGATAAAAGAAATTATAATATGTTTTTTTGATAAAAAAATTATAATATGTTCAAATGATTCTTGAGTTATCTAAAGAAAATTCCAGTAGTTATCCCATAATATACAATTATGATATTCATTCAAATTTAGTTTTTAAGAAACGACCATCGTGCATAGGGAATGCAATGCTTATGCAATTTCCATTATTATTAAGTACTTTGAAATAGTAATTAAAGCTTAATTAATTTGCAGAACATTGGTCGACGGAGATCAAGAGAGCCTCTCCTTGCTGACTCCGATGCTTCCCTTTGCCAACCAACAGGAGCATTCGAACACCTTCCCAGAAACAGAATCCTCGCATTCCGAATACGGATCCCATACCCTTCGCCACTTCATCGACACCTGGCCCAGAATTAACCCCAACCAGCAATACGAATCATACAATTCCTGGCCCGAATTGCAAGAAGAAACACACTCAGACACGACTCAGCTCTCAATCTCAACCCCTTCCATGGGGGGACCTCTCGGCGAAGTCCTAAACAAAAACTGCGGGATTCATAACACTGGCATGTCAAAAGATCAAAGCAAGGAATTGAATCTCTTAACAGACACCTGGGATTTGGAGTTGAGCCCGAGACATGCCTCATCACCAACCGGTGTGTTACAGAAATCCTCCTTTGGATCGTTGTCATCGAGTGCTGGTAGCAGCCCGAGGCCTGAGAGTTATAAATCGCACGAGGACCTCGGTTCTATACTCGTTAACCACTTGAGTAAGATCTCATATGCGTAAGTTTTTTTGGTTTTTTAGTTCTTTTTAGAGCTGGATTTGGTTTGTAAGTTTAGAGGTTACGAAGAGTTCGGTGTAATGTGTGTTTCGTTTATTTGTTCGTTGTTTTTAGCTGCCGGTGTTAGGCCTGATGTATCTTTATGTTTACTGCTTTAGACTAACTGCTGCGTGCTGCATTGTATGTTTTATCACAAACCAAATATAATTTCCATGAAAAGCAAACATCACCGGAAATAATTAAGTTTGCAAATACTTTTTCCGTTCCCAGATTTCCTGTACTATATGTTAAAATCATGAAAATATATTGCCAGTTGCCACAAATAAAATATCAGAGAGACTTGTAATAGAAGCACCACAAAATATAGTAGTCAATTTCATGAAAAAACTCTGGATAAATTGAAAATTTGAGAGATTATACTAGGCATCACAAATTGTGTAATACTTTTTCATTAAAGAATGTGTTTGTAGTTTGTACCAGAATTGAAAGACAGAAGTAATGTTGGGACAATAGTGTGTCTTTATTGTGTTTTTCCTTTGCACCCTGTGAAGTGATTAGTTTGCATCTCCAAGAAGAAGACATAAAAAAAATGTGCCAAGAATTATTTCTGTTTCCAAAAGTTCTGTCAGTTCTTTTACATATAAAAAGAACTTTGCAGAATTGTCTGTTTGTTATCTGGAAATACATTTTTCTACTTGTGTTTTATAGCCCTGCTCAAAGCAGCATTTTGTGAGGAAGCACATCTATGCATGTCAGTGGCTATTTATATTTGGATAATAGTGAGTTTGACAATATTTTGTTTTCATAAATCCGAAATCAATTTGTTTTTAAACCCAAAAAATGTACATTAATATATATATAACTAATTTGGCCCATATTTTTTCCATCCAAATAATAGAAATTAGAAAGCTTAGCATGCAATGTATGCAGAAACAAATAATAAAATCCACATCTTACTGAGATCTATATTTGGTCCACTCACTCACTTCATGGCACTTCATAACACTGTATACTTGACAATAATACCAGTTCTCCTGTTCCATGCCATCATGCACCAGTACAGTCGGTAGAAATTTGACTATAACCTGCACATATGCATGCTCAATTATATTGCTCATCTTCGGAAAAGGGGAACAACTTTTTTTGCTTTAAACTGTATATATGGCACTGCATATTTGACACAGAAATAGCATGGTAATAAATCATTCTATTATATAGACGTAGCAATGTTTTGTAACAGTTTTTTTCAATGATGGGTCGCTCTTTTTTTGTGGATATTTGGTGGTAAATGAAAAAAAAAATAGGCAAACAAAAAATGAGTACAGTTATGAAATTTGAGGGCTTGACCCTCATGTTTCTTATAAAAAAAAAAAAAATGGAGTACAGTTGAGAATAGAATGGGATTTTCCTTTCAATTTGGGTCGAAGTGGAGTTAACATTTGAAGTAAGACATTTTATAGTGCTTAGAACTGTTTGGAGTTGCTTTTGAAGAAACATGTTTTCATTTCACCTCTGTATTTGTGACGACGTACCAGAATCAGTCTCTTACTCACCATACTTTTACACCTTATTTAACAAATATTACGATGTTTTCGTAACAATGTATTCATGTCTCTCAAGTTCCAACTTTGACTTTAATTTCGATACATGGCAGATTATATAGAAATTTAAGATGAGTTATAACAATTAGCTCTTCCCCAAATTTTTTTTTTTTTTTTTGAGAAAAAGATGAGGGTCATGCCCTCAAATTTTCATTAATAATAAGGATCACCAAAGGTGATCGTAGGATTACAGAAAAGAAGAAAATGTGCAGTTAGAATAAAGAACAGTAAATAAACAGAAAATAAAGAAGAGCCAACATTGGAGGAGTTTTACAATAAAAGCAAAATTAAGAAAAGCTGGTGGAATTGTGTCCACCCCTGCGTGCCATGTGCAATGCTGGGAACCATGCTCGTGCTTCAATTATTATCTCCCTTGCCACCTCCAACTCATTGAGATCTCTGTCAGTAAAAATGCGCCTGCACCTTTCTCTCCATAAAACAAAATTAGTGGTGATCTGCAGCTGCCTCCAGAACGTGGTTTGTTTGTCATCCATCAATAGTTCTCGGTATCTTGCCTCTTTATAAAGTTGAGATGGTTGAATGCTACCCGGAATTGCCTCAAGTACATATTCTCTAACCTGTGTAGCATACTGGCATGAGCCAAATAGGTGATCCACCGATTCAGAATTTTGCCTACACATGTGACAAATATTTGGGAGGCACCATCCTCGCTTTGCCAGGTTATCAACAGTTAATATTTTGTTCCTAATTGCCAGCCATGTGAATAGCATTACCCTTGGTGGTGCTTTGATGGACCATATGTGTCTTATGGCACAGTCAATATATGGAGTTGTAACTATGAAGTCGTATGCAGATTTTACTGTATAAATGCCTTTTGTCGATTTTGTCCAAATTGCCCTATCCTTGACCTGCAGATCCGGCTGTACCTGCTGCAAGTCAGTTTGCAATGATAGAAGCTCTTGCTGCTGCAAAATATTGAGCTCACCTTCAGTTTGAATCACCCATTGCCCATTTTGATAGCACTGAGCCACTGATGCATGTGGTGTGGCAATTTTCTCAAATAAATTTGGGTATTTAGCTTTGAAGGGGCCTTGCATCCAATCATCATGCCAAAACTTAATAGCTCTTCCCCAAATTTCACTCTGACTAAATTTCTACTGGAACGACAACCGTGACAAATCAATATAAATCATATGGCATTTGTCATGTATTTTTAATTAATTATCGGCCCTGTTCCGCTTACAAAAACTAAAAAAACACAGTCTTATATAATTTCCATATCATACGAAATTATGAAATATCAAATATTAACACATTGAACAGTCACACATCCGATAAGGTTCCTGGTTTGCTTCACGGTCTAGAGTTCTAAAAATAGACACGGCAGTTCTGGCACGACACAATACAGGTATAGATGGAAAAGACACGGGTAAAGTACGGGAACGGATACGGTACGGGTCATTAACCGTACCGTATCTAAGTTTTGACAATTTTGGAACGACATGCATAGTGTTCCAAAAACAACACGAAACGCCATGAAAAAACGGCACGGCATGGAAGTTGTCAGACACAACACGGTAACGGCACAGGACAGGACAGACACGGTATAAATAATATAGATGGCACGGATAGGAACAGATAGGACTAGGACACGGGTAGGCACGGATAGGATACGGGTAGGTATGGATAGGTTGCGAGTAGGACAGGTAATAACTCTGTCTATGTTTTAAACATAGCCGATCTCAAAACCCGAAAAATGAGGAAGAATAATTTATAAAACATTATGTAATTATTAATTAAGATAATGTTCATAGTATATGGTACTTTTAAAAAAAAAATTTAACGTTTTCTAAATTTTTTATTCTGAATTTTGAAAAACAAATAATTTAATGAATTTTTTTGGTTAAATTTTAATTTATTTAAAGTTTTTATGTTTTTTGGAATTTTTAAAAATTTTTATGTTATGAACGTGTAGGCACCATAGACATGGTAGGTCACGTTGATACGGCACGTGGATACGACACGTGTCGTGTCGTGTCCAATCGGATAAGACATGGTGGGCACCATGACTTATTCCTGTCGTGCTCTATTCATGTTGTGTCCAATCGGACAAGACACGTGGATACGATACGGTAGGTCACGTATTCGATTGGATACGACACGAATAAGTCACGGCACTATAGACACGGTGTATCTTACCCGTGCCGAACCTCCTCCCTCCAATTTTTAGCACGACACGGAAAAAATATTAATAAAAAAAGACACGGCATGACACAGTACAAAGGCACTGAACGGCACAACTTTAGAACTCTAGCTTCACCACAAATGGAATGATATATATGACATGGACGATAATATCCAAGAGGCAAAAAGCTTAAAGTCGACCCAAAAAGGCCCATTTATCCTGAGTATTTCGGTTCTATTCTATCAGTATCGGGTAAAAACTTGGACACGGCCCAGAAAGGCCCATTCATCCTGCAGTAATTGGTTCTATTCTATCAGTATCAGGTAAAAGCCTGGACTTGGCCCATAAAGGCCCAAAAGGCCCACTAATCCTGCAGCATTTTGGTTCTATTCTCAGTATCAGGTTATAGAAACTTGAACTAGGCCCAGAAAGGCCCAAAAGGCCCACTATTCCTGCATTATTTTGGATCTATTCTTCTATCAGTGTCAGCTAATCATGCGTGCTGAACCTTGAAGCCAAGTGCAGGGGAGTGATGCGCTCGGTGTCCGTCCGATGTTCCCTCCCGGCGCTTCTACACCGTCGGATTGCCGCTCCTCGCTGTGCCGTGGCCGCGCGCTCGTCGAGCTCCCAACCGAGGGCCAACCAGTCCCGCGGCGGTCTCCCGCGCTTCCACTCCCCTTCTCTGCCCTCCTCCGAGGTACAGTGCAGTTCAGTACAGCTCTCTCAGTCTCAGGCATTTCGTCGAACAGCTTGTCTGCACTCAAAATTTGTACTGTTCTCTTTGTTGCTCCGACGAGTTGGTGTTGTTCTGGTTGCAGGGTGATGTTGTCAGGATTCAAGGAGATGAGTTCTTCCACATGACACGCGTCCTCCGCCTCGGCATTAACCAGAGGTTGAATTCTCTCTAATTTATGTACTGATGGTTTACTGTTCTTCCTAATGTCAGTATGCTAAATTGCTAATGTTGTTTTTGTTGGGTTTAATTAAAAATGTGTAATTTCTTTGTTGTTCAAAGGGTAGAGCTGTTTGATGGGTCAGGTTGTCTGGTTGAAGGCTCTATACAGAGGATAGACAAGCACGGGTCCGATATAGTGGCTGTTAAAGATCCAATCACCGTTCCTCCTTATGGCATGCAATGGCATGTATATGCAGCCTTTGGTGTGTTCCATACACCCTTTTTAAATTAACTTAGAATTGTGTCATTTTTTATCGCTGAATTTACGTGATACCTTTGTCAGGGACTCTGAAGGGCGGGAGAGCAGATTGGCTCATCGAGAAATGTACTGTATGTAATTTCTCATAATATTCTTTGCGGATTGGTCATTTTGCATCGCAAGAGATGGCTTTAAGTTTTGGAAATGCAAATGGATCTCTTGCTGCATGCATTCACCAAATTCTTGATTTGTTTTAATTTATTTTTGGTCTCTAATTCATTTTTTCCATTCTAAATTAGGAATTAGGCGCTAGCAGTGTTACACCTCTACTAACAGAAAGATGCCGTGCTATTTCAGAAAATAAAGTTGACAGGTTACAGAGAGTGATGTTAGCTGCAGTTAAACAATGTATATAAAATTTGTTATTTTGGTATTATGGCTGTAGAATTACGCATAAGTACAAATCTAGGGACTTTTACATATTAATATTTATGAATCGTTCCAGGTCAACGGCTTCATCAAATGGCTGTAAATTCTCCAATCGATTTCACTGATCTTTTGCCAATTGTAAGTTCATATCAGCATCTTGTCTTATACTATGAACATCTGTTAATTTATATGTTGTAATATACCTCTGGGGGATGATAAATGTGTTGAGTTATTTAATGATTTCAGGTTTCACAGTCAAAATCTTCATATGTAGCAGTAGCAGAAGCGACTCCTCTTTTTAATGTTTTGTCAAATTCCACTATCAAAGAAACTGGAATTCTCATTGTTGGACCAGAAGGGGGTACTTAAAATTTTCTTTTCCCTTTCTTCTCTGTTAGCATCATCAGTAATTTCGAGACGGGAAACATAGGATTTATGTCAGAATCCTGGTCTGCTTTCTAGTACCTTTTTATTTCTGTTCACCATAGAAGTGACAATCGGATTACCGCTGTACCTAATGAAGTAAGTTTGCTTTGATGGGGTTGCTAGGTTTCCATATGCAAACTATTTCATTCTTATTGTTTGTAGTTTTTTTTTTCCATTTCAATTTTGGTTTTTATTAACACAACATCAATTGGATAAGTAACTGTACGAATTTGAATTGTAGATTTTACAGAAAAAGAGTTGAAGACGATGAAAGCAGCAGGCGCAACTGCAGTTGGATTAGGTCCTTGCCGGCTTAGAGTAGAGACAGCAGCTATTGCACTCCTGTCAACTCTTATGCTGTGGTCAGATGCTCAGAATTTGTCAGACACCATCTAGGTTTATGTTTATGGCTCATGTTATTGGACTGAACAGATTGGAATTTTTTTTATCCGTCATGAGTTAGAAGGCGCTTCATTTTGAGCTTGAGTTGGGATTGGTGTTAACTGGCACCGGTTTACTGTATATTACACTCATCTTCTATTCTTATATATATCGATCAGGTACCTTATGTTACTAGCATAATGCTCTAACGCTCTGTGTTATCTCATCTGTTTCCTCAAGTATATTTTTATATCGAACTTTTAATTATTTGTTTAGAATCTTTTAAAAGTGATTATGCATTATTAATAGAATACCCAAATATTTCATGTATTACTTTCAAAAAAAACCTCAAATATATACTTTTTTGTATCTCACAGGATTTTGATAGATATAAGTGAATCACCAAGCCATATAAATCAAGCTATTTACGAATCAAAATTTGGAGGTTATTTACGTATAAACTCACGGAAGGCAACCGCAGGTCCAAGTTCACAGTATCTTTTTTACTCAATCAGGTGTATACACTTGTGTACTTCACTACAAAAGATAATTACTTACCATGGATATCGAAAGCAATTCAAATTATATCCGCAAAATCACTTTTTGTTAGTGATTTATTAAATGATTAATACAAGTAACAATCAAACCAGAAAGAAAAATGATTTCACCACCTTTTGCTCGCTGTCATGAAAAAGTGAGATGTTACTACCAACAATCATTAACTGAAGCTCATCTGTTTAGCTTTGTTTTGATAGGGCATAATAATAAAAAACCAAAAGCAAAAAAGTAGTCTTCCTATCCTAATTATGATAGACATAATAGGGATATGACTGCAGGAGTTTATTGAAGTAAAATAATAGAAGAGTCTTCCTGTCCTGATTATGACAGACATTTTAGGCATATGACTGCAGGAGCTTATTGAAATAAAACAACAAAATGGACAGATATTCTGGCTTTTATATGTTCTCAAACAAAAAAGAAAATAAGTGCACTTAAATGAATAGATTCCACAAAATTATCATCACCTCACAGCTTTAATCACATCCATCACTAGGTAACAAAGAATGACTTTTTTATGTACACCAGAACAAATCAAATACCGGATGAAAAACAAAAAAAAGGGGGGGAAAGTGACCTCAGTAAAAAAGGTTGCACCCGATTTCACCCTCTTATCACACAAAATAAACTGTAATAAGTGGAAGAAAGAATTTTTGTAGGTATAGGTATATTTTACTTCTTACAGTAATCATCATCCTCTAGATCACTAAAAGAGACATCATCTTCTGTCCCAACATGTATTGTAGTGATGTTTTCTTGTAACTCTGTCTCTTTATTGAACCAATCCTCATCACTGTCCACTTCATCGTCGAAATTTTGCAATGGAAGTTTATGCGAATCACTGACAATATTATTAGGCTGCCGGTCCCATGATGGTTCTTCTTGTACGATGCACTTGTCTACTAGTTGCATCTCTGTTGATAGGATGGGATGCTTGTCTGTGTCAATGTCACTCGTAAAGCCAGTTGCATCAGGTTCAGATGCAGAATAGTAACTTTTAGTCTGTCTCTCTGATTCTGGTTTAGATTTGCTTTGCAAGCATTGCATTAGCATCGCTCTTGCTTCAACAATCTGGAAAAAAAAACAAGAAGAAGAAATCATTTCTCAATACCAATTTCATACCAGATTTCAGTTCCCAAAAAGATACTGATCGGCAATTGCAGAATGGTTCTGTGTGATTGATAAAATGATAATGAGTGCAAGCAGGATGACCTGAGGGGTGGATAGGAGGTCTGCATCATGTTTACTGAGTCTCGGGTGCAACAAAACAAAATATATCTTCCAGAAAGTGTCTTCACTCATGTGTATTGGGCACAGCTCGATCCTCAGTGCAGCCAATCTAGGTGCTAGTCTTTCTAAAGCCATTGCATGTTCAATTTGAGCATCCGACATGTCAAAATCTGCAACAAGCAAAAAAAAAAGGAGAGTATGTAACTTGTGTTCAAGCAGGATTACGTCTAGTAGGAAATTGAGATTTCAAACTGTCAGGTTTAAGATTGGTTCAGGTGTTAGGCTCTTTCAGTTTCAGAAGTCTTGATATGGATTGCTTCGGGTCACTACACTATTGATCATGTGGTTGTGTGAGAGTTAGATTCAAGGCAATTGGTTATTACAGAAGCAGGTCAATACAAAGCTTTGCTGGTAATTTTCAATCAGTTCCGTTGATGTCAAATATCAGATTGCATAAAGTTAATTTTACGTTTTAGTAGAACTTTATTTGCACATTGCCTTTTCTTCACTAAACCAATTCAGGTCAGGTTTTCATGATCTTCTGATTCTTAATTATAATTTCAGAGCTAAATACATACCAAACTTTTGAAACAAATATTTTTTGTTGATTTCTTTAAAACTAAAAAAATGTTACAGCTTAAACAACAGAGAAAATTTGAGCTTGTCTGAAAGTGTAGTACCTCTAATCTGATATTCGCTTCCTATATACTAATAATCAAACTATTGTGTCAAAAATGAGCTAAGATTCACATATGATAAGGTCAATGCCACCTATTTGCAGAGTGGGAGATGCCAATTAGTTATTTCATTTACATTAGAAATTATTTTTGTAAAATTTCCAGACAGAAAGAAAGCCAAATCTTTTTTCAATTAGAACTCTCCAATTGGATGTGTTGTGTTGTTTCTCCACTTAATAAGGCAGTCCTTAAGGCCCTGAACAAATGACAAACCCATGGACCGGCATTTCTAATCATAAATTCATTTGACTAATTTCAAAACGAATCAGGTGAATTTAGCGGATATCCTAAATCAAAATCCTAACAGAAAATTTCCTTTTTTTCTTGATATATATAGATATACAACTCCAATAGAAGAAGTCAAGAAATTCAGTACATCCGATAATTTACCAGTTCAAACAGTATTAACAGTTGTTCAGTTCTCTCAATTACTCACAGATTCAAACTTCTCTCAATTACCCGCATTTTATAGAATCAGGAATGGAGCTGAGAAAACAGACTCACAAGAAAACAGGCTGTCAGGTTCGTCCTCATCCGGCAGCAAAGGGAAATCGAGCCACGTCTCCGGATGCATCGAGATGTTCCTCGCAAACGCCAGCACCTCCTCCGTGACTCCGATCGCATCGAATCCGGCATCATAATATCCACTCACTCCAACCTCCTCCTCTTCATCCCCCTCCTCCTCCTCCTCCTCTTCCCCTTCCTCCAGATCCTGATCGGAGGGCGGCGCGGGAGGGGGAGGGGGAGCGAGGAAGGACGCGACGCCCTTGAAGTGGCGCGAGAGGGTCTGGGACAGCTCGGAGAGGTCGTCCTTGACGCCATCGGCCGGTCTGCCCGTGACGGAGCCGACCGCCGCGGGCCGGTCATCCGGATCATCAGGATTGAGATCGGACGGTCCAGCGGAGTCGTCGGGGAGGTTGAGAGAGGCCGCTAGAGATCGAGCCAGCCATGATGACATCTGCGCCCCGCACTTTGCTTTTTTTTTTTTTTCGACCCTATTTTTAGAATAGAATTTGGGGGAGATTTTGGAGGTGCGTATAGTATAGAGAGAGGAGGGCGGTCGGTTTAGTTTGGTTTTGGTTGGGAGTTATTGAAGTGCTCATCCTCTGTAGCTCTGCAAAGTGTGGCGCAGAACGTGGGCCGTTAGATCGTCTCGAGATTCATGCTGGCACAGATCTCGAGATGATCTAATGGCCCACGTTCTGCGCTACACTTTGCAGCGCCACAGAGGATATGGGATCGGAGTTTTCTGTAATGGTGTCGAAGTTGGGAGTGCTGGAGTAGTGCTGGTGCTGTTGTTGATTGTTGATTGTTGGAGCTTTTGTTTTGTGAATAAAAGATGTAACTTTCGGAAGATACTATAGTTATTATTTGGAGTTTAGATAAGTCCAAAACTATAATTCTTTGTGAGAGTGAGATCTCTTTTTGCTTACTTTTTAATTTTTATCCATACTCGTTAGCGGATCAACTGGAACTGGAAGTCTGGTAAGAATTCAGCCCAATTTCATTAAGTTAATATTTCAAAACTATTACAAATTTTTAGTCCTAACGAAAGAGATTAGATTTTTTGACATGAAAGTTTTATGTTCTCTAAAAAAGAAACCTTAGTCATTGATTGTTTACTTAGATTGATCACTACTATTAACATGCATTAATGTCCATGCCCATTAAAATTTAAGGCTCATATTAGTTTTCTCACTAGGGATGAGCTTTCGGCCCTTTATTATTCATACTCTAAAAATATGGGTAACCTTCCAATCTTTTTACCTATGCCACATCATCATTAATCTCAACCATAAATTTTGTTTCTCTCTCTTCTTTATCTTAATCAAATTGCTCAAATTAATTTTTCTTTTTTCATAAAGTAATGATATAATTTGTCCAAAGAACAACTCAAGACTCAAAATATTTGCAACTCTTTGTATTATTTTATATAAATTAATTAATATGTAGCTAAAAATATGTTGTATAGAAATATATTAAGTTCAATATTTATTTAATAAGATATATTTATAAGAAAATGTATATTTATTTTTAATATCTATTAATTTACGTAGTATTATTTTTTTTTCCCATGAATTTCGGCATCAGTTGAAAAGCTAAAAGGAACTGAAGCAAAATGTTATGTGAGTCATAATTAACTCCAAGAAAGTTCCTTGCTATTGATTTTTTTTTTTAATTGAGCTGTCGGCTACTCGGCTGCCCCTTGGATTTTTGGATTTGGAGCATTTTAAGGCTGGACACAGTTCAATACTTCAATTGCACGGTCATGATTGGACCTTTTTTTTTTTTTTTTTGGGAATATGACCCCATAGGTTCCCGAACTTTCACCTTGTGACAAGTTGGCTCCTGAACTTTTATTTTAGACAAATAGCCCCTAAATAATGATTTTGTAACAATTTGCACCCTCAACCATTAATTAGCTATATAATAATTCAATTGAAATATGAAATGATCACAAAACCCTCATATATTTGTAAGATAATATTTAAAATACTCATGGTTCATTAATTTATAATTTATAAAGAGATAATAACTATTCAATCATATAAGTACCTAATTAAAAATTTATATTACATAATAAATTGTCGCCCTTTTATTTTATATGTTATATTTTTATTTTTATAATGATTTAATCTTTATCATGATTATGTATTTATAGACAAAGTTAAAGGCGATAAAAAAAATTTGTATATGTAATTACAATTTCAAATATTAAATTAGTTTTTTTCATAAATTATTTACAATCATCACAATCAAATAAACAAAATTTATTAATTTAATTAGTTATATAACTATTTAAATTATTAATTTAATTATTTATGTAATTATATGTTGTAATAATAAAAATAGTACATCCAATAAATATACAATGATACTTTGGTCATTTCATATTTTAAATGAATTATTATATAGCTAATTAATGGTTGAGGGGGCAAATTGTCACAAAATCATAGTTTAGGGGGCTATTTGTCTAAAATAAAAGTTCGGAAGCCAACTTGTCACAAGGTGAAAGTTCGGAGGCCTGTGGAGTCATTATCTTTTTTTTTTTTTTTTTTTTTGACATAAACATGATTGGACCTTTTGAGTTGTTATGATGCCAAATTGGCCCATAAATTGTCCAATACAAGTCAAAAGTAACTCTATTGTACCTCAGAGGCTGAGACTCATATAATATTAATATTGTTTGAGATTTGTTTAAGTATTTGTTTGAGTTTTTTTTTTTTTTTAACTGATACATAAAACATTGATTATTGGAAAAATTTGAATATTTGTCACTCCAAGACCCTCTATCTGTATATTAATAATGCAATTTTATTAAGTTTGTAGTGGCAAATTTGTAATTTCCAAATTTGGAGTGGCAAAGTTACAACTAGAGGGTTTTAGAGTGGCAGATATACAAATTTTCCTTGATTATTTTATTAATGTTGTATAGTCACTTTTAAAAAATCTCAAACAAATACTTAAAAATTTTCAAAAATGAAAATTTTTAATATCTCATATGATTTTGATATAAATAATTAATTGAGCCATATAAATTGAATTTTTGAGGTGATTTGATATGTTTTTAGAGGTGTACTCACGGAATGACCTCGTGAGCTTTAAACTCGTGCTATCTTTACTCATCATATATAATATTATTACCTATTTTGCCGAAGGAATTGTTGTTTATTAATTAAAATAATAATCATAACATTATTATATATGTGTTTATTATTAAGTAAAATAACAATTACAATAATTATTATTTTATTATGCCAAAAAATAATTATTTATTAATTAAAATTTCAATCATACTCAGAGCTTAGATATTTTGAGGCAATAAAGTAAAAAGAAAAATAGGCATTAATCCTTATTGGTTGAGTCTGATGTAACAGCTGAGCAACTCAAAACTTCTTATCCTCAACAATTTTTTTGAGACGAGCTTTATCTCAACAATAATGAACATGTCATCCAACCAATTACCTTGAATATTAATAAGTTCTATACAACTTTTACCAAAAAAAAACAAGAAGAAGAAAAATCTATATTTCTTAAAGTGTCCTGATATCGGTACCAAACTCAATATCAAACCGATACCGTAGTTAATCTTGTCATATCGTAGAATTCATCCTAAACTGAAACGTATGAAGTTGAAACATTATTCGCTTAACTTATAACACTTTAAGATTAAGTTGAATTAAAAAAGTTATAAATTCTATTATATATTTGAATTGCTACTAAATCGTATAAACATAACTTCAGTCTTTACAGTATTAAGTTGAATAATAAATGATTAGCTTCATAGTTTTTAATTTAATTTTATAATGTTTCATGTCAACTTTATAGTCTTTAAATTTAAAAAATGGTCCGATGTGACTGAGTCAAAACAATTATAAAATCATGGGATCCTTTTTATCAAAAGGAAATCATGCTATCTATTTATTTTGGTAACCGCGTGGTATCTCTTTTTTAAATCATTCTTAGAATGCTTATTTCTTACTTTAAGAGGGTTGAAGTTTGAGTGGTTGAGCCCACCCGTTGGCCCAAACGAGTGGGCAGTGGCCTGAGCACTATATTTGTACTTGTATATGGCAAAAAATTCATTCACGGCTTACACCATTTAACAACCTTTCATTTTAAACCGAACAGTTCTTATTAGACATCTCTCTAATTGTATCTAAAAGACATATCGATTGAGCCCTGAGGATGATATTCCAATTCAATCCATGAAACAACCAGAGGCAATGGGCCCGTTTACAAAAGCCCCAGCCCTCATCATCAATTGTACTGTCAACCACAATTTGGGCCTAATGGGCCACAATTGGGTTAAGCTCCTAAACATACCATAACAGAAGAAAAAGAATGGTGGAATTGAAAAATGAAAACTGGGAGCGCTGAGCTGAGCTGAGACCGACTGAGAGAGGATCCAAAATTGATCAGACCGAGTCACATGGTCCTGTTCAGTTGTTCACTGCAAAAGTGTCCCAGCTCGCTCTCTCGCTCGCTCGGGTCCATCCATACCCCGTCAGTTCGTGTCCTCTGTCAATGCAAGCCCCAATTCATTTTTCATCAAAAAAAAAAAAAAGCACCAATTCATCTTTCTGGCAGATCTATAAATCTTCTGTACTTCCATATCTGATTCCCCTGGTTGAAGTTGAACAATTCCAACATCAGGCTGATCAGAAACAGTCTGGACGGTCGGATATGTGATGAAGGGTCCGGATTTAGCTTGTTCTGGTGAATGAATTCTACGCATTGGAGAGGAACCGGTACCGGTACCGGACCTGGGTTTGTTCATCTTACTTACCTGTTTTTTTTTTTTTTTTTTTTTTTTTTGATCTTTTCTTACTTACCTGTTGACACTTTGACAGTACCAGTACCAGTAGTAGGGCCTCTAACCAGGCCACAGATCCTGCCACATTACTGAGGGAAAACAACGGCACATACATTGTGTTTGTTTCACTTTTAAGTTTTACCCTCGGTGCTCTGTAATTTATTCATTTTAACCGGGTTAATTACCGACTACTGATATAAATAAACAATCTAATTCATGCAGTAAATCATGCAAAAACGGGCACCAAGAAATTAAACTAACCGAAAAGGAGTTGTCCGGAAAAAAAATCTTTTTGACCAACTGTCCCTTACACGAACACACACACTTTCACCCACACACACACACACACACACCTAATAGTATTAAAAGCGCTGCAATCTTAGCTCCTTTGTTGGTTGCTTTGCTTTTTTTTTTTTTTTCTTTTCTTTATGCTTTTTTCATTCAAGTTTTCTCTCTTTAAAGCCAACTGTGTACAGGAGCTCTCTCACGAGTTATTCGACAGCTTCCTAATTTACAAGTCATCAACAGGTTCTTTATAACTTTATACATCTAACTTGTCAAGTGAGGCTCTGACTGAGTTTTCTAGGACTGGAACTGGACAATCCTTTTATTCGAAATTTTTGTACATAAAATGCAAAATTATTGCACATAAAAAAAATTGCAAATTAATAGAACTGGTAATGTACTAACGTTGATGTGTGTAGTATATATATTAAAATTAACTTAAATCAGAGCCGTTTTTAATGTTTGATTGTCACCTTAAAAAGGGGTGATAATTTAACAGATTTGAAATGGAGTATTATATCTGTAACTGTTTTCTCATTAAGCGGGTGAAATATGAATAGAAATATTAACATAAGTAAAAATTTATTCTAAATACATCCATACGAATACAAAGCAGATATTTATTGACAAGGAGGGATGGAATATGCATAAGTATGGGGTATTACCAAAAAAAAAAAAAAGGTATATATAACAACAAAAATATATTTAAAAAAACATTCAAAAGGAAGAAATCAGATGTATATCCACGCTAATGGAAAAAAGTGAAAAAGAACATATTGAAAGATGATCAGATGCGCAGATTTAAATTTTGACAATTTGACATTTTCAATCAATAAGAAAGTCATAGCATTTTAAAATTGTTTAATTATGTCATATATATGTGCATTTTTTTTTGTAAATTTTAAAATAAAAAACATTTTACATCCAGAAATTTCTACAGATTCCATACATATATATGGACAAACTATAAATTTCCTATCCAAACATTAATAATACATTTACAGACGCCAAAAATAAAAGTATATATACATTATTTTATCGTTACCATTCATCATAAACAAAAAAAAAAAAAGTATTTATCGTTACCATCACACACCCATACGAAATATAGCTGGCCACACTGAAGACTGAACCGACGGCCCCCTTTGGTCGGATGGTTGAAGGTGCATAGTTTCGGGATCTCAATATACTAATATTCTCTTGCCTCGACCGAATATAAAAAACCCAAAATGTTTAACATTATCCAACCAAAATTAATTAAGAACTAATAATTTAATTTATTTTTTTTTATAATTAAGATGAGTTGTGAGTGAGATGGTTGGTCCCTGCAGCCACGTGGCAATAATTAAGTGGTCCCGGTTAAGAGGGAGGAGCTAGGGAAATAAAAAAGGGCAGTCAATTAAGGAACAGATGATATAATTGCACCCATGAGATGATGAGATGAGATGAGATGAGTGAGGAGGGAAGAATGAGGGATCCATTCCATGTATGGTCAAAAGCACCTCCACTTTTTATGTTGCTGCGATGAGATGGCAAAGTCCATTATCGTCTTGACCGGTCAGGACTCAGGTATAGTATAATAGTGTGTGTGATATGAATATCTATGGTGATATTGTGATATGGACCATTGAACTCGGACTATGGTATGTACGGGATATATGATGTGTAGTGTACCTCATATGTATGTGTGATGAGATTTGTACCGCAATTTATATATACCTGCGGGAATCTTTGCGTAGATCAGCGAACAGTAAATCATATAAAGTTTTCACAAAAAAAAAATAATAGAATACTGTACAACTTACAAGCATTTGAGCACTATATATAATATCACTAATTTTAATTAACATTTTATTCAAAAATAATACTTGATAACCATGAATAATTATATTTAATTATGAATATAAATGTAACATGAAACACAACTAATCTGTGGGATGAATAAAACATTTGAATATTTTCTATTTTATAGATTTTATTTCCTATCTATTTGTTGAACCGTTGTCTAGGTTGTCAAACTTGTTAGTTTTCAATAAATTCCCCATAATATAATGTGTGTTGTTAAAATTAAAATAATAGCATATCAGTGTCAAAACAAATATCATACAACAGTTAATAATAAAAGTGACAAGCATAAAATGCATAATATTGAAGTTACAAAACCAGACAAAATAATCTTATAATATATCAAAAGTAACTAATGGCTGTTGTTGAATACAACTAGATTCGCATAAACAAATATATCTATCACAATATTTAGAATAATTAGACATTTCTAGAGAAAAAAAATGCAAAAATGACCCTTAAAGAAGACGGATTAAATTTGGTATTTCTCCTTACAAATTTAATATATATTCTTTTTTAAATTCAGGAGGATGCAGAAGTATTATAATTTTTAATCAACTATTTAATAATTGAAGTTAATTAATTTCACAATGATTATATTTCTTAAAAAATATTAATGCCATTTAATTTTCCAATAAATTTTAAACAAAAAAGAAGTCAATTTAAGCTAATTATTTTATCTCAGAAAATGATGTCAATTGGCTGATAAAAGAGTCAAATAAGCCTATGCTGAACATAAATCTGAAATCATGATAGTATTTCCAGATTAATTAATTCTATCTAAATATAAAAAAATCTAAAGTCTCTAAATTCATTTCATCAGAATCAGACAGTTCTCCACAAAATTTGACCAGGTGACGTGAAGCTTACATGTTATAAAAAGTAAGAGCAATGGGGAGACATAACATAACCTAAGACACCATATTAAACTTCAACTATTAGTCTATTATTCAAACAATTATAAAAACTCCATTTGGTGTAAAAGCTTAAAGGCTCCCATGGTTAGGCAAGCCAATTGTATTTGCCAGATGCATATCCGGACTTCTATATCCAGCATTAATTTGAAAACTAGATTATATATAAAATTAACACTTAAAAAAAAAAGGAATGGTAGCAGTTCGTTAGTTAGTTAGCACTTAGCATAAATAAACTATATATAATAATGCGGAGAGATTCCTAAATCCTGAACAGCACTTTTCCTTGTCGGGCCCTGCCCCTGTTGACAGGAAAGAAAAAAACTGCTTAAAAATGAAGCTTTAACCAACAATTCGTGTACATGAAATGAACGGATGGGTGCTTAAATATTTAATAGGGAATTAATTTGAGCTTATGGACGTGGGATATTATTGCTGATTGTGATAGCATATAGTATATCCAGCATAATTATTTGTATGATAAGAGGAAAAAACACGAAAAAGGAAAGCGACATTTATTTATTTATATTTTTTGTAATTTTTTTTTTTTTAATGCTTTTGTATATGAATTGATGCTTAAATTCTTGCCATAATCCACCAACCGAACTTAAGACCATGCTGACTCAATTAATCAACCAACAAACAAATTTACAACCGAGAATGAATGAACTTATAATACTTAATTGTTACTTTTGAATTACTTACACATCACATGACGCCATCCGTTCAATCAGATCAGATGAGCTTCAAACTAAAAAAAAAAAAACAGTAAGTAAAATAAAAAAAAATCGTCAGGAGAAAGAAACTAGAAAGAAAGATAAAGTCACGGTCTTTGAGGCCGTGCGGTCCACGCTGCACCCATAGCAAGACCGGTTGCACGTGCCTTCCGCCAGTCGAGAAAATAAAATAAAAAAAATAAGCAAACACAAAATACAGAGATCTAACCTTCTCCAGTAGTACACTTAACACTAGTACTCTCCCGTTATTAAAATATTTCCCCATTCAGCTTTTGATCTTCTCAAATTTCACATTTCCACTTCCCCAGATTTTAAAACGAGTAATAAAAAATACATAGCTCCTATTTCAGATGCCCAGATTTTAAAAATGGGGAACCGGAAACAGTATATAGTCAGAACTCAGAACCCACGTACTTTATTTGAATAGACCTGGTGCATCCATACACCTTTCTTTTTGGTTTTAGTGGGGGGGACTGAGACAGCAAGTAAGACTAGCGTAGATCTCTAGCGTAGATCTCCATCCAATGCATCCATCTCGCAGTCCCTCTCTCTCTCTCTCTCTCTCTGGACTGCATAATAATAATAATAATAATAAGTGGCTTTGAGACTTTGACCGAGATCCCCTTTTCTTCTCCTCTCTTTTCCTTTTCTTTTGCTGCCGCAGTGCCGCTGCTAAGTCAGTCCAGTCCGGTCCTTCCTTCCGCTGCCCTTCTTCCCTTCCTTCACTCCTCCGCTCCTCACCTCACTCCCATTTCCTTTCCTTTCCCTCTTTATTACTCCTCTCCACACACCAAAATCTCACCATCTCAATATCTCAAAATCCCCCTTTCTTTCTTTGTTTTTGTTATTATTTTTTTGTAGAACAATGGACGGATCATGCGTTCGTTATTCGCGCTCTCGTTCGCCATTGCTTTGAAAAGGTAGCAGCAACCAATTGACAGGCAGCAGCTTGAATTAGAAATTTGTGAACTTTCTAAGGTGAAAGGGAGCAAAGTGGAAGAGGAGGAGGAGGAGAAAAAATGCCTGAGTATATCGAGGGAGGTGCGCAGGTTCTAGATCTGGCCACGGCGGTCAAGGACGGCATCCTCGGGGGCCCGACCGCTTTGCTCAACTTCCCATCCAGCAAGGATTTGTCTCCGGGGAAGCCGCCGGTTGCGGCGAATCAGCCCGATTTGAAGCGGATGATGGAGGAGCTCGAGGCGTCGGGGGACGAGCTGGAGGACATACCGTCGGTGTTCATCTGCCCCATTTCGCTCGAGCCGATGGTTGATCCGGTGACGCTGTGCACCGGGCAGACCTACGAGTGGGCTCACATTCAGCGCTGGCTGGCCATGGGTCGCCGCACCTGCCCGACCACGATGCAGGAGCTGTGGGACAACGTCATGACGCCGAACTCCACCCTCTCCTGCCTCATCCAGACCTGGTTCTCACAGAGGTACACCCGCTTCAAGAAGCGCGCCGAGGATGTGGATGGCCGTGCGGCCGATTTGGTGTCGGCGCTGCGCAGCAAGCAGATAAAGGGGCAGGCGAGGGTGAATGCTCTCAAGGAGATTAAAAAGATTCTGGTTTCGCATCCGTCCGTGAAAAGATCGGTCGCGTCGTCGGGGGGGACCACATTCCTGGCCTCGCTGCTCGGCCCATTCACGTCGCATGCCGTCGGGTCGGAGGTGATCGCTTTGCTCGTGCAGTTGCAGCTCGATCGAGAGTCGAGATCGATTCTGATGCAGCCGGGTAAGATCTCTCTGATAACCGATATGCTTAACGAGGGGACGGTTGAGACAAAGGTGAGCTGTTCCGGGTTGATCCAGACACTGATGGAGGACGAGTCGGGGTTCAGGTCTGAAATCGTATCCAGCCCGAGTTTGTTGGTCGGGTTGTTACGGTTAATCAAAGATAAACGGCATTTGAACGGGGTGTTCTCTGGCCTAACACTACTCAAATTGATTTGTACAAAGAGACCCGAAACGAAGGAGTCGCTGGTTGGACTCGGTGTCGTGCCCAATTTGGTGGATCTTCTGTCGGCCAACTCCAATTTGTCGCAACCAAACTTGTTAGAACACACCCTGCAAATACTCCATGAGATTTCGTCGACCCTGGAAGGCCGTGTGGCAATAAAGGATTGCAAAAGTGCCGTGCGGAATTTGGTATGGGTGATAATGAGTGTTTCGGAGGAATGCACAAGGTGTTCGATGAATGTGCTGTGGGCTGTGTGCGAGATGGCTCCGGAGTGTGCCGGGTCAGCCGTGGAGGCAGGATTAGCGGCCAAATTGTTGCTCGTGATGCAAAGCGGTTGCAGTCCTGAGGCGAAGCAACGGTCAGCTGAGTTGTTGAAGCTTTGCAGCCTTAATTATACCACTACGCTGTTCATCTCAAAGTGCAAGCTCACTAGAACAATACAATAGTGTCGCGAGAAAGGAAATGTGGTATAATAAAGATGGCATGCTCAATGATCGCTCGAAAGAGGAATTCTATCGGCATATCGTCACAAAGAGGAAAGGTAAACATGAATAAGCTCTACTCCTGTCTCTTGTGTAAATGATGGTTAAAAGAGTGGATAAAAGGGGGTAATTTTGCATCAGTGATGATGCTGTGATGGCGATAAGTCCGTGCCGATTCGGAATTGTAATCCTAGAGAAGATGAGGATGTATTATATTATTTTGATAGAATTCGTCGATGCTAGCATCTCTCGATTATTTTTGCAAAGATTTCTATTCCGAGGAATGTAATTTTCAATTTTTTTTTCTTCCCTTTTTTGCCCTGATTTTTGGTAAAATTCTGTATACTGTTAAGGACAAATCGATACCCGTTTGTTTATTTGGGATCTGTCAAATGTTGCTCAACTTAAAATTCTTGCAATTTCTTGCTCTTATCCAGAGCTTGGATGCAAATTACATCAAAATGTCACATTTTTGAAAATTTCCCTATTTAGATATTCCTACTTACCAGTTTAAAATCAGGAACCCATTGACGGTGCGTTGAAAGACAAAAAAAAAAATCAGTTTTCAGTTGAACTGGTACATTATCAATCAATGAAATAGATTATGCTGTGATACCGTTTTGTGTATATATACAGTTACTATATTCTATATAGCATGGTGAAGGACATGAGACCGTACATGGAAGCATGGGCATCTATAGTGAATTGCTCAGATTCTGTTAGTGACTGAAAATAAGATATCAATGAATGAATGAATAAACATCAGCTCTAACTTTGTTGTAATGCTTATTCATTCATAACTACTAATAGTAGTAGTTATGGCAGAGCACAGGCCAGGAGAAGGCTGCATTAGTTATGCTTGTGCCTTGTGCAGTTCAGCAGCTGTGCTTAAGACTTAAGAGGATTGGAATTGGTACCATAAATAAATAAAAGTGGAAATGAAGGTGTTGCCATATCTTCTGTTCAGTGTTCAGTGATGATGATCATACACAGTTGAAAAGATGTGTAGACTCTTGACATGACTCTTCCTTGTTGAGACTTGAGACTTGTTCCAACCAACCTCTTTTCTTCATTGTCAGACGTTCCATTTCAGTGTTTTACCGACTACCCAAGAAGAAAAAAAAATTCAGAAAAAAAATTTACAATAGGAAGAAAAAATGGTCTTTCTTTTTTTGTTTTGTTTTTTTTTTTTTGGGGGGTGAAAAAGGCCTGTAGGAGAAAACTCAGGGAAAAAAGGTGAACAGAGACACGATGAACGAGCCAATTATACAAAGGTACTGTAGTGACAGTAGATAAACATGTAGGCCTAGAAGAGTTCTTGCTGCCAGTAGGTTTTCAAGTGGCATGTTATGAATTGTTCCATACAAATTGATGAGAACCATAAACCATTGCATTTATTTTAAGTTAGGTGTTGCAATATAGAGAACAAAGATAATGGAAAAAAAAAAATGTTTTTCAAATAGTGATTTTATTAACCCAACATATATTATTTTTATAATACGAGATCCATTATTTCCAACTGTGATCTCAAAAGAGTTAAAATCATCATCAGAAAAAAATATATATATATGTTAGAAGAAATAAAATCTGTATGAATCTATGTTAGGAGCGTGGCAACGCTATTTTGATATTTTTAAGCATGTAAAAGGATCCAATAAATAAAAAGGTTTGATCTTTATTCATGACCAGCGAATGTCTGATTTGGATTCATTATATAACAACATCATTTTCATAGAGTGATGCTATTGCGCTTTGCAAAGCGCAGTGACTAGTGCGCTTCGGCCTCATAACTCCTCAACCGTAGCTCGAATGATCAATCCAAATTGCTCACCATAATCTTGATATTGAAACCTAGTTGCATACCAAAATTTTTTATTTTTAGAGTTTTCTAACTATTTTTTTTTATTTTTGAAAAATGACCAATTTTATATACAAAATTTTGTGTATTTTCTATAGAATTTTTAAAAATCCAAAAAAATAGTAAGAAAACTCTAAAAATGAAAAAAATTCGGTAATCTATAAAATTTCAATATGTAGATTGTGTTGGGCAACTTGGATTGCCCATTCGAGTTACGGTTTTGAAATAAAAGGTCGAAGCGCACGACCTCACTGTGCTTTGCAAAAGTACAATAGCCTCACTCCATTTAATCAAGAACTGTTTGTGAAGTCTCAGTTCATTAAACAACTGTCATGCCTACAAGATTTTGCTCAACGGTTCTTAGGCATTAATCAATACATACATGCATACATAACTCTCCCGTTCCTTGATGCGGAATGCGCGGAGAAAGAGGAGTACTCTAGTTCGTCGAGATCTAAGAAGACTTCATAAATGGGAAGTTATGACCAATGCACGAGGATTTGGGATGAAGGGGAGAAGGAAGGGAGTGAAGAGAAAGTGCAACATTGTTATGCCTGGATCACGGTTTGTGTTGCGAGTCAAGTATATTAAAATAGTTTTTGTATAGTGTATTGTGCATATATGTATATACCAGTGTTTTAAAAAACGGAATGCGCTCATCGGACGGATAGAGTACCGCCAAGCGACTAATCGTTATGTGGCCGATTATTCGGATTTTTGCGGACAATTTTGCGTTTTTACAAATATGTACATTAATATTAAATTTTTTTAATACAAATTAATACATTGATTAGAATAAAATGTACAATTTATTTTGGCTATAACTTGATGAACTCAGTGAATTTTGCATTTTTGTATTAAAAAAATGGGAAAAGTGATTAAAAATGCTGAAGTTACGTGCATAGATATCATGCATGAATGAGATATATATGCAGTATGAAACAATTTTCAAAAAAGAGCAAAATAATAATACTGTATATAAAAGGTTCTGACACATGATGCTATAACAATTGCTGCACAAATGAATCAATTATAGATCATTTTTGTTGTATCCGACATATATCTTCCGTTTTACATGTTTGGAACGGATCAGCCGCCGACTCCGTATACGCGGATGATTAATCGGCCGATGGGACTAATTTGTTATTTCATGATGCAAACATTATTTTAAATGATTTTTATAGAAGATAAAATATTGAAATTATTGTAAATATAAATATTTTTTGCGAATTCCTTTTAATAAATTTGGGAACTATTTGATGTATAACACAACTAATATGATATGGAACTTTGTTATTTTAATTTGAAATTAAATGTCGAGACATCCGCAACACAAGTGACCACACAAAATGTTATAACTGAAGACTAAAAGAGAGAGAGGAGGAGAGATCATAAGAATATTTTGATGTTGCCAGCTAACTTTGGTTGGTGCTCCTTTGACCATGTCCCCCAATTAAAACCCCCATTTTCTTTTCTTGAGATTGGTTTTTTTCCTTATCATTTTGCCTGACAGAATTATTATGGTCCTTTTTTACTTACAATGCCAATCAAATTTCTTTCGTTTGAATGTAAAGCTTCAGTTTTTTTTATTTGTCCCTTTTCAGCTAATTTAATGAAAGTAAGTCCGAATATGCAACTACTAGTAATATAATAATCTAGTAATGAGGTATCTTTTCTTCTCTTGTCTTACAATTGCTGCATATATAAAGGCTGATTTTGACATGACAAGTTAACGGAAAGAAGATCAAGATGAATGCCCATTTGCCATCATAAATTCATAATGCTGTGACTTGTGTCAGTTCAGTTCTATCCACACCAAAAAGAAAGAAAAAAAAACCAACCAAAAGAAATGATAGTAATAACTAATAACATTATTATAACAAGAACAAAACAATGGTCATAAAACTCATAACTTAAAAAAAACCCTGAGCTGTTGATATCATATCATGTTTCAGTCATGTATACCTTCCCAGTTCCCTCTCTAATCCAATGATGGCATCAATCTTCCCCTTGTTGGGTTGATTAGGTCTGAGCATGATTGAATTTGAACAGGCCACACACTACTTTGGAAGAAGAGGAGACTATTCATATCATATGAGATGAATCATGAATTCATGAATCATGAATATATCCCTACATTATACACTTGTTCATATCTTGCCTTTCTGGTAGGAGACTAGATGGGTTCTCTACTTCTCTATCTCTGGCCCCATTTCCAGGTCCCAGGCTTTGACAACATGGGGTCCATCTGAAGATTTATTTAGACAAACATCTTTCGTCCATTCAAAAGCTATCCATACGTCTATAGATGTACAAAGAATGTCACAGATATATCCCGAAATGTAACATATAGACGTTAGGGATAGTTTTTCTATGGACGCTGGGTATTATATTACTCATTTATTTAAGTGCTCTCTCCATTATTTCTCTTCCTCTGTCTGTCTCTCTGCACACCCATTTTCCAAATTGGACCACATTTTTTTGGGCCATCCATTGCCAATGTTAATGTACAGCAATAATTTGAAAACAGCGTGACCAAAGGTGGTTGGTTGTACTCTTGTTCATTTCCAGTGGAAAATTAATTATTGGTCGCTTCAGTGAGAAAACATTATGAAGAAATGCTTGCCATCTGTATAATAATGTGTAATATCATGTCATATACAACCTGCGTTAATTTGGTGACAGACTGACAGGTCTTATTATGTCCACTGTGTTTAATTTTGTACAAATTATAGAAATACAATTAATTAGAAGCATTATTTCTTACTTTAGTAAAATCATAATCATCTAATTGATTATGTTAACTAATAAAAAACCAAGTTACAGTGAAAAAATCAAGAACATTACCAAATTAATGATTATATGCAAAGATAGTTGAACAGTCCCAGAAAGTTAGAATCATGTTTTGTGAAGAAACTGTTTCTCACTATTATAAGATCACAAACAAAACTGATTAGTCATCTAAACTCTTTTAAAAAGAAAAAAAAAACAAAGATATAATTACAAAGTTTCATAACTCATCAAATGTTATATATATGATTCATGTTTATATCTGTGACAGTTCTAACAATCTCTGCTAGTGCCCCCTTATCTTTCAGAATATCTGAATGGGAAACACCAGGTAACTTGACTACATGAAGTACTTGATTCTTTGATCCTGACCATTCCGACTCGAGTCTCAGCAAGCTGTTATGTTCACTGTCCCATCCCCATTCCGTAGTCTATCTCGGGTTCACAATCAAATCCGCCGGTACCATAGATTAGCCTATAAGGTGTTTTCGTATTAGTGCCCACGAAACAAGTGACCGCCACGCCAGGCTCATCCAATCTCTCAACAAGAGGTAAGGTTCTTGCTTTATATGGCTCAACGGCTTCTTTGAACCCAATGTCCTGTAGAAATTCTGGCATGTCAAGGGCAGAATAGGTCTTATTGTTGAATGCTGAGATCAAAAGAGGCCTTGATCCAAATAAACTCAGGTTTGGGAGTAGCCATTAGTTGCTCTCAAAGCTGCGCTGTTCATTGCGGATTAGTTGGGGGTTAACGAGGGGTACCCCTATCGTGTTACCAGAAGCAAAAGTAAGCATTTGTTGTACAATACCTGCAGTATCTTTTTTTCTTCAGTTGGAATCACTAGAAATGCACTATATATAGTCTATGAATGCAGTGTAGAAGTTAATAATTAGGTATATGTATCTACTATCTTGGTGATTTTGAACCAAGTTTCCACATAGATATATCTCCATGATCAAAATTTCAACAAACTATTTTTCAATTTTTTTGGCAATTCAATCACATCATGAAAAGTCAAAAACTTTTACCATAAACATTTTTTTTTGAGATAAAGATGAGGGTCAAGATACTCAAATCAAAATTTCTATTAAAGATTTCCACCTGGGTTCCGAATCCGTGACCTAATTTCTTACTATAAACATTGATGAACCTACGATATGTTTCCTAAACTGTTAACATTGACAGTTAATTGATCATGACCTCATAAGTAAGAAACAAATATTAGAAAGAAAAGACTTGTGCTTTACCGTCCCAAGGAGTGCCTAAAGTCACAAGATGTTTCACGAATTTCCTCCACCATGACAATGAATTTCGGTTGATGAGTTGGAGGGCGAATAGGCCACCTAGACTGTGTGCCATCAGTATAACTTGCTTTCCATTGTTGGAGGTGGCAGCAAATTCAATTAGATTTTTGAGGTCTTGGAGAAATTGTGTACCGACTCGGGAAGGATGACCCTTACCAGCTAGGCCATAACGAAAGTCGTATGGGGCGCCGAAAAGCGTCCGGTTTTCCTTGTAGCCTAGTTGCTCTAAGGTGGAAACCAGAGAAGCCATGTAATCAGTTAACTGCCTGTGCATAATGGTGTTTCTTTGTCATCCTCCATGGCTCCAACTAAAGTTTGTATGAGATGACAAAAAGATTGAACAAGTTTTTGTTGATTCTGTAAAATCATGGGACAATTTAGGATACAATACATACAAGTTAAAGTTTTTTAACCTGTTTTCAATTGTTGGTAACAACTCAATATTGGGCCAGCTCATTTATTGGTACAGATAAGCCCAACATTGTCAGCTCAATATTTGGTAATATAATCTTCTTTTTTGAATTTTTTTTCATTTTTGTGCAACTTTTCTAACATTTTGTTGAACTAATTGTGATTGTTACGTTGGTTCAGCGAGCTTTATTTCCTCTCTATTCACTATCAGAGGATTAAATTGAATGTAGTAGTATTATTAGGAAAAACTCACTTGAGATTAGGATCAAGATAAAGCATTGCCTTAGTGGATCCGAAGTCGGGCACCCGGGTCTCGACTCCAGGTGCATTCCGGTAATCGTCAATATCTGAATGGTAGTACACCATCACCCTCTCGGCGAAACATCTTGTCAGCGGTGCCACCAACACGGTTGGATTGAACCACATTCTGAACCAACCAGTATCTTTTTGCAACCGGCAGAACATGCTTGATGGCTTGTAATTGGACGACAGTCGTGCTTCGAGCTGGTTGCCGCCGCTGCCGGGGATTAATATGATTGGGTGGAGGTCAGAGGTGGGGCTGGTGTTGGTCATGGCTGCTGCATTCATGCTTACACATGTTTGCAGTGATGAAAGGGATGGCATTAGGAATTTAGGATGAGAAATAGTGATGAGGATAATTATTAATTAGAGTGTTCATGTTTTTGTGGTATTGTTTTGAATTTGAGGTACTTTTGTTTCTGTTGGTTTGGTGGTCTCTGTCAGTCTTCCTGTGAACTTTGGATTTGTTTCAACTTTTTTTTTCTTTTGGTTTTTCGTCATTATGGGTTTTTCATTTGGGGTTTTTTGGATTAGAATGGGAATAAGCAGGGTCAATGTGTGGTCAAGGATTAATCAAGGTGATTGAACTACATCTACATGAAGTGTTTGTAGCCAAATTTTTTAATTACCAGAAAAGGACAGACTTTTCAATGGATAATTATAGCATGGACACAGTAATTTCTTTTTTTGTTCTGTTTAGTTTAAAACTTTAAATTATGAATTTTAGTGAAATTTATTGAGATTCCAGAAAAAAAGACACATCAAAACAACACAAACACAAAATAAACATGTTTATTTATTAAAGCGAATTGGACATAATTACAATAATAATATAAATTAATCTTGAGCTCGTATTAATACAAGAATGAACTAATATATATTTTCTTTTTGAGAATTTCTGATAATTATAGGAAGAAAGCGAAAAAGAAAATAACAGAAAAAAAATAAAAAATGGTGATGGTTTCCCTCGCTCTCTTTCCTGCCTTTAATCAGTGAAAGCGAACCATTTAAGTTCGTATAAAACCTTGTTAATTAATTGTTTTTGACTAAATTGGCTGACATCCGGTGCTTATCTGAGACTAAACTCGAATTTATTTGCCATTGTACAAAATCAGCTTAGCCCGCCACATCGATAGTCATCAATTGAAACAAGACAAATACTTAGGGCGTGTTCGGAGTCAACGGTTACGCTGGGAATGAGGGCCTGTTCGGCTGCCAACATTCCCTTGGGAACGTTGGGGAAAATGAGCCCTGTTGGTATTTTAACCCTGTAGGTGTTCGGTGGACAAAATTTATTTCCCGACTGGGTGTCTTTTCCCAACCATAACCCCTCCCCCATAACGTGTACCCATGGGAAAGTGAAAATTGGGTCTGAGTGAATTTTATTTTTCCCAGCCGCTGATGTCCGTGCTCTCCCCCTCTCGTTCTCAGTTGGTCTCCACTCCGCTTCACGTTGAGATAATCCAGAAAAGATTTGAACAGCGCCAAAGAAAACGACTTTTGGGAGAGCGGTCAATTCTATTGTTCAAGTTCATTGTTGAGCCATGGCAAGAGGCAAATGAGGTCACTCATTCTACCGATGTTGGTATGACCATTCTTATCTTGCACCTACTGTCTCAATTATTTTTAATATCTCAACCTCCAGATAAATTATTGTTAAGCTTAAGATCCAATTTGACCTTTTTTTTTTTGCTAAGATTTGCTTCGACCTTTTTGTTATTTTTCTCCCAATTTTAGTAAAATTCAAATCGTTGTTGAGTTATTGGCTTTAGAATCGGTGCTGACACAAGTTTGGTACTGGTAAGACAGTACCATGTCATTCTTTTTAATATGACAGTGCCAATACCGATTCTAGTTTCATATCATGGTGCTTGTCTTAGCTTTGTCTTACCAGTACCAAACACTAGGTATCAGCACCATGGTGCTTGTCTCGCTGAGATAATTGTTGTCTTACTCTTTGTAAGTAGGCACTGTCTAACCAGTACAAGACAAGCTTAGTAAAAGTTGTATTTAATTTTGAGTTTAAGTCGTAATTAGAGTGTTATGATTAATTATACAAAATCTTTATTGGTAGTCTAGCATGCTATGATGCACTGGTTGTGCTGACAAATATATCCCAAACCTTTGTTATATTTGTATAGTGGAATGAATTGATTAGCAACAAACTTAAGTCAAGACTTGCTATTATCGTGTTGCATGTATCCAAGTCCAACTAGCAAGGTACATCCAGTTATTACTGGATGTGGATTATAGTGTTATGATTTGACTCTTCTTGTATTATACAAACTATGGTGTTAGGATTGTATTACTAACTCACCCCTTCTAATTCAGCAGGAGCCGTCGTTGGTGCTTATTTTGAGGAGGCAGTATGAAGAGCTTATCTTGGCTCAAGACAAAGATACGATATTATGGAAACACATACAAGTGGCCTTACGCTTCGATATTTGGAAGGAGAGGTGTCGTAGAATCTTTACAGAAAAATGCATTGACCCCGACATACTGACAAATCAAATTGTGAGAGATGCTCAAGACTGTTTAAGAAAGATATAATAGAATAGAGTCCCATCTGATATAGGAAAAATGCACTAAACTTTTACTACTTTGTTCATTTCAGACTTTGTATTAGTGGAGAAGCACTCGTGCAACCCGATATTTAGTAAAATTTGAGGGCTTTACTTCCATCATTTGGTCAAAGAAAAAAAAGAATATATTCTTGACCTTGATCCACCATATGATGCTTCTTATTTTGGGGGAAGAAGAGGCATTTAACATGAAACCGAGTCATGTTGACATGATGCATATTTATTGATGGTTTATTGCTTAAGTACTTTGTATTTTATCCTGTATGTGTTGCTTCTCTATTTTATTTTTATTGTGCCAGTGACTGTCAATATCAACTCGCATGTATTTTTATAAGGAGACAATGAAAATATGCATTGGCATACATGAACATTTCTAATTAATTAGAAGTTCAGCATTAAGCCATTTTAACAAAATATCAATAATAATTTCCATTCCCATTCTCATTCCATTTATAGCCTCCGAACAGGTTTTGGAATATTTTCCATTCCCATTCCCTATTGAAAGTTTCCCACCAATTAACAATTGGATTCCCATTCCCAATCAATCCCATCCCATGAAATCCCGCGACCGCCGAACACGCCCTAAGTTGGAATGGGATTGGGTTTGGGTTGAAATTTCCAAACCCGTTCGGTGCACCAAATTAGTTTCCCATTTCCATTCCCTTACCCACACGAATCACCCAAAAATATGTCATTTCCATGGGTAAACAAAAATCAACTCTGACTTAATTTTTTTTTTTCCAACTCCTTGTGTTTGCCAATGCGCTGCTACCTCCTTCAATATTTGAAGTTGATTGGAAATAATTTAACCAAATCAACATAAAAATAAATCCGTCCAATCATTGATATAATTAACAAGTTCATAAAAAATTTTAAAAATGAAAAATAGATGCATTACTTAACTTGTGATTGATAGTTTATCAAATTTCAATCAATTTAAACATCGTTTTATGACTTATCAAAATTTTGTATATTTTGTAATTAAATAGGTCTTTGTAGAGCTACCAAACGTTATTTAAATTGAATGTAATTAGAAACATAATCAATTTATAAGTTAGGCAATACTTCCGTAAACTTCTTTTTATTTTTGTGAGTTTTTAATGACATTTTTTAAATTTTGAAAGGTCTAATTGTCAGTATTATCAAGATAAGCATTATCAATGAATTCTATGTTATAAACCAAATTTTGTACTTTTAGAATTCTATGTTTATTTTTTAATATTTTAGAATGTCACTTAGATTACAATATTATGAACCGTACAATTTAAAATGTCTAAAATTGTTAAAGATTGTAAAAAAATATAATATCAATTATATATAATTTGTTTTATGTTCAATTAAACTTGGAAAAATAATCCATTTCCTACATAAAATCAATTGAATCATAAATCAATATGTTTTATAAATAATATAATAAAAATTTACTTATGCATTCCCATTCCCATTCCCATCAAACATCCGAACACTTCTTTTTATATATTCCCGTTCCTATTTCCATCTCAAGATTTCCCAAATCAATACTTGTGAATTCCCATTTCCAAAAATTTTCATCCCATAAAATCCTGGGACGGCAGAACACGCCCTTAGTTTTTCTTCCTAAAGGAACACTTTAATCAATCTAGTAAATGAAATTACAAAATTCGTCTGCATGATTATCGAGTGTGACCAATCTTGAGAACTTTCGTATATATTCATCGAAAGCTTAGAAGTCATTTTGTTTTTTTTTTTTTTAATGTCTCATCTTCCCGGTGTGTGTTCTACATTTGCAAGCTTTTATCCAGGTTAAGCAGGCAGTATTAAGAGAGTTGAGAATTTCTCCTGGAAGAAAATGGTTGATCAACTAGATTCTGAGAAAGTAGTATCGATAAAGCAACTGGTATGTTTGGTGTTCTTTTGGGCACATTTCTTTATCAGTTGCAGCATTTGAATTTTGGTGTATTGGGTCTGTCAGTACCATTCCCTGGTATCAGTAGGGTTGCTGTACCAATCACTAACACTACAAGTTCAAGTTTATATACTACTTTTAACAAAAGTGAAGATACAATATGTCCGGACACACATCATTCATCTTTATTTCATAACATTTGCTCTTCATCCTTCAATCCTTCTTACTTCTTCAGTGTGGCAATGTCTCTTTGCAATCAACTTCCTAACAGTGGCTGTAACAATACAAAAAAAGACATCCATATATGAACTTATAAGCTAATTACCAATTTACCATGCAATGGTTGTATGTGACCTTGAATTAAATTGTTTTTATTCAAAAGACCATTCAGTGTAACTTGCTCAGTTGCTTCTGTAGTTTGTCACACGTAGCAACGCACGGGTAATATATTAGTTTTTTTGAGCTAAGGTAATATATTAGTTAACTAATTAGAGTTAGACTATTATACTAACGTTAGCATTTCGGACCGAAATGCTAACGCCTCAAAATCTATGTTATCGTATTCGAAATCACGATTTATGGTGCTCAATAAATTCTTTACATGAAAATATTGAGGAATACAAAAATTTTTCATCTTTAGAGTTTTCTAATTATTTGTTTTGTATTTTTGAAAATAGCACGTCAAACATCAATATTTTATTAATATATATGAGCTCTTTTTTAAAAATCCAAAATAAATACTTAGAAAACTCTAAAAATGAAAAAATTTTGTATTCCCCAATATTTTCATATAAAGAACTTATTGAGCACCATAAATCATGATTTCGGACACGATAACATAAATTTTGAGGCGTTAGCATTTCGGTCTGAAATGCTAACGTTAGTATAATAGTCTAACTCAACTAATTATATGTAAAAACAATTGAAGAGTGTCAGGAAGTTAGAAGCTTGTTTGTACAGATACTGTATCTCACTATTATAAGATCACAAGCAAATTGATTAGTTGTCTAAACTAAGAGAAAACAAAGCTATACTGAACAATACTGTATCAAAATCCTCAGATGTTACGTATAATTCATGTTTATTTCTGTAACAGTTCTACCAATCTCTGCTAGTGCCCCTTTATCTTTCAAAATATCTGAATGGGACACACCAGGTAACTTGACTACATGGAGCACTTGACTCTTTGATCCTGACCATTCCGACTCCAGTCTCAGCAAGCTGTTTATGTTCACCGTCCCGTCCCCATCCCCGTACTCTATCTCGGGTCTAGCATCAAATCCACCGGCACCATAGACCAGCCTAAAAGGTGTTTCTGTATTAGTACCGACCAAACACGTGACCGCCACGCCAGGATCATCCAATCTCTTAACAAGCGGTAGAATTCTGGTTTTATATGGCTCAACAGCTTCATTGAACCCAATGTCCTGCAGAAATTCTGGCATGTCAAGGGCAGAATAGGTCTTATTATTGAATGTTGAGATCAAAAGAGGCCTTGATCCAAATAAACTCGGGTTTGGGAGTAGCCATTGGTTGCTTTCAGAGCTGCGTTGTTCACCACGCACCAGTAAGGGGTTCACGAGGGGTACCCCCAACGTATTACCAGAAGCAAAGGTAAGCATTTGTTGTACGGTACCTGCAGTATCTTTCGTTCAGTCGGACTCACTAGAAAGTACACTATGAATGCAATGTTCAAATTAAATGTTAACTGTAGGCTTTGAGATGTTTTTTTGAACCTAGTTTTCACAGATATGTCAAAAGGTTTTGATTCTTCAATGCAACATCTAGATATGTCAAAAAGTTCTATAGTAACTTGACGGTCCTAAGAAATGTTTCCAAAACTGTTAACATGGATTATTTGTTCGATCAAGTCTGATAATTAGGAAAGAAATAAATAAAAGAAAAAAATTCAGCTGTACCGCCCCAAGGAGTGCCTAAAGTCACAAGATGTTTCACGAACTTCCTCCGCCATGACAATGGATTTCGGTTGAGGAGTTGGAGGGTGAAGAGGCCGCCTAGGCTGTGTGCCATCAGGATAACTTGTTTTCCGTTGTTGGAGGTGCTAGCGAATTCAATTAGATTTTTGAGGTCTTGGAGATATTGTGTACCGACTTGGGAAGGGTGACCTTTAGCAGCCAGGCCATAGCGGAAGTCGTATGGGGCACCGAAAAGCGTCTGGTTTTCCTTGTAGCCTAGTTGCTCTAAGGTGGACACAAGAGATGCCATGTACTCGGTTAATTGCCTGTGCAAGATAATACATGGTGCCTTTTTATCATCCCCCAGGGCTCCAACTGAAGTTGTATGAGATGAACAAAAAGGTTGAAATATCTTTTATTGATTCGGTAAATATCATGGGATATTCAGAATATAGACGTGTTTAAAATGTTGGCTCAAAATTTGTATGATTAAATGCTTGTTGAAATCCGTTTTTCTTTGATTCTTCTGTTTTGAACTCATTACTTTTGTATAAATTTTCAAACATTTTTTTTGAATTAATTGTAATGGCTGTGTTGGTTCGGTGAGCGGAGAGATCTGCGCCAAGTGGCGACCTTCTAGCTAGGTATGAAATTTGACTCTACTTACTATTAAATAGAGTTGAATTACCTAATAATAATAGGGAGAACTCACTTAAGATTAGGATCAAGGTAAAGCATTGCCTTAGTGGATCCGAAATCGGGCACTCGGGTCTCAACTCCAGGTGCATTCCGGTAATCATCGATATCTGAATGGTAATATATCATCATCCTCTCGGCAAAACATCTTGTCAGCGGTGCAACCAACACGGTTGGATCGAACCACATCCTGAACCAGCCGGTTCCTTTTTGCAACCGGCAGAACAGGCTTGACGGTTTGTAGTTGGATGTCAATCGTGCTTCGAGCTGGTTGCCGCCACTGCCGGGGATCAAAATAATTGGGTGGAGGTCAGAATTGAGGTTTGTTATTGTCATGGCTGCACTTGTAGTACTCATGCATGTCTGCAGTGATGAGAGGGAGACCATTAGGATGAGAACAGTGATAAGGGTAATTAGAGTTTTCATGTTCCTGTAGTATCTTTTTGAGGTACCAGTGCTACAGTTTTGTTCAAAATTTTGTTGGTATTTTGTCCTTGTAGATTTCTCTTTGGGGTTTCTGGATTAGAATTGGAGCAGGTAGGGTTCAATGTGTGGTGGAGGATTGGTCAAGTAATTGAACTACATGGAGTGTTTTTGGCCGCTGGTAGTAAGTACAGTTATGGTCCCAAATAGGAGATTGTGTACTTTGTGAGGAGAAATACAATTTATTAAGTGAACTCACACTAAACTAGTAATTAGTTCAATATTAATTTTGTGAATATACCTTTTGAAAAATTGCTTTTAGAATATAAATCAAAACTATTATCCGGAAAGTGTTGATATCCAATATTGAGATGCAGTCATGCAGATAAAATGACAATTATAATATCTCTTTGATAATATCAGAAAATAAAAAAAGGAAATAAAAAATAAAAGATGCCTATACATACATTTAAGATTACAAGCTGTTAGGCTTCAAATTTTGATGTCCATTAAGCTGTCCAGCTTGATATGTCAACTGATGTTCTCATTGGAAAATTTTCATGGATGCCCAAACTGCGCTATTGCCTAAGCAGTTAAATTAATTTCACAGATGCCAAAATCAAACTTGTTTATCTCTGTCCATTGCCTGTGTAACTTAGCTGTTTAGGCAGTACATGAAGAGGTTAGAGGGCGTAAGTTAGATTCACACCCCTAAGTTTGGGTATTGGTGAAAATAACTTGACTGTTTAGATAGTAGTAGAGATGAGATCAATAGTTTGGGCATCCAAATTTTCCGTTCTCAGTCCATGGTTATCACTTATCAGGATGCCAATTGAATAATTGATGCAAGGCTGACCAAGTCAAGAGTCAAGTGGGATGAAATGTCAACTTACCGTTCATTATTATTCAGTTTTACTTGATTAAATTTGCATAACATCTCTGCAAATGTAATGTACGCGTTACTTCCATATATAAAAAAGCTCAGTATTAATCTATGCTTCTAGATTCTGATAACAGGAAAAAGTCTTCAGGATGGAGAATATATGATAGATTTTATATTGTAATGTAATGAAATATGGTTTGTGCATGAAAGACCCGGTAAACAAATCATCTACCCCCTTTTACAAGTTGGTCAAAACTCAAAAACACTTCCTCCATTCTTGAATCAATCCTTGCTTCTTAGTTCTTAGTTCTTAGTCTTTAGTCCTTGTTCCCCCCTTCTCCTTTACTTTTTAATTTTTCACATCCTTCCTCTCCGGAATTGTTGCACACTGCAGGCTCCTCATATTTATAAGCACAAATCAAAGCTCCTTTTATAACACAGAAAGAAAGCATAAAAACTGATAACCATGTCTGCGAGCAAGGGAATCAAGGCACTAACAATCCTAACAAGGTGCATCAAGGCTCCATTTCAGGTCCTCATCCGGGCCCGAGACTTGTACGTGAGCAGCATGACGCACTGCGCCGGTCGGGCCCAGCAAGGGCTGGGTAGGGGGTTCGCGGGGATGGTGCCGGTGTCAAGGAGCCAGAGCAACGGGTTCTACCGCTCGGGCACCAGCAACAGCGAGGACGACATCCGGGACCTGATCCGGGCGGCGTCGAAGGCGGGAATTAGGAAGCAACTGGCCGTGCCTCCCAGAAGTCAAAGTGTGGGCCTGGGTAGGATTGATGAGGATGGGCCGGGAGAGTTTGGGGATGATGTCAAAATGGGCCTCCCGCCCAGGAGCAAGAGCTGTGCTGTTGTGATTGGAGGTGGTGCTGGAATTCGGAAGGATTTGATGGCTGATAGGTGATGGACATGCATGGATCATGATTCATGGTCAATGATCAATTTTTGTTTTGAGTAATATTTAGCAGAAAAACCGTCCATAACTTTCAGATGTTATATTTCGGCATGTATTTGTTACATTCTGTACACATCTATGAATGTATGGACGGTTCTTTAATGGACGCAAGATGTTTCTCTTCTTATTTGATGGGGTTGGAACTTGGAAGATAATCTTGTTGGATGCTGTAATTTTTGTTTTTATAAATGCTCACTTTTTTTTTTTTTTTATATTTTTCTCCTCTCTATGTAATTTTGTTCTTAGAAGGGAGGTGCTCCAGTCAACTAGATCTCCAGGCCCCCGGTGGGCCGGATTTTCCTGCCCACAATTAGGAGTGGCAAAAAAACTCGTTACTCGTGGCCCGCTCGTTAGTGGCTCGGACTCGACTCGTTATTGGCTCGCTCGTTAAGCTCGTTAAGCTAATGAGCTGAGCTTGAGCTTGGCATGGCTCGGCTCGTTACACTTGTTTGGCTCGATAAACTATTACTAATTGCAATTTGTACTGCTCTTATCGTAAATTATTAATATATTATGCAACATATGGTTAAATATATATGAAATTGTTATGTCAAATGTGTATGAATATATATTTATTAGTCCTTTTATATTAATTTTTATATAAATTTTGATATAACATACTTAAAATTTTATTATTAAAAAATAAACGAGCTTAACGAGCCAGCTCGGTCAGCTCGTTAATTATACGAGCCAAGCTCGAGCTCGTGTTTTTGGCTCGTTAATTAAACAAGCCGAGCTTGAGCTTAGCTGAGCTCAGCTTGGCTCGTTTACACCCCTACCCACAATAGGTTGCAGCCAATGAGCGACTGACATGTGGCACACAATAAAATGCTATTAATAGACTGTAACGTTGTTATTTTTCTCCGTTACGTGTGGAAGGAAAATGCTATAATTGCACATAATACTTCATTATGATTATATTTTATGATCTACCATATTTTCTTTTTGCCATTTTGCATTTTTTGCAGTATCGTCTCCATAAAATTTATGCTATCATATCAAATTTAATGTATCATTTTTTTAAATATATCAAACAATTAGTAAAAAGTTTTAAAAAATGGAAAATTTTGGTATTTTACAAAGAACTTACTGAACTATATAAATTAATATTTGGTTGGTGATTTGATATATTTGGAGGTTTACTTATGAAAACGTAAATATGTTGAGGGGATCCAATAATTACAAGTATTGATTTCCATGGTGACTATTTTATTATTTATACATAAATTGACAAATCTAAACTATCAGATGTATTCTAATTTATCTCAATAATATATACACAAAAAAATAATAAAGTTTTAATATCATTTCGATAGTTATCAAGAGGGAAAAAAATCATAAACTTTGAACCATTGAATTTTTTTAAATCAAAATGATATAATTTGTGTACATATTAAATATGATACATATGATATATACAACACATTGTGTTTGTTAATTTTGTTATTTAAGAGTTTATAATATAGTTATTTACGAGTTAATTCATGGTGGTCACAAAAATATGGTTATTTATTCCTTCCTCTTGTTAATTATACCATTCATGAATATAAATATGGGAAAAAAATATTTGATTACTTAGTTTAGAAATAGAAGTTCAACAGTAATAATATACAAATCTTTGCTAAGGGAAATAATAAATGTAACGGAAGAGAGGTTAACATAGTTCACAATTAATAGAATAAAACATGGATGCCACATGTTAGTCGCTCATTGGCTGGGAGCTATTGTGGGCAGGAAAATCCTGCCCACCGGGGGCTGGAGATCTGATTCCTTTTAAAATATATTGAATGGTTATATTTGTCAGATTAAAAATTGTCGTAGAAAACAGTGTGTACTTTTTATTTATTTTTATCTAGAGCTGTGAATTGGGGCTTCGCCTCAAAAAAATAATATTACATAAATTAACAAATATTAAAAAAATATATATATATTCATAAATATATTTTATTAGATAAATATTGGATTTAATATATTTTCTACATAATATATTTTTAGCCACATCTCGATTTATATAAAATAATACAAAGAGTTGCAAATATTTTGAGTCTTAAATTGTTCTTTAGGTATATCATGATATTATCTCTTTAATAAAAAAAATTAAATTGAGTCATTTGATTAAGATAAATGAAGAGAGAGAAACAAATCAATGGTTGAGATGAATGATGATGTGACATAGCTAAAAAGCTTGGAAGCTCACTCCTCTTTCTAGAGTATGAATTGGGTAGCTTTTAATAATTGAGATTAAGATAATAAAATGATTCCAATGTCCACAACAAATTACACACCATCCCTTCGTTTGTTAGTATAGTAAAAATGTAGTAAAGTGATTTAAGGTGCTTTAAGTCATCAAACGAAAGTGATTTAAGTTATAGTAAGTTAACTCAGCTATATAGGTGTAGTAAACTAAATCACCAACATTTTACACATTTTACTTTACTACTACCAAACACCACTGTTTTGAAGTGATTTAATGTTTTACTCCGTTTTAACTTACTACGTTTGACAAACGGAGGGCATGCATTTAAATTGAATAGTAAAAAAAGAACAACATTAATAATTAACACCCAACAATATGAATAATGAAAAAAAGTTGTGCAATTCTTTGTATTTCAATTTGGAATTCAAACATCTAAAAAATACTTTGCAACGTCCAGAATATAGAGTATAAACTACGTACAAAGAATACTATTTCCAAATATACAAAACAAATATTTTGAAAACTCTATACATGAAAAATTTTGTATGCCCCAATATATATGAAGATTTACTAAGATCCATAAAGAAAAGTTCGAGTGTGGCAAAGTACAGTTTGAGATATTTGCGTTTCATGCCGAAAAGCAATTCATCGTTTGCACGAAATTGAGAATTATATAGGAATTTTGACTTACGTCATCTTTATAAAATTAAATCGATCGTTATCAATTTCTTAATTCAACCTGCGGAAAAGACAGGAAAAAAAATGAAAATTCAAATAATTTTATTCAAGTTCCACCTTACAAGTTACAACTACACAGTTGTGCAAACCGACTTAAAATATTTATTTACTCCTACTCAGTAGTCTAATAATTTTTTTTTTTTTTGGGGAAAAGCCCGTAGGCATGCATTAAAACTTAAATCAAGTCTTACATCATTACAGAGAATGTGCCAAATATAAAACCTTGCCAGGCTTGAGATTCTGACCTGCCCTACTGAATGAGAGAAATGTCCCTCCTTCTGTAATCATTGAGCATTTCACTACTCCTACTTCTACATGCCAAGAATTCAGTACAGCTATAAAGGAAAGAAAACACAAAAGCATAAAAAAGAAAAAAAAGATGAAACACCTACATGCAAGCTATATGCTCTTAATTAAGCCTACTCATTAATCCATTCTCCCAGTTCTCAATCTGGCTCCACATCCGCTGCTACTTCCCTTCTGCCAGTGCGTTGCCTCCTGAATGTCAGACTATCGACTGTTCTCAGTATGCTGTGCGCCCTCACTTGTTCATCTGTTGGGTTACCTCCAATGGCACCCCCGCTTTGTCTTGCCCATTGAGCCAGGTTATGTGCGCCTGTTATTGCATCTCTTCTCGCGTACCTGACTTCTATCCACATGCCCGGCTTCTCAAGGATCTGTAGGATCTCTCTGATAGTTCCTCTAGATCTCCAGGACGGGCATCTATCCGCACTTCTATCCTCAATTGTGCATACCAACGCCTTGCAGTCTGTGAAAATCATGCACAGCCTTGCCTGGGATCCACCCCTGCGCTCCATTGTGTCCTGTACCGCAATCCATACCGCTATAGCCTCTGCATGGAACGCATCAGCAGCTTGTATTCCTTCCGCCCTAACTCCTATCAGAACATCCTCAGCATTGTATTGAAGTATCCCGATACCTCCACGCTGTTGTTGATCCCAGGATGCATCAGTGATAACTATGTCGGCTTGGACTGGTACTCCGTACCATACTGCTATGGTTTGTTGGGGCCCCTCTCGATGGTGCTGCAGATCCATTTTGAGACTTTCTGCCTCCATTGAGACACGGACCGGATTCTTGCTCCTACCCTCAATGACCTCTGCATTTCTCCCCTTCCATAAACACCACAGAAAATTCATGCAGAACTGCACCATATCCTGCGGGATGCTTTCCAGCAAAGCCATCAATGCCCTTGCAAAGTCTAAAGGTATGTCGTCCATCCTTAGTCCAATTTGGAAGCAAACCATGCTCTCCTTGATGCCGGGCAGAAAAACAGGAGGTGGGTGCTGTACTCATTTTCTTCTAGGCACCTCAGGCAAATCGGGTCAATTGATCGAATTCTCCTGTGCAAAGCATTCATGGTTGGAAATCCTTCATTGCAGGCTCTCCATAAGAACATTTTAACTTTTGGTCGCACATCCTTCAAATTCCAAATCGTCTTCCATACCGGTTGCTGCTCCGCATCTGCTTGTACCCTTCCTTGGTTGTGTATTTTCCGCTAGCTGATTTGGTCCATACAAGAACATCTAACCCCACCTCCATCTCCCAATTAGGTGGTTTCACCTGGTCCACGATCTCATGAGCCAAGTCAACCCCAACCAACCCCACCAAGGCTGAAACATCCCACAAGCCTGTTTCCCCAACCACCAGATCAGCCACCGTAATGTCTAAATTTTTTTGTCCCCCCTCTGGCACTAACTGCCAATCTCGAAACCAAGGCTGACCCAAAACATGCACTGACTTTCCCTTCCCCAAATCCCAAATCACATCATCTTTGAAAAAACTCTGCAATCTGCATATATTTTTCCACAAAGGACTATTTCCTGGCTTCCCAACACAACCCCAGAAACTACCCCCATTATAGTATTTCCCAACCATCAATGGTACCCACGGTTTGTTCTGATTCGATGCCACCTGCCACACTAGTTTCAACACCAGAGCTTCATTCATGTCTCTAAGATCCTTGAAACCTACACCCCCCCCCCTCCTCTAGAGGCTTACACATCCTATCCCAACTAATCCATGCCAAATACCTATCTTTTTCTGTTTTACCCCAAAAGAATTTTCTCATCAAAGAAATCAATTGATCGGTCGTCTTCTTTGGTAAAATGGCAATGGACATGTAATACACAGGGATCGAGATCATTACCGAGCGGATGAGTACTTCCCTTCTTGCGTGTGATAGCAGATTGAGCTTCCAACCGGCTAGCCGGCCCCAGTATTTCTTTGTTAACAGGTGGTGTGTATGGTCCCGATGCCCTCGTGTATGGTGAACAAAAACCCCAAGGTACCGCTCCTTGTCTGTGGCCATCGTTGCTTGTAGCACTGTCATTATTTCTCTCCTGAGCCTTTGGCCACACTTCTTGCTAAACCAAAGCATCGATTTCCTCGGGTTGACCACTAATCCGGAGCACTCCCCGAATTTTTCCATGATGTTCTTGACACGGCTCACCTCCTGTGTTGTAGCCTGAGCAAAAACGATCAAGTCATCCGCATACAGGGCATGCGTTAGTGGCGGACAGTGTTCTGCTACTCGTACTCCTCCTAGTTCGCCTCTGACAAGCCTCTTGTGGAAGCTTTTTGTAAGGAATTCCATCGCCAGGATGAAGAGGTAAGGCGATAGCGGACACCCTTGTCTCAAACCGCGCGATGGCCGAATGAATCCGCTTCCCTGCCATTTACTAGTATCGTGATTTTGCTTGAGCGCTGACACGACATAATCAGATCAATCAGCGGTTGTGGCACCTGCACGGCTGCTAGTGCTCCCTCAATAAAAGGCCATTCTATGGAATCGAAGGCTTTGTCGATATCCGCCTTGAACACTACTGCTTTCTCCTGGAACTCGGGCGAGTTGAATGAGTGAATGACTTCGCATAGCAGTATTGTGTTGTCTGAAATGCTTCGACCTTTCAGAAAAGCGATTTGCTCGGGTGAGATGATTTTTTCAAGGTAGGGGCGGAGCCTATTCATGACAATTTTCAGGAGGAGTCTATACAACGTGTTCCCCACACTTATTGGCCGGTAGTCCCTAGGAGTTGCGGGTTCGTCGTTTTTCGGAATCAACACAATATGGCACGCGGCCTACTCCTTTGGGGCTGTACGTGTTCGGAAAGCCCTTTGAATTACATCGCACACATCCTTCCCAAGCACCTCCCAATTCTGCTGGATAAATCGGCTTGTGAGCCCATCCGGCCCAGGCGCCTTCTCTGGGCCGAGCTGGAAAACTGTCTCCCTAATCTCGTTTGGGCCTGGGACTCTACTAAGGAATTGGGCTCTATGCATGGGGATTTTTTCTTCTTCAGATAAGGCAAATTGGGCCAGATATGTCTCTACTTGGGCTGGGCCATCACTCCCAAGTGTAGATTGATATAATTCTTTAAAATATCTGACCAATACTTTTACCATTTCCTTCTATGCCTGTACCGCTGTGCCTGCTTCGTCTTGGATGGAAACAATCCTGTTGCGCCTCCTGCGCTGAGTAGCCACCGCATGAAAGAAGGATGTGTTGCGATCTCCTTCCAAAGCCCACTGCACCCTCGAGCGCTGTCGCCAATACTGGTCCAGCTCGTCCTCGGCAACTTCATAACGACTCATCAACTCCCTTTCATAATTAAGGTCCTGAAACTGTGGGTGTATTGACCGGAATTGCAGAATTTCCTCCTGTAATTTCTGTACTCTCCACTGCGGTGTTTCCACCGTTGCACTCCATTTCAATATGTTACTTTTCATCTCTTTGTATTTTTCTGCCCAGCTACAGCCATCCCCCGAGTCCCATTCCTTACACCATGCTGCTCTGAACTCCTCATGCCCGAACCACTAGTGCTCTATTTTGAAATTCCTTTCCCCGTTTCTGACCATTCGTGTTCGCAACAAAATTGGTGCATGGTCACTATGTATCCGATGCATATGGTTGACATACGCATCCGGGTACATGTTACACCATATGGTGTTTGCGACCACTCGGTCCAATCTAACATGGACCCCTGATGATACGCGCGGTCGATTCGTCCACGTGAAAGCCGGACCTTTGAAACCCAAATCTATTAAGCCGGCTGTGAACAAAAATTGCCAGAATCGAGCACTATTTGCATTTAGTTGTTGGCTGCCCCCGTATTTCTCACCTGTTTCTTTTATTGCATTGAAATCCCCAACACATACCAGCCCCAGATTCATGTCTGCCAACCGAGTTATGTCCTCCCAAATTTGAGGATTATTTCGGTAGGATGCATCTCCATAAACACACGCGATAATCCAAGTAGGCTTACACTGTTCCTCTACTCGAGCAAAAAAGTAGTATCGTGACTTCGCAAAAACCGTTAACTTAACGTGTGACCTCCAAAGTAACCACAACCCCCCCGACAAACCTCTTGCCAGAACGGTATCAAAATGTTGCAGCTGAAGATTCTGCAGATAAGTAACTGACTTCTTTTGAGAGCTCTTTGTTTCTGAAATAAAAGCTATGTCGGCTCTCGTTGACCGGAGGATTGAATCTAGGAATTGTTTTTTCCGCGGCCCTCCGGTGCCCCGGCAATTCCATGATAATATGTTCATTTCGTGGTCGGCCGCGGGTTCCCCCCCGCAGCCTTGTACCTCTTTAGAGGACCCTTGTTACGATCACCATCCAAATCACTGCTTCCTTCCGCACCCATTGCATCACCTCCATCTACACCACTTTCTATCTCCTCCTCAAACTCACCCGCTCGCTTCTGTGTAATTGGAAGCACGAGCAGGTTCAGGTCAAGCCCCCCCGACTGCGTGCCCCATTGTGCTGGTTTGGTGTGGTTTCACCACCTCGTTGCCGAACTTTCAGCTGTCTCCCCTCTCTGCTAGTCACCTTCGCTATATCGGTTATCCACTGGCCTAGGTGAGGCTCCAGAATATTCGCCATTTCCGGGCGATTTTTGAACTCCCCATCATGCGCTCAACGTGCAAGCCTCAGTCTACTTGAGCACCCGTCCATTTCGTGGCCAGCCAAGCCGCAAAAAATACATGCCCTATTAATCTTTTCATACACCACTAGAGCCTCAATTTTTCCTAACTCCGGGTGTTTAAACACTACTCGATCTTTCAATGGCTTGTCAATCAACATCCTCACCTTGGCCTTCATTACTCTCCTTCCATTTACCATTATCTCTTTGACCTCTGACAAGAACCCCCCCCCCCCCAGCTTTTCCAACAGAAACATCATACCTTCTTTGGTCAGAGCTGCGGGGTGGAACATTGTGCAGCTGAGCCCACACTTCCATGGCGTCGATGTAGCCCTCCCGAAGGTCTTGCGGCCCCTTTGCTTGCTTGACTGCTACAAAGTCCGTGCGGTATGCCCATAGGCCACGATCTAGCACACCCCACATCTCCTGAGCGTCACTAAACTCCACCAAGAAGGTGTTTTTTGCCACTGGGGTGATAGCTCCAGCCTCCTGCGTCCCCCACGCCCGGGACATTGTTGAGATGAAATGCGAATCATTTGCCGCACGGTCCGAAACCAGTCTTGCAACGACACATAGTTCCCAGTTCTTCGTGCCAAAAGCTTGCAAGGGCAGTTCATCTATTTCCTCCTGTTGCTCTCCCCCAATTTGCAAGGTTGCGAATTTTGCCACCAATTCCACATTTGAAAGCTCCATCTTCTTAGTTTTAGTGTATAGTTTCCTTGGTGTTATGTTTGAAACTGGGCTTGTGCATTCCTTCCCTTTTATCTGGAGACTTTTTGGGTAACTCGGGCTTAACATTAAATGATTTGAGACTTGTAGCCCGCTTTCAGGTGCACCAGTTGCCTCTTTTGTGAAAGGCACAGCCTGACCATGCAATATGGCAGTTAATGGATCCATATCTTCCCAGCCCAAATTAAATGATCTGCCTTTGGCCCAGATCTCTACCCTTTCTTCTCAACCCATCTCTCTTCCAAGCCCGCGTTGGATTTCGGGTCACCAAAAGGAAAAAGCGTATTTGCTAATTGGAGGGTATCAATAATAGGGAGCGTCCCCACATGCAAGTAGGTTATCTTAGCCTTGCGGGCCTGTTCCTCCTTATATTTGGCACTATATGCCAGTCCCCCTTCTGAACCTCCCTCTCCATAGTTTTTGACTTTCTTCCTCAGCCTACCACTAGCTTCTTCTGAGCTTTCCTCAGCTTTTAACTCCCTTGGCACGAGACTCCTCCTACACCCAACGGTCATCTTATTTTCACCCTGTGTATAACCTCTTTTGTTACAGTCTTCCCAGCTTTTACCTTCAAACTCATCTGATCTTCTGTGGCATCCTTCGTATGTTGGGCAAGTAGAGTGCCCCCCTGTTCTGCCTGGCTCGTGACCCCCTGCCCTGTGCCTTCCAGACTATCGAACACTAGGCTCCTTCGAACTCCGGTCCCCTTTGGTTGTCTCTGCAGCTCCTCTGTGGCCTTCCTCACTGCATGCGCAGGATCAGTTGGTGTAAAATCTGCCTTGGCCCCCAAAGGCATCGCCGTCGCCGGATTGGCTGGTGCGCCGGCTCCCTTCTTGTGATTGCACTGGCATACTTTGCACCCCAATTGCTCCCCGAGCTACTCGCACCACCGTCTCTTCCTCTTGCGTCGAGCCCTCCCCCTCTATTTGCCAGGTGCTGCCTCCAGATCTCCGCCGCTCTGAGAAGTGACCTCCTAGCCTGATTCTCGTCAAAGAACTGGCCATTTGCATCCCTGTCATGGTAGAAGTCATCCCAGAGCTCTTGAGGGGGATTTGCCTCATATTGCCACCACACGACTTCAATTCGAACGGACTCCCATATCCCCGATGCATGCAGTAGGACCCTTCTTAGTATTCTCCTTGGATCATGGCAAATGAACCTCGCAGTTACCTGAATTCTGTTCCGGGAATCAATGGTATCAGAGTCTATCCATCTAGGGTCCCCACAGAGTTCGAGAATTCGGTTCACCATGTCCCTTGACCACAAACGGAGTGGTAAGTCCCATATTCTTACCATCACATTGAAAGAGGTCACTGGACGAGGCTTATGTTCTTCTCCATCAAACATCGATATACGCACCCCGTTTTCCGCAGCCCAGTGCCTAGCCTCCTGGTAGATTGCAACTCTATCAACTCGCACCGGCAACCTTACCAAATATATGTTTTCACTTCTGCGGATACATTTTAGTTCCGAGATTTGACCCTGACACTCTTTTGCCAGGAAGGCCAGCACTTTTGCAATTCCATTCTTTGGCTTCCCATTCAGTATTCTCCCTGTTTCACGCGAGAGCATTCCTCCCGCTCTCGCGTAAGCATTCTGAACCTTACGGTCCGTAAGCGTTGCGGCCGAGATCAAGGCAATTAAGGCAGGATCATTTGTGTTAATGGCCAATTAAATTCTGATTTTGGCAGCATTAAGAGGGCAGAGAGGCACGCCAGAGGGAGAGGATTCCACATAATTTTGAATTGCATTTCTCTTGTGGAGGCCGAAGGAGGAGAAGGAAAAGCCGGCGGACGACGGTGACAATTCGGCGAGCCGATGAGCAAGAACACGCACGTGCGCATTGGATCCGAACTTCAATCTAGTTTTATCTCTTTTTCCTTACTTTCTAGTGATTGGATCTAGGATTATTTGTGCATGATGTATCTTGTTTGTTGTACTTGCTTGCTTGTTATCGTTGCAACTATGTCCGGCTAAACTAGTAGTTTCTAGGATTAAGACAATGTAGTGACTTGGTTTTTAGTTTTTATTGAATCTTGGTTATCTTTTATTTCAGTTTTCCGAGTATTGTGTATGAATGAAAATTGCTTGCTAGACGTCGATTGTGCATCCTAACCGGTAACCAATAGTATTGGCCATGCTTTCGGTTTTAAGCCCTAGTACACGTACAATCAAGTTTAGTTAGTATACGAGGTAGGTTAGAGATCCGAGAGGGCAATCAGGTTTCACGCGAGAGCGGGACCTTACACTACCCGAGAGGGAGGTATACCTCTGAGCACTGATACCGGGGCATAGGCTAGGTTTACAGGCGAGAGTCGGGATCTATCCCTATGGTGATTTGAACTGTGTTAGGAATTAAGCCAACGAGCGAGAGCTGTGGTTTGGTGCTTGATACTGCTTTAAACCAGAACCGAACGTGTTAATACCAAGAATTAGTAGAGACCAATTTACTTGTATTACGCACCAGTCGTATGCGAGAGTGACGACTGGTACACTTCTATATGACAGACGCGAGAGCGCAGTTCAGTAGTTGTGTGAGCTGTCCGTGACAGGAACGGTTAGCGTAATACGAGGCCGAGTGATTACTAGTCTGACATCCTAGAAACGTTTTTATCTTATTGTTTATCATATTGTGAATTTTACTATTAATTTAGGAATTTTGAAAAACCCCAAAACTTGAGAACAACCCGTAGTTTTGGGAATAACCAAGGTTTAGTCCAAATTCGCCAACTGTCCTTGTGGATTTGACCCCGCACTATACTGCAATTTAGTCGTGCGCTACGACTGATTTGTGGTTAGTAGAGATATTTTAAAGTAATGCACTTTCGAGTGAACACCAGCCATCATCAGATACCAGAGTGCTTAGTTGTTGTGGAGGAAAAAAAGAAGAAAAAAGAGCTTTTATGTTGGTTTTGAAGGTTCTGGTGGTTAAAGTTTCAGTTTGGTTTGAAAGTTCTGGTGTGTGTTAGGTGCATTAAATGAGGAGGTGTAGATGTTTTTGTGTAGGTGGAGTTACTGTTGTTGGGTAAGTGGAAAGTGTTGAGAGGTTAGCAGCATTAATGTCGCGGAATCGCCATTAAAGCTCAGTGGGGAGGAGGAGGCGTCGCCATTCTCCTTTTTTTAGTAGTCTGATAATTAATATTCATACTTAATTCAAGGTTCTAACAATAAAAAAATGGAAAAAAAATAAATAAGTCATGCTCGTGGATCACACTCTCAATAATTTAGCTTATTCAAGATTAGAACTTGACATACTCTCTCCCCTTTGACCTTCCTGCTCAAATCAAATGGGTGCTTTCAGGCATCTTTCAGTTTTCATTCTTCTGTGCTTCTGTGCTGGTATTGTTCGATCAAGAAAAACTGTGACGCATTTGCCGGGGTACAATGGACCTCTACCTTTCTACTTGGAGACTGGGTACTTGATAATCCTCCATTTTACTTCTGAATCTGTCGAATGTTTTTCTTTCAAAATAACCCAAATATATATTTGTAGGTATGTGACAGTAGATGAGGGGAATGGAGGCAAGCTGTTCTACTATTTCATAGAATCGGAAGGAAACCCATCTGAAGATCCTGTTGTTCTTTGGTTAACTGGGGGCCCCGGCTGCTCTGCTCTCAGCGGCATCGTTTTTGAGATAGGTATCAACTTCAAGCATTATGAACACATTGAACACCCTTTTTTATTGTAATGCGTAGTTATACATATTAGTGTTGAGCTAGACAATTGCTCAAACGCATGTAAAAGATGTATATGACTTAAATTATACTTTGCCGCGTCCTAAATTTCAATTTATGGTTCTCAATAAATTTTTTATATAAAAATACTAGAGGATACAAAATTTTTCTGTTTTTGGAGTTTTCTAAGTATTTATTTCGGGTTTGTCAAAATGGTTCAAATAATAACAAAATATTACTTGTTTGTACCAAAATAAATACTTAGAAAACTCAAAGAATGATAATTTTTTGTATCCCCAATATTTCATATGAAAAACTTATTGGGAACCATAAATCGAAATTTTGGCACAGCAAAGTATAATTTGAGTCATGTAGATTTCGAAAAAGTACATGCGTTTGCTCAGTAGTCTAGCTGTTAGTCTTACATGGAACTTGTGCATTTAAATCGAGAAAAAAATATTATTTCTTTTTAAAAAGTATTAACTATTTGTAACAGATATATGCTATTTTTCCCTTCAACCTATATATAGCGACATTAAATAATTAATTGCATTAAATAAATTAAAAGGTGATTACGAGGTGGTGCGTTGACGGTAATATTATTTGATAAACATCAATAAATAAAGTTAATTTCTTGTGCAATTCCAGTTCATGACAACCCCATTTTTTTATTTTTTTTTTCTTACCAATTCTGTATAGGTCCTTTCAAAATTGTAAAAACACCATACAATGGGAGCATACCAGAACTAGAATATCATCCATATGCTTGGACAAAGGTGAAATGATATTTCATTATTTCTTCACTGTGATTTATGTTGCTGAATTTATTGCATCTTATTAATCTTTCAATTAATTGTTCCTCTTTTCAGAATGCCAGTATAATTTTTGTGGATTCTCCTCTCTGGGCTGGGTTCTCATACTCGTCAAATCCAAAAGGATATGAGGTCCCTGAGTCGATTACATGTTTGCAAATTTACAAGTTCCTCATGCAGGTCAGTTCATACCATATTTATGTAATTTTCTTTTAATTGACCACCTATATATACAAATAATTGAACTTTAAATATTGGCAAATGCCTAAATTCTAAGGGAATTTTCATTTTTGAAATTCAGTGGTTCTCTCGTTAATTACTGAGCTGCATTTTTAACAACTATATAGATTTATATATATGTTGTTACAACAACAATTTCACATTATAATTTAGATTTCAAAGATCAGACAATAGATCATAATTGTTGTCCAACTATATAGATTTATCACAGGCCAGCTTTCATATTGAAATTTTATATATTTTTTTTCTGCGTAAGACTAAGATGCTAAAAGCATCAATCAACTAAGTTCTATTTATGAGATATTAGAGTTTCGTTTATATGTACGTGCAATGACTTCCTTTTTAAAAAAATGAGGGAAGTTGTGGATTAATTTAAATGAAAAAGAAAGTCCTTCGTAAAGGTTTTTTTATTTTTTATTTTTTTAAATGTGTAAAGATTTGAAGTTGGATTTCTTAAAAACTCCATCTTTTCTCCAAAAAAGAAAATTACTTAGGATAATTTTAGTTATTGTATTATGAGTTGTAATACAAAAAGATCGAGAATCCGTGGCTGAAGAATTGGTTGGGGGCAATTGCCACTTCATTTCAAGCTCAAAGTTATATTTTCATGATTAAAATTTGGTAGACCATATATATATACTAGTAAAGAGTCAACGTCTTGCTTTGGCCTGAAATTATTATATCTTATAATAAAGGGCCGAAAGCTCATCCCTTGTGAGGAAACTGATATGGACCTTAAATTTTAATGGGCGGAGACATTAATGTACGTCAACAGTGGTGATCAATCTAAGTAAACAATCAACGGCTGAGGTTTCTCTTTGGGGAAGATAGAACTTTCATGTCAAAAAATCCAATCTCCTTTTATTAGGATATATAAAAAGAAGGGCCTGACTCTCATCTTTCGATCATCAGCACAAAAGTAATGGTGGATTCAACCATTGTAGGATCACGATGTAATATATCTATAATTGTAAGTTTTGCTGATCAGCTTCTGAACTTGACAGTGGTTTGTGGATCATCCCAATTACCTGCCACATCCTTTTTATGTTGCTGGAGATTCATATGCTGGAAAAATCGTTCCTGTTGTCACACAATTAGTTTCTGAAGGTAAAAATAATAATTGAAGGTAAAAAAATTAGGAAGGGTCACCACTCCAAACTTAATGTTTGAAAACAATTATTTAGTACATTTGATCTGGTATGGGTATTGAGAAAAAAATTAGAAGTCTATAGACAAATCTTCATTTCATTAGGTTTGGATACCGTTGGTTCTCATCTGAAAATTTAGTTTTGTGGCTCTTTAATCGCATTTCAAATGAAAATAAAATACTATCACCTATATATATATATGAGGAGGGATCCATTGACAATATCTATTTTGACAATCTTGACAATCCCAATTTTCAAAAATTTGAAAAAAAATAGTTAGAAATTCTCAAAAAAAAAAAAAAAAAGTTTACGGAACTATTGTTTAAGTTATAGATTGATTATGTTTCCGATTATATTTAATTTAAGTGACGTTTGATAGCTTTTCAAAGATCCGTTAAATTACAACCGTTAAAAAATGTATGAAATTTTGATAAGCCGTCAAACAATGTCTAAATTGATTCAAATTTGAAACACTATCAATCTAGAGTTAAACAATACATCCATCAACTTTTTTTCATTTTTAAAAATTTATATGATTTTATTCAAATTTTTTAAAGTTGACATTGTTAAGATTGTCAAGATAGGTATTGTCAATGGATCCCTCCTCTATATATATATAGAGTTTGACTATTATACTAACGTTAGCATTTCGGACCGAAATGCTAACGGCTCAAAATTGTTGTTACGTATTCGAAATCCCGATTTATAGTGCTCAATAAATTCTTTATATGGAATTATTGGGGAATACAAAAAATTTTCATTTTTAGAGTTTTCTAAGTATTTGTTTTGAATTTTAGAAAATAGCTCATAAATATTAATAAAATATTGATGTTTGTACAAGCTATTTTCAAAAATACAAAACAAATACTTAGAAAACTTTAAAAATGGAAAATTTTTGTATTCCCCAATATTTTCATATAAAGAATTTATTGAGCACCATAAATCATGATTTCGGACACGATAACAACAATTTTGAGGCGTTAGCATTTTGATCCGAAATGTTAACGTTAGTATAGAAGTCTAGCTCTATATATATATCATGCAATTTTGTTTTTAATTCATTGTGCCAATATAACTTAGGTAATGAAGCGGGACAGCAACCATTGTTGAACCTCAAGGTAAATATATGGGATAATTAGTGTTTTAAAAAAACCCGAGAGGTCCGAACCCGACCCGAGAAACCCGGGGAAAATGGACCGACCGATCCGACCCGGGCGTCTGACCGGGGCAACCCGAGAGGACCGGGAGGGACGGTCCTTGCAAGGGTAGGTATCCATGTTCCCAGAAAAATTCCGTGGAAACCCGACCCGAGCAAACCCGGGACCCGACCCTACCCGACTCGAGGTACTGGGGCAACTCGGGACCCGACCCTACCCGACCCGAGGTACTGGGGTAATAACCCGAGATAGCCCGACTTGGTTCCAACTTTTCCCGCCTATGTTAACAACTAATATAATATTATTTAAATCTTATTTTTCAAGAAGAATTTTTGTTTTACAACAAATATAATTATTAAATTTTTTTCTGATTTTCTATGTTATTTTTTCGGTTTAAATAAATTATTTTCATTTTTAATATAAAATACTATTTTCCAAACTTTTAATAGTATACTATAATATATGTATATCTGATTAAAACAAATAATTTTATTTTTAATTATTTTTCATTTTTTAAGTATATTTTTCGATTTTTGTAATATAAAATAGGTGTATTATATTTTTTTGTTTTGTTTTCTTATTTTTTTTTTACATATAACTCTGGGACCAGGCAACCCGAGCAACCCGGACCGGGAAACCTGGGAGGGACGGTTCTAAGCTAGGTCCAATCTCCTTCCCCCAGAAATTTTCCCGAGGTTTCCCGAACCAGGAAAACCCATGGACCGAAGAACCCGTAGACCGGGGCGGGTTTGGACCGACCCGGACCTACCCGGACCGTTTTTAAATCACTAGGGATAATGTCTCCAAACCCCCCCAATCTTTTCCCTTGTGACAAGTTGCCCCCCAATCTTTTTTTTGTGACAAACACCCCCCCGAACTATCTAATTTGTGACAATTGCACCCCCCCCATGACTAATTAACCCTCTAATACTCTATTTGGAAGTGTGAAAAGACAAAAATATCCCTATGTATATGTTATAATATTAGTATTTGGAGTATTTATGTTTCATAAAAATTTAATTTGTAAAAATGTATCATCTTACAAAATATTGACAAAATGTTAACCGTCTGCAATACATAAATATTTTATTTGATATGTCAAAAAATAATTTTCAATTTCTATTTTTATTATAAAAAATGTATAATTGCTAAAATAATTGAAGGTAATATAATTTTTATTATTTAAATATAGATATACAACTTAATCAAAATTAATATCAATAAAATTAGAATCAATAAAATAAAATAATAAAAAAATAAAATAGTTTTTTTATTAATTTACAACCCGAAATTATTAAAAAAATAAAAAAAAACACAATCTATCTAACTATTCTTTAATGTATATATTTGCGTAAATATAAAATGGTATATTTAAAATCAAATTAAGAAAATGTTACAAAGCAAATGATGTGCATATTAACAATATTGAATTAGTTGCACACATATTTTTAAATAATTGTCATTCATAAATTAAATGTATTATAACACAAGTACTTTAAATTCTAAATATGACAAATATATTTAAGGGTAAATTTGTCTTTTCACACTTCCAAATAGAGTATTAGAGGGTTAATAGTCATGGGGGGTGCAATTGTCACAATTAGATAGTTTGGGGGGGTGTTTGTCACAAAAAAGAGATCGGGGGACAACTTGTCACAAGGGAAAAGATTGGGGGTGTGGAGACATTATCCCTAAATATATTTTATTACTTCCAGCACTTGGACTAAAACTTTCACAGGGAAACAAGATGACTAGATGAGTGTTTTGAAGCTAGCGCCTGTGCTCAATGATTTCATATCCTCTGTAGCGCTGCATTGTGTAGCGCATGATGTGAACCGTTAGATCATCTCGATATCTGTGCTGGCTTGAATCTCGAGGTGATATAACGGTTCACATCCTGCGCTACACAATGCAGCGCTACACAATGCAGCGCTACAGAGGACGAGCACTCGTGTTCAATCATCTCTTATTTTTGGCTCCCTGTCCCTATTCTAGGGTTATTTGGTCGGAAATCCTGTCACAGGCGAAAGGATCGATGTTAACTCCCGAGTTCCATACGCACACGGTATGGGAATCTTATCTGACCAACTATATGAGGTGAGCACTATTTTTTGGATTCACATCCGCTGTCATTGTTATTTCTACCGTAGGAAGTTGCTATACTTTTTGGGTCCATTTGGCACTCCAAATCCGGAATAGAATAGGCTATTCCAACCAAAAAAGAGTCTCAAACACGGAATAGAATACCAGAATAGCTTCAAAAATCACTAATTCGGTATCCGGATCAATTGATGGAATACCGGAATAGCATTTTGGAATAGGATTTTGGAAAGATATTGGTGAACTAACCTCAGATAGTTTCCCCCTTTTTTTAATCAGCTTACACAGAAAAAGTGTGAAGGAGAAGATTATTCCAATCCTAGCACTGTCAGATGTGCGGAACTTCTGGATGTGTTTGAACAAGTAAGAATAAATAAACTAGAATTCCTATTAATTTGCTACATATTCTACAATTTTTGAACTGAAAAGTTCGATGAAATTTTCTTCTTTTAACTATGCAGCTAAAATCACAAATATACGATGCATATATACTGGAACCAAACTGCGTATTTGATTCTCCTTCCACTAAGGATATTATTCAAAGCCGGAGATTTCTTAAAGATGATTATTCTGTTCAATTGTCGAAACCAGTGGAGCCTCCTTTTTATTGCCGAGTACGACTGATAAATTAATTTGTTTTTTGTTGCTACACTATACATTACCTGCTCCCCCATAAAAAATCAAACCCATTTTATGTCCTACAAGAATGTTGCAATATATATGGCACTTCATTACAGGTTATCTTTTCTTTATTTTTAAACACTTAACAATATAACCTAAAATCGATGGTGCCTAGAGCCTTAAACGGTGACCACAATTAATTGCCCTTTATGAGATGAATTAATGAAGTGGTTTCTTACATGTTCCAAGATATATATATTTGGTACAAGTTTGCTGATCTTCTTGTGCATCTATGTTCTTTTTTTTTTTTTTTGTGAGATAACTGTGCATATATTGTTTTTATTGGAACTCATTGAATTTTACTTGGCAACAATTATTTCTTCTCTTGATTATAGTCCTACACAGCGTACTTGTCGTACTTCTGGGCTAATGATAATGCTACACGAGATGCTCTTGGAATTGAAAAGGTGAAGTTGTGTTACATATGCTTAAAAAAAGCCACAAACATGTACCATGTGTTATATATTAATAATTCTAAAATTATATTTTGAGCTGTTCTCCTATGGATCGGCTAAGCAACCGTTCATTTTGAATCGAGCGGTTCTTATTAAGCATTTCTCTTTAATTGTATCTTAAAGATATATCGCGACCGTCCGATTTTGAAAAATGAACAACCCATATTTCATCCGATTTATAGCAGAATTAGTCTTATAATATTTGGTTAACATTTTGATGCAGGGCACTAAGGAAGAGTGGCTGAGATGTCCAGGTTTGCCATATGAACATGACATACCTAGCAGTGTAAAGTATCACTACAACCTGACTACCAGAGGTTACCGAGCACTTATCTACAGGTCCAGTTTCTTATATTTTATTTTCTTCCACATAATGGCCATAAATTAGCAATTGTTTCTTTTATGAATTTGAAATAAAATTTGCAATGGTTCATATATAGTGGCGATCATGATTTGGTGGTACCATTTTTGGGTACACAAACATGGGTTCGGTCCCTGAATTTCCCTGTTGTGGATGCATGGAGGGCATGGCATGTTGATGGTCAAACAGCTGGGTAAGTGCATCATTATATTTATTGTACCTTCTCTTTTAGGTGCATCCTCTGTACCCTCAATTTTACTCAATTTTGTCGGCTACCTTTCTTTGATAAAAATACTTATCTATATATCCTGACATAACAGATAAACATATAATTTTAAACTTATTAATTCCATCTTAAACCGCTATATTAATTATTCAGATTCGCAGAGACATATTCCAACAATTTGACCTTTGCTACAGTAAGGGTAAGAGTTTAATTCCTATATATATTTATTTTTCCTTCCTTTGAAGATCTGTTTGATTGAGCTTGGTAAAAGAGCTGATCTAATGTAAAAAAATAACTTGTGTTCTAAATTCAGAATGGTGGTCATACTGCTCCAGAGTTTCGGCCCATTGAATGCTTGGCCATGTTCCAAAGATGGATTTCAGATCAACCTCTATGAAGTGATCAATGAGTGCTGTTGCCCTTTACCTTCACTTTCCGCTTGTATTATCTTTAAGGGCTGTTCGGTTTTGTGGGTTTGAGTGGAAACGGGTGGGAATGGTATTGGGTTTGGGTAAAAGTTTCTTAACCCGTTCGGTGGACAGACTGTATTTCCCATATGGGCGCCTTTACCCAACTCCAAACCTTTCCAATAACGTGTGGCCATGGGAAAATAAAAATTGGGTTCGAGTGAATTTTTTTTTTTCCCAAACCTTAATCTCTATGCTCTCTCCTTATTACCTACTGTAATCGCTCCATATTGAGATATGCGGAAAAAAAATTTGAAGACGCTAAAGGCAAAAGAAATGTGACCGGTGACTTCAATTAATTAAGGTATACAACCACATAAGATATATTTGGATTTGGCCATTCTGAATTTCATTCTGTTAATGAGTTACAATTTAGTTCATAATTAAATAAGTATTACCTTTTAGTCTATCCGATTAACTCGATAATAAATTAAATCTCAGGTTTCATAATGGATGAAAGTTTTTTTCATTTTACACTTTTTAAAATTTTTTTTTTCAATTTTTTTAAAAGGTCAATAGTAGTCATAATTTTCAAGATAGGCATTGTTGATTGCTCCTCCCTTATAACTAATTACAAGTTTAGCATTATGTCAATTATAATAAAAGGGTGGCGACTCAGGTGCCAATATTCTTTTCGACAACCACGACAATGGATCCTCAAATAAATGTAAATAAAATCTATAAAATAAAAAAATTTTGTACAAACATATTGTGAAGCTCATAAATTGATTGTGCTATAAATTTAACTAATTTGAGTGTTGTTTGATACTATATCAAAACTCATAATATTTTGAACCATTGTAAATATTAAGAAATTTTAATAAGTCTAATGTAGTATCAAACGATACTCAAATTAGTTAAAATTTAAAACACAATCAATATATAAGTTTCATAATACGTTTGTATAAAATTTTCTATTTTAGAGATTTTATTTATATTTATTTGAGGATCCGTTTTCACAAAGAATAGTTGTCATCCGATCCCTACCCATAATAAAATTTCAATGATATTTCCTATGCCCATTCCCATCTGATTTCCGAACAAGGTATTTGGAAAATTTCCATTCCCATTCCCACTTCAAAGTTTCCCACCAATATAATTTTAAATTTCCGTACCCAAATATTCCCATCCCACAAAATCCCGCGGCCGCCGAACACGCCCTGAGATGGAGGAAATGGGTGTGTGGAAATTGCAGTGACAGAGACCAGCATTTACTGCATTAATAGACCTACATTTTCTCACTGCTCTTGAAAAAAAAATATATATCTTTGTTCAACCTAAACAATATATATTAGTTATATAGAGTTAGACTATCATACTAACGTTAGCATTTCAGACCGAAATGCTAACGCCTCAAATTTAATGTTATCGTGTCCGAAATCATAATTTATGGTGCCCAATAAATTCTTCATATGAAAATATTGGGGAATACAAAAATTTTTTATTTTTAGAATTTTCTAAGTTTTTACTTTGAATTTTAGAAAAAAACTCATAAATATTAATAAAATATTGATGTTTGTATATGATATTTTAAAAAATGCAAAACAAATACTTAGGAAACTCTAAAAATGAAAAATTTTTGTATTCCCTAATATTTTTATGTAAAGAATTTATTGAGCACCATAAATTGTGATTTCGGATACGATAACATAAATTTTGAGTCGTTAGCATTTCGGTCCGACATACTAACGTTAGTATGATAGTCTAACTCTAGTTATATATTCATTATATATATGTATCCAAGGGAATGATGTATTTAAATTTAATTTTCTAATGTAAAATTTAACCATAAGCATTGGTTCACAACTTAACATAATGCAAAATAGTAAATCTTAAGCTCACGGCACATCTAATCTCGTGTTGTAACATAAGTATCTTATGGTTTAGTATATAGTTTTCCTTTTTTTAATAAAATTATGAATTATATAAGGTTCTATATTGTTATATATATAGAATTAATAGTAGAAACAACATTTATATTAATATAAAACAAAAAAAAAGCTGGGAAAAAGATAAATTTAGAAGACACAAGGAAAATACTTAGGGATACGAATATATATATTAAGTATTTATTTTGGATTTTTTAAAATCGATGTACAAAGAAGCACTATTTTATTAATATTTTAGAGTTATTTTTGGAAAATCTAAAACAAATACTTAAAAAAACTCTAAAAATATATATTTTTTTTGTATCTCTTAGTATTTCATATGATGAATTTAATGAGAATTATAAATTAAAATTTCGGACGTGACAAAATATAATTTAGACAGTTAAAATTTCAGCGTGAATAACCGTATATTCGAATACACTATGGAACCAGTGTTTGGTATTGTCATATAGGTAGATATGAAGTGGAGGTAGGGGATGAACCCTCATGGATAAGAATCTGGTGCCATTATTGTGATGGCAACAAGCTGCCATAGTTGATCTAAATCGTCCAGATTAGTTTGGACGACTCAGATTGTTGAGTTAGACTAATATGAAAATGTTTGCATTTCGCTCCAAAATGTTAACGGTCCAAATTATATTTTGCTACGTCCAAAATTTTGATTTATGATTCCTATATATTAAATACATCATATGAAAATACTAGGGTTACAAAACTTTTTTATTTATGGAGTTTTAAAGTATTTGTTTTGGATCTTTCAAAATGACTCTAAAATATTAATAAAATAGTGCTTGTTTGTACATGGATTTTTTTAAAAAAAAAATCCGAAATAAATAATTAAAAATGTCTAAAAAATGAAATAAACAAGTAAATAATTTTGTTATGTGTAGGAAGAAAAAAAATACTATATTGATCGTATGTAACGGTTTTATTTTGAAAAACTAGTTTCAAATTTTGAATTATTTAACAAATTAAAAAAAGAGAAACAATAGAGACATAAAAAAATTGAAGGCATTGAAAGTTTGAAACCCTATCCTTTTGTTTAAAAGATGTCCAAAAATGGTGCTGGGAGTAAAAGAACTGGTGCCCGAAACACCACCGAGTTTAGACGGCATAGTCCTCAAAAAATCAAAAACATTTGTGCACCCGCAATCAATCTCCGGTATTGTACGTTTCCTCATTAATTTGATTTCATACAAATGGTACAACACAGGCAAGTAGCGCCAAATTTTCCCAAAAGAAAGAAAGAAATTAATTGAGTAACTAATACCTGGCGTCGATAGGAAAACACTCCGTAGCATTTATAGGTTAATGTATCTGTTATATTTTTTTTCAGATTTTCAATGAACACATGTTTATCAAACTAGTTAAAGAACTTATGCTTTCTTTTGGACTGAAATTATTAAATCTTACAATTTTATAATAAAAGGACTGGAAACTCGTCCCTTGTAAAGAAATTAATATAGGCCTTATAGTTTAATGGACCAAGACATTAATGTACGTCAACGGTGGTGATCAATCTATGTAAACAATTAACGACTGAGATTTTTCTTTTGGTAAAGACACCCAAGAGACAGAACTTTCACGTAAAAAAATGTATGTGTTATATCGCAAGATGTATATCAAATTAATTAGTTCGTACTATGAAAACAGCAAATTAATTTTTTTTTTGTTTGAGGGAACACAGCAAATTAGTCAGTTCATGCTATGAAAATAGGTAGAGGTGGTAGCTAAGTACCACTTCTTTCAGAAAATTTAGTTCGTACCTGGGACGGTTGGACCCACTGCCACAGCAGTATATCACATCACATCATATCATATCATATATGAAGCCCGTGCATGTACGTCTCTTTGACTTACTATCTTGGCCTATTCACCCTTCTCTTCTTTCTGTTCTTTTTTTTTAAGGAGACCTGCTCAGGCTTCTAGCTCTTCCCCCCTCTCTTTCCAATCTTCTCACACTCCATGGGAGCTTCCAGACCCATCTCAGTTCTTCTCCTCCTCTTGTGCTTCTGTGCCTGTACTGTGCAATCAAGCAAAATTGTGACGCATCTACCGGGCTTCAATGGACCTCTGCCGTTTTCCTTGGAGACTGGGTGCTGATCTCCATTCCTATGATCACCTCCAATTCTATCTAAAAATTCTGAATTTTTCATCCTTTAGTTTTTCTTAACACAAAAAAAATAACACAAGCAACGATTCTAAATTCTTGATCCTTTCATGTTAATTTCCCTGTATAAAAAAAAAAAAAAACATTTGTAGGTATGTGACAGTGGATGAAGTGAACGGGGGCAAGCTGTTCTACTACTTCATAGAGTCAGAAGGAAACCCATCTGAAGATCCCGTTGTTCTGTGGCTAACTGGCGGCCACCGATGCTCTGCTCTCAGCGGCCTCATTTTCGAAATCGGTACTGTTTTCACTATTTCGGACCCTTTTGATTTTAAAACCGGTGTATGTTTTATGTACTTCCAATAGGGGTTGTTTGGCACCGTCAAAATCAAATGGAATAGTAGAATACCACACTCTTCCAATCAAAAGTCCATGCCAAACACAAATTAGAAACTTAGAATAGTGTATAAGAATAGCTAATCCGCTATTCGGACTCCTTGGTTGAATAGCAGATTAGTGCTTCAACATGACACTCGGATTAGCAAAATAATGTGCTATTCCTATTAGTATTTTACCAAACAACATTTTTACTCTTCCAAATAGTTCAAAATATTACTATTCTTTTTACTCTTCCAATAATCACTAATCCATTTTTACTAATCGGATAGCACTATTCTAGTGATATTCCTTAATTTGCCAAACGGACCCATAGAGAATAGTAGATGAGATTAGTAAGAAAATAGTGATTTTTGGATTAGCTAAAGAATAGTAGAAATTTGGTGCTATTCGGGATAGTAAAAATGTTGGTTGGATTGTTTGTTTAGAATAGCGATGGATGGTAGAAAAGAATAGTAGCTAATCCATGTTTTACAAGGAATAGCGGATTAGCCACTATTCGGACTAATCCGGATTAGCATGTATGTGTTTGGATTACACAAAAGTTAAGAATAGCTTGCTAATCCGATTAAACTGCTATTCCATAGCAATCCAAGCGCAGCCGGAGTGTTTAGTGTTTGTACAGTATACATATGGATTGAATAAATATAAATATGCACAGCATGTCAACAGCACAAGTTGATATGGATAAACAGTTGATAAGGTTGGTGGGGATCTTCTTCCTTTTTTTTAATAGTTTTTCCTTGCAAATTTTTCCAATAGGTCCTTTGAAAGTTGTAAAAGCGCCGTACAATGGGAGTATACCTGAACTAGAATATCATCCATATGCTTGGACAAAGGTAACTTGTTCATCTATCACATTGTGATCTATGCCGCGGTTTGTTGAGAAATGTTATAGTGTATTAACATTCAGAGTACTTGTTTCTGTATTCAGAATGCAAGCATAATTTTTTTAGATTCGCCGCTCGGTGCTGGGTTCTCATACTCCTCAAATGCAAAAGGGTATGAAGTTACTGACATGATAGCTTGTTTGCAAATCCACAAGTTCCTCATGAAGGTGCGTTTGAAATTCACATTTCTTGGGTAAATATATTTACCATCAACCCAAATAACACCTTCAATTAGCTAAAGGCTAACAGGCCCTAAATGTTACAGTTTTCATGAATAAGACTTAGTGGATCATCCCCATTCCACGATCACAATGAATCGTTGAAATATTTGCTTATGCGTTTTATGAAACTTTTGACAGTGGTTTGTGGATCATCCCAATTACTTGGCACATCCTTTTTATGTTGCTGGGGATTCTTATGCTGGAAAAATCGTTCCTGTTGTCTCACAATTAATTTCTGAAGGTAAGAACTTTTGCCCAGCAGACCACAGATTGACATTAAAATAGTTCTCCAGTACATCTAATATGTCTGTTGACTAAAAAAAAATTTTCAATAGACAATTCTTTAATCCATTAGTTCTGGATGCCACGTGTTCTAATCTGGAAATTTTAGTTTCCCGGTGGTAGTTTGTAATACAAAACTATAAAAGAATTATAAACAAAGATGTATGGCATCTAGTTGATTCTTGTTAGCTAGAGGCACTAGTTGGTCAAACATTGTAACTAGAAGGAGACGTGCCACCTGAAAATGTTATCTTTCTAATTAGCTATCATTCAATTGTTTTTTCCAATGTTACTGTAGGTATTGAGTCGAGACAAAAACCGTTGTTGAACCTCAAGGTAAAATTCAAATATATATATACTTCCACTCGAACTAAAACTTCTCACAAGGGAATGTCCAACATATATACAAGAGTTTTGGAGCTAACATCTGTCTGTCTACAGATCAATTAATTATAATGTTTGTAAAGTATAAATTAATTTCTTCTACTTCATTTCAAGATCTCATTTACGGGGATTTTGGTGAACAACAAAAGCCGTTAAGATGTTGAACTTTATTAAAATGTGAACAACAAATCAAGTTCTGTATTTTGTAAACTTTAATTAAATTATTTCGGATGTGAAAGTAGGTAACATTGATATTTGACATGTTGATAACTTTGTATGAGTTGGTGTATGTCATTATTTCAAAATGCTTGTCTTTTAGTTTTTAACTTGTGCGGGATTTCTCTTGTGCAATAATTTTGGAATTTTGAAGTAGTTCCTTTTCTTTTTGAAGCTTATATTTACATTTGTTGATTTGGATATTTTTCTTGCATTTCTGATGTTTCATTGCCAAAAAAAAAAAAAAAAAACACATAAATAAAAGTTTTTGATATCCTACAAGATTCCATATGGAAAATTTATTAAGCTACTTAAATCAACATCTAGGACACTATATAGTTCGGAGCATTTGCTTTTAGCTCAAAAGAAAAATATTTTCACCAGTGTCTATTTGTGTCATTGTGTGTGCATTTATTCTAATTTTCCATCTCTCAATTTTAGGGATACTTGGTGGGAAATCCTAGCACAGGTGAAGATAATGATCTAATTTCACAAGTTCCATATGCACATGGTGTGGGAATCATATCTGATCAACTATTTGAGGTGAGTCCTATTTCATTGAAGGTTTTTCTACTAAAAATTTCACCATTTAGAGCATTATATTACAATTTAGAACATCTGAGAAGGTTTTCTAATTTAAAAGTTTAAATTGAAAATGTTACCTTTTATATCATTTATATATTGGTCAGTTGGATCTCGAGATTAAATGTTTAAAACTCCTTAGCAAGTTTAGATTTGTATGTATACCATATTCATTTTTTATTTTGTCCGTTGACATTTGTGCTCGGCATTTAGTTCTCCTATCACTATTCTTAATCGCTACAATTTGAGGATACCTGATATAACAATCACCTATGTAAACATGCTCTCAGTTATATATACATGCTTAAGTTGTATGCAAAAGATATAATATTTATTTGCCTCTTTTCTCTGTTTCTTCAGCTTACACAGAAAAGATGCGTAGGAGAAGATTATAACAATCCTAACACTGTGGGATGTGCAGAAGTTCTGGATGTTGTTTGGGGTGTAAGAATAAATAAATTCTGACTTACTTTGAGCTGTGTATTCTCCATAGATATTTGGAAAGTATGATTATATGTTTTCCTTTTAATTATGCAGCTAACGCATAAAGTGAGCACGGCACACATATTGGAACCACCCTGCATTCTTGTTTCTCCTAAACCTAAGGAAGCTATTCGAAATCGAAGATTTCTTATAGATGATTATTCCATTCAATTGTCAAAACCAGCAGAGCCTAAATTTTATTGCCGGGTATGTCTAATAAAAATAACTCATCCCTTGTTGTTGAAATAATTGAAAATCCAAACCAACTTGTTGATTTGCTCAAAGGATGCAATTATGGTATGGAGTTGCATGATCTTTTCTTACCGGTAAAACTAATACCTAAAAGTCATGTGTCTTATGCCTTGAAATGCAAAGACTACAATTATGCGACACAAGTGCTCTTGCTTTGATATAATATTAACGAGTTCAATGAGCTACTAATTTGCTTTCCCAGAATATTCTCAGTAAAAGTTTCTATTATCATACGCATCTTATTGGACCTCCTTGAATTTTACTTTAAAGGCATTATTTTTGCTCTTGCTGACAGTCCTACAGTTACTACTTGTTGTACTTTTGGGCTAACAGCAATGCTGCACGAGAAGCTCTTGGAATTGAAAAGGTGAAGTAATGTTATAGAGCCATCCACACTTCCATAAATCTTGAGAATAAAACGTGTTAGCAAAAATTACATAAAAAGCATTTTTTACATTATTTAATTGTTTTATTGTACATGGTATTTTGAAGCAGGGTACTAAGGAAGAATGGCAAAGGTGCCTAGATTTGCCATATGAAATTGACATAGATAGCAACATAAAATATCACTACAACTTGACTTCCAGAGGTTATCGTGCACTTGTCTACAGGTCCAGTTTTTTTTTTTTTTTTTTTTTTTTTTTGTGTGTACATGATCATTAGTTAGCTATTAAAATTTTAATATAAAAAATAGCTGTTAATTATATATTTATCTGAATAAATATTTCAATGATTTGTAGTGGTGATCATGATTTGGTGGTACCATTTTTGGGTACGCAATCATGGGTTCGGTCCCTGAATTTCCCTGTTGTGGATGCATGGAGAGCATGGTGTGTTGATGGCCAAACTGCTGGGTAATTTTGTTATTTCTGTTCTTCTTTCTTTTACATTCTTTTATGTTTTCATCTTTTGCTCAAACAGCACAAAAGACCTGATCTGAATTTTTAATATACTTCTCTCTCCAACATTTCGCAATTTTATGTTTTCATCTTTTACATTCTCTCAACTAGTATATGATAATATGATAGCAGTTTCTTATTTTACCAAACTAAAATGCCAGCAATTCTCTTATTCATGTTTGTTGGGTGTTAATGAGCTTTTCTTGCATACCGCAATTTATGCAGTCAAACATACCAGAATAGTTACATTGTTTACATTTATGATAAGTATGTTTTATTGTCATGTTATTCAGATTCACGGAAACATACTCGAATAATATGACCTTTGCTACAATAAGAGTAAGTTCTCTTTCCCATATTTTCTTGTTCATTCCTTGAAAAAATCTGTTAAGAGTTTTTTTTACTAAAGACTGATCTTCTAATGTAAAATATCTTTTCCTCTGCATTCAGAATGGTGGACACACAGCACCAGAGTACCGGCCGGTTGAATGCCTGGCCATGTTCGAAAGATGGATTTCGTACCAACCCCTATAGAAATGATGCCTCAATCCCTTTATTTATATTATTATTTTGAAAATACGGGTTATCTTCTACCCTTAATTTTCGTTGATGTTCTTATTAAGAGGTCTCTTGTATAGGATTGTTGGAACACATTTTGGATATGCGAAAATGTAGACAGATATATAAATTAGGACCATAGTGACAAAGGTCCTATCACAAAATAATAATATATATCCCTATTGATTGCCCCACGAAAAAGACACAAAAAAGATTTGTTTATTTACAATTTGTGAGATTGTCTCCAGTATGAGTGTATGACATGGATTGGCATTTTCCATTAGCTGTCATGTACAGAGAATTCACATAATTAATTTCATATCATTTCATTTGTCTCACTCGCTTGGTTCTTCCCCTTATTCATGTGGGGTGCGTTTGGATCGTGCAATGATTAGTAAAAGAATTTTAGAAATGTATTGTTATTCGGAATAGTATAAATGTTGTTTGGATTGTATGTTTAGATTAGTGATAGAGAAAATAATAAAAATAATAGTTTTTTTTTTTCTTTTTGCTAACCAGGCAACTACGTTCGTTAAAAAAAATTCTTATCTGAATGATCAAATAAGTACGTAATGTTACAAAAATTAATATTAATAATAATAATAATAATAATAATAATAATAAAACAACTCAAAAATGATAAGTTGAAGTACAATCCATTATGAAACAAGAACCATATCAAAAAACTTGATCAGTGTCCAATTTTTGTAAGTATCTTCCAATTTTCATAAGCATCTCAACAACAATACAAATCAAATACAGAAAATCTCGGATGAACAAGGGTCTCTATTGTCACTTTTTTTTATTTCGTCCACCTTTTTTTTTTTAATTCCATTGAAGGCATGTGGGCAGGTGGAAACTAATCCATCGCCAAGGGCAGGCAATTGTTGCCAAGTCCATGACTGAAGGAGGTGGCCATGAGGCGAGATATGGTGTCAAAAGGCAACGCATAGATGAAGGTCAGAGGCAGGTCAATGGTGAGCGAAGCGAAAAAACGTAGGCAATCGGGGTGTCTACGGCATCGTTGTGGTGTTGAAAGGTCGTTAAGGATATCAACGATATCAATTTCGATTTATATTGACGGGAATTCATGGAGAAATGGCAAACTCATTTTCTTTGTTGTTTCCAACTTTTCTCTCTCCTTTGTTGGAGGAGGAGCAAGAAAATTAATTAAAAAATGGGTTCTACTTTTTTTTGAAGGGAAGAGTCTTCCTTGTTCTTGCTATTCCGACTTCCACAAGGATTAGTGGATTAGTACTAATCTGAACTGTTCTGAATAGTAAATTGTTTGTTTGGATTGCACTCAAATGGGAATAACAATTGCTATTCCGAGAACAGCACTATTCAAAGCAATTCAAACATACCCTACTTATAAATAGTTTTAAATGCACCCAAACCACCCCCCAACCGGCCAAGTACTTCACACACACAAATCTGCCTTGAATCATGTTGTAGTGATGTAGAATTTTTTTTTTTTTTTTTTAATACCGAATTTGAAAAGAAAAATTGATTGGAAGGAGAAGCATTTGAATACATGCCTCGTGTTCAATTGCTGATCATGTCTCTCTGTAAGTGCATATACATGTATATACATATATATGCATACGGCTAGCATTAGCAAGCAACACATATCAAATTAACATCAATAACTCTACCAATGGGTATTTCATGGCTTCCAACTGGTCTAGCGGTGATCCTCGTTTGCATATTTCAACACCTTTCTCAGGCAACGGCGGGCTCTGTCGTCACTCATCTTCCCGGTTTTCATGGTCCTCTTCCTTTCTCTTTGGAGACAGGGTATGTTCATCAGCTCACACTTTCAGGACCAAATTTGTACCCTTAATTAAAAATGTACAAATCCGGAAACATAAATGGTTCAGATCTGTCTAACATAACTCCAAAAATTAAACGTAGGTACGTGACAGTAGATGAGGAGAATGGTGCGGAGATGTTCTACTATTTTGTCGAGTCTGAAGGGAATCCAAGTGAAGACCCTCTTCTGGTTTGGTTGGCCGGTGGAATAAGATGCTCCGCATTGCATCCTCTGTCCTTTCAAATGGGTAAAATTTTCTTTTGTCAAGCTTATTTTTGCATTCTGGACAACTTTTCGTCGAGTTTGCTGAAAAAATTAGATTACGAACTTACAAAAAACAACGATTCTGTACAGGTCCGGTTCGGTTTGTTAAAATACCTTATAATGGGAGCCTACCACAACTGGTCACTCATAAATATTCCTATACGAAGGCAAGTCTGTATTTTTCTAGCCCCAATTGAGTATTTTATGACTGGCTCCTCGCATATATCATAAATTTCTGTCTAGGTTGCAAGTGTTATATTTCCTGATTCTCCTGTTGGTGCCAGATTCTCGTACTCATCAAACCCGAAAGGGTACGACATTGATGATTTGATTGCTGGTATGCAGGTTGCAAAATTTATCAGGAAGGTAAAATATGCCAGATCTTCTTTTTCTTTTTTTTTTTTCTTTTTTGTTCTTTTTTGTTCTTTTTTGTTCTGCACCTTGAATAACTGATCGTAGCCGGATTATAATAAAGTTTGCATATTTATCCAAATTTCTACTCAGTGGCTTGTGGATCACCCTCAGTACCTCTCAAATCCTCTATATATAGGGGGCCATTCGTATGGAGGGAAGAGGACAGCATATATTGCAGAATTGATTTCAGAAGGTAGTTATTTTCTTCACAAATTCCATTTTTATGGAAGCAAATTGCACTATTTACCATGAAAAAACTGTTGTCTTTTGCATTTTATTTTAAGGTACCTGTTAGGAGCCAAGTCCAGCATTTCTGCTTAATCTTTTGTTTCATCTTCTTCTCTTCTCTTGTCTTTGTCCTTTTCTTTTTTCGCTAAGGGATTGAAGTTGGTCAGAAGCCACTCCTCAATTTCAAGGTCTATTTTCTGAAATGATTTTTTTGCTCTATGAGCTTCATATATATCCTGATATAATCACAGATAGTTTTCTCCCAGAAATTATGTGTATGTTACATATTTCAAATTGTTTTTGCCCATGGACTTATTGCTAGGGATATGTGATTGGCAACCCTGGCACAGGCGAGTGGTTCGATTCTGGATTTTTTGCCCAGTTTGCTCATGGCATGGGTATTATATCTGATCAGCTGTATGAGGTTTCATGTTGTACAAATTAATTCAGAATTATGATATACTGCAGGCTATGAACTACAATTGTTGCTAACAATTTTCTTTTTCTACTGTTTTCAGTCAGCTCGACAAAACTGTAACGGAGAGTACAACAAAAGTCCCAATAAGATTTGCGCAGAAATGCTAGCTGCAGTTAACAATGTAATAAATAGAAATCAACAGCTCTTCAATCTTTATTTATTAACTTTGAATATTATTTAGTATTTAATTTCCTTCTAGCCTCTGCATTAAATTTAATTGATGTTTACCGTCTCCCATGCAGTCACTCTCAGAAACCTATGCGTCTAATATATTGGAGCCGAATTGCAATACTGGAGCAAAGAGTTCTGAATATCTAGATGGTAGTACTAAAAGATATCTTACAGAAGAAGATAAAATAAGTTTGCTTCAGCCATCAGAGGTTAATTCCTTCCAGTGCAGGGTTAGTCCTCTACCCCTCTTCTTGCTCGATCGTATAACTATCATCTAAAACATCATGTGATTAGAAACTTATTTGTTAAACATTTTGCATTTAATGGTTTTCGAAATGTAGTCAGACGCTTATACGCTACAATATTACTGGGCAAACGAGAATCGAACCAGAGATGCCCTTCATATCAAAAAGGTAAAACCAACATGATCCCTTCCTATTACAAAAAGGGGGAAAAATGAAGGGAAGAAAGCATCTCATCACAGTCATTTTAACCGAATCACATTATTGACAGGGACAGTCGAAGAATGGCAACGATGCAATGCAGATCTCCCTTTCAGAGAAAATCTCCAAGGAACTCTTCAATTTCACCATAATTTAACCAAAAAAGGCTACCGTTCCTTGGTATATAGGTAAAACTATATATATATATATATATATATAAAGTACATGTCATACTAGCTATCTATTTATGAATTTTTTGATTAAATATATATACACATCATAATATATGTTAATAATAGGTAATGTAATTTGCAGTGGAGACCATGACAGATTTATACCTTTCCTGAGCACACAAGCATGGGTACGATCACTTAATTTCTCCATTGTTGAAGTCTGGAGAGCATGGCATGTTGGAGGCCAAGCCGCAGGGTATATAGGCTTCATTCAATTTCTTTACAGAACTATTAACATTAACATGGATACATCATGTATATATTTTGCTCTGGGGATTTTGCAGATTCACAATTACATATTCCAACAATATGACCTTTGCAACAGTAAAGGTACAAATATACATATGACGCCATCTTTCAAAAGCTATAATAGAAATTATGAAGGAGAATGTTGATCAATTTGTCATTTGAAGCAGGGTGCTGGTCACGCAGCTGCAGAGTACAAACCAAAGGAGTGCTTGGCCTTGCTCCGCCGCTGGTTCTCTCACAAACCTTTATAATAGTTAATAAGTGTGTACACGTCTGAGATTTAAGATCATATATCTGTAATAAGACTCTAGATCCATGATCTTCATGGACTTGAGATGTATACTGCTTTAAGAATATGTGATCCATGCAAAGAATGTCTGATTTAATCTATACCCACTGACTGGGGGCTCAAAATTTCTATAATTTGTAGTAAACTTGTGGAAACTGTATTATAGACATGCTAAACAGCCTAAGATATGAACGTAACAAAAGAATGTCTGATTTAATCTATACCCACTGATTCTCCTAGTCAAAGGGGAAAAAAAACGAAAGAAATTAAAGGTAAAACTCAGATGCATCAGATTGTTGTGACAACTGCCTATATTTCTTCGATTTTCAGCACCAGCGGTTGTCGAGGCAAGATTTGAATTAGTAGATGTATCTTTTGTCAAAACTGTTCCGGCTCATCTAGATATATCATGTCATTATGAACTTTAGCTATCCATTTGAAAATTATGGATCTTCACATTTACTTGTCGCGTCCTCCTTTGGGAAGTAGATCACGCCTCCAGAATCGCAACCGAAACTTCATACCTGTAACAAAAAGAATAATGGCATTTAATAATTCAGGTAATTTAGCAACAGGATTGCTTCATTTCCTTTATGTAACTATGCTATGTTCATAATATGTATGATATAAGAAAAATATGGAGGTCAGAATAGGTCATGAAGAAATTGTACTGTACCTCCAGGTTTTCTTGAGAAGAACTTCAGTACTTCATCAATAATCACCACCTGTAGAAACAAACACATGAATAAAAATTATTTGCTTGAATTAGTGTCAGAATTTCAAACCCATCCCAATGGGCTAATATGTCAGCTCCTGATAGGAGTAATCCACCCAAACTATTTTTTAATACCAAGTGAAAAAAGACACCACCCATCAACAAAGGTCAAATCTGTCTCAAGTAGGGCCTAACATGTCAGCTCCTGCAATAAGGAATTAGATGGGCCGGATCAGGTTCGCAGCAATTTAATTTTGTACTGCTGCTTTCAGATTATTCACGTCTGGGTTTCAGATTGTCCAGGTTTCAGTCTTTCTGGATCAGTTTGTCCCCTTTCTCCAAAATAAAGGTATCAGTGTGGGTTGGAACAGGTTACGCCTGTAAGTCCAGGTTTTGTCCTTTCTGGTCTTGGTATGCTCATGTTGGATCAGGTTAGAGTCGTTTTGGATCATACCGTGCCAGGTTTAAGTTGTTTTGGGTCACTCATCTTTCAGGTGGTGATGGCATCGGATCTCAAGACACTTTGATTACATGCTGTTAGAGGTCATCAACATTCAGGTTTTAAGACAGAAGGGGTTGGTTAAAAAAAACAAGGTTTGAGACTCCAATTATTTCTAATTGACAAGTATAAAGAGATCTCGAGCAAGACTTGATTAATTTTCAGGTTAAAGGCTCATCAGTTTGGTAGAGAAGTCCAGAGTTTTTGTCTCTGGCAGATCAGATTAGGGTTAAAAATGGTTCACATTGATCCTGGTCAATTCATGAGCCGGTGTGTTGGGGTTCAAGGCATACAAAATGAAGTCTGAAAGACAGAAAAGCAAGTCAAAGAAACAGTTGCCCTTATAAGCATTGATATTTCAGTGAATAAAGACAAAAAAATACTTACAGGAAATGAGAGGTAGATCACAGTCTTCCAGTCAGACCATGAGAGTGGAGTCACCTAAAAAATTATAACCACAGCGTTGACTTATCAGAATTTTCTGTACTGAATATCGACGAGTGTATAAAAAATGAATTAGACAAGTCAGAGGTAAAAAATAAAAGGATGCACACCGAAAAAAGTACAGAAAGTGGTTCGATGTAGAGTATGGATATATGAAGGAGCATCGTCAGAACAATGGACCCCAAAAGCCACGGGTTACTCCATGGAGGAATTTTTCTGCCACATGACATTGGTAGATTAACAATAAATAATTTAATCTAGAAATTATGACATACATGGAAGACTACTTTCTCCAAGGCTCTTTATATGACTGCATACTTACAAGAGAGACTGGTTTTCACTTAGGTTATTCAAGGCATTAAACATCTCGACAACAACTAGCACAGTCATGGAGACAGTTGAAGGATGCTTATCTTCAAATACACTGCATGGGAACGAGGTCTGTCTCATGGCACACGAATCAAAGTTCACCTGAAACAAATTTATATACATATGTTAACTTAATCTTCTTTCATGATAACACAAATAGGTGGGAATAGCAGCCAAAACATCATATACCAGTTCAGAATATGGCACGTGAGGACCATCGTCAGAATAAACAAACCACCAAACAAATCCAGCAACAGTTGCAAGCCCCACATAAGCTGAAAAACAGTAGTCAAGTATTTATTTGTTAGAATCACAATAATAAAACTTATGCACATCCTGATATCTTTAAGTCTCTTTCATCTTCCCTTTTCCTTCTGGTGACAGTTTGGAGACCATATATACACGGTGAAACAGGAATATAAGTGTTGTATATATCTTCCCTTTCATCTTGATTTTATTTCATGTAATTGTCACATTTAGCTCAGATGCAGAATACACACTACTTGACATACCTCCAATTACCAAATAGCGGAAGAAAAGCCACCCACTGACAACTGCTTCATTGACCTGATTTACAGAAACCAGAGCATGCATGTTTTGGTAAGCAAATATTAGTAAAAATTTCTAGTTGCTGGAGGGAAAGGGAGATGGCAGTTCTTAGAAGGAAGTACCTTGCGGGGTTTGGCAGTCATGACATCACTGTCAGGTTTGTTAAAACCAATTGCTGTAGCCGGCAAGCCATCCGTCACAAGATTTACCCACAGAAGCTGGACCTTCATGTATCAAGAACATGCACAGAAATCATTGTCTTATAACTGCATTTTTTTTTTTTTTTGTACAAAAAGAAAAATACAAAAAATAGAGAAAAAATTACTGGGATGAGAGTATCAGGCATGCCAAGCACAGCAGCTACGAATATACAGACAACTTCTCCAATGTTAGAAGATATCATGTATCGAATGAACTGCTTTGTGTTATTGTATATTGCTCGTCCTTCTGCAACTGCCTATAACATTATATTGCAATAACCAGTTTTATCATGTTTAATTACGACTATGCACCAATAAGGTTTTTTTATATATTGGAAGTTGAAGGAGACTTACAGCTACAATGGAAGCAAAGTTATCATCTGCCAAGACCATATCAGAAGCACTCTGAAATTTTTATCAGAAATCGTTAATTTATGCAGACATATATTTTTCTTTCCAAATATCATTAGTGAACATGTGAATGTTATCTATAAGTTGGACAGAATAAACCTTTGCGACGGCAGTGCCTGATCCCATAGCAATACCGATGTCAGCTTTTTTTAGGGCAGGTGCATCATTTACACCATCTCCTGTCATTGCCACCTTGTACATTACATAGTACAATGGTTAAACTCAAGACTCAGCCAACAATTTTCTACTTAGTGTTCTCATATAACAGAAAGAACTATTTAACAACATTAACAAAAAAATGCAACCTACCACTTCATTCTGATTTTTCAGTGCTTCAACAAGCATCTTCTTATGTGAAGGCTCAACTCTTTGATATATAAAAGAAAAAAATGGAACGTGAGTTTTCAAAGAAACATAACCAGAGTAAAAATGGAGTGAGAGAATAGAAGCTGGAGGTGACCTAGTGAAAAGCACCATTCTTTGTAAGGCAGCCATTTTAAGGAGAGAAGGTAAACTGTCGAACTCAGAAGCAGTGTAGGAAAGGCCATTCAGATCTCCCAAACCATCGAAGGCTCTAATTTGTCGGCACAAGGATTCTGCCGTTGCCTAAATAATCAATATTTAAATATAAACCGATGCAAGTTATATCACAACATGTCTGCTAGGGTTTGTTAATTCAAGGTGAAAAACTAACTTTGTTATCTCCAGTGACAACAATAACACGGATCCCGGCATTCATGCATGACTGGATAGCCCCACGTACTTCTTCCCTTGGTGGGTCCAGCATTCCAACCTAACACCATATTAATTTAATATAACTATTTTCTTATGATGTCATTGGTTCAAACCAGAAGCCAATTACAAGAACTAATACCAAGCCAATGAAAGTGAGATCTGTTTCATCATCATAGGAAAGAGCTTGCAGGCCAGCTCGCATTCTTTTCATTGCCAGTGCCAGACACCTTAGAGCATCCATCCCCGCAAAACTGTCAATTACATTCAATTATGTTATCACAACATGAATAAAACATTAATGTAACAAAAATAACAAGCACAGTTGAATTTCTTATATAGACTATTCTACATGTAGGTCTAAATCCAAAATATACACAGCTAAGTTTCTCCATAACTATTTCCAACAAAATCAGAGCTGAATATAAAATTTTGTGTTATCTTCATGAATTGAATAAATTTAGCTGAATAGAAAATAAAAATGTTACTGGACGCAGGGCCAACTTCTGAATATTAAACATGATATTCATTTCTGCTATACTCGTATAATATGTTGTAGCCTAAAATAAAAAAGTTATGTTGCAGAAAAAGGCTAATTCTAAATTATAGCGTGCACCAATTGAAAATACTGAAAATTAATAAAAAAAATAGCCTATATCAGTATATTGTGTTGCCAAAATCTTTGCAACAAAGAAAGAAAGAAAAAATAAAGGGGGCTGCTACCTTTGGAATCTGGAGTTAAGCTCACTCCGAATATCAGGGGTCAATGGGATAGAAGAACCATCACTATTGCACAATATATGAGTACACCGAGCAAAAATGCTCTCTGGTGCACCCTTAGAGAACATTATGTCTTGGTCCTTCCAGCTACATAGCACACTCATCATCTTGCGGTCCCGCGAGAATTCCAGCGTGCTTATCTGTTTCCAACAGTAAACAATTCAGATACCAACAATAGAAAATAAACATACCACTCTTTAAAGACAAACAAGATTGAAAAATGAACCTTCATTAATTGTAAAAAAGAAGATAACAAAGAGGTGAAATTCATATACGATTACCTTTTTAAACTGGTTCTCCCAGTATTTGTTACAGTATGAAGCTCGCTCTAACTTTGTCAACATATTCAGTGCCGTAGGCATTGAATCAAATCCTGGAAGACCAACCTAAATAACCGAGGTTTAGAATTAGGTTTACAAATTCTGGAAGACCAATCTGAAAAGTTAAAGTTCTAAATTTTTCATGATAATATTTCAAATACGCATCAGAAGCAACCACAAATGTAATCTAACTCTCACAAGCATATTCTGTCATTTTTTTCTGGGATCAAACCTGCATATTTTTTTTTTGACAGTTTTGACATAAGAAGCTAACCTTCTCCACAAGTGTACGTAGAGCAACCTCAGTCGACTCCCCTATTTTTTCATACATCTTTTTGTCAGGATTGTACTGTAGTATCGACTCATTACAGAGGGCCGAGCACATTGCTATGTGAATAAGGCATGGCAATTTTGCAGGAAACTCGAGCTGATTAAAAGTTTTGGTAACACATGAGTGATTAGATCATCGCAACTTCAAAACTGATCCCTTGGAAAATCTTCACAACATTAGAAAAATGATGGCTACCTGTACTCCTTCATTATCATAAATAAGCCCCTCAGGGGCATATGTTGTTCCACTGACGGAGTATTCATCCATCATTGGTTGATGGTATACGGATTTCATGAAACAAATCTACACAAAAATACACAGTTTTATGCTCAGCTAGCACCACAGCACTTGAATAAAAGAAGTAATTAATCACGAGGAGAAAAGAAAGGGAGGGACCTTAGAGACAGACATCATGTTTGTCGTGAGTGTGCCGGTCTTGTCAGTACAAATGACAGTAGTGCAGCCTAAGGTCTCCACAGAAGGGAGGGTCCGCACTATCGCATTCAACCGAGCCATCCTCTTTGTTCCCAGTGCCAAGCACCTAAAAGTTATTATGAATATGCATTAACTAGCTTTGTTTATAAAAGAAACACAGAAGAACAGGGTAAACGAACTAGTACGTTGTAACAACGGCAGGTAAGCCTTCAGGAATTGCAGCAACAGCTAAAGCCACAGCAACCTACAGCCAAGCAATTGCAGTCATGTGACAAGATAATGTGATGCACAAGTATTCATGTTGTATGCATGAACAAAATGTATGAAAATAGAAAAGACTAAATTAAAATACCTTGAAATAATGAATAGCACCACGTAAAATGCCACCATGTTGAGGATCATGAAAATGACCAATGTTTACCACCCAAACAAGCACACATATCCCAGCAATAACCTACTTTTTTTGAGAAGCATGAGATCAGATTATTTAATTTTGATTATAATAATATGAAATAATGCCTAATGCATCTTTCAGTATCATAAATGTCAATACCTTTGCCAAAAATGTGCCAAATTCATCAAGTTTCTTCTTCAGTGGTGTCATTTCCTGTAATCATAACAGCTTACAAGTCATCTTTGTAGAATAAAAAATGCTGTAAAAAAAAACAGTAAAACAATGAATACATATCTGTAACTCTTTGTTGAGGACATTGTTTGCTAACAGTTCATTGATTATGCTTGTTCTTTAGGTGCATTTTGATTGCAGAAAATCAAGGAATAATAGAGAGAAAATAGAAAGCAAAAAGATACATCATCTGTATGTAACATGGCATCACGAATGCTACCCATAGCAGTGTTAGAACCTACACCAATCACAACAGCTCTCGCCCTTCCAGCAACTACCACCGTCCCCTATGCAAACAAAAAACAAAAAATCCATTTTTTGTACTTCTTACTTGCAAGATCTCTAAACATTTTAAGAAATCTAAAGAGACATACAGAGAAGAGGATATTTGTTTTGTCTTGGTACACTGCATTTGTAGCTACTGAGCACTCCAATTCTTTTGCCACTGAACAGCTCTCACCTATACATAGTGGCATGAGTAATAAGGATTATTGGTCAATTCAACTATAATGCCTGCAGCGATATAATACTCTAGATTGATAGGAGCGTCACCAGTAAGGATGGCCTGGTCAACACGCAGCTGATTGCTCAAGATTTCAACCATTCTCAAGTCAGCAGGAACCTTGCAGCCAACTACATTAGACACCGAAATCATGAGTTTGATCAATTGTTCTTGTTGAGAAACATATTTTTCTTGTTGGAAAATTGTTTTACAACCATATGACCAAGCTCAGTCAGTAAAGCCACTCAGTTTGTGATTCAAAATAAGATTAACAAAAGTACCTCCAACTTCTACAATATCTCCAGGAACAAGCTCTGTTGCCGGAAGTATGGAAAAGCAACCTATTAATTGAAATATACAATGATTATAATATATAGAAAAAATAGGATAATTTAAAATGAGCAAACAACCAATAAATCTTGTGATATCTTTTAGCAGGGATTTAAATGACTAACCTATATGCTTTTTTTTATATTTAACTGATTGACCATATAAATTTTCTATAATATCTCACATTTCCATATGAAATAAACACAGTCTACAAAAATTTAAGGTATCTTAACCAAATCTGAATTCCACAGGAGAGCTTATTTACCATTTCGTAGAACCGTGGCAACATCTGCTTGGTATGCCTTCAGCTCCTAAAATTTTAACAATTATTCAAGACTCAGAAACAAGACAGATGATGTCCAGTCATGTACAAGATTCGTCAATGCGAAGTACAATTTGAAATGATATTCCCTAATAAATTTAAGTCACCTCAAGTGCTTTTTCTGCATTTGTCTCAGTTATTACCCCAACAGCTGCATTTGCTGCCAGTATCATGAATATCACCTATATATGGTTAAAATTCATAAATTATTACAGATAAATAAAGGAGCAGCATTTCAAGTACACTTCTTCAGTCAATCATTATATCAGATTCCAGTTTGTTTGGAAAAAAAATATAGGTTTCTGGTGTCTGATAATCAATCCAAGAACGATCCAGCACCAACATACCAATAACACTGAGCCAAATATGACACCAGGAATGTCATCATTTATGGTAGAAGAAGGGACTTACAGATGGTTCAATAATCGCACTGAGACCGGTCTCTCCATTCATTTTAGCCAGAACAAATGATATAACAGCTGCCGCTATCAATATTTTCACAAGCAAATCGTCAAACTGCTTCAAAACTAATTTCCAAAATGGAGTACCTGCGTCACCATCATAGAGATCATTAGCTGTTAATACCAAAATTCCGCAATTTAAGTACCTTCACATTCGTTACTGGATGCCACATTTCATTTCGCTCCTTGTCCAGAAGCAAGCAACATAAACGGTTTATAACACATTGTCAGTGAAAGATCAAACCGTATTGCAGTCAACATTCTCTAAACTTACTTTGTTCTTGAGGCAGAACTGCAAATCCAATCGCATGCAATGGAAGGAAAACACTAGTCAGTACATTAGGGATTCAGCACACGCAGCTAAATTCTACATAAATTGATCAAAGCATAAAACATTACCGTTTCTTCCGAAAATCCTAGCATGATCAGCAACCTAAGATCCACAATTACAAACACTCCATCATCAAAATGACATAATGAGTTAGATTAAATTAAATAAAAGGACAAGCTGAGGGAAGCGAAACAAGTGACCTGAGAATCGGAGAGTCCCTTGTTAGGATCGACGCCGAATGCCGCCAGTACCTACGACATTACAACAAACCAGATCCTCTCATTTCGTCTAGCTGTATCAACTGGTAAAGTTATGATAACTAGAGATTCAGGCGGTGTTACCTCGGAGACGGATTTGGCATACGCGTTATCCATGGACGGAGCGGGGGAGGGGGAGAGGAAGAGAGAGGCTCTCTTCTCCGAGTGGGCAGGCAGAGACCAGAGAGTGAAGAAGAAAGGAGAGAGATCGTAGATCGGGGCGGAAGAGAGCGCCGGAGGCAAATGGCGTCTGGGCTACGGAGATCAGTGCGTCTGGGTCCTGCCGTACGGAGTGGGACGAGTCACTGATAACTGGGACCGACCCACTGATCGCCTTGGCGAGTGCTTATCTTATCCCCTGCAATACTGCCAGTTGCAATTAATCACGTGGGCCGTTGGATTCGTGTGGGCTCTGATCTCGAGACAATCCAACGATCTATATGATAATTCCCTTTAGCGACTTGGTTCTGTGGTCTTGGTGCGGCGGATAGTCGGATCTGCGTCTGCCTCAGTGACTTGGGAGTTGGGATGGTTGTATCCGGATCGGGACGTGGAGATACTGTGAGCTGACAGGTGGGTGTGTCCTATGTGCTACTTTAGTCCGGGTCTATTTAGTAATTTCTCTTGTTTTGGGCGTTTCCGATTATTCAGTATGAGTATTTATTGTTGTTTGACCCCCTTCATATTTTAGGATTTTGATTTAGTTTGGTATCTTGCAAATACAAAAAGAGGACTCGGACTTCAGTTCAGTTTCCAAAGCATTATTATTATATTATTATATTATTATATTATAGTAACAAGATCCTCAAGCAACGAATTGAGATCTATGCAGGAAGTGATTATTGGGTCCGTACCTGTAACATAAAAAGGTTCACGAATCATTCGTTACTCGTTAGTAGTTTCCTTTTTTTTTACTAAAGCATAATAACTCTAGCATGATATTATCTAATGATATATAATATATTTTATTCACAAATAATTTGAGGATAATATATATTATTCACAAATAAAAACATATTATATGCATTTTAAAAGAAACTTTATACTATTTTATTTGGTTTTCATTGATACTTTAACATAATTTTATTATATATTATATAAGCGGAGTTATTTCCGAATAATACCCGAATCACAAAATTTTTAACCTCACTGAATAAATTTTGAATCACTTAATTGTTACTACTAGCAAGAAACCATTTTTTTTTAATAATATGCAGTAGAAATGGAAATATAAAATTATAAAATTGGGTGCAGCGTCACAACCTCTCTATCTTAGAAAGGAGTGGAGGTCGAATCCTGTCGGTCAAGTACGCTAGAGCAGGAGCGAAGTGTTGCAGTTTCTTTATTTGAGGCTATTAATTAAATAGAAAAGTCATACCAAACCACAAAGAACAAAAGTGAAGTTGAAAAGTAATGTTTTTTCTTTCCTTCGGTCACAATGAGAGGAAACGAGAAAAAAAAAATCGGACTGAAAGAGACAACGGTGTGTTCGAAGGAAAAAGTGTTGGGAGTCAAAATGCAGAAAAATAAAAAAAGTCATCAATTCGATATATGGGAATATGGAAATACTTTTTTTTCTCCATTTCAGAGGTAAACCGGGAACAAAAGAAAAGTACAGTCCTTACATGAAAAGTAATTTTATTACATTGGAAAAAAAAATTTGAAAAGGTTCGAAATCTGTTGTCGTCGACTTATTGCTAATCATCTTCTTGGGTGTGTTTGGATGGTGCAAGGATTAGTTCAAGAGTAATGATATTTGGGTTAGTAATCGAGAGTAGTACGAGGTTAGTGCTAACTCGAGAAACGTGTGAGTAGAACTAACTTTTTACTATTCCGGTTAGTAAAATGTTGTTTGGATGGTAACTTTAAAGTAGTGATGGAAGAAATGAATAAAATAATAAATTTTTCATATTTTCTTTAAAAAAATATAATAAAATAAAATATTGTAATACCTTAAAAATACTACAAATACTAAAATATCGGAAAGTGGGGTTTTTTATTTTTTATTTTTCCGTTCACAAGTGAGCTGTTTAGCTCAAATATCTTTTGAGTTAGCAAATTAGTGCTACTCGAGTACTATCCAAAATTTCTAATATATGTTTGGATAGTAGTGGACTTTGGGTTAGCAAAGCTACTCAAAAAGTAGTGCTAACCAGACCCATCCAAACGCACCCATCCCTTTTATAATATATCTAATTTAGGATGGGATGCTACAATGTCATGAACAGTAAATTTTTTTTTTTTCTAATCCTTCAAGGCTTCAATAGTGTCTTATCTTAAGTAGTTAGAGAATAATCTAGAAAGTATAATTGTTGATATTAGAAATGTAAACAAAAAATATACAAAATGTAAGCTACAATATTAACTAGAAGTTTTAAACTATGAAAAGAGATTGGTTGACAATAGTTATCTTTGACAATAGTTTTTTTTTGAAAAAAATATGAAAAATTGTACAAATATATTATTTGACTTATAAATTGATTGCATCTCAAGTTTCAATAAATTACTCTTTTATAGCTTATCAAAATTATACTTTTTAACTATTGCAAATTAATGAATTATTAATATAATATTAAATAACACTTACATTAAATATAATTAAAAATATATCCAATCTATAAGGTTAAAAGAGATATTGTCCCCATCATTAAAAATAGCAAACAAATTATAAAAATTATAAAATTTGGTTTGCTAGTATATTTTGATATAAAGATTAAGTTGAGCAGTTCGGATCGACTATTTGGACACCGAAAACGGAGATACGGACCGCATAGCACGGTAAAACCGTGATATGCATATTATTGTAGCATAACTCTATATATATATTTATATATAGAGGAGGATTCTAATGCCTCAATTTTTTGTGCCTCAATCATACCTCAATTTTTCAAATTTCAAATAACTCAAAATTTAAAACTAATTTTTCAAAACAAAACTGTTAGATTTGATCAATATGATATTATCTATATGCACATAACAAATTTTTACATTTTTTTGTTTTATTTTATATAAATTAATGAGTTATAAAAATCAACGTCTAGAAGTTGCTCAAATTAGTGTATTTTTTTGAAGCTCTTGATGTCAAATAAAATAATATTTAAATTTGATGATTTTTTACATATACATAAATGAAATGATATTGATTACATCTAACGATTTTGTTTTGAAAAATTAGTTTTACATTTTGAGTTATTTAAAATTTAAAAAGTGAAGGCATGATTGAGGCACAAAAAATTGAGGCATCAGAACCCTCCTCATATATATATATAGAGAGAGAGAGAGTAAAACTAGTGTGCTCTTAAGCTCATGGGAGCCTCCCGTGAGCTTAACACCAAAAACGTATCAAATCATATCCAAATTTTGATTTATATGGCTCATTAAATTTTTTATATCAAAATATCATAGGATACAAAAATTTTCCGTTTTTGAGATTTTTAAGTATTTGTTTTGTATTTTTTAAAGATGACATAGTTTTATACATTATTTTATTATTATTTTGATGTCATTCTAAAAAATTCCAAAACATATACTTAAGAAACTAAAAAAATGGAAAATTTTCGTATCCTATGATATTTTGATATAAAGAATTTAATGAGCCATATAAATCAAAATTTGGATATGATTTGATACGTTTTTCGTGTTAAGCTCACGGGAGGCCCCCGTGAGCTTAAGAGCACACTAGTTTTACTATATATATATATATATATATATATTTTCATAGTTCATGTTTTTTTGTTTTTATTTCTTTTTTAAGAGTTGAGGTTACATTTCAGTTTTTTCTAAAAATATGAAACTACCGCCGAAGTAACACGAGGCACGTATATAGTATTAATATAATTAATACTATAAGTAATACTAACTAAAAAAAACCAATAGACAATGCAAAGCAATGTTTCAGCTGTCACCAATCCTATTATAGTATATATAATCTTGGATGGGTTGCTACAGTAGAAGGAACAGTAGAAAGAACAGTATCGTGAACAGTGTTTTTTTTTTTTTTTTGTAAGATCCTTTAGAGGTGGCAAAATCTGACCTCACCTGAAAAACCCGTCTGACCCGAGTTTCAGAGAAAATCAAACTGATCCGAACCCAACTCGGGAATAGAGGTGCAAAATCTGACAAAAAATGAAAAACCCGCCCGACCCTACAGTGTAAGGAACAATGCTACAATTTTTTTTTTTTAAGACCAACATCATTTGATATCTGATCTTTCAGTGATCCAGTTCGCACAAAACCAAATGATGGTATTCAGATACATGAATTTAGTATTATTCGTACCAATTAGCAAAAAAATAATAAAAATCATTATTATATGAGATGCCAAAATGTGTGAATGACATGAAGCTTCTATAATTGAAAAATTATTTATGATATGGAATCACATATTTAATAATTTATTTTAATCCGACATGAGGCTTTTAATAATTTATTTTAATCCGACATGAGGCTTAAACAAGAAAAAAATTTAAGATAATATCACTAATAAATTCAATTTTATGTAATGAATTTTAAATGCTTCTATTTATTTTTTTATAAGTTTGGTTAATCTTTCTGTCATAAGTTCCTGAATGCAAGCTATTGAAAATTAAATTCATGTTACTCATTTCTCACTAAATATCATTTGAAAAGATAAATTTAGTCATATTTATTAATAATTTAATAAAATTACTTTCATTTAAATATTTGAAAAGATAAATTTAATCATATTAACTAAGAATTTAATAAAATTAATTTAATTTGAATATATTATACGGTACGATGGTTTGGGTCACTATACCATAAATTTTTTTATGACTTTTCATAGTATATTTATTATAACAATGTATTTTAATTAACATCTAAACAAAGTACAAAAACCATAATAAGGTAATATTAGAGCTATATAATTGAAGCGTATAGATAATCTAAAATATCCTGATCCAATTTCCTAATGCGGATGGAAAACTTTACAAACTTTATAAATTTAGCAATAATTCCAAAATATATACATAATTGAATAAAAAAATACAATATAAAGTCATCAATAATAAATATCATCAAAAATTTATCCTAACTTATCCCGATCGACACGGCCGAAGCAACGCGAGACCATTACTCTTGTTATAAAAAAAGCCAAAACGCTTGTATCATTTTCAGTTTTCAAATATTTTCAACTCCCATGGTTCGATTTTTTTGGTGGGGGGGGGGGGGGGGGTGCGGGACACGTGTTAAGATCTCCCCGGCCAGCTGATACGAATTGCAAAAGGCCCAAAAGTATCAACAAGTGAACGAGCGAAAAGAATGGAATAAAACTGCGAATTAGTCTGCGACTCGGTGGAAACAAACGGGTCCGAACTGTGGTTTACAAATCCAACCGAATCCGATAGTCTAGCTACGGGTCCGATAGTGCCAAAATGGTCCGAATGGGCGACCCGAAGCCTGGTTGAAGTAGCCCATGCCTGAATTACGGCCCGATTGGTACCGCGGCTTGGCGGGTCCGGCCCGAAGGCTCATTTTACAGCCCGAAAACTTCTCCAGGCGCCTCTTCTTCTCGCCCTTCTTTCTTTCTTTCTTACTGACCTTCTTAAAAAATCCAACAGTTATATGAAAAACATATAACATACGATTTTTTTTTTTTCAAATATAGTTCTAGAAGAACAAGCTTATAATTAATTAAAAATTTAAAATTGACAGAAATATTATACAAACCAAGGAAATTACATGTTACCCTGAGGCCTGAGCAGTGCCAATTTCCAAAATAGAAAATATTATTTTGTATGTACAGTGTTGCTTGTAATTTTGCAGGGAGTCCTGTATTCTATATTTCAATAAATGCGAGCTATCAATAATGGATAAATACGGCACACATACGTACAGATTGCGGACGATGATACTACGCCGCGCGATTTGCCCCCAGGACTGTATGATGCGCTGGCATCATGGTCTGAATGGGCCTCATTGTAATACAGACTTGAGAACAGGGATTAACGGGCAGCCCGTTATGCATATCAGTGGAGGCCCTTGATATCAGGGGATGTGTACAGTCGGCCTAGTAAACATAAAATACGAAACTGTGGGTGAGCTGAGACATGGTGTTTTCGTGACATTGATCATATCAGTGGAGGCCCTTGATATCGGGGGGGGGGGGGGTGTACAGTCGGCCTAGTAAATATAAAATACGCAACTGTGGGTGGGCTGAGACATGGTGTTTTCGTGACATTGATATGTGGGCGATGTTATCGCCGTGTTGGGATATGTGCCACAGATATGCAAATTCAAAATCGTCTTGGGCTGTGATAGATTAATTTGAAAAGGTTTCCCTCCCATCGGGCCAGACTTGTATATAGTGTAAATGTTTTGTAGTCCGCTGAAATCACCTCTTCAAATCTAGCTTTTCAAATTCATATCTTGCGGACTGTTGAAAATGAGTGAGTTCACATATGCTGGTCTTAGCCTATCCCAATTATCAAACAGCGACCTGAAGTTCAGCAAGGAAACAATGAAGTAAGATGACATTTTTTTCCAATGCAATTTTACCTTATTGAACTGCAACTCTGATCCGGTTACTCACTTTACTTAATTTCAATTTTGCAGAGGAGATACAAGTGGTATGCCGCATGTTTTTGCTAACCGCAGACCGGCGAACAGCACCGATATGAAGGAATTGGAAATGTCAACAATTGTTCATATTGAGAGGAATCCTGATAGTTATGTCTGTATCCACAATGTCCAGGAGATTATGAGGAAGAATGATGACATAAAATCTTCAGTTCTGAAATGGAAACCATACAATGATAACAAGTTCTTAGTAACTTTTGAGAATAAAAAACTGAAGGACGACTTCCTGGCAACAAGCAGTGTTGTCTACTATGGAAATACTTGTATCAGGTTCAATCCTTTCGAGCCTAATGAAGGAAATAGGAGAAACGCACTGAAGTTCAAGGTGAATTCTTTTACCGTGGTTGTATTTACATATGTGTTTTACATATCAATCAATATTATGAAAGTAACTTCGTATAATAAATTGTAGGTGTGGCTTGTAATAAGGGGATTGCCAGTGCAACACTTGTGCTACAAAACAGCTGAACTTGTTAGTTCCCGGTATGGCAGACTGTACGCATGTGATTTGGAGATGAAGGAATCATTTGTTGGTGCGTTCCGTATAATTATTGAATGCAATGACATCAGTAGTATAGATCCCAACGTGGTCTTCCACTTTGAAGATGATGGTGAGACTGTCATTACTATTCAAAAGAAATATCTGTGCACAGTGGAGCACTACAAATCCATGAAGTTTGATGAGCAGCAGCTTACCTTTGAAGAAGTAACCCATGCCTTGCTTGAAGCAAAGAAACTTACCCCTCTAAACTGATATTGTTAACTTAGTTTTATGGTTTTTTTTTATAGTCTCATCTTAATCGAAGGGACTTACCCTGCTTATGTACTGTTGTTTCGTTGGGGAGTTCTTGTTCGTTTCAGTACTTGTTAAGTAATCATCTTTATCGTTTTAATGAATTTCAGTTACATATGGTTGTGCTTATATTATTAAATTTAGTATTGTACTTTATTTTATGCAATGGATATATGCTGTTTAACAACATTAAAAAAAAGTAGCAGCAGATTATCAAAAGGGACAGGAAATTAATGAATAAATAAAGAAAGTAGAATAAATTGCCTTGCTAAGTGATAGTCTGAAAAACACTTGTAAATATGAATGTCGTACGAGTGAGACAAACAAGATACCACTCGATATTGTCGTACCAGTCAGGCAGACAGAATACCCATCGATACTTCCCTACCAGTCTTATGTATCGTTGTTTCGTTGGGCACTTCTTGTTCGGTTCAGTACTTTGTTGTTAAATACTCATTTGTACCATTTTTATGAGTTTCAGTTACATATGTTTCTGCTATTATTATTAATTTTACTATTGTCCTTACTTTTATTATGTGATGGATATATGTTGTTTGAGGAAATTAACAGCATGAACCAAAAAGTAACAACAGATTCTCAAAAAGAACAGATAAAGAAGGAAGGATAATAAAAAGATTAGAATAAATTGCCTTGCTAAGTCATAGTTCGAAAGACAATAGTAAATATCACTGTCATACCAGAGAGAGAAACAAAATACCACTCAATACTATCGTACCAGTCAGACACACAAAATACCCCTCGATACTTACCTACCAGTCCGACACACAAAATACCCCGAAGTACTTCCGTACCATTCAGACACAAAATACCCGTCAATACTACTAAGTATAACTAAACAAACTGCTTGGCAATAATATCGTAGAAGGTGTACACACGAGACTTATTGATATAAATCTCATCAAAAACAAACTCATTCCCTGTGATAATGCACTCCATTATCTTCATTGCATAGAGGCCGCAATCTTTGAAGGTTCCTTGCTGCACTCTGTTAATCCATTCTACCTGCCACGATTTCATGTCCTCTCTTCCTAGATGCAGGGATATGAAAGGCCTCCATTCTTCAATAGTTTGGGTGACCTCATCCATGTAAGGCTCATTTGTTGCTACAATGTTGTGAACATTTATGCATATCTGGTTGAAATAAAAAACTACCATAACCCAATGTTGATTTGAACAAACAGGTAGAAAAATGTAATTAAGGTTGGTAGGTGGTCAGTCTAAGATTATTTTCATTGTTTCTTTCTGCATGGTAACCAGATCCGTGCAACCATCATGCATCTGTAAAAAATAGAAAACACCATGTTATGTAATCCAGATGTGTGCAATAGTATTTACTCGATCTTTAGATAATGTTAACAATTTGAAACTTACAGCAAGCCAGTGATCGATGTAATACCAGCTAGTACTGTTATTTTTGAAGCGATCAAGCAGTAAAAATGCAATGGCATCCAATGACTAACATTTCATGAAGCAGTACTATTAATTTAAATTTGTTTTCAGAGAACATGACAATATTTTTTACATTGTATTACAGCAGAAGTGTACCTTAGCATGAATCATATCACCCATCAAGAGCTGGAACATATTTTTGTGAGTAACCATGGAATTCCCTATAGTAAGAGGCTTATGTACTGTTGGAAGGCACTTCTCATGAAACCAGCATTGTATCAGGCGTCGGACATTTGGTGGCATCTCCGCCCTGTACGTATAATGTGGTCATAGCGTGGATTAGGCCATCCAATTGTTAATTCGACACCATAGTGATGACCAGCTATCACATCTACTGGTGTGTCAAAGGGGCTCGGCAATTCAGCAGTGCCATAATTGAAATGGAAGGATTGACCTAGACATATACTTATTATTAGAATGATATACATGAATATGTACATTTATATTTTGTATTCAATAATTACTGTCGAGTAGCATTGGCTGGCAGTCAGGCACTTGCAGCGGTGGCTCTTCCATATCTTGGGTGGTAGCTATTGGCAGAGAGAAACCATGCATCGGAGAGTTAACCACGAAATCCAACAACAACTGCAGATCCTCATTGTCATCGTCGTTTCGAAAACAAGCAGGTGTTTTGTCAAAGATCGCTGCATCTGACATGCAATGGAGATTAGTAGTAGCCTCCGTTTGATTATTCTGATTTTCTACAACAATACATACCACACAACATGTACCATTAATTTAGTGAAATAATAAGAGTATAATTAGCAAACAAATATCATTAATTTTCATTACAATAAATATAAATAACAGAGTTTTAACGTTTGGACCTTCACTGCCAATGCTCATTGGAGTTCGGATGTGCGGTGTTTCTATAATTATAAATAGAAAGTTTCAGAGATGATGTTACAGTATTGAATGTATTAGGCACTAATCAATTAGAATTATCTTAACTGTCTGATGCTTCATTAAACTTCAAAATCAATGATCCATCACAGTTCTCTGGGCTTGGTAATAGCAGCGACGTCCTCTGATCATGGCAATGAGGAAAGGACGAATTGCTTCCTTTATCGGAACTAGACCCCGAAGTCATGTTCTTGAAATAACTCACTTGTGCTGAAATTGGTGTCCCCTCAACCATAGCATTAGCTACACTCGATAATGGCTCGTATACCTGTATTGGCTCCTCTTGTTGTTCATGATAAACTGAATGCTCCGGCTCTGTTGAGATAATCAATAATAATTAATATGTTAAAACTAAGATAAGTAAGTGCACCGGGTCCGTAACATTGCCTTACCTCTTATGGGCCTTCGCCCTGAGGGAGCCATATGCTGTTGTGTTATATCCGTCTCTGGTATCTTTGCAATGTATTCCTTTAACTCTGATAAAATTTGTCCCATTGCATTACGCGCAACTCCTAAAAAACAAGGGAACAAGTTAATTAGATATACTCTTAAGAAGCAATACTATATATAATTTATTTCCTTTAATGTAGTTCTACCTCCACGAGACAAACCTCCATAGGACACTAGACGTGCGAGATTGTTAAGGATGTGACTAAGTGTGGAGATGTCAACAGCATTGATTCTGTCCGGTAATTGAATGCTGTCACAGAAGCATTGCTTGGCCATTTCTCTTTTCAAAATAAACACCCAACCTTCCTCATGATTTGGAATCAGTGGACCAAATTTGAAGTTGTCTGTATTAAGCCAATCAAATACCGCCTCAGCTTGTTTTCCCTTCAAGGCAAAGTCCCAATTAAAGAATCGAGGTGAGAGATCTCCAACACGTAAATCATCCATCTGTGCGTGCTCATAAAACCATGTCTGTCAAATTAAAATGTAGTTTAATATCAAATGTAAAGATCAATTAATAGGAGTATAAGTCTATCTTTATTGTTGTAAAAAATATATATATATATACCGGTATCCCCATGAGGCATCCTTGAATGCTATGTATAACTGGAACAGCACCAGATTCGTTTTGGCTCACCGCAATAGCTACTTCACGGAAGTTTTTTTGTTGTGAACTCATGTACAGCGGTGGCCCAGTTATAAGACCACAAATCCTCTAAACTAGTAACGTAATCCCACAGATATAGAGGGATCGCATTGCTTGTTTTAGTGAACAGACACATGCTGAGGAAGTACATTGTCAACAACAATATCCACTCATCTGGTTCTGATATACCAACTTGATTACAAACGACTTTCTCAACATCTCTCCATGTTATTTGTGATTTGCCCTCAAAAAACTTTTTTGCAAGTGTGTTGTGCTCCAAACCCCGGCCCCTAGGTTTTTTGTCATACACACTATCACCACAACAACGTAAACCAAAAATAATAGCAAAATCTTCAGGAGTTATACTAAAAAAGTGTTCACCAAATTTGAAACAACCATTATCAAAATCCCACTTCTTAAATATTGTGTTAAAGATTTCGCGATTCATGGGCATTTGAAACAACTTCAAGAAATGGCGAAAAGGCCATTGAGCAATAATATCATGGTAACTGACAGGCATTGAAGGTGTAATGGATTTGTACACATCGATAAAACATTGTGCCTTTAACATATGACTAACTGGATTATGTCCAGTAGCAATTAAGTTCCTAGCCATCTATGAAGGAAGGGAAAAATACACTAAGGGGAAAATACACTAATGTGAAAAGGGAGACTTAGAGCACCCAATTGTTGAACAATGTTTCAAGCAGTTATATGAAGAGAGATCGAAATAAACTTCAACTCCTTTTGTAAACAATGGAGCTGGTAGAATGGCTCTGATATATAGGTACCGTGCATATGACCAAAAGAGAGACAACTCGGTGATGAAATGAGTATGTCCGTTTTGTATGCCCTGAGTAATCGACCTCAGTAATCCACCCCAAAAAGTGAAGCAGTTTTCAATGAATCCCACGGATCAAATGTTACCATCATTTGTACGCATATATATAGCACCCAATGTACAGATGGAACAACCCTCAGGAACAGATGGAATGCGCCGCAGCGAATCCCGTCAGGAAGTCAGTAATGATGACCGTTTGGGCTTTGAACAGTCCACACTCCTCACTAGCGACCAAAGGATAATATCTGTATGTACGCTCTGCAATTAACTCCTCAGCGCATGCGTGAAATGTGTATTTGAGAATATGTTAGAACGTAATAACATGGTATTGCAATTGTATACATTGCATGGACTGAGAAGGAATTCCAAAAAAAAAAAAAAACACATTAGGCACCTAGTTGCTCCATTGTTGTAAACTTATCACGTTTGCTGATAAAATTACCACACAACTTCCAAAGATAATTGATGGTTTTTTAATTGAGAAATGGCAATGGATTGATCTTTGTAGCAAACCTGACGATATCTGCTTTATCTGATAAAATTACCAGACAATATCTTTGCCTTGATATACCGTCGTATAAAATGTAGTTTACAATCATCCCTCTGTGCGTGGACCTCCAAAGGTAATCGATTTGTGCCGCCAACATTGCCCCCCCAACTGTATGATGCGCTGGCACCATGGTTGGGGGGTCATTTTTGTAAAATTTGTGGGCGGAGGTATGTTTTTGTAAAATTGTCAAGGTCATTTTTTCTGAAAATAGGGGTGTTTCTGTAAAATTTTCTGAAAAAGGGGATGTTATCATAAATTTTTTCCAAGTAAAAGATGTTTCTGTAAAATTTTCTGAAAAGAGGGATGTTATCGTAAAATTTTCCAAGTGTATTGGAGTGTTTGGGGGGCAATGTTGGTGGCAACTTATATTTTTCGTTTTTTTTATTGAGAAATGGCAATGGATTGATCTTTGGAGCAAACCTGACGATATCTGCTTTATCTGATAAAATTACCACATAGTATCTTTGCCTTGATATACAGCCGTATAATTAGGCTGTTGGTTGGATTATGTCTAGGTACAAGTAGAAAAGATACAAGTAGAAAAGATGAGGAGGGATCCATTGACAATGCCTATCTTGACAATCTTGACAATACCAACTTTTAAAAATTTGAATAAAATCATATAAATCATCTAAAAACTAAAAAAAGTTGATGGATATATTATTTAACTAATAGATTGATAGTGTTTCAAATTTCATAAATTTTTTAACTGTTGTAATTTAACGGATCTTTGAAGAGCTATCAAACATCACTTAAATTAGTTATAATCGGAAACATAATCAATCTATAACTTAAACAATAGTTTCATGAATTTTTTTCTATTTTTGTCTATACACATATGACAGTCAACAAACGTTATGAGTATGGACAATTATATCATGCAAAGAGAGACATTTTGGTTCATACTAATGTTGTGGGGGGAGATATATTTTTACAAGATTGTGGGGTCATTTTTGTAAAATTTTTTCATGATATGGTGATTTCGTAAATTTCCTTAGGAATGAAGGATATTTTTGTAAAACGTTATTAGTGGACGGATATTTTGGTAAATTTACGTACATATTTTTGTAATCATCCATGCAAAGAGGGCTATTTTTGTTCATACAAATTTTATAATTTTTGATGGTACTGCTCTTTTTATATTAAGTGTTTTTTTTGGAAAATATTTACAAAGAATATTTACAAAAATATCTTTTTTCCCAAAGAATATTTACGAAATTGATCATATCTAAAAAAAATTTCTAAAAAAATAACCCTAAAAAATTTACAAAAATGACTCTTTGCTTACTCGTAGATATGAATAAGCAGTGCATAGATACTAGATGGACGATCTCGATATCAACCATTCACAATTAGGATGAAGGCTTTTACAGACTACAGCACAGTTCATACATGATATACTATAGCCTATGTAAGTAAGCACAGTTCATACATGATATACTATAGCCTATGTGAGTAAGCACAGTTCATACATGATCAGTGGTTCAATTGGCAGTTTAATATATGAGCTAGTTTAATACATCAGCTAGTTTCATAAAGCAAAAAAACATAGAACATTTGAAACAAGATAAATCTAACATAACATAGTTCATAAAGGATACCAGCATAGTGTAGGTTCATACAAATATGGTTTTGACCTTCAGCATACTTAGGTCACAGCAAGATACATACTTGAACTACTTAAACATACAAAATAGGCGTACACAAAATAACACAAGTATTATGATAACATCACTAAATAAGATTAAACGAAGCTGAACATACAAAATAGCTCATCCACTTGTCACCGCTGCTCTCACCGCAGCCAACACAACCTACAAGATTAAGATTACTCCTTGTGAATTACAGTTACACAACATGTATTAATAGATTGAAATACCGAAAGACAGAACATGGTACTTACTAGCTTTAGAAGCTGAGCGTTTCTTAACATTACGTTCAGTGGGCTTCCCCTCAGTCTCAACAAGTGAAGCAGTGGACGATCCACCAGACTGTTCACCATCTGATTACGCATGGACCAGATTAATTTATTGCAAGTATGAACATAGAACCGATTAATTATATGAAATATATGAAAAAATAGTCTGATCGATACTAGCAAGAAACAGTTTCTTTGGCTTGCACTTGCAGAAACCAGTGGGCTTGTTAACTCCTAATTTTTCCAGTGACAGCACTACATAAAGTTACAACAACAACAGATCAGTTGTCAAACTTTGTATACATATAAATGTTGAGTGACAGCACTACATAAAGTTACAGCAACAACAGATCAGTTGTCAAACTTTGTATACATATAAATGTTGAGTGAACAGTATGTAATTATTGTAAGTAATGACGTACCACGACCAATCCTGTCTCTCTCTGCAATGAGATCTTCGTACTTTCTTTTCATCAATTGTATCTCGGCTCTTAAGTATTTTTATTTTCTCACCTCTCTTGCTGAAACGCTCCCTGAGCTGATCTAGCACCTTGTCAGACTCGTCAATTTGGACTTCCTTCTCAGCTATCTCTTTGTACATGTTTGTAATATCACATCCGTGGGTCCTTTCAAAAAAAAGCTCCAGATTGAAATTGAGGCCTGACAAGTGATCGTGTTCAATTTTCATATCCCTCAGCTTCTTCACCGATGCCATATGAATGGACTAATGAAAACAAGTAAACAGAAGTTAAAAATTTTCAGATAACTATTTCCATGCAACATACCTGTTTCCATTATATACTATACAGCATATGTTTTGCTTACTGCATATTTTGGTAGTTATCTAAATTGCTTAATAATTAAAATATGTAACGTACTATTTGTTTGTCTTGACCCGGTGCACTTATTTATTGGTACCAAATAAAATGCACTGGTAGTTAAAAACTGATACAAATCACCTAGATGCACAAAATCTTTAACCAAATAATTATTTGGTAAGCAATGCAATTCCAAAATAACATGTTTTACCTCAAGCTGCTTGTATGAGTTCTTCCAGGACTCAGCATCCTCTGGGTAAACTGTGCCAAGGAAGTACATCTTATATACCGGATGATCCTTGTATAGATTTTTTAGGAAGTTCAGAGCTTTACGGCATGCGTGCTCCTTGGCGCTACCGTACTTGTTATCATTGTTTCCAGTGAAAACATGCGCATCTGCGATAGGGTCGTCTCTGTTGAGGAAGAACTTCACTTCACTTCACAGTACAGGTTTCCGTCTCCCCCCTCATGTACAGAAAACTCTGGTTCCTCCAGGTTCACCCAATGAAAAAAGGCTACCAGCTTGTTGTGTGCCTCACCAGGAGCCAGAGCCATTTTTACTAAAAAATAGGAAGCAAGACAGTCAGATTGAAAGCAAAGAAAACTCTGTATAAAAACAAGGAAACTGTCACAACCTCTAAGACTTGAACAACGAAGGGAAATGGAAGATGAATGAGGGAGGAGGAGTCTGAATGAGGACGATGGTGTTTCGCACTGCTGTTATAAATTTGGTGAAAGAAGGGAAGTTGGTTTGGTTGGTTCGCATTTACGAAACATTGACTCCATTCAATCTCCTTCTCGTGGAACGCTTACATCATTACACAGCACTGCATTTACCATTGCGTGTTGGGGTGAAGTGCCTTGGGGAAACGATGTGCCTTACTTGACTGTCATTTTTTTTTTTTTTTGAGAATAGACTGTCAGTAACTTAGCTACAATGCAGACGTTACAATGACCATCCCATCCTGCATTTACAACTGCGTTATGGAATAAAGTTGCTTGCCATTTCCGTTTCGCACGGCACTCCAACTTCATTAATACATTGATCATATCAGTGGCATTGATCATATTAGTGGAGGCCCTTGATATCAGGGGATGTGTACATTGTCACCTTTATTCTCAAAACCCGGAGAAAAGGTTTTAAATATGGATTGTGATGACCTGAAAAGGTTTGAAATATGTAGGTTTCCAATATTGTATTGTCTTGCAGGAAAAATATAAGTTGCCACCAACAATGCCCCCCAAACACCCCAATACACTTGGGGAATATTTACAATAACATCCCTCTTTTCAAAAAAAATTTCCCGAAAGACACTTGGGGAAAATCTTATAAAATAAAAAACTTTTATGAATGTATTCTTTAACTTCTAGATTAAATAGTGTTTCAATGTTCAAACAATTTGAACATCGTTTGATGGTTGTACAAATTTTATACATTTTTTAATGGTTCAAATTTAACGAGCTTTAAAGAGCTATCAAACGTTACTTAAACTGAATATAATTTAAAAGATAAACAATCTATAAGTTAAACAATATCTATATAAATTTTTAAAAAAATTTCAAAATCTTTATTGTCAAGATAGAGTAGGGCTATTATTATTGTCAAGATAGAGGAGAGGAGAAAAAATCATAAATTTGAACCGTTGATTTTTACTAATGCTTGATGCACATGTAAAACATGATATATAAACATAAAAACCATATATATATAATTTTTTTGTGTACACATAAAACGAGCTAGACTATTATACTAATGTTAGCATTTCGGACCGAAATGCTAACGCCTCAAATTTTATGTTATCGTGTCCAAAATCACAATTTATGGTGCTCAATAAATTCTTTACATGAAAATATTAGGGAATACAAAAAATTTTCATTTTTAGAGTTTTCTAAGTATTTGTTTTACATTTTTGAAAATAGCATATACAAACATCAATATTTTATTAATATTTATGACCATTTTTCTAAAATTCAAAAGAAATACTTAGAAAACTCTAAAAATAAAAAAAATTTTGTATTCCATAATATTTTCATATATAAAGAATTTATTGAGCACCATAAATCGTAATTTCGGACACGATAATATTAAATTTGAGGCGTTAGCATTTCGGTCCGAAATGCTAATGTTAGTATAATAGTCTAACTCCACATAAAACATGATATATACAACATATTATATCATTTTTCAGATATACTTCCATGGTCACCGATCGGTCACAAAAAACATGGTTATTTGATCCCTCCTCATTAAAGATAACCACATCAGTGTCCTTGATAACGACATTATTATTTATGAATAAATTAACGAATGTATTCTAAATTAATTTAACATGTAAATAATATCATTAAATTAGCTTGCATTCTATCAATTAGTTCTACTTTTTGTATAATTAAAAGTGTACTTATTAAAGATATAAATTTCTGGTTACTTTTGCATAATTAAATTAGCTACATCATTTTTTATTTAAAACTGGGATAAGTTGTTAACAATTCTTATAGGACAAATATAATAACTATACTCTTAACTATCAGAGCTACAATTGTATGGTTCTATCAATCCGTTGAAAAGTACAGCTGTACTCTTCGTTTTCCTTTTCAAGTGGATTGCCCCTATGACAAGTGGGGCCTACCAAAAAGGACGCCCCTGCAATATTGTATTCTTTGAAAGAAGATCCTCATAAAAGGCCCTCGTCCTCTTATCACCGCATCTGTGTACAACCCTAAAAATGAAGAAGGAGACAACAATAGATATGCATTCGGGTGACGGCAGCGTGATAAAAATCCGAAATCACAGTGAGGTAACAACTTATAGGCCAATTTTGTTAAAACAACTCTTATGTCCATAAATAGGACCCCTTCTAACCCAAACCCAATTTTAACCAGTCTTAATAGGAACTAAGTATCATCGATGATGGATTTCCAACATTAGGGCCTTCATGCTACTGTAGGACCCAAGCAAGGTCCATAATCCAAACCTCCTGGACAGATCGCAATCCGGGGAGGAGATTTTACAGATGCACTAATCCGACGGTAATGAAAAAAATGAGAAAAATCTAAAGGATCACCACTCTCTAATTTGTACTTGTATTTTTTCACAGGGACATGGCCAATGTGCATTTTTCCAATGGATTGACCCACCATGGCAAGGGCAGGCAAGGTCAGTAATATCAGCATTACAAATGAAGGCCGCTAGCATGACAAAAACCATAGCACACCATGAATCAACAATAAGAGACCTAAGGAAAAATGTGGACAAGTTGCAGCAACAAGCAGAAGAACTGCGAGCACAATTGAAAATGAAGAATGCTGAGATCAGGAACTTGAATCAGTACCACTGCAACAAGCTAATTGTTGTGGCTGTAGGCCTGTTATTGTAACGTATTCCATAGCAGTTGTAATCTCTACTGTGTAGACATGAATGAATTACAAATTACTGTAATTCTGTATCGGGTTAGTACTCAAAGCTTAGTGCTTAGTGTTAGCGACTCTCCCTTTTGTTAGTGTTAAGAATATGTAAGATGAATGAGTCTACAATTAGAGGGGATTAATTACATATTCCTATACTTTCTCTTGTGTACTGGAACTTTGATCTACTTAAATTCAAATTCAAGATCACAAAGTAGGGAAACACTTTTCAAAGATATATATATATATATTGCTAGTACAATGATAATACATGCACTAATCCTTCCAAATTCAAAATCACAAATGCACAAACCACCCAAACAAAAAAAGGAAAAAGTTAACATCAACGACGCGCAAATAAGACCATGCCGTCCAAGTATTAAGAAGGCCTCATGGAAGTACCCAACAGATTAACCTGCACCAACACAAAGTACAAACATTAGCAAGCATATTTATTAAGTTTGAAAATACATAATTGGTACTCTAAAGTTTTTAACAACTCACCAGTTTGAGAGAATTGTTTCAACAGCTCAGTGGTAGACAAGCTGAGCATCTCCAACGACTGAGCATTCTGCATAAAAATATAAAACATAAATATTTTTTACCATACTAATGTGTACATAGTTAACAAAACTCTGATTCAAAAAAGAATTAAGATACCTGGATAGGAGGAACTTTAACTAATTTATTCCCACTCTATACCTGTTTCCGTCTTTTCTTTTCAGCAGGTGCCTTCAAATGAGTGCTCCTCGGACGACCTTTTGATGAGACAATGAGAGGATCCTGTACAAAACAAGCACTTGATGTGGAACCTAAATTGGCTTCCTCCTTGTTGACCCCTCAAAAGGCTTAATAATTGAATGAAAAAAAAAAGGGAGTTGAAAGCTGATAAAAAAAAAAAGGGAGTGAAAGACCCAAAAATTGGGAGAATTATGCAGCTATGGAACTCACAATTCATGAAGAAAGAAGAAGGGGAAAGCAGAAGAAATTTTGCTGTAGAAAATCTCGAAACAGATTGGGAAGTCTGATTTGGGAGAATAATGAAGTTGTAAGAAAGTCAAAACTTATAGTATGTTAAGATTCCTCATAAAATTCTGAGAATTTTGATATATTATTTATAATTTTCTGAGCACCAGAACTCAAGATATGGAATTTACAGTGAAATTGTAAAAAAAGGGATTATATGATGATATAATGTGTGCAAATGGTGTAATGGGTTGATGTGACCCGTTTGAAAGTTTAATACGACCCACGACACCAAGAGTCACATGGAGAGAGCTGCAGCAACAAGAGAAGGCGCTGGTTACATTACAGAAAGGCCTAAATTCCCATTCAAACCTATTTCTCATGCGCCGTTTCACTGCTGTAATCCCAATCTAGTTCTGGCTCATGAGAACCACGCGCACCCAAAATCAAGACATAACATAAATTTGATCCCTTCGCTGGACTGAATAGAAGAGAATCCGACGGCGCAGATTTGATCAGGGAGCAGATCCAACGGCTGAGATGTTAGGCCCTGCTTGCTATCTTCAAGTTAATTAAAATCAAGATCTGACGGCTCAGGTTAACGAAATTAAAGATCGGACGGTAGAGATTTTGAGCTTCACTCCACATCCTCAAGATGATTTAATCCAGAAGATCTGACGGCTCAGAGTAAGAGAGGGGTGTAGATCCGATGGCCCAGATTAATTCCGTCTTTTTGTTTCAAAGGACCCAATGAGATTAAACTGACAAGAGGGGGGCCCACCTTGTCAGTTCTTTCTCCCCCAACTGACCTCCCACCCGAGCCTACTCCGCTGCCGCTACTGGCCTCTCTTCTCGGGCAGTGTTCTCCTTGCTCCGGCCATCTCACGACGTGTTCTTGGTACCGTTGGAATCGTCTCTCCTCCCTCTACACAGCGGTGGAGTTTTTTATGGGTGTCGAGCAGCCAATCGAAGAAAGAGAAAAGAGGAAGAAGAATGCTGTGTTGCCGGGCTCGAATTGGGATTCAATGATTTGGAATGAAATTAATTCAATTAAAGGCTCAAATAGCATCTCCTCAACTCCTTAATCATGTTCAAAGCCTTAAAACAATCATTCAATGCTCGTGACTATGAGTACTACCAAGCCCCACCTCGGCACTAAAATGTGGTTGCTTGAAATCAATGTTAGGATTGAAATTGGGTTAAATTAAGGTAGTGGGTGATTAATTCTATCGCCCAGGATGAGTATAGGGTGATCAATTTGAAGGGCATAAGCATGAATTGGGGAGTTGCACTTCACAGGCCTTAATTTGACCCGAATCAGTTAAGTTATTTTGAGATAGAGCATTCTTTGGCAGTTGGACTCAATTGGGCTTAATTGGATCTATAAAGAATACACTTGGAGATGATTAAAGCCCATTACAAGGAAAGAGCACACTCAGAAACAAGTGACACACACGCAAGAAGCAAGGGGAGGTTGTCCTATAGCAGATGGTAGAAGCTCCAGTGGTCCCCAACATGAAAGCACATGCAGTCAAGGCACCCTTGCTTTTTGAGTCCTATCCAGGCATCTTTCACTCTTCCAGCAGATTACAGATCGATCCAAGGGCTGTCATATGGAGGGAAGGAACCAGGCAGATCTGAAGGCTGAGTGGAGCATCCTTTGCCCCCAAGTTTGCTGCTATTTTGTTGCCCTAATTAAGTGCTATATAAAGGGCTCCATACTCCAACACAAAAAGGCCCCAAAAAGCCTCTACATACACCAGAACTCTCTCCCTGGCCTCCATCTCTCCTCAAGCCACCTTTCAACTATAGCAATCCCTTCCCTGGTTTAGGTTTTAGCCACTGAAAACATCGTAAAAATCAAAGAAAAATAGTAGAAAATAGGAAAAGAAGGTAATACTACCATGTAGATACTGATTTTGATTACAATGAAAGGGAGAAGTTCAAATATCATGAACTATCTCCCCATACTTTAATGATTCATGCTCACTATTGCTCGCTGTTTTCTTGTTTATTGTGACATTTCTTGCATCTTTTTCTCTTTTTCTTTTGATTGAATTCATGAAAACTGTTTTATAGCTAAAAACTGAAAATAAAATTGTTCATCTAATCAATTGTTTGCATTTTATTGATTGTTCTTGAATTTTTCTTGCTTCTTTCTTTGAAAAACACACACACAAACATGGCATAGCCATGGGCCCCTTGAGAGCTTGCTCCAAGGGAGAATAACACACACAATTAAACATGGCATAGCCATGGGCCCCTTAAGAGCTTGCTCTAAGGGAGAATTATATAACAAATATACATGTGAGCATAGCTCCATGGGCCCTCTTTTGGTCGTGTCCAGAGAGGAGAACTCTCTTGCGAAGCAAGGAGTTGAGAGTTAGAGCTTGGTGAAGAACCATGGCCTTCTCATCTCTTGAAATGAATCTACATTCATTTTGAGATAAATTTGATGTCATTTTTCTATTTTACATAGAAAAATGCTGTCAAAATTATCCTAAATGAAGCATAGATTCTTAAGAGTGATATTTGACAACAATTCACCTATATTATATAGGGGAAATGCTGCCAAATTAATCTCAGATTCAAAGAGATAAGAGAGCTCATGATTTTCAATAAACCATGGCCCTCTCACAATCTGAAATGAAGTTACATTCATTTGGAGACAATTTTGACGACAAATCTCCATTTTATATGGAGATATGCTGCCAAAATTGTCCCAGATGTAATGTATATTCATAAGAGTAAGTTTTGACAGCAATTCAACTATTTTAAATAGGAGAAATGCTGCCAAAATACTCTCAAGTTCAGAAAACTGAGATAGGTCATGGTTTATCAGCAAACTCTGACTCTTTCCCATGAATCTATGAACACAGTATATTTTTTATATAATTTTCCCATGTTCAGAATTAAATTCTAAGTAATTTTCATATAATAAGTTTTGTAAAATACTTTGTAGAAAAAATCATATGAATTTTACAAGTGCTGCTGTGTAAATATGCCAGAATCTGTCACTGTTTTGAAAAGTCATTGAAACATTAGCTTTAGACATCTCAATTTCATACAAATTAGATATCAAAATGTTTACAAAAATACACTCTATCTTACTGTCAAATTTGTTTTTCCACTTGTTTTCAAAATATTTGTGTAAAAATTCAAAACATGTCAAGACAGTGCTGTTTCTGCTGTCAGTTTTCTGATCCAGTCATAAAAATGTTGCCATAGTTCATATTCTGCTCATTTAATGCATATTTTAAATATTTTATTTGCATTCCTCATAATTTTCTACACAATTTTCATATACAAAGTTTTCTCTAGTTCATCATAGAAAAATTCCTATAAAAATCATAAGGCAGTACCCTCGATGGGTCAGTTCCAGTTCTATTTTCTGCTTCTTCTCTGGAAATTTCAGCCAAAATCAGCGCATATTTTTTTCTGTTCACAATGCATATTTTTGACATTTTTAATGCATTCTTGGTATAATTTCAAGCATGTTTCGTGTTTTACACTTCTTCAAATTCGTTTTAGAAAAATTCATATAAAAATATTAAGTTTCTGACAATCTTTTCCATTTTCTGGTATTTTCCTGGAATTTTTGAGTATTTTATTAAACACTACAATAACTGTCATATTAAAAGCCAAAACGTTTACATTAGTATAGAGAACATGTCCGTACAACATAGTTGCATTGTTTCATACCATTTTGCATAATTATGACGTTAATTGCATATGCATTGTACTGTTTAGACGTCGTCTGCTCGAAATACTGAACCCGACATTTGATATTTGATGGACATGATTTAAAGGGACTTTGAATGACATAGGTGTCGTGTGTACATCAGAATTAAGATTAAAAGTGTGTCCAAACTCATTGACTGATAAATTATGCACAGTGCTCAACTGGTACAGGACAGTATACTGGTACAAGACCCTCATACCCTATGCGATTGAAATTATTTCAAATTAATTGGCAAACATGTTAAGTACATTGAGACAGTTAGCTTAGGATCAAGTTTCATAAAAAACAATCGTCAATGTGACACAATTCGTTCGGAATAGAACTGGCAGCGAAGCGCCATTACTGCCCTCAACTTTGATTGATGCGAGTGCCCCACACTCCTCCATAGCCCGATCGGCAACCATAGACGGGTTCTGCATGCTCCCACGATTCCAACGCAACTGACCGATCGTCAATCGGAGCTCCGAGCGCTGAGATCCGCTGTCGAGCAACGTCCGGCGGCCAAGATCGATCCAGTGAAATAGAAGAAAGAAAAAGTGCGGTTTTTGATGAACCTTTGAGTTCGGCCCAGACCCTGATCCCAACTTGGCCCAAAACCAATCTCCAGATCCGGCCCAGAACATAATGAAATTTGGCCCAAATTGTAAATATGTTGATTTATTTCGGGATTTCACCAAAAACAATTCTAAAAATAGTTCCCGAACTCCAAAAATCACAAAATCAGTTTGTGAATTGTAGGATTTCTGTGCATAAAAACGTTTTGAATTTTCAAAGTTTGAAATTTCATGTTTAAATTTGGGTTCAAATTTAAAAAGGGACAAAAATGTAAATTTTCAGAAATAAAAGTCCCACCCACTTTGTAAATATTTCCTTGGTTTTCTTGTACAAATTTTAGGAAATTTTATGCTTATATGATCGCTTTATAGATTTAAAAGTGAAAATATAAAAACACTTTTTTTGAAGTTTTGCTTAAAAGTGTACGAATAAAGTGTGTAAATAGCTATAACACTTTGACATATGACATTGTATATACTTTTGTCATTATGTACATATTTTTCTCATTAAAACATATTTGAGAATTTTGTGATTCATGTGAGCACGCTTTATATTTTAGCGACCAAAAATGAAAAAGATGAAAGTTTCAAATAAACAAAAGTCTTAGGTCTTCTACAAGTTTCTTTGTTACGTGAACATAGGAATTGTGTATATTTTGAGGTTAAAGGCGGCGAAAAGACTACGCTCTTCTCTTTATTCCATTTGTCTTCACATCGGCACAAACATTTGGAATCTCGTTAAAATTTGAATTTCATAAGAACATCTCATTCTTGAATTTCAGATTTAAAAGTGCATAAATAAAAAGGGCCACATCCAAGCACTTTGAAACCCTTTTTTTATGAATATCTGGGTAAATTTCATGCTCTCTCTTTTTGTCAAAACGATTTTTCGAATCCATAGTAAGGACCATATCCAGGTTCGAATTTAGTGAGCGCTTGAGTGTCGGGCAGGCCTACGGTTATTGGCTCATCATTCAAGAATCGGTAGAAACGATAAAAGACAGGAACGTCACGTTCTCCGATTAGGAAAACCTCAAGGGACGCAAAGCTCCCCGGGACTAGCAAAGTCAGTCCTAGGTTCTCCTCCAATCAATAGTCGATCATACCTCCCACTAAGTAGTGGCCAGGAGTGAGACTATAAGATTGGCACCTCGATCGTAGATAGGCTTATTGCTTCTGATCTTTCGATCTAGGACATCGACTATGGTGATCATGAAATCATGTTTCCCACCCGATCGATGATTATGACTTGAAGGGACACATAGTCCCCGGGATGAACATATAATTCCCAAGTCGCGAAAACCTGAAGAGATACATACGTCTCCGGGACAAACAAATACGTCCTAGGTTTTCACCCACTAACACCCGCTAACATCATAACACTAACCCTCACCTTCGCATCTAAAAAGTCTTTCATCCATCCATGCATAACATTTAATTAGGATTTTTCTTTCCTTTCCTTTATTCATTCTTGATTAGATTTGCACACATGATTTAATATTTTCCTATTCTTAATCAGAGGTGCCTGAAGTTAACAGCTTCAGGGTAATTAACAGTGAGGGCTTGCGCTCACTGGAATTCGGGACCCCACAATCACTTGAAATGATAAAACCTATGTATGCGAGTAAGTGAGAGTTAGCGCCTCACAACGCCAACTAACACGCGCACGCGTACAAAGGTGACCGTGTCCTTTCCCCCACTTAAAACGTCTCAAGCGCGTTCTTTTTAAGCTGGCAGCCGGAAAGGGTGGCACAGGTTCTGGCACGCCCGGTGGGACCTGGATTCTCCTCTCATCTTTGAATAGGAAAATTATAAATTATGTGTGCATTTTGTAAATAAATTGTCTGACGTGGTTTTAAGTGTTTGTTGTTTCTGTTTCAGGAAATGGCGCCACCACCGACTTTCCCTTGGGGCGAAGGAAGCTTTGTCACTTACAACCTGGATGAAGCTGCCTACCCTCCACTAATGTTCTCTCAAGCAAGTTCCTCAGCACCTGCTCTTAACCGGGCCCCAGTCGCTCAGAAGGTGGTCTACGTGCTTCCGCCTCCACCCGGCACTACCCTGGTCCTGCCAGCCGGACCGGCTACGTGTGCTGCGCCTTTCTTTGGCAATATACCACAGGAAGTCTCATATATGACCCCAACCACTCTTGTGACTGGCCCTGTCTACTCCCAGCCTGTCATCCAACCCACTCTCCAGGAGATAATTGAAGAGGAGGAGAGTTACTTCCAGTTGACTCCAAAGGGGATCCGTAACCAAATCCTATCCTCTCCTCCGAAACCAATTAGGGAGAAACGCCGCCAAATCAAGAAGAAGCCCCTATCGGTTGCCACGGTTTCTGGCATGACCTCAGTTCCAGTTTCTAAGAAGAGGGCTCTAGAAGCAATGACTAGTGAGATGGTGGCTATCCCCAATGTGCCTGTCCATAACCCTTTCTCCACTCTGAGGGTAGTTAGGAACAACTCCTCCACCGGTCAGATCCGTCGAGTTTGGGAGATCCCGCAACCGAAACTTGTTCAGCACAACCCTACCCAGACACGGAAGCTGACTCTTGGGGAAACTATCTATAAGACACATCAGGCTGTCAAGGCTAAGAATCAAGCTCAAGGAGTGAGATACAATCCTCAGATGCAGAGTCAGTATGGGAAGTCTCTGAAGTCTAGACTAACCTTTCCATACCAGAAGACCAAATATCAGGAGAACCTAACCCAGGAATTGGGTGGCTCTGAAGGAAGGATAGTTCAGAATTTGGTTAAGAAAGACCAATTGCCAGTCAAGGCCAGTGTCTTCGACAGGCTCGGTCCGCAAGATAAGCCCAAATCTCAGAAGCTAGTAGTGACAGTGCCTGACCATAAGCATAAGAAGCGGCGTGTAGTGTCTCGAGAAATAGAACATGTCACTGCTTATGTGATATATGATAACTCTGATTCCGAAGATGATGGGGGATCTAAGAGAAAACATGAAGTGAATCAGGCTGGCAGAGCAAAAGCAAGGAAGCAGAAGCCAGAGATAAAGGAAAAGAAAAGTTCTATGGATCCTCCTAACGAAAATTCTGAAGGGGAAGAAGAAGAAGGTAGAGACAAGGCACCACCCCTCGTAGATCCCGAAGATCACGGGAATGAGGAGAGTGAAGAAGAAGTAGAAGAGGAAACAGAGAAAGAGAAAAAGCAGAAAGAGCTTATTGATAAAATGAGGGAAGCAATTATTGCGCAAGATGCACAATTAGCTCAATACCGCAGGCAGGAAAAGGAGCTTAAGAATATTAAGAAGCAGAATGCTGAAATTCTCGCGATGTATGAGAATTTGCAGAAATTAGTATCCAAATCCTCGAAGAAGGATAAAGATGATGATAATGAGTCGTCAGGTGAAAATAGCACGAGTTCCACTTCCAGGAAATCCAAGTCGGAATCGACTAATGATAAGGAAGATGATGATGAGCGTTTACAAGAAGAAAAGAAGAAGGAAAAGAGTGTAAAGAAAGAGAAGAAGTTTAAGAAAGGAAAGAAGAAGGAAAAGGGAAAGAAGAAGGAAAAGGGTAAGGAAAAAGAAAAACACTATGATGAATCATCCGAAACTGGTACCCAGACCTACACCCAAGAAGAGATCCGGAAAATCGTCAGTCAAGAATTGAAAGCGGCTGGTGCAACCTTTGGTCCTGATACGGGAAGAAAATGTGGTAGACCTTACCCTCCGCATTATGATTTGGTGTCTTATCCAAAAGGATATACAGTACCCAGATTCAAGATCTTCACGGGAGAAGGGAACAAGGACATGGATCCGAGACAGCATATCTCCCACTTTCTGATCACATGCGGCAACACTGTTGCTAATGAGGCACTTCTTTTAAGGCAATTCCCGCAAAGTTTGGGAGGCCCAGCATTCCAGTGGTATTCGACACTAGAGAACAATAGTATCTCAACGTGGCAGCAGATGGAGAGTATTTTCCAAGCGAAATTCGCCACAGTCTCAGATAGAATCAGTATGGCCGATTTGGCAAGTGTTAAGCCCCACAAAGGCGAAACAATGATCAACTATATGCAGAGGTGGAGGAACCTTAGCATTAAATGCGACCGCGCGATAGAAGAACGAGAGGCGGTTGAGTTGATGATAAAGAATATGGACACTTGGCTGCAACCCTTTTTGAGAATAGCTAAGATTCGTACGTACCAAGAATTGGTAGACACTCTTTCAAACCTCGGGAATGTGCCGCCGGCAGGATGGTCTCAAGGGCAAGCCTCACGATATGGCAAAGGGAAAGGCGAAGTAAAGGTGGCTTACGCCTCTAAAATCAAAAAGAAAGTGGTGGCTAGCACAAGCACTCCAGTTAATACTGTCACCTCCACAAGCAATGATAGCAGGCCAAAACCCAACCAGATGAATAGCCTACTCGAAAGGATGCGCAAGCCTTACTCATTCAGAAGGGATAAGGTGGCCAAGATTTTTAAAGATGCTTTAAAAGCAGGTTTGGTGTTACCAGAGTGTAAGCGTCCTGCAGAAGCTGACAAGTATGATGATCCTACCTATTGTCCGTACCACAGAGTTCTTGGGCACAAAATAGAAGATTGCTATGTTTTCAAGGATTGGGTGGAGAAGAGAATCAAAGAAGGGGAGATCCAGCTACCTGCTCATATTCTCCAAAACCCGGCACCTCACGAAAATGAACATGTGAACCAAGTATGGATAGAAGTAGATGATGAGGCCCCATGGACTTTGTACTTGTCCAAGAAGGCTAAGAAAATGTTGAAGAAGCTCCACCAAGAGCCCGGCATAAAGTGGAAGAATAGTGTTACACCCGTAATTCCAAAAAAGGAAGGGGTTATTACTTTCTACGAAAGAAAGAACAAGAACGGCAGCAAGAAGAAGAAGAAGCCGATAGAATCCGAAGGAACTGAACTAAGCGCGTCTGAATTACAAGCTTACATTGATGCGCTGGAAGAATATGAACAAGGGAAGCCTCTGCCCCTTATATTGAGATCGTTTATCCCGGAAAAGATCTACGAAAGATTAATGGGGATCAAAGACGAAAGCGAGGATGAAAAAGAAGAAGTTAAGATACCGCCTATGGCGCATAATAACCATGCTGAGCTTGTCTACGACAGCGAAGAAGATTTCTTTCACAATGGTTATATTGAAACTGGAGAATCATGTAATGTGATTACCTTCCAAGAAGAAGAAGGGGATGACAATGAGTCTGAGAACGGAGGTTCACTCAGAAGTTTGTTTAAAACAAAGGAGTGTAATATAGCTTTAAGATCTGGCACGCAACTTCCCAAACGCCAGGCCCCGAAGGAAAATGACAAAGCGAAAGAAAAGTCACATAACAAAGGCAAAGAACATGTGAATGCCAAGAAAATAGTTGATAGGAGTAAACTCACAGTCGGCGACTACAATGTGATGGCCCACTTGAGGAAAGTACCCGCGCTGATAAGTATATTTGAAGTGCTCATGTTGTCAGAGGAAATGCGAGAAGCTCTTATTCATGCCCTTCGGAATCCTGAGCTATTCCAGGCATATTTCGCCGACGGTACTATGCAGGAAATGCAAAAAGCCGAAAGCTTTGCAACCGGAATCAAATTCACGGAAGATGACATGGTGATTGGCACAACGGATCACAACCGCCCGCTCTATGTAACCGGTGAATGCGAAGGGCAGAAGATCAAGCGTATCCTGGTGGATTCGGGGTCATCAATCAATATAATGCCGTTAAAGATCTTAAAAACACTGATGTTGAGCACCACAGCGCTATCAAAAGAGAAGGTGGTGATACACGGCTTTAACCAGAACACTCAGAAGGCCTTGGGAGCTATAACCTTGGATTTGCAGGTAGGAAGCTTGGAGAGCCCAACTAAATTCTTTGTCATTGACGCAAATACCTCTTACAACGTGTTGTTAGGAAGGCCTTGGCTTCATAACAACAAAGTGGTGCCCTCGACACTCCATCAATGCATAAAATACATTAAAAATGGAAAGCAAAGAAAGATCGAAGCCGATGTCAAGCCCTTTGGAGTTCATGAAATCGGATTAGCAGACGCAAAACACTTTTTCTCGGAGGAGGAGAGGATGAAAAATAGAGGCGCAACCTCGACAAGTTCCAACCTAAGCTCGAAACCGAGTTCAAGCTCAACTGGAACCAAACAACCTTTGAGAACAACGAAAACCGAAAAGAAACCGGCCCCTAAAAAGTCCCCGCCAACATCCTCAAACTCATCAGAATCTGAAGAAGAGATAGTGTTTTTACCAACGAAAAACCTCACTAAAACCAACATGGCGCAAGCAAGACCTTTAAAGAAGGAATCATCAGACGATGAATTGAGTGACGAAGAAGAATCAGAAGAGGAGATAGTCTTCAACCTCAAACCAAACTCTCAAAAGATCCCGGTTTTAGGATTAACATCTGATGAGGAAGAAAGTGAAGAGGATGAAACTGATACTGAAAGCTCAAGCGATGATGAATCTTCTGGTAGTGATTTAAGTGACGAGTCAGTTCAAGATAGATCGAATTTCGGTTACGACTCGGATGAAAGTAGTGAAGCTTCTATGACTATTGGGAGAGTGCCACGAGGATACTGCAAGAATCTAACTCCCCGCCGAGTGAATCATATTGAGGCCTTGCGAATGTTTATTGTGCCTCAGAAAATTGAATACATAAAAAGAAGAAAAATTGTACACAAACCCATCTACTTCCATAGCAGCACCCCTACATGCCAAAACCCCGACAATGATCATTGGGATAAGTGGGCTCAAGAAAATGACGATCATAATAACGAGCAAGTTGAGATTGATCTCGCACCATACTTCAGCAAATACACCAACCACCTGGTGAATAATGCAAAATTCCTAAACACCATCTCAAAGCGAGACATGGAACACTTCAAGAAAATGTGGAGTGGTTCGATTCAAACTGTTATAGGTCTAGATGGCACTGTGAAGAAAACTCGTGGTCTAGGGTATAACTCAGAAGACGATATGCCAGACCTTGAGCAGTCTAACCGAGACTTCTTCAAGAACCACATGGCTACGAGATGTGAAGCACAAAGGGGAAGCAAAGGGATGGCAAGAGCCACCTGCTATGTTCTAAGTGATGAAGAAGATCTTGAAGAAGATTCTGATGAAGATATGGAGGTAGAGTACAACTCGGAAGAAGCCATGGAAGGTGTATCCTCAGAAGATGACTGCCACAGCGATTTGCCTCAGCAAACCCTCCGAAGGTTGGAAGGAAAGTTAGCTCAGTGCAGTCAAATGATGTCACAGATCCTTCACCAACAAGATCGAATGAGGGACACTATTGATGAACTGTGCATTGCAATAGCACATCCTCAAAGGAGACCAAAACTAAAAGACTTGGTAGGACAGAATCCCAACGAATATTTCTGTTGGAGAGAATGGTTTCCAGAAAGATGTCAACAGATTTATAAAGAGAAGCAGCAAGACATTGAAAAGGCGAACCGGCTTGCTACTCTAAGAGAAAGGTACCATATTAAGGGGAGAGAAAAGAAGCAAAGATGCTCTTATTCTTTCTCAGAAAATAAAATGAAAGAGATATTCGGCCTCTGGATCCGTCGAGGGCTCGATGTGCTCAAAAGTGAGCGGCCGGAAGATAGCATTGAGGTAGCAAGGCCAGATTACTGCCCATATCATGGAGTAACGGGGCACCCCATTGATGATTGCAAAACCTTCAAGGAGGCAGTTCAGAAAAGATACAATTGTGGAAATTTTCCCTTACCCCGTGGTCTCAGAAGAAAATCCAGATCTCATGAGCAAGGTGAAACAAGCCAAGGCCAAAATCGTCGCACCACAGGCTCAGAAAGACAAAGAACAAAGAAAGATGCCCTCAAAAAGTTTGAACACTTCCACAAAAGAAGGCACATTGAATCGAGAGGTGTCCGAATCGAAGAACCAATAGATACCCAGATACCACGAACAAGAAGACGTAACGGAAACCGTTTGGCAAGCCGTAAAGGTAAGGAAAAGGTCCCAGAGACAAAGACTGATGTCCAAAGATACCATTCAGATGACAGCTTTGAAAGTTGCAATACGGTCTGGATTGAAGGTGAAGGGCAATATGCAATGGAATGTGAGCAAGAAAACGAAGAGGAGTTCATCCCAATCGTTAAAGACGCTATCAAACAAATGGAGAAGAAGCCGAGCACCGTCGATGAATTGGTGGAAATTAATTTGGGTACCGAAGAAAACCCGAGGCCAACTTTTATTAGCGCGTCACTTCCACCTCAACAAAGCGAAAAATTGAAAGCATTCCTAACGGAACACAAAGATTGTTTTGCATGGAGCTACGAAGAAATGCCCGGTCTTGATCCCAAGGTGGCTATGCACTATCTAAAAATCGATCCGAACATCAAGCCAGTTAAACAAGCGCCGAGAAAAATGAGGATTGAACTTGAAACACAAGTTGCAGAGGAAACGCGTAAACTCATTAAGGCGGGGTTTATTCGAGAAGAAGAAAACCCAGAATGGGTGGCTAGCATTGTACCCGTCAAGAAGAAAAATGGAACAATTCGCATTTGTGTGGACTTCCGTGATCTAAACAGAGCCTGCCCTAAAGATGATTTCCCATTGCCGGTGACAGAAATTATCATTGATTACACCTCGTCATGTGAAGTCTTCTCATTCATGGACGGTTATGCGGGGTACAACCAAATTAAAATGACTCCCGAAGATGAAAAACACACGGCCTTCCGCACACCGATCGGAGTTTATTGCTACAAGGTGATGCCGTTCGGATTAAAAAATGCCGGTGCAACCTATCAGAGGGCAATGACCCGAATCTTCGATGATTTAATCCACAAGGAGGTCGAATGTTATGTCGACGACATAGTCATTAAGTCCATGACGTATGAAGAACACCTACAAAATCTGAAGACGGTGTTTAACAGATTGAGACAACATGCGCTTAAACTCAATCCATTGAAGTGTGCATTTATGGTCTCCTCCGGCAAATTCTTAGGGTTCATTGTTCGACACCGAGGCATCGAAATAGATCCCGCCAAAATCAAAGCAATACAGGAGATGCGTCCACCCAGAAAGATTAAGGAACTCCGATCTCTCCAAGGACAGTTGGCATATATCAGACGATTCATAGCTAACCTGTCAGGAAGAATTCAACCGTTCACAAGGCTTACAAAGAAAGATGTTCCGTTTAAATGGGACGAAAATTGCCAACAAGCCTTCGACAGCATCAAAGCATACTTGCTTAAACCGCCAGTTTTAGCCGCGCCAATTCCCGGAAAGGAGTTAATTCTCTATACCACCGCTCTAGAAGGATCGCTAGGAGCTCTATTGGCCCAAGAAAATGAAGACGGAAAGGAAAATGCGTTGTATTATTTAAGTAGAATGATGGTGGGAGCAGAGCACTCTTATTCACCAATTGAAAAGCACTGTCTATCCTTGGTTTTTGCTGTGAAGAAATTGCGCCATTACATGCTCTCGCATAAAGTGGTGCTAATATCAAAAGTTGATCCAATCAAGTACCTCATGACAAGACCGATGCTGACTGGAAGATTAGCAAGGTGGGCCATCACTCTAACCGAGTTCGATATCACTTATGCACCGAGGAAGGCTATCAAAGGACAAGCACTTGCAGATTTCCTAGCCGCACACCCCGTGCCAGATAATTCCCCACTCGCATGCGAATTCCCAGATGAGGAGATTATGTGCGTAGAAGAAAAAAGCCCGTTTTGGGAAATGTATTTTGATGGTGCCTCATCGATTCGACCGACACCTGGCCCTACCATTCCAGAAGTCCGAGCCGGAATAGGATTGGTATTCATAACACCAGAAAAGGGAATAATTCGACATTCTCTAGCATTGATGGAGCCGTGCACAAACAATGAGGCAGAATATGAAGCGCTAATTGCCGGATTAGAAATTGCCGTAGACATGGAGATTAAGCAGCTTCACATCTTCGGTGACTCTCAACTAATCATCAACCAAATAATCGGGAAATACAAGGTGTTCAAACAAGAATTAATTCCTTATCACAAGAAAGCTGTGGAATTGATGATGAAAATACCAGAAGTAACAATTGAAAAGGTGTTAAGGGCATCCAACGGAAGAGCAGATGCGCTTGCGAAGGTGGCTAAGGAGCTAAGTGAGCCAGGAGAAGATGTGCAAATCACTGTGCGAACCCGAAGAGCCTTATCCTCATGTTTTACAGAGGAAAATCCTGTTGAAGTCGGGTATGTTAAAATAAGGAATACTCCAGAAAGACAAAAGGAGTGTGCCTGCGAGGTCGAAACTTCAGAAGATTGGAGGCAACCCTTTATCGATTTCCTTAAGCACAATATTCTCCCGATAGACAAAGCTCAACGGGATCAATTGAGAAAAAGAGTGCTTCGATATGCTTTCGTGAATGATACCTTATACAGGAGATCTTACGACCAGCTCTGGCTTCGGTGCCTCTCAGGACAAGAAGCTCAACAAATAATGAAGGAAGTGCATTCCGGATTGTGCGGCGCACACCAATCAGGACCGAAAATGAAGCTTAAGATCAAACGGTTAGGTTATTATTGGCCCACGATGGTGGCTGATTGTGAAAATCATGCAAGGAAATGCCATATGTGTCAAATTCATGGAGTGTTCATACATCAGGCGCCAAGCCCTTTACACCCCACGATCTCCTCCTGGCCATTTAACATGTGGGGCACAGATATTATCGGCCCGATCGATCCTCCTTCCTCAAGAGGACACAAATATATCCTGGCCACGACCGACTACTTCACGAAATGGGCAGAAGCAGTGCCACTCAAAGAAGTCAAGGCAAGCGATGTTGTCAAGTTCTTCAAGACACACGTATTTTACCGATTCGGTACACCCAGAAGGATAATATCAGACAATGGCACCGCCTTCAAGAATGCTAAAATTTATGCATTAGCCGAGAAGTTCAACATTGATTGGAGGTACTCGTCGATCTATAACCCGAGAGCCAATGGTTTAGCCGAAGCTTTCAACAAGACACTCATCAACATTATAAAGAAGACTGTGAGTGGAAATCAAAGAGACTGGGATGAGAAATTACAGGAAGCACTCTGGGCCTATCGAACAACCTATAGAACCCCGACACAAGCCACTCCATATTCCTTGGTATTTGGGGCCGAGGCGATACTCCCTTTAGAAGTAGAAGTCCCTTCCCTCAGAATTGCTCTACAAACAAATCTCCCATTAGAGGAGCAAATGAAGATTCGATTTGATGAGCTTGATGCCATGGATGAGAAGAGGCTGGTGGCTCAACAAAGTCTCGAACTATACCAGGCAAGGATGGCTCGGGCATATGATAAAAGTGCACGCATGAGAACTTTTCAAGAAGGAGAGCTGGTTCTAGCACTTAGAAGGCTGATAATTGGCCGGCATGTCGGCCCAAAGTTTTCACCTAATTGGGAGGGACCATACACTGTTGAGAAGGTCTATGAAGGAGGAGCATACCAACTCATCGATCATGAAGGCAAACGTCCAATGCCACCTCTAAGCGGAAGATATATCAAGAAGTATTATGTGTAAATATAGAAAAGTACATAATATAATAATATAAAGGGATAAAAAAAAAAGTATAAAAAAAAAGAAGGCAAAGAGAGAAGAGTAAAAAAAAAAAGAAAAAAAAGGAAAGAGTAAAAATATATATAGTAAGATACATAAATATGTATATAAATAAATTTTACATGCATAAAATAATACATTATCTGTTATGTAGTAAAGGGTTTCGGTGATTGTCCCTTAAAACAACGACCACTGGTTCACTTAGTTGGCCAGAATAAATAAACAATTAAGCGGGTTTTAAGCCTAGTCCCGACAATTTGTTTGTAAAATCAAGGTTACTTTTTCGATGACGTAACCATTTCTTCGGAAACAGTTGCAGAGAATGGGGACGTGCTCTATGAAAGACGAAAGACTCATTGAGTTGAATCTGGAAAGCACGTTATACACACTGCCATGAGTGGAATTAAAATCTATGAGTGATGGTAAGGTTCCACATATAAAATGAGGGGAGTGATGTGAGGTCCACAGACTCACGTACACCTTCAGACACCTATAAGTAGATAGGATCAAAATCAAATTGATATGAAGGGGTTTTAATGCTTGCACCTTAAGCTAAGCGTACTGGTAAGCCCATCCAGCCAGGTAACAAAAGGGATAGGCAAGGGTTTCGGTGATTGTCCCTTAAACAACGACCACTGGTTCACTTAATTGGCCAGAATAAATAATCAATTAAGCGGGTTTTAAGCTTAGTCCCGGCAATTTGTTTGCAAAAATCAAAGTTACCTGTTCGACGACGTAATTGTTTCTTTGGAAACAGTTGTAGAGAATGGGGACGTGCTCTATGAAAGACGAAAGACTCATTGAGTTGAATCTGGAGCGCACGTTACAAACACACACACCGTGTCCCTGAGAGGAATTAACGAGTGAATTGTGAGACCACCTATAAAATGAGGGGAGCGATGTGAGATCCACAAACGCACGTACACGTTCAAACATTTAAAAGTAGTAAATAGGATCAAATCAAATAAAGAAGGGGTTTTAATGCTTGCACCTTAAGCTAAGCGTACTGGTAAGCCCATCCAGCCAGGTAACAAAAGGGATAGGCAGGGGTTTAGGTAGTTGTTCCCAGAAACAACGACCACTGGTTCACTTAATTGGCCAGAATAAATAATCAATTAAGTGGGTTTTAAGCTTAGTCCCGGCAATTTGTTTGCAAAAATCAAAGTTACTTATTCGATGACGTAAGAGGTTCTTCGAAATCAGTTGCTGAGAATGAGGGCGTGCTCTATGAAAGACGAAAGACTCATTGAGTTGAATCTGGAGCGCACGCTAAAAATAACCACACCGTGTCTTTTTGAGTGGAGCAACATATATGAGCGAAAAGTGAGATTCCACCCAAACGCGCATGGCGTAAAATGAGGGGAGTGATGTGAGGTCCACAAATGCACGCACACTTAAACACCTTAAACCCACTTGAAATTGGAATCAAATATCAAAGATTCCAATATATATTCCACAAAGTGGCTTTGGTATCTTGTGCCATAAACAAATTACCCCTGGTAAGTCTACCAATCAGGATAAAAAATGGTAGACTGGGTTTGGTATTGTCTCCTAAACAATCATCCCTGGTTCGTTCGATTGGCCAGGATAAATAATCAACTGAACACTGCCTAAAGCCGAGACCTCTACAAAACCAAAATCTGAAGGAGGAGCACAAGACAAAGAAGAATGGGAGAAGGAAGCACCAAAGCAAGCCATTTGTCTCCGGGGAGACTGCATGACCCGCTTTGGTGGGTGGCTCTTTGTTGACCCCTCAAAAGGCTCAATAATTGAATGAAAAAAAAAAGGGAGTTGAAAGCTGATAAAAAAAAAAAGGGAGTGAAAGACCCAAAAATTGGGAGAATTATGCAGCTATGGAACTCACAATTCATGAAGAAAGAAGAAGGGGAAAGCAGAAGAAATTTTGCTGTAGAAAATCTCGAAACAGATTGGGAAGTCTGATTTGGGAGAATAATGAAGTTGTAAGAAAGTCAAAACTTATAGTATGTTAAGATTCCTCATAAAATTCTGAGAATTTTGATATATTATTTATAATTTTCTGAGCACCAGAACTCAAGATATGGAATTTACAGTGAAATTGTAAAAAAAGGGATTATATGATGATATAATGTGTGCAAATGGTGTAATGGGTTGATGTGACCCGTTTGAAAGTTTAATACGACCCACGACACCAAGAGTCACATGGAGAGAGCTGCAGCAACAAGAGAAGGCGCTGGTTACATTACAGAAAGGCCTAAATTCCCATTCAAACCTATTTCTCATGCGCCGTTTCACTGCTGTAATCCCAATCTAGTTCTGGCTCATGAGAACCACGCGCACCCAAAATCAAGACATAACATAAATTTGATCCCTTCGCTGGACTGAATAGAAGAGAATCCGACGGCGCAGATTTGATCAGGGAGCAGATCCAACGGCTGAGATGTTAGGCCCTGCTTGCTATCTTCAAGTTAATTAAAATCAAGATCTGACGGCTCAGGTTAACGAAATTAAAGATCGGACGGTAGAGATTTTGAGCTTCACTCCACATCCTCAAGATGATTTAATCCAGAAGATCTGACGGCTCAGAGTAAGAGAGGGGTGTAGATCCGATGGCCCAGATTAATTCCGTCTTTTTGTTTCAAAGGACCCAATGAGATTAAACTGACAAGAGGGGGGCCCACCTTGTCAGTTCTTTCTCCCCCAACTGACCTCCCACCCGAGCCTACTCCGCTGCCGCTACTGGCCTCTCTTCTCGGGCAGTGTTCTCCTTGCTCCGGCCATCTCACGACGTGTTCTTGGTACCGTTGGAATCGTCTCTCCTCCCTCTACACAGCGGTGGAGTTTTTTATGGGTGTCGAGCAGCCAATCGAAGAAAGAGAAAAGAGGAAGAAGAATGCTGTGTTGCCGGGCTCGAATTGGGATTCAATGATTTGGAATGAAATTAATTCAATTAAAGGCTCAAATAGCATCTCCTCAACTCCTTAATCATGTTCAAAGCCTTAAAACAATCATTCAATGCTCGTGACTATGAGTACTACCAAGCCCCACCTCGGCACTAAAATGTGGTTGCTTGAAATCAATGTTAGGATTGAAATTGGGTTAAATTAAGGTAGTGGGTGATTAATTCTATCGCCCAGGATGAGTATAGGGTGATCAATTTGAAGGGCATAAGCATGAATTGGGGAGTTGCACTTCACAGGCCTTAATTTGACCCGAATCAGTTAAGTTATTTTGAGATAGAGCATTCTTTGGCAGTTGGACTCAATTGGGCTTAATTGGATCTATAAAGAATACACTTGGAGATGATTAAAGCCCATTACAAGGAAAGAGCACACTCAGAAACAAGTGACACACACGCAAGAAGCAAGGGGAGGTTGTCCTATAGCAGATGGTAGAAGCTCCAGTGGTCCCCAACATGAAAGCACATGCAGTCAAGGCACCCTTGCTTTTTGAGTCCTATCCAGGCATCTTTCACTCTTCCAGCAGATTACAGATCGATCCAAGGGCTGTCATATGGAGGGAAGGAACCAGGCAGATCTGAAGGCTGAGTGGAGCATCCTTTGCCCCCAAGTTTGCTGCTATTTTGTTGCCCTAATTAAGTGCTATATAAAGGGCTCCATACTCCAACACAAAAAGGCCCCAAAAAGCCTCTACATACACCAGAACTCTCTCCCTGGCCTCCATCTCTCCTCAAGCCACCTTTCAACTATAGCAATCCCTTCCCTGGTTTAGGTTTTAGCCACTGAAAACATCGTAAAAATCAAAGAAAAATAGTAGAAAATAGGAAAAGAAGGTAATACTACCATGTAGATACTGATTTTGATTACAATGAAAGGGAGAAGTTCAAATATCATGAACTATCTCCCCATACTTTAATGATTCATGCTCACTATTGCTCGCTGTTTTCTTGTTTATTGTGACATTTCTTGCATCTTTTTCTCTTTTTCTTTTGATTGAATTCATGAAAACTGTTTTATAGCTAAAAACTGAAAATAAAATTGTTCATCTAATCAATTGTTTGCATTTTATTGATTGTTCTTGAATTTTTCTTGCTTCTTTCTTTGAAAAACACACACACAAACATGGCATAGCCATGGGCCCCTTGAGAGCTTGCTCCAAGGGAGAATAACACACACAATTAAACATGGCATAGCCATGGGCCCCTTAAGAGCTTGCTCTAAGGGAGAATTATATAACAAATATACATGTGAGCATAGCTCCATGGGCCCTCTTTTGGTCGTGTCCAGAGAGGAGAACTCTCTTGCGAAGCAAGGAGTTGAGAGTTAGAGCTTGGTGAAGAACCATGGCCTTCTCATCTCTTGAAATGAATCTACATTCATTTTGAGATAAATTTGATGTCATTTTTCTATTTTACATAGAAAAATGCTGTCAAAATTATCCTAAATGAAGCATAGATTCTTAAGAGTGATATTTGACAACAATTCACCTATATTATATAGGGGAAATGCTGCCAAATTAATCTCAGATTCAAAGAGATAAGAGAGCTCATGATTTTCAATAAACCATGGCCCTCTCACAATCTGAAATGAAGTTACATTCATTTGGAGACAATTTTGACGACAAATCTCCATTTTATATGGAGATATGCTGCCAAAATTGTCCCAGATGTAATGTATATTCATAAGAGTAAGTTTTGACAGCAATTCAACTATTTTAAATAGGAGAAATGCTGCCAAAATACTCTCAAGTTCAGAAAACTGAGATAGGTCATGGTTTATCAGCAAACTCTGACTCTTTCCCATGAATCTATGAACACAGTATATTTTTTATATAATTTTCCCATGTTCAGAATTAAATTCTAAGTAATTTTCATATAATAAGTTTTGTAAAATACTTTGTAGAAAAAATCATATGAATTTTACAAGTGCTGCTGTGTAAATATGCCAGAATCTGTCACTGTTTTGAAAAGTCATTGAAACATTAGCTTTAGACATCTCAATTTCATACAAATTAGATATCAAAATGTTTACAAAAATACACTCTATCTTACTGTCAAATTTGTTTTTCCACTTGTTTTCAAAATATTTGTGTAAAAATTCAAAACATGTCAAGACAGTGCTGTTTCTGCTGTCAGTTTTCTGATCCAGTCATAAAAATGTTGCCATAGTTCATATTCTGCTCATTTAATGCATATTTTAAATATTTTATTTGCATTCCTCATAATTTTCTACACAATTTTCATATACAAAGTTTTCTCTAGTTCATCATAGAAAAATTCCTATAAAAATCATAAGGCAGTACCCTCGCTGGGTCAGTTCCAGTTCTATTTTCTGCTTCTTCTCTGGAAATTTCAGCCAAAATCAGCGCATATTTTTTTCTGTTCACAATGCATATTTTTGACATTTTTAATGCATTCTTGGTATAATTTCAAGCATGTTTCGTGTTTTACACTTCTTCAAATTCGTTTTAGAAAAATTCATATAAAAATATTAAGTTTCTGACAATCTTTTCCATTTTCTGGTATTTTCCTGGAATTTTTGAGTATTTTATTAAACACTACAATAACTGTCATATTAAAAGCCAAAACGTTTACATTAGTATAGAGAACATGTCCGTACAACATAGTTGCATTGTTTCATACCATTTTGCATAATTATGACGTTAATTGCATATGCATTGTACTGTTTAGACGTCGTCTGCTCGAAATACTGAACCCGACATTTGATATTTGATGGACATGATTTAAAGGGACTTTGAATGACATAGGTGTCGTGTGTACATCAGAATTAAGATTAAAAGTGTGTCCAAACTCATTGACTGATAAATTATGCACAGTGCTCAACTGGTACAGGACAGTATACTGGTACAAGACCCTCATACCCTATGCGATTGAAATTATTTCAAATTAATTGGCAAACATGTTAAGTACATTGAGACAGTTAGCTTAGGATCAAGTTTCATAAAAAACAATCGTCAATGTGACACAATTCGTTCGGAATAGAACTGGCAGCGAAGCGCCATTACTGCCCTCAACTTTGATTGATGCGAGTGCCCCACACTCCTCCATAGCCCGATCGGCAACCATAGACGGGTTCTGCATGCTCCCACGATTCCAACGCAACTGACCGATCGTCAATCGGAGCTCCGAGCGCTGAGATCCGCTGTCGAGCAACGTCCGGCGGCCAAGATCGATCCAGTGAAATAGAAGAAAGAAAAAGTGCGGTTTTTGATGAACCTTTGAGTTCGGCCCAGACCCTGATCCCAACTTGGCCCAAAACCAATCTCCAGATCCGGCCCAGAACATAATGAAATTTGGCCCAAATTGTAAATATGTTGATTTATTTCGGGATTTCACCAAAAACAATTCTAAAAATAGTTCCCGAACTCCAAAAATCACAAAATCAGTTTGTGAATTGTAGGATTTCTGTGCATAAAAACGTTTTGAATTTTCAAAGTTTGAAATTTCATGTTTAAATTTGGGTTCAAATTTAAAAAGGGACAAAAATGTAAATTTTCAGAAATAAAAGTCCCACCCACTTTGTAAATATTTCCTTGGTTTTCTTGTACAAATTTTAGGAAATTTTATGCTTATATGATCGCTTTATAGATTTAAAAGTGAAAATATAAAAACACTTTTTTTGAAGTTTTGCTTAAAAGTGTACGAATAAAGTGTGTAAATAGCTATAACACTTTGACATATGACATTGTATATACTTTTGTCATTATGTACATATTTTTCTCATTAAAACATATTTGAGAATTTTGTGATTCATGTGAGCACGCTTTATATTTTAGCGACCAAAAATGAAAAAGATGAAAGTTTCAAATAAACAAAAGTCTTAGGTCTTCTACAAGTTTCTTTGTTACGTGAACATAGGAATTGTGTATATTTTGAGGTTAAAGGCGGCGAAAAGACTACGCTCTTCTCTTTATTCCATTTGTCTTCACATCGGCACAAACATTTGGAATCTCGTTAAAATTTGAATTTCATAAGAACATCTCATTCTTGAATTTCAGATTTAAAAGTGCATAAATAAAAAGGGCCACATCCAAGCACTTTGAAACCCTTTTTTTATGAATATCTGGGTAAATTTCATGCTCTCTCTTTTTGTCAAAACGATTTTTCGAATCCATAGTAAGGACCATATCCAGGTTCGAATTTAGTGAGCGCTTGAGTGTCGGGCAGGCCTACGGTTATTGGCTCATCATTCAAGAATCGGTAGAAACGATAAAAGACAGGAACGTCACGTTCTCCGATTAGGAAAACCTCAAGGGACGCAAAGCTCCCCGGGACTAGCAAAGTCAGTCCTAGGTTCTCCTCCAATCAATAGTCGATCATACCTCCCACTAAGTAGTGGCCAGGAGTGAGACTATAAGATTGGCACCTCGATCGTAGATAGGCTTATTGCTTCTGATCTTTCGATCTAGGACATCGACTATGGTGATCACGAAATCATGTTTCCCACCCGATCGATGATTATGACTTGAAGGGACACATAGTCCCCGGGATGAACATATAATTCCCAAGTCGCGAAAACCTGAAGAGATACATACGTCTCCGGGACAAACAAATACGTCCTAGGTTTTCACCCACTAACACCCGCTAACATCATAACACTAACCCTCACCTTCGCATCTAAAAAGTCTTTCATCCATCCATGCATAACATTTAATTAGGATTTTTCTTTCCTTTCCTTTATTCATTCTTGATTAGATTTGCACACATGATTTAATATTTTCCTATTCTTAATCAGAGGTGCCTGAAGTTAACAGCTTCAGGGTAATTAACAGTGAGGGCTTGCGCTCACTGGAATTCGGGACCCCACAATCACTTGAAATGATAAAACCTATGTATGCGAGTAAGTGAGAGTTAGCGCCTCACAACGCCAACTAACACGCGCACGCGTACAAAGGTGACCGTGTCCTTTCCCCCACTTAAAACGTCTCAAGCGCGTTCTTTTTAAGCTGGCAGCCGGAAAGGGTGGCACACTCCTCAATGCACACTATAGCTTGAACATCGCTCGTCAAAGTGCGTGCTAATTCTGCCAACCTAGTCACCAACCTCTCGCCAATGCCCTTTTCCCGAGACCCGATTTCAACAAGTTCCAGTACAGTCTGCTGCACATTTTTGTACAGACAATCATACCTATCAATCTCCCGAAATACTAGAGGGAGACGCACGTTGTGTTTTACATGTGAACGAACATAATTTTTCCGCCACCAATCAAGCATATACTTTTCAGGTACAGTATCAATACCGACCTGCCTATAAACACACAGACCATGTGCACAGACTATACCACGAAACTCAAATAATTGGCACTCACATTCGTACTCCCTGCTCCTCACAAAGAACCGAACACCATAACTACGACCAAATATACCTTCGTCATAAACTTTGAAAGATTCCACACCATCATGACATCCCATAAAAGTATAAGAACAACCAATGAGCGATTTTATCTCCCTTTGGAATAAATAAAACATTTTGTGGGTGTATACCTCAGCAAATTGCCTCTCCAGGTTGAAGTTTGAAACCAACCTCACTTTCCGATAACTAGAACGGAAATCTTCATACTTCTCCTTGTCCCACTTCGCATACAAGGCTAGGTTATACTTCTCGACAAAGGCTTTCAAAGTTGTCCTACTATTGACATACCCATCAAAAAAAGCATTTATACCCTCTGACCGTTGCGTTGTTGACATACCAGCCCAAAACTTCGATCTAACAAAAATAGGAACCCAATGATACCTCATTTCATACAAACCCTCAAACCAACCCTGATTTGAACCAAAATTATACTTTGACATCATTGACAACCATTTCTGCTCAAATTCGTCAACACTTTGAGAGTCATATACAATTCTAGAGCTCTCTTGTAATATATGCATACAAAAATAGAAAACAATATATGTTTCAGTACGTAGCACCTCCCTTCAAATATTATAAAAAATAATATATGTTGCTCTACTAACCATTTCTCGATCTTTTCCACCTTCAAGCTTCTCTGGAAATTTCTTCACTATGTGCCACAAGCAAAGACGATGCCGAGTCTCCGGGAATACAGCTTCGACAGCACCGCAAATAGAAGCGCACCGATCAGTTATCATTGCAGCAGGGGCGCGACCGTACATACATACAAGGAATGTTTTAAACAGCCACACATAGGTTTCCATACACTCATTGGCAAGTAAAGCACAGCCCAACAAGATCGACTGCCCATGATGATTAACACCAACAAAAACTGCAAAAGGCATTCGATATCTGAAAGGAAAAAATAACATATGTAGTCACACTAAAAATTAAGAAATGATCAAATTGAGAACATAAAAAGGATAATGTGAATACCTGTTGGTCAGATAGGTCATATCAAAAGTTATTACATCACCAAAGTATTTAAAGGCAGACTGGCTACGACCATCAGCCCAGAATACACTCTTGAGCCTCCCATCATCACCAATGTCGCAGCTGTAAAAGAAATTTGGACAATCTATTTGTTGCTGATGGAAATACTTCATAAGAGCAGCTGCATCTCCCTCAGATAGTTGAAGCCTGCGTAACTCAGAAATGTAGTTACGCATATCACGTTCTGTGAACATACATCGCGTAATCCCCCCAGACTGAGTGAATATAGAGTTAAAAGACTTGTTCTGGGCCAAACCAGCATACTCGTTGATTTCAAGCTGCTTCTTAACAAATTCGGGCAGATTTCGATAACAACGAAGCAGTCGAACACTATCAAGATGCAATTCATGGTTGTGCTCAGTAACTACTTCATCAAGAACCCAACTACCAGACAATGACCGATCGCGAACAACCATTTTTGCTCGGCAACCGGTACCAGCAATACCACGGTTACGAGCAGCAAAACCTTCAATTTGGGTACTAGATGCTGCAGGTCGGTTCTTATTACATGAGAACGTGGCATCATACTTAATACCATGGAAACTATGACTGGACCGACGGGTAATCCCAAAACCAACTCTGCATGAGTAATCTTTGTAAAACTCATATGCTTTCTCGAGACAACTAAAAACCATTCCCACCACATGAGCAACAGTGCTCTGAACAACCCCCTTGCGAAATTTATCCGCAAGAGAACCGACCTCTTTTGCAAACTCATTAACAATACCGACCTCCTTACAGTTACTGACCGGACTACTGACCATTACCAAATGATCACTCCTAATGGCGTCACAACGGGGGTCAGACACATCTTTACTAATTCGTAAACTAAGATCAATCATCTCGGCATCCTGCAAGTCCACAGACCTGCGAAGAAACGAACCAATTAATGCAAAGTACAGCAAAACAAAAATCACAAAAAAAATAAAAGTAAAATCTCACTGTAAAAACTCACATTTCAGCTTTAGGCAGAACTGAAGAAGAAATGATCAACAGACTCATAACTCAGGGATGATTAACATACGCAGAACAGGAGAAGAGAAGGGTGATCAACCGTGCCAGCGAGGAGGAGAAGAAAGTTTGAAGACAATGGGTACACTAACAAACTCAGAACAATTTGAAGCAAAAATGGGTCCTGTTGGAGAAGATTGAAGAAAGATTGAAGAAGATGCTCCTGTTGCTTCAATTGGAAAGCCAAGAGGAGAAGCAAAATAAGCCCACTAGTCCATTCCCAACCCTCTCATCCAAAACACGATATCACTGTCATCCAAAACACGATATCACTGTTATCCAAAACAAGACCCATGAAAAATAGAGCCCTGCAAATAAGAGCCATCGAAACGGGCCGAAACCTATATCACACGGTTCTGTTCCCGATAAATGTTGGGCAGAATAGGTGAAATCCGGGCAGGAAACGCAAGACACGGTCACCATGCCAGCGCATCACACAGTCGTGGGGGGCATTGTCTGAGGCAACTTATATTTTTCCACAGAAAAATTGCATGCGAGCATGGCTTCTTGGTCCAGGAATAAAACACTACGTATTAATAATTCTCTGCATATACCACCGACAAAATCTATACTCTCGAAAGAGGGGTAACTCTCTAAGCACCTCAACTATGCCACATTATCAATATTATTAACCATTGATTTTGTTTAAATTTTTTCATCTATTTTGATCCAATGGTTTATATGTATTCTTCTCTCCCCATTTAATAAGATGAATGTGATATGTCTAAGACAAAATTTATCTCATAAAATAGTTCAAGATTTATGTGCTATTATTTATAAATTATTATATTATTATTGTTATTAGTCACATTAAAACTAAAAAATTTTGTTCAATTATATTAACATAATATTTTAAATTTATAAGTTTTATTATATAATTGATATCATATTTCGGGCGAAGCCCAAATTACAGCTCTAGTTTAGTTTAACACTGCATTAGAAACTATCAAAATAAAGTGAATCATGAAGTAATTTAATTGGTATCCTCTGTTTGATAAGCGTAGTAAACTAAAGTGGAGTAAAACTCTAAATCACCTTAAAGTAGTGGCGTTTGGTAGTAGTGAGGTAAATAGACAAAGTAAAGTAGATAAAATGTGTAAAAAAAGTAAAATATTAATGATTTAATTTACTACACCTACATAGTTGCGTTAACTTACTACATCTTAAATCACTTCCGTTTGATGGCTTAAAAACACCTTAAATCACTTTACTACACTTTTACTTCAATGCCAAACTACTTCTTAAATTGAAACAATAATTGTAGCAAGACTGCAAGAGTATCAATAAATCAGCTTTGTTGATTAATAATATTAATTATTAACAGGGTCATTTCAGCAAGAACAAACGATGTAAAGCAAAGAAGGATATTATTTCGGAAGAAGCAATCTGCATTGGAATCTATCATATGTGATATCATATGTGTCTCTATCTATCTGAATTCTGAACCAAGTGATTGTGGTCTTTATTTCCAGACCATGTATCCAAGCTACATGAAAAAAATCTATTGCCCTCTAATTCTCCGCAGTACCCAACGAAGAGAATCAAACTTTACTGAAAGAATAGAGGAGATAACTGAACTTCATCGATGTTCTCTAATTCACAGCTCAACCCAACAACTCCCAACAAGATGGTGCCATCTCCGGCATCTGCCCAAGTAGCAAGCAGCAAACCAGGCATGAACTCCTCAAGTCAAAAAAGAGTTGAGTTCAGTAGAAGGGTTGTGCTTCCCTTGCTGGTTTCTGTTGCAGCTGTTCCAGATGCTAGTGAGTCTCAGAAAGCTTTCTTTCAAGGTAATCTTGCACAATAATTGTAAATAACTTTGTTGTAAGTATGAGAATTGGAAAAGTTTCAAATGGTGATGGTTGTTTTATTGTAATTTTAATTACAGAGTACTTGAAGAGGTCTGAGGAGAACAAGGCCAAAAATACCAAAGAGGTCAGTAATGTACTTTTTTTAGGAGTTTCCTAAATTATTTATATGATGTAGCAGACTTGCATATCAACCTTAATTAGTGCCCAAAAAGATTAAAAAAAAATAAAATAAAATTGTAACTGAATAACTGTGTTTGATATTTGATATCCTGTATTTACTAATTAAGTCATGAATTAAGTACAAGCAAATTGCTTTAATTATATAATACGCTCCACATATTTTTCCTGATTTTATTTTCTTTATTATTGTATGTTGTTAATTAAAGAGGCTTGATAGCTACTACAAGAGGAATTATAAAGACTACTTTGGACTCATAGAAGGCACAATTAGAGAGAAAGATAAAGATCAACTCACAGAATCTGAGAAGGGAATACTTGAGTGGCTCGAGAAAAACAAAGAATGACTATGATATTGATTAGCTTAATGTTGATGAATGCAAATCTTCTAATAATGATATGTAATCGAAGTATTTGAATAAATCAAAGCGTCTGGGTGGTGTAGTTGGTTATCACGCTAGTCTCACACACTAGAGGTCCCCGGTTCGAACCCGGGCTCAGACACTATTTTCTTTTATATTCCTGCTGCCTGTTGGTCCTTTTTCTTTTAGAGTTGCATATATCATCCTGTCGGTAGTGTTATTTTGTTACTGTTGTTACGTTGTGTGATTGTATCATACTATCATGTAAGCCCAAAGCAAATCAGAATTGTGATTTCTGAGCCTCATTATTCATTAATTTTAGCAAATACATTGGACCTAAAATGTAGCCCAAAATGGCCCATATAAGTTTCCTCGGCAGCATCAATTAACAACGGACCTGGCGGTCCAAACAACTAAGGAAAAAAATGTTCAGAGACGTTTGCAATGTTTTATTTTATAATTAAAGGATTTTCAAATTTCCATTAGGTCAACGTAAAACCATTTAATAAAAAACTTATGTAAATCTTATTTTCTGTTTTTTTTTAAAAAAGAAAATTGAAATTTGTGTCTATTGAAGAAAAAATTAGTGGCAAGCGTATGCTTTTGCACATACGTATATCATCTCCGTATTTTAGTTTTTAATGTAATCTTGAATCATCTCCAAGCAGATTGTCACAGACGTAAAGTTAGATCAACTTTCAATTTTCATGTCTTCTGAAAGCCGCATTTCTGTCTCAATTAATTGCTTCAATTCATGAAGAAGACAATGAATAGATTGTAGAGGAGTGTTTCACTTCTTCTTTTCTTAACCCCACCACACCAGAGGTTAATTTAAGAAGATGCTCAAGTAGTCAATTGCTTAAATAAATAAATAAATGGACACATGCTACCTTCTACCATGAAACATATCTCTTTTACATTTATTAGTGGTACAGCCGTGCTGGTATAGATAAGAGTCAGAGACATTGTACTGTTGTATCATGGATTAGACACAACTTGGTCATTACACAAAGTTTTTACAGTCAGGAGTCAGGACATTTTGAAATAATTATAAGTTGGGGTCCTCTGACGTTAAACCACGATGCAGGAAATTAATGTTGCATTGACAAAGTGAACTCTAGGATATATCTCTGTCAAAGATATCAAGACACGAGACAGGAGGCATGGTTTTATTTTTATACTTGTATAATTTTATTATTGCATGTTTTAAGCCTCTTTTTTTCTTTTTCTTTTTTTCCTTTCTCTCTCTCTGTTTTTTTTTTTTTTTTTTTTTTTTTTTTTTTGAGATGGAGTGTCAGGAAATGTTTTAGGCTTTTAGGAATTCATATCCTCTACTGTGCAGTAAGTTACTACGCAGCGTTCCGACCATTGGATCCGCTTTGAGATTAATGCTATTTAATCTCAAACCCCCCCCCCCCCCCAATAATCCACATCGTAGATTCTAGGATATGAATCAATGTGTATATATATATCCTGTCGTAGTCTAGTAGGAAGTTAAGCCAATATAATTTTCTTCATCATCTTTTTATTAATTGGTCTTTAAAATTCTTAAACTACCAATTTTGGTCCCTAAAAAATCACTTAATATCCGTAATTCCGTATGTCTTTTCTGCGAAGTTAATCATGTACCACGTTGCTTCATAGCCAATATATCCTTAATTAATAAGTTATAACGAGGGAAGATATGTCCTTGTTCAACATACCTTTTTGAGTTTTGAACTCCATGGAATGACGACCACAGCAAAGTAGCTGAAATCTTGGCATGTTTGCTCAACCATGTCACTGCCAATATCACCAACCACTTTGCTTATAGAAAATGTTTTAATATTTGAAGTAACCCAGATACATTCTTTCAGACAAAAAAAAAAAAAAAAAAAAAAAAAAACAGCAAACGAATATTGTGACGACATTCATCTATTTATCTTTTTTTAACTAGTAAAAAGTTGAAATTATTATATTTTATAATAAATGACCGAAAGCTTATCTCTTGTGAAGGAACTGATCATAGGCCTAAAATTTTAATGGGTTGGGACATTAATGCACATCAACAGTGGTGATTAATCTAAGTAAACAATCAACGGCTGAGGTTTCTTCACTGGGGAAGATAGAACTTTCATGTCAAAAAATCTAATCTCCTTTTATTAGGAGTAAGGATAAGGACGAGGGTCAAACCACTCAAATTTAAATGTCTATAAATAACTTTCCATCCGGGTTTCGAACCTGCGACCTCATCTATCTATCTATTTAATATTGTATGTTGGTTGTGTTCACTTGGCTGCACTTGTGCTGGTCAATTCTTTGCACTGAAGGCCACAGAATGCCATCGTATTAGAGCCAATACCTATCTATATATAAAGAAACAAGGAACCGGTAACAAGATTATGCAAAGGAAAGCTACGTGATTGCGGTGGAGAATGAGGAAGAAAGGGACTTTTTGAAAGAGACTATTAAGGCAGTAGGCAGCCTTGTTATCACTTGCAGGATTTTTTTTTTTTTTTTTTTTCAATTTTCTTGGATTCGACAATTATTTTGGAGTTGAAAGTACCAATTCGTCTGGCTTCTGATTTCTGAACCATCTTCACCCTTGAAAATACAATACCTAAGTAGATTTATGGTGTTCCTAATAGTATGTAGCTTTCTCGTGCTTCTAACTCAAATATATACTTAATTATATTTAAATCTCGGTTTATGATGCTCATGCTCTATAAGTTCTTTATATCAAAATCTTCTATAATATAATTTTTTTTTTGAGGTTTTTTAAATATTTGTTTTGAATTTTTAAAATGATACAATTTTGCATATTATTATTGATTATTTTACTATTATTTTTGAAGCTACTTTAAAAATGGAACCTCATAATTTTGCTCTTGCCGATTATATGTGTCATGGCATTATCATTCATCCGCTACACATATTGTGATGATGGATTAATTGCAAGAAAAGCAGACCCGATTATTACGAGGAAATTAACTCAACGAACCACACTCTTCATCAAGAGTCCCATTCTTGGCAACGTCTTAATACGAATTATTATATACTCATTGTTAGTACTGATAGCCTAACACATCGTGTTATTAATTTATTATCATTTGACTGTGTATTAATGTTATGTCTTCGTGATGCTAACCAGTAATATATCTATTTCAACCACTTCAATAATTATATATGATTGTCATGAAGAGCTAGCGAGGGAGGCAACTCATTATTTCCCCTAAACAGATAAGGGAAGAAGAAAACTATAATCATTTCACAAATCACGAATGTGTTTGAGAAGTATTATTTTCACGTGTGCGTGTAAAACAAATCCAATTATTTTTTGGCGATAAAAACAATGATGCTAGTATCAAATTTTAGCTAATTTCACCAATATATGTACTAATAGTCTTATATCATTTTTCATATCAAACTTTTCTTATAACTAGAAGAGGGATCTGGCGATTGATCGATTAGCGTTGTGCCTATTATCTGTTGTATGGAAATTGGCTACTTATACTCCAAGTCACCTGAATTATATACATGCATAAATAATTGTAGAATTTTAAATACGTTTTGATAGCTATCAGAAGATATATTAAGGCACAAAACATTGTTTTTTTATACGGTTATGCTTGATTTTGTGTAGACTTATAAGATGTTAATACCGTATCTTCATTAATAAGTTCTATGATATATGTATTATGTTTTTTATTTGACATTTATGTGATACTAATGGCCATAGGTATTAATTGGATCCCTCCTCAATTAAGAAAAGATGAAAATCCAATTTTGATTATTGAACTACTGCATTTGGTTTAAATTAATCCTCAAACTTTTTTTTGGTTCAAATTGGTCAATGATCTGCTGCATTTGATTCAAGTTCGTTCGTGAACTATTTTTGGTCCTGTTTTGACTTTGGTTCATATTACTCCTTCCATTTACTTCTTTACAGTAATTGATGTTAAAATTAGTTCCTAAACTATACAAATGAAAGTAAATATGAAAGCAATACGAACCAAACTCAATAATCCAGGGATCATGCATAAAATTAGTTTAGAGACTAATTTGAACCAAATGAAACAGTTCAGTGACCAATTTAAATAAGAAATAATAGTTCAAGTGTCAATTTGAACCAAAAAAATAGTCTTGAGACTAATATGAATCAAGTGCAATAGTTCAAAGACCGAAATCAACTTTCCTCTTACGAAAATTAGGTACAATGCCATGATTTACTTCGTAATGGTAACGCTAAATAATTGTATTATTCTTCAATAAAACTTGAGATAAATTCAAATCGACATAAATCACAAGAATTTACAGATTAAAATAATATGTTTTATAAAAATAATAAATAGAAGATGCTTCAAGAGTCATTTATTAAATTCACTTAAATAACCAAATCTAAATCCATACATACTTTCTGCACCATACTCGGAATAATACAGCCGTTGGATTGGATCTCATGAGGAGCAAAACATGGGGCCTTTTAATATTTTTGCTAATGTATTATTATCCATGGTGTGGCGATTTTTTCAACGGTCAGAACACCAGCAAATATATATTATATGGCGTGGCCCACCCTGCAGGGATCATTACTAACTCCTCCAATCCAATCAGGCAATCATACAGATGCAGGTTTTGCATTTAATGAATTTCTGAATTGGATTTGCTGTTCATCTAACCCCCAAACTTATCCCTTCTATCCCGGATAATTCATATAGACATGGCATTAGCATTATACTGCAAAATCAGCAGATATAATATATGCACTAGTGAGAAGAACTATAGCAAAGTCTCCCGATACTGATATGCACCTCTTGCAGCCAACAGATTGAGCAGCATTCTTGTGGAAAGTATAATCCTGAATGGCAAAGATTGAGAAAAGAATCAAAGATGCCAGTACCAAGAAAGTCAAACAGTATATATATATATATAGCTAGCCTAACTCGATTATATATTAATATCAACAACATGCAACATGCTGCTCACTGGCACTGCTCAGCACTCAGCAGTACGTACGTGTTGGGTTTATCTATGACAATTTTATTATTAGTTTTTTCCGCATTTTCTAGACTCCCCTTGGCTTGTTGTTCCCCAGTTCAGACTTAATTCAGACCCCGTTCATTTCTCGGTTCTCTGATTCTTCTCCATACCAAGAAGCTATATATGTTTTCTCTGTTCTTTTTTTCTTTTCTTCTGTAGCCTGACAATGACAACTAACAACATTATTAATTAAACACATCATATATCACAACTTTCTCATTAAAAAAACCCTTATACAAATTCTTTGATGTACATACAAATTTGTATTTTTTAGATTTTGAAATGTGAACCTAAATAATAAGTTACTTTTGTATATCAAATGGAGTTAATTATTTCCTTAAATAATAAAAGGGAAAAAAAATGAAACAGTAATATTTGATGGTTCACGAGATTGTATTACGAAGAAACATTGTACGATTTAGATCAATTGTCAGAAACAGAAGAAATAAGTTTAAATAATTATATTAACGTTTCAGCTATGATATATATCTATACTCTTTTAAAAAGAAGCTAAGGAATTGACTCTCCATTGATAATTATAGTCTAACTTATGCCTTAATCTTCATCCATCAAATAATAAATACTCACATCGTATCTATTTTCTATTGTATTCCTCTCCATTTCTGTCTTAGCATAAAATCGAAGTGGCAAATTATCAGACTGGCCTTTTAAAGTATTGACTGTTAAAATCATAAACTCATTTCTTCTTTTCAATTCTTTTACTCTATTTAGTTTGAACGGAAAATTAAAATTGCCCGCAGTAGCGTGCGAGTACGTTTCTAGTTCGTTAAAATACTACGTCCTTGCCTAGTTTGATTTTTTTTTTTTACACATAAAAAATAATTAAATTCCCTACACCCATTTTCTCACAAACGTATGATATATACGACAATTGGACAAAAGCAAAAGTTATGCTGTCAGCTATTAAGAAACACCAAACAAATCCTCAATTAAAAAGCAACTCATTAATATCTGATTAGTGTATGTACCAAGTTGTTTTTGTTGGCTAGCGTCACCGGCTTAAAAAAAGGTTAAATGCCTTTTGTTGATTTTTTAAGATCACCGTTTTAAATTATATATTTCTCTTTTCTGAAAAGATCAATTCCCCTCAAAAGCACATTTGGAAAAATTGTCTTAATGTCTGATGAAGTCATGAAGAAATTATAAAAGATCAACCTTTGAAAATCTATCCAAACTTAATTAAAAAATGAGAGTAGAATAGTAGAGGGCAATACTGTCCTATATATATATGGCTGTGGGAATTATATATCTATGCAGTGATTCATTTATTTATAATAAGAAGAAGGAAACACGGTCCCAATTTGCTTCTCAGGATACTTTAAAATATCCCAAGTTGGTTCGACTGCTTTTCATGCGATTTGATGAGTAAATCCAATTGAAAAATAATGAAATCTAATTATTGTTAGATATAATGAGGAGGGCAGAACTAATTAAAAGGTAACAATATAAAGGAAGCGGGGCATCACCTAATTAAAAATTGGAATTTTTGTATTTTTATATATCTTGACATAAACCTCCTTACAAAATTTAAAATTATACATCATTTGTAATATGGCCCTCCCAACCCTAGTTACCGGTTACATCCTTAGAGATGCAGAGCAGTGTTTTGAAAAAACGGAATTCGCTTGTTGAACAGATAAGGTTCCGTTAAGCGTTTAAAAGTTATACGGCTGATTATTTAGACTTTTGCGGACAATTTTGCGTTCTTGTTAATACATAAATAATTAATATATTAAAATTATAATATATTTGGACTCCATTTAAATTATAATTTTCTTTAAAAGATCAGAGGTCATATATTATACTTATTTTTAGTTAAGAAATAACAAACCTATTTGTCAGATTGCTTTTTGAAAAATTAATGACACAATAAAATAAACGAAATAAGAATATTTTGAAAGAAATTTTAGGTGGCTCAGCAACTTTTATCCAAAAACAGGCCAAGTAGGAGGCTGAATTGTGGACATTTGATATTGTTGAATTAATTAATTGTGTTCTCCAAATATTAAACTCCGTATCAATTATGGGAAAAGGTTTGCCCACCGTTTCCGCATAAGCGGACGAATAATCGGCCGATCTATCCGTCTTTCAAAACACTGATGCAGAGTGGTACTCATTAATTAACGTTAATAGATCATTTATATTGACAATTGAATTAAAAGAAAAATATATAATAATATAATTGTAACAAAAACAATTGAGAGCTCTTACATGGATAAACAACATAAAAATTGTCTCTTGTAGTAAATCAGATTACCTATCTCATTTAATAGCCATCTCCTTAAAAAAAAGGCACTCTAAATGTTTTTCTCTAAAAAATGTAAAGAAAAAACTTATACTTTCACCAACACCTTTATACCATAAAAAATCGACTATATGGGCAAAATAAGAGTGAAAGTGGGAAATGATAGAACTAATTTTAGATTCAGTTAATTGTTTATAATTATATTTAGTTAACATTTATAATTATATTTAGTTGAAATCGTATACAATAGACCATCGACTATAGGTTAGTGCATAGCTGTAATAAATACACCCTGATGCTATCTAATCTAAACACACAAATAGAGCATATAATGGTACATATCTAAAAATTTATAAAAGTTAAAAAAAAATAATATGTTTCCTATAAAATTTGAATTTAGAAGATATTGATCAGAATCCAAGGGAATATTGTTTTTTCCACGCTTTTAGGTGTAAACATTGGAAATTTGGCACATAATATTTTTTTAAAAAAATTCAACAATTATCTATTTGATGGCACAATATAATGTTTCTTTTCTCAAAGATAGTTGCAATATTGGCCGTTGCATACATATTTCATGAATTAATAACTTTTGTTGTACTGCACCGTGTCCGTGTAGTGCAAAGTGAGTTTCATCTTAGGATCAGGTGTGTGGATGTGTTGGATTGGGTCAATTTGATTTGAGAAGAGCGTCAGGTCACTGGTAGAAGAGCTAAGTCATCTCCTCCTCTAATCCTGAGTCAATTTAGGTGGAGTTAGATTCGGATCAGTTTAATTTTCTTATAAAACCAAGGTGTGTTGGGTTAAAGCCAAATTTTCAATTTTGATGTGCAATAGGACCGAGTCATATAAGATCAAATTGATTAGAGAACTCTAAAGGTATTGGGTCACAAATTGGGTTCAGCTTTGGATTGTCCAACGATAACTAAATTAATTTGCATTCAATACGATACAAAGACTTTCCAAATCATGAAGATTATACTTTAATTAAATTTCACAATTAAATAATATATAGTTGTTATCAAAGAAAACATTATTATTATAACATGTTGTTGTACACTATATGCAAGAATATGCAATGCCACAATTGTACTTGTTTAGCGGCCAACCTGCGTTCTGTTTGGCGGAGAAAAAGCATTAGTTTGTTGATATAGTCCTCCTAATACAGACATCGTGTGTTCACTTTTTTAATAGAAAAAGTAAGGTATTATTATTATTCCAAGTATATAATTGGTCTCCGATAATGATGTATGCGGGTTAATTAATTCAACCGTCATTAGGTGAGGGCAAAAAAAAAAAATTGTCTCGTTTAACTTCCCAACATTAGCAATAACAAACAATATATTTTATTATTTAATTTTTAATAAGTTAATGTTACACGCTAGATAAACTATAGACAATTTCAAACGTTCGATATCTTAATATATATATAGCACGTATTTAAGATACTTTTGGTGTAATTAATTATTATGTATAATGTTCTTTGGACTAAGTATGCAAGGAAGGAATAGATATATATATATCTATAATGTGCATAATTATTATTGAGCAATCATTTGTATGAGAAAGGGCAGTACTTAATTTTTAGCTAATTAGCTTATGATGATCAATGAAATTATCTACCATCGCCTCATCATTAGTGTAGTTGGATTGTTTAATTAAATAGCAAATCAAACATTAAAGGTGCTCATGTTGTTGGATGCCATTAAGAGATAATTAACAAAGGGATGTTAATGTTGAAAAGATAAATTGACCTATTTATGGTTAGGGTTAGGGAGTAGAGTTTATCTGAAAACCTACTCAAAAGACTTTTTTTGCTCCTTTTCAAAAGGGGATGTAAAGTTGGTACCCAACTTTATTTACACAAAATTACGTCAGTTAGTATAACCCCATTAGTTAACCCCACTAATTACTACTAGGTCAACTTTAACATGTGGCAGTATATATATTCACTTTGTCAGTGAAATCCAATCTCAGATTTACAATTATATATTCTAATTACTTAATTAAAGTAAAAGAGCAACGATTTATTTTTGTATTAAAAATGTTTACAATTTTACAATTATATATGTTGCAATGAGCAATGAAGTGATGTTTGTAAAGGCAATAGCTCTCCAGTAATGTTCTCATATATATGTCACATTAATTGAATTTACATTTACAAACATGCCGTGTATATATATACACACAGGCATTTAAAGGAGGCTCCAGCTCCAGTTCAAACTGGAGAGGAGAATGTTTAATTAAGATATAGACAAGGCCCCAGAAAATTAGTTAGTAATAATTAAAAGGCTAATCCAAAGTGAAGCCTAATCCACAAGGTGACTTGAATATATATTGCTCCCATAAAAGCATTACTTATTTAAAACATTATTCCTGCGTGCTGTACTACTCCCTGAAAACAGGTCGAAAATTTTATTCAATTTGCATATATAACCATTATTTTTTGTGGGAACTTAAATTTTAGATCCTCAAATTAAGATTTCAGAATGCCGATGATGGACCCTATACCATGAATATGTTTTGAATCAATGATGTTTTGTCACTGAATCTTATTATATGACACGATCACAACCTCGGCAAATTAATTTTATCTTTGCTTCCTTCTTAAATAAATAAATAATTAATCAATTAATTAAAAAAAATAAAAAAAAAACTCTTTTTGACAAAGAGAAGTAAATTATGCTATTAATATTTCTGGCATCTTTAATTTAATTTGAATTAATGATGACACGATTATAACCTAGGCAAATTAATTTTATCTTTGCTTCCTAAATAAAACAAATAAATAAATAATTAGAAAATAAAAATAAATAAAATAAAAAACTCTTTTGACAAAGAGAAGTAAATTATGCTATTAACATTTCTGGCATCTTTAAGTAATCCTTTTTTTTTTTTCCTAACTCAATTCAAGTAGGCTTGCTTTGATTTTGAGTGTCACCACCATTTATGATTCATCTTATAAAATTTTACTTGAACAAATAATGTTGTCATAGTCTAGTTCAAGAGATTGAGAAGATGAACAACCGTAACCTACAAAACAACCATTAAACTTGCTTATTAACGTTCGTGGGATTCCACCTAATCAAACCAACCATTTTTTTGTAATTTATTAATCCCAGAAATCAAGAACTTCGTGGGGCAGAGTCAGAGACAATGAGATATTTCTAGGAATAGTAGCTGCAGCAAGGCAACAACTGGAGAGACCAGACGAGTTGAACCTGGGCGTTTGCCGTACGCTATAAACCAAACGAATGAGGATAATGCAATTTCAGAATTTCTAACACTAAAAAGGAAAGGAACTTATTCCCAACACAAAACCCCTATTTTTATGATTACTTTATAAATTAAAATAACTTAGTTAAAAAATGATATGTTATATGATGTTATATTTGTTCGAATTTGATTTGTCAAGGCATTTTTGAAAAATATAATATTGAACTTAATGAGTCCTCTTAAGTTTTTTTTACCCATAAATTTAGAAGTTTACAGAACAATATTTCTATGTAGAAGGGGTCACATTGAGCTACCACAACATAATTAGATGAAAAAATATTAAGCCAGCCACTATACAATTTCATCCATCTTAATATATACCAAGATATATTTTATTAACATATGGTTTCCAATAACTTCGGTATTTATTACTTTCATATGCTAATATGGGAACATAAATATCGATCTATCTAAAAAGAGAGACGAGCCATGTTACTATTTGTGTTAGGTATGCGGTTCTATATCAAAATATTTAATCATGTAACAAATAATAATAATCATAATCATATAGACATCCAACATTTAGTGTAGTAGCTAAAAGCAATGCTATTTATATGAAAAATCATATATTCGAAATTCAGATATAATCTTTTATAAAATATTTAAATTCGAATGACTTAACTTTAATCTTTATTAAAAAAATAGAAAAATAAATCTGAAAAGAATACATACAATTTCATTGCATACGACTCCCAAAAGAAATATTTAGCGCTTCCAAATTTTTTTAGGGCTGTACAAACAAAATACGGTTATTATAACCCCACGTCCAACCAGTTACCATCCCAGCACTAAACATAAAAGCATAAATGCAGGCAGGGTCCAGAGTCCAGGCGCAGGCAGCAGACGAAATGAAATGAGGAATGAAGGAAGGCCCGTGTTAGTGTTACTGTAGCACGCACCCAATAAAGTCAGTCGGCACGGCACGGCACGCTCCCAGTCCCAGACCAAATTAACTCCGACCCGGTTCATTCTCCCTTTTCCCTTGCTCCCCCCTCTTCAAGTAACTAATTCCCCCCCTTCCTTCTCCTCTCTCCGTCTAAAACTAAATTCACAATAATTAACCCAATCAATAATTAATCATTCACTTAAAATCAGTAATTCAGTATCCTCTCGATCTTCTGCGCGGATGTTTATATAGATCTTCGTGTAGCGGGTGAGAGGGAGACTGTGACCTGATCCGGTGTGGCTGTGGCAGTTGGTGTGAGAAAGGGGGGAGTGGAGGATCTGAATTCTGAAGAAGGTGAGGCCGGCCACTTTACCTTCTTCACAATCCCACACACACACGCGCCCAGTCTGAGTAATAATCTCTCTCTCTCTCTCTCTGTAGACTTCCCAACTCTCAACCCATTCATTCCTCTTTTTCTCCTCCTCTCTCAACCTCAAACTTCTCGCTTCTCCGCTCTCTTCCGTTCCGTTCTCCTGACCGCCATTGTCGCGGCTTGTGTTCTGACACCCTCCATTGTTGGATCCTGAGGAGCCCCCAATCGAAGGGACGGATTTGGATTGGATTGGGATTGGATTGGGAGCTTCCTTTATCCCAGGAATGGCGGGCCTGCCTGCGCCGAGACAGAAAGAGAGAAAGACATACAGAACAAACATGTGTTGAATGGAATCCGCGCATCTAGGGTTTAATTTATGGAGGAAAGGCCCCCCCTGTTTGTGTTTGTTGAGCGCACTCTCGGTCTCCGATCCGCTCCGGCACTCCGGGCTTCTTCGCTCTCCTTGAGGGTTTTTCTAATCCAGGTCCGTCCGCCGCCTCCTGTCTTGCTTGTCTTACTTGCTGCTCTATGTTTGTTGGTTCAGTTTATTTTTTTGCAGGGTTTAGTTTAGTATACCATTTAGGAGTGTTTTTACTGGGTTAATTGTTGGTTTTTCCTTTTCTTTTGTGAGGTCAAATTGGTTTTTTTTTTTTTTTTTTTTCCTGTTTGCAATTTTGATTTGTTTTTCTTTTCGTTATTGTGGCAATCATTAGGCCTTTTGCATTTTTTTTTTCTAATTAATGCAAGTCCGTTTATAGATAGATTATCACTTGCAATTCGGTTTCCTATTATTGTCAAATTGTGATACAAATCTGTTCGATAATCAGTTATCTATACTTACTATTAGCTTGTGATATATATCCATGTGTATAATTAATCAATGTAAAGTCCATTTGAGTAATGTTCTCATTTTCAATTGGGGTTTTTCTATTTTTGTCAAAATTGTGATGGAAAGCCATAGATGATGAGCCATAACATAAACTCCTTCATTAGTCCCCTTCTCCTTTAAAATAGGTGGAGACTGGAGATTGGAGAGAGGGATAACAAACGTGCCATACATATCCTGTCATTGTAACTGCCAATTATGCCAATTTGTTTTTTTAATTGAATCTAGCTTTCCCACTGTTCATTCTGCCATTCGTCTGCATTAATTGAAAAAATTAAATTGTACTTATCTTGTCAATCATTGAATACATCCCTAATCTCCTTCCTTGTTTTTTTTTTTTTTTTTTTGGGTTTTGGATCATCCACAGATTGTGTTAATTCTAATTTGTATACAAGGAGCATTTGGTGAGTCGAAAGAAGATGCCAAGCCATTATACCATGAAAGTCCTGAATCGGGAGATGCCAATAACATATATCTCACACACTCATGCATACATGATGAAATACTTCACCAGAGGCGGCGGCGTGGCAGGAAGGAGTACTCTGTCACGCCCCAGGTGTACGTGGGTTCCACCTCATCAGAAGACCACCACAAGGGAAGGACCTTGCTTGGTGTTTCAGAGAAGGTTGCAACCCAGTCCAGTGCAAGGCAACCAATCAGGATTTATTTGAATTACGATGCGGTGGGGCTCTCTCCTGATAGAGATTGTCAGAAAGTTGGTGACATTGTTAAGGTACCGTTTTAGTCCATTAATTTTTTTTTTTCTAAAATCAGAATGATATTCATAATCTGTTTAGATTTTTATTTTGCAATTTGATTTCATTCCAAGTATCTGATATGCATACTTAAAGCATCTATGCACTTTATTTGTTATAGCTTGGGGAACCACCAATAAGTTCAACTCCTGGAGTTCCATTTTGCAATCCACATGCCTACCCTGCAGTGGTAGGAGATTGTTGGTATAATTGTACCACTGATGATATTGCTGGTGACGACAAGAAGCAAAGGCTTCGGAAGGTATGATCATATTTGCAATTATTTTTTTGAAAGGGAATATTTTGTTTTTGTAATGCTTTTCTAAACTAAAACTATTTTTAAAACTTCTGTAGGCACTTGGACACACTGTACAGTGGTTCAAGAAAGCCCTTGCCGTTGAACCTGTTAAGGGTAATTTAAGATTAAGCGGGTATTCCGCATGTGGCCAGGATGGAGGGGTTCAACTTCCCCATCAGTATGTTGAAGGTAACTTTTATTCTGGCAAAGAAATTGAATATCCTTTTGCCTTCTAAATTCATCAATCTAATATAAAAATTATTTCAACAACTGCAGAAGGGGTGAGGGATGCGGATCTAGTACTTTTAGTAACGACTAGACCCACAACTGGAAATACCCTTGCGTGGGCGGTGGCTTGTGAACGGGACCAATGGGGCCGTGCTATTGCAGGTTTCCTTCCTTTCCTTTTGTTACTGGTATAATCTTTCTGAAGCAATTTCAAAGGCTTCCTGCAAAACACCAAAAGATTTTGTATATATATTAGAAATGTACATCAAGCATTGTAAATGGTATCTTGTGTAATCATGTACCCCTCATACGGAATATAAGTGCCACTTGTGTCCACCATTTCCTCAAGCAAGACAGATAATAGTAGGGTGGTTTAGCATGTAGAATTACATCTGAACTTTTTTTTTTTTTTCTTTTTTTAATATATGCAAGGATCTCTTGCTGCTGAGATTCACTTTGAATTAACATTTGTTATTGACATTGCAGGCCATGTGAATGTGGCACCCCGGCATTTGACAGCTGAAGCTGAAACTCTTCTTTCAGCTACTTTGATACATGAGGTGATGCATGTTTTGGGTTTTGATCCCCATGCCTTTGCTCACTTTCGTGATGAAAGAAAAAGAAGGCGTAGTCAGGTTCAGTTTCTTCCTTCTATCTCATTGGTTTCTGTTCTTTTTGTTTGTGTTGAAATAACCATAATTCTTCTAACAATATATTTTGTTGTCTGGTACAGGTAACTGTGCAATCCATGGACGAGAAGCTAGGAAGGATGGTCACACGTGTTGTTCTTCCCCGTGTTATCATGCATTCTAGGCATCACTATGGGGTAAGTTTTATTCTGGTTTTGATAAGACATCTTTAATTTATCATTTTTACAACAGAAGCAAGAAACTTGATGCATTAGCATGGAAATTTTCTTCAACAGTTTCTTTAACTTTGGACAATCAAAAGGAACTACCCTTTTTACAAAGATTCAACTCCTTTTGTCCTCAAATATGTTTTGTTTTTTACTTGCGGAAATTTATGCTACATACTTGTTTGTAGGCATATTCCGAAAACCTCACAGGTCTAGAATTGGAAGATGGAGGAGGCAGGGGCACCTCAGGTAACTAAATAATTAACTTTTTTACATTTGCCAGCAACAACCTATTGGATATATGGATAAACACAATTTTATGTACAGGGTCACACTGGGAGAAGAGACTACTAATGAATGAGATAATGACCGGTTCAGTCGACACAAGATCAGTTGTCTCAAAAATGACATTGGCCTTGCTGGAGGATAGTGGATGGTACCAGGCGAACTATAGCATGGCTGAAGGATTAGAGTGGGGGCGTAATCAGGGTACAGAGTTTGTTACTTCGCCTTGCAGCCTTTGGCGTGGAGCTTACCGCTGTAATTCAACTCAGCTGTCCGGTTGTACATATAATAGAGAAGCTGAAGGATACTGCCCCATAGTTAGCTACAGTGGTGACCTACCCAAGTGGGCTCAGTACTTTCCTCAACCCAACAAAGGCAAGAGCAAAATGTGAATTGCTTAATTGATGCCAGTTTGAGTATGATAGAAACTAGATTAACAGTGATTGTTGCATCTTGTAGGTGGGCAATCTTCATTGGCAGATTATTGCACTTATTTTGTAGCGTATTCGGATGGATCATGCACTGACACAAATAGTGCACGCTCACCTGACCGAATGCTTGGAGAAGTCAGAGGAAGCAGTTCTAGGTAAGCTCACACCTTCAAATACTAGTTAGATTGCTATGATATAAATCAAGATTAGTTTATACCTGTTTTCTGACATTATAAGAAATGCCATACGAGTAGGTGCATGGCTTCAACATTGGTGCGGACTGGATTTGTGAGAGGTTCTACCACTCAGGGAAACGGTTGCTACCAACATCGCTGCATCAACAATACTCTGCAGGTCTCGTCTCAGTTTTCAAGTCTCATCTCTCAAATACTTGCATTCACAACACTTTCAACATGTCATCTCATGTTCCTAACTTCATCTGTCTTGTACTCCTAATAATTTTACTGATCTTGCTATATAGGTTGCTGTTGATGGATTGTGGAAAGTGTGTCCTGTGACTGGTGGTCCAATTCAATTTCCAGGATTCAATGGTACAGTATTCATGTCTATGATTTCCTTAGTATTCAAATATGTTACATTAAAGAGGAGAATCTAATAATTTGCCTTTTCTCCATCGTGACCTAAAGGGGAACTGATATGCCCAGCATATCACGAGCTATGTGGGAGTAGCAGAGCAGTATCAGTTATTGGACAGTGTCCTCGGTCATGTAGCTACAATGGAGACTGTGTTGATGGAAGGTGTCGCTGCTTCCTTGGTTTTCATGGTCGTGACTGTAGCAAAAGTGAGCCTTCTTCCTCAAGTTCTTCAAATCTAGTGCTAATTTCCTCAACAACCTTTTTTCTTTGTAAGGAAAAAGTCTGCTTTGGCTCTTGGGTTGTTGGCTTGTTGCTCATGTTCTGTTCAACCTTTATATGTTTATTAGTTCATTTGGCCCATTGAAGTTTTGTATCTGGTTCAATCAATTCTTCCTTACACTAGTATTTAGTTGTGAAAATGTATGGCACGTCTGGTACTCACATTACAGTCGGGTCACTTGATATCAATAGCTGATTGAACCAACAGTTGCAAGGTATAGAAAATTAAGAATAATAGTTATTGGGGTCAAAACCAGACCTCCATTTAGGATAATATTATCTTTCTTTATTTTTCTTAAAACTCACAATATCTTTTGGACTTCAAGTAACTACATTTTAGTAACAACACTATGATTTGATATTTTCTGGCAGGATCATGTCCATCTGGATGCAGCAGGCATGGCACATGCCAACAAAATGGGATTTGTGAGTGCAAAAATGGATGGACGGGGATTGACTGTTCTACAGGTACTTGCTTTTCTTATTAGTGGAAATGATAGAATAGTTGCATGCATTGGTATGAGAAGAAATCAACCTGCAAATATGCAACATTTATACCATAATTCTCAGTAAATTTGTATAAACAATTCCTCTTTTGGGCATGCAGCGGTTTGTGATGAGCAGTGTAGTCTGCATGGAGGGGTATGCGACAACGGGGTGTGTGAATTTAGATGCTCTGACTATGCTGGTTACACCTGTCAGAACACGTCATCGCTCCTACCTTCTCTCTCCATCTGTGCGGATGTCCTTGCCTCTTCATCTCCTGGGGACGTGATGGGAGATGTTGGTCAGCACTGTGCACCAAGTGAGCCCAGCATATTGCAACAGCTCGAGTCGGTGGTGGTGGTGCCCAACTACAATCGATTAATGCCTGGTGGAAGGACCCTTTTTAGTATTCTTGATAGTGGTTATTGTGCAGCAGCTGCGAAGCGGTTAGCTTGCTGGGTAAGTGTCCTCCCTCCCCTCCCTTCTATCTCTCTCTCTCTCTGTCTCCCCACATTCTCTCTAAAACTGCACAATCTCGTGGAAACATTTCAGATATCTATACAAAGGTGTGACAGCGATGGAGACAACAGATTAAGAGTTTGCCACTCTGCATGCCGGTCATACAATGCAGCATGTGGAGCCGGACTTGATTGCTCTGACCAGACACTCTTTAGCAGTGAAGAGGAAGGAGATGGGCAGTGCACTGGTTATGGTGATATTAAACCCTGGTGGTTTCGGCGGTTCAGAACTATATACTCTCAATAGGCGATAGCCGTTGCCTTCCCACTCATCGTATGGCCTTGACAATCCTGGCTAATACTCCTTGTAAAGTAATTTTTTTCCCCTTCTCTTCCTTTTTTTTTTTTTTCTGAATTTTTAGGGTAGGTTAGGAGTAGGATGTTGGCAAGAAGAAAGTAAAGGTTTAGTAGAGTCTAATTTGAGGGAACCCCTGGCATCCAAAGAAGGTTGCAGGGGTTGCATGATATAATTATATTGCAATTTCTAGGAAAAAAAATGTAAGGATGCCAGTCACCCCCTTTTTTGGGTACAATCTGTAATCCCCTTCCTATTGATTTTGTTATTGTATCTCATATTTCAATGTTTGTAAAAAAAAAAAAAAAACAAAAAGAAAAAAAAGATGGAAGTCTAGAATCTGCAAGAGTAATCTTTGTCACGCCCAGAAAATGAAAAAACAGATTTAAATTATGCACTAGTTCTTCTATCAATTGGGTATTTTATTATTATTTTTTTGTGTTTGTAATGTGGTAAATATTTTCATCTCAGCTTTTATGTAAATATTTTTCTGTCCAACTTTTCAAAGGCCTCGAGTTGAACATCCCTGGTCTAACCTTGTAATACAGCACCAACGTATGACAAATAGAAATAGTTGACATATTATTATAAGACTTCATAGTGGTTGTAATGAAAGCTTGTATAATCTTCTCTCTTTTTTTCTAACATGAAAAGTATACCGAGTTAATCTATATATCTTTTCTTTGAACTTTCTCGGTGTTCAAATGTTGATATCACAGTATTGTTGATATTTAAAAGAAGGCTTAATTTTTGGTGTACCCATCAAAATCTCTTGCCAATATTTTGTTGATGTTTCAAATGAAAATGTTTGGCAATTAAAAGTTTGTTCAAAGCTTTACGAAATATTAATACTTCTAAGTGCGCTTAAAAAAAGTTGAAATATATACTACTCAGAAAGAGACGAGTTTGGGCCGACTGACGATTGATCATATTTCTCTCCGATATGAGTCAATTGATAATAGTAAACGCACGCATCATCAATAATATAGGTTTGCACGAACTTCTAAATCTCAAGACGTCAAAACATTTGAATGTTTGAGAAAGGAAAGACAAAACAGGAGGCATTTTAATTAGGTTGCTTTTGTATGAAGGAATGGTGGTTCCTCACTTCCCCTTGAACATGCTTCTGCTTTTGGGCAAGGCATGTCACCTGTCTCAACGTTTTCTCTACAATAACTCAATCATAAAGTATTAACATTAACAAAACATCTCCAACTAAATCCACTTCGACTATCCATTTTTTTTTTTAAAAAAAGAAAGAACAAAAAGGCAAATATTATTTCCAAGATTTTATCAATATACTTGAATATATTTACAGTCATTAGCCACATTAATCTCTTCTTCCTTTTCTAACCTAAAATATTTTTGGTTTTCCATATTCCTGTTAGAAGTAGCCCCTCTTGGATAAAGCTCACGTAAATGCATCTCCTCGTAAAGCTTCTCAACCTCATTCATGTCACCACGCCTAATGTAACCTTGTATCAAAGTCCAATATGTTACATAATTTGGGTCCAAGCCACTTTGTATCAATTGGTCTAGCAAAGCAATTGCCTCCTCCATTTCCCCTTCATTACATAGACCATGTATCAAGGTGGTATAAGTAACTACCGTCGGGTTAATCCCTTCTGCCACCATCTCCTGTTTCAGCTTAAATGCTTCAGTGATCTTACCCAATTTCAAAAATCCATGTATCAACGTATTGTAAGTCACGTGATTTGGCTCTACACCCTTTGAACGCAATTTGTTGAAAAGGTTTAGTGCTCGTTGAAAGTTACCAGACTTGCACAAGCCGTTGATAAGAGAATTGTAGATAATTATGTTGGGGTTTAAACCGGCTCTTACCATCTGTTCCTTCAATTCAAATGCCTCATTTACATGACCCAGAGCAGCATAACCATGAATCAGTGTTGCATAATTGAAAGTGTCAGCAACAAAACCATCTCTCACCATATTGTCAAACAGATTTTTAGCATCTTTGATCTTTCCAGTCTTACAAAGCCCACAAAGTATCACATTCCACATGATATTTGTTGGAACAAGATCACTGTCACTGTTTATATCAACATTTTGACCACAAGATGCCACACTGGTGATCCCATATTTTTCAAGCATATTCATATTAACCATCTTTTGAAGCATCAAATTGGCCTCATCAAAATTTCCTTCTCTATAAAGACCACTAACCAGGGCACTGCATATGAATATGTTAGGAGAGAGCCCTTTTCCCTTCATTTCAAGAAACAAATCAAAAGCTTTATCCATTCTCCCTTCTCTACACCACCCAGCAATTAAGGTTCCATAAGTCATAACATTTGGCTCCAAATTATGCTTTCCAATTTCAATTAGAGTAGCTATGACCTTGTCTAATCTCTTGCATTTGAAATAACCCGTTATAAAGGAATTAAACATTTCAATAGAAGGAGAAAATCTCAGTTTTATCATCTTAGCTCGAAGTTCATTGGCTTGGTCTAAGTCACCTAATTTGCAATAACCATCAATCAGAGTTCTGTAGGTTAATTGATCAGGGGCTAATCCCCATTCTTGCATTTTTGCAAAAACACCCTCGGCTTCTTCCATCCTTCCCATCTTACAGAAACCATTTATTACTGTATTACAAATCACCACATTTTTTGCTAGACCTCTAACCAGTGTTTGATTCCAAAACCTTAAACCTAGTTCAAACCTACTTGTTTTGAAAAGACCATCCAATAAAGTACTCCAACTAATTTCATTTGGCATGATACCCCTCTTGAGCATCAAAAACCACAAACCTAGAGCATCGTCTATAGCACCAATTGCACAAAAGCCTTTCAGAAGGGTGTTATAACTTACCACTGTAACTCTTAGTCCCTTAGCTAGCATCTCATTGCACGTAAAAAACGCTTTCTTCATAGACCCGTTTTTGCAGTAGGCATCCAATAATGTATTGTAGCTATATATATCAGGTTTAACACCGTTATCCTCCATTTCTGTAACCAACTTTTCAGCCTCTTTTAAAAGCCCACTCTTGCAATACCCATTAATCAATGCATTGTAAACAAATGCATTCTCTTTCAACCCAGAATTTACCATTTCAGTTCTGACTCGGTTCGCATCTTCAATCCTGTTTATTTGGCAATACGCATTTATGAGTGCTCCATAGGAAACCTCATCTGGTTGCATCCCATTAGCCATCTTCATCTCCCTCAAAACCAGCTCAGCTTTATCTAGCATGGCAGATTTGCAGAAGCCTTTGATCAACAAGGTATAACTACAGACATTGGGCTGCAACCCCTTCTGACACATTTCATCGAACACCTTGAGGGCATTATCCATCTGCCCCAGATTACAGTACCCATGAAGCAAACCATGATAAACCACCAGATTCAACTCAATGCCATGTCTTTCCATCTTGCAAACAAAACCTCTAGCCTTCTCCATATCTCCCATCTTCCCATACGCATTGACCAAGATAGAAACCATGAAAACATCCGGCAAGATCCCGATTCTCTTGATCTGGCCATACACCTGGATCGCAGTCTCGACCTCTCCCGCCTTAACCAACCCACTCAACAAACCGTTGCAAGATCTCAAGCTGGGTTTACACCCGCACTTGCCCATATTATCGAGCACAAAAAGCGCATCTTTCAGCCTCCTGCCCTCCACATACGCCTTGAGAAGCATATCGAACACAACGGGAGCAAAGGAGTACTCCCTGTAAACCCTAACCAGCTCATCGAAGACCAGCGAAGAGGAGTCACAAGCCGACACCAGGTCCCTCAAGTACCGCCTCGCCTGATCGAACTGGCGGCCGTGCGAGAGGGTGTGGATCAGCTGGCAGTAGGACCGCGTGCTGGGAGTGAACGGGGAGGATGAGGCGCATTTGGAGTCGGAGAGGGAGATCTGGAAGAAACGGAGGGAGGGGCCGGGGCGGAGGCGGAGGCGAGCGAGCACGGCGGAGAGGAGGGAATCAGAGATGCGGAGATCGAGAGCTTGCACGTCGGAGAAGCGGCCGAGGGTTAGGAGACGGCAGAGCGTGTCGAGGTTCCGGCCGGAAAGAATGGGATTGGGGGGCATGTGTGTTGGGGTCGCAGGGGGGGGTTAAAATTCGCAGGTAGAGCCGTAGTCGTAGAGAGAGTGAGAGAGAGCTTGCTTGAATGTTTCATTTCATAACGAACACTCGAACAGTGTGTTGGGCCTTTGTGGGGTTAAAAACTTAAAAAACCTGCGTTAGGACTTGCTGCTAGCACTAGCAGCCGGTCCGGTCCGTTGTAAAGATTCGAGCAAAGAAATTCAAGAATCAAAATCCCCCGCGAGTCAGTCATGAGACTCGTGGTTTCTCAAGTGATTCGAGTAAATTAGATCTGACAAGCATGATATCCGGTCGGAACCGCAACATTGCTAAACCGGAAATGCTATTTAGGTGGCGTTCATTAGTACATGGCATTGACAATGAGCTTGACACAAGTTCATAGTTTGCTGTTTCAAGTTCAACTTTTGGAATTTCAATGGCTATGGTATTAGTTAGGGATGTTTCATCTCTTTGCAATTCACAATTATAACAGCACTTGATACGCTACTACCATAATGCATATACAGGAAGAGAAAAAAACAGTCAAAAATACAGCAACACGAGATTAATAATCTTTCTTTCTTTCTACCTTTTTCCCCCTTAATACTGCCAAAATTCCATGCAACAGAAAATTTCTATCTTAATCAAGTTGGGTAGGCTGGAGGTGAAACCAAACCAAACCAGAGACAACTTCCAGAATTCCATTGTCTTTTATTTTTATTTTTTTTTCTCTCTGCTGCTTTCGTTAATTTAGAAAAAAGATTATACACATAGATAGCACAGCTATTAATTACTAAGAAAACTTTATTACATCATTATCTGGAGAATACAGCACAATATTATCTGGAAAATACAAATCACTGAAGTTTGGTAATTGGTATTGTACATCATCAGGTTATTTGTCTAATTACTATACCACAAAACTACACATAATCCTAAACAATGTTTACACAAGCTGTAATGATTCAGCACTCTTCATGTCCAATACTCTGTTAAGAGCTTCCTCCACAGACTATATTTACCAAAAGAAAGCATATCAGTCAAGATATCATCCCCAATATTAGCAAAACAATTCACATTATTAAAAGGATTACAAATTCAATTTTCATAAAACAACTGACCTTATCAGGAGTGGAGGCACCCGAAGTTACACCAATTGTGATGGGACCTGCAGGTAGCCAATTCTCCTTCTCGACAAGCTCTCCATGCTGTGAATGAGATAACAATTTCATCCTCATAAGAAAGAAGTGATGGGACCGATCGTTTTTCTCATGTTTACCACCAAACCAAATGATATTTACAATATCTTTTCATAAACAATCAAGGCTGGATGATAAAAAAAAAAAAGGTATATACTGTTAAAACTTGGTATGTTAAGCCTACATCTGTTAACTTTTCCTTTCACCATCAATCCTCAATTCATTATTTAGATGCCCATACAAGTTTGACAAAATTGCCAAACATTTTAGTATATTAAAAGAACTGGCGATTTTAAAAAACAAGGTGTCAATTACAAAGAAGTAATTTCTCTTAATTAGTAAAAAATGAGATATCAGGTGTTATATGGAAACATCGTAGGAACTTTCATGAACAAAGCAAAAAGATAATATAGCAAAAGATGGTCAGTATTTCCAATCTTTGAGGTGATGTAGAGGACCGGAAAAAAAAATAACAATAAGGTTAAGAGCATACACTAAGCTTATAGCTGATCTTGTTGCCAGGTCCAATCCTAACTTCACTATCAATCCAGTAAGTTGGGATGCCACTCAGCTCACCAATCTCTTGGAGATGGGAAGTGTTACTGGAGTTCCATCCTCCAACTACAAGTATCAGATCCACTTTCTCCTTTACAAGCTTGTACATGGCATCTTGCCGCTCCTGCTCATACCAAAATCACTAATAAGAAAGATGCGTATTTTCAATTCTTTTACTATTTCTTAAAGCATCTCATGAAAAATTGTTTTGGTCCCTCAATTCCTCAGTACACATTTTCATTCTGTTTTTTTTTTTTTGGGTTTTCTTTTCTTATTTATTTGGTTTCTTTTAATTTCAAACCTTTGTTGCTTGGCATGAAGTGGAGAGAGTAGAATACTGTTCTTTTTTGTTTCTTCTTGGTAGTGGATAATTGACCATAAGCAAAGACACAAGAAAATATGATAAAGAACAATGCGAGTAAAAGTTAAGTATTACTTAGCCACCAAATTGTGTCTATTGACATACCTGGGTAGCATCACAGATTGTATTGAAGCTAATGAAGTGGTCGTTTACGTTCTCCACTCCATATTTTTGCATCATTGTCCTCTCCACCAATCTTCCTGATATCCATAACAAACGTGTATGCAAAAGAAAATTTTATCAAGTTCATACCTAGTTAGTTATACATTGACCGAATATTACTAGGTGCAAGTAAAGACATACCTATTTCTTCAGTTTCTCCTTTCAGCATTGTAGTTTGATTAGCAATTCCAACTTTCACCAAATCAACATCAGGGTCAAATCCAGCAGAAATAGCATTCTTGAATTTCTGAAATAAGGTAGACATTGAAGTTATTACTCTATTTAATTTTAGTAACAGCAAATGATCTTAAATATGTAACAATACATTTAGAGAACTATCATTGCAGGTTGTTTGGTACCTCAAGGAATTTCTCTTTTGTTGAACTTGAGCCATCTAGTTTACCCCCAAGAATGTAATCACACACATATGTTGCCTGTAATATATCAACTATCAGTTAATAGTTCTTTCATTAGTGAATTGTTCCATGAAACGATTTGAACAACTGAAAATGGTACCTCAGCCATGTTCTTGACAACAATGTACTTCCCAGCAAATGAGGCAGTGGCAACAGTCTCTTCATGTGCATATTTACCATGAATAATTGAAGTATAATCACCCTTCTTGTGCTTTTCTACCATGTTCCATACCTGTAAGCATTATAAGTAAATCAGCTAAATGCTATTTTAGTTCAGTACCTATTCAAACTACAAGGGAAGATATTTTACCTTAGAAACCCAAGGGCAAGTGGTGTCAACGATTTGAACTTGTTTCTGGCTTAACGTGTACATTTCATCAACAGCAGCTCCGAAAGCAGGTAAAATGACAACATCACCCTTGTCGACAACCTCAAAATCTTTCTTACCTTCTTCTACTGGAATGTTCTTCACTTCCATCTCCTCCAGCCTCTGCGATGCAATACATACCAATAACATTACTTTAAATATTAATATATACAGATTTAAGATGCTTCTGCACTGCTCATTTGAGATTCAAAAAAGTTTCCCCATATCCAGAGTTTACTTCATTATATCAAACTCAACTTGCTAAGAGTTCAATTTGGGAATAAAATAAAAAATAAAACCATAATAATCAGTTACTGAGAAAATTGCAAAGTATTAAATGCTGGGTCTATATCCATGCATCAGAATTTATCCTGTATCCTGGGCCATCATTCCTACTAAGAACATCACATTCAAGGTCCAAAATGTTAATTACAAGTCAATTAACCTTGTTCACGGTTGGGTTGTGGATGATCTCATTAGTGATCCAAAGCCTTTCTTCAGGAAACTGCTTTCTGGCCTCATAAGCTATCTGGACTGCTCGTTCGACTCCCCAGCAGAAACCATAGGCCTCTGCTAGCTTCACTGTCACATTTCCCCATGTGTAGACAAATTTGTTCTCCTTTAATGTCTTTATCACATCGCCTAACATTAACAAATTAAAAGTTCTTTTAGAGCCATATAGAAAATGTAATGTTTCTGAATAGGATCAAATTATCATAACTGATGATCTATTATCACATAGCTACCATCAACAAAATAAAAATTTTCTGATCCATAATACAAATATGATGTCCTGCTAACTTTACAATACAAAAGTAATGATATATAATTGACATCATTAAAGAAAGAAAGATTCTTGAAAGAGAACAATTGAGAAGGATGATTCATAATACATCGAAACAGCATATATTTTGAATAACAGACCATTAAATTCAAACCGCATACAAGTCATTTCTAATAATATTATCAAACTGTTGGCATAATCAATATTATCAAATCAATAATCATCTATATAAAGAGTCTTCTCTTTTCCAAACCTGTACCTTTACCGCAAGTACCTATCATATAAAAAGGAAAAATCATTCAATCAATCAAGTTCAATTCTTGAAAGTACTCAAATCCATTCTAAGCATCATATATACCGTATCACCTGTTCAGACTATCCATTACCAAACAGCACATAAATAAAGTATCTAAGCAATCAAATAATCTCCACATTGGGACATTTACATGAGAGAAATCTGCTGATAACCCCTCAAATTCTTCTAATTCAAAAGGCATAAACAGATTAAAAAGATACGAACTGGTATATTCGCGGTCCATGAGGGCAAGGGTCTCCTTCTTGTGCCCGAAGCCCTTGCGGTTGTAATTATCGCTCCTGGTCAAGTTATGCCTGAACTGCTTCTTGTCGAACTCGGCCGAGTCCAAGGGGGCAGCCGCGGTGGACGAGGGCTCCTCATTCGCGGCGCACCGGACAATCATCGGCGGGCGCACTGGCGCCCGTGCCCCGGCCGAGGGGGGAGCCAGAAGGCCAGACGTGAACCTGCCGGCCAGCCCGAACTGAGCCGACATCGCCATGGTGGTGGTGGTGGTTTGGGGATGGGGGTTTGAGAAGAAGTAGAGAAGGTAGAGCACGGAGGGAGTGATTCCGGTCAAGTGTTATTTATCCATAGTCCACATCGCATATGGTTGGTCTTTTCCGCCACTGCTGTTTTGCACTTTAGACCTTCAGATCTTCAGGTCATTCATATTGTTTCAAGGGAGCTTATTACATACACATCACATACCAAAATCGATACCAACCGTATTAGATTCATATTAAACATGAATGTCGATATTCAAATTAATTAATTTATTTGAATTTCAATTTACTTGTACAATGTATTTTATATTGGATCAAGTAAGTTGGGTAGCGAAATCAATAATTTGAATACATTTCTATTTTTAATATGAATTTTAGTGTCATTTATTTATGGTATCTCTATCATATTCTTCTTGTTTTAAACTTATATCACCCAATTCCTAATTTTATTGCTTATTTTTGTTGTTAAGGAAACCTGTAAGAAGAAGTCCTTTATGATTTATCCAATATAAACTACAAAAACAATTGAAGAAGTTTTAATTTTACGAATAATAGAAAAGATTGCTGTAACTCTTATTACTACAGAAGATGCATATAGTTTGATATTTTTGCCATAAATATTCTAAAGAATCAGTAAAAAAAACTTTTACGGTTGTATTGTACGTGGAGATGCTCTTGTGATTAAGACTGAGAGAGCGAAAATAATATATTTCACTAATTCTAAAATATTTGAAGGCTAAAATCTGATAATGTTATTTGAAGCCTAAAATATTTTACAGAAAATTAAAAACTCTCGGCAATTGATAATTTGGTAAAACAAAACTTTACTGAAATACTGACAATAAAGATTTGTCTCTCAGCATTCACTGTTGTAAATTTTTACCATGAGCTACGAAATGTACTTTCTTAAGGGTGTATCAGAAAAAGTGCCTTCTAGACTTCTAAATTTCTAATTCTGGTCTTCACTTCTGCATTTTCCACTCAGAAATAATTTCTTCCTTGAAGAAATTGCCAAAGTGTGATGGCGAACACCCACATTTTTTTCACTTTCCATGTGTTAAGCGTTTCGAGGATGACATTTCTAAGCTTTTTTTTTTTTTTTTTTTTTTTTTTTTTTTTTTTTTTTTTTTAAGATGTATTTCTTAGCTCTCTCGCTCTCAAAAATTGAAAGATCAAAATAGGAATGAAGACATTTTTTTTTTGCGGGCAGCGCACGTTTTCAATTTTTTAGAATAAAAGGAGTACAGATGAAGACCATTCCAGGCGCAGTGATTTCACTATTTCTGTTCACTCCAACCCACACTTATCTCGACAATGATATTTTAAAAAATTAAAAAAATCTTAAAAATAGAAAAATAAATTATAGAAGTACTGTTTAACTTATAGGTTGATTATATCTTTGATTATATTCAATTAAATAGCACTTTATAAATACTCATTAAATTACAACCATTCAAAAAATGTATAAATTTTTAATAAGACATCTAACGATGCTCAAATTAATTAAATTTGAAATACAATTGATCTATAAGTATAAGTTATAGATGCATCCATGTACTTTTTTTTTTCATTTTTAATATTTTCTTATGATTTTTTTTTATTTTGCAAAAGTCTCATTGTCAAGATTGTGAAGATAAGCATTGTCAATAAATACCTCCTCAGCTGTAAATGGTTTCCCTTGAATTATATTGTTATTTTATTAATAAAAAATAGAAATGTTAAATTCGACCAACCTTTAAATTCTTCATTGATATTTTTCGAGACTTGTACCAGCCAAGGAGTCCCTTGAACTGAAGATTTGGAAGTCCAAATTAATACATACTGAAGATACGGACAGGAGGAGCATATATATGTCAACTTCAACAGCATGCTAATCACGCTGTTTGAAATAACTTGCTGCTTTCCTTGACTAGTCAGGTGCCTTTGAACAGATGCCACGTCCCACTAAACAATTAGAAAACAACATCATTAGTAACATTACATTTCCGTAGTTATGAATTATGATGGACTCCAAAAGCCCAATATAATTCTGAACTATGTATATATATAGTGTGAGTAATTAGGCTTGGCCCTTTTTATTTTGTTTTTAGCCTACTATTAAACAGAATGGACCCCAAGATTATTAAAAAAAAGCATCCACAAAACAGATGCAATCTGTTGTCAGCCCATAAAAGCCTAGGAGTACTTCTATCTATGTACTTCAAATGTTCGATACATTTCATAAAATATTTTTGGGCCTAAAAGCCCCCTCTTTATAGTTGTGTAGATGGGCTTAATTTGGTAGTTATTTGACAATGGCATTACTGAAGTGAATCTGCTTTTGTTTTCACCTCTTTAAAATCTAAAAACCAATATATCCTCCTAAAATGTGCACAAGAACCTGTGAAACATATATTACATTACATGGAAAAAAAAAGCACATGCAGGCCAGAGCGTACTTTCAGAGAAGTGTCAATGTTGCTGCTCCTGAATTCTCATTTCCTTAATTTCCCTGTCAATATCACCACCCCCTTTTGTACAACAAGGCCTGGAACAAAGCAAATTAACCCCAGACAGAGCCCATTAATATTAAAGCCTTTGTAGTTGTAGTCCAAGTAGCAGCAGCAGCTAGCAGCATGTGGGGTGCCACTGATTTAAACACCAGAGATGGACAGCTCAATGTGCAAATTGTTGAATGTGCCTTCACAATTAGACAAAGCCTGGCCCCATGTAAAGCCCCCTCCTGGCCTCAAGGGACCCATATATACATATATATGCATTGAGCCACCAGTATCAGTACCTGTACCAGTACCACCACACCTTCAGAAAAAATTCTCTTACAAGTCATAACAAACCTACTACCAGGTTCTGTCCAACTGTAACGCGCCGAGTGTCGACACAGTCGTCCATTTGTTTCGTAGCGTCGACCGCGGGACCACTCAGCCAGGTGTCAATTCCTTGTTTGTCGGTTGGGTCCGTGACGGGCCCACATTATCGGCCTCACATTAATTTCCGAAAAAGAGGGTTTATTATATAAGTCCAATAATTATTAAGGTCATGACTCATGAGATAAAAAAAAAAAAAGAGGAAGATCCTAAGTTCCTAACTGGAAAGGTACAAATATAATATATGGGGTCTACATGCACAATTATTTGCAGTTATTCCATGTCACTTTCTTATCTTTGCACTCATCATGCCCTCTCTCTCTCTCTCTCTCTACTGGTAGTCTGGTACCAATACCATCCTGCCTGCCCCAACTCCTCTGGAGATTGGGGATGATCATGAATCATGATACAATGATGTGGCAGAGTGAAACCTGAGAAAACAAACCAGTAGGGGCCATGTCATAAAAGAGAGAATGTTATTGCAATTTCACCTAATTAAAAAGAAATGATCGATGCAACAAGATATATATATATATGTACAGAGAAGGAAAATGACTAACAAGGGCAGATGTTGACCTATCTCACAGCCAAGGGAATATATATAAAACCACATCTAGCCCACAAGACAAGATTAAAGTAGGGGGAATATAAGTAACTAGTTTGTCTAGTTACTGTTGTAATTTTCTGTTATTATACAGATAAGAATGAGAATAAAGAAACAGGAATAATTAAGGCCCGTGATTAGATAGATAACTGGACCACCATATATACATATATGCAGAATATGCAGCTTTCCAAATTTCCAATCAACCGTTTCTTGGGTGCTAATAAGCATAATGCACAAAATATATATGTTATGGATTTGCTTTGCCTTTTATTCAGGCATATATAGTATATAATATATAGGCACTATTGCACTGCACGTCATGCATGTAATCGCAGCAGCCTTTTCTTGCAGTTGATTACTGGCAAGCTGCAGCTGCAGTTGCAGTTGCAGGCAGCCGCTGTTGCCGTCTATCTCCTTGTACGGATATATATATATATATATATATATATATATATATATGAATGTATACAGAAATGATCTGGTAAATTCCAAACAAACAAATTCTAGCTCATCGGTATTTCTGTACTGCTTCAATATATAATATAATCTAACAAGTCCAGGAAAGGAAAAGAAAAGAAAAGAAAAGAAAAGAAAATAGCATAATACTGTTTTGCTGTGCAGGTTCCACTGAGAAAACCTAAAACAATCATTCTGTCTGCTTTCAGTATTTTGAATTTTGGGAATCTGGAAATGGCATGGCGTGCTCATGAAATAGTGAAATCTGATTTGTCCTATATATTTGTAGTAAGACAAGGCCAACCGATCAATTGTATATGTTTGGTACTGATCGATCAGAAGCCCCAAGTTTGTCCTAATTCTCAGATGAACATCCTCTCTCCCTCTCTGTTAAGCACTGTTCTGAAAAATGTTATAATATTGATGTACATATTCTAGCTAGAATAATATGAACAATGCATATTCTTATTATTATTTTTTTTGAAAGAAAGATACTATGAACATCATGATTTCCTACATACATATGTCAGCCATAACTAATTGAATGGTACTTCTGTGTTTCCATGATTGGATAAGGCAACTACTTGAAAAGATAGAAAAAAAAAAAAACATTGTAAAATAATCTACCAACAATGATGGATTTGACTTGTATCCAATTCGATTGGGATCCCTACCTCGCTTTTGAAGGCCTATTCAATAAAAAAAAAATTGTCATTGCTAGTTTGTCATTTTGATTGGATTTTGACCTGTCGGGTTTTTGATATCAGTGTCATTTGTCACAGAAATTTTGGACTCCTACTGTCCTACATGATACAGTCAATTCGAAAAGAAAAGAATCAAGAAATCATATATGGTCTTTTTCTTTTCTTTTTTTTTTTTGCTATCTGCTAGAAAAAGAAGAATCGACCATATAAATATGGTCTGAATATCAATTTTTAACACAGTTAATTTATTTTTTTTTTTCTGATAATTAAAGTATAGTAAGAATACTGATATTTTTTAAAATAGCATGTAAATTTCATTTGGAAAAAAAAAAAAAAACACAAATTTTATTCAATATTTGTTTCTTCAATTTTCATAAACAATTTTCATAAATTTGTTTTAATCACGGGCCGAGTACTGGTTATAAATTCAGAGCTAGCATGCATACTTGGTCGCCCTGTTTAATTTGTCTCTATACTCTATTATAGCATGAATGACCAGTGACCAGCCAGATTGTAATCTTGCAGTATAGCCCCTCAAATTATCAAATCATTTCCATCAGAGTTTACTTGAAAAAAATGAACAAATAAGGTTATGCAGGACTTCAATATTTCAACGATTACTGCTTGTAAAATGTACAAAACAAGCTGTAATATTAAGAAATTCAACAATAAAATTTCCACAATTTTATAAAAAGAAATTAATGAGTTTGGTGTGAAGGGCTAGTCACGAGCTGTGTGACAAGTAAAATATTTCTTTGCAAGTTGCATTGTTTTTATTAATGGTGACGCGTGGAATCAGAGAAAAAACTCCAAGATGACACTTGATCGTGACAACTTAGAATGACGTTAAGTTCACGATCTTCCTTAACAAAGACTATGTAAGCATTAAGAAGAGCTATACCTTTAATTTGACTGCCTTCGCAGGATATGTAGTAATATTTTAGTAATAATAACAAGAAGCATAAGAAAAAAAAAAAATACATGCATTCATTAACTCGTGTAAATCTTTAAATTCTAGTTTGAATTGGTTCATGGATTTGTTTTCTATTATATGATATAAAAAATTTCCAAAGATTTTTAAGTTTTTTCATTTAAGTGATATATAAAAATTGATTATTTTATTAACATTGTATAGTCATTTTCAAAAAATCCAAAATAAGTACTTAAAAAATATTCAGAAATGAAAAATTATTGTATCCCAAAATTTTAATATAAAGAATTTATTGGGCCATGTAAATTAAAATTGGAGGTTATTTGATATATTTTTTAGTTTTAAAGATCACGGTTCCATTACTCCAATACGGATAAGGATAAAGAAAAAAAATATCCATGTAGCAAGAAAGCAAGTTTTCTTTTTTTTTAATAAAAAACCTGAGCTATAATTAATTGTGTGCGCATTAATCTGTGTCACAAAATAATATCTTATTCAACAACACTTCTCATACTTGCCTAAACACAAATCATAGCAATATTTTCCCCATGACTTATAAAGATTCTTTTAATATTATATATATATCTGTTTGAAGAAATTAGATTAACGTACATGTACTAACTAAAAGGATAATATAACGTGTTCATAATTGTTAATGCTGAAATAAATAAAATGGTATAACATATGCAAAATTGCTTTAGCTAAAATTCAATCGAAGTAAAATGTGACAAACACTATTCAAATAAAATATCAACTCGTTGAAAGGGACAATTTGTTCAAATAAAAATTGTAGTATGGTACGATATTAATCCTTACTCCTAATAAAAGGAGATTGAATTTTTTAACATGAAAGTTCTATTTTCCTCAAGAAATAAATCTCAGTCGTTGATTGTTTACTTAGATTGATCACCACCATTGACGTACTTTAATGTCTCAACCCATTAAAACTTAAGGCCCATATGAATTTTCTCAATTTAAGGTCCATTACATATTATCTTAAAAATTTATTATAAAAAATAATAATTTCAGCCCAAAATAAGGCGTGGGCACTTTACTAGTTTTTAACAAAATGTATTTGTGTAATTGCGTGGATCTGCTATCTCTCAATTACAGAGTTTTGTACACAGCCAATCCGGAAAAATTAGGTGACATAATTACTAGTATATATTTTATTTGTGGTGATCCTTTAAGAAATTAGATAATTTTATTCACAAGCAAACAAGGAGTTGAGATACGGTGGTCCCTTTGAGGGATCTCTCTTTTTTTTTAATAAGCTACTAATCTAATACTATGAAGGAAATAAAAATGGGTATAGTAGATTGGACCCATATATCCACTACTACCTTTTCACATTAATTATGTTGAGAATTATTACATGAGTGTTACCCTTTTCGCCTGCCAACGTTAACCTTAGTTAACACTTAACACTTAACATTGACAATTCATTTTGTAGATATATATATATATATATATATAGAGTCCGGCTACAATAATATGCATAGCACGGTAAATATATATATATATATATATAGAGTCCGGCTACAATAATATGCATATCACGGTTTTACCGTGCTATGCGGTCCGTATCTCAGTTTGCGGTGTCCAAATAGTCGATCCGAACCGCTCAACTTAATCTTTATATCAAAATATACTAGCAAACCAAATTTTATAATTTTTAGAATTTTTTTTGCTATTTTTAATGATGGGGAGAAAATGGCTAGATCCAAGGATTCTGGTTCATACAAAATAACGATTTTCTCAACATCACTAAAAATAGCAAACAAATTCTAAAAATCATAAAATTTGGTTTCCTAGTATATTTTGATATAGAGATTACATTGAGTGGTTCGGATCGACTATTTGAACACCGGAAATAGAGGTACGGACCGCATAGCACGGTAAAACCGTGATATGCATATTATTGTAGCCGGACTATATATATATATATATATATATATATATATAGACACCCACATATACTAAGCTTTCAAATAAATTTCGAAAGGCTTCAAAACAGAAATACCTATATATGTTGAGCTAAAACTTGGATATATAAATATTACAGACCTAGTGATATCTGATGAAGATATGTTATACCACCAAATGGTTTTGAGTTTTATGATTTTTTTCTTAAAACAAAATAAAACTACAAGTAAATAACTATGTTTCTTGATATTTTGAAGATTTTTTTATTTTAAAAAAATAATAATATTTCTACCTTGAACATTATCATTTGGAAAATCCAAGATAAAATGATCTCTGGATGAAAAAATTGCAGACTCAAAACTCACTGGAGGTACATTTAAAAGATGAAAAAAAAAATAATTTTGGAGAAATTATTTGTTTTGCATGCTCCAAATTCCAAGCGTCAATAATATATATGCAGCACCAAATAAAATTCAGTGCCATACCATACCATACACATTTGAAAGGCAGCAAAGCAAAGCAAAGCAAGATATAAAAAACAGAAACTCTGTTTTCTGCTCTGCGGCGTTCAGAGAAAAGGGGGTCCTCCAAAAGTGGCAAAACGAAGAGGGAATTTGTGATCATTCCTACATGATAAAGGAAAGAAGTTGCATTACATGCCATTGGCTTTACAGCCAGTCAGCCAGCAGCAGCAACATATAATTAAACTGGTACGCATGTTACTGGTACTGGTACTGGTACTGGTACTGGAGCAGCAAGGACCAGGCTAATTATTGGGAACCAAAAGTGGACATGGGGTACTACAACACCATCCTAAACTTAAACTGATCCCCATTGCCTTCCTGCATCTCGTACATTGTGAAGGTCCGTGACAACTACATTTGCATGCACCTCGGAATGCCTCCTCATAATGTTTTGGTCATATCGTTCGTCTCCTAATATTTGTGGATCGGAATCCGTTCTGAAAAGCAGGATCTGTTTTTCTTGATCCGACGGTTGAAAAACACCGAAGTATTTCGAGATTTGTGTAGTAAAAATCGAAATACTTTGAGATTGGTGCGGAAACCGATCCGACCATCCAATAGGAAAAGCAGGGTGATATGCTTTTCTTTTCAGAAAAGCAGCTGATTCGGATCCAATATTTGTGGCCATTCTATTGAAATCATGTCTGAGGAGACATGAGCAAATATACGTTGAGCTTAAACTAAATTATTAGCTTAAACTCAAAATCATATCAAATAACTTTCAAGTTTTAATTTTTATGGCTCGTTATATTTTTTACATTTAAATCATATGAGTACAAGAACTTTTCATTTATGAAAATTTCTAAATATTTGTTTTGGATTTTACAAAAACGATACATAAAACAGTGAATATCTTATTAATATTTTTAGTTAGTTTAAAAACAATTAAAAAAAATTATAAGTTTCCAAAAATAAAACAATTGTGTATCTCACATGATTTTAATGTAGAGAATATAATGCACCATATAAATTCAAATTTGAAAGTAATTTGATATAATTTTGAGTTTAGACTCATAGAAGGTTCCCGTGAGCTTAATTGGATGAATAAAATGAATTTTGAACTGGTACTATCAGGCATTTTTTAAAAGAAAAAAAGAAAATCTGATTATTTGATTCTTGTGGTCGATTAATAATTATTCGAAACATTCAAACACAAAATGTGAATTTCGAATTAATGTCTATATCCTTACTCCTAATAAAAGGAGATTGAATTTTTTGACATGAAAATTCTATCTTCTCTAAAGAAGAAACCTCAGCCGTTGATTGTTTACTTAAATTGATCACTGATCGCACCAAAAAATATGCATTATTACCTAGGAAAATACCTACAAAATTGATCAAAATCATTGGCATATGCATCCGATTACATGCATTTTCTTGTGTTTTCCCGTTACTGCTCTATCTTTTGTTGTTTCAGGACAGACGGAGCGAGAATCGAAGAATTCAGGGCATTTGGAGGAAAACTGGACATGAAGCCCACTTTACGGTCCGTAAGGGTTGCATCCGGCAGCAGTACTAAGAAGGAAAGAAATCTGGATTTGATGGCTATATAATCAGATCTAGGGCAGTATTTTTGGCATCCATTTTACCACTTTACAGCCGCCTTTTGGAGAGGATTTGAGAGGCTTACTTGAGAGAGAAGCCAAAGGAGAGGAGAGGAGGCCGACGGATCTTGACGAGGACGAGCAACTCACGCGCGTGCAACCGTTGGAACCAAGCGACACACTTGTTTTACTTTCTTACTCTCATTTGTGATTTGTTTGAGTTTCTTTCGTTGCGCGATGTCTTGTTTGGCTTGTTGTACTTGCTTGCTTGTATCTGTTATGGCCATGTCTGGCTAAATCTGTAGTTTCTAAGATTATGATGATGTTATAACTTGGTTCTTGGTTTTTATGAAGTTTCTTGGTTATCCTTTATTTTAGTTCTTTGGTATTTTGTATGAATTGATATTGCATTCTATGCTTGGGTTGGGTGCTTTGAACAGGTAACCAGTAGGTATCGGCCGGTACCCTAGGTTTTAAGCCTTAGTACGCATGTGACCGAGCCTAGTTTGTATTCAGAGTGGGTTAGAGATCCGAAAGGGCAACCAGACAAAATGCGAGAGCTGAGTCTTACGCTACCCGAGAAGGAGATACACTTTGGGGTACCGGTATCGGGACATAGGTTGGGTTTACAAGCGAGAGCTGCGATCTATACCTGTGGTGGTTAGAACTGTGTTAGGAATTAGGCCAACAAGCGAGAGTTGAGGTTTGGTGCCTGAAATTGTTTTAACCAGAACTAAACGTGTTAATACCAATAATTCATAAAATACCAATTTACTTGTATTGCGCACCGACCGTATGCGAGAGTGACAGCCGGTACACTCCGATCTGACAGACGTGAGAGTGCGGTTCAGTTAGTTGTATTGATCATACGTGACAAGTATGGTTAGCGTGATCCGAGGCCAAGTGACAATTAATCCGACATCCTAGAAACACATTTTATCTTATTGCACTTCGTTTTTTATTACTTGTTTGCTTTATTTAGGAAATCTAGAAAACCTCCAAAATTGTGAACAACTCGTAGTCTTAGAAATAAACTAAGTCTAGTCCGGTTTTGCCAAATGTCTCTGTGGATTCAACCCCATACTATACCACAGCTTGATCGTACGCTTGCGATTGAATTGCTGGCTAGTTGAGATTTAAAAGTAGTGCACTTTCGAGTGAACAATCACCACCGTTGATGTGTATTAATGTCCCGACCATTAAAATTTAAGGCCCATATTAGTTTCCTCACAAGGGATAAGCTTTCAGCCCTTTATTGTAAGATACAATAATTTCAGCTCAAAGCAAGGCGTGGACTCTTTTAAGTATATATACATATACATAATTGTTTTGTTCACTGACTCGGTCAATATTAACAGTCGTTCTTTTTTTTTTTCCCTTTTCCATGATGAATACAGTCATGCAATTCAGGGACGAATTATAGTGCAAAGCAAACATAAATGCACAAATCCATACTCAGTAAAGAGTGATTAGGTTTTCAAGCACCTCAATTATACTACATCATTAATGTTATTTGCCATTAATTTGATTTGAAATTCTTTATCTACTTTGATCCAATGACTTATACATTTTTTGTCTTCACATTAAATAACATTAATATGTTATGTCTAAAGCAAAATTTAACCTTTAAAATGATTCAATATTTATGTGTTCTTATTTATAAATTATTACATTTTTATTATTTATATCAAAATATTTAAATATTGTGTTCAAAATTTTGTTTAATATTAAATTTATAAAATTCTTAATTATTTAATATAATATCAGTTTTCAGGCGAAACCAGTCCGAGTTACAACTCTAATAAACATAAACATAATGCTATTTCAAGTTCTCAACACAATTAAGTGCGAGTCCGGTCGGATCACCAAAATCTGAAAAATAAAGTGTCTGAAGTCTGAACCGACCCGGCCCAACCCAATGGACCCCTGTTACTCACAAGTCGCAACAACAAGATTCCTTTATGAGTTTATGTTATGCTGCTAGCTAGCCATTTCGGTCGACATTAATTCACACCAAAATTTCTTGTTTTTAATAATAACTATTGCGTATTATATCACCAACTTATCATATTTTTTTGGGGGCAATTTTACAAATTGCCTTTCATTTAGAAAAGTTGAAACAAACTACTCTTCCATCAATTTTTTTTAACAAAATACCCTTGTAGGACCCATTTGCTTGTTTTATACTCTTCATGCATCTTCTCTTCTCCATTTCATCTCACAAATTTCTAATTTCATTTTCATATTATAAAGTTTCATTTAAAATTTTCATAATAAAAATCATTAATTGAAAAACTTTGTGATTTTAAATTTTGAATATCTTCACGTTGCATTTATTTTTAAGGAATAAAAATTTTGTTGCATCCAGTTATTAATATGATCATATTTACGATATTATACATTTAATCAAGTAATATTAATTAAAATCATCTAACTATTGAAACTATTTTCAAATTAAAAAAATAAATTATCAATAAATAGGTTAAAATTTACAATGTATGTACAGAAAGTTTGTAATATTCAACATTTTTTGTGCTAATCCATGAAATCTGTAATAAAAAAAAGTAAAAAAAAAAATGATGTTTAGATTTAAATATTGAACTATAAATTTTTTTTATTTATTAGAAATTAGTAATACAAAAAAGTAAAAAAATTTATAATGTTAAATTTATTAATTATTTTTTAGAAATTTCAAATATTTCAATTTAGCATCTCAAACTGAAAACTTAATTAATTATATAACATTTAGAAACTTACATACAAAATGGTGTATACAAATATATACTTTATGCATTTCTTTTAAAAATATAAATCTTTGTTTTTAATATACAAAATTATAATATGTATATTTTATAGTGAAATTAAAAATTAAAGCTTTTAAAATATGAAAATGGAATAGGAAGTAAGTGATGGAATGGAGAGGAGGAGGAGATTGAAAGGCAATGAACAAGCAAATGGATCGCACAATGGTATTTTGTTGAAAAATTTTAATGGAAGGGTAGTTTGTTTGAACTTTTTCTAAATGAAGGGCAATTTGTAAAATCTCCCATTTTTTTTTTCTAACTACCCAGTCAAACAATTAATATGTTGTAATATTCTTCTTTTGGCAAATCTTTGACAGGAAAACGATACGCTCGTCACTAAAAAAAAAAACCCACAAAATTTCACATATGACTCTATTTAGTTAATTAAATCCGAAGAAATGGCTTCCAACTTCCAAGTTAAATGGCATTTTAAAATCGGGCAAAAAAAAAAAAAAAAGGAAGAAGAAAAAAAAAAAAAAAAAAGAAGAGAAGAACAAAAAAAATGGGAATAATTGTAAGTGGGAATTTGCGGAGGTGGTCCAAGACTATAAACGAACACCAAGAAATGGGGTCAATTTCGGGCACGAGGATAAATAATCGACCAGAAAATAAAAAAAGCAATAAATAAAAAGGATAGAAAGAAAGAAAGAAAAGTAGAAATGGAAACGGAGGAGTGCTCATCCTCTGTACGTAGCGCTGCATTGTGTAGCGCAGGATGTGAACCGTTAGATTATCGAATCGATTCGAGCCAGTGCAGATCCTGAGATGATCTAACGGTTGACATTGATCCTGCACTGCGCTACAGAGGATATGAAATGGAAACGGAGAGGTCAGAGGAGAGGAGGGTCCGGGTGGTTGCCGTAAGGAGGCGGCAAGCGGCATCGAGATGGGCCTCACCTGAAGGAAGGAACTGAAGGAGGAGAAGCACCAATTAACCCAGCTAGCTGCTGCTGCTGCTGCGGTCCAACCAATAACAATCTTTCTATTTCTTTCATATCCTGAGGGCGACGGCCAGCCCCTGTGGCTGTGGGCCCACTCTATTATTATTATTTATGGACTTATATATGATATGCCTTTATATGGTTAATTTTGAACGGTTTTAATTATGATCTTCTTTGAGGAGAATTCGGCGAACGATCCGGTACATATTGCCCTTCCTCATTGTAGTTGAGAGAATATAATAGAACCTAATTAATTAATTAAGTTATTCATTTCTGCATTCGTCATAAGTTTGGTATTGCTCCATTTTAAAGAGAGATCCGGATAAGTTTCTCTAGCTTAAGGCAATTTGTCATCAGTTCGCTCTTAATTGGTTCTAATCATTCTTATATTATTTTCAAAGAACTGGCCTTTAGTTGACTAAAGAAATTAAGGGTAACGCTCTCCGTATGGAAAGTGGCAGGTTTGAAATCTGAATGAGAGATCTTTCATAGACATTTAAATTTGATTGGTTTGACCCTCATCTTTATTACAAAAAATACTTATATTATTTTCTAAATACGCCGTCATTTATGAGCTTTTTTAATTTTAAAAAAATAAAGATGTGATGGACCCATTAAATTATCTTAGATACTATATAAAGAATTTCTTGCTTGACCAGATTAAACTTGGAATATGATGCAACTGATGATCACATATATAGAGAGAATATTGTGTTTCTCCATATATCAATCTATCCTTTTTAATATGACGATCTTTATTTCAAATTATGTTGCCTTTTGAGAGACAATGTGTGGTGCAATTATGCAATACGTACGTTTTCTTTTTAAGAAAAAAGAGAAGTTCGAAACGTCAACAAGGAATTAATTCCTAACATTCAGATTAGGCATCAGGTTTATAGATCACATTCATATGGAATGAAAGTGAAACCACTATTCGTTTCATATCTTCATATATAATATGCGTCTAGCTATATATATATACACTCATGTCTTTGAGTATGACATTTCTACTTTTATTTATAACGGAGATGTCCATTGAAATAGAAATATATGTGTAACAGTTACATGTTAGATGTACAACAGTTATACATAATGTGTAACATTTAATATCTATAGAAAATTCATGATGGATCACCCTATTGAATGATAACATCGAATTTATTGGTACAAAATTTGTCTGTACCTGTAATCATTAGTATATTTTGGTTCTATAAATCCATGATTAAACAGGTGCCATTATGGTCATACGGGTATATAATTAAACAGATGATAAAAAGTCGTGAGACAAGGAAAATGAAATCGAGGGAAATATCATGACACCATCTTCACCAATAATTAATGTTTGGAACATGATAGAAAGAAGAAAGCAATGGATGGAGTGAAGATCCATGGAGATGAAAAAAATATGAGTAATAACTAGCGTCTACAAAATATCTGTCTATAGCATCCATAAGTTACAAAATCAGATGTATCTGTTACAAAAAATCGAATATATTTATTATATTCTAAGTTTATTTATATATGGACGCATTTTCAATGAACGCAGAATGTTTCTCAAAAAATATCATCAAGTAGTGGGTGTGGAGCCGAGCAAGATGGTCGCCTTCAAAGGATGTCACACGTGGCACAACCGCTATCACACGTGAGGCAGAGCTTTGAAAAGTCATTGGGCAGATTTAATTATATATATAGTTGATTTAATTTCAAAATGTTTATGTCAAAATCTGAGGACCAATTTATATATGAGACGAGTCCAAAAGCTTGTCATATTGGTATTCTTTGTTTTATTTTATTTTTAAATTTATTGGTAAATCAGTAAATCACAATACACAAACTCGTGACTCGTGAGTCATTTAAATTATTGCAATTTTTTTTATGAAAATTCACATATGATATTATTTAAAAGAAGTTGGTGAAGTATAGTTTTTTTTTGTTTTCTTAGTGAAGTACTTAATGAATTATTAGGTGTATATATGAATTAGCAATTTATTAGGATAACGTAAGATTCGTAAAAAAAGGCTACAGACAATATTGTGGCCCAGCCCCCGAATATAAATGGTCCAACATATTTTTCTTTTCATGATCGGAAATAAACACATTCGAACTTTAATAATGCACTAATTTGGAAATAAAACACATATGTAATGTAACTTTGTAATAAACCAAATTTTATTAATGCAATAAAAGTTGTAATATATATATGAGTCCGACTACGGTGCTATGCATATCACGGTTTTACCGTGTTATGCAATCCGTATCTCCGTTTTTGGTGTTCAAATTGTCGATCCGAACGGTTAAGCTTAATCTTTATATCAAAATAAGCTAGCAAACCAAATTTTATAATTTATAATTTTTTTTTTACTATTTTTAATGATGGTGAGAAAATAACTACATCAATTGGATCTAGTTTATACAAAAATAGTGATTTTCTCACCATCATTAAAAATAGCGAAAAAATTCTAAAAATTATAAAGTTTGGTTTGCTAGTATATTTTGATATAAAGATTAAGTTTAACGGTTCATATAGACAATTTGGACACCGAAAACGGAGATACAGACCGCATAGTATGGTAAAACCGTGATATGCGTAGCACCGTAGCCTAATTCTATATATATATATATATAGTAAGAGAATTGAGATAAATATGAGTTCTAATTAACTTTTGATATCCATGAAAGAATTACGAAATGAGTTTTCAAAATTGAGATAAATGACGACCTCCCTATAATTTTTGTAGATAAAGATGAAGATTGAACAATTCAAATTTTAATACATTTTAGAGCATTTTTTGAACCGATTAATGGTATATATCTTCATATACCAATAGTATATTACTAAGAATTTTGCAAAATTAATTATATTGATTATTAATATAAGATAAGAATATACAGATTAAATCCTAGGAAAATAAAATGTATTTTACCAATATGTTCTCATTAATTAGTTGTCTTAATAATTAAAATTTACATTAAACATACGTGATTTCTTAATAATTAATTAAGAGGTTGGCAAGTCATTGCTTCTAAAATGCATCCTAATTAACCTAAAGTCATATCTCTATCACACTACATGTAGCGGATGAAAAGCATATATAACTATTAGATATATATATCGTTGGTGAATCTTGCAAGCCCAACACATTAGACATGAGATCGATCAGCTTCTGATGTGCAACATTGGATCAGGAGAGCTCGCTATCCGGTACGTACAAGTGTCCGCATCCAAGTGGGCGAGGCAGTGGGGCCGGCGTATGCGTGGTTGCAACACCACAGGTATGCAGGTGGGGCCTGCATGTCACTCTCACAGTACTCTCCTTGCAACTCACTTCGGACCAACTGTGGCAATTGGCAAACAAAATATATGCACTCGCCACCTATATATAGCTGCAAAAGTTAATATTTATTAATGGAATAAAATCTATATTAATTTAAGGTAGCATATTTGTTTTGTATAAAGTTTAGCCACAAAAAATAAGATGTTTCAAGGTAAAATTGTATAGTAATTATCATCTGGGAGAAGATAATAATTAATTAAGGAAAGCTATTATTTGTACTGAATATATATGTGTGTGTGTGTGTGTGTGTTCAGATGGCCGCTTGGTGTAACGAATGATATCGATTTAAGTATGATTAGCAAATTTTTTTTTTTTTTTTTTTCTGTTATAGCTAGCTATTGTTAAAATTTTAAAACGGTCAAGAGTGCTTCCTTAACTATGCCACATATAATATGTATATAAGAGGGATATGAAACTGATAATTTCCTTTTTAAACAAGAAGAAATTATTTCTATTTTTATCAAGTTAATATAGTTTTGTTTTATCTAGCTTCTTTTATCGTGTCGAAAAGATTGAGCGAGCGAGGGCAGGTGGATAACCACGCAGTGCACGCGCGTGATTGTGATACTAATTAATCGTTAATTGCGAAAAGCGACTTATTTGTAAAATCTCAAGGATATATATCTGATATTGGTCAGGCCTAAAAACAATAAGGATATTGCTTGGAACATTAAAATTTTTTCATTTATAATATGGTTTTCTCAAATTTCTTTCCATATAATTTAGAGATTTTGCTGTCCTAAGTAATATGGTTGCTGTCCTTAGACCCGACTTCTGATATTTTGCCAGTGTATAAGTCTATACGTACGACAAGTACGAAAAATATATTGCTATAAATTAATACAGTTATTTAATTATATGTGGTGTACCAATAGATGTAGCTGTGGTCCCATACATACATGACATATAGTGTGTTTTTAGGTGGCAATTTAACATTTTGTCCTTCTTCCAAAATTTGTTAAACAAATTGTCCTTCCTCCAAAAAATTCAACAAAATACCCTTGTGTACCCTTTCTTCCCCTCCAAAAATATTCAACAAATTGAGGAGGGTTCCAAAAATAAATCTATTTCCCTCAAATTTTCAAAATGAAACCGTTAGATTTAATCTATATCACTTTATTTATGTATATGCAAGAAACAATTAAATTTCAAAATAGTTTTGTTTGACATCAAGAGCTTCAAAAAATTGTACTAATATGAGTACTTTCTATACGTCGATTTTTTAACCCATTGATTCATATGAAATAAAATTAAAAAGTGAAAAAGTTGTTATGTGCATGAAAAGAATATCATATTGATCAAATCTAACAGTTTTGTTTTGAAAAATTAGTTTCAAATTTTGAGTTATTTAAAATTTAAAAAGTAAAGGCTAATGAAGGCACAAAAAATGGAGGCATTAGAACCCTCCTCAATTTATATTATGACAAGTTATATCATACAATTTTTTTCATGGAAACATTGATATGTAAATGAAAAATTAAAATACAATATTTAATTATTCTAATTGATATTTTTAAAGGAAGGGAAAAGAAAGTTAATACGAGTGAAAGTAAATGGAGGGGAAGAAAGGATTCACAAGAGCATTTTGTTGAATTTTTTGAGAGGAGGACAATTTGTAAATTTTGAAAGGAAGACAAAATGTTAAATTGCCCATTTTTTAGGAGTGAACGAATGAATTATAGAAACGGTGATCTTCTACCGACAACGACTTGAACTTGATGGTTTTGTTAAGTTCTCACATTGCTAAAGGTTACTTTTGCCTTTTTGTGTAAAATTCGTTTTCATTAATATTGTACACAAAAATTTTTGTTATAAAAAAACTAAAAGGTCGAACATCGATCGATCGCAAACGAGGCATCTTTGTGATATTTGAAGTACTCCTGCATGTTGTTGAATAATTGATGTTAACATGATATATAGATGACAAATTAAGGGACATGATTATAATTACCTTGACAATGAAATAAATTGATTAATTTGCATGCTATTTGCGCCAAATAAAGAAAAACCAGTAAAAAAAAAAAAAAAAAACAACGATTAATTAAAGACATTGACATATAATATATATTTTTGTCATATGGGTTGGTAAGTATATCAAATTCGATATCATTTTAGTGTATTATAATATTTCAATCAAATCAACTGTTACGCCTTTCAAATGTTTAATCAGTTGATAAAACTTGTATAAAATTTTATGATTTTATTTATTTGTATAACAAGAACAATATTGGTTACATTTAAGGTCAATTTTCTATATACATATAACTACTGTAAATTTTAAATCACCAAGGTCTTTGGTAAGTTGACCCAATAACACACACCCACCTAACCATCTTTAAATTTTAATGAGGAAATTTTTTTGTCCCCTTCTAAACAATTACTCAGTTATTTCGACTCTAAAAGTTGGGTTCTACCATTTAATGGTTAAATATGTTGCATAATGGTGTTATGGTGAATAATTGTTCGTGCAAGTATATATAGTGTTTAGTCTTCCTAAGATGGAGTGTTCATAGTTGGTATATATATTAGGTGTTTATATCTATCTATTTAAGATTCTACATTCTAGTGAATGATACACTATAGCACGCGTCCTAGATTTCCGTTTTGGTGAATTGAGTGTCCGTACCATATTTTTGTTGGGTGTTGATATATGTAACAATCGGGGTGTCTATACCTTATGTAGATGGTATGTTTACGGACAACGGTTAAACAAGGTTGAATTATAAGCATGCCAAAATAAATTTAATAAAATTAATATATTATTGCAAATGCTCATTAAAATATTCAACTTATTTGTAGAATATATCTTAGTACAATGTATAAAGTAAGTTGCATAATAAAATCAATATATAATTTGAATACATACGTATTTAATATGTATGTAAACACAATCGGTGTTGATTTTGTTATCTCTACAACATTTTTTTTTTTATAAAAAGCCCCTAGCTTCTGACATAGGATATTTGAAGAGTATTTTTCTTAAAGAACAGTTAGTGCTCTCCAATTTTAATTTATGTCATCCAATAAATTTTTTATTTCAAAATCTTAATACAAAAATTTCTCATAACTAGTCTATTATTTTTTTTTCTCAAAAAAAAGTCTATTATTTTGCGTCGCGAATCTTGTTTGTCGTTTTCTACTATCAAAACTGGGTAATCCATCACTAATAAACATTGTATAAAATATAGTGTGAAGGCCATAATATAACGTCAGCTCAAAAGTGCTATTGAAGTAAGAATGAATTAGACCGCAAGACTACTTTGCGGCAGCGTACTCGTAATCCATGTGGTAAGTAGCAACTGACATAACATAAGAAGCAAAAGAAAATCAACCCGCCACATAAATGAAACTAGAGATAGAGGAGGAGTGGACATGCCAAAAGTTACGCTGTCATCTATCAAAACCGTTTAGGAATTGGCCTATCTATCTATCTATCTATCAATCAATCTTCTTTTCTGTCTTTCTTTCATGCAAACAGTAATGACTAATGAAGGCTCTCCCTTCCTTTTTTCTGCAGTTAATTAGTTAGTATCCACTCAACAAAGCCAATTCATGGCGATCTTCCTCCTTTTCAAATATGTATGTTCGTAGCATAAATAAATAAAAGGGAAGCAGCAATAATCTATCTATATTTTTGGTATTTTTTAAGCTATTCTCCGCCCTGCAATTTATTAGTTATAATAATATTTTAGTTAATTTATATAAAAGAGGAGGAATCAAATAACCACAAGTTTTAGTACCTATCAGTAACCAAGAAATTAAGTTTAAAATTAATAACTACATTTTGAACTACTCTTAATATATAATTGGTTGAATGCTTGGTACATATCATGATTTATATTTATGCAAAAAAATTATATCATTTTGATTTTTTTTTTTATATGTGCATCAAGGAACAAAAATCAACATCTCAAATTAAATTCATAATTTTTTCCTGTCTTGATGGCTATCAAAATGAGATTAAATTTTCATAATCTTTTAATGTAGATGTCATTGAATTGATTTATAATACGGTATCAATTTACGTAAAAATAATAATTTTCTAATTTTCTAGTCATGAAAAACACCAACAGTTATGGTTGTTGGATACCTCCTCAACTTAAAATATATTATTAACTACTATCAAAGTTTAGACGTATTGTATATATTTTCTATAAATATTAACTTATATATATATATATAGGAGGGTGGACAATTAAAGAATGGATATACGGATGGACAATGCTACCACTCAAAATAAAAATAGTCAAGTTATGTTTATGTAGTGGCGCCAGACATCACACAAATTAATTACGTACAGCAAGCCCAACATTTTCTAAATTTGATTGTTAATCTCACTTTTCTGTTAAGTTATTTTAAATTTTATTTTTTAAAAGAACTATGGCGGGTAAAAGACTTACAGATGAAGCCCACAAAAAAAATAAATGAAACGAATTTGTGTACACAATAAAAAAAAAAAAACTTAAATAGCATATATATAGGCCAAGCTGAGATAATTAAACATTTAATTGCATATTACTTGGTAGTTGGTGCTTAATTAATATATATGTTCAACAACACATGGAGTGGCTCAACAAGTTAAAGCAATTATAGAAGATCCGGAAATGTCTCCCCCCTCTTTCCTTGTGATAACTTGAAAAAAAGGGTTATAACCCATGAAACACAAGCAACTAATTAATTAAAATCAGGATCACCAGAAATTGGTTTGTGCATATATATATTCAAGATATATATTGCTCAGGTAATTAAGCAATCAATTGCATGTAGGGCAACCCCAGAAATGCATGCAACCTTCTGCTTTTGGTCATTTTTTTTTTTTTGAAGGAAACCTAAAATGAGACCTTTGGGCAGTTATATGTGAACGTCTTGGTGATCTTGCCTAGCTAGCTTCCTTTCTCACGTGCCAAACTGTCTTCTCTCTCACGTGCCATATATATATTATGTGTGGCCATATATATTGTATATATGCCATGGCTGTGCGGCTTGCTTAGCGTTAATCAAAACCTTTTTCCTCTGATCGATTTATATTGTGATAGCTAGTGTTATGTTAGCAATAGGAGAAATCACTGTCTATATATAATATCAACTACTATTTTTTTTTTTTTTTTCATTTGGCTTGCGCTAGCTATATAGCTTGATATATAGTCAGGACAGTTTGCAGTCTGATTCTTGTTATTGTTGCAGTGTTAAGAGTACCGCATCGATCGTTGTCCATCATAACTTTATGTTTTCATAGGTTTTGATGGTCAAAATTAACTTGAAAAATCAGTACAAACATATTAAGTATTGGCAGTGATGGCTGGATATTTCAACAGACGACGGAAGAGTTAATTACAAATTAAAAGAATAAGTTAAAGAGATTAATTGCATATATAATTTAGTTAGGTTAGAAGAGGCAAGAATCATTTGGTCAGATGAATTAAAGTAGGCATCAATTAAATTAAAAGGGCATAAGAAAGTTAATTAGCCTTTAAATGGAGGTGTTAGAAGACCCAATCAAGTGATTAGTATAGAACACCTTTTTTGAAGAGGGACCACAGAGAGAGAGATGCATATATAACATGATCAGTGTGTGTTATGAGACTAGAGATTGAGTTGGTGCAAGGTCTAAATCACAGCGGTTCAATTATTGATCGCGACGGTAATGGGTCGACTCGACTCAACTCGACTCGATATATGCCCATTAAGAATGGCCGACAGGGTTTCTCAGGGAGGTTGTTTGCGCGCCGGACCACTTGGCTCACGGCAGCTCGATCGCGATCGGACGGCCATCTTTTGATGATCACAGGTCAGATTATGTATCTTTCCGGGCCCAAAAGGCCAGGGAATCGTTCTCAATCTCATGGTGTTAGTTTGGGGGCTCACACTCACTCACACACAACACAAACCTTATCTTCTCTTTTAAGCTGGGCCTTGGAGGTAGGTTGTGAAATGACAGGAACACCCCCTCATTCCTTCCCTACTTACTGGGCTCACCTGCCACTCAGTGTTTAACAATTAACAATTCCAGCCCCTCTCAAGTCAACATAGACAAAAGCAATAAAAAGAAAAGGAAAAGGAAAATTAAAATTAAATTGCTTGGCTATAGGCTGCTGCATCTTTTGATAGTATATGATGAAAAGTTTAATTATTAATTAAAAAATTTGGATTGTGTGCTCCATTAAAGAAAAGGAAGAACCACCCACCACCGTTTTAATAAAGGAAAATGTCTGGAGAACCAAATTGATGCATGCATCACACACACACACACATATATATAAATTTATATTTAAAACTAACCAACACAAATAAGTTAAAGGTCTAGTACGTATAGTTCTAAATAAATAAATTTCTAGCATTTGGGTAATTATCATACCTTTTACATGATATAATTATCCAAGATGATGACATGTTGATTAATTTGTAGGTTTAATATTGGATGTATTGTTGTGCATGGTAAATCAATCAAGTAGATGCATATACATATATAAAGGCGTTAGTGCTATATATATGCAGTGGCAACAAAAGATCAAAAGAGGTCGTTTGCTAATGAGTATGAAAGGGTGTCCCTATAGGTCAATTTACCAATTGCAGTGCTAGTCAATTTCTCTATCTCTATCTTTTTGTTTTATTACTTTTTCCTCTCCCTTTCTCTCTCTCTCTCCCCCCGTCTTAATGCTGTCATTTGCTTTAGAAATAGTAATACTAATTATATATCTTGTGTATAATTAAGCAAGAAGAAGAGAAAAAAAAGAAAGGGGGTTATTATTATAAGTGTACCTAAGCAGAGCAGCTTAGGAGGTGAGAGCAACAGCGACCTTTTCCTTTCTCTTTCTATTTCTCTTTCTCTTTCTTGGTTTTGTCCAATATTAGCCCCCATTCCATTCTAGCTACAATTATTATTATTATTAGTTTTGCAAGCCTTGCCTTGCCTTGCCTTGCCTGCTCTTGCTGCTGCTCTTCCTTTTCAGAAGGCGATTGTAGAAGCAGCAGTGTGTGTGTGTGAGTGGAGAAGAGAAGAGAAGAGAAGAGAAATATGGGAAATATATTAAGAGGAAAGTGAAAGAGAGCGAGGAACCAAAAGGAGAGAGCGAGGGAGACAGAGATCGATGGAGTCTACCTTCAACAACGATGTGCTCTTGTTCTAGCTCCCTCTTCACCCTACACTAACTCAATTCTTAGTCTTCTTCACTTGGTATTTTTTTTCAAACTTCCAATTCCAATTCCCTTTCCTTTTTGATCCTCTCTTCCTCTCTCTATAGATACTAGCTAGCTAGCTAGCACTTCATACTCAGTTTTCCTTTCAAATTCTAAGCAGTTTTGACACACTCAATTATATTTCTTTTTCTTTCTTTCTTTCTTTCTTTTGCTAGCTCAATTCATCATGTTTACTCTTACAGATGAACCTAACCTAATTACCTATTTATTATTTTACTTGACAATATTTTGTTCTTTCTTTTCCAAACTTCAGCTAGAATTGGGCTCGAGAGAATTTCCCGTTCCTATATGCGAGCGATGAAGGCGGCGGCGGCATGGGAGTAGCAGTTCCGCCGTCTCAGCTAACGAAGACCTCTCATCAATTGATCAATCACTCCACAAATAATTGTTCTTCTATGTCCCAAGGATTCCACCAGGGGCTGTTCTCCTTCTCCGATGAGGCATCCCATCACCAGCAGCAATCGTCGCACATCGCGCAGCAGAACCGCCGGGACAAGCTCCGTGTGCATGGTTACGATTCCCCCTCAGGTGGTCCCCACCCGTTGATCGACCCCGGAGACCATGATGGAGGAGGAAGTGGCAGTGGAGCAGGAGGAGGAGGAGGAGATGAACCGCACATATACGACCCGGCTGCAGCTGGAGCTGCAGCAAATATGTTATCGGAGATGTTCAATTTTCCGGGTGCTAATATGCCGGGGGGTCCTAGTGCAACTGAGCTGCTAGCTAATCAGATGTCTGCTGCGGCTTACCATCGCCAGCTAGGAGTACGACCAAACCCTATTTTATCGTCAAGCAGCGATTGGTACATGGGCAATCGACAAGGTGTTATATTAGGTGGCGAGCCATCTGGTACGGCATCTACTACTGCTTCTGCCATGCACATGTTCTTAATGAATCCGCAGCAACAGCAGCAGCAACAACAAGGCAGATCACCGTCGCCATCTCCATCTCATCAAGCTGATCCTTCAAGTTTGCATCATCAGCAAGCTTTTCCAGCATTCGGTAACACGGCTAATGCGAATTCCGCTTTCGGAGGAGGAGCCGGCGGTGCAGTCGTAGAGGGACAAGGTTTGTCCTTGTCTTTGTCGACAAATCTCCATCAGTTCGACATGGCTAAGGCCGACGAGTTACGTGTTCGAGAAAACATGCTGTATTTCAACAATCCAGCACAAGCTCATCAGCCGCAGCTGCACCAGGCACCGCAGCACAACTTACAGCAGCTCCAGCAACAGCAAGGGTTACATATGGGCTACGGCACAGTTGGTCCGGGCGTGGCAAGCGTGTTACGAAGCTCAAAGTACGCACGTGCCGCGCAGGAGCTGTTAGAGGAGTTCTGCAGTGTAGGCCATGGCCAAATCAAAGGTTCACGGGGAGGGCGAATGCGCGATGGGTCAGCGAATCCTAACGCGAAGTCGAGTGGAGCCGGTGGTGCATCGAGTTCAGCCGCAGGTGCATCTTCGTCGTCGTCAAAAGAACCGCCCCAATTGTCGCCGGCAGACAGATTTGAGCATCAGAGAAAGAAGGCGAAGCTCGTCTCCATGCTGGATGAGGCATGTCTTAATCATCGTATTATACAATCAATTAATACTCTTTTCTTTTGTTGTTTCTTTCTTTGTCACTCACTCTCCTTCTCATACACACACAGACACAGACACAGGCACACAGCAACACGTACGAATGAATACACACAGTTGAGATACTGTTTAGGTGAAACGCTCGGTGGTTGGGTAGGTGCATAGTTTGTTTCTCTAAGAGCCTGATCCGCCCCCAATTTGGTTCTCTGATATTCTAGCCAAAAAGCGTTTGTTGTACTTGACATGCATGATCTCTTATATAAATAACTAAAACTAAAACTTTCTGCCATTTTTTAATTGGATTTGGATCATCGTTTATTATATATTTTTCTTTTGTGATGAGCAATAGAGAGAGAGCTCGTCACAAGCTCCAAGATCAGATGAGATTCAGCATCTCTCCAATCATAGTAACAAAAACAAATCAACCCATGATTGATCTCATTTCCTTTTCCTTTGTGTGCTATGAATTGACCAACTAGAGATATGATATAGTTGTCCTAGGAGTTGTTGCAGAACCTTCTTTCATTCTTCTCTTCTTTTTGTTTTTAAATTATTGTCCCCTTTCATCTCCTCCCGCCTTCTATATATTTTCTATACTTCCAACACCTACTAAAGAAGATGAAAGCTGAAAGGGATCGATGTATATATGTAAAAATAAAAATTGAAGAGTTATTGTTAATTGGTGATTGGTAGTATGAGTATCTCCATTCCATTCCATGCCCACTAAATGATTGGTTACTATCTCTGGTGTAACCGCCATGCCATGAAATGCCTTTTTCTCCTTGCTCACCCCCACATACACATATATGATATATCTCATCTCTCATACACACACACACACACAACTACCACTATCTATCCAACTGTGTTTTGGCGGCGTTGGCTCTCTCATTCATTTCTCTCTCTCTCTCTCTCTCTCTTTCTTGCATTTCCCCTTGTAGTATGCATGGCAGCTCAGCAACCGTTACAGATGCATGCTGCAGTAATAGTAATAAACGGGTCACATGAATAATAACTAACCTATATGAAAGGACATCCCTATTTGTGGCCCCTATTCATATATATATATGCCCAAGTTACATGTCATGCATGATTTGTGGACCCTGCCACTACTCTTCACTCACTAATTAATAATTATAGTACTAGTTACTAGTTACTAGTTACTACACTTCAAGCTAAGTACAATTTGTGACATCTAATGCTTCTGTGTTATTTAATTTCTTGTTCTTTTTGTTGACAAAAAATCTTACATCATTGTGTTAAATATATGAATAATGTTGATGTAACAATCATGACCGAAACTCACGCAGCGTACTGTATATATTTCATATATATGCAGGTGGACCGAAGATACAATCATTATTGTGACCAGATGCAGATGGTGGTAAATTTCTTCGACTCGGTTATGGGATTTGGAGCAGCTACACCATACACTGCCCTTGCACAAAAGGCCATGTCACGTCATTTCCGTTGTTTGAAGGATGCAATTGCAGCACAACTAAAGCAGACATGCGAGCTCTTAGGGGAGAAGGATGCCGGCACGGGATCAGGCATAACCAAGGGAGAGACACCACGACTACGTCTAATTGATCAGGGCTTGAGGCAACAACGCGCATTCCACCATATGGGTATGATGGAGCAAGAAGCCTGGCGGCCCCAACGTGGCCTTCCTGAGCGATCTGTCAACTTACTGAGATCCTGGCTCTTTGAGCATTTCCTTCACCCGTACGTATCTCAAATCTTACTACAAATTAATACATTCATTTATCTTCTTAGATTTTACAAACTTTAATTTATGTTTTTCTTTTTCGAGCTCTCCATGCGTCTTAACATCACTCCATGAATATTTATATTTGCTTGCAAGTGCAGAGTAAATATCTTAATTATACTTATTTAGTTCATAAACTTATATCAGAGTTGCATGTTCTCTCATTTATGTAATACATTTTGTTTGCCTTTTCTCATCCCCTAAAAATGTAGGCATCGATCATTTCAATGGTACATGACTATATCTTTCTATCCATGGCATATATATATGTTTGCAAATATAACTTACATATTTTTGTTCCATGCAATTCTATATAATATAATATAGCTAGTCTATTGAGTCTTATATTAAGTAATAAGTTAGCTAATTTTTTCTCTATTAATTTTCATTTTATCTCCTTCTTTGAACATATATATCATAATTAATATATATTTTTTCTGTCCATATATTTTACTGTTTCATTTTACCATTTGTAAATACTTAAGTTGGGGGCAGTGAAATTAATTCCTTCTCTAGGAAATCAATCTATTTTTATCAATTTTCTAACCTAAAAAAAAAGATGGCAGCAATTGTTTCTAACCTAAAAAACATGTTATTACATTGTCCGTGATACTCCTACACGTTATTTAATTCTATATTTGCTTAATTATATATCAATAACGATCGATGTGGACCTCAATCTTGGTATATATATTTTCTTTTTGTATCATAAGTTCATAACAAATCATGACTATATGTTATTTGTTACCCTATGAGGTCCACAGTGTGTGTGTGATAGGTTTGGAATAAGACTATATTTTCATATTTTCGAAGGGTTCCTGATCAAGTTCAGAAAGTTCTTTAAGTTCTAGGCTTAAATAGTACATGCATATATAAAATTTTCAACGTAAAAATTATTTGTTTATTTCATATTTCTGATGAATTAACTAACCCCATAAACAATAATGTTGCTCCTACAAAATCTGATGCAATCTTCAGTTTGTTGGATGCATAATCATCTATATATATGCATCTAGAAGTTGCACATCTATAAATAGTGATTAATTAGTGAATTAATTAATTAGTTTGTTGATTTGTTCAACATATACAATTCTGTCTATAAAACCATCATGCTAAAAAAATAAAAAAATATTCTTTCTTGGTAGAAGTGTGGTAGCTTTTCCGTTGAAAGAATATTTTATTGAGATCTACGCTGAGGCAAAAGACAGATCGGGCAGCAATTCGTTCCCTTGCTTTCTGCCGATATATGCTGCCGGCCTTGCTGCCCCATTACTTTTGTTCACTCTTTAACTGCATAAAAATTTTACTTTTTACCGAATGATCTGTTTGTTTGCTATATATCCTATTTCTGGGATCACTCAAGCGCATATATATATATGCCAACGTTATGCTACTCGCTCAGGCTGCAGTGAGTGTAGTACTGTCCTTATTGCTTTCTCTCCCTTAACCTCTCTCTCAAGGTACACTACTACACTGATCGACTGACTGACTGATCAGGTTTTAAAGCATTAACAACGTGCATGATTTCATTAATTAAGCTGCTTTGTCTCTGTACCTTAATTATAACATCAGAATACACTTTGTGGTATCTTTATGACCATTATCATGCTAATTCTTTCTGTTTTTTCCCTGTCACTCCCCCTTGAGGAAAGGAAGAGGATTCCTATCATGATCTCTCTTTAGTCTTTAACAATTATCATACATTCATACTGTATATATGCATCTTTGTCTTGTGTCAGTCCGGTATATATATCCCAATATTAGATAGCACACTTTGTTTTTTCGTTTGTTACCGATATGCTCAACAAAATATTTTCATGGTTGGAAAATGCATGGGTAATATTTGGCTCTTTCCCTTGTGTCTTGATATACAAAGTATTTTTTACATTAATTAATAAATCAGTAACTTTCTACATATCAAACAATGGATTATTGTTATTTATATGAGTTGTGCCACGGTACATCAATTTTTATGTGGTAAAAATGTTAGAGTGTTTGAGCCATTCTAGCTATCAATGAAAAATTTCAATTAATTTGTGATGAAAAAAAAATTGTACTAAAATTACAGCTGACACATTTTCCATATAATTTCAGTAACCATAGAGCTAGGGCTCAAAAGCTCTTATTTTTTAACTAAACAAAAGTTGCCCAATAATATATATAGTCTACAATCTAAATTAGTAGGTACGAGAGTTAATTTGAAGTAACAGTTATTGGAATGTTAGATAATTGGATATAGATAATTGTTAGACACTAGCTACTAATTAATCAGATAATATAGTACCATATTTCGGGTAAATCAATTCCTGCATATTGTTGCGTTATGACTCATGAACTTTAAGCTCAAAGGAAAAGCTGGTCATTGAAGGGGCACAACACAAGGTTTACTTTTGTAAAATTTAACCTCTCTTTACTGCAACAAACTTTATACATGGGGGGGGATGGGAAATTGGGAATGGCATGCCATGAAAGCGCATTTAAAGGATCTCCTGTAGCCCCTCTTTTGAATCTTGCCCTCTCTCTCTCACTTTCTGGTTCAAAAGGCTTGTCCCTCTATCTATCTGTCTACCAGCTGCATGCAGGATTCAAGCAATTAGGGAAGTCTGTTAACTTGTTCTGACTTCCTTCTGAGTTGTTGTAAATACTAAACAGTCCTGCATCTGCATGCTGCTGCTGGCTGTATGTATGTACCTACTGTGCAATTTCTTTGCTACAGAGTCTCTGAGTCATAATCTAATCTGTGCTCACTCTGCTCATGAATTTTATATCTCTTTCTTATTAAGTTTCTATGTAGCTCTGATCTCTTACCTTTCTTTGTGTTGATCATGTTTGTCAGGTACCCGAGCGATGCCGATAAGCATTTGTTGGCGCGGCAGACGGGTCTCTCCAGAAATCAGGTTAATTTTCCTCTCACCCTTATATATCCCCCTCTTTCCTGAAACACAAATCCATTTTTTAACTCAGTATATATAAATTGCAAATTTTGCATGAGTTCATATAGTTTTTACTTTTTAAAATTCTAAATCATCTCAATATATATATATTCTGTCTGTGATGGCGAGCAGTACATAACTGTCCTTGCTAGGCTGCTCTGATTGTCTGTATTTCAGCACAAGTTTTGTCTCATATAATTTCACATAGCTAGAATGCATTGCACAGAGCCACAGACACTGTCAAGTGTCAACATGATCCTGTCCAAGAATACAAACATGTCTCCTCACCAGTCATTACAAACTTACTGGATGATTCCATTCTCAATTCAATCTTATAGAACTTGTAAACTGGAGATATTAATACTTTGAGGAATGGAGAGAAATAGGTTCCCTTAAAATATAGTTGGCTAGGTGGGACTATAATGCACAAGTTGCACCAGCAGAGCAAACACAAGTCAATTGATTTAATTGAAAGGCATTGGATTTGGATGCATATATAGTTGCATACATAAATTTAAGAAGGGGGCCACTCTATTTGGGATTGCTGTTCTTCCCTGATACTATTTAGTATTGCCAGTATTTAGTATTTGTATGTACTCCTTGTCTTTTGTCATTACCTATTTGCAAATGCACCACCCTTAATTTTCTCTTTGTACAAAATGCTCTGTCCTCGCTAATGTCCGAACTTTTTTTTGAAATAAGAACAGATGATACTTGGCCCACACGGGCAACGTACAATAATTCAAGAAATTCCCTGATAAAATTGTATATATGTATGTTACACTGATTTTGAATTACAGTTACACACAGTTGAAATGAAACAGCAAGGTTCTGTTATATCTCTTGTCCTCTTGTGTTGTATCACCATATATGCTATGCATGTCACTCTTGTATAATTGAGTGAGCAATTATGATGCTGCTAATTATGTGGTACCATACATGTCAATAATGCACTGGGCTGGCCTGGGCAGGTGTCAAACTGGTTCATCAATGCGAGGGTGAGATTGTGGAAGCCAATGATAGAAGAAATGTACCAGCAGGAATTCAAGGATGACTCCGACCCGTCCGGTGGCCCCGCTCTCGACGGTACGCACCAACCGTCTCTCTCCCCTACTCAATCACATGCAGCCCCAGGGGGCCCGCAGAGCCTGAGACCAGATGCCTCTTCCAGCGGGCCCCCCAAACCTGACCCTTCCCCGGTCCAACCGTCGCTCACTGCAACACATGCTGCCAATGATGACTCGGTGCTAATAGGAGGCATCGACCCTGTTGAGTTGCTTGGACCAGATGCCCATGTTGGAGCCGCCGACGAGATTTACCGCTTCGGGCCTGCTATGGGCATGGGACCTGGTTCAAGGATACGCTACGGTGCAGGGGGCGATGTGTCATTGACACTAGGGCTCCGCCATGCCGGAGCGAATGCGCCACAAGATAGTAACCGACTTCCTGTCAGAGACTTTGGAGGATGCTAGTGACACTAGTTTCTACAGAAGGGAATCATGCATACATTGAAGAAAGAAGCACAATGATGATAAAGATTAAATGATTAGTTAATCATCTTTCATTCAGAAAATTATTTTAAATTTGTTTCCTTCTGTTTACAAATTCTTGGGGAGATCATGAAATGAAATATATAAATAGCATAGAAACATAGCATTGTTCCATATATAATTAAGATAGCTAGTTAGGAAGTTCTTAGCAAATTTAGCAAAATCTTTTTGTTGCTTATAAAATTTTTCTTTTGTTTTCCATTTTATTTGACTACCTTTTTGTTGTTTGTAAACTTAAGAACATACACATATTGTTATTGGGGGGAATGGTTATAGAAGATTGACTAGTAGGCATGGTGTTCTTGTTCTTAGGTTAATCCATTCATTCATATATAATATGAGTATAACTACTGTGAAAACGTTTGCATTTCAATCCGAAATGCTAATGGTCCAAATTGTACTTTATCACACTCAAAATTTTGATTTATGGTTCCCATCAAATTTATCATATAAAACAATTCATTGCCAGATGAGTAGGCAGTTAATTAAGTTAATTATAAATGTTTCTTCAAAAATGTTTATTGTTGTAGTGTTCAAGAAATAATAAGCTTAATTTATATCTCATACTTAAATCTTAATATTATTTGTGTCTTAATTTCCGAATAAATTATTTAAAGTGTCAACTCATTCAATTTCTGTAAAATTTACATGTCGGCAGGTACTTAAATTTTAAGTTGTAACTGGCTTAATTAGCTCCAGATAAAATAACGCAATGAGCTAGCATCTCCTCCTGGAAATATATATATATTGACATTGTGCAATATAGCATGCACATATGATTGAGATATTAATGCTACAAATGGTGGTTGTCTGATATGGGACCTAATTAAAGACAGAAGGATATGATTGTCAGGTAATTAATGGCACACCAATTAGTATCCAATCGAGCGTTTTCTGCTAGCTCTTTTACGCATGTTTTAATTTAATTTCCCTGTTTCTTCTTGAAATTATATATAGCCTCCTACTTTTACTGATTTTTTTTTTTATTGAATTTGCCACTGATATGTTTTAATTATTATGGGGCCGGTGACCAGACAAAACAAAGAATGTTGGTATACTTCATTAATTTTTTTCAATGTATGCATACGTCCATTATAAACTGTTAACTGTATAAAAGATATTTGTAAAATTAAATCTAAACCTAAATTAGGATAACTTGCGTAAATTGATTGAAATTGTGATATTTCTTATGCCTTTGTATGAACTTGAGACTTCCATTAAAAATGTACTTTTATCGGTTTAGTTTGTAAATAAATTATGATATGCGGGGGAGTTTAATTAAGTATATAAAGGTTGAAGATCAATATATTTAGTTACATTGCTAACTACTTTCTTTTAAAATAAATTTTATTTTTGTTGTATTGTTGGATACTGGCATACTGCTATGTACTTTACAAATTACGGACTATGTTAAATGTAATATAATTAACTCACAATTAGAAAAGTAAATTAAGAAATAAACTCCAGCAAAAAAGATCAATTTAATTAGTTAGTTAATTACACGACTATAATTAAGTTCAATTCCTAAGTACTATCATTTTATCATGTACATTTTCTTGGAAAATTATATATAGCTTAATTAATATATATATTTAATTACATGCATTGATTAATCAACCATATGGGGCCGACTTGTAACTGTAAGGGACATGTACGGCAGCTTGCATATTCTAGTTCCAAATTAGAAACTAGTGCATGCTTTAAAAGGTAATAAAACTACTTAATTTAATGCGGTAATGCCCGGAGCATTCTTAACTCAATTATTTTTTTTTTCTTTACAAAATGCGAGCAATACCAATTTCAAGGTTGAATATAATGTACATGTATTCTTAGTAATCACGAAATAATTTTTTAATATGTTTATAGAACTTCTTAAATTATGGGAGGTGATAATTGCTCCCCTTAAAAATCCCTCTTATCCATCCCCCAATATATTTTTTTTTTTTTATCAAAAGATGGAGGTCAAGCCTCCAAATTTTACTCCCCCAATACATTTTTAGTTGAAAATTATTTTTCAAATAAGAAAATTGACTTTTACCGGTTGCAATTCACATTCTTAACCGAGCAAAAAAACTTATACCTATACAATAGAAAGATAAAGAATAAAAAAAATCACTCAAAATTTATGAGGTCATCAGAAAGAAAGAGAAAATATTAAAAATTTAGCTTGGGGGTAGATAAGAGGGAAAGTTAAGGGGGACAAAGATAGTTTCTCTTAAATTATTTAAAAACATATATATAGCTGATATAATTTTTAATTATTCTTTTGAATTTTGGACATTAGCACGTAATTAATAGTTATCTTTGCTTCTTTATTTGAAGATAACTAATTGATCAATTATTTCAATATCTTAATTAGGCCATCAATGTTGTTAGTTAGGTTTCTTCCATTCAGAAAAATACAAAAATTAATATAATAATTGAAGTTTGTAAAATGTGTGTTCTTACAAGTTTGAATTACATTTATAGTTAATTTATATATAGTTACGGATTGGACAAATTAAATCAGCCATCTTTGTTTTTTTTTTTTTTCCTTTTGAGATTTGTTATAATTAAAAGTGTCAATTACGCGCATTAATTACAATTAAAATATCTTAATATGTCTCTCTAATTAATTGACATCGTATGTATGTATGCACGTATGTATACAAGTACACTGCATCAGCAATGCTAATAAGAACTTCCCAGAAGTTGAAACAAGAAACACCCTTTTCTCAATTTGCGGCCATCAGAAAGTAATTCATGATCTGCAAATTAAGGCTGTGGGCATTCAACATTCAACATGCACGAGCCAATATATATACATTTGACTAGCTCCCAATCATTTTATTGTTATATATATTTGATTCCCAATGATTTTATCATGTTATTAAAGTAGATACGCACACCACCCAAATATAATACAATATAATATATATATATATATATATATATAAAGGGATATATCATATATCATATCATAACATGCATCTGAGGATTAGAGTATATAAGTAACAGATATATATGGTGAGGTGAGGTGATATAAATGCCAACATATTATTCCCTTTGTTAGTCACTTTCTACTCAGAACTCACTCCTCACTCACCTCAGCTGATCAGATCAGATCATGATTCATCAGTTTGTTCACTATATATAAAACAACCATACTAAAAATAGTCAGTCAGTCAGTCAGTCTTCATCCATCCCAATGCCCAACTATATGCATGGCCCCCCTACCTCCTCTCTCTCTTTCACACCCCCACAAGCACAAGCACAATTACATTACATATATGTGGACATATATATATGGATGAAGGAATACTAGGGATAAGAAAGTGATGGAGGGAGGGAGGGAGGGAGAGCAAACAAATTCATAACAGGCCCAGGGAATCAATCCCTATTCCCTACATATTATATATACACATAATATTGCTGATATATATGTATATGGATTTGTTACCTTTTAATTTGGAGCTAGCTAGCTTTGCTTGCAACAATCAGCTGCCAGGCTTGACAAGGACCCCTACTTGAATGATTATTGTTGTTAAGTGCTGCCAGTGCCACTGTGCCAGTGGCAACGTTTAATTTTTAGGGAATCAATGCCAGGCTAGCTGACGTGGACCACTCCCGCCCATGGCTCGGACCAATGCCCTTGACACCTGTCACTTTGTTTTAATTTGATTCCCTGTGACATATATATATTGGTTTCATATGTATATATATAGGAATTAATTAATTGTAATTTTGTTATTAATTAGACCAAATTAAAATTAAGAGTGATACGTATAACCTAGCGTTCATAGGATATATATGTATATATACAGTTGATAGGTTACAAATTGTACGTATGTATCTGTTATAAAATTTGTACATCCATGGATATATGACAGTTTTTCTATATATGAACACAAGATGTTCCTCAATTATCTAAAACATGACATATTACAGGAATAATAAAAAATTTGTGATTGTGATATGCTGATCTCAGCTGTTTTAAAAATAAATTACTCGAATACTCTCCGTTTATAACAAGTTGGACACTTACGTCTATTACCAGCTGAGAGGGAAGGCTTTAAAGTTTAAACTATCATCTACTATTTTATGCTCTCGATCGTTTGTTTTTAAGAAGGTACGTTTTTATATGTGTCACCGAATTATAAAGGGAGAGATATTAGTTGAAGGCCAAACAATCTCCACTAATTATTATTAGTTAATTAATAATTGCGTTAAGGGGAGGAAATTGTATAGTTGTGATTAAAAATGAGTGCGCGTGTCTTCATATTGTCTATTTTTTTGGTCTAATTAAAGGTACCATGAGGCAGTTGGCACGTTAAGCTGTCTATTTTGTGGTAGTTGAAGGGTCCCACATATATAATTAATTACTTAGCCTTGTTTGAAAAAATAAAAAGATATGAAAATGGAACTAAGAAGGCTATTGTGAGCTATGGGCTTGACTCACCTAAAATGGCCCTTCTATGATGAGTTTGTCATAGAGAGCTTGAATTGAATGGGGTTATATCTAGTGTCCTCAATATTGGTGTTCAGAGATGTCCACGTTGTTATAAAATTTAAGTTTAGAGTTATGTAAATTTTTTGTACATGTGGACACGTGAATAGTTAAAACGATGATACTTAGAAAATTCCAACTGAATTCCGTACTCTACTAAAAGTTGTAGTTCAATAGTAGCCTAGTTGGGTACTTGGGTTTCTTTGTTACCCTAAAAAAAAAAATAAAGTTGGGTATCTTTTTCTTCTGTTATGGAATTGAAAATGGATGCTTGAAGGTGACAGGGGATTCTAGCTGTCTAGCAATTCACTGCATCCTCTGTCTTGCTGATGTGATCTGTTATTACTTATTAGGGGGCATTTTGGTTTTGCTGAGGGGATTCCCCGCTGAGTCCTAGGTTGGAAACATGTTTTGTAGATGAAAAGAACTTGAGGAAAGGCACCCCTAGTTTTCATTCACATCATTTTAACCTCAGCTGGTAGTTGTTTCCTTGACAAGGGGAAGAATTGACTATTCTCGATCTCTTCTTACTTTTCAGGATTTATAATGGCCTAAATTTTTAGATGGTTATGTTGCTACCCTACCAGTGCTTTCATAAGTGGAGTTAATTAATTGGCGAAGAGAGAAATTTATAATTGACCAAATTATTTAATTAAAATTTAAAAAAAATCAGCTTTTAAGTATCTACTGATTTTTTTTTTTTTTTTTTTTGAGGTGGATCTACTGATTTTCTGATACGGTGAATAAATAATTTACGTTTATGAAATATTTTATTTTTTAATTGATGTCGGACTTCGACTAATTCTAACAATTATTATTTATTAATGAGTTAGACTTAGTCATTAAGAGCCGTAATATAGAAAGTGTTGGAAACAATGAGTTAAAAATATATTAATTAATTATGTAAATGTTAATGATTTTACTTGTAAAAGTTATGCTAATATGCATTAACCAACAATCAATAGATATTCGATTTTAGTATAAACTTTCACGGATTCAACTATTTCCAAAAAAAATTAAAAATTAAAAATTAAAAGTTTGGAGCTAAGAGAAAAATGAATCTAAAGATGACTAGGAATGACAGGGACATGCACCTTATGAATACAATCACACTGTTATTAAATTATTGAATTTTTGTTCATCCGAAATCAAGTAGCTTTCATGCACAATCTCATGACTGTACATTACCTAGCTAAGATACTTTGCATATCATTTTTTTTTTTAAATGGACTGTGTATATATATACATATACCTCCTAGCTAGGTCTGATAAAATAATTAATTAAAGACGCTAATAGGGAAAAAGAAAAAAGAAAAAAAAAGGTTTTAGAGTACTAAATGATGCTTACAAAAGTATAGGCAAGCAATTTTAATATTTTATGGAATATGTGACAAGAACGAAATATAATTAGGATGTTCCAATCGGTGCAACTGCATGCCAGGGCACCAGATAAGGGAAATTAATTGGTAGAAAGGGATATATTGGTAATGGGCTGAGATGTGACTAAGATCTTGTTTTAAACAATTGCATATTTCTTTGTACTTTTTTCTACATAAACAATTTGTGTTTTCATGATAATAAAATAATAAGAGATCTTAATTAATGTACAAATTAAATTTGATGTTTCTCTTCTATTTTTATTTTTTCACTTTGCCTCTTGTGCATGTCAAGAGGTATGGTAAAAAAGAGGGACTAAAACAAATTTATCCCCACCCAATTTAATTACTACGGCTAAAATCCAAGAAGGTATTCATTTTTTTTTTTATTTAGAAGAATTGGAGGTATTACAACAATTATTAGCCAGATCAGGAATTCATTGCAATGATGTTAGCACAGACAATTTCCAGATTAAAACATTTAGTGTTCTTTAGATTTGAATGGTCCACTGGAGGGCTTTAATAACTTGCAAAGTGTGTTATTTTTGGGCTCAAATGGGCTTAAGCAACAAAAGCCCTTAGACTTAAACACCCGGCTTAGTCAACTTCAACTGTTCAACAGTTATTTGCAAGTTCTACAATAGTTTTTCAATTATACAGATACCAAAACTGATATCAAAATTGATATTTCACTGTGCAACTTATTTTATACAGTGTATAGAGATAAGTTATACAAATAAGCTGAATATTTTAATGAGTTAACTTGAATATCGACATACTTCTAACATAAATACTAATACAGTCGGTATCAATTTTGGGATCCATATATCAGTTGCATTTCCTTAATTATTATATCTCCAATACAATAATCTGTCTTATTGTGACCAGCAGTTCTGTCAAGCAATGGGGAACTTTTTCAATAAAAGAAGGTTATTGTCTAATTAATTATTACCCAGCAGCCATATCTGCTAAGACAGGATCCATTATTGTGCTTATTTAATATTTATTCAGTATGATGCAAGCAAAACAAAAAAATAAAAATAAAAATATCATCATGACAAGAGGTATATTTATGATTAGCTTATAGATTCAGCATTACATCAGAGGCAAATAGTTTTTAACTTTTAAGTGGAACAAAAAAGAAAGTTGACATTGATATATCCTAGTCACCCTTCTCCTCTTGTTTGTTATTAAATGCCTTGTTGATTTTGGATGCACTCAGTCTCAGTCCCCCAAGTGACCTCACCACTTTAGAAAGGTATATATTTCCTACAAGTGTACTTGGTTGTGGCATTTCTTTATTCAGCTCAATTAGTTTATGTTAAGGTCAGAACTCATAACCAAGTACCCATCATCATGTCTGCTACTATGGGCTCTTCTCATTTTTTTTATTGTTTCTTTTCTTTTTTTAATTGATTGGGTATTCAAAAGACCATAGACATCATCATGCTGTTTGGCAAGTGAGAAAGGGGAAAGAAATCAGACATGGCTACCAGGAAAAACCAATCCAGAATCTTCAATTTATGTTCTCTGTTTATGAGTCTTCTCTTTGCCTATTCAGCTCTGGTACAGTTGAATGATCCAGGTAAAACACCTTAACTCAGACCAATCTCTCTCATTTCCAGTACCAATTTATCTGAGCTTATTTCCAAACTGCAACATTATTCCACTGATAATTCTCCAGAATTGAGCTTCCGATCTCATCCAATCTTTCTATATCTGGTTTCTGTTTAAACAGATTGGTATTTCTGGCTGCCATTTTATAGCTCAGCGTTTCTGGTAAATCTGTTGAGTATAAATTATAAACCATCAATGAAGAAGGCACTGAACCGAGTAGCTCAATTGACACTAGTGGGAGGGAGCCTATTGTTTGTGAAAGTCGTAATTGAGGCACTGATGTTAAATGGGTTATCGGCAATTTGGTGGATGGATATGAGGGAAAGGGTTGTCAGGGAGAAGGTTGGAAGTGGACTTGTTGTACTTTCTATGATTCTTCACCTCAAGGGTTCTGGTACCGCATCAAAAGATCGGACCAAAGTTGCTAAACAGACTAAAATATCAGCGGTTCCGGAAATTGGTATGACTCCTATGAAACTTTTTCTTACAAGTTAAACAGCTTAATAAAATAACCAACTACTTTTTCTTACAAGTTAAACAGCTTAATAAAATAACCAACTACTTTTTCTTACAAGTTAAACAGCTTAATAAAATAACCAACTACTTTTTCTTACAAGTTAAACAGCTTAATAAAATAACCAACTACTTATTGGCACTGATGTCAAGTTCTGGTACAGAAGCTGATTGGTATTGGATTAGTTCCTTTTAAATGTATACCAATCTGGTGCGCTGTACTTCTGTAATTGTACCAATAAACCTGAATTAATAGGAATTAGGTGTCATTTTTTTTTTCTTTTGGTGAAAAGTGACTTCTTCGAGTCACCAATTTCATTACTGATACCATATAAATATTAGTAAGGTTTCAAAATTATAATGACCTAAAATCTGCCAAATATGTGTAAATGTTAGTTACTTGGGTAATACCGTGTTAGCCAAAAAGTGTAGTGGTCATTACTACATCAAAATGCCAAGACAGCGATACCATGTTCAACAATTTCAGTGTATTCGAACTAAAATTCCAGGATCTAAAGATATATCATTATTTCCTATATTATCCCTCGCATCCGGTGAAAGCCACAATTATTATGTTTTAATAGAACAATGTGTTTATATTTATGCAGGAATGGCTTTTCTGGTAGTACTGAGCTGTGGACTGTCCATATATACATTTGGATTTATAGATAGAGAAGAGATGAAGTTCTCATAGAATTTGGAAAATGCATCACTCTTCCTTGTGATGTATGTTCTAGCATGAGCAGCAAGATATTTCTGAAAGAGGCCAAGTAAAACCTGCAGATTACTGCTGCCAAATTTAATTAGGTTTGTTCTCTTAAACAAGCTCAGCAGTCTGCATGACATTTGATGTGATGTGTACTTGGTTGTAAGTTTGTAACACAATGAGGAAACAAATTAGCTCAGCTTAATTTATACCTCCTTTTGTAATGTTTTGACACCTTGGATTGTAAATTTTTGAGTTCGTCTTTACTGGAAGTCTAAGCTTACATTATTCTGCCTGATTGTCTTATATAATCTCAGTCCTTGCAATTCATTTGTTAATCCTCAGCAAAATCTTCTCCCTTTTCCTCTTTCAACATATTCTCAATGTCATTACTTTCTACCAATTTCACAATCGAAGAAACAAACCACAACAGTAAAAACTAAAAAGCAATACAACAACACCCAACTTTACCAGAAACAAAACGACCCGGCCCAAATAGTCTCTCCGGCCCAAATCCTCTCCCAGCCCATAAAAGTCCAATCAGAAACCCGAACAGACCCAAACAGAAAAGATAGAAAAATTTTTTTGTCTATCACTAAAAACAAAAGAAATCTTAATAGTATCTCTTTTTTTGAACAAATCTCAGAACTATACCTACTTAATCAGCGGTCACGGCCACAAGTCAAACCAGGGGCGGAACGAGGAGGGGACAGGGGGCGCCAGAAACCCCCCAAGATTTCTGAAATTGTGTACTAAGAATACTAAATTGAATGTATTTGATGTAAAACAATTAATTAGGCCTCCCCAAGATCTGTCTGCATGTCAATACCTTAGGCTTTTGGCGATTAAAATTGTGAAATGTATAGAAACCACTAGGCACTGGCAATCAATTAATGATATAATATTTATTTAAAAAACCTCAAATTCCCTCTTGTCAATAATTTTGTTGGTTTCCTTATTGACCGATCAAATTTACTCATCTTTCCTGATGGTTCATTTTCCTTTTTGGTTTTGCTCAATGCCCCCAAATTTTAACCACCCTATCTTTTCTATTTTTCCCAAGCAAATTACGTAATGGTGACAATTATGCGGTATGCAAGATTTTTCATTTATATTATTGTTTTATTTCTAATTTCCTATAAATAATTTGATTAACAAAATTAAAATTTATGAACTATTAAAATAGAATGAATGGATGATGATTTTTTTATTCTTCAAAACGATTAGACTGTCTAGATTAATTGATTATTTACTGCATTCATTTTTTTGGAAATGGATTATTTCATTTTTATTGACACTTAACTGTGCCCATGAGTGCCAGCAAACTGCCACCTGATATTATAATCACTAATTCAATGCTGATAATTTTTTTTTAGATTTCAACCTCTAATCGTGAAACGATAAAAATACATTGGAAAACTTTTAATTATATTAAAAAAAGTTGTTACTTTTAATTTTGTATGTATGTGGTTGTTTTTTGTCCCTTGGTGTCTTGATTCCTCCAACTTCAAATCCTAGTTCTGCCCCTGAGTCAAACTGATCGTCGCGTTTAGTTTTGTATACTTATAAAAAACTTGTTCAATCACCATCATCTACGGCATGCGACCGTTGCAGCTAGCCGCTGCGGTTGACTTGTGGTCGCAGCGGTCACAGGCCGATAAATCTTTGAATTTATCTAAGTCACCATCTGACAACAGTGGTCAATTTGACTTCTGGCTGTGACCGCTAATCAAGTAGGAATAGTTTTGAGATTTGTTTCAAAAGAAAGATAAAATTAAGATTTGTTTTTTTTAAGAGATAGAGAAATAGAGAAATTTATTTTTGGAAAAGATAGATCCGAGAGTGCTGGTAGGACCACGCTATCTGAAACTACGAAAGAGGAGGCGCCACGTTAGCCGCTCCCACGCTCGGGGTGTGTACCCCAGTGAATGACGTACTGACGTTAAACGGCCAGCACACAAGCAGCTCCGCGCTCAGCAATTCAATCCTTCCATCCATCCATGGAGCTCATGGTCCTGCGCTCGCGGCCGCTCCCCACCCGGCCGCTGCGGCCTGCTAGAGCTCACCGATTGCAGTCCGGTTCTTCGACGGCGGCGGTGCATGACTCGGTGTCGTTTGTTAGTAAGAGTGCTTCTTGTTCTTCTTGTTCTTCGGTTGAGATTGCCACCAGCCAACGGTTCGCACATTCATGTAAGTTGATTCATATATTGTATTGAATTTGATCGTGATCAGTAGTATTCAATATTAATGTATGTTGTTGTAATAAGGAACTGAATTGGATTGGTCATGTCTCATGTGATGTGATCATATGCCGCAATTCAAGTAAATCATGATTTATTCAGTGCTAATCATTATGTCGAAATGTCAATGCCGGTTGAACTCTGATTTCGGTGTGGATTGCTATTTGTTTGATTGATGCAGCGTCGATGAAGGTATTGGCAACTGCATCGGTTGCCAGTGCATCTGGCACTGGCAAACAAGACGTTGTCTTTGTTGCAGGGTCCACCGGCAAAGTTGGCTCGCGCCTTGTTAGGTCAGCACTTCAAGTTGTTCAATCTATGATTGGAAGTAATCACTCAACCATGTTATTGGAAAGTGAAAACCCCTTTCAAGTTTCAATCAATGGCTAAAATCATCTATTATAACAGAGAGCTTCTTAAGCTTGGATTTCGGGTCCGTGCTGGTGTCAGGAGTACCCAAAGAGCTGGTGCTTTAATACAAGTACAATCTTTCTTACTGCTATAATCTTTCTTACTTCAGTCATATTTCATTTCTACAATTGTTTAGATAAATGCAGTTTTTTTTTTTTTCTTTTTGGTTATTTATATCCCATGATGAGTTTTATAATTTGCAGAGTGTTAAGCAAATGAAGCCGGCTGACTCGACCCAAGCTCCACGTAAGATACAAGTACTTTTTGCTATCTTAGTTAAACTTGCAATTATGCTAGGGCTTGAAGTTTTCACTTTGTGCTGACTGTTAAAAATTTTAGTCTGCTGAATTTATATTATCTTTGTGGGGACAAATCCAATTAATTTTTTGAGCTTGTATTTGGAATGACAGAAGTGTGTTGTTTTTTCTAGACCAGCAAAGGAGAGGTTAGAGATTGTGGAGTGTGACCTTGAAAACCGAAGTACTATACGGTCTGCCATTGGCAGTGCCTCTATTGTTACGTGTTGCATCGGAGCGAGTGAAAAAGAAGTGCTTGATATAACTGGACCGTATCGAATTGACTACAAGGCCACTTCTAACCTTATCCAGGAAGGTAAATTGAATCTTTCAGCAACTGTTTAGTTATTTCTTACAATCTGTACTCTCTTTTTATATGTTGTTTCTTAGCATCTCAACTCTTTTCTTTTTAATCTCTATCAGAATACTTCTTTGCTATTTTTTCTGCAGCATTTTCTAGTGATGCTTGTCAGAGAAAAGAACATGCAATTGCTATTGAAAAAGAACACCTACTTTTGAGTTGATACAGAAATCTATTGTAACTTTTTATCCTTATTCCAGTAATTATATATATTTTTGTTTGCCAGCTAAAAAATTAAAAGTAGATCACTTCATTCTGCTGACATCTTTGGGAACGGGCAAAATCGGTTTTCCTGCAGCCCTTTTGAAGTGAGTTATGCTTTGAACAGATGCTTAAATTTCATCTTATATTTTCTTTAGCTTAGTAGTAATCACTTGAATGGGCCTAACTTAGCTACTTTTGATTTTTGTTTTCCATTTCAATTGAGCTTAAAGCTTGTTTTGGGGTGTGTTGTTTTGGAAGCGAAAAGCAGAAGAAGAACTCATTGCTAGTGGCCTTCCTTACACAGTAAGTGTTACTTCAAATTTTTTTTTTTTTTTTTTTTTTATCATATTACATATATGCTGCAAGAATATATGACTTTTGCTGAATGGTTTTAGTTAATTAAAAATTATTTTGTCTACTGTGAACAACTGTATTTATATAATACTTTTGCCAACTTAAGATTTTGGCGAATGGTTTAAGCTGTTTGTTGTTCTCTTTGAACTATCCAGTACATTTTGCAAGGTTGTGATGGTAACTTTTTTTATGAACTTTGATGATTGGACAGATAGTAAGGCCAGGAGGGATGGAGAGGCCAACAGATACTTTCAAGGAAACACACAATCTAGTCCTTGCTAATGAGGACACCTACTTTGGTGGACTTGTCTCTAATCTTCAGGTAAATTTACATAAATCATGTACATAGCACACACAAAGATAGAAGTATGGAATTGTATACTCTCATGCTACGTAATCACTAATCAGATTCTTATTCTTATTGAGCAATAAAAGAATTGTTCTGATTGAAGAACAAAGTTGATTTTGAAAATCATAAATAAAGTTTTAATTGGTTAGGTGGCAGAACTCATGGCAGCCATGGCAAAGAATAGCAGGTTATCATATTGCAAAGTGGTGGAAGTAATTGCTGAGACAACTGCCCCTTTGCTTCCGATAGAGCAACTTCTCTCTACTATCCCTTCTCAACGGGTTTGCTAATTTTAATCCTTATACTTTCAATATTCTTTCACTTCTCCTTTTTTGTATGCAAGTTCAAGGTTAAACAAATTGGTCTGGACCAGTACAAGGAGATTGTATCATGTACATCTCTACTTGTTTAAATTTATGTTGAGAACATTTATTTGAGTCCTAGATGTACCAAAACTTATGATCAAATTATGTTTGTTAAGCTCGACTCTTGTTTAACTTTCACTTAATTTCTCCCAATTATAATTATACTACAGCCATTGCCACCTGAACCAGTTCAAGCAACCAAGCCACAGCCACAATCTCCTTATACAGAGTAAGTTTGTTTCCTTGTGTAAAATGCAATTAACTAAATAAGAAAGTAAACTATAGCTGGATAGCAACTTTTTTTTTTTGGCAGATATGAAGACTCTAAGCCGCCTTCTTCTCCTATACCTTCAACACCAATTATTGAACCCAAGTCCACTGATTCTTCTCCTACACCTTCAACTCCGATTATTGAACCCAAGTCCACTGATTCATCCAGTGAATTTGTTTTCACCTTTACAACAGCTACTGAAGATTCTGTTCCGGAGACTGACTCACCTCAGGTGTCAAAGCCAACGCCACAATCTCCTTATACAGCGTAAATTCTTCTCCTTGTGTATTTGTCTACTCCTTTACATGTAATTTATCAAAAAAGAAATTACATTTTGAAGAACTATTATTTTGCAGATATGAGGATTTGAAACCGCCTTCCTCTCCTACGCCATCACAACCAAAGACAAAACTTGAGTCCACTGCTTCATCCGATAGTCAAGCTTCTGCGGGAAGCACACAGTTTCTCTCTCCTTACCCATCGTAAGAATTCTAACTTGGTGGTCTCTTTTCTCTTTTTGCTGTTTCAGTAGGTCACAATGATGTTGTAATCACCAATACCGTACCTATGTGAAACTTTATTTAATGTTCTTCATGTACAAATGTACAGATATGAGGATCTGAAACCTCCAAGCTCACCATCTCCAAGTATACCTGATAATGGAACACCAATATCCATTTCAGCATCTGAAAGTCAAAAGCCATATCCCCTTTCACCATACACAATGTAAGAAACATATATATTAAAAATTGTTTATATGCATATGGTATCTGAAGTGGCAAACTATCTTGATTAACCATTTTCTTTTTGGGGGGGAGAGCAGGTATGAAGATTTGAAGCCTCCAAGTTCACCTTCGCCATCTGTGCCCAAGTATTAACTCAACCATTTAGAGTCAGATAAATTTAATTTCCCGGAGAAATACTAAAGAAAATATATTTTGCAATTTATATTTGTGTTTCAAATCCGAATCATTTTTTTATACTTAATCGGGTATTCATTTAGTGTTGTTTATTGAATGTACAATTCCCAAAAACTACAGGAAATTAAATGGTGAATTAATTTATCGACTTAATGTATACAAGTTAAAATGCTGTTTTTTCTGAACTCAGCTAGTTAAGCGGTCCATTCTGTGCACAGGTTTCACTTCAGTTGTATATTTGTAAGTACTTTATTTTATAATTACCTTCACCATTAGAATTTGTGCAAATATATTGTTAAAGAGTTCGCATATAGTCTTCATGTGTTTCCTTGCTTCAGTGCACATCTTAATTTCCATTTCTCATCTAGTGATTGATATTCAAATCTTAATTCATATTTATCATTCAATTTTTGTTGCATTGAAGCGATTTAGTATATTGTATTACCATCCAGCAACAGATACGTTGTGCCGGATCTTGGTACCGAATTCACACCCTGACATTTTTTTTTCCCTTTTCATATACAATTCTGAACATGATTTGACAAACATATAAAGACAGATTACAAGACGAGGATTGCACTAAATAGTGCTTAAGAAGATAAGAAAAATACCTATAATTGTAGTTTTCACCTGAAAAAGGGACATTACATATTAGTTAAGCTTTCAGAATATCTAGCACATATCCTAGAAGTTCAGATTATAGGAAATTAAATTCCCTCAAGATGAAAATAATTGTGGATGCATCATGCATCGTGGCTGCCACACTTTTCAGTTGCCAAATTCTCTTTCAGCAATACAAGTGTGTGCGAAACACGCATTTCTACAGTTCTACTGCAATACCGTATTATTTTTTTTTTCCGAACTCTAAATTTATGACAATTGGTTGAAAAGCAATTCGATAATATTTAATGCTTAATTTTATATGCATGTCTCTTTTCAAATAAATTCACTTGATAATATAATCAACGACGTCAATTTATTTCTTTTTACTTCATCTTCTACAAAACTAGTCTTTCTGATTCTCTAAACCACCATGTTAATTTATTATAATAGATACAAACACATCAAAGTTAAAACCGTGGTGAGGTATATGCTACCTAAATCCAAGCAGTTATCCATCTCAACAAATAAAACGACTGTGTCCACGGAACAGAACTAACATATAATGATTTTTTACAAGGGCACAAATTTTTTTCAAAATTGTGTAAAGTGTACAAATTCTTTAAAAATTCTAAAAAAAAAAGGTAAAACTGCACTGTGAAAATGCGGCTTACCTCCAAAGTTGTGCCTTTTATTATTATTATTATTATTATTATTTTTTTTTTTTTTTTTTTTTTTTTTTTTTTTTTTTTTTTTTGCATCTTGGGTGGCCATACTGTGAAAGTGCAACTTACTTTAGAGGGTAAACCACACTTTTACATTACGTTTAATTTTGCTCTGTTTAAAATTTTTAAGGAATTTGTGTTCTTTTCATAATTTTGAAAGAACTTTGTTCTGATATAAAAATCACTTATATAATTTCTCTTTCTAGATTAAGAAGCTGGCCATCACTCTCTGATTTTATTTTAACTTTATGTTATATATATTTTCATTAAAAAAAAAAAAGTACCAATTAATAGAGTTGTATGTCCCTGTAATTGACCTAAAAGGAGCGCACATTGTTTTGCTTAATCCAAACTATCAAAATTTGTTGAGTACACTGTTTAGGTTTCAAATAATTTTTGCTAAGCACGTAGTAGCCTTTTACTATATTGTTTTTCTTTATAATTTTAACAAATCAATGCTTTGACACCACATTCAAATCCAGGCTCTCCCCACAACTCTATTTATACTACAACCTTCTTCCCTCCAAATCACCAACAATACACAAGCAATTCATCTTCTTCAACACAAACTAAAACTTTCCAGTACTCAAACTAGAAAATCCTCACTTACAATGGCTTTCACTGCCGAGAAGGAGGCTCTTGTTGTCGACTCGTGGAATGCCATTAAGGCTGATGCCGGAGAGCTTGGCTTGAAGTTTTTCCTAAGGTTTATATTGATGCATATTAACTTTTCAGCATTTAGTTAAAGATGCGAAAATTGATAATAATCTATAACAATGTCTGTAATGTATTTTTGTTATTTAGGATCTTCGAAATCACTCCATCAGCAAGCGGGCTTTTCCCGTTCTTGCGCGATTCCAGTGTACCACTTGACAAGAACCCCAAGCTCAAGCGTCATGCAATGACAGTTTTTTCCATGGTACGTACGGCATCACAACTGCCTTCAATACATCCAATTTGCTGAAAAATAGAATTAATATGATCTGATGTTCTTCCCTAATTGTGCAGACTTGTGAGGCTGCGGTTCAGCTGAGAAAATTGGGACGTGTTATTATTAACGAGACGACAATCAAGCATCTCGGTGCCACACATGTCAAGGCGGGCATCACCAGTGAACACTTCGAGGTTATTACAGAAAACTCGCATGAAATTCGTGTTAATGCGTTATGGTATTGTTCATTTGTGACTAATCCATTTCAAATTTGTATACACAGTTAATGAGATATGCACTTTTGGAAACAATAAGAGAGGCAGTGCCTTACATGTGGAGCCAGAAGATGAGAAATGCATGGGCCGAGTCCTACGACCAGCTCGTTGAAGCTATTAAAAAGGAAATGCGGCCTGTCGCCAAATATGAATTTGCACCTGAGGTGAGATACACCAAGGAAGAAGAGGCCCTTGTTGTCGAATCTTGGGAGATCATCAAGCAAGATGCAGGTGATTTGGGACTCAAGTTCTTCATGAGGTAATTATATATGTAATTCATATGATCTTTGCCCCCCACCCCCAATATCATGCCAAGTTACAGTAAGAATGTAGAACACATGACAAGTATCAATGCTGACAAAATCATAATTTTGTTCATGGTTTTGCAAGTAGAGATATAAATTGACTTACAAAACAATGCACTTTTTGCATTCCAGGATATTCGAGATTGCGCCATCATCAAGTGGCCTCTTCTCTTTTCTACGTAACTCAGATGTACCTCTTGAGAAGAATCCGAAGCTCAAACGCCATGCTATGACCGTGTTCTCAATGGTATATACTCCTAAAAGTGAAATCTTCTGTCGGAAAATTCTTGGCCTTGTTTGTATACTCCATGTATCATGTATGATTAATATATTATGCCATCTTTTTGTAGACTTGTGATTCCGCAGTGCAGCTACAAAGGATGGGCAAGGTTATTGTCAGGGACACAACTGTGGGGAAGCTAGGTGCTACACATCTTAAGGCTGGTGTTTCAAGTGAACACTTTGAGGTAGAAGTAATTCCAATTACTTCTGATTTATCTTTTTTCAATGGCTTTACCTCTGATTTATCATAGATAACAAATTGAGAAAATTTGTTTTACATATAAAAAGACCATGAACAATAATTGGTTTTCATCACACAGGTTATGAAATATGCACTTCTGGAGACAATTAAAGAGGCAGTGCCACATATGTGGAGTGACAAGATGAGGGGAGCATGGAGCAAGGCTTATGACAAGCTGGTAGCTGCCATTAAGGAAGAAATGAAACCCATTCCCAGAGCTCTTCAAGCCACAGGATTTACCGACTCGGAAGAAGATTTCGTGGTCGGATCTTGGAATGTCATGAAAGAGGATGCTGCCACTCTTGGCCTCAATTTCTTCATGAAGTAACATTTATGTGCTTTCTTCTTTTCATATATACCAAAAGAGTTGTGTCTACAAGCTCAATGAATAACATAACCTTTCAATTTTTGTCCAGAATATTTGAGATTGCACCTTCAGCAAGCAGTTTGTTCCCATTCGTACGAGGTTCAAGAGCTTCACTTGACCAAAACCCCAAGCTCAAACGACATGCGATGACTGTGTTCTCCATGGTATATATTCTCTCTCAATCCTCTCTAAATTCAAAAAAAAAAACTGCAAAGTACTAATCAATGGATAAAATCTCCTTGCAGACTTGTGACTCAGCTGTGCAGTTGCACACTCTAGGTAAAGTTATGGTTAGGGACACCACTTTAACTAAGCTTGGACACGTCCATTCAATGGCCGGTATTACCCAGGAACACTTTGAGGTAATAATGCAAGCTCCTTCATTAATTGATTATGCAAATGGAATTTGGAATAAATTTCATTTCATGCTAATTTAATCCCTATGAATTCAACCCAACTATTTGTTGCAGGTGATGAGGTATGCACTCTTGGATACCATAAAGGAAGCGGTGCCTCACATGTGGTGCCCCGAGATGAAGAATGCATGGGCAAAAGCATACGATAAACTGATTGAGGCAATTCAACAAGAAATGAAGACCCCAGCAGATTCCACAATGGTCAAATACAAATTGAGCTCACCAAATTTCACAGCAGAGAAGGAAGCGCTGGTGCACGACTCGTGGAATGCCATGCAAACCGATGCACCAAACCTCGGTTTGAAGTTCTTTTTGAGGTATGTACTCTCACATTTCCATAAATCTTCTGATTTATGTGTTATTCTACACAATTGGAAACAGTTTATGTATAAATCTTGTTTTGACTTTTGAAACAACTATATACAGGATTTTTGAAATTGCTCCATCAGCAGTTGGCCTTTTCTCTTTCCTAAGAAATGCTGATGTTCCTCTCCACAAAAATCCTAAACTAAAGCGTCATGCTATGATTGTGTTTTCTATGGTAAGTTTGTAAGTAATATCTTACAACTTGTTTGCACAAAATGAATGGTATTTCAATAGAGCTATATACTAATTTACTGGTAATGATTTTATTTCAGACTTGCGATTCAGCATCGCAATTGCGTAGAGCTGGCAAGGTCGTTGTAAAAGAGACATCAATTCAAAAGCTAGGAAACACGCACTTTAAGGCCGGAGTCATGACTGAACACTTTGAGGTAACACTTTGCATATGCATCATATTTCCAAAGCTAATATCTTATCATGCGATTAATTGTAATGTATTCAGAGAACTAGATAATTAACATTTTTTCTTTGGCATGCCAGCTTGCTAGGTATGCACTTCTGGAGACGGTCAAAGAGGCGGTACCTTACATGTGGAGCTCAGAAATGAAGAATGCATGGGCAGAAGCCTTTGACAGCTTGGTTGCAGCAATCAGGGAAGAAATGAGGGCCTATCCTTCCCTCTAGAATTGTTTCACTGTCACCACACAATTTGATGATCAAGTATTGGTTTTGGTTTGCTTTGAATAAAAAGGAATCTAATTTCCTAAAGTTGTCTTTTTGTTTATTCTGTTTTTGAAGTTTCAGATCTTTCTTTTGCATAACAACAAAAATCAGTTTGTATTGTTGGTAAAGTGAGTGCCTTTTGTAATGGATTTATTAATATTTAAGAGAAATTTTGCTTTCTGAGTTATCATGTAGCTGAGAGAATTACAACTTTCTGGTTCCTCCAACAACTTTAATCAAAGATGACCCTTAATTAAACAGGCCCAGTAGGCCAGGACTGTTATGAATTAAAGGTAAAAAAAATTGCCAAGCTTTCCAATTATGGCTTGAAGCAAAACAAAAAAAAGGACTTAAATAGAAGTTGCATACATCATGCACCAAGCCAACCATTTTTTCCCTTTATTTTGTAAGTCTGTTACTTTTTTCATAAACAGAGAAAATTCCAATTGTTTCCTTTTCAACTACATCCAATTTGGTCATTAGCAGACATAATAAAGCGTCTGAACTCTGAACCCATAACAACTTTCTCTGATAACAGTCAATAGAATAGCTCAACACAGTGGCACAAGGTTGCCATTTCATATTTGCATCCAATCAATAATCTAAAAATGGTACTGCCATCCTTTTCAATCCAGCCCATTAGTTTGGTTTTCTAGACTTCAGGGATAGAAATAATGAAATTCTTTTACCATGCTGAAATTGACATTCCTAAACAACAGTGTGTAGCAAGCACTGCAGAATGTGACACTGAGTTAGGCAGTTAGCACAGTGATAGGTCTATTTTAAGTATAGCTGTATGGGATTCCTTTTCTATTTTTTTTTCTTGATTTTGGAAAAAAAAAAAAAAAAGAATCTTCAGATTAAATAAATGAATGCAGAGACTGATTAAAATCCTTCTGATTATTGTTTTAGTGCTACCAACAATTTTTATTTAGTACATCAAAATACATGGTAAAAAGGAAAATTTGGCAATGATCTTCTGCAATCATCTGCTAATCTGATTTGACACAATGACACTATTTGATTCTTAAACAGTTGATCATCTAATCAATTATATAGGCTAATCCCTTTTCAGTACTTTCTAAACTGAGCAAATTACTTCAATCGAAAGGCTCGATGCTTCTGTTGAAGCTTTTAATACAGTAGATATATGCTGGTATTGGTTTGGGTTTTGAATTTAGTTTAATTTTAAATTTAGTCAAGGGTTCTAATCCAAAATTATTCCAGTATCATGAACAAATCAGCTTTGATTTACTATTATATAGGCTAATACCTTTGATTATCTAAAATCAGATAAAAATTTGTAGTTATAAATTTATAATAGCATATCAATATACTTGAGTAAGTAACTAACAAGGTCAAGAGCAAATTGCACAAGTGAAAACAAGGACTAATCACTGAAGTGATTAAGACAGACATTGCCCCTAGTACAGGAAACTAAAACAGAACCATTATATATAACTCAGTAAGGAAACTGGCCTTCCACATTGCCATGAGGATTGTAAAGACAAACCGTGAGCGTCGCAGCCCCGTTTGCGCCTTTACTGGCACATGTAACCTGGGCACATCCGATCTCCACGGAGTTGCGCCACACGACTTGCGTGTAAGTCCCGCATTGCTGACCCTTAGCACAGGTGTTGCTTGTATGATTATAATACTTCCCCTGGCTGACCCAGGACCCCACCGCCTCAGCCGGGCTCATGGCATAGCTGGCCCATGCCTGGTTTGCTCCATACGGGCTCGAATTGAGGTTTGCGAATCCGCAACCGGATTTTTGTTGGGCATTGGTGATTTGGGTGGCAAGGAGGGTGAGGTTTTGGGTCCAGTGGAGAGGTGCCACTCCGACGGCTCGACGTGCCTGGTTGTGGGGGGTCAGGAATTGGTCAGAGGTGGTGGCTTGTGGTGGTGGTCCGGCTGATGAGGCCGGCAAAACATGGGTGGTGGTGAGAATTAGAGTGAAGTAGAAGAAGAGGAGAAATGCCATTGCACTGACTGACTTGCTGTTAATGGAACTCACTGAACTCAACTGTGATCACTTATTATTGTGAGCCTCCTTCAAATCAGTTGAGTGAGGACCCCTTTGTTGGGTCTTCCCTCTGATATGTCTAGTTTTCTGCTTATAACCCCACTTGTTAGAAAATATCAGAAGGATTCGGATTTTTTTTTTTGAGCAAAAGATGAGGGTCAAGCCCTCAAATTTCATTAATATAAAATAAAGGTGGTACATGCTCACAAACAGTGAGCATATAAAGATATAATACAATAAAAGCCAAAATAAAGAAAAGAAAAGAAAAAGAACAGGTGAAGAAAATTATTTACAAAACATCATTGGACCATGAGTGCTAATAACCATGCCTATAACATGGATACGTGCATGCCATCATTTGAACCACGCTGCAACCTGCATGTAAGTCCTTGTGCGCATTTATCTGGCATGGATTCAGAAACTTCTCAGTGATAATTTCCCTTGCCACTTCAATTGCATTCTGCTCGATCTTTTGCTGTGAAGACTCTTATGCATCTTTCTCTCGATATCACAAATGTTGTTGCTGTCTGAGTCTGCCTCCATATGAGTTGCTGGTCTGGATCCGTCAATATTTGCTTAAATCATGCTTTCTTGTACATTTGTGATAGTTGCTCACTGTGAATCCTTCAGGCCATGCAGCCTTGTTATGTGGCCATGCGTCTATGAAAAGAGAAATTTCTTCCTGTGTTTTATCCTTTTGCAGATTATCATGATCAGACTGTTGCAGAACCTGCCTATCATAGAGCTGCGTGAGGTCAAATTCATATGTGGCCAGATCAGCTGATGTACCCATGAGCAAGTAGAAATGGTTGAAAAGTATTCTGGCTTTGACACTATATATGCTCCATATACTGTTGACCATGTTCTTCAAGTGATGCAATCCAATTATTTCTCTTCTGATTTGAAGCTATGTCATGAAAATATGCCGTGTTTCTATCTCCTAGTTCAATCCACAGTTTCTTTGCTCTTTGTTAAGACATCTGTTCCTCCAATTGAACTACCTCTGTTAGCCTTGCTTTCAATAATTCTTTAGTTAGCTTTTCCAATTGTGTGAGTGGTCTGTCTTCTGATTTAATACAAACTATTACATTTCACTTGGGACCACACTGATCAGCTAACTATCTGGGCTACATGTCTCCTGATTACCTTAGCATCAGATCTCACTAAACTAAAAACTTAACATTACTTAACATTAACCTAAAAGTATTAAGAAAATAGCATATGGCAACAGAAACTTGGACACCTTACAAAAAGAGACCCTCGTCCATTTCTGTTCAAAAACCTGCTCGATGAAGCAGGATTTTATGTCTTCTCTGTATCCGACTCTTAGCCACTGAATTCTTCCTCCATCGCACTGAGTGGGACCGTATCATGCACCGGAGTCTGTGGGTCTTGCTCTTGCTGTGCTACAATCGCAATAGCTTGATCAACCTTCTGCACCAGCGCTTCAGTCAGCTTTAACCCCGAACTTTGAAGGATGGTGAGAGTTTGTTCCATCTGTAATGTATCCTGGTCCTCCAAGTCAGAAGGATTCGGATTTTGTCCAAAGCCATTTGGACGGTCCAAATAATTTCGAGAGCCGTACGATATAATTGTTGGCAATTAATCAACCGTGATTTAGTCATGTTGGTGTTAAAAATAGGAGTAACGTATATATGCATTGTATACTGGTTATATTTAGAGTGATGGGATCATACGCTATCACTGTTGATAAACATGTAAATTGAATCGAACGGTTTAGTTGTAACTTTAGACGGAGACCACCCAAAATTCTAAATGGCTTTGGACCAAATTGCAGTCCATAGCAGAATAGCTGTGTGTACCCACAAGAAAAATATGGTTTGATGTTGTAATCAAGTGATACATTTGATTAGAAAAATATAGTTTGATGTTGTAATCAAGTGATACATTTGATTAGAGTATATGGCATTGCAGAGTGCAGACAGACAACTGAATTGCTATGAATTGGGTAGGTAATTTGCATTGCAAGATTTTGAAATAATTATGGATTTGCATGAATAACTTCGGCTCTGCTTTTGGTGTCCCTACTAACTAGTAACTATTACTGCCCATGAATTTTTTTTTTTTTTTTTGAAGTACGGATCACATAAACAATTATGAAAACTAGCATGAAGACAACAGTGCAGGGAACTAGGGAAGTTATTGGCTGTTGCAATAAATTTAATCACATGCCCTACTGTCTGCGAGAAAAAAATAATTATAAAAATTACATAAATAAAAACTCATCTGGATCCCACTGAATGTGATTATGTGAAGCAAACAGCCAAACTTTGATTAGGTGTCCTAGTATATTATACACTTCTCTTTTTTCTTTTTTCTTTTTTTTCTCTTTTAGGTTGCATATGCTAATATATATTATTCACTACAATCAGAACCGGCAAGAATCAGTGTAATGATTTACTGATTCAGTTGCAGATGATCAATGGCCAGTGGCATGGCATGTGCATGAGAGATTCAATACAGACTATCCAATAGAAAATACAATATACGAAATAGAAACAAAATACCAATATTCTGTTCTCACAGTCACAGAGGCCCTTAATAGGCTCTGATCTCTATGGTTAAGTTCTATCAATCCGCCACATTGCACAACAATTGCAATGCGAATTAGGCAAATGTCTACGGCTTGTGAATTGGACAAATGTCTAAAAGTACGTAGTTGATGCTGTTACAATAGCCCATTCATGTATAGCTTTGAGAACTTACAGATTTTATTTAATAAAATAGAAATCTACTACAAAAAATCCAGGGATATCGGCAGGCCCACCATACAAATTTGGTGTTCTTGTCACCATGGAGCAAATATCATTCTTTCAACAGGTATCAACAATGAATACCTTACCAAATGAGGATACAGGTATTTCTTAATACCATATTGGTATCCTGAACATCAAGTTCATCATTATTTACACCTGTACGCCATAGTGGAGTTATCCCACGATATTCCCAAATTTCAATATACCAGTAAGAAGTGCACAGAATATCAAGACATTACAACCACCCTAACATGCAACATAATTCGTACAAATAGAACATAGATGTTCAATACGTCAATAACACGACAAAATAACAAGCTACACGAGGAACACACTAGGCACACATTCAACACAGAGGTACAAGAGACTAATCAGTTTATACAACCTCACTCGTAACATAAATCAACTCTAAAGGGTAGCCAGATCCTAATAAACAAGAATCCTACAGTAAAGAGGTTAAGTGAAAAGCAAACCCACAAGATAAATACAGACTAAGATGGAGAAGTCTGTTACAACATCACTTAAAGTTCTGTCTTAACAAGGGCAGTAGATGTGGCTGGTATCTCCGTCATGGTAGGCTGATACTGGAGCCAGTCCTTGGCACAGAACAGAGCCTCTACCAATTCAGGGCGTAAGGCGCTCCTATACTCATCCAGGACTCTGCTCCCTGCCCCTACACCAAAAACAGACGAGCCTAGCCCAGCACCTGACTCGGAAGTCATGAACATAGGAATGCCAAGCACATCACGTGCCATCTTTGAGAGGGTTGGGTACCTGACACTGTTCACCTTCCACCAGTTCAGAATTTCAAACTCAGGGTGGCGAGGTACAAGAGCCTCCTCCAAGTACTGTTCTATCTCTGGACGGGCTGGCTGGGTTACTGCAATTTCTGACAGATACATATCAAAGTCCTCAAGCTTATCACCGCTGGCACCCACTGGAGCTGTTGGTGCATTTTTCTTACTCTTCTCATTCTCATTACTCGATTGGTTTGCAGCACCAGCACCAGCATGATTAGCCTCCTCACCTTGCTCCACATAAGCTGGAGTTAGAGGAAGGGGTTGTGCCACATACTCCTGGTACAGCTCATTAATACCATCACTCACCACTTTCAAATACCTTGGGGAATCTTCACCATATATCTTGGAGAAGCTGAACTCCACCAGCTTCAACTTAAAGCGTGGATCCATAACCACAGCTATGGCAAGCACCAAGCTGCAGTCCTTCCAGTACTTGTCAAACTTCTCATGCATCTCCTTGGCAACATTGCTTATCATGGGATCCTCACTCTTGATAGCATTTATTAACTCATGCTGTATCTTCCATGCCTCATGGTAAAATATGTTGGATGTGGGTTCAGCAGTGGTTGCAACCACATTGGCAGAGTCATACAGCAGCTTGAGAAAGGCACAAACAACTTCAACCTTGCGCCAGTCATCAGTTGAGGGTGCTTCGTTGTAGCTATCATCACAAGTCTCAAGCACAGTGAATGCTTGCTTGTAATCCAAGGCTGCCTGAAGCATTGTGTAAGTCGTGTTCCACTGTGTCGCCATGTCGAGTGACAGGGATTTAGTGCTTGGGATCTCAAGTTGCAATGAAATCTCAGCAAATTTCTCCTCCCGAGAAATAGATGCCTTCACAAACTTGATGCTCTCACGAATGTTGTAGATGATGCCATGAATTGAAGCAATCACATCTTGGGCAACCACATTAAGGATGTGGGCATAACAACGAACAACAAAGAGCTGACCCTTGAGCATCAGGGTGTGCTTGTTTGAAAGGTGATCTCGCAGGTTGGCACTGTAAATGTCATGCGATGAGCAGTCGTTGTCAAGGGTAATGGTGAAGAGGCGGTCCTTCATGTTCCAGTCAGAGAGACTGAGGCTGATGGCCTCACTCAGTGCATTTTCAGAATGAGGGGAGGATACCATCAAGAAGTTCAACATCCTTCTGTGCAGCTTCCAGTCAGAGTCAACGAACTGTCCAGCTAGTGAGATATAACCCAATGTCTGGCTTGTGGTCCACAGCCCTATTGTCAGGCTTATCCTGCCTGGTATGTTTGCAAAGGTCTGTACGATGTAAAAAGTTTGTCAGCTATCGGTAAGAATAACAAAGTATATGCTAATTTTATAGCTAAATTTTGTGTGCCATGAGAAATTCTAAGGTACCCTGCCGCTGCTCTATTTATTGTTTAGAAAAAATTAATACAACATAACTTGTAACAACTCTGTGATTATAATTACAGAAAAGTTGAACAAATGCAATATAATAGATTCCTTATACACACAATCAGAAGCATTAGAGACAAGAAAACATTGAACAATTTATTACTTACAAAATAATAACCAATTTTTGTCAGGATATATTAATGTACATAATAGAAAACAGAGAGAACAGAAGAATACCTGGACCAGATTTTCCTTCTCCCTCTGATATATAGCCAGAACCTCTCCTTCCATGGACCCAACATCCAGTACCTTAAAGCGCGGATTGAGACTCTCAACGAAAGCCACGAAAGCCGGCTGCTCCACTATGTGCAGAGGGTAATCATGCAATATTATCATTTTTGCCAAACAATTCAAGCTCTTCTCAGGGTCAAACAGAGCATTCGGGAAACCAGAGACCCGGTAGCGCCTCTTAGTCGGCGGCGTCTCAGCAGAGCCACCATCGTGCTCAGACTCAGTCCCTGCAGTAAGCGCCAGGCGCGATCTCTTCTCCCTCTTGATCATTGGGCACGATCCCTGGGTGATATGGCGCTTGAGATGGCTTGTCCCAGCAATTTTAGAGCCCGAGCTGTATGCGTAGGTCTGCTTGCAAAGCTTGCAACAGGCACGTGCACATCCACCAGACACGTTCTCAATGGTAAAGTGGTCCCACACAGACGACTTCTTCCTCCCACGACGACTCGGCTGCGGCGGGGTTGCCTCCTCTTCGTTTGGAAATTCTGCGTCACTGGTTATCTCCATTTTTTTAGAAATTTGATCAGCTGCACCTTACAACAAGGCTTCTTTGTATTAAAGGAAATTATACTAAACAACCATGTGGTGTATATCCTAACAGCACAATCACCAAGACCTTGTGTTCAGATGCAAGTGATATGATGCATGTACAAAACACATAAAAAAATGAGATACCTTTCTATTATTAGTACCTGATGAACAAATTACAGTCTTTTGATAAATACCCAGGATTATTTTGTCACAAAAAACACAATTGAAGTAAAATTACTAAGCAATTACTTGACAAAAGAAAACCCATAGTAGCTGAAGACAACAAACAGAAATGTTCATGAGCAGGTGAGCCGTGAGCATGACAAACATAGCAAGTTAGATGTGTCAAAGACACTAATCAAACTCACACCACTTAACTAAGAGTAAGCACTCCATCCCAAATACCACTTCAATACACCCATTCCGACTCCCAAACTTAAAACCCCAAACAATCTAAACCAGTAGTAGCAGTACAATAAACAGAAGGGAAGACCTGCATCTCACTCAGCTAGCTAGAAAGTAAATCAGGAGGAGAAGGGAGGGAAGGTAAGGAAGGCACCATCCCCAACACTCCATCACCTCCCCCCTCCTCCTCCTCCTTCTAAAACGAAACAATTCAGCTCGTTTCACCCCCACCATGCCTCAAGCAGTAACCTAAACCCTCAGTTTGGCACTGCACTCTAACCCTAGGCAACAGATCTGGCCCCAAACCGACCGAAACCGGGAACAGCAGGCAGAGCGTTTGTAAACAAGGAAAGGGGGGAGGGGGAGATGGAGTGCACTTACAAAGAGAGAGATCTGGGCTCCGGGACGGATCAATCGGCCGGATGTATCATCTATCCAATAATCTGCACTCGGAAGAAAGAAGATCTGGTAATAAATTTCGATTTGGGGGAAGGAAAGAATGATAGATAATACGGAGGCTTTTGATTTTGAAATTTGGGCTTGAAAACGAGAATGGAAAAAGGAAACCCTAGATGCGGGAAGGGCGAAAAGCGGAACGGAAGTGAGAATGAAAATTGGGGATTAGGTGACGGGCGAACTTGGTTTTGTTTGACGAGGTATGGAATATGGATGCAAAGGACGGATGGATTGGATGTGGGGAGGGTTCGACTTCGAGTGATTGAGGACTTTCTTTGTGTTGGGGAGAGGATTTAGTTTTGGTAGTGGGCTGATACACTGGCCCAATGGCCTTTTTCTTCTTTGTTTTGTCTGACCTCGCTTGTCAGGACTGACTATTTAATGACTAGTGGTACTGGTATGAACATTGAACAGGACGGGCATGTTGAGTTTTTTTTATTGGTTCTTTCGAACTTGTTTCCTTTTAGTTCTGCAGGAATAGTGTGTGGACCAGCCCATATTACTTTTTGGTTTTTACTATTAGTAAGTTGATTCTCAAATTGGTAGTACTGTATAGTAGGCCTGTCACGTTGCCATTGCTCCTGTCCTGTGATAGTCATGCCATCCTGCTCGTATGAACTATGAAGTCTTCAAATTTCAAATTCCTCTACTTTGTCACTTTTAGCAGATGGGTCTTTTGGTCCTGGGTCGCAAAAATATTTCACTTGTATTTTTTTTATTTCTATTACAAAACAGCTTTTTTTTTTTGTTACTTTGGGGTTTGGAGGAATAATTTTTTTTAGTTTTGTTACATGATGATTATTCCCCAACATAAAAAAATCTAGAGATAACGATTCCGCACTCCCTAAATTTTTTAACTTGTTTATCTCAAAAAAAAAAAATTACTTGTGAAAAATTTCGGTCTTTTCACATTTTAATATTGATTATTATAAGGTTAATTAGTTGTTGGGAGTATGTTTGTCACAATTAGATAGTTTAGGGGTATTTGTTACAAAAAATAAAGTTTGGAGGTCAACTTGTCACAAGAAAAAAGTGTAGGGATGTTTCCCCAAAAATCTGTTGTGTCTAAACTTGGAAAAATTTTGTTGTATGATGCTAAAAAAAATACAAATCTTAATATTATGTCTGCTTGCAAACAAATCTCACAACTATGCCTACTTGAGCAGCAGCCACAGCCACAATTCATTATGTTCGCAGCGGTTAGAAAAAGTAAAAACTTGTAATAATTCGCAACTGAATGCGGACCGCAGTGATCAGATACTTTAGAATTTTTATTAATTGCATCATGTAGGTTTCGTCATTAGCTTTGCATCCATATGTCATATGCCCAAAGCAAAGTTTCCTATCAAAAGTTATAACCGTTTGAATGCGCATTCAGACATTGTGTCTGTATTCAGACACATCTCTTCTTATAGAAAATTCAGATTTCAGACGCTGTGTCTGTAACTATGTATTCAATCGTTGTATTTGTATGCATATTTAAACGGTCATAACTTTTGATAAGAAACTCCGATTTGGGCAAATGATCTATCGATGGAAAGCTAACGATGAGACCTACATGATGCCATTAATAAATATTCTAAAATATCTGACCGCTGCAGTCAGATGCTTTGTCTGACCGCTGCGGTCAGACACCGCATTCAGTTGTGAATTATTACAAGTTCTTACTTTTTCTGACCGCTGCGGTCAGAATGAACTGTAATTGTGGCCGCTGGTGAAATAGGCATAGTTGTGAGATTTGTTTGCAAACAAGCATAATATTAAAATTTGTATTTTTTTTTAGGGTCAAACAAAAAAAAAATTTCTTAAACTTGAGAGTAGAATAGTAGATACCCACACTCAGTTTTATATTCACATAGAGAAATTATATTATAAATTTTATTATCATGGCTTGACATAAATTAGGACAATAAACAACATTGGAGAATCACTCGACTTTCTTGCACTCTAATTTGACTTACCTGTTTTCAATTACATAACGAATTTAAAATTTAATTAGATTTAGTAAAGTACAAATCTGTTAAATATAAATGATAAGTCGTATTTAAACATGTCTACGCTGAAAATTGAATAAAAAATCATTCGACTTAAAAGAATATTGAATTATTGAAAAAGTAGATTTGTTAAAATAATTGAGGTGTCAATCATCTACATATATAATTCCTAAAATTTAGCGAATAAACAATATTTATTCATTAATAATCAAAATTATACGCAAAATAGTTATTGATTTTTCAGTTTTGTCCGACAAGACAGTGAAGAAATAATTCGATTATTATACATTTATACATTATGTGATCGAGAAGTGTTTGCTACGTGAGCATGTACTCAATTTCAGGGACAAAAAAAAATTATTAACTTGCAAATAATTTGTCACAAAGTAGGATTACAAGCCACCGAAGATGTGGTCAGTTTGAACTTTGAATTGAACAGTGTCGAAAATTATTTACAATTTTTAAAATAATAAATCTGTCAATTAGACAGAGCTGACTCAGTGCCATGCATCTGTTGTTAACCTTCAAAGAGAAATGCTGGAATGGTAATAAATTAACCACTTATTTGTTGGGTGTTGCCTAAATCGATCCCAAAAAAAAAATAAAAAAACATGCCAGCTCCACAGGTAGGTCAAAAGGGAACAAATGGGTCAAATTATTCTCACTTCAAAGTTCAAACTAGCATTAACCTCAACTTGCCACAATTATCTGTACTGAATGTCTGCTAAATTTGGTTTAAAAGCTAATCAAATCCACATGTGATCCAGGCGCCAAACCACAAACTTATGATGAAGAGCAAGGCTGTTAGTGGGGGGATCAGGATCAAGAGCAACTTAGCAAGGCTGTTAGTGGTTGCTAACCACCAATTTGAAGGAAACAAAAAACGTGCCTTCACCAAATTTATGATGAAAAGTTTGTTAATTGAGGCCCCCTCCTTTTATTTGGGAGATAAGAACACCTAATTGCCTTGATATTTTTCAGGTCTTCCAGCATGTATATATATCAATGATAGTTCATAGATCATAACTAATTAGTAGCAAACTTCTCAAGCATCACAATGGGTCTTTCTATTGTAACGTGATTTTAAGTATCAATTTTGGCAACCGTTTTTTAGTGTGGTCTGTTTCTCTCATTAATTGTTCTACACAGACATTATGATAGTGTGGATTTTGCTTTTTTGTCAAATGGGAAATGTTTAAAAGACTATTTTGTTATCATCATCTTACTCCTTTATAATTCAGGTTGAATGTACTGATCAGTAGTGTTGTGCTCCTCGCCCGTCACGGGCCGCCCGCCCGCGCCTGCCCGTGCCCTTCGCCCGCCCATGCCCGCCCGGGCCCACAATCTCGCCTGCCCGTCTAGGGTCCGGGCGGGCGGGTCTCGAAGGGCAAGGGTCTGGATATTTGTTGTCGCCCTCCGAAACCCGTCCGCCAGTCATCGCCCTTCCCGCCGGTGCCCTTCGCCCGCCTTTCCCGCCCCCCACGCCCGTCCGCGCCTGTCTTGCCCGCGCCGTCTCGCTTGTGCGACCCCAACGGACCCCTACACTGGCCCCTACCCCTACGGCCTACACCGCCCGAAGTCCGCCGGCAACACGCCCGAAGTCCGCCAGCAACACGCCCGAAGTCCGCGGACAACAGGCCCAAACCAAACCCCTCGCCCGCCCGTTGCCCATCCTTGCCCGCCAAGCCCGACGGGCAAAGGGGAGGGGAAGGGCCTTCCCTCGGGACGAAACCCGCCGTCGCCCGTCGCCCGTCGCCCGTCGCCCGCTGGGGCCCGCCCGCCCGTTTGAGCATAACACTACTGATCAGGTCCATATTTACTAATAACTTTTCGAAATAAATATGAATCACCTGATGTACGTTAATATTTTCTGTGGAAATAGTTTGATGTTGAAGTCTTTAATTAGACTTTTTTGCAATAGTTACATAGAAACACGTACATACAGTTTTTCTAACTCTTTCTCTCTCATTCGAAACATGCATTGACAGTGACTTTTAATGGATATTCAATTTTTAATTAATGTGATGCACTTTGCGTAACACACTGGTTACATAATATTTTGTTATGTAAAGTTATTCAAAATATGTATTAATGACAAGTTTTACGCATTAACGACAAGTTTTAATACAGTATCAATTTGTCATACAAGAAATGTACTTTTAATAGAAACTTTAGTAAATAATATTTTGTTTCTATAATCTATTTATTATTTGTTATTCAAAATAATGAAATACAATGTGAGATTATCCTATACTACAATCGGATGCACTTTCCATAAAAAATGGAATACATAAAAATTCATTTTTGGTAAATATTTATTGATAAAATATGTCAAAAATTTTGTTGGTTAAACACCGGTGATCCACCGATCTGACCAACACATTGGACCATTGATTTTATTTAAGTTGTATCAGAATATAGTCCAGCTGGATTCTGAACATTTCTATTTTCTACAGTAGTCGATTTGATTGCACAAACTTGCAAAATCTCCATATTTATAGGTACTTTTTCGTTATAAACGGCTTTTGCAGTTTTGCATCACAAATTAACATACTCAGGGACGGAATTAAAATTCTTTTTTTTTTTTAGAAAAATATTTGCTCGGATCCGTTGGAGAATAAAAAAACAAGGAACAATGTGATATATTAAACCCAAAATAATAATAATAAAATTCAAAGACTAATTCAGGCTTTAGAGAGAAATATAACACTGACATTTTGGAACTTGGAAGTGCCAGTAAAGATGTAATCAATACAAACTACAAAGTCATAAAATGAGCATTTATGCAGCTAATCTGATGCCAACTCGGCAGCTGCTCACTTGTCGAGCCTTACTAGCTATATGCAAAGGGAAACATCATGCGTCCATCTATGGACTGTCCATAGAAGTTACACCCGTAACGCTACTTGTTACATTTTGATCCATATGGTATCCATTTGCAGTACAATTTGTGACTTCTATGGACTGTTTATAAATGGACACTAGGCAGCTCTCATATGCAAACTAGCTCCAGGATCTCCCATTAATTGCTGCATTGATATACGGTTCTACATGAGATCCCCTAATTATAATTAGTTCCAACTTCCAAGTCATACATACATGCATACAATACATACACCTTTTTATGATGTTTAGGCTTTTAGGTTTTAGCCATCCAACTATTGATTATTGGTCCCAAAACATTAGAGCGCGTGAGATCAATGTGCCCTTTATAGCGTTAATTATACTGCTGAGCCTGAGCGGAGCCCCATCAATCCCATTCCATATCATTCTGCATTTTGTTTGTTTGTTTTATTCCTCCTTAATTTCTATGCAACAGAACAATAAAAGGATCCACCAACCGGCTTACGTTTCACTTCACTATTTCATTCATCATTATTACATTTAATTTCCCAGCTTTACATACATCAATTATCGATGCCCTGTTCGGATGTCATATTTTTCGTGGGAAATCACCAGAAATTTGATCTGCTGGGAGTTTCTGTCGACTACGTGTTCGGTGAGCATTTCTCTTGTGCGTGGGAATGGCTATATTCCCCACTTCTTTTCCCATCTCTTCACAATTTGGTGGGCAGAAAATAACTCACTCAGAACTGATTATTATTTTCCCGAGCTCTCACTCCTTTGTGTAGAAACACATCACATTGTCTTTCTTTTCTTCTTTTCTTTTTGCGAAATTAGAAATAAGGGGCTAACACATCAGTCAGGCTACCATATTCTCTCTCGCCCTTCTTCCCGTGGTGAGTTGAATGGTACCGCCGGAGCCGGTTGGCTCGATGCTTGCTGCTCGAATCACGACAGTGTTGCCGGAGAAACTATCCCTATTGACACGGTGGTGCCGGCGTGCCGCTGAAGATCCAATTGGTCTTTGGTCTCTCTATCCGTTATTTTCAGGCATTACCATGCCGCTCTGTAATTTATGTGATTCCTGTCAATTTGTACCTTAGTGGTACCGATCAATACCAATTTATCAGAGTTACTAGTATAGAGTTGATGCATGGACCATGACCTCTATGATAAACACTAACAACCCTTCTAATAGTTCCATATCTGTAAAGTTCTCTCGGACATATTGATAAGCTACAAATTGACCATAATATTTGCTGAAAACATGTTTTATTGAGTAATAATTCATTTGATTTTTTTTTTTACCTACAAACCGCTGATCACGTGATGGGATCATGTCTGAACCCTGAAGAGTCGATTCTTTATTTATTTTAATAAGCAAATTTTGTCAAAATTGTGTCTGATTTTAATTGAAATTTGTTTACTTTATTAATAAGAAGATATTGGACATATAAAATCCATTAAAAGAAAAAAATAGGATTTCCCATAATATTTCTCATGATACAACCGAACACTCATTTTTGTATACCCATAACCATACCTGTGAGTATGGGTCCCCATAAATTAAATAGTGGGTTCCCGTACCTATAAAATCTCATCCCACATAATCCCATGACAACCAAACATGCCCTACAAGTGAAAATAGCTCTTGTTCTAATTTATTGAACCTCTAATAATTTAATTGAACGTTACGGGAAGAAGTCCGTTTCACAAAGAGAAACCCCTTGCGTCCATAGATGGATCATCCATCACAGACACAAGGGGTAACCAGTGGGACCCACCACATAGCAACTCTATGTCTGTGATGGATGATCGATCTATGAACACTAGGTCGAAATGAGTTATTTTGTTTGTAAAAATAAAAAGAAAAATTGAAGCTAGACAGTCACAGAAGATGGTAGTAGTAGGTTACAGCTTGCTACCATCTGGGTAAGCAGAAGTAGTATCATCTTTTGTCTTTGACTTTGGCGTGAAAACAAAAGAGACGCTACGAATAATAATATAATAGTACTGCACGGTCACGTCGGTCGGACTTGGAGAGGGTTTCCAGTTACGTGGGTCAGACTCAGACTCAGACTCAGACAAGCAAACTGGCATACTGGCAAAGCTGATGCATCAGCACCATACATGGTACGTAGATGGTACATTTGTGATTTGTGCAAAATCCAGGGGTAACCCAGAACCAAGTCAATAAGTTATTGCAAGGCAGAAGACCAACAAGGAAAGAGCAGTCAAGATTCCCGCTTATTGCACTCCCCAAGATGGGCCTCTGTTTCCCATTTTTAAGTCACGTTTTGGGGAAACAAAATCTACCATAAGGAGTTAAGGATCAACCAAGAAATAAAAGTACAATTAACAATTCCACTCACAATCAGATTGTTAATTTTAATTTTAATTTTAATTTTAATTTTAATTTTTAATTTGTGGGTTTCTGTTTAAAGTTTATATCTTTATATTTTATATTTTAGAATTTTGCAATTACAATTTCATGATAACATTTTAATGCTGAAAACTGAAACAAAGAGAATACAGCTAATATGAATGATTATGATACTGGACAGTGGGACCTATTGGAGTGGTCAAACATTAAGACATCCGGCTAAACGACAACAAGTCCTTTGCTAAAGAACCCAACAATATTTCCTTCCAAAATGCAAAATCTGTCATGATCTGATCTCCATCTCCTTAACAAACAAAATTTGTAATTGTAAGTCATGATATTGTTAGTATGATTGTGCCAAAATAATTAAATACGTTTGTATATAAGATCTCCATTGTTCTCGTTTCTATTTTATTTTATTTATATTATTTATTATTTGTATACAATGATTGGTACGAGGGTTATAGATGAGGGATGGGAGAAAAAGAACTCCATGACTCAAAAAAAGAAAAGAAAATAGAACTCCAGTTTATCATTTGGTACTATTTTTTATTGGCCTCGTTGATTCCTGAGATCTCCAGCAACTCATATATTTTATTCATTTGAAAATGGAGTGGGATGGGAATGTCTGGCAACAAATAAAACAAAACGATGAAAAAAAAAAAATAGCAGTAATTTCATATCTATAATGATATGAATTTAAGTCCCCCATTTAAAATTCTTTTTTGTCCTCTACTTGAACCCAGAATTAAATTCTGTTACTATTTCGTTACTAGCTCAAGTGACAAAATTAAAATACACAAAAGGCTATTTTTTTTATTAGTAGAAACCTCCATAACTAAACTTTTCCAAAATTTCATACATACTATATATGTACGTGTATCTCTAAACTAAACAAAGAAAGATGCAGATCATTTCAATATATAAACTTCATAATTAATCACCTACCATAATTCACCGTCACAGTGTGCATGCATGTGCACTGTAGCTGGAGCAGATGAGATTCGATCATGTATATATATACTTAGAAAACTTTATTATACGACGATATTAATTTGATATATATACTGCCAGTACGTATGTACATATTAGGTACATTTTTTAAAAAAAGATCAACATAACTAATTAATAATTAACTACAGCTTAACTAATAATTAGGACAACGGTAATCAATCTCTTCTCCATTCAATGAACTGATACTGATCATACCAATTTCCCAATTACAAATGGTAAAATAAAATAAAACAAAATTATATCCAGGATGATCTTAATCTATACGCGCATAAATTATATAACCTACAAATAATTGATAAACAAAATGAAAATATAGTATGTAATATGTTCTACTCAGGAATGGCCCCAAGCTCTGTTTCAAAATCCCTCCCTCTGCTGCTCCCTCTACTGGACCTCCCTTTCCTCTTTGCCTGCACATGACGCAGCGTCTCCTCGGTCGACCATTGCCGGTCCATGCAGCTCGGGAAATCCAACGGGCCCTTGTTGTTGCCTACCAACGCCGCGCTCGCTCTGACCGCCAGTGCGGCCATTTCGTCGGAGCCGAGCCTGCGGCGGTGCATCGAGGAAGGGAGAAGGAAGTACAACTGCCCGAGCTGGAGCTCGGAGTCATTGCGGATGGATGGTACGTGGCAGCCGGGCTCGAGATCATCCGAGCAGGAAAGGAAGCAACCGGAACTGTCGACGCAGCCGCCAGCCTTCTGGATCGCGTGCGACGCCTTGATCGGCCAGGAGAACTCCTGCAATGTACCGTCCGGTAAGACCACCTTGGCGGTGGGAGTACTTGACGACCGTATGGACGTGTCGGCCGCCGCCACCGCAGTCGATTCGCACGAGTTGCATGCCCCCATTGCAATGTAATGTATGTAATATTGTGATGGATGTCAGAGCCAATACGAATACGAATACGAATATGAATATGAATGTGTGTATATATAAATATATATTGTATGGAAGTATGTTTGGAGTTTGGAGTTATGTGGAGATGGAATATATGTTGTGCGAGTGCGACTGGCTGCTTGCGGAGAAGCTTCGGAGACGGAGGAGGAAGGTATGGTATGGTATGGTATGGTATGGTATTATGAATGGAACTATGGATGGATGACTGACTAGGTTTCTGAGTTGGGTTCCAATTTATATAGCACAGCCGCGACGGCGACCTATGTATTTCGAAGCTCAAGCTGGACCCAATCCATCTATCTACTCATGTAGCTAGCTAGGGTATCCAAAATTTAATTTCATGATATTATATTACTGATTTACTGTTTTTTTATTGTATTATCATGAATCACTTGTGTATCTTGTATTGTATACAAAATAACATTACTTAATTAACAGGATGGGGTGATTTTACGGTGGCATCAAATTTTACATTTATTTATTTTTTTTATGGATAAATATAACTTACCACAAACAATGCCCCATAACACCTCAATGTGCTTGGGAAAATTTTACAAAAATGATCCTCACAATTTTACAAAAATGTATCTCCGCCCCCACAAAATTTTACAAAAATGACCCCTCCCCACCCATAAGCCATTATATAGGGTTGTGGACTTGTGGGGGCAAAGTTGTAATATGGTATCATTGTCCTTTTTTTAATAGTATATAGAAGTACAAACTACAAACTACAAAGTACAAACAAGCAGATCCGAAGTGTTGTTTAAAAATATTTTGATATGAATAAGATAGAAGGAATAAATTATAAATGTTGAGATGAAAAAAAAAAAAAAAACTACAATTTCACATGTCTAATATGACTGGGCACATTTATGACAAAATTATTGAATGGAACTTAATTTAACACTACCACGTGCGAAGTAAGCAAAAATAAAGAAACAGATTAAGCTATTTGTACCATCTTTATTCACAAAACTCGCTAGCTAGTTGGGATTGGATTACTTTTCTGTTATTTATATTAAAATTTAAAAAAGTTTGTGATTCTTTTAATTGATCAAATTAATTATGTAAGATTGATGTCGCAACACGATACATTCCCAAGTCCAAATAAACTAATAGGATGACAAAAATATCAATATATACGAAAGGTGTCTTATTAATATGTACCTGCTTTATATAGTGTTAATGATCAATATATCTTTTATTTTATTTCGTCAATTAAATTAAAGAGCACCCTACAACTACAAGTATATTATTATTAAATAAGATAATTATTTACGTTTTTCTTTTTTTCCTTTCAAACAATGAGCTTCTTTTATCCGGTGTGTATTAATTAATTGTTTTTATATATATACGATTTTGCAGGATATGAACATGTTTCTCTCTACATAGAGAGGAGATACTTTCATATTCTTACTTAGTTTGGTTAATTTGCGGTTATAATGCATATACATAACAAGAAAAATGTATTAAAGACTTATTATTTAAAAAAAATCAATGTAAATAATGTATTTTTCGAAATTGTTCTATAAATCAAATACAAATACTATATATAGGGTTAGACTATTATATTAACGTTAGCATTTCGGACCGAAATGCTAACGCCTCAAAATTTATGTTATCATGTTCGAAATTACGATTTATGGTGCTTAATAAATTCTTCATATGAAAATATTGGGGAATACAAAAATTTTTTATTTTTAGAGTTTTCTAAGTATTTGTTTTGCATTTTTGAAAATAGCATGTACAAACATCAATATTTTATATTTTTATTAATATTTATGAGCTCTTTTCTAAAATTCAAAATAAATACTTAGAAAACTCTAAAAATGAAAAATTTTTGTATACCCTAATATTTTCATATAAAGAATTTATTGAGCACCATAAATCATAATTTCGGACACGATAACATAAATTTTGAGGCGTTAGCATTTCGGACTGAAATGGTAACGTTAGTATAATAGTCTAACTCCTATATATATGTGTGTGAATAGATTAATAACTAGAATCTAGAAGAGTTCGTATCCGCTACGATCCAAATCGGATCATAGGACCCTCCAATCACAATCCGACGACTGTGGCTTGTGGCTTTTAGGGGATTTTGAAATAATCTCAGCCATGGAGGGCCCTATCGTAGCTGATTTGAGCGCGAACTAGGAATCATCATATACTAGCAATTATGCGCGCTCCGTGGCGCTTAATTGAATATTTTTAGCTACTAATGGTCTATTAATAATAACTCATATTAAAATATTGAGTCGAATATATAATCTTAAAAAGTTAGATTTGTAACAAATATTCTTATGTTCACAACATCAAAGACCACCCAATGTATTAGCTTATTACATCAAGACTACCCAATTGAAATGAGCAAGACACGAGATTAGACAACCTGAGAAGTTTTTTTTTTTTAATTGACAAATAAAAAAATATTTTTTTAAAAAAAAGGAAAAAAAAATTGATTGTAGCTAATCTGACAATAACCATACAAAAAAATATTGTAAAAAAAATTTGTCAAAGGAAAAAAAATTTGTAAAAAGGAAAAAAAATTGTAAAAGAAAAGATTGTAAAAAAAATAAAAAAAAAACTGTTTATTGGTGTGACAATTACTGTAGCGGAATTGTAGCGGAATAGTATACCGCTGGAGGTATTAGGGATTAGGGATGTACTACATCATAGAAAGAAAGAGTCAATGATATAAGCAATATAAATAATAATTATTTTTCCTCGTATACTTGATGATGCAAAAGTTCATGTTTGTACAACGGGTGATCCCTTGTGTTCTTCTTGTAACTCAAGCTGCGACAGTGAACATATATGTACTACGCTACGTACGTCTCGTAGACGGACGTAAAAGGCAGGAAGTGCAAGGGCACCGGGCGTTGCGTTTGTCGCGGAGTGGGCATGGAGAGGAGGATGCCAACCTGGAGGTGGTTGCGGACAGCTTGCACTGGGTCACTCGCAGGGAACACGCGTCCGCATCAGCTGACATCCAAAGGGATCTCAGGAACCTGAGATCGCATAATCTGGGCTGTACATTGAATCAGACAAGTGAGATTAGTAATTTCTCAGTATTACGCTTGCTTCTCCATTGCCCTCCCACTGCCTTTCTCCAGTTATTAAATCGGAACGTTATCAACTTATCATTTTTTTTTATGCGACAGGCAACAGCCAAGCCGAGATTATCCACTTATCATTAGTTATACAACTAACGTTATACTATATAAAAGTAAAAAGAACATTCATTTTTTTCAGAAAGAATGCTATATGTCTTACTCATGTACAATTAAAATCATCTTGTTCCGTCATATATTTATATATTACGATTATTATTATAATCAAGTTTTTAATCTTATTAAACTATTGTGAAAAAGTTATTTCAGTCCGAAATGCTAACACCTTAAATATGTATTATCATATCCGAAATCACGATTCACAGTTCTCAATATTTTCTTCATATAATAATATTGAGGAACACAAAAGTTTTTCATTTTTAAAGCTTTATAATTGATTATTTTTGTATTTTTGAAAGTAGTATCCTTTTCATATGCCAAAATCTATATTTTATTATCATAAATAAGCTACTTTTTAAAAAAAAACACACAAAACACTAAAAAAAATAGATAATTTATGTATTTCTTAATATTTTTATATTAAGAATTTATTGAGCACCATAAATCAAAATTTAAGACATGATAACATATATATTTTCAGCAGTTAGGATATCAAACCATTTGCACAATAGTTTAATACCTTAACTAAGAAATTCTAGTGACGCAACTTCGAATAATTTGTTTCATATTTTTTATTATATAATGAAATTTCAGAAATTATATGATTTGTTTCAAAACAATTTAATATAATTTCCATACATATATTATTATGCATAAAGATTAAATAAACTCGTTGCAGTTAATAAATTATATATGTTAATTTAGTTCCTATGTCACGTATGGATTGAATATGATATTTTTATTATTGAAATCATATTAACAGCATAATTATGTTGCAAGCTAGAATTTGAAATTTGTTGGATGCTCAAAAAATTGTCAGAAAAATTTGAATAAACAGTGATGCTTATGTAAGGCAGAAAATAAAAACTTCAATTTTCAAGGCAAGAAATAAAAATTTAAATTTTCAAGGTAAGAATTAAAAAATAAATTATTCTATAAGTTCCATGTTGAACCTTAAATTTGAAAGAAATATTGGAATTAATGATGCTTTAACTGGAAATGGAGAAGATAGGTCCAAAATCACTGCTTTTAAGAAATGCAAAAAGCAAAAGGAACAACATGAATAACCTTAGTACATCTCGGTCGTGCAATCAAATAGAAGGTCCAGATATTGGGATTGCTGGTTCCTGCGATCCTCTTGGATCTCAGCAGATACGAACGCCAGGGAACACTTGTTACACTTCATCATGCTGCCCTTAATTTTGGCCTCGTATTCTCTGCTTATTTACAAACAGGGGACCTATAATATGCTCTGAGGCCTCTGACTTGGCTGGCTTGCACCTTTGGACGACCTCACCCGGGCATTCAAGGATTCCAATTCTGCATTGTTCTTTGAAATCGAGTCTAGCTTGTTTAAAAAATTAAGACTAGCTAGGTAATAATTTCATAGATACCAAAAGTCTTTTTGATATAAAAATGATTTTAGTGTTCAACAGTTCATGGATTTGTATTCATAAAATTATTCGTATTATATATAATTTACTATATTTTATATAAGTAGTGTATTGAAACCAATAATTTGAATAGTTTTTCACTTAATACTAGTACATTTGATATCAATTCTGGTATCTTGGTATCCTATAACATTTTCCTCAAGTCTATAGATTTCGAGCTTGCCAGAATTATGCAAAATGGGACCTCCATGAACATATATAATTCTATTCAGTCTAGATCGACGTCGGTTGGGGATTTGGGTTGATCATAATTATAACTCTAAATGCCCTTGTAATTTAGGTTCTGACCCCCCCACTAGCTAGATCATGGATGAGGTTTGGCCAAAAGCCCAAAACCAATGATCAGTCAATCAATTCAATGCATTGTTCACTCACCAGTAGGAGTTTCTGTTTATCGGAATTATTGTTTATTGATTGTTCAGAAAGGTTTCTTTTAGATTGTCTTGTCTATTAATTTAGAGTGGTTGAAATATGATATGTACGAGAAATTACATATTGTTCAAACAATCAACTGATACAATGAAACAATGACTCACCGTTTTGGGAGCCAATCATTTAGATTGTAACCTTTTTTTATTATTTTTTGTGTTCTTTTCATCATTTGTATAAGATGAAGATGCTGTAGAAAAAAATGTTATAGGAATGTACACATCAGAAATATCTCTTTAATTGTGAACTCAAAAGATAATGCATATGGACATATGGTTGTCTTATGAAGAAAAAAAAATTAATGAGATTGTATTTAAAACTCACATCAGATTTATATTTAAAATTAATGAGAATTAAAATTTGATCCATTTTACATGTGAGTTAATTTAAGAGTTCTTCGTTAAGGTTCCACGAAGAGATTAAGCTTGATAGCTACGGAGGCTTAAGAAAGAGTACTTGATTAGCACTAAAAGCACGGAAGGATTAATGTATTAAAGAGACTTAATCCTCCATTGGCTTTTTTATTTAAAATTAGTAACTAAAATGATAAAATTGAATTCGATCAATATAGTTGGCTGGGAATAGTACTAGTAGTAGGAACTAAAACACATAGAATAGCCTTACATTGTACGAAAACAAACAAATTATTGAAATAGAATGAGATATTTTGTCATCATTTTTTTTTCTTTTCCGTACTTCAGTCTTTCAACTAAATTTGGATGAACGGGCCACCTGGTCTAAGTTAGTAACAGATGGCGTTCGATGTCACTATTTTTTTGTTGTCATTTCATTTCAGATCTGGGTAGTACAGTTACGTACTTACATTTCAATTATTTTTTTCAGACTATGGATCCGAATTCGCTGTTTTTGTTTCTTTTCAGAAAAGTATGGTCTGCTTTTTTGATCAGATTGTCGGGATTAGTTTTCGTACCGATCTCAAAGAAATTCATATCATCTGACCCGGGGCATGTGACATGTTGGATCTCCTCGGGATTCGGTTGAATCCCTTCGGTATTCGGGCAAACCCGAATCCTGAGGAGATCCAACGGGTTACATGCCCCGGGTCACATGCCACGGGTCAAACGATAATCATCCATCTCAAAATACTTCATTTTTTACTGCACGAATCAAGAAAAGCAAACTATTACATTACATCAGTTGAAATCTACTTTCGTCCTTATAAATTGCGCTTATCCATACCCTAGAAAGAGGTGTAGGTTTCTTATCTTCTTAGCTATGCCACCTCAGCAAGAAATATATATTTTTTTTATTTTGTGATTTAATTTACAAATATGCAGTAATTGGTTGAATATTAATTAAGGCATTAAAAGATTTTCCGTTTCCGTCTCTTTAGTAGTATTCCTAAATTGTTGCCCGGAGAATATGGAAAGTTAAATGGCTTTTATTTAATTAATTAGTATGTGAGGGAATATAAAACGTGCAAAGCCTTTCTATATATTTTAACCAGTGAGCCATCTCTTGCTGCATCTAGATATTATGCTTATCAAACATTTCCTATGCTGCCTATCCTGCTACAACGCAATAGGTATGCACCATGTCAATCACAGTTTTAGTAACTGTTATTCTATTATTCTATTTTTCTTTTTTTTTTTCTTTTTTTTTTCTTTTTTTTTTTACGAACTTCCATTTGCAAATTCTATTTCTTTTCTATATGTACTTTGCACGATATACTGTTTTTAAGTATTATATGCTCTTTTTATAACATTTTGATATTCTCAGGTATTGCATGAATCTTGTTATATATAGAGTTGATAACTTTCGGACAATCAAGTTTGATATTGATATACCTACTGCAGCCATCATGGTAAAATTAAATATCAAAACTGAAAATTACATTTTTTTTTTTCATTTTATATCGCATGCATCATCAATGTACAACTACAATAATATTTGATTACTCTTTTAGGGCCTGTTCGGCTGGTCTAATTCCCTTGGGAACGCCAGGGTGAAATGGCCCAATCAGTAAATTATCCCAACAAGCATTCGGTAGACCGATTTAATTTCCCTGCTGGGTGCTTTTTCCCTAACTTCAATCCCTCTAACAACATGTTCCCATGGGAAAACGAAATTGGGTCCGAGTTAATTTTTTTCTTCCCATTTGCTTATCTCCGTCGTCTCTCCTCTCTCTCCCTCTGTAGAAATCTCAGCACTATGGTGCTTTTGTAAAAAGCATAGTGTATGAACTTTGATGCACTAACTTCCATCTTTATTATTAACTAGTATAATACCTGCTCCAAAGCGCGGGCCATTATTTGTTGTGGATTTAAGGAGCAATAAATGGGCATTGGGCGGCACGTAAAGGAGCAATTAAGGATATGCATCGCCTTGGGCTGAAAATCGAAAGTATAGAATCCATATGTGAACGGACATGATTGAGCAAAATCAATTGATCCAACGACTGAAATTTGATATGAACAGATAGTCTTTTCAGTGTGTAAAATCAACTCCTCCTTTTATAAGGAGTAAGGATTAACTATTGATTTATTAACATTTAAGCCCAAAAAAAATATTTATTATTAATTAGTATTGTAATATTACTTTTGTACTAACAATCAGAGTTGTGGCTATTAATTTAAGAGGAGGGATCCATTGATAATATCTATTTTGACAATCCTGACAATCCCAATTTTAAAAATTTTGAAAAAAAAATAGTTGGAAATTCTCAAAAATAGAAAAAAGTTTACAGAACTATTGTTAAAGTTTTAGATTGATTTTGTTTCCGATTATATTTAATTTAAGTGACGTTTGATAGCTTTTCAAAGATCCGTTAAATTACAACTGTTAAAAAATGTATGAAATTTTGATAAGCCATCAAACAATATTTAAATTAATTGAAATTTGAAACACTATCAATCTATTAGTTAAATAATACATCCATCAATTTTTTTTATTTTTAAAAACTTATATGATTTTATTCAAATTTTTTAAAGTTGAGATTGTCAAGATTGTCAAGATAGGCATTGTCAATGGAACCCTCCTCTTAATTTAAACAGGAACTTCTCAGTTTCCTAATTAATTACAAGATGCGCATTGACCTCCCTATGTTTGAAATTGAATTTAATTCGCTCCAAAATAAAAATAAAAAATAGACACAGCAAGTCAACACTGTCTAATTAATCATTGTAGTGATAAAACAAAAATGCTAGGTGCAAACTACAATATGAAATGTTTACTTCATATCATGTATCATATATATATTGCTATAATATAAAATAATAATTAAGAAATGTTAAAAATATAAAACATTTTAATTCTTTTTGTTTAACGTCAATCTTTGTTGTTAAACTTACTAATGCTAAATTAATAAATTCATCATTTTTTTTTAAATTGTATTCTAATTATACATGATTAAACATAGCCGACAGTCGTTTTCTACATCGAATTAATTAGAATCATAAATTAATTTATTTTGTCAATAATAAAAATTTTCTTATTCATTCCCATTCCCATCAAACACCCGAACACTTAGGGCGTGTTCGGCAAACGCGGGATTGCATGGGATGGGAATATTTCGGAATGGGAATCCAAAAACACATCTATGGGAAAGTTTGGAGTGGGAATGGGAATAGGAATTTTCCAAATACTTTGTTCGGTGGTTTATTGGAATGGAAATGGGAATGGGAATGGGAATGAGAATGGAAATGAGAAATACCATAAATACATATTATTAAAATTGGTTTAATGCTAAGTGATGCACCTATTTCATATATGCATATTAACCAAACTTGCACCTATATTTGTACCTAAAATCCTAAGTTCATTTGTATTTAGGTAGAATATTGTCTAGAATTTAGTTACTTCTGTGTTTTGGTCCTATTTTCAGGTAAATGGAGCTTTTGGAGCTATTTGGACTAAATTTGGAAGCAAGGAGCAAAAATAGGCGAAGGAGCACAAAGGAGCATCTAATTGCGGGTCACAACCTCCTATTGTCAGGACGAAATCAAGAATAGAACTTCTATTTCTATTTCTTTCCAGCTCACAACCGCCTATGCTATTTCAAGGAAACACGCAAACTCCTAATTTTGGCAACCGACATGCTAATTGCGGACCGTACTCTGCTATTTACGGACCGCACCATGCTAAAAATAGAATAGAACACCTATTTTCTGGTGCGTGCTATTTCCCTTAATTGCGCCCCAAGAAACCAGAAGTTAGACGCCTAAATCTGAGACATCTTCTCCTATAAAAGAGACCCCTTGGGGTGCTCTCATGTCATCATCCAGTATCTTGATCTTGTCTTTGTAATCGATTATCATCTTGTGCTAGTTGTTAGGTCTCATGTGTTGAGTTAGTCTAGTTAATAGTTTAGTCGAGAGTCGTGTCAAGAGAGGAGCTCAACGCCGTTGGAATCGAAGGAGACGGTTACCACCCTCTTCCTAAGCTTACTCGGTGCTTTCTTTTCTCTTACTTTTGTTTATTTGTTGTAGTCATGTCTAGGTCCGAGTAGTCGTCTTTGTTCTTGGGGTTTAGGATGATGTTTGTATGTATGGATTAATTGAATACTTGCTTTTAACGTTTATGCATTGAAGTTATTTTCATATTTGCTTTGAGCTTATTCATAATTGTGCTTGAATTGTTTTCTTGTTCTTTGATATGATCCTGTGGATGTATGTTCGTATCCAGTTGGTAGATTTATATCTTCTTAGGCCAGAATTGCTAATTGCATGAGAGTGCACTTGTAGTAGTTCACCCTATTTTGATAGACCTGTGGATTGGGCATAGTCTAGTTGGAAAACTTAACGTCAATTGATAGAGATTCAATACTTGCACTATTTGGGTAGATAACTTGTTGTCCAATTGTATCCGAGAGGAGAAGTTGTGGTTATAACGTGAGTTAAACCGTACCTATGATCGAAAGCAAATCGGGTTTAGGTTAGAGATAATCTAAAGATTTCGAATTAATCTAAAAGTATTTAAAAGTGCCAACAAACGAGAGTTGAGGGACTTGTAATTGCTTTGGGTTAGTTGGGGATCGGTAACTTTGATTAACAATAGAAACTGAGCTTGAACTGACTCTGATCTGTTCCCTGCGGATCGCATTGGTGACAGGTGCGAACCATACCAAGCAAGGAACAGACAGAGAACCACAAATTTTACATCTTGCGGTTCGCAACCTCTCGGGTGCGGAACGCAGGCAGTTAGTCCAAACATCAAACTGATTCTGAAAACCCTAGGAACGTTTGTTTAATAATTGTTTTAGAGTCTTTTATTTACTGTTATTTACTAATTTGCATCTGTTAATTATTAGAAAACCAACTTCAAACAAACCCCCCCAAATCGGTTACATTCACATTAGGATTAGTTTAGGATTTAAAGAACTGTTTAGAGATATAACCGTCCCTGTGGATTCGATCCCGACTATATTGCATAATATCGTACGCTTGCGATTGATTGTATTATTTAGGGTAAAAGCCTATACACTCCACGCGTATCACTAAGCTTTCAATTAATCAATACATTGTAACATTCCTATATTGTTCCATTGGCTTTCACATATATACAAAGAATATATACATGATGAGAGATCCATTGACAACGCTTATCTTGACAATCCTGACAATGATACACTTATTTAAAAAAAAAATTAATATTTTCAAAAATAAAAAAATTAAATATTTTCAAAAATAGAAAAAAATTTATTGAAGTATTGTTTAACTTATATATTGATTATATTCAATTTAAGTGATGTTTAATAGTTTTTGAAAGTTGAAAGACTTAATTATTTGACTCAAAAGAGGAGAGGATGAGCACGTGGGAAATCAAAAATTAGGTCGGAGGTAATTTTTTTTTTCCCAGGGAATGTATGCTTTTTGTGGGGTTGGAATGGGTATTGATACCCAAATGGGAATGGGAAGTGTTGCTGCCGAACACCAAACCGAAAAAAATTCCCACTGGGTCAGAGTTCCAACGTGTACCCATGGGAATCATGTACACCGAACAGGGCCTCATTTTCATACATTTTCATTCCCATTTCCATCTCAATATTTCTCAAATCAACACTTTTGGATTCCCGTTCCAAAAAATTCCCATCCCGTAAAATCCCGCGACCGCCGAACACGCCCTTATTCTTTGTAGGGCTGATGGAAAACACAAGTATATTAATCAATTTCCAGAATCATCCGAATTAAGCAAAAAAAAAAAAAAAAAAAAAAAGAAAGAAAGAAAGAAAGAAAGAAAGAAAAAAAGAAGCCAAAGATCACACCAAAGCAAAGAGGGCCATGTTCTGATTTCACACTAAGTGCTATTAGGCGAAAAATGTACATATAAAAATTAAAAGTCAAGTCTTTCCTTTATTATTTATTTATTTTTGTATAAGGATAATATACCTCTCATGCTGATCTAGCAAAAGCTAGAAATCCATCTCGAATTGAATATAGAACACTTCTTAAATATGTATTATATAAAATCCTTTTCATGCTAGACGTTTGTATAGTTCAGACTTTTCTGTTCTTAACAGTTTGCTTGCCAATTGAATAAATCTACTTTATCAAAGAAAATCGTTTCAATGATTTATACTTTATGTTATATATGAAACTGCAGTGGAATAATATTATGTAGATTCAAGATGTCTTTTAATTTATGTGTATTATTATCATTTTATACCCGGGGCGAAGCCCGGGTTACAACTCTAGTATTATATAGTTTGTCTACGCGTTGGTTGGTTCTCCTTGATCCATCAGCTTAAAGCCTTAAACTGTACAAATACAATCTGAGTTATTAATAACAGGCAGAGCCAGGTTTGGAGTTATGGACTCCAGGCAACGTGGCGGGCAGGCACGCATTCATCAGTCATCTCCCCCCTCTTTAAAGAACCTACCTGTGGGGTGTGGGCTGTGGTTCAATTATTTGAATGGACACTCACACTACAGCCGCGAAGGAGGGAAGGATCCAAGTGCGTTGCATCCTGCATGCAGCATGCCATCCTCCCATCAGCATCAAGCCATCAACAACTGATTCAATCCATCGTCCATCATATTCATAGTTTCATACCAGTATCACTATTGATTCATTTAGGATCAAATTCTGTTGCTAATTACTAATTTAGTACCAGTACCTACATTTGAATCTCAAGCAGTAGAGGCATATTTGGTACTGTAGCTAGCTTAGCTAGTTGGCAATACCGGCCGGTACGAGTCTGCTGCTGAGGGGTCGCCATCTATTGGATTCTCTCCGTAATACTGACGTCCAGTCCATCTCTCCTTTCTGAATCTCAGAAAATTAAATTAAACAACTACAACTATGAAAGAAAAGAAAAGAAAAGAAAAGAAGAAACAACTCCTGTGGCGCCTTCAATTCAATGCTAGTCACGCTCGCTCCGACACTTGTGCTCTGCACAATCCTCTCCTCTCCAGTCACATTAGATACAGCCACACAGGTTTCAACAGAGTGTCAGACTAAATCATATAATGAAAATAATGTTGATCACCAATTTATGAATTTACCAGTTGGACTAAAAATGGAGGAGACGAGGAAACTAAATGGGTTGATCCGAAGTGCATCCAGCAGGAGTACAGCATGTCACCATTAATAGAGGATCAGGATTCAGGCCCCGATGTGATGTGATGTGATGTGATCATTCACGAATGGAATTGATTTCGAATGAAATAATGTCGTACGCTATACTCTGCAATTCTGAATTCTTGCATGCATTCCGGTTTCTCTCATCAGATGGCTGAGACTGAAATCTCATCAGCCTTTTCTAATTGCTCTCAAGTTCTTACCTTTTTCACCTTCCTCTGGAGCAAGTGCATCAGCTGTAAATTCATAATGGACTTTAATCTTATTTTTGTATATTCCATTTTGAAAAATTGGAATAATTTTGAACAACTTGTTATACTATACGCTCACTCAGGCTCAGCTCAGCAATCAAAAATTCAAAATAATGGAACAGAACAGGTGAACAGGGAGGCCGGGCGACAAGAATCTAAGTTTAGATTATTGATTTATCAACTAAACAACTGCATAATTGAGCATTTTTAAGCAGATCTGAACAAGCCCTATTCCATAGCTCTGTCTCCGGTCCAATTATTGTTCCCGTCCAACCAGTACAACAATAGTCCTAGTTGCATTATAATTTCAAAACTGTTACTGTTCTTTTCTCATTCAACTGTTCTTTTCAAAACTTAAAAAATAAGCAGGAAAAACTCAATAATAAAAAAAGAGTAATAGCTAGTGTCCACTATTTTTACTTATCCACTGGTATTTTCAATGAACATTTATTCCTTTCCGAATTAATAGATATCATTTTTCTCATAAATATATACACTACGGTTTCCAGTAAACATTTATGCATCTGTGCTAAGCACGCCATAAATACACATAGGTGTGTGAGACTGTGAGAGAGGTGGATGGATGATCTAATTTATAGGATGGACTCTGTACGTTTTCCATAAAAAAAAAAAATTAATGTTCGTGGCATTGTATGTTGTCCCTTGTAGGGCTGTACAACGGGCGGGTTAACGCGTTTTTATCAAAATTTGAACCCAACCTGATTATACCGGGTTATAAAATATTGTTACTCAACCCACCCGTAATCTAACCCAACTGGACTATTTTTTTATGTACGGGTTTTTGCGGGTTGTATTCCCGGTTTAAACGGGTTATAGTTTCGATTAAATTTTTAATCATATAATTTTAATTTTTTGTATAATATTGAACATGTTAATGGTGATTTATAACTGGATGATAATACATTTTGGATATCTTAAGTAATATAAAGACAATTTAACATTAAACATAAATTACGAATTATATATAGAATACTCATTATATATTTATTCGCTAAATTTCATATTAGAAACATAGAACGAGCATATAAAGTTGCAAAAAAATAGTTAAACATAACAAGCATTAACCCTAAAACATCATAAAAATTTTCTATTGATCTTAGATAAAAACTTAATTCTTAAATTATTGTCTCATCATTTATCTTTTTAATAAATTGTATATGTAAGTTTGTATAAAATTATAATTTATAGCTAATTGCGGGCGGGTCCGGGTTAGACGGGTTTCTAAATGCTCAATCCGTAACCCAACCCAGCATAACGGGTTAGTCAAAATTACAACCCAACCCAACCTGGTAATATCTCTAACCCGGTAAAAAACGGGTTGGGTCGGGTGGGTCGGACGGCTCGGCCGGGTTGCGAGTTTTTTTGTACACCCCTAGTCCCTTGGAGCATGAACGGGTCCCCCATCAATTATAGTTGTGGATTAGTAGCAGTTGCCATCTGATCCGAATCATTTGTTGAGTTGTAATTCATGTAATCTGGGTATTCAAATTAATTCAACTATTCACATCTCCAATTCTCCATGCCAGATGACCAGATGAACAGATGAACAGATCTCATGCATGTCATGCCCTGGATTGGAATCCACGTGCAACCTACTGTCCCATGCCGATGCTGTCTGTGTATGTTCCTTGCTCGCTGATAACCATCTCCAATTATTAATTTGAGATGAGTTTATAATTGAGAGGGAGTAACTTAATTTGACAACAGTTAGTCAGTTACTGTCTTGACAAGATAATAATAACAATAATTGGCATGCATAAAGAAAATGAGTAAATGAAATTCTGAGGAGTCATGCATGCAGGAAAATCATGGATCACTAGAGAATAGAGAGTAGTTCATGAGAAGAAAAGTAAATTGAAAAGGATTGACTATGAAGTTATACATCTTGAGAGCTCATACTGTCATACATTTTTAGATGACCCCAACCATTTGAGGTCTCAGAAAATTAAGAAAGACAGCTAATTTTTCTCTTTCAGTCCTATTCCTTATTGCCAAAGGACATTTCATACGCGGACGGAGTAATGTTTACAGTCGTGTTAAAACAAGAGGAGACAATTTCTTGTTAGTACCTTGTTTTTTTTCTTGAATCTAACTGATGTGCACGATTGCAAAATACAATAATTTAAAAATTTAGTACATGAGTAGTATAATTTGATGTTTTCTTCTACTTCCGTTTTCATGATTCATAAACAATTTTTAAGTAATTCGTCGTCAACAGTCTTCAACCAATTGTTCTAGCTGTCATTCTTAATTGTTATCCAGATTTTTGTAATGATTAATGGACAGTAACCGGTCTAATCCGGCTCAGAATGTGAGAGTGAAATGCCATGTAATGTAATGTAACAAGTGTGTGTCTTGAATTCTTCAAGATGAGACTTGAGAGCTAGAAAGCGATGCAATAAGGAGCTGATAATGATTTCTCAGATCCATCAGAATCAGATGGCCCCCAGTCCCACAAAAATGATTGAAAGAGGGTCAGCAATATTGATTTTTGGCACGACCACGTACATTAATTGCACTAATAATTATCAGCCTGTACCCATATACAATTAATTCGTCAGTATTATCCAAAAAAAAAAAAAATTCGTCAGGACTATTCAATTTATTGCATCATTTTTTTTTTATTTTCTTTGAATTGTTTGTATGTAGAGCTGAATGATTGATCATGGTATGTACTATGTATACAGCAGAAAGCCAGAAAACAAAGTTTGGCATTTTTATTGGATAAGAATGTGGGCAAAAAACTTATTTATTATTTTCTGTACAGGCAAGAAAAAATAAATAATATATTAAATAATGATACATGTATAACGTATTAGGTAGGCCGTGGTGGTTATAAATACTTGATAAATATCAATATACAAGTTAAGTAATGTATTCTTAAATCTTTTTTCATTTTTAAGATTTTTTTAAAATTTTTATATATTTTTGAAATGTCGCATTGACGACATTATGAAGATAAGCATTGTCAAAAAATTTATTGTGAGGTTCTAAACTGTCAATAACTTATCAAGATATTTTAGCAACATTTAACACCTCTAAAACACATATTTTAAATAATTAATGGTTTTAACTTTGTTAAAAACATTAAAAACTCTATTTATTACTAATCGATACTAAAAATAATTTCTAAACGGCTAAACTTTATCAATTAGTATAAATGAAAGTATAGAGAGAGCAATACATACCAAATCATATAGTTCGGTGATCAATTTGAATCAAATGCAATAATTCATGAACCAAATTGAACCAAACACAATTATTTTGAGACTAATTTAATCTAAAATTAGTTTAACGACTAATTTGAATCAAATACTAGTGTATCGGACTTTTAAAATAAATCATTGGTTTTACTCTTAACATAAATCGTTGGTAAAGAGTAAAGACTTGGAAGATCTAATGGCGGTCGCTGCACACAAATTAGACATTCGACCTTTTCATGCACTAATTTGCACTTAATTTATCCAGAGAAAATTTATCTATCTAGTTCATTGAAAAATCTAGTGACCCAATAATGACTTCCAGTACCTCAAAAAAAAAAATAAATAAATAAAATAATGACAAAACTACTAATTTATCATTTAAACAAGAAGTACAGTATGGTTTATATTAATATTCAAGAAAGAATACTGCACAACGGTCAACGGCTATATAAAAAAATTAATTGTAAAAGTCCAGCATAAATAAATAAATAAAATGCAAAAGACAAAGTTAGAATCTTACGCGGGTGAGAACACTATTTCAGTGGAAAAAAGGCGCAAAAGCTAGCTGCGATAGCAATTCATATCCTCTACTGCGCAGTATGTTACTGTGCAGCATTTTAACTGTTGGATCTGCTTTAAAATTCGTGCAACTCAATCTCGATAAAGCTCCCCTATAATCCCCATCGTTGATTGGCTGCACAGTAAAATACTGCGCTGCAGAGGATAAGCACTCCTGGGATAGAAATAGAATTATATAATCAGCAAACAAAATAAAGAGTCAATTATTGCGATTGACTTTAACATGGAAATGGAATGATGGAACAAGAACAACTGCTCCGTAGTCCTGACAAACAAAAATCTGTTTCAGATGCAAATCCCTTTTCATGGATATATCATATCATATAATCCCCTTTGATAATGGTACAGACCAAATGCTACTGCTAGATAAGATAATGACGAAATGAAGATGGAGCAAGTGTAACTAAACCCACATTGCAGGAAAATTAGATGCAGGAAAATTAATTCAAGGATCACAATTAATACCCCTTTCTCATCACACTACACAATGCTTGCCAAGATCATATTCTTCGTGTCGGTCTCGGCCGCAATCCTCGCCGTTATCCTCCTCGCTACCGTGTCGCCGCTACCTAAAGGATCACACAAGCACTCCTCGGCTGATTACGATTGGATTTCCCTTTCTTTCTATGTTCAACCGTATTCGCGTGACGGAAATATGCCCCGACAGGGCGAATTGGTATCGGCGTACGTTTTCAAGCACAGGCTGGCAATGGGGCCGGACGACAAATCTCCGGTTGTCGGCACTTTGACCGGTTTTGTCTTGCCTCAGAAGGGTTATCAGCTCTCCGCGTTCAATATTGTGCACTTGGCATTGTTCAACCTGCCAGAATTATCGGGGAGTCTTTGCATCGAGGTGAGACAAGCGATGCGAGGACAGAGACAAGTAGAACAGCTCGCAATTGTAGGCGGAACCGGAACGTTTGCTTATGCATCAGGGAATGCGTCTCTTGTGCTACAGAGGAATTCTCGTCAATCCATTAACGTCGACTCTGTATTGGCATACATACTCGAGCTCACAATTGGATTGTTACCTGATCGAAATCCGAACATTATACCCGGATGATCAGATAATAACTACCAAATGAGAAACTTTTTTTTTTAATATTTTTTGATACTAGATACTTTGACATGAGAGTTATAATGATGTTTTGTTTTGATGTGTGACTTTTTTGAATGAAAATAAGCCGGTTCAGAAGCAGAAAAAGTTCAGAACCAGCACGAAACCGATCCTGATAAGCAAACATAGACTTCTTATCTTCAGGCAGTGTGTGCCAGATTGAATCAGGCACCAGCCAACTGTGACTATGCAACTTTGGGGTGTTCACTGTTCAAGCATGGATCACCTTGCTGCTGAAACAAGTTGGGTCAATCGAACTAGATAAGACTAAGGGCAATTGAGCATGGCCATGCACTCAAAGAATTGATAGTCCTCTTGGTTCCCATTTTGAACAGTTTGGCTTAATTGATTGTATGTGTAGTTGTCAATTCAATTATGTACGCTCATGATAAATTGATAATTGATATATGATATTGTTTTTGTTTTTGTTTTGGGAGTATATGTATCTTTTTTTTTAGTTGAACTGATAAATAGATTGACAACTGAGATCTCTGTGTATTATTTAAAAAATTGGGAACTGAGATCTGCGCCTAGAAGTTGAACAGTACTGCTTCCCATCCTGCATGGGTAAATAGATTAGAAATATTCTGGAAAAAATATCTCTATAAATAAAAAAAAAAAACCACATCTGGCAAGATCTATATAGTTTGGATTGGTTAAATTGTTGAAACGGATGAAGACCTTAATGAATATTCTGATAAGGTGAAAATATGTTAAAAGAACGAGAAGAGAATTAAGTGAAACACAATTCCAAACAGGAGGTGTGTGAAAAATTAATGTGCAAGACGTAAGTGCATGTAATATAATCGATGTGTATGTGTTTGAAAGGTTAACAAATTCTGGTGTGCAGATATGAATACTTCAGGCCTGTGTTATTTGCTGATGGGTTTACAGTTTACTAATAAAAAAGTCGGACTAAGATCACTATAGTTTTGATCCAACAATAATGCCCCAAAATTTTGGATTGGTTTACTCAACGAAAATGTCCCCAGCTTCAAATATTATTTGCTGCGGGCTTTATGGATTTATCACCACAAGAAAACTTATAGGCACTCATTAGTTAGATTTTGGAATGCTTTCTTGTATTTATATGTAGATAATACATCAAAGGTGATAGAAACGGATCACACGAGTAATAAGTAAGACATGTGGGCTTATTATTCCAATTGGGCCGAATATAAATAAGCGTTGTAAACCAAGTACCAAAAATTCACAAATCTATTATTTGATTTTTTATGAAGTCCCGGTACGAGTGAACACAATACACTCTTGACTCTCCTATTTTTAGCAAGCCATCGATGTGCCTAAAACGAATTCCAACATGACGACTGATCTTGAGGCCAATCCAAAACTTTCCCTCATCAATGATCATGCTTTCTTTCTTCCTCATTCCATCTTCCTCAATTCAATTTGGTTGATTCGTTTGGCATTTTTCGGTAATGCATAGGCTTGTTGTGATTGTTTAATCAAAAATTGGGAATTGGAGAAGGGTAATTTGTGTTTAGTGTAACACAATGGCAAGGTCTAGTGCTGATGACATGGAACTAAAGAGGCAGTGTGAGGCTGCCATCGACAGCTCTGGTGCCGGCAAGCAGAAGGTGGTGCTCTGCATCCGAGTTGCCAAGAGCCGCGCAGTGTGGGGCAAACCTGCAAAACTGGCACGTCACATGGCAAAACCTCGTGTCCTCGCAATCTCCAGTCAGTTATTCGTCCTCATTTTTTCTCCTCCATGTTATGTTATGTTATTATGATACTTGTTTTTTGGTATATATTTATGAAATACAAATGCATGTGTGTTGTGCAGCCAAATCCAAAGGGCAAAGGACCAAAGCATTCTTGCGAGTTCTCAAGTATTCTCATGGTGGTGTTCTTGAGGTAACTCTCCATGTCTTAACTAATGGGCATGCCAGTATGAATTGATAGTTTGACACTCAAAAAAAGTTGACATGTTAAAGTCTTTGGCATGATGGTCATTGTGGGTTTTTGAATTTTCTCAATCTCATAATTCATAATGAAGAACGGAATCTCCATTGCCTTGCAGTGTTTTGCAGTCTTTCCCTTTCCTTTTAGCAGATTTATAAATCTTGGGTCATGCAATTCCCAAATTCAGTACTTGATTGAAGAATCAGTCCATCAACTTGCTAATATATACACACACACAAAAGAGTAATGAAAATCCAATGGCCCGGTTGCCAATCAGACCACCTTTGTTCCCTTGGGCAGTTTGGGCCCTTTTTCTTTCAATTTCAATTTTACTGCATGAAAATTTCTTCCATATGAAAAGTTGGAAGCCCTTTTAAATTTGACTTAATGGCAATTCACAGTACACAATTGCCTGCTATTTTGAAAAAAAAAGGAGAAAATTAGATAATTATCACTTAAAAACTCCAACATTAAAAATTTGTCACTACAAAATTATAGTTTAAAATAATTCCACTGTAAGTCCAAGTTGAGTCCATTTACAAATTACATCATACCAGTAAAAGAGTCCACATCTTGCTTTGGGCTGAAATTATTATATCTTATAATGAAGAGCAAGTTCATTCCTTGTGAAAAAACTAATATGGGCCTTAAATTTTAATGGACCGGGACATTAGTGTACATCAATGGTGGTGATCAATCTAAATAAACAATCAACGACTGAGGTTTCTTCTGTAAGTAAGATAGAACTTTTATGTCAAAAAAATCTAATCTCCTAATGAAAGGATAAGGATAAACTGAGATTTTAGTCTGAAACTAGTATCTTGCCCGTGCGTTGCAACGTGTCTTATCTAATAAAATTTCTTGATATGAATATTTTCATTATTGTTATAAACTCCGAAATGCTAATGGTTCAAATTTATATTTTGTTATGCCCGACATTTTGATTTATAATTCTCATTAAATTTATTATATAAAAATACTTTGGCATACAAAAATTTTTCATTTTGCATTGTGTAGTTCACAACGTCAGCCGTTGGAACGTCACAAGATCCGCGCTAACACGAATCTCAAAACAATCTAACCGCTGACGTTGTAAACTGCATAATGCATAAGCAGGGGATATGAGTTGCTTCATTTTTCAGGTGACGAATGAACCCTCCACACAGACTTAATTTTGGGGAGTGTTTACTACATTGTGCAGTTCACGACGTGAACCGTTGGATCTCTAGAGGTTCGCTCGGACACAAATCTCGAGACAATCCAACGGTTCACGTCGTGAACTGCACAATTCAGTACAGCAGGGGATATGATTTCAATTTTGGGGCCTACGGGTTTTATGGCAAAAAAAAAGAAAAGAAAAACAGTTTTTGGGAAGAGAGGCAAACAAACACACCCAATCATCAACAAAATAACAAAATTGCCATTGGATGGACGCTATGCACATGGGCAGTTGTTGGGCTGAGTGGCAATCTCTGTAATATTTGTTAACTCGAAGGGTTTTTGGGGAGAGAGGAGAGCATTGAATGATTAATCTGGAGCAATTAGCAACCCAAAGAGCGAATCGCCGTGCGAACTTTCGTGCGGACGGTCAGATGTTTGGATTTGCTCTGTTTGGATTTGCTCTGATCGGACTGCCAAGAATGACTTTGGACAAATACTCCTTTTAGGTCTCAAAAAGGGTCCTCCTTTTATGAGTAGTAGAGATATACACCAGTAGAGGTGGCAAAATTTGACTCGACCTGAAAAACCCACCCGACCCGACTCGAGTTTCAGGAAAAGTCAAACTGACCCGAACCCGACCCGTGTTCCAAGGAAAGTGAGACTGACCCGAACCCGACTCGACCCGCTGAACCCGACCCGTGTTCTAGGGAAAGTCAGACTGACCCGAACCCGACCCGACCCGACCCGACCAGACCCGACTCAACCCTGGAATAGAGGTGCAAAATCGGACAAAAAATGAAAAACCCGCCTGAACCCTACCCGACCCGAAAAAATGCCGGTAGACAACAACCCGATACCCGACCAGACCCGAAAAAAATGTCAACAGCCGTCAACCCGAACCTGACCCGACCCCGACCTGACCCGACATTTTCAGTTGGTCAAACTAACCCGACCCAAACCCGAACCCGACAGGGAATCTGCCACCTCTATACACCAGCAATAAGCATTTCACTTCACTGTTATACCGAAAACACCCTCAACCTTTCACTAATCTCTCCTCTCTTCCGAACTGATGGCTTCTTGAACTCCTCTCCAGCGAAAACTTTGTACCAACGAAAACCCCAACTCCGCTAAACCTCTTCAGTCGCCAACCCAACAGCACCTCCTCTACTACCTCAATACAAGTAACCAAGAGCAGTACCACAGATAGTATGAGGCCTGAGGAACCTCCAGCGCCATTTACTGAGATGAGAGAGCTGTTGTTGGGTCAGTGGCACGGGGCTGCTGATCATGTTAACATCACTGGGAACTAATCTACTGGGGTAATCAGTTGTTGGGTATGGGGTAGTAGTGTTGGTTGATTGGTCTGGCCATAATGTAATGGAGATGCAATAGGAAGAAGGGAACCTGCCTGTGCCCGAAGAGGGAAGGAGGAGGTGCTGTTTGGGAAGAGAGGAGATTAATGGGGGGCGTATAAGCGTATTTGTGTACACCTACACACCCAAAGGAATAAAGGAGGACAATGAATAGTTGAGTGCATTTTGGGTATAACAGTATTTAGGTACTAAAATCTCGAGTGCTACCTTGTGTCCATAGAATGGACATCCACGGATTTCATAGGTTACAATTTGAGATAAAAATTACAAATTTGATGTAACTGTTGCTAAATTTGTACATCTGTGGACGTAGGGATAGTTATTCTATGGACGTACCAAGATGTTTTTCTAAAATCTCAACTTACATGATGTTAGTGGCAAATTTCTAGTTGAACCAAATTTAGAGTGGCATTATTGTAAACCCAACTTTTGTAGTGACGAATTTCTTAAGTTGGAGTTTTGGGGTGGCAAATATATAATCTTCCCTAACAAATAAATGGAACGATAAGTTTGATAAGTGAAAAGATGCATGCAGTAAACTACATTATATCAACATTGTTTTGTATGTACAGAGTTATTTTCTTAATTGTTCTTTTCTTTTCTATGTGTAGCCTGCAAAAATATACAAACTAAAGCATCTCACAAAAGTGGAGGTTATTCAGAGTGATGCCAGTGGCTGCACATTTATGCTGGTATGTCTTTGCTTTAGTACCTACTTCTCATTGCATTATTACAGAATGGTATATAGTACAACTAGTGGACTACTGTACCTGATTTTGCATGATTTTTTTCAGGGATTTGATAACCTCAAAAGCCAAAGCATTGCACCTCCACAGTGGACAATGCGCAACAAGGATGACAGGTAACTCAAGAAAGACGGAATACTATTAATACTATAGTGCTTGAAATTTTCAAAGAGTAACACAACTTGTTGATTACAGGAATCGAATAATTATGTGCATACTGAACTTGTGCAAGGAATTTTTAGGAAGTATACCAAAAGTAGTCGGTATGGATATAGTCGAGATGGCCCTTTGGGCGAAGGTACTTCAATTGTGCATCTAAACTCATTTCTCAAGAATGTAGTATTATACATTGTGAAACTTTCACCTATGGACACCTTTCAAATAAGAAACATAAGAAAACAACCTTAAATAGAGAATTGTACCCACCAAAACAATAGACCATTTATTGTGAGTGTGTATTGGTGGACACTTTTGTGTGCAAAAGAAGGAAGTGAAAAAAAAATAATGGATTTTGTATTAAAAAAATTGCATAAAACTATATAGTACTGCTCTAATTACCAAACAATCGTTTCAATTAAATCCCATAAACAGGTTTTCATTATATTGTGGTCGTATATTATAGGAAAATACAGTGGTTAAGCCAACTCAAGAAATCAGTCCTGATGGGCCAGTTGTATTGCCTTCTACTGTAACAGAGATTGAAACAGAAGGTCCAGTTGAGCGTGACCTCGTTTCTCAAGCTGAAGAGGAGGACATGGAAGCTCTTCTTGGCACGTGTGTTACTTTTTTATTTTTCTGCTGATATTTTTAATTTTGTTATTAAGGTTTTCAAACTAATCATCATAATGACCATTGAGATTATTCATGTCATTTTCCTGCATTTTGTACCAAAATATACAGAGACCACATTTAAGAAACACAAAAATTCAACTCTTGCAACAGCATCGACCCTCAAGGGATTGGCCAAGAACTACTAGAGTATCGCTGCATCACAAGCACTTAAGTGGAAGTAAAGCAAAACTGGCAAATGAATATTCTATAGCACACAAGGGTTTACAAAAACACCTCCATTCTATTGCAAACAGACAATTTTATACATGCCTGTGCCAATTTTTCCATCCGTCATGATTCCTTACGTCCACCCTGAATTACTGAACATTTACTGTTTTCTAATGCGGTGAAAATTTTGTTTTGGTACCTTACAAATGTGAGCATCATTATCCATTGTAAGGATGCCAAGTTGTAGTGTAATATATCGGAGAAGTATATTAGGAAACTGTAAACAAACTAGAAGAAAATATTATAAAATATTTGAGGTTATTATTGTTAGGATTAATTTGGGTGTAGGTATCTTATGGGAGTCAGTGAAGCCGAAGCATTTTCCGAAAGAATGAAGCGTGAACTTTTGGCCTTGGAATCAGCAAATGTCCATGCTATACTCGAGACTGAATCTGTTGTAGATGAGGTACCAAATATTGCTTTTTCATTCTTTTAAACCTATACATAAAAACATATTGAATGTAACGTAAAATTCACCGTTTATTTGTGAGTTTTCTTGGTTGCAGGTGCTACGGGGTCTAGAGGAAGCTACCATATGTATGGAAGACATGGATGAGTGGCTTGCTATTTTCAATGTCAAGCTCAGGCATATGAGAGAGGACATTGAGTCTGTGCGTTTTTTCAAAAAAAAATTATAATAATTATTTTTTTGTTACCTCTATAAAAAGACTGTTATTGGAATTAGATTTTTAATTGAATCCAAGGAAGGATATCTTAATCAGGGGATATTGATTTGTATCTACTTAATGATGTCTAAACATTTATTGGGTAAATTTGATCCTTAAATTTCAGTATATATATTTTAAACAATTTTTAAGATGATTAGCTTTGAATTTTTTTTTCTTGCAGATAGAATATCGCAACAACAAGCTTGAGTTCCAACAAGAAAATAATAAAGCGCTTATTCTGGAACTTGATAAACTTCTTGAGCATTTGCAAATTCCTCCTGAGGTTTCGTAACATGTTTATTTACTTTCGTTTTACATTCAAAACATGCAGTTTTCTTCTTTCAATGAAAATTCAAGAGAAAATCCACATGATTCTGGATAACTTCATAGATTAGTTTTCAATTTCAGTATGAAACAGCCCTTACTGTTGGATCATTTGATGAAGATAACATGTCAAAGAATATTGAAGCATGTGAATGGTTGACAAGTGCTATTCGTGACCTTGAATCACCTAACTTGGAAACCTCCTATGTAAAGATGCGAGCGGTATTGTCAACTTCTCTTGTATCTTAATTTCTTGATCAATATAGTGATTTGAAAAAAAGTTCTGTTGACGTTGATTTTATTTTTACTGTTTTTAAATTATAAATCTCAACAGATCAGGGAGAAACGTGCAGAGTTTATTCTATTGAGGTGCACTTTCGTTCGTAGAGCATCGGAATTTCTTACTCAATACTTCCCTACTTTGATTGATAATATGATCAATGATCATAGCAACTTTTCTCAGGTGATAATTTTTAAGCAATTGAATATATTTATAATATCGATGTATAAAATCATGCATGTTTTTGCAAATAATTAATCTTTCTTATGCTTATTCATAGAAAGGACAGCTAAAAAGGCCAGACCATTCTGAGTTTAGGTACAAGTGCAGAGTTTACGCACGGCTCCTCCAGCAAATTAAGGTAATAAACTTAAGTTGTAGATGTACTAAATTTTGATTATAGATAATATAATTAGGTATTTGTTGCAGAGTCTTGACAAGAATTGCATGGGTCCATTGAGAATGTCATACTGCCAATCTCTTAATCAACTTCTTCGAAAAGAGGTACCAAATTCTTCACATTTTTTTCATTAATGATGATTGATCATTATTCACTCTACAACAATTTATGTATCAGAATGTTATATCAATTCGATGAAATATTGTCTGTTTCATGTGCTTGTTAGGTTAGCTGCTTTGCGAATGAGTTGCGTGCTAGTATAAAGATTGCAAAAAATTTTGGGATACCCCTAGAAGGTCCCTATACAGGTCAATCTGGAAGCTTTGCTGACAGCAAAGTTATTACTGAAGCATATGGAAAGCTTGTCAATATTTTTGTTCCGCTCCTAGTCGATGAGGTCTACTTTGTGCTCGATCCTAGTCATTTTACCAGTATATTGGTTTATGTAAATAATATCTCATACTGTATCCATTACACATCTGAATTTTTTCAATAATGAATCTCTATGTGCAGAGCTCTTTCTTTTCACATTTGATGTGCTTTGAAAGCGGTTCTCTTGAATCCCCATCTGTTGGTGCTGAAAGTACCTCATCTGGTCATGCTGCTGCTAGATCCAACATTCCAGGTAACGAATGGCCAATCTATCTCGTGAGGAACACTAATAGTACCCACAAAATGTTATGTAATTGAAGTTCTGAGCTACTTTAATTGATCAATTGCAATTCTTTCATCTTTTACAGGTAATACTAACGCAATTGAAATGGCCATGCTAAATGACTGCCTGAACAATATGTTAAAAGGTGTTGAGGTATAGTACCTTTCTATTACTTAGATAAAAAGTTCCATGTCTTTATCATTTTTGAGACATATATAGTTAGCTTACCGCAAATTAAATGAATATAGAAAACTAATTTCTCTTAAATGTTATTGTAGGATGATTTCTATGCTGTAATTGGTTGGGCATCAAATATTGATGTGTGGTGTTGCATAACAATGTATGGGATCACTGATCGATATCTATCTGGCAACAAGGCAGAGAATGCTGCATTTGTTCATGTTTTGCTTGGCGAATTAGAGAGCAGAATTAATTCATTTTTTAGTGTTGTATGTCTTAACCTGCCCTTTTAACTATATTATGTTTCATGTTATCTTGTTATTGTAAGGAGCTATATTGACTAATAAATCTCCTATTACGCTTGCTACAGTTTGTTGATGACTCGTGTTTTCAAGTTGAGAAGTATGAGAGGAATGCAAGAACGTTTGGAGTTCTTGCTTACATTTCAAGGTCTGTTTGCATGCTTCTATATGTTTCTACCTTTGGATCTTATTCTCTTCAAAATTTCATTTTTGAAGTACAACTATATATCATCCGGTCATGGCATTATTGCATTTTCTACTATCATGTTGTAAAAATTGATGCATCCTCTGTGTACATTTCAAGGTTTGCTCAACTTGCAATGCGATTGGAAGAATATGTACATGGTAATTCACGGGATCTGATAGATCAGGCTTACACCAAAATAGTGAGCATAATGTTTGTGACATTGGAGAAGATAGCTCAAGTGGAACCGAAGTATGCTGATATTGTGCTTCTTGAGAACTACGCTGCATTTCAAAATGCTCTCTATGACCTAGCGAATAGCATCCCTACACTTGCGAAGTTTTACCATCAAGCTAGTGAAGCTTATGACCAAGCTTGCTTGCGCCACGTCAATATGGTTATATATATCGTAAGTTCTTCTATGTTCATATTAGAATTCGCTTGGCAGATAAAAGGTACTAATTGATTTTACTGTGCAGTTCTATGAGAAATTATTTCAGTTTGCAAGAAAAACTGAAGAACTACTAATCAGTAAAATGCCACCTGAGGAGGTAGTTTCTGTTTCTGTAGTAGAGAATAAGACTAATCGCCATCATGCTGATATACTGAACTGATTAAATGAACGGTATATTGCAGATACCTTTTCAAATGGGAATGTCCAAAGGAGAGCTTCGTAAAGTTCTAAAGTCAACCATATCTGGAGTATGTTTTAATTTTGTGACAAGCATTATTGGAATTATTCTCTTTTTGCAGCTTAAGTATGCCAGTGCGATCATTTTTGCTTACTTATTTTTGGTGCAGCTTGACAAGACCCATAGTGGCATGTACAAGAAGTTGCAAAAGAATTTGACTGTAGAAGCTCTTCTTCCTCATTTGTGGGATGTATGCAAGGTACATTATCCCTCTATTCAGCACACTGGAGACACATTGGTTAATTGCGAACCTGATGATGTATACAGGATGAATACTGCACAAGGATCTTTAAGCGAACTTTTTTTTTTTTTTTTAATTGCAGAAGGCATTTCTGGAGAAGTATGCCAGTTTTGTCAGAATGGTGCAAAAGATATATCCAAGTGAAAGAATACCTTCGGAAATTGATATGCAGAAAATTCTGGCCTCCTTGGAAATGTGACACTTTGCCATCACTGCTGTGGAACTTAATGTTACAGGCATTAAACTCAAGTGACACCTTTGAGGATTTCCAATAGTTTTTGTATGGCTTGAAGGTGCTTGAGCTCTAGCTTGGATTGTGAACAGTATATATAGTTTCGGTTCCTTGATAAGTTATCTTGCAGTGCCTGAGTTTATCGACTGACTTCATTGCCATGTCTAGGTCGGAATAGGTTAAGCCAATTCAATTTGAACTGTCCATTCTTCAATAATTGTAGTATTAAGGTCTTTTTTTGAGATACAACTTGATGTTCATTGTAAAGAGAGATAGCAAATGGCTCCGAATTAGTGCCAAAAAAACTGCTTAGAATCTCATTATAAAAACGCATAAAGCGTTCAGGCATTCCTCTTCAGCATTGATGTTCTGTTTTGGCGCCACACATAACGTACTATAGTCACAATTCACAAAATCTTGTCTTTTCTAGTAAAACATACATGAAATTTTGAAAGCTATAATAATAGTAACTCTCTCATCTTCTCATTTAGATTCAAGGTATCATATACAAAGGTACAAAGCATTTTATATGTGAAAATAAAAGTATTAAAAAATATGTACAAAGAGGTCATCAGTGCTTTCTAAAACGAAAAGCTATCGCTTTATATTACCTATTCCACCTTACACTCTTTGATTTATTTCATCTGTCATTATACAGCATCAAAATAGTACCCAAATTTTACTAAACCATAACCAGATATATGCCAAAGCTAATTCAGTTCTGGTTTTGTGGGATCATGAGTCTAGATAGAAGGAAGACACTAGCGGAGGAGGCCAGTACCGCGCCGGCGAAACAAGCAAGGTCACCACAGTTTGCAAGGGGCACATCTGTAAACTTCTCCATCACCCCTGCTTGCAGCAGTAACAATACAGCATGACCAACTTTTGTTTTTGCTTGTGCAACTGACTGTTTCTTCACTCCTTGTTTCAGCTTCTGCAGTAAGCAATAAGAGTACGCATAGACACTTGAGAGTTTACTATTAGCAGAAAGGATTTGAAACAGTTTATACAGATATATATATTTAACCTTGAGATTAAATAAGCCGAAATTGGATTCGGAAGTGTGACATCCGCTCCGTTGCGATTCATTTGAACCCACAAACATGACGTACAAAGCCATTCCGAAGGTAAGCAAAGCAGATCCAATCAGAAACATGTCTGTTCAATATTGACAGAACAATCACATAAATTGAATGCATGACTTGAATTTTGATTGAAAAGTGAGATGGCTATAATTCAAAGAGATGTACTAGTATGTGAGATATGCATGCTTTACTTACCTATTGCTTCGACGAGGAGCTTGACGATGAGGGCTTGATCGATTCTTGCAGATGCGAAGCGAAAATACTCGGTTGAGGATTTTAGAACAAGGAAACAACCCTACAAACAACCCATTTCCATATTTATCAGACTTATGTCAGTCAATGAGTTGTGCATAATTGCGCATAACATGTCCAATTAATGTGAAAACTCTGAATCAACTATCTTTACCTCAACAAAGCACAAGATGGAACCAACAAGAGATCCTGCAACAGCAATGAGTGCAAAAGATTGGGATCCAATGATACCCTGTTTTTATTTTTTTTGTTTCAAATGAACAAATGGAGGACAATTAATTAGTTAAGCAATATATAATCTTAACAAATCACATAAAAAGAATAAGAAAATATACAATAAATATACAAATGTGTTGTTATTGTACGTTCTCAATGAGAATCTCAAGAGCTTGCACCCAACAATTTCTCCATGGTTTAAAAAATGTTCTCAGTTCTTCCATCCACGGCCGCCACTTGTTGTTGTGCACCGGCACAAACACCCCCGTACTACCCTGTTTATTGAAGCTCTCACCTCTGGCGCTTCCTGCTTCCGCTCTGTTCTGCGAGAAAAGGCCCGAACTGGATCTGTGTGGAAATGAGAACCTCATAGATTGAAAATTCCAGGAAGATGACGATGACAAGGATGCTGCCACCGCTGGGTGATCCGGTCGCGCAGTCGGTTTTCCTCGAAGTGCTCTGTTGACTACTCCCGCCATTTTTTGTGCTGTTAGTCTCCTTCACTACTCTCTTTTCTGTTCTATTGTATATATAGTTTCTATTTGTAAAGTATATGTAATGTAGGGATACTTTTTGTCAAACAGGAGGTCAGTTCATAAGGTAATAATAAATAAAAAAGGTAGACAAGTATGAGGACAAAAAAAAAATGAAATATCCTGGAAAAAGGGTATATTATACACGTGTAAGTTCTTCGCTCAAATATCTCTCTTTACAAAAAACATTCGACGGAGGGAAATAAAAGAAAAGTACAAAAAAACCAACAAAAAACAAAGAAAAAAGGAGAGGAAACACACACCTGACACCTGCACAAAAAGAAGACATCCTGTCATCAGTGATGTGGGGTCGTACCGGACGCCGGTACATTCTGAGCCTCCAATTTGGCACGCGTGTACAAGACCGTTTAACTTGCTTGTTGTTTCCGAGCTGATGGGGGAGCAGGGAAAGTGCCAAGTGGTACCAGTAGAGAAACCAGAGCCGCTCATAAGATTGTTTGATTTGATTTTGGTTTTTCACTTTTCCAATGGGAAACTTGGCATGTAAATATACTCCGCACCACCAGCAGTCCACCAGCCACCTTTCCACAGCTTTGACCATGTGACTAGCTGGTCAGATACGCTCCCTAGTTTGTGTATTTTCATTGCACCAGCACCAATTCACAAACTGATTGATGATAGTGGAATTATGTGTGTATGACACTGCGGACCCATACATCTGGCAGCCGCTGCCTGCTCAGGCCAAAGTTATTTTAAAAGAATAAATTAAGACACTACAGGAGAACCGATTGAAGTTTGAGCGGTACTAAATTGGAGATACTGGTACATCAGCTGTAAGAAGGTGTGAGTGTAATAGTGTATATTGTATACATATTGTAATTGTGAAATGCGTGTTTGGTGTATAATGTATACGAATTCATAGCTCACAACAAGGTTCAGCTCCGTGTTAGGTGTGAATGTGAAAAAAACGTGAATGACAAGTCCTAGTGGTAACGTACGTATATCCGATTATAATTAAATATAAAATCATTATTGCATTTTGTTATTTCATCCAAAAGTGGTTTTGTATAATAACAAATAATTTACACTTTTTCGAAAGAACTACAGAATAAATTAATTTTGTATTTTTTTTTTCCAAATGAGTAAAAATAAATAATGCAACATCCAAGCGCTTATAACTCTAACAACTTAAACTTGATTAATATGCAAATAATTTGACATCAAATATAAATGTGTTAACATTTTCATGGAAGGATATACTGATATATAAATTGTTGATATACTCCCCAAGATAAAGATATAGATTATTACATACAAATGCATAACTTTTTAATTTGCGTTGAAAACGAACTAGCTCGTGATTTACTAAATCCAAAGTCATAAATTTTCTGATAAGTAATAAGTTAAACTTGAGAACCAGTCTTTGGTCTAGTGGTTAAGGGCAACATTCTTTATGTGGGAAGTTGCAGGTTCGAAATCCAGATAGAAAGTCTTTTATAGACATTTAAATTTGAGTGGCTTGACCCTCATCTTTATCTTATCTTAAAAAAAGGAGTAAGTTAAACTTGTGAATCCCGATAGATCATTAAATCTTAATCGATGCTATGCATGTGATCTGAAGAACTTTCGTTTTCCTTCTTTCCAGGTTTTTGCTTTGCTGCTAAATAATAATGATTAAATGATAGATGGGCCTAAGTTGTGGGCCTGGCTTTGTTTGTTTTTAAGTTTTAACACATGCATCCAGACAAGCTGGGTTTTGTCTTTTAGCGCCCGGGTTCTAAAGCCTGGAAAATGAAAAATTGATGAAATGAAATAAGAGGTCCCCCCGTTTACTCTAACGAACCTAATTTGGATGCTACTACCTGCACCTATTTATTTCTGCTTTCTTTGGGCCTGCTGTTTGAAAATTCAAATACCTAGTTTTAATTTCTCCCTTTCTTTTAACACAAAACCATAAAGAAAACTAGGTCATGAACTAATAATAGTTAGTTTTGAGCACAGACCATTAACCTGGCATCAAATGTTTATAACAAGTATCAGTTACCAGTGGCTCTATATTTACTGATTCAATCACATTCTTCAATTTCACCATCAGAATTCAGAAATTTTCCAAATTGGAATAATATAAATATATGCATCTATTGCTATATGATAATTTACTACTGCCGGTATACAGACATCCAGTTCCTCAGGAAAAAAAAGATTTAAATCATGTGACCAAAAAAGAAAGAAACAAACAATGACTGAGAAATAACTGACAAACCACCACAAAAGAAAAGCATTGAAGCAAAACACCAAGCATTGGAGGAGGCAATCAATGAATGAAGAACTATTAATTTTGTTGATCTAGGAGACGGAGAATTTACGGGCTCAATGCTACTTTGGTGGCCGCCCGCGACTCAACCACATTCTGTTCATGCGAATCGCACACCTGTGTGCTAAACCTACATCCATACTTCCCTTTCTTCCTCCTGCTGCTACTGGTAGTGGTACTGGTACTACTGGTAACACTACTTCCATCTTTTTCTTTTTCTTTTTCCTTTTCCTTTTCTTTTTCTTTCTTTTTATCTTTACCTTTATTATCTCTGATGAAAGGGCCCTCGCGGTCGTCGATTTGCCGTATAGCCTTCTTCATAGTTGAACACTCGCGCTCCAGCTCATGCACCCGGTTCCGCATGCTATCCATATCCAGTCTCAGTACCTGGTTCTCCCTCACAGCAGCTTGCCATGTGCTTGCCCCCTCCCTCATTTGTGTCGATTGAGCTGCCCGGTGCAGCCTCGGTCTCTCCTCTGGCAGCACTAGAGTGCCTGCAATCGCTTGACGCAATTGCAGCTGTTCGAAAAATAGGACCTGAAGGACAGCCCTTAGCGGGAGCCTTTCATTCTGAGCTGCGTGTGTGCACGCCTCCATCGTTAGCTTTCTACAATCAACCACCCCGCAAACTCTCTCCTTCTCCTCAGCATTCAAATTAACATGTGCCTGGCATGCATGCTCATTAATTAAAATTTAATTCAAATCTTCATAATTGAATGTTTTTTTTGTTCTTTTTAAAGAAAAATTCATAGGTTGAATAGTTATAAAGGGGGATAAACGGTAATTAAATTATAAGCATTTCTGAGGAGACTCAAGAAGATATGCAGTACCTTGAGATATATATCAACGGCTCGGTAGAGGCCATCGTCATAGATACGAGCATGATCGGGGAGAACAAGTGCAAGTTCACAGAACTTGTCCGGCTTCAAGTTGACATCGGAGGCTACCTCTGCCAAGTAGCTATCCAGCAGCTTCCCAATTCTGGTTAGCTTTCTGACATGAGGAGGGGTGGTACCAGTTTCCTCTTCTACTAATACCGATTCATCAGGTCTCTCGCTTTGTACCAGAAAGTACTTAAAGATCCTCTCTATACACTCCACATCATACAACATTTCCGTCGCATGAGAATAGTTTGGAATCAGGAGATCATACAATGTTGATTGCTCAAGCTGTGATCCGATCTTCCGTTCCAGCGTCGCTTTAGAAGCTTCTGACACCTTCAGAATACTGGCTGTCCTGAGTAGCCCGAAGAGGAATCTAGTACTAGCCATGCCTGAAGATTTATCTGGCGGTAGATTCCCAATTACGGTTTCAAGGAGCTCTCTCTGCTCCTTTTCTGACACGACAGGTGCTGAAGAATGCCGCCGCGATAATCGGGAAAGACCAGGGATACACCGGTTCGCATATGCAACAAGAGAGCCCTCGATTACCTCTGGCGTCGCGCCGCGTGCAATCATGGCCTCAATTACACGTTTGTACATGGGCAAGCCGAGGAACGATACATCGTCCAACCAGGAATCAGCAGAGGTGAACGATCTAGGCCTGCTCCGGCGACGTGGCCCCATGTCAAGCCCATTCCACAAGACAGGCCTGGAAGGAGTCCTCATGTTGCTGCTGCTTTCATGCACCGGCCATCCAAAAAGAAGCAACGGATCGGAATTTGAAACACGAGTGGCAATCGCGTCAACGCAGCGCTGCACTAGGCCGAGATTTTCTGCAAAGGGCAGGAGGTCTTCACAGCATTTGAGGGCCTTTGAAGCCTCGTCTAAATGGCGCAATACGGACTGGTTCAGATACATTTCTGTCAGTGCTATGAGGTTATCCTCAACTAGATCCTCCGTCATCTCCAGATACTCAGCTGCGCAGCGTAGCGGCACGACATTCCAAGACGTTAACTCAATCTTCACGCCGTAACAAAACTTGGCAGCCGTCTCGAATGTGCCGGGTCCGCCAGGAAAATCGGCCAGCGAGATATGATAAACTTCCTTTTGCCCGACCTCCGTTTCTTCTCCTACCTCGACCTCTTCCTCTGGTTCATCTAATTCTTCTACTATCTCAATTTCTTCTTCCTCCTCTGTTCCAACTGATTCCTTCTTCTTATCAGTACGTGACGGTCTCTTTCTCGTCTGCGGCGGACCACGGGTTGAATCTTGCTCCGCCACAAGCCGGTGAATCTTCGCGCACTTGGACATGAGAGGGAACTACCCAAGATGCAAAAGCCCATGATTAGCATTGGAGAATTCCAAAACACACAAAAGGGATAGGTTTTTGGGCCAAAAAAAAAGTATGATAAAAAGTGGCAATTAAAAGTAGGATAATCTTATCAATTCTGACAAAAAGAAAAGGGAAGATACCTTGTGGAGGTGGAAGGTCATCTCTCCCACTTCAAAGACAACATCACTGGGCAGCCCTGTTGTACAGAACCTACAGGAACAGTTCAACAGAATTCATGGTCAAATTCATCAAAATCAAATCGAATTGGGGGAAAAGAAACAGAGACCCAGATAGTAAAAAAGAGAGAATAAAAAACCCACCAAGCCTGTCCTCTTGAACTAGGTTTATAATTACTAGGTCCAGACATGATAATTGCCTTAAAAGAAGCCGGAAGTAGAAGCCTCAGAATTGAGCTCTTATCACTCCCGGAAACAAGGGAACATAGATATATGTTATTTCTAAATCATGGAGAACTGGAGGCAGACAAAGCAGGAAGAGAGGAGAAGTGCAAAAGAGGGAAAGAAAACTGAAACTCCATATTCAATCAATCCAGTACTCGGTCCGTCCTCCTCACGTACCAATTAAGCAAGTAGTTCATGAGCCGAGGCGAGAAGAGAAGAGGAGAAGAGAGGACAGCAATTTATTGACCGCCTTTTCATTAAATGGCAGGCACCAGATTGGTGCCAAGTGAAAAGGGAAGAAAAGAGAGGGAAAGAAAGAAAAGATTCACTGGTAAAAAGACGACTCCTCCATTTCTCTTTTTCTTCACCGCTTTTTTCGGTTATCTTTTAAAAGCACAGAAAAGATATTAATATTTTCAGACGTCATGGTGTCACTCACACTCACACTCACACTCACACAGACGGAAACGGATTCGGTATAAGGCAGTTATTGCTCTCATGAATGAATGTAAATATCGTGATTGCAACTTGGAAAACAAAGTTCAATTCTTTTTCTCTGGAATCCCAATCATCTTATTTAGACTTTGAGGAAATCATGAGACTTGAAAATGTTTCCATGCTCCAAAAGTGACTCCCACAATGACAACATGACCAATTATTGATGCTTTCCAGTTAAATTTTTTTATCTCGCAGGAAGGACACTGTTTGGGTGAAAGCAGAACATGATACAACGGCTTTTCAACTCGTCCAAAGAAATATATTTGACTTGGATATCTCTGTCTTCTGAGCACTAAATAATGCCAATAAAACATCTATTAGATGCTGATTTTGCACTTATATGTGATGTGACCCTGATGCAACACCGATGTGATTTTCTTATAATGAAGTGCTTAACGGTTTTAAGTACCTTCTGAACTCATGAGCTGAACGAAAGAAAAATTAGATATTTAAATAAGGGAACTGATATATTAATATCAAAATCGATACAAACTGTGTTAATATTCATATTAAATATGTTGATATTCAAGTGGTCCTTATTTGTATAATGTATTTCAGTACACTGTACAAAGTAAGTGAAACCAATAATTTGAATGCATATCTATTTAATTTGAATAATAACACAATCGGTATCAATTTTAATATCACTTTTGGTATCTCTATAACATATTTTCTTTGAATTAAACATCTCCTAGAGTGTATGAGTCCATACCATTATATCTTTTCGTTGGGTTTGGATGAAGGATTGAGTTAGTGAAAATAGCTACTAACCCAAGTTAGCACTATTGTTTTCATCCATCCATACACACTCAGAGATAAGGGATACACAAGAACCTGAAGGTTTTATTTAACTTGACAATGACCTGTTAAAACCCAATTTAATAGGTTTAAAGTTAATTTTGTTTTAAAGAAAAAAACATTACTCATAGTCTACATTTCTAGAGAAATTTTCAACGCGTCATAATTTAGTGAAGAATAATAGAAATTGATTTTGAAAGTGTCATGAAAATAAATATAATTTATTAGATCGTTTATTATTGAAGTTCATATTTTTTTTTTTATTTTGATGTTGAAAACTTTATTAATTTCAACGCTTAAATATAATGAGATAAGGGAATGCTTATTCACTAGCAGATCTGATCTGTTCTCGCCAGACATTCATATATGCATAATTATATTGATATTCAGTTATTCATATTTATTCTCAATTATCATCTAACAATAACAATCGGAACATGTAAACAGTAATTAATTATCCGTATATTATAAAGTAGCAGAGAAACATTCATTCTTTTTTTTTAAAAAAAAAAAGAAATACACAACCATAAAATTTATATTTTCAGACCACGTGATTGACATGAATCATCAGATGCCAGTAACTACTTTCTTTGGGTTTGGGAGGACCAAATAAAATACATAAATGATCCCAAAAATTAAAAACGGGAGTTGGTAAACAAACACTGAACAGAACACAGACAGTATATAGCTAAGGTGGGAGCTAGAGGAACATTTCGGATCTGCTACATTACTATACACATTGTTAGTATCTGATCCATGAGTCCCAACCGCACATCAAGTTGTCTGTTCTATCCATAGTGACAATCCAACAGCCCATATTGAATTCGGAGCATAAGACACACTTAATTTGTGTTGCAGCATTCCTGTACATGTCTACATGATATGATTCTGTCGAGTAAAACATTGAGACATCTTCATCCAAGTGCAAGCCATAATATATCACTTTTCCCTCAATCATTTAAACTATATAAAGATATTCTATACATTTAATTAATTAATTAATTTGTACGAATTTTCATAAACACAAGCAGAATCTGAATTCCATACTTTACAAAAGAAATATTGTGCTCGAATCCATTTAGGCCCGTTATATATAGGGTTAATCTTTTGTACCCGTCTAAAAAAACCCCGCTATCGTACCCGCAAATCGTACGGTCTGCATTCGCGTGCCATCTAAAAATATCTTCCCAGATATTCATTTCCAATTTGAAATTCCGCATTCAAATTTGAACGTCGTGCGCTCTCCATGGTGACGGGGGATTCGGGGAAGGACTCCGACGGTCGCGGCGGGGACCAGCGGCACGATATCGATTCCGTTCGATTCCCCACCTTCAATCGCCGCCCGCATTCAAATTTGAACGACGCTCGTTCTATTCCGTCCGGCGTCAAGGTGAGCATCTTCTATTCCGGCGTCGATCCTTCTTCTCCGGCAAGCATCTTCTATTCCGGCGATCTCCATCGCTTCTCTTTTGCATCGCGGATCTCCATCGCTTCTGTTTTCATTTCCACCTTCCTCTTGACAATGTAAGTTCATCAATTCGACGACGTAAGTTCATCGAATATAATTGTTCAAATTTCAGTTTAATTGAATAATTGAGTCTAGTTATGCTCATTTGAGTTCAGATTGTCCGAACATTTGAATGTATTATTACTTTGTTAATTCAGTATTATTATTTGCATTTGCAACTATTATATCTGAGCTGTAACCAATAATACTGATTATTTGATTTTATTTCTTTCTTATTTGTACACATGTTGAATTGTTCAAATTTGAGTTTAATTGAATAATTGAGTCTAGTTCTGCTTGTTTGAGTTCAAATTGTCCGAATAGTTGAATGTATTGTTACTTTGTTAATTCAGTATTATTACTTGCATTTCAAACTATTAATCTAGGTTGTAACCAATAATACTGATTATTCAATTTCATTCTTTCTTAGATTTGAATGTATTGTTACTTTATGTGTCTAGTATTATTACTTCCAATTCTAATTATTAATTTTATCTGTGTTGTATCTAAAAATTTTACTTATTATTTGAGGTCAATTATTTTGAATTTGAAAAGTATTTCTATTGTGTTGAGTTACTATTATTACGTACATGTTAATCTATTTTTCTGAGTTCAATTGTTTTGAATTTTTCAAGTATTTGCACTATGTTCATTTAGTATTACTAGTTACATGTGTAACTATTAGTAGTTTCAAGTATATGCATTTTGACCTGGTTAAATTTTCATGCATATTTTCAATATTATTAGTTTGATAATGTTACTATTATTACTTAATAATTGTTTGTATTATTGTTTAATTGTTCTGCAGTTGTTCTATTTGCTTGTATTATTAGTTTGTTATTCTTACTATTACTAGTTAACAATTGTTTGTATTATTATGTAATTGTTGTATTGTTGTTCTTTTGTAGGTACAAATTAGCAAGGAAAGACTTATTGTTGCCTATAAGATTTTGACAGATGTAAGAAACACAAATAATAGGGTTAGAGCTGTTTGATTAGGGCAAAGAAAGTTCAGAGTTTCTTTTAGCTTAAGATAAGAAAACTTGTAGTAGGAAAACAGATGGAGTGAATAATATGTGAATGCTTTTAGTTTTATTTTGTGAATGATATTTTAGTTTACAAAACATATGTATGCTTTTGTTATAATGTAGGTATTATTACTTATAGTTTTTGTGCGGTTTTATTATGTGATATGGTTGGTTGTTATGATTTTTAACTGCGCATACATATAGGCTTTGCTTTGTTTCAGAGTAAAGTTTGTATTATGACTTCACTTCAACTATATTATTAACTACAGCATGAAGTATTATTATCTGTTATTTGTTAAAAAAATTGTGTATTATAGTTCTTTATAGTTGGTATTATTAATGCGTTAATGTGGTATTGTGACGATGAAAATAAAATAAAATTTTATCATAGTTTGTATTTTATTTAGTATTATTAGTTTCAAAAAACAGTTACCCACAAATTCTTAATTTTGACAATCACATGAGAACATTTGTATATAGAATGAAGAGGAGGGATCAAATGACACAACATTTTTTTGACACAAATGTTATACTAAATCATATAAATTTATAAAAAATCTTAAAAATGGAAAATATTTTATAAACATATTCATTTACTTATAGATCGATTGTATGTCAAATTTTATTTAATTTTAGTGTCATTTAATACTCCATCAAGAATCATTAAATTTAGACCGTTCTAATTACTATATAAACTTGATGGTCGTTGATGGAGTATCAAACGACACTCAAATTAAATGAAATTTGAGACACAATCAATCTATAAGTAAATGAACATAGTTGTAAAAAATTTTCTATTTTTAAGATTTTTTATAATTTTATATGATTTAGTGTAACATTTGTGTCAAAATTGTGTGTGTTACTGGATCCCTCCTCTAGAATGAAATGGTATTGCTACTTTCTGTATACTAGGTATTTAGATCATCTGTAATATGTATTATTAGTTGTAGAAGTTTAGTTTTCCATATTAGTCAAACGGGGGATTTGAACGGGGTATTTGACCGGGGTATTTAACTTTTTTTTTCATAGTCACGTTTTTTTTTATGTGCAGAACGTATGCGTTGTAGTTATTATTACTTGTTGTAGGTATTATTTAGGATTTGTTCTATAGGTATTTAGACTTGGAGGACGAAATGTTTAGCGCGCTTATATCACATTGTTAGTATTATTAGTCGGGCTGTAAATGCATTTGAGATTTGGTTAACGCGGGATATTTGACCGGGATATTGAAGGTGGGGTACTCATATCTGCTCCCTTATATATAAAAATTGACTGGTTGGTTCTTTCTTTACGAGTCCTGGTTCCTCGATAATTCTAATATGGACAAAGGTCCCAAAAACAAATGACAAGCAAGGGATGGACCGTGGTAGGCTATCCTATCTCTTTCAGTTTCAGGTCTATCTATAATTCTATATTCTGCATTACATTTCCTTACATAAAAAAAAAGAGGGTAGTTGAGACCTCAATAAATATGATTCCTACCTCTCAATACGGCGCGCGTTAAAGATACATATCAATATATATATGCGTACTGTCACTGTGTGAAGAACTGTGGAGTCATGAAGGCTTGCTTGTGAAATGAATAATGCACCAATAGGCAATAGTTGAGGGGAGGGGAGACCCCATACCCATTTGGGAATTTTGAAGTTTTAAACAAGAAATCAATTGTTCTCTAGTACGTACCAATACTATATATAACTGTGCAGTCATCAAGGACTTGCAGTTTATTACCTTTGCTGTCTGCTTCTGCTCAAGGAATATTTAATTTCGTTTGGTTGGTAAATTAGTTGATTGATTGTATTAGAATTAATCTTCCATAAAGAATAATAAAATCATCAATCCATAACAAATAACTCCATGTAAATGTCTAACAAATAACTCTTCTGTTGTCTCGTAGGACATTTGTCAAATTATTAAGTGTTTTCCTTTCTTAATTTGTCCGCTTCCTCATAAATTTGAATGAATGAAATTAGTTGCCTACGGACTTTTGATGTTAAAAAAAAAATTGTTTTTGAAGTTTCGCCTAACAAGAATATATATAAGATAAAAAAAATAATACAAATTTCAACCAATATTTTTATTGGAAAAATAAATAATTTACTCAAAATTTGAAGATCCAATAAATTAAAAATGATAATTAACTGCAAGACAATTCTTAAAACTCAATACAAGAGTTATTAATTTGTTAAACATTTTCATGGAGTGCATCCTCTTGCAGATAATAAATAAACGCAAGTAATTGTAATTGATCAACCACCTGTGCGCACAGTCGCACACGTACGTCACTCTAGTGTAAAAAATAGTTGCAACTAAATGCTGGCACGTCCATCTGTACGTATTAAGTACGTAGATCACAGTTCTGCTCAGTAATTAAATACAGAGCTAGCATTACTTAATTAATAAGATTGTCTAGTGCACTAAATGTATTTGACCTGCCATGTGACGAGTCGAATCCAGTATTAATTTGATCCAAGAATAAATATTACATTTAATTCTTACAAATTTAAAATCAGACCATGTCAAATTCATTAATGATGCTATATCCAAATTTATGAGTGTATTGTGATATGTTACGCGTAGCGTTACAAATTATATCTGAAATGTGCTTGTGCTTCACCCGATACAAATGGATGTATAAATTTACGCTCCATTTTTGTTAATTACCAATTCAAATAATTGGCGCATTGGTAGTCAATTTTGTAAACCAATCAGCATATATAACAGGCTTGGAATTTTGTATACTGTAATTAGCTCTAACCTAAATAATAATGCAAATTGTAGTTTAAAAAAACATTAGTTTGGGAGATTAATTTTAATGCAACGTTTGATCATGTAGCTAGAGACGATTATTCTTTTTCTCTATATAATACCAAATACTACCCACCGGGAAGTAAATCCGAATTTTCTTTTGGTTAAGTGTCAACATCGTTGTTGCTTACTCGGATTCTGATATCATGATTTTGAATGCAAGCCAATATGTAATATATTACATTACAAATTAAGATTATAAATTTCTTGTCATGATTCGAAGTGGCAGTTGGTCTTTCGGTCTCTCATTCAACCGCACTAAATGCCATTACTATTCTATTTTCAAAATTTTGAATATATAAATGTTTGATGTTTATTTTATTTTTCCAGTGTCAGGATTCATGGTTCATATAAAAAGAGATCCAAGGATCTAACTCATCTCCATATTATTATATAGGCTCATCAAATTTATATATATATATATATATATATGGTCCCGCCCATGCATATATATCTCCACCGTTTTTTTAGATCATTAACACGATAGATTTGGATCTCGAAAAATGTATTTAAGAAATGTGCGAATAATTTATGAACACCAATGTTTGATTAATTTTAATATTTTTTGGAATGAATAAACACATAAAATAGATCCTAAATTAATTTCGCCCAATTTGTAAACTATGCACGATTTTTTTTTTCAGAATTGTTTACAAATTATATATAACACATTTATTTTCTTTGTTGTAATTTAAAAAATATGATATATTGTTATTCATTAAGAAATGAACTATTTTTGAGTAATACACTCATATTGTATATAGTTTATACTTTATACAAACTTCGCACTTGCCCCAATTAATATTTGCTCATGTAAAATAAATTTAAAAAAATAAGGTTATTAGGCCACTAATTAAATGTTCATGATATGATTAAATCTAACAGGAACTTAAATAGATACTAATGGTCAATTTTGAAAACGCGAAATTGAAATAGAAGATATGGAGAAACATTTCCACTAAAAAACTATCCTTACGTTCATAGATGTATAAAGAATGTAACAAATACATTCCAAAATATAATTGATACATCCAAAAATGTAACTTATAGACAACTAGACTACGTTCATAGATATATAAAGAATGTAACAGATACATTCCAAAATATAATTGATACATCCCAAAATATAACTTATAGACGACTAGACGTTATGGACGCTAGGTATTACTCGAAGACATATGTCAATGACCCATATATCATGCATGTCATGCTGTCCTGCTATATATAGAAATAGAACCTATATATATAGTGCTTTATTGTTGGTTATTGATAAAAAGAGTTTATGACTGTTTTTGTCAACGAGTCACATAAATTGTGCTTTTGAAAAAGCGAATATATAATAGAGACTCATTAATTCTGCCTCGGTAAAACATTATCATTGCATCTACATATTCGCTTTTTCAGAAATAAGTTTCCTCAAAAATGTTTATAGCTAGCTGTATCATATGTATAATTAATCTGACGACTGGTAAATTAAACTTGGTAACTTAGTTAATTTTCATTTAATTACACGATGTCGATATATATACACTATATATACAGCGCAAATTGCGGACACTAATTTGTTAAGAATCCATCGAATTGGTAGATATTATAGATTTTAAATAAATGTATATGGCATTATCTCTATGTTATATATATGGGTAAATTTTATGGAAGTGACTAAACTTTACCTCAAATCTATAATTGGTCACTGAACTTCTGTTTATCCGTTTTTGGTCACTAAACTTTGATATTTATCCAAATTTGGTCACTCCGTTAGTTTTTCCATCCAACTTAACGGAATAGTTGACATGACATTAATTTTATGATTTGGACATATATTTTTTCATGTAAAAAAAATAAAAGAATATAAAGAAAATTTTATTTATTTATTTTCTTTATGACAATACAAAACTTTCAAATTTTTAGGTATGTTATAATTATATACCTTATTTGACAAAATAAATAAAAAATAATAATTATTAAAAAAATAAGTTTATGAAAGAAAATTATATAAAAAATATTTTAATTGGTCTTACATTATCAGATGTTGTATACTTTTACGTAAAATAATTGATTTCCAAAGTTTAAAATTAGGATCATATTAATTATTCCGTTAAATTGGATGGAAAAACTAACTGAGTGACCAAATTTGGATAAACATCTAAGTTCAGTGACCAAATATGGAAAAATGAAAGTTCAGTGACCAATTATGGATTTTAGGTAAAGTTTAGTGACCTCTCAAAATATTTACCCTATATATATCGATTATATACCGAGTTGTCAATTTTTACTAACCCCATTTTATCAGGATTATTAGTAAAGCCGACGTGTCTTATCAATTTAATTTTCTATGTTCCTTAATTAATTCATGTCGTCTTAAATGAAATATCCTTTTATGGCCCTGGGATTGAAATTATTCGGTTGAAATTAAATTAATTAAAAGGATCGATCACAATTAGAATCGTATGGATCTCAAGTCCTTTGTAATTGGATAATATATATCTCAATTTTTCGACATTTCGTTTTCCATCGCTAGCTAGCTTTGCATCTCACATCGACATATATATTTTTCGACATTTCGTTTAAAATGATACATAAAATATTTATTATTTTATTAATATTGTATAGTCACTTTTAAAAAATCTCAAACAAATACTTAAAAATCTCCAAAAATAAATTTTTTTTGCGTGCTATAAAATTTTGATATGAAGAATTTATTGAGCCGTATAAATCGAAATTTGGAGGTGATTTGATATGTTTTTGGATCGTGACTCACGAAGCAGCCTGTGAGTCATGACTAACCGTAACATAACTATATATATATATAGAGAGAGAGAGTTGGGTTACGGTGATATACATAGCAAAACAACATTTTTGCTATGCACTCGTATCTCAACAACCGTAACTCGGATGGACAAACCGATTCGACCGGTGCATTCTACATATTGAAAACTCATAGAATACTAATTTTTACTATTTTTGGAGATTCCTAACTATTTTTAACGATTTTTGAAAGATGGCAAGAAAATAATAATAAAATAATCTATTTGGGACTCATAATCAGGGTCATTTTTTCAAAAATCATTAAAAATAGTTAGGAATCTCCAAAAATAGTAAAAATTAGTATCTGATGAGTTTTCGATATGTAGAATGTACCGGTCGAATCGGATCAACCATCTGAGTTACAGTTGTTGAGATACGAGCGCATAGCAAAAATGTCATTTTGCTATGCATATCACTGTAACCTAATTATATATATATATATATATATCAACTTTCGGGCTTGTAATATTGCATGCATATATGCCGATGCCGTTCAAGAAATTAAAAATTAATTTTGTTGGGTTAGACAAGGAATATAATAATGTTTGTCATCAAGTTATTGACCTTAATTTTATGGTGCTGATGAATATCTTAGGTTTGGTGTTTACATCAGCCTGGAAGTAATAATAAATAACGAGCACGATCCGGCGACTTCTCACAAAAGACTCGGATACGTGCATTACATTATTTGTGTTTGAACAATCAAGCTTGCTTTAAAGTTTAAAGATACTTTATATTTCTTATTTTTTATATTTTTTGTTTCTGGTAAATTCATGCCATGCACCCACATATGCCCATCCGACTAAATTATATGGAGAGATGCAATCGTCTGTCTGTTAAAAATGGGAAGAAAAAACGTCATAAATTAAGATACTAAAAAGATATCACAATTGATACCGACTGTATTACTAATATCAAATGAGTAAATTATACAAATTAATGACTCCAATGTGCTACTTATTTTTATACAGTGTATTGTATATATTATACGGATATTTTGATAACTAAATGAGTCAATATGAATGTCAACTCATTTAATATATGAATACTAACACAGTCGATATCGATTTTGATATTTTTTTTTTTATATTTATGCATCAGTCCCCAATTGGTAATATGTAATTTTTAGTATTTTAATCTGTCCTTTTATATATATATATATATAGGATACAAGTCCTATAACAACTAGTAATTGTTAACAATCGTATCTTTTTTATTTAACAGATAAATATTATGCGATTATATATAAAATCTTGTGGTTCAGGATGTTTCATATATTATTTGAACGTTTAGAGGAGAAAATATATTTCTGTCATCCAAAGAAAGAAAAATGCAGTTAACTATTCGTCGACGAAATTAAGGTGTCACTTTTTGAATAGAAAAATTACTAATTATAGGGGCCAATTTTGGTATAACGTACGGTAAAAGATAATGCTTCCTGTATGCATGCTAGGTTATATGTACAAATTTTAGATAAAAATTTTCTTTTAGGTACATTGAAAGTTTTGACTTGTCCTCATTTTTATTAAAAAGATAATAACTGTTTAAATTCTAATCTTAGATGTGTGGTTGAATCACCTTAATTAATTAAGTTCATTTTGATATATTCTCCAATCATCTTCTATCCATCGAATTCGGCACTAATCTGTTGTCTGATTGTGTTTTGGCGTTGCTGCATTTATCATAGCCAGCTGATTTAATTGGGATACTTATCACAAAGCATTTAAAAGCAATGCAAATACTGTTGTGTTTTAGTAGTGGCAGTAGGTGGTCAAAAACTTGTCCTCAATTTCAATCAGATCAGGCTGGCAGCTGGCTGAATTCATATTGAAGAGTTAATGAATAATAATAATCATAATAATCATCGGAAAGTTAGATCTTGAGAGTTGAAACTTCCGTCCTAGACATTTTTTTTTTTTTTTAAAGAATAGAAACCCAATCTAAATTTTCAGAACTCTCTGTCATTGGCATTTTTAAAATTATCTTTTGACTTGTACTCTCTTTAATAAACTAATGAAATGTTAGTAGGTAAGTACCAATTTCAAAAGAAAAGAAAAGGTGTAAATTGCGGTAGAAGTTTCTCAACTCAGCCGATAATGCATGCATTGTGCTGTGCATGCTCGCAAGCACCGACACAAGTTCAGAGTTCAGACTCCTTTTTAGTTTTTACCAAATCTCAGTTATTCTTTTTGTAAATTTTAGTTTTGATTTGCAACCATCTTTTTGTCCCAAGCAGAAAGATTTCCCCAAGTAGGTGGTGTCCTCCCCAACAGTATAACTATAAACTATAAACTATAAACTATCCAACCAAGCAAGATGCAAAAGGAAAGTGGAGAATATTTTCAAGTTAAAATCAGAGCAGTTTGGTGGAATAGGTGGGCAACAGCAGGTACCAGCCCAGCCCAGCCCAGCCCAACTGGGTATAATAATAAAGCACCTTATCCCAATTCCTATGCAATTGCAATGCATATAATATTAAAGCCCATTAATGGACGTAATTTATTTTGTGTAAAGTAGTGTTGAGGTGAGCTTCCCTCCAGTAACAGCCATTTTAAACCAAGTTAAGCCCAATAAGAGGAAACTAACCAATGGCTTCTATGGACATGCTTTAAGCCTATAATCAAGTTTCTAGTTAAACAGCGTTAAAACATGAATTATCACTTATCAGCCTGGTACTTTATTGTTTCCTTTATTTATTTTTTTGTAATAATGCTTGCTTTAGAATTGGACAGGTATGAGAAAACGAAGAATCACTCATTCCTGAATTTGGTACTCACAAGTCACAACAAAATATAAATTACCTATATACCAAAACTTCTCAAAAGGAGTAATTACTGAGAAAAAGAATCAATTGAATTGCTGTTATAAACAATAAAAGAATAGCATGAGTCGGGATTAGAAAGAACACACGATCGATGGAGAACAAATTAGAAGATCGATCTATGTACTTATTACAATGCTTAATAATAATAATGGAACCTATATGTTAATTTAGAGCAGAGCACAGTGCATCGCCTAATCAATGAACTTGAGCGCTCCTGTAACACAAAACGTACAACAACAACAACCAAATAAACATAATTCAGCTCATGAAAGCGCTTCTAATTAGTTCTCACTCAGAATCCTCATTTCATGCATCTCATCTCATGTACATCGCCCCTTGGTCCAACGGCACGTGCTGCGGCCCCCGCAGCAACGCGTCCGGCGGTTCTTCCGAGACGCGCCACACCTTCACCGACTTGTCCAGGCTGCCACTGTACACGATCCACCTACCTGTGCTGGTGCTTGACTTTGACCCGCTCTCGTCGTCTAGGTCCGGCACAATGGAGAGGCACTTGACAGGGCCGGAATGACCAGTTAGCACGGAGAGGCACGAGTGGAAGCCCCCCTCTCTCCGCCACACGTATATGGTCTTGTCCGCCGATCCGCTGATCACTAAAGATCCGGCAGCAACGAGGCAGAGCACGGCCATCTTGTGTCCTTGCAATGTCCCACCGTGGGACAGATGGCGCTCGCCTTCCCAGAAGTTGATCAACCCGTCCGATGAACCGCAGTACACAATGGGTGCCGTCGGGCTCACGGCTAATGCCGTCACGGCAGATTCCTGCTTCAGCAATGTCTGCACGGCAGAATGCTTTATACCTTTTCCCTGGAGTTCCCTCTTCCATACCTTAACCGTGCCGTCAGCCGAACCGGTGAACACCAGGGAGTTGAATGCCGCAACCACGGCGTTGACCGCATCATCGTGAGCTACAACCGATTCGAGGCATTTCGAGTCGGAGATGCGCCACACCTTGAAGGTTTTGTCCCATGACCCTGAGTAGAGGAGGGACCCGTCTTCGGTGGGACCAAGGCATGAGATGGCGTCACAGTGCTTGATCCAGAGAGCGGTCCTGTGGCGCTTCACCTCGACATAGTTTGACGGTATGAGGGAGCTGCGCAGAACATCCCTGAGACGAGGCAGACTTCCTATGCGCTTGTGCACCTGCAGATTTTTTGGCGACACCTTCCAAACCCTGATCTTCCCGTCCTGATGTCCGGTGAAGATGCGTTCGTTGACAATCACGATGGACTTGACGAGGCCGCTGCTTGACTTGAAGCCGGCCATGTCCTGCTGCTTCCTCCACACCCTGATATTCTTACTATCGGATCCTGTGTAGAGGAGGTCACCGACTGCGGCTAAGGAATAAATATGGCCTTCCTCTCGAACAAGCGATCCAATAAGAGTCGTCCCGCCCATCCCAATGCTGCCATTGGCAAAACTATCGCTGGCGGTATCGTCGTGATACGCCCAGGGGGAGGCGGTTGTCTGGTTCCAAGGGGACATGGCGTAAGGGGAGCACTCGCCGCTGATGCTGCTGGTGTACTCGGAGCTATATCCGGGTATATTGGAGGAGCTGCTGTGGCGGTTCATGTAATCGGAATCCTCTGTCATGGAATGGGGCGCGGACTGAAACATGGGCTCGGAATGCGGCATGGACACGTACTTGGCGCCACCTTGTGGCGGCATGCGATGGCTGCTGCCGCCGTTGCTCGTATCGGCATACATTGCTCAGTCTCAATGTCTTGTCCTCGCGATTAATTCACGGATCGAACAGTGAGATAAGGTGAATCAATCAATGTCCCATGCAACGAATTGTTTGGCTGTGAGGGAGAATTAGAAATGATGGCTAGGCACGTAATGGGGGCCGGGGGTTATTGAGGAGGAGGGGGTGAAACTGAAAGCGTGGAGAGAAGACAGGGTGGTTGTGTTGATGCCCTCCCTGTCCTTTGAGCACCTCCATTCCTTCCTCTCAACTGCCAACCGCTGTTTCCTATTTTTATACTCTATAAAATAATCCATTCCATGGGCTGGTTTTTCTTCATTTGACGTGCCTATCATCATCACCATCGTCACATCATGCACTGATTATCTATCTGATTGTTATTATAGCTATGTATGTATGTTTAAGGTTGATTTGATTTGATGATTTCCCTCCAACAAACGGCTTATCACATCTGTGTTTCTTTCTTTTTTAGGCCATATATATGTAGTTCAGTTTCCCTTTCAATCAGCTCCCTCCGAATCTATCAGAGACAGCAAATGATTAATAAGAAAAGAAAGACGTGCTTATCACTGATATCATAAGAAATGTTATTAAGGTTTCTCCGCCAATTAAAATAGGGTGAGACTATCAATACCGGAGCAAAATCCCCGGACAAAATCCCCCCATCAGAGTACGCCATGTGGCAAAAGCGTGTTGACCAGTCAAATATTGAAAACGCGTCGCTGCGCAACTCGTGTCACTAGGTATTTATATTTTGAAACCAAGTATTTATACCACAAATCCAGGTATTTATATTTCACATTCTCGGACGAACACACTTTCCATTACGAATGTGCTTTCCAAAAATGGAAAGCGCGTGACCCCGTGCGACAGCCTTCCACGTGACCCGCTTTTAAAAATGGAAAGCGCGTGACCCCGTGCGATAGCCTTCCACGTGACGCGCTTTCCAAAAAGCACGTGCCACCCGCACCCCACGTGACGCACGTGCTCCCCATCCTGGGATAGCCTTCACGTGATCTCCTCGCGTCAGGTGATCATATTTCTGAGATAGGTATTTATATTTCTCAGACAGACATTTATCCACATAATATAGGTATTTATATTTCTGAGATAGATGTTTGTCTTTTATATTTCTCAGAACAATTCACATCAACATAACAGTATGATGTATTTATATTTCTCAGACAGACATTTATCCACATATCATAGGTATTTATATTTCAGCGTGACGAATCTAGAGAAGTCACATTCGTCCAGACGCACATGCGCGATGCGCTGCACGATGCGCGCTGCGCCACGTCAGGGAGAAAATAAGGGAGATAGGAACATGGGGATCTTAAGATTTTCACATTAAAATAACACACTCATTCATTTTCATGCTTTGATTACTAAAACATAGGCTTGCTCTTTTCGATTCATACTATTTGTACAGCCCAGCAACATAGATAAGAAAAGATGATCAATCAACTTTCAACATTTTTCGCTATCCATACAACTTTGTCAAGTCCCCCCTTTTTCTATTTTGCGAATCTAAATACTCGTGTCTTCTCCTTGAATTACATACCCTAATACCGGTGCTCCTGGTCTTGCGTTGAGAATGGTATATATAGCTCTTCAACTGTAAGAATTATGCTATTTGCAAACAAGCTTCTTACTGCAATTTATGTCTTACATGTCACATAAGTACCAACATTGGAAAATATATTAGTCAATGGAATCTATGTGAGCATAAATCAATAACTAATATTAGTCAATAAAAGTTATATATTAGTCAAGAAACAAGAAATTTGTGGCATGTCACATAAGCATTGGAATATACGTTAGTCAAGGAACTAATCAACGAGGTTCCTCAGCTTTGGGAAAACAAAGGCTACCGTAGGCAGAGAGATATTTTTAGTTTCTTTAAAAAAAAAAAATAATCAAGTATACGATATACAAAAGAAGTAAAAACAATAATAGGATAAAACTATAAAAGACTAAACTGAAATCGATATAGCAAGCTGAGATACCATAGACACACTGGATGCCTGGGAATGAACATGTCTCTATAGCTAAGAATATTTACAAACAAAAAAAAAAGAAGAAAACAAAAAAGAAATTCTGGTGAAAACGGCCTAGCCAGTGGTTCTGCATGTCAAAAGAAGAAATTCCATAGCCTCCTTTCTTATACTCCTTGAGATGAGCCGACTGAAGGGAACCAATGGCAGATCTGTCAAGCAGCCATTTTAAAATTATTAACACACTGGAAGGAATAGGATAATTGCTCACAATTATAGGAGAATAAAACAAAACAGAGAATCCTCAGTTTCTTTGTGTCGACAATAACTTCTAATTAGATGAAGGGTAGAGACCTACATACCTGATCCATGTAAGAAACCCATTAACAGATTGCGGGCCTCACACTTTTACTTCAATTATAGAATTTGCCAATGCACAGTCCAACTAAACCTAGATCCTTCTCTTTCTCAGATTTATTTGACCTGCGAATGAACCATTACTTAATTTAAGTCATCCGACTTAATGTAGACAATTGGTTCCTGAGGCACATCTTCATCCATTGACTAGGAAAAAAGGCTGTTTTTGAGTTGACAAATATGAACAAGAATCTTACCTTAAGAGTCTAATATAAAATGCGGCAATATTTTTAAAACAGCACACCAGTAATTCAAATTGGGAAAAAAGTTATATCTTCTTCTCAGAAAAAAAAAAAAAAAAAAAAAAAAAAAAAAAAGAGGAGAACAAAGCTATTCAAGGGAGAAGACAGGTACCTCTTAAAAGCACCAGAATGTCCATGTTATAATGATGTATGCACATTACAAGCATTAGTTGGCCATGATCCACGGCATCAAAAAATCATTGCACTGTCAGAAAAACTTTACAGCTACGACACAGAAGTGCCAAGTTAGTAGTGTCCTTTTTGTTGGATGTCATCATGATTTTCTAATGATTGTAAAAAATGTAATGCATTTGAAATACATAAAAAGATACAAGTACTTTCTGGAGAAGTTTATATGTAAGAGAAATTAACACTCTAAAACGTGCAGCTCATATCCCTCGGTTATTTCTTACAAAACTCCGGCATTCCAAACATTGCAGAACCATCCATAGTTTAATATATCATGCTTCTTCTCGTTATACACTTCCTATTATTAAAAACCTAGCTAGCGTTTTTCATTTTTGTGATTCTTTTCCTTGAATACAGAATGGGATTCCTTTCCAGAAAAAAAGAATGCAGACTACAGATTTTTTTTTTTTTTTGTGGTTATATTTCATGAAAAAAAAGGAGTACATGCGAATAAGATCTGTTATAATTGCTGATCATTCTCATCCTTTATTAACACTCAAAAATTTTGCCAGGAAACAGATAAAGTGAATTACTCTAGTTACATGCATAAAACTACTAAAAGTAAGCAGTTACTGGTAAAAGAGGAAGGAACTTACTAAAAACAGTAATTGAGAGGGACAAAATGGCAATCGTGTCAGATCCAAGGAGTCCATCCTTCGTACATGTTGCACAAATTGTCAATGCTTGTAGCTTGCTTCACCAGATGGTCTACTAGTTCTGATATCCCCATGGATCTTTCCAGACAATCAAAACAAATTCATCACAACATTAATAGTGCTAAACTTTGAGAATCATGAGGGCCTGACCCTTATTTTTTCATCAAAAAAGAAAAAGAAAAAAACTACCTGGTGTTATGGAGATCTCTACCCTGGATCTTCTGCTCAACTTGCTTCAGCACTGACAGAGCAAATTCATTTTTACCTATAAAGAAATAAATATCATTTAATGCAGGCTCATAGCCAAATTAATACCCTCAACTTTGTGCAACATAGGAACATAGCATTTGTTACAGACTCATAAGCAACTCATTAACCCTCCCTCAACTCTGTGGAACATAAAAGCCAGATACAAGGAGGAAAGAAACAAGTAAAATTGTGCTGCCAATCTACTTTTTTTTGTTTCTTCAAAAAATGTATCTTTAATCTTACCCCGAATGGGTCTGATGGAACCTGACAGAGCCTTCTGGTCATCGGTGGTAGAAGTTTGCGCTTTAGCATGAAAATTTCCATTTTTGGTCTCAGAAGGTTTGCCCTCATTATATGAGTCCTTATCCACCACAGTAACATGTTGTACTTCACTGATACCTGTCATCACACTCGAACCATCTTGGTGTACTTCAATTTCTGAGTTCTTGATATCTACAGTTTCAACTACATCAGAAGGGCTTGAACTGTCGCTATCACTTGTGTAGGATTCAAGAGGAGGAGAGATCCAGTATTCATCTTGTGGTGCTGTCGTCTCAGAACATACAACACTAGACTCTTCTGTGGTTGCTTCATCCTTTTCCCTTTCAGCTGAAATGTCGGCCTCCTGTAAAGTGACCACTGACTTTGACAAGGAAAGTTCCTCAGACCTCACTCCCTGACTTTCTCCAATCCCTTCAAGAGCCTGATAATACAAAAGTTTATCTAGTGTCAATTTTAAGAGAAAGGGCAATTAAAGGAGTGGTACGGTATTAGACTTAAGAAGAGAGAATTGCACCTTGTGAAGGTTCCCAGCATGTACACTTGAGGTCCGGCCGAGCTTGATTAACAAAGAATGCAAACGTGTGGCATTTAATGTGACTGCAGGAACAAGAGGCGCCAAAGACCGGCAAGCCTCCCTTACTTTGAAATTATAAGACTGGTACAGTGTCTTCCCATAAACAAAAAGAGATCTGCTACCAAGACTGTCATGGCTATCATTTTCAGGTAATAATGCATCAGCTAAATCACTCGTCAATGAAGCTTCCAGTGGAAGTAGGATGCTGTTAGCCTGCCAAGATATGATACAAATTGAAGTAAAAATTAAAAAGATCAACGTGGTACTAATTTCTCCTTGAGATGCTACTACCAGTGACATCAAATAAGTTTCTAAAAGTCATGGACCTTAGAGAGATCAATCATGAGTGCACTATGAGCGGTAGAAGCTTCCTTCCCTAAACTGTACAAGTCATGCAAACCCTCTGTGATGGCTAAAACCTGCAATTTATACAAATATATGCCCAGAATTTGTTAGAGTTGGAAAAAAAAAAAAAAAAGTAAAACTAATGACCTACAAAGTGCTCAATTTATCTCCATTAATGTTGAAAACACATAAAATGAAGAGAATGACTGTGTTCACATTCAGAAAGTTCGTACCTCCTCAATTAAAGAACCACTTTCAGCAGTCAAAGCAGAATGACCTTTAGAAACACGACTAAAAGCAGAAAGTGCTTCAACAGCTTGACGAGTACGTGCTCTCATCGCACTGAGTGTTTCCTGTATATCAGCTGAAGAGTACAAAAGTACATAAAGAATATCATAAGCACCTTCAGGTTCAAATAGCCTACCCTGATCATATATGCAGGTTTAAAATCAGTAAGGTCAAACCTAAAGAAGAGCTCATTTTTGCAGATGCTGTAGAGAGTTGACTTGAAACTGATAACAATGTACTTGTAGCAGTCTCCATGTTGTGCTGAGCTAACTTTCCCTCTTGTTCAGCACCTAATTGAGAAAACCGCATCAGAAAAAAATACAACAAAATCCACATATATGCCAAATAATTTTCCCTATTGTAGATAATAAAGGAAAGAAAAAAAAAAAGGAAGGATCAAACACACATGTAAAAGAGTGATAAGCAGCATCCAATTGCGTCAGATAAGTCCATACAAGTGACTGCCACATCCGGCCCTTCTCTTTGTAAGAATTAAATGCACCTGAAGCCAAAAAAAGACCATCTCTGGAGGCCTCCAACTCTATGACAGATGTACATATCTCCACCAGACCGGATGCCTGATCCCCTACAGCTGAAAGCAAACGACGTCTCCTCAATAAATGTTCATGGAAGTCAGAGGGAACTGTGCTGCTTATACCCGCACAGGCCCACCCCATGGCTCTTTCCAGCTGTCCCTCAACAGGCAATGATGCTCTTTCACATCCCTGAAGGCCTTCTACAGACCTCACAATTGAAGAGACTGATGATTGTATCTCATCCAACAGATTCTTTCTGCTCAAGTTTAGAATCAAGCAAAAGGATTCATCATTCCCAAAAATGTTCTGTGATAACAGATTATTCTTGAAGGCATATGGAGCGGAGATATCATGCAGCCACTCGAGTTGAACTGTTTCAAGCACTGCCTTGCTTAATGCATCAGTTAGATAACTGACCTGCCTTTTTATAAGAACAGTAGAAGACTTGGCAGTTCTTGTGGTCTCATGTGCATTACAGTACTCCTCCAGCATATTTACCACTCTATTCACAGCCACTAAGTGATCTCTGCTTCCTTCATCAGATGTACCCATGCTTTGTAGGCAATCTATCTCTTTATCTAACTGAAGCACAAGTGAAGGAACAACTCTATCCTTCATGTAGTGCTGTACATGCTCATATAAAAGACCCATAATTTTTCTTTTGAGGGACCCACAAATGTGGTTGATACCAAAGTTATAATCAACAGAAGAGGCCTCATGCAAACACAAGTCAAGAATTGAACCCACCAGACCAACCTTCCAGGAAAAGAAAGAATGGTTTCTTAACAAGCCATATAAGGCCCATGACATCTTAGATAAACATCCTGATGAAATCATGTCTGGCAAGAGAGCTACAGATCCGCCAAATTCTGAAGGAAGCAAAAGATCGAGAGATTCAAGCTCAGAAAAAGGTTCCATTAAGCTGGCAAGGAGGACAAAAAAATTGCTTCTTCCCTCTTGAGTGTTCGTGGCTAGCAAGGAGGACAGGTATTGCTCAGAGGAGACAAGCGAGTTGATTAAACTGGTTTCCATGTTCCTAAGAGACAAAAGGCGCATGTCCTTTTGATTCCAGGTAAGATGTAGCTGCTCCAGCTGAGCTCTACATGACTCTTCCTGCGATGCCAGCTCATCTGCCTCTTCCCATGAGAGATGGTCTCTTCCTCTAGCAGCTGCCTCTTCCAGGGCTAATTGTCGCTCCTTTATGACTCCAGCCTTTGTGAAGTAGTTCTGTTCAAGCTCTGACATAGAGGCTCTCTCAAGCTCAACCTCTACCAGCTTTTCTATTGCTGAATTGACGGTACTATGGATTTTAGAAAAAGAAGCAAACAGCTCCATTACCTCCGATTTGTGTGAAAAAAAATGCTGTACTATCTCTGGAACAGCAACTTCACTTAACTGCTCAATTATGTAATTTGATGCGTTCAGAATACTCTGGAAAGTTGGAGCCCATTTCTCTGATGAAGTATGACCAGATAACTTTATGCCAACCACTTCCTCAACTTGGCTAACAAAACCAGAAACAAGAAAGCATTTTTCAATCTGTTCTTGGAAATCCTGGAACCCTGTTCTGTATCCACCAATCTTGGGACTACCACCAGAGTCTGCTACTATCAAATCACCAAACCAGAATGATTTATTGGAGAGGTCGAACACCTTGCTTCTCACACCCATATATATCTCCCTAACAGCCATTCTTAGAACTTGTAGCACCTTGGTTCTCTTCTCTTCGTTGTAGGTGTTGCCTGGTGATTCCACATACTTGACAATTGCTGCAAATAAAAACTCTCTCGATTGTGTCTCCCTGTCAGATTCAATAGAATTCATCAGGTCAGAGCACTCTGAATCAAGCCTTCCCATTTCAGCTATATAGCTTTCTATCTTGTGGATCAACTCAAGGTATCTTTGTTTAACCAAATCACCACTGAGGCTGAAGCCAAGGCCACCTTCGACCTGGGCCTTAGACAGGAGTTCCGAAGCTTCCCTTTTTGCGAGGGAAAGCATGTCTGCTGAGAGGTTATTGACTGATAGCTGTAAAATCTGTGCCCAACTACTAATTGGACTGGTTGTAATGTAATTTCGGGGAAGGACTCTTCGCAGAACCAGTGCATACTTCTTTAGAGAATTTGTAGCATTAGATATGCCAGCTTTCAGGTCAGCCATCAGCATAGAAACATCCTTATCCAAATCAGCACAGAGTGACTTTGTAGGCTCAGGAACAACTGAGAGTGGCACACCAGACCTCAAAACAGCTGAGATAAGGCTCAAATCCTCTGCATTTTCTGTCAACTGGTTTGTACTAGTAGGGATGGACCCCTCGGTCAAGGAATCAAGGACTTGCGCATGGAGATCAACCCATGCAGCCAACTCCTGGGCCTTGTCAGATGCTGCAGATTTGGCTTGTGCCAACTCATGAGACTGAAGTTCAAAGGAAACACGGGAATTTTCAGAGAGGGCAGTGGCTTCAGCCAAGAGGGACTTTGCTGAAGACTCCTGTTGAACAAGAGTTGACCTCTCTTTTTCGGCATGATTATACCTAGTAGATCTCACTTCATACTGTACAAACTCATCTAAGAGGCTCTGTAAAACACCAGCAGCAAGTTAATAGTCCACAGATAGATGTGCCAAGGAAAAGTTTAGAAATTCTAGTTAGTACCTTCAAAGCAGATTCTGCAGCTGGTAAGGTTGTGATCAAAAGATCATGATGCTCCTGTCATGTAAAAGATATAAGTAATTTTGGAAACAAAAAATTAATATGCCTGTAAACTCAAATTATGCCAAATATTTTCATTTGACATCAAATATAATCGAAGTTACTTCCAGAAAAAACACTGAAGTCTCAGATCTGTGGTCAAGAGAAGAAAAATAAATTACTGTAATCATATAATTCATGTTAATTTAACAAGGACACTGAATTTCTAAAACATTTAGTTCAATTAGAGCTTTCAAAAATATTTTAGTGGAACATGCCTTGACATTACAAGTAAATGGCACATTTAAAATGGTATCCATTGGATGTAGCAAAACTATTGAAACCTACCTGCAACTAAGAAACCTTGAATATGTTCTGTAAACAAGATAACAATTCAGTTTGAATATTGATAACAGAACAAAAGTAACATGTAGAGACTTAGAATAAACACCTGTAAAGGAACACGAATTTCCTGAAGCCGGGAGGAGAACAGACTCAAACTAACAGCCAGATCCATCCCTTTCTTCTCCTCACCGACTAGTACTGCCTCATCCTCTGCGTTACCGCCACGTGTCCACTCCATCAATGGTTCCCAGACAAACACCTCTAGCAGCATTAATATAACATCCTTATTTCTCTGCAGAGCAGTCATTACTGATTCACAGCTTGCTCTGAATGTGCCTTCTATTCCGGTCAATCCTAAAGCAGCCTCCATTATTTGAGTCAGTCGGAATGGCACTATTTCAGGAATTTTCAACCTCTTCCCTTTGTCAAAGCATATATTGTAATCTATATGGACTATGTCACCTGAGCACAAGTCCATCAATATATTATCCAGATGTCTGTCCCCAAGGCCTAAAATATGGCCCACCATGCTCATTGCTGCTACGCTACCAGAAAACCTACATAAAGAAAACAATAGTGTTGGATATTAACTATGTTCAAGCCAGATTCAAGAACGAGTTAATTTTTTGACAACTCTACTGCAGAAAAGGTAAATACCTAACCTCAAATACTGACAAGTTCAACGTCTAGAATAAAAAGAGATACTAGGGAGTAGATAAGTGGAAACAAACCGCTTTATTTTAAGATTAAAGGATCTGAAACCTTCACTAGCACACCACATCTCCTGCCAGAGAAGCTGGCGGGGAGTCTCTTGCATAAGCTCAAGGAACACTTTTCTCTTTACATCATGCGGCCAATCCCTCCTTGAAATTACTCTCCTTATACCTTTCTCCTTCAAAGCAGGTATTATTTTTCCATAGAACATATCACTGGGACGAGGAACAGGAGGGACTGTCACCTCATTATTTGTATTTCCAGATCCACCACCTGCAGCAGAGAGCTGTATTTGTGCCAGCTGCATACGTTTCTGCCATGACTTGTATACACTGTATATGCTACTTACATTTTCTACCCACTGTATCAGCCCAGCTCTCGCACCGATTGGTGTAACCGAGTAATATCGGATTGCAAGAGACCTGCTACGGGTCTCACGGAATGAACCCAGAAAGCTATTTATAGCTTCCAGCAACTGCATTATGCGAGCATCAAGGCGCAGATCCTCACGGCCCTTCAGAAGGTAAGTGTATTTCTGACCATCTGATCCTAGCAGAACAAGCTTTTTCGGCTTCGTCTTAGTCGATAGCACTATGATCTGCTCGCAGAAGGAGGCAACAGTGACAGTACCAGGACCATCTGTGGTCTTCTCAAATCCAGGCATTGGAATCTCAGAGGTTGATACATGTGCCAAATTTGGAGCAACTGCACTCATTGAAACAGTTGACTTGCGATGATGAATCATGAGAGAAGCAGCAATGGCTTCAAACTGCCGCCAGACCTCTCCCAGTGCTGTTGAAGATGAAGGTGGAGTTTTAAGGGCTGAGACAGCCAAAGCCAACTTTTCTCCGTATTCTTTACGAAACCATGCTTCATGAGGGGTTCTTGGTTCACGAGAAGTGGTTGCCAGGCGTCGTTCTAATGCCACAATCACAGGAGCCATCATCGCCGAGTATTTGGTTGTGTTTATCTTGCTCTTTTCAGCAACGCTAAGGGTAGGATTTGCAGCAATACGTGCAGCTTCCTCCTTTAACACATTTATCCGCCTCATCACATCTGAAATGGATAATTAAAAGATTATTTATTTTAAACAGACCAAGCAGATGGAGAGATTATTTTTCTATACTAATCCGAGATTTTTGCTACTTCAACATTTGTACATCAAAGACATGCAAATAACTGATGCCACAAATTACACATATAGTAAAAGAAATAAATAAATTTAATTAAATTACCAAACATATTAATAATAAATGAATGAATTAGTAATGAGCAAACATATAAGAAAATAAATCCAGAGACTCGTATTTTCATAATTCAGGAGAGCAGTGTTGAGTGATGCTTTGATCACCCTTATGATACCTGAATGAAGATCCTGAAGTGTGCTGAGCCACTGCTCCTCCCAAAGGACAGTAATCATCCCGAGCTCATCTATCACAAGTCTAACATCTTCAACCAATTTGGGGTAATGTTTCAACTGTGGAATAATTAAGAAACCATGAATTATAATCAAAACAAAAATTAAGCACTGGACTATCGGAATACAATACAAAAGTGAGTTTACCAGCAAATCTAATATGTGTTGAAGCCCATCACTTGGATTCCCTTCTGAAGAATTGATATTAACCAATGTAGGGTACACAATAGAACAAGGAGACAGTCTGCCTAGCATCATCAACAGTCCCTCGAGCTGCTTCCTCACAACTGTCTCTGGATGCGAGCTTAGACGAGCAAAAAGCTGAGGTATTACTTCCTGTTCCAATGAATAATATAAAAGTAGTAAATGGTCAAGATACCTGCCAAGGAAAAGAAGACGCCTGCAAATTTCAATATAAAGTAATTGGAACTGTAGACATTAGAAATACCTGCCAAGGAAGTATAGGAACATTTGAAAGACCAGAATGGAGCGCTTCTCTCAACTCCAACCCATAGTTTAGGATTATGTGTAGAAGATTGAGTACAGCCCTGAGAGTGTTGCTTTTATCCTTTTCCCTCAAGAAGTCTTCCTGATTATTACCAGAATCAAGATTAACAGAGGAATAAGACAGGTACTGAAAATAACCACTAGCAGCATGCTTAAATAGCGAAACCCTCCTTTGCCTCAAAGACCACCAAATTTCAATAAGCTCATCAATCACACTACCAAGCATATCATTTTTCTCAAAGGAAGAGTTGGCAGTACACAAAATAGCCCGTAGCTGAGAAGATAGCAAAGAAGAGAGGCTTTCTCCACAGTCACGAGCCTCACATCCAGGAGCGCTTGCTGCACCTTGTATAAGAGAAACTACTTGCATAGCCAAAGAACTGACTGACTCAACTGGCTCTGTATAAAGCTTTCGCACTATGGTCTCAACCTTAAACACCTCTTCATCTGTCAAGTGATGACTAGCCAACGAAAGCTCTTGTTCAAGAACAGAAGACAATGAACAAGCCGATAAAACAGGAGCAGGAGCGGAAAAGGAGCTTCTGGCAAGAGAGAAACACCAGGATCCATAATAAAGCCAAGTCTTTCTGAAAGTGGGACAGAGACAGGTAGCTGTTTTGGCTGCAATACCAATTACTTCTTGAAAGATCGCATTAAAATTCAAATTGCCAGGTAACAGTTTTCGCTTTTGTACAAAATTACATGAAGCATTGAAATCATCAGTTATCTTTGAAATGATGCCACTAGAATAGTTGATGGAGCTCTCGTGGTCCAACCAAGCACAGAGTTTCAGACATGCCTTAGCCTTCAAATCAGCACCTCTGCTGCTGGAGCTAGTATGATTTAAGCTGCCTGTGCTGGAAAGAATGTCGGGGCTGACAAACAACCAGAGTTGGGTCAAGGCCTCTTCACTGTTTCCTTCTGCGCGATTCAGGAGGATGCTTTCATACTGTGTGGTCAAATAGAATAATTCCTGCTGATTCCCTTGATGTCTGGAACTCATCAGAGAGTGATTTAGGAGGTAGTTTTTCATCCGATGGGCCAACATAAAATTCCCCTGCTTCCTTGCCAATCCAAGTAGCTTTTGGCTGAGATACAGGGTTGGCAGAGAAGTAGGTTGCAGAAAGCGGTAAACCCTTAACACCTTCATCCACATTCCACAGTCTTGATGTGTCTGCTCCATTGAGAATAACTGGTTGACTGAGCCTACAATGGATGTGGACTGGTAGTCGGGTTTGTTTTGGTCATCAGCTTTGGTGAGTTCCTCAATGGCAGAGATGCAGTGAAGGTGGGCTGCATATTCGGCAGTCTCAGTTGTTATGCCATCAAATGGGACCACAGATAAGGCTTCATGCAAGATCAGCCTTGCTTTTTCCAAGAAACCCTCTTTACTACCACCTCTTTCACAATTATCAGAAAGCATTGAGCGAATCAACATCTGTTCACTCCTCTCCAGCGCAACTTTAGAATCAAGTGTACACTCAGTGCTGCTTTTGGGCGTTAGATCAAGGTAAGTCCAGGCTGAAGTGTAGTCTTCCTCATCAAAACGTGCTAATGCATGGATGGCATTAATTTCTTCCCCAGCAGTGGTTAGTGCACCGGAATAGGGTTTGCCAGCATGGACAGATCGAAGAGTTTGTAGTTCAGTGAGCCAATTCTCAAGGCACCTCCAATCAGACAGGGATGTATAACACTCAATTGTACGTGAAACCAAAAACTGGATTCCTTCAGAGTCCATGGAGCACAGTGCCTCTTCTGACTGGAGAAGGTGGGAGTAATATGCAGCAGCCATCTCATGCCGACCCTCAGCCTGATACACAAGCCCAGAAATCCAAGAAAATGAGCTAATACTGCTACCAAATAAAGTTGAAAAGGACATTTCTGCCCATTTCTGAAGCCCAATAAGCGCATCAGCCTCATGACTACGGCACAAAGCCAATGCAGCACGTCGCAGCAACTTCAATACATCAGCTCCTATTTTGCTGTTGTCTCTGAGAATAGAGATTCCCTCATTGGTTCTCTCCTTGAAAGAAGACAGTACTGTGTTCCTGAGATCCATTAATTTAATACCACAGTAATGCAAAGTTGCATCTTTGCAGTGCAAAGCCAGGCTGGCATTTAGCATTGGGTCACATATACGGGAGAACCACTCTTCACAGACCTTCTTGTTTGCTCGAAAGAACACAGTGCTTGGCTTGGGCGGGCTATGCAGGAGAAAGGACCCTTCATAAGCATTGTAGATATTTTTCTTCAAAGACTCCACAAAATCCAGTAAAAGCCGCATCGGCAACAGGCTGACCTCTGATGTTGACCCAATATCAGCTTGCTTACTAGCCTCTGACATTAGCAAATTTGGCACATCTAAAAGCATGCGTTCAAAAGCTGCAAATGTTTGAGCAGGACCACCTAAGTTGGTTCGAAGACGGAGATGAATGGAGTACCTGGCTGCCTCATGAATGCACCACCAAATTGAAGCCAGATTGCTAACTGGACATATTCTATCAATCATACAGGATACCATCTTAGCATCCTCCAAGAGTTCTTCACTAGCTTTGCTGTCTATAATTGCATCTTGCTGACTCAAGAGAACATCATTTCTGGTACGACAACTAAATACTGTCCGTTGCACCCAAGATGAGAGAGGCAGCTTCCACCTATTAGCAATGTAACTTGAGATTGTAACAAATTGTTGGGAGTGGAATTTCCTAGTTGACTGTTTCACAGCAAGAACATACTGCCAGTTCGTGCATTGCTGGTGAACCATACTAACTAATGATTTTTTCCTGCTGGAGCTTCGATTTGTTTGGTGAAGAAAACCACAGGTATGAACTGTTGCAGGCAGTGCAATAGCCATCACCTTTAAAAATTTTTCTCTTATTGAACTCTCTGGATCCCCAAGCTTATCAAGAGCAACCAGTGCCATAGCTGGGTAAAGTGAAGAATTAACGAGCCCTGATAGCAAAAGAGCTTCTAATGAAGATGCAGCCTCATATCTTGCTTTGGTTTCCAAATCATATGCCAAGTCCAATACAGCAAAGAGCCCCACATTTGGAAATGTAGCACAACCACAAGTTTCACAAGTACCAGAAAGCTTCTCTTTGAAGGTTAATAAAAGCCTACCAACTGAGTGAACCCAATCAAGAGCTTCCAGTTTTAAAGCCAGAGGCTGAGAACTATCAAGTGCATTAGCAAGGAATATTCCATATGTATCCAAGTATATCTTCCTCGGATCACTGAATCCTTCACCAGGTCTTGCTACATCAGAACCACCCCCTTTGTGTGATGCTTTAAAAACATCCCACTTGCTAAAAAGCTCAACCTCACTAATCCTTCTCAATGTTTTGAAAATGTTCAACTGCAGTTCAGGGGAACCACTTAATGGCATACTAAATGGAGTAAACTCACGGAGAATGAACGATGCAAGCCTAGTTGCTCTTGTGTACTTAATCTTGTCAACAGTTATCTGGACAGGCAGATTCTCAGCATTGCCAATGTTGATAGAAGTTAGCAAAATCTTTAAATTGAAGTTGATCAAGGAATGAAGCTCTTGCTCTGAATAAATTACTTCACTTTGTTTATCTTTGTTTGTCAGCAAGGAAAGAGAACCAACATCTTGGTACTGACAGTAAGCTTTCTCAAGCATTTCCTTCAATGATTCCAGCTCTTCTAGCAAGCAAGATATTGCCTGAGAAACTACGCCATCAGATCCATGCTGGAGAAAGTAAAGATAAGTAGTCACAGCACCAGAAACAATTAAGTTATTTGGATGCAACCGAAGCTGTGAGATAGGTCTATGGAACTGGAGCAGTGATTTCACAGAAGAAGGGAGGAGAGCAGTGCCTTGTAGGGAGAGCATACGCAAATTGCTTTTGAGCACTCCATCCAGCTGAAAAGATGGAACTGCTCCACCCAAACAATGGGACACAATATCTATAGCCATTTCATAGAACCCAGCAAACCTCTCACGCAGTATCTGTGACAACAAAATGACACATTGCCATGACTCGCCCATCCACTTGGACCGCCCGACCACATCAGAACCAAACATGGCTGACATACACCTCAAAAGGCGAGGAGTTATGCTCTGAAGTGGTCCCACCATCTGATCGAGTAGGCGGGCATCCGTAACGGCAGCTGATGCCATGACTCCAAGCAATGTAGAGAAGCATGATAAGAGAGATGACAATCTAGCCCCCGAGGTAGAGCTAGGTCCACCAAGTACCTCCATATCTCCAAGAAACTTTGAGAGAAGCCCCAGAGAGAAAGGGAGGCTGCTGAGCCAGTGCCCCTGAAACTGGAAGAAGGTATCCATTATTAGGCCCCGATCAGAACCAGATAGGTCGGGCACAAATGCCCACCCCAGGAGCACATCAACTATATCTGCAAAGTGGGGCCGAAAACTGTGCACAAATTTTGCAGATAAGAGGGAGAGAAAGCCAAGAAGATGGTGCAACAAGGAAAGAGTGGTTCTGTCATCCTCAAGAACATCTTGGCAAGCTCTGACGATCGGATGGATGAAGCGGTCCAAGCCAGCAGGGTCTCCAGCGGAAAGCATTGCTCTGAGGCCCTCCAAGGCCAGCTCAGCCACTGGCGGATTACTGGGGTCCCGCAACAAAGGAAGTGCCCAGGCCACAAATCCATCTGGAAATCCACCCCCAGCAGGGTACTGCTGGCCCTGATTGGCAAGTGGAGAGCACAAAACACCACACAGAGTTCCATATGCTACCACTGCCGCACGACTGACAGCATACGACCTGCAGTCCATTTCATTACAAAATTAATCACTGTTTTTTTTTCCCTGAGCAAAAATAAGGGTCTAGCCCCTACTTTTTGATAACTGCTAACAGTACAAGACCTGATTAAGTAAAACAGTAAAAGAGAATGGAATCAAGAGGTTGAATCTCATGAACTAAAGAAAAAGAGAAAGGAAGGCTTCAAAATTAGTCACTGCTACTACTTATTCCCTTCCATTACAATACTAAAACCATAAGTAATCACTGGTATCACTTATTTCCTTTCCTTACAATACTTAAATTAACTACAATTAATCACTGCTGTTACTTAACTCCTCTCATACATTGGTTGCTAAGCAGATACATACCACAGAAAGAAGAAGGAAGGGAAGAAAGCGCTTACTGGTCCGAGAAGAGAGGGGAGAGGCCCTGGGCGAGGAAGGGAGCGGAGGAAGGGAGGAGGAGAGCATTGGGAGGGAAGGCAATGGTGCGTTGAAGAGACTCGAGCGCGGCGACTCGGGAAGCATCTTGCGGCGGCCCCTCGGGTGGTGAGTCGACGGCGGAGGCGGCGGAGAGCAGGGAGACCAGCTGCTGGTGGAGGTTCTGCTGCTGGTGCGGCGGGCGAGGGTGCCGGAGGTGGTGCTGGTGATGGCCGTGCTGGTGGGGGTTTTGCATCGTCTTGTTGTCCCTCTCCCTCCCGCCCGCCCTCCGTGCCTTTCAGTCCGTCACCGTCTTGCGCCGTCTGATCATTTGGGCCCGTATTCTTGTTGTCCGCCCAAAGGCCCAAAATACCGTGATTCTTGTTTTATTAAGCCTTAAAAAGCTCAAGATACCGTGATTCTTGTTTCATTAAGCCTTGAAAAGCTCAAAAAATACGTGATTCTTCTTTACGTACCTTAAAAACTTTGTTTACTAGATATTTGCCCATCAACACATCTAATTTAGGTATTTACCTATTAATTCTTTGTTCTCTTCTATGTATGCTTATCAAAATAATTTAAGTGTAATATAATCATACTTCTAGTTTAAAAAAAAAAAGAAAGAAGAAACTAAAATGACAACTTTGTCATTCCCTACACCCCTCCCTTCTACTTCTTGAACCTGAAATCCAAGATGATCCGGAAATGTAGCGATCCGAATCCAATCCGACTCAAAATCAGATGAAATAAATATACGCCACCAGTTGTCAACCCAATACCCGACCGACCCAAAATGACCTGAGACCCGAAACAATGCTGGCAGCCGTTAACCCGATAGGTCAATACCTGACCCGAATCAACCCGACTCGAGGCCCTGAAAAAATGCCGACAGCGGTCAACCCAATACCCAACTCAACCTGATTCGAAATGACCCGAGACCCAAAAAAAATGTCAGCACTGGTCAACTCAAAACCCGTTCCGACCTGACATTGCCATTCGATCAAACAGACCTGACCTGACCGAAGCCGTACCCAACCCGACCCGACAAATTGCCACCTCTATGATTGGAAATGGAAATTCATTTTTTCTCATAACATCATGCGTGAGCAGGTTATCATTTTTAAAAGATACATAAATTGGAAAAAGAGTGGTCATTCTTCAAGAAATAGAGGGAAGGAGTAGGAAAAGACAAAGTTGTCATTTTAGTTTCTTATTTTTTTTTTTTTAATAGAAATATGATTATATTATATTTAAATTATTTTGATGATTATATATAGATGAGAATAAAGAATTAATGAGTAAATACTATTTATAGTTGTTTAATGGGCAAATAAAGTTTTAAAGGGCATGTACCTCAGTACCTGATTTTTTTTTTTTTTTTTTTTTTTAAATCCCATGTACCTAATTGAGTTGCCTTGAAAAACCCGTATTTCACAGTTGCCTCTTCTCTCTTCGTATTCTAGCTCTCGCCTCTCGCAGGAGCAAATTCGTGCCAGCCGAAAGTGGCTAGACCGCTAGAGCATCACGGCGCTCGGACTGACTAAACCCGCAACCGCAATGGTGCGATGCTATTACTGAGCGCGGCGAAGAAGGTCCGGGCCGCCGCTCCCCGCCCTCTTTCCCCTTTCCTCTCTACCTACTCCCGCTCAGAACCCCAATTCCCCGACCGAGCGGCAATCAGACCGTTCCCCGACTACTCGCCAAAGAAGATCGCGTCCGTGCGCGACGCTGAGTTCGTCCAGGACCTGACCGCCGCCCTTAAACAGCACCCGCACGCGCACCATTTTCCCGTCCGCAGGGCGCTCGCCCCGTTCGCTCATAAGATCCGCGCTGATCACGTCCTCTGGACGCTGCCCTCCCTGCGGTCAGACCTTTCCCTTGTGCTTGCTCTACTCACCTGGTTCCGGTCGCTCGAACGGCCCAAAAGGAACCACCACTACGACCGGTCCCTCGCCGAAGCCATTGCCATCTCTGCCTGCATTGCGTTTGGTAATAGAGAGGTGACCGTGGCCCGGCGGCTGTTGAGGCAGGGCATTGGCCTTGTTCCGCAGCCACCGCAGTTTGTGCAGATTGTTGTTTATGCGTACAAGTATTGGTGTTCACATCCTTCCATCTTTGACCTCCTTTTTTATGCGCTTGTTGACACGGGGAACCTTGACCATGCACAGGCTCTCTTCCACCAGCTGCTCAAGTATAACATCCTTACATCCTGTGATGCTTGCAATGCGCTTCTCTGTAGGTTGCCGGTTGATGAAATGCTGTGTTTGTTCAAGGAGTTTTCTGAGGCTAGTGACCTCCGATGGAATACCAAATCGTATAATATTGTGATTCATGGGTTATGCCGGGCAGGGAAGGTCGATGATGCCCGTAGAGTGCTTTTAGATTTCGAGAGGAATGGGGTTTGCCCGGATGTCATTAGTTATAGCACTCTCATTGATGGGTATTGTTTGCTAGGTGATCTCAGTCACGCCCATGAGTTGTTCGATGAAATGTCTGACAAGGGGTTGAAACCAAACACCTTCACATATACTAGTTTTGTTAACCTCCTTTGCAAGAATGGAAGATTGGTCGAGGCCAGGAAGGTTCTCATGGGTATGATAAATTGGGGCATAACTCCAGATGTAGTACTATACACCACTATAATTCAAGGGTTTTGTGAAAGAGGTGACCTTTATTCAGCATATAACATGCTTGATGATATGAAAACGAGAAGGCTTGAAGCTGATTCAGTCACGTTTACTGTACTGATCCGTGGGTTCTGTCTGCAAGGGAAGGTAGATGATGCAGTTCAACTTCTTGAGGAAATGCATAGGAAGGGGTTGGGTATTGATGAAGTAACTTGTACATGTATCATTGATGGCTATTGCAAACAAGGGAGGCTACAAGAAGCTTTTACGATGCACAATAAGATGTTAGAGATGGGTGTGCAGCCAAATGTGGTGACGTACACAGCTTTGTCTGACGGTCTCTGCAAGCAAGGTGAGCTGGACATGGCGAATGAGCTGTTACATGAGATGTGTAAAAATGGGCTTGCATTAAACCTCTACACCTATAACTCGTTGATTAATGGATTTTGTAAATCCGGCAACCTGGAACAAGCCATGAAGACAATGGAGGACATGGAGAAGGCGGGAATAAGACCTGACGTCTACACTTATACTACTATAATAGATACTCACTGTAAATTTAGTGAAATTGAAAGGGCCCATGGTTTACTACAGGAAATGCTTGAGAAAGGAATTCAACCAACTATAGTTACATTTAATGTATTGATGAATGGCTTTTGTTTGTTGGGTATGGTAGAAGATGGGAGGCGGCTCCTTGAATGGATGCTAGATAAGCAGATAATGCCTAATTCAACGACCTACAACTCTCTAATGAAGCAGTATTGCATACAAAAGAATATGAAGGAGGCAACAGATATATACAGGGGAATGTGTTCTGGAGGGGTGGCACCTGATGAAAGTACGTATGAAATATTGATCCAGGGTCATTGTAAGTCAAGAAACATGAAGGAGGCATGGTATCTTCATGCTGAGATGACAAACAAAGGATTCAAGCTTAGTGAAAATGGTTACAATGTGCTTATCATGGGGCTTCTTAAGAAAAAGAGGGTTCCCGAGGCAAGAATCTTGTTTGAAGAAATGAGAGAGTCCGGTTTTTCAGCTGACCAAGAAATCCACAATTTCTTTGTTGATTTTGATTATAGTGAAGGAAACTTGGAGCAAGTCCTAGGCCTATGCGATGAGACGGAGAGTGACCAGACAGAAGCAAGTACAGGCCATTCTCGTTAATATGTTTCAGTCCAAAATCCCAAATGGTAGAACAAAGTAATGAAAAAGAACGAGGATAGCCAAATTGATAGACCTCACTGTAAAAATTTTGTGTTTTTCTGGACATAAATTGGATTAAGAACAGCAATAATTAGGCTGTTTGGCTCACTGGCTAAGACTAAAGGTTGTAAAACTATAGCTCATTGTTTAATTTTCTGTAGTACAAGATAACCTGCTTGCTAGGAATTCAGCAGCTACAAGATTCTACATTACAGATTATGTCTGCCCAAATTTTGTACGAGGAATCTAAAAAAATTTAGAGAAAATATCTGTCTCCACTACTCTATCCCCTTATTATCTCCCAACCTTCATTCCCAACTTTCTATATAAACTTTTAAATAATCTCTTCCTTTCTCTCTTCCTCTCCCCCATCTCCATCTTCTTTATTGCTATCTCCAACACCCATTTGCATGAACCGTTGTCATTGCACGCCATTCCCTTGCCTACTTCATCTTCCATGACCTCATGCTCTTTCCTCTCTGCAACTTGAACGCTTGCCCCTCTGACAAGATCATCTCCGCCGCTACTCCTCGTACCTCCTCTCTCATCTCTCCTCCCTCCCCCCGCCCTATGTCTCCTCCCTTCTCCTCCCTCTAGGCTCTTTGATCGAGATATTTTTCTTGTCTCCGGAGATCACCATTATTTTTGAGGTCGACCATGTTGTATATGTCATACGTATGTACATTTTTATTTCTATATAAATAATTTCTGCTACTATATAAATACTTTTCATTGTTATATAAACACTTCTGTTTCATTCTAATATCTGGTGATCGCAATCTCTCATCTCCAGTGGCCACAATCTCTCTTGTATTTGGCGAACATGATCTCTCTTATCTCCAGCAAGCGTGATCTCTCTCTCGTATCTGGTGATCTCCATCTCTCTACCATCTTTATTGATTTCCATGTCCATCTCATTTTTCTAATAAACACTATGTTTCAGTGTAAACACTTTTTAATATTTATCTAAATACATTCTCTTGTTATATAAACACTTTTTTTATTTATCAAAATACTTAGGTCACCTATCTAAACACTTACGACTCTAAGAATGTAGCGCTGGAGTGTTTTGAATTAAGCATGTGGAGAGTAAGCACAACAAAAAAAGTCGCGAATTTATCATTTTTAGTAATATTTTAAGCGCATTTTTTGCCAAAAAAAGAAAGAGAATTTTAAGGGGGATTTGGTTTTAGGGACTATTACTTGGACTAAAAAATTTATGTCATGGTAATTTTATGCTTGGTTTGTACTGATTCCATACGGGCTAAAGCCCTGTGTATACCGTGCTACAATTCAATACAAGTCTGCCTTTTCTTCCCATTGCCATTCTAAATTTTCTGCTGATTTAGACTACACGTTTTCGCTGGATTTTCTTCTCACATTCTTAGCAATCATATTCTACATATTAGCAATACCACTACTATTTTTTCTTTTGTTTTGATATTTTCTTTTGATATTTTCCTTTGAAACGCCTCTTCCTATTCATTAAATTATGACAATTATTTGAAAAGTTAAAGGCAATGGATCTGCTCGATAATTTTTTTTTTTTGTAAGTATGCATGGGGTTAGCAATCAACCTTATGCCACAAGTGAACAATGTAAAAGAAAACAAAACACTCTTTAGTATCAGTATAGCGGTAAGAGTTTTGGCATTGCTATATCTTGAGAGAAATACCGCCAGTCATAATCTGTTAGTGGTAAGAGTTTTGACACTGCTATATCTAGAGACAAAAATAACCCATAGGGTACAAAGGAACTGCGAAAAGGGCAGTTCTGAATGGCATTAGCTTTCAATTTGCTTACGAGCAAAGAGACGGTTTAATTACTAATGTGAACTCAAAAGCCATTGGAAGATGAATCTATAAGGCCGTCATTCCAACACTTCATCAGAGGAAGAGAATCTCCAGATAGAACAACAATTTTCATCACCTACAGTAGGCACAGTATACATTTAAGTTTCATTTTAAAAAGAACAAAATACTCATTGCAAAAGCACAGATTTCTCCCGGGACATTTTGCCTGATTAAAAACCAGATTTATTACCCTCAAGATTAAGGGTTTCAGGGAAATGAACACATGTGAAAAAATAAGAATATGTACAAAGAGTTATAAATATAGAACAGCCTTTTAAACTTACCAGAAGTCATGTATGCTTCACATGATGAAATTTATGGACGGAATTTTCTTTTCTTCTATTTTTATTTTTTCAGAATTGATAAAGTAAACCAGGTCATGATTGACAGTTGACAGAGAGCAACAGGAAATATTCTTACCAGCCAAACCAGAACTTTCTTCAATTTCATCATCATCATCATCATTTGCCATGGAAAACCTTCTATGCCCAGATGATGATGCTGCAAGCGGAAGATACGGGTGGAAGGATAACCCATTGACTGTGTCTGAAAAAAAAAGGAGGTGACAGAAAAAGTAAAGAGGCTTCTCTAATAGTGTTTTGTCGCGTCCGATTCTGCTGTTATTCTTCGGCGATAACAGGACCCTGTTATCCCGACGGTGACCGTCAGATCAACACCGAACGGTTCAGATTCAGTGCAAAGTTCGGTTTTTGAAGTAAAAAAGAGTTTTGCCAAACAGATCTCATCCGTCCATTTTAATCCGACAGTGCCGATAGGAAAAGCAGGACCCTGTTATCCGAGGGAAGGATAACAGCGGAATTGAATTCGTGTTTTGTCATTGTGAATACAAGTAATTCCATAATTTTTCAGAAGTCAGAGTAAAAGTTAAGACAGCATCTATGTTTGAACTGCCGCTGACATCAACAGTTCTTACAAGCACAAAACTATTGGCTTGGATATGTCATAATCTATAAAATATACACTGCAATAAACCTGCCTCTACTAAGCTAGTTCTATGTAAGGCCAAATCAAACAAATATCAAGACTATTGAAATTTAATGTTGTGTCCAATTTCGTGAATTTGCATGGACAAATTGTGGTCCCAATTACCAAAAGCTACAGATGATAAGTGATTCCCTTCAAAATAACTGTTGTTTCACTGGTCAAATTTACTTGCAACAATCCAAACATCAAGAGTGCTATTTTTAAGTATGACAAATTGTGGGTGTTAACTGCAGGTGCTGGTACAATACCGGAAGTAGTTTCCTGAAAGATGTAAAACATTACCAGCAGCAGCTTGAAATCCGGAGACCCATTGACCACTTTGAAGATCATATACATGGACCAGGCCATCCTGTTAGCATCACCAAGCTTAATACTCAAAAGAAAGATGTAAATAAAAGATGAAACATGTTGAAGATAAAAGATCATATACATGGACCAGGTAAGGAGTGTACCTGTCCACCAGTGCCTAGGTATCTCCCTGAAGGCTCAATATCAAATGATATTCTCTGGTTTGTATTTTCTGATGATCTGTACAACCTGCTCATTCAAACAATCCACAAGGTTAATGAAGATCAAGTCTCATACTCACTAATCAACATGACATAAACAAAAAAATGTAGGAATCAGACTTACTTGTAGAGAATTGTCCCTGTGTTTCGAATATCCCAACATAATATATACGGATCCTAGGAAAGAAAACAAAAGGCCAAGTCAGTATCAGGTTCCTAAAGTCATATTTCCTTAATTATTCAAAAAGTAGATTTAACATTGAGCAGGAAAGAATTACAAAAGTACCTTTCTTCCTCCAGTATATAGATAGTTCCCATCTTTAGAGAAAAGAACCTGAATATTTAACATATTAGCTAGTCAAGCTCCCACTATATATATACAGGGAACTAACAAAATATTTAATAAGGCCACATTCCAATATTGTATCAAACCTGTGTAACACCACCTTGTTGGCCATGCAGTACATATAACGGTTCCATGGTCTCCTCTGTAAAAACAGTTGTTGTCTGGTTGTATGAACCCAATGCAAACATACTGCTCTGAGCATGAGCAGGAGCAAAGCAGATTGATGAAACTAAGCCTGCAGGTAAATGAGCAATTATCTGGTATTTGCTTCATAATTAAAAAAATAAAGCTACAGCAGAGTACAACAAAACACAAACATATAAACCTGCTGATACACCATCTTCAGCTTTACTCAAAGAATACTCTGCATAATCTCTACCAGGACGATGCACATCAAATACTCTTAAAACTTTATTGTAGCCAGCAAATAATCTACCAAGTAACAAAGACATATGTAATTGGGATCAAACCAATAAAACAATTAACTTAAGAGATTGAGAAGAAATAGGAATAAAAGTGACAGTACTTGGTTGCAGAAGAGTTGAATGAAACAGAGATTGCAGCGGTTATCTCATCTACAGCATCATATGCCCTGTAGGTACACCTAAGCTGCATTACAATAATTCATTAAGATAAAAGAGAAAAAAAAAAAAAAAAAAAAGGTAGTCTGATACTTATATAATATTCATTCCAATGAGATTTGAAGATAATAGCAATTGACCAACCTGACCAGTAATGCAATCCCAAAGATGGATAGGATGATCTCGGCTAGTACTAGCAAAGACGCAACCAGTCGGGTCTACATTTTTTAATAACGTATTATGAATGTTTCTCAAGTAGTAACAAACTTAAACAAAATCACAAGGGTAATAATTACCAGGACAAGATCATACCCGATGCAGACATGTAGGGGTACCAACAGTAATCATACACAGATTCACCTTCATTTACTATAAGACCAGCACCATAGGAATCGGAACAAGTTGTCGAAGTGTACTCGGTGGTACAAGAATCTTCAGGTCTAGCCTTATAAAAGGGCAGACAAGAGAAACATCAACATTTAGCAAGTTTAATTTAACCAATAAATAACAAAAGGTTTAAAGTAAATGATCTGATTTCTTAGCACATCATACTCAGTTACTTAGCTAATTTACACATATAACCTAACTTTTTTCCCATTGTAAATTTGTAATGACACTGTACATATTGCATAAAACCCCAAAACAGTTCTAACATTCTGCAAATACAACAAACATTAAGAGTTCTAACTTCCAACAGTTTTATTGGCAAAAGAAAGCAAAGAAAAGGGGAAGAGACTGAGGGACGGACAGGTAAAAGAGGCGGAGAGAGTTATCATCGGAGCAGGTGAGGAAGCAGGTCCCATCCGGCGACCACCTCACTCCCTTGAGGAAATTGCCGCTGTCGCTGTGCCCATTGCGGAACTGGTGCGCGAAGTGGAATAGCCGACCAGGCGCCGCATCGAACCTGAACACCGGTTCTTCTGTTACCGCGACACTCTGCTCATCTCCGACCTCCTTCTCTTCCGCCCGCACCTCTTCCTCCATTTCCGTCGCCTCTACCGTCTGCTCCTGCACCTCCATTGCTGCTTGCCAGTGCCAGTGCTTAAACCATAAACCCACTCTTCATAATTTAACTGATTTATATTTATATGGGTCGAACTATACCAGGCCGAATTATAATATTGGGCTGACTTTATTGGGCCGCAATATATTGGGCCTAAACGGGGCTTGGATGAATTAAACGAAGGCTTAATAGTGGGCCGGTTGTTGCGAAGTAGGGAAGGGTGTTAGGTTAGAAACCGGAAATTTAACTTTGAAGGGAAGGGAAGGGAAGGGAAGGAAAGATTCTGACCGAAGATCTGAGAGTTCTTTCATCTTTCTCAGGCGGGGATTGCACTGCATTCATTGCATTGCCGGAGTAGTTAGTTATTAACTTGTTATCAACTCGATTTAGATTGAAGGCACCCGCCGATCCAAGTGAGGTGCCGTGAAATGGAGGAAGGAGATGGGAAGGGAGTGAGTCAGGATCTCCGCAATGCCGCTGATGGCAGTGCGAGTGATAAGGCGACACCAGAGGCAGAGGCAGCGACGAGGAGTGATGAGGCAGGAGGAGGGGGTGGAGGAGGAGGAGGGTGGGGAGGATGGGGTTTCTCCATCTTCTCTGATCTCAGCAAGGCCGCCGAAGAGATCTCTCGCAATGTATGTGTATATACACCGTTGTTACCTTTCTGTTGTTTTCTGATACATGCAGTGATAATTCTGATCAGTACATCAGATCATTTATTAGTTGATTGGGGTAATTGATTGACTGACAAGGGGTAATTGATTGGGGGCAGGCTGTAGCAGTTGCCAAGACTGCGATCACTGAGATTCAGACTGAAACTGCTGAAGCAGAGAAAGAGAAGGAGAAGGAGAAGGAGAAGGAGAAGGGAGAAGAAGAAGAAGAAGAAGAAGAAGAATCGGATGAAGAGAAGGATAGGCTCCGCAAGGCTGCTCTTGCTAGACTGGAGAATGCTAGTCAGGATTCCATTCTTGGTCAGGTATGTGTTTATCCTCATTAATGCCCTTATGTTTTTTATATAATTTGTTCAATACCAACAATGCTGTTGATGTGTCTGCATCAGGGATACATAATAGAACTTATTGCTTGATGGATCCTACTCTTACTTTTAATTGAAAATCTAGTTTGTAATATAGAATTCCACTGCAGGGACTAAAAGTTATCGACAGCTCAGTGGAGAGTTTGACCTCTGGAACATGGACAGCACTAGGCAACGCCTGGAAGGGCAGTTCCCTCCTCGTCCAAAAGTACTGTTACCAACTCTTATATATAACATGGTTTTATTCAATTTAAAATCTTAGTTGTATCATTCTAAAATGGTATATTTTTGTATAAACAATTAGGTTGGAGGATTCAGCTTCCAGCATTGCTGGAAGTATTCAGCAAGGAGGCCTCCAAGGGAAAGCATCTTCACTTGCACCATCTTTATTAGAGGTTTCAAATGAATGATGATTTCACTTTTTTGGTTTTGCTTGGTCACTTGCATCAAATTTTGAATTTAAATTTGAATTTTTTTTTTAGACTGGAAAGTCGTTCACAGCTAAGGGAATGGAAGTACTGGAACGGGTTGGAAAAGAGACAATGGAGCTGATTATTGAGGAAACTGGTCTTCAAGTGGAGAAGAACTCTGATGGAGAGGGTGAACATCCACATATAGATGAAGAGCAACTTGAGGAAGATGTTACTTTTGACAGATACTTCTACATATATGGTGGTCCTGATCAGCTTGAGGTCCCCTCAACTACCACTTTCCTTAATGCTAAACTGCATAACTAAGAACTGATACACAACTGTTCCATCTCCTTATTAATTTGGAGAGTAGCTCACTAATACTAATTAGTTATGGGCTAGTTCTGTTAGTAGCTTCTTTGTGCTGTCACCTGTTGCCTTTATTAATTATAGACCAGTGTGCATCAAGTATTACTAACAGTTACAAGAGGCAAGACTGATCATTTCCACATTCAACCTTGTAAATTGCCTACATCTTCTTTCACTTTGCAATGCCAGGAATTGGAAGCATTGTCAAGTCACTATACAGTATTGTTCAATAGGAGGAAGGCCAAACTATTATCTGAGCAGAAATCTTTTTATGAGGCAAAACTGAAAGAAATTCAAGAGTTGTTCAATCTGGAGGCACAAATAGAGGGAAATGAACAAGACTCTGCTGGCAAAGGGAAGGAGGTTGAAGCTGTGGACAATATTGGTGATATTGAGATTAGAAAACTGTGTGAGTCTAGTGTGACCAAGGCTGCTAGTATGGCTGCAGGGTGGGTGATTAATACTTTGTTTTTACTTCATTAAGTAATAAATTATGCGATCTTGGTCACATTAACTTGAGAAAGCTTGCCACAGGTTCACATCAGCTCTAGGTGGGCTTGCTGCAAATGAAATTGTTCAAAAAACAACTGATAGGCTAGAGAACATCCATTCAGAGGGAGTCCATGTATGTGATGAATGATTTAGTCCTTTTTTTTTTTTAAATGTGCGGCTTTATGTAATGATTGTGTCATCAGTTAACCGTGTTTATTATCATGCAGCGGCTGTCTGAACTATGCTGCCTTTCTGTGTCTCAACTCCTAGTGCTTGGTAAGTCAGTTATATCAAAAAGTGCAAATAAAGCTAAGGGTGAAGAAGCAGATGAAGATGTCGAGATTGAATGGCCAGAGGACTTGATGGCAAAAGCTAAGATAATTAGATCAAAAGCTCAGTTCATGTCTTCTGACATTCTGAAGGTTTCTGCCAGCTTTATCACTGGTACTGGCTCCATCCTTCATTATTTATCAAATTTATATAAAATGTCAACCTGTTATATATTGTTTGTTGACAGAACTGTGTTCTCTTAGGTATTTCTGACATAATAGAGGCATATATAGCAAATCAGCATCCTGAGCAGAAGGCTGTACAGACTAAGGCCAATGAAATTTCAGATCAGCTGAGGTCAGACCAAACTGATGCCCTTGGAAAGATCCAAGACGCTCTGAATCACCTGGCTTTTGTTGTTCTCTCAACATCAATGCCCACTGCATGAATTTTATGTCTGATAGAATATTAGTTACAACATGTTTTTCTTTGTTTGAGTTTTTTTTAGTTTGCCCAGCACCGGGTGATCTTTTGAAGTGATTGTGTGTATGTTTGCAGTACTTGGGTCTTTATACCATATTTCTGTGTTAAAGACGTGAACTGTACATGGGATTTGCAATTAGAATGGGAGTTATTTGCTAGAAGGGTCATTGTAACTATCGTGGTAAAAACAAATGTCTTGCTGGAGTTTAGTGACAGACGTACTAACGTAGTGCAATAATTACTTTCAACTTTGGCTACTGTGACTGAAACATCTACTGGTTAACATTTATTAACATTTATGTTATATAAATTTATATTCATGTTGACCTATTTAGTATTCGAGTTATTCATATTATTAATATAACATTATATAAAATAAGTAACATATTAAAGCTATTCATATGAATAGTTCCTCAATTAATATGAATACTATAATAGTATCAATTTCGCTATCAACTTTTATATCCTTGTAACATTTTCCTAATTTATACGAATCTACTTCTAAGACGGGTTATTTCTCTAGTTCAAAAATAACATACAGACACGACAGTTAACGGCCCATGAGTCCATTACAAGTTTACAACAGCAGACAAGCTGCTCCAAGTACAACATTGGCATCTCTAAAAGCAATAACGAAAGCTATTTTAATGTACTCTCTTGAAACTCGTATATTTATGAAAAATACTAATCTGTTATACAAGAAAAGACAAACAAAAAGGAAATTATAATTTCAGATTAATGGCTGTACTGAGGAAGGTAAATAAATCAAAATCAATGAGATTATACATAAAAATGTAATCCAAGCGGAGCAACTAGAGAGTAGCTGACTGGTCTTTGTTCTTGGCTAACTTTGCACTAATTAGTTTGTCCAATATAGGAGCTTCCAAAGGTATAGGATCTAGACATCTCTCATGAGCAGCATTGTTCACCTGCATACAAAGTAACAAAGTCATATGATATTGAAAACTTGATCATTATTAAGGAGGTGAAAGAATCAAAACAATGAAGAGATTCTGTTTAAATTGCAGTGAGCGGAACTGAAAATTGCGACAAACATTTCACATACTCCTGCAGAGCACTGAACACATTTTTTTTACATTTGTAATTGACTGTATCTGTTTGAGATATTTTATGTGAAATACAGTTAAAAGTGTTGGCAATTTGTACCCCTTCCACCTTTTTCCCTTGATATTAATCAATCCATGATTGTCTGCTTCAAAATTTGGATAAACTGATAAGAAACTTTACGGTCTATTAAAACCGGTTTGGTAGATACAAGATGATGGCTACAGCAAACAAAATTATCGATTATTAGGTTACCATTCAATGGTTAGTGCATATTGCCAAACATGCATTGTATTAGCTGCATGTCAAAATACTGGGTATCTTCTAATGAGATGTCAGGAGTAATTTGCAAAAGAGCCAAACTAAGGAGAGTATGCATGCCTCTTTGAGGAGAAAGTCAATAGCAGCGTCGTCATCATCTACAAGCTGCTTAAGGGGGGCCTTAAGATACTCAATATCCAATTGGATCTGTTGATACCCACTTCTGTTCAGTGTTTGCAGCCTCACAAATTCCTGCAGGCTCTTCAAGCATAATTTTATCACCATCGAAATTACAGACTCCTGCAAAGTACATTTGTTAATTTAGGGCGCATAGCTTATAATATGTGACTGACAATACACTCTTCTAATCGACCTGCTCATAGATTAGTATCTTGAATAAACACTCGTGATTTTTTGTATTGGGAAGTACCTCTAGGCAGTTTAAAATAAAGATGAATCACTTTATTCCTTGTCAGACAATCTGAAAACTAAGCAGTTCAATAAGAAATACTTTTAACCTCCAGATTGAGTTTATTTGCCTTTTAGGTATTTAGAAAACTCAGCCTCAATTACTTATAGAAGAAATCAGCAAAAAAAAAAATAAAGAAAGAAAAGAAAAGAAAAGAAAACCAACAGCCTTTTCAAAAGGATGATTTGTTCGAGCAACAATATTTTTTTTAGAGATGAAGAAACATTATCTATATTCTTTTTTTTCTGTCTTTGACAAATAAAATAAAGAATATTATAATTTGTTCAGGACCATACGAGAAGGAACCAAACAACAGCTTAAATGGTAACAGACAGACCAAGGGCGAAATGGCAACTCTTCGTTGTGACGCTGGCAACACCAATATAGGACGAGCATTTCCTTATATGTCCTTACTTTTTGCGACGAGTTTTTTTTTTTCTTTTTTAGCTTCTTTATTCAACCTTTTACTGATTTACTTTTAGTTTCTTCATGTTCATTTGTTTTAAATGCCATCAATGTAACTGACTGTTTTATCAATGGAAAAAGGCTTTACCTTACTAAAAAGAGAGAGAGAGAGAGTATTAGAATTTATGCAAAAAAAAGGGTGTATGCTCTCATCTTTTCACAAATAAAACATCTCCATTTTATTTTGAACAACTTACCTGTGTGTATTCCACTTTGGTGAAAATCTCCATTTTCTGCTCGAACAACTTGGCCAAGTGACTTTCGAGAAACTGGCTTCTGGCACGATGTGTGTTTGAACTTGTCAGTTTATCTTCGCGCGGATGGCTACGTGAAGAGTTGGTGCTGGTTGTTCCTGCACTATCTGAATGCCGATGCCTTTTTATTACACCGCATGGAAGGATCTGTTTTACTTCTGTTGCTACACCATCCAGCTGTACAATGCAGCAGGCATACATAGAGTCATCAGATGGATAATAAGGATGAATAAATCAACAAGCTAAAATCAAAGCAACGTTTTTGCAACCTAATATCTCTCAACATGCTTCTCATCCCTTAGCTAGTTATGCAAATTAGGAATTTTTAAATAAAAAAGAAAATGGTTTCCTTGATATTTTTACTCTCAAATTTGACTCCACCCAAATCATTCTTGGACAAAGTACAAAAATATCATGTGCAATGATTTTACCTTAATTTATATTAAATGTGAAAGTGTTTATCCTATGGCCAAAATTAAAGTAACTCTCCTCCTAACTGAGCATAGCAAGTAGCTTTCTATTTACTTTAGTAGCTTATACAGAATGAGAATCATTCAGTGTTAGGCTATCAGCTGCAGATAGCAAAGGTTGGTGACCATTGCAAGACAGACAAAAAGTAAATCAAACTTCATTAAAGAAACATGAGGTAGATTTACCTCTTGAAGAAGAAGGTCAACAAACATGTGGACTTCTCGTGGCTCCTTGTGCTATGTGTAAAACAAATTGTTACATGAAAAGAATAATAAAAAGATAGCAGAAGAAGCTTAAATTTAAGTATGAGTTGAATTAAAATATTTCTTTAAGAGTAATGCTGAAGTACCTTGATCCAGTTTGGAGTAGTGAATCTTTTCTTTAATAATACTGAAATCTTTCGGGTCTTCGTATTTATATACTGATCAAACAAAATAAAAATTATTAATTCAAGTATAGGCATACAAAATGCATCATGAATATAACACTGTGTAAACTATGGACAAGAAGAAACAGAATACAAAATGCATCTGACACTCTGCATAAAAACTAAGGACAAGATATAACATACAAGATGTAAGAGTTTCTCGCCAGCAGCTCGGAACAATCGGCAGATCTCTCCAGGTATAAATGCTGGCCCATACTCATACACACGAGCGCCACCACCAGAAAATGAAGCAGCTATTTCCTGCACTCGAGACAAATAAATATGCGAATCAAATCCATGAAAGAAAATGGTTCTTATAATCAGCAATGTGAGATGAAGCCACTTACCTCAGTGATTTTGGGGATGACGCTTTGTTCTATGAAAACAGAAAGCTGAGACAGGACCAGTATAAGTCCAGTGAGCAATTTGTCTGATGATTGTGTAAGGAGGTCAGAATCATTCGATTCTCCAAGAGTACCATTGTTCGTGCTGCTTCCAGAAAGTATAAGAAAATGCTTCTCAAGATTCTGAAAGAACTCTTGAGAACCCTCTTGCACCCAATCTGTTATCAACTCTTTTAACTTCGACAGCAACTCCAGCTTCTCGTCAAAGAACTGCCGCAGTTCCTATTTTTAAAGGCAAACCACGATTATAAGAAAATCCAAAGGTATCAGATGCAGTGTCAATTATTAGGGATGTTGGAGATTGGTAATCTCTGGATAAAAGAGAAGAAGAACATATACCACTAAAAGATTCAAACTACCCTGCATCACTGCTTCCTTGCCTTTCTCTAATACTACTTGCAGATCAAGCGCCTCCTTGTTTTCATTGGATTTAGATTGACTTCCAGCAACAGCATCTGCATGTTCAAAAGAAAATAAAAATTCCAATTAAATTTGATCCAGTTTCAGAAACAGCAAGAAACTGAACAAACAAAGGGGATGGTATACAATATAGTACCTGATATTTCATGTTGAAGATGAGAGAAAGCGATCAAAATATGCTGCTTGATGATGCTACAAGTAGACTGCACACAAAAAGGACCCAGATTAACTAAGAAGACCTTCTGAAATTAATAATTAGTAACTCAAATGGAGAAGCCTAATCAACCTCTAAAGAGGATGCTGGAAGAGCAGCCTCCGGAAGAACCTGATCTATAGCAGTAACATCTTCCCAGATTGTTCCTGGATAAATGAACAAGTAAGATAGAGCAACTCCATTTCCGTATCATTTTGTGCTAGTACATAGCAAACAAAAATAAACGTTTTGCAAGTTCTGCACAGCAATCGCACATTTTCCCTCTTTGCAATTATCACCAACATGTACAAGGTTATTTCCAAATAACAAGGTCTTACAAAATAATCAGGTCCTTAAAAAATGAACAAAAGTGACCATTTCATATTCATGTTCACAGAACCACACTGGAAACCAGTGGCTGCAAAGTAGGAAACTGACACATTAATCATCTTTGAGAGAATGACCATAAAACAGAATCTGATGAAATAAATGTTTCCCACTGTAACCCAAATGCCGGTCTTACTCAAAAATACAATAAGTTTAAAGTCATTCAAGCATCTGAGAAATATTCTGTGTTATAGTTTGGGCAAAAAAAGAAACAATATTCTGATCATGCTCGACATCATTTATTCTATCGCGCTGATCATAGTAATTAAAAATAAAAAATAAATATCTAAAGATTATGTCATATTAACTAGAGAAATACTTACTAAGTAATTCTAGCAGATTAGCCGAGGACATTCTTTTCTTTAACAGGTCCCGTACTACATTATAACGCCTTTTAAGCACAAAAAAGAATAAAAAAATTACAGGGTTAGGATCTCACTCAAGCTGAGAACAACTAAGGTCGTAGGGAGGAGGAAGAGAAGTAAAACTTTAATTAAATAACCTGGAAAACAAACCCTGTGCAAGTTCAATTAGTCTTTGTTCTGAATCTGGGAATATTATAAGATAAGCCTTGAAGGTCTTCGAAATCTCACCAACTGATATCTATCACCGGTCAAAAGGACATGTTAGCAATGAATATTAGCTTTTAAAGTTTAGTTAATACAACCATCGGCACCCCATTTCTTTCATGTATGCTTTAAAATGGCTCACTTGATATCGCAGACTCTAAAAGGGAGGGAGAGAAAAAAAAAAAAAAGTACAGAAACTCAAGCGTCCATAGATGTACAAATTTTGTAACAGTTATATCAATTTTGTAACTTCTACCTCAAATTTGTAATCTATAAATAAATATACATTCTATAAACACTAGGTAGCACTGTAAAAAGTAATGTTGTGCAAAATAAAGCACATTAGTAGTAGCATTTCTTACATCTTTAGACTCGTCCTCTAATTTCAACAGACAATCTTCCAACTTCTCCAGTAAGCTTGTCTTCAGATTGTCAACCTAAGCAAAGCGCATGAATGAAAAAAACAGGTGTCTAAATTTTTCAATTTGGAGTCAATAATGCTAGTTTGAGAACAAATTCTGCCTTTATTGTTTCCATATAGGGTCCAAGCCTACATAAAGGAGGAGGATTGTGACAGGATTGGCAATCCAATCTACGAACCCAGATGTTTCTTTAATAATTACCTCCTGCAACTAAAATCCAAACTTTCTAACTTAAAGAGGGGAGAAAAATAGCACAAACCGGAAAGTTAAGCTGTTTGAGAAGTACTACTGCCTCTGCTCTTGCTTCAATAGGTTCAGAATCTGAATAAAGTTTTTCCTGCAAGAAGTAAGGTAATCATTTCAAATTCAAAACTTAAAACTGCACTGAGTTTGAATTGTTTGAGTGAAGCATGGAAATATGAATTGGTCAGTTGATTCAGATGACAACAATGCAATAATTCAAGTTACCTGAAGGTTCTGGATTACTGTATTGATTGCTTCCTCAGATGCTTTCTTGCATTCTTGGAAGGACGAATCGCCATACACCTGTAAGTCATTCAGAGCCAAGTTAAGCACGAGTCAGATCAGCTGAAACTCATAGTTAGTGAATAGTAATTAGCAGATACCATACCTCAAATATTGGTTTCGCTCCAGTGAAAAACCTCACTGCATCAGCATATGCTTCTGCCTTGATGCATTTGTTCAGACGGGATGGAAGGTCATAGATGAACTACAATTTTGTAAATAGAAGAATGCCACATAAGGTATCAGCAAATAGAGAAAGCTGTATTTTGCTACAAAAGTGAGCAAAGCAGAGATCAGGCATCAGGCAGTAGCTCACTTGAACTTTCCTCAGCAAATTCCTACTCCTATGCAGCTTCTCAATATGCTCCCTTTTCTCAAACAAGGAAGTATTCACCGAATCGCTCTTTGACTGGACAGATGTGATCTTGGCAAGCAGCTGCTCCATATTGGTCTCCATCCCAAGGATATTGGATTTCATCCTCTTGATGGTATCGGTCGCGCTGATAAACTTGTTGTAGTTCTCATAGACAAGCATCTGGAGGTCAGTGTCCAGGTTCTTGATCTCTGCCGCCATCTGCACGTGCTTCTGCAGTAGACCTTCTAAATTCGACTTCTGGACCTGCATTTGATCTCAATTAGATCCAGATCTTGAACCTAAATAGGAGTTCAGAACTGCAAGCGCTGTTCTGATTGGAATTGGATTTGCTATTGAAATGTAGCGAAGGGGAGATTGCTAACGAGGAGGGACATGTAGGAGCTGGGATCGAAGGAGGGCGAGTTGATGGAATCGAGGGAGGAGGCGCTCCGAGGAGAGAGATTGGATGCTGCCGCCGTGGGGGAGGAAGAGACGCCGGAGCCGGAATTGCTGCTGTAGAAACTGGCGAGCAGATCCCGGGTTCTCTTCGCCTTCTCGTCCATCGGGGAGGGAGAAGGGGGACTGCTGCTCACTCCCGCCATTGCTGTTATCGTTGTTGTTGTGCCTCTTGAGTCTTGACTCCTCTCTGGTATGTTTGTTTGTTTGTTTGGTTTGGTTTTGTTTCTCTAGTGTTGTAATCGGCTGCCTCGTCCCGTCCGTCGTACGGTAGATCAGCGACGACGACAGTCGCGAGTCAGGTGGGAGTTGGTCTTGGGACTCACTCCGGAGGTCTAGACTCTAGATCCCCATGTATAAACAGTTTTTAAGTTACTAATGTAATGAATCTGAATTAAAACAATTAACCGTATTTTTATGTAATAAATCAAGTAGCTGTTATTATTAAAATACTTCGAATGAAAAAAAAAAAGTTAATGTTCAAATTATTTTTTGTCAAGTCCAAAATTTTGATCTATGGTTTTCATTAAATTCATTATATAAAAATACTAGGAGATACAAAATTTTCTATTTTTTAAGTTTCTTAAGTTTTTGTTTTGAATTTTTCAAAATGAATCAAAACTATTAACAAAATGGTGTTTGTCTGTACATAGATGTAAAAAAAATCAGAAATAAATACTTAAAAAAATAAAAAAAATGGAAATTTTTTGTATCCCTTATTATTTTCATATATAAATTTAAGAGAGATTTGTATATTTCCCACTCCAAAACCCTCCATTTGTAATTTTGTCACTCAAAACTTGGAAATTGCAAGTTTGCCACTACAAACTTAATAACATTACATTATTTCTATTAATATTTTTGAACGACCAAAATTGCTCTCAATCTCCCTATGCATCCCCCGACAGCCTCCTCGCACGGGGGGGGGGGGGCTGTCGGGGGGTTGCGTGGGGGAGATTGAGGGAATTTGGTCATTCAAAAATTTTAATGGCAATAATGCAATGTTATTAAGTTTGTAGTGGCAAATTTGCAATTTCCAAGTTTGGAGTGGCAAAGTTACGAATGAAGGGTTTTGGAGTGGCAAATATACAAATTTCCCTAAATTTAATGGAAATGATAAATCAAAAGTTCGAATGTGATAAAGTATAATTTAGACTACTAACATTTTCGGAGCGAAATGTAAACGTCACAGTAGTTGTACTCGAAGTTATATGTATAGTTACATAACATACTCAAACTAAATAAACCTAATATTGTAATACACCAATATTATGTGAAGGCTGACTATTTTTTTAATATAAGAAATAAAAAATCTTATTTTAAACCACAAATAAAAAGAATTTATGTTGAAAAAGAGTAAAAACACAATCCGGTGACATGGAGATGATCAACTTAAATTTAGGTTGAATTTATGTAGGACGATATCTAGTACGGGAAAAAGACGAGCTTAAATTGTTTAGTACCAGATGGTACACACAAAGACTCGCTTGTTCTGCGCGTGAGTTTCTTTGTTTCTGTGTAGCAATGTACATCTGGAGATGATCAACTTTTATTTGGAGAGCTTATACAGGAGGCAATGTAGATAGGAAGAAGTATTGTAAATTAACACTTTTAGTACATAAATAATTTTATATGAATAACACTGGAATGGAAAGAAAACTTGCTCAGTTCGTTATAATTCATCTTTCAGATGTATATATGCATTTTTTTTTCTTTTTCCAATTGTTGGTTGAAACAATTTTCAAATTTGAAATGGTATCAGGAATCGCCAAGCTATAGTACTCAATGGGAGGAAGATCGTCAGCACTTGTTTAAAAACTGTTCAATTTGATTTTGTGTCATGTACAATAACTTGATCAAATGAACCTCAGGAAAGGAAATTTTTGTCCCTGATCGATATTATGAAAGAAACGAAACTAATGATCTCATCTTTGTTTTTGATAACGTGGTTATGTTGGTTGTCATGTATATATATCGATTATTTATTTATTTATAAATATGCTACCTAAATTTACAATTATAATCAATCGAAATGAAGTACTGTTGTATATTAAGTACTCTGAAAATTGATGAAAAAATAGAAAAAGAAAAGACGGCAATCAGAGTTGTGACAAAGTACACACTACATAATTGCACAAAACAATGAATGAATGTCTCATTTTAATTCATGACAGGAATTTAAAATTACAAGAGCAAGAAAAGATGAAAGTACTGCTTAAATCCTGACTAAAATAAAAAAGAAAGGAACTGCATATCCTGAATCAGAGTTGTGTGGTTAAAATAGCACTTCACTCCCTAAACAAGAATCAAGAAAGAAACTCAAAGTTGGACAAAAAAATATTTCTGAACCTGCGCCAGACAATGGTTGGCATGATCAAACCCATTCCGCGTTACTTGACTAATGTGCTTGCGGTCACGTCTTCCTTGTCTCAGTGTCTCTTCTGCTTTCACGGAACAAGGGTCGTCGCCAGACACTTTCTACCAGCACGAAGATCTCATCCTCCTTGGCACTGGTCAAGCTGGTGCAAGCTATCTCCATCTGTAGACACCCCTAAATTGCAATATTTCATAATTAATCCAATGTTCATGCCACGTACTTATCAAGGAGAAATATGGAAGGAATTAAAAGGATCTATACATCAGAAATCAAAACATAAATATTATGCTGACCAAAGGTATGTCTTTTCTCTCAACTTATTTCATTCTCAATTAATTATGTTGCGATTTTCCTTTGGTATTTTTTTGGTCTTTTTGTGCTCAGTGTCGACTTTTTTTCTACTTTCTATGTCAATTTAAATGCATGATTTTTGTCATCATGGATTACACTAAAAATAACAATGCTTTAGACGCCTACGGTATTCATTAAAAGTAACAATCATTTATAATACATTTTTGTACTAAAAGTCATTTAGAATACCAAATTATACTCATAAAGTGAATTCAAAATGTGATAGAATTAGCTAGAGGTCTCAGACTCTTGAAATTAACATCATGAAACCAGAATTCAAATTCCCAAGTGTTAGAGAGCTTATGCATGATTATAAAGCCTCAACTTATATTATATCATGTTCCATGGGTCATAATATCTCAGTGCATTTTATAAATCAAGTTCCCATCATAAAAAAAAGTCTTTTTAAAGTCTTTGACCACGTTGGTTTAAGATAATTTTTCAGCACATCAAAATAAACAAGTTTCATCCTATTCAACCATGCAAAATCAAAATCTCATGTCATGATATCAGAGGGGAAGTCACTATTTTCAAATGTAGATCATCTACCCTTATCCAAATTAGTTTATTGCGACAGAAATCAGTCCAAGTGACTTATGGGTCATAACTTTTGGTTCATGAACATAAATAGTTCTTACCAGTGAAAGTGCTTGACTAGAATTTAATTATGGTAGTAGTCAAACGAATTTCAGTATGTGTTAATAAAGATGTGTTGCATACCAAGCATACAAAACTTATATTATTCTTTAAATGCAAGTTAGGATGTCATTATATCATTTGAGAAGCATTTTCAGCAAGTTATTTAGTTTAAAAGTGTAGTGTTTGATTTAAAAAAACCAAGATGATGGGACTATTTGACCCTTGAATAAGTTATTATGAGAAAGGTGTATGCAACCTTATCAGCAATTCAAAGACACTCATGAGCTAAGTTATATATCATGTTTTTATAGGCACCTTGCTTTGTTTCAGAAAATTATATAAAAAAACGTTTCAATACCACATCTTCTCATGTCCTCCTACATAAATATACTTCTGCTATGGATGAGTAGAATTGACATATCAATATACCTATCATCCTCAATAGCTCGTACTTGGTCAAGTAGGACAGAAATTTGTGTTCAAAACTCATAAGTACATATTGTTTTATCCTCTTGGCACCTCTACACAATTGAAGTGACTTGAGATGGCAGATTCAGCAGGATAGGCTGCTGTATGCTACAAATGAGTCCAAGTTTGAACCCTTTTGCACTAGGAAATGGATAAAATATAGTGATAACATTGAAATACAAATTGTAAGGGTCATTAATGAGTTTTCTTTCACTACATGCTAATGTATTGGCAGCTCAAATGATACAACTTCACTCTATATATGCATATCTCTGAGAATGACATTTAAAATGAGAGTTGTTAGCACCCAAGTTCTTTGCATAGATCTTTTACAATAAAAAAAAGGGGACTTGCATTAAACTCGTTAATTGCAAAATAAATATCATAATAACTTTTCACATAGTCCAGAAAATCATTTTATGATGATGAGTGTTGTTAGGATCATTTGGGACAGCAAAAGTTGTTTTTCACTAAACTGTATTCTCAAATAGAATTTTCAGCTCTCTTTTAAGTTAAAATGGCGAGCTAGCATATCAAAGCATTGATTCTTTTGCATAAATGCTTGTCGCTTTGATCAATTAACGTTTCTGATGTTATAAAACTGCAGTTTATGAGTTCATTGTCTCATATTTTGATCATAAAAATATCAAGAAGGTTTATAAACGAATTTAAATGATCTTTGGTGCAGAAAAGTACATGAGATTTCAGTATAAGCACAAATGGCAGATTGGTAGGGCCAACAAAATCCTACTTACAAGTTAACTCAGCTTTATCTTACTGACATCTGAAATTTATCCTGACATTTGCATTGTCTCACACTTTTTTAGACTTCATCCTTGCCCCTTTGACTCGAATATGAACCTTTGCTCACCCACCTTTTCTATGGACTGTGTTAATACTAATTTCTGCTCCAATACTTAATTGGAAAAAAGTATTTTCATGAGTTGTATGTCTTGAACATACATATATGTTACGAAATGAGACATTTTAAATACAAATTTGTTTGAGAGAAAAATCTGAAAATACATATGTATTCATCAATGCTAATAAAAAAAATTATCCTGCATAAACATCTTTTGGTTTGCAATCTTAGAGTTTTAATTCATGCTTATCAAGAGAAAGTCAATTTATTCATGTAGCATGAAACCTAATGATATTTGGTTGCATGATCTTATTTACAAGATTTTGAGTCAAGAAAGTAGCGTCCTGTTATCACAAAAAGCAAATAAACCTATATTTCATAGTTTCATAGAAAAATTGTGCACGAATTTGAATATTCTTGAAACAAAATAAGCATCCAATTAAGAATCTGATTTTGCAGATGGTAGGGGCCAGGAAAGCCTCACTTGCAATTTCTTGCAACTTGATGTTGCAGGGGCTGTCATTTCCGCGAGAAAAATTTGCTATCTGAAAATTTCATCATGATGTGTACTACTTGGCATGCTTAATTAACTTCCAGAAATTGATCCATGAAATATTGGCTCAAATATAAGTGTTGTTCACCACCTTTCTTAGGTGATAATTATACCAAAACACTGAAAATAAAAATGCTTCAAAGAAAGTTTCTGCATTGAAATTTCTGTAATGTATATTAGCAAGTTATATTTCTATGAAAAATACTGTATTTTATGTTGTGAATTCGTGATTTAATTATATAACACATCTAGTGCTTTGTATCCATCTGTTGGCTAGGCTTAGACACCTAGAGTTTTGATGATCATGATATGCACAAGAGATATATTTGTCACCTTGCATGAATTAACAGTACTCTGAAGTACAGCTACAAATTTTACTTCAAACTAGAGCAATTGACCAAGTACTTGATGTACGATTTATGATATTGGGTGTATCCATATTCCTGCTAAAACTTGTGGTGATTTGACATGATATAATCAATTAAAATCTGCCAAGAAAATCAGATTTTTAGCACAAATGGACAGCACGACTCCTGCTGCCGTGTTTCACTTGTATTCTACTCAAATATGATGCTAAGACCTTTTAAATGATCAATTAAAGAGATAAAAAGTCTCTAAAACTCCTGCAATCATAATTTGTCTATTTCTACAGCCGTATAATGATTATAATTCAGTCTATACTTTTCAGATTCTGACTAATGCAGTCAAATGTTGTTTGCTTTTTTCAAATCAGGTTTAAGCATGTGGCAGGACATAAGGGATCAAGTGACCTGCGTGTTTGAGCTGCCAAGTGCATCAACCACACCCTATAAATACCCCCTACCATCTTCACAACTCCTCCATGGCTGGTGAGAGCAAAACAAATACAAAAGAGTGAAGAACATTCAGAGTCCAGTGCAGAAAAGAGAAACAGCAAGAAGTCTAGCTCAGAAAATTATTTTCTTTTGATATATTTTGAGAGAAATTGAGAGAAAATGATAGAGTGACTGATCAATTATAGTGCTCAGTATCCAAGTCCTCAAATCATCCAAAAGCAGCCATCCAAGTCAAGAAGAGTGCCATCATAATTCTCAAACAGCAAGAAACGCTGATCTTCATGACTTGATCCTTTTATTCTATTTTCTGCTCTCTTTTATTGAAACTTTATACATTTTGTAATCTTTGTACTCTGTCTCATTTAAGAAATAATATGTTTTGAAAGCTAGAATTAGTAGAGACCAATTTACGGGTGAGTGTGGTGTCTAACACCTTCCACATTCATAACTGAGACACGAACCTGCTATCCATGGGCTAATAGAGTTTAAATCACAGTTTTTCCCGTCGTTTGACGGGTGGCGACTCCGAAAACATTTCTAAAAATATTGCTAAACAATTCAGTTGAGTCCCGGTATCGTAGCGAGGCAGCTACACCATCAAAACCACGTGGTAAAGGACGAGATGGTTCAAGGCTGAGAACGGCGACATGGTTGGTTGGTTCTAAGTTCAAACTTAATTCTAACAGTAACAAATGAGAATGAGATGATTACTTATCAAGAACTAGAGTAATTAATTGAAAGGGAGAGACAGACAAAGTCTTTAATTTTTTTAATTTATTGTGCTCATTAGCCTTATATATAGAGGCGTTAAATTTATTGTTAGTTACACAATACATAATCATTTGAACCCGGACTACTACACTAATCCTAATTAGTACGTCAATCTTTACTCTCTAAATAGCTTGCTGCCTATGTGTATGTGCTCCAATATTACTTACTTTTCTCGATCGGTTTCTTGTATCATCATCTCAAATTCGGAATGTTCTAGAAGGTTCCGTTTAATTGCTGATATCCGAAATCTGCACAAGAAACATTATTCAATTCAATTAAATCTTGCTTTCTACTTCCCTTTCCAATTTTCTATACATACTACACAAATTACAAAATTAATAAAAAAAACTTTGTGTCGCAAACAACTGCATTTTTTATTCTTAAACAAAATAATTGCCGAAAGTCTGAGATATCTAAGCCATATTCAAGTTTCATAAAAATAAAAAAAACTATAAAATCCAGCATTTAGAGGAAAAAATAAATTAGAGAAGTGGTGTGACTTTTTTGGTTATGAAAGGAATATTGACATGCAAAAAGATTCAAAAAATATACGTATGAGGAGTATAAATTAACCTTGACAAGCCTTTGCTTGACAATAGTTTACAACAATTTGAAAATAACATCTTTACAAAATGATAAAAATTAATTGAAGATTGATTTATAATTGCAAAACTGAACCATTGTAAAAAGTTTGTATTAAACTTTTGCCTTTTTCATTCATATCGAATATGTTACATGTTTATGTTTTGATGTTATGCAATTTTTTTATCTTACATATGGAACTGAGTAATGGAGTTAGACTATTATACTAATGTCAGTATTTCGGATCGAGATGATAATATCTCAAAATTTATGTTATCGTGTCCGAAATCACGATTTGGTACTCAATAAGCTCTTTATAATATATCAAAATTTTTTTATTTTTGAGTTTTCTAAGTATTTGTTTTGAATTTTAGAAAATAACTCATAAATATTAATAAAGAATTGATTTTTGTACATGTTATTTTCAAATATAAAAATAGAAAAAAAATTACAGAAATATTGTTGAACTTATAGATTGATTATATTTCCGATTATATTCAATTTAAGTAACGTATGATAGCTCTTTAAAGATCTCTTAAAATACAACAATAAAAAATGTATAAAATTTTGATAAGCCATGAAACAATGTATATTTGAAAATTGAAAAACTAACATGTCCAAATCAATAATTTGAGGACAAAATGATGAAAATTTCCTCATTTTAGTTGTAAATACAATTAAGCAAAACGATTTAAAAGTTGTTTAAAAAAAAAAAAAGAAATCCATGGTAAATAAACAAATAAAAAGGGTAAACTAAACCGCCGTAGAAGTTGGCCATGGCTCAACCCAATTCATATCCCCTGCTGTACAGCATTATGCAGTTCACAGCGTCAGCCGTTGGATTGCCTTGAGATTCGTGCCAATGCTGATTGCGAGACGATCCAACGGCTGATACTGTGAACTGCACAATGCAGTAATTCAGGGGATGAACACTCGGGACAATCAGTCCCTTCCTTTCTTCCCCGATCAATTGAGATCTCATCATCATCAGTACTACTCTCTCCAATGGCGCTCTTCGCCCCCGCTTCCTCGACCAAATCCATCGCGGTGCCGGCGCTCCTCCTCCTCTCCGCTGCATCGGGGGCGCTCCTGCTCTTCTGCCTCCTCTCCTCTCTGGCGCCCTCCCCCTCCTGCTCCTGCTCCTGCCCCACCACCTCCACCACCACCACCACCGTCACCACCACCACCACCTCCTCCTCGCACAAATCCGTCCCCTCGCTGACGAGCCAGGAGGATATCCGGTGGCTCAAGGACCTGCTGGCGAGGAATTCGTTGGTCGAGGCCCCCTTGTCTCAGGCCGAGTGGCACACCCTTCGCAAGGGGATCAACCCCCGCACGCGCGAGCAGCAGCTTCAGGACCTGTTGAAGTAAGTTGCTTCTGGTGTACTCCTCAATGCATTGTAGTTTTGGAACAAAATGCACAACAATTTTGTACATTTTGTGAATGATTAGAGTGTAAGGCCAGATGCGTGTACTTTATTAGAGGATTTTAGGGGGGAAGTTAATAGTTGTATGCTACTCAGTTCATTGTGTTACTTTCTGTTAGATCTATGTTTTAAGTGTTGACTGACCATTTTATTGCCACGGTGAAGTTTGCGAAAGGTGAAAGTAATGAACTGAAATGCAAATAACATGGAGAGATGTTGTCATCACAGTGATTCCTCTCTAATCCTAACTCATATGCAATCTTTAAAAAAGCCAATTGTTTTACCCGTAAGCCTTGAGTATGGCAATTCTCACCAAGCAATTGAAAATAAATGAAAAAAATAGATATCTTTAAAACTCAACCACCGGAGTAGTGCACGTGCAGACCCTGCACACCATCAGATCATCAAAGAAAGAGCTGGAACAATGTTAATCTCGTGTTATCTAGTATTTTTGCAAATGTTATTCCAATTGATGATTGCATAGTTGGAATAGTGGGGGCAAATGATAAAGTAATGGTACTTTAGGGCTTTCTTGGGCTATTGCCAATGTACACTACTCAAGTTGTGGCTTTTGTGCTTGTAATAGAGTTGAAACTGAATACTGATTCTAAAAATAGAATGCTCTTTACAGTATATATGTTCTCTTATGTGGGTACATTGGACACTTTATATAAATACTACAAAAATTTTCTATTGTAATATGTGCCTTTAATGAACCTTTTTCCATCAGTTACCATGGAATAGCACACTACGAGGGCTTAGAAGCTGAGAACCACACTGCTCTCCCTTGTCCTGGAGAACTGCTAGTGGAGGAGCACCATAGCAACTATGGCGAGCCATGGGCTGGCGGTCGAGATGTGTTTGAATTTCTTGCATCAGCCACCAATCTTTCACCATCTGACATGGTGCTGGAGATTGGTTGCGGGACACTGCGTGTGGGACTTCACTTTATACAGTATGTTGCATAACTTCCATTTCTTAGTTTTCAAAATTGATTGGGTTTTGCACTTGCTAGACAATTTTGCATCTGTTATTTGTACCATATTTCTTGTATTTCCTGAAACAACCCCCAACGTATGTTACAGAATAGCATGTCTGATAACTGTGGTTCTGGGCCCTTCTCTTAATAACACATAATTTTTTTTCTCTCTATCATAATTGATATAAAATCAAGCCAAGTAGGTTTTCTCAGCTTCTAAAATTGTTAATCGGGTCAGAAAGTATTTCCTTGAGTTAATATCGGCAGCTATTGAGTTAATACTCGGTCTTATTTGCAAAATAATTCAGAATGCTAGGCATTAGAGAATATGAGAATTTTTGGGCCCCATATATATGATGTAGTAGATTTGGAAATATAACTTGGAAAAATAAATTTTTTATTCAATTGACATTTTCTAATAATATTACGGTTGTTTGGGTTAACAGGTATCTTGATCCAAACCATTTCCACTGCTTAGAGCGCGATAAACTCTCTTTGATGGCAGCCTTAAGGTATGAGCTCCCCTCGCATGGTCTTTTGCATAAACGGCCTCTTATATTAAAGGGAGAAGATATGGATTTTGCCAAATTTGGAGAAGGGGTCTCTTATGACCTCATATATGCTAGTGCGGTTTTCCTTCACATGCCTGACAAGCTAGTTTGGATTGGATTGGAAAGACTAGTGGGTCGATTGAAACCTGGTAAGGGTCACATTTTTGTTTCACATAATATGAAGTTTTGTAGGAGGTTGGGTGCAGAAGAGTGCAAGAGGCGGCTAACAAATTTGGGTTTAGAATATGTTGGGGTACAAACTCATGATAGCCTTTTGTTTAATCATTATGAAACCTGGTATGAGTTTAAGAGGTCAAAATTGTAGACGATTTGTTAGTGATGATCAAAATATCTATTCCATTTGATGAAGCTTGTGCGAAATATCAATTAAATATCTAAAGCTAAAGTGGGGCAACTTATGGAAGGAATAATCAACAAGTGAGCAAGAGCTATTCCCAGAATTAAGGCGGCATTAGTGATTTCCACCCTATCACAATCTTTGCAGATTTTTGGCTTTGTTATGTTCTAATTTATGTTGTTTGGTCTTCACTAGCTTTTTTGGATTGCATTTTGCAAAGTATTTTGTCTCCTTTTATGCGATTCATAACTAGGCAAAAGGTAAAGTAGGTTGCTGCTCATGAAATTTTTGTGCAATTGTAATGTTAGACTTAGAAATGCAATAGATGGTATGAGGTGCTTGATTCAGTTGCTGTACTAAAACTCTAAAATGCATATTAGATGGTTTATCATTTGCTGAAATATAAGGTATGGTTACTACTATAGTAAATAAGCCTTCTGATTAAATTGTAATGAACTTTAGCTTGATTTTTCTCTACTGGTAGAATGCTGGCACGCATGCTCCAGACTGATCTTATTTCACCTGGTTCTACCTACAATAGCTGACGAGTCGGATTCTAATAATCCAACTTAATCACAGTTCCAATGTTCGTGATTTTCGATGAAAATGAACATTCAAGTTTTGTAAATTGAACAAAAAAAGGGGTTCAAATTTCGTTCAATTATCTTTTCAAGAAAATTCCAAAAAAAAAGGGTTCAGCGAGATATTTACATTTTTTCTCATTAAGTATTAACACGAAAAATGTCTCCTGAAAACTCCAAAATATATGGATTGGGAAAAAAGAAGAGGATATGAGAGCTCTTTTTGAGACGACCGCCGATTATCCTCCACCTCCGCCACCCACTCTTTTCTCACCGCCTTCGCTTCCTCATCAGCCTCCTCCGCCCCACAATGCTCTCTTCTTGCCGGGGTTTTCCACCTATTCTCCGTTCTTCTCCTCTCTTCCTCAATTCTACCCTCCCTCTCTCCATTCTCTCACCGATGGGAGGGACCCTTCTTCTCGCCTGTTTGATCTCTTTGTCAATTTTCTTAATGGCTTTTCTTTGCCGGACCCACAGACAGTTCCACAAACCCAGTGTATTGACCAACGGATTATGCAAGATTCTGAAGCAAGATTGTCAAGATCCCCTGTGGCCACCTCTTCGGACCCTCTATTCCGAAAGTCTACTGCAACTGATCATACGACTCGTCTCAGGCATATCCGTTGTTACAAATGTGGAATGAGGGGCCACAAAGCAAAAGGTTGTACCAGAGACCTTACCTGTTTCGCTTGTTGGAAGACAGGTCACAAAGCTAGCTCTTGTAGCAGTAACTCTTCAGGAAGTGTGAAAACAATTCTTCCCTCTTGAGCGATTAGAGTGAATGAGCGCTGGATAGAAGATTGTGTTGTTATTCAGACATCCGAAGATGCTTCCTCCTCTGTGATAGCAAAGAAACTGAAATTGCTTTATCCGAATCTATCTTGGAAAGTTTCTAGATTAAGTTCACAACGATATCTGGTAAAGACAACAAGAGATTGGCGAAAACAATGGTTAGGAGAGACATTGCAGGTAGATGAAACTTCTTAGAAAATTCTGCCTCCGATCGATGACGACATTGATCCCAGTTCAAGCCTCAAGCAATACTGGGTGATAATCAGTGGAGTACCTATCGCTTATTGGGAGAAAGATAAGATTCAAGAATTGGTGGATGACTTCGCTGATTTGGTGGAAATCGATTGGTATAATATCAAGAAATGGGACTTTAGTTCGTTGAGGGTCAAATTGACGATGGCTGATCAGTCAATGTTGCCACCTCCTCAGATCCGGTACTTGGGCTCCAAGAAGAAGAAAGAGAGGGCAATAGTCATCTCTTTTGAGTTGGAGAAAGGGGGCCACAAAGACAAAGGTACAGTGCTAAGGCGTCAAACTGAGGCTGCTTGGGTGAATACTGGTAAGCAGACGGCGGATGAAGAACATAAAGAGCAAAACATAAGTCAACAGGAGATTGAGGAGTCTTCTCGTTTAGTTCAACATGATATCTCTTCACCAAGTGCTGAGATTGGTTGTAAAGATGTTAAGAGGTCTGGATCTTGTTGCATCAACTATGTAGAGAATTCATTAGAGACAGTTGAAGAGGAAACTTCTACCATTACAGCAGGACGAGTAGATCAAGAGAGATATTCTCCACAAAGAACTATTGAAGTAGTGGCAGATACAATTGACCTTGTACGAGAAGAGGGGGACCTGCCCAGGGAAGAAAACCTGTCTACTCACTCAATTGGTAGGCAAAATGCTGATCAGACTCATTCTTCTGTGGAGGAGAGCACAGCTGCGATAAGATCCCTGAAAGAGTCTTCAGTGCTCTCAATACCTACTGCATTAAACTGCTTGACAGATCTAGATCTGTCCAAAGGATCGCCAACTAAGGGTGATGTTTAGATTCTCAAGGAGATTGAGCAGCCTGTCCGGCGCAGTACCAGAGTTCAACAGAAAGTGCATAAAGCTGCTTATACTGTTGGTACTGACATTCTCACTCTCTTTCCTTTCTCCTCTAAAACTGACAAAGAAGTGTATGCCTTGTTTGCAAAAATTGGGGTCAGCTTGGGTGTTTCTGATCATACCAGATTGTCAACCTTAACCCAGCTCAAACAATTGGAGAAAAAAGAGGTGGATGTAGTCATTCAAAAGTTCCTATCTAGCCTTAATTCTGTCAACTCTGGCTGTACTCAACCCTGGATTGCTCAGATAGTAGATGGGGGCTTAACTATATCCCAATGAATGTGTTGACCTAGAATGTAAAGGATATTGGTGGGTCCAAAACCAAAAGAAAATTGAAGGAGATTCTGATACAAGAGGCAATAAGTAGGGGTGCAGAGAGCAGATTTCTCCGCTAGGTTATTAGATAGTATCAGTGAGACCATTGATTGGTGGAAATGGTCATCAGCATAGGGAGCTTCAATATTAGTGGATCAAACATACTGTACTGAAAACTGGTCAGGGTGGTAAGAGCTCAATTCCTGAAGAGCTTCAATTAAACTCTCTGGTCATGAGATATTTTCTGTTTTGCCTGTGTGGCCTTTTCTTTTCTATTTCTTTGGTTATCAGGTTAGGGTGTGTGGGCGTGTTGCTCTCATCCACTGATCTTAGTTTTTGTTTGCTCTTTTTCTTTTGATTGTTTTGTACAACTTAATTTAAGATTCTTCAATAGAATCGGTAGGCCTTAGCGTCTACTTTTTTCCAAAAAAAAGTATTAACACGAATTTAGTAAAAAAAAAAAGGTCACCGACTTAAAAATTGTGCTGTACTAAAATTAATTCTTCTGTCGATATATTTGATGAAAGAAATATCTAGACAGCTTGGGCTTGCCAACAAATTAGAGAGAGGCAGAAAATGCTGGAAGCAAGAGCAGGACCCATCAGGCCACTAGGACGAACCTTTTTGGTTCATTTGAGTAGTCATTTATCCGCTATTAATTAGAGCGAGCAATTATGGCTTTGTGGTAGTTTCACGTTGAGGGTGTATTTTCTTGTTCACACTTCACTCTCGCTGAAGGACAACGCATAATCAGATTTTTCTCTGCAATCCTTCTTCTACCAAGACTTTTTTTTATTTTAATCAGGTCATTATAAATAGAGGAGGGATCTATTGACAATTCTTATATTGACAATCTTGACAATGAAGTATTTCAAAATTTTGTAAAAATCTATATAAATTCTTGAAAATAGAAAAAACTTTACGGAAGTATTCCTTAACTTATAGATTGATTATATTTCCGATTATATTCAATTTAAGTTATTTTTGATAACCCTTCAAATATCCGTTAAATTATAACCGTTAAAAAATACACAAAATTTCGATAAGCCATCAAACGATGTTCAAATTGATTGAAATTTGAAACACTATCAATCTACAAGTTAAATAATACATCCATAAATTTTTTTCATTTTTAAGATTTTTTATGAATTTCTATAAATTTTTAAAATGTTTCATTGTCAAGATTGTCAAAATAAGCATTGTCAAGGGATCCCTCCTCTTATAAATAATAACAGATTAAGGGCGTATTCGGTTGTTATAGGATTGTGCGGGTTGGGATTTTATGGGTAAGGGAACCCACAAAACAAAAAACGGGAACCCATACACACGAGAATGATAACACATAAACCGTTCAGTCGTACAATAGGAATAATCATGGGAAGCTCATTTTTCTGTTTTAAAATTAGAAAACAATTGTAAAATTTCTTATTGATATTAATTAAAAAGCATGTTCATACAGGCAAAAAATTTAAGACTTGTTAAATAAATCATTAATAAGTTATGTAATTTATTTCATTAAAATAAAAAAAAATTGCTTGACAACTTTTTGCTTGAAATTAATGGTTAGGATGTATATATGTTTTTCAAAAAACTTATGTGATATTGTGATTGAATAATTCCTTCACTTATTGTTGGTGGTAAAGTCATTGACGAAATATAATCAATTGTTTATTTTTGAAGAGCTACGCTAAACCAAATGGGAAAAATTTAATTCGGTATGAGCTGCGATTCAATTTCCCATCAATTAATACATATTTTGTACATAATGGGAAGTTCCCTTGAGTATTGTTTCCCTTGTCCGATTGCCTGCCGAACCCATATGTGAAATAAAACCCACCAACTATTGGCCATCCAAACACGGCCTAATAGTGTATAATATACTACTATTCTCACTTGTGTAATTCACAATTTATGATGCGCAGACTGGAAGCATTCCAGAGAAAACAATCTCTTATTATTACAGACTCAGACTGAGACTGAGACTGAGACTGAGACTCCCTACTAGTCCCGAGTCCCGTCCCGACCCGTCAGTTCATCACAGCTCTGATTGCTACATCTCGATCCTCATTTACTATTCTCACGGGGAGGGGTCCATGGACCATGGTTTCCAACCCAACCCAAGTAAAGTAAAGTACCCAGCTCCCTTTCCACTCTCCAACGCGGGCAATGCCCAATTCCCTCTCGAAGACTGATAAAGAAGTCTGGACTCTGGAACGCTACGTTGAACCTTCAAACCCCTCCCATACCATAACAGAACGGTTAGGGTTAGTTAGTTGTATAAGATAACAGATTGATTAATTGCATCACCGCATCTCATAGGACGTCTAGACTACAAGGAGAAAAACATGGGCCAAGAGGAGAAACCACCAGGAGGAGGAGGAGGAGGAGGACCAGGTACACTTACTACTACTCCTCCTCCCTGTGACTTCTGCAATGATGCACCGGCTGTGGTCTACTGCCGAGCCGACACGGCCAGCCTCTGCCTGCGCTGCGACCGCGAGGTGCACGCTGCCAACACCGTGTCGTGCCGCCACACCCGTGCAATTCTCTGCGATGCCTGCTGTGCGGCCCCTGCAACCTTCTCGTGCTCCTGCCGCGGCTTCCTCTGCTCCAACTGCGACTTCGAGAGCCACGGCGGGGATCATGATCATGCCGTCGGACATGTCAGGCGCGGCTTGGAGGGGTACTCGGGGTGCCCCCTGCCCGCGGAGATGGCGACGCTGGTCGGTGTCGGGGTAGAGGAGTGTGAGAAGGGGAAAGGGGAGGGGTTGGTGGGGGCTGAGAGTAGGTGGGAGATGGATCAGGTTTTTAGGATGGAGGATTTGATTGTTCCTACTACTTGCCATGGATTTCATGCTCTGGATACTACTCCTCTAATCAAGGTATACATATTTTTTATTTTGATGAAAAATCAAGGTATAATTTTAGTATTTTTACCTTATGTATTCCCCCAATTTGTCATCTTCTGCTGTGGAAATTTTGTAATTTGCTGAAACCAACCTAGTTGATTTTCTGTATGAAAAATTTAGCTCATACAAAAGTTTAGCTCATAAAAATTGAGCTATTTGATCTTTGTTTTTTCTATACTAAGATGCATATTCCCTTAGCAAGTAGGTAGTGTTCAAAAGCATCTAAATTCAGGTTGTGTGTAATTGTCAGTTCAGCAAACCCTGAACATGAAGTTGAACTTTCATGTTGGTACTTGGTACTTCAATTTTGTATAACTAGACTAAATATTTGTATTATTTCTTTATGTAGAACCGAAGTCCACCTGTTGGAAGGCATGGCCGCGAGATTTTTCGCCAGATAAGGGAAATAACAAAGTCCGATGCCGCTGACGTTGGTGCTTTCAATGAGGACATAGAGCCGATATCCGAGTTGCTAAACTGGGATTTGAACTATTCTCAGTTCGAGGGGAATTTTGGACTGGATACAACTCAAGACTCTTCAAACATGACAGTTCCTGCCTGTGAGGTAGGATAATGATCTATCAATGTTTTTCAAATTAAAAGCTTCCAGAAATTATTTGATGATTAATTATGTAATGAAGTTTTTGAATGGATGCAATCTTCCATAATAATTCAGTTATGCAAAAGGAACTGATTAATTTCAACTTAGTACCGACTTGGCCCCAATTTTACCAGAAATGGTCCAGTCGAGCATTAAATCAGCTAAGAAAAAAGTGAAAAGATTTTACTTTCTAGAGAGTGTGGATTGAACCAGAATTGTATAAAAAAAAAAACAAATTGTCTAGTCATTTCTGCTGGTACTGGTACCAGGTATTGCATCCTAATACCGTTACAAGGTGGTGCAGCATGATTGTTGACACAACACTTTTTTCAATTTTATTTTTTTCCAATTATATGATACCATTGGATGAAGACATGCTTACTGTGTTTTGCAGGATGGGAAATGGTTTTCTACCAATTCAAATGCCACAACTGATACAGACAGTATGGAAATTCCTTATGAACAGTATCTAGTGAGCACACCTGAGGCCAATCTTTCAAATTTTGTTGACATGGCTGAGATTTGTCCAAATACAAGCCAGGAGAATAACATCCAGAACACTACTACTGCTACTACTGAGCTCGTACATGTGTTACCTGTCAAAAATGGCCCCAATTTTGTTTCAGTAGATCGGGACACTGTTATTTCCCGGTACAAAGAAAAGAGAAAGGCAAGAAGGTGAGTTCAGTATTAATCTCCTGCAAAACCCATTTTTGATATCAGAAACCAGTATGTTGCCTAGTGGTACAACGTATATATTGATAATTTGACATGTATATTGCAGATATGATAAATTGGTTCGGTACGAGTCGAGGAAGGTTCGTGCTGATGGCAGGTTGAGGATAAAAGGTAGGTTCGCAAAAGCCGATCCAGTAAACAATATCTGATCACCATTTTGCAGCATTGCAGTACATATTTACTATTTTGCTGTGATATATAGCTTTGTTTATTTTGTTTTGTATAAAATGTCGAAAGGATTAAGTTCATTAAGATACACTACTATTACGTGTCAGCTTGTATTATGTGGCTGAAATGCTTTTGTAGAGTTGTAATGGTGTTTTCGATTAGTGCATAGACATATGGATGTGTATTATATAGAATTTATACAATTATTTGTTTATAAGTTCTGTAATTATGGCCTATATATGGTTTTTTTTTATTTACTTTTTTGTTGCTTTATTTATCAAAACTTAGTTTTGTTTTACAACTGCGTTGATAAAGCAGTAACTTTTAATCAACCGTCTTTTGTGGACAATGCCTGAAGTTAAATAGCTTTAGGGAGTCCACTGTTAAATATTTCTTTGGAAATTCAACGATATATCTTATAGTTTTAATCAATCTATAAGGTGAGTAAAGGTGCTCCTAGAAACATGGAGCTATCCATATTCTTAACTCAAAAACAATTAAGTTATTTAAAAATAAATCTCAATTTTAGTTATTTTTCTTTAACATATAAACCTTGTGATTCGATACAGAGAGAATATTAACTTTGCAAATAAATTAGTACAAGCTTTTAAGTTATTGTAGTATTGCGTACAAAAAAAAAATAATAAAAACAACTTTTAGTCCTTATAACATAGAGTGCAAATTTCGAAAATAATAGACACAAATACAAATCGGGTTTGTAATATTTAGAGTTTTATAGACAACAAGTGATGTATTCATATTCTATAGTGATGATGATAGCCTGCTATCGAATCTATGGTAGTGGGTCTAACAAAAAAAATTTCCCTAAAAATTAAAAAAATCTCAGCCTTTTAAATTAATCTAACAATGCCGCATTGACTATGACGGTTGAGAATAACGGCAACCGATTTAGACCCAACAAGTGACACAAACATTTCAACAATGTAAATATCGAGTTTTGAAAAAAAGACCTAATTAATGATGAACCAATGAGTTCTTTATTACTATAATCCATATAATCACACAATTGTATGAAATACATGTTTATGTGATATGTATTCATCGATTTTCTCTGATATTTTAGCTAAAGATTAATATATGTAATAAAATGTTATTCTTAAAACACGATTTTGAGTTCCTCAATTTTTTTTTTCCACAAATATCTCATTACACTTCACTTGCTTGATACTTAAAGAATAAAAAGAAAAATGAAACATCACTTGTATTGCATGACAGATCATACAAAACTCCTCTTCCCTTTATCTATGTACAACACTCGTGGCGAGATATACATGCTATACGCACACTGAAATCTATAATGATAATGTAATTAACCTCAATTACAATTAAATTATAGCAAAACTATGAAAAGGGCATTGACATGTACAATCACCTCCAGACATCTATTCCCAAAAGGTCTCTAAAAGTTGACCTGACAAGCCAACCCTTTGCATTTCTAGTTTTTAGTTTCTAGCAATAAGTACCTAATTTACATTGAGTATGTAGTCTATCACTTGGTCTAGGCTCGCCAAGTACTTGTATTAAAAACTTACAAATCTCATGCTATCTACATTTATTTTTTTGTTAAAGATATAGATAGGGGTTATACCAGAAACAAATAGATAGGTATTACACCCGCCACCGCCCACCAGGCACCAGTAGAGATTGGATTACATAATAAAAATCCGATAATAAAAAATGCAACTTACAAAATATATATTTACCGAGATCATATTTCATCATATTCATAGCAACATATTAAAGACATACCAAAGGGCTGTAACCGTATTCATGCCTACATTTTCGTTTGCTCATTCTCATGCCGCATCCTAAATTTTCAAGACAAGTTTCCTCCAGTCTAGACGACTAGACCCATGGATTTAGATTCATCCTAGTTCGAGCACCTCTCCTGCATTTTTTTGTATCTGAAGTCCTTTTTTTTTTTTTTTTTTGAGATAAAATGAGGGTCAAGCCACTCAAATTTAAATGTCTATAAAAGACCTCTCATCTGAATTTCGAACCCGCGACCTCCCACACGGAGAGCGTTGCCCTTAGTCACTAGATCAAATGCTGGTTCTTGCATCTGTAGACCTTGAACAACATTTGGCAAAACCGAAATTGCATATCATCATCAAATTAAAGATCTTATATTGAAACCTAATATTACAACTACCACCTAAATATTAATATGAGGAGTGATTCAATAACCATGGACATTGGTGTCCATGGTGACCATTTTTTAATTTAAGCATAAATTGAAAAATCTAAACCGTTAGATGTACTTTATATTATCTTAATAACATATACATACAAAATGATAAAGTTTTGGCATTGTTTCGATAGTCATCAAAAGAGGAGAAAAAATCATAAAACTTGAACCGTTGATTTTTGTTAGTGCTTGATGCACATGTAAATAGAATAAGAATGATATAATTTTTTGTATACACATAAATATGATATATACAATATATTCTATCAATTAGTTTTGTTATTTAAGAATTTAAAATGTAGTTATTTAAAATTTAATTTCATAGTCACCGATCGGTCACCAAAATCATGGTTATTTGATCCTCCTCTATTAATATATTCCTTTGTGTTCGAGTGGTTCAGATAATTGCCCCACTTACTAACTGAACAATTTACCTCTTTTGAGAGAAATGTAAATCAAGCCATTTATTATATAATAAAAAATGTAATATGCGAAAATTGGACTAATTTCATTTTGTTACTTGTATATAAATATACGATAATGATATGAAGGTGCAGTTCCCGTTCCCAAAGGCCAGATCAGTGATGACTCAAAAACTCCATTGGGCGGTCGGTTGCCTTGCTGGGCCTCTACTCCCTCACCAGTCACCAGACTCAGAGAGAGAGAGAGAGATTTCCCTTCCCGGATTCTCTCATGTCTCAATCCACATCCATCCGTGCATCCACCACAAACTCAACACATAGTCACTCCCTCCCACATACTCCGCTGCCCTCATCCATCATCCATTACACTCTGACTCCCACCCTTTACTCCCATGTCCTTCTCCCTTCTCCCCCCTTCCCCTTCCCTTTCCCTCCCCCCTTCCCCTTCCCCTCCCTCTCATTTCCACCTTCCCTCTACTCTCCACTGCAATTCCAGACCCAACAACCTCAATCTCAAATCCCTATCCCTCTCTAAATCCAAACCAAAACCCTCATGCCACCCAATTCGCTGCTCCGCGTCGGCTCCCTCCCAGACCCAGCCCTCCACCTCCTTCCGAACGAAACCGCCGAGTGAAGTCACCGTCTTAGTCACCGGCGCGACGGGCTACATTGGGAGAGTTGTTGTCCGGGAGCTGCTCAAGCGTGGCCACCGTGTGATCGCTGTTGCCCGCGAGCGGAGTGGCATCCGGGGCCGTGATAGCCGCGATGACACGCTCCGGCGGCTTTCTGGCACCACAGTTTGTTTCTCTGATGTTACTGACCCGGATACTCTTAGCCGGGACCTCGCCTCTTTAGAAGGTATGGTTAATTAGACTGTGTGTAGTGATACTTGTGTTCTGTGCCAGCTTATGTTTAATAGAACCAGTTCCAATTAAAATGTAGGATTTCTGATAACGATCAATTAAATCAAATACAATTTTATAGGTTTATAAATTCGAATGATAACTATTATGCATAATCTAATTAAGGCATATTCCAAAATTCACTTGCATCAAGCTATTGATATGTAACAAAAAGAATAAGATACAATATAGATTTTCCTCGGTAAGTTATTAATAGTAAGCGTTTTACTCGTATTATGAAGGTCTATAAACATGAGAATTTTGTCAAAAGAGAGTACGATGAAATAGAAATTGCAGTTCATTATTTATTTCACGAAAGTTATGAACACAAACATGTACTGCAGGTATCTCCCAGATTGATGCTGCTGTCTGCTGTCTCGCTAGCAGAAATGGTGGCATCAAGGACTCATGGAAAATTGACTATGAGGCAACTAAGAATACGCTAACAGCAGCTCGGAAGAATGGAGCAAACCATTTCGTGTTGCTCTCAGCAATCTGTGTACAAAAACCGCTCCTTGAATTCCAGCGTGCAAAGCTCAAATTTGAGGCAGAATTACAAACAACTGCTGAGACTGACCCAAGTTTCACATACAGTATTGTTCGGCCCACAGCTTTCTTCAAAAGCCTAGGTGGTCAGGTACACATCGGTACTCATGTCATGCTTTTATTAATTGAAATGCTTGCTGTAGCTGTTTCAGGCCCCGGTAATTGATTTGAAAGTCCACGACCAATGTAGTACAAACCACCAGGATGTTGTAGTTCAAGATAGATTTAACCAGGGACATTAGTCACACTATATACTGCATGATACCAGAAAAAAGAAAATGTACACTGTACTTGAGCTGTCCTTACAAAAAGAAACAAAAAAGAGAACCTAACTGCTTGAAATGTGATCTGTTCTCAATGAAGTAATGAAAAAACTATTGGTTTTTTCAGGTGGAGATTGTTAAAGATGGAAAACCGTATGTTATGTTTGGAGATGGGAAACTGTGTGCATGCAAGCCCATAAGTGAGGAAGACCTTGCGTCTTTCATTGCTGATTGTGTTATGGATGAAGATAAATCATGCAAAGTCTTACCAATTGGTGGACCCGGCAAAGCTTTAACACCACTAGAACAAGGAGAGTTACTGTTCCGGCTCCTTGGAAAAGAGCCAAAGTTTTTCAAAGTTCCAATTGAAATCATGGATTTTGTTATCGGTGTACTCGATTTCTTTGCGAAGATATTTCCTGGTTTGGAGGATGCAGCAGAATTCGGTCGCATAGGAAGGTATTATGCCGCTGAGAGTATGCTGGTGTGGGACCCTGAGACAGGAGAGTACAGTGCTGAACAAACACCTAGTTATGGGAAGGATACATTAGAGGATTTCTTTGCAAAGGTTATTAGAGAAGGTATGGCTGGTCAGGAGCTGGGAGAACAAACAATTTTTTAAGCAGCTTAATTATTGTAGCACTACCGGAATTAAAATTGAATTTAGTGAAGAGTTAAAATTCAGCTGTTGTAAACTATGTATAGTGTAAAAGATATGAGTGTGCATATTGGCACCTGTAGATGTTTGGAACTTGCAATAGTCAATATCGATTGCATATATTTTGTTTTATGAATTCACGGCTCCCTAAATGCTACAGTGATTAAAAATAAGTATAAGAAGGAATCATAATAAAACTAAGCTCTAAAATAAATATACAAATTTCCCTAGATTTTTCTAATATTCTTGTACTGGACTGTCAGTTGTTTGCTTAGTTGAACTTGAACATGTTACATGCCTCCAATTCCAATTCCATCCATCTCCATGACATTTTTAATTGAACATAGGCTCTTTACTCTTTAGTGCTGTTTAGTGCTGTAACTGCTGTTTGCTTTAGTGCTAGTATATTTGCTCTCACTCCACACAAAATCCCTTTCCTTCCTAAAGAAGGGAGCAGCAAGCTAGGAAGCTGTTCAATTCAATGGAAGAAGAGACGGATCACGATCATCCTCCACACCGAACAACGATTCTCTTCGTCTACGGAACCCTAAAGAAGGGTTTCCCCAACTACCACATCCTCTCCGCCTTCCTCCCCTCCGGCCACGTCTCCCATCTCTCTCCCTCCGCCGCCGTCACCACAACCCCCTACCCACTAGTCCTACGCGGAGGCGATGTGGAGGAAGAGCGGGAAGAAGGGGATCGAGGAGTACACGGAGGAGATGGCGCTGGAGTATGTTAAGCCCGAGGATAGAGCGCCGCGTATTGGAACGCTGGGGGAGATCATTCGGGCTTTTCTGGGTTCGTGATGGGCTGCCTGATTTGTTTTGTTAATTGTCAGGATTCAAATTTGTTGTCATCAAAATATCAATTGTCTCTTGTTTTAATTATCAAGTACATGTATTTTTAATTAGTTGCTTGCTTTTACAAATTTGAGATTTATGAAGCATAAACATGTTCGATGAAATGCATATGGATATTTTGGTTACTTCCTACTTTAAAGTGAAATTAATTTGTAAACATAAAAAACATGCAAATGAAAATTATTCGGAACATAATAACATAACCAACACATATAGTAATATGCATGCTCATCATTTATTAGTTATTACAAAACACAAAATCCATTGAGCACACCAGTATGATACTAATACGGGCCTGGCGGGCCACCAAAAGGAGGGCAACAAGCTTCGAATAACCAGCAGCAGCACAGGAACCGGCAGCTGAAAAAAGAAAAACAAAATGTCATCCGAGTAAAATTACATCATGCACATGAGAGAATCACAGCACATTTTATAATTAGATCTGTATGTTATGTAACTTCATTCTGCAACGGAACAATTAAACAGAAAACATGTACATATACAGATATACTGGTATTATACATGCGCATTTATTTTTCTTTTTGCTCTTTTATCTTCAACTTACCATGCAGCTAAGCAACCACAAGGGCCACCCAGGGGGCCACCGGGTCCACCGGGTCCAGGACCCCATCCACCCGGTCCTCCAGGGCCTGGCCCTCCCGGTCCTCCCGGCCCCATCTTTCTCCCTCTCTCTTCTTTCTTCTACCCTTCTCTAATTATCAAGTGTTTTCTAGAGTAGTTTGCTCTTAATGTGCTGCTTATTTGGAAGGTGTTGCTTGTGGAAGATGGTGCTTGTGGAGGATGTGGCGCTTAAATAGAAGGTGTGAAGATTATTGGATATGTATTTGGAATTTGAATTCAACTAACAGTCAAAAAGTGTCTGCATCTGATCTTCTTACCTGACAGTGAGTGAACCTAGCTACATCCAAGAATACTGAATTCTGTGTTAGAAGTTGGAAATAAAACAACTTAATACTTTTGAATTTTGATAGTATCTGGGGAACATTTACTTAATGGTTATTATTCTGCTTAAATTTGCCCCAAATTAGAACGAAGTAGGTATCACCACCAGGTTCGGCGAATACGACTGTGACAAAACGAGCTTTCTAGTGGCAAATCGAACAAGTAATCCATGAATTACATCAATTTGGCAAACATCGGACGCTTGACATCTGTGTAAGTTTCACTTGACATTTCTAAATTGCGTTCAGAACGAACAGCACAGGCTGCGCAGCTGCACTGGTGCATCATATAAGCCAAATCTATCAGTCAACCTGAAACTGATCATATATTTGAATCAGGAAGTTTCACTTGAAATTCCCTTTCGTAAATATGATGATTTGAAATTCTGGAAGGAGCAAGCAAATGGCTAAAGTTTTCTACTTTTCTTCACCAATCCAAAGTTTTTGAGTGCACTGTATGATAAATGAAAACAGTACATGTTCCCCTGCAAACATTTCCTGCCAGTTCTTTGGCACAATCATTTCATCTCTGGACAGCAGAAATTGAATCCAAATTAATATGCCATATCATAAAACTGCAAATATTGCAAGAGTTTTTGAATTATCCTTATCCTTACTGTATATAAAAGCATATTAGAAAAAATAACATGAAAAAGCTATCTTCTTCAAATAAGAAACCTGAGCCGTTGATCATTTTCTTGGATAAATTAGAATTATTGATTTATGTTAATGCCCGTTGACGTTAATGTCTTAACCCATTAAAATTTAAGGCCCATATCAATTTCCTCAATATAAGGCTTATTACATATTATCTTAAAAATTTATTATAAGAAATAACAATTTCAACTCAAAGCAACGTGTGTGCTCTTTACTAGTGAGCTTAAAAGCATATTTGCACACTGTTTTGTGATGCTGGAAGGTAATTTTCCTAGCATTCGCTAACTTCTCGTAGAAGTAATCAAATTGGTTTTCTCTTTGCTTATACCAAAGATAATGGGTCTCATCAATAAGCAAGATTAGAAATTATTGTTGGTAAAATGAAGAACTACACTTTCGCCAATAGTTCCCTCGTATGAAACATTGAACTTGTAACGATATTCAATTACTTCTCAAATTAAAGTTGGACCAAGAAGTCTGAAGTATCTGTCAAAAATAACATTTTTCTTGACCTGAAAAAAAAAAAAAAAAAAAAAAAAACTACATGTATATCTTTATGAAGGTTGCAAGTTTATTACATAAATAATTATTATTTATTAAGTTTAGGATCTTCTACTGATATGATTTTTCTAAATAGAAATTGATCGTACAGGATTATTCCGTGTTTACAAATGAAAGATATCTGAATAATAATTAGGTTTTCTCTTAGAAGGCTCTAGGCCCAATATGTATGAGAGTGAGAATGATATAGAACTACTTAATCTAATTACCTCTCTAGTCTTCAACCCAATAACTTTGACATTTTAATATGGAAACATTAAGTGTCACACAATGGACATCCAAAATTTTTTTTATGATTGTAATGGTAACAAATGGGGTTCATTGGGTTCTATTTGTCAGCCTATGTGTTATATCTATGGATGTCCATTATATGAATACTAGGTAACGCTCTTTTAATATATGAACCCCGCAAACATTCATTATTGTGTTATTATTTTCAAATCATCTTTGAAATCCCTAGCATATACAAAAAAAAAAAAAACTCAAAAATGAAAATAATATCATATATCGAGATTTTACTAGCAACTATCTGAATCGACAAAAATCAATCGAATTAAGAATGATTATACATATTTTGAATTTAGAACACGGGAAAGTTCGGTGCTAATTGGAGCACACTAGTTTTACTCTTTAATTGTGCAATCGTACAAATCTCATTTTAGCAATTGAAGATAAATGAGCTATTGATCATACAACTCAAGCAGCGAGCAATGTATCCTTATTTGTATACTACTAGGGAATTGATAAAAGTGTTCAACAAGCGAGCACGCACATTAACAGGTAAGCACACAAGTGTCTGTGTCCAGACGTGTCTGCACGTCTTGTGTTCGCACGTGTTTTAAGCGTAACACACTATATATAATTTTAACATGTCCAAACACGCACGTTTAAACATGTGAACACGTATGCACAACATGCATAGAAATACGTACACAAATATATTTTATACGTAATAATGTATCTATTGTATTATCTTATTTAATGTTTATTTTCCAGACTTCTTTTAGAAAAATAAAGAATACAAAAGAAGTTTTTTTTTTTGAAGCATTTTTCGGATTTTATGATATTTTTAAACTTTTATCTTATTTTTTTCTAAATTTTATTATTCTTATAAATCTTTTAAAGTAAGTTTCCAATATGTTTTAGTAAGTGTTGATATGTGATTACACAAAAACTAATTTATGTGTGCGTGTTTACGGTTTCTGAAAATCCAATACGCATAAAAACACGTTTAAGTACGTCAACACGTGTTGCACGAACTCGTAAAGTATTCAACATGTGAAGTGCTTGCACATAACACGCACGACATATACATTTACCAATTCACTGTGTACTACTCATTTGATTATTCTCGGATCAATTTGAACCTCCATTTGTAGTTGTAGGGTAACTTATGTTGGGTCCTCTGATATTCACAATTTTTTTTCCCGCCAGAAAGTAATTCAATGTGCATGCCATTGCCGGGGGACATTAACTGTAATCACGAGAGCAACACACCAGGAATTAAGCTTCGTCACAGTTTGGTCCCGAAGTAGCTAGGTTAGTACTGTACTTAATTAATAGGGAGAAGAGAACCGCCTGTTCCTCAGACAGACAGTAAAGGGTACCAGTAAAATGACTTCTTCTCGATGTTTCTTTGTTGGTTGGACAGTAGGAAATCCAATGATGCTTGAATGCTTGATTTCGTTCTTGTTCAATGTGTTTCAGTACTGCAGAAAAGAGGACCAGAATCCGCTGCTTTTCTGAAAAGAAAAGCAGAGTCTGCTTTTTCGATTGAACGGTCAGGATCAGTTACTGTACGGATTTCAAAGTAATTCAGTGTTTTTTAACTTTCGGATCAAAAAAAGTAGAGCCTGCTTTTCTTTTTTAGAAAAGCATGTTATCCCGATCCACAGAAAAGATGTGTTTTTTAGTTAACTGTTAAATCCACAGGACATTGAGCTGTTCACTGGCATCCGAACTTATCCGAGCACAACTAAAAAGTTGTATAATAAATAAAATATATATACAAGTTGCATTATAAAACATTATCTGTGCAAATTTCATTATCAAAAGATAATATTTTAACATTATCCGTCTACAATTTATGATCCAGTTATGGTGTTGTTATGCATTGATTATTCAACGAACATCAAATGTATGTATTTGTTTTATTCAAGTAAGACACCAATGTGATTCGTATTATATAATTTATATTACTTACAATTTGATCCAATCTCCAACAAGGAGCCATGCTGAAATGATTTCAAGTGCTTTCAAATATTTTTTTTAGCAGAATTATCCCTAGTAAGTTAATTTCATCAAAGAGACAAAAAAACATGCAAGATGTCGACCTTGCCTAAGTTGCCATGTCTTGGATCACTAAGCAACACAGATATTATATCTGTCAATGACTCATCAAACAGTACTTGTGATTTTATATTATCTTTTTATCTTTTTGTCTTTACTCTGAAATCATATATATACTATTAATAGCTACTCAATTTTGTATTTTTTTTTTTTTTGTTTCTTGGATTTATGAAAAAGATTTTGGTTGGCGTGATGGTTTTATTATTTATGAAATATTAATTAATTAAGATTGCTATTTGCTATTTGCGATGGTTTTAGAAAGGCCACCATAGTCCATAGTATTGGGAAGATTCATTCCATATCGTGTAAGAAAAAGCAGACCAAACAGATACATGATCTAGATTGGTTTTTTTTATTTTTTTTTATTTCAGTTCAATCTAATCTCTAAACACATTAAATCAATGTTATTTAATTACTTTGTTACGAATATATATAGTCTTCTCTTGTCTTTCGTGTAGTGTTAATCAACCTTTTTTTCAACTTAAACTGATCAAATATTCAAAAGATAACACCAAACAATGAGAAACCAAATTAATATTGGGCGCCACACCCCCTAGTTTTGGAATCATTGAAAATCAGCAGCTGTCTCATGAATCATGAATCATGAATCATGAGTCATGACAGAACAAAATTGCGGTCTGCGCTGGCAAATACAACATGATATTGGGTGCAGAAGTGCAGATGAAGGAAGGAAGATGATTGATTGATACCAATTCAAAATGAACAACAATCCTCCTTCCTTCCTCCTATATTCAACTGCCAACATCTCATCTCATATCATATGATATGACATATGTGCCTTGATTGGAGTGGCCGAGGCCGCCCCCCCACCCCCAATAATTGAGAACCAGAGGCTGTGTCTATGTGACTGGGTGCTGATCCCTTGAAGTAGTAGTAGTATATGTTGCAGTTAGTTCATCATAGTTGTTGGGTCGTACCGTGCTGACTCACAGCGGATTCATCAGTTTTCCCTCCCTCCCGCGTCGAACCTGCTGCCACGTGCCATCACTCCCTGTCTCCTGATTTCCCAAACTACCCTCGCTCCCCTTCTCCGCCACCTGCTACCAACCGTAATTTCCCCCAACTTCAGGGGTACTCTACTCTTTCGGACGTTCAGAAACAGCGGACCGCGAAAATTCCAAAACAATCGTCGCGTTTAATGGTGTTACGGAGAACCAAAATTCTATACGGCATGGCGTCGGATGGTCTAAATATCCCTATCTTACACGAATATTGACGAAATCCGACGGATCAGATGATGCACTGTGTGATGCGTAATTGCAGGGGATCAGAGAGCTGTGCAATAGTGGCATTTGCTGTGTGGCTGTGGAGTGTGGATCACCCTGCCACGTCCACGTCCCCTTTTCTTTTCTGTGCTCTTTTTCCCTTTTTTTTTTCTTTTCTATGAGTCTATCCATTCGTTATTTATTCGTTCCTCTTCTACAATACATACATAAATATTCTTCCCTTTCCTCCCAATTCCTAGTCTTCTTCAAACTGAAAAACAACTACCAAACTTCTCATTTCCCTTTTTCACAAGTTCTTATCCTGACACCGCAATTCCAGTGTCCATTCTATTTTCATCTATTTATCGTCTATCCATCTTATCTATCACAGTAGGGGATAATTCAATACCCAGAATCCTAGCTGTACCAAGTTAACAGGTTGATAATTAAAGCTTCAAACTTGGTTGAATTTGAGAGATCCATGGAGGTGAGCTTCTTGGGGCCGAAAATGGTGGAGGTGGCAAAGATGGGGGGTTCCAAGGTCAAGAGATCGGGTTTCTCTGCGCCAGCGCGTGTCGGGTTCCGCCACAAAGGGTCCAATTTTGTGGATTTGGGGCGGAAATGCCGAGTGAATTGGGTCGGGTTGAAGGCGAACCGGGTCGGGTTGAGCGCAATCCGAGCTGAGGTTGCAAAGGAGAAGAACGCAGAGATGTTCAGAAACGAAAAGGTAGAGATGGAAATGCTTTCATTATTATCTTATCTGTTTGTTAGTTGGCAAAAATAAAAATATAAATGATTGAGGGTTGTTTGTGAAATTGAGAAAATTAAGTTGTGCAGATAAGTCCTTACAGAAGTAATATTTACATACAAAGATGGGATCTTTAAAACTTTACTTGTCTGTATGTTTATTTTTGAGCAGCAAGTGACAAGATATTGTTGGGTTGGGTACTTGGGTGTTGGTAGTTGGTGAATGGTCAAGTTCAATCTAAATAAGGTGTAACATAATGACCTGATTTAATTGCTATTTTGCAATGAACTTGCAAAGGTGCAGATTTTTTATGTGCAGAAAAGTAATAGCGTAGAAGGTTTGGTTTGCTATTGAGGGTCCTACCAAAGAGCAATTTTTCTTTGGTGCGCGTCTGCCTCAATGAATTTATGGATAAGACAAATTTCTTTGAGGCCTGTTTTTGTTCCGAACGTCCTGTTCTGCTCCTTGCATATGAAAAACGTTACCCGGATTATTACTTTGTTATTGTTTCTGAATTAATGACATGGAAATAATTTGTCTACATCTAATATGTATGTATACAGTATATACCTAACACTATTTATTTCTCTTTTCTTAATAATTAGTTGCCCATAATTCTGAATTAACTTTGTGAAATTTTGACAATATTCTGAAGGGTCAAGCAAGGAGGCCAGTTGAATTATTCGTCGGGCTGCCGCTAGACACAGTCACTGTTAACAAAACAATCAACCATGAGAGAGCAATCAAAGCCGGCTTGCGGGCCCTGAAGCTCATGGGGGTCCACGGTGTGGAGCTCCCCGTCTTTTGGGGAATCGTACAGCCCAATTCGCCGGATGAATTTGATTGGTCAGCTTACTTGGCTGCTGCTGATATGGCGCGCTGTGCTGGCATGCGTCTCCATGTTTCCCTACATTTAAATGGGTGCAATAAGATGAATGTCTCTTTGCCTAGTTGGGTCTTGCAAGCAGCTAAAACTGATCCAGATATTTTGTTCAAGGATAAATCAGGGGCCATGCATAAGGATTGTTTGTCTTTTGCGGTGGATGAGTTGTCAGTTTTGCATGGGAGAAAACCGGTTGATGTGTTTGAGAGTCTGTTTCGGAGCTTCCAGACAACCTTCAAGGATTACATTGGCTCAACTATAACGGTAATTTCTTGCTAATGTCTTTGCTTTAAACTTAGATCCCTAATTATGAAACATGGTTTAGTTCATGAAATTTTGTGGATTTAGATTTAATAAACTGAATTTCTAGTTCAAGTCTACTATAAACTAAGAGGAAAATTTCAGATATGATCAGAAGCGAGTAGAGATTAAAATAAGCGTTCCAGCGGAAGATGATTTTCTTGCCTTTTGACATTAAAGATTTTGTTTTTGCTAATAATAGTTTAATTTATCCTAATTCACTAGATAAATTCATAAAATAACACTAAATTGAGACTCTTAAATAAGGGCGCCAGCCAAAGATGATTTTCTTGCCTTTTGTGGCTAAAGATTTTGTTTTGCTAATAATAACTTAATTTATCCTAATCCACTAGGTAAATTCATAAAATACCACTAAATTAAGACTCTTAACATATCCAATCATCAACTTAGAAATTTGTTCCAGATACAATGTATTGATGGAAATGTATTGATGGACTTTCCTTAATGTAGACTTTATTTTATAAAAATGGCTACTGTTACGTACTCTGCTACCCATACTAAATAGCTTATATATTTGTCACAGGATATAACAGTAAGCCTCGGGCCTAATGGGGAACTTCGCTACCCATCCTTCCCACCATCCACCAACTCTGACGAGTTCACTGGTGTTGGGGAGTTCAACTGTTATGACAAGTACACCCTTACCCAACTTAAAAAAGCTGCTGAATCAGCTGGCAATCCATTGTGGGGCCTTGCTGGACCTCATGACACACCCAATTACAACGAACAGCCAACCAACTCCAATTTCTTTAAAGACGGGGGTTCATGGGAGACCCCCTATGGCAATTTCTTTCTTTCATGGTACTCCCAACAGCTGCTTAATCACGGAGACCGCCTCCTTTCCATTGCCTCCAACGTGTTTAATGGTTTACCAGTTCAACTGTCAGCAAAAGTTCCCTTGTTACACCAATGGCGTGATATGCGGTCCCGACCGGCTGAACTAACTGCAGGATTCTATAACACTGATGGAAGGGATGGATATGATGCAGTTGCAGAAATGTTCACTAAACATGATTGCATGATGATTATTCCGGGCATGGATGAATTGGGTTCGAACCCAGAGTTGCTCTTAAACCAGATCAAACAAGCATGTGGCAAGCATAACGTCAAGGTTTGTGGAGAGTCGGCACTTGTCAAGAAAGGAACCGACAATTTGGGAAAAATAAGGCAGAATGTGCAAGCGGGTCTGAAGGCCTTTATGTACCAGAGGATGGGTGCTGATTTCTTCTCACCCGAGCACTGGCCACTGTTCAGGGAGTTTGTTAGTAGCATGGAAAGGCCACAACTGGACGCCGATGATTTGCCAGATGACAATGGAGCGCGGCTGTCTCCATCCAGTCTGGAGGCCGGAAATGACAGAAAGATGCAAGCAGCCTGATGAACCGGGTTATTATTATTATTGCAATAATCACTATTTTTCATAACTATTGCAATGACTGTTAATACAAGTAATTAAGTATAATAGGTTTGTTATATGTTTAGTCGGATCGGTAGTAGTGTTTAGATGCGTGTAATAGAGTAGTAGAATATTTACGAGGCGTATTGTTCCGGTATTATTGGTTGTAATCAGGTGATTAAATGAAAATGAAAAATGCTATTGTAATATATGTCAATTATATATTATATTCTAAAATGTTGTTATAGGTGGAGCAGAGCAAGAGCAGAATACGTAAAACGTAATGACAACTGTTAATATATATATATATATATTTGTTTTTTTTCTGTGTGTGTAAATTAAACGTAATGTCTGACACTTGTATCATCGACGCCGATCGAACAAACTAAAACTATTCAAGAATTATAATTGTCACGTATACACACACTAAACCAAAGTAACTAATTTCTACAGCAAAGGATAAAATGCGGTCGGTCATGTTTCCTTTAAGCCAGGAACATCTATTGTACTTGTAGTGCATTTTCAGTAGAGTATTATGCATATATATATGTACGTATTAATTAGTCTCCAACTTTGGTTTAATGCAAATAACGTACGTTATGCACACTTAGAAGGTAAGTATATCTACGACGTAACTTTTCAATTAGTCTAGTATATATATGACGTATCGTACTGGTAGCAATAATATTACATTTTCTAGTGAATGTTGATATCTTGAACATATAAGAGATTTTTGTTAGCACATAATTTAATTTTATTTGATACATTCTTTTCATTTAACACAATAAATAATCTTGCATTTAATGGAAGGTCGCGGGTTTGAAACCTAAATGGGAGCTCTTTTATAGATATTCAAATTTGAATGACTTGACCTTCATCTTTATCTCAAAAAAAAAATATATATATATATATATATATTGCATTTAAATGTCGTTATTATTGGTATTTTATATATATTTAATGGTTACTAATAAAAAGCCTACGCCTTACTTTAGGCTGAAAATTGTTATTTCTTATAATAAACTTTTAAGATAGTATGTAGTGGGCCTCAAATTGCGATAATTTATATGGGTCTTAAATTTTAATGGGCTAAGAATGTCAACGGGCATTAACGCACGCCAGTTTGGGTGGTGATCAATCTAAGTAAACAATCAACGGCTGAGTTTTATTTCTTAGGGAAGATAGATCTTTGATGTAAAAAAATCTAATATGCTTTTATTAGGAGTAAGGATATAATTCCATATCGGGCCTTAATTAATCCAAAATATGAATAATGCGCCCGGTAAGGTCTTCATTAACTATTTCAATTATGTGCAAGCAAGAATTGCTACATGCAGGATGCATGCCTATATATATCTAGGAAAAATGAGATACTTATATTTTGTGATTATAATGTGCACACAATTGATATTAAACATAATAATAAATGCTTACAACGTAATATATATATTAATATTAATTATGCATGTAATGCCTAACTGATTCCTTTAATATATTGTTGCCAGATATTCGTCGTATCATTTTGTTTATTTAAAATTTTGCTCACCCAATAATGCTTCGTGGAAGACTTGAAGTTATTCTGAGATGCTCAAGTAAACAAATATTGAAAAGAGAGCGATGCTGCTATGGATCGGAGAAGAATTTTAACTTTTTGCAAAAATTTTGTGCGCACTAATCTGAACCCTTAATTAGAAAAAGGGTGAAATTGGTAATGCTTCTCCGTTTAACCCTTCCGTTAGTATTGTCTCTGCTTCCGTTAGCCTTCTCCTTCTTCAGTCTTCTCCTTTTGTTGTCTTCCGGATCTAAATTGAAAGAAGAAGGCGATAAAGGAGAACTGGGAGAACCGCTCTAACCATGGTCGCCCCTCTTCCCGTACCTGTCGCCCTCTCCCCCTTCCAGCAGTAACTGAGTTTTCCTCTCCCCCTTCAGTTAGGCTTCTCTTCCGGATTAACATATTCAATTACGAGACTCAGTCACCCGGTACCCAAACTATACACTGGTACCATGTCTCCATACATCACATAATCAAAATTGATTCAAATTGAATTCAAAATTGCATTAAACACGTCAAGCCAACCATGTTCAAGACAAATTTTACAAAAACACGATACATAATTCGAAGAGAAAATTAAATGTAAAATTTTCAGCCGATGCTTGTCAGACTCGAAGAACTCACCAGGTGCGAGTATTTTTCACTGCATCCCTCTCCCATCTAAAACCATGGATGTACTCTCCTTTCTCACACGATCCCAATTCTGTCTTCTGATCTTCTATTGGAGTTGCCAACACCGAGATCTACCCCAGCTCTCCTCCGACGGCTTAGATGAGACAAACTTCGGCACCATGAAGGAAACTCGAAGTCAGCCAGGAGGGTCCAAGCGAAGAGATGAAAGAAGAATGAAAATGAAGCCCAACTGATTGGCCCAGAAACAAGACAATGAAATAAAATAAACTCAGTAAATTTTCGGCCTATAATTTAACTGAGTCTAAAGACAAACAACTTGGCCCAATCACGCATATACAAGATTCCAGAACTCAGCCCAGCAAAGATTCAATAAAAATTGGCCCAAATACACATTAAGATGACTTATTTCGGATTTTCAAATAAAAATATTCTAAAAAATAGTTCCGAACTCCCAAAATTCCAAAATCAATTTTAAAATTCATTTCATCAATTCTACGATTTTTCTGAATAAAAAAAATTTTAATTTTTAAAAATTCAAAATTTCTAGTTCAAATTCAAACTCAAATTCAAAAAGGATAGAAACATAAATTTTCTAAATAAAAGTCAACATTTTCTTATAAATATTTGCCTACACCATTTTTTACAAATTTTAGGAAATTTTATGTTGATCTGAGCACATTATGAAATTTCAAATTGAAAATACAAAAATGCTTTTTCTTATAAATAAATTCAAAAGTGAATAAATAAATATCCAAGTAGCAAAGGTACTTGGACCATGACATTTTCATCCACATTTGTCATTTTATTTGTAAATAATTTCTCATCAAAAACACATTGGAGAATTTTGTGCTCACTTTAGTGCATTTTGAAATCAAATAATATACTGATGTGAAATATCTACTAATAATCCCTAACACAATTTGGTTCGGTTCACAAGCGCATGAACCTACCGTGTAGTATATATGGGGTCGAATCCACAGGGACAACACATAATGCACTGGTTACAATCTAATTTACCGATCTAGACTAATCGATATTCAAGGTTTGCTTTAACTAAATTAATCCTAAAATTGGAACAAGACTAACAACAATTGGTTTGACTCAATTAAACGTGACCTAGGAACTTCGGTTTCGCTATCCCTTGTAGATGCAATTTACTCAATTAATGTTTTTTTATTGAATTGTTGTGAAAGGGTATCAATCAATTGTTGGTACTAAACTACACTTTCATGGCTTAATACTGTACTTAAACTCTCGGATTTCACTATTAAGTGTCTCACCCTACAAGCTTATGTTCATTAAGTTCTTGATACAATTAATCAACTACCAATTCGCACTTCATGTTTAAGTACATCGCACAAGTAATAGTTAATTAATAATAAATTCTCCTAGGTTCATGGTTTCACGGTTAAGTATCTCACCCTAAACCTAATTATGCTTCTTCAATCCAAAACTACAAGTTTTACTTGTCAAATCATAACCCTAGTTTCTAAGATGTCATGCATGGCGATTAAACAATACACAAGCAATTCAACAGAGAAGCAAAATCACAACATAGCATAAGAAAGTATCAATCGAGTAAGATTAACAACTACAAGTTCAAACTACGCCTACATCCCTAGAGAGGGAATTAGTCTATCATGGCTACACGAAAATCACAAGTGTTCATGTCCAAGAAAAGCATAAACAAAGAGAGAGAAGAGAAAGAGAATCAAAACGCTGAGTTTTCCAATCGATCTCTTGCTTCAATCCCTTGATTTCTCTCCAAGATCCTTTCTTTTACCCTAGATCAATTCTAACTTCTCTCCCAAGAATTCCCAGCCTTCCTCCAAAAGGAAGAGACACCCTTTTATAGGCTAGGGCGAAAAATAACCAAAAATAGCACAAAAACTGTCAAAAAACGAAACTGGGTTCATTTGGTCGCCTAGCCTCCAGAGTTGCGTGAAAGATGGGTCGCCCGACCAAAACTTAGTTGGTCGACTGCTTTGCTGTGAAGGTCCAACTTTCGCCTCTTGACTCCGATTTGCGTTCCGCTTGCACCATTGGCTTCCTTTCTTTGTTTCCTACACATGTAAGCAAGGAATTAGTAGTAACTTGAACTTGGCATGAAACAAAGTGAAATTAACTAAAATATAACTAAAATTGGTTAAGTTTGTAAAACGATTCCTATATAAAAATGGTATAAAATACCGACTTATCATATACATGCACACATGTTTTAGCATTTTCCTATTCTTAATCAGAGGTGCATGAAGTTAACAGCTTCAGGGTAATTAACAATGAGGGCTTGCGCTCATTGGAATCCAATATCCCGCAATCACTTGAAAATAATAAAGCCATTGTGCGTGAGTGTTTTGAGAGTGAACGTCTCACCACGTTTACTAGCAAACACAAGTGTACAAGGGTGACCGTGTCCTTTCGCCCCACGAGAACGTTCTTTTCCAAGTGTTCCTCCGTCGGCGGTCCGGAAAGGGTGGCACAATTGCATTTTAGTACTAATTGGAGCGTTATTTGTATCTTAACGCACTCATACTCATTACATAAGTATTTTAATGCGCTTATATGCAATTTTAAGTCATTTGAAACCTGTCTTGGCATTATAATGTGCGCAAACGATGTCAAAATTTATTGAAAACACACACGGCGCAAATATTTAAATGCGTTCAAATTGCAATTTATTGCTATTTCGAGTGTTAATGGAATCTTAACGCACTTATATGCAATTTTAAGTCATTTGAAACCTGTGTTGGGATTATAATGCAAACAAACGAGATCAAAATATATTTAAAACACACACGTGCGCATACATTTGAAACCAGTTTTGACATTATAATGTGCGCAGACGAGGTCAAAATTTATTGAAACACACATGCGCAAACATTTAAATGGGTTCAAATTGCAATTTATTGCTATTTCGAGTGTTATTGAGATCTTAACGCACTTATATGCAATTTTAAGTCATTTGAGACATGTTTTGGCATTATAATGCGCGCAAACGAGGTCAAAATTTATTGAAAACACACACGTGCGCATACATGTAAATGCGTTCAAATTGCAATTTATTGCTATTTCGAGTGTTATTGGGATCTTAACGCACTTATATGCAATTTTAAGTCATTTGAGACATGTTCTGGCATTATAATGCGCGCAAACGAGGTCAATATTTATTGAAACACACACGTGCGCAAACATTTAAATGGGTTCAAATTGCAATTTATTGTTATTTCAAGTGTTATCGGAATCTTAACGCACTTATATGCAATCTTAAGTCATTTGAAACCTGTCTTGGCATTATAATGTGCGCAAACAATGTCAAAATTTATTGAAAACACACACGTGCACAAACATTTAAATGCGTTCAAATTGCAATTTATTGCTATTTCGAGTGTTATTGGGATCTTAACGCATATATGCAATTTTAAGTCATTTGAAACATGTTCTGGCATTATAATGCGCGCAAACAAGGTTAATATTTATTGAAACACACACTTGCGCAAACATTTAAATGGGTTCAAATTGCAATTTATTGCTATTTCGAATGTTATCGGAATCTTAACGCACTTATATGCAATCTTAAGTCATTTGAAACCTGTCTTGGCATTATAATGTGCGCAAACGATGTCAAAATTTATTGAAAACACACACGTGCGCATACATATAAATGCGTTCAAATTGCAATTTATTGCTATTTCGAGAGTTATTGGGATCTTAACGTACTTATATGCAATTTTAGTCATTTGAAACCAGTTTTGCATTATAATGCGCGCAAACGAGGTCAAAATTTATTGTAAACACACATATGTGCTACATTTAATTACGTTCAAATTGCAATTATTGTTACTTCGAGTGTTATTGGGATCTTAACGCTTATATGCAATTTTAAGTCATTTGAAATATTTTTTGGCATTATAATGCGCACAAACGAGGTCAAAATTTATTGAAAACACACACGTGCGCATACATGTAAATTCGTTCAAATTACAATTTGTTGCTATTTCGAGTTTTATTGAGACCTTAACGCATTTATATTTGTTAGATAAGTACTTTAACGTCCTTTATATGCAATTTAAGTTTGGAACCATTTTTTGGGAATTTAAAGTGCGCAAACGTAGTCATAATTGTTTGAAAACACATTTAGATGCATTTGAATGCATTTAGATTGCATTTTAGTACAAATTTGAGTGTTATTTGCATCTTAACGCACTTATATTCATTACATAAGTACTTTAATGCGCTTCAATGCAATTTAAATCATTTAAAATGGGTTTTGGCATTATAATGTGCGCAAACGAGGTCAAAATTTATTAAAACACCCTTGAACGTTTTAAATGTGTTCAAATTGCAATTTATTGTTATTTCGAGTATTATTGAGATCTTAACGCACTTATATGCAATTTAAGTTTGTAACCCATTTTGGAATTATAATGTGCGCAAACGAGGTCCGAATTGATTAAAAAGACACTTAGAGCCTTTGAAATGCGTTCAAATTGCAATTTATTGCTATTTGCAGTGTTATTGGTTATTGGCATCTTTCAATTATATTCATCAGATATGTACTTTAACGCGTTTTAGATGCTATTTAAGCCATTTGAAACCAGTTTTGACATTGTAGCGTGCCCAAACAAGGTCAAAATTTTTTGAAATCACAATAAGAGCCGTTTAAATTGCAGTTTTGAAAACACAACGTGCCCTAACGTCGTATGCGTATATTATAATTCCAAAATTGGTTTCCAACTCAAATTGCATCTAAAGGAGATTAAATTAAAGTACTTGTCTAACAAATATAAGTGTGTTAATATACCAATAACACTCCAAGAAATTTAGATTTGAACGCATTTAGACCTCGTTTTAGTGTGTTTTCAAAAAAAATTTATCTTGTATGCGCATATTATAATGTCAAAACTTGTTTCAAATGACTTAAATTGCATATAAGTGCGGTAAGAACCCAATAACACTTGAAATAGCAATAAATTGCAATTTGAATGCATTTAAATAGATCTGAGCGTGTTTTCAATAAATTTTGAACACGTTTGCGCACATTATAATGCCAAAACTTATTTTAAATAACTTGCATTGAAGCACATCAATAAATACTTATGTAATGAATATAAGTGCGTTAAGATGCAAATAACACTCCAATTAGTACTAAAATGCTATCTAAACGCATTTGAATGGTTGTAAATGTGTTTTCAATAAATTCTAACTATGTTTCCGCACTTAAATTGCCAAAAAATGGTTTCAGATCGCTTAAATTGTATCTGAAGCGCGTTAGAGTACTTATTTATGGAAAGTTAGTGCGTTAAGATGCCAATAACACTCCAAGTATTTACAAAGTAATGTGAACGCATTTCAATGGCTCTAAGTGTGTTTTTGTGCCACTGGTCACTCAGATGAGTATAGGCTTTTAAATTAGCCTAAGTAAACACTCGATCGCAAGCGTACGATCTCGTGTAGTAAAGTCGGGGTCGAACCACAAGGACGGTATTAACTCTAAACTAAACCCTAGTTACAATTCTAAGTCCTAAAATAAATGTTTTTGGTCTTTTTGTATAAAGTGGGGGGGGGGGGGGGGGTTGTCAAAGGTTGATGTTCTAACAGTAGAAGTAGTAAAACAGTAAACAAAAACAGGTAAGACTCGAAAACAGGTAATAAACGGGCGTTCCCAGGGTTTTCAGAATCAGTTTGGTTTCTGGATCAATTGCTTGTGGCCCGCAAGATATCTCTTGCAGATCGCAGAGGATTGGTTAGAGATTCCAACGCTGCAGGTTGCAGACAGTGTTGTAACCTCTGTCTTACACTTTCTACAGGTGCTTGCGGGCCGCAGGATGTTTTTTGCGGTCCACAGGCAACTGATAGAGAGCAGTTTCGGTTTTGGTTCGGTGTTTCGACTCACATTATCAATTCCTATTCAGTTCAGAGTTGGTACTTGGTACAAGTCCCTCAGTTGTCACGTTTTGGTCCTTCTAACACTTCTAATTCAATTGGAATTCGTAGAAATATTTCTAAACTACGTTCAGTTCACTTTTTACTCTAGGATTCGGTTCGACTCTCGTCGAAACTACAATTTCTCCTTTCAGATACTTTTGGACAGAGATTTATCAGCCCAAATTGTGCAAACAACAGTTCTTGGTCAGATGATATAGATGACCGCACCGGATTTGGCCTAATTCGCGGGTTTACCAAACAAACAAGCAAAGTCATAAACACGTTATAATGAAAATCGCAAGTAAACTGAAAACAATGTAAGTCTCAACAACATACAATCAATCCATAAACACAAACGTCATCGTCAACCCTAGAAACTAAAATTCTACTCACTCATGACAAAAGAAAACAAAGCAAATAAAGAAAAGAAAGAGTTCATGATACAAAAGAACCGAAGAAGAACTAGAATCGTCTCGATCTTCAACTTCTCGCGATCGTCCTCTCGAATCTTCTTCGCAAGATGATGAAAACAAGTAAACCCTAGTCTCCTCTTGTCCCCTGGCGGCTGTGTAGAATGAGAGGGTGAAAAAGATGTCCAGAGATGTCTAGAAAACCTAAAAAAACTGCCTTATTTAGGCCAGGGCGTCAAAATAGAAAGTAGTTTGCGCAATAACGGGCTTGTGGCCGGCAAGGTCGTGTCTGCGGCCCGCAGGGTCTTGTCTGCGGCCAGCAGACAGTGCGTTCTAGCGCCATCTTGTCGTTCCGTGCTCCGAATCCCGTCCAAATAGCTCCAAAAGCTCAATTTACCTGAAAATTGGAGAAAAGCACAGAAGTAACTGGAATCTAGACATCTTACTACCTAAATGCATATAAACTTAGGGATTTTAGGCCAAAATAAAGGTGCAAGTCTGGTAAAATGCAGATATGAATGCGGTGCATCAACCACCTTTTCCGGACTGTCGACGGAGGAACGCTTAAAAAAGACATTTCTCGTGGGGAGAAAGGACACGGTCACCCATGTACAAAGGTTTTATTATTTTCAATGGCTCTAACTTTAAGTGTGTTTGTTAGTCAACATTGTGAGGTGTACACTCTCAGACACTCACGCACGAAAGTTTTATTATTTTCAAGTGATTGTGGGGTCTTCGATTCTAATGAGCGCAAGCCCTCATTGTTAATTACCCTGAAGCTGTTAACTTCAGGCACCTCTGATCAAGAATAGAAAAATGCTAAAACATGTATAGAAGTATATCGTTTGAATTTAAAATGCACTAGAGTGAACACAATAAAATGTGTTTTTGATGAGAAACTATTTACAATAAATGACAAATATGCATGAAAAATGTCATGATCCAAGTGTTCTTTGCTACTTGGACATTTATTTGCACACTTTTGAATTTATTTTGAAGAAAAAAAAAAGCATTTTTTGTGTTTTCAATTTAAAATTTCAAAATGTACTCAAATGGGCATAAAATTTCTTAAAATTTGTACAAAATGATGTAGGAAAATATTTAGAAGGAAATGGAGACTTTTATTTTAAAAATTTGGGTTTTTGTCCTTTTTGCAATTTGAATTTCAAATTGAAATTTTGAATTTTTTTAAAAATTTGAAATGTATTTGTACAGAAAAATCATAAAATTTCTTAAATGAATTTTAAAATTGATTTTGTGATTTTTGGAGTTCAAAAACTATTTTTAAAATTTTTTTTTATTTGAAAATCCCGAAATATACAACTTAATCAAGTTTGGGCCATATTCAAAATTGTTTCTGGTTTTGCTGGATTTCGGGCCGAGCTTCAGGCAGATTTATTGGGCTGAATGCTGGGTTTTGGGTTGAGTTACTCATTTTTTGGTGTTTGCAAGACTGGGCCGAATTGGATCATTGAGCCTAACTCGATTTTGTACTTAGATTGGTTAATCAAAGCAGGCCTTTTCTTCTCCTTTCCTTTCACTCAAGCCCAGCCGAATGTTTCAAGCTCATCCATGGCGCTGGCAGGGACTCCATCTCATCCGTCGGAGGGAGAAGGAAACGGATCTCGGTATTTGTGCAACCGTTTGACGATCGGAAAGTTCTATTAGAAGCGTGAGAGAGAGAAGAGTGCATCTGTGGTTTCAGATTAGCTGGAGGTGCCGAGAAAAACACTCGGCAGAGTGAAGAGTTTCGAGCTCTAGTTTCTGAGCCGAATTTCATTTGTCAAATTCACCAGGCCGAGGATGGCCGCGGCGTAGAGGAGAACGTGCAGGCGGTACTTAATTGCCCCCCTCCTCCTCACCCTCCTCGCCGCCCCCATCTCCACCCTCCTCTTCTCCCTGCCCGCCCTCTCCAAGTCCAAGCCCCTGCTCCTCATCCACCGCTTCTTCGCCCTCTCCCTCCTCCTCTTCTTCTTCCTCTGGTACGCCTCTTCCCCCCTCCCCCCTTCCATCCTCCCCACCTGAAGGAACTGTTGCAGAAGAGTTGAGACGAAGACGAAGTTACGTGAAGAGGAGGCGGAGACGAAATGAACGATTCGCTGTAAAATTACGATTTTAACATTTTTCGTCCGTCAGATTTAACGGAGAATTAACAATGCACCTTACATCCAGCCGTCCGATTAATAGAAAATGAAGGGCTCTTATTTGCTTTGATCCATAGAAGAATTAGCCTTGAAAAGAATATACTGACTGGCAGGCAGCCTCATAATTAATCAATTTATCGAACCCTTTTATCTATCTACCGATCCACCGTATTTTTTATGAATAAATATTATTTTTCAGTAATCAACAAATATTATTTTTAGTAAACATTTATATCTTTTCGATCAACATATATTATTTTCTAGTAAACAGATGCACTACGGTTTCAGTAAACATTTATATGAGATAGTTATTTTCTGTTATTTAAAGAAGACCGAAGAATTATATTGGTCCAATTCCAATATATTCCTTCTTATATAATTAGTATTAACATTAGTGATTTAATTAGCATCTTATTAAGTGGGCAGTTTGTGGGCCGCAGGTTCTGAAGTTAGGTTGGACGTCCCATCTCCAATCCATTTGAAGACTAAAGAGAGTACAAATGTACAATACATTTACATTTAATTGCTGTGGCTTACAAGTCATATATGCCAATGCCTCTAAATTATATAATAATGATATATGTATAATTTTTTTATTTTGGAATATATGATAAACCGCTGAAGATATTTGGGAGTTTTTTCTACTTCAATGTTGCTTGAAAGCTTCAATATGTAGCTGTCTTATTTTTCAAATATAGATAAGTTTCTGCATGCATTCATATTTTAACATAATTCATTAGTATTCGCTAATTAATTTATAAAATAAATAAGTACCTTATTTTCTATAAAAAAAAAGGGGGTTATATATTGATGTTTCTTCGACCTAAGCACAAAATATATGTTTTTCTAGTTAGATTTAAGAGTTCCAAAAAAAACAAATATAAATATATATACTCAAACATTTCAAATAAAATAAGTGTACCACTGCAAATCAAATGACACTAAAGTAACAGAGATGCCAAATTGCCAACAGTAACTGCATATGCACCTGAAATGGTGCGCCTGCTCCGTCACACCAGGGCAAGGTGTCCCGGCGTCCCACAGCCCATCATCGGCCGTAAGTTCGCAGTCATTATTTTTGCTCCTGAGGGCTGCCAATAACCGTTCGAAGGAGATCTTGATGAGTAATTGATCATCATGATGTAAGCTCGACGCAGAGTCTCCCGAACCGCTCCTGCTTTCTGTTCCTGATCCTGATGCAGTGAGCCCTTTGGCGCCATTGCTACAGAGTACAGACCCAAAACAGATTTTCTCAGTTTACAACTTTTCTTTGCACCCTTTTATGGTGCCATTACTTTTCTTTGACTAGTAATATGATTCTAAGTGAAATAATTTACTAAAATAACCCGTCAACGACATTACTCCTGCGATAGTTCTACTTTGTCTTGTGATCTTGTACAACAGATTTGCAACAGGCACTTGTGTCATGTAAAACAAAATCAACAGTTCAAATTTAGCCCTAATTTTGTATCAAGCACGCAGCAAAAAAAAAAAATAAACAACAGATATAGTGTGTCCCACAACTTGATACCATGTCATTACAAATGTCACAACAAGTCTCAACTTCAGAGCAACATGCTAAAAAAAAAAAAAAAACAAGGTCAAAGAATAAGGTACAAGAACTCAAACTAGCAAACTGATACAACATCGAAGAGTCACAACCAATCAGGAAGTAATCCTCCCGGGCATCTCAATATCTTGTTTAACATAACCTTAGAAATAATCTTGCATTTCCATGATACAACAAACAAACTAGGTTAAATAATCTAAACTGTTCTCTACCTTCAAGAGCTGACACGATTGAATGGTACAAAGTCAACAAGCAAGCTTCAGTATTATATACAAGAAGTGAACTTGAGAAGAACCAACTTCAGATTTCACTCTATCGGTATTTGGCAGCCTTTGACGCGGTCCTCAGATTGCTTGTATATTAGCCGTACCTATGGTTGGTAACAATTAAATACATTCATTAAATTATTAATGAATTGGGTCCCGGTCATGATTCCCATAATCAACTTGACAGGACCGGTATCAACCAGGATTAAGTATTTAAGCAGACAAATAGTGACAAAGTCGTATTTTATTTATTATTTTTTTTGTTCTAAGCTCCTGACTAAAATGTCTCTGAAAAGTCTATCAAGTTCTTTAATGTTGTCCTTCTTATATCATTATTTTCTTGTTTATACCATAAACATAATCCTTGGTACAGGAACTTCTTACTGTACCTAGTGACTTATTCACAGGCTATTTTGGTGTCGAAGCTACTGAGACAAATGGCAAACGCCTGAAAGGCTGAGATCGGGTAACGGTAATCCATCGTGAACAAGTCCTTGCCGACCTTGCCAAACTGCAATATAACTTTACCATCTTGCTCCTGATTTACAGTCCCGCCCTCCTCAGGTGCAGCCACCAGCTGAAAGTTCTTGACTGATGCCACTGTGACTCGGCCCCTGAAATTCAGGCACCAGCACTGCAGCTGCTCGTGCCAACGAGGTGATTTATTTTTCAAAATTAATTTCTTGGTGTCCTTTTGGTCCGTAAGGGGATTGGTTGTGGAAGTGGAGGGGTCCATTCGAGCTGATTTTGAGCGAAAGAAGGGAAGGGAATGCAAAGAGTCCATATTGAGGCTACTCAAAGGGAAATCAGTTTGGACCGGAGCAGTGCCACCAGGCTTGATACAGGAAGCAGGGATAGAATCCATCACACATTGCATTCTTCTAGGACCCCTGGTTTTAAGAACATGTAAACAAGGTTAATCTAAAAACTGTAGCTGTAATTAATTCTTTTTTTGCATGTCTACTATTTATTTAAATTGTCTCATCCATTATTGAGAACCACACTTTGCAAGTTTATCATATAACAAATCCAAGCATAATCTTTTTGTCAACTACAATATACATACGAGGAGGGATCCATTGACAATGCTTATCTCACCAGTCTTGACAATGAGACTTTTTCAAAAAAAAATGAAAAGGTTCATTAAAAATTTTCCAAAAAAAGAAAACATTTTATACAAGTATTGTTTAACTCAACAGATTAATTAAGTTTTCGATTATATTCGATTCAAGTGAAGTTTAATAACTCTTCAGAACCTCATTAAATTACAACCATTAAAAAGTGTATGAAATTTTGATAAGCCATCAAACAATGTTCAAATTGCTTGAAATTTAAAATACTACCAATTAAGTAAAGAATAAATCCATAAACATTTTTTTCATTTTTAAGTTTTTTTATAATTTTTTTCAACTTTTGAGAAGTCCCACTGTCAAGATTGTCAACATAAGCATTGTCAATATATTCCTCCTCTATACATATATCCTGGTGTTCATTTATTTTCTTACGTTCATTAGAATATTTATTATTATTAGCAACATAATTGAGATCTCATATTAGTTTTACGAGATCACTGGGTTATATCCAGCAGGGTTTCTATAGCTTGAGAGTGTATATTTCATTCTTTTTCTTGATTTTATTTAATGTAGTTAGTAGACTTTTGTACTAGTTGTTTCATTTAATAATGCATTTAATTCATTATTAAATGAAACGAGCAAAATTGCTTCTTTTAAAAAAATGATTTATGTGTATTTTTCAAAAGTGCTGTAATTATCCACAGAACTTCTATCTATGCTCTACTTTGCCTTCTAGTTATCTAACACAGATTGGTAGAAACCTTTGATAAATTCCATAATGAAGATAAACAAAAAAAACCAGAAATTGAAGGTGTGATTATTAAAGTACCTTGAACCGAGAACATTCAGTTCATACGCAATATGAGCCACAGGGTAATTGCCAGCAGGGACTCTAGGGCTCACCTGGTTTGACCCAACCATGCGCATTGACCGGCTCTTTGATACTACGGCACCGGCATATGGTGGATGTGCATCATACACTGTAAATTTTGTTCCCAAGAAGTTTGATCTGTGCAGAAAAATAAATAATAAAATTCAAGTAATTATATAACAAAGTGCTCTCATACATTCATCTATGAATCAGAATTATGGAAGATGAACAACTACATTTCCATGTTTGAAATGTGGCACAAAGCAATTATCTAACTCAAAAGCTCCACAGGGGAAGCTTTTCAGATATAATAAAATATAACTAGGGTATCCCTACACCATCTAATTGGAAAACCAATGTAAGACCAAAGTACTGAGCCAATCCCACCATCAACATTTTATGAAAGATCTTATAAAGGTTTTCCATAAGACATCACCACAACCTACATTGACCATCTTGCTATAATGTCCAAAACATTTGGGACTTGTAGTACTCTCCATTTTGTATTCAAAAGCAATACATTAGTACCTGTTGATAAAGTTCTAGGTATAGCACCTGAATTAGTTCTGTGACAGATTAACTACCAGGCTACGGAGTTATTTAATACGACATAGATGTGTATAACGAAGTCATTAAGTTTGAGAAGTGAATAAAAAATTCTCACCTTAGTTTACCGATATAGGTGCAACTCCCCTTTGACATGTCATCCTTGTTTAAGGAAATTAAGTAATCTGTACAAGTGGGCCGCCGGGCTTTGCGCGCGGCAAACAAGAACTTGCCATCATCAGTCAGTGCTGCAGAAGCATACCATTCACAAATCACAATATAAGTGCATGAAAGCAGATGATGATCAATGAGATTGCAAAGCAACTGGAATTCTTAGGTGTACCTTGTGTTAAACCGAGGTAAAGGTAGTATGTGTGCGTGTTGCGGTTTCTCTTGATGAAGCATTGAAGAGGGAACTCTCTTGGTCCAGGCTAATGACAAACACATAAAGAAATAGAGAAGAACTATTGTTATTTTTCTGAAATCAACTACACAAAATGATATAATTATCTCTAAATGAAATACCCCTTCAAATGGCGTGCACTCCAAAAACCGTCACATATACAACTCCCTTCATAATTTTTTTGAAACAATATCTGTATTAACCTGGCCGTTTCCCCACGTCTCATATGTTCAAAAACAACAAGATAGAAGGAAGGCTCCCACATGGACTCACAAATCATTCCATTATGATAGATTTTAATGATTTGCCATAGTATATATATTTAAGAAGTTATATTTTCCTTTACTGTGACATTTTTCAACAAATTAAACAGTTACCATAGAAGCATGAGCTTATACCCTTTTTATAGTAAAACAAGCAGAGCTCACTGAGACATGGTTAAGACCAGGAAATTCTCTCATGTGGTACCAGTTAAGACTCAAAAACTTTTGGTATCATACCTGCTTGAGTGAAATAGGAAACGTCAGCTTCCCAGAAATCTCCGGAAGCTTCACAATTTCCTTCATGATATCTCTCCAAGAGCGGCAAACACCAGCACAAGCCACTACGTCCTTGCGTGGGGGCCATGACGCCTCTGACTCCTCAATTCTTACCAACACATCACGCAACAGTTCGGGCGGGAGATTGGCCCAGCAACTCTGCTTCAAGGCATCGATTTCCCCAAATGGAGCTGGCTCTTCGTGCACCACCGAGGCACGAAGTGACCTGGAAGACCTCAACCGGAAACTCCCGATCTCGTCCCTCATATCTTGAATCAAAGTTCTGAAAGACATCACCTTTACTCTACTTTCCCCTTTGGGAAACTTCTCCACTGACAGAAAGAGGGTAACAGAAACAGAGGCTAATAAATCTTAACTAGTGCATAATTGGGCGTGATCAGAAAGGCAAAAGTACTACTGAATCGACCCCAATTTCTGTAAGAAAAGATTGGATTTACTGGCACAGTGAGAGACCAAGTATTTTTTTCCCATTTGGGAAAGACCCAACACAGGAAATTGCAATCCGGGCAAGATCTTTGCCCAATTTCTCCAGAATTAGGCACTGAAAGACAGACCCAGTACCTGAACAAGAAGAAATTTCACTCTTTCCTCTTTTCCTTTTTTATTCTTTGCAAGGGAAGTGAGTGGGTGGAGGGGGTCTGGAAGAAAAAAAAAAAAGAAAAGAAAACCCAAAAAAATTCTAAAATTTTCTCACCGAAAAGGGAAGAACAGGAGCTGCAATCAGAGAGAAGAGAGTTAGGTTAGGTTGGAGTTGGGTTGGGTTGAGGTGGAGAAGTTTCTAGGGTTGGTGCTTGGTGGTAGGCAGGGAAGGGGGAAGAGAGAGGTCAAGAGGAGGAGGTAGAAAGAGACAGAGATTTTAGTTGAAAATGAATAATAATAATAATGAAATGAAATGAATTAAATGAATGAATAATCAAAAGCATGTAGAGTATACTCTTAGTTGCATGTCACTCATCCACTCCTCTCATTATTCTGACACACCACAAGCACCTATGTGTTTATTACAGTCGTATAAATGTTCACTCGAAACCGTAGCATATATGTTTACTATAAAATAATATCTATTGATCGAAAAAATATAAATATTTTTTGAAAAGTGATATTTATAAATTGAAAATACGATAAACTGGTGAATTAGTGTAAGAAGGTGGATGCTAGTTCCTACTCTAAATAATTTAGAATTTTAGATGGAACAAAGGTTTGGGCAAAATCTGCTGGCAGAGCAGAAAGACAGACACAGATGGGAACAAAGGTATCCAAGTCCAAGACAACTTGCAGCCTAGAGTGGACCTGGCCTTGCCTTGCCTCATGTCCTGCCCAATCTTATGATCTTATCCACTGTTGTAATGTAATGCAACATAACATGGCCCAGTTTAATGAGGGATAATTAGGGAAGATATTACAATTGTAACAATTATCAGGAGAGTAATACCTAGCGTCTATAAAAAAATTATTCATATCATCTATAAGTTACATTTTAAGATTTTAAGATGTATACATCCATAGTTTATAGATGGATGTATGAACGGTTTTTTAATGGACGTGAGATGTTTCTCTTGTCTGAAGGCTAATCTTTTTGCATGTGTTTTTTTATCATCAAAAGAAAAAATTAAAAAAGTCTTTGCATGTAAAATAAATACGGATGAAAATGGTGTTCAGTTCAGTTCAGACCCTAAAAGCCTAATATTAAGCATTAAGCAAGCTAACTCTGCAATGCAGTTTACTATTTCTCATATGTAATGTAAGATTCAGTTTATTTATTTTCTAACAATCAATTCATTAACTGTAACGTTGGGTTTAGATGTCCGCAATACAGTCTATAGAGTTTGCAGTGTGGAGAATTAATATTTGTAGGGGAGTGTACAAAATAAGTTGCATGTATAATTCATAAAGCCATTTATTATTAATTGTTCCTTTCATTTGTTCCCCCTTATTTGTCCCCCATCAAGATTTTAGTTCAAAATTAAGATTCTTATCTATTATATATTTATTTTTATTCTAAAATTCGGGTCTCACCACTTAATGGTCAAATTTGTTATATCATAGCGTTATGGTAAATAATTGTCCGCGCGAATCTGATGTGTATACCTACTCACCGGGTGTTTAGAGTGGGCAATTTTACAAATTGCCCTTGCTTCCGAAAACTTGAAATGGATTGCCCCTCCCTAAATTTATCAACAAAATGCCCTTCCTTTACCCTTGTTTCCCTTCCCTTCTCTTCACCTAGCCACCCCCATTTCACCTTCCTCATTTATTTAATTAATTTGCTCTTTAATCATGGGTGCTGCAGTAGCTATGAGATATTAAGGAAAAAAACCTACAACATTAGAGTCAAAGGTATGCGTTTTTCATTTTTTTATTTATTTATTTTTTTTTTTTGCTGTATGGATTTTAATTTATTTTTGTACATAGTTGTTGTTATAATAATAATAATAATAATAATAATAATAATAATAATAATAATAATAATAATAATAATAATAATAATAATAATAATAATAATAATAATAATAATTATTATTATTATTATTATTATTATTATTATTATTATTATTATTATTATTATTATTATTATTATTATTATTATTATTATTATTATTATTATTATTATTATTATTATTTGTCTAATTTCTAGGTGAATGTATGTTTTTCATATATATGACTCATTATATTCTTTATATGAAAATAATTTGGGATACAAATTTTTTTTCATTTTTGAAAAATTTTAAGTGTTTGTTTGGAATTTTTTAAAAGTAACTATACAATATTAATAAAATATTCAATGTTTTATGAATAACTTTACAAAATTAAAACAAATACTTAAAAATTTCAAAAGGGAAAAATTTTTGTATTCCACAAGATTTTGATATAAAGAATATAAGGAGTCATTTAAACACAAATTTGAAAATTATTGATACAATTTTGAACTTGAACTCACGGAAGGACTCTGTGGGCCTGTTCGGCATGGAAGGTCAAGTGATGAAGGATCAAAAAGTTAATCTTCACAGAGGAGCTATTGTTCGGTAAGATAGTAGTAGAATCAAGAAGGGTGGATTAATGTGTAGAGATATAAAATATTATTATTTGACAAAGATCTTTTTAAGGTGGAGGCTTGGAGTGGGGTAAAAACAATAAAAGAAATGAAAAAAGGTGGTCCTTGAGGAAGCTGAGGAGGGCTCAATTCTTGGTTGGGGGGGATCAAATTTTAACACTGAGGAGTGCTCTTGATCTGCACTGAGAAACGCTTGAGGAAGGCTAAGGAGCTTTGATCCTTTGCTGCCAAACAGGCTGTGTGAGCTTAGCTCACCGTATATTTACTCGTAATTACAATGTAGGTGAAGGTATACGCAATGAAGCTTCTGGATCCTAGTATTCATGAAGGAAGAATCAAGTGAAATTATTTTGTAATTTTTTCTTTTTAATTTCCTTTGAGAAATTACCAAAAAAATGTTGGCCAATGAATAGATGATGAAAGAAAATTTTTTGAGTATTTGGTAATTAGAAAATATTGTTGTTTAAAATTAAAGTGCATTCATTATATATAGTTTGTTATATTAATTATTAAGTAGGGCTCATGTAATTAGATTTTCTTTCACTATTAACTTCCTTTACAAAAAAAATAAGATGATGTGAGGGGAAGGGAAGGAGAAAAGGGGCCAAAGGGCACGTTGTTGAAAATTTTAGACGCAAGGGTAATTTGTTTCAAAATTTCATAAGAGCGGGCAATTTGTAAAAATGCCCGTTTAAAGTTTCTATTATGGGGTGTTCATAGTCGATACATCAGGTGTTCATATCTACCCGTCCGACATTATGAGTAGGACGTCCAAGATTCCGCGGGCTGGTGAAAGATTCTGTATAGGACGTGTTCTAGATTCCGTTCTGGTGAATGACTGTTCGCCTTGAGTATTCATACAATGTATTGTCGGGTGTTCATATCTGTTACATCAAGGTGTTCATACCTTATGCATAAGAGGGATACATTTAAGGAGGATTTTTCTTGACAAACAGTTAGCATACCTCTTATTATTAAGTTGCATGTATTTTGTATATTAAAAGACAACATTCATTACATATGCAAACAGTATTTGATAATTATTATCTTTGAGTTACATTTAAAAACTTCAAAATAAATACTAAAAGCCTCCCAAAATATATATATTTTTTTTTTGTATTCCTTATTTTTATATGAAGAATTTATTGAACACCATAAATCGAGCTTTCAGACATGGTAATCTATATTTTTGAGGGGTTTGGATAATAATCTAGATCTAGATACAAATTTTGACATAAAAAAATTATGGAGTCTGAATCAAATTTTTATATATTTTTCCATTAAGCTCATAGAAAATTTTGGTGCCTTTGTATATAACTGACGCATAGTTTGCAGGAGTGATTATCAAAAGTTGAAACCTCGAAATATAATTAGTCACAACTAAAAAAATTAAAGGCCTCTCATAGCATTATCCCGATATATATATTTTATTCATTATCCGTGCAATTAAACTTACAAAAAGTTGTATACTTAAAAATCTTTGTAAGTAATTCCTATACAGATCATTTTTTATATTTAAGAAAAAAAATATATATAAGAGGTAAAGTAGATACTTTTACTTGGTCTTCTTTTTAAAATAAAATAAGGCCAGAAACGAGAAAAACAAAATTATTCTTTTAGTGCTTTCACTGGGAGCACTAAAATAAAGTTGTGATGTATGAATAATAATAATTTTGTCCCAATTTTTTTTGTTGGAGACACTTGTGGACTGGAACAAAACTGTTGATTGGTTGCTCGACAAAAGGAGAAGATACTTGTCTAAATAATAGCTCATGCCACTAAAAAAAAAAGATAATTATAGCCTTGTGCGCGTTAGACGTGTCAAATGGAATATTTAAGATGTCAATAACTCAATATATATCATTTGAAGTTTTCTAGTGGATGTCATTGACTTAGCTACAAAAAAAAAAATAAATAAATAAAAAATCATAGATTCTATCTATTTATAATTTATAATTCAGCTAATAAGTGGGGCTATGGTTGCATAATAATCTCCAAAACAAAAATATCAAGATTTTTATCTCAAAAAAATATCAAGATTTTAAAACTTAAAGAATAATAAAATAGTCAAAAAGAGAGAACCCCAAATTGGACATACACAAAGGGAAAATTATGAGATTCTCCAAAATCATTGCCCCACTGATGCCCCAACTACCCTTGACAAAAGGGAACCTTTAAGAGCTCCATTCGTGGGGTCATTGTGTCAGTGAGGAATTGAGGACATCACTCAAGCCCTCTCATTTTACTCAAAATATGATTTTGTATTGGTTAATTAAGATGTGTGCATTTCATATGTAAGCATCAAGCAGATTAAGTGCCAAAAAGGTATCCTTTTCTTTGACACCTTAATGCAAAACGTATGCCAATATATCTGTTTGCATGAAAGTTGTGGTATCTTTTACAATTAGTACCAAAAAAACTGACTAGTTAAATTAAGTTTCTAATTTATTTAGATGTTAATATTCGATATTATTAAAACGATAGACATGCATAGTGTTATTTATTAATTTATTTATCCTAATTTCTTATTTTATCATGGAAAATATTTTGTCTCTTTCAAGATTATCATGAGTGGCCTTATAAATTGTCTCCTTCAAAACTTGGATGTATATATTTGGAGGAAAAAAAAATACAAGAAGAGCCCAATTGGAACTTGGAAGCATAAATATCAACAGAAGTACCACAACCTTTTTCTATTTTATGTAGAGAATTGCTACCGACAATTAGAAATGAACTAATTTGCTATTTAGCTTCTATATTATCACACTGGGCTAGAAACTGGCCCAAAGTGGGCTCATGCTTTAACAGGCCTTGTCCAGAATGATTAGATAGCCTCCTGTCCTGTGTTATGAAATAAACTGGTTGGTACTCTGGTTCTTGTTTTCTTTTGTCATGTAATCAATAAATTGTCTGAACTGAAATTGAATCAGAGGTCAGGTGATAATTTATTGTTCAAATCAGCCATATGCATATGGATCCATGTTCATAGTGAGTCCCATTAATAACATTGTTAATTTCCAAATTCCAATAAATAATCTAAGCATGTCATGTCTCTTTGGTGTAGTCAATGTATGTTTAAAATTCAAATCTGATTGTCTTAATCTTTCTCATTACTAAGAGCAATTGAAGTGTACTAATAAATGAGTGTACTCCTTTTTGGATCAATGCAGCTATTTTGGTTCAAATTTTCAATATCATTTATAAAAAAAAAAAAGAGGGTATTCGACTGCGACTGCGAACGTCAGCTTCTATCCATGGTCCATGGAAAGACTTTTCTCAAAGGAAATGAAATAGAGAGGAAAAAGATTTCCCTTTACCAGCATTCAGAACTGATCAGAAGATAGGATTCACATGAAGTCCACCAAAATTTAATTTCATGAAATGGATACCTCTAGCATAAACTTTATTACTCCCTATCCATCTACCATTCTACCCCAGTTTGTAATGTTTCCTGAAAACAGAAGAACTGGAAAAGTTTCTGTAACAATGTAACATCTTTCTTTTTTTCCTTGTTGCAATTTGAGTTGTGTTATTTCTCAAATGCATTTTTTTGGCAATGAAAAGTCCCAACATGAACTTTGAATTACAGTTCGCAATTCATTGATGCATCTGATGCTGATTTGACAGAAGATTGTTACTTTTTTTTGAGATAAAGATGAGGGTCAAGCCACTCAAATTTGAAATTTGATTGAAGATTGTTACCTTAAATCCTAGTTATGCATACTGATGAAAATAATCTGTGATGTGAAAATGCACAATTTGATCACAATTCATCTGCTATTGTAGGTTTCTTATTTTGCTATTACATATGCAACTCAAGCCTGTCCCATTAAGACTGCAACAATTTGCGTAAGAACGCAGTCTCGATCACTTTGACACAGATGCACGGCTAAAAGGAATGTTCAAGAATGACGACTCTTAAGGATTGAGTTAACCGATAATCTGACAGTTCACAACTAAACACAATAAGATCTAATAGATATTCAGATTGCAAGTGTTTAATACCAAAAGTACTTTAAAAATTTTACAGTATTTTCTTCTTTTTCTTGTTTTCTTTTTTTCAGAAACTGAGATTCTTTTATGGTACAAACCACACAAAAACCAAGAAAAGGAAAAAAAAAAACATTCTGCTTGATTTTGACAAGGCAATTATATCTTGGAGCAGTCCTATTATTCTGTATTAAGGAAACTATAATTTACAACTACACCTAAAAGATCTGCTATTGTCATACCTAGCACCAAAACTGTGCAATTCCCCTAAATTCACACAAAACTTGCATTTGTTTTACATATAATCTCCCAAATCCGCTGGAGGGTAATTAAGTGTTCCTCTTGCTTCCAGAGACATAAAACTTTCATACGGTAGCCGTATAAGTTTCAAATCCCCACCAAAAAGTCAAAAATGACAGCTCCACACACCTTGATGTGTTGTGAAGACTTTGTTCTCTAGTAGCCGCCGTGAAGACTTTGTTCAGTTGGCGAACCGGGTACGTAGGGAGCAAATCCACGGCCCCCAAATACTGGGCGCATTATCGCATCATCAAATTTACGCCAGTAGAAATGCACTGTTTTTGCTGGTTTTGTCAGAAGCATGCGGATGCTTGACGGGCGGTGGAGTGGAAGCAGGTCCCCAAATTCAAGATCAGAACCATGAAGGCTGCTTAATAGAGGTGCACTGAGTAACTTCGGTGATGAAGGTTCGGAGTTGTTGTCAGAAATGTGTTTTGATTTTGGAAGGAGCAGCTGTATTAGGGGTTTTGTCATGAGACCGAAAACCTGAAACACAATTTGCATTGTCATTCATGTTTGGTAAACACACAATTGAAGCACTGATTTATATTTGCAAATAGAATTAATATTTACATTTGACATATGTTACGTGATCTAGCAGGCATCTAAAAGTGTAGAATAATAGACAAAGAAAAGGATATCTTACCACAGTGCTGAAAAGAACAACAGTTATGGTGCTAGTAATCATAATTGCGTTGCCACGAATTGCTGTGTGCCCAGATCTTGCAAACTGAAAAACGGAAAATCGTTTTTGATACTTAGTTCCCAAAAGTTTCAAATATATCAGAACTAGATTATTTTACAACATTACTGCATGACTTCAGCTGTAAATTAGCTCAATTCTGTGTGGATGGATCTTGTATCAAGGTTGACAAGTTCATTTTATTGCAATCAATTTCTCCATTTTTGACCTCTTAATCCATACTGATAATTTTCTGAATTGCACAATTAATGTTAGATTCAATTGTTGTTTAAGGAGTCTGTCTGGTATTTTAACAATTTTTTATATCCACAAAAGAATTTTGTATTAATTAAGCCTAATTCAAGCTCTAGCTTACTTTCGTAGAGTATTTTTATTTTACCTTATTGTAAGCAAGGGCAATCGAAACAGCGCCTCTCATCAGACCAGCCCACCATATTATAATCTGTTCAGGAATATATATATTACATTGGTTTACCAGTACAGTATAAAGAGAGCAAAAAACAAAATTAATTAAGTGAATCATACTTGTTTGCGGAAGCTGATTTTTTCATCTGGATTGCGCTTCGTCAGATTTGACAAGAAGGAGAGAGGGAAAACAAACGCCGCTCTACCAACCAGAACTAAAGAGAGCAATATTGCACTAACTCCAACTGAATTTGCAGGGCTGAATATTACATGGAAAATAATCAGAATATCAGACATCGATACCAGCAAGGTATGCATGTATAGCAGGATTCAGGCTTGCCGAGAAGGCAAAGTTATTGGAATTTTTACAAGAATGATGCATATATGGAAAAGAGAATTTACCTGTCACTTGCAATTGTCCATTTTTCCATGTCAAGTGCATCCATGCCAACATAAAGGAAGAGAAATGTCTCGGCAATAAATGATAACGTTGCAAATATATGCCTATATATAAGCAAATCGAGTTAAAATAATAAAAATGGTACCAACAAATTGAAAAAGAAAATCCATTCGGAAGATAACGATTGCATCAGGAAACAAATCTACATGCAGAAGGAGAGTCTCTGATAGCAGTAAACTCAAATGATGTAGTATAGAGAAAACACAATAGAGTTGACCAGAAAGAGGAAAAGTTAAAAGAAAAGTAGCTTACTTGGTGGTGACTCTCGAGCTCTCAGTAACATTATGCCAAGTATAGTGAGACATCACTATTCCACAGAAAAACACTGTCAAGATGCTGCTCAAACTCGACAACTGCAGTAATGAAAACAAATTAAGTAGATTGTCAGAAAATGGCAATTTTACATTTTTTTCTCATAATTAAAGTTCATAATAACAGCTAAACTCACTTCAGCTAGCATATATGAGAGGTAAGCCATGAGCATCATTAGTCCCACCTCACGATCGGTGGAATGCCTGAAATTGATAGCTTAGCAGGTAAATGTTTATAATCCACACCAATAATTCAAAACGTCTAAGCTTGCAATTTGCGACTCGGTAATGCTATGTATTAGCCAGGATACTATTTAGGATGTTTCTTCTTTCAATTTTCTTTGTGGCAGCCCATTGGAAAATTATTAGAGATGAAAGTGCGTTCCGCTCATTAAGATATGGTATCCATTACAGGTTTGTACCAGTACAATCCAATCTGTATTACGTATCTCATTGCAACTGTCTGCATATTATAGAGTAAATAACAATGCACAAATTTCTGTTATATAACAAACCTTCCAAAATAAAGTTTCTTGATTACGTATGCACTGAGCAATCCAATCTACACAAAAAAAAAAAAAAAATAGATCAAAGATCAGTTAGTTTATCTTTGCAAACAACAGGGAAATTTCAACTATAAGTTCGGGGTATTACGGTCATCTTAATATTAGACATTTAGACATATAAATAATTTCCACTCACAAATACTCCGAGAAAGGTGCTACTGAGGATCAAATAGAAGAAATTCATGGCGAACTTGAACAATTCTGAAGGGTCAATATGATTAAGGTCGAAATTCTGAAGCGCATTAAACAGCACCACCGATGTAGCATCATTCACGACCCCTTCACCAAATACAATACTGTAGAGGAAAGGTGTCTCGTCTGGGCTCAGTACCTTTTTTTTTTTTAAAGAAATTAATCACAATTAGTATAATTAAGAAGAATGGAAGATGGATCGTAGATTCTTCAAAGCCTTTTAAATCACTTTCATAATGTTTCAATGCAGCCAGATGAATTTCAAAGCTCGTATAGGTCATGATGAAATTTTCAAATTTATACTGGTAAACTGTATAAAATTGTAAAAGGCCATGAGAGTATGAACCTGTAATGTGCAGACCGAGTCTGTCGCAGAAAATATTGCACCAACGGCTGAAAACAGTACAGAAAATAAACAATAAAATTAGTATGATATAGCACTAAACATTACACAAATTACTAAAGAGAAGTTGACATAGAAAATGTACCAAGCAAATCTCCGACATCAAGGTCACCGATATCCATGTACCTGAATAACCAGATAGCCCCTATCAACAACAATAGCATAATCAGACAAGTCAGATGATAAAGGAAACTTTGAAATACTCGAGCTAACAAACGAATGATAACGATTTGCACATACCAAAAGAGATAGTGAAGAAGGAGATTAGAGTTCCGACGGCACCAAACAGCGTAATCGTCATGAAATTGTGGAAGAACTGCTTCTTCTTTACTTGGAACCTGAATTCACATAAAACATGGCTTTAAAATTTAAATGAGGAGACATTTATTTGCAGAAGTTGCAGTTTCTGTTTGTTTTCCATGTAAATGATAATAGGCAGAGTTACAAGGGAGTAAGAACAAAAGTACAAAACAAAATCCTATTGGAATTATAAATTATTGCAGATGCTTTTGAATTGATCAAACAAAACTGAGAAGAAGGGGAAATGAAATCTCTCTGTTTTGTCCAGATTGGTAATCATAAACAGTACTTTTTTTTATATTTATCTAACCATGAATGAAATGATGAGATTAGTACAACAAGAGGGAGCACTCAGCACTCAGCCAGTGAAGCACATGCAGGCAATTATTAGCCAACAGGGAACAACCAAATATGTCAAATTGTATTTTAAACCAAACCAGCTTAAAAAAACCAAATGCCACTTCACCCAGAATCAAATTCAATTAGATTAGAATTGTCAATTCAGCAACTAAATTAAGAACATAACATGGTGGCAATTACATACATACCAATATATACAAAAAGTTGACAAATTTATGAACCCGTGAATTCAGAAAGATGGCAACTTTGATGGTAAAAAAAAAAAAAAAAAAAAAGAACCAAAAATGGTGAATTAGAAACTGACCCAGCATTGAATATAATTGGTGGGAGGAGATAGATGAAGAACAGGTCTTCACTGAAAACAAAAATATGAGAGCTTTTTCCTTTTGTTGTCAGCAAGATAATCACACCAATACACAATCCCTGAATCCAATAAAAAAAAACAAGCAAGAAATTCATAACATGAACAAATTAGAAAAGAGAAAAAGGGAAGCAAATCAAATCAATCGATTGCTTAATTACGATGAACAGCGCGGTGATCGACTCGTTCATCCATTTGGTCTCCTCCAGCAGATGCCCGATCACGATGCAGGCGCAGAGCAGCACGATGAACAGGTTGATGGATACCACGGAGGCATGATCCGAGGTCATAGAAAGGATGCCCAGCCGGGCGAGCTGAGCTCCCAGATCGAAACCCATCTCTCGGAATCCAGACTTCGACACAGAACAAAACAGAGCGGCGCCGAAGAAACTTCTTTTATAGATATATCTTCCTCTTTTTTTCAGAAATAATTTCTTAATTCTGAGACCTCCTGTTGCCCAACAAGGAACACCTCCGAATTGGGTCTCTCAATTCAGGAAATGTTCCTCCTCCGAAATCCAAATCCGTCTTCTTTGGGTACAGGAGTTTTCTAAAGAAAGGGAGAATGAAGAATTGGGATTTCAAGAGGGCGTTTGATATGAAAGAAAGAAAGATGGCTTCTTTTTTCTCTTCTCTTTTCTGTGTCCTTTGAGCTTTGCGGGAGGGATAGCTCCAAATATATATGCGCTGTTGCATGTTGCTCTTCCTAAAATTTGAATATACAGCCTATACTTTTCACTCTTTTTTTTTATTCTTTCTTTTAAAATTTATGAATGAATTAATTAATTAATTAATATATGGTCTAATATTGACCTCCTGGTCCCACTAATATAACTATATAACTCGGCAAGATTTAATTGTTGTTTTTTTTTTTAATTTTTATGCTTCTATTTGCAAACTTTTGATGATAATAATATATATTTGATGCAAAAAAAAGTGCATTATTATTCTATGGATATTGTATTAATACTTTTATGTAATTATTTGTAGACTTCTACTAATAATTCTCTCTTTCCCAGAAATTAAAAAAAGTATATTATTTGAAGCTTTTGGAGGAATGCTATTTTGTTATTCAAATTGAATTAGCCTTGTATATAACCGGTTCACATTCTATGTGTGCTCAGTACAGTAATTTTGGACATCTTTTTTTTTTTAGTTCAAGTTATATTTGTATAAAGTTTGATGTATTTTAAAATTTTAATCTATCGAATTATAGATGAACCTGATTGGTATAGAGAGTAGATTTGATTTGTACTTAAAATTATTAGAAATATATAACAAGAACGAGTTGGACTCAACTGGATCCAGGAAAGATCTACGTACCCAAAGAGCTTAAAATAATCAACATAGATCCATATTCGTTTCTTAATTAATTTGAAATCATGAGGTGAACCTTCTTCTTAATTATCAAGTAATAAAATATTTGGAAATTAATTGCGTTGGATGTTGGTAAATTTATCGTGATTTAAACATATGACATGATTTGACATGTATAAGAAATTATACTTTAAAAAATGTTGTGTATGATATATATCATGTTAATTGTTAAGTAACGTTGAAAAAGAAAATGTGATGGCAGTAGAAACTTATTTTAAATTAAATACATGACATGCAAATCATATGTATATGTGATAAACATAAAACGTCAAATTTGGACATGTGAAAAGAAAACAACACAAAATAATTTTATGCCATTAGAGACTGAAAATTCTATTTACAATTTAGACTAAATAAAATTTCCAATAACAAAAAAATTATTTATCACCAATTTGAGTTGAACAAGTACTTCTTGATTACTGCCTCATAACATATTTTAACAATTTTTCATCTCATAGAAATGAATTGTGTATATATATATTATCTGAATGAAGAATAGAGTGGCTTGGCTGTGTTATACTTGCTGCAATAATGCCTTTCTCCTGAATTGCAACAAACTGAGGAACATAATGAATAACAAGGCAGTAGTGCACATAATCAAATTCATTGTCAATTCTGTCAGCCGCTGAAAAATTCTGTAATCCTGTTGACGCATGCTAAATGTCTCCTGCCAGTGGCGGATCCAAGTATTTTTTTTTAAAATATTTGTATATTTGTTAAGAAAATCAATATTTGAACCTTATAAATTATAACAAGTTTTTAATTATATTGTTGAACCCCATAACAAAAAATTGTTTTTTAAATTATAATAATTGGAATGGACTCTGAATTTTGAACTAGAATATTTGATGTGGGGTATTTAAAGGAGTTGGGGAAGCGAGACAATAAGTATTTTCTCTATATTATTTTTGAATTGGTCCATATTATTTATAAAATCCATCATATTATCTCCAGCATCAAATGCGGATAATATGATATATCCATAATGTGATTATTTTCGAAGTATTTTGGATTGATTTTGAATAAAAATGGAAGCAATATACCATTTTTATATTTTATGTGGATGTTAACTATTAATACTTTTATTTGCATGAGACAATAATATCAGTATGTATGAATATAATTTTTTTTCCCAATTGTGTGTGATCAAATTTACAATTTACTTATGAATATTTGAAATTAAAGTACATTAGTTTTACTTTTACATAATTGGTCTTTGATGTAATGGTAAAGACACACCCTTTGATTGGAAAGTGTTGCATGTTAAAAAAAAAAGTTGGATGAGAGCTTTTATGAAATAATGAAATACTGAAAAAAAAAGAAAATTTTTTATCATCATCTTTTCTTTTATCTCATGATATCTTAGCTAACATAATGTTAATGCACAATAAATCAGTTAATACATTTAACTTTAAAATTAAAGGATAGATATTGATCAACATGCCAGCCCGGCAGGCTAAAATAAGGGCACCCCAAAATATACAAAAAATTGAAGATAAAATGTAAAATCTAAATTGTAATATTAAAATAAGTAAATTTACATTAAATCAGTATTGGATCCAGTTATTGCTGTGAATAAGTGTTGAAATAATTTACTTATGAGAAATGATTACATGATTCTATTTCCATGAAGAATAAGCCGGGTCCATATTTTGAGTGGAATCTTTTCAACACATGGATTCAAAGAAAAAATAAACTTAATTAATTTGCTTTGTATGATGACCCATATAATAAATGAGGAGGGACCAAATAACTATGTTTTTGGTGACCGATCGGTGACCATGAAATTAAATCTAAAATAACTTCAATTTAAAATGTTAAATGACAAAACTAATTGATAGAATGTCTTGTATATATCATGTTTTATGTGTACACAAAAAATTATATTATTTTGATTTAATTTACATATGCATCAAGTATTAACAAAAATCGACGGTTCAAATTTTATGATTTTTTCTCCTTTCTTGATGATTATTGAAACGATGTTAAAACTTTATCATTTTTATGTATATGTTATTTAGGTGATTTAGAATACATCTAACTATTTAGATTTGTCAATTTATATATAAATAATAAAATGGTCACCACGGTCACCAGAATCCATGGTTATTGGTTCCCTCCTCATAATAAATTGGCACCTAATTTTTATGAAATACTGTTGCTAAAGTGCTAAACTAATAAAGAAGAAATGGACAGAGAAACCACTTAATACACATGGGTTCAAAGAAAAACTACACAAATTAATTTCTTTTTTGGACGTTCTATATAAAAATTGAGAAACATCTTGCGTCCAAGGAAAAACTGTCCATACATTCACAAATGTACAAAGAATGTAACAGATAAATCCGCAAATGTAACAGTGACATCCCGAAATGTAACACATATATCCCGAAATGTAACATATAGACGCTAGGTATTACTCATAATAATTTTAGATTCTTTTAGCACATCTTCTTTGCTCTGTTTAATTTTTTTTTTTTTTTTAAATAAGGCTTGGTTTAAGGCCTCTCTTTGTTTTGTAATCAATGACATAATAAAAAGCGTTTCCAAATGCACGAAATTAACCCAGGAATCAATTGTGACTGAAGGATGGTTTAAGGCCTCTCTTTGTTTTGTAATCAATGACATTAATTAACGTAATCACATTCACGGGTATCAAATTTGACCACTGAAATCAACCTCAAAAATCAAAATATACACTAGTCAATTTTCATTAAATTAAAAGACGGCAAACTCCCCATGACAAATCAAAAATTAAGTTTATACTTGATCAGAGATATCACAGGTTGAAAGGGACTTCAACAACAAGTTGTGGAGTCTCTATATATGTACATTCATTTCCTGAAGCAATCTAACTAGCTTTTGGTCTAGTAGCTAAAGACAATAACGCTCTCTGTGTAAGAGGTCGTAGGTTCGAAACCCAGATAGGAGGTCTTCTATAGATGTTTAAATTTGAGTAGCTTGACTCTCATTTTATCTCAAAAAAAAAAAAAAAAAATTAAGCTGCATTCTATTAATTTTCTTATGAATAATCATGTTCATGTTTATTAAAGCCCATGTAATTAGACTAGCTAGCAAGTTATATATGACTTTGTCTCCAACGTCTAAATTAGATATCTTGTGATATTAATATGTCATAAAAGGCTGCCTTGACCAAGTATGAATTTAACTATTTATGAAAAGATCATTAAAATAAAAATTTTCATCCTCCTGTGAATAATATTATTCGTTGTGGAAAATTTAGAGATTCTATTTTAAGGAAAGTATACATTAAACAAGTGAATTTAATTCTGTCATAGGAATATAATTAGCAATTAGACATGCTGTCACTCTGTCAAAATATGATGAGGCAGAGGGTTATTGCTACATGTTTGTTTTTTCGTACAATGATGCAACACAACCATTTATTTATATTTAGACGACCTTAATTATGAAATGTCCCTGTTGCTGTTAGTGTTACACTGTTACTGGGGTCATTTATATGTTCCTGGTACAAAACATAAACAGGCTTTCAGATCTATAGGACAAATGGACAATACTCCCAAATATCTAGTCCGTATATCCGTGCGGTCCAAAACAGGATCCGAGGGCTATGCAATCGTGATCCGATCCGATGGATGCGATTTTTAGGGAGGTTTTTTGAAATTATCTCAGCCGTTGAACCATGGATCGCCTGTGATTTGATTTAGATCGTAGCTGATTTCAATGCCCCATATATCTCTTTTGCCATCGTTAACTCTTCTAAACGTTGTTAGTGAATTGTATTGTAGGTGTAGATATAGTGAATCATATAGTTTGACTTGGTCAAATGAATTAATTGTTCAACTTAACACGCTAAGTATTCAACTTAAAATAAACTTATAAGTTGAATAATTACTGAACTTAATATATATATTGTGCTTAAAATAGAAAAAAAAATTAAGTTGATGTTTAGTTGAACAATTAGAGCATGTTAAATTGAACAATTAGTATACTAAATTAAACAATTAGTATATTTAATTGAACAATTAGTTCGTTTGACCAAGTGAAATTATATAAATATCATCAATGATATCACCATAGCATTTTCCATTGCAAAATTTCTTCTTTAGCTCTTGATTGAAAAAGGCGGATGACTTTTCAATGAAATTTCTCATGAGTCAATAGTTCACTGAAGATTTTTGGGACCAATTTGAAATGACGCATTCCCTGATTTTAATTTACCTTTTAGATTTATAAATTTATTGCATAATCCACTGTCATGCTTGCAATGGTGTTCTAATGTACGCGGCATATATACTGGAGAGTGGAGAATTGAAAATAATTTTTTTTTTATTAAAAAAGGCTAGTATTATCTCTCTCTGTTTTTTTTTTTTTTTTTTTTTTGATAAAGCGGAGCACTCCACCTTATTCATAATAATAATAAATAAAATAATAATAAAAGTGATAAATGTTTTTCTTAAAGGTCCATTAATTTGAAACAAATCTTTAATTTTTTAAATAAAAAATAGAGGCATTAATTATTTAATTCACAGATTAATTATAATTAATATTTTCAATTACATTAAATTTAAACATCAAAAAAAAAATTTATCATAATTGTAGTAAAGTAGATATAAAATTTTGATAAGCATAAAAAATGTATCAAAATAAATTATTATAAATCAATGGGCGTCAATTAATATATATTGCCCTCACCTCACCTCAGGTTGGTCCACAACTTGACACTCACAACACAATGCAGTAGACATATGATATGATATGATATCATGTCATGTCAGACGCCGACTCTGTCCCTCCCTCACAACATGTTACTACTTTAATCACCTTACAAATTAACCACTAACTTATAATTAGGTTCAAGAGTTGCATTAATGATATCGCAGTCGCAGAGCAGAGGAAAGCAAAGAGACGAAACAGGGAGCTGGACAAAGCCACAAACGGGAGATTGGACAGACAGCCAATTCAATTCAATTGGCCAAGAGCAAGAGAACAAGATTTTCTCAAAAAACAAAAGAGAGCAAGAGATTGAACAACAGATGTCGTCACGAGTCCGTTGTGACTTGTGAGGGGCTGGAACTGTGTAGAAGTAGAAGTCCGTCTTGTCTTGTCTTGTCTTGACTGTAACTCCTCACCTGCTGCCTGGGTTAATTGGTTAATATATAGTTAATTAATTAATTATTTAATTAATTAATAGTTAATACTATACAGGTTGCCAAATAAATATCTGGTGCTAATTAATTAATTAATCCAGAAGCTTAATTCATTAATTATACAATAATTAAATTATCTCATTTGTGGATCCCGTTTGGACTCGTGGCAACCACAGAAACCCGGATCCAATACAAATGTTGTATATACAAGTATAGAACCCAACATTACATTACATTCATTCGTCCCAGTCTGTAGTCTGTACGGAATTGCAGATTATTTCTAGACTCATCCGGATCCACACAACCAAATACTACAACACAACACAAGAGAAGATTGAATTTTATGCTCATGTAATAATATTTGCTGACCTTAATATAAATAATAATAATTAATAAATAAACAAATTATTATTGGATCTTTCTTTCTGCGTTGAAAACATATAAGTATAAAGTCAGAGATATTAATAGTTATCGATTAAAATATCATCTTTTATTGTCTTCAATAATTCATTTTTTTTTCTTTTTGCTCTTTTGGTCTTCAATTATTTGCATGATTTATTCTCTATGCAGCTATGCTCAACAGTTAGTTGATACCATTGTGTCACGCATTACGTATATGAATTATATATATTACCACAATTATATCGAAACTTCAGCCTATTATTGTATCATTATAAATTCAAGAGAAATTTTCAAGTCCAAAATTCTTAAACTATTGCATTATCCAAATAGGTCCTTAAATTATATTTTAGTTCAAATTAGTCTGTGAACATAATTTTTTTTCTTCAGATTGGTCACTTAACTCTTTTTTCTTCAAATTAGTTACTGACTATTGTATTGGTTCATATTAGTCTTTAAGCTTTTTTTTTTAATTAAAATTGAACCTGAGTAGATGAGTTTGATTCATATTGACCATTTTCACTTCCATTTAAGGTTCCAGTGCCATAAGTTTTGTGTACCACAAGATACCACAAAGTCTCTTCTTATTATTTATATTTCAAAATTTTGTTTCAAATTTCAAATTAAAACCGCTGATCATGTTTATACTTATGAAAGATGTATGTATATAAAATTTTATGATTTTTCGAGCTCATTTGGTACTAGTTTAAGCGGCTTATAAATGACTGAATCTAATTAACTGTGATTGATTAATTTTAATACATCTATCTTTAAGCCACTTAATCTAGTACCAACTGAACTAGAAAAATCATGAAATTTTATATGTATATATCTTTTATGACTATAAATAAGATCAACGGTTTTGATTCAAAATTTGAATACAAAATTTTGAAATATAAATAAAAAAAAAAGTTTGTGACATCTTGTGGCACACAACACTTGTGGCATTGGAACCTTCCTCTTATATTAAATATATTATTTAGAACTAATTTGCTATCAATTAGCATAATAAGAAATAAAGTGGAAGATGATATCAACCTCTTATGGGGATCGGATAACCACAAAATATATTAATTTACTTATAGATTGATTGTGTTTCAAATCTCTTCTTTTAAAGAAAAGCAGAAGAAATTGGAGCTCTCTAAAGGCTGCCACGACATTTCCACAAACCGCTTTAATTAATCTGTTGTAAAGCATCCCTTCGTCTGCTTTATTACATGCATCTCTTTGTCTAATATATTAACAGGCTTACGCGCCTCTTTACTCCTTCCTTACCATAATCTTTACACTAGTCTTACACCACAATCAAGAAAAAATGGACTATTTTGGTGCCTTCTGAACAACTGCGCATGTCTCTTTCAACGCCTCTTACTATATCTTCTTCAAATAACAGGTTGGTCTTTGCCTTCTTCTCCTCCGTTATTTCACATCGAGGGCTAGAAGTTCTTATTCCTATCCTACTTTTAATCTCTTATTGAATGAGAACCACTTTCCTTTTTGTTCCCACATAGGTTTCCTTTGTCTCAATTCAATTCTCCATTCACGATTTTAAATTGCAATTTACAGTTTATACACAGTTATACACGGCTCATCTAAATTCATTTATTATTCAACTAACAATTTTAAATTGTACAATGAGATACTATGTCAATCAAATGTCCACTATGATCAGACACTAACATGACAGAAGGGGAAGATAAAAGCAACTCAATTCCAAAACTCAATTCTGTTGGCCAGATTAATTTTCCAGAGGAAGCAAGAATCCCTATATATACCCATTAAAACTAGAGGAATTTCTCAACCAGCTAGCTCATATATTATATTTACACTCCGGCCCCTCAGTTCCTTACCTACCCAAAATCAGGACCACCTTTGCTTGCTTTGCTTAATTCCTCTGCCATTGCCCATTGCCCATTGCCCATTGCCCATTGATGATGAGGGAGGGGGTTTAAATTAAATTAAACGACAACAGAAATGCACAGATGCTGATGCTGATCCTCCTGGATCCTGATCACCTCCATGTATGTATGTATGTATGTACTACCTCTGTCCCAAAATAGATGGATTTTTTGTAGTTCATTTGAACTACAAAAAATCTATTTAAAATGGGACAGAGGTAGTATGTAAATATTCAAAAAGGAAGGGTGGGTTCATGATAAATAATAATAATGGTGTTGTGGTCGGCCAGTGAGTCCGACAGAACCAAGACCACTATATATTTGTTCAGGTTGTACGTACGTAGAATGTTTGTGCTTCACGGTTGTCAGGTTGTCACTTCTCCAGTGCTGCGCGCGACTTGACACTATTATATTTCTTGGATTAGCATGCAGTACTGTTTAATTTGATTACCATTAATTACTACTTGTGTCTAAAAGAAAAATGAAGGCTAGCTAGCTTCTCAACTGCATGCTGCACGGTCACAATAATTGTTGATGATCATGGCAGAAGAACTGCAGATTCAGATCATCAGGATCAGCACGAGGTTGCATCTGTTGTATTAAATTGCGACTGAATTGCTAGCTGCATTTATATCGTAATTTCAGATTATATATATGTTTGTTTATTTTGCACTAGATGAAGGGTTAAAATTGAATCTACTTAATTAACAGATATATTAATAATTTTAATGCATTCATTTTTTTTTTTCTGCGTAGGTCTTTGAGAAAATCTTTTTACCCCCTCCTTGTTCCCCATAATTTTTTCCTCCAAAACTTCTGTTTAAGGTTCAAATTCTAATCAGTAATCACTTATTATGTTATAGTGAATAACTTCAAAAGTCAGGCTCTACAACTGAATCTATTGCATCATGATGTTATAGTGAATAACTGTCAATTATAATTTGGTATTCTTACATACATGTTAAGATGTTCATAATATTTCTCACGATGAGGTGTTTATAGTCAGTACATCTACTATTCATACCTATACATCTAAGATTTCATGTATGTGCGTTCAAAATTCCACATTCCAACGAATGATTCCTTACAATGCGCATCCTAGATTTTACTTTTAGTGAATAATCGTCCACCCTATACTATATTTCAGTTGGATGTTTTCATGTATTGCATCAGAGTACTCATACTTGATATACTAGAGGTACGCTAGTGGAACACGATTATAGAGAATCTTTATTTGGGTACAGTTAGTTCACTTCTAGCTACATGTTCTGTATTTAAGATTTGAGTGTCAAAATTTGAAATATAAATTTTTTTATAATAACAATCACACTTAAAATTAATTCCTTAATAAAATAAAATATATTTTTAATTGAATGTAAACAACTTAATAATTTAATTTGAGACCGTCAACCATTTACTCAAAGGGATAGACTAAAAAATCTCAAACCCAATTACCTTTGTATTAAAACCCCAATTTGATCAAGTCGTCATCAAACTCATCACTCACCCATATATCCATCGCCATCAGAAAGAAACATGCAAAATTCAAATTCTCTTATATATCCAAGTATATATCCAACCATTGTATGTATGCATGTATGTTCTTCGTTCCATAATTCCAATATTCCAAGCCTAGCTAGCTCGCATTCCTCTCGCTCGATCGGCGGCTCCGAGGAATGGAATGTTACACGTACGTGTCAAGAACATTGACACATTGTGACGTGAGTCGTGAGGTGAGGTACAAATTAATTGTTTTACTCGATCGATCGTGTCGTCTTTTCAGAACGCCTCCTTAATTCTTTTTAATGTATACTGGTTACTGTTTTTGGTTAGTGGTGATTAGCAGCACGGAAAGTATTAATTTTTACAGGAGGATTATTATTGGTTTAATTGTGACGTCGATCGCATCAACGTGTCAAGATTTCATTGTGTTGTGTATGATGGTATATATAGTTGCATTAATTTATCCATAATAATGCATGTTAAAATGGTATTAAGAAGGTCATAATGAATATACACGAGTTTGGATTATTTCATCTAATCTGGAGAACAAATATGCAATTAATTGGGTGAACAATATATAAGACCTGTTTTGTGATGTTATATTTTATTTATTCAGCTGATCAATATATATATATATATATGCCTTCTTAATTTGGGGGTGGGGGCAAGCTGCGGAAACTAAATTCCTTTCTACATGTATACATCCCTCTCCATCATTGTTTTTGTTTGAGCCCACTTTTATTTGAGGAATAATATATATTCACATGTTTTTTTGCCGGCTTAAAATGTTTTGGTTCTGATTAGTACAAGTTTTAATGCTCTTATATAATTGTATAATTCATTATTATTTTTTTTCCCTTAATAGAAATACACTCTTTGTTAGCTTTAACACCGATTTGCTCTTATGACTATTTTTTGTGAAATTTGAACTTAATTACATCTGTGCAAGTTTTGCTTTCTTTTAACTCACTCTAACACAGGTCCTACAAATGTAAGACCCCAGAATCTGTAGCTCCTTGAATACTATTTTTCGATAATCACAATATCTAGTCCAATCAGCAACATACGTCGCCAACAAAAAATAAAACAAAGCAACAAAAGCAAATCAGAGTCAGTTATATAAAGCTCAGCAACTAATTATTTACGACGCAACTTCTTTATAACAAGTTTACAAAAATAAATAAATGCAAATCAGAGTTAGCTATAAAGCTCAGTAGCTAATTACTTTACGACACAACTTCTGTTATAACAGGTTCAAAAAATAAATAAATGCAAATCGGAGTCAGCTATAAATTAAGCTCAGTAACAAATGCTCTCTTATTAAATTAAAATGCGATATTTTCATCGACTTCACTTTTCATCAAAAAAAAAAAAAAAAAAGTTTCTTTTTTTATAAAAAAAAATTGTTTATTACATCTAAAAGAATTTCGGACTCCACAAACACCCACAACTATTAGTTGTCCAACTTGTCCTAGCATTATTAGCAGCAATACAAACAAATACAACATTAATTGTAAAGCAATGGATCCTCTTTGGTGACTTCCAATAGATTCTTCTCATCATGACATATTGGCATGAAAGTATGAATGCATGATGAGAGAAATAAAGTAATTGGGATATTCATATTCATATATTATACAACCAAGGAATTAATTAAAAAGCAGTCCTGGAAACATGACAACCTTCATTACCTCCAATTCTAAACAAGAAATCAACGCTTTAGGGGACAGAAGAGGCGCACGAAGGATCACTTTTCCCTGGATTTCGCTCTCCATCTTGTCACGGTTGGAGGTTGGTTGGCTGGCTATGCTTATAACTTTATATACGTACATACCTGGTAATGCTTGGAAGATTTGGATCCGATGACAACATCTCTAAGCAATAAACCAAAGCATGAGACACAAATTGGGTGCACATCAATCATCGCTTTAATTCACATAACAACATTTTTTATAAATTCATTTGCAAATTTAATTACCGAAAAATGTTGATTTATTAATGCGAATTATTTATTTGCAATTAATTAAAAAGGTATTGGAAAAAAAAGAATAATATTTTAGTTGATAATATATATATATTTTTTTATTTGGGTTGGTTTAGCGCAGTTTTAAGAAACTTGTATCACTTTAAATTGTCCACATTTGAAGTGTTTCAATCAATGTTATCAGAATTGGACCAGACGTCGACTCGGTAACGTTTCGGGTTAATGGTTTGGTGGTCGGACCGTTGAGTCAACTGGTTCAACCGTTGGTTCTTTAATTATATATTATATTTATCATCTTATGACATATATACACTATTTTAAAAATATTCATGTTTTCATATATATAAAAATGTAAGGAGTTATACGTAAATTTATTGTTATATGAATAATTTATTATACATTATTATATACATTGTTCTACAAATAATTTATATTGTTTGTTGATGAATGAATTGTTTTGTAATAAGATTAAAAATATTATAATAGAAGTTAACATAAATAATATATATAATTAAAGAACCGGTCAATTGACTCAGTTTTGAACGATTCAGTTGTATAAACGATCCAATTAAACCGCCAGTGGTTTTAATATATACTTGGTTGTAGAAATCGTTGCAAGTTGTAACTGGGCACCAAGGCAATTAATTTATCAAATGCGCTCTAATAAGACACTTTCTAGTTAATTTTCATTTTAACTAATTATGATACTTGGTAGGGCTGTAAACGAATCGAATTTGATCTAAAAATCAAACTTGAACCAAATCGAGCTGGAACTAAATCGAACTGGAGCTAAATCGAACTCGAGCTAAACCAAATCGAACTAGCTTGAACTTGAATTGAGCTCTGAGCTCCATACGAGCTCAATTATTACAATTTTATATTTATTTTTCATATTACCATAGATAATTAGTGCTAAAACAAGTATATTATTTTGTCCTTCTTTGATAGTATAAACAAATTATCTCTATTTTTACTAATTTTATAATAAATTATAATTAAAAAATTATATTTTATTAATTTAACAATAAAATAAGTATATTTTGTTAATTAAATAATAAAATAGGTATATTATTACAGACAATTTTGACAAAAATAGTTAAAAAAATGTGTAAATTACTATATATCGAGTTATTATGAATCGAATCTGAATCAAATCAAGAAAAAATCGAACCAAGCTAAATCGAACTCGAGATGATAAAAAAATCGAGCTCAAACCGAATCGAACTCGAGCAAATTACGAGCTACAAACTTTTTTGCCAGCCCTTGTACTTGGTTGTTTAGTTACAAAATAAAATATATAATTTTTTTTTTTGAAAAGCTACAAAATATATAATAATTAACTAAAGTTACAAATCACTTTCCAAAAAGCGGTAAAACTGATCAGCTATTGTACGTAGAGAGACAAATTAACCAGGAATAATTAATACCAGTAATGATTCAACTCTCAAATCTGTAGTAATAATTTTGTCTCCGTAGGATTCACTTAGGAATGTTACATTTCATACGTCTGTTGACTGTTCAGACGACATGAACTGTTGAATGTGGTGGAGCATCAAATTAAAGTATCAGATGATAATTACTTATTGGACCATATTATGCTTTGTGCCAAACTGTCAAATTTTAAATCTGGTCTCTTCTCCAAATTATACAGATTCGAATTCTCTATTATTCAGGTTTGCTCTCACATCACATCTCAGCAATCAATCAAACGTACGCTTGCTAATGCCTCTCTCTCTCTTTTTTTTGAATGCTTGCTAATGCCTCTCTGATAAAACATTTTTTTTCTAGTTATCAAAAAAAAAAAAAAAAATGATACATCAATTTTGATCAGAAAATTGTTGATTTTTTTTTTTCAGAAAATGGTGAAGTTATAATATATTGTAAAAATTCTGTTTTTTTTGTTATTTACAATACCATCCTATCTAATTATAATATAACATAAATATATATCCAATTGGTCTTTTATAGACATTTAAATTTGAGTGGCTTGACCCTCATCTTTATGTAATATATATATATATAGGCCTCCCGTGAGCTTAACACCAAAAACGTATCAACCGATATCAAAATTTTGATTTATATAGCTCAATAAATTCTTAATATCAAAATCTTATAGCATGCAAAAATTTTCTATTTTTGGAGATTTTTAAATATTTATTTCGAATTTTTTAAGATCAACAATACAATATTAATAAAATAATCAATGTTTCATATGTACTTTTAAAAAATCCGAAATAAATACTTAAAAATCTCTAAAAATAGAAAATTTTTGCACACCATATGATTTTGATATAAATAATTTATTGAGCCATATAAATCAAAATTTGGATAAAAGTTGATACGTTTTTGGTGTTAAGCTCATAGGAGGCCTCTGTGAGCTTAAGAGCACAGTAGTTTTACTCACACACACACATATATATATCCGATCGATCTGTTCGTTTTTAGTTATATTTTTATTTAGAACTCTAATATAAATTATACTTTCCTAGTAAGAAAAAGCAGTGGATAGGAACACGCTGCCGAAGTACTAGCTAGTAACAATTAATATAAACCGAAATTAATATATATATAAAGAATTAGGCTACGGTAATATACATACCACGGTTTTACTGTGCTATGCGGTCCGTATCTCAGTTTCCGGTGTCCAAATAGTCGATCCAAACCGCTCAACTTGATCTCTATATCAAAATATACTAGGAGACAAAATTTTACAATTTTTAGAATTTTTTTGCTATTTTTAATAATGGGGAGAAAATCGTTGTTTTGTATGAACCAGGATTCTTGGATCTAGTTATTTTCTCCCGATCACTAAAAATAGCAAAAAATTCTAAAAATTGTAAAATTTGGTTTCCTAGTATATTTTGATATAGAGATCAAGTTGAGTAGTTCGGATCGACTATTTGAACACCGGAAACTGAGATACGGACCGTATAGCACGATAAAACCGTGATATGCATATTATTGTAGCCGGACTCTACATATAAATATGGAAAAACATGTAGAGTCCATCTATTATCTATAAAGTAAGTCACTCATCCATTCCTCTCTAACAGTGGCGGAGCTTCATAGAAAATTACAGGGGTGGTTTGTTGGGGGGGGGGGGGGGGGGGGGGGGGTGTGTGGATAAACATAATACAAAATAAGATTGGTAAAAACATATATAACACAAAAGGAAAGTACATAAAAAGTATTTGGCCCAACAAATACTTTCCAACGAACTGTCCAAGAATTTCAACTCATATATTGAAAGACGAGTCCCAGCATACATATATTTCTCTTTCAATTAAATCTATATTCCATAAAGAGTGATGGGTTTAATGTTATTTATCATTGATTTTGTTTAAAACTTTTTATATATTTTAATCCAATAACTTATATGTTTTTCTCTTCATATTAAATAACATGAATATGATATGTTTAAATTTTTATTAAGGAGAAAATTAATGATTTAGAAAGAGTAATTTTATTAAGGTAAAATAATGTTGAGATACACGGGAGGGGGATGCATTTTACTGTCCAAACATATTTTACAACGAAAATTAATGGATTTAGTGGAAGTTTATTAATTTTAAAGGGGGGCGGGCACCCAAGTTGGCTTCCAAAGAGGTTCGCCTCTGCTCTCTAACAATCTGACACACCCATGTACGTGCACCCATATGCTTGTCAGTACAGTTGAATAAATGTTTACTAAAAACTGTAGTGTATCTGTTTACTAGAAAATAATATATGTCGATCGGAAAGATATAAATATTTACTAAAAAATAATATTTGTTTATAAAAAATATAATGAACCGGTGGATAGATAAAATGGGTGGTCGTTACTTAAGACTCTATAAATATCTGGTTAATTCTATGTGCCACATTCAATTGTCATGTGATCCATCCAGATAATGATCTGTGATAAGTACAATTAAGAAAATGGAAGGGTGGTCGACAGTCGACACCTACATATCTATCTACATGCGGTTGGATTGGATTGATTGATAGCTAGGAATCGAATAGGATGGAGATGCTTTTGTTCTTATTCTGTACCATGATAAGAGCGAATTAAATAGAGAACTTGGAAGGCAGCTGATAAAGAGCTGCAGTGATCATCATATATATTCATTCATTCATTCATGTATATCAACCAGACAGATCAGGCGACAGCTCTTATATTCTTTCTCGTCTTCTTATTTATTTCCTTTCTGTGTAATTTTCCAATTAGTTTACGCCTCTAACTTTGGTACCATCCATGTTCACACATAAATAAAATGAAAAAAAAAAAAAAGGAAGAAACTTTGATTGTAATTGGACGCGTACGTTTGTCACTTCCACAGCTTTGTTCCTATCTATACTGCGTCTCCAATCAATTTATACATGTAATTTCCAATGATTATTTTCAAAATCAAAGATATGTATTATGTAGCAAGATTAATTATCTAATTACAAATTTTTTTTTTAATTTCAGACGTTGATCAGTAGGCGGGTAGTATAATATATATATAGCGTATATTAGGTAGCGTCCATGCATCTGTTGATTATCTTCATCCATCCACCGTATTTCAATTAAGAGATAAAATTTCTAAGTTAAAAACTTAAAATATATATCATCATTCCAATTGATAAATATTATTTTCAAGTTAACAAATAAATATTATTTGTATTTGTTTGATTAGCAGATAGACAATTGTGTCAAGCACATGATCGAGTGTACATATATGGATTGGTCAGAGAAGGCGAAAGCGTGACAAAATAAAGATAGATTACACATGTTTTCTCAGTAACGAATTGTTGATGTACTAAAAAAAAATAAAGGAAAGGTAACAAAATGCAACAGCAGTAAAATTGCACTTATTGTCATCACTTGAAGCGTGTCATATGCATATTCTATTGGTGGACATCTCATATATATCAGATAAAGAATGTCATATCTATATAAAGATATTAGAAATTAACCGCTGTAAATTCCACTTATTTTTAGTTGTATAGAGTGTCATGCTATTTTTTTTTTTTTTTGTGGATGTCTCATATATATCAAGTCATGACTCATGAGTGCACACTATATAATTAACAATAAATGGTTTATAATCCTTAAATTTAGAAATTACATGAAAATGTCAGAAGATCATTTCAACTGTGTTTTTTAGCTAAAAGCACGAAGCAATTTCATGCTATAAAATATAGGATTATAATTATTTCCTTATTTTTATTTTTTAAGGGCAATGCTCTCCGTGTAGTAGGTCGTAGGTTCGAAATCCGGATGAGAGTCTTTTATAGACATTTAAGTTTGAGTAACGCTTGACCCTCATCTTTATCTCAAAAAAAAAAAAGAAAAATCTTTGGAAATATTTTTTTAGTCTTTTAAGATTGCTCGAAACCCTAATGGGGTATTTTATTGGCATTTAAATTTGAGTGACTTGACCCTCATCTTTATCTCAAAAAATTGCTTGAAGTACATATTAGTAAATTCAGTAATGTTTCCCTATGGGCTATGGAATTAAGGAGGCCATTTCCAAAAACCATAATAAAATATTTAAAAATATTAATTAAAATTTAGAGATGATATAGCGTATCTGTTTAAGAACATATATATATATATATATCGGGGGAGGGGTGCTCTAATTAGAAACGCCATAATTTGCTCTAAGATCATCATCCATCAGTGCAAGTATAAACACTATATATTCATAGCAACTCAATAAGTACTTAATCAGTTAATCTAAATTAATATATATATGTCTTTCTCTTCATGTGCTGGGAATCCAACAGAAGTGTGATTGAGTGAGGTGAGATTAATTAGAAGAACATGCTTAAGAATTTATTATTTGTTTCTCATGTACTTAATTAGTCCGGCTTGAGAAATGATTCCTCATCTAATTAATTAAGGTCTAGATCATAGTAATTATACACAATAAAATATCAATAAGGAAAGCCAAAAGTCCATGTTACTACTATAGTACTATATATATGTAATTATGTAGTGATTATGATTAGGGGCCAAATTAAAACGAATATATATGGTCGTAATATATTTAAGCCGCAATTAATTAATTAATGATCTTTTTTATTGGTTGAAGGAAAAAAAATGCCCTTTCACAGACAAATTATATATAGTTGTCGTCCCCTCTATATTAATCGCCTTTTCACATAATCTCGGGACTTTAATTAGTTGGGGTCTTATATATACAAGATAATATTTTATATCTGACATAATTAAGGATTTTTATCAACATTATTGTTTTTTTTTTAATAAGAACAGACTGCAATAATTAAAAAAAAATTAAAGAGAAAAAAAAGAAAACGATTGGTAAAATTAATAAACCATTGAATATTATAAAAGAACCTGCAACCAATTCTTGCTCTTATTATTTTCAAGCAAAAAGCCCATGGGCTGAATCATTGACTGGCTCAATTTAGATGTCGCCGTGTTGGGTCTATAAAAATAATCAGAGAATATCCTTCATACTCTGTGTTACTCAATATTTTGTTCAACCGATTTTTTTGTTATTTGTCTGCTACTCAATATCGTATAATCAACTTAAATTTACGTTTTGAATTGATATTTAGAAAAAATATATCGAAGTTATTCATATTGCTGTGTGTACTGTGTATTAGTATTTGTGCCTGTATAAAATTATGTTGGTGAGCAAATTAACTCGAACTGAGTAATAGTTAGTTCGGGGCATATCAGGGCAATTGTTACCAAGCAATTTTACTTCTCTAAATTATTTTGAGATTTTTTATGTTGGAGCAATAATAACACGTCGTTAGGAATTAATTTTCTGATAAAAGATATATTTTGTGGAAATTTGGTTTTGACTTGTGCTAATGATATATAATTGACATCTTCTCGCACATAAAAAATTTCTACAAGCACAAATGAGATAGACAAGTTTCCGCATAATTTTTGAAACCTACCATATTAGATTAGCTTTTGTAAAATGTTTTTTCATTAACATATATTGTTATATTAGATATAGTAATAAACTAATAATTGACAATTCTGTACCAGTACGTAGTCTTTTTAATATAAAAAATATATTTCTGACAAAAGGTACCTCTCATGACTCATCCGTCCAACTCGATTTTTTTTAATGTAACTAACAATCAACTTTATTAATACATATACATATAAATTAATTCTACGCAGCAATTATTAATTTCTCATTGATAAATACTAGAACCATTTTTTTTTTTTTTAATATTAGGGACACTATTTTTCTATTATACAAGATATCCCTTTCAAACAAGGTATGTACTTTATCTATAATACAGCTGAACTTGAAATAGGATAACATCCATAATTGACATATATTATAATTACTCAATACAATAATCAAGATGTGAAGATAATAATTTGAAAGTTTATTCATAGACATCTAGATAATATATAAATAATCCAGTGTTAATAATTAATTGACATATTGCTTCTGTTTGATATTAGGCTCTGTCAGGCTACATTTTGTTTCCTGGTGTGCTGGTTCAAGTGTTTGTTTCTGCAGTATTTGCAGATTTAATTGCTTGGATTAGTCAGTTTGGTTTAACACAGTTCCTATGTAAAGGTTCTGTGACCATGGATCTCTAAGTAGTTGGTAGTTTTGTGTAGTTAATTTTAGTTTGTATTGATCCTTGTGGGTTTTCCGAAAAGTAATGGAAAACGGTGGCTATGCCACTTTTATCAAAAAAAAAAAAAATTAATTGACATATATAAATCAGTTGTACGTAATGCTAATAATTGCATACTTTAATTAAAGATAGCAAGACAATAAACTATCCACAATGTGGCACTCTTGAAATAGTTTGATGCAATTAGTTTTAAATTTATTGATTTGTGATGTTTTTCATTGTTCTAGTTCAGTTAGGCGATAGTTTGATGCAATTAGACTATCGATGAACAAATAATATCTTTTGCAGAAATGCTCAGGTCCGAAATTGTGTGTTTCAGTTTTTAGTAATTCCATCAGATGGCTTCAAAATTAAATCGTATGGGGGCCCTTAAATATTCGTACTTTTAAGTGTAAGCTCCAATTGTTAGTACATCTTAATTATATCTTGGGGGTATTTTTGTCGCGCTGACAGCCTGACACATAAACATAAGGGGAAAATATAATTACTTCACTCAACGTCAAATTAAGTATTTACATGAGACCAATTTCACTCATGCTAGGGGAAAAAAAAAAATACAAACTAGCAAATTTTATCGTTAGTTGACTGATCAACTCCGAAACACATCAAAACTGAAAATTAAAGGGAATGCAACTAGCTACACTATCAGTTCAACCTGCATGTTGAATATGGATATATGCCGTCCAACTAAGGCCATGTTCTGCATGTGGAAACTTCCCATGGGCAAATTTAAATTCCATGAAACTATTAATTTGAATTTTTCCCATGGAAATATATATAGTAGCTTCTCGCAGGAAATTAATTCCAGCATAAAAAAATCGCAAAAAAGAAATGAGATCGTACGGTACGGTTCAAAATAGTTAGCACCACTTAACCGTCCGATAAACTGTAGATATACAGAATGAAAGGGTCCCGGGACTAGTCCATTTATGATTTATGGATGCCAAACACACCCTAAATAGTCAAATGCGAACCAAGCTTGAATTCACGAATTCTAAAATTTACTTACTCTAAAATTAATATATGTATACCAATTTAGTGCATATTCATTTTGATGAGTAGCACTGCCACACGCACTAGAACTGAATAAAAGAATGGCTGATTGCAATCATTCCAACAAACACAAAATAATTTCTAAAAATGAGGGAACGGGCAATCCAATCCACACGCACAAAAGCAAACTCAAATAATGACGAAATTACAAATTATCACAAATGAAATTAAATGGTCTGGATCACAACGAGAGATAACAATATGGCACTAGTGCACTATAATATTAAATTTAACAAATTGACCTACGCTGATTTTGTGGGATTGGTCTTCATGCAAACTTTGATGAAGTTCTCGACACCTGCCATGCAAAGTGAACTTGTTAAGAGAGGTCATATGACTCAGCTTAGGGATGAGCCGCAAATTATGACAATAAAGTAGTTTAATCTCCTTGAGCATAGGCATGCCCCCCCCCCCCCCCCCCCCCCCCCCCCCCCCCTGCCCTGTACATCTGCATCCCATTCCTCGAGCTCCTCCAACAATTGGAGGGTTAGACTTTGCAGGCGCAGAAATCCGCCTGCTGAACAATGAAGCCTTTTTCCTACATACGCACTAGTTAATTCAATTAGCATGAGACTTTCTAGCTTTTCCAGAACCGGCATTGGATCTTCTTTGAATCGGGAATGCATAAGCTTAAGCTTTATGAGGTGTATTGGAAATGTACTTCTTGTAACTACAACGGGAATAGATTCCTGAGTAGGTACTATCCATTCCCCACGCACATCCAAGGACTGTAAGTGGTTATACCATGGAAACATACTCATGTCCCTTATGTCATAATTCAATGGATAAATTAAGTTATCCAGTGTTAGAGAGGTGAGATGGTGAAGCCCACTTAGGAAATTGAAAAATGACTCCCCATAACTGACACGCAATAACCAAAGCCTAAGCTTTAGCACCCGAACATTAGGCATTCTAGGCCAACCCTTGACCAACCATTCTCCTCGAACTTTAACAGCTTTTAGAGTTTGCAGATTTGGAAGGTCTGCTTTAGATGGTGGCCCATAATAAGTTCTGTAATTTAAAATTACATGCCTCAATGTTTTTATATCCCATATGCAATCATGTAAATTATTTATACCCACAGAAATATCTAGTGTCTGGAGATTTCTCATGCGGCTTATACTTTTCCAAAATATTATAGCCGCCCAGAAAGTTGATCCATAATGAGAATTGAGGGCCACGCGTGATACTTTAAATATCTCAACTGACCCAATTCTTTAAAAGTGTCTACCCTTGCAAAACTTCTTGTTCCATTCAATATCTTTAGGAGCCTAAACTTCTCTACAATTGGGAAATTACCAATATCGAAAAATAATAAAGAGCGGAGGTTTGGACCCATGTTTTCCATAATATTTTTACCATCGCGGTGTAGAGATGCACGACGCAAGTTGAAGGTTACGGTACTAGAGCTGGAACTCCCACCTTGACTTGGTATTATTCCAAGAAATCTGTTCTCCTTGCCTTTTTTAATTGCAACATCATGCAAAAGATCGTGTATGCGACAATACTTGATGGATCTGTTGCAATACCTTTCCGCAACTTGAATCATGCTCCTGCATTTAACACAACATTAATCTTTTGTTTTTCAGATTTTGTTTTAATTTGTCCTATATTTACTCACTTGTATTCACACAAGCTTGACAGAACTAATTAACTATATTCCCCAGGTTAACCTTACAAACTGTAATATTACAAATTTCATGGGAGCAATTTGTTTATCCTTTTTTTCCTAAAAAATTGAAGCCCAATTCTTTTTTCCCTTCAATATTGAACACCTAATTTGATAAAAGTCACGAGACCTTAATTTTTACTTTTTTCCCAACGTTCATGAGTGGTTTTTTCTTTTATTAACATAACGATTTCGGAACCCAATATGGCAAAGTCAGTTGAATTTATGGTTTATAGTTCTTGTAAGATGAAGATCACATACATGTTGCAAACTTGAATCATCAATCAGAGAAACAAAAGTTACTTACTAATCGAAATTACCTTTGCACGAGTTCCTCTAAAAGATCTTCAGCTGTTTCTTCCATTGTTCTCCTATCTTCTATAGGTATAAACCCTTCTGCGACCCACATCCTTATCAATGATTTGGCCTTAATTTTGTGATCCTCTGGAAAGTGGGCAGTTTCATGAAACTTCTTACTTTTCGTTTGAGGGCGTTAACTTGGCCAGGCCGATAGTGCTTATCGATCTTGGCAACACAAGTCGATTACATCCTCAATTCTGTATCCCACCTCCTGCACTTCGTTCACCCAGGTCTTCATCCTTTCATCGGAGTTGCACTTTGACTCGGCATCTTTCAGAAAGGCTTTAATCCAGCATAGTTCATGCTGGATGGAATCCAATTTATCTCCAGACCCATGAAGGTACAGATATTCTTTGACTGCAGCATTGGCTAGCTTGCCCAGTACGATGTTCATGATAGTCTCTGCCATCTAATTGTCACTGCAGAGAAATAAATTAAATAGAATTGGTCAGGATTCATGCCTCTACCCCGTTAGGCTTCATCATCATTTAGCCCATATTAGAAAGGGATCTTACCAAAGTAACAAGAGGTAGGAAAATGTTAGAGGTATAACGTATAATAGCACTCTTGTAACAGACCCAATTGATCAGATGTGCAATACACAGGATTTGCAAAGCATCGTTTCCTTCTTTCTGCTCTCAAAATCAACATAGTATCAGAGTGAGAATCTGGTTCCATAACATAGCATAAAACAACAAAGCTGCTCAAGCTGAGGAAATCAGCCGGTACCATCCATAATAACCCCATACCATAAAGAAAGGCATATATATGTCCTTATACCAGCAAATACCACAAAAATGCTCATACCAGAGAAAATAGTATCTGATCATATCAGAAATCATTCACAAATTAAGAAAAAACTCATGCTAACAAATCAAGTAGAGCTAGAATTACCTCTTCCCCTAAATATAAGCGAGAATGTCAGAACCGACGGGGCAAGGAAGCATAAGATTGCTGGGAATTTCAGCTTACTAACTTCTAAAACGGATGAGTCCTTAAACCTCCAACAAATGAGAAAATTTCTTGCTTCCACATAAAACCCTAGCCTTGCTTCTGAATGTTTCGACTTAACATTCAAATGTCCGACGAACAGAAAAATCACACTCTTAATATGGTCACTGAAATTCCGTTTATTTGTTTTCGGTCACAAGAATTAGATGTGTATTCAAATTTGATCACTCCGTTAGTTTTTCCATCCAACTTAACAGAATAATTAGTATGACTCCAATTTTAAGCTTTAGATATATATTTTTTTCTATATAGAATATATACAATATGTGAGAATGTAAGACAAATATCAAATTTTGTTTATTTTTATTTTACAATAAAAAATTTAAAATCATTTTGAATTTAATAATTTTCTCATGTAAATTTAATCTGTAACACGTCCAAAAAATATGAAATATTTTATTGTCATTAAAGGAAAATAAATAAAAAAATAATTTGTATCTTTACATTGTCACATTTTAAAGTTTTACATTGAAAAAATATATATCTAAGCTCTCAAATTGATGTTTTTTCCGTTAAGTTCTTAAAAGTTCATTACAGTATTACGAAGATCATGATCAAAGCAACAATTATATATTTAGAGAGTCAGTTACTCTATGAGTATAAACACTTATACATCTATCTGGTATATCATTTGTTCAGTAAAATACTGTTTTGATGCTTTGAAGACAATTTTGGCCAGAAACAAGACAGTAAACTCAATTGAGAGTTAACATATCTTGACAAGTCAGTGTTTTAAGTTCAACTAAATCTAAAACAACAAAAATGTAAAAAAGAAAAACGTATAGAGATTGAAACCTTGACACAACTATTGTGAAGCTGAAGAGCCCTTTTCAATCATTCTCTATTTTTCTTCATCCACTACAAAAGTAAAAAATCAAGTAAATAAATGTTCCAACACTAATAATTGACAAGGATGATATAATTGCTGTGGAATTGAGTGTGAGCACTGAGATCTCCTATTGAGTGCAATCAATGAAAAAGAGTGAGAGGCAACCCTAATTAGCTCTATGGTTGTAGGGGAAGCAATTAGCCGGAGAGATCGTCGGAAGAACGACGACAGACAGAAAGCAACAAGATCGTAGATCCAGAGAGTCGCCGCCTCAGAAGTGAAGTGAAGTGAACTGAAGTGAGAACTGAGAACAAGATCGTAGAGGAAGCTGTTGGCCCGGTATAGCGCGAGCAAAAATAATGGGCCGAATCTTAGACGGAATCTTGTGGGGATAATAATTTCTCTTATTTATTATAATAATCAAAATATGATGCTAATAAATTTCAAAGTTCATTCATAGAACCCATAGTGTTTATAATTAATTGACATATATAGATCAGTAAGTCTAATTGTAATTCTAATAATTGCATATTTTAATTAAAGATAACAACACAATAAAATATCCACAATGAGGCACTCTTAAAAGGTACTTTGTATACATTTTCTGTACGATTAATTTTTGTTAAATTTATTCAAAAGCAAAATTGCAATTTCACCCTCATCTCACTAAAAAGAAGCACAAGAATTGTGATATATGTTTTTGAATTCAAGAAGTTTGAAATATTCTTTGCTATAATTAAATGAAGAATTATATGAGCTGCCGGAAGTGACTATTAACTTTTTATTTCTTAAAAAATGGGTATACAAATTTAACTTATAGTCTTCAACAAGAAAATAATGCTGAGATTCAGCTAACGATGTTTTCGGTGTAATTAAAAAATCACATCACATATACTGTTTAACAAGTAGTGTAGCAAGTTAAAGCGGAGTAAAACATTAAATCACCTTAAATCAATGATATTTGATGGCAGTGAAGTAAATAAATGAAGTAAAGTTGATGTAATGTGTAATATTGTTGATATGGTTTGCTACACCTATAGAGGTATGTTATTATTATATCCAAATTATTTCCGTTTGGTGACTTAAACAAACCGGGTCATATAATTCATTATTTCAAAATTAAAACGAGCCTAATGAAATTACAAAATATTTTTAATATAGATTATGGCCCATGGGCCTTTACTATTAGTAGGTCACAATATTAAGCAGAATTTAAGCTACAGTCTTTGCAATTCATAATCATACCCCTTAATTCGATCCTATAAATATAATAATAATCTCGTTTCTGTGCAGAAAATACAATTCATATCGACAAGTTTGCACCTGCAAAGTAAAAATATATTACATAACAGTATGTAACACTTAAATTAAATGAATTAAGAATATAATTCAAACATACTTTTTGAAAATTCATGTCATTTCTAAATCTTCATGAACTGATTTAAGAAAAAGCCCACTATCATTTATCACTTGATCCCATTCCCATCTATTGATGGACAATTCCATCTGTGATCTGTCACCCACTCACTACACTGACTGAGTCACTGACTAAGACTACTAGCCGTTATATGGTGCTTACTAGAAACAAGACTACACGACTCATCATGACATGAGCCATGAGGTACCAAAAGAGGAGGAGCGTTGGCACGTGCCATCGGCCTCAAATAACAATTGTATACAATCTGAACAGGACAGTCTGATCAGGACTTCAGTTCCTAGCTCACTTTGATCACCACATCTCCACTTCATTAACAATTTCCCGGATCCATTCATATATTCATTAGTTCTCGAATTAACAAGGCTGTTCATTTGGTAAAATCCTTTTTTTTTTTTTTTTTTTACTGGTAAAAAGCCTACGCTTTGCTTTAGACTGAAATTGTTGTTTCTTATGATAAATTTTTAAGATAATATATAATAGGCCTTAAATTGAGATAATTTATATGTGCCTTAAATTTTAATGGGCTAAGAACGTCAACGAGCATTAACGCACGTCAACGGTGGTGATCAATCTAAGTAAACAATCAACAGCTGAAGTTTATTCCTTGGAGAAGATAGACCTTTGATATCAAAAAATTCAATATACTTTTACTAGTAGTAAGGATATACTCGAGAAGAGCAATTCAATTCAATTCAATTCTTTGATAAAAAAAAATTTTGTTGGCCATCATAAAACTTGACAGTGGTAATGTTGGTTTGCAATTTGAAGCTGGATTAATTGGAAATAAATAATTTTGTTGGCCATCATTAAACACAAATTTGTTGAACAATCATTAAACTTGAGTCTTGACAGTGGTAATGTTGGTTTTGTAATTGAGCTGGATTGGGAATAAATAATCTTTCTCATTTTGTTGTATTTAGATTTAGATGTCAAGTTCAGTTTGGATCATCTCCATTTTCTTATTGTCACTGGATATAACCCAATTTTTGTTCCAGCTCAGGATTCCAGTTTGACGCATGCAATGGAATGGGACCGGGGTTTTTTTGACCTTTTCTTCCCGACCGTTGTAGCTCTAGCTCCCAACTTCAATAACTTCCTGAAATCTATGGCATGTAAATGAATTGCCAAAACTACCCATAAGGTATTTAAGAGACTAAGAATAATTCTAGTACTGTAGTCAAATAATTAGTAATTAGTTTAAGACGGTCAATAGATTCTTTTGTTGGATTTTACGTTAGTTTTTTTATATTGTCAGAAATTTAGAGTTGAATTGCATGAGATTTTGACCTATTTGTGTACTTCATTTTTTTTACTATTTGTGGTTAGAATTCTATGTTAATATAGCGAACTTGAAGTTGGAATAATGAATTCTCTTTTGACTTACTTCATTTAATTTTATGTCATTCTAATTTCAGATTCAATGAGGTTAAGTATCTTTAAATCATTGAACATCTTTTGTGCGCATCAGTTTTAGTTTTATTATCTGACCTTAATTATTTACATGGATTGTTATTTGTTTGATATATTATAAGAAATCGAATAATTAAGATTCATATCATCTTAAAATTTCAATTCTAATTTCAATATCTTGTTAACTTGAATCTGATAAGAGTAACAAAGACCAACCGTATATTGATGAACGGTCGATAAAAGTAAGCAATGGTATGACAAATGAACCCCATGAGAATTAAAATGTAACAATTACACTTAGAATATAATTTTTATAGATTATTACGTTGATTAAATTAGATGTATTTGAGTCAATAAAGCAGTGACAAAATGACAGGCTGAGAGGCACAAGCGTAATTAATGTCCCTAACCTACATTAAAGTGCAAATCGTCTCCTAGCCCAAAACTTACCCACAAATATTGTACAAACTTGCACTATACCACCACGTGCCAACTTCCTCGGCCCTCGGGACTCCACAGGGCCTCCTATCCTTGCCTTGTCACATGTGGCTCGTTGCAATTGGGAACTAGTGGAGTCCACTCGAGGAATATTAATTAATATATTGGAACTCAAACCCTGCCTTTTATTTTATTTTTTGAATTCAATTCAATTGAATAGGAATTAGGAAGGGGGAGAGGGAGAGGGAGAGGGAGGGAGGAGCGAGTATAGGAAGGAAGGCGAAGGAGAAGGCCAACGAGGCGGCGGCGGCGGAAAACAAGTAGAAGAACAACCAACTCACAAGGTCTCTGCCTCTCTCTCTCTCTCTCTCTCTCTTTATTTCTCTGTCAACTCCATCTCTGGCTAGCTGTTCTTTTCTTTTCCTGACTATACTCTCAAACTTGTTTTTTTTACGACCTTTTGGGTTTGGTTTTGTACAGGCATTCCATGTGCATTTCTGTACAAATTGGCATTAAGCCTTCATCTTTCTGCATTGGGCTCTATATTCCATAGAAACTTACTTCTTTTTATTTATTGTTCGATCATTGCAGCTTTGGCAAAACCGCAAAGCACTTGGAGAAAGATGCTACAGAAAGACCATCCGCAGGCATGGTGGTTCCATAGCCATAACAATAATTCCAGACAGTCTCCATGGCTCATCTCCACTCTTTCAGGTTCTTTTTCAATTAATTCTTCTTTTCATCTTTATTTCCAAGCTCTATACAGATGGTCCAGTTCGTATAATTTGGTTTGTTAACCATTGGAACTTCGCCAATTTGGATATTTTAACATGGCAAACTAAAATAGCCTGTAACAAGACACTCAGGACTCCCCGAGTACTCAATTTAGTAACTTGGCTGGCAATGGCATTCCCTAAAACAGTATGCTCCTGTCTTTTAAATTGGGTTGTTGGATTAAAACAGACAGAGCAGATTCGCATGCAAAAACTTACTAAAAATTTCAAATTTATCTGGTGTTTTTGTTTAAAACTTTAAATTGCACGCTTTAGCATGTTGTTTTAAGTTCAATTTCACTGTCTGTTAGCTACATACTGTTGCTTAAAAGTAATTGGGGACTGAACTCAATAAAACCAGTAGATATATACCAATGTTATTATTACAATGTGAAAATTAGCATGATAAACACAAGATTATTGGCAACTTAATATTTTTACTGATTGTATAATTTCACAACAACTGAATTTGCATATTCAGAGTTAGAAGAGAAGACTAAACAGATGCTAAAGCTAATAGAAGAAGATGCTGACTCATTTGCCCAACGTGCTGAGATGTACTACAAGAAGCGGCCCCTTCTAGTAGACATGATTGGAGAATTCTATCGTAACCACCGTTCCCTTGCTGAGCAGTGCGACCAGTTAAGATCATCAAATAGTGTGCCCCGCATTAAACTACTTGGTGTGCCCTCTCTGTCCTCTCTAAGTTCGAGCAGTTCTGTGTCGTCAGCATGCTCATCAGCACCTTCTGAATCCGATTCAGAAGTGGATGACCCAGAACCTGATAACATTTTGGACACTGAATCAGAACGGGATAACAGTTCAGAAACCGAGTTAAAAAGGCTTAAAGAAGAAAACGAGGCGTTGAAAGTCGAGTTGGAGGTAAAAGATGAAGAAAAAAGGGAGGTCATTAGGCAGCTTTCGCATGCTATTGATTTGTTGGAAACAGAAAACAGGTGCCTGAGGAAAAAGCATGTCAGGGAACCGGCAAAGAAAGAAGGCACCCGTGGCGGGTTTGATGTGATGAGATGGACCAAGGACATCGTTTCGGGGAAGATTTTCACTGCACACTGCAGAAGTCCGACCACAGTTGTAGCCCTTTAGATCGAAAATGGAACAGATGTGTGGAATGATGCTCAAAATTGAGAAATGTAAACTATTTTATCCAATCTATTTTGAGCACAAATGTTGTAACCTTGGATATATATTATGTTTTTTGTTTTGTAGAAATGTGAACTATCTATTAATCTAATCCATTTGTAGGCATATATGTACTTAGAAAGTTCTTTATAGTTGTGTTATAACTCTCAAATATTGCAGTCGTCGGTAATATGCGTTCTGCTCAAATCTAGTGGCTGGCTGATTGGAAATTGTAATGCTAAAATTGTAATATCCGTTGATTCTTTTCTTCAGTCGTTTTTCTGTTTATATATTTGTTAATTTGTAGGGCTGGTTTCTTCCCAGTTTGGACTTGGGATAGATGTCCGGCCACATAAAAAAAGATAAAACCATTCCAGAGCTGTTCGATGTTGTCATGAAATTTCAGCCCAGAAATGGCTTCTCAGTCTCAGATCTCATCAGGCTTCGGTTAGCCCGGAAAACCTGATGCTTCCGTCTGTGCTCATGTATGATAGTTGGCACTGTTGAGAGTTGAGATTGATTTAACATCTCGGCACACTGTTGGAAACTAATTTAACATCCGCTAGCCCACCAATGCTGTGATCCTGTGTTTCTATTTTGTAATTGATAGGGTTATGACCTCGAGACCCATAAAACATACAGGCACAATAAAGCCCAAAAGACTGGATGCGTACGTAACGGCCCACCGGCCGAAGACATCTTCAGTAATCGGTGCCCGGCTCGGCCCAAAAGGCCTGGAATAGCACGAAAGCCCGAGTAAAATGCGCCTCTGCATGGCCGACACGCGTCACTCATGCACAGGCCTGCCCTTTACACGCGACAACCATCCATTTACCACATGCTTTACACGTTATCCCTTCTTCCTTATATAAGCTATGACAGGGGAGAGAGAAGGGTTAGAATTTCATTCATTGGACAACATTTATATTCACACACACACACTTAATCCTATAGTATTCTTTATACCACGTACAGCCTGTGTACTCTACTAACATAGGACGTATCAGTAGCATAAAAAGGAGAAGATTAAAAACTTAAAAACAAAATTTTTATATTCTGAGATGTGATGATGTTTACCGTTTTTATTAACATTCAGTTGAATCGATATGGTCAAGTATGTTTAATGTTTAGGTTTCATTTTGGATTTTGGTAATATTGCTATGCGCAAATTCATTCGTATAATGATAGACATATAATTCAATAATTATAATGGAAGCATTTTTGAATCGTAGTCACAAATATAATTGAATATACTGCCTATATATTACAAAAAGTCTATCCAAGACTTTATGCATGATATATATATATATATATATATTAATATTGTATAGTCACTTTTAAAAAATCTCAAACAAATACTTACAAATATCCAAAAATGAAAAATTTTTGCGTGCTATAAGATTTTGATATGAAGAATTTATTGAGCCATATAAATCGAAATTTGGAGGTGATTTGATATGTTTTTGGATCGTGACTCACGGAGCAGCCCGTGAGTTATGACTCACCGTAGCTATACTATATATATATAGAATTTTGCTAAAATGAGTCATGACTCACGGGCTGCTCCGTGAGTCACGATCCAAAAACATATCAAATCACCTCAAAATTTTGATTTATATGGCTCAATAAATTCTTCATATCAAAATCTTATAGCACGCAAAAATTCCTATTTTTGGAGATTTTTAAGTATTTGTTCAAGATTTTTTAAAATGATACATAAAACATTGAATATTTTATTAATATTCTATAGTCACTTTTAAAAAATCTCAAACAAATACTTAAAAATCACCAAAAATGAAAATTTTTTGCGTGCTATAAGATTTTGATATGAAGAATTTATTGAGCCATATAAATCGAAATTTGGAGGTGATTTGATATGTTTTTGGATCGTGATTCACGAAGCAGCCCGTGAATCATGACTAATTTTAGCAAAACTACATATATATATATAGAGTTTGACTATTATACTAACGTTAGCATTTCGGACCGAAAATGCTAACGGCTCAAAATTGTTGTTATCGTATCCGAAATCACGATTTATGGTGCCTAATAAATTCTTTATATAGAAATATTGAGGAATACAAAAAATTTTCATTTTTGGAGTTTTCTAAGTATTTGTTTTGAATTTTAGAAAATAGCTCATAAATATTAATAAAATATTGATGTTTGTACAAGCTATTTTAAAAAATGCAAAACAAATACTTAGAAAACTTCAAAAATGGAAAATTTTTGTATTCCCCAATATTTTCATATAAAGAATTTATTGAGCACCATAAATCATGATTTCGGACACGATAACAATAATTTGGAGCCGTTAGCATTTCGGACCGAAATGCTAACGTTAGTATAATAGTCTAGCTCTATATATATATATATAGAGTCCAGCTACAATAATATGCATATCACAGTTTTACCGTGCTATGCGATCCGTATCTCCGTTTTCGGTGTCCAAATAGTCGATTCAAACCGCTCAACTTAATCTTTATATCAAAATATACTAGCAAACCAAATTTTATAATTTTTAAATTTTTTTTGCTATTTTTAATGATGGGGAGAAAATGACTACATCCAAGGGATCTGGTTTATACAAAAATAGTGATATTGTACCCATCATTAAAAATAGCAAAAAAATTCTAAAATTCTAAAATTTGGTTTGCTAGTATAATTTGAAATAAAGATTAAGTTGAGCGGTTCGGATCGACTATTTGGACACCGAAAACGGAGATACGAACCGCATAGTACGGTAAAACCGTGATATGCATATTATTGTAGCCTAACTCTCTCTCTCTCTCTCTATATATATATATATATACGAGGAATTATATGGTGCAGCGCGGTGCAAACCGCATTTTTGCACTACAATTTTCAAAATCTCACAAACCAAACTTCAAATGCCAAATCTAATTGAACAAACACATTGTACGTATTGAAATATGATGGAATACCAAAATTTACAATTTTTGGAACATTTTAACTATTTTTTCGGATTTTTAAAAGATGAACCAAAAATAATAATAAAATAATGCCATTTGGAATATCAAAAAGTACTCATCTTTGAAAAATCTGAAAAAATAGTTAAAATGTTCCAAAAATTGTAAAATTTGGTACTCTGCATAATCTTAATATATAGATTGTGTTGGACAAATTGGTTTGGTCATTTGAGTTTTGGAAATAGAGATTTTACAGCGGTGCACCATATAATTTCTCTCTCTCTCTATATATACTCACTTTATATAAAGCAAGATAAGAAGAAAAAAAAAAATTTAGTCGGGATGCCATTTTATAATAGAAATATTATTGCACTAGTAACTATTTTTTTTTCTTTTGAGAAAAGATAAAGATCGAGTTATCCAACTTTAAATGCTCGTTCATAAAAAGCGATCATATATGATTGATGCTTGTCGTGGAACATTCCTTAACAATAAAAATGAAAAATATTTGACAACTATACTACTTATTTTGCACATATCTTTTTAAATTTATAACAGTTGTATTCCAATAACGTTTGCATTTTTTTCCCTTAATTTATGACAGCTAATACAAAAAAAAGATATCTTAAGGAAACAAAACATAATCCCCGCATTTAAATTGAATTAAATGATAGAAAATAAAGAGAAATTATTTTGCTCCTGAACTTTTCCTTTTATCCATCCTCCTAATTAAATTGCTTAATATTCTCTCATTTTCTCTCATACTCTCTCAATTTTTGAGTGATTTTTTTTTTTTCACTATTTCCTCTTCCATCATGCATGTATAAATTTGTTGCACGGTTAAGGATATGCATTTTGACCATAAAAAATGTTTGTTACATGTTAAAAGAACTTTTCAACTAAAAAATGTATTGGGAGATGTATAAAAATATTTTTTATGGGAGCAATTATCACCTCCCGAAAAAAAAAAAGAAAAAGATTACTAGCATATCCTTAACCGTTGGATGATCGATGATCCCACCCGACAGGATCTGATCCGTCGATTGCATCAAGATCCGTTCCGATCCCAATTTCTAACCCTCCGTGAAAATCCGAAGGTGGGAATCGCGCAGGAACCCCTACTGTGCAGGACGAGAACACAACGCTCGAGTGCTTATCCTCTGTAGCGCTACATTGTGTAGCGTAGGATGTAAACCGTTGGATCATCTCGAGATTCGATTCCACACAGATGTCGAGATGATCTAACGGTTCACATCCTGTGCTACACAATGCAGCCCTACAGAGGATATGAAATCCTCAAGAGACCCATCTCCCTCCTTAAATAACTAAAGCTACCTACTTCTCTCTCGGAATCGAATCTATAAAAAATCAGTCCATACAGTCAAGACTCACGAGTCAACAACACAAACAAGAAACTCCCAGAAGAAACTAGAAACTAGAAACTAGAAGAACCGGCGTGCGTTACTCCGACGACGACGGTGAGTCTCTTCTCCCGATCGGGGTCTCCCGTACACACGGATCGTGTCTTGCCGGCAGATCGGGGACGGGATCGGGGACGGGATGATGGGATATGAGAGATAATTTTGAGATCGAATAGAGACGATTTACCAAAATCTTGACATCTTTGAGTCTTTAGTGAATCAAGTTCACTCTTGTGGCTGTTAATTAGTAATTAGCACTTGTTATTGTGATATACCTAGGTTACTTTGTTAAACAAACCTTTGTATTGTATGCTCATAGCAATTAATGTCTTGTTGTGTAATGTAATACAATACAGAGGAAAATATGGTGAAGGCTGTTGCTGTGCTTGGAAGCGGTGAGGGCGTCAAGGGCACCATCAACTTCTCCCAAGATGGAGACGGTATGATAATTAAATACATCACTTAATTTTTGGGGATAAAGTTTGAAGAGTCCACCTACTGTATAAAGTAAGCTACCCATCCACCCCTCTCACACTTCTGACACGCCACGAGCACCCATGTGCTTACTACAACAACAACAACAACAACCCATGTGCTTACTACAGTCTCGCATAAATGTTCGTTCGAAACTGTAGTGTATCTGTTCACTGGAAAACGATATCTATTGATCGGAAATATATAAATATTTACTGAAAAATGATATTTGTTCATTGAAAATATGGTAGACCGGTGGATAAGTATAAAGGGTGGACGCTAGCTCTTACTCTCTGTATATTTCCCCGAGATAAGAGATTGTTGTTACGAATGATGTAACTTGTATATTTGATACTTTAGGTCCCACAACTGTGACCGGTACCATCTCTGGACTCAAGCCTGGTTTCCATGGCTTTCATGTCCACGCACTTGGTGACACCACCAACGGCTGCATGTCAACTGGTATGTGTGTTTCTTCCTTTTAGTTTTCCAGTTTATTTTTCAGAAATTTATTGTATTGATGTAGTCATTAGTAGTTTGTCACTTGAATCAATAAATGGTAGTTCAACAACTGACCATCACTGTTGCTGATCGAGTGTAAAGAAAAGAGGAAATAAGAATGGAAGTTCATAATTTTATCATTCTGAAATTTTGGATGAAGGCCTGAAAGGATCATGACTTGCACAAACATTGACATGCCTTTTTTTTCTTTTTTCGTTTGTGATTGTTTATGAACTATATTTGCTTTATTCAGGGCCACATTTCAATCCGGCTGGGAAGGAACATGGTGCACCTGAAGATGAAAACCGCCATGCTGGAGACCTTGGAAATGTGACTGTTGGAGAGGATGGTCAGTGCACATTTACTTTTTAAAGTATTGATGCTCATTGATATTGGCTGCACCTGATCTTGGTTCAACACGAACCATTAACTATCTTTTTCTTTGATCCATTGCAATAAACTGACCGGAAGTTCTGGTTTTGTGGAACTTTTCTTAAATAGCATGTGAGCTGATGCCCATGAATTTTCAATTGTAGCTAATCAACCAAAAAAGTTGGTTTTGTTGGAATAGTCGCTGTGTGCTGATTTGAAAAGTTACCTACTTGTTTAAACTTAAAATAGCAATTCAAATTAGCACTATTCTTCAGCCTAGCCAAACACATCCTAAAATTATTCTGAGTCAAATGTATTTGCATACCCAAATTTTCGAAGATCCATTTTTTCGAAAGCAAATAAAAAGAAAATAAAACTTTGATTTCTGTTGATTTTTGCTATTTCTTTCTGTTAAAAGGAATTTTTTGCACAAAGAAATAAGTTCCACAAGTCTTTAATGGTCAACTGGTCTATTTTTCTGGTGTTACAATGAGACTATAATTAAGTGTACCTTATTAATTATTAACTTGTGCATGTAGTATTACTTCTTTTAATATAATGGATTCTATTTTCTTTATTCCCTGTACTGCAGGTACTGCTACCTTCACAATTGTGGACGGCCAAGTATGATACTGTTATTTATTGTAAAATCATTTTGGTAATCTAATTGGACAAACTTTTTTTGTAATCAAATCTGATGTTCTTATTTTTGTTGTAACAGATTCCGCTTACTGGAGTTAACTCCATCATCGGCCGTGCTGTTGTTGTCCATGCAGATCCTGATGATCTTGGAAAGGGTATAATTATTCTTTTATCCAATTTCTGTCTGATAGTTATTTGCTGTAGCATAATGGTGCATTATATAATTAACCCTAAAATAAAACTTTAACTGAATAATGTACCATGTTTTATCTTAAACTTTGTATTTGCTCCCATATGTACCTTGTTATTTCATTAGCAGTTACATTTGACACGTTGACGTACTGCTGGTATAAAGAGTGCTTATGGTTGATACTGTCAATTTGTTGTCCTACAACTCTGGAATTTCATTTTGAATACTTGCTTATCAAATTGCTACCCTTTATTAACATTTTCTTCGTTTCATTGAAAATTAGGCGGTCATGAGCTCAGCAAGAGTACTGGAAATGCTGGGGGAAGAGTTGCTTGTGGTAATTTTATTTCCTTTTTACCTTCTCTTCTTTTCTGTATTTTCTGTTGCGCCTATTGTTCTTTTATTTTTTGCTTTTTTTGGCCTCTAAATTTAATGCTTTGGTTTAGTGTACCAGTGGTATATTACCCCTGAGATGAATATAGTTGCCTTGAAATGCCAATGAAAATATGTGTATATATGTTTTCCTGAGATAGCCTCCATTAATCAATTGGTGACAAAACAATTATTTGGCAGACAAGATATGTCTTTCTGATTGTTGCAAGGAACAGAATTATCAAGTAGTTGATTACAAAAATTGAAAGACTTAACCTAATGTGACCTGCATTCAGTGTCAACATATAATTTACTTGTTATTTGACTAAAGTTGATAATTTTTGTCTGGCAGGGATCATTGGTCTGCAGGGTTAGAGACGTGCATGAGAACTACGATGTTAAAGAAATTTGATCGTGCTTTGTGTTATTGATCTAATGTGTGGTGAACTTATATGAATTAGAATAAGCAGTCTGGTCTATTATGAGCATGCTGTTGATTTGTTGTGAACTGTCAAGAATTTGATTAAAATACCGGTTTTGGTGCAATTAGTCTCCTTGTGCTGTGAGATTGCACAAACCTTTATCAGATGGTGTAGCTGCTAGCTTGTCGGGCGGAGGGTAAAATTCTGATTATAGAATATTTAGAAACTGAGTATTATGGAATTTGGAACTTTTGTAATTGTTTCAAATTTCGATGAAGTAGAGGTGAAGGAAGAACGTCTCTCTGCCCCTCTCCAAATTGGAAATGTAAAGAAGAAAAGTGAACATTGGAAAATTCTCCATCCCTTTGCTGACGGTTCAATCCCCTTACCTTCCGTTTGTATTTGTGGAGCACAGTGTTTCTGTCAAAATTAATAAATGAATTTTCACAGCCATTATCGTCCAAGAAGAAGTTACTACGATAGACAACAGCACCAAAGTTATTCGGTACTCTCTCGAAAAGAAAAATAAATGACTGACCTCTTGCAATTTGAAGGAAATAGAAAACCTAAAGAATCAAGGGGAGTCAAATTCAACATTTTAGAAGTAGTGAAACCGCCATCTACTACAAGGTTATGCCCGTTAATGTATTTCGCATCATCTTATGCCAGGAACAGAGCCGCCTCTGCAATATCAGCTGGCTCGCATCGTGCCCCCCTGAACTCCCACATATTGTGTGTCATCTCAATGATTAATTTGTCATCATAGATACCGGAAAGCTTCTTGAAGGCATTGATACCCATTGTTGTTGCCAATGCGTGCGGCGATATGGAGTTCACTCGAATACCATGTTGGCTTAGTTCTGCTGCAGTTGATTACCAGACCAAGTACAAGCTGCCTTTGACACCATGTAATCATGGGGTACCATGCCACCGACTATAGCTGTTGATCAGGACAGATCAGACATTGATGTCAAATTAATCAGTTTACAAATCAACTTGGAAATTCTTAGTTGGGTCAAGCAACAATTTGGTAGTCATGCTCGGAAATATCTTTTTCCGACATATCATACCTCTTGGTGGTCTTTGCTTATTTTGTTTTACGGTGGCATATGAGCTTTGAGTATAAGTTTTGTGGATACTCATTAACAGATGTTATATGTGGCATGTGGCATCCAGTATTTTTTATAGAAATTGAATGCGAAAATCCACAATTAACAATCAACAAAAAGTTGAATGAATATTTACTGTTGTGATTTACTTTACGACGACCAGTTAACCCAACAAGGTAGAACAACCCATTAGGGAATACCCAATCCAATGCAATTAACCTGCTATGCTGGCTGTGCAAATTATGCTCCCAGCTTGGTGTGGGATCATTACGCGAGAAGCATGCTTGATCGCGGCAACCATGGAACGGGCATTAACAGCCATAGTCCGATCAAATTGCTCAAGCTCCAAATCAAGTATCGTTGGTGCCAATTATCCAGCAGTGCCCGCATTGTTGTACAACATTACATCTAGACGTCCATACCGGGCCACAGCCTGGTCGACTGCTCTGGAGACCTCTTTCTTTCTTTCTCATTAGTGACATCACAATGAATAAAGCTGGCATCTGAGCCGAGATCATCGGCAATTAATGCTTTGCCCAAATGATCTTGCACATCTGCAAGGAGAACTTTTGCACCATTTTCAATAAATTTGATGGCAGTTAATTGGCTTGCCCATATATTCCACTGGCACTGGCTGCACCACTTATGAGCGCAACTTTTCCGGCTAGCCTGAATTTTTGCAAAGTACCAATTACATGTCAGCCAATGGCACGCAGCATATAATAATAAGTAGGGTATAAAACAGCTTGAGCTACATGTATCCTTACTCCTAAATAAAAAAAAGTATATTGGATTTTTTTGACATGGAAGCAGCAATTTGTCATTAATTGTTAGTAGACCGCTGAGGAGAAAGTAGAGAGTGTGAATTGCGTCTTCACTTAATTAATGTTCCAATATCATTAATCTTGTTCTTGGAAACAGAACTGAAAAATATCATAATTTAAAAGATGCATAACATATATATATATATATATTATTTGGAACATGCACGTGGTGGCTACGCCTAGGGGTGAAAACGGATTGGATATTATCCGTCCGTATCCGGATTCATATTCAAATTTTTGCGGATATGGATATGCGGATACGGATATTTGCGGATACGGATACAGATACAGATAAAATTTATGCGGATACGGATACGGATACGGTTTCCGATATGGAAACGGATACGGATAATTATCCGAATCCGGATATTTTGGTAATTCGGATATCTGTTTTAAAGGCTTATTATATGTATTTCAATTGGATTTTTGATGTAGATTTCAAATTTAATGAAGTTTATATCTAATTAGGCTTTACACTTTATCTTTTTTTCTAATTTTTGATACTTTTAATTAATATTATAATAATAATTATGGATTTTTCTTAACTAATATGTGAATATGTTTGATAATAATGATTAGCGATGAACTAATAACATATTTATGATCAATGATTAATTTTTATAGTAATTTAACTATTATAGTTAGTGATTTATCATGAAAAAAATATATACAATATATTTTTTTAATAATAAGTCTAATATCCGAAATATATTCGTATTCGCATTCGTATTCGTTAAATATCCGATCCGCATTCGTATTCGTTTGATATCCGATCCGTATTCATATCCGGAACTATCCGTATCCGTATTCGTATCCGAAAAACTAAACCGGATACGGATACAATTTTGACTACTATCCGTCGGTATCCGATCCGTTTTCACCCCTAGCTACGCCCCGGATGATCATCGTCTGACATAGGTCATGTGCCATTTGGCACATGGTCCGTTAGATCTCCTCGGGATTCGTGTTTGCCCGAACTCCGAAGAGATTACACTGAATCCCGAGGAGATCCAATGGTCGATGTGCCGAATGGCACATCACCTATGTCAGACGATATGAATTCCTAGGCCCCAGGCCCAGCGGTGCTTTCATGATTCATCTCCACCAGAATTAAGTTCCATTTGGGCTACACCTACATTATTGGATTATTATCTGTCCCAATCCGATTTTACTCTTCTTAATTAAAATGTTCGTCAATAAAGAATGAATGAAATCAATATTTGTTCAACAATTATGTGTTATTAGTTTGTTCATTAATTTATATCTAATCTGTTGTACTGATATTCATAATTTTTAATTTTTAATGATTCACTACAATACAAAATTGAAAATTACTATATGACTTGAAAGAAATTAATACAGCAGCAGATGATCCAACAACTTATCTTGCTCATTTTTTTACAAAATTGTTGTGTGCTTTAATTTGTCTCCTTACGTAGTTAAATGTCTAATGTTAATTTGAGATAATTTCGTTATAGTTGTTCAAGTTAGACCTTAATTAGAACTCGTTTACATTGAAATTTGTATTTATATCTTTCAATTGGGTGTGGGAGGTCGCGGGTTCGAAACCCGGATGGGGGGTCTTTATAGACATTTAAATTTGAGTGGCTTGACCCCTCATCTTTATTTTAAAAAAATATCTTTCAATTGGTAGCCAATGCTAATTTTGACAATCTTGACAATGCAAATTTTGAAAATTTGAAAAATTCATAAAAAATCTTCAAAATGAAAAAAGTTTATGGATGTATTATTTAAGCACAATATTTACCACAACTATCTGGGTTATTTGTGGAGCACAACAAGAAGTTTTATCTGTCAGGAAGTTCTCATAATAGACAGCACCAGAAGAGCGTTCCGTTCTTTTGAAAAGAAGATATACATTGGCAGACCATTTGCAAGAAAGGGACATATATAGACAACAACAAGTTTAAACAAGATCAATAGACAAAAGAAAATAAATTGTAGGCACTCAATGACATCAACTTGCAAACTCTTCAAAAACTAAGGAATCAAGGTAGAGTCAAATTCAACTTTTTACTAGTAGTGAAACCCCCATCCACTACAAGGTTATGCCCGTTAATATATTTCGCATCATCTGATGCCAGGAATAGAGCTGCCTCTGCAATATCAGCTGGCTCGCATCGTGCCCCCTTGAACTCCCACATATTGTGTGTCAGCTCAATGATTAATTTATCATCATATATACCAGAAAGCTTTTTGAAGCCATTGATACCCATTGTTGTCGCCAATGCGTGCGGCGATATGGAGTTCACTCGAATACCATGTTGGCTTAGTTCTGCTGCAATTGATTTTACTATCCCAAGAACAGTTGCCTTTGACACCATGTAATCATGGGGTCCCATGCCACCGAGTGAAGCTGTTATCGACAGATCATGCATGTTATGGATGTCAAATTAATCAATCTACAAAACTAAGTCGGAAATTCTAAGTTACGCCAAGCAACAATTTGGTGGCCATGGTTGGAAATCTCTCTTTCTGACATATCATACCTATTGATCATCTATGCTTAATTTGTTTTATGGTGGAATATGAGCTATCGGTATATATGTATTGAGGACACTCATTAACAAATCTTATATGAGGCATTCAGTCTTTGATTCAGTGAGATAAAAGTTTATTAATTATTACTGATGGTAATTTACTTCATTGCGATCAGTTAGACGAACAAGGTAAAACAACCCATTAATTAGGGAATACGGAGTGCTTATCCTCTGCCTTAAGGTACCGTGCCATGAAGCACGTGGGCCGTTGGATCACCTCAAGATTCGTCCACATGCCTCAAGGCATGATACCTTAAGACATACGATGTAAAATCGGGAATATGGAATACCCAATGCAACTAACCTGTTGTGCTGGCTGTGGAAATTATGCTCCCGGTTTGGTGTGGGATCATGACACGAGAAGCATGCTTGATCCCGACAAGCACAGAACGGGCATTAACTGCCATAGTCCGGTCAAAATCCTCTAGTTTCAAATCAAGTATTGATGGTGCCAATGATCCAGCAATGCCAGCATTGTTATACATTACATCGAGACGTCCATACTGGGCCACAGCTTGGTCGACTGCACTGGAGACCTCTTTCTCATTAGTGACATCACAGTGAATAAAGCTGGCGTCTGGACCAAGATCATCGGCAATTTCTTTGCCTAAATGATCTTGCACATCTGCAAGGAGAACTTTGGCACCGTTTTCTATGAATTTGATGGCAGTTGCCTTGCCTATTCCACTGGCTGCACCAGTTATCAGTGCAACTTTTCCCGCTAGCCTGAATTTTTGCAAAATACCAATTACATGCGTGTAAGCCAATGTCATGCAGCATAAGTAGGATATAAAACAGCTTTAGCAACATGTATAAATACAGAGAGGAGTTCAAACTTCAACCAAATACAAGACTAATTTATGCTTTTGTTGTGTAGAAAGAATTTGGTATTAATTAATTGTTAAAATGCAGGTGAAGAATGTATTTTATAACAAACTTTTTGCCTGATAAGGGAAAGAAAAAAGGGAGATGCTACCTCCCTGTCCCTGACTGTGAATTAGTAGAGAAGAGCTTATGTGACTGCAGCCAGTTAATACTCGATTTCGCCAACACATCCAAAACTGTCTTGTTCCCCTTCAATCTAATCGAAGAGTGAGAAATAGCACATAATGTGTAACAATCAGTTCATAAAGGATCAAGAAGGATCTTGTTGACCAAGTTACCTAGAATTACAAATTTTCCCTAATTTCAGAAAATAGGACTGAATTTTACTTTTGTTAGTTATATTTGTTATTACTAAGATCCGTATCAGAACAATAAAATTACAAGCGCAAAACTTTTTCTTGGTTTTACTTTCACCAGATAGCAAAACAAAACCTCTCTTTTCTTCACGTTGACAGCCACTGTCAACTACTAAAAAAAAAACAAAAGCTCTCTTTTCTTTCTTAGGGCCTGTTCGGTGGACTAAGGGAATGGAAAAAATAATCAATTTGGGAATGTGTTACCAAGTTTTATATCTAAGGATTCCCAGAGAGTTGAGAAAAATAAAATTGAGTTGGACCCGGTGGGTATTGTTGGGCAGAATAACCCAAAACCCATTTCCAAAATTGCATGCCGAATGGATAGTTGGAAAAATTTCCAACTCGGTTAAATTTCCCTCACAAACCCATATGCTGAACAGGGCCTTAATTCTTACTTTCTAGTAATTAATTCAGCATGATCCACTTGTTCCTAATTAAGCAGATGAAAAATCTTTCTTCTCATTAAAAAAAATATAGAAGATAATACTTGTGCAAAATAGAAACAGTAAAGGAAAATTAAATCGAAACAAAAAAAGAAAAAGAACTAACTTGGGAGCCATTCTTGCCATGCAGATCCTTTCTGACCAGCTCTTTTGATTTGGTAATTCCTTTAGTTTGCTAATTTTCCGGAATGCTAGCTTGGTAGTTGGTACTTGGTAGTCTGCCTTGGTTCTTTCTCATAGTCAATGATTCTCCGATGGAAGCAGCAATTATCAACTGTGAAGCTTCACAGTAGACGGTGACAGAGACTGGTGACCGGTGAGGAAGTGGTGTGTATAGAAAAACTATCTATAGCATTCATAAGTTACATTTCAGAATGTATCTACACGTCTGTTTACAGATGTGTGGACGGATTTTTAATGTACCAAGATGTTTCTCTCTCTGTTATTAATTGTTTGAGACTTTGAGTTAGGCAAAAATTCTTGGAAACGGAACTGAAAAATATCATAAGATTCGTAGCATATTATTTGGAACACGTGGTAGCTAGGCCCCAGCGGTACAATATTCATGATTCATCTCCAGACAGAAGTTTGATTTTGGCTTACATTATTGGATTATCTATCCAATTTACTGTTCTTAAATATTCATCAATAATCAATGGATTAAATATTTGTTCAACAATTATTTGTCATTAATTGATTTTTTTTTTTTAACATTTTACTTAATTTGTTCAGTAATATATTGTATCTGTTGTATTGATATTCACACTATTTAATGTTTTAGTATAAAAAAAAATAAAATAAAATTACTATACGACTTGAAGTAAATGCAGCTGTAGATATATCCACCAACTTATCTTGCTCATTTTTTTACAAAATTGTTGTGTGCTTTGTCTCCTAGCATGTAGTTAATCGTCTAATGTTTGAGATAATTTTGTTATAGTCGTTCACTTTAGACCTAAGAACTCGTTTAAATTGAAATTTGTATTTATAACTTTCAATTAGTAGCCAATGTCAATTTTTTTTTTTAAAAAAACTTTTAATAGGGAACTTTAATTACAAAACAATCTTTCTCAAGTATAATTTGTCTTCATAAAATGGGCATCCAAGAAGTTAATTGAGCTATTTGTCTTAAATATGAGGAGGGATCCATTGACAATACTAATTTTGACAACCTTGACAATGCAAATTTTGAAAAATTCATAAAAAATCTTCAAAATGAAAAAAAGTTTTATGGATGTATTGTTTAAGCACAATATATATTTACCTCAACTGTCTAAGTTATTTGTGGAGCACAATGTTTTTGTATGAATTTCTAGAGACATTGTCTGTCACGAAGTTATCTAATAGACAACACCAGAAGAGCGTTCCGTTCTTTTGAAAGGAAGATATACATTGGCAGACTATTTGCAAAAAAGGGACATATATAGACTACAAGAAGTTTAAACAATAATAGACAAAAGAAAGTAAATAGTAGGCACTCCATGAAACTTGCAAACTTTTCAAGAACTAAGGAATCAAGGTAGAGTCAAATTCAACCTTTTACTAGTAGTGAAACCCCCATCCACCACAAGGTTATGCCCGCTGATATATCTCGCATCATCTGACGCCAGGAATAGAGCCGCCTCTGCAATATCAGTCGGCTCGCATCTTGCCCCCTTGAACTCCCACTTACTGTGTGCCAGCTCAATAATTGATTTATCGTCATCTATACCGGAAAGCTTTTTCAAGGCATTTATGTTCATTGTCGTTGCTACTGAATGCGGCGATATGGCATTCACTCGAATACCATGTTGGCTTAGTTCTGCTGCAGTTGATTTTACCAGACCAACTACAGCTGCCTTTGACACCATGTAATCATGGGGTACTATGCCACCGAGTATAGCTGTTGATCAGGACAGATCAGACATTGATGTCAAATTAATCAGTTTACAAACTAAAATGGAAATTCTTAGTTAGTCCAAGCAAGAATTTGGTAGTCATGCTCGATCGGAAATATCTTTTTTTGACATATCATACCTCTTGGTCTATGCTTATTTTGTTTTACGGTGGCATATGAGCTTTGAGTACAAGTTTTGTGGATACTCATTAACATATGTTATATGAGGCATCGAATTTTTATTACAGCAATTAAATGAGAAAATCCACGATTAACAATCAGCAAAAAGTTCATCGAATATTTACTGTTGTGATTTACTTTATTATAACCAGCAGGGACGGATCCAGGTCAGTGGACAAGCCCGGGCACAAGAGCTAATAAAAACTTAAAGAAAGAAAATAGAAAAAAAAAAAGAGAGAGAGAGAAATTTTGAACAAATTATAGGCTTCATCAGGTCAAAAACTTAACAAAGTTCGTAGTTTTTTCCTAGTCAGGTTAAAATATATATAGCAGGCTTGATTTTTTTCTTCCCAAAAGAAATAATTGGCTAGCCAGCAAAATTTTTTTGGAAGTAGATTGCGTTGCAATTTTCATTCATTTTATTTAATTTTAATATTATTTATGTAGCAATTACTACATTATAAAAAATTCAAAATATTGGTAACTAAGTAATAAAGACGTAAACTACAGATGAATTTATAAACAACGTCTTGTGTTAGCTAGGAAATTTTGTTCAGAGTCATTTTCTTAATTTAACCAACGAACTTAAAAATTTCATAATTTAATGATTAATTAACCTGCATACTTAATATAGACAACAATTATTTGATTGGAAATTTAATTATCCAGAAATAATTCTAAACTACTGCCAAAATCATTGGCATCTGTCTGAGTTGCTTGTCAGTTATCACACGGAGGTGATAACAAGGTGAGATGCACTGGGTCTTTACTTTTCCTTTAATGTTTTTTATTTGTGTAGAGTATAGACTGTAGACTATAATGTTCTGGTCAAATACTGCCTTGTCAATTTATAAACGGTAATTAAACTCTCAGAAATGAAACAATGATCAATCCTTGGAACTATTGGTTAAATGCTCAGCAATGCCTAGGCACCCAACGTTTTTGGACTGTATAATTTCACACCCGAAAACACAAAAGTGATACCTGGGCACTTATACCCAAAATTTAAGGTAAGGCACATGCCCGGGCATGCCTACATGTAAGTCCGTCCCTGATAACCAGTTAACCCAACAAGGCAGAACAACTGATTAGGGAAAACCAAATGCAACTAAGTATTTATATAACCTGCTATGCTGGCTGTGCAAATTATGCTCCCAGCTTGGTGTGGGATCATTACGCGAGAAGCATGCTTGATCCTGGCAACCATGGAACGAGTATTAACAGCCATAGTCCGGTCAAATTCCTCAAGCTCCAAATCAAGTATCGTCGGTGCCAATGACCCAGCAGTGCCTGCATTGTTGTACATTACATCAAGACGCCCATATCGGGCTACAGCCTGGTCGACTGCACTGAAGACCTCTTTCTCATTACTAATATCACAATGAATAAAGCTAGCATCCGGGCCGAGATCATCAGCAATTGCTTTGCCTAAATGATCTTGCACATCGGCAAGGAGAACTTTGGCACCATTTTCCATGAATTTGATGGCAGATGCCTTGCCAATTCCACTAGCTGCACCAGTTATCAGAGCAATTTTTCCTGCTAGCCTGAATTTATATATGGAAAATAAATTATATTAGCCCATGGCATGCCACATAAGTAGGATATAACAACTCTAGCTACATGTAAAATTAACAATGAGGAGTTCAAACTACTACCGAATACGTGTAAGAAATTATATCCGATGTTTTTAGAAAGAATTTGGTATTGTTAAAAAAGGTAGGCAAGGAATTTAGCTTATAAGAAACAATTTCTACACACACAAAAAAATGTGGAAGTTAATACTTTACTCCAGAAAAGAAACAGTAAAGGCAAAATAAGTTGAAATAAAAAGTAAAAACTAACTTGAGAGCTATTCTTGCTCTGAGGTCCTTTTGCTGTTTCAATTTCTTTAGTTTGCTTTTCCGGAGTAGTTAGTATAGTATGCCTTTGTTCTTATAGTCAACTTAATTTCTCCGCCGAAACAGAAATTCTCTATTGTGATTTGTGAAGCTGTGGACAGTGACAGAGATCACTGATCAGGACTGAGGAGAAGAGTCAGAGAGATTAATTGGAGTGAAGTCGATTTGTGCCTTGTTTTCAAACTATTAGACAATTGTTTGTTTGAATTTCTCCAGTATTATTATTAGAAAGGGAACTGAAAATAATTACCCATAACACATTTAACACGTTGTATTCATATTTCATAGTCATCTGCACCACAAGTTCGATATTGACAACATTGGAATATTGTCTATCCGATTTGCTGTTCTTATTATTTTGTTGACAATTTGTTCATAAATATAGATTTATTTTGTTGTATTGATATTCACATTAATTCATGATTGGCTAGCTATAAATGATAGAAAGTGACTTGAAAGAAACAACATTAGATGATCCACCTAACTTAATTATCTTGCGCATTTTTCACAAAATTGTTGTGTGCTTGCTTTGTTACATGTAGTTAATCGTCTAATGTTTGAGATAATTTTGTTGTAGTTGTTCAAGTCAGACTCAAGATCTTTGTTGCATTAAAATTTGGACATATAAATTTTTAATAGAGAACTTATTTTATTAGTACAAAACAGTCAGTCCTTTTTAAATATAATTTTCTTCAAGACAAAGGGGCGTCCAAGAAGTTAAGTGAGCTATTTGTGGAGCACAATATTGGTTTCCATTTGAGAAGTTAAACTGACAACAATATTTCCGCTCAACTAACTGAGCTATTAATTTGCAGAGCATAGAGTTTATATATATGAATTTCTACAGACATTATCTTTCATGAAGTTATCATGATAGACAACAGCACAAGAAGAGCATTCCGTTCTTTTGAAAAGAAAATATACATTGGCAGACCATTTGCAGAAAATGAACATATATATATATATAGACAATAAGAAGTAATAACAGAAGCTCATAATTCCAAATTACAAACTCTTCAAAAACTAGGAAATCTCAAGGCAGAGTCAAATTCAGACTTTTACGAGAGGTAAAACCCCCATCCACCACAAGGTTATGCCCGCTAATATATCTCGCATCATCTGATGCCAGGAACATAGCTGCCTCACATTTTGCCCCCTTGAACTCCCAGGCATTGTGTGTCATCTGAATAAGTAACTTATCGTCATCTATACCAGAAAACTTCTCGAGGGCTTTTATACCCAATGGTGTTGCTATTCCATGCAGCGATATGGAGTTCACTCGAATACCATGTTGGCTTAGTTCCGCTGCCGTTGATTTCACCAAGCCAAGTATAGCTGCCTTGGAGACCGTGTAATCATGCGGTGCCAAACCACCGAGTATAGCTGTTCATGAGAAATCATGCATTTGGTATTGACTTTAAATTAGTCAGTCTGCAGAACTAACTCAACTTCTAAATTGACTGAGAATAATTTTGTAATTATATGTGCTCAGAAAATGTCTTTCTAACCGTGGCATGTGAGCTTTCCGTACAAGTACTGTGGATACTCATTTACAGATGTTATATGAGGCGTCCAGTCTTTATTGCAATAATTAATTGACAAAATTCTCAATGAATAATCAACAAAAAGTTTAATTTATCAAACATTTACAGATTGTGATTTACTTTATTATAATCAGTTAACCCAACAAGGTAAAACAATTAGAGAATGCCATGTGCAACTAACCTCCTGTGCTGCCTGTGCAAATTATGCTTCCAGATTGGCGTGGGATCATTACGCGAGAAGCATGCTTGATACCAGCAACCGTGGAACGGGTATTAACTGCCATGGTCCGGTCAAATTCCTCAAGCTCCAAATCAAGTATTGTCGGTGCCAATGACCCTATAATGCCTGCGTTGTTATACATTATATCAAGATGTCCATATCGGGCCACAGCTTGGTCGACTGCAATGGACACTTCTTTCTCATTAGTGACATTGCAATGAATAAAGCTGGCATCTGGCCCAAGATCTTTTGCAATTTCTTTGCCTAAATGATCTTGCACATCTGCAAGGAGAACCTTTGCACCGTTTTCTACAAACTTGATAGCAGTTGCCTTGCCGATGCCGCTGGCTGCACCAGTTATGAACGCAATTTTCCCAGCTAGCCTGAATTTTTGCAAACAGCTATTATGTTAGCCCATGGTAGGCAGCATAAGTAGGATATTATCAGATTTAGCGACATGTAAATGTACAAGAGGAGGGATCCTATACAAAATGGAGTTCAAACTACAACCAAAGAACATAATATATGAAGTTATGAACAAGATTTAGTTCGTAACGTGTAATATTTAGTTCATAAAGGATCAACAAGGAATTTGTCAAGCCAAGTTACCTAAATTTACCAATTGTTCGTAAGTAATTAAACTATCTATTATTTTTTTTTTATCTCAGTCTCTCTGATCTATATATAGTAGTTCAGTAGTAATTACTTTTCTAGTCCTTTGATCCATTCACACACAATTTTCCTTTACAATTTATATTTACTTGTCTCTGCTCGTTCTGTAGATATTTCTTGTAACTTTCATTTTCATTATTTAATGGAATTATAGTAGGCAATTTGCTTACTAACCCAAAAAAATAGAACAATTAAAAACTTCTCTCTCTGTTCACTAGTGAACAGCAAAACCATGAAGAAGTGTTTCATATAAATTTTAATGAATTACAAAGTGAGTACGCTGGTCTGAGTACTGTCTATTGCTGCCATCATGTTACCAATTTAATTTTTGAAAAAAAAAAAAAAACAGCTCTATAGAGAATTAGAACAGTAAAGGAAAAAAAAAAAAAAAAGAAGCTAACTTGAGAGCTGCTCTTGCCATGTATGCGGTAGTATTTTTTCACCTGCTTAATTTCCTAATAGTTTAATTTGCTTCTCCGGTGTGCTTGCTAGGTAGTCCCTCTTTTGCCATATTGTCAACTTGCTCAGATGGAAACTGTGGGGACTGGGGAGAGATGATCAGAGATAATTAAGAAGACGTGGTGGAGCTTAGCTAGCTGTACTGTTGTACACAAGACAGCGACAGCGTCACAGATAAGAAATTTGTAACGAGCATGAAGTTTTTCCATTTGGCCTCTCTGAAATAACAAACAAACCATCCTATTCTATTCTGTGTCCGGTCTTGAATCAGTTTGGGCCTTTAATATATATGGCTTCAAAAGCCATAAGATCCCCAATTCGCCGTACAAAGAGAGGAAGACTAGACAATTCATCACAATTGACCAGTCAGCGACAATTCGGAGCAAGACATTAACATCAGGCCCCCCTGACTTCGCCTGTATTTCTTCGTGGTTTCATGGTAGCGTACTCCCGATCTTGCCTCCATTTCTTCAGCAATTCTTGATAGTTATACCAAGTTGAATTGATTAGTTGAACAGTTCGGTTTCTTTGTAATATTGGTTGTGAATTTTAGATGGTTAATCTAATTCTGTTCTCCAACTTGAACAATGTTTGTTTGGGTTTCTGTATAAATTTCTATAGACATTGTAGTTCAATAAGGTATCATGGTACGTAGAACACAAGTACAATAGCATTCCGTTCTTTTTAGAAGAAAAGAAAATAATCAAAATATACATTGGCAGACCATTTTCAGGAAATAAACATGCAAATACAATTTATTAAGAAGTTCATACATGAACAGACAAAAGACAAAATAATTAAATAAAAGATATTCATAATCTTATTGAAACTTGCAAACTCAAGAAAAGCAATCAAGGTAGTGCAAGATTCAACTTCTTAGAAGTAGTGAAACCGCCATCCACGACAAGGTTGTGCCCGTTAATATATCTCGCATCATCTGATGCCAGGAACAGAGCTGCCTCTGCAATATCAGCTGCCTCACATCTTGCATCCTTGAACTCCCAGGTATTGTAGGTCACGTCAATGATTGATTTGTCATCATCAATACCAAAAAGCATCTTGAGGCCCTGTGCTGCCAATGGCGTCACTACTCCATGTGGCGATACGGAGTTCACTCGAATACCATGTTGGCCTAGTTCCGCAGCCGTTGATTTTACCAAGCCAAGTACAGCTGCCTTGGAGACCATGTAATCATGCGATGCCAAACCACCGAGTATAGCTGTTGATGAAAATTCATGCATTTGATATGTATTGACTATGATTTATTCAGTATACTGTATACAGAACTAACTTGGAAATTCTAAATTCGCTGCGCAAATGTTTGTAATTATACGTGCTCAGGAAATGTACATATTAATTTCCAACATAAGTGAGGCTTAATTTTGTGCTTTGTAACATTGACTAGTGCTTTTCAGCTTCATCTCTCTTAAACCATAGCTCGAATGACCAACCGAAATTGCTCACCATAATCTTAATATTGAAATCTAGTTGCATACCAAATTTTTTTATTTTTAGAATTTTGTAACTATTATTTTGGATTTTTGAGAAATGGCCCATTTTATATATAAATTTTTGTGCATTTTCTATACAACTTTCAAAAATCCAAAAAAATTGTTAGAAAACTTTAAAAATAGAAAAATCTGGTATGCAATCAGCTTTCAATATTAAGATTATGGTGAATAATTTGAATTGACCATTTGAACTACGATTTTGAGATATCAGGCCGAAACACACTACCTCCCTGCGCTTTGGAAAACACAATAGCCTCACTCTTTTTCAACATATATATCATATTTGTTTAGAGTGGCATATGAGCTTTCCATACAAGTACGGTGGATACTCATTAACCGATGTTATATGAGGCATCCTGTCTTTATTACAGTAATTAATTAAATGACAACTTTCTCAATAAATATTCATTAATCACAAAAAGTTTATCGAACATTTACAGATTGCGATTCACTTTATTATGATCTGTTAACCCAACAAGGTAAAACAATCCATTAGAGAATGTCAAATGCAACTAACCTCCTGTGCTGCCCGTGCAAATTATGCTTCCAGATTGGTGTGGGATCATTACGCGAGAAGCATGCTTGATCCCGGCAACCATGGAGCGGGTATTAACTGCCATGGTGCGGTCAAATTCCTCAAGCTCCAAATCAAGTATTTTCGGTACTAATGACCCGATAATGCCAGCATTGTTATACATTATATCAAGATGTCCATATCGGGCCACAGCTTGGTCGACTGCAATGGACACTTCTTTCTCATTAGTGACGTCGCAATGAATAAAGCTGGCATCTGGGCCAAGATCTTTTGCAATTTCTTTGCCTAAATGATCTTGCACATCTGCAAGGACAACTTTTGCACCGTTTTCTACGAACTTGATAGCGGTTGCCTTGCCGATTCCACTGGCTGCACCAGTTATGAGCGCAATTTTTCCAGCTAGCCTGAATTTGTGGAAAATAGTTATTATGTTAGCTAGCTCACATGCCACATTATAAGTAGAATGTAACAAGCTCCAGCTACATGTAAAAACAAAAAGCCGACGAGTTCAAACTAGCTACAACCAAATAAAAGTAAAAAGTTATGTCCTTTGTTTCATATATAGAAAGAATCTGGTATTGTTAAAGAAACTAGGTGAGGGATCGAATGCAGCTTATGAAAAACAATTTCTACATAAACAAAAAAAAAAAAAAAGGTAATACTTTACTCCAGAAAAGAGTAAAGACTTACTTGAGAGCCATTTTTACCCTGCAGTCCGTTTTCACCAGCTAATTTGAATTTCTGTAGTTTGCCTTAATTTCTGGAGTGCTTGGTAGTATTACTGCCTTTGTTCTTATAGTCAAGCAATCCCTCTATTGTGACGACGCAGCTGACGGTGATATATATATATAGAGATCACTGAGGAGAAGAGTCAGAGAGATTAGTCAATTGTTTGTTAGAATTTCTCAAGCATTATTATTAGAAAAAAGGTACTGAAATTAAAATACCCATTTAAACACGGTGTAGCTAGCTACGTCACCAGTGACGAAGTCAGACTGAGTTTTAAGCAGGGTCCAAATAGATCTAAATTGTTAATAAATATATACTTTGTCTTAATTAAGATACAAAATTTGATACATGTCATATAAATGTGAATTTGAATTTGTTCTTGTCTTACAAATGGAAATTAATTGGTATGTCATTTTAACAAATTTGATATTTTATTGTACCAATATTTTCAATTCCTTAACAATTTTGCAATATCAAATAAGTGCTTTCTTAAATGAATTAGAAATATAATAAATGAACTATATAAACACAAGTGAATGCATCCCATATATGGTAAAAATATATTATTCCATGACTTATTTATTGTCTTAAAAATATTTTACCAATTTGAAATATTGAAAATAAATTGACCAATCGTATTGCAAATTAAGGAGGGGACAAAATATAATATATAACATTATATTGGTACACAAGTTATCTTGCGCATTTTTTTTTACAAAATTGTTGTGTGCTTCATCTTCTTTACATGTAGTCTATCGTCCAATAGTTGAGATAATTTCGTTATATTATTCAAGTCAGGCCCAAGATATCTGTTACGTTAAAATTTGTATTTATAGATTCTTAATAGAGAACTTAATTTTATTAATTAGTACAACTCCGTCCACAATTAAATGAATTTATACCCTTTACAACTTGTCCCCAATTAAATGAACTTTATCGATTCGATATTCTTTTTCTATTCGTCTCTTGTTTCTCCAATGTTATGATTACCCTTTTATCTATATTATATAATTGGAACATTTATTATGTAATGATTACAAACTGAGGGCATAAAAATAATTTCACTTTTCCACTAATTCCTTTAACTTTTTCTGAAAATTCATTTATTCATGGACAGAGGTTGTACAAAACAGTTCTTTTTAAATATAATTTTTCTTCAAGACAACAGGCGTCCAAGAAGTTAACTGAGCGCTATTTGTGTAGCCAGGAGCTGAGCCAGAGAACCAAGCAGGGGGTCTAATTTTTTTTTTTTTTACAACATATGTCATATATATATATATATATATATATATTTTTACAACATACGTCATACATATTTGTACTTTGCAGTAAAAGAAATTGGTTGAAATTTAATTATAATACTCATCTATAAAGGTTAAAGAAAATAGAAAGATTGAAAGGATGAAGCTGGGAGCTAGCACACGAAGGTCCAGAGCAAAGAAAGGAAGAATTTAATTTGAGATATCACAACTAGAACTAGTAGCGTAGCACAAATTGGAGTAGGACTAGCAAAAGAAGTCCAAGACCCCGCCAATATACTATTATAGGCTTCTAGAGAAAAAAATATTAAGAGAAGAGTATCGTATGGTATGGGCCTTTTGGATTACAACTGAGATACGGGGGTCCATTTTGGAACGTGTAGTAAAATTTGTAGTGATAAAACTAATTTCTTTTACAAAATCTAGGGGGGGTGGTCCATGGCCCAACCCTGTCCAATGGTGGCTCCGCCCGTGTGGAGCACAATGTTGTTTTCCATTTTACAAGTTATACTGAGCTATTTATCTTAAATTTAAAATGTCTTATAAATTCCCAAAAAATAGATGGTGACCACAATATTCCCCTTAACTAACTAAGCTATTAATTTATAGAGCACAAAGTTTCTATATATATGAATTTCCACAGACGTTATCTTTCATGAAGTTATCATGTCGATCATAGCAGCACAAGAGCATTCCATTCTCTTGTCGTCGTGCACCGGGGCTTCAAAATCCTTCTCCCCAATTCATCACACTTCACCTGTTCGCCCCAACTCGGAGCAAGAAATCAGTCCCACCCCGACTTCGCCTCTATTTCTTCGCAGTTTGATGGTAGCGTACTTCCGATTTTGCCGTCATTTCTTCAGCCTTTCTTGATAGTTATCCCAAGTTGATTAGTTGAACAGTTCGGTTTCAATAAGTTATCATGATATATAGAACAAAAGTACAAGAGCATTCCGTTCTTTTTAGAATGAAAAGAAACTATGCACTGGCAGACCGTTTCAGGAAATAGACATGCAAATACAATTTATTCATTAAGAATTAAGTTCGAACATAGACAAAAGACAATATATAAAAGCAGATCATAAAATGTTTGAAACTTGCAAACTCTTAAAATAAGAAAAAACAATCAAGGTAGTACAAAATTCAACTTCTTAGAAGTAGTGAAACCGCCATCCACGACAAGATTATGCCCGTTTATATATCTCGCATCATCTGATGCCAGGAACAGAGCTGCATTTGCCATATCAGCTGCCTCGCATTTTGCGGCGCCCTTGAACTCCCAGGTATTGTGTGTCACGTCATTAATTAATTTGTCATCATGAATACCAGAAAGCGTCTTGAGGCCGTGTGCTGCCAATGGCGTCACTACTCCATGTGGCGATATGGCGTTCACTCGAATACCTTGTTGGCCTAGTTCCGCTGCAGATGATTTTACCAAGCCAAGTACAGCTGCCTTCGAGATCGAGTAATCAAGGGGCCCCATGCCACCGAGTATAGCTGTTGTTATATATTGACTTCAAATTAGTTGGTCTACAAAAGCATCTTGGAAATTCTATAATAGCTAGCTAGGTTGGGCACAAGTTTGTAATTATGCTCAGAAATTGTCTTCCCAATATATCATGCATGCCCTTGTTTGGTTAATTTGTTTATTGTGGCAAATGAGCTTTCACTATGAGTACCGTACACGGATACTAGCTCATTAACGAACGTTATACAAGATATATGTCTGGTGCTTATGACAGTAGTTAAATGACAAAAACCCCAATAATTAAACACTCCACTATAATTAAGGTTGTTAATTTCTTACTGATTGTGATTCACTTTATTAATTATGATCAGTCAGCACAACAATGTAAAACAACCCATTAGGGAACACCAAATGCTACTAACCTGTTGTGCTGGCTGTGCAAATTATGCTTCCAGATTGGTTTGGGATCATTACACGAGAAGCATGCTTGATCCCGGCAACCACGGAGTGGGTATTGACCGCCATGGTCCGGTCAAATTTCTCAAGCTCCAAATCAAGTATTGTCAGTGCCAGTGACCCAATAATGCCGGCATTGTTATACATTACATCAAGACGCCCATACCGGTTCACAGCTTGGTCGACTGCATTGGAGACTTCTTTCTCATTAGCGACATCGCAATGAATAAAGCTGGCATCTGGGCCAAGATCATTTGCAATTTCTTTGCCTAAACGATCTTGCACATCCGCAAGGAGAACTTTTGCACCGTTTTTTATGAACTTGATAGCAGTTGCCTGGCCGATTCCACTGGCGGCACCAGTTATCAGCGCAACTTTTCCTGCAAGCCTGAAATTCAGCAAATAACAAACAATGTTGGCCCATGGCATGCAACATATATATGAACTAATTAATTAAATGAAAATGATGCCCTTTTTTTTATAGAAATTAAGCATTTGGTATTGTTAAAAAGGCAGGTGAAGATTAATGCAGTGCTCAGGAGAAACTCTTTGTCTGATATATATAGGCTTTGGAAGGAAATTAGAGGGAGATTCTACCTCCCTGTCATCCCTGACTCTGAGTTAGTAGAGAAAAGCTTGTGTGATTGCAGCCAGTTAATATTGGATTTTGCCAAAACATCCAAAGCCGTCTTGTTCCCCTTTAATCTATAAAATCCAAAAATGGGGAAAAAAACACATAATTCACAATATTTACTAGTTCAGTCAAGAAGGATTTTGTTAAGCTAAGTTACCTGATATTAAAGATTTCTAGTAAATATGTGAAACAGGAATTAGTCATGATTTTTTTGAGTTATTTTTGTTATACAGATCGATCTGTATCAAAACTATAAAGTTTGCAAATCATGAAGTATTTACAATTTTAATGGATCCAATAGTGAGCTTAAACTGGTATCTATTGCTGCCATTATGTCCAACTTTTTTGTCAAATAAAAAAAAGAAAAAAAATTAATGTTTAGAGTCTATAACTATATATATATATATCCACATAGTGTACAACCAACATTATTAACAAATGTCTATTCTTTTTTTTTTTTTTAAAATAAGGATAAGGGTAAAGCGACTCAAATTTAAATGTCAATAAAAGACTTCCTATTTGGATTTCAAACCCGTGACCTCCCATACGGAGAGCGTTGCCCTTACCATTAGACCAAAGGCTGGTTCTCAACAAATGTCTATTCATATTAACATAATAAGTTCTTGTTGACATGAATTAAATCATCGTAACAACAACTCTTTTGAGGAAAATAACTCTCCTTTTTCAGGTAAAATTATCAACAAATATGTTGAAAATTTACATAGAGTAGTTCATGTTAATATATAACATTTATTGTAACAATAGTATTATTAATTAAGAAATAAGTACTTACAAAATCGCATGGCTAACAATTTAATATGCTATACTTTCGACGTATTTGCGGATAACTTGTATTTTTTTTTTTTTGGTTTGAAAAAGTAGTTACTTTTCTTACAACAATAACAACATTTATGGTGATTAACATAATTAAGATGTATATAAATGTATTCATAGTTGATCACAACATATATAAAATTGGTTGGGCCTGCAGGGTGCATGGATACTAGCTAGCTTGATAGGTGAACTCCTAAAAAAAATTCTAAAATAAAAAATACAAAGCCAACAATCAAATACGAAATTATAAAAAAAAAAAAAAAAGAAAGAACCAACTTGAGAGCTATTCTGGCCATGCGGTACTGTTTTATAGCTAGTTTTCTTCACCTTCTTCACTAACTTAGTTTGCTTTGCTTTTCCGGAGTGTTGGGAAGTCTCAGATGGAGGCAGCAATTCTTATATAGCATAAGCATATATTTGATTGATGCATGTTCATGTGCATGTTGAGTACTGAGGCCGGACTGAAGAGAGAGACACATATGATATTAGAGATGAGAAGAGTAATTCTCAAAAAATAAAAAAAACAGAGAAGAGTAGTAGTAGACTAGTAGTAGGTGGAGGGTACGTGTCAGCAGTACTGGTAAGTGGTACAGCGTTTATTGATGTGTCGGTCTGCTGCATGGGGTTGTGGAGAAGAGTATTTTTTTTTTTTTTACACAACACAAAAATTGATGATCCTATATATTGATCAATTAATTAGTTTATTTTCTTTTTTATCATTAATTTAATTTGAATTTTTCATACTGATATTCACACTATTTTAACGACCTGTACACTGTTATTAAAATAGAAAATTAAAATATGCGTACGTACGTATGACTTAAAAGTTGAACAAAACAATACTTGGATCTCCCCGACTTACCTTGCGCATTGTTCGCAAAACTGTTGTGAACTTGTGAATTGTGACTTTGTGAGCATCTCTCTTTACATGTAAGCCAACAGGGGTGAGCTACATTCAATCAGAGTTGGGCAAATGCCTATCCTAGTCTCCCAGATTTGAGAAAGTATGTACGTAGCCATATTGAAAGTAATATTTAAGAATTTTCTAAGTGTCCTCTTTTTGACTATCCACAGATTTGCACATACACAAAAGAAAGTAACTCTTATCTCAAATTTTGTAATTCTTAACTCAAATTTTATAACAATGTGTATATATGAACACTAAAACTGAGAACACTAGATATGACGACCCGATATTTATTTTTTCTACATATTTGGGACAAAAAAGTTTGTTATTACCAGTCTTGTTTGTAACTTATCATTATCAATGAAAATTCGAGAGCATGACGCCCATCTTTTTTATCCAAAAAAAGAGAAAAAAAAAAAAAAAACACCAAGGAGTGTTACTTGCGTCTCGGATTCTAGTTTTCTAATTAATGATCGATTAAATTAATCTCCTTCCAATATCATTTGTACGTAAGTTTCAGAAAGTTTACAAAAATAAAAACGTTTTCGAATTATTTTTGCAAATATAAATGAGCAATGCTGTAATTTTGGTTATTTGTAATTACAACAAAGTTGCAATAGTAAATAGAATTGCAACTAATTAAAAGTTGAGAAGGGATCCAATAACTATGAGCATTAGTGTCTATGGTAACCATCTTATTATTTATATATAAATTAAAAAATCTAAACCATTAGATGTATTATAAATCATCTCAATAACATTTACGCAAAAATTGATGAAGTTTTAAAATCGTTTCGATAGTTATCAAGAGAGGAGAAAAAATCATTAAATTTGAAATGTTGATTTTTGTTAATGCTTAATGCATATGTAAATAAAATCAAAATGATATAATTTTTTGTGTATGTATACATAAAATATGATATATACAACATATTCTATCAATTTGTTTTATTATTGAAGAGTTTAATTAAAATGTAGTTATTTAAGATTTGATTTTATGATCACCAATCGGTTACAAAAAATATGGTTATTTGACCTGTCCTCCTAAATGTTAGAAAACATTCAGGAAAGAAATACAAAATAATACTTTTTCATTTTTCAAATTGTATGTAGAAAATTTTAAGTGTCATATTATTCTCCTCATAATATAATTAAAACCATTCCTGTTCTAATACATTTTTGGACGTGGAAGACTCATCATGTGTTTCGTTTCTAATTTGAGCACGTTAATTATATGAGACCCCGTATATAAACATACATATTGTCGTTGATATATATATATATATATATATATTTTTTAACAATATGATGCGGCACAGTTGTATGAGCACAAAATCCAACCCTCTTTCTGGGAATGAATTAGTGTGAAATTTTAGTGTCAATATGCATTCATGATATTTTTGATTAAAAAGGAAAGAGTAAACAATATCAGCAAGTGGGCATTTGGTCTAGTGGTATGATTCTCGCTTTGGGTGCGAGAGGTCCCGAGTTCGATTCTCGGAATGCCCCCTTAAGAACTCACTTGTTTTTTTTTAATAACAAGTGCTCAATTTTTAACCAATAATCTGCTGCTCTGAAAACGATTCAATTGAATTACTTGACATTCTTTTTTTGAAAAAAATTATTTGACAATTCAAATAGCCGATTAGCCGAACCTGGGAAATCTGACATAATGGTATAACTGAGATGGGGTACCAGTATTTAATAAGTGTCTTGGCCTTATTAAGACATTATTATTAAACTATTGTAAAAAAGCAACATGAGTTTTGCATTGGTATTTAAGCGTCGGTGTTACTATTTTCTGTTGCTTTCTGATACATGTACTGGCATCCAAATATGACAAAAAGTATCCCATCCTCTTTGCCCATACCGTTTGACAATTCAAGCTTCCGCACTGCCACACAAATAAGGATTAGGTGATATATCATATATTCATATGTTCCTTTTAGAGCCATATTTTTCTTTAATGTTCAATTTATCTTCATCTGTTAAATCGAGTTAATTGATTTTTTGGAGGCAAAATTTGAACTCAGACATAATACCAAAAAAGCCTGAAAACAAAACTTCAAATTTGAATATTATCAAGACAAATGTGAACCTCACAGGTTCATTTATTTAGGAAAATTATCCCAAGCTCTTGGCTGAAACAGGCCATAGAAAACAAAACTTCAAATTTCGTGATATGGAGCGAAAGGTGAGCATGAAATTTCAGAGAAGAACACAAAAATGGCATGCCGATTAGATTAGGAGGGGCATATGGAAGAATTTGAATGCAGGTTTGGGAGAGTGGTTGTTAATTTCGTTAACCAGAAAGCATCTTAAAACAACATCTCTTGTCGCGCAACGATGGTATAGGAAAAAAATGGAGACTGCAATGGTACTGGTACACTTATCCAGGGAGCTGGAAAATTTTTGGTATTCACATCTCAGAATATAATCCAAATAGCAAGAGCAATCCATACAGTGCGCAGAACATGATTCCTTGCATAGTGTCAGGTACCGGTACCGGTACAGTGCGTTATGAGGAAACAGCTCAACGGTAGGGCATTATGTTTATTTACCATTTCTTGCTTATTATTTATTTTGAACTATTTTCTACTTTCTTGTAAACTTCAGATCACATTAATTCTTGTGATCAACTATAATAAAAGTTGTGGGTTTAGACCAAGGTTCTAAATCGCGATTATAGCGTCATCGCGGCGGGTCATCGGAAAAGCTATCGCCGCTATAGCGTGCTATAGCGAAAGCTATCGTACATAGTGTGTCCATTAATTTTATGAATTGTATTTTATTTTTGTATTAAATTTCAACATTACTAAGAATTCTATAAGAATTCTGTAGAGCAAATAATCAAAACAAAATAATTAACAAACTAATGTTTTTGCATTAAACTAGTACAAAGTCCGAATTGCTATTCAAAATATCTGATATAAGATTGTTTTCTATACAAAATGATCTAAACTGTCACAAGTTGTGTCATTTTCTGCACAAAAAATGTCATTTCCTGGATTCCTGTGCAAAAGAGTTATTAATCCTAAATCATTTCCTGCACAAAAAGTCACTAATCATATTATCAACCCTATACAAAATATCATATATATCAGGTTTTACTCTAATTTCAAGTCAAACTATATATTATTCTATAGATTCTTCAGACACTTCATTATCTGTTGGCTCAGTATCAGACTTAACTGGCGGCTCATTATCCTCATCTTCTGAAAAAATATGTTATGTAGCATAGCGCGCTATTTTGACGCTATCACGCTATGCGCTATAGCGCACGCTATTTACGCTATAGCAGAAATAGCGCAACTTGCGCAGTGTTGACCAATAGCATCGCGTTTTGGGTCCAGAAAATGCTATAGCGCGCTATTTAGAACATTGGTTTAGACAGCCCACATCTTAGCCTCAGAAAAAAAAAAAAAAATACTTCTATCCTTTTTCTGGAAAATTATTTCAGACCCAGAAATTTCACTTGTCTCAAGATACAAGATGATGGGAAATTTTATCTATATATAACAACTTGTACTGTTTGTCCATTAGATGGACTAGAGTTTTGACAATCTATCGGCGGATCAACTCCACTGCGAGATTCACATTTCTCCTGGCATGGGTAGTAGCTACTCTCCATGCAATTATATGTCGACACAACAAATTGAGCCACAAGTCCTGATCCAGCAAAAGATGCAAAATGAATTGCCCAAGCGACATGCGCCTGGTGCTGCAAGGAGCGCATCAATTTGCATACTGCATAATTAGTCATAATCTATAACATATTATCAATTGGGATGAAAAATTAAAAATACATTGCAAATTCACAACGATACCAAGATGAAATATCACATTTTAACACTTGCCATAGACAGGAAAATGTAGAGAAATACATCAACAGAAGCGAACTGAAATGCAGAATAGGCCCAAGTATGCCCACTGCAAGCTGTATTTAACAATTTATTCTAATTTATTCATCTCATTTGATGGAGAAATTGTGAAAGGCAACTTCAAAGAAGCTGTACCAGCACTCTATTTTTACCTGACATGAGAGAAATGCATGATCCGAGATGGCCCGGTGTCAGGGGAAACGGTACAGCAATCATGATAAGAGTTCTGCTTCATTCCGGTAGCCTATCAAGGAGAATTAGAGATTTACCAAAAAGAGGTGTGGTGTTTTTGTAAGTGGATATTTTCATTAATTTTTTAAGTTGATTATCAAAAGAGGAAGTAAATTAAAAAAGAAATGCAAGCAAAGAATGTAAGAAACAACAAACAAAAATTATGATATTCCGAAAAGTTTTAAAAAACAAACCGATGAGCTTCCGCATAACGGTATGCAAAACGATATCTAATTCTTACATTTCAGTTGTAATTTTGAAAGTTTGAGCGATGAGGTGCCTTTGATTTTCTTCGAAGTGCTTTCTTATATGGTTGACATGTCATGAATTGACAGTTTCAGTGATCTCATGCTCTAAGACATGCTCAAATAATAGTGGCTTATAACTGGAATCTCTCAGTTCAGTTACAGGGAGTGATGAAGATCTTCTGCACAAAAAGTCAGAAATTTTCGAAGTTGCTTGCTCTTGAGAACTGCAGAAATCCTCATCCTGTTCGGCTTTCTCTGAATTCAAAAAAAGACTTTCTCCCGCTGCGGTTATTCTTTATTTTGAATGCAAAATGTATTCGCTTCATTGACAATAAGAGGTGCTTGCAAAGTTGAACAACTTATTCTCTTGTTTAAGTTTCTTATGTTGCTGTATCCTACCTTTGAAAGTACCCAAGGATTAATGAGAGGAAGTGCTTATTTTTATTTAAAAAAAATGATATTTCATACTAATGACTTCATTTGTATGGAAATTCCTAAAGCAAATTTCTTCCTGGTCGGGTTGCCTGCTCATATTGTCAGGGTCACTTGCAGCCTTTTATTTGAAATTGAACATTTCATTTTAGGGGTGAAGTTAAGCCCCAAATTTGGTTTTGTTCTATTTACATGTATTTTACTTACTTTACCTAATTTTATCAAATTACCAATTCGGTTAAGTTGGTGATCTTCCAATTGAGGTTCTGGTTTTAGCAGTCTTTCTCGCATACAAAATTTCATTCACAAACCACCACATGTTCTATTCACAATTCCAATTGAGGTTCTGTTTTCGTTATTCACCTGTTCAGTGATAATTGGTTGCTTTTGTGTTTTTGTAGCATGGCCATGCTATTGTTCTTCTGTATTCTTAGTTCCTTTATTTTGTTAATTTAACAGATAGTACATAACATAACAGTACGAATGTGCTACGATGGATGCTAATGGAGTGTTGTCATCATCTTGCTCTGTGAATTATAATTTTAAGAGGTTAGTTTTGGTGAAGATGTTCTCTTTCCATTTCTTTTCCTTCAAACTCAGAAGTACATCTCAAGTTTATAACTATCTTTTGTTTAAAATGACCATGCAAAATTGTCCATATTGAATATTTTTAAAAATTATGCAAATGTACATATACATACACAGATTGTAAGATCATCATTTGGAGGATTTTGCAAAATGACCAAGCTCAAAGAGGATTTGAAGTGTTTTTCTGATATGGGACCCAAACAATTTTTTAAGAAAAAAGGGGGCTCTGTTTCATCTATCATTTGTCTTGGTTGGTACTCGGAACTAAGCTGTTTTAACACTTGAGAATGCCATTTATTATTTCTGAACCAGGAAAAGATGTCACAAACTAACTGTTGTGTATGCCTCCATCTCACCATCTATTGCAGCAGGCTTGATATGGCAGGCTGTCAAGTATAGCAGGCGCTAATTTGCAGGCTATGTTAAGGAGGAAGATATTTCGTATTAATTACCTGAGATATTTTAGATTGGGTTTATTTATGTCAGGATTTCTTTTAGAGATTTCATCTATATTATAAATAGACCATTTGTATCTATGTAATATCAAGTCAAGTAATACAATTTAGCTTCCTCATAAATTCTGTCTCTTGTTTCTCTTTTTCGTGTTTCCATATCTCTCCCAATTCCTAACACTAACCCATTTTGCTTCAGCCTCTGACAAGTGTTAATAACAAACATTGTCAGTTGTCACAAGGAACTATTCAGAAGCAGAACCTAGCAATGAATTTGTGACGCAAGAAGAACTATAACTTCAAAGTTATATCTATAGTATGTTGTATGTTTCCTATAGGATTGTATTCATGCTGAATTTGATCGAATATATTTTCTTAACAAGGAAAATCATTTTTCATGTATTTGCTAGTACTAATTTATATATCCTAGCTATTTAATTTTAATTCGACGAAATAGAAGATAATCTGGAACAAATATAGACAAACCTCCAAATGTACATATCCTTACTCCTAATAAAAACATATTGGATTTTTTGACTGAAAGTTCTATCTTCCCAAGGAATAAAGCTCAGCCATTGATTGTTTACTTAGATTGATTATCACCGTTGACGTACTTTATTCAATCCATGAAAACTTAAGGCCCATATCAATTTTTCTAATTTAAAGCCATTACATATTATCTAAATTTAAGGCCCATTATATATTATCTTAAAAATTTATTATAAAAAATAACAATTTCAGCAAAAAAAAAAGGCGTGGGCTCTTTATAGTACATATATTTACTGATTGTAAGATAATATGCATTGCAGAATAATAGACAGCAGCACAATAGTATTTCGTTTCTTTCGAAAAGAAAATAAAAATATGCATTGCAGAATGCACCGAAATTTTTATAAATAAGCCCAGCGGGCTGCCGAGTTCCAAGTTTAAGCCCTTCATATGGTATTTTCGAAATATAAGCCAAACGCTAAGGTACAGTACAAGAGCGTCCACATCACTGGACCTGGATGCGAGGGTACATGGGCGTCCCTATTTTACTAAGGACGCGAGGCTATGGTGGCGTCCTTATACCAAGCCGGACTCGAAGTTATTGTTGCGTCCTTGTGCTTTTTTCAGGTCGCCAGGGAACCATCGAGTCCCTATCAGTTGGACTATTAGGTACCGTAACGTCCTCTACACAGTACTCATTTAAGCATCCAAATTTTAGTAATCTGTACTCCAATAATATAGCAATGGACCCGTGATACTTGAATATAGATAGGGATTGGCAGTGTATTGAATAAAGACAACATTAAAGGATAACATAACTGGCAAGATATATTATAACATGTTTAATTAAAATAAAATTTTCAAATGCACCATATTACAACTTTATAAAAAAGTTAATATATGTTTATTTAATACATTTCACAAAAAACTTCATGTAGCATTAACGTTTGATCATCTCAATTTTAAATAATCCTAATTTTGATTCCTCAAGACTAATTATATATATAGCACTAGCATTGGTATTTGACTGTTTGTGCACCATTGGTACACCAGTACAGTAGAGATAATAAGCACAGTTTTTGAGATGATAAACACAATTTATCTTGTTGCTTTTTTATCAGAAAAGATAATTAAAATTATCTTGTTATTGGTGTTATGAAGAAACATTGCAATACATGAATAAGTCTAAACATATCTTCAGTAAAAACAGAACGCAATTACAATCACAGTATTACAACTTAACAAAGTCTTCCAATCATAATATTACAACTTAAACACCAAACAAGAAACAATCATCCATCATCAATATTAATTTTTGCCTGATAAATGAACTGTTAGTCAAGTGGATTGTCAGACTGCTCCTATTAAATTTTTGCCAGCCAAGTGAAATGCCATCCATCTATTCATTTGACTGCCCCTGCTTAATTTTGACAGCCAAGTGAAATGTCAGACCTCATTTATTTATTTTTTTTTATAGGAAAGATTCATTTGCTTGAATTGAATAGTTGTAAACCTTGATTAAAAGAAGCAGCATCACTACCAAGTTTCTGATGCACGACTACTGGATGCTCCTGTGCATACAATATTTTAGTTTAATGAATTATGAATTTACAAATCAGCACCTTAATGAAGTAAATAAATAAATAGAGATTGAATAGAGACTGAATACTTGATTGGTTCTTATCATGAGTAGAGGGACATGCCTGATGACCTAATCTTTGCCCTTCCATTTCATCTATGCACATCGGAACTCTATTCTCTTGTCGTCATCTTTTCTTGATCAATCCGGATTCTGGTACAATCAAAGTATAGGAACTAAGTTGTGAACTGTGTGATATTGCAAGAGTCAAACAATTTGACCCAAATTATGCAAAATTTCATACTGGTACAAACTATTGATCAATCTATTTTCTTCAATTTCATAGAAATGTATCAAGTTAATATATTTTGGAGGAAAATAAAAGACAACTAGCTCTTGTGCAGTTTATCCCCAAATTACTGGTGCAAGAAAGATATGCGCATAACTTGATTCCGTACATTATTATTCACCAAATTGTATTAACACGAGAGCAAAATCAGGATTGGGATCATAGGCCCTGCTTTTCTTGATCCGACGGTTGAGAAACACGAAGTACGTTGAGATCCGTGCAAAAAATACCGAAGTACTTTGAGATCGGTGCAGCAACCGATCCCAACCGTCTGATCGGAAAAGCAGATTCTGCTTTTCTCTTCGGAAAAGCAGATTCTGCTTTTCTCTTCGGAAAAGCAGCCGATTCTTATCCAAATGTGCACAGCCCTCCAACACACTGATGTGGCAATTAGTTTATGATATGAGAACTGAACACTGAGAATTTCTTATCAAAAATGTAAAACTAGAGAACTTAATTAAATTTTGACGTTGACCTGATTTAGAGCAGATTAATTTCATCGAAATGATTAAGACCAACTTAAGAACTTAATTTCAATTCAACTGATTTGGGGTTAATTGGCTTGGCCTGTTTGTGTGGACTCTTCTGGGCGTGATTGTGTTTGTGTCTGAGAGTGAGACAGAGAATATGCTAACTGGTTGAGACTTGACTAAGAACTTTCTAGAATGCGGTGAACCTAGGTTTACAACTTACAACCCCTACTTCGCAAGAGAGAGATGGGATTTACCTAATTAAATAGAGAGTGGGCTGCAGCGACAGTCGCCTGAGAACAACCAGCGAGGAAAATATAGAGGATCACCATGCTGTTTTTAGGGAGAAAGGTCTGAGGACGCTAGGGTACATTGGAGTCCGACATGTAAGAAGGACACCGGAGTTGTGCAGTGTCCCGAGGTATGCATCTGGACACTGCTGTATCTTCGAGTCCGGCTAAAGAGGCGGACGCTGCTCTATCTTCGAGTCCTGGATAAAACTCGGACGCCTCAGTATCTGGACGTCCCTCTCCAAATGAGTGGACACGCCTCTACCTTAGCATTCGGCTTATTTTTCGAAGAAGCTGACAGATGGGCTTAAACTTAAAACTTGGTATCCTGTGGGGCTTATTAATAAAAATTTCGGCAGAATGCAGAACATCTCGCGGTATAGATGTAAACAATAAGAAGTTCAAACTAGAATAGAAAAGGGAAAACAAATAACAGAAGTTCATTGAAACTTGAAAACTCTTCAAAGACTAAATAATCAAGGTAGTGCAAAGTTCAACTTTTTAGAAGTAGTGAAACCGCCATCCACTACAAGGTTATGCCCGCTTATATATCTCGCACCATCTGACGCCAGGAACAGAGCTGCGTCCGCAATATCAGCTGCCTCACATCTTGCCCCCCTGAACTCCCACGTATTGTGTGTCACCTCAATCATTAACTTATCATCATCGGTACCAGAAAGCTTCTTGAGGGCGTCTATACCCATTGGAGTTGCTATTACATGCGGCGATATAGAGTTCACTCGAATACCATGTTGGCTTAGTTCCGCTGCAGTTGATTTTACCAAGCCAAGTACAGCTGCCTTTGAGATCATGTAATCATGGGCTGCCATCCCACCCAGGATAGCTGTTGAAGACAGATCAATAGGTCATGCATTTGATATTGATGTCAAATTAGTCGGTCCACAAAACTAATTACAACCGAGCAACATCTTGGTAGTTATGCTCAGAAATTTCATACGGATAGTCATTAACTAAATTAGAAGATCTCTAATAAGCAATTGACAAAAAGTTACCGACTATTTACTAATTTGTGCTTCTATTTGGGTACAACAACACATTAGAGAATTCCAAATGCAACTAACCTGTTGTGCTGGCTGTGCAAATTATGCTTCCAGTTTGATGTGGGATCATTACGCGAGAAGCATGCTTGATACCGGCAACCATGGAACGAGCATTGATTGCCACGGTCCGGTCAAATTCCTCAAGCTCCAAATCAAGTATTGTCGGTGCCAACGAACCAGGAGCGCCAGCATTGTTGTACATTACATCAAGACGTCCATACCGGGCCACAGCCTGGTCAACTGCACTTGAGACCTCTTTCTCATTAGTGACGTCGCAATGAATGAAGCTGGCATCTGGGCCAAGATCATTTGCAATTTCTTTGCCTAAATGATCTTGCACATCTGCAAGGATAACCTTAGCACCATTTTCTATGAATTTGACGGCAGCTGCCTTGCCTATTCCACTGGCTGCACCAGTAATCAGTGCAATTTTTCCAGCTAGCCTGAATTTTTGCAAAACAGCAACTGTATTAGCCCATAGAATGCAGCATAATTAAGTAGGTATGATTATTTAGCTACAAGAAAAAAAAAAAAAAAAACTTTTTGCAATTTCAAACTTCAACCAAAGACGACTACAAGAATATCTCCCTTCGGTTTTTATAGAAAAAAAATGATGTTGGTAATTAAAAAGGCAGGCAAAAAATGTAGCTCATAAGAACTTTTTGCTCGGTAGGAGGGGGGGGGGGGGGGGGGGGGGTGGAAAAAGGGAGATGTTACCTCCCTGACTGTGAATTTGTAGAGAAGAGCTTTGATTGCAGCCAGTTCTTATTTGATTTCACCAATATGTCCAAAGCCGTCTTGTTCCCCTTCAATCTATCCAGAAAGGGCAAAAAACAGTGTGCGACAATTAGTTCTAAATTATCCGGAAGTATAGTGTGTTTTTTTTGTAATTATGTAATAATCACAAATTCTTGGGGTGAACTTTTGTATGTTTTTGCATATTATTGATAAAATTTTCAAAGATACAAGGGCTCAACCTTTATTTTTACTAAAAAAAATATCAGAAGGTATCTTGTTAAGCTAAGTACCTAAAATTAAAGATTTCTGGTAATTGTGGAAAGGAGGACTGGGTATTCTTTTGCAAGCTATTAAGTGTTAGGCTGAAATTTGCATCAGAAATTCAGAATGATAAAGATTGCCAGTGTGAAGCATTTTGTAGGTTGTACCAAATATATAGTGATCCAATGCTAGCTAAATAAATTGACAGATAAATGAAGAAACTACAATTCTCTTTTCTTTCTTACTCTCTCTAGTAGTTGAACATTAACTACTTTTTTGCCTAAGAAGATAGCAAATAACTGAAAAATCATTTTCTGTTCACTAGTGAACTACAATCATGAAGATCTTTACAATTTTAATAAAATAAAAGATGATCAGCTGGTGTGTGTCTATTGCTGCCATAATGTTTATGTAACCAATTTTTTTCCTTACTTCAGAAATTGAAAACACTGAACAAAAACTAAAACGAAATGAAAAAGAATAAAAAAAAAAAAAAAGAACTAACTTGAGAGCTATTCTCGCCATGAGGAGACAATTTCTTCAGTGCTTGTTACTCTGGTTTTGTTGGTGGCGTTAGATTTCTCAGAGAGACACAGCGGGGTGGTGGAGCTGTAGACACTGACAAGTGATGAGGAGAGTTTAGAGTGATGTTGTCTACTGTCTCACTGTCTCCTCGCTCTAATTAATACAATTGTTTTTAGTAATGAACTATATTGATTAAACAGAACCGAAGTAGAAGTATTACTTAACTTATAAATATAAGTTAAATTGATTATGTTTCATATTATATTCAAATTAAGCGACATTTGATAGTTTAACTTGCAATTGTTGTTTGCCTTTCTGGCATATATTCTTGAAAACATATGTCATGGTTGGACCACTGCTGCTGCTGAGCCAACCTGTCAAAAAGGTCCAAGATCTCATGTGGCTCAAGGTCAATGATAGACCCACCTGCACCATAATCAACCAAAACACGACTCTGTGAAGTCAGACCATCATAAAATGCATCAATCAACATCCACTCAGAAAAGTTATGATGAGGACAAGACTGTCTCAAATGGTTAAATCTATCCCAAGCATCACTCAATGGTTCATCATACCCTTGTTTGAAAGATGAGATTTGTGCTCTAACTCTAGCAGTTCTCCTAACAGGGTAGTACTTTTCAAGAAATTGAGTAGATAACTCGGCCCAAGTACCAATTGAGCCAGTGGGAAGAGAATGAAACCATGTTCTTGCTTTGTCCCGCAGGGAGAACGGAAACAAAACAAGTCTAACATAGTCTGGGCTTGCCATGATATTCTTCACGGTTCGGCAGCATTGGAGGAAGTTGTTGATGTGCTCGTGTGGGTTCTCCGACTCCAATCTGTGAAAACAGTTCTGCTGGATGAGGTTGACTACGCCCGAGCCAAAGTTGGGAGGATCTCCAATCACCTCAGGGAGTATGATGGGACCTTGTGCATCGTCGGCTCGGGGGATGTGGTAATCCCTGAGAGTACGCGGCCTGAGTCGTCGAGCTGCGGCCTCGGCGTCTCTCCTTTGCTGTTTGGCCTCTGTCGCCAGCCTTAGTCTCTCGACCTCTGCTTCAAGCCTTTGCCTCTTGGCTTCGGCCGCTTCCAACGCGAGCTGCGCTTGCTCTTCGGCGTTGTCAGCCATGCTGGATGAAGAAGAGGCTGTGTCTGATTCAGATGAAGACAAAGTAACCTTTGCGCGCGGAGATTCGAGTTTTGGATACCGGAGCCCACTCCTCAGGTAGTAGTCTCCTACCGGAGGGAATCGGTCTAGCTTCAATTACCTGAAACAAAAGAAAAAGAGAAGAAGAATGTTAGAACTAGAAAAGAAAATAAAGTCAAGTCTAGAAATAATGGTACCGTTCCCGGCAACAGCGCCAAAAAGCTTGATACGCTCAGATGGTATAGGCTTTTAAATGCCCTAGGTATGCCCTTGATCACAAGCGTATGATCTAACGCAGTACAGTCGGGGTCGAATCCATAAGGACAGAAATTAATCCTAAATTAGACTTTAAACTCAATTCTAAATCCTAAAGAAAGTATTTTTGGGCTTTTGGTATAAAAGTGGGGGGTTTATCAAAGATTGGTATCCTAAATAGTAAAATATGCTAAACAGTAAATAACAGTAAATAAATACTTAAAACTTATACTAAACAGGCGTTCCCAGGGTTTTCAGAATTAGTTTGTTGTCTGGATTAACTGCTTGCGGCCTGCAAGATGTCTCTTGTTGGTCGCAAGGGGTACAAGTCAGGGGTTCAACACTGCTTGCTAGCCGCAAGACGTCTCCTGTGTCACAATCAACGCTGCACCTCTGTTTTACAACTGTCTATAGATACTTGCGGGTCGCAAGAGACACTTTCAGACCGCAAGTAACTGACAGACAGCAGTTATGTTCTGGTTTCGGTGTTTTGACTCAAGTATCAATTTCTAATCAAACCAGAGATGTTACAAGGCCCTCACTTGTCACGTTTTGGTACTTCTAACACTTTTAGTTCAATAGAAATTTATAGGATTATCTCTAAACCTATAATCAATTCACTTTTGTTCTAGGGTCCGATTCAACTCTCGTCAAACCGCAATTTCTCCTCTCGGTTACTCTTGGACAACAAGTTATCTACCAAATTAGTACAGATATCAATTCTTGGTCAGATGATATTTTTAACCACACTAGATTTGGCCTAATCCACCGGTTTACCAAACAAGCAAGAAACAATACAAGCACAATATCATGAAAACACTAAGTAAACTGAAAATAACGTAAGTCTAAACAAGCATAGAGTCAATCCATACAAACAAATATCATCCTAGACACTAAGAACTAATAAACTACTCAGACACGGACAAAGAAAACAAGTAAAATAAAGAGTTTATCATGATTAAACCGAAGAACGACTAGAATCTTGCTTGGTCTCCTCTTGACTTGACTTCTCTTGACTCTTGACTTGATCTCTCTCTCTCTCAATGATGCTTAGAATCTCCCAAGAGGGTGCCTTATATAGGTGAGGACGTTCCCAGAAATAAACAACCGACTTCTGGTCTCTGGGGGCGAAAATAGATTTAGAGATCCCAAAAAGAGACTGTCCAAAATAAGCGAAGCGCCAGAAAATAAAAGTCCAGAAAGTTTTGACCTCCTTGTGGCCCGCAAGAGGGGTCTTGCGGGTCGCAAGTGCCTGAAATAACACTGTCGGTCGCTTGAAATTAGATCTTGGCGGTTGCTTGAAATAGTTCTTGGCGATTGCTTGAAATAGATTTAGCAGCGCTTGAAATGGACTTGGCGGTGCTTGAAATGGATTTAGCGGTTGGTGGTTGAGGATTTGGATCTCTATTTTTAATATTCGCTGAAAGTCAGCCTAAAATGGGCTGGACCGCCAGAAAATAATCAGAACTGCAGTTTTAACCGCTCTCGCGGCCCGCAAGGTCGTGTTTGCGGTCCGCAAGAAATGTGTTCCAGCGCCTATTTGTGCTCCATGTTCCAAATCTGGTCCAAATAGCTCCATTTTCCTGAAAATAGGACCAAAGCAAAGAAGTAACCAGATTCTAAACATTCTTCTACCTAAATGCAAATGAACTTACGAACTTTTGGTCAAAATAAAGGTGCTAGTCTGGTAAAAATGCAGATATAAATGCGGTGCATCAAACCTCCCCAAGCTTAAAATCTTGCTTGTCCTCAAGCAAAACCCTAGAACCTAAGATACAGACTATATCTAGACTTAAACCTAAATTCCTAAGTAAACCTAAATGCAAAGAAAAACTTTGTGAAAATGCTTAACTCGGGATTTTATGGGCAAGTTTTGAATTTTGTTTTATGAAAAAATAGGTGTGATTACTTCACAAGACATGGATTATGGCAAGTAAATCAAGACGAGCGACTCTTGTTCCATGAAATGCAACTTGAATTGCAAGTAAGACAATTGTACTTTTTCGGACCCTAGATCTTTTATGTTATTTTCAGTTTACTTAGGCTTTCATGAAATTGTGCTTGTATTGTTTCTTGCTTGTTTGGTAAACCCGTAGATTAGGCCAAATCTAGTGAGGTTAAAAATATCATCTGACCAAGAATTGATATTTGTACTAATTGGATAGATAACTTGTTGCCAGAGTAACCGAGAGGAGAAATTGCGGTTTGAGGAGAGTTGAATCGGACCCTAGAACAAAAGTGAATTGAATATAGGTTTAGAGATAATCCTATAAATTTCTATTGAACTAAAAGTGTTAGAAGTACCAAAACGTGACAACTGAGGGCCTTGTAACATCTCTGGTTTAATTAGAAATTGATAACTTGAGCCAAAACACCGAAACCATAACATAACTGATGTCTGTTTGTTACTTTCGGACCGCAAGCAAGTAATCGACAGAGCAGTTTCATCTATTGTACCCCTTGCGACCCACAAGTGACATCTTGCGGGCCGCAAGCAGTTAATCCATACAGCAAACTGATTCTGAAAACCCTGGGAACGCCTGCTTAGCATAAGTTTTAAGTCTTTATTTACTGTTTAGCATCTGTTAATTGTTAGGATACCAATATTTGATAACCCCCCCCCCCCCCCCCCCACTTTTATACCAAAAACCCAAAAATACTTTCTTTAGGATTTAGAATTGAGTTTAAAGTCTACTTTAGAATTAATTTCCCTCCCTGTGGATTCGACCCCGACTGTACTGCATTAGATCATGCGCTTGCGATCAAGGGCATACTTAGGGCATTTAAAAGCCTATACAAACAAACAAACATCATCCTAAAAGAAAACATAGAAAACAAGTAAAAGAACTAATGATTAAACCGAAGAACGATTAGAATCTTGCTTGGTCTCCTCCTTACTTGACTTCTCTTGACTCTTGACTTGATCTCTCTCCCTCAATGATGCTTAGAATCTCCCAAGAGGGTGCCTTATATAGGTGCCAAAAATAGATTTAGAGATCCCAAAAAGAGACCGTCCAAAATAAGCGAAGCGCCAGAAAATAGAAATCCAAAAAGTTTTGACCTCCTTGTAGCCCGCAAGAGGGGTCTTGCGGGTCGCAGGTGCCTGAAATAACACTGTAGGTCGCTTGGAATTAGATCTTGGTGGTTGCTTGAAATAGTTCTTGGCGGTTGCTTGAAATAGATTTAGCAGCGCTTGAAATGGACTTGGCGGTGCTTGAAATGGATTTGGTGGTTGGTGGTTGAGGATTTGGATCTCTATGTTTAATATTCGCTGAAAGTTGGCCTAAAATGGGCTGGACCGCCAGAAAATAGTCAGAACTGCAGTTTTAACCGCTCTTGCGACCCGCAAGGTCGTGTTTGTGGTCCGCAAGAAATGTGTTCCAGCGCCTATTTGTGCTCCATGTTCCAAATCTGGTCCAAATAGCTCCAAAAGCCCTATTTTCCTGAAAATAAGACCAAAGCAAAGAAGTAACCAGATTCTAAACATTCTTCTTTCTAAATGCAAATGAACTTAGAAATTTTTAGTCAAAATAAATATGCAAATCTGATAAAAATACAGATATAAATGGGGTGCAACATTATACAGAACCTGCAGAAAACAGATCGCGTGGGAGGCCCCAGCGGTGCATTAATAATTGATTCATTATTTCATCTCAACCAAAAATTGTTTTTTTTGGCGAAATTGGATCTAGTTCGTAGTGCATGGTAAATAACTAAATACCGACTTGTAATTCTTAACCAGGTGCTCGCCTCTCCTACGGTCCTACGATCTACAGCTCTAGTCTAGAACTCAATGGGGTTGTTTGATAAATAAGGATTAAATCTCTTTAAAATGCTTAAGGCAACGGTGTAGTGGCTAAGGGCAACACTCTCTGTGTAGGAGGTCGCGTGTTCGAAACCCGGACGGAAGTCTTTTATATACATTTAAATTTGAGTGACTTGTCCCTCATCTTTATCTAAAAAAAAAAAATCTCTTTAAAATTCTTTATTAAGTTCTTTTCTTGTCTTACTCCTTCCAAACACAAATTTCTTAACGCAAAATTAAAATTTTTTTTTAAATTTTGTTTTTTTTACTGACGTCTTAATCTCTACCTGCGCTCCTTAATTAAGGAGTCTCCAGCTCTAGATTAAATACCAATTAAGCAATCTGAATATAATTTTATGAATTTTACTCAAATACTCCTACCAAAAGAAATTTCTCTTCGATCTGACGATTATAAATTAATATTACCCATTATGAGATTCATCTGTAACTGATAAAATTATCAAGGTGTGAGCATGGAAGTAACATCCTAATTTTATTTGTTTGTTTAATACTCCCACAAAAAAAAAAAAAAAAAACTTTTTTTTTGATCCGACGATTATAAATGAATACTATCCATTATGAGATTCATCTCTGGGTGTGAGCATGGAAGTAACGTCCCACTCAAATATCACTACTCTTTAATGAAACGCGACAGAGATTTATGGGTAGCAAATTGTATTTAGTCACATAGGGAAGTATACTTAGTCATATAGGGAATTCACAAGGATCATATAAAACTCCGGTCATAGAGTTTTTTCTTGTAAATCTTGTACATATTTTATTTCTTTAATGAAAATTAAATGGTCAGACAATCACCTGCCACTTTCAAAAAAAAAAAAAAAATATCACTACTCTTGTACTAATTCTTGCACCATCCAAACGCACCCAGCGTGGGCCGAAAGGTCCAATGTGCGATTTTCTTCATGGAGAACTTGAGCATCGGTATTTGCTGAGATCCAAAACCGATCTCAAGGTCCTGAGATCCCGATCCGACGGTTCTCGGGGACCCCGAGATCCAGACTCAGGCAGATACGGATCCTGGGAATCTTCGGATTGGAATCTCAGGACCCTGAGATCGGCTTTGGATCTCAGCAGATACCGACCCGAGAACTTGAAGCCTTTCGGTTCATGGCTGAATGAGGCGGGCTGATCAAGTATGACATGACACATCCTGCTGAGTCCTGTAAGGACTTGTTGTAGTGTTACTCTTGTGAAGAAACGGGTTCTTTCAAATATTTTGGGCCAGGTTCCTAAAAAAAAAAGAAGTTTCTATTACTGGCTAGAAAAGACGTCACGGTCCATTGCACTTGGGCCTAAAGTGCTGAATAATAAATCTAGTAGCCACCACTCACCAGTCACAGCTCGAATTTAGAAAATGCAAGATGTTCAATTTTATAAGTGCTATAATCTATTTATTATATCTATACCTTTCGTTTGGCAAGCGTAGCAAGTTAAAGCAAAGTAAAACACTAAATCATCTTAAATCAGTGGTGTTTGATAGTAGTAAAGTGAATAAATGAAGTAAGTGGGTAGAATGTGTGAAAAATATGAAATGTTAGTGATTTAATTTACATCATTTATATAGCTGCATTAACTTACTACACCTTAAATAATTTCTGTTTGGTAAATTAAATCACCTTAAATCACTTACTACACCACTACTATACTTTTACTACACTTTCCAAATGCAAGGATAATGTGCTGAATGCATCAGCCAGGCTGAATTTGAACAAACATTTTGTTAATCAACAAAAGATAATTCTCATGTACCCTTAATCGTGAGATTTTTATTTCATAAAGTGTATGCGGATGCGCGAATTTTTTTCTTCTTCTTTTTCTATACCTATACGAAGACAAAAATTGAAAATAAGATTTCATTGGCAGAACCGCAGAAGTAATACATCCTAAATACAACTTTCATTTCATAAATATTTGGCATTTTGGCTAGATGTTTAAACCAATTTAAGAAAATTCTTGTGATTAAATCTGCGTGGGGAAGAAATCCAACCTTTTTTTTTAAAAAAATAATCTTAAGTAAAATATACTTCTGTATAAATTCTCTCTCTTATTTTTTTAATTAATTTTATTTCATGTTTGAAGGTAAGAAAAAAAAAATGGACCAAATATAGCAAAACCTTGAAGATTTTAGAAACATATATACTGTACATACACAGATTGAGAAGATAAAACTATAACATTTCCCTATAATAATCCTCCTAAATCCTAAATCCCAATCAAACTTATTCAATTAGGTCCCCAGCAGCTCAAATACATGACAGTTCTTAACGACTCCTCTGATTTCTTGGCCTTCTGATCATGATCCGTGCCAATTCCAGAAGAAACCTTCCTAACTTGAGACAGGGCCCCCATGTTTTGGTTCACTCTGCTTTGCACAGATCTCATTGCGTAATTCCACCGACGTAGCCCGGCCTGATCCTTCAGAGCTTCAACTGCCCCGACGGTCGCTGCTACAATCACAGACACGTTCCCTTTAGGCGCCATATGAATTTTCCTCGTATTTCCTCTGATATATTGCCGTTGATATTTGCTAATTGATTGCTAATTGATTGCTAATTGCTATTGTGGATGATGGTAGTGTTACTTGAGTGGTAGAAGGCAGAACATGATGTGTATATATATAAATGGGGGTGTTAGTAGAAATTGATGTGCTTCATAGTGGGAGTGAGTGATAGGAGCAGAAAAAAATAGACACTACCCCTTGTTTTGAGAAATCCATGTCCTAATACCAGGGGCTATTCTTTTTTTTTTTTTTTTGGGTTTAATTTCCTGAAAAAATGGAGGACGGGGGATCACATGTATCGAACGTGATGGCACTGTGCTGCCAATGTGCTGCTGGTGACGTGTGGATAAGACCTGATGTTTCATTGAATAATTTAAGCTTAAGTTACAATTTTATTGTAAATATATTATAAAATATATAAGTGCCGATTATAAAGGAACTGGAGACGTGAGCAAGAAATTTAATTTAATAATGTTGCAATCCCCAATAAGTTGACTGTGTGCCAAAATCAATATTTATACACCTATGGGATAATGGGAAATTGGGAATTAGATAAATAAAAACAAAAATAGTCCCTTAGATAAATGCCAACAAAAAAAAAGTCTGAATGGATTGAAACGCATTAATGAATAATTAGTTGACCATTATCATTAAATTTTAAATTGAAAATTTCAAATTAAAATTATTTCAAAAGTGAACATTTCATTTTTAGCACGTATAATACATATTATCCACACTTACACTTAAAAAATACAAAACATTTATTACGCAATCAATATATATGAATAACATTATGCTATATTATTGTCTGAGTAAATTATAGTTGTGTTATGATACCTTAATTAGGGACAACTGACAATTGATTATTTTGACAACTTTATCAGTACTATTATTGTAATTATTTATATCAATCATTTAATAGTTTTGACAATATAATATGGTTTTATGTATTAACGGACTGGAAATTAAAAAACGTAAATCTGAGGTAAATACATTATGATTTATGAATATTACGATCTTATTTTGTACTCGGCAGGAATCAGGATAACATGATAAAGGAATCAAAATCAATGGGGTCTACTTAATTGCTCAACTATTTATAACTAGTGGCAAAACAATTCAATACAAATATCCCCTCAGTTTCTACTCTCTATGGTTTGTTGGGGGACCGCCTATGCCTCTGCGTGTGCTAAAGCTACCAAACAAAACAGCCAGCCCCTGGTATCCTGGACACTGAATTTCCAAAACCAGCACCTTAATCTACAAAACCAGAACCCCACTTTGCCACTTTCCTATCGTAGTACCACACTTTCACTATTGACTTTTCCTTTTTTTTTTATTTAATTTAATTTGATGTCGACATCAAAATTTATTAATTAATTTCACCATAGCTCAGCATCTCTATAAATTGTGCACTTCCACTACCAGCCTCTCCATCCAACACAAACCCAAAATCACTACTCACTCCCAATTTCAGAAAACCAGCACAAAAACTAAGGATATCGATCATATTAACATGGCATCTACAGGAAGAGTGTCTCTGGTGGTAGCGGCCAGTGTCAGTGCAGTGGAGGCATTGAAAGATCAGGCGGGCCTCTGTCGCTGGAACTATGCTCTGCGGTCGCTTCAACAGCGAGCGAAGGGCCGGTTCGGTGCCTTCTCTCACGCTACGAGGGCATCAATGGATGCAGCGAGGAGACGCGATATGGAAGAGAAGGCCAAGAGATCAGAGGAAGGACTCAGAACTGTTATGTATTTGAGTTGTTGGGGTCCTAATTAAATGTTTCTGTTTTGCTTTTTCAGAGCATAATTAGCTAGCATTTTGTGTATATATTGTACTCAAGTACTCATTAATAACAGAAGAAGGAATGAAGGATGAAATAACACAAAATTTCTCACTGACTATTCATTTTTCCCCTGCTTTCATTTGATCTTGCACAGCACCAGATATTATTTGTGATCAGTGAATTGATCTCCTTAACATAAAATATACAAAGAGGATATTACTATTAATACACAAATTAATCGGTAATACGGCTTTATATTGTAGTTTTTAAAATCTAAATGGCCAATTCGCACTGCTCAACATAATCTCCATATATAATTATCATTATATACCAAATTTTATAATTTTTAGTACTTTTTTACTATTTATTTAGATAATTAGAAAATGACTTAATCAAAAAATTATGGACCATTCAGAATATAGTTTTTTTATTCATCTATAAAAATAGTTAACAAATTTTTTAAAATATAAAATTTAGTCTATAACAGTATTAATATATGGAGATCACATAAAACGATTCGGATCGACTATTTGAACTTTAAAACAACAATATGAAGTAGTACCGACCGATCCGTATTATTAATAGTACAGTAGCCTCATGGACAAAATATTGATCTAGACAATGTTATATGACTCTATTATATGTGTATAACAAAAGAGGCAAAATTTTTTATTTTTTATTATTATTTTTTTTTTGTGAGAGGTCGGCTACAATTTTAAGATCCCGATAGAAAGACAGGTTCTCATTTTTCTCTAAAACTTGCAAAATGAAAAATAAATTCAAAGAGCAACTTTATTATTGAACCGTTAGATCATCTCGAGATGTATGCCAACTCGATCTTGAGATGATCTAACGGCTTAGATCCTGCGCTACGCAATGCAGCGCTACATAGTATAAGCACTCATGTAGCCCCACCTTATAATTTCGAAACACAACAAAATCTCATGTCATAATCATTTGATTCCAATACGCTAGCTGTCGACACTGCACTTAGACAGAACAAAACAGCCCCTAGTATATGGGACGTGGGATTCCAATACCAGTATCCAGTTTTTCCCTCCCATCACTCTCTACTCTGCATTACCCCCAATTCCCCCATATCACTTCCATCTCTATAAATACACCTCACACCCTTCAGTCTTCAGCTCAACAATCACACAACCACAAGTCATTTACAAGCAATTCTGAGAAATTATCATTCAGATGGCAACCAAGGGGAAAGTTTCTTTCGTTGTTGCGGCGAGCGTCGGTGCGGTCGAAGCTTTGAAGGATCAGGCCGGGCTGTGCCGGTGGAACCACGCATTGCGATCTGTGCAGAACAGACTGAAGCAAAACATGGGAGGTTTGTCCCAAGTTAGAAAGGTTTCCTCTGGAACTGGCATGGATGAGAAGGCCAAGAAATCGGAGGAGTCGTTAAGAACTGTGATGTATCTGAGCTGCTGGGGTCCTAATTAAGTTTACAATTTGATTGGGATTATATAGGAGAATTTTGATATATATATATGTTACAATTAATTATAGAAGGTAGTGTAATTTCAGAGGTCATGTAAATGTAAATGATGCTGATTAATTGAGTTGAGGTTTAAACTTCATAAACCTATTTCATGCGTCCCATATATATATTGGATTTCTTTTTTCATGAATTAGTTTATATATGTCTGTCCTGGAAGTGGAAGTATGTTGGATTCGAAATCCATGGGCAAAGGTAGCTTGGACTTCAGCAGCTGAACCAGAATCTCACTTCACTGTTCTGAATTCTTTTTAAAACAATGGGAACTCACAAAGAATTCCGCTTAATTGGATGCACAAACACATACAGTACGCGGTAAACGAAAACCACCGAAATTGTTCATTGCAAAACCCGTTGTATCTCTAAACTCTAAAGACATACCAGTATATGCATAGAATCGGCTTCATATATATAGTGGCAAACGGGATCACTCAATAAGACCTGAAATAACTATATCATACTAAAGATCGTCATTTATTTGAAAATAATTCTGCTACTTCTTATGTTCTTATGTGATATAAATCTACTTTTAATTTTTAATGTTGCAATTACAATCTAATTAAATATTCTGACCCACAAAAGAAAAAAAAAAAAAAAAAAAACAATCTGTTTCAATTGTCATTCATGCTTTATGTTTTGTCACAAAATCTGTTTCAACATATTATACATGTACACTTATACAAAATCGTGCAACCTAAACTATATATAGCATGCCTCCTAATTCCTTAATCTCAACTAAGCAAATTGAATTAATTAATTAGGACCCCAGCAGCTCAAATACATAACAGTTCTCAACGCCTCCTCAGACCTCTTGGCCTTCTCATCCAACTCAACTCCGGATGAAACTCTTCCAACCTGACTCTGAGAGAATCCTCCCATGGTCTGCTTCACTCTGCTGTGCATAGACCTCAATGCGTAATTCCACCGGCATAGTCCGGCTTGGTCCTTCAGAGCTTCCACTGTGCCGATGCTCGCCGCTACAACCAAAGATGCTCTTTTTGTGGATGCCATCAATCTTATTTGCTCTTGTTTTCTGCCAATTGATGTTCATATAAGTGTTTGCTGTCTGAGTTGAGGATGAGTGCATGTCTTGTTATTTATAGATCGAGGTGCAGGGGTTAATTTCATCTGAAAATTGGGTTTCTTCACTGAGGACAATGGAACAATAAAAGTAGACGCTGGTTTACAGAATTCCATGTCCCAAATACCAGGGATTGTTCATTTGTTCTGTTTGTTTATTTTACTCACAAAATGGATTAGCACATATATATGTCCTGATTTGCATAGGATGGCTATCAGAACAGCTCACGTGTGATATTAATTTGAAAGATCCTTTATATGACGTCGGCAAAAATACAAGTTTTAATTAAAACTTTTCTATCGTTTCGAACTAGTATTGTAATAGTAAATATTTTAAAGATCCTGGGCTAAATTAAAATATATATATATATATATATCAAATCGTCTTAATTTTTTATTTGTATTATGATGAATATATTTTCTTATATTTAAATATTCCGAGATACAAAAAAAAAAAAAAAACAACTTTCGTAAATATTTATTTCCTTTTTTTTAAATGACTCTGCAATACTAATAACCTAATGGATATTTCATATTTGCATGTGGAAATATTTCACGTTTAAAAATTAAAACTAAACACATAAATACTAAAAAAATTATCATGCCAGATTTTGATTGAGAAACTTAGTAAACAGTGTTTATCAAAGCTGAAAGTAATTATAAAATCATAAAAAGTCTCAAACGAACGGACTTGAGCTAGCGCAAGTTAGATTTTACCGTAAAATAGACCCGGTCACTGGGTCATCAATCCGTCGTAATTGAAATTGAATATGACGAATTTAAACAAGAAAAATAGAATTTCTCCAAGCGTGAAATCGACTAGCTGGGTAGTGTAAGTGGATAATATCGGCTGTAATGCAATGTTGGCAAATACGTACAATTCTATAAAGTGTATCATAATTTAATTATTTACATAGGTAAAATATACAATCTTTGGCCATGCGCCCTCCATAAATCATAACTTAGTATGTGGAGTTGTGGACCATTATGATTTTTTTTTTTTTTTTTTGAAATCCCATCATGCCCGTAGGCGAGTTGTGGACCATTATGATGCGAATGCGAAAGCCTTTTTGTTTGTTGGTGGCCAATTGCAAGCAAGTTTGCAACACTAGCGGACAAAGATGCCCCTGGTACCTGGGACATGGAATTCCCAAAACCAGAACCACAATCCTCCAAACCGGCGTCTCATTTTCTCATCACTAGAGGTTGCAAAACCCGATCCGACCCGACCCGACCCGACAAACCCACCCGAACCCGACCCAACCTGACTCGAACCCGAACCCGACCCGATTTTTCAAATAGTCAAACTTACCCGAACCTGACCCGACCCGACCCGACTTGACCTGTTACCCGACTTGAACGACAGTTAGGCAACCCGAAACCTGACCTGACTCGACCCGAGACAACCCGAGACCCAACTTGAACGGCAGTTAGGCAACCCGAAACCCAACCCGACCCGACCCGAGACAACTCGAGACCCAATAATATTATTCTAGATTACAGACCCGAAACCCGATCCGGACTCGACCTAAACCCGAATTACCCGAGCCCTAGACAACTCAAAATTGGATGACCCGGAACCCGATCCGACCCGAAACAAAAGGTTCAACCCCATATAACACAACCCAAACAGTCCGACCCGATCTGATCTTAAGAGCATTCAAATTTGATTAAGCTAGAATTGAAAATGGTATGTATTAACTCATATCAAACAGTTTTGAATTGTAAAATTTGTATGCTCTAGGTCTGGGACAAACATCCTTAGTTAGAACCAGAGATGACTCGAGAGGTCAAGACTAGGACAGATGACTTGAGAGGTCAAGACTAGATCAGATGACCCGAATCGAAATCCGACTTGACCCGACCCGACTTAACCCTTGACGCGACAAAAGGCGAAACCTGTCGACCCGAGACTCGACCCGGCCGGACTCGAACCGACCCGTGACCCAATCAAAAGATGGTCTTGCTGACCCGAAAACCCGACCCGCCCTGACCCGATTCGACCCGTGACCCGATCAAAACATGGTCTTGCTAACCCGAAAACCCGACCCGCCCTAACCCGACTCGACCTGTGACCCGTTAAATGGTGGCTACTGCTAAACTGAAACCCAACCCGTGCTGACCAAACTCGAATTTTGCCTGATCAAACTAACCGGAACCCGACCCGACCCGACCCGATTGCCACCTCTACTCATCACTACCAAGTACCAACCGTTCGATGTCGACATTTGATTTTATTTGAGTAAGACCTAGCGTCCACTGAGTTTTCGTCCATCGATACATAAACGTTTACATGTGATCCACCTTGCAGATGACGTAGCAAGCTTATCCAACAAATCAAATGGGTTGTCTAGTTCATTCACTCTTTGACTCTCTCTCGAAATTTTTTCTTTTTTGAACGATAATAGCATCCCAGCTTTCCCATCCTCAGTTCAGTTTTGCTATTTTGCAAATTTCTTTTTCCAAATTGCCGTAACGAGTGTGCCACCGCAGTCGGACACCTATCAACCAGCCGCGTCATCAATTGACCGCAGCACCTGTGGCTCTGACTGCAGTATCAGCAGCAGCTATACAATCCGAGCGGGATGAGCCTACTAACGCGCTAGCACCATTGCAGCCGGCCCCGACGCCCCTGCAACCATCGCAACCGTCAGGATCCAACAACACTGACAATGCCAGTGATAAAGGCAAGCATAAGATGGAAAAATCTGAACTAAGGAGGAGCTCTCGTGACAAGAAGAACGCCTACCTTTCCGGGAATGATCCCAACGGGAGTGACCGCGAAGGGGAGAAAGAAAACCGTCTCAGCTGAGATCAAGAAGGTTCTCATTGAAGCCAATCTGGCTCAGAAATTAGACGAGGCCGCCTTGGTAGCTAACCCCCTGATAGCCTCCGATCATGACAAAATTGAGCAATTTTGTCTTAAAGAGATCACCAAGCATGCGACTCCGACAGAGGGCGGTCAAAGTGTGCACTCACAGGAAGTCCAAGGAAATGCGACGGAAGATGAGGACCTGTTCCATGAGGAGGGGAACACTGATACTGACAGTGACAACCCCTATGGAGATAAGGTCGACTACGAGCCTTCCCCGGCCTCCTAGACTCAGGTTACCGCTGTTGTAGTTCTTCTTTAGGTGTTTCTTGTAGTTCCTTCTTGTAGTTTCTTTATGTTAACCACTCTATCACTCTTATCTTGGAATGTACGAGGCATTTGTGATGCCTCAAAATGTGATGTAGTCAAAGACAAGGTTAGAGATGCTAGATGTGCAGTGATTTGCATGCAGGAAACGAAGTGGACTACCTACTCGTTATTTAGATTAAGATCAATTTGTGATGGTTCCTACCATGATGCTTCCTTCATCGACTCTGTAGGAGCATCTGGTGGTACTTTGATAGCATGGAAATCCTTTCTTGTATCTTCCTTTTCTCTACCTTTAATTCACACTAATTCTGTTATATTGACTCGCAACTTCTCTTTCTTACTCACAGATGTCTATGGCCCTATAGACGACTCCAAACACCATGACATTTTCGAGGAATTATGTCTCATACGGATGCTTAGCGACTTACCTTGGATTGTCATAGGAGATTTCAACATCTTGCGCTCTCAAAGTGACACAACAGTTCAAGCTCCAATGCAATAGTTCAACGATATCATTGAAGAACTTGTACTATCAGAGGTGCCTCTGCAAGGCAGAAAATTTACTTACTCCAATCATCATCCCATCCCCACGCTTTCCAAATTAGATAGAGTATTTCTTTCATCTGAATGGAGTACAGAGCCATTACGAGAATTCTATCCTTTACTGGTTGATCTTTCCAAAACCACATCAGACCACTCACCTCTCAAACTGTCATTTCTACGCTTTTCTAGTTCGATCGGAAGAACCTTTAAGTTCGAAAGATACTGGCTTTCCTATAAAGATGCGAATGAAATAATATCAAACACTTGGAATATTTCAAACCCACCAAGAAACCCAACAAAACGATTTCTTACAAAAATGAAATTATTGCGGAAGGAATTGAGTCAGTGGGCTAAAAGAAAATTTAAACAACGGGATACAGCTTTACATCGTACTAAATGGGTCATTCAGTTACTTGACACAGTTGAGGAAAGTCGTGCTCTGAATGCCATTGAAATCAAGCTACGCATATCACTTAAAGTTCACCTACACGAATTGACTAAGATATCCGAATCGAAATGGCAACAACGCTCTTCAATTAGGTGGCTTCGATTGGGTGACAACAATACCTCTTACTTCCATTCCTTAGCATCCAAAAGAAGACAGAATAATTATATAGCGCAGCTTCAAACAGAGCATGACACTCCGGAATTGACCCAAACGATCACGACAACTCCTCAAATCATACAATCATTCACTCTCTATTATAAGGGTATAGTCGATCATTCATCACCCTCCCTCTCGTCTACTACCTCCCCCCTCTCACCTTCTATCTTCCCTAATAATGTAGACCTCTCTTCTCTAGCTGCACCATTTTCTATGGATGAAATCAAAAGAGCAGTCTTCGACTTGGCTAAGGGTAAGGCAAGCGGTCTGGACGGTTTCCCTACAGAATTTTTTCAATACCATTGGGAGCTAATTAAGGACGACATATACGAACTTTTAAGCAATTTCTATCTCAATAAGGTGGACTTATGGAGATTGAATAAAGCACACATCACACTCCTTCCAAAAAAAGAGGGTGCAAATCTCATGAATGACTTCCGACCCATATCAGTGTTGTCTGCTATACCAAAAATCATAACGAAAATCTTCGCAAGACGTCTCTCCCCATTCTTACCGGATCTAGACTCTCCTTCTCAAACAACTTTCATAAATGGGTGTCATATAACAGAAACCTTTCTATTAGCGCGTCAAACTTTATCTTTCTTACACTCTCACAACATTCCATCGGTGATGCTTAAAATAGACTTTAAAGAAGCATTCGACACGGTCGCTTGGGACTATCTTCTTTCACTGTTACGTCAACGAGGATTCCCAGAATTGTGGATCTCATGGATCAACAATATCCTCATTTCCTCCTCCTCCACTCTCAAGATCAATGGTCAGATGGGACAATCTTTCTACCATAGACGAGGACTTCGACAGGGAGATCCACTATCTCCTATGCCTTTTGTCATAGCCACAGAAACATTACAAAACATGATAAATGCATAACAACATAACTTCTTTGAGGTTCCCGGGGCAAAAACAGAACTTCTCCAATTTGCGGACGACACTGTCATATTTACTGTCGCTCATCTGCAGAATTTAACAAACCTCATGACCATCCTCAATAGGTTTGTAGCCATATTCGGGTTACACATCAACTTACAGAAGAGTGGTTACCTTCCTATCTCAATACCAATGCCACACATTGACACTGTATCTCATATACTACAATGTCAACCGCTCTCTCTCCCTATGTCATATCTTGGACTCCCTCTCTCCCATAAAAAGCCTATTAAGGATTTCTTTAACACAATTATTGATGCAGTGCGCCATAGACTACAAGGGTGCCAGAATCTGACATTATCTCCGGCTGGTCGAGCGATTTTAGTTAATTATGTACTAAATGCTTTGCCAATTTACTACATGCAAGTATTCTTACTTCCACAAGGAATCATCGATCAACTCATTTCTATCACACGACAGTTCTTTTGGGGAGCCAACAAAAGTTTTAGTGGTGGTCACTGCCTCATCAACTGGAACACTGTTACACTGCCAAAAGATCTAGGAGGTTTAGGAATAATGGACCTCAAAACCCAAAATATAGCGCTACTGCTCAGATGGATTTGGCAAATCGACTCCCACCCTCAGTCTCCATGGAGTGTCAAACTGAGCCTTCAGTTACAGATTGAATCGGCTCATGATCTGACAACTCTTAATCGGCCACTAACTTTCTTCCTCCGAGATCTACGCTCACTGCTCCCTGCTTTCAACGCATGCACAATTGCAATTAATATGGGGACGCGCAACTTGTGGTCGCAAACAGCCAAGGGTCAATACACGGCCAAGTCAGCGTACCGACTTCTCATCCATCCGGGAATAATACCTATACACCCCACTACCTCATGGAAACTCCCCGTCCCCAATAAAATAAAGTTCTTCATATGGTTTCTGTTACGCGACTGACTAATGATAATTTACAGAAGCGGAACTGGCCCCATGGAGACACGTGTACCCTGTGTGGCATGCACATGCTCGAGACTGCCCGACACATCTTCCTCAATTGCTCCTACTCACGATGCCTATGGTTAGATCTTATGCTAAATAACTTCTCCATACCATCCACAATCCATGAATTGCTGCTTTGCATCTCTTCACCCTCTAGGAAGACACTGACTCCAACAATTATTGCAATATGTTGGAATATATGGAAAGAAAGAAACTGAAGAATTTTCCAGCAAGTTAGAGCAACACCGACGATTCTACTTATACATGTATTGATGGATATTGATCTCTGGAAACATATTCGGTTCAAGGAGGGACAAGATCTACACAACAACATGGTGGACAACAATTGAAGATTACAAGACTTTCTTTTTCTTTCTTCGTTTTTCTTTTCTTTCATTTTTTCCTCTTTCAGGACTCCCAATGTATAGGTTATTCACAATTTTATATTCATGTATTTTTTCCTTTTTATAACCTTTTTGTACATACAGATTGTAAAAATCCTTTTTTGATTAATGAAAATTTCAGAGGGCGATTGCCCTCTGCATCAAAAAAAAAAAAAAAAAAAACATTTCTAATGTAACTAACTCAATAGGTGAACTCAGAAAAATAAAATGTCTCATTTTTGTGTCTATACCAAGTGATTATCTAGACAACACATGACAGTCCCACCGTGGAAGATCGATTGTGCGCTGGCACCTCCAGGTCACACCGCAGTCAACGATGAATCAATGGTTGCTTTGACCCGAAGGACACATGAAGTTTCCGATTTTATTTCTACTTTATTTTCGTGCAAACGAAATGCAACGTAAAACGCAAATTTGCGTTCGTTGACACCCCTATGTGTAAGTGGATATGGGCTATAATAATGCAATGTTGCCAAATACAAATCATTCTATAAATTAATGCATTAATGCATTATAATTTTATTTATTTCGGCCATGCGCCATCCACAAATCACAACTGAGGTGGGCCATCCTGATGCGGATGCGAAAGCCTTTTGTTCGTTGGTGGTGGCCGATCGATTGCAAGTTTACAACAGTACTAGTGAACAAAGATAAGTGCCCCTGGTACGGTACCTCACCTGGGACATGGAATTCCCAAAACCAGCACCCCAATCCTCCAAACCGGCGTCTCATTTTGCTCATCATGCAGTCATCACTACCAAACCTTCGGTGTCGACATCTGATTTTATTAATTGTGCTTTCTATATGTGTTTTTTTTATTTTTTTTTTATTGAGTAGATAACAAATTAGCGATAGCATAGTGATGGAAGTATTAAAATAAGGCTAATTTGACATGATTTATGATTAGATAAGATGCTTGCTTGTAACTAATTAGTCAGCAGAGAGAGTACTGGGGACGGCTGATTAATTATTTATGTGTAGACGGCTCCTCATGACTCGTGAGGCCACGACGTACTTCATACTTCAGGTTCAGAATGCCTCCCATCCTCCCCAGTCCCCAGTCACCTCACCTGGTGATCTGATCTGATTAGTGATCACAATCACATGCTTGCGCGGTTGCACAGAAGCATCCTTCATTATTTGCTGCTAGCTTTAATTATTCAATCACATATATCCCTGACTTCGATCTGACACCACACCATACATACATACATACATTGATTATTGATTTAATTTATTCATCTTGCAGTTCTTGGCCGGCTGTCTAATTCATTAATTTTTTTTAATTCAATAATATGAGATTAATGCTGACAGTAAGGATAAGATTATACTGCATTACTGCAATAAATTTGCTAAAAAAATATTGATTTGAAAATAATTATAAAATAGATTGAATAGAAGTTAAGAATTTAAATCATTGCAAATCGGGTCGGATTTGGGTGGATCGATAACCTGACCATATATATATTTGTATTTCTTTAGTTTATTTTGCAATAATTAAAACTTATTTATACATTAATTAAATATTAAACCATCGATTGATGTTAAGTCGTTTAAATGTATAAGCAAAATTTTCTGTTGGGCCGACCTGTGACCCACTCAGATAACATAGGAATTAAAATTAAATGGGATTTAGTTTTGGGTGTGCAAATGATATTTTTTTAGTTTGTAAGTTTTTTTAATTTTTAAATGTGATATACTAGCGTATGCAAATGCAAATATCCAAATACCCATTAAGTTATTAGTGTCCTATAGTCATTTAAGAAAAAAAAAATGAAGTATCTACGAAAGTTTTTTTTTTTTTTTTGTTTTTGTATATATCTCACGACATTTAATTATAAGAAAATATATTCATCATAACATAAATCAAAATTTATGACGATTAAATATATATTTATTATTTAGCCTAGGATTTAAAAAAAATTAACCTCATACTAAAATAATTACTATTACAATACTAATTCCATATATCGATAAAAAAAGTTTGTTTTTTTCGAAGGATTAGTAGAAAAGTTTGTTACATATATAAAACTTATATCTATGCCTACATCATATAAAGGACATTTCAAGTATTACACCTGAGCTGTTCTAATTGCTATCCTAAGCAAATTAGGACACACGTGCACAAGTGCTAATCCATTTTGTGAGTAAAATAAACAAACAGAACAAATGAACAATCCCTGGTATTTGGGACATGGAATTCTGTAAACCAGCGTCTACTTTTATTGTTCCATTGTCCTCAGTGAAGAAACCCAATTTTCAGATGAAATTAACCCCTGCACCTCGATCTATAAATAACAAGACATGCACTCATCCTCAACTCAGACAGCAAACACTTATATGAACATCAATTGGCAGAAAACAAGAGCAAATAAGATTGATGGCATCCACAAAAAGAGTATCTTTGGTTGTAGCGGCGAGCATCGGCACGGTGGAAGCTCTGAAGGACCAAGCCGGACTATGCCGGTGGAATTACGCATTGAGGTCTATGCACAGCAGAGTGAAGCAGAACATGGGAGGATTCTCTCAGAGTCAGGTTGGAAGAGTTTCATCCGGAGTTGAGTTGGATGAGAAGGCCAAGAGGTCTGAGGAGGCGTTGAGAACTGTTATGTATTTGAGCTGCTGGGGTCCTAATTAATTAATTCAATTTGCTTAGTTGAGATTTAGGAATTAGGAGGCATGTTATATATAGTTTAGGTTGCACGATTTTGTATAATATGTATTAGAGTTTTGAGATTATAATATGTATAATATGTATTAGAGTTTTGAGATTATAGAGTTTGATTGTAGCTCGGATCATGCACATATAGTTTTTTCCTTTTCCAAATTAAGATAAACAAATTAATGACTCTTATTGGTAAATTTTGGAGCAGAAATATAACTTAATAGGCTAACAACAATAACTTAATTTGTTTGAAAATTATTATGCTATTAATAACAACAAACATTATTTTTTTTCCTAGCTATTAATAACAACAAACATTTTTTCCTAGCTATTAATAACAACAATCATTATTAAGAAACCCATCAATTTGTTTGGGCCATTTTAATTTTGATCGTCGCAAACAAAATAAATAAAACTATAAACTAATCTACTACTTACAATTTGTATTAATGTTAAAGCTTAATTTAAATATTAAACTATTTCAACAAAATTTTAGCAAAATTTGATAGAAGTATGTTAAATATAAAATTATATAACTTAAATTCAGATATATTTGCAATAAAAAAATACAAAGCATGAATCAAAATTGGAATCGACTAACAATCCCCCATAAGTAAATCCCCGCTAAAATCCCCCATAACAGTCTTTCCATTTTCAGCTAAAAGACGTATTAAGCGCTTGGTCCGAAGTTACCAAAAATGGAAACACATCTTGCCAGCCTGTCAACTAGCACCCAACCCACTTGCATCCAGACACGCATCCTTCAGCCATGGCAGGCTCCCAGCAGCAAGTTGAAAAGTGTTTATGTGGAAATGAAAAGTGTTTAACTGGAAATGGAAACGAAAAGTATTTATCTAGAAATGAAAAGTGTTTATGTGGAAATGAAAAGTGTTTATGTGGAAATGAAAAGTGTTTATCTGGAAATGAAAAATGTTTATGTGGAATTGAAAATTGTTTATGTAGTTTTGAAAAGTGTTTATGTAGTATTGAAAAGTGTTCATACAACCATTATAAGTGTTTATATAAAATGAATGGAGATTTAGTAAGCAGATTTATTCAAACTGTCGCTTAAATGTACAATATTTAACAACAAAATACAAAACAAACTTAAAAAACAACATAAAATTTAATGCTATAAATTACAACAAGAATTAACTGTGCAGTACGTACTAAGTACTAACACAGTATCCATCTCCATCGGCACCGACGATCGCGATCGTCGGAAGGCGAGGCGGGGATCGCGGTCACCGGGCCGGAGTGAGGGAGGGATCACGGTCGCCGGGGGACGAGGTATGGATCGCGGTCGCCGGAGGGAGGAGAAGGGAGAGCAAGGAAGAACAACCATTTCAAAGAGGAGAAGAGAAAAACAGAAAGAGCGCTAAATAGGACAAGTAATCAGATTTGGGGGATTTCTTGGGGGATAGAGGTCCAGGGATGATAACATTTTCTCAAATAAAATTAGCCACATATTGCATTTGATTGCCATGTATTGTTGCCAATTAATATGACTCAATATAGTAATAACGTAATAATTGTCTATCATAACTTTGCTTATGCTGCCATGTATTCGAAATGAAGAGGAATGATTGAAAATTGAGGTGATCGTAGCCGTCTGATCTAATAAAACTGAGGTGATCGTAGCTGTCTGATCTAATAAAACTGATCTGCACCGTTTGGTGAAGGGTATTATGGGTATTTAAAAAATTTGAGGAAGAAAGAAAAAAAATGGAGAATGTAATATATAGTTACATACTTTTTAATATAGTATAGATAATCTACTAAAGCATTTTACATTTTTTGACATCAGAGCATGAATGAGATTATGAAACTTCAAACAGATTGGATCAATTTCTTTTTTTTTTAATTTGTCAAAGTATGTAATTCAATTGTAAGTGGAACATTATTAAAAATTAAAAGAAGATATATATCACATATGTAAGAACATTAAGAAGTACCAGAATAACTTTCAAATAAATCATGATCTTTAGCATGGTTGTGAAGGCAGATTATAATCAAGATTATTAAGCATTATATTTTTGTTCGTGTACCCGACTGTATACATATATAAACCGGTATATCTGTAGTGTTACTACGGGTTTACCAAAGTCCATATCGAATTAAAAGATTGCAAAATCATAAGTTTTCTAACGACGACTTTTATGCTAGCTGACCCATTACCATTACCATTTTTTTTTTTTTTTTTTTTGATTCAACGAAGAATTTCTCTGGTTTTCGTTACCGCAGTCCGCAGTACTGTTTTATTTGTGCATCCAATTAGCCGAAATCTTTTGTAATTCCCATTGTTTTAAAAGAATTCAGAACAGTGAAGTGAGATTCTGGTTCAGCTGCTGAAATCCAAGCTACCTTTGCCCATGGATTTCGAATCCAACATACTTCCACTTCCAGGACAGACATATATAAACTAAGTCATGAAAAAAGAAAACCAAGTAATATATGGGACGCATGAAATAAGCTTATGAGGTTAAAACCTCAACTCAATTAATTCAGCATCATTTACATTTACATAGCCGCTGAAATTACACTGCCATCTATAATTAACATACATCAAAATTCCTCCTATATAATCCCAATTAAATTATAGAATTAATTAGGACCCCAGCAGCTCAAATACATCACAGTTCTTAACGACTCCTCCGACTTCTTGGCCTTCTCATCCATGCCAGTTCCAGAGGAAACCTTTCTAACTTGGGACAAACCTCCCATGTTTTGCTTTAATCTGTTTTGTACAGACCGCAGCGCATAGTTCCACCGGCACAGCCCGGCCTGATCCTTCAGAGCTTCGACTGCGCCGACACTTGCCGCAGCAACAAAAGAAACTTTCCCCTTGGTTGCCATCTGAATGATAATTTCTCAGGATTGCTTGTAAATTGCAGTTGGTTTAAGGTTTGATTGTGGTTGTGTGATTGTTGGGTTGAAGGAATTAGAGTGTGAGGTGTATTTATAGAGATGGAAGTGATATGGGGGAATTGGGGGGTAATGTAGAGTAGAGAGTGATGGGAGAGGAAAACTGGATACTGGTATTGGAATCCCACGTCCCATATACTAGGGGCTGTTTTGTTCTGTACAAGTGCAGTGTCGACAGCTAGCGTATTGGAATCAAATGATTATGACATGAGATTTGTTGTGTTTCTAAATTATGCGGTGGGGCTATATATATATGATGTGATGCTCATTGGATAACTTCCCATATAAATTATACACGAGTCATTAATTTAAGTCCATCTTTGAATTTATTTATTCTTTAAGTTTAAGAGAAAACTGAGATCTGTCTTTCTATTGGGATTTTAAACTTGTAGCCGGCCTCCCGAAAAAAATAAAAAAGATAAATAACACATAATAAATAATAAAAAGATTGGCATCTTTGGTTCTAAAGATATTGTTGAAATAATTTTTGATAGACAAAATTTCGGACCGAAATATTTTGGTTCGGACCGAAATATTTGTGTTCAACTTACTGTTATAAAATGATAGCAGTTTTGATAGTGTGAGTGGGAGTGCAATGTGATGCACCAACTTCTAAAATGTTAGAAGTTAAGCAGATTGTTACTTATGTACATTCTGGCTTAAACCCTAAAAGCAGATGAAATGTGTCACTCTAACTATATTGAGATAGTATGAGTTGGACAATTATATTAAGCCAGTCCTAGCTATATCTTTATATCAATTTGAGTTTCTAATATCTGAATGGTACGATAAGATACATGCTTTGTTATCAAGACAAGAAGATACTTGCACATGATTGTTAATTATGAGACAATTTAGATGTTGACAAGTTTGTACATTAAGATTGTATAATTTGCTTGATAACATGCTCGTTTCTTGATAGAGCAAGAAACATGATTAATACTCTCTCAGTTTGGAGATGGAGTATAGCTCTCTCATGTTGGAGATGGAGTATAGCTCTCTCATGTTGGAGTATAGCTCTCTCGCATGTTTAGTGGTCGTACTAACTCTCTCATTTAGGAGATGGAGTCAAAGGCATGATATTTAGTTATGCTTGAATAAGTTTGGTAAGATGTCCTCGTGTATAATTGGTAGTTGTTATGGCTTAGAGGAATTTAGAAATGACTCATTGTAACAATATGAATTTAGAAGGATATTGTGGGGATAATGGACTGAACCAAATGCATTCGGATATGTGATTTAATTAGAGACATAAAAGCACAGAGGGAGTTGATTTTAGATTGAGTATAGTCCCTTTGAGGGAATTAATAGATCGTGAGTGATTTTTTATGGAAAGTCGCTCGATCTCTATGAATGTATTTAATTTAGATCCTCACTGATAGACGTATTTGAATTTGAAATATAAATTTTTGTTTATTGTCGTTCAAGTAAATGTTAACACTTATGGTAGTATATCAATAGACTAAGATTGGCTCATTCACACGAGCAATCGCCTCTAGCGCTTTGGATAGCGAATAGAGATGAGACTTAGTTAAACTAGCGTCGCTTTGGATAGCAGGTTGAGTTTAATGTCGCCTAAGATTGAGCTGAGATGAGACCGTCGTGGATGGTCGACATGAGTTGCATCCCACAATTCATGAAGTCTATGGAGAGCCGAGGTGGGAGTTATCCATGTCGCTTGAGATTGCGAGCATGTGAGGACACCAGATTAGTTGCATTGGATGCGGCTTGCACCACAGGCGCTTAGTTTGCAACTAGATCAAGACTCGTACGGTGTTTATATTAATAGACATACATCTGCTATTAGGCAGAGTATCCACCGTAGCATTTTTTTCATACAACATGTGTTTAGTCGACATTGGGAAATGAGTCGAGTGACTTTAAGGTCAGAGATCCCGTCTCCTCATTGTGTGAAGTCCCAAATTACGTACCCTTATGAACCTTTGACTATGTCATGAGAAAAGGGGTCAATGTTACTACTATGGTGTGCTACCAATGGCCAAGAATGATTTGGTCTACTGGGGCATTGCTGGGAAAGCAGTTGATCCTAATTCAAGTGACATGAGGGCGAAAGGGAAGGTAAATTTAATTGCATTCTGACTAGCTTGTATTCACGGATCCGCCAATTATATCATGAGAATATAGATTGGGAATGCATGTGAGGTCGAGAGGGAGGAGGCATGTTCCTTAAGAGACAGGAAATGTCTTATCCGATGCAACGTCATGAATCTAGGGTATGAGATACACATTATATATCTTGTTTTAAAAAGGGTAGATGTCTCTAAGCTGACCTTAATCGGTTTGGTTTACGAGCTCCCGCAGTGTAGGTGTATCGCTGGTCGCACGACCTATTTGCTTGTATGAAGACTTATGATTCTCATCAATAGTCTCCAAGAGGGAGATTGCTGAAATGATATTTGATAGACAAAATTTCGGACCGAAATATTTTGGTTCGGACAGAAATATTTGTGTTCAACTTACTGTTACAAAATAGTGCAATAATTTCGGGCCGAAATGTTTTATTTCGGACCGAAATTTGTGTGCGAAACTTTCTGTTACAAAACAGTCCCATAATTTCGGCCCGAAATGTTTTATTTCAGACCGAAATTTGGGCATACTGTTTTTCAGCAACATGGATGAAAGGACGTTTTCGCATTGTTTTGTGACCAGTTCATGTCTCTCTTTATATATATTGATGTGCCTTCTTTAGAGAAGACATACCAGAAGAGACTTGACGGGCGAGACATGTTTGAGACTTAGAAGCCATTAGAAAGAGAGAAACACGGAGAAAGTGAGAATCAGGAGTAGTGAAGCAGTTAGGTTGTGGAAGAGTGTTGCATGCTCAGTTTGATACTGTGGTTTGCTTCCACCAAGTGATTTGCTCCAGGGTTCGAAGGCACGGACTGATGAAGAGACTTAAGAATCATCTTACGTGAAAGGAACCGCTATGATCGATCAATTTGCTTCCGTTGTGGTATATTCATTCCTTGATCTGAATTTTTGGTTATTGTAGGAATTGCAAGTAGTGTTTCCAACAGATATAATTGAGTCACATAACATGAGCTCCTGGAGCTTGGATGGGTAAACTCATTAGTTTGGAAAAAATAAGATAACACTAATGACAAATAATATTAGAGCAGATGGTATAGAAGTAAAATGTGTGGATAACTTAATAGTTTTAGAATAACGTAATAAAGTGATGAACTGTTTTTACTGGTTAAGAGTATATATATTTTGTATATTCTGATTGTAGCAGGTTAGCTGAAGAGTAAGAGGAAAGATATTCAGTAAAAGGTGACAGCTGCATGAGATAATTGGAGACTTAGATGTTTTTGTTTGTGGAAATTCTGGTAATAGGGTAAAAGGATTTGATGTGTTTTGTCTGTGGAACTTTACTTGATGATCTTGGAATTAGATAACAGGCAATGTTTGTTGATTTTTCAAAAAAAATGGGAAAAAAAAGATTCATATAATATTTTAATAAAATTGTGTCATTGTCTAAAATTCAATATTTTGGATCTTTGAAATTAAGAGAGATCAATTCGCTGATCACAAACAATATCTGGTGCTGTGCAAGAACAAAGCAGGGGAAATTAGAAGTATAGTCAGAGAAGAGTTGTGCTTTTTATTTCATCCTTCTTCGATTATGTAGACAATTTGTGTTTGTTAAATCCATCCTTCTTGTGCATAATTGCACAAAATTGTACCGTACGGACTAAATTTGCAATCTTAGTTATAATTAGCTGATCCAACAATTGATAATCTGCGTTGCTCATCTGCAAACATGCTTGATTTTACTACGACAAAGCTCAAATCAACGCAAATTCACAGCCACCGTCGTATTTTTCCAAATATATAAAATAGCTCAAATCAATAGAGGATCGTATTGAAACAATAATGATAAACTGAGAAATCTCTTAATTACTTAATCTCAAAAACTGAGTAGTTGAGTACAATATATATACAAAATGCTAGCTAATTAATTATACTCTGAAAAAGCAAAACAGAGACATTTAATTAGGACCCCAACAACTCAAATACATAACAGTTCTGAGTCCTTCCTCTGATCTCTTGGCCTTCTCTTCCATATCGCGTCTCCTCGCTGCATCCATTGATGCCCTTGTAGCTTGAGAGAAGGCACCGAATCGGCCCTTTGCTCGCTGTTGAAGCGACCGCAAAGCATAGTTCCAGCGGCAGAGGCCCGCCTGATCTTTCAATGCCTCCACTGCACTGATACTGGCTGCTACGACCAAGGACACTCTTCCTGTAGGTGCCATGTTATGATATTCTTTAGTTTTTGTGCTGGTTTTCTGAAATTGGGACTGAGCAGTGATTTTGGGTTTGTGTTGGATGGAGAGGCTGGTAGTGGGTCAATTTATAGAGATGCTGAGTTATGGTGAAATTAATAAATTTTGATGTCGACGTCAAATTAAATGAGAAAAACGAAAAGTCATTAGTGAAAGTATGGCACTATGAGTCTATGATGATAGGAAAGTGCCAAAGTGGGGTTCTAGTTTTGTAGATCAAGGTAATGGTTTTAGAAATTCAGTGTCCAAGATACCAGGGGCTGTTTTGTTTGGTAGCATTACTGCATTATTAGCACACGCAGAGGCAGAGGCAGAGGCAGAGGCAGAGGCAGGGGCGGTCCTCCAACAAACCATAGCGAGTAGAAACAGAGGGGATAAATACAATTGTATTGTTTTGCCACTAGTTATTAGAGTTGAGTTGAGCAATAAAGTAGACCCCATTTTCCTTTATCGTATAAAATTTTAAAATTCATAATGTATTTACCTCATATTAAAGTCTTTCAACTTTCCAGTCAATTAACACATAAAATCATATTATGTTGTGAAAATAATTGAATGATGTAAATAATTACAATAATATTGTGTTTTAATTAAAAAATAAATTTAAATTTTGATAAAATTGTCAAAATAATCAGTTGTTGGTGATTCCCCTAATGAACGTATCATAGCACAACTTTAATTACTTGGTTGATTATATGGCATAATATTGGCTGTACATATTGATTATGTAATAAATGTTTCGTATTTTTTTAAGTTTAATTGGTGAATAATATGTATTGTACATATTGCACTTTAAATGTTAACAATAAAATATTTTAATTCGAAAATATCAATTTAAATTTAATGTTTATAGGTTACCTCATTAATTTATTCCAATCTATTCAGACTTATTTTTTCTTATCTTATTTTTATTTTTTCTTTTTTTTTTGCATTTATCTAGGGGGTATGGATTTTTATTTTTGCTATCGAATTTACCATATGTGTATAAATATTGATTCAAGCACATAGTAAACTTATTGGGGTTGCAACATTATTAAATTTTCTAGCTCACGTGTCGAGTTCCTTTTTATTTGGCAAATATATTTTATAATTTATTTACGATAAAATTGTAATATAAGCTTAAATTATTCAATGAATCATGCTCTAATCCACACGTCACCAACAGCACACCGGCAGCACAGTGTCACCACGTTGGATACGTTATCATCTGTCCTCCATCTATTCAGGAAATTAAAAACAAAAAAAAAAAGGCCCCTGGTATTAGGACATGGATTTCTCAAAACAAGGGGTAGTGTCTGTTTTTTTCTTCTCCTATCACTCACTCACTCCCACTATGAAGCACATCAATTTCAGGAACACCGTATGACCCCATTTCATCTCTATATATACACATCATGTTCTGCCTTCTACCACTCAAGTAACACTACCATCATCCACAATAGCAATTAGCAATCAATTAGCAAATATCAACGGCAATATATCAGAGGAAATACGAGGAAAATTCATATGGCGCCTAAAGGGAACGTGTCTGTGATTGTAGCAGCGACCGTCGGGGCAGTTGAAGCTCTGAAGGATCAGGCCGGGCTATGTCGGTGGAATTACGCAATGAGATCTGTGCAAAGCAGAGTGAACCAAAACATGGGGGCCCTGTCTCAAGTTAGGAAGGTTTCTTCTGGAATTGGCACGGATCATGATCAGAAGGCCAAGAAATCAGAGGAGTCGTTAAGAACTGTCATGTATTTGAGCTGCTGGGGACCTAATTGAATTAGTTTGATTGGGATTTAGGATTTAGGAGGATTATTATAGGGAAATGTTATAGTTTTATACTTTTATCTCTTCAGTCTGTATATGTACAGCATGTTGTTACAATTTTGGATGTTTTGGCTATATTCGGTCCATTGTTATTTTTGCTTCTTCAAATTGAACAAAAAATAATTTAAAAGTGATATAAAATATAACAGTAGATTTTGTGGTCAATTCTTAGAAATTACCTTAAGAAGGCGATTAAAAACTGTTGGTTTTTCCCAAGCAGAATACAATCACAAGAACTTCAGGTAGATTGGTCTAAACATCTATACATGTTACGTTCCTTATATTTCAAAGTTGTATTTTGGATTAATTACTTTCGCCAATTGATTCTTATTATCAGTTTTATCATAATATAGGTACGGAAAGCCCTCAAACAATCTAAAAAATATCATAACCAGAAGCACATGAGAATTAATTTTTGTTAATTGGAAGCACGTTTGATCAAATTCAGCGTCCATATAATCATCTGGGCAATAAATAGTGCAAAATCATTATTTTATTTCTTTCTTGTGTTTTAGTCCCATTCCTCTTCCTAAGTATGTCAATAGTTAGTCCCCGTTTAGGGATGTCAATGGATCGGATCTTGTATTGTTGAAATGCGAATCAATTAAAATTTTTCAGATTCATATGCATATAATCCATGTCAAATTAGAATTAGAAGATCCAAGTTAAGATTCATATCCATTGTACAAGCAGATATACCGGATTAAAGTCGGATCATATTTCGGATTTTACATTGAGAAGGATCCACTTACATATTTGACACAAAATATATACCAAGCAATATAAATACATAAATAATCTTAAAAAATATAAGATCTTCTAATATTTGTTAAATTATAGATTGATTGTATTTCAAATTTCATATAATTAGAATATCATTTAATACTCTATCAAGAACCATCAAGTCTGTATGGTAATCACAAAACATATTTGTTAAATAGAAGATCATCATTATGGTTAAAGGTTTAGTGTTTAGAGTTTAGGGTTTACGGTTTAGGGTTTGGGGTTCGGGGTTCGGGGTCGGGGGTTCGGGGTTCGGGGTTCGGTGTTCGGGGTCGGGGGTTGGTGGTCGGGGTTCGGGGTTCGGGGTCGGGGGTTGGTGGTCGGGGTTTCGGGTCTGGGGTTTCGGGGTCGGGGGTCGGGGTTTCGGGTTTCGGGTCGGGGGTTTCGGGTTCGGGGGTCGGGGTTTCGGGTTTCGGGTTTCGGGTTCGGGGTTCGGGTTTCGGGTTAGGGGTTTCGGGTTACGGGTTTCGGGTTACGGGTTTCGGGTTAGGGGTTTCGGGTTTCGGGTTTCGGGTTACGGGATTCGGGATTCGGGATTCGGGTTTCGGGATTCGGGATTCGGGATTCGGGGTTTAGGGTTTCGGGATTCGGGTTTCGGGATTCGGGGATTCGGGGATTCGGGGATTCGGGTTTAGGGTTTCGGGTTTCGGGATTCGGGGATTTAGGGATTCGGGGATTCGGGTTCGGGGTTTCGGGTTCGGGGTTTTAGGGATTCGGGTTTCGGGTTCGGGGTTTGGGTTCGGGGTAGGGGTTCGGGGTTTGGGGTTTGGGTTCGGGGTAGGGTTTCGGGGTTTCGGGTTTCGGGTTTCGGGTTTCGGGTTTCGGGGTTCGGGGTTTGGGGTTTCGGGGTTCGGGTTTCGGGTTTCGGGTTCGGGGTTTCGGGGTTTCGGGTTCGGGGTTTGGGGTTTCGGGGTTCGGGGTTTCGGGTTTCGGGTTTCGGGGTTCGGGTTTCGGGTTTCGGGATTCGGGTTTCGGGATTCGGGTTTCGGGTTTCGGGTTTCGGGTTTCGGGTTTAGGGTTTCGGGTTTCGGGTTTAGGGTTTGGGGTTTGGGGTTTGGGGTTTGGGATTTGGGGTTTGGGGTTTGGGGTTTGGGGTTTCGGGGTTTCGGGTTTGGGTTTGGGGTTTCGGGTTTCGGGTTTAGGGTTTTGGGGTTTGGGGTTTAGGGTTTGGGGTTTTGGGGTTTTGGGGTTTGGGTTTGGGGTTTTGGGGTTTTGGGGTTTTGGGGTTTGGGGTTTTGGGGTTTTGGGGTTTTGGGGTTTTGGGTTTTGGGGTTTTGGGTTTTGGGGTTTTGGGTTTTGGGGTTTTGGGTTTTGGGGTTTAGGGGTTTTGGGTTTGGGGTTTTGGGGTTAGGGGTTTTAGGGTTTTGGGTTTTGGGTTTTGGGGTTTTGGGTTTAGGGTTTAGGGGTTTAGGGTTTGGGGGTTTAGGGGTTTGGGGGTTTAGGGTTTTAGGGGTTTAGGGTTTAGGGTTTTGGGGGTTTTGGGGTTTTGGGTTTAGGGTTTTGGGGGTTTAGGGGTTTTGGGTTTAGGGTTTAGGGGGTTTAGGGGTTTTGGGTTTAGGGTTTAGGTTTTTAGTGGTTTTGGGGTTTAGGGTTTAGGGTTTTAGGGGTTTTGGGTTTAGGGTTTAGGGTTTTAGGGGTTTTGGGTTTAGGGTTTAGGGTTTAGGGTTTGGGGTTTGGGGTTTTGGGTTTGGGGTTTGGGGTTTGGGGTTTGGGGTTTGGGGTTTGGGGTTTGGGGTTTGGGGTTTGGGGTTTGGGGTTTGTGGTTTCGGGTTTGGGGTTTCGGGTTTGGGGTTTCGTGTTTCGGGTTTCGGGTTTGGGGTTTGGGGTTTCGGGTTTGGGGTTTCGGGTTTCGGGTTTCGGGTTGCGGGTTTCAGGGGTTTGGGGTTTCGGGTTTAGGGTTTAGGGTTTAGGGTTTAGCCCTTTCACCACGTTACGCATCACAACTCTGATGGTTTTTAGCTTAAGGCTTTAGACATGTTGCTTATTACTGGATCAAGTTTTTCCAGAAGTCGTTGAATTTTTACAACCAGAGGAATAACTTGTTCGCTTAAAGCTAGAAGCTGCTTACTGTTTTCTTCAGTCCGCAGTTCAATTGGTTTGGGGTTATCAGGATCAATTTTTATTTCTTTTATTATTTCCTGTAACTGATTTGTTATATTTTCTATGGTTCTGGTCATTTCGGAATATGCTTGCCGCATAGTACAGACCATAGCATGGGTAATTTGTCCCCTGATTTGTTCTATAATAATTTGTGGTAAAACTTTATTAGTTTTTAACAAATCCCTTACTGCTAACATAATATCCTCTTCATGTTTTTTATCATTATTTTTAGCAGTTTTTAATTCTTCTCTAGCTATATTAAATATTGCTTCGAGATGTCTTTTCTGTTCTAACTCTAAAGCTTCTTGTTTGGCGATGAGTTGTTGTAATAGACCTTTTATTTCAAACAAAATATTATTAGAATTTAACATCTTGTTTTAAGAGAACTTACCAGTTTTCCATTCGATGGGCTATCTCATCTTCTAAGTCAGAATCCATTGTTTCGTAAAAGTGACTACCATCTTGTACGTATGGATCTAACTGCTCAAAAGCCTCTTCATCTTCAGCATAGAGGTCGTCGTCATAGTTCTCCTCATCAGCTTCATGAGTAGCATGTACTTGAGAACATTCACCTAAATGGCAACATGCACCTAACCTCCAAGATTCTTTGTTATCTGGAGTATTAGTAATTTGTTGATTTAATTTCTCTTCTTCTTTAGAGATGTCAGAAGTTATTTTTAAAATTTTCTTTTTCATTTGTACTTAAAACTTCTTCTAAGGCTGCTACTTTATTTTTAAGTTTATTTAACTCGGCTTCATGCGTTTCTATTTCACGCTTTTTATTGATTATATCTACTTGTAAGATAGCATTTTCTGTTTTAATTGCTTCTACAAGCATCTTATGCCATTTGATATTCTCCATTATTTTGGTAAATAATGTTCTTTATCAAATTGTTTCCAACACCCAGTCATTTCCCAGAGTTTTAGCCTTATCTGGTATTCTTGACTTTTTAGCTCTCTAAGGCGTTCATCTTCTTCCCACCTTAGTTGCTTTCTATACCACCTATCATATTTTAATTGATAGTCTCCCACATAATATGGGGTAGTGGTAGGGTCTTTTATTGTTGAATTAGTATAATATCCATTTACATAACATAATCCTTTTACTTTACGATCTATTATTGCTAATTTCTCTTTTAATTCAGAGATATTTTCTATTGATTCAATTTTGGTCTGAATATCATGTAATTCAGATATACAACCCTCTCTAATTTGTGTTGTCATTGGTCAGATCTGTTTTTTGTATAAACGCGGCTCTGATACCATTCTGCGCGAGTTGCCTGAAACCGTGCAAAATTACGCAGGATAACAGGTCTCCACCAAATCCACCAAAGCATTCAAAACTTTGCTTTTTTCCAGCTATGGTGCAAGTCCCTATCATAGTCACTATTATGGTTACTATAGCCATATTCTAGTGTAGTGGGTTTCACTATTATGGTTACTATAGCCATATTCTAGTGTAGTGGGTTTTGATATATGTCCCTTTCATATATGTCCCTTTCTCCATATTCTTAACAAAGAATATGGTTACTATGCCATTTACTATAGCCATATTTTCAGGCAGAAAATGGTTTGATGTCGTAGGATTTGTATATGTCCCTTTCATGGTTACTGTAGCCATTTAGCTAGAGAACCTTGTGAATGGAGTTCCACAGATGTTTAGGAATTCAGCCTTCTGTTGTCCATTCTGATTAGGTGCTTTTAATTTAGGCATAAAGACCATATTTTTTAGGTCTGTAATTTTTATCTCCTTGGAGATATACAAATTTGTTAGAATTATTCCTGCGATAACAGACAATAATCCTAATTTACCCTGGTTCGGGTTGCTTATCATGTTTTTTCAAAACATAATTTTTCAGATATTTCTGAAATAGGTGTGCTCTTATTTGTTTAAAACGGGGTTGTTGCTCTCATGGTACTATCATCTCCAAAGAAAAATATTATTTTTGAAAGAAAATATAGTTTTGCTTTTATAATTATCTGTGTGATATGTGTTTTCACATGTTCTCAATGAGATCATATTATGGTTCCATCCTCTACCTACACCTTATTAGTTACTATACGCTTGAAAGACTACTTACCTGAATACCGTATTCGCAACGTTGGCTTTCTTGGTCAAGTATACAGATTAGGTAAATACACATTTGGTAACCTGTTTTGGCATATGGTTAACCATCCCTTTATCTAACCCAATCAGCCTTCCAAAATACTTCTGCAATCATCGAGGGCTTACTCATAACGCCTGTAGCTACCCGCAATCGGCTAATTCAACGCCCAATGTCTGCTATTTCCTTTGGCTACTGTAGGTAAAAAGGACTTTCCAACTTTGCCTACTTTAGGTAGTGTTTTACTCCTAACCTACTTAACCCTGCCTTCTGGCCATGTCCTCTAAGGAACATACACAATGGTGCTATACCAGACTGTGTTCATCACTTCCATATTCAAGGTATTGGGTCTTTCGTTAGTACAAAGGTTTTAACAGAGAATTTCCAATAATATCATTTCATATATTGAACAGAGAAACACATTTATATCAAACAAATCTTTATTAAAGCATAATTATATTTAATACAAACATAATAAAATTCTTACATAGGAGAGATTTCCCATCTAGAACGTTCACCCCTTGGGGCTTAGTTACTACTCATCTATCCTTTCTTTTCTTATATTTTCTTAGAGATTGTCTCCCTTCCTCCTCCTCCTTCTCTCTCCTCTTCTAGTCCTTATATAATACAATAATCTTGGCGGCAAAATATATTGGCGCCATTTCTAAAATCTTCTCTGTAGATGATTTTAAGGCGCGAAGCCTTTATTCTTCATCCACGTACCACCTTATCCTATTTAAAAAAGAAAGAGCACTAATTTATATTCTACATATTTACAAAAGTTGCCAGCCCACTATAATTATTCTTCCATCTTGTCACGGGTCCCAACACTGCTTCCGCTATGGCTGTGGGTGTCCTCTGTGTCTGTTATCTTCTGGGCCTCCTTATCTTCTTCTAGGTAGGTTTGGTGGTATAACCATCCCGCCTTATTTTCTAGCTCTTGACTGACGTAAGTGCTGGCGTCAGCTTCTACTGCTAAGAATATCATTCTCTCCTTATCCTCAAGGATAGAGAAGATTTTTAATCCTAGAACAGTTTTTATTTTTCTTAACTATTCAGCCCTTCGTTTTTTATTAGGGTCCTTGTGTTCTACTACTTCATTTCCTATCTCCTGCATTTCTGGGTTTTCATTTTCAATAAATAAATGGATTGAAGGAAAATAAGTAGGAGGTTTTTCATTGACCTCGTCTATGCACTGCCAATAAGTGTATTGCCACAGAGGTGGTGCAGATATGACCTCTAATTTTGTGACTCTCTTCTTCCCTGCTTTGCTTAGCGCAAGGGTCTTTATATAGTAGGAGTTAAATGGCTCCAAGTCTTTTATCATCGAGAGAAAAGATCCCGAGACATTAAGACTGCATATAAATCCTCCATTAAAGAAGGTTTTGAATATATCAGCTGGTATAGAATTAACAACTGAAATTAATCTTGTACGGCCAACTTTTATCAGTCGAATATGCGATTCATGCAGTTTTGCTATCTGAATCCCATATAGAACTAATAAAAATTCGAACTCAGTCCTTTCTGAATTTAGGAGTGTATTTATTTTTTCCCATTCGTCTAAATCAGAAAAGAATTTAGGGAATACCTTAGTTCTAAAGAACTCCCCTTTTATTTTTGCTGATATGTCATAAGCTTCAAGGTTAATTTCAGCTCTGACATATGTTGCATCTATGCTCATAGAAATAGGTACGGTTTTGTTTAACCGTTTGAATTCCTTTTCTATCTCTGCTCTGATTTCTCCTGTATGTTTTGGAGAAAGTCTGGATAACAAGTTTTTCTGAAAATCAGTTAATTGACTAATTATCAGGTTTTCCGGTTTTAATATAACCGCTTTGTTTTCATCTTTTCGCAAGATGACAGCAGGTTGTTTTTCTTTACCTTGGTAGCCTACTGTATCTGGTATATTATACATCCTCCGTTGTTGTTTAAACGGTCCAGATGTCATACCTATCTCAGGTCTTTTACCTTTTACTCTAAGGTATTGGTCAGCCGTTGGTTTCTGCCCTTCAGGCTTGTAAGGCTTCATAATTGGCCTTGGTGGTACCTGCGAAAAGATAGTTAATTTACCAGCATAAGAATTTCCCAGTATACTGGCTTCTTCCTCTGCTTCTAGCCTAGCTAGTTCTCTCTTCATTTCTCTTAGCTCGACTTCTTCTCTTAGTTTTTTGAGCATTTCATTTTGGCTAGACATTCTGTAGATAATTTTCTTTATTGTTCTTGCAGATTGTTGTGTGAATCTTTTGCTCCAAATGCCTTCTTATTTATAGGCAAATTTTTGGAATCTTGCTGTCCATCCTTGGGTGGATGCTGTCTCAGCGTTTGCATTATTGTACCTTTTGACAAGACATATTATTCGTTCCTATCTTTGAGAGGAATTCTGCAGTTTTCTTTCGAGCATGCCTATCTGTTCTATAAGATTTGCTTTCTCGGATTCTTTTTTATCCAATAATGCTCTCGTTAGTGTATCAGCAATGTAGTTCTGATTTCCTGAAATATGCTTTAATTGCATTCTATCAGAATATCTTAAGATTGATAATTTATCTCTAATCTGCTTAGCAGAATGTTCTTTATTATCTATCTTTTGCTTGTTAATAAATCCAATCACGGCTTTACAATCAGTTTTTAGCGTGAATGGTTTATACAAAAATATCTGAAAGCTTTTTAGAGTTTTTACAATTGCTCTTAACTCTTTATCAAAAGCTGTCCAATTTTTCTCTTGTTGTGACCAGGTTCCAGAAGCATATCTGCTTACATGGTTACTGGTTAATAGCACTCCTGCCCATCCTATGTCTGAAGCATCTGTCATTACTGTTAATTCATCCTTATCGTTAGGAAGATATAACATAGGAAGATTTTTACAGGCGTCCTTAATTTTCTTTAGATTAAGGCTATCCTCATTAGTCCATTTAAATATCTCAGTTCCCCTTAACTTCTTTTGAAGTGGTTCTTTGAGAATAGATAAATTTGGTAAATAATCCTTGGCAGCATAATTAATTAGTCCAAGAAAAGTTTGTAATTATTTCCGAGTATGTATTTTCTCAGGATAAGAATCCAGTTTGTGTAATACATGAGGTTGCAATATAATTCTACCTCCCTGTATAACAGATCCAAGAAATTCTATCTTTTGTTGATTGAAGATAGCTTTCTTTTTACTAATCACTATTCCATTAGATGCTAGAGTCTTTGCTACTTTTAAGACATGATCTAAGTGTGATTCCCCGGTTTCACTATAGATTAGTATATCGTCTATATAGACCATACAGTATTCTATGTGATCTCTAAGTACATCATCCATCTTTTTCTGAAATATCGATGGTGCGTTATGCAAACCCATTGGCATTACTATCCATTCGTAATTACCAAGTGGTGTACTGAAAGCTGTTATTGGAATACTTTCATCTTCCATTTTTACTTGGAAGAATCCAGATTTACAATCTAGCTTTGTATAATACTTACTATTCCTTAATCGTAACATTAATGAATCACGATAGGGAATTCTATAAGCATTTTTAACAAGTACTTGATTTAGTTTTGAATAGTCAATTACCATTCTAGACTTTCCTCGTACAATTTCAGAATGATTCCTAACCATAAAGGCTGGACTTGACCATGCACTGGTACTTGGTTGGATTAGTTTATATTTTAACATTTCATCCAAATGCATTTTAAATTCTTGTTCATCATTTGGTGTACCTGGTCTAGCTTTAATTCTAACAGGCACTGATAAACGTTTGTCTTTCAACACATCCTTTGGTAGTATTTCTAATTTACATTTAGGATGGTTTTCTTGATATAATGCTAAAGGATCATCACTAAAATTCAAAGATAATACCTTGAGTATTTCCGCAATTTTTCTGTCTTCGTCTATCAAGGCGACAGCTGAAGTAACAGAAGTCGATACGGATACCATATCACCACACTTTCGCGTAATTGCAGTTTCAAGTGCCATGGTTGGAGTTCCATTGGATAATATGTAAAGTGAAAACTAAACACATTATTCCTGGTTCGTCCTTGAGTATCTGTTAGGAACAAATAATCTCTTGCAAGAGCAAGCCAAAATTTGTTACCTAGCATAACATCATATCTCATAGGATCATGTAATGTAAAGGTAGCGGTATATGTTTGACTACCTAGTTGAAACATTACATTTGTTGCCATACTACTTACTTTCTGTTGCTGTTGGTTAGCGTAAGAAAGTATTTGTGTTTGCCCTTTTTTCCAAATATCGGGTGGGAATACACCATATTTGGCCAATAATAATGAGCATCCAGTGTCATACAAAGCATATACTTTGTATGGTTTATATCCTGGAAATATAAACAAGAGTTCCACATATTGGCTCATTCTAAATCTTCTTCAGATTGAGTGTCTTTAATGTTACTCTGTCCTTCTTGATCAGTATCATCACTTATTTTTATGGACTGATTACTGATATAAGTTGTTGGATAAGGAAGTTTTATTTTTCCTTTCTTATCCTTCTTAGGAGATTTTTCGCTTAGCTGAAGGCAGACTTCCATGAGAAATTCAATTTTTGTTTCGAGTTCCTTAATGCATTCTTCCATAACTTGGATTCTGCATTTTAGCTCATTTATATCATTATCATCTGGAACATTATGCTGTTCTGATGTTGATGGTTTTTGTACCCAGTCTTGCTTTATTGCTTTAGCAAGAATTCCTACAATAGGATTATCGGGGTATTTACTCATTCTGAGTCAGATTTATTTTCTTCAGAATCTGAAGAGAATTCATAGTCTTTTTCAGAGTTAGTAAGATATTCGTCTTTTAATACATATCCTTGCGTTTCCGCTTTTTGTATTAATTCGACCATCCTGATATGTTGTATGGGAGTTTTACCTTTATTTGGACATGCATTCAGGTAATGTCCTAGCTGTCTACAACCAAAACATCGTACTTGATTTTCTGGTTTTTTAACTAGCTTGATACTTCTTTGTTTAAACTTGGGCTTAGCTTGTCTAGGCGTCCTTTGTTTAAATCTTTTCTTAGAAGTATATTTTGGCTTTGATTCATAATTCCTTGTTGTGCTACATCCAAACTGTAAAACTGGTTGTTTTATATTGGCACATAAGGATTTTATATTTTGTGAGGCCGCTTTTCTTATTTGGCGTTCCTTACACAAAGCTTCAATTCTTTGTTTTAGAGCTAGCATTCTAGTTCCTAAACAATCATAATTATCTGGTTTATATTCTTCTTTCATTAAACTATCCCATAGGGCTGGTAGTTTAGTGAAATAAAGATCCAGATATTCACGTTTATAAGGTTCCTTTATTATTAAAAGTAGCTTATTAAACGTTTCGTTGTACCTTGCGAGATTTAAATCTGTTAATTCGCAAAGCTGAATTCTATTTAATTGGTCTATTGCCATTTTCTTCTGCTTTTCTTCTGTTTCAGTACTATTTCTAATACCACAGAATTGCAGTCTAAAGAAATCTGGTATTAATGAATTTTTACCATCTGTCTTATTCCACTCTTCTTGAATTACGGGCCAAGCAGTTGTGGATTTCATAGCTTCCCAAGCCATTTTGGCATTTCCGCCCATACACATTTCATAATAGCTTAGGATTTCTTCCTTAGTTAGTTCCTTCTTTTCTTTTATAGTTATGTAGGCTATTGCTTGTCGAAGGATACCGTCCCAAGTGTTTATTTCTTGAGAGGCGTTTTCTAAGGAATCTAGGAGTAATATTGATCCTTTATCAGTTACTGGTAGCGTATGGACCGCTATTTTCATTGATAAATTATCCAATTCTCCTAACTTTGGTTTTACTTTCTCAACATTCATTGCTGATTGTTGCGGTGCTTGCCAAAGTTTTTCATTAGTTTTTCGAGATCCATCCTCACGATAGTCTCTATACCATTCTTTATGTTTTTTATAAATGTCTTTATTTCTACGAGGGTTACTCCCGTAATAAGTAAAGGCATTTACAGGTTCTGTCTCAGTTGTTTCTATTTTGCAACCTGAGGATTCTCCTTTCGGATTTAGTTCCATTGACAATTGTACTAATGCTTGTGTTAGTAATTCTGTTTTTTCCCCTTCATCATACCTTTGCTCAAGAGAGCTAAGTATACTATTAGGGTCAGCATAAGGATTAATTCCTAAATCCCAGAGCTTCTGCTCAAGCTCACTGTTCATTGGAATCTTCTGACTCGACATCATTAAGATTTTTATCAAATCTTTTTAAGCATTCGAGTTTACTGACACTTCTTCGTGCAGCTTCTAGGGGTTCTTTTAATTTTACATATAAGTTATCCCCGGATTTTAATTTATAGGCTACATCAGAAGTTGATGCAATCCTCTTGGTTTGTTTATTTTTATTAAAATCAAACTCAAGATCCCAAGACACTTCTTCTATTGGAATGGGTTTTGGTACCTCCATAAGAGTTTGCCCACTCGTTTTGAGAATTAATGTCTGTCCTTTAGATACATTATTGAGATTAAACACATCATCTCTTTTTCTAAAGGAATGTGGTTCTTCTGTCCATGAACAGTATACTTTAATAGATACTGCCGTGGATAGAGATCCTTGTATCATTTCGACTTGAGTCTTGACGAAAATCTTTAGTATTTCATCAATATTCTCATCTGCAGCCGAAAATGTTAAATCCATAAACAGGACTGAATAAAATGCTCCTGTGTATAGATTACTTGATATAAGGCCGTTGATTGATGTCTCTGGATCAAGGCACCTATCATCGGTAATTGCTATCTTGACGGGTATATCCTTTCCAGGATTGCCAAGATATTTTACCAATATCTGTACTGCTGAAATGTTGAAATATCCTTTTCTAGGACTTTCGTGTTTCAGTTTTTTTAGACTGTTGTAATTCTTCAAATAAATCAGCTTTTGTTATCGCCGAGATACTTATTTCGTCTGAAGAATTATAGTCTTTTGTTTTTGCAAGGAATATATGTTTCTTGCCTAATGATTTTGCTCTATTAGTTTCGTAGAGTACTTGTTTAGGTATCTCCTTCAAACTATAATTTTGGGCATCATCTACTTCCTGGACAGTAATTTTTTCATATAATTGCCAAGAAGGATACTTTTTTACATGTGTGATTTTGTCTTTTAAATCACTCCACTTAATTATTGAAAACATGACTATTATGCTTCGTGAAAACGAAATACTTTTTTATAGTCTGTTAGTGCCGGTGTGTACCATGTAAATTTTGGTCGGGTACTTTCTTCCTGATTGACAGTTGGTTTTAATTGTCTTATCAAGATTTTTGTTTCTTTAATACCTCTGTCTAGAGTTTCATTTTTCTGATTTATGAATTCTAGTTCTTGATGTATTAATCCAATTTCTTTGATTATCAATCCTAGAAGGAATTGATTTGATCTTACCAATCCTAAGACTGTAGATAAGTCTGTACCCACTGCGGTTTTTATGTTCCGTCCTGTTGGGTAGGGTTCTAGTACTTTTTCTATTAGATCTTGTAGTTCTGAATTCATTCTATTGTTCTTTCGTAACAATGAAGATTTATAGATCCTTTGAGAGGTCTTTTTCTTGGTTTTCGGTATTTCTTCTTAGGAAATGGTTTTGGTAAAAACTCATTTAGATAGATTATACCGTTTTTTGTTTCCTTTGAACTTGTTTTATTTGGTTCATTTTCGTAATCTAAGTCAATTATGGGTCTTTGATCTAACCAGGTATTGATTACATTTTCCTGTTTTAATTTCAGGTTCAATGTAGATGATTCTCCAGCTTCTAGTGTTGGAGATGACGTTGGTATGTCTTCTACTGTTTGCAGAAATTGTTCTAATTCAAGCAATTCTGCTTTAGAGGGAATTTGCAGAAAATCGAGATCAAATGGGTCTTATAAACCTTCCATTTTTTAGGGTTGAGGGTTGAGGGTTTAGGGTTGAGGGTTGAGGGTTGAGGGTTGAGGGTTGAGGGTTGAGGGTTGAGGGTTGAGGGTTTAGGGTTTAGGGTTTAGGGTTTAGGGTTTAGGGTTTAGGGTTTAGGGTTTAGGGTTTAGGGTTTAGGGTTTAGGGTTTAGGGTTTAGGGTTTAGGGTTTAGGGTTTAGGGTTTAGGGTTTAGGGTTTAGGGTTTAGGGTTTAGGGTTTAGGGTTTAGGGTTTAGGGTTTAGGGTTTAGGGTTTAGGGTTTAGGGTTTAGGGTTTAGGGTTTAGGGTTTAGGGTTTAGGGTTTAGGGTTTAGGGTTTAGGGTTTAGGGTTTAGGGTTTAGGGTTTAGGGTTTAGGGTTTAGGGTTTAGGGTTTAGGGTTTAGGGTTTAGGGTTTAGGGTTTAGGGTTTAGGGTTTAGGGTTTAGGGTTTAGGGTTTAGGGTTTAGGGTTTAGGGTTTAGGGTTTAGGGTTTAGGGTTTAGGGTTTAGGGTTTAGGGTTTAGGGTTTAGGGTTTAGGGTTTAGGGTTTAGGGTTTAGGGTTTAGGGTTTAGGGTTTAGGGTTTAGGGTTTAGGGTTTAGGGTTTAGGGTTTAGGGTTTAGGGTTTAGGGTTTAGGGTTTAGGGTTTAGGGTTTAGGGTTTAGGGTTTAGGGTTTAGGGTTTAGGGTTTAGGGTTTAGGGTTTAGGGTTTAGGGTTTAGGGTTTAGGGTTTAGGGTTTAGGGTTTAGGGTTTAGGGTTTAGGGTTTAGGGTTTAGGGTTTAGGGTTTAGGGTTTAGGGTTTAGGGTTTAGGGTTTAGGGTTTAGGGTTTAGGGTTTAGGGTTTAGGGTTTAGGGTTTAGGGTTTAGGGTTTAGGGTTTAGGGTTTAGGGTTTAGGGTTTAGGGTTTAGGGTTTAGGGTTTAGGGTTTAGGGTTTAGGGTTTAGGGTTTAGGGTTTAGGGTTTAGGGTTTAGGGTTTAGGGTTTAGGGTTTAGGGTTTAGGGTTTAGGGTTTAGGGTTTAGGGTTTAGGGTTTAGGGTTTAGGGTTTAGGGTTTAGGGTTTAGGGTTTAGGGTTTAGGGTTTAGGGTTTAGGGTTTAGGGTTTAGGGTTTAGGGTTTAGGGTTTAGGGTTTAGGGTTTAGGGTTTAGGGTTTAGGGTTTAGGGTTTAGGGTTTAGGGTTTAGGGTTTAGGGTTTAGGGTTTAGGGTTTAGGGTTTAGGGTTTAGGGTTTAGGGTTTAGGGTTTAGGGTTTAGGGTTTAGGGTTTAGGGTTTAGGGTTTAGGGTTTAGGGTTTAGGGTTTAGGGTTTAGGGTTTAGGGTTTAGGGTTTAGGGTTTAGGGTTTAGGGTTTAGGGTTTAGGGTTTAGGGTTTAGGGTTTAGGGTTTAGGGTTTAGGGTTTAGGGTTTAGGGTTTAGGGTTTAGGGTTTAGGGTTTAGGGTTTAGGGTTTAGGGTTTAGGGTTTAGGGTTTAGGGTTTAGGGTTTAGGGTTTAGGGTTTAGGGTTTAGGGTTTAGGGTTTAGGGTTTAGGGTTTAGGGTTTAGGGTTTAGGGTTTAGGGTTTAGGGTTTAGGGTTTAGGGTTTAGGGTTTAGGGTTTAGGGTTTAGGGTTTAGGGTTTAGGGTTTAGGGTTTAGGGTTTAGGGTTTAGGGTTTAGGGTTTAGGGTTTAGGGTTTAGGGTTTAGGGTTTAGGGTTTAGGGTTTAGGGTTTAGGGTTTAGGGTTTAGGGTTTAGGGTTTAGGGTTTAGGGTTTAGGGTTTAGGGTTTAGGGTTTAGGGTTTAGGGTTTAGGGTTTAGGGTTTAGGGTTTAGGGTTTAGGGTTTAGGGTTTAGGGTTTAGGGTTTAGGGTTTAGGGTTTAGGGTTTAGGGTTTAGGGTTTAGGGTTTAGGGTTTAGGGTTTAGGGTTTAGGGTTTAGGGTTTAGGGTTTAGGGTTTAGGGTTTAGGGTTTAGGGTTTAGGGTTTAGGGTTTAGGGTTTAGGGTTTAGGGTTTAGGGTTTAGGGTTTAGGGTTTAGGGTTTAGGGTTTAGGGTTTAGGGTTTAGGGTTTAGGGTTTAGGGTTTAGGGTTTAGGGTTTAGGGTTTAGGGTTTAGGGTTTAGGGTTTAGGGTTTAGGGTTTAGGGTTTAGGGTTTAGGGTTTAGGGTTTAGGGTTTAGGGTTTAGGGTTTAGGGTTTAGGGTTTAGGGTTTAGGGTTTAGGGTTTAGGGTTTAGGGTTTAGGGTTTAGGGTTTAGGGTTTAGGGTTTAGGGTTTAGGGTTTAGGGTTTAGGGTTTAGGGTTTAGGGTTTAGGGTTTAGGGTTTAGGGTTTAGGGTTTAGGGTTTAGGGTTTAGGGTTTAGGGTTTAGGGTTTAGGGTTTAGGGTTTAGGGTTTAGGGTTTAGGGTTTAGGGTTTAGGGTTTAGGGTTTAGGGTTTAGGGTTTAGGGTTTAGGGTTTAGGGTTTAGGGTTTAGGGTTTAGGGTTTAGGGTTTAGGGTTTAGGGTTTAGGGTTTAGGGTTTAGGGTTTAGGGTTTAGGGTTTAGGGTTTAGGGTTTAGGGTTTAGGGTTTAGGGTTTAGGGTTTAGGGTTTAGGGTTTAGGGTTTAGGGTTTAGGGTTTAGGGTTTAGGGTTTAGGGTTTAGGGTTTAGGGTTTAGGGTTTAGGGTTTAGGGTTTAGGGTTTAGGGTTTAGGGTTTAGGGTTTAGGGTTTAGGGTTTAGGGTTTAGGGTTTAGGGTTTAGGGTTTAGGGTTTAGGGTTTAGGGTTTAGGGTTTAGGGTTTAGGGTTTAGGGTTTAGGGTTTAGGGTTTAGGGTTTAGGGTTTAGGGTTTAGGGTTTAGGGTTTAGGGTTTAGGGTTTAGGGTTTAGGGTTTAGGGTTTAGGGTTTAGGGTTTAGGGTTTAGGGTTTAGGGTTTAGGGTTTAGGGTTTAGGGTTTAGGGTTTAGGGTTTAGGGTTTAGGGTTTAGGGTTTAGGGTTTAGGGTTTAGGGTTTAGGGTTTAGGGTTTAGGGTTTAGGGTTTAGGGTTTAGGGTTTAGGGTTTAGGGTTTAGGGTTTAGGGTTTAGGGTTTAGGGTTTAGGGTTTAGGGTTTAGGGTTTAGGGTTTAGGGTTTAGGGTTTAGGGTTTAGGGTTTAGGGTTTAGGGTTTAGGGTTTAGGGTTTAGGGTTTAGGGTTTAGGGTTTAGGGTTTAGGGTTTAGGGTTTAGGGTTTAGGGTTTAGGGTTTAGGGTTTAGGGTTTAGGGTTTAGGGTTTAGGGTTTAGGGTTTAGGGTTTAGGGTTTAGGGTTTAGGGTTTAGGGTTTAGGGTTTAGGGTTTAGGGTTTAGGGTTTAGGGTTTAGGGTTTAGGGTTTAGGGTTTAGGGTTTAGGGTTTAGGGTTTAGGGTTTAGGGTTTAGGGTTTAGGGTTTAGGGTTTAGGGTTTAGGGTTTAGGGTTTAGGGTTTAGGGTTTAGGGTTTAGGGTTTAGGGTTTAGGGTTTAGGGTTTAGGGTTTAGGGTTTAGGGTTTAGGGTTTAGGGTTTAGGGTTTAGGGTTTAGGGTTTAGGGTTTAGGGTTTAGGGTTTAGGGTTTAGGGTTTAGGGTTTAGGGTTTAGGGTTTAGGGTTTAGGGTTTAGGGTTTAGGGTTTAGGGTTTAGGGTTTAGGGTTTAGGGTTTAGGGTTTAGGGTTTAGGGTTTAGGGTTTAGGGTTTAGGGTTTAGGGTTTAGGGTTTAGGGTTTAGGGTTTAGGGTTTAGGGTTTAGGGTTTAGGGTTTAGGGTTTAGGGTTTAGGGTTTAGGGTTTAGGGTTTAGGGTTTAGGGTTTAGGGTTTAGGGTTTAGGGTTTAGGGTTTAGGGTTTAGGGTTTAGGGTTTAGGGTTTAGGGTTTAGGGTTTAGGGTTTAGGGTTTAGGGTTTAGGGTTTAGGGTTTAGGGTTTAGGGTTTAGGGTTTAGGGTTTAGGGTTTAGGGTTTAGGGTTTAGGGTTTAGGGTTTAGGGTTTAGGGTTTAGGGTTTAGGGTTTAGGGTTTAGGGTTTAGGGTTTAGGGTTTAGGGTTTAGGGTTTAGGGTTTAGGGTTTAGGGTTTAGGGTTTAGGGTTTAGGGTTTAGGGTTTAGGGTTTAGGGTTTAGGGTTTAGGGTTTAGGGTTTAGGGTTTAGGGTTTAGGGTTTAGGGTTTAGGGTTTAGGGTTTAGGGTTTAGGGTTTAGGGTTTAGGGTTTAGGGTTTAGGGTTTAGGGTTTAGGGTTTAGGGTTTAGGGTTTAGGGTTTAGGGTTTAGGGTTTAGGGTTTAGGGTTTAGGGTTTAGGGTTTAGGGTTTAGGGTTTAGGGTTTAGGGTTTAGGGTTTAGGGTTTAGGGTTTAGGGTTTAGGGTTTAGGGTTTAGGGTTTAGGGTTTAGGGTTTAGGGTTTAGGGTTTAGGGTTTAGGGTTTAGGGTTTAGGGTTTAGGGTTTAGGGTTTAGGGTTTAGGGTTTAGGGTTTAGGGTTTAGGGTTTAGGGTTTAGGGTTTAGGGTTTAGGGTTTAGGGTTTAGGGTTTAGGGTTTAGGGTTTAGGGTTTAGGGTTTAGGGTTTAGGGTTTAGGGTTTAGGGTTTAGGGTTTAGGGTTTAGGGTTTAGGGTTTAGGGTTTAGGGTTTAGGGTTTAGGGTTTAGGGTTTAGGGTTTAGGGTTTAGGGTTTAGGGTTTAGGGTCTAGGGTTTAGGGTTTAGGGTTTAGGGTTTAGGGTCTAGGGTTTAGGGTTTAGGGTTTAGGGTTTAGGGTTTAGGGTTTAGGGTTTAGGGTTTAGGGTTTAGGGTTTAGGGTTTAGGGTTTAGGGTTTAGGGTTTAGGGTTTAGGGTTTAGGGTTTAGGGTTTAGGGTTTAGGGTTTAGGGTTTAGGGTTTAGGGTTTAGGGTTTAGGGTTTAGGGTTTAGGGTTTAGGGTTTAGGGTTTAGGGTTTAGGGTTTAGGGTTTAGGGTTTAGGGTTTAGGGTTTAGGGTTTAGGGTTTAGGGTTTAGGGTTTAGGGTTTAGGGTTTAGGGTTTAGGGTTTAGGGTTTAGGGTTTAGGGTTTAGGGTTTAGGGTTTAGGGTTTAGGGTTTAGGGTTTAGGGTTTAGGGTTTAGGGTTTAGGGTTTAGGGTTTAGGGTTTAGGGTTTAGGGTTTAGGGTTTAGGGTTTAGGGTTTAGGGTTTAGGGTTTAGGGTTTAGGGTTTAGGGTTTAGGGTTTAGGGTTTAGGGTTTAGGGTTTAGGGTTTAGGGTTTAGGGTTTAGGGTTTAGGGTTTAGGGTTTAGGGTTTAGGGTTTAGGGTTTAGGGTTTAGGGTTTAGGGTTTAGGGTTTAGGGTTTAGGGTTTAGGGTCTAGGGTTTAGGGTTTAGGGTCTAGGGTTTAGGGTTTAGGGTTTAGGGTTTAGGGTTTAGGGTTTAGGGTTTAGGGTTTAGGGTTTAGGGTTTAGGGTTTAGGGTTTAGGGTTTAGGGTTTAGGGTTTAGGGTTTAGGGTTTAGGGTTTAGGGTTTAGGGTTTAGGGTTTAGGGTTTAGGGTTTAGGGTTTAGGGTTTAGGGTTTAGGGTTTAGGGTTTAGGGTTTAGGGTTTAGGGTTTAGGGTTTAGGGTTTAGGGTTTAGGGTTTAGGGTTTAGGGTTTAGGGTTTAGGGTTTAGGGTTTAGGGTTTAGGGTTTAGGGTTTAGGGTTTAGGGTTTAGGGTTTAGGGTTTAGGGTTTAGGGTTTAGGGTTTAGGGTTTAGGGTTTAGGGTTTAGGGTTTAGGGTTTAGGGTTTAGGGTTTAGGGTTTAGGGTTTAGGGTTTAGGGTTTAGGGTTTAGGGTTTAGGGTTTAGGGTTTAGGGTTTAGGGTTTAGGGTTTAGGGTTTAGGGTTTAGGGTTTAGGGTTTAGGGTTTAGGGTTTAGGGTTTAGGGTTTAGGGTTTAGGGTTTAGGGTTTAGGGTTTAGGGTTTAGGGTTTAGGGTTTAGGGTTTAGGGTTTAGGGTTTAGGGTTTAGGGTTTAGGGTTTAGGGTTTAGGGTTTAGGGTTTAGGGTTTAGGGTTTAGGGTTTAGGGTTTAGGGTTTAGGGTTTAGGGTTTAGGGTTTAGGGTTTAGGGTTTAGGGTTTAGGGTTTAGGGTTTAGGGTTTAGGGTTTAGGGTTTAGGGTTTAGGGTTTAGGGTTTAGGGTTTAGGGTTTAGGGTTTAGGGTTTAGGGTTTAGGGTTTAGGGTTTAGGGTTTAGGGTTTAGGGTTTAGGGTTTAGGGTTTAGGGTTTAGGGTTTAGGGTTTAGGGTTTAGGGTTTAGGGTTTAGGGTTTAGGGTTTAGGGTTTAGGGTTTAGGGTTTAGGGTTTAGGGTTTAGGGTTTAGGGTTTAGGGTTTAGGGTTTAGGGTTTAGGGTTTAGGGTTTAGGGTTTAGGGTTTAGGGTTTAGGGTTTAGGGTTTAGGGTTTAGGGTTTAGGGTTTAGGGTTTAGGGTTTAGGGTTTAGGGTTTAGGGTTTAGGGTTTAGGGTTTAGGGTTTAGGGTTTAGGGTTTAGGGTTTAGGGTTTAGGGTTTAGGGTTTAGGGTTTAGGGTTTAGGGTTTAGGGTTTAGGGTTTAGGGTTTAGGGTTTAGGGTTTAGGGTTTAGGGTTTAGGGTTTAGGGTTTAGGGTTTAGGGTTTAGGGTTTAGGGTTTAGGGTTTAGGGTTTAGGGTTTAGGGTTTAGGGTTTAGGGTTTAGGGTTTAGGGTTTAGGGTTTAGGGTTTAGGGTTTAGGGTTTAGGGTTTAGGGTTTAGGGTTTAGGGTTTAGGGTTTAGGGTTTAGGGTTTAGGGTTTAGGGTTTAGGGTTTAGGGTTTAGGGTTTAGGGTTTAGGGTTTAGGGTTTAGGGTTTAGGGTTTAGGGTTTAGGGTTTAGGGTTTAGGGTTTAGGGTTTAGGGTTTAGGGTTTAGGGTTTAGGGTTTAGGGTTTAGGGTTTAGGGTTTAGGGTTTAGGGTTTAGGGTTTAGGGTTTAGGGTTTAGGGTTTAGGGTTTAGGGTTTAGGGTTTAGGGTTTAGGGTTTAGGGTTTAGGGTTTAGGGTTTAGGGTTTAGGGTTTAGGGTTTAGGGTTTAGGGTTTAGGGTTTAGGGTTTAGGGTTTAGGGTTTAGGGTTTAGGGTTTAGGGTTTAGGGTTTAGGGTTTAGGGTTTAGGGTTTAGGGTTTAGGGTTTAGGGTTTAGGGTTTAGGGTTTAGGGTTTAGGGTTTAGGGTTTAGGGTTTAGGGTTTAGGGTTTAGGGTTTAGGGTTTAGGGTTTAGGGTTTAGGGTTTAGGGTTTAGGGTTTAGGGTTTAGGGTTTAGGGTTTAGGGTTTAGGGTTTAGGGTTTAGGGTTTAGGGTTTAGGGTTTAGGGTTTAGGGTTTAGGGTTTAGGGTTTAGGGTTTAGGGTTTAGGGTTTAGGGTTTAGGGTTTAGGGTTTAGGGTTTAGGGTTTAGGGTTTAGGGTTTAGGGTTTAGGGTTTAGGGTTTAGGGTTTAGGGTTTAGGGTTTAGGGTTTAGGGTTTAGGGTTTAGGGTTTAGGGTTTAGGGTTTAGGGTTTAGGGTTTAGGGTTTAGGGTTTAGGGTTTAGGGTTTAGGGTTTAGGGTTTAGGGTTTAGGGTTTAGGGTTTAGGGTTTAGGGTTTAGGGTTTAGGGTTTAGGGTTTAGGGTTTAGGGTTTAGGGTTTAGGGTTTAGGGTTTAGGGTTTAGGGTTTAGGGTTTAGGGTTTAGGGTTTAGGGTTTAGGGTTTAGGGTTTAGGGTTTAGGGTTTAGGGTTTAGGGTTTAGGGTTTAGGGTTTAGGGTTTAGGGTTTAGGGTTTAGGGTTTAGGGTTTAGGGTTTAGGGTTTAGGGTTTAGGGTTTAGGGTTTAGGGTTTAGGGTTTAGGGTTTAGGGTTTAGGGTTTAGGGTTTAGGGTTTAGGGTTTAGGGTTTAGGGTTTAGGGTTTAGGGTTTAGGGTTTAGGGTTTAGGGTTTAGGGTTTAGGGTTTAGGGTTTAGGGTTTAGGGTTTAGGGTTTAGGGTTTAGGGTTTAGGGTTTAGGGTTTAGGGTTTAGGGTTTAGGGTTTAGGGTTTAGGGTTTAGGGTTTAGGGTTTAGGGTTTAGGGTTTAGGGTTTAGGGTTTAGGGTTTAGGGTTTAGGGTTTAGGGTTTAGGGTTTAGGGTTTAGGGTTTAGGGTTTAGGGTTTAGGGTTTAGGGTTTAGGGTTTAGGGTTTAGGGTTTAGGGTTTAGGGTTTAGGGTTTAGGGTTTAGGGTTTAGGGTTTAGGGTTTAGGGTTTAGGGTTTAGGGTTTAGGGTTTAGGGTTTAGGGTTTAGGGTTTAGGGTTTAGGGTTTAGGGTTTAGGGTTTAGGGTTTAGGGTTTAGGGTTTAGGGTTTAGGGTTTAGGGTTTAGGGTTTAGGGTTTAGGGTTTAGGGTTTAGGGTTTAGGGTTTAGGGTTTAGGGTTTAGGGTTTAGGGTTTAGGGTTTAGGGTTTAGGGTTTAGGGTTTAGGGTTTAGGGTTTAGGGTTTAGGGTTTAGGGTTTAGGGTTTAGGGTTTAGGGTTTAGGGTTTAGGGTTTAGGGTTTAGGGTTTAGGGTTTAGGGTTTAGGGTTTAGGGTTTAGGGTTTAGGGTTTAGGGTTTAGGGTTTAGGGTTTAGGGTTTAGGGTTTAGGGTTTAGGGTTTAGGGTTTAGGGTTTAGGGTTTAGGGTTTAGGGTTTAGGGTTTAGGGTTTAGGGTTTAGGGTTTAGGGTTTAGGGTTTAGGGTTTAGGGTTTAGGGTTTAGGGTTTAGGGTTTAGGGTTTAGGGTTTAGGGTTTAGGGTTTAGGGTTTAGGGTTTAGGGTTTAGGGTTTAGGGTTTAGGGTTTAGGGTTTAGGGTTTAGGGTTTAGGGTTTAGGGTTTAGGGTTTAGGGTTTAGGGTTTAGGGTTTAGGGTTTAGGGTTTAGGGTTTAGGGTTTAGGGTTTAGGGTTTAGGGTTTAGGGTTTAGGGTTTAGGGTTTAGGGTTTAGGGTTTAGGGTTTAGGGTTTAGGGTTTAGGGTTTAGGGTTTAGGGTTTAGGGTTTAGGGTTTAGGGTTTAGGGTTTAGGGTTTAGGGTTTAGGGTTTAGGGTTTAGGGTTTAGGGTTTAGGGTTTAGGGTTTAGGGTTTAGGGTTTAGGGTTTAGGGTTTAGGGTTTAGGGTTTAGGGTTTAGGGTTTAGGGTTTAGGGTTTAGGGTTTAGGGTTTAGGGTTTAGGGTTTAGGGTTTAGGGTTTAGGGTTTAGGGTTTAGGGTTTAGGGTTTAGGGTTTAGGGTTTAGGGTTTAGGGTTTAGGGTTTAGGGTTTAGGGTTTAGGGTTTAGGGTTTAGGGTTTAGGGTTTAGGGTTTAGGGTTTAGGGTTTAGGGTTTAGGGTTTAGGGTTTAGGGTTTAGGGTTTAGGGTTTAGGGTTTAGGGTTTAGGGTTTAGGGTTTAGGGTTTAGGGTTTAGGGTTTAGGGTTTAGGGTTTAGGGTTTAGGGTTTAGGGTTTAGGGTTTAGGGTTTAGGGTTTAGGGTTTAGGGTTTAGGGTTTAGGGTTTAGGGTTTAGGGTTTAGGGTTTAGGGTTTAGGGTTTAGGGTTTAGGGTTTAGGGTTTAGGGTTTAGGGTTTAGGGTTTAGGGTTTAGGGTTTAGGGTTTAGGGTTTAGGGTTTAGGGTTTAGGGTTTAGGGTTTAGGGTTTAGGGTTTAGGGTTTAGGGTTTAGGGTTTAGGGTTTAGGGTTTAGGGTTTAGGGTTTAGGGTTTAGGGTTTAGGGTTTAGGGTTTAGGGTTTAGGGTTTAGGGTTTAGGGTTTAGGGTTTAGGGTTTAGGGTTTAGGGTTTAGGGTTTAGGGTTTAGGGTTTAGGGTTTAGGGTTTAGGGTTTAGGGTTTAGGGTTTAGGGTTTAGGGTTTAGGGTTTAGGGTTTAGGGTTTAGGGTTTAGGGTTTAGGGTTTAGGGTTTAGGGTTTAGGGTTTAGGGTTTAGGGTTTAGGGTTTAGGGTTTAGGGTTTAGGGTTTAGGGTTTAGGGTTTAGGGTTTAGGGTTTAGGGTTTAGGGTTTAGGGTTTAGGGTTTAGGGTTTAGGGTTTAGGGTTTAGGGTTTAGGGTTTAGGGTTTAGGGTTTAGGGTTTAGGGTTTAGGGTTTAGGGTTTAGGGTTTAGGGTTTAGGGTTTAGGGTTTAGGGTTTAGGGTTTAGGGTTTAGGGTTTAGGGTTTAGGGTTTAGGGTTTAGGGTTTAGGGTTTAGGGTTTAGGGTTTAGGGTTTAGGGTTTAGGGTTTAGGGTTTAGGGTTTAGGGTTTAGGGTTTAGGGTTTAGGGTTTAGGGTTTAGGGTTTAGGGTTTAGGGTTTAGGGTTTAGGGTTTAGGGTTTAGGGTTTAGGGTTTAGGGTTTAGGGTTTAGGGTTTAGGGTTTAGGGTTTAGGGTTTAGGGTTTAGGGTTTAGGGTTTAGGGTTTAGGGTTTAGGGTTTAGGGTTTAGGGTTTAGGGTTTAGGGTTTAGGGTTTAGGGTTTAGGGTTTAGGGTTTAGGGTTTAGGGTTTAGGGTTTAGGGTTTAGGGTTTAGGGTTTAGGGTTTAGGGTTTAGGGTTTAGGGTTTAGGGTTTAGGGTTTAGGGTTTAGGGTTTAGGGTTTAGGGTTTAGGGTTTAGGGTTTAGGGTTTAGGGTTTAGGGTTTAGGGTTTAGGGTTTAGGGTTTAGGGTTTAGGGTTTAGGGTTTAGGGTTTAGGGTTTAGGGTTTAGGGTTTAGGGTTTAGGGTTTAGGGTTTAGGGTTTAGGGTTTAGGGTTTAGGGTTTAGGGTTTAGGGTTTAGGGTTTAGGGTTTAGGGTTTAGGGTTTAGGGTTTAGGGTTTAGGGTTTAGGGTTTAGGGTTTAGGGTTTAGGGTTTAGGGTTTAGGGTTTAGGGTTTAGGGTTTAGGGTTTAGGGTTTAGGGTTTAGGGTTTAGGGTTTAGGGTTTAGGGTTTAGGGTTTAGGGTTTAGGGTTTAGGGTTTAGGGTTTAGGGTTTAGGGTTTAGGGTTTAGGGTTTAGGGTTTAGGGTTTAGGGTTTAGGGTTTAGGGTTTAGGGTTTAGGGTTTAGGGTTTAGGGTTTAGGGTTTAGGGTTTAGGGTTTAGGGTTTAGGGTTTAGGGTTTAGGGTTTAGGGTTTAGGGTTTAGGGTTTAGGGTTTAGGGTTTAGGGTTTAGGGTTTAGGGTTTAGGGTTTAGGGTTTAGGGTTTAGGGTTTAGGGTTTAGGGTTTAGGGTTTAGGGTTTAGGGTTTAGGGTTTAGGGTTTAGGGTTTAGGGTTTAGGGTTTAGGGTTTAGGGTTTAGGGTTTAGGGTTTAGGGTTTAGGGTTTAGGGTTTAGGGTTTAGGGTTTAGGGTTTAGGGTTTAGGGTTTAGGGTTTAGGGTTTAGGGTTTAGGGTTTAGGGTTTAGGGTTTAGGGTTTAGGGTTTAGGGTTTAGGGTTTAGGGTTTAGGGTTTAGGGTTTAGGGTTTAGGGTTTAGGGTTTAGGGTTTAGGGTTTAGGGTTTAGGGTTTAGGGTTTAGGGTTTAGGGTTTAGGGTTTAGGGTTTAGGGTTTAGGGTTTAGGGTTTAGGGTTTAGGGTTTAGGGTTTAGGGTTTAGGGTTTAGGGTTTAGGGTTTAGGGTTTAGGGTTTAGGGTTTAGGGTTTAGGGTTTAGGGTTTAGGGTTTAGGGTTTAGGGTTTAGGGTTTAGGGTTTAGGGTTTAGGGTTTAGGGTTTAGGGTTTAGGGTTTAGGGTTTAGGGTTTAGGGTTTAGGGTTTAGGGTTTAGGGTTTAGGGTTTAGGGTTTAGGGTTTAGGGTTTAGGGTTTAGGGTTTAGGGTTTAGGGTTTAGGGTTTAGGGTTTAGGGTTTAGGGTTTAGGGTTTAGGGTTTAGGGTTTAGGGTTTAGGGTTTAGGGTTTAGGGTTTAGGGTTTAGGGTTTAGGGTTTAGGGTTTAGGGTTTAGGGTTTAGGGTTTAGGGTTTAGGGTTTAGGGTTTAGGGTTTAGGGTTTAGGGTTTAGGGTTTAGGGTTTAGGGTTTAGGGTTTAGGGTTTAGGGTTTAGGGTTTAGGGTTTAGGGTTTAGGGTTTAGGGTTTAGGGTTTAGGGTTTAGGGTTTAGGGTTTAGGGTTTAGGGTTTAGGGTTTAGGGTTTAGGGTTTAGGGTTTAGGGTTTAGGGTTTAGGGTTTAGGGTTTAGGGTTTAGGGTTTAGGGTTTAGGGTTTAGGGTTTAGGGTTTAGGGTTTAGGGTTTAGGGTTTAGGGTTTAGGGTTTAGGGTTTAGGGTTTAGGGTTTAGGGTTTAGGGTTTAGGGTTTAGGGTTTAGGGTTTAGGGTTTAGGGTTTAGGGTTTAGGGTTTAGGGTTTAGGGTTTAGGGTTTAGGGTTTAGGGTTTAGGGTTTAGGGTTTAGGGTTTAGGGTTTAGGGTTTAGGGTTTAGGGTTTAGGGTTTAGGGTTTAGGGTTTAGGGTTTAGGGTTTAGGGTTTAGGGTTTAGGGTTTAGGGTTTAGGGTTTAGGGTTTAGGGTTTAGGGTTTAGGGTTTAGGGTTTAGGGTTTAGGGTTTAGGGTTTAGGGTTTAGGGTTTAGGGTTTAGGGTTTAGGGTTTAGGGTTTAGGGTTTAGGGTTTAGGGTTTAGGGTTTAGGGTTTAGGGTTTAGGGTTTAGGGTTTAGGGTTTAGGGTTTAGGGTTTAGGGTTTAGGGTTTAGGGTTTAGGGTTTAGGGTTTAGGGTTTAGGG